>OZ008370.1:265667351-268289717 GCA_963931995.1 Phaonia tiefii | reverse complement strand
GGAAAGGAAAGGAAAGGAAAGGAAAGGAAAGAAAGGAAAGGAAAGGAAAGGAAAGGAAAGGAAAGGAAAGGAAAGGAAAGGAAAGGAAAGGAAAGGAAAGGAAAGGAAAGGAAAGGAAGAAAGGAAAGGAAAGGAAAGGAAAGGAAAGGAAAGGAAAGGAAAGGACATTCCTAAGCTAGACAGAAACTCAATGTGGGATTGAGAATAAATGTTTAGAAGACAGAGGTAATACGTCTTCTTACAGAACGGCATAGTGTGATAACAGTATTGAAGACCTCCGTCTGCTTTTTAGGATGCAATATTACATGGCTGGCGGCCCTGCAACGGGTATAAATGATAGAATAAATAAGAATCGATTTGCATTCCTCAAAAAAAGACGAAATATCACAAACGACGAAATTGCGGGTATTCAACTGCAGTATAAAGTCCGAACTGTTGTACGACTGTACTACTTGGAGCTTGAAGAAGATGACAATAAAGAAAGTCTAAATGTTTAGCAATCGTTGTAAAGAACAAATGTCATTTGATACTGAAATGTATTATTTCGCAAAATTACCTAATTTGTGGAAAACATTACTATAAAATAAAAATAAAATATTTTCTCGTAACATCCCATGAAGGAGCTGGAGAGAACTAGTCACAACCAGTGAGCTCTGCGCTTTCTAATTTTTATAGTCACTGATTGGGACCTACTGTTTGACGCCGATTTCGAACGATGCTTTGGGAAGCTTTTTCATGGCTTAGTACTCGATAGTGTCGCCACCATTAAGCGAGGTGGCAGTCGTCGATACAAATGTATGGTGGTCAGTGCTGGGGTCGAATCCACGTTCTCATGCACAAGAGCCGCGCACAGGAACCATTGCACAACCGACAGCCACATTAATAAATCTTTGAAAAAATAAAAAAGATTAGAAACATCATGGTCAAGATATTGCAATATATTTTGCGTAAAATATTCATTAGTACGCATCTGCAGAATATTGATATAATCCATGCGGCAAAAACTGTAGGAATGATAATTGGGTCTAACACCGAAGCTCTCCCCATTCCTTTTCTCCCTCACAAGTGACGAAGCATATGTCTCTTCGTGCGAAATCACATATTAACACAATCAATTTTCAGATTCTTTAGATGCGTTTTTGGTAAATTTCTGAACCTCTTACGAAGTTCTGCTGTCTTAATTTATTGGACACACTGAATCACTTGAATCTAAATATTATTGTACTTCACAGTAATAGGTGGCCTACTTCGCGACAAACTAATCCAAAAGCTTGAAAAATGTTTCGATAGTTCGCATAGCTGTTTGCTGCGACCACATGCTCCTTGGGTAAGAGGAGTGTTGTTTACACATCTATACACAAGAATAATAAATGAAATATGAAACCTTTTGTAATCAAATGCAATCATCGAATTTCATGTGAAATTCCATTGGCTGCACTAAATATCATTGTCAGTGTCAAAATTATGTTGACAGTCGACAGCATTAATGACAAGTCGACCAACTGTGCGAGCATCTGTTGAATTCAATCAAATATTCCCCTACATATGTACACTCGTGTGTGTGTTGTGTTTAGGGACAATGTATCCAATGATCTGGATACTCGACCAGCAGCAAATTTTGTGGTTGATTCAAAACAAGAATTCCGAATTAATGTGTAGCCGACACATATGGAATACATAAATGCAATTCACACCTATTTTATGGACGTATTGAAAGATAAATTTCAAATATGGAATACATGCATTTCCACCGGAACAAGGGTAAATTGGTAAACACATCTCTATCATTTCCAATAGAAATTCAAAATATATAAGTTTAATTTTGAAAAACGTTAGTTGAAATTTTAAAATTCTATTTGAAATTTAAAAAGCCTGTTTGAGTTATAACATACATAAATTGAAATTTAAAAATCATTAACTGAAACTTAAGGGACATCAATTGATATATAAAATATACCAATTGAAGTTTAAAATACATCAATAGCGGTTTAACATACAATTGAATTGAAAAAACCCGTAAAACGAGATTCTTTACAAAGATACTAACGATCTATTATGGCTCCTTCTATGCATTACATTTTTATCCATATTAAATGATATATACACCAATCCCAAGGCGTGAGGGTATACAATCATTAACCGATTTTTTATATAGATGTCTTTCAAGTTTCAATTGATGTATTTTAAATGTCAAGTGGAATTTAGGAATGTCAATGGATGCCCTTGATGATTTTCTTAAACTTCAATTCGAAACGGAATTTTGTACTACACTCAAAGAAATAATTGTTTGAAAATAACTGTGGTTACCATACGCTGAAAAATTTATCCTTTTTCATTGTTTGGATGCAAATATTACGTGTTTGTAGCTTGTCGCAAAATAAATTTAGTATAGTAAACACGTTGTGTATGCTAATCAATATAACATGTTTGGGACAGAAGGATTAGTAGGTTATAATACATGTATTTGTGACCCAAAATGAAAACAAATACGTGACAGACAATAAAGAAAAAACACGAAGCAGATCTTCAATTCACGAAAACAATGCTTGCAAACATGTACATGGTTCCTGCAATATGTTGCTGGGGCCGATATTATTCAGCGTGCAGAACTGAATTTAGTCTCAAAATCTGAGGATATGTTGAAGCAACATCGTTTCATAATTGTTTCGGTTGTAGCAACTGAATCTTTAATTACATTCGTTCTGCCAACTAAATTTTCTATAATTTCCATTGCAACAACCGAATTTGGAATTAATTCAAATGCAGCAACCGAAATTGGTTCCAAAGTCTGTTGCAACAGTCGAATGTGGGGTCAATTCAAGTGCAACAAGCAAATTTGGCACATGCTGAAAAACACGGCCTATGTAACATATTCTCTCAAACACATTCTGCTCGAAACATGTATATGTTTGAAATGCATTCCAAATATTTATATATTTGAAAGACCTAAACTCACTTATATATAAATGCACACATAAGCATGTTTACTTGCAAAGATGTATACTTTTACGTGGAACCATATACGTGTGTCACCCCAAACATCCATGTACTACAGTCGAAGCATTCGTGTGTGTCCTTCCAAAATGAGCGATTGACGACTGAATGTGTGAAATGAAATGAAGGTATTAGTTAACAGAAGAACATTCTATGCATTCAGGAATATTTATATATCACTGGCTGAAAGAATACTCTTGCAATAATATTAACTTAGGCTGAGAACAATCCATAGGTAATCTCATACTATAGAGAATATTTGGCTCATCTGACATTTCCTTTCACACTCTTCTTAATGCGGTCGGTGTGATAGAGAGATGTTTGACGAAAAGTGACATACACCAGGTGGAATTACAATAACTTCTTGCTTTAATTTGTCATGTCGTTTTGGTGAAAAACTTTGAAATTTAAATGTGGTTTAAACTTTTTTATTGACTGCTATTGTTAGCATACATTTGGGTTGTAGTTAACACAATAATTTTAACACACAAAACGAAATGTCGTTGTTGCTATTTTGTTCGTTGTTTTGAACCATTGCCTCTATCTGGTATTAGTGTAGCAATTTTTTTCAACATCGAATGTAAATATCACTCCGGGCCAAATGTCATAAATTTAGTGAGAGACCTATTAGGTCTACTATAAGTATTAGTCTATGGAGCATCTCTCTTGATCCCTCTTTTATTATTTTGCTCTCGTCAGAGTATAGTATCAAAAAAATTAAGTAAACAGTGCACCAAACGCAGCTGTATTTGTAACACAAACAAAGCTGTATCTGGATCACAACCAAAAATATACTATTATAATATATTAATCGTTGTGTCTTAAACATGTAATATTAAACAGCAAACACAATGTGATTGGACCCAAGTTTACTACATTTGCGACAGATTCCAAACACACATTGAATTTGCATCCAAACAACAATAAAAAAGACTGATATTTCAGCGTGCATACAACTATTGCATTGGTGTCAATTCATTTTCAAATCTGTTACCACGACATAATTCTATACATATGACAAATCTGACGTTTAAACTTCCAGAAACAAATGTCATATTATACAAGTTAAAGAATGCAATTAAAAAAAATTCTTATTCAGTTGTGACAAACTCCAATCGGGCTGTGATAACCTCTACTTCGTGTGACAACCTCTAATTATCAACCTCTAATTCGATCCACAGAGAGCGACAGTTTAGTGTGTATATTGGAGTGGTACTCGTAGCATCAATGACCCGATTTGTACGATAATGCTGCTGGAAACACTAAGCGTGTTTTGGTTGCACCGCTTGCTTATATATTCGCTTGTTTTGTATGAAGCACTTAGCGAAGACTTGGCGAGAACTTAGCGACGAGAATCATTTTCGCTAAGTTTACAAACAAATTTTTTTGACATCTTTTACCGTTTTCAACCCTTATTCATATTTTTGAAAAAAAATTACTTATCGCTAAATTGCCGTTTTCTTTGCAACTTAGCAAGCGACAATCGCTTGCTTGTAACCAAAACACGATTACAATTTCTGTCAATGCCCAGCGCTACAGAACCATGATTAGGGCCTTTTTATGGGCTGAAATGGAAGATATGAGCTTGGATAACACTGCTGTAGTTGTTGGCATGCAAATTTTACATCACCGTTCTAGTAAATGGCATCGGTTAGAGGCAAGTCTACTAAATGTTAAATTTTTTTACAAAATGTGTAGGAAAATTTTGGAGTTCCTTGAAGAATTAAAAACAATTTATTTTTTCAAAAAAGTCCAGGAAAATCTGAGAATTGTTAAAATTGGATGTTTTCAAAAAATTTGATGTGATACAGACATGTCGTGCTTCAAACCGATACAATTTCGCTCTATTGCGAACTAAGTTGAGTAATCCTGTTATCAGCCGTCTTGGTGATTCCAACTGGCCGTTTCGAAGTTGCGATTAGGCGCCTTTAGAATTTTTCTTCTACGGTGCCGTTAAATACCGATGCTACGCAAATAATTCAGAACCGATCCAAACCCTAAATGTCACAAAACTTGGGAACCCATTCAGCAGATCTATTCTTTTTATTTTGAACAGAAGACTCGCAACCTAGTAAGCAGACAAAGATTAAGCAGAAGGGAGCTGATGAGATTCTTTGGTGGGCATCGAAATAACTATATTTCCAACCATCCAACGAAATAATCATTATTTCTTTAATTTTTAATAGAAATAATTATTATTTTTTTTATTTAAAAAAAAAAGATCTTGAACCGAATTATGATTGAAATGGATTAAATTATTGTTATAAAAGAATTTTCCTTTTGTCTTTCAGAATGATTATTTTGTCCGCTGATTTCAATGACTTTTGTTTAATTTTAAGACATTTTTTTACAGACGCGATTAAATACTCACGCAAAAAGTGCACTTCGTCGGTGACGGAAAAAACGTCGAAGTATAGACGTCTCTTTCTCTTATCAGCAATGTCAATTTAGATATGTTCAATCTTTCCGGCTCAGTGAGGGAAGCCTTGTAATAACTCATACAACCAAAATATTTGTCGCCACAGAGTAATGACATCTAAAGTAGCGATTTGTCTCAGAAAATTTACGAAGTTTGGTGTGGTTGCATATGGAAGTTGCATGTTGAAAAGTATTGCTTTAATAATACCAGATAGAGGCAATAGCTCAAACCGACAAACAAGAAAACAGCAACGGTATTTCGTTTTGTGTGTCAAAATACACAAATATAAACTAACAAAAGAATGTATCAAAAAACTCCAAAATACGTTTAAATTTCACAGTGTTTCATCAAAACGACATGCATATTGTAAGTCAACAAGTTTTTCAATTCTTCAGTGTAAGTCAATTTACGTTAAATAACTCTCTATCGCACCCATAGATTAAGACATAGAGAGCGTGCACTTGTGTTTCAGTTCCACCAAATTCTCGTCGAACGTCACTCGGCTAACGACAGTTTTGAGATGGTTTTAGGAACGACATTCCTTATATCACGTTGCGGGTGGGGGCTAAATGAAAAACAACTTTTTTTTAACCCTTATGCTACAACACGGTTTAATCAACTATATTGGGTACATTTTCTTTGGTTTGTATCTAGACTAAAATGTGTTGAAACATTTCTTGTTTAGTGGGAAGCTTTCTAGGTGGAGCCTGTAACCAATATTTATTATATATTGCAGTTTTTAACCCAATAAAAAGTAAATTTAGAAAAGCCAACGTGAAAGAAGTTTAAAAAAATAAAATTTTCTTAAATAAGAACCTTTTTTAAAAAAAAATAAATTTGTCAAAAAAAATACCTATTCATATTCCTAAACAAAGTACCTTCTCTTAAAAAAATACGTTATCTTAAAGAAGTACCTCTGCTTAAAAAGGTAAATTTTCATACAAAAAGCACCTTTTCTTAAAAAAAGTAATTTTTGTGTACATAAGTACCTTTTTCTAAAAAAGTAAATTTTCTTACAACATATTGCCTTTTCTTGAAAATTACCTTTTCTTTAAAGATAACCTTTTTTGTAAAACAAAATAACTTTTCTTGAGATAAGTACCTACTCCTATTCCTATAGTACCTGTACCTATTCTTGAAGAAACGACCAATTCTAAAAAAATCCCATTTCTTAAAAAAAGCCTTTTCTTCAAAAAATTGCACAAAATTAAAAAAAAAACTCCTCTTCCTAAAAGTACCTTTTCTTAATAATAAAATAATACCTTTTATTTTTGTTGAGATAAGTAGCCTTTCTAAATCTAAGTACATTTTCTTAAAAAAATAACCTTTTCCTAAAAAGATTTCCACTTCTCTAAAAAGTATCTGTTCTTAAAAAGCGTACTTCTTTGTAAAAAATAATTCATGCTGTTATGGCTTTTTCTTACAGAAAGTACTCTTTCCTACAAATAGTACCTTTTCTTAAAACAAAACTTTAGCTTTTAATAAAAGAAGTACCTCTCTTTAAAAACGGACTTTGTCCTTAAAATATAATACATATTCTTACAAAAAGAACCGAAAAATATACTTTTTCTCTTTAAAAATACATTCTTTAAAAAAAAATTTTACAAAAGTATCTTTAAATTATCGTATTTATCAACGGGCGCCTTAGGCGTGTTGGAACTAACTAGTACCATAATATGTATATAGCGAAAGGAACTTCATTCCAAGAGGGTGTCACCTGACACCTCGTGATATTTTTTATGCCAGTTCCTTCTGCCAGAATTTGTACAAATTGTTGTGTTCTTCAAATCTAAATTAATTTATTACATATAAAGTTGTTTTGGAAGTTATAAGTGTCAATAAAATCAAATTTAAAGTCAGTTTTTTCAATTCGCCTACCGCTCATTTTCTTTGAAATTCTATCCTGTATCGAATTTGCATATATGAGGTCGATCAGCTGTGATATCGAAACCCCCTGATCGCACCGACAGCACCACGAAGAGTGTGAAATGAAAAGAGAGATGAGAAAAATGGCAGCTCTAGTTGGACATTACTCTATGTTTGTCGCAGGTGACAAGTTCGGTTTGTATTTCGGAATGTATTGGTAGGAAATTTAAATTGTTAAAAGAAAGGCAATTCTTTATCCAACATTTGTGTATGCACTACTACTATTTTGATCAGCAATGCCCTTTTGTATTACTAGTGTTGCCAACCTCGTATGCATAAATAGCTCAATTTATGGAATTGTGCTTTAATATCAGTGTAATTACAACACGTTTAAAAATTGGTATTTTTTGTTGTTTTGGTGCATATACAATGTTTTTGTAGATTGTCGCAAATATAGTACACTTGTGTCCAAACACATTGTGTGTGCTAGTAAATGTTGCATGTTGGAGGCACAATGATTAATAGGTTATAATTTAAGTTTTTGTGATCCAAATATAGAATTTTTTGTTGAAATCTGCTGCAAACAAGAAAGCGACAGACGGCAAAGGAACAAAAAAGCAGCAGATCTTCAATTCATGAAGCAATGCTTGCAAACATATACATGATTCCTGCAACATGTTGCTGGGCCTGTTTTTGAAGTTTTTTTTAGGGCCGTGAAGGGAAGTTTTTAATTCACTGTAATGTATATATCCAACAATAATATGTCCAACAAATGCACTATAAACCTAGCAAATCCAGCGAAACGGAACTTGAATTTCAATCGATAAACAGCTTGTGCACAGCCCAATATAAGACCAAATTTCCAAATGTTATGCAAGCTTGCTAATGAACGACCAGAACAGCTTGTTCAGAGTTATTTTTATATTGTAGCACTTACCCAGACACTGATTTACTTCTGTTGTTTGTTTTCTACGTAAATTTGTCGCCGGCTTTAAACTTCAATCACAATCACTTGAATTGCTTACTGAACTTTAATGGGTGCTGACTGAGAACTCTCGTATATTTATTTATACACACACATTAACCTCCCACGGGCCGGTCTTGGTTTTAAGCGATTGAATTTACTTAACCCGGCGCCGGGGGGGTGGATTTTAGCTACAAGGACATGGGGGTTGGGTCATAATGACCCACTTATTAAACTCGAGGTTTTTTGCTATATTTACGAAAAAATATATACAATTTAGATTGAATCTAACCTTATTAAGGAAATAAAACATGACTTTGTTAAAAAATAACATATTTACTTTTATTTTTAAACAAAAAACATTTCATATAAAAAAAGTTAACAAAGGAGGCTTCTTCTAGCTTAAATATAATAAACACTTATTTTGTTATTAGTCTTATGGGTCATATTTACCTTTTTTAACTTTGAGCACGTGTTACTCGAAGTACAATCGTCATGCAACTGATTTGAAATTTATAACATTCAGAGAGATTCAATATCACCAGCTACTGAGAAGAGCGTAGAGAAGAGAAGTACAGTTTTAAAACCACAATCCATTCGAAAAGTGACGGGTAATTTTGACCCATCCCCCCCGGCGCCGGGTTAAGTATCTACATAAGTATCAGAATTATGAACTTGTGCGGTTTTCCAAGGAACCACAAATTTAGGCCTACCCTCCGTGTTTTTTCCAGAATTCTGTGCTGCAGGCACCAACAATGACAAACATGCTTTTTGTAACCTTGGAATGGGTACTAGCTGGTTGTACTAGACACTCATAAAAGATTTAATCTAATTACACGTTTAACTTAAGTACACAAAGTATTAAGAGACTTTCCGTCAGACAAAATGACAGCGAGGCGCGTGTACGCAGCATAAGAACTGTCGTTACATGTGACAGGTGAAAGGGTTTCTTTGTTCGCCGCGTGTATTCGAACTTGCCCAAGGGCAAGCCACGACGACGTATGTGAGCAAATGACAGTTACACAACCCTGAAGGAGCAAAAACACAATTCAACTGATTCGCTCAGTTGGCAGTTAAGGTAAATGTTTGACAATTGCTATAAATCCTTTGAGTCCCACATTACAAACAGACGCCGGATCAGGACACAGACATCCGTCGAACACAATGTGACACATTCCTTTGGATTCGTGTTCGTGTACGTGTACGCCCGCCCTGTCCTCATGGGCGTTGTTGTAACTCATTTGCCATTTGGGGGATCTCCAGTTAAGCACTCCAGCAGAGGGATTAGGGTTCCTGCTAAGTCAGCAGACCCCTGCTCCCCACCCCACCCCACCCCACCCATACATTCGGGCGGACTCATTCTTTCCATATGTGTGTGTGTAGGCATATGTGAGTATGTACGTCAAGTCGTTAAGTATGACAAAGTAAAGTCACTTTACATAAAGTGGATGTCAATGGCAATTTAATGGCGCCCTTTAAACGCACGTACCAAGTAAAGAGAACAAAGTAAATCCTTTCATGTAATTTCACTTAATACACACAACACAACACTGAAAACAATGGCAGGCCACTGGGGTCGGCACAAGGACTGGGGCAGGGAAATGTTGTGATTACTTCCTACCGTACACAGCTACACACACATAACTGGCAAACATTCCTAGGAATTATTGGAATGTTTCCGCGTAAAGTTGACATTAATCCGCAATCCAGCATTGGTATCTTTAATTCCAAATTGATTGCTTTGCTTTGTTATAGGTAAGGACTGCAACAAGCTTTCAATTACAAGTTGTCCCCTCATTTCGGAAGCTCGAGAACATTTCGCCTGGACATCATCGAAGTATTAGCGACTCCTGTAAGGACAACAATTGTCGAAAAGTAGCGAGCAGCCAAAGGAGCGACTTCGTCACAATGTCGACCCCCCCCCCCTTCCGTAGTCTATTATCCGAATCTGTGTGAATGAGGAACACGAAATGTTGCCGAATTTGCATATAAAGAGTAATAAAAAACAGTCGCTGTTAACCGAGTCAAGTTTACGACAGCACATCAAGTGCCAGCAGAGCATACAAACACCCTTCCGTAATTTATACGAGTTAAGAAAGAAACTACCATGTTCATTAGACCGACTCACTGAGAACTGGGTTATTCAATCGATTCAACGTTGCTCGATTAGGCGAACAGTTGGTGTGAAACATTTGCTCGAGTATTTTAAAACGACTGATTTCGAATAAGAAAGTAATCGAGTAATTTATTCCGATCAATCGAATACATCGAGAAACAATAAAATAATATAATATCATAAATGTATAATGCACTTTAATTTATGTTAGATAGGTCAGAATGTGTGGCCGTCGGTGGTGCAATGGCAGTGTGCGCGGCTATAGTACATGAGTAAGTGGGTTCGATCCCTGCTCAGACGCACCTAACATGTCTTTCGACGGCTGTCACCTTGCTTAGTGACGGCACTATCGAGTATTTAGCCAAGAAAAAGCTTCTCAAAAATACCGTTCGGAACCGGAGTAAAACTGTAGGTGCGACTCAGTGAGAGTAAAACTAGAACGCGCACAGCTCATTGGTTGTGAGAAGTTCACCCCAATCCTTTCGTGGGATGTACTGGGACACCATTGGTTTTAAGGTCAAAATGCGATTGTTTGAAAGGATACTCATATGCTATTTTAGCAGTAATTGCTTTCGATCTTTATTACAGTTGTTTTTTTAAACATAGAAAAGTCCATTAGGTTAGGTTTGTGATTTTCTCTGAAGAACTGCTAACATACACAGTCAATATTTCTGATTTTCCTCCAGAAAAACATTAAGAAGTGGATTAAATGATGGTGTGACGACTGGAATCATTTTCAATTTCATAGATGTTTCAGTTGGTTTTCTTAAAATTTAAATTATTTCACCCGGAGCTTAGGAACCTCAATATGAATTCAGTAATTATGACATATTAAAATGCTGGGGTAAAAAGGTATTCAATTTGTTGTCATACTATTGATAAAGTTATGCTCACTATTATAATGACAACCTAATAAGAGCTAACACTACTCTCCAGATTCTTTATGAATAAATGGGCTTTAATACCGGTGTACAATATGATCTGTACTGGGTTCGTATTTAACCCCTTTAACCCCCCACCCCTCTAGACAACTGTATAACCCTTACACATCGCTATGGGGAATGGGTAATGAACCCATGGCGTATGGGGAATATAAGCGGTAGCTACCCACGAAAATGGGGAATTACCCATTACCCACAGGGTAATGGGGACAATTATGGCTAGTTACCCACGACGATGGGAAATTACCCATTAAATATGGGGAATGTGTAAGCGGCCTTTACCCATTACCCATCTTCGTGGGTAATGCAGGGTAACCCATCCTCATTTTTGATCGGAAATAGGAACATATTAAAAGTAATGCCTATATCTCAGAAACGGATTGTCGAATCTAAAAAAAAAAAATTATTAAGAGTTTCGAAGAGGTTTTCATAAAGTGCTCCAATTCGAATGGAAGATTTTTTCAAAAAATCGCCAAATTTGAGATGGTGCGAACCGTTTCCGAGTTATATGCATTTTTTTTCTTTAGTGGTTTAATCATTTTGTCGATTTTTTTACAAAAAAGTTCTTCCATACGAATTGGACAATTTTATGAAATACCCTTAGAAACTTCTAAAAATAAGTTCTTTTTTTGATTCGACGCTCGGTTTCCGAGATATAGAAATTTTTTCTAATTTTTGCATATTTTCCATCAAAGGTTCCCATGTGTAATGGGAAATCGTGATGGGTAATTCCTCTTCGTCATGGGTAACTACCCATTATTTTCCCCCTCCCTTTGTGGGTAATGAGTAATCGTGATGGGTTATTCCCCATTGTCGTGGTAACTACCCATTATTTCCCCATTACTATCTGGGCAGCAGCGTAGATATGTAACCTAAGGCCACGTGGCAAAATGCAGTTGAGGCTCTAGATAAACTAAAAAGCTACACTCTGAAAAATCTGTATTTTGTTGTTGTTTGGATGCAAATATAAAGTGTGTTTGGAGCTTGTCACAAATATAATATATTTATATCCAAACATAACTATTATGTTTTCTATTCAAAATTACATGTTTGAGAAAAATTATTAATATGTTATAATATAGTTGTTTGCGACTCAAATATGTCTGTGTTTGTGATGCAAATACAATTGTGTTTATGCTCTCTCGAGAGCAAGAGGATACAAGAGGAACATCGAGAGAGTCTATCTTGAAAGTGTGTAATTGTATTTTTGCATTATTCCCTCTGTCAGTGTTTCGTAAATATTCCAGAAAGTGCGTGCAAATTGCATATGAGGGCAGTGTCTCTTATTTTGGCTTACATATTGCGTTTTAATTTCATGTATTCAGTCATAAATGGTTCATCGGGCAGAGGACACCAAAACGCTTGATCAGTGAAAAACGAATAAACGAAGGGTTGGACGTTTAAATAGTTTGTGATGTTGCTTTGGTTTTTGTGCATGTGTTTCGTATATAACTAGTATTTGTGCTACCAAAGTGAGAAACGACTTTGAGGAAACAAACAGGAAAGGGTAACAATGTGACGGTCCGAGCCTTTACTAAGAAAATCGTAACGGCGGAACATTTGTGAAGTAAGTATAATAAAAAAAAACACAAGTAGTTAATTCACGCTTGGCTTGCATGAACAAGATTTGTGTGTTGTTTGTGTACCAACGCATAGTGATAACCAACGCATAACTGAAACCTTCTGAAAACAAAAAAGTCAGTGACAATAAAGAAAGGAGATGCAAAATAACAGCAGATTCCCATTTCATGAAAAAAAAAACAAATTATGCATTCAGTGCAAGTAAACGTAAAATGGGGCCTTTTAAATCTTTTAATAGCATGGACATATTAATTATTTACAAATGTGGATTTATATTGATAAAAGTAATTACAATAAATAATACTCGTGCATATTTATTGAAATCAAAGAATAATTCGTTTTTAAATATTATTATGTTTGGGAGGAAATACGCATATGTTTCCACGTAAGTATATGTAGGTTTGGGGGAAACTGGCGAATGCTTCCACATAAGTATATGGATGTTTGGGATGAAAAACGCATGTTTCGACGTAAAAGTATGAGGATACATGCTACTGTTTACATTTAAATACAAGTGAGTTTGGGACTTGCAAACATATGAATGTTTGAAGTGTTTTCCAAACATATACATGGTTCCTGCACAATATGTTTGGGAGAATATGTTAGAAAGCCCGGTTTGTTTCTGCGTGTAGTTTCCACTAAGTATTACGTGTATTTAATCGTACTTATGAATATTATTCCAAATGTGAACGTTTTATCGATTATTACTGTTTCACGTAAAAAAAAAACAAAGGGGTAGAGCTCAACCTGGGTAGGAAATAAGATATTGATTGTTATCCCGACAAAAGCTTATCTTGGAATAATTTAGAATTGTGATACCTACTAGGCAAACGAAGTCGCAGACTGAAGCTAGAAAAAAGTAAACAATGACGAAGGTAGACAATAAATGGCAGCTCAAAATCCGAGATATAGACATTTTTTTCTAATTTTTTCATATTATCGATCAAAAATAGGGATGCGTTACCCTGGGTGACCCATTACTCATCGCCGTGGGCTATCGTGACGGATAATTCTCCATCGTCGTGGGTAACTTCCCATTATTTTCCCCACTACACTGTGGGTAATGGGTAAACTTATTTCCCTATTGTCGTGAATTTCCCTATTGTCGTGGGTAACTACCCATTATTTTCCCCATTACCCTGTGGTTAATGCATAATTATCCATTGTCGTGGGTAGTTACCCATTATTTCCCCCTTACCCTGTGGATAATGGGTAATCGATCGCTAACCATTCCAAACGGCAATAATATTGCTTCGTTTGTTGAATCTCCTGGAAACAATCACATAAAAGGTAACAAAAATGCAGCAGATCTTCAATTCTTGAAAACAATTCTTGCACGTAAGTATATGGATGCGCCAAACATCCATTACAGGGAACGTTTTTACATTTAAGGACTGCAGCGTTTCATTGTGTATTTTTTAGTGAATATTTATTAAATGTAAACGTAGTCTATGTGTTTTTTTTTAATAATATGCGCGTTATCATATAGTTTGTTTCCCTCACGAGAAGTTTGCCATTTCAAATTTGCTTCAAAAAACTCGCATTTCGCGTTTTCATGAAACGGATCCGCCGAATCGTAATTTCACTAATTCGCTATTCTTTTATATTTTTAAGGAGTCGTAATGGGTTTGAACCGGGATGGACATTAACCTCTGTATTGAATGTCTTGAATGGATTACACTGTGTGAAATTTTTTAAGTCATGGCAAAATAACCATATACGGACACCACTACGTGATAAAAGACTAAAAAAAAAAAAGACCCGTGTTTCCCAATTTTACCCAAAGTCATGCACTTTTTTTTTATGGGCCGCCAAAGATTTGGGGCCTCGGTATCATTTTCGTAAAAATGTGATCATTTTCTCAGGCTCATATCTTGCAAACCGTTCAGAATTTCGATTTACTCTCTGAGGCAAAGTTGTAGCTCTTGTCATAAAGAAAAAAATTGCGAATCAAAAAAACTTCACCTTCCAGATCAAAATCGCAAAAAACTTAAAAAAAATCGATTTTTTTTACTTTTTTCCCGTGTTCAGGTCCATAGGTAGCAAACCGTTCAAAATTCAAGGAAACAATCAACTACAAAAATTTACCTAAGATCTCAATAAACAAATTTCTAGAACATATAAACTTCCTACACTGTTTAGGTAGCACGCAAAAGTGAAAAATTTGCCGAAAATTTTTTAATTTCATTTTTTTTACCTTTTTCTCCTGTTCAGGTCCATAGGTAGCAAAAAATTAAATATGCCTGGCCAGAACCATGTGTTTGTCCAAGGGTTAACACCGTTTAGGTAGCGCTTAGGTATCACGCGATCATGCACCGACAGCAGCAGCACAGGCAATGCAGTGAGCTCAGCACACGCAACGCATGTGTGACTTTTCTTTGCTTTAAAAAAGCTGTCAAAAATACTGCAAGTCGCTGCGATAATCCCAATATGGCCACAATGAAATCCATTTCCATTTGTGTTATTAGTTGTGGTCCATCTCTTCCCTGTTGGCGCTCATAATCGGTATCAAATGGATCTTCATAAGTAACACCACTTGCTGTACTCAAATTCCTAACGGTTTGCAAGATATGAGCCTGAGAAAATGATCACATTTTTACGAAAATGATACCGAGGCCCCAAATTTTGGCGGCCCATAAAAAAAAAAGTGCATGACTTTGGGAAAAATTGGGAGACACTGGTCTTTTTTTTTAGTCTTTTATCACGTAGTGGTGTCCGTATATGGTTATTTTTTTTCGTGTTGCACTGTGTTATCAAAACATTCACTTCAAACGTGAATACTTCAAATACTACATGCACTGCTAACAAAACTATCTAGTAATTGTGATATCATTCATTTCGAAATAAAAAGCAAAATAAATTGGAATCGAAACTTCAAACATGTACTCGCAGTCGCTTTAGATGTGAAAAACTCTTTACTTTTGGTTTTGTGTAACTTAAGTGGATGGCGTCGGTGGTGCAATGGTAGTAGGTTCGATCCCTGCTCCGACCACCTCGCTTAGTGACGACGACACTATCGAGTGTTAAGACATGAAAAATTTCTCAAAAGTACCTTTCGGAACCGGAGTAAAACTGTAGGTCCCAATCAGTGATGTAAAACTAGAACGCGCACAGCTCACTGGTTGTGAGAAACCATTATTTTTTTTGAGAGTTGTGTCATACATATTAAACAATTGCACTGGAAAAATTGTCATACATCTTCGTTGTTGAAAGCTGATTAGCAACTAGTTTACGAACGCACTAGTTTAATTGATCGATTCAATCTTGTGGACTGGTTAAAATTTGCCACTCGTTTGTTTCAGTAGTTCACTTGTTTTAGGTGTTTTTTTATATCAGGTTGTGCAGTAGGGTGTCCCGAAAACTTTTTTTTTGAGGGGGGAGGGGGTCTCAAACGACGCGTAATGAAGACGTGATTACGGAATCGTCAAACTTATTTTTATACCAGGGTACTTTTAGTCACCTATCGGCCGTTGAAGATTTTTACAAAGCATTTTTTTTCAAATTTCATTTGATTCTCAGGTTTGTCTTTCTGTTTCGCAAAATCACCTACAAATAACTATATCTATTTTATATAGTTGATGGAATATTTATGTAAAATACAACAAAGTGAGGACGGCAAAGTATGCATGATAGAGATTTCAAAATGACGTCGTCAAAAAAAAATGTTCTGTCAAAATTTTGAAAATATTTTTTTCTATATATATTCATCATAACACGTCGTTTAAGCCCCATATTGTCCTAAAAAATAATTTCTTTTTTTCGAAAATGTACTAGAAATCGAAACTTCAACTGCCGGTAGGGGCCTAAAAGTACCTTCGTATAAAAAAAGTAAGCACTTCCTTAATACGCGTCGTTTGAGACCCCCCCCCCCACATTTGAAAATCCAAAAAAGCGTTTTTCAGTACACCCTATTGTGCAGTTCTCTCTGCCGTTTTCTTTGCACAGCTGGTACCCAATATTACCGTCTTCATTGAATGGAAGTGCAAAATTACAAACTCGTCTCAATTTTGACCTTCGCGTCAGCTTGTAACAAATAATGTCTTAAATATCCCGATTGTTCAGATTTTAAGCCATGCAGTTCTTGCGCACTTGTATTAAACTAAAACGACAAATTAAACTGAAATAAGGCTCGTTAGCCCACAGCTCATGTGAACTGTTGAAATGATAGAATTGAACTAGTGAACTATTTGAACGAACTATTTTAAATTTAGTTGTCTTAGATCCTCGTAATGTTTAAAGTTGTAATTTCCTTTAAGGCTACGTTCTGTTGAGGTGAACTAAAATGAGCGACCACTTGAGTGAACTAAAATACCCAGCTCACACTCTTTCACACTCTCTTGTAATTTATATTATTGTTCGTGTTATGTACGACGGAATGACGATCATGATCGGCACATGGTATATTTGGTGTATTCTTTTACAATCGAATTCGTTTGATAAAATCAAATATTTTGATGTAGTCGGTGTGTTCTTGTATATTTCAATCCATTTGAGTACATCAAGACAGTTCGAGAAGAGAACCAAACAGTCTCCGTAATTCGTTTCGAAATATCAAGTAGAGTATGTATTGTATTTGATTTTCATTTGGTTTCATTTTTCTATCATACATTTGCAAAATGTATAATTCTATAGGATGGAATGAAATAAAACTAATGCGTTAGACGCATAAATGACACACAGCTCACATTTCGCTTCCTTGTGCTTTTACGGACTGGTAACGGGGTCGCAACGTATCCGCATCCGATTTTGTGCATACACGGGAATACGCAGAAATGGGGGAATGTCTCAAATATTAAGTGATACAAGAGTTAATCCCACAGTTGGCTAAGGAAATAAAGTCTTATTCCATATTTTGAGGTTTTCGTAAAGTGGACTATCCTGCTCTCGAATGGAATCATTTACATAGATGATGAGTTGCCCTAATGCACATACATATGGAGAAACAGCCACAGCGACATAAACAAATTTCACATCCAATACGTACGAGTTTTTTTTATTACGCTCAATGGTTAGAGCATTAGACAGCCGCCACGAATTCGCAGCCCATCTCACCCTGTCTCCACCTACTGCCACTAACTTTCGCATTAGTCTACCACGGCCAGCCCGGCCGCCGATGACTGATGTACTAGAGCAGTTAAAAGGGTGACGTTTTCTTATGAATTTGATTACACATAACGAATTTGTCGTTGTTTATTGTTCACGAGTAGATTAACATTTTACATTTTGCCAACGAGTTGGTACAAGGCTTACAGTGAAGCTGAAGCCAATAACTGAAATACACAGAGAGAAGTATTTGTGCGTCCTCCTTTGTTTTTTTTTTAAACAACGCATTAATAATAACTGGGCCAAATACGTCCACTCATTGGTGTAGCTGCCACACAGTCAGTCGTAACCTTCCGTTTCGGAGATTCCAATTTAACAGAAACATTTATCGTTCTGAGACTGGAGCAATTTGAGCAAGCGATCATTTATTGCGAATAATAATTTATGCCTTGTATGTTTCCTATGTAATTTCAGGATGTGGATCAACCATTTCCAAGTGCAATGTTGACGACTTTTGAGAAATCAATACAACGGCACTCATTTACAACAAAACCTTGCAGTGGATCATGACCAATATCTCCGGGGGGACAATAACTAGCATTCATGCCTTCCATCCATCCATCCATCCATTCGGAGAGAAAGTCATCGATCCCGCTCTGCACTCCCCACGCCGACCGCCACTGTGGTGGGGTTGACGCATATTAGCCACGACGTTGATTGCATTAAAGATAACTGCTGAAAATGTAACAAGAAATATGAAATCATTTGACTTCTTGAAGAGGCAACTCGAGTAGAGGACGAACAGGAAAAGTCAGTAACCAAACCGTGGCAGTAACTCCAACTGCAACTTCATGACTGTCTGCCTTGCATACCCCTAGACATCGTCACTTGACTTGGAGTTTTCCTTGCTACTGCCGCAGCCGCCACCGACGAAACGACAGTATCAGTCGCCGATGCTGGCAACTTTAATATTCAAATTGTTATTGCTCTGCGGAAAATTGTTATAACGGCAACACATCGATGCCTCTGCATCTGCATCGGCATCAGCATCTGCATCTGAGCCCGGCATAGGAGCAGGCACATCATGTACTCCGATGCAGTGGAGCAGAAGCACGTTGCAACCCAGATAGATTGAAGGCAAAGATTAAGCTTAATAGTAGACAATTAAGTTTAAAACTGGGATTAAGCGCATGTGCGCCTGGACGGACTGGCCAGAGAAATGCATCCCAATGTCGTCGTACTGCTCGCTGGCAAGTTGTTGTGAATGCGATATTTACTTTTCGACTTGATCTACTCCGCCTGCCTGTGGAGCACCACAGAGCCTGGGAATAGATGAATATTATCGGTTCCGCCCAATGTCTGCTTTTACTTAATTAGTTTTTCTCTTCGATCTATGGACGTTAAGCAACATTAAAGGTACTTAGCCTGGCAGATGATGTCCGTACCAGACCGTAATTGTAGCAACGATTGAAAATTAATATGCAAACGTAGGCATTTCAACTTCCTTATTACTTCGCATAGATCTTCTGAACTTTCCCATGGGATGCGTCTCAAATTGCTGCGCCAGCATTGACATTGATACGGGATGACATTTTCGTTCCAGGACCCTGGCGTGGCTGCCTTCTGCTCCTCTTGCGTGGACGCATTAATTTTGCCACGTAAATTACTGTGTTTAAGGATTTGGCTCAAAGTATTTCGCATAAATCTTGCACATCGTTTAATCTAGAGGAACTGAGTACATACCTTAGGATTGAATACATTTGACCTCTGGAGAAGACCTCTAAGAATGAGATGACTACACATCGCCGACGACAGGGCTAATGAAAATTGTTCACGTATATCACTTGGTTGAATAATGCACATTAAGGACAATAAAGCACTTTTGTTTACTTTAACAGCATTTGCCCCAGACGTCGGTGCCAGTGTCGGTCGCTTCCATCCTATGGCTTGCAGAAACATAGCCGTGGTATGACGCTGAGTTTCATTGTCGTCGTTAAAGCTCTTTCGCTTGGGGGTCAGGAGTTGCCCTTTTCATGCGCTTGTATGCGCTACTGGCCGGCCGCACAGACACCTTTATTCACTCATATTCAACTGTCCACATTGCTTCTCCTCTCTCCTTCATTTCAGGACGGCGAGGTGATGAAGTAGATGCTGCAATAAAGCAAACCCTTTCCTACGGCCAGGCCATGAGATGCGATGCTGCATCCAAACCAAGGTCGCAAGGTATCATACTGAATCAGTCTCAAATTTCCTTGCATCTTGTGCGAGCGACAGCGTGTCGTATGGAAAAGGGATTGTTTGCCTGGCATGCACGAGTGATCAATCACGTGAGTGCAATTACCACAATGCGAGCATCCACAGAGATGAACGAAACAACAAGTCTGGCATAGGACGTGGGTGCCGCCTAGACGTTAGCATCCAGCACAGTGTGCTTAGCCAAAGGACAGACACTCATTTGAAGAGACTACAAAAGTCATGGTCTGGATCCAACACACCTTGGGCTCTTCCGCGCCATCTCCCGTGTGTAAATAACCTCTTTGCGCACACTTGGATTGGGACACACGAAAGGACGGACGGACGGTCGAAATAAAATAAGCTATTCCCTAAACGTATCTGAAATAAAATTACTCAATTTATGAACTTGGCCAGATAATGCTAATGGAGCAGCGAAAACGATCAACAGAAACAAAGGGCGTCCCAAATGAAGAGCAATCGGAGACATTAGCATGACGTTTTTTGGATGGCCACTCTGCTCCATGACAAAGGAGAATAATAATCGTGATGTGTCCTTCGGACAGTTTGTGCTCTTGATCGCTGCTTTTTGGCATTGGGCATGTTTTGGAACTGTCGTCGTAAATCTATTTGCTAGTGCTTAGGAAAGCATGTCATAAATCAATGTATGTACATGTATATGTCACAACAGTGAGTGCCACAAGAAAGGTATAGCCGAAATACCTTAATCGATTTTTGAATTCTCGGAAACATATTGTGGATATCATAATAGTCGTACATGCATCGTGGACAACAACTTTGAAATGAAACTCGAATTATGAGTTAGGCGGCTCCAAGTAACTGGTATTCACTTCACAAGTAACTGGTATTCACGTTACTCTGAGTAATTCTGTGATATTTCATAAATTTTAAGCAAATTTTACCCAAAGTAGTATTATCAAGGTACATCTACCATAAATGTACAACTCTGTAATTCCCTAATATGTGTTATGAATATGATTCGAAGACGTTCTAAATGCCTTTAGACCACCGTGACAATCTTTAGTCTACAGTTTTGGTTAGTGCTGTCGTTGCATGTGATACAATATTGTGGACAAATTACTTAAAAATGCTCATGGTGCCAACATTGTGAGTTCAGTGGTTAAAGAACACGAAGACAATTCTCATAACAACCCGAATTTTTACCCTCCATAGACAATCTTTCGACCGTTCGGAATAATCAGCGTTAATCTGTAGGTATTGATCAGAGAATCCGAAAATTAAGAAGACGTACAAATATTTGGCTCTAAGAAGTTACCAACATACATACTTATACTTTCATGGGATGTACTGACAAATTAGCCCCTTATAAAACTGCTTCCCTTTTCAATTTATTACCTTCCTTAAATACTTATACACACCTACGAGTACTTATACTTTCTCCCAGCGCAATTTTCTATTTCTATCAGGCAGTGGCAAACAAATCTATCAGGGTCCAGGAGATTTTAATAAAATTTTCCCCTTAATCTAATATTTAAACAGATTCAGTTTCATGGCGGAACAATAAAGATAATGAAACCAAAGAGAAAACAACTATTAGGGCTTTCCTTTAAACGCAAAGAATTTCAAGATATTAATGAAACAATATAAGATTTGTTGATGTATTAATATCTATAGGCACGGGTAGGGCAATCTATTAATGTGAACACATGCAAACAACACACAACGTTAGCATCACATACGTTGTTGTTGTAAAACAATAATCCCTGTCTGAAAATAAGTATGATGGTATTGATGTAGCGGCAGCGAACAAACAAGCATGTCGTCGACGCCAAAGAATATTGAATAGTGTAGAGAACTCATGGAACGAATTGTATAAGTCAAACGCATTGGCGACATATGTCGAATGATTCAAAACGTATTACTCTCTTTTTGTCATCATTTGGTCCATTCATAATTTTGATGTGAAACATTGATGCCTTTTGAAATATTTATGTTTTTTTGTATTGTTTTCTGTAATAACATTGTCGAAATGGCGAATATACATTGAAATATTCTGTAAAGAGAATAAGACACGTTTATGCTCTTTACTATACTGCTCTTCTCTATACTATTCAATTCATTTTGTCGTCGCTCTGTTTATGTCAAAACAAAATCAATTATTTCAGTGAGCTAAATATTGCTTTATTTATTTCAACAATATTATATCTAATGTGAAAGCGGAGATGAGAAAAAGAAAGTGCAATAGCAAAAGAGCCTTCAGCACAAAAACTATTCTTTTTTTAGTTTCCAATGTAACATTTACTAATGTGTTCATAGAAATCGAACAGGTACCGTGTAACAAAAAGGTGTTAACACATCGCCCGTGAGTTCGAACGCTCATTACTTATCGAAACAATCGCAGGCGAAAGCTGTCAAATGCCAGACCTTCCACTTGCACAGAAAAAAAATCGACAATATATAAATCGTGCACTCTTACTGTGCCAACCTTATAATTAGAGTGTTAAAAACCGATACCGATAAGGTTCACATTTGCGAATAACATATTAATTAAACTACAATTAAGAGCGGTTCCAAAACTACTCGACCTGCCGAATATATGGTGGCTGTAGTTTCGTGAAAAGTGGCAACCTTGTAAAACATATGTTTTAAGTTTCAAGGCGCCACGTTGTTTAGTATTTTTATTTGAGCCATCAAAATTAAACGATCTCAGTGAATTTGTAAACATGAATAAAATTGGTCACCGCTATGTAAATCAATTCTTCCATTTGAAAGGTGTCCATCCAAGCAATATTAAAGCCGAGCTAGTTTCAGTGAGTGAAAACTGGAAAGCGCACAGCTCAGTGATTGTGAGAAGTTCTCCCCAGTCCCTTCATGGGATGTAATGGGAAACCATTTATTTTTTTTATTTAGTTTCTACTCCGGGGTAGTCTGCGCCTTTGTTTACGACTGTAAAATATCGGATAGCAGAGCTTAAATGAAACGGTACGAGCTGCCAAGACGAACGCTGTAGTGGTCGAACAATTGAAATGTCCACGCCAAACTCAATTAAGAATACCCACAAAATGGTATTGGATGATCGTCGGCTGAAGTTGCGTTGGTTAGCTGCAATGATAGGCATTTCAAAACGTGTTATACATCCTATATTGACCGAAGATTTGAGGATGAGAAAGCTGTGCACAAGATGGGTGCCGCGCTTGCATTAAATAGAGCAGAAACGGCGACCGGAAGATGTTTCAGCAGAGTGTTTGGCGATGCTTCACCGCAATAAAGCCGAATGTTTGCGTCGTTTTATAAACATGGATGAGACATAGGTCCAACACTTCCCACCTGAGACAAAGGCACAGCCTAAGCAGTGGACTGGAAGGGGAGAATCATATCCAAAAAGGCGAAGTCGGTTATATCTGCAGGCAAGGTCATGGCGGCTTTTTTTTTGGGATGGGCATGGGACGTTTGTTATTGATTATGTTCAGAATGGGAAAACCATCAACAACGAATATCATATTAATTTATTGCAGCGTTTGAGTTATGAAATTGCCAAATTTAACGAATTAAAGTTCGAATTGCTTCATCACGTACCTTATTCGCCAGATTTAGCTCCGTCGGACTATTTTCTATTTCCAAACTTGGAAAAATGGCTCGGCGGTAAAAAATTTGCCAACAATGAAGAGATGGAGTCTGCGGTTGATGGCTATTTTATGGAGTTTGACGGTTCTTACTAGGTATCGAAGCTATTGAATATCGCTTGAAGATTATGTTGAAAAATAAAGAAAATGTTGCCCAACTTGTTTGCCTCTTCTATGATAGGTCATTACACATTACATAAATGTTGCAAAGTTTTATTTAGAAATTTTTGGACGGGGTTCAGAAGAGAGCGTTGACAATGGTGGTTGACAATACTGTGGTCGGCTCTATTGCCTCTCTCGAACATCGCCAGAATGTAAGTTGTCTGTCGTTGTTTTATCGAAGTTTTAATGAAGTGTGCTCTACTGGAAGACGTGACGGTATTCTATGAGTCAGGGTATTCAACCAGGTCTCGGGGCTTTCCCGAAATTAGCCCCACTACTTCATCCAATGGCCAATGTACGAGGTTGGTATTTATATTTTGGGTCCAGCAAATAGAAACAATCATATATTTGGAAATGGTTTTATTGTTTTTCCAAATATTCTCCGTGAAGATGAGTACACTTTTACATGCGTTTAAATCAACCTTCCAAGCACTTTCTCCACTCCGATTGAAACACCACCAAATCATGGGTTTTGAACGCTTCAACAGCAGCTTCGGGCGTCGGAAAACGTTAACCACGCAGTAAAACGAAGTGATTGGATGCCAAATCAGGGCTGTACGGCAGATGACCCATCAATTCGACATGTTGAGTTCTCAAATAGCCCATTGTTTCAGCTGATGTGTGAGCGCTTGCATTATTGTCCTGATGCAAAATGATCCGTCTTCTGCTTATTTCTTCGAACACTGTTAGCAAACAGATGGTGGTATATCACTCAAAATTGACCGTTCGACGTTCCACTTAAGGCACTGTGGCCACATGACCGGTTAAAAAACGAGATCATTTGCTACGATGTGCTTCTTCCGCTTCTCTGGAATTTAACTCGTCTCAAAGACCCATACGGGCTCATGTGCATAGATCCATGAGTCGTCACTATTACCCATTACCCACAGGGTAATGGGGAAAATAATCGGTAGCTACCCACGACAATGGGGAATTACCCATGACGATTACCCATCACTATTACCCATTACCCTCAAGGAAATGGGAAAATAATGAGTAGCTATCCACGTTGATGGGTAGTGGGTTAACCAGGGTAACCCATCCCAATTTTTGATCGAATATATGAAAAAATTAGAAAAAATTTCTGTATCTCGGAACAGGAGCTCCCAATCGAATAAATAACCAATTTTTGCAAGTATCTAAGGGTTTTTCATAAAGTGGTCCAATTCGTAGGAAGATGTATTTTTAAAAATCGGCAAAATAAGAAAATCGCTGAAATAAAAAAAGTGGCTATAACTCGGAAGCAGGGCGTTGAATCGCAAAAATAATATTTTTTTACGTCCAACGGAGGCTTTACCCTATGGATGTCTTCAAAATAGCATCAATTTAAAAAAAAATCGCAAAAACTAATAATTAGGTTTTAGCGATTTAAAAAAAACAAAAAGGTGATGCCATATTGAAGACACCAATTGGTTAAAGTCTCCTACGTAGGTAGAATTTGTATTATTTTTTCTATTCGTCGAACGGTTTCTGAGTTATAGCCACTGTTGTCTTTAAGCGATTTTCTTATTTTGGGGATTTTTCGAAAAAAAAATTCTTTCCTTCCAAATTAATGCAGTGTATGAAGAACCCTTAGAAACTCGCCAAAATTTGTAATTTTTCCGATTGGACGCTCCGTTTCTGAGATACGGACATGGGGGCGTTTTAGCGATTTTTTATTAAAAAAATTTTCTATTTGAGTTTTTTTTAAAAGAAAGTGATGCCATATTAAAGACATCCGTTGGAGGTAGAAAAATTATTATTTTTGCGATTCGACGCAACGTTTCCCAGTTATATCCACTATTTAATTTTAGAGATTTTTTTATTTTGCCGATTTTTTGAAAAAAATTCTTCCACACAAATTGGAATAGCTTATGAAGAGCCCTTAGAAACTCAAAAAAACTGGTTATTTTTTCGCTAGGACGCTCCGTTTCCTAGTTATGAACAGGGGGGCGTTTAAGCGATTTTTGGTTTGAAACTTTTAGTTTTAGCGATTTTGAAACAAAAAGTGATGCCATGTTGAAGACATCCATTGGTCAAAGCCTTCCACAAAGGTACAATTTTTAATATTTTTTTGTTTGGATACACCGTTTCCGAGTTATACCCACTTTTTTATTTTAGTGGTCTTCTTATTGTGGCGATTTTTCGGAAAAAAATTCTTCCATACGAATTCGACCACTTTATTAAAAACCCTTAGAAACCTGCAAATGGTGGTTATTTTTGTCGTTTGGGGGCTCCGTTTCCGAGATATAAAGTTTTGTTATAATTTTTGTATATTTTCGGTCATAAATGGGGATTATTTTCCCCATTTCCCTGAGGGTAATGGGTAATCGTGATGGGTAATTCCCAATTGTCGGCGGTAGCTTCTCATTATTTTCCCCTTACCCTGAGGGTAAGGCGTAAACGGTCGCTACCCATTCCCCACGGCAATAATAATGGGTTATCCTGGGTAACCCACGAAATGCGAACCCTGTATCTATGTACATATGTTTATACCAAAAGATGTCAAACTTTCCAATGGAAGTTCCAGTTGACATCTGGCAACACTAGTATTGCCAGAACCCAAAATATAAATAGCAACCTCGTATGTGAAATAATAATATTCGACCTTCTGGTTTTTCTGTCACTTTCGTTTACTCCCACTCAACTCTCCGGAAACCAATATAATGCACTGCATTCATGGGGGTCATCGCTTGAGTTGTGGTCCAATAATAAAGAAATGCTAATCACTGGCATTGTGGCCAACGGTGATGCAATGGATAGAGTGCGCGTCTCTTGTAGAGGAGATCGTGGGTTCGAACCCTGCTCTGACCACCTTCAATTTCTTTTGGCGGCGGTCACCTCGCATAGTGACGGCGACACTATCGAGTATTTAGCCATGAAAATCCGTTCGGAACCGGTGTAAAATTGTAGTTCCAAATAAGTGAGTATAAAACTAGAAAGCGCACAACTCACTAGTTGTGACTGACTGGTGCCTTCATGGAATGTAATGGGAGACGATTTATGTTTATTTAAACACCGGCAAAATTTTATCGTGATCAGCGAAGATTTATGGCAGTTATCGTCTTGACCAGCCGTAAATCAAATTTTGTCCAAGGATAATAAAGATCTTAGTGGCGGTCGTTTTAGTATGTGCGACCCTTGCACGTGAGAACCAACCCATCTCTGCCCAGATTACCTGATACTTCTAAATTATAAAAACCAAACCATTCTGAGAAACATATCCTTAATGCAACCTCATTTTGGGAATAATTTAAACCCAATGCGAACTGCTGTAAAGCTACCTGCATGTCAGGCTTTGAAATATCATAACTTTGTATTGCCCTCCTCTGCTGGCGGAACATTCTGTCAATATAAATAAATCTTTGCCAAATGATATTTGCACTTCCGTATCAGCCAACTTCGATAGAAATACAATCCAACCCAAAAGTATAAAAAGTAGTAATTATTATTTTTACTGTATCTATTGCCGGCATTATTACGACAATGTCTTCAGCGAGGGGGAGAAAAGTTTAAATTGGTACTAAAGTACCAAATGGACTGCCTGTGATTGCAGCCGATTGAATGAGGATGGGTGCAGATGCTACAAATGCTACAGACACAAAAGCCAATGCGGCAGTCAGGAGAAAAACATTGAATGATGCTGTCCAACATAGCATGTGGCATAAGTTTTGGCCAAGTTAAAATAAATCCAAACATTGGCCGTTTAATACGGTAAAACTTATCTTAATTGAAAATCGACTAAGCATGAATTCCGACAGATGCGGTTATTTCTCCTGCCTCCACCTTGAAATCCCATGGCCAGTAATTGGACAGATGCTTGGCCAACCGTATGGCGAGCGAGGACTATATAGATTTAGACATCACCTTAATATCCGGTTGCAGCTTTTAGCGCTGCTGCCTGTTATCATCGTCATCGTCATCGCCACCACCACCGCCATCGCCATCGCCATCTCCATCATCATGTTCATCCTTCATTGCCTCTGCACTGAGCACACATCGGATCCACAAGTACTTAGATACACAAATGAGAAAATAACTTCAGTGTTTTCTTTTAATAATTTATTTCATTTCATATTATTTACTTTACATTTTATGTTTTCCTTCTGCGCGAGGGCGAGCAGCGCTTGGAGCGATTTCCCCCGAAAAAAAAGTCGGTATTTAACTTTAGTTGCAGACAAAGTTTGTAGCAGAAGTTTTAGGTAGAAAGCAGCGGTATCCACTCTGTTGTACTCTGCTCTGCCCTGCGCCCAAAAAACTAAATTTCATTTATTTGCTTGGAAGTTTGCATTCAATCCCATCCGGCTGGATGCCAAACCCTCGGATGTTGATGGGTTTTCCGCATGCCGCACTCCACTGGAGCTGAAGCTGGGGCTCCAGAGCTGTAGCTGATGCTAATGCTTATGCCTGTGCTCTCCATCCTTTGCAGTGTCTTCATAAATTTCTAATGAAATGTTGTATTTTTATTTCTAATGGCACTACATACGTTACGTGGTGCAATACTAGTATCCTTCTGCTCCCTGTTCCTGTGCGGTTGTTTCTTTGTGTGCGGCAGGTTAGTCCTTGTGCATGTATGTGTGTGTGTGTGCGCGTGTGTTCTCGCTTGTTTTAATAATATGTTGAATATTTGATGAGCCTTGGCAAATGGATGCCGGAATCATGCGAGTGTACACGATTTTACACATTGTGCTTTTACGAGCAAAGCAAAATGTGTAGAAATTACTTTCCCTGCCAGGCTCCCGTATCCTTTTGTCGCAACGCCTAACACTCGGCAAACACACGGAGGAGTCTTCAGTTAATATGCAACATTTCCGCTTTGCTGCTTCACCTGCAACTACAACTGTGGCCGCATCCATCGGCTTGTAAGTGGTGGTGCCCGCATTTGAGTGATGCGGTGTAGGCAACGAAGGGTAAATCAAAACATTTCATACGTGTGCTATTGCTGTCGAAAGGATAATTAATTTTTACTTATTGAATTATTAAAAGAGCATCTTCTCTTTGCTACTCCACCCCTTGTGTGGTGTACGATGCGGAACAGTTACCTTCTCTTGTTCCTTTTTGGGCCTATTTTAAAAGTGTGTGCATATGCGCTGGTGCTATTGTGGCCGAGCTTCCAGCCAAGAGCAGCTACTCTTTTCCATTACAACGTATGGTTGGTTGGAGTTTTCATGTCCGGCTTTATGAAAGGGTTTTTGTTAAACGTTAGGTCGGAAACGCCACTCGTACCTAGATTTGATTCCAACGTAGATGGAAGCATATGTTGAATCTAAAATTCTATGCTAAATTGTTGAATTCCTTTGTTTCTTTAATCTTCATTCAGATTATTAAACGGAAATTGAATTTTGAATTTTGTAAATCTCTCATTTTCGCATTTTCGAGTTAATTAGAAAATAGTTTTGGACTTCAAAAATGAGGGGATTAGGTACAACACACTGGTCGCAACATACTGTTTAACACCGGTTCATGCTGAATTTATTGTTAATTACTCCAGAGTAACGTCATCAAAAAGCCAGGTGGTGAACGCCGGAATAAATAAAAGTTGGAGATGTTCAGAGAGCAACAATGACGGTTACTATCTCAGACACCGTTCAAGGCCCACAATCTTGTACAGGGTGGTCCAAAAAAACCCTCACCCTGTGTTATGTTACTCTATCTTTAGAATTAGTCAACAGAAATAGATTTTTTTAAATATGTATTTGGTACTTTAAGTTTTTTCCTATCACTTTTTGGAGATGATATCGTTCCAGTGGGGGCCGCCATTGTCGATGATCATTTGGGTTCATTTAACCGCAGTTTCAATCGTTCTGTCGACAACTTCGGGCAATCTTGACATACATATATTCTCCTTAAGGGCTTCCAGAGTCTGTGGCTAATTCACATAGGCCCGTGACTTCCAAAACCCTAGAGAAAGCACACCAGGTCGGTCAAATTTGGCGACTTGGCCGGCCACTGCAAATAGTCACATCTCCTTCTAAATGTCAAGTGTAGCGCGAACTCTGTGCGAAGTCGCACAGTCCGAACGCTTCCTATTGAAACCACGTGTCCTTCAGTCCTAATTAGAGTGTCCAAAGAACCAGCATTTTTAGAAATCGGTTTTCGGTTTCTTCGAAAAATCTATTGCAGTGTTAACATCTATTGGCGCGGGTAGGGACTAAATTCACAAAGTGAATAAATCCAAACACATTTTGTCCGACTGCGATCACATAGATTGTCAGGCGGCGATCACACAGATTGTCCGACTGCGGTCACACATATTGTTTGGCATTAAACTCCTCCGAAACGGCTGGACCGATTTGTATGAAATTTTGTCTGCAGATCGGGTAGGTCTCAGAATCGGCCAAGATCTATTTTTCATACCCCTAAATGATAAGGGTGACCCACCTTAGAACACAGATTTGTCCGACTGTGAAGACAGATTGTCAAACTGCGAAAAAAAAATCACACACTGATCTAGCGGCATCGAATAGTTGCTTGTGTGGGTGCGGAGCACTCTCAGAGCAAAGAGAATAATGACCTGGTTATACGTATATAACAATGAGATAGCAAGAAAGCAACGAAACTTGTGTGAACTTGAGTAGCGTATGTACGAACATAACAATGTATGTATGTACATGTGACTGTTGCTTTGCATTCTCTTTGCTTTTTTTTTGGGAATAAAACAAAAAGTATTAAGCAAGAAAATAATGACACATGTGCTTGGACTTGTCTTTAAATAATTTTAAGTATTAATATTATTTAAATGTAACGTCATCATATGATTGATCGCTGTTTTTTATTTACCAATGTAACATTTACTAATGTGTTCATAGAAATCGAACAGGTACCGTGTAATAAAAAGGTGTTAACACATCGCCCGTGAGTTCGAACACTCATTGGATTTTTTTTCAAGAAACCGGGTTTCGGGTTTAAATTTTTGGCAAAAACCGGTGAAATCGGTTTTTTTGTTTTGTTTTAAATTAAAGCACGCATGTAGAACATACAATACATTTGTTTAACTACCATTTCATACACTTATTCGTGTTGAAAACTCCAAATTTCACAACTGTATTTAATTACTTACATTTTAATTTAAAAAAATATATACATATTTATAATTAAACTGCTCGAGCGTTAGGTCTATTTTAAATTAGTTTATTCTTCAATATTTTGCAAACCCTAGGGTAGCATCGTCCGGCAGATAAATTTAATTATTAAAAAAAAGTGAAATTAAAAATTAAAATTAAATTTTTAATAATAATTGTGCTTATTTTCGTGAGGATGCTACCCAATGGGTAGCGAAATATTGACAAATAAAATAATTTAAAATAGACCTAACGCTCGAACATTTTAATTTTAAATATAATACGAAAGGTCGAATAAATCATCACATTTTAAAAAATATATATCATATTCCAATTTGGACTGCGTGTTTAATATAAAATTTAAAAGTTTTATTCAAATTCGCATTAAATGATTTAAAATCGAAAATCATATTCAAATTTGAAAAAGATTATCATGTATGAAAATCTTGTTAAGTTTAAAACATTTAGTTATCAAATAATTAAAATTTTGAAATTTGATAAAATAAATTTTTTGTAAAGCTTAATTAATTCTAATTCAAATCATAAAATCATTTTGAAAAAAAATTGTTTGGATATGTCATTTCGATCATATTTCAAAATGGAAATCATGTTTCTTAGTTCAAAAATTTCACTAAAATTCGAAAATCATATCATTATTATTCATTTTTTTAAAGATATTAACACAAATTTAGTAAAATCCGATTTACCGTTTAACCGACGTCAAATAGTGGGTTTCCGGTTTGTTCGAAAATTAAATTTTTTTAAAAAACCGGCACACGGTTAATAGCAAAAAACCCGGGTAACCGGTTTCCCCGGTTTTTCGGTTTTGGATACTCTAGTCCCAATTCGTCAGTTGGCTGCAATAAAAGCTCGTTGATCAAAGACCTGCTTACACCGCCATCTTAAATGGTGGTCCAGGCAGTGACTTTGAGTGAATGTAATATCACTTATATATACTTGTGTCCAAACACATTGTGTATTGTATTCAATATAACATGTTTGGGACACAATGAATAATAGGTTGTACAATATGTATTTGTGACCCAAATGTTGATTTGTTTGTTGAAAACTGCTGAAAACAAAAACGTGACCATCAATAAAGAAACAAAAATCAGCATATCTTCTATTCACGAAAACAATGCTTGCAAACATATACATGGTTCCTGCAATATGCTACTAGGGCCGTTAGTTTTCAGTGTGTGTATACTCAGTGCCCCCAACTGCGCTAATTCTGATTGTATACGAATACGCGCTGACGAAATTGGGCCTCGTCGCTCATGATATCAAATATTTGTCAAGATTCCATCAATATAATATCTATAGGTATTAAACTCTATTTAAGAAAGTATAGAAATTCGCAAGAAATATCATTTTGGTTCGCGATTTTCCGCAAATATCTCAATGAATAGCGCGGAATTTCTTATAGTTATAATAATTATTATAATTCCTTTATAAAGAAGTTGATAGTATTTTCATGCAAAATGGTAAAAAATTGGGAAGAAAAAATACACTCGCAGAAAAATTCTGTTGTGACAGCCAATTAGTCGCAACCGAATTTAGAGGTTATCACAACCACACTATAGGTCATCACAACCGACCCAGAGGTCGCCTCAACCGAATTGGAGGATGACTCCACCGAATTGGATTTTGTCACCACGTCAATTTAAAGTTGCCGTAACCTCATTAGAGGTTGACACAACCTCGCGGCAAAAGTTAAGTACAAATATTGTTATTGAGTTTGTTCAACCTCATTAACAATATTTGTACTTACCTTTTGCCGCGACAGCTACAATTATATATTGTATAACTTTTTTCATATATTACTTGCTTGTAGAAGTTTAAACCTCAGGTTTGAAATATATTGAATTATGTTGTGGTAGACGAATTGAAAACGCATTTAATTGTACCAACAGAATTCATGGAAGTTCGGTTACGGTAACCGAAGTGACGCCAAATTCGGTCGTTGCAACCGACTTAAAGTTAAATTCGGTTATTGAGACCGAATTCATAGCAAATTCGATAGTTACAACCGAATTGATACCAAATTCGACTGCTGCACCCCAATTGATGCTACGATTTGTAACCAATTTCGGTTATTGCATCCGAATTAAAACGAAATTTGGTTGTTCCAAACAAAATTTTAGAGAATATTGTTGACAGAACGAATATAATTTAAGATTCAGTTGTCACAATGAATTAATTATGAAACGAGTTTGCATCAACCAAATTCGGTGGTGGCAACCTGAATTCGGTAGTGCCAACTACAATTCAGTGGTAACAATCGATTTTACGGTTGCTACAACCTCTTCTCAAACAATTACCTTTGTGGGTGCGTGTATGCTCGATCAAAATGCCAACATTAAAGAAATTGCTCAGTCGCAATTTTGAGAATATATTTTTCTATATACTGATGTATGCCCTTTAGACACAGCGTATGCGCCCCTAATGACCAACATATATTTTTTCACAATATACTAGGAATCGAAAAGGTAGCAGCCGGTATGGGGCTATAACAACCATTCTGTAAAAAAGTTTGTTTGACGTTCCAGTAATCAACTCTTCATTACGAATATTTTGAGACCCCTAATATATAGCACGCAAAAAGTTAGTGCTTTGGCGCTGTTTTAAAATAAAAACAAAAACCCGCTGACGAAGATTTGTGCCTAGATCTGAAATAGCGTGCGATTTGCCGGGAATTATGAGGATGCATTTTACAAATTTTAAAATATCCATAATAACTATCCCCACCTTTTTTTTAACGCAATATATTTCGTAACTTTAAACAATTCACAATTATTCGACCCACACAATTATTTTCATCTGTTGTTATTTTTTTGTTTCTTTGCTGTGTATCACGTTTCAGCAGTTTTCAACAAACAAAGCCATATTTGAGCCACAAAAACATATATTATAAAATATTAGTCATTGCGGCTCAAACATGTTCAATTGAAGAGCAAAGACAATGTGTTTGGACACGTTATATTTGCATCCAAACAACAACAGGTTTTTCAACCCAAGTGCAATAACTATCGAAACATACTGACTCGAAATGCATTGGCAGCCATCAGATTGCAGCAGTCACAACTCTCCATAACGCATCATCTAATTGCTTCATTAAACATCTCGTACTTTCGAGGTATTGTGGAGTATCTACAACGTAAAAGCTTAAAAATCCACAACTTATATTCCACCAACTTGATAAAGCTATTAGAACATCTCTTGACACTTATTTAATAGTCCAAACCACTTCTGCACATTTTCCATCCAGGGTGATTCAATTGTAACGCAGATCTTTAACAACAATTACTTATGACAAGTAAATGTAATATTTTTATTATTTTTTTAGACAATTTGTACTACAGTCATAGGCTAACTTAGCCAAAGAGCGACCCTCCGTCTAACAATGCGCAATTGTGAACCCAAGGCTTTATGAAAATGGTCGTTCTGTAAGAAGTACATTAGCGCATTGCGTGATTTTTTCGGTCAACATAACCGGTCATCTGAGTCGACAGTCAGCTATTTGGTGCAAAAATTCAAAGAAACTGAGTTGGAACAAAACTTGACAACACCCGTTCGTCTTCGTACAGGTCGTTCGACCGAAAATGTTGCTTATGTGGAACAAAGTATAGACAAGACCGCCACAACCTCAATTCGTCGTCTTGCACAGCAATTTAACCTTTCCTACATCACCGTTTAGTGGATTTTAACAAAAGATCTATCTGTACGTGCCTATAAAATTCAATTTACACAGGAACTGAAGCCTAGAGTCAATGTGCCACGCCGAATATTTATTTAGTAGATATTTGCAGCAGACGTCTTGACAAGGCATTTGCTTTTTTCAAGAAATTTACTGTAACGAAGTGGCGACAACCAAGTACTTCGGGGTACTGTCGATAAAGCATTCGCGAAGGTGTGGGCATTGAAGTAGTTCCCAACCATCCACCGTAATTATTAATTCCACAGTATATCTTTTTTGAACATTTTCTATTAAAATTTATTTTTTCTATGAAAAAGTACTGTTTAAAAGTTATTGATCTTGAACCGGAAAATCATTAGAGAACGTAACAAGTTAAAGATCGGATAAGAGAAACTGAAACGGAAATAAGAAAAAATCTCAAATCATCGCATTAGAACAGGCGCATAGGTACGATAACTTTTGGCGGTATGTGCTGACCATGCCATTCCCTTTAGATACAGTTGCGAGTAAAAAAAATGCAACTCTGAGTTCTATGATCTTCGAGTGCATGTCTGTGATATAACTGCATCTAATTTATCGATTGCTTTGGGTTTATGTTCAAAAATTATAGTCAACTAATTTAAGTCACTATATGTGATCCGCTCCTCGAAATGGGCCCCCGCGCCGAAAAGAAGTTATTGAGAAAAACGCGTTTAAAAAAAACGCTTCGTTTTTCCGTGTTTTGCGCATTGTTATGCAACTCTTCCTTCAACGTGAACAGACAAAGGTGAAAAGCAGCAAAATACAGAAGAACCACCAAAAAAGCGTGTTAGGAGTAAAAAAGAGTAAAATTTTGATATTTTTGTAATTTTGTACCTTTGATATTGAACTTTTTTTAAATTTCATCTGTTCATGTGATTCATCTTTACAGGTGATTTGTAAAAAAAACTTTTTTTCCCTATAAGAATCACTCAAAAAATTTAAAAAAATTTTTCGGCACAGAGGCCCCCCTTCGTGGAGCAGGTCACATATATAAATAAGCCAATTTAATGTTTTTTTTTTTGGATATTTAGGGAGAGGTGTTTATTCTGTACGAGCAAAAGAAATGCAACTACGTGTTGTAATTTTTTTATTAATATTTAATTGGAATTTGCTATAAGATTATTGTTAAAACTAATATTTAGATATTACTGCACTTAATCTTGAAAGCATAGCATCAACTAATGATATAATGGTATCCAAAGATATTTTTCCCCATTCTGTTTTCAATGTTTTAAAATTTGAGGGATTTTTCTTCTTTACTTCCCGATCTACAAGCTCCCATAGATTTTATATGGGGTTGAGATCAGGGGATTTGAATTGCATCATTGTTGCTTAAAAAGTAGTGAGTTAGGTGTCTTGTGTGCCTGGGGTCATTATCGTGTTGGAAGATGCTATTATGGGCCATTATTTCACGAAGGTGGGGAAGCATTTTTTACTCCAGTATTTCACAATCTTTAACGCCATTCATTATCCCTTCCATTTTAGTTATGGGACCAACGCCATCAGGAAAGAATGAACCTATTAAAAAAATAGAAATGAGCTGCGTTTAATTGCATATTTATAATTTCTTACCCCACACCATTATTGATCCTCCGCCATTGTTGACTGTAGGCAACTGATATCTAGGAGAATGACGTGGCCTGCGACTGTAGTTTTTTAAATAGGATACAAATAAATTAAATTTGCTTTCGCCGGTCCACAAAACTTTGGCCCACTGATTTTTTGACCAGCCTATATGTCGTTTTGCAAAGTCAATGCGTTTTTTTTTCATTGACTCTACTTATCAATGGTTTTGTGGCGGTTAGTCTGGCAAACAAATTTGCTTCATCTAGCCTAAGTCTCAGTGTGAACACCAATATGGAATTTGCATAACTAGCAACATCTACAGCCATCTTTGCGGATACATTTTAACCATTTTTCTGTCTTGGCGAGATGTTGTTTTTCTCTTCCACTTCCTGTCATTCTATCTACGTGTTTTCTTATTTTAAATCGCGATGTAATTCGGCACACCGTAGATTTGCTTATATTAAATAGGAGCCAACTTTCGCTCATGGTTTTAACTTCTTGTACAGCTTGAATAATAGCTGATCTGTTGGTAGCTGACAACTATTTCTATTATAAATGCAACATTGTTTAAATTTTAAATAAAATTCTTTTTTTAAATTCCAAATTTTACATGGTCCACCCTTTAAATATCTGTACCTTTTAAGCCGTAAATGAAAGATTATTAATTTTGTCTACAGAAGGTGGTTTTTGCACAAACAAATGAAGAATATATCAAATGAAGAATATATCTCTAAAAGATATGTCTTTCAGTGTATCCCAATAGATATTAATATGTTGAAACATGCTGAAAAATCTGTCTTTTTGGGAATTTGGTTGCAAATAGAACGTGTTTGTAGCTTGCCACAAATACAGTACACTTGTGTCCAAACACATTCTGTTTGCTATTCAATATTACATGTTTGACATTGATTAGTATGTTATAAATATGTTTTCATGACCTAAACATTGCCTTGTTTGCTGAAAACTACTGAAAACAAAAACACGATATTCAACCATACGTTGAAAAATAACGGGGTCTCTAACATATTTGCCGAAACATATTCTGCATGTATATGCTTGGAACACACTTCAAACATTCATTTGTTTGTAAGACCCAAACTTACTTGTACTCAAATGCAAACAGTTTCATGTTTACTGACATACATGTATGCATTTGCGTGGAAACATATGCTTTCTTCATCCAAAACATCCACATACTTACGTGGAAGCATTCGCGTGATTCCCCCAAACCTACATATACTTACGTGGAAACATATGCGAATGTCCTCCCAAATATAATAATATTTAGAGACGAATTATTCTTCGATTTTAATATACATGTATTATTTATTATAATTAATTTTAACAATTTAAATCCGTATTTATAAATAATTAATACAAAAAATTAATAGATTTAAAACGGCCCTTTTTATATTGAATGCATTATTTGTTTTTGCTTCACGAAATTAGAGTCTGCTGCTCTTTTGGTTCTCCCTATTTTGTTGCCTCTCACGTTTTTGCTTACAGAAGGTTTCAGCTATGCGTTGTTTATCACTATGCGTTGGTCATCACTAAAAGATATCTATATACAAATCAAGTTCATGAAAGCCAAGCGTGGATTAATTAGTTGTGTTTTTTTATTATACTTATTTCACAAATGGTCCGCCATTCCGATTTGCTCAGTAACGGCTCGGACAGACAAAGGGCTTCACGTTGTTGCCCTTTCCAGTTTCTTTCCTCAAAATCATTTCTCACTTTGGTAGCAGACATAGATACATATATACGAAACACATACGCAAAAACTTAGGTATCATCAGAAACCATTTACCCGTCCGAGCCTTCGTTTATTCTTTTTTCACTGATCAAACGCTTTTGATATCCTCTGTCCGAGGAACGATTGATGACCGAATATATGAAATCAAAACGCAATACATCAGCCTAAATAAGAAACACTGACCTCATCTGCAATTTGCACTCAAAATCAGGAATATTTACGACTCACTGACTGAGAGAATAGTGCAAAAATACAGATACACACTTACAAGATAGACTCTCTCGATGTCCCTCTTTTATTCTCTTGCTCTCGAGAGAGCATAAACAGTGCAACAAACAAGGCGGTATTTGTATCACAAACACAGATATATTTTGGTCGCAAACACATATGTTATAACATGTAAAAAATTGTATATCAAACATGTAATATTGAAAAGTAAACACAATGTGTTTGGACAGAAGTATATTATATATATTTGCTTATTGTAAGTTAATTTTTCTTAAATAAATAGATATTATATTTGCTACAATTTCCAAACACACTTTATATTTGCATACAAACAACAAAAAAAGACAGATTTTTCAGCTCAAAAAAGCATCATGCCTTTAATTCATTAAACCAATAATTGCACGGTAGTAAATTCCAAACATATACATGGTTCCTGCATAGTGTTACAGACGTCGTTTTATCAGCGTGTACACATTTATAGATAGCTCCATGTAACTTCTTACTATTGCTTTATCATCGTAAAAAATAACAATTGAAATCGAGTTTTTGTTGACATTTTGAAGATGTAAACTTCCAAAACAAAAAATTAATTTAATTTTTGCCGACAAACCTTTTCTACTTAAGCACTTTAATAAGGAACACTCACTTTATAGCTGTGAGGCATTCCCCCAATTAATCTGCCCACAATTTGAATTTAGAAAATATTCTTGTAGCTGGCGTCAACGACGTAATGCCAACATATACACACTAATATTTTTGAAACGATTCATTCAGTCTGTTATACCATATGTGTGAGCTTTAGTCGTCTACGAAAAAAAAAATAAATCGGATTTGATGCCGATATCTTAGTTGAAAGTAACTTAGTCTACTTCTAGTAGTTGTCATCACATCTAATTGTACACAATGCCAAAAACTACAAAGTTGAAACTTTATTAAAGTTCTATCCCCATTACTCCGCACATAAGCAACAGTGGTTTGGATGATACAAAATTGAAATATTTGTATTTAAGTTAATGCTTTATTTATTAAAACAAAATATGTATAGGAATTTACAGTTTAAACACAGTTCACTGAAAATAGAGTTCTTTCCAACCATTTCAGTCGATGGAAAGTGGTTTAATTAGGATATATTCATTTTCCAAGCATCAATTCCATGTAGTTAGGAGTCTTTCTAGCCAGCGATATCCATATGGGTTCCACTCAAGTGCTGCGCTTGCAATATCTGATGAGAGACATTTAAATATATTCTTATTATTATACAGGGTGATTCAGGAAGTTCCAGACAAATTTCTCCAGCGTATTCCTTGGCTCATTTCATGAAGAAAAGTCCATTAGGACCATGTCCGAAAATGCAAGGGTTCGAAATGGCAGCGGGTTCAAAATTTTCGGATTGGTAGTCGGAGGGTAGTAGGGTATAGTTGCTAACTTCTGAGCCAGTGGACAGCCAAAATCTTAAACGTGTTAAATTACAAAAACAAATAAATGTGTGCTGTTATTTCGCTTCCAAAAACAAAAACAAACATTTTTGCATTTCAGTAAAATGGTCATAACTTTGGAACGGTAAGACCTCTGGGTATCTTTCAACAGAAAAAAAAACATAAGTTACCTGCCATCTGGCTGAGCAAATTGAGGTTATGTGAATTTTTTTCCGAAAGCTCTGTATCTCGGCGATTTGACTTTTTTCTACTTTTTTATTGATTCTGAAAGACCTTTCCAACAAGCCCAAAACCAAAAAAAAACGACCAGTGGCTCAAAAGTTAGCAACTCCGACCACCAATCCGAAAATTTTGAACCCGTTGCCATTTCGCACCCTTGCATTTTCGGACATGGTCCTAGTGGCCGTTTCTTCATGAAATGAGCCAAGGAAAACGCTGGAGAAATTTGTGCGGAACTTCCTGAATCACCCTGTACTATAGGGTGTCCCAATAAAAGTGAACTATTTTTGAGATTTTTTTTACGATTGTTCCGATTATTAAAAATGGAGAGCTACGCCAAGGAAGAACGCGATATAATTGGGAAACCCCATTACAAAATTGGGGAAACTTACGCTGAGACCGCTCACAAACTTCGCGGAAATTTAGATCGTGGAAGTGGAACTAATGTGTCAACATTACAAAGAGTGATCAAAAAATTTGAAGGAGCTAGATCAATTATGGGCAGTAAGTCTTCTGTACGTCGCAAATTTTATGCCATACCTGATCGGAACATGTCTACTTTAGAATCCATTACAAATATCACCACTCGGACAAAAAATATGTGTTTGTATTTTAAATTAAATTTATTGGGACACCCTATAAATAAATTTTTGCACACTTTATAAGACATTCGTAGGTGAAAATTTCTTACAAATTAGAATCTGATTTTTAAACATAAATTAATTTATTGTGAATTTGAATTAAACTTATGGACAAATTAAACCTGCTTATTTTGAGATTAAAACACGAATAAGAATATGAAATTCAATTCCATTAAATTCTTTTCAATCAAATTTAATACAACTCAATTCAAATCAACTCAATTCAATTCTATTCAACTCAATTCAATTTAATTCAATTCAATTCAATTCAATTCAATTCAATTCAATTCAATTCAATTCAATTCAATTCAATTCAATTCAATTCAATTCAATTCAATTCAATTCAATTCAATTCAATTCAATTCAATTCAATTCAATTCAATTCAATTCAATTCAATTCAATTCAATTCAAATCAATTCAATTCAATTCAATTCAATTCAATTCAATTCAATTCGATTCAATTCAATTCAATTCAATACAATTCAATTCAATTCAATTCAATTCAATTCCATTCAATTCAATTCAATTCAATTCAATTCAATTCAATTCAATTCAATTCAATTCAAATCAAATCAAATCATACCAATTCAATTTAATTCAATTCTATACAATAGAATTCAATTCAATTCCATTCAATACAATTGAATACTATTCAATTCAATTAAATTCAATCCAATTCAGTTCAATTGAAAACAGTCCAATTCGGTTCAATCCAATTCAGCTCCAGTCAATCCAATTTAGTTCAGTTCAGTTCAGTTCAGTGCAGTACAGTGCAGTTGGGCTTAGCTCAGGTCAGTCCAGTTCAATTCATTTTAGTTCAGCTCAGTTCAGTTCGGTTCAGTTCAGTCCAGTTCAATACTATTCAATTCAATTAAATTCAATCTAATTCAATTCGATTGAAAACAGTCCAATTCGGTTCAATCCAATTCAACTCAAGCCAATCCAATTAAGTTCAGTTCAGTGCAGTACAGTCCAGTTGGGGTTAGCTCAGGTCAGTCCAGTTCAATTCATTTTAATTCAGCTCAGTTCAGTTCGGTTCAGTTCAGTTCAGTCCAGTTCCGTTCAGTTCAGTTCAGTTCAGTTCAGTTCAGTTCAGTTCAGTTCAGTTCAGTTCAGCTCAGTTCAGTTCAATTCAATTCAATTCAATTCAATTCAATTCAATTCAATTCAATTCAATTCAATTTACTTTAATTCAATCCAATTCAGTTCAATTCAATTCAATTCAATTCAATTCAATTCAATACAATAAAATTCAACTGAATGCAATTCAATTCACGTCAATTCAATTCAATTCAATCCAATTCAATTCAACTCAACTAAATTCAATTCACGTCAATTCAATTCAATTCAGCTCAGCTCAGTTCAATTCAGCTCCGTTCGAACAAAAAATTAATTGCGGGGAGGGTAAGTTTGAGCCGGTTCCATCGACTAATTTCAATGTGCTGGTTTTGATTGCCATTGCTTTAGGTAAACATACTTAAAATCTTACAAAATCCGAACCACAATGAACTTGGGCTGAGACTGTGTCTATTGGATTCATATCTACATGTAACCTATGCAAATCGAAGGCTGTACAATGGCCCTTCACGCGCAAGTAACTGCCTAATGGACCCCAAATTATATCAGGAAATCTATTGAAGACATTTTTCCTGAAAGTCTCAGTATTGGATTTCAAATTGCGAATTTTCTAAAATGTGATTCGAATCCATAATACAAAACCACTGTGCCTAACGCATACACACATGTGCAAGTGCAAAATTAAATATGTATCTCCCACACGACTGTCATGTAAAATGTAAATATTTACTAACAAAATTAAATGAAAATTACATTTACCTCCCTCTCTCTCTCTCTCTCTCAGCTCCATTCCCACTAGTCTCATATGAATGTTGAGCACATCATGCATGAACCTGGCTGTCTGACAAACCTCTTCCCAAAAATCGAAGATGCCTTAGCGGGTGGATCCAACTGCACAGAGCAAATACATTTGCTATTTGCATAAGCTTATTATTATGACGATTAGCAAATACAATTTGAAAATTAATTCGTGCTCGAATCGAGGAATTAAAACTGCGGATCCTTGGTGCTTAAATGCTGTCTCATTCCGATGTCCTTGCTCCGCAGGAAGGAAGAGTGGCAGAAGCCTACGGCACAAATGCAGAACTAGAGAGGGAAAAACGGGTAAGATTGGACCGATTAAATTCTTATTTAACGCAAAATGTGTCCAGACAGGATAAACTTTCTCCAGCATTCACTGGAACACCTGTCCATTTCACTACTACCGCCGCCCAAAACTTTTTGTGCCTGAATGTTAATTTATCTTTATGCTAATTTTCTTGTTCAAGAAATAAGGAGTATTTATTTCGAAAGAAGAAGAAGAAGCGTACAATTTAACGCTCCACTGACACTGGAGCATCGACCACATAGATACGAAAATATTTTGCGGTGCATGATGACCATGCGACACCCTGCAGATGAGTTTGATTATCACACGATTTGACCGTTTATGTGCCTCCGTTTTCTGGTATCCCGTCGTCTCAGGTTGAAACCGTAATCGTTAAGTAAATGTGCTGCAACAATCCACAGTCAAAGAAGGACGCTGAAATTGGAAACAATCCTTATCAATGTTATGTTTGCACCAATTAAATAAGATTGTCGACAAATGTTCACGTTGCATGCCTAAACCGATGCAGGAGCAACTGCTGCCTGCCATCCGAATCTGCTGCACACTCGACACCTTAAAATAATTTCGAACAGAAAGACGACGCCTTGTTGCAAACTTTGTCTTAAAATGCGGGCGGGCGGCGGTCCCTGAAGCAAACCAAATATTTGCCAATGCGAAGGAACAGACTTCGTTGTCATGAAAGTAACATGGATGCCTTTCCCAACCGGTGAGCCACAAATTGTCCATGCAATTGCGGATTTGAACAATTTTCTCTATGTAGCCCCGTATTCAGTTCTGGTGAAATTTTCGTAAGTAATTTTGTCATTTATCTCCAAACGGAAAACTTTGATGCAGAGAGTTACCACCTATCTCTGATTTACCTGTTAAATATTTCATTAATAGTTCCAATTCGTACTCCATTTTATTTGTAACACTTTGGTTGTTAAAATTATGGAAATGTCGAAATTCCGGTCCCAGACAATTGTTTTCGTACGAATGGACTTGGTGTAACAACCCTGCAATTGATTTGACTTATGAAATATTCGCAACCTTCTGAGTGCCAAGCAAATGAAAAATGAGCGAAATTGACGTTTCATGAAATTTTCGTTATTTTTTATACACGTACTTCTTATGGCAACGAAAATTTCATAAATACAGAATACCAGGCTTAGTACAAAAACAAAGCACTTTGTACTCTGAGATTGTGCAATCTTACTGAAGTTGTTTTGGTTTAGTGTACTTTGATCGAAAGAAGAGGATTTGAAAAAATGTTTCGGAATCCCTGGCTAAATACGATTGACAAAATTAAATGTAACCAAAGCAGGTGTAGTAGTGGTTTTTATTTTCTCACCAGTTGTGGCCATAGTAATATTAGAACCGAGATAAGAGAAACAGCATAGAGTCTTACGTGAGTGACACAAAGAAACAACTATTGTTACGTACAACACGAGTACTGCTCGTAACAACTAAGAACTCTCCCTTATATTCCTTGAGGTGGGATCGGGAAAGGGCTTCTAACGATTAGTGACTTCTTTTTACATTCACTAAACGGGAAGGTATTACAGGTGTACGACACTTTGTTGGTGTAAAGCTTTTTTATATAGGAGAGGCGACCAAAACTACAAAGCTGTAAAAGATCCCCATACACTCACGAATGGGGAAACATCGACCTCAATGAGTGTTGTACTCTGATACCTCACACCAAAACATATAAAGGATGACTCTGTAAGATTTTAAATTTAGTGAAATTTTTTTTTGTGCAAGTGGCAACTCTGAAATTTGGCAGCTGTCACATATGTTTATTCCGATTGAAGATGTTCCGAATTTGGCAACCCTGTTAAAAGAGAACCAAAAAGTGCTAGAAATTCACTCAAAGGCATTTCTCTCACGCGTCATATCTTGATTTTTTCATACTTTTAGTGTAGTTTAGGTAATTTTACTTCAACATGGTTGAAATTTGTATAGTTATATAGAATAAAACTATCAAAAAGCTGCTCGTGTTTTGAAATACTCAATGAAGAGAGTAAGAGAGAAAACAGATAATGGCTAGGGCTTCACTCGTTGTGTTTGTTGGCATTAGAGTGAAGATAAATTTTGACTATCTACTTGTACATCGTTTTTGATTCCGATTATCAAAAATGGAACGCCTTACCAAAGAACAACGCGTCATAATTGTGAAAAGTTATTACAAAAATTTGGAAAGGTCTGCTGAGACCGCTTGCAAACTTCGAAGAAAGTGAGTCGGTTATGGACAGTTAGACTCATGTGCGTCAACTTACCAGTCGGTCACTTGAAACTAATTGCTGCTTAAAACGAAGTGTCCCCGAAAACATCAATTCGGCATCGTTCTCAATAACATCAAATTTCACGAAGCTCTACGCAGCGAATTTTGACAAAAGACCTCCATCTTCATGCGTACAAAATTCAGCTTACTCAGGAGTTCAAATCAGCAGACTATGGAAAGCGCCAGCAATTCGTTCAATAGGAAATGGATCAAAGTGAAGTCAATGGAAATTTTTCAAAAAAAAGTAATACTCTCCGATGAAGCGCATTTCCATTTGAATTGCTGCGGGAGTACACAAAATTGCCAAATTTGGGACTGACAAAATCCTCATGCAATCCATGAAAAACAATCGCCATCCACAACCTTACGTTTGTGAAGATGAGGCCGAAATTGCAGTGACTCTGATCGGCAATCGGTACAGGAGCATTACATCGCAGTTCTTGTGGCCTCATCTGGACGGCATGGATCTGGACGACATGTGGTTTCAGAAAGACGGTGCCACCTGCATGAAACAACCGATTTATTGCAGCACCGATTTCCAGAACAAATTATCTTAGGAAATTCTGATGTCAACTGGCCAGCAAGATCATGCGAATTAACGCCGTGGGATGTCTTTCTTTGGGGTTTTGTGAAATCTCGGACTTATGTGAAGAAACCAGAAACAATTCCTGAGCTTAAATCCGGAGTCCAACGTGTCATCGGTGAGATATAGCTACATCGCTGTGAAAAAAATCATGGAAAATTTTATGAAAAGAGTAATGGGCTGTCATCAGAGCAGTGGGGGCCATTTGGCGGATATTTTTTTCCATACTTACTCGAAACATGCCTTCATTCAATCCAATAAACAAATCACAACTATTACAAAAAATACATGTCTTTATTTTAAAATCAAAAAGTGCATTCTTATCAAGACACTTTACAAATGTTTTCCTGTAGGCACGTACGCAGGGGGTGAACCCCCTGAAATTATGTCTTTAATAGGAGATTTTTGAATGTAGTGCTATTTTTAAACCTAAATATCAAGCTGGCCCCCCATCTCCCCGAAATAAAATCCTGCGTACGGTACTTCTATCCTGTATATCCTGTCAGTGCAAATTATACCAGCAAAGCTTTTCAGGGCTTGGTTGTAAGAAAAAGTAGTAGAAATGTAACGACAGATAATAATGTTACCAAGATAGGCGTAGTACGGAACTGAACCTGAATTTCAGATTGCCATATATAGTCTATGTAAAAGAACAACCTGAAGTTTAGGTTCGGAAATTTGTTTTGTAGTACCCAGCAGCAGTATTGCTCCCAATACTGCTATAGCAGTACCCAAAAAGCAGTATTGGGAGCACCAAAATGGTCGGAAGCACTAACCAATATGCTGATAATTAACTACCCACTTAAAAACTGACCATTAGCAATGTTACTATCGTAGACAAAACATATTTGTTCTGCTATCAATGAATCACTTCATAAAAGCAATGAATAAATTGATTTATACTGACTAAATCAAGAGCTTTTTTCTGAGAATCGTAATATTACTAACAGTTTTTATTAAATTTTGATAAATTTCACTACTTCTTTACTACTTCTCAACAATTCCAAAACAACATTCCAAAAAGTCGGTATATTTTCCAATACTCCGTAGCATTTTTAGAGCAAGAAGCAGTGTAAAATCGTTAGAAACACGAACTCTTTAAAAATTTTAAATAGTTTTTCTTGGGTACGGAGCTGGAAAGAAATGCAAACGGAATTTTTGACATTTCCTGTCAATTGCAGGGTTGTTTAAAACAAGCATTTGTAAAAGAAAATGGGAAAGACACATTTCTTTGTTTTCAATTAGGTAGCACCTATAAGCAATTCAATGGAAAAATATACCCAATACCGATGAACAACAATCATCGTGACGACCTCAGACCTTTGGAGAATTGCTTTGAAACTTGCATAACATGAAAGAGTACATGATATAAAATGTACCGTGCAAGATCTATAAGAGGGGACCTGCCTAATACAAAAGTGTGTTTCTGCTTAGTAATTGGATCCTGATTCCGAAGTTCAAAGATATAAGTTCAACTGTCATCGAACGCATATACGATCAATTTTAACATCATCTTTATATATTTAATTCTACTGCACGTGTGTTTGTGACTGAAATTGAAATTTTTTTGTATGCGTTTGGATGGCGCCCTGGGTGGTTTAGATTTATTATTCGGTCCAATTGGACAAAGGGGCGTGGTACCTCCCATACAAACCACAAATTAAAAATCCATTATTTCTGCTCCTGCTAACGGTATTTGAACAAAATTTGCAGGACAACGTCTGCCGGGTCAGCTAGTCTATAATAAATTTTCAGCCGCTGAGTGAGATTAGTACATCAACATATGAATTTTTAATATGTCAATTCCACGAATAAGGTACCTTTATATTTTCGCGGAATTTTAGATTTTACGCCAATAATTTCACGCTTCGCAGGAAAAGTGTCTTACAAGAAACAGTATTTTCTTTTAAGACCACGGTTATAAATTCAATGGCCTGAGCTCGTTGGAATCTATACTTGTTATAAAATGCAATCCCGTTTAACTACAATTTTTCTCACAGTAAATAGACACCCAAGCCAACTACATATTATAACCTTTGTATTGGAGTGATACATACACACAGGGAAAGACTAGTTCGAAATCAATACGGGCATTGGAAATTTCATGAGAAAGTCTATCGGCCTTATTCATAAAAGTTGTGAGAGGATTATGAAACATCTTCTGTATGATAAATCTTTTCTCAAACCTTTCGGTACTTTTTATGAACAAGGCAATTTATCCCAGTTGGAAATTTCCTATAGACATCATCAATGACAAAGAACTGACATGTCAGAGTCACTGCTGACTTTCCGACCCGCTTCCATAAAAAAAACATAATGACACCTCCTGATATTTCCATACATTTGGTCAAAAGTCAGCATGAATTTTCCACAGTTTGTCAACAGTGGTGATCACCATGTTACTACGTCTTATATGTAGGTATTTATGTATGATGTATGTATGAATTTATATGTAAATATGAATCTGCTTTGTTGCACGATATTAAATAAAATCTGAAAGATAAGATAACAAAAAGTGAGACATGAATATATAATTATAATGCTTTGAAATCAAGCATATTCGTCTAACAAATTTCAAATATTTTGATATAAATTCTGAAAACGTATGACATATATTTCATAACTGCAAAGAAATGTAAAGTTTTCAGTTTGAAGTTTTTGAAAAAAACTGAAAATCCACACGCATGACTCGCAGTTGACAAACGATGAAGGCATACTCAATCTAAATTCAGCATTGGTCTTGATAAAAGTCAGCCATGACAAAGTTCTGGCAAATCAATAGGACGGACTTAAATAGATTTTCAGTCCTTTCACAATTTATGTCACCTAAGTGAAAACTGGAAAGCGCACAGCTCAGAGATTGCGAGAAGCTCTCCCCTGTCCCATCATGGGATGTAATGGGAAACCATTTATTTATTTAAGTGAAAAGAAGTGGCATATCAAAAGATGTCTTATTTAAATTGTCATCACCTACTGATACAGTCCTAAGGAAAAATTAAGACAAAATTTCCCACTGGGGCTTTTATTAGAATTCACAATTATAATACATCAGAAGTATTTGTCGACCTTAATGATAAATTAAAAATCTGTCTTATTAAATAGACGTTGGTACTAAAGCAATTAAGTTATATTAAAAAATTTGAGTATTTCAAAAACCTAATTCATCTGAAATGGAAGATACAACTAATAAAAAGTACAATATTAGAATTCGTGTTCAACTATTAGTCACTGTAATCATAATTTAGTTTCTGTTACAAAAACACTTCTTACAAAGTTATGTATTCGATTTTCACAAGAGGCTTTGATGTTAAAGAGAAACTATGTTTGAATGTTACACAAGGACTTTTCAGAAGAACTATTATTTTAAACAGAAAGTGATAAACAAAGTTGTGAGAAAACAATAAAGTACACACGGAAAAAATATTGGTCTGTAAATTTCAATTGAAAATATAATTGAATGTTTATAAAAAATTCAATTAAAAATTAATTGAATCAATTAAATTTTTAATCATATTTAAAATTAATTTTTTGAGTTTACAACAGAATTTGCAGTTGGCAAAGCGCAAATCTACGACGCTAAAAATATTTAATTTTTGAATCTTTCTAAATTAATATAAATATGCATGATATGTTCTTAACAAACCTTAATACAAACAAGTATTGTAAACAAAAATTGTTGTGATAATGTATTTTACAGAAAGTTTAATTTTACAGCGCCGTTGGGAGGCAATATGTGTGGCGGCTGAGTCAGCTGCGCCGTCGCCGTTACTTTTCGTAGGGCTCTAGTCTTTGATATACAACACGGTTGTTATTTGTAATTCGTTTATTGCCGATTGAAAGATTTTAGTTTGTGAACTTGCGTTGTTTGTAATTGTGTTTAATTGGCAAGTGTTTTTGAATAAATTTTATTGGAAATTAGTGCTTGAGTTAAGTGTTTTGTTTGCAATGGAAAATGTGGCTGTCCCCAAACATTTTTTATGCACTTGAAAAAACACAATTTACCGCCTTATGCCACATACGATTGTTTACACGAAAATTGTTTTAAAAAATTTCATGTAAAAAGAAACTTTAAGACTCACCTTCTTAGACATTTTGAACGTGTAGAACAAGAGTGCCCTAAATTGGATAAAAGCAATCCATTTCTCCAACAAAGCTGTGAATATGCAGAAGAGATGGAATGCGACAATGGAGTGACTGTTGCTGCGGAAGGAGCACATAAATTGAATGTTTTTCCAGAACCACCAGATGTATGTACATATTTTTTATTTGTATTTATTTTTATTTAATACAAATCGTTTAAACATTAAATGTTTAATATATATTAATAGTTTAAGAAAACCGGACATTAGTTCCGACTGTGAATCCAAATTATAAAAAATTAAATTTTTTATGTATGTGTATCTGCGAAACCTTGAATAAAATCGATTTAAAAATAGAACATTTTATTTTTTTTAGCATCGTCGCAGAACGTGGGGGTTTCATGCTGAAAAAAGCAATAACGGTTTTTATTGATTCAATTCAAAATTTAATCAAAAATCGCGAAAAAAATCAATAATTTTTTTAATTAACTTGATTACTGTTGATTAACAAAGTTTGATTTAGTTTCTTAAGTCATTCAACAGAAAATGATAATCACTAAACAGATCACTAAACAGAAAATGATAATGGTAGAAAAATGGTACAAAGTTCAGAGTTGCAAATAAAGTATTAAGATCAGTTTAGACTATCATACAAAATAAAGTAATAGAATAGGCATGAAATGAAAATGTGTTGAATACAAGTAAAATATTAGGTCCGTTCCCAAATAACTACATACTAGAATCAATAAATGTTTTAATCACATTTACAAATTTTTTAATTTAAGGTTTTTTGGACAAAATTTACAAATACTTTTAATTAATATTATCATTATCGTGATTACACCAAAATCAATTAAAAAATTAATCAAATATACAAATTTTTTAATTGAAATTGATTTTTATTTTTTCCTGTGCATAAATATCATCCACCGATAAATAAAAAAATTAATATAGATAAATTATAATAGATAAATAAAATAACAATTGTCATATATTTTTCTATACGAAATGAAAAGATGGTCATTAACCCCTTTTTTGATCTCACACATGAAAAATTTTAGATAAATTTTGGCGGTCTCTAAGGGTTTTTCATATAGCGGTACAATTCGTATGAAAGAATTTTTTTTTTAAAAAATCGTCAAAATAAGGAAATCGTCGAAATACATAAATGGCTGTAACTTGGCAACGGTGCTTCCAATGATGCCGTATTAAATACATCCATTGCTTACAGCTTCCACCGGAAGTAAAAAAATTATTATATTTCCCGTTGGACGCACAGTTTCTAAGTTGCAACCAATTTTTTATTTTAGCGATTTCGAAATTTTGGCAATTTATTTTCAAAAACCACTTGCTGGTAAACCCTTAGGAACCCGGGAAAATTGAATATTTTTCGATTGAACGCTCCGTTTCCGAAATATACTTATATACATATACATATACATTTATATACATAATGGCGTTTTAGCGATATTTTATTCGAAAAATTTTAGTATTAGCGATTTTGTTTAAAAAAGAGTGATGCTGTATTAGAGACATCCACTGCTTAGAGCCGTCTGTGGATGAAAAAAAAATATTATTTTTGCGATTGGACGCACCGTTTTCGAGTTATATCCATTTTTTTATTTAAGCGATTTTCTTATTTTGGCGATTAAAAAAATCCATACGAATTGGACCACTTTATGGAAACTCCTTAGAAACCCCCCCAAAAAAAAGTTATTTTTGGATTCGACGGCTCATTTCCGAGATATACAAATTTTTGCAACTTTTTTCATATTTTCGATCAAAAGTGGGGATGGGATGGGATAGGGTAACCCATTACACACGAAATACGAACCCTGGTAACAGATAATAATAATTTTGTTTATATTTAAATGTAAAATACAAAGTTTCAGTAAATTATTATTTCTTTTTGTTTTTTTTCAATAAAATTCATACTGGGATTTGGTAACAGCAAATGGTTGTGGCATCCATGTAATTCAAGACATTACCTGAGCATACCAATATAGGACTTGCTCCACGAAAAGGGACCTCTGCGCCGAAAACAAGTTATTGAGAAAAACGCGTTTAAAAAAAGCGCTTCGTACATTTTTTCATTTATTTCATTAATTATGTTCATCTTTACAGGTGATTTGTAAAAAAACTAAAAGACATAGAAACTTGCGGTTTGCGGCATTTGAAAGACCGTCTTTTTCCTATAAGAATCACTCAAAAAGTAAAAAAAATTTTTTCGGCGCAGAGGTCCCTTTTCGTGGAGCAGGTCACATATATTATTTGTTGCAACCGAATTAGTTTTTAAATTTGTCGATGATTCAACTAATAGAATATTCACCATATTGTTGCTGTGGCTTGAACTAAATATTTCTGTTCTTGCAACTAAAACTGAAATGCAAGTCAATTGATATGCAGAACTTTTGGTGGCATAGAACACAATTATTGGAACCGCCAAATTTTAGTTGGCTGTAACTATAGTTGTGACAACGAATCTCTTCTCTGTGTGTATACAATTAAAATCCTATGCTTTTACATCACCCCAATACTGAGGTGTCTATATTCAAACGAATTAAGGAAACAAATAGTTTCGCAGTAATTCGCGGGGAGGGACTGGCGAGAGCATCTGACATTCTGAAAGCTATGCGCTTTCTAGTTCTACAGTCACGCTAGGTTTACTCCGATTTCGAATGGTTGTTTGAGATGCTTTTTCACGGCTAATTACGTGTGTTCGTCGTCGAAAAAAATGTAAGGTGGTCAGAGCAGAAATCGAACCCACATTCTAATTTACAACAGCCAAAATCACTAACTCTTGCCTCACCTATTCCAACTAGTCTTGCAAAAAAAAAAATTAATGTGAGTTCGATCACAGGGGAGATGTGTAAACATCTAGTAATGAAAAATTTTTTTTAAGTTGGAAGTATTTGTGCTTATAGTATATTTTTTTAATTAATCAATTAAAAGTATCAAAACTTTCAATATTGTAAATACATAGGAATTTGCCGGTTTTTGTTTGTTTTATTTAACTTATTTGGTTAGTAAATGGGCACACTGCAGTATATATGTATAAAATAAATAAATAGTTTCCCATTACATCCCATAAAGGGACTGGGGAGAACTTCTCACAATCACTGAGCTGTGCGCTTTCCAGTTTTCACTCACTGATTGGGACCTACAGTTTTACACCGATTCCGAACGGTATTTTGAGAAGCTTTTTCATGGCTAGATACTCGATAGTGTCGCCGTCACTATGCGAGGTGACCGCCGCCGAAAGAAAATTTGAAGGTGGTCAGAGCCGGGTTCGAACCCAGGATCTCATGTACAAGAGCCGCGCACACTAACCATTGCACCACCGACGGCATTAAAATTACAGTAAGCAGTAAATTTACAGATTTCTGAAAAAAATCAGTAAATTTTTACTGATAATGAAATTTAATTTGCATTACCAGTAAAATCATAGGGCCGTCTTCATAATAATCAGTAATCGGGCATTACTCATTACTGAAAATTCAATGCACCTCATCATAATCATGTAGGCACTTTATAAAAATTGCTGAAAAAAATTTTAGTAATCAGTAAAAATTTACTAGTTAAGGAATTATTTTTACTGAAATTTTAGTACAAATAGTTAATATTGGCTTATGGTAACTAAAATAAGATATATAATTTTTTGACTAGATTGTATTTAAAAATCTATGGAAAACTGCATCTATAGTAGTGGAATTGTTAGTTGTGGGGGTTTGTGGAGAATTGCTCACATGCAAGTGGAAAACGTCAAATAAAAATTTTGATAAAGCTTGCGACTGTGGGTTTGCAAAATTTGTATTAAAATCTCCACCCATAATAATTGGCATGAGATGGAGATTGTTACCCAATTGTCGTGCACCAGCTGCAGTGTAAGGCAACAGTACGTAATGAAGATATGTTATAATATTTTGTACTGTTTGACCAGGAGAAATGTAGATGGCAATGCAATGCACTTTCAAACCGGATTTTAATTGGAATTCACTGCAACACATATCCTCTATTGTCTAATTCCCGCATGGACGAGTTCTTTGTAATCTCAAGGTATTAAGCTGGTATGTATGTTCATTTTCATTGTTTTGACATCTTTTGAAAATCGCAACTCCCCCAGATCGTTGTCCTGATCTTTTGTACTGATTGCAGCACTGAAACAGTGGAATGGTAATTGTGGTGTCTTCTTTAAACCAAGTTTCTGTTAGCAATAATATATTACCATGTTTTGTTACTTCGTCTTGAAGGTCAGCACTATGTGCTGAAAGACTTTGACAATTAAAAGTCATTAACGTTGTTATGTTGGGCGATTGGAGGAATTGTAAAGCCGTATCTTGTACTGTTTCCATTTTGGTAGTTGAAAGCCTAGCAAATTCATGTCTCAGAGAGTCCAAATTTTTGGTGGGTCTTCTGCCATGATGGAAAACTTGTTAATTTTGTGGAGCCACTAAAAAAAGACCCTCTATTGTTGTGACTCGCGACAAAGCTACGTAAACCAGCTGTTCATGTTTTTTTTTGTCATAATGGTATACGTATTTAAAATTTGTCTTAATTTATATTGGAATCTTATAGAACTTTTATTAGAATTAACATTACCTCCATTCAGCTTTGATACACTTTGTGTTGTTTTATGTTCTGAGTTACAATATTTTTGGTGTTTTGTAAAATATTTTATTATTTTGTATTTGTTGCGGTTGACAAGTTATTAATCAGCTGTTTACTGAAATGTAATGCATGTAGTTATTTTACAGCAATGGTTTTCGAAAATTAGTAGCTACTATTGCACACTAGATGGTGCTTATATGCAGCTGTTAAGTATGAAGAACAATCTCAAAGACGAAGAAGACTTTTAGTTTGACAAGCTTAGTTTTTAGTTTTCCTTATTTTGCTTTGTTTTAGTAAATTTCTTATTAAAAGTGCACAAAATCTTTTTAAAAGTTATTAAAATTAAATGTTTTTGTATTCATTTTATTTATTTATTTTCATTTGCCTACGATAACATAATGTACGACAATTAGTAGCTACTATTGCACACTAGATGGTGCTGAGTATATTGTATGCAGCGTATGATTACACTAATACACTCATACATAGCTCACACCGATTTCATAACGCTTTACGATCGGTTAACGATTACATCGCACATCTTACTCAAAATTTGTGATTGTATTGTGAAAAAGATTTTTACCCCCAGCGTATAGATGTTTACACATCAAAACCAGTCAAGCTCAAGACCATTCTATATCTCATTAATGGAGATATAGATTTCAAAAAGAAGTTTTTCAAAATGCATCCTCATGAGTCCTGACAAACCGCGTAGCTGTTTCAGATCTAGCCACAGGTTGTCATCGTTTAATTTATGTTATTTAATAAAAAATTCAGTTAATAAAGTTAAATTCAGATAAAAGTTCAGACTATATATCGAAAAGTTCAAGTAAATTTGTGTGTAATGTTGAAATTAATCAATTGACCTTGTATAATACGTAGTACATTATCAACGGCTACTCACTAAATGCTACATATAAATTTGTAGTAACAATTCGTGGCCTTCGCTGGGATACAATCGATATGACCTTTTCAGTTAAAATAAGTCAATATTAGTATTATGCACTTTTTTAGTTTAATGTTCTTCCGCGTACCACGTGTTAGCCAATAGTTTACGGATAATAAAAATCGATTTTATGGGTTAGTTTGGACTAAAAACCTCTTGCATTCAAAGCAGTTTCCAAACTTCCACACAGCATTCGTATTTAATAATTTATTTATTGTTAAAAGATATCATATATATCACCGTGCTTTTTGGGGCAGAAATATTAAATATTCACATATGTTTTTTATTGGATTATTTTTTGCAGATTACGAATATATAATTGGAATTTTTCCATCACGTCACAAATCCCCTGCACAGTGTTGGAGTTCTCGAAAATAAATACTTTAACAGTTTCTAAGTTTGTTTTATAGGAAGGAGTTATATTTATTTTATTTGTTTGTTATTAGTACTCGTAAAACTTAAAACAAACAGTCTTGGATGACCAGATAACTCTTATGGTTCTGGAGATATTTCAAGAAAAAAGGATTTGAATATTGTTACTTTCAAATTGGCAGTACCTTGGGTGGTAGAGCAATTTACAGAAATGTAACATACCCAGTTCCCCAGGGCTCTATTGGTCAGAGGGCCCATTTTGCTGAAAAAAATGATCGCTTATTTGTTGTCTACTAGATCGGACAACTCGTCATCACAAACCCCTAACAGTCGTTAGTACGTCGCACAAATCAATTGCGATGAGAGTTGCCAACTTTTGCGAAACGTCAACCTTATTCTACAAAGCGTAAAAAGCTTAATATTTTAACCGCGCAGGATGTCTTTTATCACACAAATACAAATTTATGTATTTGCGGGTTCAAATTAAATTCACCTTCAATTCCTTTCGACGACAGTCACCTCGCTTAGTGATGGCGACACTTCGGAATAAATATCAGTGAAAAAGGGTATTTTTTGTTGATTGGATACAAATATAATATGTTTGTAGCTTGTTGCAAAAATAGTATCCTTGTGTCCAAACACACACAATATTCTATTTTGGAGGCGCATTGATTTATACGTTATAATATTTGTGTTTCTGACCCAAATGTGGCTGGGTTCATTGAAAACTGTGGAAAACAAAAACGTGACAGACAATTAAGAAAAAAAAAGAAACATATCTTCAATTCATGAAAACAATGCTTGCAAACTTATACATGGTTTCTGTACTATGTTGCTGGGCTCGATTTTTTTTCAACGTGTATAAATTTATAATCTTACAAATCGATTAATTTTCAAAAGGAAAATTGTTTAATTTAAGAATAAAACTTTAACATTTTACCTTAAAACTTAATTTAGTTTGACAATTATAACTTAACTTATGGTGATTTCGCTTCTAAAAATAATGGTGCCCTTGAATGAAGCGACATTTAAAAAGTGTTGCCATCGCCCCTTCAAAGTTGTGGGTGAGCAAAGAACATGGAAATGTTGCATTTTCTTACATCTGTGTATTCTTAGCATGTTTTATTTACATGCGACCACTTTCTTTGACTAGGTAAGCGATTTTAACTGGAGCCGCTTAAATTAGTTTAGCGCACCACACAAAAGGTAGACGAATTAGCTCAGAAAGGACAAAGGACACATAAAGGGTGTCTCACTTTGAATGCACTTTTTCATTTTAAAATAAAAAAAATATATTTTTGAGACTGTTGTGATTTTTTTACTGGATCGTAAAGAAGACATATTCCAACTAAGTATGGTACCTGGTACGACTCTACTGACAGGCCATTATTCTTTTCATGCAATATTCTATGACTTTTCACAGAGATGTGGCTGTATCTCACCGATGACGCGTTGGATCTCAAGTTCGAGCTCAGAAACTGTTTCCGATTTACTCGCTTAAATCCGAGTTTTCACAAACCCTCAAAGAAAGAAATCGACCGGCGCTAAATCACATGATCTTGGTGGCCAGTTGACATCACAATTTCTTGAGATGATTTGCTCTGGAAATCAGTGCTGCAATAAATCGATTGTTTCATATGCTGTGTGGCAGGTGAGGCCGTCTTGCTGAAACCACATGTCGTCCAGATCCATGCCGTCCAGCTGAGGCTACAATAACTCCGTTATCATGTTCCTGTAAAGAATGCCGTTCATAGTCACTACAATTTCCGTCTCAGTTTCAAAAAAGTGAGGCCCAATCACGCCGCCTGACCAAAATCCGCACCAGACAGTTTTACTCGTTTTGGGTGCATTTATTTTTCATGGATTGTAGGAGGATTTTTTGAACGCCAAATTCGACAATTTTATGTATTCACGAAATCATTCAGATGGAAATAAGCTTCATCGGAGAAGATGACTATTTTTGGATAAATTGGTATTGATCTGATAATTTACTCAAATATAAGGGGCGTTTTTTTCGTAACTTATACACGTTAAGTCATACAAAATGACAACCTGCACGTTAACGTGTATAATTTTAGAAGTTGAGAATAACCCCGATAAAAGTGTTACCAAGTTCGAGTGTGTAGTATGGAAAATACAAAATTTATGTCATTCCATTTCTTATATTTCCACGACGTTTCGAAAACTATGATGTAAATATTAGGGGTAGTTAATTTTTTAAACAAAATTTTTAAAAAGTTGAATAATATATTATTGATTTTTCTTCTTCAAGAAGAATAATTCCAAGACAATACTGGAGACTACTAAACTACTAAAGCAATCACTCAAGGAAGTGAAGTATACAAACAAAGCCGAGGAATACTTCGATTCTCAAAATATATAACTTTAACCGATATCTTCCCATGACTCGCAAGAACGCCTTCGGTTCTGTTTGCTCACTACACCTTATACAATTTTATGATATATTTAAGCACCTCTTTTGGTACACGTTTGGTACCCGTATGTTTTTGGTACACATTTTAGTACTTTTACCACACTTTAAGTACTTTTGGTGAAGTTTTAGTACAATTGACTTTTTTGTACTTGTGGTACATTTTGTGGTAAATTTGCAAATGTATTTTGTGGTAGATTTTATGTACATTAATGGAACATACTACGTTAAATAAATATTGTATAAGTATCTAGTTTCTGGTACATTTGATGTAATTTGTGGTAAATTGTATGTACTTTTTGAAGAAATTATGGTGAATAATCCGATCCACATTCATTACCTGGAGTCCATTTATCATACCACTACACAATAGCTTTTTCTATACCGCATGCGGTACGAGATCTGTTCCCGACCTCCTCGTTTTACTCATTTAAAATCTAAAAGAGCGCGAAGAAGCCTGTATAAAGAAGAGCATGCGGCTAGCTCGGGGACTCGTGCGGTTTTTGTTTTATTTTTGCACGTGATCCTGAGTCGTATATTTTGGGCTATGAGCGTTTCTTTTACTATGCCTGATTTATTATTAAATCTAGCGATGCCCCAATATGGCAATCGTAACCTCGTATTTGGATATTTGATTTAATCAAACAACTATTTTCCAATGCAATAATTCACTGCTATATTAAATGAGAAAAAGTATATTGTAGTGTCGATGCAGTATAACCACCTCATATATTACACTGTATTCTTTAGAATTGTATTTTCTCTTTGACTTTTAAATAAACAAATTGACAAATAAAAATAAATAATTATCTGATGAAGCCAAGTTGATTATACTCAACGTGTATGCGTTTTTTGCGTAACAGTTGATGTTAACATATATAGGTTACGAAAAAAACACCCCTATAGTTATTACCTATAATTTTTATTTTTTAAATTAACAATAACTATCTTAGCCGCAGCAAAAAAAAACTTGAGTAACGCAGCGACAAATGACCAATAAAATCCAGCACGGGTTGCTTAATTGCCGCAGCGAAATTATTGTCGGATGTAAGAAATTTGTCATTGCAGCAATGAAAGCACACTAAGGTGCATGGTTTATCCCTGCGACAGAGTATTTATCTTTCTGGGTATAAATTGAATTTAGGCAGACAAAACAAGTCAATTCAACTATATGACTTTGCCTCTTGTTATCACTCAATCAGTTTTGAATTTTTTTTTATTTTTTTTTCGATTTTTCAACGGACGTTGGTCAAAAAAGTCTTGGACAATTCTGAATAAATCTACCCATTACATGAATGCTTGATTTTGTCGATTCTGTATGCTGCGTGATTCGAGGTGTCAATATCGACTCGGATGATTACTTGGTGGCTGCGAAAGCTCACACAAGACTAACCAGGGCGAAAACGAACGAAGCCGAACACGGGAAAAGCTAGATATCGACAAGATGCAAATAGCAGAGATATCAGAGTCCTTTCAACGAAAGCTCATTCTCCCGCTAGAGCAGAATACTCCCTCACATGAGGACGCAGAAGCGCAGTGGAAGCACATCTCCCATCCTTTGGAAAACGCTGCAAGAACTGAACTTAGCTATAAAAAACCGCAGAAGGATAAGCCATGGTACGACGAAAAATGTCGCATTGCAACTGATGAAAAAGACGCTGCACGTATGGCAACGAAACAGTCAGTTACAACGCGTGCTGCGAATGAGCGGTACAAGAGGCGTAGAAGGGAGAAAAACCAACTATTTAAAGAAAAAAAATGGCAGTGGGTGCAGAGAGAGAGAGAGTGAGAAGACCGAAATGTGCAGGATGAGCAACGAACCCCGAACATTTTTCCAGAGGGTAAGACTATCGAATAATGGGCTGCCCTTCTGCAATGGCGTGAATGGGAATCTGGTGACCGTCAAACAGTGTGTACTTAGAATATGGAGACACCACTTTTCCACACTACTACGCTCAGATTCTTCCACAGTAGAATAGGTGGTAATGATTGTGGAAGACAGTGTAGATTTTACCCCCCAACCAAGACGAGATTAGAACGGCGATCTCCCGCCCGAAGAATATTAAAACCACAGGTGCAGATGGCCTAACCGCTGAACTTTTTGGGGCAGGTGGCGAAGGACTGATAGCCCACATGCATCAACTGATATGCGGTATATGGCTGGGGGAATCTATGCCCGACGATTAGAGTCTCAGTGTATTATGTCCTGTATTCAATAAGGGTGATCCGTGTGTCTGTTCCAACTATCGCGTTATCAGTTTTTATCCATCGCATCTCAGATCTTCTCGATCGTGTTATGTAGAAGACTAAAGCCAATTGTTGAAAATCTGATTGGATATTATCAGTGTGGCTTTCGACCAGACAAGTCTACGTTTGACCAAATATTCACGCTACGCCAAATCTTGGAAAAGACCCATTGATACCGAATCGATACATACCACCTTTTTGTCCATTACAAAGCTGCTTTCGATATCCCCATACGGGAAAAACTGTATGAAGCTCTGTCTGAACTTGGGATTCCGACAAAACTGATACCCCATAGATTGTTGTTTCTCTCAATAAATTAAACGTCATAGGTACGGTGGAAAGTAAACATTGGATGGTGGAAAACATGGGTTCAATAATACCAGATAGAGGCAATAGTAAACAACGTCCAACAAAGGAATAACAACCGAATTTCGTGTTTTTGTGCCAAACTAGTTGTGCTAAATACAATACAAATGTATGCCAATGATAAAAGTCAACAAAAAAATACATTTAAATTTTTCAGTTCTACACCAAAACGACTTGAAAAAGTTAAGTGAACCTATTTTGTAACTCCACCTGGTGTAAGTTAATTTTAAATTTAATTTCTCTCATTTCCACAAACCTACGACGAAGAGTGTGAAAAGAAACGTCAGATGAGAGAATAAATGTATACCTATATTCGTCTGTGGATCCGCCTCTGTAGAATGACGCTGACCAACACCAAATCAGCAGTGAAGGTGGGGAAATACCTCACTGAACCATTCTGTACCAAGTGAGGATTGAAACAAGGTGACACTCTTTTGTGCAATCCCTTCAACATCTTAATGGAGATAATAATGAGAAAAGCTGCAATAAATACGAACAAGACTATTAACATGAAAAGCCATATGTTGCCGGGGTATGCTGACGACATAGACATCATTGGGCGAAATTTGCGAGAGGTTACTGGAATTTTCAAGAATCGAAAAAGAATCAGTGAAGGCGTTTCTAGATATTAATGAGGGCAGGACAAAATTGATGGAGTCAACGATTAGAGAAACCTCTCGATTTGGTCCGCACTTGAACGTCGACAACCGATTTAATTTCGATGTGGTAGATGAATTTATCTACTTTGGATCCGCCGTTGACAAGGACAACAACGCCAGCCTGGAGATAAATAGGAGAATTGTACTTGCAAATAGGTGTTATTTTGGGCTCAGAAAGCAGTTTAGGTACAAAGCCTGTCTCGACGGGCAAAAGTCTAGCTAAATAGGACTCTCATTTTACCTATCTTGACATATGGCTCCGAAACTTGGGTCATATCGCAAGCGGATGAAAAAAACCTGGGAGTATTCGAGAGAAAATTCTCCGTAGCATAAATGGTCCTGTTAGGAAAAACGGCTAGTACCGAAGTCGCTGGAGCCGAGAGCTATATTATTTATATTCTGACGTGGACATCTCTAGGTGAATAAAATTAAGCCAATTGCTTTGGCTGGGCCATGTTAACAGAATGGATGAAGATGAGCCAGCGCGAAAGGTTTTCGATAACGTTCCCGATGGAAGCAGGAAGAGAGGACGACCAAGACATGGAAAGACCAGGACGAAGAATCTCTCTGTATCGTTGAAGTTACCAACTGGCGTGAAATGGCGAAGGATAGAATCAGTTGGAGAAATATTTTAAAATTTGTTAATTAATATGTGCAAGACATCTGACCTCATGGGGTTTGTACATATAATAGTCAATAAAAGTAAAGTCCGTATGCCTGTATATTTTCCATTTTGTTGCTTAATTTTGTCGTTACATTTAAAAAAAATTCTCTCCCTACTGACGAAAATACCGATTTACACTAAATCTCAAAATTGCCAACAACATAAATGTTGTTCAAAATTGTGTATATATTTGTAGTGTCATCTTGTACTTGAAACGAACTACAAAGCTGTTACAATATTTGGATGCATCCATGACCGAACTAGTAAAGGTTGCAGAATTAGACAGTTGATTATGTTTTCTCACGACCCTAACGGTGGTGCAATGGTTAGTGTGCGCGCCTTTTGTACATGAGATCCTGTGTTCGATCCTTGCTCTGATCATCTTAAGTTTCTTTTGGCCGGCGGTCACCTCGCATAGTGACGGCGACACAATCGAGTATTTAGCCATGAAAATGCTTCTCAAAATACCATTCGGAACAGGTGTAGAAACTGTAGGTCTCAAGCAGTGAGTGCAAAACAAGAAAGCACACAGCTCACTGGTTGTAAGAAGCTCTCCCCAAACCCTTCATGGGATCTAATGGGAAACCACTTACTTTTATATTTATGACCCTAACTGTCAAATTCCGTGTGTTGTGTTATTGTAATTTATTGTTTGCTATATTTGTTCGTATGTATTTGTGTTGAATTTGACAGTTAGAGCCGTGAAACAAAAACAAATTGCCTGTTGTTGGTGCCCATAATTAAAACAAGTCCTACTGCTGTTACATCTAATAGTTCAGCCGTGGATGCACCATAGTCCCATATATTTTCCACCATATTTTCAGCAAAATATCAGTATTGAGTGTCATATAATGGCATAGTACATGTAAGGCACAATTTAAAGAAATTACCTGAAATCTTGAAGTAAACAATCGAGCATGTCTTCTACTATCAAATTAACCAACGGCATTTAATTCAATGGGGGTTTTACTGTATGTTGAATTAATTATTATTAAAGCTTTGTTAGATTTCTTAATGAACTTCCGTTCAGAATTTCTTTTATTCCAAATGCGACACAATCTTAATTTGTGTTTACTTTGTTTTTCGCGGGCGTGTTGTCGTTGTTAATTAATTAATAATGAATTCATTTCATTAGATATTAATGAATCAGTAATGGTTCACATAAACAAACCCCTCAACCCCATAGTGGGTCGCAAAACCCCTCCACCACTTCCACAAGAAGAAAAAAGAAGCAAAAAAAGGCTGCAGCATTCCAAGACTCAAAACTTTACTGAAAATTCTCTATGCTCGAAGGAGTTTCCTTCCGAACATTTAAATTATTGTTTGTCGAGGAAAAGGCAACATTCTTCTCTCATTTAATATTTGCCATAAACAAATAAATCCACATCATCGAGATTTCGGGACAAAGTTCCTGGACGGACAATGCGTCGGTCCCTGGTTACATTGTTGTGGGTCTACCTACTACAGTGTCATGTGCATAATTTATTCAATGAAACGCTGCCTCATTTGAAAGACAAACAGGGGTAACCCTACGTGCTGGTTGAGTCGGAGGTTTAGTTGTTCGTCTAAAAGGGGTACCAGGACTACGAGTCGCAAGTGGAGGTCATACGAGTACATAGATATAATTGTTTGTTTGTCTTCTGTTTGTATGTAAATTCATTCCTATAAACAGACTCGTTCACATACGCATCTATGAATTCAGTAATGAGCAATTGCATCGTCTTGTAGTTTTTAATGATTTATGGCACCCTGGGTATTGGCATCGGGCACAGTGTTCGGTGAAGTTAGTTGCACTTCGTGTGGTTCCCCATAATAATTGACTTTGCAAAAATTAGATGCGTTACCCACCTACAAAATACTGCTTACTCTGAAGCAGTTTTGTACGGGACAGTAGCTTACATTTTAAATTAAATATCACACTTGGCAGCGCTGGTTAACGGCAACCAAAAGCGCTTATTTAGTAGGAACCCTGGATGTAGAGAAATCATGTATATTTAATGCCACTCTTTCTGTGCATTAGCGAAGCTGTGAACTCATTTGTTGTGGTAATTGCCTCATATTGAGAATTTCAGCATACAAAAAGCAAAATCGGTCTTTTCTGTCTTTTGATGGTTTGGATGCAAATACGTAATAGTTTGTAGCTTGTCGCAAACATAGTATACTTGTGTCCAAACACATTGTGTTTGGCAGTTTTTTCAGTGTGTATTATGTTCAAATTTTAATATTTTATGGAATTTATTATTTGAATTTCTTAAATTCGAAAATATTTCTTGTTTACAAATTAATCACGCCTATGAAACTACGATTGTGTACAAAAAATCGGCCATCCACCTTCTATGAAATCAAATTATTATCTAAATTTAGCATTATCCAGACTGTCCTGGGAAATTTGATGATATTGGTCAGAGATGATATATGATGTCCATTGCATTACTTTAATTTATCCCAGCAAAACAATTGTGCTTACTCAGCGGCAGGTTTGTCAGGGACAGTTGAGCTCACTTATGGGCGTTTATATGAAATGCCGCACTTGGCAGAACTACACCATTTCCAAATGAGATTCAAAAAATATCAATGTAAATTTGAAAAATATCAAATGAAAATTGAAAATTACATTTGGAATTTAAAAAATATCAATAGACATTGTAAGGACACCAACTGATATTTAGAAGACAAGTTAAATAAATAATTGGTTTCCCACACATTGAGCTGGGTTTTCTAGTTGTACACTCACTGATTGGGACCTACAGTTTTCACACCGATTCCGAACGGTTTTACGTGAAGCTTTTTCATGGCTAAATTTTCGATAGTGTCGCCGTTACTGTGCAAGTTGACCGCCGCCGAAAGAAATTTAAGGTGGTCACAGCAGGGACCGAAACCAGGATCGGATGAACTCTGAAATTTGGCAGCTGTCACATATGTTTATTCCGATTATAATGGAAATGGACCGATTTGCGAAAGAACAACGCGTTACAATTGTGAAAACTTATTAGAAAAATTTTGAAAGTTATGCTGAGACTGCTCGCAAACTTCGAAGAAATTTTTTGTCGGGGAAATTGTCCTAATGTGTCAACTATGTGAAGAGTGGTCAACAAATTTGAAGACAGTATGGTTATGGACACCTGTGCGTCAACGTACCTTGAACCATTGCTGCTGTAATCAAAAGTGTGTCAGAAAACCTGAATACATCAATTTCAAATTTCACGCAGCACTACGCAGCGAATTTTGATAAAAGACTTCCTTCATGCGTACAAAATTCAACTTCCTTAGAAGCTCAAACCAGACGACAATGGAAGGCGCCGGCAATTCGTTCAATGGGTAATGGAGCAAAGTGAAGTCAATGTCAATTTTTTTAACAAATGCACCCACAACGGACAAGTGTCTGGTGCCAATTTTGGTCAGACGGCGTGATTGCACCTTATTTTTTTGAAGATGAGGACGTTACAGCAACATTATAACGGAGTAGTTCTTGTGGCGCAAACTGGACGGAATGGATCTGGACGAGATGTTGTTTCAGCAAGACGGCATCCCCTGCCACACCGTCCATGAAATAATCGATTTATTGTAGCAACGATTACAAGAACAAATTATCTCAAGAAATTCTGTTGTCAACTGGCCACCAAGATCGTGCGACGTGCGTTTTCTTGCTTTAGGGTTTTGTGAAATCTCGGGTTTATACGAATAAACCACAAACATTTTCTGTGCTCAAATCCGAGATCCAACGCGTTATCTGTGAAATACAGCCACATCTCTGTGATAAAATCATGGAAAATTTCATGAAAAGAGTAATGACTTAGTTTGACGGATATTTTTTTCCATACTTAATCGGAATATGTCTTCTTTATGATCCAATAATCTACCTAGACTACTAAAAAAATCTAATCTAAGAAATTACGTGTTGCAATGAAAAAGTGCAGTCTTACTGAGACATCCTTTACTACATTTTTAAATTTCAAATAATGTCCTTTAAATTTCAGTTTGTCTTTTAAATTTTAATTGGTGTGTGTTAAATTGCACTTGATTTTTTTAACATTTCAATTGACAAACAGAATCTTAAAATTTCAATTGATTTTGTATAACTTTTAATTGGAAATGTGTCATTAAGGGCTGCCAAGGTCGCTTATTTAGTACCAAACTGGTTGTTGCGAAATCATGCCTATTTAGCCCTTTGACGGTCATCTACAACTTTATAATAGCTACGTCTCAAAAAGTGGGACCACAAACTTTTATTGTTTTGGTAAATTCCATTTTGGCTACTGGTACTGGGCTGCTATTTATATTTCGGGTCCAGCAATAAAAAAAAACATATATTGTTTTTCTAAATATTCTTCGTGAAGATCAGTATTGTACTTTTGCATGCGCTCAAACCAATTTTCGAAGCACTTTTCCACTCCAATTGAGACACCACCAAACCATTGTTTTTGAACGCTTCAACTGCTGCTTCGGGCGTCGAAAAACGTTAACCACGCAGTACAAACAAGTTATTGGGTGCCAAAACAGGGCTGTATGGCAGATGACCCACCAACTCGACATGTTGAGTGCTCAAATAGCCCATTGTTTCAGCTGAAGTGTGAGAGCTCGCATTATCTCGATGCAAAATGATCCGTTTTCTCTTGTTGTTTTTCCTCATTTCTCCGAACACTGTTGGCAAACTGATGGTAGTATACCACTCTGAATTGACCGTCCTACGATCCACTAAAGACACTGTGTTCACATGACCGGTTATAGTGAAAAAATGCGATCATTTGGTTCGAAGTGCTTCTTCCTCGAACAACTTTTATTGGATTTAGCTCGACTTGAGAGACCGGGCTATTGCTGTTTTGTTTCGGGCTCATTGGCACATATCCATGATTCGTCACCTGTGAGGATGTTATACCCTGCATTTGGGTTACAGCGGTTGTAGTTTTTCAACATTTCTTTGCTCCAAACGACACAAGCCATTTTTGAGCATACGTCAAATTATATAGGATCCAAATGAACACGCAATGTCTTGCTGATGCCTGTCATTCTAATGCCCAAAGATGGCTCAATCTTACGGTATGTCACATGTCGGTTTTACTTTATCAGTTCACGCACAGCATCGATGGTTTCGGGCAATACAACCAAAGTTGGACGACCTTAACGAAATTCATCCTGGAGCAAACGGACTGAATTCTTGGTACCAGCAATTTACAGTAGTATTTGATAGAGCTTCATCACCAAAAGGCGATACAGGTTGATTGAGACACTTTTGTCTCGATAATCCACGCCGAGAATCGTAAAAAATCATCGCACCGAAATTTCCACCAGTTAATTCCATTTTTTATTCGAAGTCGTTTGCAATTGTGATCAAAAAGTTTGTGTAGCGAGTCAAAAAAAAACCTATTTTCTAGCTATTTTCGGCACTTGTCGTCATCTAATGTCCGCACGAAAATTCGAAAAATCACGGAAGAAACATCAGTGCAAACTTTTTTAAAAGTTGCTACTGTAGACTTTCAAATTCAATCACTACAGTGTAACTCATAAAAAAAATCGATTACTTTATTCGTATAAGAAGACGTCTGGACTTTTGACTTGCGCAGTGTTAGTTAGGGTGTCTTATCGCAAAATTTTTTTTTTGGCTTGGTATTTCGGAAGAGGTTTAGAGGTCGCGCAACTCGAATTTCCCCCAAAAATCGGATATTCCGGACCTTATATAAATTTTACTTAAAACTTGATTTTCTTAGTTTATGCGTGAACGTCAAAACGTCCAAAATGTTATTGTATATTGAATACACCATCAGTTTTGGCAACGATTTTTCTAATTTTGTACCATGTATTACATTATTTCGAAAATTTTCGATAAATTTTGTAAACAACGCTTAATAACTTTCATATTTTCTATGAAAATTTAAAAAACTAATGATGCATTTTAAAACACGGATAAATTCCAAGCAATTTTGTAAAAAAACTATTTTGAATTTAAAACTTTATAACCATTACATTGAACTAAAAGTACTATAAACTGTTGGCAATTTTTGCATCGGATTTCCTTTAAATTTCAATGAAAATTTAACAAACTAATGATGCAGTTTAAAAGGTGGGTAAATTCCAATTAATGTTGTAAAAAAAATTTTAAATTTATAGTTCCTGTTTCTGATTTATACCATTTTAAAACTTTTACCCAATGTATGTAACTAAAAATATTGTAAATTCTTTGCCATTTTTGCATCGGATTTGCTTTAAACGTCGAATTAATGAAAACTTTTGCATTTGTTTTTTAATTGTTCGCCCAAGATATCAAAAACAGCAAGTCCAATATGACAGAGATTTTTTTTCATTTACGCAGAATTTACTAAAATTTCAAATAAAATTATTCAGTTATAAAATAAATTCGTACCTCCTAAATTCTAGGCAGCATACAACTCATACCGAAGCGAAAAAATTAAAATACAAATATTTTCTTTTGCTTAAAACCCCTGTATTGGGGACCTTGCGATGCAGCTCTATGCTCTGCAATAAATTCTAGAAATCTGTTTCATAATTTATCACGTTGTCGTAACTGTTGGCCAAGGCCTCACCACGTTCTACGACACCATTTACCACATCAAATCGTTGAACGTTATGCGTTGGTTCGTGAAATAATTTGTTGGTCTCCCATTTATCTGGGTCTGTTTGTATAAAATCAATAGAAAGGTTGCATTCGAAAAAGTAAGACTGGCTTTTGAAATGCAACTTTGCGTTTGTTTATTTTGAAGCATGTCTTCTCTTAAATCTGTTTCTACTACACCCTGAAAATCTGTCTTTTTGTTGTTGTTTGGATGCCAATATAACGTGTTTGTAGCTTGTCGCAAATATAGCATAATTGTGTTTAAACACATTGTGTTTGCTATTCAATATTACATGTTGGAGACACAATGATTAATGATTAAACATAATAATATATATTTTTCTGATCCAAATGTGGTTTTGCTTCTTGAAAACTGCTGAAACAAAAACATGACAGACCACAAAGGAACAAAAACGCAGCAGGTCTTTAATTCGTGAAACAAAGGTTGCAAACATATATGTGGTTCCTGCAATATGTTGCCTTACAAACTAAGATAATCGTGGTTTTTGACCGAGTTTTAAGTAAAATTCATAAAACGTCCGATGTATCCGGTTTTTGGAGGAAATTCAACTTGCGCGACCTCTAAACCTCTTCCGAAAAATCTGAAAAAAATCTCAGAACTACTTTACTCTATAAGCTTTGTAATTAAGCTTGAGCAGCCTAGTATTAGTGTCACATTTAATAGCTCTAAGTAGCCGAATTAGTATTTTAAATCTACCCGCAATGAGATACCGGGTAACTGAACTTTTAAAATTGTCACGAGGTATAGCTTATCCTGTTCCAATTTGTAAGGCTATATTGTTACTAGTTTTAAGTTAAGGTTTTCAAAAGTGCTTTTCGGTTACATATTTTGGTTCTAATATATGTATGAGATATCTTAACACAATATTCAGGAACATCATATGCTTTATATACTGGTTCTGGTTAATAGATATCTTCTCTAAATATTCCGAAATATCACAAAAATTTTTCTTTTTAATTAATGCCATCACAGTTGCTGGTGATTATGATTTCTGAAAAAATCCATGACAGATTTTTGTTCTCTTTCAGAATAAAATCCAAATCATCCATTTTAGGAGCACTGTGCGCCACCAATGATAACCCAGCAAGGGGAATGAATGAATATACAGACATGCCTACATACTCGTACATACATTCGAGTACATTTGTGTGTCTGTTAACATTAAGTTGTCTTCATGGTGAACACATGTGTGCTCCCATTATTCACCAGCTCGAAAAGAATGCACAATAAGCGCATTCCATTTCATACAAATTAGCTACAATTGCCAGAAAACATAAGCAAAAACGGCAGCCAACAGCCCCGAAAAACAAAACCCCAACAGCATAAGCGCGAAAAAGCTAAAGCAAGAAAAAAGAGGAAGACCGATCGAGTAAGTGAAACAAGATGCTCATTTCAATGTGAATCGCTGGCAACAGGCAACAGAGTCATCACACAAACAAACATTTCAGGCGGAATCAGATGTAATGAGTCTTGTGCACAATTAAAATCTCAAATGCGAAAGAACATACGGCATTGGGACCGAGTGGCGGTGGGCAGTTCCTTGGCGGAGATAATGCCAAATTGTAGTTGTGAGACAACGGTTGCCAGTGTTGACAACTGCGTACAACAAAAATATCCGGTATACGTGATGAAAGGCTTCAGTCACGACATCCCTAATTATCCTAATCAGGGAACTATTGCGTTTTAACACCCCTATTTTTAACGAGAAGTGACTCTCTAGATGTATGCGCCGTACAACTAGTATCTAACTAGAATGTTTATTAGACTAACTGACTCGTTAGTCAAGAGGTGTTTGAGAGCAGGTTCCTATCTACTGTCTGGGTCTAATACACTGGTGACCAGCCCATACCGCAATTGCGGAGACCAACACATAAACAAAGTCACACTTATTCTTACGCCCTTCCATTCAGTCGTCGTTGAGAAAGCGACGTGTAAACAAGTAAGTGGACAAATTCAAACACCCGTGCTCATGTGCATACGTCGCTGTCTAAACGACGACTGAAGCTACAACGTTTTTATCACCAACGTTTTTATCACGACTGAAGCTACAACGTTTTTATCACACTATAAAAATTTTTGGTCACCTCTGGTCCATGCTACAAAGAAATGGTAGAAGCACTAGCCCAGCTGATTTGAACTTTTTTCTGGACTGAGTGTGAGCAAGTTTTTCTCTTATGTCAAAGTTTGTTTACATTTGTTTGTCAGCAACCCCCGTTCGCTAGCAAATGCTGTTTTTGAAATATTTCTCTGCAAAAATTACATAGAAACGTTTTAATTTTCACACTTAAACACTTTCAATATATCAAATAACACTCAATCATTTTCTAAATGGCACTTTTTGCAAATTTGTTTACAATTTCATCATTTTTCCATCAGCTGACTTGACACAACACAGACACTGAGCAAAAACAAAATGCGTTGTTTTTGGCTTGTTGTATTTGTAGTCGTACTGCATCTACCATCATATTTCTACCATGCTCTGGTCTAATATGAATGTATTTGTCCCACCCAGATGCTACCCTGATAATTATGATTTTTGTTAGTAATACAACAGCTGTTCGTCAAAATGTTTCAGCTCGCTACATAGCCCCTCGTTGGACACAGTTTCGTTGAGTTGTGTGTTCTAGAAATCTTTAGTCAGATGATAGCCGATGATTTGCCAGCGAACAACTTTTGTTGACTATCACAGTAGAACAACCAAATTGCCGACTACTGACAGTCTTCAGGTTCAGAAGCATAAATTAAGGTTGTGTAGGGATATGTTATTGGGGGGAATGTGTGATGAACCCACTACTCACTGGGGATGGGATAAAAAAGGGTCGCTATCCACGAAAATGGGGAATTGCCCATCACGATTACCCCTCTGGGTAATAGGGAAAGTCATAGGTAGCTACTCACGACAATGGGGAATTACCCATAACGATTACCGATTACCCACAGGGTAATAGGATAATGGGGAATTACCCATTTCCCCCAGGGTAATGGGAAAATAATGTTTAGTTACCCACGATGATGGCTAATTGCTTACCCAGGGTAAACAATCACCATTTTTCATCGAAAACATGAAAAATAATAAAAAAAAACCTATATCTCGGAAACGGAGCATCCAATCGGAAAACAAATTAATTTTTGTGGCTTTCTAAGGGTTTTGTATAAAGTGGTTCAATTCGTATGGAAGAATTCTTTTTCAAAAATTCGCCAAAATAAGAAAATCACTGAAATTCAAAAATGGTTTTAATTCGGAAACAGTGCGTCCAATCGGAAAAATAATGAAGTTTTCCCTCCTCAGGGGGCTTTAACCAATGGATGTCTTTTTAAATTTATAATTTTTGCGATTGGACCGACAGTTCCCGAGTTATAACCACATCTTTATTTTAGCGATTTTTCTAATTTTGGCGATTTTGTGAACAAATTCTTCCATTCGAATTGAACCACTTTATGAAAACCGCTTAGAACCCCATACAAATTGATTATTTCTTCGATTGGAAGCTCCATTCCGAGATATAGAAATTTTTTCACCCATCCTCGTGGGAAAATACTCTTTATTTTCAACTTTACCCTGAGGGTAAATTTAACGAAAATGAAATTTAACATAATGTTTTTAATTTTTTAATTTTCGTTACAAAAAATGAATTTAAATGCAATAGAAGGTTCGTTGTAATTACAACGGTTGCCTAGACGAAGTCGGTAGGCTTACATAAAGGTATAATATGCCAGATATTCTCAACGATTTCAGGGCGCGGTGGTGGGTTATGGGTTAATATGGATGCAAGATCGTTAATAATTCAAAATATGAGTGAGAATCAAAACTCGCCACCGGTTCACAATAATCAGGACTGACGAGCAGATACGGGCTTAGAACCAATTTTGTGACCCGGTATAAAAGCAGGCTAAACAGATCAAACCAGCTTCAATGGGTGTTACTGATTGAAACAGGTTCTAGTTACCGTTGTTTGCTCTTGTACATTAGAACGTGGGTTCGATCCCTGCTCAGACCACCTAGCATATCTTTCGACGGTGGTCACCTCTCTCAGTGACGGCGACACTATCGAGTACTTAGCCATAAAAAAGCTTTTCAAAATACCGTTCGGAACCGGTGCAAAACTGTAGGTCCCAATTACTGGGTGCAAAAACTAGAAAGCTCACATCTCACTGATTGTGAGAAGCTCCCCTCAATCCCTTCATGGTATGTTATGGGACACCATTTTTTTTTTATCTATAACCGAACCTTGGAGAGTGTCGCATGGCAAGTGACGAACAGAACGCTGTTCGCATGGCAATGCTTCTGTCAGTGGCAACGAGAGCCACGACGGAGCGGTATAAAAAGATGAAGTCAGAGGACACCCGTTTGGTTGTGAAGGAAGCGCGAGAGTGAGCAGATGGGATCATACAGAAGGAAGAATGAGGCCCGTAAATTCTACAGAAAAGGACAAAGTCGAGCCATGGATCAGGGTCCCCCGTTTGTAGACATAAGGGCGGTAGTTTTGTCGGCGATGTCCAGATTATGTTCTGAATATGGAGAGGTCACTTCTCTGTATTTGGTTTTCCCAGTAATTTGGAATTTGGTCGCAGATGTGCAGAGTATGATGGGAATATGGAGAGATCACATCTCTGTTTTACTTGTCTCAGGAGACTGCAATACAGATGAGGGAATTGAGCAAATACAGGACGATGGGGTCGACTGCCCCCTCCTAGCCAAAACAAAGTTAAAACTGCAATTTCCCGTCTTAATAACAACAAAGCCTCTGTTGCCGATAGAGTACCGGCTAAACTGTTAAGGTTGGCGGCTATCAGTTGGAAAGGTGTATGCATTAGCTTATATACAAAATCTGGCTCGGCGAATACATGCCCGACCATTGGAGCCTTATTATACTGTGTCTAGTTTTCAAAAAAGCCGACTCGAGTATATGTACCAAACATCGTGCAATAAGCCGTTTATCTATCGCATACAATATCCTCTCGAAGGTAATGCGCGAAAGACTAAAGCCGTTTGTTGCTGACCTGATCGGACCTTATCAGTGTGACTTTAGGCCTGGAAAATCAACTATCGACAAGATATTCACATTACAATCAATCCTGGAGAAAATTCATGGAAAACAAATCGACACCTACCACATCTTTGTAGATAACCCGGCTGCCTTCGATAGACCGATACGGGGGAAACTGTTTCAAGCTATGTCGGAGCTTGGCATTCCTGCTAACCTGACACGACTTTGTAGAATGACAACGAACGCCACGAAATTCTCAGTAATTACCTCACCGAGCCATTTAGTACGAGGCAAGGCCTCAGGCATGGCGACAGCCTAATTTCGATGCTGCTGATTTATACATCACTAGACGAAATCTGCAGTATTTTCGATAATTTCGAAATCAAGGAAACGACAAAACTAATGGTATCAATAAGCCGAACATTCACCCGTTTGGAGAAAAGGGTGAACGTTAATAACCGCTATAATTTCGAGCTAGTGGATAAATTTATTTACCTCGGATCTATCGTGAAGTGAAGCAATAACGTCAGCCTGGAAATCAAACGGAGAATTGAGCTTGAAAACAGGTGCTATTACGGGCTAATCAAGCACTTAAGAATATCCGCAGAATCCTGGATCATATGGAAAACATCATTGGGAGTCTTCGAGAGAAAAATGCTCCCGACAGGTATTATAGACCACCTTACGTTTCTTTCGACGGCGGCCACCTCGCTTAGTGAAAGCGACAATATCGAGTATTTAGCCATGAAAAGGCTTCTCAAAATTGACCTGTAGGTTCCAATCAGTGGGTGTAAATCTAGAACGCGCACAGCATACTGATTGTGAGGTGCTCTCCCTTCGTAAGAGGAGACCATTTTCTTCTTTTTTATTTGAAGTATCTCATCTTTTTCAAGCAAAATGTCAGCATTTAAATGAATAGGTCCTGAGGTATTTTCGTGAACTGTCCCGAAATACTCCATTTTCTCCCCACCATCCTGCAAAATGTACCGATATACTTTTGAACAGGGGCATTACGTCGAATGGGAGTAGTATTGTCAAAATCAATTGCATCCCTAATGCTATATCCGGAGACCTTCGTCAAATTTTCCAGTATATTGATCATGCACTCTATTTCGAGCATATTGGCATCAGGGGGCTTCCATCCCCGCGGATTTTGGGGGTGTGTTAAATTTCTGCAAATATAATTTTCTAATTATGACCCCAATGACGCTTCGTTTGAGCTCCGTACTGACCAAAAAAGATTAACTTTTTTTCAACGTATACTAATGACTGTACACTAATAAACACTTCTCTTCCGTACGCAGGCCAGCTAAGGTAACGCAAAAGGGATGCTGTTGCTCATGAAAACGAGGCTCTGTACATATTCGCAATTCGTCATAGCAAAACTGTAATATTCTGCAGCCGAGTACATAACACGTCCGACTAGGTGCTGAGGTCGGGTGTTCGATTGCAGAACTGCTGACTTACAAAAAAAAATCACTTTGTAATGTTAAAATATTTTATTAGTAATTAAGTTAGGAGACATAAAAATGCCTGAACATTAGAAATATGGAAATAAGTCACTACATTTTGTATCTTCTTCAAGTTCCTCTAAAAATGCTCTTTTGACGAGCTCCTAGCATTTTGCCTCCGACACGCTGAAAAATAACGGCCCCTGAAGCATATTGCTGGAACCATGTACATATTTGGAAGCATTGTTGTCGTGAATTGAAGATCTAGTGCTTTTTGTTCTTTATTGTCTGTCAGGTTTTTATTTTCAGCAGTTTTCAACAAACAAATCCACATTTGGGTCTCAGATACATATATTATAATCTATTATTCATTGTGTTCCAAACATGTTATATTGAGTAGCAAACACAATGTTTTGAACACAAGTATACAATATTTGCGACAAGCTACAAACACGTTATATTTGCATCCAAACAGTAAAAAAAGAAAAAATTTCAGCGTGTACCATTTCCTTTAGCAGGCCTTCTAGATGACCTGAAAGTGAAGGCCTTCTGGGAGGCCTTTTCTATGCAGGCCAGCTAGCAGGTCTGATAAGAGAAGGGAAATGTGTAGGCTTTTTCTTCCTATTGCACCCTATGTTAATTTGAAATGATAATTGAATTTGGACCGTGGGTTTCCTACAGACTTTGCAGTTCTGCACATGGCATGCAAGCCAACTATATTTGTTGCTGGGAGCATCAATTCATCAATGAAAAGTAAACACATTATGTAGAGCAAACAAACAGCGATGAAACTGTATCAGTTACAGTAACAGTTATAGTTGCAGCGATAAAATTTTTTTGAAAATATGTGACGAGTCGATGATCTATTTCACTTGTGTGACCAAGCTTTTGCTTTCAGTGCACTTGGCGCTACTTTGTATCGGCAAAATTACGCAACACAATCGATGTGACTCGAACAAACCAATCGCTTTAGCTTGACAACTGATGTGGGATTTTTCAAAAGGGAACATATTATCTTTACGTGTCGGCTCATCAAAAACGACAAGTTGGCATCCATGCCAGTGGCAATAGCCTACCAGCACAGATGCTGCGAATGGAGAGTGAAATTGGAGCAGAGAATCGAATAAAAAGTTGATTCATTCATTAAAATCCAGAATGTCTTAATCTCACGAAAGAAATCGGGAAGCGCAAAGCGTGTAGCGCATGTAAACTCAAACGTACCAACGTCGCTAAGGGCGTAAATTGATCGCAAAATGCTGATGTCGCAGCGGATTTTATGGCGTTGTCTGCGTTTTTCTTCTTGGCATGAGAAACGGCCCATTCAGATACGAGTAGATACACATGTATCTGCAACTGTACACAGATAGATGCATGTATGGATGCATTTTGGGGCATGTTTATAGGACTCGATTCGCATCGCCTCTTCGCAAATGTGGATGAAATGCATGTTCAGGATGAAAATAGAAACGCGTTGCGAAACCCAAAATAGTTCTCACCAAAGTGCAAGCAGACGCAGACAAATAATCAGAGGCCTTCGATAGGAGACTGCCTTTGATTTAATGTTCCCTTTACGTTCTCGCCTGTCATCTGTAGTGAAGTTCGAAAATGCCATGGATCATTTTGGAGTGGCGGAATTTTAAGTGCTAATTTTTCGAAGGCATCAATGACCTTTCGCCCCGCGAAATGTTGCAATCTGCACGGAGCGAATAGGGGTTCGATATAAATAAAATGGGTGTAATTGTAGTCTTTTTAGGAATCTGTCAACATTTTTTTTTTTGTTTGGAGTGACATCTAGCGCATTCAGGGTAATAAATTTTGGCAAATAATGAAATCACAGGAAATCACACCTTTAGTTTTTTCAATAGAAATTGTACAATTTGATTACAAATATTTGCAAATACAAGTTTGCATTAAACCTTAATTGCATCTGGAGACAAAACAACAGTTTGGTTAGAGCATAACCGCAGTTTTACGCTCATAAAGGATTTAGGCAAATGCTCGTCTTTTCTGGGATACAGGAGCATGCCTCGACTGTGGCAGAGCGCTGAAGTGACGTGTCAACCAACTGTTTGATTCCGAACTGTGGTAGCTACACTTCAAGAAAAACTCAATCATATTTTGGAGATGCCCCACAGAAAGTGAAATGACGAGTAGTTCTATAGTTTTTAATAATCCATGGATTAGTTAATAATTATGAACTACAATAAATCTCCTCTTAATGTCATGGGTTTTCTTATCTGGATCCATAAATAACAATCCTCTTATATACAGTTGGAGCTCAATCTTTGCATCAAATGTAAAATATCACGACCGCCAAATCAAAATACAGGCTGTCATTACAACGACAAAGCATGGTTTGATGCACAAATCTTTGACATGTATATAAGCTAAATGTTAGACCTTTTGGGAGACAAACTTTAAAACCTGTACTCCCGTATTTAGTCAACTACAATGTTTGATTTTCCCTCGCACACGAAATCTGTAGCTAATTCTATACAAACACTCGAATTGCATTTGATTTAATTAAAGGCTCAATGGACAGACAATTCACAAGGATTTTGCACATACATCTATGTACATACATGTACATAGTACCTACATTAGCTGGTACATCCTTACATACCTAGTACATCCATATGTGCAAATCAACAGACGTATTTTAACGCGACTGTAGCTACATACATATCGCATGTCCCGTATTTAGGCAACGTTTTTGTACTGCGTGAGACGCTATATATGGCAGTACAAATGATACATAACAGACAATACACGTACAAGGATCCCAATGTCGGATAGTGAATAGCTGCATTTATACGTTAATATACAGTAGCGGGCAAATATGAGACAGTCGGCCCTATCACACAAGTCACTCTCACTTTGCTTGTCATTGTTGGCATCACTTATTAAACAAACTTAGGACTTGCTGAGATGAAGCATGTGGAATGCCCCTGTCTGCATGCAAGCTCGTGCTTAAAAACGTAGATGAACTCATGACACACACGGCAGGATCACCAGGCCAGTATGGCCAAGTTATCAATCGAATTGTCCGCTAAACTGGATATCCATTCCTATTGTCTGGGATCTCTATCCAAGTAGCTGCAATCAGTGGACACTGTTTAATAGGCAGATATGCGTCTAGACTTGTAATCTCAGCTCATGATTACTGCAGAAGCTGAGGTGGTCAAGAGGAGGACGAGAGCGCCGAACACCTCATATGATATTGCCCGGCCTTTTATATGAGTTGGAGAAAATATTTAGGATCATATTTCAAACTGGATCTAACAGACATTCGGGAAGTTAAGCTGAATGATCGTAGGTCTTTTTTGCAGAGTACTAGTTGGTTCGCCAGGACCAATGTACGTCTTTTCTTCAGTCTAACTTACTTACTCAACGACGAGTTTTCTCTTTGAAGCAGGGGTTTCCAGAGTCCGCTACATACATTTTAGATCGAGAAAGACAACGATCAGTTGTTCGCGTTAAGCTGATTGTTTATTTCATTTCACATTTGACCTTAAACTATTTCACTATGATACGTTTTAATACACAACCTACAATATTTCACTGAGGCAACTTTCGAAGTCTATAACACTTCCAGGACCCTGGGAGGGGTTTTGCTGTAGTTAAATGTTGTAGCGCAATCAGATTTGTCGATGTTTATTCAAAAGCCTAGTTCCGACAGCAATTGCGTGAGTGAAAAGGACAGCCGAAGGGTACAACGAAGTCGATGTCGGTGGCTAGAAATATTACAGGGATCTACGGAGGGTATCCATGAGGGTACGTTGGCTTCAGCTGTACGCTAGGCGCTAGTTCGGATACCCAATCGCAGGGTCTCCCCGGACGAGTATACCAAACAGGACTAAGTGTAAGGATAACGGGTGCTATAACTACAAGGCAAAGTATCGGCAGGATACCAAATCGGAGTCCCCGATCGAGTCTAGGCACTAGTTCGGACTCCCACATGCAGTTCTTCCCGAACGAGTATACCAAATAGCACTAAATGTAAGGATAACGAGGGCTATCCTAAAGTAGACTTCTGCTGAAAAGAGATTTCGGAGTGCGAGAATAATTACAAAACAAAATATCGTCATCTTTCGAGTATACAAGACTTATTACTGTCTGGGTCGTAGACATCGGTAGTATAATGGCTAGTGTGCGTGGCTCATGTACGTGAGAACGTGGGCTCGATCCCTGTTCAGACTACCTTACATTTCTTTCTACGATTGTCACCACGCTTAGTGATGGCGACACTACCGAGTACTTATCCATTAAAAAGCTTCTCAAAATACCGTTCGGAACCGGTGTAAAACTCTACATACCAATCAGTGAGTGAAAAATTAGAAAGCGCACAGCTCACTGGTTTTGAGAAGCTCACCACAATCCCTTCATGGGATGTAACGAGAAACGATTTTTTTATCGCTGTTTAGACACTAATTCGGATTCCCACAGGTCTCGTGTCTCCGAACGACTGTTCAAAAAGGATAACTAAAGGACAAACACTACTAATGTAGTATACTACAATCAACCATGACTACAAGAAGCTACGATGTGTTACAGTCGCCGGCAATAAAACGGTTTACCCTTTTGAACTGTTCGAGGCGATTATATGGTCCGGTCATGTGTGTATGTGTTTGGTTGTACGAACAACACATGTACTGTCGCTCAGTGGCTCGTGTGGCACAGCTGTTTTCGCTCCGCTGTTAGCTGATGTCACTCTCAGCTGATCGTGGTGAGTTTACCCATAGAGGAATAGATAAGAGCCTCTATCAATCTCTTTACATACTCTCGATAACGACGAGATAGTAGGTCAATTCATCGAGTTCGAGTTGTTGTTGTAGTTTACTGTTAAGTTGGACATAAAACGAACACAAATAAAAGGGAATGTGTATTTTCCTTCATTACAACCAATATAAAACATAATTTAGATGCCATCAGTATCACCCAAAAAATATTTAAACTTAGTTTGCTGCATGGTTTGCTTCTGGATGCTTATCGCCCTGTCGTCTATCCACTTTGTTTTCTATCACCTTCCTACTACACAGTTGATCAGCTGTGTCATGCATACCCCCTAGTTTACCAGAGCTGCATAAAAGAGGCATTAAAAGGGGCATTTAACACAAGATGTTTTATTTCCAAAGCAAAATAACTCCATATAAAGCGTGTCTCAGTAAGATTACACTTTTTAAATGTAGTGAAGTTTTTTTGGGCACGTGGCAAATCTGAAGTTTGGAAGCTGTCACATATGTTTATTCCGATTATGAAAAATAGAGTGGTTTACGAGAGAAAAACGCGTTATAATTGTGAAAACTTATTACAAAAATTTGGAAAGTTATACTAAGACTGCTCGCAAACTTCGAAGAATTTTCAGTTAAGAAAGTGCACAATGTGTCAACCATTCGAAGAGTGGTTAACAAATTTGATGAAACTGGATCGGTTATGGACAGTAAGGCTCCTGCGCGTCAACATACCGGTCGGTCTCTTGAAACTATTGCTGCTGTAAGCGAGAGTGTCGCCGAAAACTCGAATACATCAATTCGGCATCGTTCTCAACAACTTTAAATTTCACTAAGCACTACGCAGGGAATTTTGACAAAACACCTTCTCCTTCATGCGTACAAAATGCAGCTTACTCAGGAGCTCAACCCAGCAGACCATGGAAAGCGCCGGCAATTCGTTCAATGGGTAATGGAGCAAAGTGAAGTCAATGCTAATGTTTCAAAGAAAGTCATCTTCACGATGAAGCGCACTTCCATCCGAATGGCTTCGTGAATACGATACACAAAATTGTCGAATTTGGGGCTCAGAAAATCCTCATGCAATCCATGAGAAAAAATGCACCCACAACGAGCACCTGACTGGTGCGGATTTTGGTCAGGCGGCATGATTGGGCCTTACTGTTTTGAAGATGAGGCCGAAATTGCAGTCACAGTGAACGGCATTCGTTACATGAACATGATAACAGAGTTAGTGTGGCCTCAACTGGACGGCATAGATCTGGACTACAAGTGGCTTCAGTAAGGCGGCGCCACCTACCTCGCGCGCACCAAACAATAGATTTATTTATTGCAGCAACGATTTCCATATCAAATTATCTCAAGATATTTTGATTTCACCAATATCATACGATTTAACGCAGCGCTGTTTCTTTCTTTGTAGTTTGTGAAATCTCGGGTTTATGCGAATAAAGCAGAAACAATTCCTGAAATCAAATTCGAGATCCAACACGTCATCGGTGAGATACAGCCACATCTCTGTGAAAAAGTCATGGAAAATTTCATAAAACGGTAACGTCCTGACGTCACATCCATGGGGGCCTTTTGACGGATATTTTATTCCATACTTAATCGCAATATGTCTTCTTTACAATCCATTAAAATTAACATAACTATCTCAGAAAAAACGTGTCTATATTTTAAAATGAAAAAGTCCATTCTTACTGAAACACCGTTTATAACCACTGATTATGATTCAGTTGAAGCAAGTTTACGCCTTCCATCCTCACAATTTAGGTGGCCTCAAACACCCCAGAGGGGTAAATGGCCTGACAGAATGAGGATAACATGTTTCTCTACCCGGCTCAATCTTCAGCTCTTCACCACCAGTTGGTAACACCAAGCTCTCGCGGGCTATGTCCCAAGTGGTCTTTCCAGTGAAGTCTTTGGCGTCCTATTTTTCTAGGTCCTTCGACTATGTGTTTGAAATCTTTACGCACTTGTTCATTTTGAATCATCCTATGACATGGCCTAGTCACGACATAACTATGTCGATGTTCGGATACACATTATACAGCTCGCAGTTCATTCGTCGTCGATATTCGCCGATGCTCAGCATGCGATATGACCCAGTATTCTGCGCTATGAAGCAAGACAGGTTGTATGATACGATACAGTTGGATCTTCGTATGTCGAGAGACGGCCTTATCTTTGAAGTGCTTGCTTAGCCCAAAATAACACCTGTTTGCCGGCACAATTCTCCATTTGATTTCTAGTCTGACGTTGTTGATTCTGGTCACGGCAGATCCCGGGTAAATAAATTCGTCCACTACCTTGAAATTACAACAGTTAGACCCCTTTCACACTCGGCAAGTTACTTGCGCAAGTCTCTTGCCCAAGTCTTGGTTTGTTGATGACAGAGGTAAGGTCGGGATAGGGGAATAAATTTTGAGTACAGACTTGCTTGTACTCGGAAAGTTGAAAAACTGACTTGCGCAAGTAACTTGCCGAGTGTGAAAGGGGTCTTATTAATTTTCACCCTTCCATCCAATCGGGTGGATGTTCTGCTTGTCGAAGCCATTCATTTTGTCTTGTGTTCGTTTTTTTGTTCAGTCACATCCATGGCCGTCGGTGGTGCAATGCTTAGTATGCGCGCTTCTTGTACATGAGATCCTGGGTTCTATCCCTGCTCATACCACCTGATCTATCTTTCGGCGGCGATCACTTCGCATAGTGACTGCGACACTAACGAGTATTTAGCCATGAAAAAGCTTCTGGAAATACCGTTCGGAATCGGTATAAAAACTGTAGGTCCCAAGCAGTCAGCATAAATCTAGAAAGCGCACACCTCACTTGTTGTGAGAAACTCTCCCCACTGCCTACATAGGATGTAATGGGAAACCAATAAATTTTTATTTTCACATCCTGGAATATCGGAATGAGATATTATATGGCTTCAACACCCCTTCACTGTACTAGGTCAATTTACGTGTTCAACGACCTGAACTATGTATGTCAATTGTGACAGGCCCTTCTACTTAACCTAACCTAAGTACTTGCCGAAAGATATTGACCAATATTTATGTAAAACTCAAAACAAGCAATAAATAGTTTAATAAAAATTAATTGTCAGGTTCTTAATTTGGTCAAAATATGATGTCGAAAAATGCAGTGAATGTGAAAGCTACTTCCGTGATTACGCCCAGTGTTACGTGCGCTTTCAGATCCAACACTATGGAATGTCGGAAAGAACGGATGCGAAAATATATCCAAGTATACTAAGGTTGTACTGTGTATATTTTAATACACCGATTCCAAAGGCTTTGGGTACTATAGGTGGCCGTCGCCGAGAGTAATCGTAAGTGATCAGTGATGGAGTTAAACCTGCATCATAGATTCATTCACGCTTACCATTGCAACAACGACGATCGCAATCAGTGAACATAAAAATAGACATCGCAAAATAACTGATTGGATCTTTCCCTAAACCCATAAGGCAAAGTGTGTGTTTGTCGTGTACTGTACAAACCATATTTAACCAACATTAACAATAACTTCCAGAAATGTCAACACCAACTTTTCAGTTGTCATCTTATATGCGACAACATATACAAATTATCGAAACGAAACGCAATAAATGCAATAATAATACTTCTTGAAATTGTAATTACCCCAAAATAACACTTCAATTTTGCACACCACTGTCAGTACACACAACATGTGTGTTGTTGACTAGTTCCAGCAATCAATTGTTTATCACTCCAGTAATGATGGCTGCTGTTCCTGCAACACAAACAAAATGTTGCACAGCATAAAGATTTGTTGTGGTGCTTTGAAGAATGCACAAAGCCAACGAGAGGGTAACCCCAATACGTTACAATCCATGGAATTGGCCGCATTGCCACCATCCCATTGGAAGTACATAAAAACACGAAAGTCGGCCGGCCCATCGTGGTTGACACTGCGACGGCCCATAGGTAGGCAGGCAGGCAGACATATTGTTGATTCACCGAAAACCAAAGGTAATTTACCACTTCAGCGGCAGCGACAGCGGCAACGGCAACGACAGCGACAGCGACATGGCAAAAAGTACTTTGTATCAAATGAAACACTAATCGCTAAGTGTGGTTGGTGTTTGTGCTGCAATGTTGCCTTTTAAATGTTTAACGCTTTTTGTTTTCCGACTCCAAGCAGCAAATTTCCTGGAGCCATTGTTTCAAGTGATACGAATTTAACATGTTCTTTAAAGTACATTAATGAATCGCCACCTTAAAGAATTGCACACCTGATACAAATCTCTGGCAATAACACAACAACACAAGCAAACGAAGAACTTGCAAGTATGTACCATTTTCATTTGGAACATTTTGCTCCGTTGGACAGTGGGTCCAGACATGCTTAAATATAAATTTGGAATTTCTTTAAATATTCTTACAAATTTCTGAGCACCCAGCCGGAACTAATGTCTCGCATTATCTTCAATATAACTAACATATAAGTGTGCTCAGAAATGGGTCATGAAACGTAACGCCTATGCTTCAACTCCTCTGCCTTAACCTAATGATCACCAATATACTGAAGTTGTATTATATCCTACAGTGTTTCGATATTTTTTGGCCGTCTGTGCGATCTTGCCTGCTTGTCAGTTGGCCACGTTGTAACGGGTGTTGCTTTTGAGAAGGATAGATCTTTAAAATCCAGCTGAAATTAACTATTTCCATTTATACAATCAATGGGAAATAATTTTAATTATAAACGATTTCAACTTACAGTAGTCGGGCACTTCGTGCAACGTACTTGGCCTCCAGTAACCCAGGAGGCGAAGACAATATATTTCTCTAAACGGTTTAATCTTTTGCCTTTTCTCTCTATTTGGAGATCCCCGAACGTCCGTACACTGAACGGAAAAGCATCGTCACATGGATGAAAATGTTCATCACCCCAACAACTTTTGTCACAGAAAGTGAGCTAACGTCATGTTTCATTCCCGCTATGAAAATGTGTTCATCAACTGCTAATTGTTCGTTACTGTGGTGAAAGTATGGTTGTTGCTGCAATGAATTTGCTTCATTTTTGCAACGAATTTGTTATGAATTTGTTTCATTAGTGAAACGAATTTGAGTCATTTTTGTAATGAATATGTTTCATTACTACAATAATTTTGTTTCCGTGCTACAATAAATGTTTTGAAGTGTGTTTGAAATTATTTATTGACAATTGTACATAAAAATACTGTGCAGGTGTTTTGATAACAATTTTTTCAATTCTTGTTTTCGAAAATCTATTTGCTAAATAGATTATATTCATTCCATGTTGAAAAATTCGCCTGGAGAAGATTGTGGTAGTCATGCAATTAAAAACATATACGATGAATTTATTGTTAAGATTTCTATTTAAGATATGTACATATCTATGTCTGTACTTACCATTAACATAAGCTCTACCCCCCTATGCACCACTCTTTGAACATTGAACCACATCATTGTTTTGTTAAATCATGCAATTGTTGTTGTGTTGAGGGTTTTGATATTCACCATTTTCTCTTGCTGGCCTCTTTTTTACGCTCGCTCATTTTTTCAACTGCTTCTCTCTCCATACCATCATAAAAATTAGTTTCGTTACAATAACGAAATTGTTTCGTCAACTAAAAATGTTGGCAAACCTCCAAAATAAATAAATAATAAATATAAACTATGAAAAGTAAGAGATAAACCAAATATCAGTAGTTTAAAACACATGCCTTTACGTTTTTTTAATTTTCAACCAATTTTTCTACAAAATTCAAATTAAATAAAATTGTTGCAGGAACAACAAGTAAGTTGTTGCAGCAACGAAATGAAACATTGCCAAAGAAGTCAAGTATGAAATTTTTCGTTGCAGCGACTACAAAATTGTCGGATATACGACACTTTTCACTATATCAACGTAAAAACATTAACGAAAATGTTTCAACCATGCGACGAAGCGTTTTTCTTTCAGTGTAGGGATTCGTCCCCAGATCCTTGCAGCGAGGTCTTGGATGTCCTATGTTCAGTTTCTATCCATTAAAGTTCATACAGATCGCGATTCATACGACGTCTCTTAGCAGCCCTTATATTTCCCATATGCTGCCATATAATCCAGAATTCTCATAAAGGTAGATAGGTTGTATGATAGTCTGACATAGCTGGATCCTTGTTTTCCGACTTTATCTTTGATGTGCTTGCTTAGGCCAAGATAACTATTATTATCAAGCACAATTCTCCGCGTGATCTCATGGCTGAAGTTAGTGTTTATATTTCGCAATTCGTTCTCTACCTCGAAACTATACCGGATGGATATTGCGCATTGCTAGACCATTAATTTTACCTTGTAGTCACTTACTGCCTAAACCACTTTCACTGATTCCTTCTACCTCTAGACAACTAATTGTTTGAGAACCGTAAATTAGGCTGCTACCACCGAATTGCGGTTGCCACGGCCGAATTGAGATTGCCGTGTCCGCTTTTAGTCCTCACAACTGAAATTCGGTAGAAACAACATCGTTTTATAGTTGATTCGGTTGTGACAACTTCGTTTTCAATTATAATCATTCTATCATCTAAATTTTCTAAAATTTCGGTTGGAACCACCGAATTTGGAATTAAGTCGGACCAATTGGTGCCAAATTTCATTAAACTAATCGAATCGAAAAGTCGAATCGAACAAACGAATTTGGCATCAATTTGTTTGCAACTATCGAAATTGTTACCAATTCTGTTCCTATAGCCGCATTTAGCTCATGTGATGAAGTTGTGACAACCGCTAATTCAGTTGAGGCAACCTATCATTCGGCTGTGATAACCTCTAGTATGGTTGTGGTAACCTGTAAATTCGATTACGGCTAATTCGGCTGTCTCAACCGAATTTGTATATGAATGAAACTGCAGTAACTTCTCGCAAATTTCGCCCACTAATGTCAAACTCCTCAGCATACGCGAGAAGCAAATTAGTTTTGCTGCTGCTGATTTAATTCTGGTTAATAGCAGTGTTACTAATAACACTGTGAAACAAAATTAGATTTTTTTTCAAAATGATGGGGTCCTCGTCGTTTTGAAGCAGTTTTTTGCGAGTTTTCCAAAAAAGTAAAAATTATGGTTATACGTGACAGTTATAGGGTTAATTTGTCCACAAAAATGTTTATCTGAATCTTTTCTATAAAACTTCTGGACATATTTTGTACCTCAGAAGTAAGGAGCAACCGAGGGGCGGAATCTTTGATCCGCCCTAAAAAAAATTCTGATCAGATCTGACAAAACGCCGATACACGTATATTTTTGTTAGACCTTTCTACCAGAATCCGTTGACAGAAGCCCATAATTTTTTTGGTGTCGCACAGTATATTTAACCCCATTAAGACGTTGAAGAGATCGCATGTTGGGGTGTCACCTTGGCTGAGGGCTCGTGTGGTATCAAAGGAGATCTTTGAGAAGATCTTTGCCAACTTTTACGGAGGGTTTGTTGTCCGTTAGTGTCATTCTGCAGAGGCGTATCAGCTGTAATGTGAATATTTGCTTAGTTATGCATTCTACATAGCTACAGCGATACTAATGAAGTTCGATCAGTGCTGCAACTATGCAACTATTGGCTTTACGCACAATTTTTAAAATTGGCAATCAGTTGATTTTGATTTATGTTTGATCTGACTTTAAATACGAAACGAGTTTTTCAGTGCCTTGTCAAACAATCTTAATTCTAATATGGCAGCAGTGGCAAATGTCATGAAAAATAACCGGTATTCATACATTTATCGCCTAATAGTTACACTGCATCAAACTGACGCCATTTGCAAAAGAAAAGTGAAGTGCTAAAATACAAAATATTTAATGAAATTGGAAAATATTTGAGCAGAAATAAAGTTCTCACTGCAACTAGGAAGGTGATTATAATTGTTCACATTAATTGTTCTTCTTGTTGTTTTCTGTCAAAATCATATGGTCACTTGATCATAGTTTAAATGCCTAACTTTGGTTGATTAAACAGCAATTAACATTAATCTAAATGGTGAATTCAGAGTTTAAATTATGTTTGATTGCTGATCAAAGATGATTTTCCACTCAACCAAATTTAAACCAAATTATTCTACGGTAGTTAGTTAGCATATCTACAGCATGTGTAAAATGTAGTTTTGCATGCACCTTTCCAGCTCATCGCTGGCAGTTTTGATTAGCTCTGACGTTACTGCATCAGCAGCTACGAGTCTGTTTTGTTTGTAAGGCAGGAAGTGGCAGTTCTGATCACGACTTTATTAAGACGGGGACAATCGACACCATCGTCTTCTCTTTGCTCAACTCCCTTATCTACATTGGATTTTGCTGGGACAAGAAATTCACAGCAATTATAACTCAATTACTCAAAATGCTTTGCACATCTGCGAGTAGATTTCCATCCATATCCCGGCAGAATGTGGTCTCACTCTCACTCTCTCTCTCTCTCTCTCTACGAACGCTTTTCGACTAAGTAGTCGGTTAACCTCTGTCGTTTTCTTTTTGCACTCGCTTTGCGACTGACTGAAGCAATCCCTTGTGTCCAGGATTTTTCATCTGCAGTAGTTTTTATAGGTTTGCAGGGACGTACTGTGTTCTGCGCTAGTAAATGACAGAGTTTATTTGAGTAGGCCCCAGGTGATTCGAACTTTCTCTGTATCTAGTTTCGCACGATTCTCGCTCTGTTTATTCTTGTGCTAACTTTTGTTGCAACAAGGTAATGATCCGAATCGATATTAGCAGCTCGAATCACGGATAGGTCCATTACACTGCAAGAGCGTTTTCATCAATCCTTTAGATTTTAATCAGGAGATACCCAGTAGCCTTATGCAGGGGTTTCAATAAAACAGCTGTTCGACCTCATAGCTGCAAATTTGATACAGGTTTACATTTGAAGGAGAATGAGCGATGTGCGAATTGAACAAACTGACTGCAAATTCCATTTTATTGACACTTACGACGTTTAAAATAACTTTATATGAATAAATTGGTTTTGGTATGAAAAACACAACAATTTTCTTTAATCTTTATTTGCTGTATTACGTCCAAATTATAGCAGATAAAACTGGCATGAAAAAAACTGTATCAAAACCATAGAGATATGACGTATAGTAATTCGATTTGACCCATTAAAGCCGGAATCACAATGCAAGCAGCATTTTCAATAGGCGTTCTCAATGTAAGCAACAGTTTACTTCGAATCTAGATGTTTGTTCTAACAGGTGATACCAGTATTACGGCCAGTATGTCAAGGCAACAATAAAATATATTTTGTTTTCGTGTCCAGGTTAACACAAATGTATGTCAAGAATAAAAGTAAGCCAGAAATTGCAAAAACCAAATACATTTGAATATGATTGTTCATGTAAAGGACAGAAGAAAAATCAAATAATTTAAGTTGTTCTTATATCACAACCCCTATTAGTTACATCATCATTCAAATGTCATAACTGTCACATGCAGGTTTGTATTTTTTATATTAAAAAATGTTAATGTATTTAAACATATTTGATATTAAAAGATTCCACAGATAAAGTTACGATTTATAATGCATCTTTTAATACAAATGGGTTAAATTTTCGTTGATATTTTTACCTTTGAAAATGAAATTAGAGGTACAGCGCCATCTACCGCTTAATAAGACATTACATATTCGAATAAATATGTTGCTGGAGTAGAAATAGACCAACTTCGGCGACAAGTTTGAGTTACATTTTTGTAAAAAAAACATAAAGACATAATGTGAAATTCTGTGTGTGAGAACGAGTTGGCATGAGAAACGAAACTGTCGCTTGCATTGTGAATGCGGCTTTAAGCTGCTCGTTCTCACACACAGAATTTCACATAATGTCTTTATGTTTTTTTTACAAAAATGTAACTCAAATTTGTCGCCGAAGTTGGTCTATTTCTACTCCAGCAACATATTTATTCGAATATATAATATACTATTAAGCGGTAGATGGCGCTGTACTTCTAATTTCATTTTCAAACTTAAAAACATCAATGAAAATTTAAACTATTTGTGGTGAACGATGCATTATAAAACGTAACTTTATCCGTAGAATCTTTTAATACCAAATATGTTGAAATACATTAACATTTTTTAAAATTCAAAATACAAACCTGGATGTGACATTTGAATCATGGTGAAACTAATACGGGTTGTGTTATAAGAACAACTTAAATGATTTGCTTTTCCTTCTGTTCATTACATGAAGAGTCAAAATCAAATGTATTTGGTTTTTGTCATTTCTGGCTTACTTTTATTCTTGGCACACATTTGTGTTAACTTTGACATGAAAACAAAATTGACACATTGGCAGTAATACTGGTATCACCTGTTAGAACAAACATCACGATTCGGAGTAAACTGTTGCTTACATTGCGAACGCCTATTGAAAATGTTGCTTGCATTTTGATTCCGGTTTAAATTTACGAAGTTTGATATGTTTCATATGGATGTTGCATGTTGGAAGGTATTGCTTTAATAATACCAGATAGAGGCAATAGCTCAAACCTACCAACAGTAAATCAGCATCGTCATTTCGATTTGTGCATTAAAATTCTCGTGCAAATACACCACAAATATATACTAACAATAAAATACAGCAAAAAAAGCCCAAAATACGTTTAAATTTCACAGTTTTTCATCAAAACGACATGAAGAATGGAAGTCAATAATTTTTGTAATTTCACCTAGTATAAGTCAATTTACGTCAAATAACTCTCTATCGCACCGACTACACCACGAATAGTGAAAAACGAGATGTCAGATGAGAACAATGACAGTACTCTACGATCAAAACTGTCGTTAGCCCAGTGACTTTCGACGAGAACTTGGTGGAACTAAATCACACATGCAAACTCTTCATTCCGTTGTGGTGGAATATAGACTAGTGGAGGAATAAAGACAAAATTTACAGACGTTGGAATTAAAAGCACCTAGAACATACGTAATGCCATGGATTTCTTCTAGGCGCTCATAGAACATGTCCTTGGTCTCATTGTATTTACTTTCATCGGGACAAGTGCACAAAGTAACGAAACATTGAAGTTTTTCGCTTTTATACAGATAGTGGGTATACGGTCATTCACCGAATTGTACCAAATTAATGATTTTCTTTCTGGCAGCTGTAGTAGATGTCACAAATCTTCCTCCTTATACAGCCATGACCTCTACTTCGAGTCTCCTGGATAGATTCAAGGTCGCGTTAGGTAATGGAGGCAGCATATATGACAGGCGCACTTAGATCGTGTTGTCTATTGTGATACCACAGAGGCAGATACGGGACTTTCCTAGTCATGCCCGTTGAATCAGTTTAATTGCTTCAAAAAGCTCGAGAGTTGGCCGATGCTAACATCAGCTAGATTTTCTAACTCCCCAAGGAAATTTGATTCTTCTGGAGAGACCAGGGAACAGACACAGGAGGCATTCAATTGACTACACCACCTTTTCGTCACCACAATTTGAAATGGTTTCGCCTTACAGACGTTTACATCCCTTGAAGGGACTAGGGGAGAGCTTCTCACATCCAGTGTGATGTGCGTGTTCTAGTGTTACACTTACTGATTTGGACCTACAGTTTTAACCGCTTCCGAACAGCATTTTTGAGAAGCGTTTTCATGTCTAAATACACGTTAGAGTCGCCAACACTAAACGAGGTGATCGCAGTCGAAATAAATGTTTGATGGACTGAGCAGGGATCGAACCCACATAATCATATAAACGACCCGCGCACACTACCATTTTTATTCTGTCGTCACAGTTTCGGCAAAAGTCGTTTCTGAAAACTCTGCGTGCTGTGCAATTAGACAGAGAGCCGTCATGCCAGATACGCGAAGTGAGACGTTCGGTGTCGATAACAACAGCAGGGTGCTAGCGCATTTCAAGTGTGGGCGGAGCCACATCAGCTTGGAGTATACACAGTTCCCTACTAGTAACCAACTACCGTTTATTCCCATAACGCCAGAATTTGTTAAAGAAAAAGAACTTGCAAGTTGCTGGAGGCATACCCACAGGTTTTAGTTGCGCTGGAGCATCTAAGATAGTCTCCAGTCTACCAAGTTCATTTTCATTTCAGTTCCCGGGTATGTCCCAGTAGCCCTGCACCCAAATCAAGTGAATATTAAATTGTTCAGTCATCTAATTAAACTATCGACAGTCGAAGGTAGTTCTCGAATTCTGGAAAACAGTTTTCAGGGACATAGTGGCAGCTTGACTATCAGAGTAAATATTGATTCCAACTTTAGTCAGATACATAGAGTAATGACATCTAGAGTAGCGATTTGTCTGAGTAAATTAACGAAGTTTGTTGTAGTTGCATATGAACGCAGCATGTTGACAGGTATTGCTTTAATAATACCAGATAGAGGCAACGGCTCAAACCAACAAACAAGAAAACAACAACTGCATTTCGTTATGGCTATTAAAAGTATTGTGTTAAATACAACAACAAATGTATACTAAAAACAAGAGATAACAAAAATGTGCAAAATACGTTACAATTTCATAGTTTTTCATCAAATCGAGATGAAAAACTTAAGTCAAATATTTGTGTAATGCCACCTGGAGTAAGTCTATTTATGTCAAATAACTCTAGTGCACCGACCGCACCACTAACAGTGTGAAATGAAACGTCATATGAGAAGAATGACAGCTCTAGGTGGCATTACTCTATGGTCAGAACGTTACTTCTCAGCCTTTCCTCTGCTTGACTAATAGCTAAGATTTTTTTTCGTTTCAGAATTGTCATTGCTATTATGAATTGTGGCGGTTGGCAAGGCTAGCACATTGGGGTTTAGCATATTGTCTATTGCCAGGACATATATTGCAGTCGCCAATTATCGCTGCGTCCTAGGTTATCAAGTGACAAACGTATTTGAAGCCCTTCGAACTATTACCACTGAACCAGTACTGTTGCTTCATCTGCCGTCTAAGTACACAAGATATGAGCTAATACTTCGAAGAGCTCCAATAAGTTTCGTCAGTCGATAAATAAGCTTGGACGGATCGGTATTGACTAGTCATTCAGGTTTCTCATACAGGCACTATCATTGCATATTTTTCGGTTTACGCCCAACAAATCTGACCTCCCATTCACATCCCTAGGAGGTGGTGACTACTAGCAGAAATAGAAAAAACTCCCTTGGAAAGTGTATATGCTGAAATTGTACTTCAAATCATCATTTGCATATTCATACGCAACTATAAGAAATAAAAAACTTTACTATTCCAGATCTTTGCTTGCCAATCGAGTCAATTTGGTTGTCGTTTTACTGAAAGCGTCATCTTTCATCTTTCGATAAAAGTGAAAATCCTATCATTGAAAAATTCACCTTTTGCACACTGAGTCTTTGTTTTGGAGCCGTTAACAAAATTTAATTTTAAGCGCGTTGTACTACAAAACATAGCCATGATCAGGTCAAATCATGTTGTTTGTTTTACAGCTTCGTTCATTGTTTCCCAACGAGCCCAATACCTGCACACCACACCACACTAGTCAGCACAGTCGTAAAAGCCAGCCAGCAAACAAGAGTCTCAAAAGCTGCAAATGAATTTTAAAGATTCCAAAAATCATGGACAAGACTAATGGACCAACGTCACGCAAGAAATTGTGCTTCTGAATGCAATCATTCCAACAAAAGCCATTCACCAAGAGTATTGGCATATAGGAATTGACAAAACATTTGTGTCCCGTCTGCTCGCGAATAATCATGCATGCATTACTGGAAACCGCACCAACAACTGCATTATAAGATCACAGGAAACAAAGTCTACTAGAATGCTAGGAAAGTATGGGAACAAATTTTAGTCCTGCAAAAAAAGTAACTCTGTTGGAAAGATAAAAAAAATTGCAACCAGTGAGTTATGCGGTTTCTAGTTTGAACACTCACTAACTCGGACCTACAGTTTTACACCGGTTCCCAAGGGTGTTTTGTGCAACTTTTGTGTTCGAAAGATATGTAGCTTTATGTCTGATTTGAGAAGCCTTCATATGTATCACGGGTTCACCCCACTACTGCAACCGAAATTCTACGACCCCGACTGCAGATGTTGACCACTCGTTGATACCTTATACAACGTTAGTAGGGTTTTGCGTAATTTTATGAGACTATATTCGCATTTATTGAAACACTTGTTCGATCATGTGTGCAGACCAAGAACGTGTTCTATGATCGCAGATTGCTATAGATGATTTTAATGAAGAAGTCGTCAGGGAAAATACCGTCGACCCAGCCATCGGCAAACTCAGTCTTAACTCCAGCACTTCCGATAACGGAGTGAGACAACATAAATATATCCATAAGGCTACTTGGCATGTAATGAAAAGAACACTGCACGTATGGCGATGCTTCAGTTAGTTGCAACGCGAGCCCCGACGATGGTATAAAGAGAAGAGGAGAGAGGAAACCCGTTTGTTTAAGAAGAAAAAACGGATATGAAGAAAGTCCCAGGTTGGGCAAATTGAATCTTACAGAAGGCAAAATGAGGCTCGTAAATTCTACCGAAAAATACAAAGAGAAAACACACGTAAAAGGATCAGGGAACTCCATTTGAAGAGATAAAGATTTGAATCTTGTCACATATCTGCAAAGTATGTTCGGAAAATGGAGAGATCACTCTCTGGCGTCTTAGCAAAAAAGACTTGTCCCAGCAGACTTCAATATAAATGAAGGTGTTGAGCACATACAAGACGATGGCGTCGACTGCCCCTTCTAGCCAAAAAGAAGTTAGAACTGCAATGTCCCGGCTTAAGAACAACATAGCCCCTGGCGGTGATGGACAACCGGTTGAGCTGTTTAAGACTGGCAGTTATGGGTTGGAAAGGTGGACATATCAGCTCATGTGCAAAATATGGTTAGAAGAATGCATGCCCGGCGATTGGCGTCTTAGCAAAAAAGACGACCCGAATATATGTACAAACTATAGTGGGATAAGCCTTTTAACCTTTTAACCATCGCATACAACGTTAGTTGTAACCTGAGAGGACTTTATCATTGTGGGTTTTGTCCTGGAAAGCCAACTATCGACCAGATATTCACATTACGACAAATCCCGGAGAAAACCCAAGAAAAACGAATCGGCACCTACCGACTCTTTTCCGATTATAAGGCTTTCTTCGATAGCCCGATATGGGGAAAACTGTACAAATCTATGTCGGAGCTTTGTACTCCTGATAACCTGCCACTCCTTTGTAGAATAACGCTGACCGACACGAAATTCTCAGTAAAGATCCCAGCAAACCATTTGGTATGAGGCAAGGCCTCAGGTAGGGCGACACCCTATTATTGCGACCTCTTCAACATATTAATTGGGACCATTGTGAGAAACGCTGCAATCAACTCGAATAAAACTTTCAGCAGCAAAAGTCACATGCTGCTCGCGTATGCTGATAGTTTATACATCATTAGACGAAATTTTCGAGAAGTATTGCAGTTTTTTCGAGAATTGAGAATGAATCAGCAAAAGTAGGTTTGGCAGTAAACGAGGACAAAACGAATTAATGGTTTCGACAAGCAGAGCATTCACCCTTTAGGTGGAAATGGTGAACGTTGATAACCGTTATTATTTCGAGGTAGTGGATGACTTCAGTTACCTGGCATCTGCCGTAAACAGAAGCAGCAGCATCAGCCTAGAAATCAGTCAGGGAACTGTGCTTGAAAACAGCTATTATTTCGGTCTAAGCAGGCACTTCAGCGATAAGACCCCTTTCGAGTAACTATAGAAAGTATATCAGACTCTCATTTAACCTGTGTTCTTTTACGGCGCAGAATCCTGGGTCATATCGCATGTTGATCAAACATTATTGGGAGTCTTCGAGGGAAAAATGGTCCGACAAATATATATAGATATAGTATCGACGGTAGATGAGCCACGAGCTGTATAATCTAATAATACATCGGCGTAGTTATACGTATCAAAATAGAGCGTTTTCGCTGTCAGTAGAATGGATCAGAATGAACCAGGGCGAAAGGTATTCGAAGACGTACTCGAAGGGCATCGAAAATTGGGGCGACCAAGACTTCGCTGGAAAGACCAGGTGGAATATTGCCTGCGAGAGCTTTGTGTTGCCAATTTGAGGAGAAATGGTGAAGATCGAGCCGGTCGGAGGATCATAATATCGTCATTTTTGAATGTCCTTGCCCCATGTGTGTGTTGTTTGAAGCCAGCTAAGTGCATAAGTGCACATACATTTAGCGTGTACTGTACAAACCATACTGTCCCAAGGTTCCTTCTCAGAGCCTTAGGTTTCATCTTACCTTTCTGCAATACCCAATACAAAATTACAACCCACGCGATAATTTCGATATTTATGTACTTTCGAAAAAATTTAGTTTTGACAGTATAAAAAAGTGTTGTATTTTTTTTCATGACATTCTTGTACCAACATTTTTGTAAATTATATCTGTTAGAGAGTTGATCAGTGCTCATGAAATGTCTGTAGAAAGTAAAATTTTTGCAGAACTCGATATTTATCAATGCTCCGATTTCCTGCACTTTTGTGAAAAAAAAAGATATTTTCTAACTTTTTCACCATAACTTCAAGGGACTCCAAATTTTTCACTCTAAATATTTGATAAAATTCTAACCGTGGTTAAGCTGAACAACTTTTGTGAACATACTCGTATTAGCACAATCTGAACGCGTCTAGTCACCCTAAATAGCACATAAATACCAGTTGGAGTCTTAAAATGGTCATTTGTATGTATATGTCATCATTACTTGAGAACGACATGTCCGATTTTCTCCGAATAAATTTAGAAACATGTAAAATTACAATGCCTTTAATCTATTCCTATACTATTTCTCAATGTAATAAAAAGTTTCGCGGTTATACAAAAAAGAATGGTGAAAAGAAATATTTTTTGCTTAAAAAATTAAATAGTTTTTATTATTAAAAAATCATGAAGTATAAGAAACGGCAAAAAACAGTATAACGGTTTATTAGTTTATCCTAAAGTCACAAGACCTATGCGCAAAGTGAGATATGGATTATAAAAATCGAATAACGCGTTTCGCTCTTATTCACAATTTAGTGAAGGTATCTCAATTTTTTCAAGAATTTTGATTTCTTGTTTGGGTTGCACATGATAAGTAATAGTGAAATCTGAGAATTGGTAAAATCAATGAGTGTTCGAACTCACGGATGATGTGTTAACACCTTTTTGCTACACGGTACATGTTCGATTTCTATGAACACATTAGTAAATGTTACATTGGAAAATAAAAAATAATAGTTTTTTTTGTTTACACCGGGCAATGCTGAACATCAAATGACTCGCTTTGTTTGGCCATAGCAACAACAACGAAACAACCAAACACACAACATCACACATACTTTGTCCGAAGTAGCTGACGTATACGTGTGTCACAAAACCACATGTTTGCCATATGAACAGCAACGAAACAGCTGACGTATTAGTGTGTCACGATAACGTGGACTGCGCAAGCCCATGGGCTTGCAAATGAAATTTTGCGTGGCTATGCTTTATATCTCCGTTCAGCAACAGCAACAGACACATGAACATACATACATTATTATGTTGCCACACCACTCTTTCATTGCTCTCTTGCTCGCTCATTTTTGTTTAGCACGTCATTATTCTCTTTCGCAGTCGCAGAAAATCTGGTTTTAGCAGCAGCATAAAATCTGGTTTTAGCAGCAGCATAAAATCTGACTTTGATAGATTTAGTCCCTATACGCCGCTATAGATGTTAACACATCAAAAATCGAGTTTTGCAAAATTTTGACGTTGTACAGACACTTCGTGAGTACCGATTAACTCAGTAGGCTTGCCTCTAACAAGTACAATTTACTAGAACGTTGATGCATTTTTCGACTACAACAGTGTTATCTATATACCGGTATAGACAATTGAATTGTCATGAATTGCGATGTCAGAGGACAACTTTAACGTCAATAATGATTTCTGTTATCTTTCTGATATTGAATATTCGCATTTTCGTATTCTTTTATTGCCCAACACGCGCCTTATTTAACCATGCCCACAATTAACAAACCACCAATCGTTGGTGGAGTATTCCTTCATTATATTTATTCTCAATGCTATTTTGTCGCATTTTCGAAGAGCCTGTTTATCTTGTCCCCGACGTCAACGAATTTGTGGTCCATAAGACATATGTCATCTGCGTAGTCATTATCATGTAGATGTTCATACATACTCCACTGAATGCCGAACGGTGTTTCTGCATTAGTTGCCTCCATTACCTCGTCCATAAGTAACAGAATCAGTGTGGGGGACAAGACACATCCTTGACTAAGTCCTGCAGATGTGGTGAAAGGTTGGCTTTCCTTTCCATTAAAACAAACTTTATACGCTGCATCTCTGTACAGTACTCGAATCATGGGCAATATGTTGTCGGGTATCCACTGCTTAATCAATATTGGCCACATTGAGTTACGGTGTATACAATCAACTGCTTGTTCGAAGTCTACGAAAAGTAGCTACTGAGGCGAGTGTAGTTCAACCGATAGTTCTATGATTAGCAAGTGGACGTGGTCAGCACACGAACGACCATGCCTGAAACCCGCCTGCTCCCTCTGTACAAATTACTTCACCTTAAGAACGCTATTACTTTGCCTATTGCATTGAGCAATGTAATACCTCTCCAGTTCCTACCCAGCTTTAGTTCACGCCTTTCGGGATAGTGGTAACCACTCCGTCTTTCCACTCCGCAGGTATTTTCTTATCTATCCATGCACTTCCGATGATCGGCGTAATGCCATCAGCTATCGCTGATGAGTTATATTTGAACAGCTCCCTTGGAATATCATCAGGATCAGAAAATTGGAGATGCTTTCTTTTCCACAGTGCCGTCTCAATCTCTGCTTGCGACGGGGGTTTCGTTGACATACTTCTTCTCGGGTTTAGACGTGAGTATGCTGCCGAAAGGGTACACTAATCTTCATCATCCGGAAGTCTAGATCTTCCTCATCCGGGAGTCTAGATTCACGCCATCCCTCCACTTGCTGATCTGGTGATGATATCTCCGTGCCATCAATAGCTTTTAAGGATGCAGTACTCCGGATGTTGTTGCCGCTAAGCTTTTTTTTATGGAAGAGTACACAATACGGAGGTTACCTGAGTTTGCAGCTTTTTCGCTATCTTCCGCAATATTGTTCTACACTCTACACTGAAAGAAAAGGCTTCATAAATTTTGTCAATTCATTCAAAATGAGGAGATGAATGAATTGACAAATTTGATGAAACATCTCCTCATTTTCCAACCTACGACACATTTCATTGAATTGATGAAGAATATTTAATCAAACTTTCATTCATATTTCATCAATAGTTTACGTTGATTCAACGACAACGTTATGTCAAGTTAATGTAAATTTTTAATCAATTTGATGTACGTTTCCCATCAAGTTGAAGCAAATTTTTCACCATTTTGATGTAAATTATTTATAAATTTTCTGTACATTTGTCGTCAATTAGATGTAAAGTTGTCATAAATTTAATGTAAAATTGTCATCCATTTGATGTAAATTGGTCATCATTTTGATATAAATTGTTTAGTTATTTGTAGCCACACTCTTTGGTTAATTTTTCATTGTAAAAAAAATTCACAAGAACAGGGTGTAAGAGAACACAGAAAATTCTCATAGCGTGGTTATTTTCTTCTGTCCATTGCTCTATTTCCAATTATGTATTTATTTTCAATTTTCTGCTAGCTTTTATCGTTTTCTCTCAATATTACGTCCATATTTTGAATCGATATCACTAAATATTTATTTCTAAATTCCAATGATGAAGATTGATGTAAAAAAGATCATCAATTCAGTGAATCTGAAAAATGTGAAGAAACGCACAATATTCAAAATTATGAACCCTTTCATTAATTTGATGAAATTTGTCATCAATTGAATGAAGAACAATTGATGGACATTTATCATCGGTTTGATATAAAGATTTTCTTTCAGTGCGGGAAACGCATTTTGTTGTTGAACAAAAGTTCAATTGGGCTTGGAAACTCCCAGTTCTTTAGTAGTGAAGAAAATTACCCTTAACCGATTGCAACGACACTGATTATGGATTTATTTTTGTCAAAATCAGTTTACATTATTCGATATAGCGCTACATAGAAAATTATATTCGAAACGGTTTCATTCCTATCTGATTCTTATAAAATGAGGAACGCGTCCGTAATAACCAAGAATATTAAATTGTCCAAGACCAGTGTACCCACCCCAAATATTTACTTAGTATAGCCTGCCTGCAAGCAAACTCCCCAACGATAGTCCAAAATGTGAGGTCTTCTAGAAAATTGCTGCTACTACACAATGACTTTAACAAAATATTAACGTCCGACCATCATCTCTCCTATCCAATTTAGCGCCTGGGCACCTAATTCAAGGTTGCTTGATGAAATCTTCACTTTATCTGCAAAACAACCAAACAAACACTTGTCATCCGGCGCACAAAATTTCGACGAATGCAATGGATATGTGACTCCTTGCTTCTTTCTGTCTTGCAATGGATGTATGCAGTGACAGCAACGTAGACTCTACTTTACAAGGCCCCACCAATGGTAACAATAGAGCGGGGGAAGACAGAAAGAGAGAGGAGAAACAGGCAGCATCACTTACTCGCCTTTTTTTGTTAATAAATTGATAATTAATAAAACAAGTAATGTACGACACTTCGGCCCGGGAACATGCGACGCATACCAAATGTTCAGGCAATAATTGTGCTGCTGATGACGAGTGACTCGGCGGCAGCTACATGTTGCACACACGGCAGGCAGTCAGCAGGCAGTCAGGCTGTGTTTCCTTAAGTACAAATGTACGTTTGAGACTCATTTGGCTGCAGTGTGGACAAAAAGTCTTGTCTTGCGTTTGATTTAAACCATGAGAAACATTGATGGTGGCCTCAACTGTCAATGTGTCAGCAGCAGTTTAGACATCGTTTAAGCAGCGGTAATGAGCACTGCTATTTGCCCAGAAAGACAACGAGTCCTGTTGCTTCGCATTGACAGGCCGTACGTCAGTGGAGATCTTTAGATAGAAACGGCGGACTCATAACTCATTGCAGGCTTCAGGAAGCACAGGGGCTCTGGCAACAATGCATCTACTGGAAAGCTGACATCCATCCATTTATGTGGTGGGACTTGTTGTATATTTGTGTCTAGGTAGGCACCTTTATACCTTTATTCCCATTATGTACTGTGGCGTCAATACCACCATCATCAGCATCAGAAGGAGTTTGGTTCTTGTGGAATTGTTAAATTTATCATTTGCTATGGGATGACATGCACTTCTGCTCCTAATTTCTTTAAGGGAAATGTTTGTCATGTATTGGCCGTATTTAGATGTCGGTGCTCGAAGACATCGATATTCGGACGGACTTGGATTGTCGCACATAGAAAGGTGTCAAGTGAATTTGTAGAAATGAATATACGGCGACGCACTTCAAGGTGTCGGACAACACACGTTCATATCGCTTCCTTGCGTCCTCTGGTGTATTGGACACTCAGGCAAGCAGTTTGCCATGGCAGCAGCAAGGAAGGTTATCATTGTGTAAACAAGTGCCGGCCGGATTTAGGAAAAATCTCTGTCATGTTGGTGGTCTCAAGCGTAAAAACATTATTTATGGCCATGAATTGCAATTCCTTTCAAACCGTCGCATTAAACGTAAGAAACACGGGTAAACGGAGACAGCATACAACTTCCAGCACCAAAGTGCTTAATCATGGATGTTATCAAACGAATATCTAAAATATTTTTTAATTTACCTCAGAGCATCTTAATCATTCCTATTAAAGATGTGGACTGGAGTGCAGTGGATTGGAGTGGAGTGACTTGCTGTGTCCGTCATCTCTTCGAAGGTAATCGTTGTGGTGTATGCCAATTATAGTAATTACCGGATGGATCTTCCAACGATCGGCCAGTAATATCTCCCTCCATCTGTCTCCCTCTCGCCTGTCTAAGCGAAGCAAAAGCAATTTTTAAAAACGATCATTGAATTGAATCGGCTTTTACTAGGAAACTACAAATCAAAAAATGTGTTCATAACTGATTTTGACTGGTTAACAATCCTAAAATTGTGTTGGCAACATTAAGCCCAGCGACAGAGTGTCCACTTTTGTGAGCAGATGAAGGTCATTAATAAAAAAGTGAAATTAAAAAATGTAAAGTTACGGTCGGCTAAACACAGAGTAAACTTCGTTAAAACTCAAAATTTGTTAAATCGATAATTGGGCGATACGAAGTTTAGCTTGAAACACATTCTATTATTTTTTTAATACTCTCCACACCGCAGGTATCATGTTGGTATAATTTCCTTAAATTTGTGGTGGTTTGCAGATGACTAAAATTATACTTTTATTTAAGGTTTATGTACCTGTTAATAGGCCGAATTCGAATTTACTGAAATTCGAATTTACTGAAATCTTGAACAGTGGTGGGAGATTTATATAGTACTCGGGGCGTTTTCGTTTGTTTTCTACTTATACTATAAACTCATATATGTAAATATTAAAAAAAAAACAGTGTGTCGCAAAAAAAAACTTTTTTATTTTCGGTAAAGATGATGCCACCCAATGATATTGCGAAATATCGAAAAAAACAATGTTGGCCTCAAGCTCGAAAAATTTGGATTATTTAAAATTCGATTCTCGTTCTAATTTTTTTAGTTTGGAGATATCGCAACTTGTGTTGGGAGGTCTCAATGGTATTAGTTACAAATCAGTCTATATAAAGGACAATGGTAAGCCAAGATCATGTCTAATACCAAGAAACAAGGTAAACATTTTAAACATTGCTAAATTAGGGCTGACTGAAGGTAAGAGAATTTATATTGCAGATTGCTACATGGCGGATTCTTATGACGCCCCCTCCCCCAAAGGGATGTGGGGAGCGCTATGGGAAATATCCATCAAATGAACACCATCATTATAGGCTGCGACACCAATGCGAGATATGTCATATGGGGCAGCTCTGAAGTCAACGAACGAGGTGAGTCCGTTTTAGACTTTATTAATACTAACAACCTTACAATTTGCTACAGAGGTACTAACCCAACTTTTGTCTTCCCGGGTTCCGATAACTTTGTTGGGTGGTTAGACGTCATTGACTCTGATATCATGCATCAACCAATACACCACTGCACGAAAACGTCCGAATTATTGAAAGGTTCTTAGAATACAAACAATATACCCTCGTGGCCTTCTTGTCTATGGAGGGTGCATTCAATAATGTGAGCTCAGCGGCTATAGAAGAATTAGTTGAAGAGCTAGGCGTAAAAACATTCGTCAAGAGTTGGATAGTGACAATGCTACAGTGCAGAATTATCAACGTCTCTATGGGCAACAGCGAGTCATTAAAGCGAGTGAATAGGGGAACTTCTCAGGATGGAGTCATCTCTCCCCTACTTTAGTTAGTCGTGGTCAACAAAATACTACTAAAACTGGATCAAAACCGTGGCGTATGCGGACGTCGTGGTAATAATGGTGTCTGATTTGTTCCCATCCATGCTGAGCGAAATAATGAATGGGGCCTTGAAATCACATAACGACTGGGTCAATGGGAGTGGTCTTGGAGTGAATCCAGGTAAAATTGAAGTCATGCCTTTTAAAACGAAGATCAAGATACCAAAGTTTACTCCTCCTCGGCTAAGTGGAATAGAGATTCCAATATCAGCTCACGCCAAGTACTTGGGCGTGATTCTAGACCCTAAACTATCTTAGAAGCGTAACACAGAGCACCTCGCAGAGAAAGCAACCGTTGCGTAATACGCTTGTTGGAAAGTGTACGGAAGCCGGTGGGGTCTCCAACCGAAAATGGTGCTATGGATATACAGTGTACACTAGTATAATCAGACCTATACTCTCATACGGAGCAATGCTATGTTGGCCTGTCGCAGGGAAGACGTTTACCATGAAACTGTTGTATAGAGTACAGTGGCAATGACGACGTGTCCAGCTGAGGCGCTTAATGCAGTGCTTCATATTATACCAATTGAACTTCTTATAACAACTAGTGTAGCCTGGTATGCGACCCGACTAAATGCTCTTGGAATCTGGAAGAGAATACTACACGCAATCCCAAGAGAAATCAATATAAACACCGCCTACTTCGCCCCCTCATTGACGTTCGATAACCTATTCGATGTCAGTTTTCCCACAAGAATAGAGTGGGATAAAGAGGAATCACTGACAGGTTTTGACATCAAAGTATTTGGAACATTTGGAACAGGTGTCTTCTCCGACGAGGAAAGCCTCTATTTATCAAACTCGCAGACAAGCGCAGAGTTTTCCAAGCGGAGGTACTGGTCATCAAGAAAGCCTGCGTTGAAACTTATACTACAACGGAGAGCAGAGCGCATTGGAATATTTATACACGCTAAAAAATCTGTATTTTTTTGTTGTTTGGATGCAAGTATAAAGTGTGTTTGGACTTACTTACTTAACCGGTCTCGGACAACCCCGGGGGGTCAGGGACATTACAAAACGAAGATAACATATTTCGCCAACCAGTTCGATCTTTTGCTTTATCTCTCCTGTTGGCAATACCAAGTGTACGCAGGGATTCGTCAGCCTGATCCCTCCAGCGGAGTGTTGGTCTTCCTATTTTTCGTCTTCCTTCGAGTTCGGTTTCGAAAACCCTTCGCGCTGGTTCATCTTCATCCATTCTACTGACATGGCCTAGCCAGCGCAATCGTGTTATCTTGATCGGCTTAACTATGTCAATGTCAGGATAAAGCTCATACAGCTCATGATTCATGCGTCGCCGAAACTCGCCGTTGTGCACTATAGGGCCATACATTTTTCGGAGTATTTTTCTCTCGAAGACACCTACAGATGTTTCGTCTGCTTGCGATAGGACCCAGGATTCTGCGCCATAAAGCAAGACAGGTTGAACAGGTTGAATCTGGTCTGGTACAGCTGGACTTTTGTTACTCGAGAGAGGGCTTTATCTCTAAAGTGCTTGCTTAGCCCAAAATAACATCTATTCGCAAGCACAATTCTTCGCTTGATCTCAAGGCTGACGTTTTTGTTTTTGTTCACGGCAGATCCGAGGTATATAAATTCGTCCACTACCTCGAAATTATAACGGTTATCAACGTTCACGCTTTGGTCTAATCGCGTGCAGGCCCTGTTCGTTGAAACCATTAATTTTGTCTTGTCCTCATTTACCGTCAGACCCACTTTTGCTGACTCCTTCTCAATTCTCGAAAAAACCGCAGTAACTTCTCTAATTGTGCGCCCAATGATATCTATATCATCAGCATACGCGAGCAGCATGTGACTTTTGCTGCTGATGGTTTTATTCATGTTGACTGCAGCTTTTCTCATAATAGTCTCCATTAAGATGTTAAAAAGATCGCACTATAGGGTGTCGCCTTGCCTGAGGCCTCTCTTAGTTTCGAAAGGTTCGGTAAGATCCTTACCAACTTTCACTGCGGATTTGGTGTTCGTCAAGGTCATCCTGCAAAGGCGTATGAGTTTTGCAGGAATACCAAGCTCAGACATTGCTTCATAGAGTTTCTCCCGTATCGGACTATCGAAGGCTGCCTTATAATCGATAAATAGATGATAGGTGTCGATTTGTTTTTCGTGTGTCTTCTCCAGGATTTGGCGTAGCGTGAAAATCTGGTCAGTTGTCGATTTTCCAAGCCTAAAGCCACACTGGTATGGTCCAATCAGGTCAGCGATAATTGGTTTTAGTCTTTCGCACATTATACTTGATAGAACCTTGTATGCTATGGATAAAAGGCTTATTCCACGGCAGTTGGCACAGATACTCCGGTCACCTTTTTTAAATATGGGACATAGTACACTGAGACTCCAATCGCCGGGCATGCATTCATCTAACCAAATTTTGCTAATGAGCTGATGCATGCACCTTAGTGTTTGGACCTTGTCGCAAATATAATATATTTGTGTCCAAATACATTGTGTTTGATATTCAATATTACATGTTTGAGACACATGGATTAATATGTTATAATATACGTGTTTGCGACTCAAGTATATCTGTGTTTGTGATGCAAATACAGTTGTGTTTGTTGCACTGTTTATGGTCACTCGAGAGCAAGAGAATAAAATAATACGAACAACGACAGATTCTATCTTGTAAGTGTGTATCTATATTTTTGAATTATTCTCTCAATCAGTGATTCGTAAATATTTCTGAATGCGCGTGCAAATTGCAGATGAAGTCAGTGATTCTTATTTTGGTTGATGTATTGAGGTTTCGTTTCATGTATTCAGTCATCAATGGTTCATCGGACAGAGGCCATCAAAAGCGCTTGATCAGTGGAAAACGTATAAACGAAAGCTTGGACGGTTAAGCGATGTTGCTTTGGTTTTTGTGTTGTGTTTCGTATATATGTAGTACACACCAAAGTGAGAAACGATTTTGAGGAAACAATCTGGAAATGGCAACAACATGAAGCCCTTTGTCCGTCCGAGGCTTTACTGAGAAAATCGGATCGGCGGACCATTTGCGAAAGTACAATAAAACAACACAAGTAATTAATCCACACTTGGCTTGCATGAACAAGACTTGTATATTGTTTGTGTACCAACACATAGTGATAACCAACGCATAACTGAAACCTTCTGAAAACAAAAACGTGAGAGACAACAAAGAAGGGACAAGCAAAGAACAGCTTTCAGTGCAAGTAAACGTAAAATGGGGTCCAAATGTAGTTGTCCTAGATTCCCGTTATTTTCAAAGTTGTGGTTTCCTTTTAAGGCTAAGAGATCATGTATTCTCCGGTTAGTGAAAAAAAGTAAATGCCGCGGGTGGGATTCGAACTCACATTCGATGGACGATCGTTTCGATGTTTGTGAAGCATCATCTTCAGCAGCGTCTAGCCCGTTAAGCCGATAGGTCTTTTAAATCCTTTACTTGTTTGTATTAATTATTTATAAATGTAGATTTATATTGATAAAATTAATTATAATAACTAATACATACATATTGAAATCACAGAATAATTCGTTTCTAAATATTATTATGTTTGGGAGGAAATTCGCAAATATTTCCACGTATGTATATGTAGGTTTTGGGGAGACAGGCGAATGCTTCCACGCAAGTATATAGATGTTAGGGATGAAAAACGCATGTTTCCACGTAAAAGTATACATGTTTGCCAGTAAACATGATACTGTTTACATTTAAATACAAGTGTGTTTGGGACTTGCAAACATATGAATGTTTGAAGTGTGTTCCTGCAGAATATTATTTGGGAGAATATTTATTTTTCAGCGTTTAGATATCAATTAAATCTAACAACAGTGCATCTAAACTCATTAACTCGTTGATGAATGTAGGGGAAAACTTGTCGAGCTAGGTCGACTGCCCAATGTGGTTTTTACTTGGATACCAGGCCACAAGGGACTCCTAGGGAACGAAAGGGCAGACGAACTACCCAGGGCAGAATCGTCTTCCACCGAACTCTATATGGTGCACATATGGGGAAAATTAATTATATTATATGAATTTGCAGTTTAACTTGAATTACCATTCGAAGTGTAAATTCAAAAACATGTCAAAACCATTGGCAATTCTACTTATATTCAAAGCATTTCTTTCATAAGGGTGGATGAATAAGTCCGTGACTTTCGAAATTCCGTCGTAGTTATATGAAATGCAACACTGCTCCCATCAAGTACCACCTGTTAGCAGACTACTGTGAAATTTTGAGCAAGTTCCGTCATTTACTTTGCGTTTAACAACTGTTCAAAACATACAACTTCGTGCATTTTTTTTTTTAAATAGATAAAAGTGAATTTCGAGTGCTCATTAAACATTATTTTTGCGAAAAAAAACCCGTCAATCTAACCAAGGAATAGCTTGACAAACACTATGGGGACTCTGCACCATCGATTTCAATGATAAAAAAGTGGTTTACTGACTTTCGTTGTGCTCGCATAAGTACAAATGGCGTTGCACGTTCTGGACGGCCAATTGAGGTCAATAACCCGAAAATGTCGAAAAAATCCGCTATATGGTGTTGGCCGATCGAAGAGTAAAAGTGCGTAAGATTGTTGCTGCCACAGGCATTTCATATGGCAGTGTGGTTTCGATTTTAAATGATCAGTTGGATTTAGGAAAGCTGTCTGGAAGATGGGGGCTGCGTTTGCTCTCAATTGACTATAAACGTAATCGTGTGACAACTTCAAAGGATTGTTTGGAGTTGTTTAACTGCAATTCAATGGATGAAACATGGATCCATTACAACACTCCAGAGACCAAGCAGCAGTGGGTTTCTCCGGGTGAACCAGCTCCGAAGAAGGCCAAGGTAATTGTGTCGGCTAAATAAAATGGCAACAATGTTTTGGGATGCACGGATGAAAAACAATAAACTGCGAATAAGTTGTAGTTTCCTTTAAGGCTGTAAGAGATCATGTTTTCTCCGGTTAGTGAAAAAAATGTAAATGCCGCTGGTGGGATTCGAACTCACATTCGCTGGACGATCGTTTCGATGTTTGTGAAGCATCATCTTCAGCAGCGACTAGCCCGTTAAGCCACTGCGGTGTGTATTTACACAAGTCACTAACCGAAGACATTTATTGATTGTGTGCAGAGCGATTGTTATCGCTACTTAAACATTGTTTTCCTACTTACACGCACTGATTGCGAAGTCTTGAAAGCTCTATTTTATAGAACGAACTATTCTAATTGTAGTTGTCTCGTTCTGTTTTTGGTTTGGCCCTACCATTTGTTTCAAATTTAATTGTCTTAGATCCTCGTTATGTTTAAAGTTGTAGTTTCCTTTAAGGCTGTAAGAGATCATGTTTTCTCCGGTTAGTGAAAAAAATGTAAATGCCGCTGGTGGGATTATTATGCCAACTTATTGGGTCGATTTAACGAGGATTTATATGGCCATATGGCCAAGAAAAAAATTATTTTTCATCAATATAGTGCACGGGTGCACACGTGTGTACTCCCAATGCCAAAATTCCATGAATTGGCCTGCTAATTGGTACCTCATCCACCATATTCTCCCGATTTAGACCCCAGTGACTATTTTCTATTTCCAAGCATAAAGAAATGGCTCGGTGGAAAGAGATTTAGATCCAACGATGAAATTATTGATCAAGCAAATACCTATTTTATGGATCCCGAAAAATCCTTTTTTTTGGAAGGGATACAAAAATTTGAGAAACGTTGGACTGAGTGTATTGAGCTAAAAGGCTATGATGTTGAAAACAATTTTTTTTTGCAAAACAAACTGTGATTCATTCCAAAAAGTCACGGACTTATTGATCCGCCCTTAGTTAGTTTGTTAGATAGTGACCTGGTAATAAGAATAATACACCAAATTCGAATAGTGACACGTTTGAACAACCGTTCCGTAGCTTAGATCACTGAAACCTATCAGCCGCTTTCATGAAGTCATTAAATTGGATTTGTAAATGCACAAATTTCAAGCACTTTACAAAATTTTGATTTACCTCCATATATTGGATATATTGTATACTCCTACTAATGGCTGGCACAACAATTAAAATGATCTCTGTCTATAGTCTGGCCTCAATTTCATCCCAATATTTTCTATTGCACCAGATCATGTGCTTCCATGTATACAGGTATAGTCTGCATGAAGTAAAAGATTTCTTAAGAGTTCCCCTCGTACGTAGTTTTATCCCGTACGATATAAAGAATACATTTAGTTATGGTTCGATGGGCATTATTGTTATTGGATTCAATTTGTGGCATCATTGGACTTCAATGTTAAGGCAGATATGTGTTTACGTTGTTGCATAGTATCCGTTTCGCTTCCTCCCTCTTCCCTCTTTACAATTTGCTCGGTAAAATTGTGTTTTACTTTAATTGCTAAAAACTTTTGGCAGCACAAAAATCAGAAACAATTTAGTTGAAATATCCTCGGGCTCAGCTTTGTTCTGTTTAAAAAACAGATTCAATTTCGAAATATTGTGTATATCAATTTCCCAAAAGGAGAAACATAAAATACAAACAACAATACATACACACATACAAATATATATGTGTGTGTATGTAAGGATGTATGTATGTATGTAGTATATTCCCATGAGCAGGAAAGTGTAGGATATGCCATGTTGTGTCATCATCCTCCCCTGCAAATGAAGAGCAGCGCTCAGAAAACAATTTCAATCTGTGTTGCCTGATGTAAAACAAGGTCATGTTGCAGTATTTGAAACATTATCCTCCTTGAGCTGAACTGAATGTGCAACAGTACGGGAGGTGGCAGCGACTGAGGCAGAGGCAGAACACCAGCAATAACTCTTCATTCATTCATCCAGCGGAGGGGAGCACCGCCATAAATTCCAATTTTTTTTAAGATTTGTACACATCTAATAAAACGACAACACTAAACTGGTATCCATACATGGCTCTGCCGCAATAAAGCAACAATAACTGAAACATGCTGCATGCTACACCCAACGAATCCTACATCCTTCGAGTGTCCACCCACATGCACGGTGGAGGTTAATACCAAGATACCCTGTTTGATCTGAGGATTTCCAAATAGTAGTATTAATAGAAACACCAACTTCCTATTGAGGCTGCAAATGCCCACCTGCAATTCAAATATTAATCGATCCCTAAGCCTAGCTCAGTTTCATTTCATTGGCAGTTTTTGGATCATTTTGAATCTGAACTTGCTCCTCACCGGTATTCCTGTAATTCAATTAATGCAGGCACTAATGCCTGAGGACAATGCACAACGATGATCATGCGCAGTTGGGAATTAGATTGGCAGGATGTTGAAGTGGGGTTTTTGAGAAAAAATATCAAATTTTAAAATGTCAAGGGTTTATTCGTCCCCAAGTAACAATAAAAGAACTGTGAAATTGAGAATATTATCAATTGACTCTTGGTAAGAGTTGTTATTAAACTGCATCAGTGGACCCAACTTTCTCAAATAACATTCGGATATGGCTAAAATAGTCAATGACAATAATGATGCTCATTTTAACCTATAATTTTTGGCACACAATCCCAGGATATCCAAACTGGTGGTTCCATATAGCCGAGTCAATTAGTCATCCATATTTAGGGGTATGACGATTATATTAAGAAGTAAAATTTACACGTTCTTCCAAAACAATACGTATATGTCCTAGAAACTCCCTATAGGAGTTGCGACTGACACCATATGGAGTTCGGTGGAAAAGGATCCTGCCCTGTCTAGTTCGTCTGCCCTTTCGTTCCCCAAGAGAATCGTGTGGCCTGGTATTCAAGTAAGCACCACATTGACCAGCCGACCTAACTCGAGAAATGTTTTCCTACATTCACTAACGAGTTTAGATGTGGTGTTGTTAGATGTAAGTGATATGAGAGCCGCTTGCCTATCTGCAAATATTCCAATGCGCTCTGTTCTTCGCTGAAGTATAAGTTCGGCGCAGGCTTCCTTGATAGCCAGTACCTCCGCTTAGAAAACGTTGCACTTGTCTGGGAATTTGAGTGATAAATTGAGGCTTGCCTCTTCGGAGAAGAAACCCGAGCCGGTTCCACATTCCATTTTGTTTCCATCCGTAAATACTTTGGTGTCCAAACCCATCAGTACCCAGCAAAAATATAATGTAGTAGTTCCAACGGCTCTACCCCTTTCAGTACTACCAACGAAGTACTCTGTGCCGATTTTCGGTATCCGAATTTGCATTACAGATATTATGGTGGTTGTCGGAAGAAAAAGATTATCTGCCACTAATGCTGTTATTGTTCGTCCAAGTTCAATGTCTTCGTTAGCTCGACGGTAAGATGCGCGGCAGGCAATCAAAACTCTTGATTTCGAATCCCGGTCCCGGTCGGGGAATAGTTGTTACAGAAAAATTAGTAATGAATTATTTAAACCTTCGCTACACAACCCTGTTATTTGTATGGCATACTTTCAGGCGAATACAATTTGATTCCGAAAATGTTGGCATCATATGTTCGTTCGTTGTACTTGCCACATTGGACCATTTTTTTTTGAAAATATTTACAAATTTAAACTCAAAATTGCAAATCGCTTAAATAAAACAACGTTTGATTTGGTGAGATTTGACCCCAAGACCTTCCTCACCAGCTGCCGTTTTCTAGTCGGACATGCTACCATCGTGCTAATTTTTGTGCTGAATCTAGCGCTAAGGAACAGAATTTATTCTACTTAAAAGTATCCAAATTGGGAGTACTGCCCTCCAAGGACAACACTATGTAAAAAGCAACGGTGCAGCACCCAAATTTGCACTACCTCTTACCGCGTAGTTCTGGTGGAAATTTGGTGATTGGAATACAATTTTTGCTGGGTAGTTCCCCTTTATCCCACTCTATTCTTCTGGGAAACCTGACATCGAATAGGTTATCGAACGTCAATGAGGGGGTGCAGTTATGGGTGATTATATTGAGTTCTCTTGGGATTATCTGTAGTATTCTCGCATCTCCATATGCGCTGCTCTTTCAGATTCCAAGAGCATTTAGTCGGGTAGCACTCCAAGCCGCACTAGCTGTTAGGTGAAAGTCAATTGGTATAATATGAAGCATTGCATTAAGGGCTTCAGCTGGACACGCCCTCATTGCCCCTGTTATGCCGATGCAAGCTGATCTCTGTACTCTATACCTCAGTTTCATGGTGGATGAATTTCTCGCGACAGGCCACCATACCATTGTACCATTGTATACCATTGTAGGAAAGTATAGGTCTGATTATACTAGTATACATCGATAGGACCATTTTCGGTCGGAAGCCCCATCGGCTTCCAAACACTTTCCGACAAGCATAGTGCGCAACGGTTGCTTTCTGTGCGCGGTGCTCTGTGTTACGCTTCTAGGATAATTTAGGGTCTAGAATCACGCCCAAGTACTTGACGAGAGTTGATAGTGGAATCTCCAATCTCTCTATTCTCTTTAGCCAAGGAGGATTAAACTTTGGTATTGTGGTCTTCGTGGTAAAAAGTATTACCTCACTTTTCCCTGGATTCACTTATATAGCTCATTAGATTTTACTATTCCGATGAATAAATTTAAACTACTTCTTAATAATTTAATTAAGTAACTATGTATATATACTTTAAGCTGCTAGTCTGTAAGGAACTGTTGTCCATAGACTGATTAAATAAATGAAATGAAATGAAGACCACTCCCAGTGGCCCAGTCGTTAAGTGATTTCAAGAACAAATCAGACACCATTATTATCATGTCATCCGCATACTCCACAGTTTTGATCCTAATATTTCCCAGTTTCAGTAGCATTTCGTTACTCACGTGTAACCAAAATAGGGGAGAGATGACTCCGCCCTGAAGAGTTCCCCTATTAACTCGCTTTGATGACCCGCTGCATTGGTAATATCCAAGTCTTGAATGAGCATATCCGAAAAGAGTGCTAGAACCTTCCGCCCGAAATGCTCACCAGAGCGATTGAAATTGCAGTAAAAAGAATCCGATTGGTCATCAACAATGGCGCCGCTCACTTGAACGATATCATCCTCCAAATGTAATGGAAAGAAATTTAAAGAAAAAATACACGGTGTAAAAATAATATGTAGTTATATAGTGTTAATTTAATTTGTTAATTTTGTTGTGTGGATGTAAATATATCGACATTTTTGATTATTCGATTATAACTGATTAATCACGATATCGATTAATCAATCTTTTAATTTATCGACTAATCGTACATCCCTACATATAAACTATTGTGTCTCAAACATATAATACTGAATAGAAAACACAATGTGTTTGGACACAAGTATACTATATTTGCGACAAACTCCAAACACAGGTTATATTTGCATCCAAAAATGAGAAAATCACAGATTATGAGCTTGTAATCACTGAAACGGGACATTAATCGAACCAGAATCGCGTGCTGTGAGTGCAGGGACACCATTCTGTTAGATCCAGTCCTAATGCATGAGTCGCGCTAATCATGGTTCTGTATTGTTCACTAGTCACAGTAAACGTGTTACCCAATACGCTCTCGAAAAATTAGGCCCGATGACTAGATGGTAATGTAGGGTTGGGGGTCTATTCTAAAGAGCTGAGCTATTATCAACTTAAATATGAGGTTGGGCCTAGGCGGAGTGCCGCATTTGCAGCCATTCCCCTTCACAGCAAATCTTGTGGTAACAGGTGTTGGATAACCCCCAAACCCTCTCACCATTGTCATTCTCTGGACTGTAAACTATTCTTCGGTTGACCCCCATCGTTCTGCGATTGCCCTTTTACACGAATATAGGGACATTGTGTCTCTACTCATCCTATCCATAGTGTTTGACTTACAATTAAACATTCTGTCAAGTATCACACCTGGATGGCTTGCACTATGAAAAATAAAAAAAAATTTGTTTTCCCGTTACATGCAATGCTGGGAGTAGGGAGAACTTCTCACAAACCAGTGAGCTGTGCGCATTCTAGTATTAAACTTACTGACAGGGACCTACAGTTGTTTACCGATTCCGAACGGTATTTCGAGAAGCTTTTTCATGGGTAAATACTCGATAGTGTCGCCGTTACCAAGCAAGGTGATCGCCATCGAAAGAAACTGAAGGTTGTCAGAGCAGGAACCGAATCCACGTTATCATGCACAAGACCCGCGCGCACCCATTGCACCACCAATAACCACACTATCCTTGCACTATCCTTTAGAAAAATATATCTATATATCTATATCTATATAGATCCAAGGGTTGAATATACGGAACCTTCTACCTCCTGATAAATAGTACAAACTCGGTTTTCTCTATAGTAGCACCCAGTCCATTCACTTTTAGAGTTTCCTGATTCAGTTCTGGATTAAATCTCTGCACGTGGAGGGGTAGTTTTCCTGCACTTCAATTGCCAGGTCGGCAGCATATGCTACGACTATGAAACCGGATCCCTCCAAATCTACAAGATTACTGTTCAAAGCTAAATTCCAGAGGGAGGGAGATAAGGCTCCCCTTGGGTGTGTTGCTCTATTTACAGTTCGAGTTAAGGTCGTGTGCCCCAGGGACAAGGTTATGCGTCTTCTCGTAAGTAAGTTATGAATCAAATTAATGATACTCTGGTCAACACAAAGTGCCGATAGAGCCAATTTAATAGATCCTGGTACGACTGTTAAACCCATCCTCTATATCAGCAAATGTGTTAAGATTGTATTCCTTTATCTCAATAGATTTCAGTATGAAGCTCACTAGCACGTGCAGAGCGGTTTCCGTAGATTTGCCCCTGCATACTTAGTGGGTGAATATTTTCTAGAGGATTTGAAATGTTTGCATTATTGATTCATATTCCTCCGGATAAGGATAAGGAAGACAACATCACGACTGTTAACGACGAGTTCTCAAACAGATGATAATACACACACTCAAAACATCCGAATCCCACAATTCCGAATGCCGCAACCACATTTCGTGTTCGAATTAAAGATCGTCACAACCGCAGTGGAGGCTGTCATAACCTATTAGTGGCTGCTTCAACCGAATTTCGGATGTCGGGACTAAATTCAGTCGTGACAACCTCAAATTGATCTCTACGGTTGATACAACCTCTTTCCAATTAGTTCTTTGAGTTTAAGCTCTGAACTAGCTCTGGATACAGCTGGGCAGCGGGGCATGCAAGATATACAACAATGGATATTTTTAGCTCAATATAATCGACCGGTTTAGTGATGTCGTTGGACCAACCAGCTATTAGTGAAGAAGAGCCCTCAAAAATGTAACACCAATTTTTAAACTGAATGCTCCGATGATTACAAAGTTATGACAATTGAAATCAAAGTGACTGGCAGTGTTGCAATGACTGTCAGTGTTGCAATGGCGAGGAATACATTTTTCAAGTCCAGGCCATTTGAAATCGGTGTAAAGGTCCCTCTCCGAATCGAAAAATTGTAACCCCACAGGTGTCCAATTGTGAGAAGCGCACCCCAATTCCTTCATGAGCTATAGTGGCAAAATAAGAGAACCACATTGTGTGGATGTATTATCTGGCACATTTCGGTATCGTGTGACATTCAATACAGCGCAACTTACTCTCAGTTTTCTCGAGTGTACTCGGGTAGTCCAAATGCAAATGATGATGAATGACATCGTTGTTGATTATGAATAAGTATGAGTTTGAGTGAACGAAAGTGTGTATGTGTAAATGCGGTTGATTACTGATGATACTCTGTTGTCAATAAGATGAAAAACAAACAGAATACCAACACATCGGCACATTCATGTAAAAACCCGATTGAAAGGCAAAAGAAATGCGAACGAAAGCACTGAAGCGACAAAGAAGGAAAAACAGACGAATGGGAGCAACGCCAAGTCGATTCAAATCAGGAATTCGCCGAGCAACACCATGAGCTTTGTGCAAATAACATCTGAAGATGTCAATTCTTCTCTAACGTCAAATATCAATTACAATATTGAAGATAGTTTGCACTGACGATGACGATTACACACACACACACACCCATTTTCCATATGACATACCGACAGAGAAACAGGCAAGCGTTGGCGTTAACATTCCAAGCATATAGACAGTCGGTAGGTCTGCCCTTACAAGCACCGCTTTACCCATTTCCACTACCCCATAGGGTGGCAACTCTATGTTTTTCGGTTATCATCACCAAACAAGACTTGCAGATGCTCCCCATTCTTGTTATTTTAATAACAACAGCAACAACTTTTATGAAACCCAACAACAACAAGTTTGTAGTAACAACCACTGTTTGTTGTTGCATGTGTCCTTTGCCTAATAACAACATTTGTCGCAACCGACAGACAGACGACAGCATTACATATTTCTTGATTTCTTCCTGTGTTTTTTTTTTGTTTTTTGATACATGTAAACACACATACACACCCATCAGCAATATGGATCGCCCGACTTTTCTATTGTCTGTCAACGTGAAATGTAAAGATATTTTGTACATCCATTCCCAGCAAACCAACTAGTTCGAATTCTGTCAGACAGTCTGCAGGAAATGCAGATTTCGAATCCGAATACTGAAAGACTTCGTACTGAAAAACATTTGAAAATGGTTGTCGCAAACTGTGAACGACACGTGTGTCGTAATTCAGATGTTCCCCCGACACCGATTTCTGACCGAACTCTGAACTATAGTCGTGAGAAATTCGATGTTTCGCACCAAATTCGGATCAATTTCTGTTATTATCTCTTAATAAATTCTGATAGTTTTATCCATGCATCGTACAGAATAGTGACCGAAATGGAAGGTTATGTTTTCGTAAATTCTGATGGGTTTGCCGACATATCATATGGAGTTCTGACCGACTTCTTAACAAATGTCTTAATAAATTCTGACAATATGGTTTATGCCACGCACAGTGCTTCAAAATCAATTTCCATCGGCCAAAATTCAATAACTTTTGACTTAATAAATATTTTTGAGTTCTGTAGGGAAAGGGACATGGGACTGTTCTTCGAGGTGGAGAGATTCTGATAGCCACTCATTTGGAAGTGACCAGAAATGATTCCTTCATAGAGCAGTCCAACCAGCTCACTACATCCTAGAGGAATTTCCCGGGCAATGGCTTTATAGGAACCCTTCGTTAACTAGCTAAAATGAGAAGGCGAAACGAATGACCAGCCTGATTGTTTATGCGATCACCGATGCGTCTCAGGCTAATAGGGGACCCTGTCACTGCAGCCCTTCGAACTAGCGGACAGATTCTTTTGTCTTTTGAAGGTGGATGCTCCAACCCTACCGGCCAACGGCGGATTATAAGTAAAGAACCAAATATCCAGTTTCGACATACAGCATTCTGGTCAGCGTCCGATCCGTAATGGCGGGTGAAACATAATCTTCTTGGCAGTAGGTAAAATGCAAACCCACGATGGGCTGGACTTGCCTTCCACCACCGTTATTTTGGCACTGAAAATACAATATGAGATGAGAAACATAAAATCCCCCTATTTGTTAACAACCCCCGCAAATTGTATAAAGACCACGATCTACGAATATGCACTTGGAATGTTAGAACCCTATACAGATCCAGTGCCGTTATCCAACTGGCAGATGTCCTCGTGAATTATAAGGATGTCGCTACAGCTATTCAGGAGATGCGATGGACAGACCATGGCTGTACAAGGAAGAAGAACTGTGACCTATAGTACAGCTGCCATGAGAAAGAGTATGAATTGGGTTGCGGATTTGTAGTTGGTAAAACACTGTGGCATCTACACCATTTCCAACTGAATTTTAAAATACATTCAGTTCAGTCCACATTTAAAACACATCAATTGAAATTTGAAATAGATCAATTGAAATTTGAAACACATCAATTGAAATTTAAGAGATATCAATTGAAATTTAAAACACATCAATTGAAATTTAAAATACACCAATTGAAATTTTAAAATCTTAGGTTAATAGGTTAATCATTTTTAAATTTCAAGTGACGAATTTTAAATTGCAATTGATGTCTTTCATATTTCAATTGATGTCTTTAAAATTTCAATTGATGTGTTTAAAATTTCAATTGACGTTTTTTTAAATTTCAATTGATGTATTTCAAATTACAAATAGAATTTTTAAATTTCAATTGATATATTTCAAATTTCAAATGTAATTTTCAAATTTCAAATGTAGTTTTCAAATTTCAATTGAATTTTTTCAAAATTAAATTGATATTCTTCAAAATTTCAATTGGAAATGGTGTAGTCGCAAAATTTAACACCAGTGAGTGAATCTATAGCCACCATCCCCATAAAAGCAAAACACTTTAACATATCGCTTATTTATGTACAAGTCCTTAAAGAAGAAAAAGACGATAACACCAAGGACATGTTCTATAAGCGCCTAAAGAAACATACGACCGCTACCAGGCCATGACATTTATATTGTTCTAGATGATATTAATGCTAAAGTCGGCAAAGAAAATGTCTTTGAACCAAACATCGGGAATTCAGTCTACATGACATCGCTTCCGATAACGGAATGAGATTGTAAGATTTTGCTGCGGCGAAAAAAATGGTTGTCAGTAATACGAGACTCCAACATAAAGATATCCATAACACTACTTGGATATGCCCAGATCCACAAAAGAAGAACCAGATTGATCACCTGGTAATTGATGGAAGGCACTCAACTACATCATTTTCAATTGAAATTTGAAAAACATCAATTTAATTTTGAAAAATAGCAATTGAAATTTGAAAATTATATTCGAAATACATCAATTGAAATTCAAAAATTCTATTTGAAATTTGAAAGACATCAATTGAAATTTAAAACACATCAATTGAAATTTAAAATTCGTCACTTGAAATTTAAAAATTATTAACCGTTTTTATGTATTAGATTTTTAAATTTCAATTGGTGTATTTTAAATTTCAATTGATGTGTTTCAAGTTTCAATTGATGTATTTCAAATTTCAATTGATGTATTCCAAATATCAATGGATTTGTTTTAAATTTCAATTGATGTCTTTTAAAGTTCAATTGTTGTGTTTCAAATTTCAATTGATGTATTTTAAATTTCAATTGATGTTTTCCAAATTTCAATTGATGTATTTCAAATTTCAAATACAATTTTTAAATTTAAATTAATTTTTTTCGAATTTCAATTGGAAATGGTGTAGTGTAATGGACGTGCGTGTGATTCGCGCAGCTAAAGTCAATTTGGATCACTTCCTGGTTGCATCAAAGGTTCGCACATGGTTAGGCAGTTTGAAATTCATACGAAACCAGACATAAGGAAGCTGGGCATCGGAAATCTACAATTACCAGAGATAGCCACGGCCTATGCCTAAAGGCTCACTCAGATACTGTCGCAGAACGCACCCCCGCCTCACGATCTTGAAGAGCAGTGGAAGTATATTCCACACTCTGTGAAAACTGCTGTAGATACAGTACTAAAGACAAACCATGGTATGATGAAGCATGTCCATGGCAAGTGATGAAACGGACACTGCACGTACGGCAAGGCTTCAGTCAGTTGCAACGCAAGCCACGACCGAGGAGTATAGTGAGAAGAGGAGTGAGGATACCCGTTTGCATAAGAAGAAATAACGGTTGTGGAGAAGGGGCGAGAGTGAGCAAATTGAATCTTACAGAAGGAAGAATGAGACCCGTAAATTCTACCGAAAACACAAAGTCAAACCAACGGAAATAGATCAGGGAACTCCTTTCCAAGATATTGACATGAGAATCTTGGCGCAGATGTGCAGAGCATATTGGGAATACGGAGAGATCACTTCTCTGCCTTACTTGCCTCACGAGACTTTAATATAGATGAAGGCGTTGAGAACACACTTGACGAAGGCGTCGACTGCCCCCTTCTAGCCAAAGCGAAGTTAAAACTGCAATTTGCCGGCTTAAAAACAACAAATGAACTACCGGCTGGGCATGGTTAGGGCTAGCGGCTCTGAGATGGAAAGGTGCAGGCCACAACTGATATGCAAAATCTGACTAGACGAATGCATACCAGACGATTGAAGCCTTAGTGTACTACGACCTGGTTTAAAAAAAGGCGACCCGAGTTTATGTACAAACTATCGTCGAATAATCCTTTTATCTGGAGCGTAATATGTGAAAGAATATAGCCGTTTGTTGCAGACCTGATCGGAACGGAACAGTGTGGCTTTAGGCCTGGTTAGTCAACTACCAACCAGATATTCACATTACGATAAACCCTGGAGTAAACCCACGAAAAACAAATCGACACTTATCACCTCTTTGTAAATTATAAGGCTGCCTTCGATAGCCCGATACGAGGAAAACTGTACCAAGTTATGTCGGAGCTTGGTATTCCTGCTAAGATGACACGCCTTTGTGGAATGACACTGACCGGCACGAAATTTTCAGTAAAGATTTTTAAAGATCACACCACTCCATTTATTAGGATGAGAGGACTCATGCAGCACGACAACCTATCATGCGATCTCTTGAACATACTATTAATTGAGATCATTGTGAGAATGCTGCAGTCAACATGAATAATAGTACACTGTGTATAATTTAACAAAAAAAAAATAAATGGTTCCCATTACATTCCATGAAGGAATTGGGGAGAGCTTCTCACAACCAGTGGGTTGTGCGCTTTCTAGTTTTAAACTCACTGATTGGGACCTACAGTTTTACACCGATTCCGAACGGTATTTGGAGAAGGTTTTCATGGCTAAGTACTCGATAATGTTGCCGTCACTGTGCGAAGTGACCGCCGCAGATAGAAATTTTTTTAAGGTGGTCTGAGCAGCGATCGAACCCATGATCTCATGTACAAGAGGCGCGCACACTAACCATTGCACCATGGAGTCATGGAAATATAACCATATACGGACACGACTACGTGACAAAAGACCAGAAAAAAAAGAAGAAATACGAATATTTTTTCTATTATTTTTGTAATAGATAGCATAGTATCTCAATGTTGAAGTAAAGAAAAATCAAATGAAATTAAAAAATTTTCGGGAAAATTTTCACTTTTGCGGCTACCTAAACGCTACCTAAGCGCTTCACACACGGTATTAAAAATCATTCGTAGGAAGTTCATATGTTCTAGATCTTAGATCTTATTGGGATCTTAGGTCTATTTTTGTAGTTTAATGTTTCCTTGAATTGTGAACGGTTTGCTACCTATGGACCTGACAAAGGGAAAAAAGGAAACAAAAAATTGAAATTTTTAAATTTTTATGCAATTTTTACCTTTAAAATTAAGTTTTTTTGATTTAATATGTTAAAAATTGCTTTTCTTCATGGCAAGATCTACAACTTTCCCTCAGAGGGTACATCAAAATTCCGAACGGTTTGCAAGATATCAGCCTGACAAAATGATCACTTATTTGCAAAAATTACACCGAGGCCCCAAAAGAAGTATGACTTTGGGCAAAACTGGGAGACACGGGTCTTTTTTTTTTGTTCTTTTATCACGTAATGGTGTCCTTATATGGTTATATTTTTTCTGTTGCACTGTGTTATCAGCATCAAACGCCACATGCTGCTCGCCTATGAGGATGATTTTTACATAATTGGGCGAAATCTGCGAGAATTTACTGCAGTATTTTTGAGGTTTGACAGAATGCGAGGACAAAGCTAAATTAATGCTTCGGCAAGCAGAACATAAACCCGATTGGATGAAAGGGTGAACTTTGATAACCATTAAAATATCGAGGTAGTGGACGAATTAGTTTATTAGTATACTCATTGCAAGGAAACTATGAACTGTATTTGGGTAAATAATTACTTTGGTTGTATACGAAGTTTATTTTTTCCTTGATTTCAGTACAGTTGAACTTAAATTTAGTTAAATATGATGTATAACTGAACTAAAAATAAGTGACTGTCTCCTATATATGCTAAAACAATTTAGTCAAATCTAGTTTATGGTTGGATTATAATGGACTTAAATCTAATTAATTTGAACTGACTCCAAGATCAGATTATGAACTAATTCCTACGAAATTCATGAACTTAAATTGAGCTAAAAAATGTTTAACGCCATACGAAGTTTAATTTGCCTCAGCTTTAGTTCATTTTAACTCACAAACTTCTTTGAGTGTGTAATGGTTGGTGGCTAAAATTAAAATTTAAAATAATAAATCATGTAAAAATGGAATATATAAATCATATGTAACGTACCAGTACCTATGTATGAGTAAATAAATAAAATAACTATTTAATGTTTAACAATCTGTACTTAGAGTGGCATTATCCATTGTTGTGTAAACTACTTGACAGAAATAACTTAATAATTTTAATCAATATTATGAAAATGTTGAATGTGTTTTATTTTATTACAAATGCAGCAACTGGCATCTGATGGTTTGTCAGTGGTTATTATTTCATATAGTACTTGATTCGCTTTAATGAAATTCTCCTGGCAATTGAATATATCATTTTCCATTTGTATAATATTGTAATGATCCCCGCTTACATTTTTTTTATAAAATAGTGCAAGTTACTACACTAGGGGTGGATTTTTGACTTATACTCTGCCCAGTAAATGGGTTTGAAATTTGAGCTAAGAGCTAATTAGAAATATTGTTACGAATTTTGTTAAGCGGTATTTTATTTACCGTCAATAAAACAAGATTGTCTTAAACTTAAACTTAAGTAGGTACAAGAGATTTCTTTATTTTACTTATACAGTTTCTACAGTTTACAATAAGACTTTTCCGTACATGGGGCAACTTCATTATATGAGAATTCGCAGCGACGGAAGTCGCAAGGCCTTCCACAAATAAGGCATGCGGAATGGTTCTTTTGTAATGCCTTCCTAAAATAGTGCATGCGGAATGCATGAATTTTTCATCAGATATAACCAAGAAGAAGATTTTTACAATTTTGAAAAAAAAATTTTCCGATTAATTTTAAAATTTTAAAATTATATTATTTATTTAATACTTTTCAGTGTATTTTTTAGATTTTCAATTTGAAGTTGGGCATGGTAAAACTTTCTAAGATTGATACATACATACATACTTATAAATATATATGTGACTTGCTCCACGAAAAGGGACCTCTGCGCCGAAAAGAAGTTATTGAGAAAAACGCGTTTAAAAAAAGTGCTTCGTTCATTTTTTCATATATTTCATTAATTATGTTCATCTTTACAGGTGATTTGTAAAAAAACTAAAGGACAGAAACTTGCGGTTTGCGGCATTTGAAAGACCCTATAAGAATCACTCAAAAAGTAAAAAAAAAATTTTTCGGCGCAGAGGTCCCTTTTCGTGGAGCAGGTCACATATGTAGAAGTGAATATTGATTTTGTGATTAAATAAATGTTGTTTAACAAAAATAAATTAAAGTAATTGCCTTCTAAAACCTTCCTCTTTGCATGCCTTCTAAGGCCTTCTTTAAGCAATAGGCAAGGAAGGCCTTGCCTCCCAATCTCACGAAATGTTAAAAAGAAAGAAGGAGATAATGTGTAGGGAAGGCCTTCCGCATTTTAAAGAAGGCCTGTCTGGTCATGATTTCAGGCCTTCCAGATCATGGCTTCCGCCGCTGGGTTATTATGTATAGTTTGTTTTCAAATACTTGTACAAATACAACTTCAAAAAATTTAAATACCATTGGTTATTGTAAAGAGTGTCTCAGGAAGAATGCACTTTTTCAGTTTAAAACAAAAACACGTATGTTTTGAGATAGCTACGATTTTTATATTGGATTTTAAAGAAGACAGGTTGCCATTGAGTGTGGAATAAAATATCAGCCAAATGGCCCCCACGGCTCTGATGACAGGCCATTACTCTTTTCATAAAATTTTCCATGATTTTTTCCACAGCGATGTAGCTATATCTCACCGATGACACGTTGGACTCCGGATTTAAGCTCAGGAATTGTTTCTGGTTTATTCACATAAGTCCGAGATTTCACAAAACCCGAAAGAAAGAAATCGCACGGCGTTAAATCGCATGATCTTGGTGGCCAGTTGACATCAGAATTTCCTAAGATAATTTGTTCGGGAAATCGTTGCTGCAAAAAATCGATTGTTTCATGCGCGGTGTGGCAGGTGACGCCGTCTTGTTGAAACCACATGTCGTCCAGATCCCTGCCGCCCAGTCGAGGCCACAAGAACGCCGTTATCATTGTTCCTGTACCGAATGTCATTCACAGTAATTGCAATGTTGGCTTCATCTTCACAAAAGTAACGCCCAATCACGCCGCGTGACCAAAATCTGCACCAGACAGTTGCTCGTTGTGGGTGCATTTGTTTCTCATGGATTGCATGAAGAATTTCTGAGCCCCAAATTCGAGAATATTGTGTATTCACGAAGCCATTCAGATGGAAATGCGCTTCATCGGAGAAGTTAACTTTTGAGTTCATTGAGTTCACTTTGCTCCATTACTTATTATTACTAAGCCATTGCATGGGAACCGTTTTTTGGTATTCGAGAACAGCGACACACATTCAATAACTTCACTGCAAATACTCAACGTGTTTTAAATAGAAAACTGAATTTCGGCTACTTTCTTGGGTGAGAGCAAATCAGAGTAAAAACAAACACAACCGCACTGAAATGTTTGATTTAGGTGACAAATGACTTGTAAGCCAAAAGTATTCGAGAACCAAAGACTCGAAAACAGTGTACCCATTAAAGCAGACAGCGAGTGTAGTAATTGAGCAATTTATGGTTTAACAAAGAGCAAAAAGTAAATGTATTTGTGTAAATATGTATGAATATCAAAATCGTTGGTGAAAATTTGTGTTCGTCATTAAACGAACCGTTTTGGGTGCTATCACTGACATTATCGTTTTGTTTTTAACTACTTCTCGCTTCAGTGTACCCGTTCAACGAGTGCAGTACTATACACAGTGTTAGAAATGTATTTATGCAATACTTTAATACTTACTGAACGAATTGCCGGCGCCTTCCATGGTCCGCTGGTTTGAGCTCCTGAGTAAGCTAAATTTTCAAAATTCGCTGCATAGTGCTTCGTGAGAACGATGCCGAATTGATTTTTTCGGGTTTTCGGCGACACTCGTTTACAGCAGTAATGTTTTTAAGAGACCGACTAGTACGTTGACGCATAGGAGTCTTATTTTCCATAACCGACCCAGTTTTTTTGACCACTCTTCGAATGGTTGACACATTATGTGGGCTTTCTCGTCAGAAAATAATTTTCCAAAATTTTTGTAATAAGTTTTCACAATTATCAAGGTCTGTTTGATAAACGCTGAAAACTATATCGATTTTTGTTGTTTGGATGCAAATATAATGTGTGTTTGGAGCTTGTCGAATATAAAATATACTTGTGTACAAACACATTGTGTTCATATTACATTCAGTATTACATGTTTGGGACACAATGATTAATATGTTATAATATGTGTGTGTTTGCGTCCCAAATATATCTATGTTTGTGATATAAATACAGCTAAGTTTTTTGCACTCCTTATGCTCTCTCGAGTGCCAAAGAATTAAAGAAGCACAAAAAGAGAGTCTATCTTGTAAGTGTGTATCTGTATTTTTGCATTATTCTCTCAGTCAGTGATTCATAAATATTCCTGATTGTGCGTGTAAATTGCAGATGAAGTCAATGATTCTTATGTTGGCTAATGTATTGCGTTTTAGTTTCAGTCGTTAATGGTTCATCGAACAGAGGGTATCACAAGCGCTTGTTCATTGAAAAAAGAATACACAAAGGCTCGGACTGTTAAATGGTTTGTGATGTTGCTTGGTTTATGTGTTTCGTATATATGTATGAATGTGTGTTAAAAAAATGTTCTCCACTAACATCCCATGAAGGGATTGGGGAGAGCTTCTCACAATCAGTGAGATGTGCGCTTTCTAGTTTTACACTCACTGATTGGGACGTACACTTTTACTCCGGTTCCGAACGGTATTTTGAGAAGCATATTCATGGCTAAATACTCGATAGTGTCGCCATCACTAAGCGAGGTGACCGTCGTAGAAAGAAATGTAAGGTAGTCTGAGCAGGGATCGAATCCACGTTCTAATATACAAGGGCCGCGAACACTAGCCATTGCACCACCATTGTGCTACCAAACGAGAAACGGAAAGAAGTTGGAAAAGGCGACAACGTGAAGCCCTATGTCGGTCCTAGCCTTTATTGAGAAAATCGGAACGGCGGATCATTTGTGAAATATAATAAACAAAAACACAAGTAACTAATCCATGGTTAGCTTGCACAAATTAGATTTGTATATAAGTAAATTGTTTGTGTACAAACGCATAATTGAAACCTTCTGAATCAAAAACGTGAGAGACACCAAAGAATGGAGAAGCAAAGAGCAGCAGATTTACATTTCATTGAAAAATAACAAATATTACATTCAGTGCAAGTAAATTTAAATGGTCGTGTTAAATCTTTTAATGTTTTGTATTAAATATTTATAAATGTGGATTTATATTGATAAAATTAATTATAATAAATAATACATACATATTGCACTCAAAAAATAATTCGTTTCTAAATATTATTATGTTTGGGCGGAAATACGCATATGTTTCCAAGCAAGTATATGGAGATTTGGGGGAATGATGTGAATGCTTCCACGTAAGCATATGGATGTTTGGGGTGAACAACCTATATGTGTCCACCTAAAGGCATACATATTTGCCAGTAAACATGCTACTGTTTGCAATTAAATACAAGTGAGTTTAGGACTTGCAAACATATGAATGTTTGATGTATTTTGCAAACATATACGGGTTTCCTGCTGAATGTGTTTGGGAGAATATGTTACAGAGTCCCTTTTTTTTAGCGTGTACAATCATTAGCATTTGTCTGCCTGCACACACTTTCACGACCTTCAACGTTTTGTCTTGTGTTTCTGGTTTCAATAAGGACTTCAGTAAATTCTGTTTACAGGATTATTTCAGTTCCATCAAATTATCTTCGAATGTAAATGGGCTAATAAGAATCTGAACACTGCTCGATTTGGTGTTAATGTTGGCCTTACTCGAATACAAACTTAAGAAAATTCGTATTTTTGTTCACATCAAACGTCAGTTATAGCATACAAAGTCATTTTAAATATCACTACTATCAACAAAACACAATTTAAATAATATTTACTTCCACTCACCTATCGCTCGTTCCAACTACCATGTCGATTAGCTATTTCTGCGGAAGGTGCTGTATCCGAGATTGCCCAAATTTGGTTTGCTGGGTTGTTACATCTAGCCAAACACAAACATACTTTCTTTTTTAGTTGCTTTTTTCTATGTTGTTGCTGTTGTCGTTGTTACAAAAATCATCATCGAAAAACGGCACAATTCTCCAAGGCTCCCCCGATGACAAACCAACAGTCGACGCAGCAGTAGAGTAGTAATTCTATCGTTTTCATTTCTGTTATCACAAACAACATTCGAATGTAACTGCTGCGTGTTTGTGCGGAGGTACTCGTATTGACAGAATTGCCACCTGTTTGTTTGTTCATTGTTCTGTCGTCAGTTTAAGATACATACATAGATATGTAATATTTGCCAAATATACTGTGTCCCTCGCACTGTGAGTATAGAATGGACGAAATGTTGACCACTCATATCAAAACTTCACCATTACATGTTTTCCAATCGGGCAATGTCTTGTGGTGCTTAATTTTGCAAGCGAGATATTGCTTATAGCCTCGAGACCTATCGAAGTATTTCCAAAATTTTATTTTGATTTTAATTTAGTTTAAAACAGGTAAACTTCATAGATTCAGAGATACTGCTGGCATTATAATAGTCTTGCGAAGATTGATATTATCCATCCAGATTAACTGTACTTCGTTAATTCATAGGCCACTTAAATCAATTTTGAGTCAAAGGGCTTACAAAGCCAAATGTTGACAACTCCAACACCGCAATTCTAAATTTCTGAACTCTGACTCCGACTCTAACTTTAGACATAAACTAATTATATCTAAAGGTATTTTCGTTTGCTTATTGGTATCAGAAACACGTAACACAAAAATTATTCCTCCTAATAAATTAGTAATACATTTTCCACAAATCAGAGCCTTATGCTCCGTTTCACAGTTGAAAATTCTCCATTTAAATGGTCTTTAATAGCTCGATGTTTGTCATTTAATATGAAAATGTTCTCTGAGCTTTAAAATTGAACTTTTAATAATGAGTGTGAAACCAGTCCTTAGGCTTCTTCGAAGAAAAATTCAAAAAATCTCCACCTTCTCCTACAAAAAACTGTGTAGTCTAAAATGGACCTAATCAAACTGGCTATAAGAGGATCAAATTTTTGGATGTTTATATAATATAGTATATAATATAGTAAGATCGTTTCAGAAAAATGTATATGATTCTCTTACTTGTAAAAACAAAAAAAAAATGTCTTTCTCATTACATCCCACGAAGGGATTGGGAAGAGCTTCACACAACTAGTGAGCTGTGCGCTTTCTAGTTTCTACACTCACAGTTTTACACCGGTTCCGAACGGTGTTTTGGGAAGCTTTTTATGGCTAAGTACTCTTTAGTGTCGCCACTACTAAGCGAGGTGACCGTCGTCGAAAGAAAAGTTAGGTTATCCGAGCAGGTGTCGAACCCACGTTCTCATAGACAAAAGCCGTTCAAACTAACTATTTTACCACCGACTTACCTGTACATATGAAAAAAAATAGCCATCAGTTAAGTTTGTGGAAAGACTTTTAGAACCGTTGTGACCTCTGGCGTATCGGTATGGTGACCGGCTCTGGCGAACGATAGCCAACTGCCAACAGTGCTAAGAACAGCTTGCGTTGGCGTGACAGCGAGAGGATATGCCTCTCTGCTGCTCTCAATACGATGATGATGATTTTTTCCGATTGAACAGTTTGCTAAGAGTGTTGCGGCAAGAGTGATATGCGGCTTAGAGAACTGAAATGTTGGATCGAACGAAGATATGAACATAGTAGGATTCTGTACAATTTGCCTAATGGGGTCATACCTGAAAGAACGGACTACGCTAGTCCAGAGTTTAACTTCCGGAAAAACTTCGGAACAATCAAACCGTATAGAGAAGAGTGGAAGAACCCTCACTATTGCAGGATGTTGAGATATAAATTTTTGCGGATAGGTTTCAGGCGGATATTACAGTCTGGAGCTGGGGTTTACTCAACGTCACTGGGAACATTACCATATATAGCTCTCCAAGCGGAAGTAGTAGCATTATTGAAGGCGTGTCGTCAGTTACGAAATCACGTAGGAAGAGGGTGAAAATCTTCTCGGATAGCCAAGCGGCGAAAAGGAGTCTAACAAGAGGGATCAGAGCAAAATAGATCGACATTGGTTCGTGAATGTAGGAGTTTGCTAGACGATACCGGTACCACGACAAGACTTTCCCTAGTGTGGGTTCCAGGTAATACGAATAAAGCCGGAAACGAAGCCGCGGATGAACTAGCCATGAAAGGTTCAAGTGGAAATGCGTATGGTCGAAACTTGATTGATATCTCTCTAAGAGTGTTGGGTAACGTGATTCATCGCCACTTCCACCACGAGGGAGGCAGAAACTGGAGAATACTCGCTACCTGTCTCATATTACCTTATGACTATGATACGGAATACAATAGCCACAGTGACAGCTGACATAACTGGCTACACCCAGATAACTAATTATTTGAAAAGAGGCTGTTAACACCGAATTGAGGTTGCCACAACCGAATTGAGGTTGTTACGACCGAATTTAGTCCCCACAACCGAAATTTGGTTGAAGCAAAGTCGATTCGTAATTGATTCGGTTGTGACAACTGAATGTTCAATTGTATTTAAAATTTGTCGTTTAAAATCATGAAAACAAATATTATATTAAAAGAAGTTAAAGAGTGTATAACTGTTCTCGTCACGGTGTTGTTGGTAAGTAAACATATTGTAGTTGTGGTTTTTGCGTTAAATCGTCTTATTTTTCAGAGAATTTCCAAGCCGATATCAAGAGTTTTGAAGCTTTCCAAGTTCGGTCTGCAATAATCTGTGTAAGAAACGGTTTAGGACCTAAATCAATAGATACAACACGCCAGAATTGGTGCGGTGCCCCATGATGGCCGGGACTTCAAAAAAGGTCGGTAGTGACATGTAAAATAAATTTCTTATTCTAAAGATTATCCTGTATAAATAACTTTATTTTCTCGCTCTCTAATGTTTTTCGTAAGAATACTGGATAATAAATCATTAGTTAATAAAAAAAAATCGAAAATTCATTTCTGACACTATCTAAATTCGGTTGTGACAACCTCTAATAAGGTTGTGTAAACCTCTAATTAGGTTGCGTCAACCTCTAATGAGGTTGTGTCAACCTCTAATGAGGTTGTGTCAACCTCTAATGAGGTTGTGTCAACCTCTAATGAGGTTGTGTCAACCTCTAATGAGGTTGTGTCAACCTCTAACGAGGTTGTGATAACCTCTAATAAGGTTGTGTCAGCCTCTACTGAGGTTGTGACAACCTCTAATAAGGTTGCGACAACTTCTAATGAGGTTGTGTCAACCTCTAATGAGGTTGTGTCAACCTCTAATGAGGTTGTGTCAACCTCTAATGAGGTTGTGTCAACCTCTAATGAGGTTGTGTCAACCTCTAACGAGGTTGTGTCAACCTCTAACGAGGTTGTGATAACCTCTAATAAGGTTGTGTCAGCCTCTACTGAGGTTGTGACAACCTCTAATAAGGTTGCGACAACCTCTAATGAGGTTGTGTCAGCCTCTACTGAGGTTGTGACAACCTCTAATAAGGTTGCGACAACCTCTAATGAGGTTGTGACAAACTCTAAATTCGGTTACGGCTAATTCTGCTATCTCAACCGAATTTTTCTGTGAGTGTACTGGGCGATTAACCGCTTGAAGATTGTCTTCGCTCCAAACGATCAATAACTGCACGAATTGCTTCTCAGAAGGCCAGTTATGTTGCACAATGAACTATGAACAGATTTACTTTTGCAAAGCAAATTTCCACAATTTGGAAGCATTGTTGCAGCGTTAAACGATTCATCACGACTTGCCAAACCCTACTACACAGAAATGTCAACACAGTTTGACATTCTCAGCTGTGGAACCATAGTTATCATACAGCTAAAAGACACACCTTATAAAGAGGTCAACTTTGGAAAACCCTTTTTTGATGGAATAGTATTGAGGGAGTATTGAACTCAGTCTACTTCTAAAATACATTAACAGCACTAATTGGGCATAAGGAGTAACTTCAAGCTATAAGTATTACTGGCACATCCATTTCTTTTCCTTATTTGCTTTTCAGGCTAACGTAGCTTTTCAAAACGGCATCACAGCTACTTGGGTGAGCTTCCTTGGGAATTACCCACAGTCACTCTAACCTAACCTAACTTTCAGAGATATCCCGAGAACTAGAGTAGGAAACTTATATTCCAATTTAGAGTGACTCAAATATACCAGTTTGCTGTTTTCCCAATTCCATTGCATTATCTCTATTAACAAATCTAATCAATACCAGAATTAATTATAATTTATTTCTCCGAACCAACACGGAAAATCAGTTTCTATTTTAAACATTACCATGACTCTTTGTCAACCCTATCTAATATCAGCGTTCCACGCTAACCAAAGTTTACGACAGTGCTGTCGCCTTATTGAAACCTTGGTTCTAAGCGATGTGGCCGCCGTCCAAGGAAATGTAAGGTAGTTAGAGCAGGGATCGAACCGACGTATTCATGCACAAGAGCCGCGCACACTAGCCATTCAATGTTCAATCGCATTATTGAAACCTTGGTTCTAAGCGACGTGGCCGCCGTCCAAGGAAATGTAAGGTAGTTAGAGCAAGGATCGAACCGACGTATTCATGCACAAGAGCCGCGCACACTAGCCATTGCACAACCGACGGCCACTTATACTGCGAAATAATTGAGATCTTCGGTCTACTCTTATATTCCTTCATCTGCTTCCATTTTGATATTTCCCAAATTTTTAATAATTTTGTTAACTCGGAGTCGGAGCGACGTGAAAAATATCGGCTCCAATTCCTACTTCGATTCCGGTCAAATTTGACTACACAAGTTTGGAACTGCAAAAAGAAGAGCTTTAGAAGGATTTAAACAAAAATGCAGGAAAATATAAGCGATTTATTTTTGTATATGATGAATTTCATTTAAAAATCGAGAGAAAACTGAAATTTTGAACCCGCCCACCTCAGATATCGATGAAATTTTGTTCATAGCTAAATTTGATCAATACAAACAAACTCTCATTTTTAGAAATGACTGTTTTGCGATTTTTTGGGCGTGGCACAGTGGGAAAGTTTTCGAAAAAACGCGAAAATGGTCGAAAAGAGCTCCATTTAAACTACAATAACTCAGAATCGGCTGAACCGATTTCCATGATCTTGGTATCATTAAAATACACTGTAAAAAATTTTATAACAAAAAAAAATTTTAACTAACGAAAAAACCAAAAAGATCAAGGGTTTTTTTACAGTCTATTATTTTTTTAGAAAGGCTTATCCTTCACCTATATCATATCAAAAAATAAAAATGGGTTCTCTCTTTTAGTTTTTTTATATAATTTTTTAAGTAGTGTCACTTCTACGTACCGAAAGTTTTCGAAATAATTCGAATAACAGCGAAAATATCAGGTCACATTCTTACACATTTACAAAATAGTTCAACAATTCTAACATTTTTTTAAATGTTTACAAATAAAAAACCATCAACAATTGTTTATATTATTTGCCATGTTTTTATTAATTTGTGTTTTATTTTATTTACATTTTTTTTAAGTTAATTATTTGTAAGAAATTTTGCGCTGCTTAAATGAATGTTGGCGACAGCTGGAAAATATTCAATTATATTTGCAGCCTCGTTTTCACTTATTTTACGAAGCGAAGCGCAACACTTATTAGATATTTTTATGCATCTGTACTTATTGTTTGAATTCATATTCACTCAAATTTTTAAAATATACGCGTAAAAATTGTAATGGGATATCTTGCCTTCTCGAAACTGTTTATAATTATGAATTTCGGTACCTTCATCAGGTGCATTTATATAGCAATTTTTAAGGCAAGCAAGAACTTTTTGGGGTTAGGACATATTCATAATTTTCCTGGGACAATGTTTATTTATTTTACCTGTAAATATAAAATATAAGGGCAATTACTAGAAGTGACACTACTTAAAAAATTATATAAAAAAAACTAAAAAAGAATCCATTTTTATTTTTTGATATGGTATAGGTGAACCTATCTAAAAAAATACTACACTGTAAAAAACACCGTTGATCTTTTTGGTTTTTTCGTTAGTTAAAATTTTTTTTGTTATAAAATTTTTTACAGTGTATTTTTTTATTTTTTTTAAACGTGTCATAAAGCCTGTTAAAATATCTTTTTAATGATACCAACATCATCGAAATCGGTTCAGCCGATTCTGAGTTATTGTAGTTTAAATGGAGCAAAATGAATTTTTCTGGGACAATGTTTATTTATTTTACCTGTAAATATGAAATATAAGGGCAATTACTAGAAGTGACACTACTTAAAAAATTATATAAAAAAAACTAAACCAGAGCCCCATTTTGTATTCTGAGTTATTGTAGTTCAAATGGAGCTCTTTTCGACCATTTTCGCGTTTTTGCGAAAACTTTCCCACTGTGCCACGCCCAAAAAATCGCAAAACAGTCATTTCTAAAAATGAGGGTTTGTTTGTATTGATCAAATTTAGCTATAAACAAAATTTCATCGATATCTGAGGGGGTCGGGTTCAATGCATCTCGATTTTTACATGAAATTCATCATATGTAACAATACTACTTTTGGCAATTTTAATTCTTATTAATTATTTTTTTCAAAATCTGAAGCCACACACTCTCAGAAAAATTCGGTTTTGACAGCCGAATTTGCCGTAAACGAATTAAGAGGTTGTCTCAACCAAATTAGATGTTGAAACATCCTCACTGGAGGTTCACACAACCTCATTGGAGGTTGACACAACCTCATTAGAGGTTGGTACAACCTCATTAGAGGTTGTAACAATCGAATTTAGATAGTGTCACAAATGAATAATTAAAGTGTTTTTTAATTATTAAGTGATGATTTATTTTCCTGTTTTTTATAAATGAATTAAAAGGCGAGAAAATAAAGTCATATATATGGGGTAATCTATAGAGTAATAATTTTGGTCTACATTCCTCTTCCGGCCTTTATTGCCGTCCCGGCCATCATGGGACACCGCACTAATTCTGACGTGTTGTCTCGGTTGATCTAGGTCCAAAGCCGTTTTGTATACAGACAATTGCAGAATATCTCACATGACCGAACTTTAAAACCTTCAAAACTGTTGATATCTGCTTAAATAATTTAATTTATTTTACTTACCTTTCTTAATAACCACAAACAAATCTTCACATTCTTTATTTCTTTTTAAAATAATATTTGATTATAGAATTTTAAACGTCAGATTTTAAATACATATAATTATGTTGTGGTAACCGAATTAAAAATGAATTCGGTTCGGTTGTACCTACAGAACTCATAAGAAAATCGGTTACACCAACCGAATTGATGCCAAATTCGGTCGTTGCAACCGAATTAAGTCCAGATTCGGTTATTGCGACCGAATTGATACCAAATTCGGTAGTTACAACCGAATTGATGTCAAATTCGATTACTCCAACCGAATTTGGTACCAATTTCGGCTGTCGCATCCGAATTAATTTCAAATTCGGTTGTTCCAACCGAAATTTTAGAAAATTTAGTTGACTGAACGAATACAATTGCAGATTCAGTTGCCACAACCGAATCAATTTTGCAACGAGGTTGCTTCAACCATATGTCGGTTGTAGGGATTAAATTCGGTCGTAACAACCGCAATTCGGTTGTGGCAACCGCAATTCGGTGGTAACAGCCGAATTTACGGTTGCTACAAGCTCTTTCTAAACAATTAGTTCTCTGGGTGCAGGAATAAAACCAGGTGGGCTCTATACCACAGCTGATTATCCTTAGAGTTGGGAAAACATGCAGAATAAAGTAGGAAAGAGGAGTAGCGATAGGTGAGTGGAAGTATGTAGGGTTGCTCAATGCGTTTTTCACATATTTGCCTTTGTACATTGAATCGAAAGTGCAAATCTCATCAACTGAGAGTGTTTTTGTGATAACTAAATCGAGAAAAACGGGAAACAAAGCAAAATGTTACGAAGTGTTAGAGTACATTTAAAAAAGTGTTAGAGTAAATTTTTATAGAGATTGCAATAAAACCACAAATTTATTAAAATAAAAATTTGTCTTTCTTATATTACATATACGATTCGATCTGAAATTATTTCTTAGAAGAATATTTTTCCATTTGCTACGAGCTACACAGATCAGGAGTTTATTTCTGCAATTAGAAAAAATTTAAACAATCTGCACCAGAATTTGAACTCACGTTGGCGGACGATCGTTTCGAAGTTAGTGACTCTTCTCTTCAGCGCCTTAGCGTTCTAGGCCAGTGACCGTCTTGTTAACATTGTAACTAATTGAAGTTGTCGCCGTCTGGGTTTCTATCTCTACCTAGTTTTCCTTATTCTCTATGGGTTGCCAATTGTTTATAACTCTTGCGCCAACTTTTACAGTGACTTGTCTTGGTTTCCGGGGTCCAAGAAAAACTGCTGTTGCAGACTCTATGTAAATTACTGTATGAATCAAACACACGACCTTAGTACTTATACTCAGACGCTTTAACTACTGGGCTATCGCATGTTATGATTTTGCAACAACGACCTGCGAACTCATAGAAAGACAATATTTCATGAACACCAGCGTCTTCTTACATTCTTTTAACAGGTCCATGGAGGCCTTATAAAATCATGCATTTCGCAGGATTTATTGTTGGAGACATTACCAAAGAAGGATTCCGCAAGCCTTATTCGCAGAAGGCCTCGCAGATTCCGCCGCTGGGTACATATCAACATACATATCTATCGTATATATGTGTATATAAAAAAATATATCTGCACTTTGCATACAAAAAACAAAATGTTCGCCATAAGGACCAATGTACAGTGTACCATAATATACAGTGAGTCTTGCATGTCTTTTTCTAGTCGGCTAAAACTGCCACAATATTCATTTGTTATAATAAGAATTGTTACATTAAAAATGCTCTACAGTTTGGGTTTAACTAACATGTATGTCAAAATCAGAACAAACACTTTGTGGTGTAATTTCATCACTACAAAAAACATGAAGGGATTGGGGAGAGCTTCTCACAACCAGTGAGCTGTGCGCTTTCGAATTTTTCAGTCACTCTTTAACACCGGTTCCGAACGGTATTTTGAGAAGCTTTTTCATGGCTAAGTACTCGATAGTGTCGCCATCACTAAGCGAGGTGGCCGTCGTCGAAGGAAATTTTAAGGTGGTCGGAGCAGGGGTCGAACCCACGTTCTCATGCACAAGAGTCGCGCACACCAGCCATTGCACCACCGACGGCCACAAACTGTCTAATGTTAATTACGCCTAAAAATATGCCTTCGCTGCAAGTAAAACTCAGTGTGCCATATGAATCCTTTACGAATTTAAGACGAGTACGTTACTTCGTACATTTTGTCCGAAACGAAAATCAGTGACATAAAAATCCGTTTGCGTATGAAATTCCTTTCGAAAACGCGAATAGTTTTTTGCACGTTTTCGCATCCGTCTCGAACTCGCAACGGACTTCATATTCGAATCCGTGTCTTTTTTTTTTTTTTTTTTTAAATCGAGCGAACCCATCGCCGCCACTCTTACCCGCCCCTACCGACCGAGAGGGCCACGTCCCCATAACGTGAGGACAGCGTACACATTATAGACCGGTCTATAACGGGAGAGCAAGGATTATAAGTTCACACGTTACAACCAACTACAGAAATTCTTCACCAGTTGGTATTACACTAACATAAATAAGTATAAAAGCACATCACGAGATATTAACATAAGATACTCCAATATATAATAATTACGAGCAAAACGAAAACCAAATCATAAATCAGACCAGATAGCAAGGATAAAGTAAATTAAATTTACATATGTACGTTAACGAATATACAGCACTAATGCAATCGGTTCAAATGACAAATTATGCTAGACTTTGTCGTTTCCCAACTACCTGTGAAATCAATAAACTGATATAGCTCATTAAAGTCACGACACATTCTCCTAACTGGATCAAAGGACGCATAATTCGAACGCTGAAACTCGATGTTTACGAGTTTATAGTACCTCGTGGGTCTCAATGGGACATTTATGAAAATCTTAGATAACAGAAATTCAGAACATATACATCCATCAATTATCTTCAAAACTGTAATAGAGTTTATCATGGTACGTCTACTACTAAGAGTCGGCAATCTGATCAATGCTAGTCTACTGCTATACGAAGGAAGATTATGGTTCGGGTTCCATTGAAGATTTCTCAGACAAAAAATGAGAAACTGTTTCTGGACCGATTCAATCATATTAACATACAAATTGTACTGGGGGTCCCAAACAACTGATCCATATTCGAGAATAGGGCGGACTAGTGAAGTAAAAAGATTTTTCGTAACGTAGGGATCTGAAAATTCCTTTGCCCAACGTTTAATAAAGTTCAGAACGCCATAAGCCTTGTTCACCATCGTAATTATAATTAATTAATTTTTTGTAAATAAAACGAATTCGAAACGGATCCACCCACTTTTATACATTTTAGCGGATTCGAAATGGATTCCTTCTGCTATTTAAAAAACATTTAAAATTAAAGTAGGTTGAAATGAGTAGGCGAGAGACAATATTCGATAGTCTCTTGGAGTTGTGGATGATGTGAACTGTATTTAAATTCCTGAGGAGATTGGAGGAGTTCTTCATTGCTTGCATAAATTCTCAGAGATTGAGAAATTATGTAAGTATGAGAAGGATTAGTGGAAAGAAATAAAAGAATAAAACCAAATGGATTAGATCCAAGATATTAAGTTGAGAGTTTTTATTTTGAGAGAGACGGATGCTCACCTTGAGACTGCTGATGTGAAAGTGTTTTTCAATTACATTTTTTCGTTACAGGACACTTCTTCTTTTATGTATTTTGTATTATCGATTTATCTTACGAAAATAACAATAATTTAGTACACAGTACTATTCAAGTATAAAAAGTGGTAACAATAGGGTTTCGAGGTCAATATAGTAGATTCATTGTAGTTTTAAAGAAGTTAATTAGATAAAAGTTCATTAGTTAATTCAATTTCATAAAATTCAAATACAATTCATGTTTCATTTAATACAATTAATTTTGGTAAAAAACATTTTAGTTTTAATTTAAGTATAATCTTAAGATTATACAAAGGTAACGAACTATATTTGCTACCTCTAATCCACTGACGTTTATCACTTACATTATATACAAATATTGACAAATAAAAAATTTCGTTGTCAGCTAAATTTAAAACACATTAGTATTTTCTTTTGTTTTTGTATTTTATCAACTCAGGTGTGAGTCTGCGACATTATATATTTCACTTATTTGCTATTTTATGTTTTTACGGACTCATAACGTGGTTGAAACGGGTTTGAGAACTCACATTTCGCTTTTCTATGATTTTACGGACCCGTAACGAGTTCGAAACGGATACGCATCCGTTTTTGTGCACATTGGCAAGGTACCTCGTACCAACTCACCACGAATGTTTGATGAAATTGCACGAACAGTCTGAATCAATAGGGAATACTTGGAAGCTCACCACTAACCAGGGTTCGTATTTCGTGGTTAATGGATACCCTGGTTATTTTTTGATTGGTCGCTCCGTTTCCTTCATATAGGCATGAGGGTGTGTTGGCGATGTTTTTTTAGAAAACTTTTAGATTTTCGTTATTTAAAAAAACAGGTGATGCCATATTGAGGCCATCCATTGGTTAAAGCCTCTTATAGAGGTACAAATTTTATTATTTTTTCGCTTGGACGCACCGCTTCTGAGTTATAGCCACTTTTTTATTTTAGCAATTTTCTTATTTTGCCGATTTTTTGAAAACAAATTCTTCCATACGAATTGGACCAGTTTCTGAAAAACCCTTAGAACCGCGGAAAAATGATTATTTTTTCGATTGGACGCTCCGTTTCCGAGATATAGACTTGGGGGCGTTTTAGCGATTTTTTTTCGAAAACTTTTAGTTCTGCACTTTTTTAAAAAGAAAAAGTGATGCCATATTGAAGACATCCACTGAAATTTTTATTACTTTTTCGATTGGGCTCACCGTTTCCGAGATATAGACATAAGGGCGTTTTAGCGATTTTTTCCGAAAAATTTTAGTTCTAGTGATTTTTTTAAAGAAAAGTGATGCCATACTGAAGACATCTACTGGCTAACGCCTCCTACGGAGGTAAACCTTTTATTATTTTTTCCAATTGGATCCACCATTTCCAAGTTATAGCCACTTGTTTATTTTAGAGATTTTCTTATTGTGACGACTTTTTAACAAAAATTCTTCCATACAAATTGGACCACTTTATGAAAAAGACTTTGAAACCGGAAAATTTGGATATTTGTTCGATTGGACGCTCCGTTTCCGAGATATAGATTTGGCGGCGTTTTATTGATTTTTTAGTTTTCGTTTTTTTCGTGATTTTTTGGTTAAAGCCTCTGATTGTGGTACAATTTTTATTTTTTTTTCGATTGGACGTACCGTTTCCGGGTTAGGGGCACTTTTTGATTTAGCGATTTTCTGATCAATAATTTTATGAAAAACTTTTTCAAACCCAAAAAAATGGTAATTTCGTCAATTGGACGCTCCGTTTCCGAGATATAGACATGAGGGCGTTTCAGCGATATTTTTATTCGAAAATTTTTAGTATTAGCCAATTTTTTTAAAGAAAAAGTGATGCCATATTGAAGCCTCAGATTGAGGTACAATTTTTATTATTTTTCCGATATATAGTCATAAAAGCGAGTTAGCGATTTTTTGTTCAAAATATTTTAATTTTAGCGATTTTTTTTTAAAAGCTATTTAAAGCTATTATGGGGGTATAATTTTTATCATTTTTTCGATTTGAGTTTTCGAGATAGAGAAATTTTTTCTACTTTTTCATATTTTCGATCACAAGTGGGGATTGGTTAACCTGGGTAACCCATTACCCATCGCCATGGGTAACTAACCAATGATGGGTAATTCCCCATTGTCGTGGGTAGCTACCCATTATTTGCACCATACCCTGTGGGTAATGGGTAAACGTTCATTACACATTCCCCACGACGATGTGTTTACGTTACACATGGCGGGTAAATACGAACTCTTCCACTAACCATTTAGTCGACATCGAACTTTCGGTAACAAATAGACGGCGTTACTACGAGATGGTTGTGGAACCGGCTGAAAGGGTATAAACAACTGATTTGCGGCCAAACTGAAGAAAGTTATATTTCAAACGAGATAAGATATAAATCGTGTTATCGAAAAATTACTTATTGCAAAGTGTTGTAAGAGCTTCTCACAAATACTGAGCTGTGCGCGCTTTCTAGTTGTACACTCATTGATTGGGGTCTACAGTTTTACTCCGGTCGCAAACAGTATTTTGAAAAGCGTTTCCGGAAATAAAACGCTAAAAAGGACAATTAGAAACTTTGTATCAGTATTTTTTATGCTAAATAATTATACCTATGTGTATCTATGTAAAGCTAAGCGATTTTATGTGGCTCTCTAAGCGCATTGATTTCAGAATTAGTGCCTTGGCAAAAGAAAACATACAAAAAAATATTTCATTAATTATTCGCAATAAAGAATTTTCCTATATAAACTCTGCTATCTAATCAACTACACGTATTTGCCCAATGTGGCAACACTGGGCATCTTAGCATCACGCGCTGCTACTACTGTTTGTTGTAGTAGGAGCGCAAATTGAAGATAAAATTTGAAAATATTAAATTGTTTTTCTTTTTATTGTTCTCCTCTAGATAATATGCAAATTTTCAAGATTGGAAACATTAAAATTCTTGCACACGTGTAAACTCAGTTACAACCATTTGCATCTCAACCAGTTGAAGCCGCAGCGTAGGTCATAAATTTATTTCTTCTTCTTCTCGCGCAGATAAAGAAAGTCAAGTGGAAGATAATGAGGAGCAAGTAGTAGGCAACGGCCCGATACTGTGCTGCGCCATTCAAAACGACATCAGCGAATAACCACACAACACAACGCGATACACTTGCACAGCCTTCCAGTGTAGCGACTTATCCGAGGGACGTGGATAAAAGTCAACAAACAGTACCACCACGGCACCAAAGGCCGACGACAAATGCCCCAAATTAATGAATTCGAATAACAACAACCAACAACGTCTTTTCTTTGCCAAGTGCCCTCTAGTCACGAATTGGGCAAAACATTTGCTTCAAATTGTTGCTAATGACCGACGTAGCCAGCAAATAACCTAACTATAAACGAACACGAACGACAACGACAACGAATTCCGACGTACGGCTATGCTTCGAACATGTGACAACCCACATGCGACATGATGGCCATTGAGAAAAGTTCTTGCTAACCTCACACCAATTTGATTCCAACTGGATTGTTCACACCGCCATCGAGTTGGAATCAAACACGTCCAATAAGGGGAATTGTGTGAGTGTTTCGTTCGAAACACAACAGGTCTGATTGCCAAAGTTGGACAAGTTAGCTAGCCCCTGCAACATGTCGCACATTGGGGTTTGATTGTGCGCTCTGGTACGCTGCAGTTTAGATGGCAGCCCTCTACACTGTTTTGGATTTCAAAGATAAACATCAGTATCTGTATCTGTATCTGCATGCTCGATTGTCTTGCTACAGCTGGCCTATTTCAAAAGAGCCCAACAAACAACAACACTTAACCTCAACGAAGGTTATTCTGTTCGTACGTTAACTTTCTCTCACGGACTGCAACTCTCCACAGAGCTGAGGTGGAGGACTTGGACTTGACGCTCTTTGTGCTCACACAAACTAATCCAATTAGAGTGCTTACTTGATTAAGTGAATGAGTGAGTAACTCTCCATGATTTCTGTGCATACTCAGAAAGACTTTCGCATGCCCGGAACAAAGACTACAATACCACTTGGTTAACTGGATGTATGGGTGTATGGATGGCTCGCTCACTGGATGTGCGAGTGGCTGCAAATTTTATGCTGCCATTCGTCCTCTCTGTTCTTGGCTTGTGTGGGCAATATCTGCAAATTACAGTATAGTGTAGACTCCCTAAGGTTACGGTTGTTTCGGGCCGTGCGTGTGTGTAAGATTGCGAAAGTCCGTCGGTACTTACACAGTAACAAAGCCCGGTTAGCATGAAATCTGTTTAGATTTTATTGATTGGCTTAATGAATCCAAGATACTATTTTGGCATTTCAAAGGATCGTGTGTGAAACGTGTACAAATGTGTAGTTGTCGGAATACCACAAACGAAGGAATATGACCCAATATCGAGCAGAGTGCGGTGCGTAAATCTCAAAGTCCTCCAACGTTCCTGTTCCAAAGGCAGTAGATAGCGCCGACATCAACACAATAACTGCAGTTCCGTGTGTGTAAACTAAACAAAACTCACCCTCCTCCTCCTTCATGTCCAATCGGATAATGAAGTGCTCCTCCAACCTTTTGATCAAGAAAGTAACAATAGATTATTCGTCGTGCAGCATGTGCGTTAAATTTCAACAAATGTTAACCCTTCTTCTCATCGTGGTCATTGCAATGTGTGCGTCCGGAATAGCCAGCAATCCCACGCCACTGGAGCAGCAGCAGCAACAGCATCCAGCCACAGCGATACGTGTCCAGCAATGCCGCGAGGGATGTTTAGAGAAGGTATTTATTCAAATTGAAATTGAAATATCCGTAACCCCTTCATATGCGAGTTACATGTGTATACGCTTAACTATCGCATATAGGGCTGGGAAATGGGAGAACTTGATTAATTTTCTGAATACACACACACACACATTTCCAAATACAAAGTAAATACGATACCACCATATGGATACACATATGGATATGTGTGTACATATAGTCCATGCATACATACATACGTACATTCCCACATGCACACAGTTGTGTGTGTGTGTGTGTGTGTACATCCTTAGACGCAACGTTGATTGGATTCTTTCCACCATTGATTGTTCCCCGCCTGCCAGTGGTTTGATTAACGCATCTGCAGCGGCGTTTTGCAATAAATGCCGTCGGTCGTCACTCAACAATACGCTGACTGAAATATTTCCAAGTCATAGACCGATTTTTTAAACCAAATGCCTCCTCGGCCCACCCAAACTTGTTCTCTGTAGTCAGTCATCAGTAAAGGAACGACGACAAACGACAAACAAATTCGCAAACACTTAACTTTTGCAAAACTTTTTGCTTTTTTGGTACAAATGGACGGGGCCATATTGACACAACCCCAGTCTGTAGTCGTCTAGGGTTCGTGAACATGGGGCAGCCCTCGACGAAACAACAACATGACAAAACAGCTGTCAATTTGCATCTTTAATTTTCTCGAAAACTTGCAAAACTTCTGCCGCATGCAGCTGAGGCACAGAGGGTGGCAAGTTGGTTGGTGAGCCATTGCTGACAGTGCGCCACTACGTGTCGTCAACAGTGGCATTGCGCTTTTCCCCAAATCACAAACAACATTCTACTCTGTCAAATAGAGGCTGCGGTGCTGCTACTGCACAGCCCAAACTTTGCCACCAGGTCCCAGGGATACGACGAGTACAAAACCAAAATGTTAACAAAAGTGTTGCATTGTAAGTTAGAAAAAAAAATCAGTGCAAAGGATGCATCGCACAATGCCAAGAAGCTCCTTGACGTTGGCATGTGGAGTTCAAAGTAGGGAGACCCCCATCGCAATCATCATGTTGTGAACATAAACTACTTCAATAATGGAAGCAGCCACCTTAAAGCAATGTCGCATTTTGCAACGGTCTTTAAATCGAGCCCAAATGAAATATGGAAACCCCCACATACACATTTTGTTTAAATTTAAGTGGTCATTTTAGTCAAAGCCATTCCACCTCTTCCTCTCAACTCCCAACAATCTAATCAAGTTTGCCAGGACTATAGATTAAACTCCCTTACAGCATTCTGAAACCTGAGGTGTTCAACCTTTTTATACGTTCCATAGGTGACTCCACACAAATTTCTCAAGATGCAGGGTAAGTTTTTAATTTTCCATGAATTTAGTTTTAGATGCCTCCTCAGCAGTTTGGTAATCTATACATAATGTTAAACATATCTTTAGCACAAATCCGTTTCTTCCACTGTCTGACTTTCTGTCTGTCTATCAATCAGTTGACTTGATATGCGGCAATCACGATTGCAATCACATAAGTGGACGGCAGTTGGTCGCAAACGTTTGTGTTGCTTTCCTTCTGGCTGGCAGTGGCTGCGGACGTCTTCTTGTCTATTGTGCATAAGCGAACGTTTCCTTGGTGCTCCTCCGTAATTAGCGCAGAGCTTCCTAGAAAACATGAAGATTGTCTCCTTAACTCGTACAATGTGTACGCACGTTCGTTTTTTGCGTCAACGACATTCATTTTATTTAGAGACGTCTGTCCCGGTTACTTTGAAATGACGATGCAAGTATGTGTGTATGTATAAAGGAATGATACGCTTAAGGTACAAAGATTTGGAACAGACAACATCGCCAGCTCCGGCATTTACAACAAAACAGCTGACAACGGACATTATTAGCAAAAGGAGGCTATAATAATAATAATAGATTTTGAAAAATCGTACTTGTCCTGGCTGCTGAGTGTAGTCGTAGAAAATCTTTTGAAGCTCCAAAGGCCGCAGCAACATGTCAACTTATTAAAAAAACATTTGAGGGTGTGGCCGAATATGCTGAAATATGTTTGACCAGGTAATCGTTTCGGTAGAGCAGTGAATATTATGGAGACGGTAAACTGACCCGGAATGAATACCTATCATGGCATTAGACGGCGGTCTTCCATCTTAGTATCGGCGAACTACACGCTGAAAAATATCGGCCCCAGCAACATATTGTAGGAAACATGCACATGTTTGGAAGCACTGGTTTCATGAATTGAAGATCTGCCGCTTTTTTGTTTCTTTGTTGTCTGTCTCGTATTTGTGTTTAGCGGTTTTCAAAAAACAAAGCCACATTTGGGTCTCAAAAACATATATTATAGCCTAGTAATCATTGTATCTCAAACATGTCCTATAGAATAGCAAACACAATGATTTGAGCACAAGAATACTATATTTGCAACGAGCTACAAACACATTAAATTTGCATCTACACAACAAAAAAAGACAGATGTTTCAGCATGTACGAGTTAAACGCCCCAGAAATGCTACCCAATGTATTGTTGTTCAGAAACAGTACAAAAGAGTATAAACAGAGAATAGTGGCTGAAATGTAAAATCGTCATTGACACTGATTAGTTCCAGCCTCCTTCGAAGCACCTCCGTGTTCACTACATAATGTCAAAACTTTCATTTATGTGTGTAACAATTCGATGAGCTTTGTATGATTTATTAAGAAAATGTAAAATGGTAATCCCATCTTCACCTACTTTTCCCAGCTTTAATTGTTCGCCACACTGAGAAAACCGTCTTCAGTGATCGTCTTCACTGAATTAACACATAAAAAATACATGGTTTCCCGTTACATCCCATGCAGGCATTATGGAGAGCTTCTCATAAAAATGCCCGTTCTAATTTTACACTCAGTGATTGGGGCCTTCAGTTTTACACCGGTTCCGAACGGTATTTTGAGAAGCTTTTTCGTGGCTAAATAGTCGATAGTGTCGCCGGCAGTAAGCGAAGTAACCGCCGTCGAAAAAATTTGAAGGTGGTCAGAGTAGGCTTGTGTCGAACTCGTTCACTAGTTCTCGAACTCGTTCATTTAAGGTGCCCGGTCATAACAATAACGAACATACTCGCCGTATCGAACATGAGCATTATGTTCATGAGGATGATGTCTGGTCACCCTAAATGAACGAGGTAGTTCATGAACTACCCAACTCTAGGTCAGAGTAGGTATTGAACCAACGTCCTCATGCACGAGAGCCGCGCACGCTACCATTGCACCACCGGAGGTATTAACACATACAAGGTGAAACACAGCATCTGTAACATATTCTCTCAAACACATTGTGCAGGAACCATGTATATGTTTGGAATACACTCCAAATATTCATATACTTTAAAGTTCTAAACTCACTTATATTTAAATGTAAACATTAGCAAGTTTACTTGCAAACATGCATACTTTTACGTGTAGCCCTATGTATGTTTCATCCCAAACATCCATATACTTACGTCGAAGCATTCGTGTGATTCCTCCCAAACGCACGATTGACGGATGAATGCACGAAACTAAAACGCAACAAATCAGTTAACATAAGAAACAATCAATTCATTTTCCATACGCATTAAGGAATATTTATGTATCACTGACTGAAAGAGAAATGCCAAAATACAGTTATATACTTGCAATAACATTAACCAAGGCTGAGAACAATCTCTATTTTTCCCTCTTTTATTATTTTGCTCTCAACACAGCATAGCGACAAATGAAAATGAAGTGAACAGTGCATCAAACCCAGCTGTATTTGCTTGCATCCCAAACACAACTATATTTGGACCACAAACACATATAACACATTATTCATTGTCCATCAAACATGTAACGTTGAATAGCAAACACAATGTGTTTGGACACAAGTACACTCTATTTGAGTTACGCTCCACATACACATTATTTTTGAATCCAAACAAGAACAATTACTGATTTTTCAGCGTCTAGAAATAAACACGTATTAATGTTTCTTTGGGTGACATTAATGTTACATTTCATTGGAATAATAAAGGTATTTATATATATAGGTATTAGGGCGGGTCAAATTGTATGGAATGATTTTTTTTTGATGAAGCGTATAGCAAAAACCGTCGGTGGTGCAATGGGTAGTGTGCGCGCCTCTTGTACAGGAGATCCTGGGTTCGATCCCTGCTCCCAACCATCTTAAAATTTCTTTCGACGACGGTCACCTCGCTTAGTGACGGCGACACTATCGAGTATATAGCCATGAAAAAGCTTCTCAAAATACCGTTCGGAATTGGTGTAAAACTGTAGGTCCCAATCAGTGAGTGAAAACTGGAAAGCGCACAGCTCAGTGATTGTGAGAAGTTCTCCCCGGTCCCTTCATGGGATGTAATGGGAAACCATTTATTTATTTTGTATAGCAAAAACGTAATCTATAGGTGATTCTGTGAAAAATTTTGCTCAAGAGACCATAGCTCTAAGTCGCCCTAATAGGTATACATGCAGAAAATTCGCTCAGTGCTGAAGATCATAAAATGGTCGAAGTAATTTGTAGAAGTTGTTCGGGTGAAAGTCAGTCCTTGATGAAATATCAATGTTTACTATGCATGTTTGACTTTGACACTGCCACGAATCATAAGCGAACTGACAAAATTATACAGTGAAAAACCAAACAGCTATAAAATCACCCGTTATATTCAAAGGAACAGAACCAAGTTAGTGCATTCTTGCGAAGTGTCAGTCACTGGTGCATTAGATATCATGCGCGATTCTTGTGCATAATATCGCTTTTTCAATACCTTCGTGCGCCGACGGTCGAATAGCATAGAGGTTGCCACACTATCGAGTAATTAGACATGAAAAATCTTCTCAAAAACCACTTGGGATCGGAGTAAAAGTGTCCCAATTTATGATTCTAAAAACATAAAGCGCACAACTAACTCACTGATTGTGAGAAGTTCTCCTATATGCATCAAAGGTATTTAATGGAAAATTAAGGCGAAGGTTCTTATGAACTGAAAAGTAATGCTGGGCTTATGCCCCGGACTTGTTGTGACATTTTCATAAATGGACTATATCCAGAAAGGTGTTATATTGGTAAGAGTTGGGAAGCTTTTGTACATAAAATCGGACGATATAACCCCGCTTACACTCACAGAACTAAAAAACAGGTTTCCCATTACATCCTTGGAAGGGATTGGGGAGAACTTCTCACAACCAGTGAACGGTGCGATTACTAGTTTTCTACAAACTGATTATGCCCCCAGTCTTACGCCGTTTCCGCACGGTATTTTGAGAAGCTTTTTCATGGATAAATAATCGATAGTGTTGGCGTTACTAAACGAGGCGAACGCCTTCGAAAGTAATAGGGAGCAGGGATCGAATCCACAGTCGTTTAACAAGAGCCGCACACACTACCATTGCACTACCGACGGCCACGCTCACAGAACTAATTGATTTGAAAGGGGGTAAATTCGGATGTTTCGGCCGCATTGCAGTTACAACCGAATTGAGGTTGTCGCCTCTGAATTTAATCCCCACAACTGAAATTGGTTTGAACCAACCCTAGTAGGGAGAGGCAACCTTTACTGCGGTTGTGGCAACCTCTTTTTTTGGATGTAATAACATCAAATGTGGTTGTGATAAACTCTAATGCGGTTGTGATAAACTCTAATTTGCATGTGATGGCATTTAATATGGTTACGACAACCAATGATGTGGTTGGGACAACCTATAATTCGGGTGTGATGGAATCTAATGTGGTTGTGACAACATCGAAATTTGTTGACAGCTTTAAATTCGGTTGAGACATCCGAACTAGTCATAACCGAATTTGAGGTTGCCATAACCGAATTCAGAGTTTGTCACAACTGAATTTTGAATATGTTTTCTTTTAGTTAAAGACGCATTTAATCAAAATTGTTTAATGTATTATTGATGATTTAATTAAAAAGCGAGGAAATACTTCACTTTAATTTTAATTAATTTTACATGTCACCGCCGACTGTTGTTTAAATCTTGGTGATCGTGAATCGCCAAACGACCGATCGTGAAAATCTTCAGAACTGTTCACATCTGAGTGTATTACACGCAGAGAAATGTGAATATTTTCTCCAAAATAAGACGGTTTAACGCAAAACCTATAATTACAATATAGTCTCTTACCTTTCTTGATAAAAATAATAAAAAATGTTTATATCACCACAACAGTCACAATGGTAGATTCTTTAACTTTTTTAATATATTTGTTTTTAGAATTTTTAACGTCAGTTTTGAAATGTATCGGATTGGAAATAAATTCGATTGTAACAACAGAATTCATGAGAAATTCGGTTATAGCAACCGAATTGACGCTAAATTCTATCGTTGCAACCGACTAAATGCCTAAGTCGGTTATTGCCACCGAATTGACACCAAATTCAATAGCTCTAACCGAGTTGATGCCAAATTCAGGTGTCGCATCTGAATTATATCCAAAACCGGTTGCTGCATCCGAAATTATAATAAATTTCAAGTTTTGTTTTCTTAGATCCGAGTTATCTTTAAAGTTGTAGATTCCTTTAAGGCTAAGAGATCATGTTTTCTCCAATTACCGAAAAAAATATAATTGCCGGGGGTGGGATTCGAACTCACATTCGCTGGACGACCGTTTCGATGTTTGTGACGCATCCTATTCAGCAGCGTCTAGCCCGTTAAGCCACTACGGTGTGTATTCAAACTTGTCACTAGCCGAAGTTTTGTATCGTGCGAGTGCTTATTTGGCACCACGTACACGTGGGTTTCCTACTTACACACACTGATGCCGAAGTTTTGAAAGCTCTATTTATAGAACTAACTATTCTATTTTCTATTTTAGTTGACAGCACGAATAAAGATTCAGTTTTCACAACCGAATCAAATTTGGAACGAGGTTGTTTCAACCTAACGTCAGCTATAGGGAGTAAATTCGATCGTGATAACCTCAATTTGGTTGTGTCAACTGTATTTTGGGTGCAACAGCCGAATTTACGATTGCTACAACCTCTTCTCAAACAACTGGGTTACTGAGATAAAAATAAATAAATAGTTTCCCATTACATCCCTTGAAGGAATTGGGGATAGCTTCTCACAACCACTGAGCTTTTCGCTTTTTAGTTTTATACTCACTGATTTGGGGCTTACAGTTTTACCCGGTGCCGAACGGTATTTTGAGAAGCTTCTTCATGAAGCAGCGTGTAAGTAGTGGATAATATCACTCTACTCGAAAGACCAATCAGTGATCAGTGTGAATACGCACTGCGGTGGCTTAACGGGCAGGCCCTGATGAAGATAATTCATCGCCAACATCGAAACGATCGTCCAGCGAATTTGAGTTCGAATCCCATCCGAGGCATTTATAAAAAAAATGTTCCGAACGCTTAAAAGGAACTACAAAGAAACAAATATTATTCCATTACATCCCATGAAGGGAGGGATAGTGGAGAGCTTCTCACAATTGTTGAGCTATGAGCTTTCCAGTTTTCACTCACTGATTGGAACCTACAGTTTTACACTGGTTCCGAACGGTTCTTTGATAAGCTATTTCATCGCTTATTAATCGATAGTATCGCCATCAGATAGGGTAGCAGTGATCGAACCCGCGTTCTCTCGCACAACACCCGCGCACACTAACTATTGCACCACCGACGGCCACAGAAAAACTTTCTAAAAATATTACGAATCAAATACAACTAAAATTGGGAAAAATGTTTCGTCTATACGAATTTTGTGAACAAAATTTTAATACGATTTTGCTAGAATTAAGTCTTTTTTCTTATATTTAGTAAAATGGTATTTAGTTAGAGGAACTAAAGAAAATTTGTTAGGTTATTTTGATTCCGCATTATTTTTACGTGCACCCCGATTAAGTAAAACTAATTTCAAATAAATATAGTTCAATTTCCGTATTTCAATTTCCGTATTTAAAGAGGTTTTGAACTCAAGTTTATGAAGTATTTTTTCTGAGTGTAGACTTGATATTCGTGAAAGAGGAAGATGACCTAAACCGGCGACCTAATGAAAATTAATGTTGAAAAACAGCCGAAAGATACATGCTGAAAATTTGTCTTTTTGTCAAACACATTGTGTTTGCTGTTCAAAATATCATGTTTGGCACACAATTATTAGTAGGTAATAATATATGTATTTATGACTCAAATGTGTTTTTGTTTGTTAAAAACATCAGAAAGCAAAAACGTGTCAGGCACTAAAGAAAAAAACCAGCAGATTTTCAATTCACGAAAACAGTGCTTGCAAATATGTACATGGTTCCTGCAATATATTGCTGGGCCATTATTTTTCAGCGTGTAGAGGATCAGAAAATCCCAACCTGTATTTGTAGCCACTCTATCTCTCATTTAAGTCGACTTACAGCCTGGTCACACCAAAACAATCTCCAACCTTAGAATCCCGTGTAAAAATACTTCTATTGAACGACACCACTAAGTGGTGGGCAATTTCCGTGGTGGGCAACACTTTATTAATTGCAAATAATTGTAAAAATGGGTCACCACACGCCCGCGCTGCATGAGGCAACAATGTGAGCTGAGCGTTGGTGGAAATTTGAAAACGCGATGCCAATATTTTATATTATTGCTAATAAAATGTTACGAACCTGATTTCCACAGAATTGTGTTGGTCTGCCTGTGTCTGTTCGTCCGTTCGTTGGTTCGTTGGTTCATTCACTTTTGTTGCTTTCCGTAGCAATGAGGCACCGACTTACCTTGACAGATATAATGGTCGTTGAAGCTGCACGGTTGCAAGTAAACGTAATGTGGTTTGCGGCAATGCAGGTGTTTTGTCGTTGAACATTTTAGAACTTGAGTTGGATCGACGTCAAGAGGTTAGGCAGAAGGCACAGAGAAACTTTGAAATACAAATGAATTGATCTGTCGGTTGCATTTGAACATTCTGCATTTCTCTTAGTTTGTGCGATGATGGCAAGAAATACTTAATGAATTTGTTGTAATATGCAACGAACAATGCGGCTATAATTATCTTAACATGGAGGTCATATGAACAAAACAAAAAGATGATTCTCATACTGCAGTCGAAGCTCATGCCTGGGGGTCAATTGTACGAGGGATATATGAAGGCTGTTGTGTATGTTAGTGCAGTTGACATCACTGCTATTGTAAATAGGTGCAAGGGTTAGCATGTGCAATTATTGCCCATAAGAACGCGGGTTCAATTATCGCACTGACTACCACTAATTTCTGTCGTCGACTGCCACCTCGTTTCGTTATAGCGTGACTATCGAGTAATTTGTGATGCAGAAGCTTCCTAATGCAAAACGGTTTTGGAATCGGTGTAAAACTGTAGAGAGCAATTAGTTCGCCTGCAAATAGAAAAGCGCACAGCCTACAAAATGTTACTGGGGAAATACGTTTCTCTAAAGTATTGGAAAATGCCATGCGTTCATTACATTCTTAACTGTGGATATTTTGAACACAGACAGTCCCCAAACTGTGGGTCATACGTTGTTGACCGGACTTGTAAACAATGAATTGGCTCTTAAATATGCGTGCGATGACTTACCACCACTTTTGGTGTGGATTACCACAAGAGTCCAACTAAGTACGACTTAAGACGATGAAACTCCATCTAAAAACTTTGTTTATCACAGGCTTAGTGATCCTAATTGTGCCCATCGTATACTGGCATACTCTTTTCTAGAATATCGTACGAAATCGGTTAGTGTCACTAAAGCGTTGATATTGTCCGGTAACCAGAAATGTCAGAAACCAGAAATCGTCTGTTGTCATATCGTGCTTTGACAATCTTAAAACCCCCCTTCTTTCCCATTACATCAAATTAGCGGACTGAACAGAGTTTCTCACAACAAGTCAGCTTTGCACTCTCAATTTTTTTAGACTAACTGATCCTACAAAAAGACATATTTCAGTGGAGCACTTCTGATTTTTAAATCTCACTCAATGCTTCATTATGCAAGAAACCCGTCAGTCAGTAATCTACTCATATACTGACGAAACGAATTAATTGCAGCAATGAAACATATTCATTGTAGCAAGGAAACATATTCATTACAGCTAAGAAAGGTATTTATTGAACAGATTTTCGTAGCGTGAATGAAACTGTACGTTAGCTCCAGTTCAGGGGACACAAAAACATGGTTAACTCTTGCAGTGAGCGCTAAAGGCCCTGACTCAGCATCCCAATTAGGTCTAAGATCTGTCAAGATACTGCGTAGTCTTAACACAGAGTAATATAAATGTCATATTTTTGACAATTCAAAAAAAAATTCATGTTTGACCATCTTCCGGTAGTGGAGGAGAATCCGGTCCAATTTGTCTCCAATGACTATTCGAATCTTAAGCGAATCTTGTCAAGAAAGTGCTGCTTCTAAGCCCGTAGTGAGCACATTTGGAAAGATTAAGACCAACATTGATCATAGGCTAATGGCTGTACTTGTATCACAAATAAAGCTGTATTTGGATCTCAAACACGTATATTATAATATATTAATCATTGTGTCGCAAACATGTAATATCGAATAGAAAACACAATGTGTTTGGACACAACTATACCGTATTTGCGACAAGCTCGCATTATATTTGCTCCCAAACAAGTAAAAATACAGATTTTTCAACGTGTATGGACAGTATTCTTCTCTTCTCTGGAGAATATGGATGTTAAGGCTGTTGCTTACACAGATGATGTGGCGAAAATGGATAGAGGAAAGTTTACAAGTACTCTTAGGGTCATCCTGCAAAAGGTTCTTCATACCATCGCAAGTTATGCTTCGGATAATGGTATTGAGGTGAACATAACCATGACGTAACTGGTTCCTTTCAGCAGGAGGTATAAGGCATAAGGACAGTATTCTTTCCTTCTCTGGAGAATATGGATGTTAAGGCTGTTGCCTACGCAGATGACGTGGCGAAAATGGATAGAGGAAAGTTTACAAGTACTCTTAGGGTCATCCTGCAAAAGGTTCTTCATACCACCGCAAGTTATGCTTCGGTTCATGGTATTGAGGTGAACACAACCATGACGTAACTGGTTCCTTTCAGCAGGAGGTATAAGGTATAAGGACAGTATTCTTCCCTTCTCTGGAGAATATGGATGTTAAGGCTGTTACCTAAGCAGATGACGTGGCGAAAGCGGAAAGTTTCCAAGTACTCTTAGGGTCATCCTGCAAAAGGTTCTTCATACCACCGCAAGTTATGCTTCGGATAATGGTATTGAGGTGAACACAACCATGACGTAACTGGTTCCTTTCAGCAGCAGGTATAAGGTGCCAACTGTTTTACTTGCCTCTTTAGGGATATTGAAATTCCCTTCTCTGGAAGCTCAAAATACTTAGGTATTTTAGTCGACAGAAAGTTAGACAGATCAACGATAGGAAAGCGCTGATGTCTGAACCCGAGTAAAATTCAGAAAGAATTGTGCCCTTACGGCAACTAACGGTAGGTGGTCACTAGTAGGGAACTGTGTACATTCCAAAACTTGAAGTGCCTACACTAGAAACGCATTAACGCCCTGTTGTTGCTATCGAGACTGAACGTCTCACTTACCGTGTCTGTCCTAACGGGACACTGTCTCGTTTGACGACATGCAGAGTGACTGTAAGTTTTGAGAAATGTGTTTCGCAGGAGCTACGGTTACGAAACGGAAGTGGAGTCAATAGAACATCTTTTGTGTCTGTAACCCGCTCTTTCCAAAAGGCGGCAGACTACACTTGGTTCATATTTCATTGGGGTGTTTACAAATCTGGCTGAGGTTAGTATCCGTCAACTCTTGAGCTTTTTGAAGCTATCAAATTGGTTCAACGGAAGGGACCAGGAAAATTGCATCTATTTCATTTTGTCCTAACCATCCTTCGTTTTCCTCGGCGAAGTTAACCAGTCTTAGTGATGGCGTCAATGTTGGACTTCCTAAAGTATAGACGATAGTAATCAGTGCAAAACCGGAGCTAATAGATCTGCCAATAAGGTAACGGCATTATCTTATGCCGCCCCCATTTTATATGACGCTTAATCATTGCAGAAATCAACAGATTTTTGAGGCCACCCATTGATCACAAGAACTTTTATACGTTTAAATGACTTAAGTGATTCGGAATATGTCTCTGATTCGTTTGGAACAATGTATGAGTTTGGTTCTTTGAAACCACTTAATTTCTGGAGATCAAATGATACCCCACAAAATCTGATTATAACAATGTTTTTGATTCTAGTGCAAGTAAAATTTCCAAATGTACATTGGGAGAGTTGTTAAGGCCGCGAACCATCAAAGGTAATTAACTTCTGTACGAGTACATTTCATGAAAGAACTAACGAATGCACATACCGCTTTCGAATTTATGCTCCACAAAATCTGTGTGTCTATATGACAGCGAGTTATTTAATTGACTCTTTGCTGGACAAGCACTCACTCATCTTAAAGCGCATACCTATTCCTTTTGTTGCCCACAAAAGCTAATGGTTATTTGCTCCTGCGTTATGCCAAACGTCTGCATCTGCACTTACTGGTCCCACAAACAAAGCGTACCCCAGTCCAAGACTCCAAGACGACGACGGCCATCATCAAACTCAGATATAATCATAATAATTTTCCACGCTTACTTCCATCGCTGCAATAAATCCAAATCAAAAACCAATAAGAAATCTTGTTCAACTGGGCTTTTCTTCGGCTACGGACAATGATGATGGTCTGAGCCAGTGCGATCAGTGGAAGGGATCGTGTACTGACTCAGCTACTATGATACATGTGTGTGTTTGTTTGTCTGGCTGCCAGTCTGCCTGTGTGCATGACGGTCAGTCGGTTGGTCAGTCGGTACATGTACGTGAACTTGCATTCTCTAGATACGATAATAATGAAAATCCAGTATCTACAAAACGCATTCTCTGCCGACGGAACATTTCAACATTTAGCAGAGTGCTAAATAATGAGTAGTACGGCGATGACCAGCATCTCGGTGGGCTTCCTCTGAGAGATAGATAGATCATTATTATATCATTTGGGCAGAATGGTTGAGTGTAGACCCTGCGAACAGTTCGCACTGATGAAACCAAACCAAAACGCTAAAGTTGGAAATTAAACATAAAGTAAAATTTAAAGTGACTGACATTAAGCGATTATGCCATTTGGCTGGCACAAAAGTCATAATGACCCTTATTTATTTTATGATTTTGGAGAAGTCCCATCCATGCCCATGGATGCAGTACCTTTACAGTATACAGTAACAGAGATGTTTAATGTAGGCATATATGGTTTGTTACAATGATCCATTGCAGGAGAGTTAGCAACGACTTCCTCATTTAAGGCATAGCCCCCAACGTGCCCGAAAGTCTTGCCAGATGGATTTAGACGTGGGATGATCTGCTACGTTAAATGTGCTAAGCTACACCAGTGGGCCTCTCTAAACCCAGAACTCGCGCAGAACTATTACTTCGCAAAGAGACTGTAGACAACGAAAATTCGGCTGCTGCCACTGAATTGCACTTGCTACAACCGAATTGAGGTTGTCACGACAGAATTGTATCCCCTCAACTGAAATTTGGTTGAAGCAACATCTAATAGGTTGTGGCAAACTCTAATGTGGTTGTGACAACCTCTAATGTGGTTGTGACAATGTCTAATGATGTGATGGCTTCTAATGTGGGTATGACAACCTCGAAATTCGGTTATTTTTTCTGGAGGGGTGCATATACAGGTTGGACCATTTAAACCTGCCTAATAGTTTTTGGTAATAATAAAAACACAAACACAAATTAGTTGCTGTGAAATGATTTTTCTTTTATATCAAACAGTGTAAATTGCTTTTATCACTTGTGGAATATGGTATCGCGCAAAGCGGTTTTTTCTTTTTTCGGAATTTACATCACTTTTCGTAGTGTTTCGGTTCGAATAGCGGCCATTTCATGCCGAATATTGTCTTTCAATGCTTCCAGAGCCCGTGGCGTGTTGACATAAACTTTGGATTTCAACTAACCCCAAAGGAAGAAATCTGAAGTGGTTAAGTCGGGCGATCGCGGAGGCCAGTCATAATCACCATTTTTCGAAATTAGGAGATCGTGGAGCAAATGACGCAATAATGCAATCATGGCCCGGGCTGTGTGAACTATGGCGCGGTACACTGTCGGCCAAAATTCAATTTATCTCGTAAACATTTGTTGGTTCTGCAAAATACCGAGTGTAGGCAAACATTACTTGCGGACTTTAAAATTAAATATCGGACAATCGGGTATATTTTAGAAAATATTCCAAATTTGACTACTTGGATTGTTTTTCGATTTTAAGGAATGGCATTCCCAGACATCCCTTACAATACACCTTTCCGTATATAAATCAAATAAAAACATAGTTTCCCCTTATATCTGATGAAGGTATTGAAGAGAGCTTCTCACAATCAGCGAGATGTGCGCTTTCTAGTTTTTTTTTACACTCACTGATTGGGACCTACAATTTTACACCGGTTCCGAACGGTATTTTGAGAAGCTTTTTCAAGGCTAAGTAATCGTTGTGTCACCATCACTATGCGAGGCGACCATCGTCGATAGAACTGTAAGGTGGTCTGAGTACGGATTGAACTCACGTTCTCATGTACAAGAGCCGCGCACACTAACCATTGCACCACCGACGGCCACATATAAATCGAATTACTACGGATGAATTGCAGACAGGTGGTACTGAAATTCACCAAGGAACAAACATTGCAAAATATTGCAATATTTTTAGAACTGAATACCAATAAAATTCGTATTTAAAAATTAGTATTCAGGTATAAAAACATTATAATAATGTCAATATTTCTTCTCTGATGAATTTCAAAACCAGCTGTATGCATTTCCCCGCGGGCTGTTATAAACCGATCTGAAAACAAAAGAAAAAGTTATAGAGTTGCCAGAATTAAGGAGGAAAGAAAAAGTTATAGAGTTGCCAGAATTATGGAGGAACGAATTCTGATTTTAGAATTTCGGATTGAAAAGCTGTTGACGAAATTTGTGTTCTCAGTATGAGGTTCAAACGACGATTTATGATGGGCATATAACACTGCGCGACACGGCGTTAAACACATGACAAAATCAAATAGATTCTGAAACTAAACCAAAAAACAGAATACTCGTGCCCCCAAGATGTCCTAGATCAATTCTGGTAGGTCTTTAAAACACGAGAAAAGATTCTATGTCCTTCCATCATAATATGGGGAAGCTGCGATCACGTGAGTTGAAAGTTGAATGTAATTTCCGATTTTTGGACCGAAGTTCCTTATCGCAAATTGTGGGATAGGGGCTAAATTAAAAAAAAATTAAACAACTTTTTTAACACTATCTACTATATTACAACCCCGTATTATCAACTATATTTGGTACTTTTGCTTTGGATTTTGTCTAGACTAACATTTTGTTACGAATTTCCTTATTCGTCCTTTTTGCGTTGTTTTATTCCCAATAATAAAACAAGGTTCGTTTTAAATTACGATAATTACAACGGTTTAACTTCCTTTTATTTTACTTATATAGTACAACAGTTTACTTTATTTATAACACTTTAACAAGTCTTGTATTTTACTATCAATTCAAATGAAGGTGTATCTAGCGAATTCAAGAACCTTCTAGAATCTGGATGTTGTTGCTTATCTTTGTAGAACAATCTCGAATGGTGGAGAGTTATCTTTACTGAGGTGAATTCATGCTACTGGTTTATCGAGCTGGTACGTTGTTACAATGCATACTTTCAGGCGCAGCACTAACCGCCTGTTATTTACATACTGTTAGTAGAGTCATTAACAGTAAGCAAAAGCTTTTACTTATTCGTAACAATATGTTGGGAAATTTCTTGTTTAATGAGAAGTTTTCTAGATAGAGCCTGTAACCAATATTTAGTATATATCGTAGTTTTGGAAAAGTAATTTTCTTAAAAAAGTTAATTTTCTCAAAAAAAATACCTACCCATATTCGTAAACAAAGGAACTTTTTTTAAAAAATACCTTATCTTAAAGAAGTACCGTTGCTTAAAAAAGTACATCTTCTTACAATAAGTACCTTTTCTTAAAAAAGTAAATATTCTTAAACAAATTGCCTTTTCTTAAAAAACTACCTTTTCTTTAAAGAGTACCTATTTTGTGAAACAAAATAACTTTTCTTAAGAAAAGTACCCAGTCTCAAAAATGTACCAATTCTTGAAGAAAGAACCGATTCTAAAAAAAATTACCATATCTTAAAAAAAACTTTCCTTCAAAAAAATAACTTCTCGTAAAACAAAATAGATTTTATTACAAAAATTATTTTTCTTAAAAGTGCCTTTTCTTTTCTTGCGATAAGTAGCCTTTCTGAAAATAAGTATATTTTCTTATAAAACAAGTACCTGTTCTTAAAAAAGTACTTCTTTATAAATAAAAAAAATCATTACACAAAGTACTTCTTCTTAAAAACAGTAAATTTTCTTAAAAAACATTAGATTTTAATAAAAGAAGTACCTCTCTTTAAAAAAGCGCCTTTTCGGGAAAATATAATACATATTCTTACAAAAAAGACCTAAAAATATATTTTTTTTTGCAAAAAAATACATTCTATAAAAAAAATTACATGAGGTGTCAGAGGACACCCGGTTGAAACGAAGTTCCTTTCGCTATATATTATGTACTAGTTAGTTCCAACACACTTAAGGCGCCCGTTGAGAAGTACGATAATTTAAATGGATCTTTAAGAAAATATACTTTTTGTAAAATTAATAACTTTTTTTACGAATTTTTTTTTATAGAATGTATTTTTCTTTTAAAAAGTATATTTATTTTACCCGATGGAATGAGGAAAGGAGGACGACCAAGACTCCGCTGGAAAGACCGGACAGACGAATCCCTCCGTATCCTTGGTGTTACCAATTGGCCGGAAAAGGCGAAAGATAGTGCCAGTTGGTGGAATATGTTGAAATTTTTTTAAATAATTTATCGTATGTACGACATCTGACCTCATGAGGTTATAAAATAGTCAATAAAAGTAAGCTTGTATAATTGCGTGAATAACACAGTGCAACACGAAAAAATTTATCCATATACGGACAACACTACGTGATAAAAGACCAACAAATAAGACCCGTGTCTCCCAGCTTTGCCCAAAGTCATGCACTTTTTTTATGGGCTCCCAAAGATTTGGGGTCTCGGTGTCATTTTTGGAAAAAAGTGATAATTTTGTCAGGCTCATATCTTGCAAACCGTTCGAAATTTTGATTTATTTTCTGAGGGAATGTTTTAGCTCTTATCATAAAGAACAAAAATTGTGAACATATAAAATCAAAAGAACTTCATATTCAAGGTCAAAATCGCAAAAAACTTTAAAAAATTCAATTTTTTTTACCTGCCCAGAAGGTGATTTTCTAATTTTGATAATTTTTTGAAATGGGTTATGATAATGGGTTACGAAATATATAATTTTTAACTGTCGGTTAGATTGAACTTTTTCTTTGTGAAATTGGGCCTACCCAAATGATCCTACTATGATATAGCGGGCTTGGTAGCAGACCATCTCAAAGAGTACAGCTAAGAATGTGCAATTTGCCGCCATGTTATTATCTGTTGCACTATCGCCAACCATGATTTCGAAGTTTCTTGATCCTTCTTGTAGCAGCGCCATCTCTTTCTCAATTCCTCTTCCACTAATATTATTTATAAAATCTCTTGATGAATATTATTGGTACACTGAAAGAAAACTTTGTGCAAAATTACCCAAATTCATGCTCTGATATCAGTCAGAGTGCACTGGGCAACATAGGGTCAGCTATTCAATTGGGTACTATTACAAATTAACGTACGCAATTTTACGTTGTCAAACCATAGTGTCATTTGCTTTTATATTTACCCATAGAGAAAGGCAATTTACAGAATTTAGATAAAACTGTCAAACGTTTTGCTATAAAGTTTGGCACACATTGATATTCTCCAAGTGTCTATTTTCTCGTCGCTTATTAAAAACATTTCGCTGGCTAAGAGCCTATGATGACACTTCCATTGATCGAGTGTTTCACAAGAGACAACCAAGACAAGACACTTTTCTAAATACACAAATTTGACAATAGAGCCTTGGCCAATGCAAGTGTGTTGGCTATTAAAAACACTTGGAAATCAATTTGTTACTGACAATTCTTTATGAAATTGAAAATTTTCATTATTTATTGGGAAATTTAATAAATTGGACGCTGAGAAACTTTGGCAAAATTCCTTTTTTGTTTTTCCTTTCACAAATTAGTTCCTTTCACAAAGCAGTTCTTGATTTACAAATAAGAAGCAGGATATTTGCAACATTAGAATGTAAATTCAGCATTGCTGTTAGTAGTGTGGTTTACACTTTTGATTTAGGCAATAATGCCACATTTTCACAAAGCACAAACTGGGCAATATTACCGATGTTTATTTTTTCTGTGTAGTCTGTAAGGATTGTTGTTATCCATAACCATTAGAGTTGGGAATTTTAGTTAATTCAAGTGAGCGCTCTTTTTAGTTCAGCTCATCAAAATGAACTAGTTCATTCAGTTAGTTCATTGTAGCGTTTCAGCTTAACAAGTTCATATGAGCTGTAAAGTAAAGAGCTCATTGCAGTTCAACTTGTAGTTTTAGTTCAATCGGAGCGAATGATCGCGAAAATGATCTGATTTTTCCAGATTTTTGCCACCTTTGTGCAAATTGAGTGAGACAAAGAGAGCATGAACTAGAAAATGGCGAAGAGAACTGCACAACTGAAATACAAAAAACTGCTGAAACAAGTGAACTACTGAAACAAAAGAGCGAAACAGTGTGAACTAGTTCATCTAGTTCACAAGAGTGAATCGCTCAATTGAACTAGTTCGTTCGTGAACTACACAACTCTAATAACCATGTTAAAGAATAAATAAATTTTGGGAGGAAGTTCTTGGTGGCAACTTCAAACGTTTGTGGTGAGTTGGAGGGTGTTAGAGATTCAACATTCAAGGGCGGCACACTTTTAGGCTTAATTAGTATTAGGCTTCAAACTGTTAGATAATCCAGTTGCAATATGCACCATAAATGCATTGTTGACATTCTAATGATATTTAGACATACTGCAGATGTAAATGTTAGTTAAGGCAAAACTGAAAATCATTTTTTTGTAATAGTACGTTGTTGGAAATTTCACCACGATCAAATCGAGAGCATGCCTCTTCTTTTAAAAATAAGTGAAAACCTATTTTTAAATATGATTTTCATTTGAAATCGTGCGGATTTTGGTTATTTTATCTCTACATTTGTACATTTTGATAGATAGAATTGAAAATCGAGCAGTCCGATAAGAACTTCCCCCGATAGCGTTGTCGACTTTAAGAGTGGTAAGTATGCATTAAGAGTGGTCAATATGCATAAATGAAAGAAGCCCAGTGTGGAAAACTTGATTTGCTTAGTATAAATGTCTTATTGGTTCTACACAGAAAGGAATCTTAACAGATTATGGTTGATTACAGCACTGCGGGTCAATCTACTTTTTGCCAAAACTACCAAATAATCCCACTTGTCTTAACATGAAACTTAAACAGAAAATAGTTTTGAATTGTAACGTTATGCGTAGAACCCTATTGTTTTTCTTTGTTTTTTTTTTTGTAACGTTATGCTTAGAACCCTATTGTTTTTCTGACGCTGATGGCAGCAGCTATCCAGCCGTCAGATTTCTATGACTGTAATCCATGTTCTGTCTCTTGTCCCTTGTCCACTTGCAAGATGTCTAGTTAAGTTGCACTGTTCAGATGAAAATCATTGACAGCATTCCTTGGCACACGAATGGGGGGTGCTGGCAGGGGAACCGAATGTCAGAGTCGGAGCAGCAGTAGAATTGAAAGAGGGAATAAACAACACAATCTCAAGACCTATTAGTGTCACTGCAACGATGAGTACAAAACGCATCGAACTTCATCATAATGAAAGCCATTGGGTGGCAAATGTACAACCCTCCTGGCGGACGGGTTGGAACGGACCTCCTTTCGACTACCTCGTGCGCCAAGTAGCCAGACAATGTGTGTGTTGTATTCCAGACAACACACACGCACGCACACCAACACTGTCTCACATATATGGTAATTCAATTGTGTGTGTGTACGTGTGTGTGTGCCCGCATGTGTCCACGTATTTGTTGTGTGCGATGCGGTCGAGTTGTTTACTTTCTTCTTTGAATGCTTTTCACGAAGTGCCATTAAAAATGGCCAGAACTGCAATTACATGGATTTTTTGCGTGCCGGAGACATCAAGTGCTCCGTATGCCAGTAAATCATATCATACATATGTATGTATGTACCTACTGATACCTCTGTACGATATGTATCTATGTTTGTATATTTACATATGTATGGTCACACAGATGCGTATGGATGTGTGCATTTATGTTGATACGACAAAGACTTACTTACCTTAGTCGCAGAGCAGAGAAGGACAGTCATCATCATCATCATCATCTGCAGCAGCAGCAGCAGCGGCATCAGTCTCGCTGCATTCGAACATAAACAGACGATTTTTATTGAGTTGTTCGTTCGTTCGTATTTACTTAGTTGTTGGGGCTATTGAATGAATGTCTGAGGTCATTAAACGTCGTATAAACTGCTTAATTTTACAATTTCGCATTAACTTTGGCTTTTTTGGTCAATTCTTTGCCCTGCGCATATGTCAGTCAGCCAGTGAGCAAATCATTTCGGCCCGCAATTTCACTCGGACCTGGGTATCGGAAACAAACGTTTGAGGCAAAACAAAACATCTGACACCACTCAAGCCAACCAACCGACCATGGCCGTTTCAACACAAACTCACTTCTAAGTCTCTTGGCCACTTCTCGTGTGCTTTGGCGTCAGTAACGATTCGAATCCAGTGGTCGGTCGCGGCAAGCAAAACATTTCCATTGAGTTGGCAATTCTTACCTTTTCTGTCCGCATAAAAAACAAACAAACAACCAGACAGACAGACAGACGGAGAACAAAGTAAAAAGCGTGGCAAATCCCCTACAAAGTAAACACTGCAACACAATACAATTGTTGCTCAACATTGTTACGTCAAGTCGCTCAACGAACGACGTTACTGTAAGAGGAAATGTTCACATCTTGAAATGAGGTTGATTTCTGGAATTATCGTAGCGAAGACTTTACGCGAGCGCAATTGCTGCTCCGTGGCCAAGTACCCAAAGAAAGGCTTCAATTGCTAACTTTTGCATGCGACATAGAGCATGATAGCGTATCACCCAATCCAATGCACTGGCTACAGTTGTTGGGGTTGCCAGAGGCTGGCTGGCTCATAAGCGACAATTCAATCTGAAGGAAATGAAGAATTCCACAACTTAATTGCATTGTTTGGCATTAATGCCTGGACGTTGCAGCAATTGCTGCATCAAAGGACAGCAGAGACTGGTCACTCCATGTTCGTAGATAGGTGGTGTTCATCAAACACAATGCCAACCGTACTCTTTTGTTGCATACGAATGAATATCAATTATCCAACGCTGCCCCCAAGGCTGATATAGACAGAACGAAGACAATCTGACAGTTCGTTTGCTTAGACTACAATCGTAAATGAAATTAAGTAATTGGCCAAAGGTCAAGGCGCAATTTAAGTGAGATGTTTATTTTCCAGTCGTCTTCGAGATGGAAAAGTATCCATCACTGCTGAATTTGGTTGAGAATTGGATGAAGTTAATAAATAATCCGGGAGTATCTTTGAGAACGTGCTGGTCATAGAATTAGCTTGAAAGGCCAGACCGAGATCTTCGGTACATAAACGTCTTTTGTGACGCAAACAAAAGGCATTCATACAACGTGCATGGGACTGTCCTTGGAGGTGGAAAGTTTCTGATAGCCATTCACTTTTGAGTGGCCAGAAATGATTCCCACATGGGGCAGTCCAAGCAGCACTACTTCCACGCAGTATGTCCTGGGCAATGTCTTATCGGAAATCTCCATTAGCTAGCTAAAGTGAGATGGCGAAACGAATGAGCAGCCTGAGTGGTAATGCGATCACTGATACGTCTCAGGATTATTAGGTGAACCTTGTCACTGAACCTCTTCGAAGTAGTGGACATATTCTTCTGTCCTTTGAAGGCGGAAGAGCCAACACCCCTGACCAACGGCGGATCAAAATTGAAGAAACTAAAATCCAGTTTCGATACACTGCATTCTTTTCAGCGTCTGATCCATAATGGCCGGTTGAAACATAATCATCCTGGCCGTAGGTAAAATGCAAACCACGGTGGACTGGGTTTGCCTCCCGCCACCGTTATATAGGCAATGAAAATACACGAAGAAAATAATGAACAAAGAAACCCCCTAACTCTGGATGACCCTCGCAAACGTTATAAGGACCACGATTTAAGGATATGCACCCGGAATGTGAGAACACTATACAGGACGGGTGCCACTTTCCAACTGGGGGATATCATCACAGCTATCCAGAAAATGTGATGAATAGAATATAGTCGCACCAGAAAGAAAAACAGCGATATTTACTACAATTCGGGTTCGGATTTATAGTTGGCAAGAGACTGCGACACCTAGTTTCAAGGTTCAACCCAGTGAGTGAGCGCATAGCCACAATTCGCATCTAAGCGAAATATTTCAACATCTCGTTAATTTGCGTGCACGCGCCGACAGAGGATAAAGATGTTGAGGTAAAAGAAACATTTTATGAGCGTCTGGAGGAAGTATACGAACGCTGCCCTGACGACGACATTAAGATTATCCTTGTAGAATTTAATGCCACATTGGAAAAGGAAAGTGTTTTTCGACCAACCATCGGCAATCACAGTCTACATGATACCACCTCCGATAATGGAATAAGACCGATAGACTTCGCCGCTGCAAAGAACATGGTAGTTAGTAGCACACGATTCCAGCATAATAAAATACATAAGTCGACCTGGTTATCTCCTGATCACCGGACGAAGAACCAGATTGATCACTTGGTAATAGATGGCAGGCACTCTTTTAGTGTAATGGATATACGTGTGGTTCGAGGTGCCAATATCGACTCGGATCATTACCTGGTGGCTGCGAAAGTTCGCACAAGACTGAGCAGGGCGAAAATCGTACGAAGCCGAATAGAGGAAATGCTGGATATTGACAAGCTACAACTATCGGAGATATCAATGTCCTATCGACAGAAACTCTCTCTCCTGCTAGAGCAGAATACCCCCTCCCGAAGACCCAGATGCGCAGTGGAAGCACATCTCCCATTCTTTGGAAACCGCTGCAAGGACTGAACTTGGCTATCAAAAACCGCAGAAGGATAAGCCATGGTACGACGAAGAATGTTGCATTGCAACTGATGAAAAGACGCTGCACGTATAGCAACAAAACAATCAGTTACAACGCGTGCTGGGAGTGAGCGGTTCAAAAAGCTGCGAAGGGAGGAAAACCAACTATTTAGGCGGACAAAATGGCAGTGGGAGCAGAGAGGGAGTGAAAAAAACGAAATGTGCAGGATGACTGGTGAATCCCGAAAGTTTTTCCAGAGGGTAAGAAGATCGAATAACGGGTCTAATAATTGGCTGCCCTCCTGCATAGACGAGAATGGAAATCTGGTGACTGAGAAGCAATGTGGGCGCAAAATGTGGAGAGACCAATTTTCAGCACTACTCCACTCAGATTCTTCCACTGAAGATAAGGGGTACTGATAGTGAAAGATAGTGTCTACCTCGATTGGAGTCTCACTGTATTATGTCCAGTATTCAAAAAGGGTGATCCGTGTGTCTGTTCCAACTATCGCGGAATCAGTCTTTTATACATCGCGTATAAGGTCTTGTCGAGCGTTTAATGTGAAAGACTAAAGCCAATTATTGAAAACCTGATTGGACCGTACCAGTGTGGTTTTAGACCAGGCAAGTCCACAACTGACCAAATATTCACGCTTCGCCAAATCCTGGCAAAAACCCACCAAAAGCAAATCGATACATATCATGTATTTGTCGATTACAAAGCTGTATTCGATAGCCCCATACGGGTAAAACTGTACGAAGTTATGCCTGAATTTGGGATTGCGGTAAAACTGCTCCGCCTCTGTAGAATGACGCTGACCAACACCAAATCAGCAGTGAAAGTGGGGAAGACCTCACTGAACCGTTCTGTACCAAGCGAGGACTGAGACAAGGCGACACACTTTCATGCAATCTCTTCAACATCTTAATGGAGATAATAATGAGAAAAGCTGCAGTAAAAACGAACAAGACCATCAACTCCTAAAGCCATATGTTGCTGGCGTATGCTGACGACATAGAAATCATTGGGCGAAATTTGCGAGAGGTTACTGGAGTATTTTCAAGAATCGAAAAGGAATCAGCGAAGGTGGGTCTTGCTGATAATGATGACAAGACAAAATTGATAGTGTCAACGACTAGAGAACCTCTCGACTTGGTCCGCACTTGAACGTTGGCAACCAATTTAATTTTGAAGTGTTAGATGAATTTGTCTACTTGAACCCGCCGTGAACAAGGACAACAACGTCAGCCTGGAGATAAATAGGAAAAATGTGCTTGCAAATAGATGCTATTTTGGGCTCAGCAAGCAGTTTAGGAACAAAGCCCTCTCTCGACGGACAAGATTCCAGCTGTATCAGAATCTCCTTTAATCTGTCTTGACATATGGGTCCGAAACTTGGGTCATATCACAAGCGGATGAAAAACACCTGGGAGTATTCGAGAGAAAAATTCTCCGTAGCATATATGGTCCTGTTAGGAGAAACAGTGAGTACCGACATCGCTTCAACGCAGAGCTATATAATCTCTATTCTGACGTGGACATAGCTAGTCGAATCAAAGTGGGCCAATTACGTTGGCTAGGCCATGTTATAAGAATGGATGAAGATGAGCCAGCGCGAAAGATTTTTGATAACGTACCCGATAGAAACAGGAAAAGAGGACGACCAAGACTCCGCTGGAAAGACCAGACAGAAGAATCCCTCCGTATCCTTGGTGTTACCAACTGGCGAGAAAAGGCCAAGGATAAAGCCAGTTGGAAGAATATTTTGAAATTTGTTTAATTTGTTTGTTTAATTAATATGTGTAAGACGTCTGACCTCATGAGGTTGTAAAATAGTCAACAAAAGTAAAAGTATATTTGAGAACGAGCTGGTCCAAGAATATGCCTGAAAGGCTAAACCTAGATCTGCGGTACACAAATGTCTTTTGTGAAGCAAATAAAAGGCATTCATACAACGTACACTGAAAGAAAAGTCGTCACGAAACGATATGAGGGCTAAATGAAAAATTGAAAAAAATTAAACAACAACTTTTAATGGGAAGTTTTCTTGGTGGAGCCTGTAACCAATATTTAGTATATATTGGGGTTTTGTAAGTAAAAAAGTAAATTCAGAAAAACCAAAGTGAAAGTAGTTAAAAAACTTAAATTTTTTATAAATAAGTGCCTTTTATTAAAGAAAGTAAATTTTCTCAAAATAAATACTTATTCATATTCTTAAACAAAGTACCTTTTCTTAAAAAAAACATTATCTTAAAGAAGTACATTTGCTGAAAAAAAGTAAATTTTCTTACAAAAAGTAAATCTTCTTACAAAAAGTACATTTTCTTAAATTATTAAATATTCTTACAACAAATTTTTTTAAAAGAATACCTTTTTTATGAAACAAAATAACTTTTCTTGAGATACGTACCTACTCTTAAAAATGTACCTATTATTGAAAGAAGGACCAATTCTATCAAAAATTCCCATTTCTTAAAAAAAAACCTTTTCTTCAAAAAAATACTTTCCCTTAAAAAAATACATATTCTTACAAAAATTCCTTTTCTTATTAGTACCTTGTCTAAAAATAAAATAAAACCTTTTATTTTCTTTTCTTGAGCCTTCCTGAAAATAAGTAAATTTTCTAAAAAGTAACCTTTTCCTAAAAAGAGCACCACTTCTTTAAAAAGTACCTGTTCTTAAAAAAAAGTACCTGTTTGTAAAAAAATGCATACTGTTGTGGCTTTTTCTTACAGAAAGTACTTCGTCTTTTCTTAAAAATCATTAACTTTTATTAAAAGAAGTACCTCTCTTTAAAAAATTGCCTTTTGGTTAAAATATAGTACATATTCTTACACAAAGGACCTACAAATATACTTTTTTGTTTTAAAAAATACATCCTATAAAAAAAATTTTCTCAAAAAAATGTATCATTTTACAAAAAGTATCTTTTCTTAAAGATCCCTTTAAATTATCGTATTTTTCAACGGGCACCTTAGAAGTAGTACATAATATATAGCGAAAGAAACTTCGTTCCAACCGGGTATCCCTGACACCTAATGTAATTTCTTTTATACACATACTTCTTATGGGAACCAAAGTTTCCTAGAAACTTATTACACACGTCCTTATTCATAAAAACTTAGGTGAGGTTTTGGAAAACGATTTATCATACAAAAACGTCTCTCAAACCTCTCACAACCTTGTATGAATAAGGAGTATAAACTTTATATAGAAACCTGAAATTCTGTTGCAGGTTAGTACTCACCTACTATACAACAATTAGGGAATTCACAAGGTGTACTAAGGTTGTAGGTTTTAAGAAAATAGAAGACCTCCAATAGCACATATGTGAACACCCTGTAGTAAATGCATATACATACTACAATCCAAGGCGTATTGAAGAAGGTGGTGGCACTAGAGCAAAGTGTATTTATATCAAGTGGAAGCATTATACGTAGTTGTAGTTGTAGGCAAAAACTACAGGCATTTGGTTTTTATTTCATAACGACGTTGTGTTAAACTCTGCATGTCTGTATACCAACAATAAAAGTAAACAAGAATGTACCGAAACAAAATACACATGAATTTGACAGTTGCTAGGTACAACGTCATGAACATACTGAAGTCAGCTGTGCTAATGCTACCACTTGATATAAATACACTTAGCACTAGATGTTATTGGGCGACGTCTAATTAATTAAATTGTCAAAATCAGCTGGTTGTGAGAAGAGTATCTCAGAAACCTGGTTCTAAATTGTTTCGAAAAGTTCAATTTTTGAAACACCTGTGGCAACGGTTATTTTTAATATAAAAAATAAAAATAAATTTATAGAAAAAAACATAAATAATGTTAATTCATGATTGGTTTTATTATTTACTATTCAACATTTCACACTTATTTGTATTTAATAGTAATAATAAGGAACAAGTCGACTTTATGTCTTCTTATATCAAAAATGTTATGGAGAAAGGGGTAGAACACACGATTTTCACCACTAAATGGTAAATACACAAGTTGGGGGAAATCCCTATTTTAGGAGTTAAGGGCCTCCAAAGTCCGGATAACACGGAGTTTTTGTAGCACGTTTTTTTTTTGTCGGACAATTAATTTGTATGTTTGGCCGGGCTCAGGGACCAGGGAGAGAAATAGATCTATTCCTTAATTTTTATTTCTGGATTTTTTGGATTTTGAACGGCCAATATTTCGATAACAAAGCTGGCTATCAAAAATTTTCATTTAATTTATTTTATTTATTTTGCCTTATATTGTCCGCTACAAGACAAATTCCTTTAGATGCTTTTTAAAACATAGTAGCCGAACTTTGGAGGCACGAACTTTACGAGGCCGAACTTTGGAGGCCCAAAATTCCTAATATAGAATTTTACCCAAACTTTTGTATCTTACATTTTCAGCATAAAATTATATCTTGTACCCCACCGGTGGACCGGTTTTCAGTTTTTGATTATGAGGCGAATATAAACAAACTTGATTAGCTGTGTTGATGCAACCACCTTTTTTACTACAATGGTAAACAAATGGCATCAGCTGATCGCTTAGTACACCGCAAAAACATATCTGCAAAATTTGTACTATCGGACATCACTTTTGGTTGGAAACAATTTACTACAGTTGTACAACTGTTGTAGAACTTTAGCACATACTACACATACAACAGTTAGGACACTCTTGTAAACACCCTAAATATGTCGAACGAAATTAAAATGTTTCGGTGTGAACGGATTGAAAGAAATTTGAAATTGAGAGGTCGAAGGAAACATGGCTTTGGAAACATTCAAATGTTGCTATATACATGTTGCTTTTAAACGGTGTCTCAAGAAGTATGCACTTTTTCATTTTAAAATGAAAACACGTATTTTTTGAGATAGTTGTGATATTTTTATTGGATTGTAAAAAAAGCATGTTCCGATTAAGTACGTAATAAAATATCCGATGACTCGCCATTACTCTTTTCATGCAATTTTCCCTGACTTTTTCACAGAGATTTGGCTGTATCTCACCGATGACTCGTTGGATCTCGAAATTGATGTCAGGAATTATTTCTGGTTTATTCGCATAAACCCGAGATTTCATAAAGAGATTTTCAAAACATTACACTAAATGTAAAAAGTGCAATCTTACTGAGATACCCTTTATGTCGCACAAACAACTTAGCTTTTCGCAGGCGGAAATATTTCCCCATTATTTACCAAGCATTTTTTGTTTCTTTATGGAGTTTAGTAAAATTTCCTGCGAAATGTACGGGCCTTAAATCTGAACTATTAATTCAGCCAACCATTTTGTCTTTAATTTTGCAAACACAAAATCACACAGCTCCACTCAAAATTGTGATATATGGACTGAATTACTTATGACTTAGCTCCAAGTGAATGTCAAGGGCATCTAATCGCTTAGCATTCATAAGGCAGTGATATGATTGTTCTGGAGTTTAAACTGTTTTTGGTTGATATTTAAGGTATTTTCGTTGTTGTTTTCTTGGTATAATAAAAATGCCTGGCCAAGTTTGCATCTGTTAATCTTATTTTTTTTCATTTCATTTGATTTATTTCAATATTTTAAAATCAAATCGAAATCCATTGTGTTTGATTTGAAGTTATCCACATGGAGTTATCCTCTTCATCGATTCTCCTAGACTTCAGATTCATCCTTTCATGCATATGAACACTCTGCAACATAAATACACATCCACACACACAGTACAACATTCGTACAAACACTCGCTCACATGTCAAAATGGATGTGTAGAACACAAGGCAGAGAAATGGACTGAATAAAAGCATCCAAATCGGACACTAAATGTGTCCGAGGAACTCTCTTAATTGTCATGTTGATTGATTTACGATGAACAGGTCCTTGTTTTGATATGCGTATAAATTGTACTCGCTGTCAGTCCAAACGGTGAGAGGCATCTCAACGAGAGCTCACATCAGTCGGCGGCGGATGTGGATGCGACTTCCATTAGAAAGGAGCAATAGCGGCCCAGGCCCATTATTAAAGGTTTTCACCAACGATTCCTTCACTACGATAGCGACTCCTAAACCCTGATATTGTGTTTGTGGGAACGGGAAAAAAATGAAATGGATGAACTCAATTGGGGTTTTGGTGACTGTTGTTCACTCATACAGTTGTCGTTGGAGAAAATAATTGATTTTGAGTGCAGTGAATAGGAAACTTTCATTTCCAATCAATACTCGTACTTATGCCAGCCAGCATTCCTTTAAAATCGTGTACTCGACGACTATACGTTCATCTTTTTGTGTGTTGTACTGCCTTTTGGTAAAGGCCACTGGGGTAATGATGTTCCCTTTTCAAAACCACAATTGTTAGATGCCGCCCTACTATGTCAACAGTATTGGGTAAATGGCCACATGCTCGTAGTCTGCTTCTATTTTGATTTGATTCCTGTTGATTGATTTTTTCTCATTCTCAGTATAGCAAGGGGATGATTGTGGAACATCCCCCGCTCGTTTGACTCTCGTTTCGAGGGATTTGAGGAATGTGGGTTCAATCGTCATGTGTAAAAGCAAATCCATTTTGTGTAGATACTTGTTTATGTTTTGTTGGAATGTTTCGGAGCTGCTACATGCACCTTTCCTCCAAGGACCAACCATTGGAGTGTATGTATTAAGGCGTAAGTGTTTGTGTGTACACAATGTCTGTCGTGTGTGTTATCCTTGTATCTTGAAGTAATGGAGTCCTTTATAGAAATCTCTATAATTCAATGTATTGATTATTGCGACATCCAAAGAAAACACATCAGCTGTAATCAAGTCATTACAATAGATTATTATTTCTCTGTAGTATCTACAGATTACACGAATACTGGAAGACATTTTGATTGTCGGGGGAATAGAAATGTTTTTGTGTACTAATTACGAGGGCTGCTTGTGATTGAGAATCATCGTGTTTGGAAAACATGGCTTCCATTACCTAGTACAAACAATTTCCGCCACAACTACTTAGTAAGATGAAGTACTAATGAAGTTTAAATTGTGCTGGCCCTGGACAGTAATTTCATTCAGTTTTACCTATTTTGTTAAAGTTAAACTGGCTCGAATAAGGAATAAAGTAAAATCCCATCAGAGTTGAACTTGTGAAAATTGTGTTATGGTTCATATGCATGAAAGGATCTATCAAATAGTACGCGTTCTTACCGCGAAATGAGTTGAAAATTTCTAACTTAAGATTGCGGGGGAGAGAAAGAGACAAATACAGTTTGACCTTTATCGGACACTGGCACAATGTGCATTTTGGTTGTTGCATAAAAGGTTTAGAAATTTGGTTGACATTATTTTAAAACTGTCTTCCACAAGCCACAAAATACTGCATAACACTTATCCGGCTGAGCGTATGCTCTACACTCACAGAAAAACTTGATGAGCCAGCCGAACTAGTCGTAACCGAATTTAGAGGTTGTCACAACCGAAATAAAGGTTGTAACAGCAGAATAAGAGGCTGTTACAACCGTATTAAAGGTCGCCACAAACTAACTAGAGGTTGTCACAGCCGAATTAGGGGTTATCACAACCGTATTTGAGGTTGCCACACCCCAACTAGAGGTTGTCACAACCCAACTAGAGGTTGTCGCAGCCGAATTATACCTTTGTGATTTTTGTCTTCCAATATAGTGACGACTTATTATTCTGACGTTTTGTGTCTGTTGATTTAGGATATAAAGCGTTGTCTTGACAGGCGAATACAGTACATCTCTAACGACCGACATTCAAAATTTTCAAACCTGTTAACATCTACATGTACTGCACGCTGATACAAGTGGGCATTTTCTGAGAATTAATACGTTTTAACGGAAAATCTGTAATTACAAAATTTAATTTCTCAGGTTTGAAGTACGTACAATTATGTTGCCGTAACCGAATAGAAAATTAATTCTGTTATCCCCATAGAATTCATGCGAAATTCGGTTACAGACTTAATGTCAAATTCGGTTCTTCCGACCGAATTGATATCAAATTCTATAGTTGCAACCGAATTGATGTTAAATTCGGTTGTTGCAACTAAATTGATGCCTCATTAGGTTGCTGCAACCGAAATTATATTCAGCTTATTGACATGACGAATATGATGAAGTATTCAATTGATGGCAACCCCAATTCCGTGACAACAGCCGATTTTGCGGTTGCTACAACCTAGTTGTCAAAAATTAGTTCTCTGAGTGTTGGAATTACACGCTGAAAAATATCGGCCCCAGCAACATATTGCAGGAAACATGTACATGTTTGCAAGCACTATTTTCATGAATTGAAGATTTGCTGCTTTTTTGTTTCTTTGTTGTTTGTCTCGTATTTATTTTTAGCGGTTTTCAACAAAAAAAGTCACATTTGGGTCTCAAAAACATATATTATAACCTATTAGTAATTTTGCCTCAAACATGTTATATTGAATAGCAAACACAATGTGTTTGAGTACAAGTATAGTACATTTGCGACAAGCTACATACAAACACGTTATATTTGCACCCAATCAACATTAAAGACAGATTTTTCAGCGTGTACATAATATTATTGCCTTACTTGGCAGCTTTCTACCAATTGGGTCTCGGACCCAGAAACCATGATTTCCAATTACCTATTGCCGACATTTTAGGCAACCACTAAAAGCACCAGTTGTTTTGATTCTGGCAGCTAGCACATCAGCTGTATTTTCGACGTGTTGAAAATCTGAACATTCTGCTTCTTCGGATAATCTGAAAGAAGTAGTTCCACTGTAAAAAACTAGATGTTGACACCACTATAAGGATATAATTATTCGTCCCTGTCAGTAGTAAAGGAAATTAATAACATTTCTTTAAAATTTATTATAATTTTGTAACTCGTATATAACCATGGGAAGTGACATGGTTAGAGTGTGCGACTGATGCACATGAGAACGCGGCTTATACAGAGTGGTCCAAATACAAGTAGATTTTTAAAAATAATATAAAATTAACTAAACTTAATTTATTTTGCTAGATTCTGGCTATATTAGAAATAACTAATACTCCCATTACTAACACGCTGAAAAAAACGGACCCTGTAACATATTGTCTCAAACACATTCTACAGGAACCATGTATAAGTTCGGAGCACTCTCCAAATATTCACATGTTTAAAGTCCTAAACACACTCACGTTTTAATGCAGTTGTAACCACCCATAGCCTCGCGAGGCAGACAATAAACGTATTTTTTTCGTAGTTTTCACAGCCTACCACTGTTTTAACGCAACCATTAAACTGTTTACTTGCAAAGAAGCATATGGAACCACATCGCATGTTTTATTGCAAACATCCATATTCTTACGTCGAAGCATTCACGTGTTTCCTCCTAAACGAACAACGAATGAATGCATGAAACCAACTGACTGAAAGAATAAAGCAAAAATACTGTTATAAACTTGTAATGACATTAACCTAGGCTGATAACAATCTCTACTGTTCCCTCCATTAATATTTTGCTGCCAACACAGCATAGCGACAAATGAAAATAAAGTAAACAGTGTACCAAACACAGCTGTATTTGTAACACAAACAGAGCGGTATTTGGATCACAAGCACATTTATTAGAACATATTAATTGAATAGAAATCACAATGTGTTTGGACACTAGTATACTATGTTTGCGATAAGCTTCACACCCGCGTTATATTTTCACCCACAGAAGACAACAAGACAGATTTTTGAGTGTGTCCGGAACACGATTTCATTCATGTCGGCTAGCCGCGGCTGGCTTCGTAGTAACTCATCCTGTCAGTCCAATTTTCCAATACTTTGCCGACAGTTTCGGGTTCTATCTCACGAATGGCTTTATGATGAAAACTCTGTTTTTTTTCGTTGTTTGGATGCAAATTTAACGTGTTTGTAGGTGCCGCAAATATAGTATACTTGTGTCCAAACACATTGTGCTAGCTATTCAATGCTACATGTTGAAGGCACAATAATTAATAGGTTATAATTTATGTTTTGTGACCCAAATGTGGCTTTGGTTGTTGGAAACTGCTGAAAACAAAAACGTGACAGACAACAAAGAAATAAATAAGCAGCAGATCTTCAATGCATGAAAGCAATGCTTGCAAACATATATAACTTTAGGGGTGTGGATCGTTTTTGGGTTATTTCCATAGCATAGGTTTTTAACGTCATTCTACAAGAAACTACATATATTATTACCAGCTATTCGTTGTATCTCAAACATGTTATACTAAAATACAAACACGTTATATTTGCATCCAGGCAACACAAAAAAAAACTAATTTTGTGGCCGTGTACAGATACTCAAGCCACTATTAATCTGGCTTTTCTATCTCTTTATGAAAAAACTAATTTGAGACCAATTTTTATCATACCAACAGAATTACAATTCGAACAATCCATAGAGTAAATCATACTAGAGAGAATATTGACATTTCCTTTCACACTCTACTTGATGCGGTCGGTGTGATAGAGAGATGTTTGACGAAAAGTGGCATACACCAGGTGGAATTACAATAACTTCTTGGTTTAATTTTTCATGTCGTTTTGGTGAAAAACTGTGAAATTTAAATGTGTTTTATACTTTTTTATCGACTGTTATTGTTAGCATACATTTGTGTTGTATTTAACACAATAATTTTAACACACAAAACGAAATGCCGTTGTTGTCATTTTGTTCGTTGTTTTGAACCATTGCCTCTATCTGGTATTAGTAAAGCAATTATTTTCAACATCGAACGTAAATATCACACCAGGCCGAATGTCATAAATTTGGTGAGAGAACTATTACGTCTACTATACGTTTTAGTCTATGGAACAATCTGTCACGCTCTTTAAACAATTCACATTGAAGTCATACTATTCATATAAAAATTCATGCAATTTCTTCTTTTCTTGCAGTTTTCAACAAAAACAACTCTATGTCAGCTAAAGCCAGAATGTTCAACGGTAAGTCTGGTTTTCGTTACATTTATATAAAAATATATTTGACTGCGAAATACATGGAGACGTATAATCTTTCAATTATCTTTCTAACTACCAAACCTAACCTAAGCACCAACTGTCTTTGAACGTACATGTGACCTTGAAAAACTAGATTTTAAATCATTTTAAAAAATGTTTTGAAAATCGAAAATTGTCTGTCGACGTGGTTCTGTCTTACAACAAATATGATTTAAAACTTACAATATAGTGGAATGTATTTGCATCCTTAACCCCATTAATTTGTGGTACCTTCAATGAATGACTGTATGTATGTCTACTCCTATATTCCCAGTTATATCCATTTCCAAATCCAAATTAAAATGTTACTAAAAGTGTCTAAAACTTTCCAAAAGATCTCGTGCTCAGTAGAATCGAGCACTCCTGAATTTGCACCGAATTAGGCAACATTCTACAATCGTACAACAAACTGCCAAAAGAGGCGTGCATCGACAACGACGACTGCTCACTTCTGTGCTTGAGTGTTTAATTGATTTGTAGAACAAAACTTTTTAATGTAACCAACTCTTTGAGAGTCTTGTATTTGTGAGCCTTACTGCTGCCTTGCGGTGGCGTTGCAGGGGTAAATTTCGCAAAACTGTGTTCCATTTACATCCGGATACAAATACATTGTACTCGCATAGTTGTAATGTTTGCGTTGTTCGCTGCCGCACTTTCCAGCAAACATTTGAACTCGTTGTGGTGGTGGTGGCAATCAAAAGTAAGGGCAGGAGCAAGGAGTTACTATCAACCGGTGTAATACAACGGCATTCCAAAAAGATAGCATGTAGAAGGCCCTTCAAAAGTAGTCGTTCAGCAAAAACAAAAATCAATGGATTAGTTGTATGTTACTTTCTAGTAAAAGGGAGAAAGGAGTATGGAATCCGACTGGCGATCCTACAGACTCCAAAAGAATGTAGCGTATTGTCATATGCACGAGCAAGTGCAAAATGGTCGTATAGCTGTAAAATTGAATCGTCCAATTTATCCCAGTCAATTAGAGTTGAACGTTTTGTACGCAGAGCCAATACTTGTCGTCAACAGGTCACAGAGTCTGTGGTGACATTGTCTTCAAAAACGCCTTTAAGAAATTGTTTGCATTTGTGTATAAACACGGCATTATGGGCGATGTTGTCTTGTACGTTGTCGTCGATAAAACTTGTTTAACTACTCAATTGGTCGAGTCTTCAGGACATCTTAAACGATGAGTGCACGACCTTATTAAAACGCTGATGACATATCAGTGACAGTCCATCGCTATCGTGGGCGATATTTTCATACAAGTGACCAACAAGTCGCAACCGATCAACTGAGCGACACTTCGTTTATTGCGTCGTTGACGACCCTGTGGGCGACATATTAGGAATTTTATCAATAACGACATTCCTGGTGACATTATCGCTCATATAATTACCAACGATAATGTGGCGACATCATGACAATGCTATCTTTGACGACCAACTGGCCGACATTTTTGTCAATATGGTTAACGCCGATTATATTGGCGAGGCTATATGCCTTCATGTCGCAATAGAGAGTACAGTTAGCAACAAATTTTCCTTAAATGTAAACGTAAATTTTAATTTTAATTATTATCATGACATTAAAAATATCGTTCTATCCATGGCGTTGGGGTTCAACTGATAATTTTAATTATCCATGGTTTTCTTCCCTTCTTTCAGAAGTTATTGTGTCCCATTAGGTTTTGTTCATATTTCGTCCCGCTTGTTCTATTTTCTCCTATTAATTTTGACGGCAACGTCAAATTGTTTCTGATGGGTGACAAGGTAATGAGATTATCCCTCACCATATCGTCAATAGAGTGCGGAAGTATTTTGTACGCGACGAACAAAATATTTTGTCATGCAGCTGGTCGTTAATGAAAATGTCTGTTAGAACTTCATCAAAGACAGTTTTAGCGACAAATGTCTGAAAAACAAAATCCAAAATGTATAGCAGAAATCATTAACGACTTCTTGGTCTACGACGATTTTGCCAACTGGGTAGTTCTATTGTAACTACGTTCCATTTTTTTAAAGTGTAAGCAAATCATTTCAGTTCCATCTTTAATTATTTTTATTTTAATACAATTTTAGTATAATTATTAGTTTCGTATATTCTTTCGTATATAATACTCATAATTGATTTGGTATTTTTATACAACGAGATAAATTAACAAATTTCAATTCATTATTTGAATTTAATAAATTGAATAGAGCTGCTGAATTATTCAATACAACTCCAAGTGAATGTAAAATTAGCATACAAAAAGACGATATTGCAGAAATTGTCGGTTACTTTGCCGTCAACGATATAGTTATTCATAATGTCGTTTAATTCATGGTTGACAAAAAGATCATTCACAGTATCCCTTACTTCATCGTCAACGACAAGATCATTCACAATCTCGCTTACTTCGTCATCACCGATTTTTGCCACATTTGTACAGGTCTTTCTTTCACGATTTGTATGAAATGTCCTCAGTATGTTTTTCAAGACTTAACACGGTCATCTTCAAGATACAGCCACATACACAGTCAAACAAGACTTATCGACGACAACGTACAAGAAATCGTCGCTCGCAAGGTCGTGTTTACATACAAATACGAACAATTTCTTAAAGGCGTGTTTGAAGATAATGTCGGGAAGTGTTCATTCTCAGGTTGACCATCTTTTGTTTCGGCGATGGCCACCTCGCTTCGACTAATTTGCAGTGAAAACAGACTTTCTACAAGTGTTCGTGGACCTTCGGGACATGTAATGGGAAAATAAGATAGCCTTCGACATTTCAAAAATGCATTCTATCTCACTGGATTGTGGTGTGCTTCCCATGAACATTTTTTAGATCTTGTTGCCTAAATCATATGTTGCAGAACAGCTTACTGTGCAATGACCTTCCATTCGATTACTGGTTCCGTAGGACAGAAAATAAATCCATCAGAAACTGTTAGCAACAGCTGATATGCTGTTTGCCAGCAAAAATGCCTTGTTTTCCTTCCTTTACACGCAATGTCTTCCATGGCGGGTAAAATTGAGTGAAAAACAATTTTATATAAATGCAATATCGTATAGAATAACTTCATTTCGGAAATAGTCTTCACATTTAAATATAGACGTCGCTCAAGGAAAAAGTTATCGGTATATGGAATATTTTTTTAAATTTTTTTTAATAATTTTAAACAACTGTGAAAAATGTTGTTACAAAACTAGAAACAATATAAAAAAATTTTAAATATGAAATATAAAATATGTAATAAACTGAATAATAAAATAATAAATATAAAATAAAGAAATGCGGTGTTAAGCCCACCACTGAAATGAAAATCCCTGTGTCAGAAACTGCGAAACCTTCCTCGATTTACCCCAGGGGAAAATATCGAAACAAAAAAAGTTCTTTTGTTCTTTTACAATTTTTAATATAAGTTTTCATATTTTTCCATAATACATTGTAATTTCATTTGTAATATTATTACTTAAAAACTCCAAAATCCATAATTATAATAATACAGGGTGGAGAGCGGAAGTTTGCTTATTTGGGAATGAAATAAAAAAATTATGAACCTTAGAAAAATTTATTTTATATTTTAATTATATTCAACAGTAAGGAAATTTTTAAATTACATGATTTTAAATAGTATATCTCGCAAATGTCGACCTTCGCTATCCACACACTGCTGCATACGTTTTCCGAAGTTTTCATGAAAGAGAAAGAAAAGTAAGGGCCAATGATGCCTACTCGTAATATGGCGCACCACACAATGACGCGGTCCGTATGCCGAGGCCTCTGGTGGAGTTCTCCGGGGGTTTGTTTCACTCCAGTACATAAAGAAACAAAAAGCACCAGATCTTCTAGTCACAAACCACTTTATGAAAAACCCTTAGAAATGGGTTAAATATAGTTATTTTTTCGATTGGACGGTCCGTTTCCGAGATATTTTAGTTTTAGCGAGTTTTTTTTTAAATAAAAGTGATACCGTATTCAAGACATCCATAGGTTATAGCCTTCTAAGGAAGTACAAAATGTATTATTTTTTCGATTGGACTCTCCGTTTCCGAGATATTTGCATTAGAGCGTTTTAGCGATTTTTAATTCCAAAAATTTTAGTTTTAGAGATTTTTTTAAAATTAAAATTATGCCGTATTCAAGACATCCATTGGTTAAAGCCTTCTAAGGAAGTACAAAATGTATTACTTTTTCGATTGGACTCTCCGTTTCCGAGATATTGGCATAAGAGCGTTTTATCGATTTTTGATTCCAGAAATTTTAGTTTTAGCGATTTTTTTAAATAAGAGTAATACCGTATTCAAGACATCCATAGGTTATAGCCTTCTAAGGAAGAACAAAATGTATTATTTTTCCGATTGGACTCTCCGTTTCCGAAATATTGGCATAAGAGCGTTTTAGCGATTTCCGGGTTATAGGCATTTTTTATTTCAGCGTTTTTACTATTTTGGCGATTTTTTGTAAAAAAATTGTTTCATGCGGATTGGAACAATTAGTGAGAAACACTTAGAAACTCGTAAAAGTTTGTTATCCTTTTCCATTGAACGCTCCGTTTTCGAGATATAGACACTTTTTGAAATTTTTTCATATTTTTTCATACTTGGATGACCCATTACCTATCGCCATGGGTAATGGACAAGGCCGCTTAGCCATTCCCCATGTGTACCCATTATTTCCCCATACCCTGTGGGTAATGAGTAAACGTTCATTACCCATTCCCCATGGTGATGTGTATGGGTTACTTGGGTGGTAAATACGAACTCTGTAAGCACATAAATACAGTTATAATTGAAAAGTATCACATGTGTGTTTAAGTTAATTTGTGTCATCCACAATAATAGTTCCTCCAGACAAGTGTCCACAATTTGTTGCATGTGTTTTTGTGAAGGCGTCAATAGTGGCGTCATATTCAACGATTATGTTTAAAAGTCTCACTTCACCTCAATTTATGGTAAAACTAGTGAAATTGAAAAATAAATGAGATTCATAAACTAGTGTGGTGAGATACACTAACTGGGCATATTCGTTTTGTCAATAACAAGAAAATATACCTGGACTTTAATGACCTTCTTTTGAAAAATGTGTTTCAACTGTTGTTTTAACAAGTTCTGGGTCTGTACAGCGTAAAATGTGAAAATGTATACTCGTACTTACCATATTTTTCGGTCGATGATATTTATAAACAACATTGTTTTGTAACAAATTTGTTTGTCACTTTCTGTTACAAATTAGAAAGTGTAAAATCCTCGTGTTACATTCAAATATAGTTGTTTCTTTTTACAGCAAATCCTCTTATGAAATATCGAATACATAACTTTGTAACATGTGTTTTTGTATGAGAAATTAATTTATGATTTCAATGACTAATATTTGAACACGAATTCTAATATTGTACTTTTTATTAGATGTATTTTCCATTTCAGATGAATGAGGTTTTACAAAATACTCAAATTGGTTAAAACAACTTAATTTCAGTAGTAGCAACTGGGATTTTAGCAAGACCTATTTTTAATCTCTCAATAACATTGACAAATAATTCTAATCTACGACAAGTATGAATTCTAGTCGAAATATAGACTTTAGGATTGAATTTTCATTGCTTGAATTGAATCGCAACTAATCTTTTCCCTGTGTGTAAAGTTGCCGCCTTTCGGCCGCTCTAAGGAATTCAGTTGATTTCTAATGCGATTTATCATACCAAACTAGCTCAATCTGAGAGCAAAGGTTTCCTGTATTAAATGCACAATTGAAGCCGTGAGAATATGTCCGTTAAATTGATATGGATTACGCTTACATTTACGGACTTACATTTTGCTGTAAGTTTTCCCATTCAGGATAAAATGGCCGGCCTCTCTTAACATATTTTCCCAAACATATTCTTCAGGAACAATGTATATATTTGTAACACACTTCAAACATTCATATGTTTGCAAGACCCAAACTTACTTGTATTTAAATGCAAACAGTATCATATTTACTGACAAACATGAATGCTTTTACGTGGAAATATATGCATCCATATACTTACGCGGAAGCATTCGCGTGTTTCCCCCAAAACTACATATACTTAAGTGGAAACATATACGAATTTCCTCCCAAATATAATAATATTTAGAAACGAATAGTTCTTTGATTTCAATCTATATTTATTATTTTTTATAATTAATTGTAACAATATAAATCGACATTTATAAATAACACTGTGACACAAATGAAAGGAATTTGTTTCGGGCCTCAACCAAACCAAAAAAGTGTGAAAGTACTTGGACGTGGTATCACAAACGCCGCTCGGTTTTGCCCCTATACGTAACAATTTTTTTTACAGGCCGAAGAACATTTTGGGGATGGGTCAGGGCCCTATTTCAGATTTTCTTCAATAAATCCTAAACAGCTTAAAATATTACATTGTTTAATATTCAATACATATAGGTGAATATTTAAAGAATATGGTTAAACGCATCATATCTACACCAATCATAGAGCTCTAAATATAATTGTTGTTGATTAGTGTTTTTAGAAAAGTTATCAAGAAATGTATAAGCTACGCTTCTTTTGAACCCAGCTACTGGTAGTTATTTATCGTTAGGCAAGAAATGTGAAAATATACAAAATATGTGCAATTTTTTAAGACGTTTTGTGAAACAATCGATGAACAGTGTACTTTTCCGTAGAAATATATTAGAGGGAATTGTGAAATAGGAAAATATCTACAATATTGTCAAAGGTTGTTATGCAATATTTTAAGCTGTTTACGATTTATTGAAATAGGGCCCTGACCCATCTCCAAAATTTTCTTCGACCTATAAAAAAAATTGTTAGGTATATGGGCAAAACTGAGCGGGGCTTTGTGATACCACGTCCAAGTACTTTCAAAAATTTTTAGTTTGGTTGAGGCCCGAAACCTACTGTTGCACAGTGTAGTTAATACAAAAAATTAATAGATTTAAAAGAGATTTCTAAATCGTTTCTCACTTTGGTAGCACACAACATATATGTATGTATACGAAACACATACACAAAAACCAAAGTAACATCACAAACCATTTATTCTGTATTCTTTTTTCATTGATCAAGCGCTTTTGATATCCTCTGTCCGATGAACCATTGACGACTGAATACATGATACTAAAACGCAATACACCAGCCAAAATAGAAACACTGACTTCATCTGCAATTTACACGCCCATTCACGAATATTTATGACTCAGTGACTGAGAGAATAATGCAAAAATGCTGATACACACTTACAAGATAGACTCACTCGCTGCCCCTCTTTTATTCTCTTGCTCTCGAGAGAGCATGGACAGTGCAACAAACACAGCTGTATTTGTATCACAAACATAAATATATGTGGGTCGCAAACACATATTTTATAACATATTAATCATTGTGTCCCAAACATGTAACATTGAATAGCAACAACAATGTGTTTGGACCCAAGTATATTATATTTGCGACAAACTACAAACGCATTTTATATTTGCAGCCAAACAACAAAAAAAGACAGATGTTTCAGCGTGAGGGTATCATTGCAGATGTGAATTAAATTTTTCGATTTTTTTCATCATGTCATACAAAATATTTATTTTGCTCATAATGACAACTTCAATGCTGAGTGGCCTCAGAAGAACGGGATGTGTCTCACAATTGTGACCCGTGCATTTTCTACTCTTACCCTCACTACGTGAGACCTATGGTTTTGCGCCGGTTTCGAACTGTTTTTTAGAAGCTTTTTCATAGCTAATTACTCGACATTGTCACCGTCTCCAAGCGAGATGACCGTCGTTGGAAGAAATGTAAATTATTCACAGTAGGTATAGAACCCACGTTCTCATGTACAAGAGCCGCTCACACTAACCACTGCGCCACCTACGATTCAATGTTAGTAAGCCAAAAATTTAAACAAGTTTTCATAACAACATTATTACTTACCAGGATGCATTTTTGGAGCGATGAACTTTTAGTCAAATGAATGAAACGATTCTGCTCAGCATGACTGATGAGTATAAACAATTGTTTCATCTACAGAAATACCAGATTTAATATAATGTTCTTTTCACTAGCGAAATGCAAACAAAATTTTTACTTATTAAAGTTGCATTCGTAAAGGATATTAGGTGCGTTTTGTCCTGCACACATCACTTAGGCATTCCGGTGCAGCCGACAAGGAAACATTTATGTACTTGTCCCATTAAGATTTCACTTTTATCGCCATCATCAAGAGCAGTGTGATGTGATCTCTTTACCTTGTAATACTGTCCTCGTTGAGGGGCTCACACACACCTGATGCATCTGCATCTGCATCGTACACACATGTCAAGTGTGTACCGACATATGTATACAAATACACACACTCACTTGCCACTGGGGGAAAGCGCTCGCATTACAGCCTTCCACTGCACGTTGCACTTAACTACAAAGTCTATGCATAAAAGCGTCAAGAAAGTGCCGTGGCGCGCCCTTCCCCGCAACAAGTTACGCATAATGCAATGTTTGTTTTGTTTGCTTAACGTTTTACACAAATTAAGGTTAACAATGAGGCTCAAGTGCGGATACTGGCAGGCAGATGAATGCAATTGCAAAGAGAATCAACCAATGCCGGCTAGCGGAGGGGTGGAAGACGACCTTCGTTATGAATGAAGCAATTAAACACCACGCCTTTGTTGTTGGTCTGGCATCCCCTCGTCCTTTGTCGCAAAAAGCGGCACAAATCTGCTACCGACAGCGATACTGGGCCGAGAATGCGAGTTATGTGCGTCGGCAAAAACAAAATATAAAAACCGAACTTATTGACAACATTTTCATAATTTCATAATATAAACATCAGGCTGGCAATCGACAACTCTACAGCCAGGGAACTAACTCGTCGTCGTATTGATATGATTGCTACTGCAACCGGACAATGCGTGGTATTCCTTTGGAGCCACGTTAAGAGCACAAAGCAACGTATCAATGTCGATCGGAGTGGTATCACCGACCCAAACGCATAACTTAAGTGCGTGTATGTGAGCAATTTACGGCAAAAAAACTGGCAAGAAAATCTTAAAAAACACGACAAAAATGAGAAGCAGATCATAATTGCTGTCATCGCATCATTGGCATGGCCAATGTGTATTACCTTAAAAACTGGAAATTGGTATAAAGCCACTTCAAATATCGTTCAGCACAAGACATCAGCAAGATTTATAGCCATCAGAGATTCGTACGAAAGATCTTATTTCTTTCGTTTGTTGTTGCCTTATACGGAGGTTTCTGGTCATTATATACTACGCGAATGCCAGGACTTTGTACAACAGCAGAAAAACTGACATTATCTGTCAAAAATTTCAACATTTTCAACAATTACAAAAATTGCAGACGAAACGAATAAAACGATGCAGCCAGAGCACAGCATCCTGAATTTGGGGTGCAATAACTCTTTTTGTGAACTGGAGCCGAATGGAACGGAGAAATGTTCTCATATTCGTACGTGTTTTTCTTTTTTTTTTTGGGACAGAATTTGATTGAAATGGCAAAATTCGTTTTGTGGCGGAAGGGGAAACAATTTTGTGGGACCATTATAGCGATCTGACATGGACGGAAAGAATGCACAAATAAATGTTGTTACGAATTGACTTTCAGCTGTCATTGAGAGGCCATCCGGCAATTTTCAATTAAACGACCTACGATCTAAAAGGGTTTCAAGATATACATAGATGCTATTTGTACAATTCGCATAATGTAATCAAAGTAGACCGCGTAATTGAATCGGAGTGTTATAACTGTTTCTTATATATGATTTAAACATTTAGAAATTTGACATATACTAATACCATAAATACATGAGATACTGGGTGTAGAGTCCATCATTGTTGAATTGTTCTTTTCCTCCTAACTTAAATACAAGTATATTGAAAACATAGTATGTAAATTATTTTATGTTTCACATATGTATTGACAAAGAAAATTTCGATTATTCAATTTTCATATTCTGTACTGATAGCACGTATTTTAGAATTGTTAATAAAAATAGATTTTTACCAAATATAATTCGTGCACTACAATTTGGCGATCCTGCATCGAACCATATATGCAACAATAAGAATGTCAAAAACATTTGCATTGGTTTATATTAAATAAAATAAATCCAACGAGAAACGGAAGTTAAATTATTATCAATAATAAAGAGGATAAGATCCCGAAGAAACATAAATAATTGTTCATCCAGAGAAGCAATTTCCTTACAAACTTATTAATTGGATCTAAGGGATGAGATTGTTGTGTTTTCATGAAGTTGATGAAGATGTTTCCAGCCAGACGTGAATGGGAGAATAAATCTTGGAGTTCAATACCCTTTAAATTTATAACCTATTAAGACTAGGACCGGCTCTGGCAACAGAAATTTCAATTACGGATCCAGAAACCAAATGTATATATTTCAACTCTTCAGCATCAGAACTTAAAGCTTGTTTACCAGATAAGTTGCATTCATATTTATATACTTATATAATACACTAACTAATACAGTAATTCGTCTTACTTCAAATTTAATATTTTCTTCAAATCGTCTTACTTCAAATTAGATCATATTTAATATTATTGTGATCCCATCCCAGTTAGGCGGATTTATTAAATTTGTTTTTCATACATACATTTATAACATGAAAAGAACACGTCGTGGTATGATTGTAAATGATCAAATATCTCCAGTTATCATTGATAACATGGTAGTTAATAATCCTGAAATACAAACACAGTCCAATAACACACCTTCAATCAATACAGAGACACAAAATAATTTTGCGGGTTCTACATCTGAAAGGGCTATAATGTTTCCATGTCGGCCGTTAAAATTACCTAGCTTTTGGTCTGAATGTCCAGATGCATGGTTTATTCATGCTGACGTTGAATTTTCATTGAACAATATTTTTGATGATACTATCAGATATCATCATGTAATAGCCTCTTTACCTCAAGATATTATAACTAAAGTTTTGGATGTAATACAATTTTCTCCTTCGGAAAACAAATATGCACATATGAGAAAAGTTTTGTGTAATAGATTTTCTATCAGCGAAGATTCTCGTTTGGAACGATTGTTCTCGAATTCTTATATTGGGGATCGGAAACCTTCGGAATTTTTCCGAGACTTGAAAATTCTAGCTGGTTCAGATAATATTATTAACCTTGATTTACTTTACAAATTGTGGCTTCGAAAATTACCACAGAATATTCAAATACAGATGATGTCTTGTGTATCCCTAGATCTTGAAGAAAGAATGTTACTTGCTGATAAAATTTATGAAGTGTGTTCAAAATCTCAAGTGTCTGCTGTAGGTCATGGCTCAGATGAGGGTATCGAACATTCAGTTCAAAAATTGTCGGAAATGACTAAATATCTTTGTGAAAATTTAAACAAAATATCTTTAGAAGTCGCAGAATTGAAAAGTAGAAGGCCTTCTCGGGATAGAAATATGCTAGACTTTCGTGATCAACCACACGGTCGTGCAACTTCTCGTAACGGTCGTGAGGGGTTTTGCTGGTATCATTTCAGATTCGGCAACAAGGCCCTGAAATGTATACAACCATGTCGGTATCCTAACCAGGTTAAAAGTTACAATGCAAATAACTCTTTAAATTAAATACATCCATCATGACGGTGGCTGATGATGGATCAGAGGTTAAACCTGGAAGCCGCCTATTCTTTTTTGATTCCAATAACAAGCTAAATTTTTTAATTGATACAGGTGCAGTTGTTTCTGTAGTTCCATATTCTAGATTTAAGTCATTATCCAGGAATTCGGATTTAGAGCTTTCAGCCGCAAATGGATCTGTCATTCGAACTTTTGGTACGAAGCTTTTCAAAATTGATTTAGGGCTTCGTAGAGAATTTGAATTTCCCTTTCTTATCGCTGACGTCGATACTCCAATTATAGGTTTTAACTTTCTCGAAAAATTCGGAATTGTCGTTGATGCTAAAAACAAGCAACTTATCGATGCAAAGACTTCTTTAACAGTTCATTGTTCGTCTGGATTCAGCTCCATTTATTCACTTAAACCTAAAATTTCAGAGATAAGTAAGTATCACGAAATAGTGAGAGATTTCCCCGCTGTTACTGCAGAACCCGATTATACCAAGATGGTGAAACATAATACGGTTCATCGTATAGTGACTAAAGGAAATCTTCCATTTTGTAGACCACGACGACTTGACCCAATAAAACTTAAGATAGCCAAGAATGAATTTGAGTACTTAGTTAAAATAGGTGTCTGTAGACCATCTTCTTCTCCAACCGCATCACCTTTGCATCTTGTACCTAAAAAAGAAGTAAATGACTGGAGACCTTGCGGGGATTACAGGAGACTTAATTGTGTAACAGTACCAGATCGTTACCCTCTACCTCACATCCATGATTTAAGTATCGATTTGAAGAATAAAACTGTATTTTCAAAGCTGGATCTAGTGAGAGCATACCATCAGATTCCAATAGCTGAAGAAGATGTTCCAAAGACAGCGATAACTACTCCATTTGGAATGTTCGAGTTTGTAAGAATGCCTTTTGGATTAAGGAATAGTGCTCAAACTTTTCAACGTTTCATAAACGAAGTATTTTTTGACCTTGACTTCGTTTTTACATATATTGATGACATTTTGATAGCCAGCACAGACGAGACACAACATATTGAGCACTTGAAAATAGTTTTTGCAAGATTAGAGAAGTACTCACTGAATATTAAAATGTCTAAGTGTACATTTGGTGCTTCGTCAGTAGATTTTTTAAGCTACCACATTAATTCAGAAGGCATTCAACCTTCCGAGGAAAGAGTAAAAGCAATTTTGGACTTTGAAAAACCAAAATCAGTTTCTAAATTACAAAAGTTTATCGGAATGGTTAACTATTATCATCGCTACGTACCAATGTTAGCCGCAGAGCTTAGTCCCATTTACGATATTCTCACAACAGCTAATAAAAACAGTGATAAAAGGCTTGTGTGGAATGAAATTGCTACTAAGGCATTCGAACACGTTAGACAGCTTTTTATGAAACAGACTCTACTTACCCATTTCGACGAAAATTGTAAATTGTCATTGGCTGTAGATGCGTCAAATGTGGCCATAGGCGCTGTCCTACAACAAGTTGATCATAATGGTGTGAGTGAACCATTGGCTTATTTTTCTAACAAAATTAGTTTAACAGAACAAAAGTATTCCACTTTTGACAGAGAACTGTTAGCGATTTATAGAGCTATTAAACATTTTAGGCATTTCCTCGAAGGTCGAGATTTTGAAATTTTTACAGATCATAGGCCACTCACGTTTGTGCTAAATTCGAAAGCTGATCGATCTCCCAGACAAACACGGCAACTAGATTATATTGCACAATTTACGGATAAAATACAATACGTTCCTGGAAAGGAAAACGTGGTGGCGGATTCTCTATCCCGAATCCCAGAAATCGACTTAATTACAACTCGTGATATAAGTATGGAAACTCTACATAGAGAACAACAAACAGATATGGTTTTGAAATCTATCGTTACTGACCCTAGCGCAAAATTTAATTTGAAGGAGATAATAGTACCCCCTGACAACTCTAAGATTTGGTGCGACGTATCGACAAAATATCCTAAACCATATCTTCCGCCAAGTTTGCGTAAAACTGTTTTTGAGAAGATTCATTCCTTATCGCACCCAGGATCTCGACCGACAAGGAATTTAATTCAGTCTAAGTATTTCTGGCCAAAAATGAGAAATGATATAAATCGATGGGTAGCAGGATGTCATGCTTGCCAGATTTCTAAAATAAACCGATATACAAAATCACCAGTTCAACATATTGAAATGCCAAAAAATCGTTTCGAACACATACATATAGATATTGTTGGTCCTCTTCCTGTTTCCAATGGTTTCAAATATATTTTGACAATTATTGATCGATATTCTCGCTGGCCAGAGGCTTACCCATTACGTGATATTACCGCAAAATCTGTTGCGAAAACGTTTGTTGAAAATTATATACCGCGTTTTGGAGTACCGATCAGAATTACGGCTGACCAAGGTACTCAGTTCACTTCGGGCCTTTTCCGTGAATTGACATCATTGCTTGGGACGCATAAGATACATACTACACCATATCATCCACAAGCGAACGGTATTCTAGAGCGGTTTCATAGGCAGCTTAAAACCGCTTTGATTACATCATCTAATTCTGTGAGATGGTCTGAAATGTTATCTTTCGTATTGTTAGGGCTGCGAACCTCAGTCAAAGCTGATTTAAAATGTTCACCAGCAGAGTTACTTTATGGGCAAGCTCTTCGGATACCAGGAGAATTGGTGGTAGAAAATGATTCTGTGGTCCCTGTAGAAGAGACTTTACAGAGGTTAAGAGACTATTTTTCGACGGTCAGATCAAAGGTAGTGTACCACAATGTCGACAAACATTATATTCCTAGACATCTTTCTAGTTGTGATTACGTTTATGTACGGGCTCATAATGTCACGGGCTTAAATGCGCCATTTGAAGGACCATTTCGTGTCATTAAAAGAAATGACAAGGTTTTCACAATTCAAAAGGGTAATTTAATTAAAACCTATAACATAGATCTTGTGAAACCAGCATTTATATTAGATAATGAAGACGCTAATGTACCTTCAACAAATACAAAACAAAATAAAACTGTTACATTCAGGATTAATTAACAGGTTGTTGTTCGGATTTCTTTAATGAACATTTTAATTTTTCTCGTTTATACTGGGAGGGGAGTACTGTAGAGTCCATCATTGTTGAATTGTTCTTTTCCTCCTAACTTAAATACAAGTATATTGAAAACATAGTATGTAAATTATTTTATGTTTCACATATGTATTGACAAAGAAAATTTCGATTATTCAATTTTCATATTCTGTACTGATAGCACGTATTTTAGAATTGTTAATAAAAATAGATTTTTACCAAATATAATTCGTGCACTACACTGGGTTCGAACCCTGCTCTGACAACCTTCAAATTTCTTTCGGCGGCGCTCACCTCGCATACTGAGTATATAAACACTATCGAGTATATAAACATGAAAAAGCTTCTCAAAATACCGTTCAGAATCGGTGTAAAACCGTAGGTCGCAATCAGTCAGTGAGTGAAAAACTGGAAAGCGCACAGCTCAGTGATTGTGAGAAGTTCTCCCCGGTCCCTTCATGGGATGTAATGGGAAACCATTTATTTTTTATTTTAATACCATAAATAACATGGTGCGACAGTCCAAAATACCTGGCAAGTGATAGTATTTCTATTGTAGGTGCAAGAATCTGCTTGTTAAATTTCCCAAACACCCCCAACGTCTTGAAAACCGTTTAACAACCCTGTTTTGCGTTACCTGGCGCACTGATAAGCCTGTATTACTTGATTATCAACCGATTTTAATTTTCTCAACGGATTTAACTTCGGCGGTGATTTCACACATTATTTTATAAAGAAACCATAATACTCTTGAATTTAGTCAATACTCTTAAATTTATTCAAATTAATGCAAGAGTATTATGGTCTCTTTATAAAATAATTAGGGTATTCACAAGAGTGTCCAAACTGTTGTAATATGTGTCGCATGTGCTAAAGTTCTACCACAGTTGTACATCTGTAGTAAATTCTGTCCATACAAAAGTGATCTACGATAGTACAACTTTTGCAGATATGTTTTTGCGGTATACTAAGCGATCAGCTGATACCATTTGTAGCAAGGCGTAGTGAAGATTGCACCAACACAGCTGATCGAGTTTCTTTATATTCGCCTCACAACTACAGTAATCAAAAACTGCAAACCGGTCTACCGGTGGGGTAGAAGATATAATTTTAAGCTGAAAATGTAAGACACAAAAGTTTGGGTAAAATTCTATATTAGGAGTTAGGGACCTCAAAAGTTCGGATATACGGGGGCTACTATGTATTAAAAATCTTCTAAAGGAATTTGTCTGGCACCGTTTTTGGATAATATAAACAAAACAAATTAAATGAAATTTTTCGATAACTCGCTTTGTTATCGAAATTTCGGCCGTTAAAATTAAAAAAATCAAATGAAAATAAAAAGCCCAAGATCCAAAGAATCCAGAAGTGCAAATTAAGGAACAAAGGTATTTGGTCCCTGAGCTCGGCCGGACTACTCGAAATATATAGCAATCGTCCAACAAAAAATCGTGCTACAAAAACCCCCCGTTATCCGGACTTTGGTGGCCCATTACTCCTAAAATTGGGATTTCCCCCAAACTTTTGAATTTAACATTTTGTGCTGAAAATCGTGTGTTCTACCCCCTTCCACTTAAAATTTTTTATACGACCTGTTCCTTCCTATTACTATTAAATGCAAATATGTAACAATTTTTGAAACGAAATTAATAAAATGAATCATGGATTATTAACTTAATTTTTTTTTTCTATTTTAATTTTTTTTTTTATACTAAAAATAACCGAAACAACTGAAAACCCCGTTCCTGGGATAGGCGAGTTCCTGAATACTCTTCTCACAATCAGCTGATTTTGACAAATTAATTAATTAGAAGTCACCCAATAACATCTAGTGCAAAGTTTATTTATATCATGTGGAAGCATTAGCATAGCTGATTTCAGTATTTTCATGACATTATACCTAGCAACTGTCAAATTCATGTGTATTTTGTTTTTGTATCGTACATGCTTATTTAATTTTATTCTTGGTATACATACGATACATGCAGTGTTTGACACAACGTCGGTACGAAATATAAACCAAATGCCTGTTCCTTTTGGCTACAATTACAACAACGCCTAAGGCTTCCACTTGATATAAATACACTTTGATCTAGTGCCACCACCTTCTTCACTACGCCCTGGATTATAGTATACACATTTACCAAAGCCGATCTAAAATTAGACGACCAGAAGATGTGCGCAATTTGGCAACCCTGGTAAAAGAGAACCAAAAAGTGCTAGAATTTCACTCAAAGGCAATAGTTTATTTGATTTTACTTCAACATGGTTGGAACTTATATAGTTAAATACAATAACACTATCAAAAAGCTGCTCGTATATTGAAATATGCAATGAAGAGACTAAGAGAGAGAACAGAGAATGCCTAGGGTTTCACTCGTTGTGTTTGTTGGCATTTGAGTGAAGAAAAATGTTGACTGTCTACTTGTACATCGTTTTTGCATTTACGACAGGGTGTTCACATACGTGCTTTTGGAGGTCTTCTATTTTCTTACAACCTACAACCTTAGTACACCTTGTGAATTCCCTAACTGTGTGAAATCATAGACGAAGTTGAAAATTGGCGAAAAAAAATTGAAAAAATATCTGTTTTCTGGACAAATACACACAGATTTCTCATATTTTCTTAAATAACGTCAATATCGTTTGAAAGGCCTCAGTTTCTTCTTTTTAAATCCGATGAGAAATGAAAATCGGTTGATACTCAACTAACTTACAGGCTTATGAATGCGCAAAGGTACGCAAAACCAGGTCTCAAGATTTTGGAGGTGTTTGCGAAATTTCACAAGCAGATTCTTGTTTCACTCGACAATACCTACAAGCAAAATACTAACACTCCCAGGTATTTCTACTTTAGTCTTTTTTATATCACGGTGTAATAATACTTTACTTTTATTGACTATGTTACAACAGTGCGGACCAAGTCGAGAGGTTTCTCTAGTCGTTGACACCATCAATTTTGTCTTACCCTCATTAACAGCAAGACCCACCTTCGCTGATTCCTTTTCCATTCTTGAAAATACTGCAGTAACCTCTCGCAAATTTCGCCCAATTATGTCTATGTCGTCAGCATACGCCAGCAACATATGGCTTTTCGTGTTAATGGTCTTGTTCGTATTTACTGCAGCCTTTCTCATTATTATCTCCATTAAGATGTTGAAGAGATTGCACGAAAGTGTGTCGCCTTGTCTAAGTCCTCGCTTGGTACAGAATGGTTCAGTGAGGTCTTTCCCCACTTTCACTGCTGATTTGGTGTTGGTCAGCGTCATTCTACAGAGGCGAATCAGTTTTGACGGAATACCAAGTTCAGATACAGCTTCGTTCAGTTTTCCCTGTATGGGGCCATCGAAAGCAGCTTCGTAATCGACAAAAAGGTAGTATGTATCGATTTGCTTTTCGTGGGTCTTTTCCAGGATTTGGCGTAGCGTGAATATTTGGTCAGTTGTGGACTTGCCTGGTCTAAAACCACACTGATAAGGTCCAATCAGGTTTTCAACAATTGGCTTTAGTCTTTCACATAATACGCTCGACAAGACCTTATACGCGATGGATAAAAGACTGATACCGCGATAGTTGGAACAGACACACGGATCACCCTTTTTGAATACAGGACATAATACACTGAGACTCCAATCGTCGGGCATAGATTCCCCCAGCCATATACCGCATATCAGTTGATACATGTGGGCTATCAGTCCTTTGCCACCTGCTTCAAAAAGTTCAGCGTGTAGGCCGTCCGCACCAGCGGCTTTATCATTCTTCAGGCGGGAGATCGCCGTTCCAATCTCGTCTTGGTTGGGGGGGGGGGGGGGGGGTATAATCTATACTATCTTCCACTATCATTACCTCCTGATCTTCAGTGGAAGAATCTGAGTGGAGTAGTGCTGAAAAGTGGTCTCTCCACATTTTGAGCACACACTGCTTCTCAGTCACTAGATTCCCATTCTCGTCCTTACAGGAGGGTAGCCCATTATTAGGCCCGTTGGTCGATCTTCTTACCCTCTGGAAAAACTTTCGGGATTCAACATTCATCCTGCACATTTCGGTTCTTTCAATCTCTCTCTGCTCCCACTGCCATTTTTTTCGGCTATATAGTTGGGTTTCCTCCCTTCTCAGCTTCTTGTACCGCTCACTCGCAGCACGCGTTGTAACTGACTGTTGCGTTGCCATACGTGCAGCGTCTTTTTTATCAGTTGCAATGCGACATTCTTCGTCGTACCATGGCTAATCCTTCTGCGGTTTTTGATAGCCAAGTTCAGTCATTGCAGCGATTTCTAAAGAATGGGAGATATGCTTCCACTTCGCATCTGGGTCTTCGGGGGGGGGGTATTCTGCTCTAGCAGGAGTGAGAGTTTCTGTCGATAGGACATTCATATCTCCGGTATTTGTAGCTTGTCAATATCCAGCTTTTCCCGTGTTCGGCTTCATACGTTTTTCGCCCTGCTCAATCTCGTGCAAACTTTCGCAGCCACCAGGTAATGATCCGTTGGATATTGGTTCTTCGTCCGTTGATCAGGAGATATCCAGGTCGCCTTATGAATGTCCTTATGCTGGAATCGCGTGCTACTAACTACCATGTTCTTTGCAGCGGCGATTACACAATTCTGTACACAATTTTCTATTGAATTTCAAAAAATATCAATTTAATATTCAAAAATGTTGATTAACATTATATTGGTAATTTAACATATGTCTATTGCAATTTAAAAATTAAAATTTAAATTTAAAATACATCAACTGAAATTTAAAAAACATCAATTGAAAATTAAAAAAACATTAATCGAAATTGAAAAACATCAATTGATAGTTACCACACATCAATTGGAATTTGAAACAGTCACTTGAATCAAATGAAATTCAGTTGAAATCAGTTTAAATTCAAAAACTATTAACCGATTTTATATATTGATGATATTTTACACTTCAATCGATGTAATTTAAATATCAATGATGTGATTTAAATTTCAATTGATATCTTTTAGATATCAATTGATGTCTTTTACAGCCTGTTTCACAATCTCGAACGACAGTTTTCGTTCGTGTTCTAGAGGAAACAAAGTTGATTTGGGTTTCAAGTCGAATGAAAACATAAAATTGTGGTTTCTCCATTTCGAATGTGCAGTCAGTTAGGAACAAATATGCAGTCAGGCGAATGAAAATTTCGACTTAGATAAACCCAATTTGAGTCCCATGTGAGTGACTGCTGATTTTCGTTCGCTTAGCCTTCGTTCGAGACAGAGAAATTCGTTAGGCTGTTAAATTTCTATTCATGTTCTCTTGAATTTTGATTCATGGTTTTGAAATTTCAAATGATTTTTTTTTAATTACTATTTGAAATCGTGTGGTAGATAGAATATTTGATATTTTATTGTCTGGCGTTAATGTTGGAAATTTGACTATGTGATGTTGTAGAAATATTGCGGTATGAGTCCGACTCTATGATATTTCACAGCACTTCTTAGTTACTTACTTAACTAGATGGCATATGAATGAATTAACTTATAGATTTAAACGACAATTTGAACTTTGAATAACAACAGGCAGGAGAAATTCCATGCGCAACAACTCCAACAGCCAATCCCATTCCCTAAAGTATTACAGCACGCTGGTCCAGCCGCCGCCGCCGATTTCCCCAGGTTCCTACGCCGCCGCCGAAGCAGAAACAATTCTAGTGAATCAACAATTTATAAAGCATACAGATCATCGACTGTAAAAAGATTTACCCTTTCCCTTCACCAAATGTATGGGGAATCAAAGTATATTCCCAGTCAAACATATTAATCGAAGAACATAAACATGTTTATTGCAGGTAGTAACCTGTCTAAACGCCGGTACTAACGCCGGTAATAAGCCGGTACATTCGCACGAAACGCATTGAGCTACATCGCTGCGAAACTGGCCAGCAACGTATTAGGCGAGGCTGCAATAATCTACGCTGTTTAAAGTTTTTTTATTCCAAAAATCTTCTCTTTTTGAGAAACTGAAATAGAGTAGGCAACATTGACAATTTCTTAGTACAATTTGATCGGTCGTTACATTTTTCTTAGAAACATTAAAATGTTGCGCATATGTATATGTTGCTGATACTTTGTAAGAACAAAATTATAATGCAATGGTGGAAATATCTTGCCGATATTTCGCACGTATTCTATTTTGTATAGAGTTTTGTAAAAATTCGCTGGAATATTGAACTTAATAAAACATCGGTGTCAGTTATTGTAATCAATTCTTGAACGTTACCTTATATTTATATGCTAATGACAATTTTATATCCGCTCGGATAGGCAGCTAGCAAAAAGGGTTTAACAACGAGTTCTCCTCGTAACTCTTATATGACCGCAATAAAAATTCCAAGAAGATACAACTAATAACATTCTAATGACCTTGTACATCCTTTGTATAAACTTTATAGCCGGTGTTTAAATCAAACTTCATTTGGTGTCTTACCCCTCCTCAGCCTTTAGTGCAGCGTCAAGTTTATGGTTTGCTGTATACATTTCGCTGGCAAAGCAATAAATTTTGATTAGGTTTTTTGTTTCAGCAGCAGCCTATAAAATTGTCTGCTGGGGATTTAGATACGTTTATTACCCCATTAAAACTGTTACAGAAGGCCCAACACAAAGTCTAAATGAATAACTGTTCCCCTCATTCCCAAAAAAACTTAGAGTGTGCCTGAAAATATTTCACAGCGCTTGTTTTGTTTTCTTAGCCTGTGACCCGGCGGCAATCACAAGATTGACTAATGTTAGTAAATTAAAAAAAAAAAAACACCCCCTAATGCTACGTTACGTGTTTACCGGCCGTAATATCTTGCCAGATTGTAATTACAAACAATGTGGCGGATTTTCTTTAATATCTGGCTTGCATTTCTGTGTTACTTAAGGGAACAAGTTACTCTTAATCCTTTGGTTTAATTCGTTGACAATTCAGGACCCCAGCAGTGCGAGGTCCTCGCTGAATACGTTTAACAATTTTGTGATAATACAAGTATTCAGAAATTTACTTCCTTACAAGGATCGAGAAACTTGTATCAATCCTGTATGTACACATTTTTATGACCTTATGTGAACACATCCCAGCAATTGCCGAAAATCTGCCCGCATATTGGATTAAACTAAACGAGCAGTCACTTCCACGTGGGCCCCTTTTTATTGTACGCGTAGAAACTGAATCGGTACTTGCGGTGAACTTTTCTCGCCTTAATTTCCATATTGAATATACATTCACCAACCAAACATTGGAATCCTTGCGCAAGTCCTTTTGGAATTACTTGAAAAACACAGAAGTTTGTTAGCTGTAGGAATTGTGTATCTATACGAAAAATGGTTGGCATATCTTGTTGTGTTACTTCATTTTTGGAGGACAGACATGTATGGAAAGATACAGGAACTCTTCAATGGATTATGTAGCACCAAACACGTGTGAAATCGTGTACTCCAGCAGCAACAACGTTGCTCTTTGCCAAACCAATGGCTTTGTGCAACCCAGCAAACAAATGAAGGATAAGTTTCTGTTCACAGAACATACCCAGCATCTTAAACGCCGAGGCATTCTCACAATATGCCATAAAACATGCCTTCTGAGTCTGTCCGTTGACATTCAACTATGCCTTCTCCTTGCGGGCATAAATGCAGGTCCTCCTAGACTGGCGATAAACTCGATACGCACCCGCATTTCGCTGGCTGCAGGAGGCCAGTTGGAGATCTACTACACCATTTCCAATTGAAATTTTAAAAGAATAAATTGAAATATAAAAATTCTATTTGAATTCCAATTGAAATTTAAAAATTCTATTTGCATTCCAATTGAAATTTAAAAAGAATCTTTCAATTGATAAAAATTCTACTTGAAATTTGAAACACATCAATTGAAATTTGAAAAAAATAATTAAAACTGAAAAGACATCAATTGATATTCAAAATATATCAACAAGCGTTCATTCTGCCTTCCTCTACGTCAATTTTATTTGAAATTTAAAAACTTTCAATTTAATTTTGAAAAGTATAATATCAAATTTTGAAAATTATATTTCAAATTTAAAATACATCATTTGGATTTTGAAATACATCAATTGAAATGTTTATATGTGGGAAGTGTATGTGTTAACGAAGGGAAGTGTACTTGTTTATGATCACCCATTCCGTCTTCCACTACACCATTTCTATTTGAAATTTAAAAACTATTAATTTAATTTTGGAAAGTATCATTTGAAAATAATATTTGAAATTTAAAAGACATCAGTTGAAAGTTAACACACATCGATTGGATTTTAAAACATATCAATTGGAATTTAAAATAATCAATTGAAATTCAAAAGACATTAATTGTAATTTGAAAAACATCAATTGAAATTTGAAACACATAAGTTGAAATTTAAAAGAAATATATTCAAATTTAAGACATCGATTGAAGTTTAACTGCCATCAATTACAATTTAGAATACATCAATTAAATTTTAAAATACATCAATTGAATTTTAAAAATAAAATTGGTAAATACTTTTGAAATTTCAATTGATATCGTGCTATTCTCGAAATTCCTTAACATATTCCAATTCATTCCCACAATATTGGTCATATCCGGTATTATACTGTCCGAGAGATACCTCGATCTAGCTTGTGTGAAGGCCGGGTAGTGGCACACGAAGTGCTCCATCGTCACATCGTTGTCCATGCATGCCCTGTCACTAGTCCAATACGGTACAGGTGGGCCCGTAATCCCGAATGTCCCATCAAGACTGCCATCACTTTGCTCATTTCAGGCTTTGCCAGTTTCAGCAAACCTTTTGTCCTCGATCCATCTGGGTCTCCCCATAGGTTATTTGTCTTCCTTCCTACTGTTTCCTGGATCCACTGGGCTATGTGTGCCGAATCCGCCCATTTACCCAACTCAGCCTTCGACACCCAAAAAGGTTTCCTGGCTTTCGTTGTCAGGAAATTCGCACGTTCGTTGGCGACTATTCCACTATGTCCCGGCACCCAGATGATGTTGAGTCTGCCGTGCAATTTCCGATGATATTATCATTCCACCATTCCACTATGTCCCGGCACCCAGATGATGTTGAGTCTGCCGTGCAATTTCTGATGATATTATCATTTGGCTATCCGTGAAGATATTCTCTTCGGCTGAGTTTGAATTATCTCCGAGCCATTTAATTCCCTCCGAAATCGCCCGAACTTCCGCTTGAAAGTTCGTATTATGATCCGAGAGGCATAGATGGGTTTCGGTTGCCGGATTTTCAATGAAAAATCCTAGAACTGTTCTTGCCCCTAGCTTTGAGCCATCCGTGTAGAAGCGAGTCCCATTTGGCATGTGCGACAGGGTCCCATCCTGCCAGGCGTATGTAGTTGGCGGAAATGTCACACAATTCGCCTTAATCCTTAGCTTGAGTATTCGGTTGGATTCACTCGTATCTTAAGCCTCCATTATCCGTTGGTGTTCTGACTTAAGATCCCTGTTGATCCATTCATCTACTGCCTGTATGCGTTTTGCCGCACTGGCGATCTCGTATTTGACTCAAGTCTCGATTGGCTGGATACATAAAATAGTGTCCGCTGATACTAATGCAGGACATTCGTTGATTCGTTGCCGTCCACCATACTACAGAAGCATATGTTAGTACGGGCCTAATTACGTTCCTGTAGAGCCAGTGGGTTATTTCTGGGTTGAGGTCCCATTTGGATCCAACAGCCCTTCTGCATAGCGACGATTATCTGTAGGCCTTATTAGTCCCGTCCTCTATGTGGTGCTTCCAATTCAATTTCCGATCTAACATTACCTCTTAGTATTTAACTTTATCGGATAGTTTAATCGTCTTTTGGAGGAATCGTGGCTCTTCAAACTCTGAGATTTTCGTCAGGTCTCCACGTTTACTGCCGCTCTTGATGACCTTTTGGTTTTTATACTGTTGAACCGGTCTCTTCAAATTTGTTGCGCCGGTTTCGAAAAACAGGGATGGTTGGCGCATCATTCATGTGACGAAAATCTCGAATACTGCAGAATCGTCTACGCGATACATTCGTTGAATCACAGTTCTTGTAAAACTCTCGCAAAAACAGCGCGCGGTCCCCGTCCGAGAAATATTCCATAGTGACTGAATTCCCAAGAGCCATACTACGTACTGGTTCTCGCAGTCAGCTATATAAATGTAAACTTTATTTTGAGACACCCTGTACTTACAGCATGCGGTAGCCGTTATGTTCGATTCCTGAAACTGGGGATTTCAAAAGAAAACTTGGAAATGCTGTATTAATAATTTCGCTGGGAGACATAAAATGTCTGATCATCATAAATATGGAAATAATTCGCATATATTTTTTTATATTTTTTTCTTAAGGAATTCTACAAATGCTTTTTTTTTTGTTTTCCTGCAGTCTTCTTGCGAAGCCTTCCATTAGCAGGCCTACCAGACGCCCTGAAAGGGAAAACCTTCTACGAGATGCTTCCTCTGCAGGCCAGCTAGCAGTCCTGACAAGAGAAGGGAAATGTGCAGGTCTCTTCTTCCTATTAGAAGGCATACAACCCCCTCTTTTTCTTGCGGGGTATCCACAAATTCCCCAAATTTTGGTTCCAAAACTATCGAAGTTGCTGTATAGGATAACGCTTTGAAGTTACTAAAACACAGACAAGATATCTACAATTAATATAGTTGATCTAAAGATTTCGCTGGGTTAAAGCGACCCCTTACCCGCCGCTGCAAACATACGCCTAGAAGGATTTAAAGCAAACGCTCTGCGCTACCACGGAATGGTAAACATGTATACATACTCACATACACTCAGCCAAAAACCAAACATACACGTACGGTTAAATGCCACGTACGCTTTGCAAGGACCAGGGAATTAAAGCTTTCCATTCTGGATTTATCTAGCTGGCAACAACAACAACATTACAATACAACAAATGTAAACACAATAAAATGTTGCTGCCTTCCTCCACCACCGAATGTTTCCCTTATCAAAGGCGGGTGGGTGGCAGGGCGAGCAATTTGTGGAAGGTCGAGCGAGCGACTGTGCCTACTTTAAGGCCAGAGTTAGCTGTTATGTTAGCGTAAGGTAAACTAAATTTTTATGTAGTCTTTAGGGAATACAGGTCGGACGAAAGTTGTTCCTGGGAAGAGAGAATGGGAGTGGGAGAGAGCGAAATATGAGAGAAAACATTGCAATAAAACCATTGCAAACATTAGTATTTGAGGACTTGCGCCCGGATCTTTCCAAGGAGCAAAGAAACGAATTGTCGGGAAAGAAATCCAAAGGTGTAAAGTACATTATACAATATATTTGATGTTTGAGTAAATGTCTTTGTCATTTGCATTCCCTGCTTATACACAAGGACGAATGTTGCCGGACCCTGTTTTCTTTCAATAGAAATCTGTGGCTTTAAAAAGTAAACACCGTATAAAAAATTCCAATTGAAAATTTTTAATTAATTATTTCCATTATCAATTATTAAAATATTAATATTTAAATTCTCAATATCAATTATTATTTTGTAGTAAAAATTGTATTTCTCGAATTAAATTTGATTTTGAATTGATAATGTTGTTTACACGAACAACATATTTAATCTGATTTGGTTGAGCATGGGAAAATATCTCCAATTGTGTAAACATGCCAACAGGATCTTATGCGTGTAACTGGATTAAGTACTATACACTCAAACAAAAAGTTTGCCATTAACGACAACTATCAGTGTCTAGTGTGCAATAAATGAATTATCGTAATAGCAAATTCTTTGCAGTTTTGATTCAACATACATTCTGCTAAAACATTTGAAATTTGCACAAAATGTTTTCTGTTAATGGAGCAATGGTTTGTGTGTACGGCTCTTATAAATGAGAACGTGGATTCGAGCTCTGACTTTTACCACCTTACATTACTTTCACCAATGGTCACCTCGCTAAGTGATGGCAACAATATCGAGTACGTAGCCATGAAAAAGCGACTCAAAATACATCTCGGAACCGACGTTAACTGTACCTCCCAATCAGTGGGTGTTGAACTAGAAAGCGCTGAGCTCACTGGTTGTGAGAAGCTCTTCCCTATCCGTTCATGGGTTGTAGTGTAAACCATTTTTTTTGTTAACTAGATTCATGTCAAAAGTTCCGAGTTCAAAATTCAATTCAGTTCAATTAAATTCAATTCAATTAAATTTATTTCCATTCAATATAGTTCAATTCACTTCAATTCAATGCAATTCAATTCAATTCAATTCAATTCAATTCAATTCAATTCAGTTCAGTTCAATTCAATTCAATTCAATTCAATTCAGTTCAATCCAATTCAATTCAATTCAATTCAGTTCAATTCAATTCAATTCAATTCAATTCAATTCAATTCAATTCAATTCAATTCAATTCAATTCAATTCAATTCAATTCAGTTCAATTCAATTCAATTCAATTCAATTCAATTCAATTAATTCAATTCAATTCATTTCATTTCAATTCAATTCAATTCAATTCAATTCAATTCAATTCAATTCAATTCGATTCAATTCAATTCAATTCAGTTCAATTCAATTCAATTCAATTCAATTCAATTCAATTAATTCAATTCAATTCAATTCAATTCAATTCAATTCAATTCAATTAATTCAATTCAATTCAATTCAATTCAATGCAGTTCAATTCAATTCAATTCAGTTCAATTCAATTCAATTCAATTCAATTCAATTCAATTCAATTCGATTCAATTCAATTCAATTCAATTGAATTCAATTCAGTTCAATTCAATTCAATTCAATTAATTCAATTCAATTCATTTCATTTCATTTCATTTCATTTCATTTCATTTCAATTCAATTCAATTCAATTTATTTCAATTCAATTCAATTCAATGCAATTCAATACACTTCACTTCAGTTCAATTAAACTCAATTCAGGAAAATTCAATTCAATTCAATTCAATTCAATTCAATTTAATTCAATTCAATTCAATTCAATTCAATTCAATTCAATTCAATTCAATTCAATTCAATTCAATTCAATTCAATTCAGTTCAGTTCAATTCAATTCAATTCAATTCAATTCAATTCAATTCAATTCAGTTCAATTCAATTCAATTCAATTCAATTCAATTCAGTTCAATTCAATTCAATTCAATACAATTCAATTCAATTGAATTCAATTCAGTTCAATTCAATTCAATTCAATTAATTCAATTCAATTCAATTCAATTCAATTCAATTCAATTCAATTCATTTCATTTCAATTCAATTCAATTTATTTCAATTCAATTCAATTCAATGCAATTCAATACACTTCACTTCAGTTCAATTAAACTCAATTCAGGAAAATTCAATTCAATTCAAATCAATTCAATTCAATTCAACTCAATTCCATCTAGCTCAATTCAATTCAGTTCAATGCAATTAAATACACTTCACTTCAGTTTAATTCAATTCAGTTTAATTCAATGCAATTCAATCAAATCAATTTAATCCAACTCAATTAAATTCGATTCAATTCGAATCAACTCGATTCAATTCAGTTCAATTCAATTCAATTCAATTCAATTCAATTCAATTCAATTCAATTCAATTCAATTCAATTCAATTCAATTCAATTCAATTCAATTCAGTTCAATTCAATTCAATTCATTTCATTTCATTTCAATTCAATTCAATGCAATTTAATACACTTCACTTCAGTTGAATTCAACTCAACTCAATCAGTTCAATTCAATTCAGTTCAATTCACTTCAGTTCAATTCAATTCAATTCAATTCAATTCAATTCAATTCAATTCAATTCAATTCAATTCAATTCAATTCAATTCAATTCAATTCAATTCAGTTCAATTCAATTCAATTCAATTCAATTCGATTCAATTCACTTCAATTCAATTCAATTCAAATCAGTTCAATTCAATTCAATGCTCAATTCAATTCAATTCAGTTCAGTTCGCTTCAATTCAATTCAATTCCAATCAATACAATTCAATTCAATGCAAACCAATTCCTTTCATTCAAGTCAATTCAAAACAATTCAATTCAATTCAATTCAACTCAATTCAATTAATTCAATTCAATTCAACTTAATTCCATCTAGTACAATTCAATACAATTAAATACACTTCACTTCAGTTCAATTCAATTCCATTCAATACAATTCAATTCAATTCAATGCAAGCCTATTCAATTCAATTCAAGTCAACTCAATTCAATTGAACTCAATTCCATCTTGTCAATTCCAGTCAATTCAATGCAATTCAATACACTTCACTTCAGTTGAACTCAATTCAATTCAGTTTAATTCATTTCAATCAAATCAATTCAATTCAATTAAATTCGATTTAATTCATTTCATTTTATTTCAATTCAATTCAAGTCAATTCAATTCAATTCAATTCAATTCAATTCAATTCAATTCAACTCGATTCAATTCAGTTCAATTCAATTCAATTCAATTCAATTCAATTCAATTCAATTCAATTCAATTTAATTCAATTTAATTCAATTTAATTCAATTCAATTCAATTCAATTCAATTCAATTCAATTCAATTCAATTCAATTCAATTCAATTCAATTCAATTCAATTCAATTCAATTTAATTCAATTTAATTCAATTCAATTCAATTCAATTCAATTCAATTCAATTCAATTCAATTCAATTCAATTCAATTTAATTCAATTCAATTCAATTCAATTCAAGTCAATTCAATTCAATTCAATTCAATTCAACTCAGTTCAATTCAATTCAATTCAATTCAATGTAATTCAATTCAATTCAATTTAAGTCAAGTCAATTCAATTCAATTCAATACAGTTCAATTCAATTCAAATCAGTTCAGTTCACTTCATTTCAACTCCATTCAATTCAGCTCAATTCAATTCAGTTCTGTTCAGTTCAGCTCAGTTCAGTTCAGTTCAGTTCAGTTCAGTTCAGTTCAATTCAATTCAATTCAGTTAAGTTCAGTTCCGTTCAATCCAATTCAGCTAGATTCGATTCGATTCAATTCAATTCAAAATTTTTTGTTCCGTATACATACTTATGCATTGAATTTGACAGGAGCAGAGCGCACACATTGACCATGATTACAACAACACATGTTGCGACTTCTGGGTAAACCGATTTTTGATTGATGCTATGAAAAAATTAATAAAGAACGTTTCTGTATCTCAGAAACGAAGATATTTTATCCAATATTTCCTGGTCTCATACGGAAGAAGTTTTATTAAAAAAATCATAAAATTAAGAAAATTGCTAAAATAAAATCACGTCTATTGGACATTGTGCATCCAATCGCAAAAATTATATTTTGTATCTCTGCAGAATCAACGGAGATTTTTACGAGGCAGTGTCTTTAATATGGCATTAAAAGTTTTTCCTAAAATTTTGCAAAAAGGCTGATATCTGGGAAACGATACATACAATCGAAAATATAGCCAATTTTATGGGGTTCGTGAGGGGTTTGAATAAAGTGTGAATTAGACCACTTTATTCAAAAAATTTACGAATTTTTTTTTTGCTGTCAATACAAACACATCGTTTGATTAAAGGGCGTTCAAAAATTAGGTTATATTCGAGTTCTAAACATATTTGTAGTTTCGGAATTTTTTTGAAAAATTAATTTTTTCCCCATATTGCTAAAATATTTTTTTGAGTGTACAACCGCATTAACAATAACGAACACCAATTGCAACAGACTCTTAAATATTTAATAACCTTAAAAGCACGGATTTCGAAAGTTTCTTTTGGATAATTTACGCTCAATTTTTGCCACTCCACCCAGTCCCAAACAGGATAAATGCCCACAAAATGGGAAAGCAGGAAAATGGGCTTAAAATTTAAATGAATCCCTTCTTCAATGCAGTGTGACTATCGTAGCATATGCCGCACATTTAGCTGTTCGCAACGACAATGACAGCGAGTAGAGGCAACTGGCACTGCATTGCACTTGTTGTCGCATCCACCCAAACACCACAACTAAGATGTGAGCAGAGCAAATCACATTACATACAACAGCAATTTCTTTCACCAAATTATATTTTTGTCCTTATATCCTGGTGCTGGTGCTTTTTGTGTTTTTCCTTTCGCTTCGCCCGCTTGTTTCAATTCGGGCAGCAACCACGTTTTAGCTTCTAACTCTAACGACGCGACAGTTGTTACAAGAGATATTATTCTTCTGCGTACTCCTGGATAAATCCTTTGGGTTGGGTTTCATTTTATTCTTCATCTTCGTCTTCTTCTTCTTCGTAGTCTCTTCGCAGGCACCCACAAAATAGAGGGATGTATGAGGATGAAATCAACCCAACAATGTGTTGCCAGGAGGTTGATACTCGTATATAGTTGGAGGTCGAGGCGACCGGATAAATGAGGAATAGAGAAAAGACTTGGTAGAACAATGAGATTGTTTTATTGCTTCTGCTTTTGCTTGTTTTTGTGAAACTCTAAAATGAATGTAAACGGAAATAGTGAAGACAATGTAATGTAAACTAAAGGCGGAAGTTGAAGCTCGTTTAAAGTGAAATGCTGTGCTCTGCTCTGCTGTGATGTTCGCAACATTGTGTTAATTTGAAGAACAACACAAAAGACTGTCAATTGTTGCTAATTACAATAAGAAGAGATGTTTCATATTTCAATATCCTTGAAAAAGGAAACTGCAAGGACGTTGTTAAATTCTAATTTGATTTCTGGAGAGATTAATAGGACATTTCGAATAATCTAACACTTGTCGTTGGAACATGACGACTTAATGGACTTTAGCATCGTAAAGCACAGAAGCTGTTTAAAAATGATTTAAAATGTACAAAAGCTTTTAATGGAGCGGGATGATTTATAACAAAATATTTCGATTTGAAAACGCCTATAGAACCTTTATATTCTACTTATATTGGGTTTATTCATATAATGGTATGAAAGTTTTGGGAAACGATTTATCATTCAAAAATCGTGTCTGAAATCTGTTACAACTTTTTATGACAGAACCGATATATCATTTGGTTCCCATTTAAATAATTAAATAAATGGTTTCCCATTACCTTCCATGAAGGAATAGGGGAGAACTTCTCACAACCAGTGAGCTGTGCGCTTTATAGTTCTATACTCACTGATTGGGACCTACAGTTTTACACCGGTTCCGAACGGTATTTTGAGAAGCTATTTCATGGCTAAGTACTCGATAGTGTCGCCGTCACTAAGCGAGGTGACCGTCGTCGAAAGAAATTTAAAGGTGGTCGGAGCAGGAATCGAACCCATGATCTCCAGTACAAGAGGCGAGCACACTACCCATTGCACCACCGACGGCTTTGTATTAAATCCGTCAATATTTAACGATTAATTTGAATATTAGTTTTTGGTAATTTTCTTATTTGTGTCTTTGATCATTTTATTGTTGTTGTTGCTAAAATCAAAAACCCTTGCCATAGCGAAGCTTTGCCTGGTCACCTAGTAGGTCTATAAACTACTATTATCCTTATTTGAAATGTTTCGAAAAACTTACAGTACAAAAACCCGTGTGAAAATTTAGGAAATTTCATTAAATTTGTCATACTCAACCTCTACTTTTTGGATGATTAAAGACCGACAATTTTACCGTAAAGTGGAATGACGCACCAACAGCTACATATCGGGGTCCAACTTCTGTTAAGATAACTAGACCGACAAGATTAGAAACATTTAGAAAACATGTCTCTGGTTTACTTTTCCCTGGAGAAATCAATGCAGATGAGGGAGTTGAGGCAATTGAAGAAGAGGTCAGAACAACAATTTCCAGGCTTAAGAACAACAAAGCCCTATGTGCGGATGGACTACTGACGAATGTTAAAGACAAGCGGCGTTGAGCTGGCACGGAGCATGAACCAGCTCATTTGCAAAATTTCGTTAGACAAGTGCATGTCCGATGATTGGTCCGACTATGTACTATGCACAGTATTTAAAACAGGAAACCGGAGCATAGGCGCCAACTGACGGGGAATAAATGAATGAAACCTGACATACCAGGTCCTTTCGAGCGTCATGTGCGAAAGACTAACGTTATTGGTTGCAGACCTTATCAGTGTAGCGTTAGACCCGGAAAAACAACTATCGACCATATATTCACATTACGACAACACCTGGCGAAAACGCACGAAAATCAAATCGACACCTATCATACCACCCCTGTCTACATTATAAGAATGCCTTCGATTGCTCGATACGGGGTAAACTGTTCGACTCAATGTCGGATGTAGAATCCCAGTGAGCAATTTCTTCTGGAGTCTGAAAACGTATGTTAAATCTCTGCTATTTTATCAAACATTTAGGCGACAACTCGTAAATGTTTTCCGCCATTTACACGACTTAGTCTACACATTGTCTGATCTTTCTTCAGTCGTAGTCTGCACAATCTTCTTACGACAACTATCTGACATCGTCTACATTTTCTGAATGGAATTCCGCAACTGAGGTTCGACGGACAATCTCGGCACATTCTCGGAAGGATTTTTGTTGTTTCTGATTTCCTTATTTTTATAAATTTTATTGGCAGTTTTTATTGTTTCATGTGTGTCAATTGATCGTCATTAATAAATGCGTTAAATAGAAAAATTTCTCCGTATATTTAAATATTTAAATTACCAATTTAAAATGGATTTTGCGATTGTTCATCGAATAATTTTGTCCCCTATGAATACATAAGTATGTTGGGCCTTAGATATCTTTTTAACTAAGACGTAAATTCTCATTTGTATTATTATTTTACAATTATATAAATAATAAAAGGTATATATTTTATTTAATTACACAAAATCCCATGAAATCACTATTATAACTGTTTCTCAGACTTTTCTCAAACTTAAGTCAGACACATTCTGACGATTTTCAAACAAACTGTCGGATAAAGGTCAGAATTTGCCTGTACATCAGAGAAAGGGCAGAATTAGTCTGTACTTTATCGGACAAAATTTTCAGATTTCCCCCCGAATTTCCCATCCGAATTCGGTCAGAATTCTGTCCGCAAAGTCTTCCGAATTTCCTCCGAGATGTTGGTCCGAATTCTTGTAAACCGGGCATACAACTTTACGTGAAAATTCTGATCGAATTCGGCATCAGACTCGGAAACTATTGGCGACGTTTCATCAGAATTCGGAAGAAATTGTTCGCTGGGATGACACTAAATTCTTCCGTGAATCTTTACCAATATGTTACAGAATCATTAAATATCTTAACCGATTAAACAATTAAATAAATATATTATATATCCCATAAAGGGATAGGGGAGCAGCAATGATGTGAGCTTTCTGCACTCTGAAAAATAACGGTCTCTCTAATATATTCTCCCAAACATATTCTGCAAGAACCATGTATATGGTTGGAACACACTTCAAACTTTCATATTTTTGCAAGTCCCAAACTCACTTGTATTGTTAACACATGTTAACTGGCAAACATGTATACTTTTACGTGGAAGCATGCGTTTTTCATCCCAAACATCCATACACTTACGTGGAAGCATTTTTCTGTTTCCCCAAACCTACATATACTTACGTGGAAACATATGCGTATTTCCTCCTAAACATAATAATGTTAAGATTTAGAAACGAATTATTCTTTGATTTCAATATGTATGTATTATTTATTATAATTCATTTTATATACAATATAAAATAAAGTATATAATATAAATCCACATTTATAAATAAATAATTCAAACAATTAAAAGATTTAAAATGCCCCATTTTACATTTACGAGCACTGCATGCATTATTTGTTTTTTTTTCAAGCAATGGGAATCTGCTGTTCTTTTGATTCTCTTGTCTTTGTTGTCTCTCACGTTTTCAGAAGGTTTCAACTATGCATTGGTTATCACTATGCGTTGGTACACAAACAATATACAAATCTAGTTCATGCAGCCAAGCGTGGATTAACTACTTACTTTTTTATTGTACTTATTTTACAAATGGTCCGCCGTTTTTATTTTCTCAGAAATGCTCGGACAGACAAAGGGCTTCACCTTGTTGCCCTTTCCAGTTTGTTTCATCAAAATAGCTTCTCACTTTGGTAGCACACATACATATATTCGAAACACATACACAAAAACCAAAGCAACATCAAAAACCATTTAACCGTCCAACCCTTCGTTTATTCGTTTTTCACTGACCAATCGCTTTTGATGTCCTCTGTCCGATGACCCATTGATGACTGAATACATGATACTAAAACGCAATACATCAGCCAAATTAAGAAACACTGACCTAATCTGCATTTGCACGCGCATTCAGGAATATTTATGAATCGCTGACTGAGAGATTAATGCAAAAGTATAGATTCACTCTTACAAAATAGACTCTCTCATTGACCGTCTTTTATTCTCTTGCTCTCGAGAGAATATAAACAGTGCGAGAAATACAACTGTAATTGCATCACAAACACAGACATATTTGAGTCGGAAACACATGTATTATAACCATACATGGATTTTTTTAATTTGCATTACTTTATCTAATGCAAATGCAAAAGAATTACCATTGTTCGTAAATGCAATTAAAATATTTTGAATTTGCATTTGCCCAGACAATGCAAATGCAGCTTGTGGAATCGGATGCCAATTGTAATGAAATATGGGAATGCTTATAATTGTTTTGAATTTGTTGGACTGCTGGCAATTCTGTTTTTAAAGTATTTTATATGTAAAGGTTTGTGGCTTTGATAGGTATTGCCTCATAGTACTTTCAAAATCGTAAACCTGTACTGTAGAAAATATTTGAAAACCAACATTGCCAGATATGAAGGAAATGCTTTGAAAATAAGCACAATCGCCAATGGTATTGAAATTTTTTTGAAATTGCATTTCGAAAGGTAATTCAAATTAAACTACAAATTATAATTGTCATATAATTAATTTGCACCATGTATGATTATAGCATATTAATCATTGTGTCTCAAACATGTAATATTGAATAGCAAACACAATGTGTTTGGAAACAAATATTATAATATTTGCGACAAGCTCCAAACACACTATATATTTGCATCCAAACAACAAAAAATACAGATTTTCCGGCGTGTAGTTTTGCAATCACTGATTAGGGCTTACAGTTTAATATCGGCTCCGAACGGATTCTTTAGAAGCTTTTTCAAGGCTAATTACTCGATAGTGTCGCTAGTTACTGAAGATTTTCTGTATGGAAATATTTTCATGGAAATAACGTATACATCGCCACTCCGAACATGACTCATTATTTGTTACATTGTCACTGTGACAAAAGGTTCACTACAAATAAAATAAATAAATATTTTCCCATAAGATCCCTTGAAGAGACTGGGGAATGTGTTCAGTGCAGCAATAAAGATGTTTCATTGCTAGAGTAAAATTTGAAAAGCTTGATGCATATTCACAACAATCCAAACTTCATGCTTTGTACACATTGTCGAACAATTGCTCTATTTTTGAATTGAAAGTATACAAATGTACAAAAATCTTCGGATCTTAAGAAGAAATATCTAAATTAGAAACGGAGGTAGCTAAATAATATAAAAGGTATCCCAAAATGTACCCAAGATTAAATGTAATTGAATTGGTCCTAGGGACGAATAACATGTGGCGACGTCTCAATGAAACCATATGTCTTCCACATCCATAGCATTCAAATTACACCCAAAGAAAAAGGAACCGAATTTAAAAGTTGTCACAACCACATTAGATGTCACCGCTAACGAATTTGAGGTTGCCACAACTTAATTAGAGGTTGCCACAACGTATTAATAGTTTCTTCAACCGAGTTTCAGTTATGAGGACTAAACTCAGTCGTTACAACCTCAATTTGACGGTTGCTACATCTTTTCAAAGAATTACTTCAAACAATTAGTGTAGGAGCAACAAAACTGGACTATCATGTAGCTACAGAAAACCATCAACTTATTGCCCACCCAAACGCATTGTCGAAAAAAAAACGGTTTGATGATGGCCCAGCCCAAAATGTACACTACACAGTGACAATGTGATGGTGCATTGGTTTCTCAACAGTCACTCGTTTCACACTCAGAATTCTTTGGGTTGAATTCGTTGTCTTACATTCGTAAAAATTGTAAATGTGTAAATTCTCATATAATCTTTTTAAAAATTATATATTTGTACCGATCGATTACACCTGTTCACTTCGACATGAATATTAATATGAAACAAAATGGCAGAAATACGAATGTGAAGAAAGCGACCCGTCAAAACTCTCCACATATTTTCGAATCGTGCGTGAAAGTCTACCCCGCTAGCAACACCACTCTTCTCACCCGCAAATCGCGTTAGGCACGCGTCGAACACGCGCGTGAAAGGCGTAGTGTAATGATGCTCTTTGTTCGAAAGCTTTAATTTTTGTTTAAAATAATTCTCAATATGTAAAGATATAAAGCATGTGTTATTTATCCCGTTATACGGCATTTACACTAAACGAGGTTAACGCATTTTCGGGATTATCGACGTTTTTTTCTTATGGAGTTTGACATTTACAATGCCGAAAAGCGATAATCTTGGTTGGTGTAACTGCAGTTTTAAACTAATTTTTTCCCCAAGCTTGTAAGGGGGACGTTTAAAATCGCCTAATATTCCATAGCTTTCCATACAAAGTGGTAGAACATTTTTTTCGCAGGGAATGAAAAACGGGACTATTGAGATGCTTTTTTAATTTAGAGTCCCATTTTTATCAACTCTTACCGAACACATCACTCCAAATTCAAATCTTGCGTGAAATTTCGGACACCCTGTATTTCACTGCAGTTTTAATTTTCATCTCACTTATTTATTTCGATAAAATTTAAAACTTCTTTCGATGATGTGGCGTACAATTTGGTGTGTTAATTTTGACGTAGAATACGTCTTACCTTACGGTATAGGGAGTCATGTCAGATTGTTACTGTTGTAATCTTTATTTCATTGATTATGAGGAAACGGCGAGATAACTTTTTTTAAAAATTTTTTTGTAGGTAAATGAAGATGTTATCTTTCGTTTGATATACATTTCATATTGGTTGATATCTTCTTAATATATAAATTTCTCAAATGAAAATTGTTTAAACACATACACTCAAACATATGTGTGGTGTTTGGTTGAGTGTTTGAGTTTGTAGCGTGAACACAAACTATGCTGCTGTTTCAGTGTGGACACAAACCTTCGGCTGTTGTTTTGATTGATGAAATATTGAAATTTCGTATATTTACTTATGTATTTAAGTGAAACAAAATGTTAAATGTGAATGTGAATTTAACATGGATATATAATTATAAAAAATATATGAAAAAATTAATTCATACATTTTGGCGTAGAATACGTCTTACCTTACGGTATAGGGACTCATGTCAGATTGTAATTGTTGTAATCTTTATTTCATTAATTATGAGGAAACGGCGAGATAACTTTTTTTATCCTCTTTTTCCTATCATAAGCCCATATTATCAAAAGTAACTATCAAATAAATAAATTCATTTGCTTATGTTATTTATCATTTATTGTTATATATGTTTTCTGTCTTATCGGATGGCGTATTCTACGTTAAACTTAATGGCCGTGTCTCTGACACAGCTTGCAGGGACAGTTCGTGGCCGAAGGCCTCGGACAACTGTCTGCTGTATTTTTTTTTAAAGTTATATATCCTCGCGGTTGGCCATAGTTGAAAAAATTAGTACTAAATGTATTTGGTGCAGGAAAACCAGTGTGATTTTATAAAAAAAAAGACCAGTACCTTCGCATAAATGACCAATTCGTTGGAACAACGCACTCGATTCGTCAACTTTAAACGAGAGTCAAAACTCCATATCACTTTTTTTTCACCAAAATTCCCAACAAATCTATTCGTCATATTAATGAAAATTGCGTTATTGCAGCTGTTGAGCTGTTTGTCGCTGAAATAAGTCAATATTGCGCAGTGTTGTGTTAGAACCAGCGTCCTCATGAGCAAGCTTCACGCACGCCAACTGTTGTGCCTCCAGTCGACAAAGAAACTTCAAAAGGTGCGCTTCGGTACATTCAATGTGTCTCACATTCTTGTCAGTGGAAATATTGAAGATGTTGGCTGACAGGTTCAAGAAAATACATTGAAGAGAGCGTCAATGACTATTTCCTGACAAATTTTCGATATAATGATTTCTTTCGGAGTGGTTTGAATTCACAAGAATGATCATGATGCAATCAATAGCCAGAGATATTATTTCAAATTTGTATTAAACATATTCAGGACGAGTGCGTATTCAATTTTGTATGCCACTGGAATATGTGTTTCTCCTTCCACTACAACTACTCTCGGTCATAGAAAATCCTTCTGAAGAAGGTAGAAAGCTGTATAAATGTAGAAAGAAACATCGTACTGTAACCTACTCTGCCCTTAGAGAATAACCTCACTTACCTTTGTTGTTGCAACTTTTGTGTAATAATTTGCTCAAGTATTCAATCCTTCAAGAAAGAGTAACTCCCTTTTTCGTCCCCATGTGGGGGTTGTGTGGATCTGCGGTGTCTAAACTAATGGATGTTAGTTATTGTACGCCCCCGTATTATATTCCCTTCATGTAATACATATGTACATGCACATATGTATGGGTAAGTGTGTAAATGTGGCAGGACCTGCTCATTGTTTATGGTAATTTCATGCCTCCCAGTTTGTTTCCGCTTCATCTCGTGGCGATAGACATCCATGAGCACATTGCTGGTGTTGTCGTTATTGTGGCTTTTTCCCCTTCAAGTTTTGCCAGATTTGTATATTTTATTATGCAAGTGTGTTGTTGTTGCTGTTGTTTATTGCTAATAATTTTAACACGAAATAGTTTTCTATGTCATATAACTTGCACACACAAATACACCAACACAATTGCATTTTGGTCCGTTGTGGCAACCCTGGTCATTGGGAACAGAGGTTGTCTCATAAAAGAAACTATGCACAACGAACCGACCTTATAACCACATGATGCTATAACAAACTGTAAGCAAGAAGCTTGTACCCCATTACTGCACCTCCTTGTGTCCCAATGCTGCCCACTTTCAAATGAGCTACGAACTTGTGCCTGTGGAGTACAATGACATCAGAATGCACTTAACTATTGCATGTTACCAGGGGCTGCCACAGCGTGGACTAAAGTGTTTTACCTCACATCCCGCAGTTACTGATGGTGGCTGCTGGCATTTCTCAGTGTAGACCCAGAAATTTTTGCGGTTGCTGATGTGCGATGCTTAAGTGGAAAGCCCATTTATGACCCACATGTATTGGTTGCATGTTGCACTGATTCTTTTAAATGTCTCCAATTGTTTTTATACTTATATCAGGTCATAGTTCAATTAATGTTCAATCAGTCAAAGTAGAATACGATAACTGATTAATCACATGTCCAATGACAGAAGACATTTTCTGAGGACATTTTGATTTAGAATGATCTACAAGAGCAAACATTTGTTGGTCTTACTATTGGGTGCCTTATTCTATAGTGGACAAGCATTTGAGCATAATCACAGGGACGGACATTGAATTTATATAGACGAGATCATTAATGAACAATCTGACTTAAGAATTTATATTTATTCTGTTTTTGTTAGACATTCAACAACACGTTTGCGAAGTTTGAGAATAAATGGTATAAGAAATAACCCATAAAAATATATTCCATGAATGACGTTTGTATAATTTTAGTCTTAAAGTATCTTCATATAGAGCTGCCATCTTTCTCATCTGACGACTCGTTTCACACTCGTCGTGGTGCGGTCGGTGCGATAGAGAGTTATTTGACGTAAATTGACTTACACCTGGTGGAATTACAAAAATTGTTGACTCACATTTTTCACGTCGTTTTGATTGAAAACTGTGAAATTTAAACGTATTTTGACCTTTTTTCGATTTTATTGTTAGTATTATTTGTGGTGTATTTACACAACAATTTTAATGCTCAAAACGAAAAACCGTTTCTTAATGGTTGGTTTGAGCCCTTGCCTCTATCTGGTATTATTAAAGCAATACTTTCCAACATGTAACGTCCATATGCAACACACCAAACTTCGTAAATTTACGGAGTCATATAGCTTCTTTATATGTCATTTCCCTATGATTTTAGTAAAGTTCTTGAAAATTGTTGCCTGAAACATTCTGAGCAACTTAACCGAAGGAGGTTTCCCAAAAAACAAACCAGGTATAAATTATATGCCGTTTATCGGAGTGTTCGAGCACCAAATGCGGATCGCTCTCTAAGTATGGGAATGAACTGTGTTTGCAACTGAACTCTTTATGTCGAGTGTCCGAGAAAGATTGTTGCTTCGCTTTGTGAAGCCATCTGCTGGCCAAATAAGCGCGCCATCTGTTGAATCCAACCACAATGTAAGTGCAACATCGCCATCTGGAGCGCAATAGCCACCATATGAAGTTGTTGACAGCTGACCATCAGCTGCTAGTAAACCTGAGAATCACAGCTGTGACGACTAACATCAGCGACCAGCGCGGAGTGTATAAAGGCGATGGGTTTTTAATCATTTTTTTCCACTAAATTCGTTAATGAGAATAGTATTTTGTAATAAAGAATATGGGCTGGCCTTAAATTTTCATAAGTAATAATAGTAAATCTAGAACGGTCCATGGACGCTAGAAAGTCACATATATATTTAAGTATATAAATTAAAGTCTTATGTCTGAAAATGTAAAAGAATATAGTTAGATAATAAAACAAATTAAAAAAAAAAACTCGAGGCGATTCGGTCTGTAGACGTTGAAAATCCAACTTAGCCGTAGTAGTGTATTAGACACCTTAGTTCAAATATAGATAGTATAGTAATACCTAGCTAGTCGTCCTCCCGCTGGTTCTGGCCAAAGATGCACTGCTTGTGGGGTCTTGAACTTGGTACTCGCCTGTTCCCGTGTATGTCTTTGTTCCCTGGTTCAAGTCAGAGATTCTCTCTCTGTGGGGTCTTGATCTAGGTACCCGCCTGTTCCCTGGTTCAAGTCAGAGATTCCCTGTCTATGGGGTCTCGACTTGGGTCCCTACAGTAGTCCCCGATCTCAACCACAAGTTCCCTGCCGTAGTATAGACGGAGGCTTCCTACCTGTTTGCCAAACTCCAGCGTACAAAAGTTTCCCTAACGGTCTCTAAAGCCTTGCCATCTAAGAAGTTCCGACATCGGCCGCGAACCATCGACCATGACAACTGCAACGACCCATCGACGACGCATCACTGCCCCATATTTAAAGAAGGTGGCCCGAGTCTCTCCGCCAAATACCGTAGAATAAGCCTTGTATCCAAAGCATATAAGGCTCTATCAAGTATAATGTGCGAAGACTAAAACCAAGTATCGCTGGCCTGATCGGACCATACCAGTGTGGCTTTAGGTCAGGAAAATCGACAACCGACCAGAATTTCACGCTACGACAAATCCTGGAGAAGACCCACGAAAAGCAACACCTATCATCTATTTCTCGATTATAAGGTGGACTTCGGGAGAAACTCTATGAAAGCAATGTCTGAGCTTGGTATTCCTGCAAAACTCATAAGCCTTTGCAGGATGACCTTGACGAACACCAAATCCGCAGTGAAAGTTGGTAAGGATCTTACCGAAAATTTCAAAATTAAGCGAGGCCTCAGGCAAGGAGACACCCAACCGTGCGATCTCTTTAACATCTTAGTGGAGATCATTATGAGATAAGCTGCAGTGAAAATTGGTAAGGATTTTACCGAACCTTTCGAAACTTAGCGTGGCCTTAGGCAAGGTGACACCCATCCGTGCGATCTCTTTAACATCTTAGTGGAGATCATTATGAGATAAGCTGCAGTCAACATGAATAAAACCATCAGCAACAAAAGTGACATGCTGCTCCCGTACGCTGATGATATAGATATCATTGGGCTCAATAAGAGAATTGGGAAGGAGTGGACCTGACAGTAAATGAGGGCAAGACAAAATTAATGGTTTCCAGGAGCAGGGCCGCCACGCGATTAGACCAAAGCGTGAATGTTGATAACGGTTATAATTTTGAGGTGGTGGGTGAATTTAAAGACCTCGGATCTACCGTAAACAACAACGTCAGCCTTGAAATCACGCAGAGAATTGCGCTTGCGAATTGATGTTAATTTGGGTTAACCAAGCACTTTAGAGATAAAGAAAGTAACAAAAGTTCAGCTATGCGAGACTCTCATACAACCTGCCTTCCTTTATGGTGCAGAATTCTGGATCTTATCACAAGCAGACGAAACATCTGTTTCGGCGACGCATGAACCATGAGCTGTATGAGCTTTATCCGGACATTGACATAGTTAACCGGATCAAAATAACGCGATTACGAAGGCTAGGCCATCTCAGTAGAATGGATGAATATGGACCAGCAAACTTGAAGCAAGACGAAAAATAGGAAGACCAAGACTCCGCTGGAGGGATCAAGTGGAGGAATTCCTGCATAATTACAAAAATTGTTGACATAAATTTTTAATGTCGTTTTGATGAAAGAGTTAAATATATGTTTGTGGTGCCTTTACACAAAAATTTTAACGCACAAATTGAAATGCCGTTGCTGATTTATTGTTGGATGGTTTGAGCCATTGCCTCTATCTGGTATTATTAAAGCAATAATTTCCAACATGCAACCGCCCATATGGAACACACTAAATGTCATCAAAATACTGAGAGAGATGGCGTCTCTATACATCATTTCTCTATGGGAAAAACAATTGATCAACAGCACAATGACACATTTTTATCAATAGTTCTACATTAAATTGATGTAAGCTTTCATTGATGCAATGAAAATGTTCCTTAAGTTAAAAACGATGTTTTTAATTAGGATGGTGACGGTTGAGCTTTTATTTTATCTGTTTTGAATTAGTTTGGCTTGAGGAAAATACCAGCGGATTTGACTGTTATTCAAGATTTAATGACACTGTTGGGTATAGATTTAGGGCTGGGGCCATCACCGAAACAATTGTCTTTGAAAATGGGGTTGGTCGGGCAATAACAGTTAATAGTGACTCATGACAATCTAGTCGCGACATGACAATCTAATTCCCCCTAATCTAAACTTTGTGTAGGGAGCCGCTTAAAATCCCTTAATATCGCTTTGATCCCAATACAAAGTGGTCGAAAAATTAGTTTAGAAGAGGATAAAAAAGAACCCTAATGTTTCTACATTGCATTGTATTGAAGTGGAAGACTTGTGGTTGCAACAATCAGAAATTTTTTTAATTAATTTAGTTTGCTTGTTTGTTTTTGTAGACAAAAGACAGAATCAATTCAAGAGACAGTGTACTTTAGTGCAAAAAGGATGTACAAGTAGAGAAGAAAAAACCGGCGTAATGTGGCAACCCTAGTGGAAGAGAACCAAAAAAATCGACGCGATTCACTCAAATGCATTTCTCTCTCGCGTTATAACTTGACTATTTCTTACGTTTTACATACTTTATATAATTTTATTTAAACACGGTTGGAATTTATATAGATAGATACTATTACATAATCAAAAAACTGCTCGTGTATTGAAATAATCAAGGAAGAGAGTAAGAGAGAGAGCAGAGAAACGAGGCGCTTCAATAGTTCTCTTTGTAGGTATCCACTCCATGAGTAAATTTTCTTCTCTATTTGTTTAGTGTATGTGTTGACTTAAACTTATTTTCACTCAAAGAAGAGAGAAACAATTCATGAGAGGGATCAATTTTGAGAGTATTCTATATTTTTGCAAAAGTAGATGACAGTTTGGGTTAAATAAAAGTTCGTTTACAACAGAAGACACGACTTTTACAATATAAGTTTTATACTATGGAGATTTTTATGTATGGATGATATTTGTAATCTGCAACTATCTTAGTACCCATTCATATTTTATTATATTCCGCTATAACAGATAGAATGTTGCCATTTATGTTTCGGGTCCTGGCAATACTAGTGGTGCCAAATGCAAACTGGAACTTCCATTGGAAAGTTTGAAAAAAATTGAGCATAAACATTAGGGCGGATTAATTTTTTTTTTTTTTGATGAAGCGTATAGCAAAAACGTAATCTATAGGTGATTTTGAGAAATTTTGCTCAAGAGACCATAGCTCTAAGTCGGATTTGGAGCCCCCCCCCAAAATTTCAAAATAGATATTTTTCCATATATATATAGAATAACTTAATTAAATTCGTCATAAAATCGGATAGAATTATAGTAGATTTCTCAGTCTGGACTTGTTTGAAAGGTATTGTTATCACCTTTCAGAATCTGTATTGACACGAATATTGTTTTTTATTTTTAGTAGAGATATTATGAATTTTTTTTCGAAAAATAGTCTAAAATGAACTTTTAACTAATAAATTCAGAATTTTCTTCAATTTTTGTAGATATTTTTTGCAGATTATGAAAGTTCAAATAATTTGCAACAACTTTTATTACGATCAATTTTTTTGTTTTCAAACTCTTTTTGTAGGAAAATCGATCCGAAAAAATCAACATTTTCAAGGTTTCAACAAAAAAACACTATTAACACTAATATCTATTTTGAAAATTTGGGGGCTCCAAATCCGACTTAGAGCTATGGTCTCTTGAGCAAAATTTCTCAGAATCACCTATAGATTACTTTTTGCTATACGCTTCATCAAAAAAAATCGTTCCATACAATTTGACCCGCCCTAATAAACATACATATAACTTTTTCACTTACGAGCACTATTTGTTGTATTTACACTGTGTTGAAAACTTCATCTCGGTCAAAAATGGAAGTAACCCGTGAGAATTTTCGTGCGATGATTTTCTACGATTCTCAACGTAGATTATCGAGACAAGAGTCTCTCAATCAACTTGTTTCGATTGTTGGTGATGAAGAACCATCAAAATCCACTGTAAATCGCTGGTACCAAGAGTTTAGTTTAGGACGCCGGTCACTCTAGAATGAATTTCGTGAAGGTCGTCCTACTTCGGTCGTTATGCCGGAAAACGGTCATGTGGCCACAGTGAGTGGTATACCATCTGTTTGCCAACAGTGTTGGAAGAAATAAAGAAAAACAACAGGAGAAGAGGGATCATATGCGAGCTCTAAGACATCAGCCGAAACAATGGGCTATTTCGGCACTCAATATGTCGAATTGATGGGGCATCCGCCATACAGCCCTGATTTGAAACCTACTGACTTCTTTTTACTGCGTAGTCAACGATTTTCGACTCCCGAAGCAGCAGTTGAAGCGTTCAAAACCATGTTTTGCAGGTGTCTCAATCAGAGTTGAAATAGTGCTTCGAAAATTGATTTGAGCACATGCAAAAGTGTATTTATCTTCACGGAGAATATTTCGAAAAACAATAAAACCATTTCCAATGCTAAATGATTGTTTTTTTGTTACTGAACCCGAAATATATACAGAAACCTTGCATAAGCGTGTGGCCAAAAATAAAATATATATAAGTTAACAACCAAATGTTTAATATATCTGAAAATATGAATTTAATCGGAAATATGTTTTCATAGCATCATATGCACAAACATAAAATAAGAAATCGATGCCATTTTATTGCAGATGTCCTGATACTTAGAGATAATTACTCAAACATGTCCTTAGGGCTAAGGCAACAAACATGCATTTGCATGGAATTGCTAAACCCAATCATTATCTTCTTCTTATACCTAATAATAATATTGGAATATGCACATATAGCAAATTGTAGAGCGAACTGTACTTTATTGAATCCCTAGAAAATTGAAAATTTAAATATAACATAAAAATTAAGTAGCTCTTGGCTTAATACAAGTGCCAATTCGTTGCTGAAAGACATTCTATCCTCATAATCACACAGTAAAAGGTGGCGGAAAAGTAATTATGGGCAAGCATTGAATTAAATAACACTTTTCGACAAAGACTTAAACATTCTCCTCGTTAAGGCAAAATTACAACTTAACACGATACAAGGGTTAACGCCCACATTCGACACATTGAGTTCTAAACAACACAAACGTTTAACACGCTGCCTGTCTTTAGAGTGGACACTAGGCACCCGCACAACCACCAGGCAGACAAATCGCGGTCATTCATTTAAGACTTAATTGTTTCGGAGGGAATGCCAGGAAATGACTGTCAAATTAAACACAATTTTTTAAAGACAATAATCACAATATCCGAATAACCATATAGGACTGTACATATCTGATTAATACATATGTGTCTACACTATAAAATAGATTTTCTAACTACGACAACTCGCACCAAATTCGACGAATTGTTGCATGATCAGAATTTATTCATATTCATTAGTACCAAAACCTCTACTCTGTATTTAGAACATCACATTAAAGACTTTATTTCTAAAGCCCGGTATTCAGCTTTTACGAAATTTTCGTTGCCATAAGAAGTACGTGTATAAAAAATAACGAAAATTTCATGAACCGACAACTTTCCTCACGTATCATGTGCGTGGTGCTCTTTGCGATAATCAATGACAGGGTTGTTACGCCAAAGTTATTTAACATAAAATCAATTGTTTAATAATTGTTGGGGGCCCGAACACAGTGGTCCAGGATCGATTTCCATCGGAAAAAATTCAATACCTTTTGACCTATTCAAAATTTTTAAGTTCTGTAAAAACCCGATTGTATTCGCAATTTTCGAATTTTGAAAATCGCAAAATTTTGATCTCTTTTTTTGAATTTCTTCACCTGTATCTCATTCAGCATTTTGCTCTAATATAGCGGCTATGTTTTTTTTATTCTAATTATATAAAAAAATATCGATTTTGAATAAAATTTGAATTTGGACCAACACACCTTCTTTGCTTCAAAGGCGTTCAATGAATCTGATATACAGTTGGATAGGCTGATCTTTTCCACAATTTCGCAGGGTTACTTTTGCTGCCGCGCCATTGAACAGAAATAATAATAAGATATAAAATAATAAAATAGTGCGAATTTAATGAAAAATTCAGATTTTTTAGTTCCTATACGTGAATAACTATTTTTTTAGATAACCTATGGGAAAAACTATTTTCTCTTCAACAACTTTAAAAAAGTAGGTCACCAGCTAAAAATGCGATAAAATTATCTTTCGCATTTTTGTCTCTTTTAAAGTAATTGGAGTTCGTTTGCATGAGTTATGTCCCAAACATTCCTTACAACACCACACTTATCATATAAATCGAATTCCTGCCGTTGAATTGCATAACAGGTGGTACTGTAATTCATCAAATGGCAAACAATGGCATTATTAAAATAATTTTGCACCTGAATACTCGTAAAATTCGTGGACCAATTTCAACCCAAGTTATATTTGTTAACTTAAACCATTCTTGAAATAACCCCAAGTACGATATTCCAGCAGCAGTTGCCCATAACGCGGGGATTCGGTTTTCTTTTATTAATTATGAAATATCAATATATTATTACGAATTTCCTTATTCTTCTTTTTTGCGTTGTTTTATTCCCAATAATAAAACAAGGTTCGTTTTCAATTACGATAATTACAAAGGTGTAACTTCCCTTCATTTTACTTATATAGTACAACAGTTTACTTTATTTGCACCACTTTAATAAGTCTTATATTTTACTATCAAATCGCGTTGCTTATTTTAATCACAAACTGAACTCTCCGTTCCAAAGACCTCCGCTAATTATACCAACTCACCATAGTCAAATGTAGTTATCTGTAGCGAATTCAAGAACCTTCTAAACGTTGTTGTTAGTTATCTTTGTAGAATCATCTCGAATGGTGGAGAATTATCTTAACTGAGGCGAATTCATGCTACTGGTTTAGCGAGCTGGTACGTTGTTACAATGCATACTTTCAAGCGCAGCACTAACCGCCCTGTTTAACATTTACATAATGTTAGTAGGGTCATTAAGAACAAGCAAAATCTTTTACTTATTCGTAACAATATGAACTAACTAATGCAATAGTCTTTTTAGCCTGCAATCACCTGCAAGAACTTCTCACAATCACTGACCTGTGCCCTTTCCAGTTTTCACTCACTGATTGGAACCTACAATTTTACACCGTTTCCGAACGGTAATTTGAGAAGCTTTTTTATGGCTAGATACTCGATAGTGTCGCCGTCACTATGCGAGGTGGCCGCCGCCGAAAGAAAATTTGAAGGTGGTCAGAGCCGGGTTCGAACCCAGGATCTCATGTACAAGAGCCGCGCACACTAACCATTGCACCACCGGCGGCCTCAAACTATATTTATAATAATTCTTAGATGTAAGAAATATGAATAAATTCGCGTTAAATGTGAACTTTCAACCACTGTTCGATTATTTTAAGAATCATAGGTAAAAAATAAAATGAAGAGCAAAGAGGAATACAATATTTCCATGATAAATCAGAGAAATGAAAAAATGGTGCGATGTCAGCTGTTCTCGATTGTATCAGACTGTTACTTCGATATCATCAAACACACCTGCAGCAACGGCATACCTTTAGGCGTAATGTACTTTATGCTTTCAAACTGCAATATACTTGTACTTCCATAAATACTGGTACAATGCTTATTGACCCCACTGAAAGAACGAAAGAAATCCACTGAACATACTACCGAAATATAAATACGAGGGTTGCTATTTATATTTCGGGAACTGGCAATACTAGTGTTCCCAGATGCAAACTGGAACTTCCATTCCACAGGTTGAAATTTTTTAGCATAAATATAAACAGAACGTTTACACCTACGAGCACTATTTGTTGTATTTACAGCGTGGTGAAAAAATCATCTCGGTCAAAAATGGAATTAATCCGTGAGAATTTTCTTCCGACGGTTTTGTACGATTTTCGGCGTGGATTATAGAGACAACTTGTTTCGACTTTTGGTGATGAAGCACCATCAAAAACCACCATGAATACCAAGAGTTCCGTCTCGGACGCCGTTCGCTCTAGGATGAATTTCGTGAAGGTCGTCCAAAATCGCTTGTTCTGCCACAAAACATTGATGCTGTGCGTGAACTGATAATGCAAGATCGTCATGTGACATATCGTGAGATAGAGACATCCCTGCGCATTAGTTTCACTTCAATACATTCGATTTTGCGTGAAAATTAGGCTGTAAAAAAGATTTTTTCGCGTTGGATCCCACATAATTTGATAATCGCTCAAAAAAAGGCTCCTGTCAATTGGTGTAAGGAAATGATTCAAAAGTTCGGCCGTAGTGCTTCAGAAGACGTGTGTGACAGGTGACGAATCATGGATACATGCGTATGAGCCGGAAACAAAACAGCAGTCGACCGTGTGGGTCTTTCAAGGCGAGCTAAATCCAACAAAAGTTGTTCGGGGAAGAAGCACAGCGACGCAAATAGTCGTCTGTTTCTTCGGCCGAATGGATCATGTGGCCACTGTTCCACTTGAGCAACGTAGGACGGTCAATTCTGAGTGGTACACGACCATTTTTTGGCCGGAAGTCTTCGGAGAAATTCGTAAAACTAGCCGCCAATGACAAATCATTCTCTATCACGACAATTTAATTTTTCATTAAATTAGCACTACCTTCTTTGTGTTCATTCGGGTGGCAGCAAAAGTTACCCAGAGAAATTGGGGAGCATATCGGCCTTTCCAACTGTGTATCATATTGACTGAAGGCTTTTGGTGTACAGAAGTTATGTTTGTCCAAAATTTTAAATTTTTTTTCAAAAAACAATATTTTTCGAAATATTTCGTACAGAAGAGCTGTATTTCGTATAAGCAAAACTTAGCTGCGATATTAAACTCATCTAATCAGTCTTGTTGCAAAAGAAAAATTGGGTACAATACCTCTAAAACTGAATGAGGTACAGTTCAAGAAATTCGAAAAAGAGATCAAAATTTTTTGATTCAAAATTTGATAAAACCGAATATCTGTGATTAGAAAAAATATCAATTTTTTGCGTACATTATGAACAATTATGTCAAAATATATTTAAAAACGAAAGAAAGCAAAAATCGAATAAAACAAAAAAAATGTTCACTTAGAAAATTTTTCTGAAATATACCCACCCCATTGTGTGATTTGCAGTGCTGCTATATCGCAATAATCCTCTACTCCTTGTCTACAATCGGTTTTTTACACAATTCTTTTGAAGAATTGAACTATTGAGTTGAATGGTCGGCACTACTCTATTCTCAAGTTTGGAATCTCTTAAGCGTGCTTACTGCAATAGACGTTTGGCCGGGCAATCGTCCCTATAGATGTGATGCAATAGACGATTGGCCGGTCTGGCTTCGGCCGTGCTGGTAGGCAAAAAGCGGTCATTTTGAATAATTTTTTTTGTTATTTTCTTAAATATTAAATAAACCAAAATACAAAAAAAAATATAAAAAACTATTTTGTTGTTTGTACATATTTTATCCAGAAAACCGCGTGTTACTTAAGTCCACCCTAAACTGTTGGTTGGCATTCTAATGTTATTTTAACATAAATGTTAATTAAGCTTAACGTGTAAAGTATTTATCGTAACAATATGAATTTTTCTTGCGTTTTTGTACTAGCATTTTCTATTTTTATTATGCTCAAGGAATTTGATTCGCCACTGGATGTACCACAAACTGTGGAATTATCTCATTTTATGATCATCATTATTCAGAATGCGATTCCATCTGCATTACGATTCATTTTGCGTTTTACACGATATTAATAAATTTTTTCATTCTTGCATCTTTACAGTGCTGGGACGAATGCAGTAAAATGCCTCCTGCCAAAATTAGTAAATCCATACGAGAGACATGGTCATTGCATACGGTATCCATGGTGCAGCAGGACTCACTGGTGCTGGTGGATGTGGCGTGGGAGCAACTCAGTGTTCCCTCGCAGTGCTTAGTTACCTGGGAGGTGGCGGGTGGTGGTCTTATGGGCAATTTGCTGACAGAATCCTTTAATGTCCAGTTGTCTCTGTGGCCCGACACAAAGTATCGCGTACAAGTCACATGCAAAAACAAGGTATGTAATATAGTATAAATGGTATTTGATCTTAAGGCCGTGTTAGACTATCAGAACGAAGCGTTGAGAGAGAAATGGAATGAAACTCTCTTTCATTTTAAACAAATCATACGTTCATTCTGCTTTTGTTTTATAAACTGAGACAAACTGGAATGGTAGAATGCAAAAGAATATGTTTTCAAATTGGCAAACAACAACGTAGATTAAAATATGGGGGATAACCCAACTATCTCATCTGACGTTTCACTTTGTACTTCTTGCGGGAGGAATGGAACATCTGTCAGCAGTTTCACTGTAACAGCGAACAAAATCCTCCATTTTTAATTTTGTGCATTCACGATGTTCACATATATATATAATTTGCACATTCACACAAATAATTTTATCAAGCCTCAGCTATAGAATTACTCTCTTGACGTTAATAACTACTTGCAAGTCCGGTTTTCCGATTACCTTCAGTCAAACACGCTAGAGCGAGTTGATGGATCTCTAATATGTTAATCTATGACCAAAACAAACAACTATTGGAAAATAAAAAAAAATTGGAATATGCGATTAATCAGGCAACATGATTAACCGACACTCTCATTAGTTGGCTAATTGATTAATCATTCATGTTGATAAATCGCATTTACGATTAATCAGTTAATTTCCATTTTGGTTAATCATCATTCACGATTAATTGATTTAAAAATAATCACTATTAATTGATTAATCAATATTCACAATGAATTGATCAATCTAAAAATTGATTAACCAAAAACGTGAATAATTGGTCAAGTCATATTTTAAGCTTTTTCAGTTGGAATTTTTCAGAAACTTTGACTCAAAATGTTCACATAGAGTAATGACGTATAGAGTAGTAAAGTCTCTCAGTAAATTGGTGACATTTGGTGTGTTGCAGATGGGCGGTTGAATGTTAGAAAGTATTGCTTCAATGGCTCGAACCAACCAACAATAAATCAGCAACGTCATTTCGATTTGTGCGTTAACTTTTTTATGTAAATACACCACAAACTTATACTAACAATAAAATATAACAAAAAAGTTAAAAACATATTTAAATTTCACAATTTTTCACCAAAACGACATGAAATATTTAAGTCAACACTTTTTGAAATTCCACCTGGTGTAAGTCAATTTACGTCAAATAACTCTTTATCGCACCGACCGCACCAGGAATTGTGTGAAAGGAAAAGTCAGATGAGAAGAATGGCAGCTCTATATAAGATTACTCTATGAATGTTCAAATGTTTCCACTTGTTTGTAGAGCCTGTATTTGTATGTTGCCTAAAATTATTCAAATAAAGAATAAAAGTATTCAAATATGATTAATCAATATTCAAATGAAGTGATTAATCAAAGTGTTGTTTAAACAGAACGTTTGATTATTCGATTAAGTTAATAATCACGATATCGATTAATCAAAACTTTAATTAATTGATTTATCGCATATCCTTATAAAAAAAAAATAGCAAAAAAATTAACAAAAATTCAGTATTTGAAAAAAAATCTAACGAAATAAATGTTGGGCACCTCCTTTTTTTATTGTTTTTTGTTCGTTTCATTCCTAATTCGAACAACACACCGTTTATTCATGAGCATGAACTTGGTCGATAGCTTTTAATCTGGCCGATGAATTTGAAAAAATATTACAAAAAAAATTTTGTGAACGTGATAGTGATGCGAACAACTTCGTTTACATTCTTATTTGGTATCAATACGGGCGGTAAACCGACAATTAACCTCAGCGATAGCTGACGTTCATGCTCATGAATGACAAGTCTGTGGTTCGCTTATGGCAACTTTTTGAGCAACATCAGCAAATTAGAGAAGTCTGAGAGCTCGCCGAAAATTTCCACTGTAAATCGTTCTTCTCAAGTCCATACTATTCCAGTAGCTCTCCGAAATTGGAAATTTTGACATGTCCAATGAATTCTCTAATAGTCTAACATGGCCTTTAACAGTATGTATTTCAAACTTGTAGTTACTGCACACTAGACCGGGTGGGCCTCCATATAAAACATATTTCCCAAAGTCGAGGGCAAGTATTAAAGATCACCTCTAGACAATTTAAAAAAAAAATCCTTTCCGACCGCGTGAAAAAGTGCCAAAATCGTTTTTTATAATTTTTTTTTTTGTTTATGGCTCGATCTAACATTCAAGACATTGTTGTATAGGTCTCGACGAATAATACATTTGTCCTATAGATGTCTCAGACGTACGACATCATTTTCTAATGAAGGCCTCATTTAATGCAGTTTCTTCCTCCAAAATTTAAAAATATTTTCTTCTAGCATTAAAGCCCTTCAAAAACCAAGAACATTTTGCTTGGGAAGTATACAGTTTTATTCAAAAACAAGACAGTGACGTATTACAAGATGTATTTGTAGCATTAATAAAAATATTTGTTAAAGTTGATTGCATTATTTATTGTATTACTCGTCGAGTCGTATACAACGATATATTGCGTGTTATGATAAAAAAAAACAAAAAAAAAACTACAAGAACAAAAAGGTTTTTGCCTTTTTTTCAAGGGTCGGAAAGGATTTTTTGTTTTAAATTGTCTCGAGATGATCTTTAATATTTGACTTCGATTTTGGGAAACTTTATCGTAACCCGGCCTACTGCACACGACGGTCGCTTTTATTACAACTTGGTTGATTACATTTTAATAATTCTTTCATTTCAGCTTTCAGGCTTAATGTCACGCTCGCTCCCCTTAACAATCAATACATCCGAGGCGGTGAAGGCAATAGACACTGTGCTTGCCACAATAAACCCCACTGGTAGAAATGACTCCTCAGCGTCCTTCAGCACAAATATCCCACTAAAGTCCGCGACTACAACAGTGTTGCCAACCCACACACCGCCTGCTGCAGATAGCGGCGAAGAAGTCGACACCAATGTTGTGCCATATGATAACGATGCCCAACGATCGCCTGAGACCAATACTCGGCACACAACTTTCCTGTTCGATTGGCGTCTTAGAACAAACAGCGATATTTCTTACGTTGAACCGATGCAACATAATGAGGACGATCTCCTAACGCTGTTTAATCGTGTCCATAAGCCTTTACTCTTCGGCATGACAGCTGGTATTAGTTTGCTCATGTTGTTGCTGTTGTTCTTTGCATGTCCTTTACGTTGCTCCACGCGTTCCAGTGACAAGGCAATGCTGCTGGCAGAAGATTTGAGCCCCCACAATATGTCACTACCGCCGGCTGTGATGATCGGCTCCAGCAAATCCGTTGGCGTAACAACGCAAGACCACGACGGTGTATGCAACTCACCAGCGACGTGCTCCAGATACACGCCAAGAGTGTAAGAAGCTGATGTCGCCAAAATCCATACAGCCGCACATTGCAGAAGAAGTTGTAAATGTCGTTTGTAGGGTGACACGACTGAATTATGATATTCTAACTACAGTATAAACAAAACAAGAGAGAGAACGAGAAGGAGAAAGTGTAAACAACTACAATTTGCCCAAGGAATTTCATTTAAGATTAATTCGCCATCACATTACATAAACATAACCTCCCCCTACGCCCCCCATTAGTTAACATTTGCATTAATCACATAAAACAACAAATTCTCTTTTACTCAAATAAGGAACACAAATTGTGTGCGTGTGTGTGAATGCGTGTGTGTGAAGTATGATTGAGTGAAAGTAATGGAGTCTCTAGAATTGACAGGATCACGCCTATACTTCCTTTGTGTGGCTGAATGTGTATGTGTGTGTGTGTGTTTGTGCTTTGTAAATTTCTAATTTAGTCCTTATAAAAAATAAACCCCCAGTTACTGCCTAAATGATAAAACAAACAAATGTCTACTGCAACAATTTCAAATAGCTAAGAAACAACAGGTACAAATCACAATTAGCAAACTCTACTGCAATTCCAATTCCAATGTCCGTCTGCGTCAAACGTGACATGGAAATAATGACAACGAGTAGGAAAGCAATTCCGAATTGTTCCACCTTCTCGCCGCTACAAGCAGTCCATCCTCTCCACCAGTTCAACAACATTACTTTGTCCCACAAAATGCTCTTCGACACATAGATACAGATACAGTTGGTTCACGATTTAGGCAACATGACCTTAACATGCAAACATAATCAAAATTGTTAGAGAAATACAGGCAAACAACAAAGAAATCTTTAGGCAATTTTTTACCAAAATCAATTAAATTAAATTAAATTAAAATTATTATAATCGGCTTCAAATTTTCCAAAATCAACAATTTTATACAAAACGTTTTGGCATTAAATTACATGTTTTCCTAATATTAAATTAAGTCATTGTAATATTAATCAAAATTCAAAACAAATCTATGTATAGTCTAGTTAAAGGTACCAACGTGCCCGCCAGGACACGTAACAAAGACTAAAGAACCAAACAAACAAATCCTTTATGAGCACGACGATATTCCTCAATGAAAAAAGAAAAAGAAATGTAAACAGACTTGACGACAAACAACCAATTGCGTGGAACTGCGGCAATTGTTTTATTGTTTCGAAAGCATTTTTAAGTTTAAGCATTTGTTCGATTTACACAATTCGTATATCAGACATAAAGTAGCGCCACAACATCCCCCCCTTGCTCCCTTCCACAACCCAAAATAACAATATGTGTGAATATGCGAACGTACTTGTTTAAGCCTCCCCAATAACTGATGCACATCTGCAGAGTCTGCGCATGCGCAAGGCCCCAAACAGTACGTTCACTTATGCATACCTACAAAAAGTGTGGTTTCTTGCAAGAAAAATAATTGATTTTTTTATTGAGTACAAAAAGATACATAGCTGTTTACCATCGCCACACTTGAATATGTATGTACTGTACAAACAATATTTTCCAAACGTCAACATTAACGTACAATAAAGTTTGCGTTAGCCTTCCCCTTGCGATGTTCTATCTAATGTATACAAGTTAGGGAAAGTTCCCACCTTGGCTATATTCTATTTGTACTGTACACACCATATGTTCCTAATGTTTAGTTCGTATTTTATTGTAGACATTCATTGTCATTGTGTATCAATTAACGCGACGAAGTTATGAAATCGAAATTATTTGATTTGAAACTCATAGCTGTTTACGTCACAATCGTCACTATTCACAACTGCTTGTATACGTACTGTACAAACAACATTTTGCAAAAGTTAATCTTAGATTACGAAAAAATTAGCGGTAATCTTCCACTTGTGATTTTCTATAGAATAATTTACAAAATTTAGGGAAATCGCCAACATAACTATACTGACTTTGTACTGTACACACCACGTCTTCAAAGTTTGAAGTGGCTCTCTGTTTAACGTAGACATTCCCATTGCCATCGTGTATCAATTAATTCATAGAAGTTATAAAATCAAAACTATTTGATTGGATTTCTACACAAAAAATTTAGGTTTCAGCAAACAACCAATTGCTTTTGATTTCAAGTACAAAGAGCTATATACATAGCTGTATATCATCGTCAAAATTCCTAGTGTATGTACTGTACACACAATATTTTCCAAAAGTTAACATTAAGTTGCAAAAAGTTTGCGCTAACCTTCCATTTTTCATTATATTTGGAATAATATTTAAAATTTAAGGAAACCGCCCAACTTAGCTTTATTGCGTTTGCACTGTACACACCATACCTTCCTAATGTTAACTATTATTTGTCAAATTTTAACGTAGATATGCCAATTGTCATGGTGCATCAATTAGCGCGTAGAAGATTTGAATACTATACAAAAACTGTAGTTTTCTACGCCTGTAGTTTTCTACGCCAACCCAATTGGTTTGAATACCATCGACCAAATTTCTGGTGTTTGTACTGTATAAACAATATTCTCCAAAATATAACATTATCTTGAAAAAAGTTTGCGCTAGCCTTCCACTTGTCATTTTCTATCGAATAATATATACAAGTTTGGTTAAACCACCAACCAATCTACATTTCGCTTGTACTGTACACACCATATCTTACTAACTTCTTAATTTCAACGTAAACACGCCAAGTATAAAAATATACATGGCTGTTTACTATCGTCACAATTTCTCGTCTATGTACTGTACAAAAAATATTTTCCTAAACTTAACATTAATTTGCAAACAAGCTAGCGCTAAGCTTTTACTTATAATTTTCTGTGAAATAATGTATAAAAGTTGGGAAACCCTCAAACTTAGCTTTAATGCGTTTGTACTGTACACACTATAACCTCCTAAAGTTAACTTTAACCTGTTCAAATTTTAACGTAGACATGTCAATTGTCATTGTGTAACAACTAAAGCATATAAGTTATGAAATCGAGGCTATTTGAGGCTATTACTATACAAAAAGTGTTGTTTTCTACCAAAAACCAACTGATCTTAATATCAAGTTTGAAAATATAAATAGCTGTTCAACATCGATATAATTGCTCGTTTATGTACTGTACACACAATATTTTCCAAAAATTAAATTGGAAAAAAACTTGGCGTTAACCTTCCACTTGTCATCTTTGTCTATGCAACTTAACCATATTGCGTTTGTACTGTACACACCATATCATCCTAATGTTCACTTGTTTACATTTTAACGTGGACATGAAAATTGATTTTGATATCAAGTACAAAAAGATACACAGGTGTTTACCATCGACACAATTTCGTTTCCATGTACTGTACAAATAATATTTTCGAAAAGTTTACATTAATTTGCAAAAAAAAAGTTAGCCCTTACCATACACTTCCAATTTTCGATGGAGTAACGTATCAAGGTAGGTAGGGGAACCCCCCAAATTAGCTTCATTTCGTTTGTACTGTACACACCCTATCTTCCTAATGTTAACTAAAGTTTGTTCACATTTTAACGTAAACATGCCAGTACTCATTGTGTATCAATTAAAGCAGATACGTAATGAAATCGAGGTTATTCTACCAAAAACCAATTGATTTTAATATCAAGTTTGATAATATTGCGTTTGTACTGTGCTGTACACACCATATCATTCTAAGGTTCACTTCTTCACATTTTAACGTGGGCATGCCAATTGATTTTAATATCAAGTACAAAAAGATGCACAGGTGTTTACCATCGCCATAAGTTTCCATATACTGTACAAACAATATTTTCGGTAAGTTTACATTAATTTGCAAAAAAGAAAAGTTAGCGCTTACTATACACTTCCATTTTTCTATAGGGTAACGTATCAACGTGGGACAACCTCCCAACTTATCTAAATTGCGTTTGTACTGTACACACCATATCTTCCTAAAGTTAACTTTAACATGTTCCCATTTTAACGGAAACATGCCAATTGTCACTGTTTATCAATTAAAGCATATAAGTAATGAAATCGAGGCTATTTGATTTGATTACTTACATAAACTGTAGTTTCCACCAAAAATCAACTGATCTTGATATCAAATTTGAAAATATACATAGCTGTTTATCATCGACACAATTGCTCGTGTGTGTACTGTACAAACAATATTTTCCAAAAGTTAACATTAATTTGGAAAAAAGTTGGCACTAACCTTACACTTGTCATCTTTGTCTATGAAACTTAACCATATTGCGTTTGTACTATACACACCATATCATCATAATGTTCACTTGCTCACTTTTTTAGGTGGGCATACCATTTGATTTTGACATCAAGTACAAAAAGATACACAGGTCTTTACCATCGCTACAATTTCGTATGCATGTACTGTACAAACAATATTTTCGAAAAGTTTACATTAATTTGACTAAAGTTAGCGCTTACCATTCACTTCCAATTTTCTATGAGTAAAGTATCAAGGTAGGGAACCCCTCCAAATTATCTTCATTGCGTTTGCACTGTACACACCATTTCTTCCTAATATTAACTAAAACTTGTTCACATTTTAACATAAACATGTCAGTTGTCATTGTGCATCAATTAACGCATTGAAGTTGTGAAATCAAAGTTGTTTGATTTGATTATAATACACAGCCTCGTTTTCTGCGAACACTCAAAAGAATTTGGTATCAAGTACAAAAATATGCATAGCTATTTACGGTCGGCACAATTGCTTGTGTATGTACTGTACACGCAATATTTTCCAAAAGTTAACATTAAATAACAAAAAAGTTCGGGCTAACCTTCCACTTCCAAATTTCTATGGAGTAACTTATCAAGCTTATCTAGATTGCGTTTGTACCGTACACACCATATCTGCCTAATGCTAACTTTAACTTGTACACATTTTAACGTAAACACGCCAATTGTCACTGCGTATCAATTAACCCATGAAACTAATGAAATCAAAATTCTTTGAATCGACTCTTCTAAAAACATCTCATTGTTCGACATAGTTTGTTATTGCAGGAAACCACACAACTAGTATATTGTATTATAGTATATTCTTAACAGTTACATATGTAGTTACATATACTTTGCATGTACAAAGACTTAAGGTTAGGACACGGAAAATTGTCACAAGCGGGACACCGAATGCAGTGCTCGCAATTTCCACGCTCCACCTTAAGTCATTCAATCAACTCGTAATGGATAAGCAATGCATCCCCCAAAACAGACAGGTGTAAAACTATGATACCATACGGATACCTAAGCTTAGTATTAAATGATATTTGTGTAAATTTTTATGCACTTTTTAGGTGCAAAGCCACTCTTGCAAAACTAAACCAACAAAAGCAAAAACAAAAACAAAATGGAATTAATAAACTTAAAGCTTATTTTTCTCTAGTAATCATATATGATTGTACATAAACTTATACATACATACATAGATATATAAAATAGAGAGTTTTTTTATATATAAAATATCAGCTTTTTTATATTATATTAGGTATAAGGTATGAAAGACACTAGACTTTAACAGAATCAAAAACAAAATATATAAAAAATAATGAGCAACCCTGGAAATTGATGTCTAGGGATTGGATTGGAACATTTGGCGCCGTGTGTTACCCGGCCCTCTTTACCTCCAACTAATCATTAATGTCTCACTCAGTTTGCATTTGACTCGTCTTAATAGTAAAATATAAGAAATTCGCGCTTTTATCCAGCTTACGATCTTCCTTTTACCAAGACCCTTTTATTATCAGTTAAGTGTTTCAAGTAGACTAAGATGTAGTTAAGTATACAATGATTTCCCTACCAAACAGCAGCAATCAAATTCAAATATTTTGTATTGTAAATTATCCTAATTGAAAGTCCAGCCCTTCTAGCGCACATGCGTGACTCGCAAAGGAAACAAGGATACATTTAAATTGCGCTGCAGTGCCGACCGAGTGTGAGCGTGAATGTGTTTCGGGCAGCAGATAGGCTGTCTCACACACTATGACGAACCTTTCATTGTATTATAATCATATGTACGTTTAAGATAAACTATTCTTCTAATTTATTATATGAAAATTAATAAAAGCAACATCAAGTTGATACAAAAATTAAAAAAAAAATAATTAACTCGTGTTTAACACTTTCGTAATCAAATCGTCGCATATTACACTGTGCGACAGTGGTTTTAGGGCCTCAACAAAACCAACAAAATATATTAAACTACATGGACGTAGTATAACAAATGCCTTTCTATGGAGTATTGGTATTCTTTTTCTAAAAGGCATATTAGAAAGCATTAAGGTCTGAGGAAAAAATCACAATATCGTCGACGGGTGCAATGCAAAATTTCGAACTGTAAACAAAAATTGTGATGATCAGTGCAGAACCCTGTGGGAATTTGGGACACCACGTCCATGTAAAAAATAAATAAATGGTTTCCCGTTATATCCCATGTAGGGATTAGGGAGAGCTTCTCACAGTCAGTGAGCTGTCCATGTACTTCCAAAAAATGTTGGTGTGGTTGAGGCCCCAAACAAAAGCCACCCATTTGTCGCATAGTGTTATAAATTAGTGGGGAATGACAAAGCTGTTGGCAAAGCTGTCGTACATGTCACAAAAGGTCCTAAAATGCCTTTCATTGCAGTTCCATCGTAAGTATTATTATTTTCTTCTTCTTCTGAATTTCACATTTTTCTTTGCCTTCTGTTCCGACCAGAATGGCACACAAATATCCCTAGAATGTTCAGCTACACAAGGGAAACGACCCCAGGCCCATAGATTAATTTATACATAGATTTCTTATCCGTCACATCTGGCATTTCACTTTGTGCTTCTTCCATGAGGAAATGATCTTCTGCCAGCTGTTCGACTGTTTAACTAATCCATGCTCCTTGAAATCCCAGTCAGTCCAATTGACGCATTTTTTGCAGGTAACGTTACATAGCCCTTAGAATTTTGACCAAAGCAAAAAATAAAAATTTTTCAAAAAGTATTTATACTGAAAACTTTTTTCAGAAAAGTTCCTGCCAAATTCTAAATACTGGATTTTGTAAGCTAGATTTGCCCCTTAAAATCCCAATCAGTCTAATTAACGCATTTTTGCAGGCAACGTTCCACAGCCCTTGGAATTTTGACCAAAGCAAAAAATACAAATTTTTCAAAAAATTTTTCAGAAAATTTTACGCAGAAATATAGATCCTGGATTAGGTAGGCTAGACATGCTTCTTGAAGTGCCAATCAGTCCAATTGACGAATTTTTTGCAGGTAACGTTCCATAGTCTTTGGAATTGTGACCATTGCAAAAAAAAACTGCATCAAAAAGTTTTCACACGAGAACTGGTGGCCTTCTACATACAACACATCGTACACACATAATGGAATTAAATAAAACATATTAAACACATTTATATTTTAACAATCATTTATTTATTTGTTTTATATTCACTTTATTTAAGTTTAATTTTATTTAGTATTTCCTTCACAAGTTGAGGGGTTGATTTATCCTCCCTCACAAGTTTAGTTTGCTGGATCTCCGGTTTGTTAACTTCACGCCTTGACTCAAAAATGATGTTCGGAGTTATTTGCAAATAAATGTCAAAATCATATTTTGCTACCATATTTATTTAATTTACCGAAAAATATATTTAAATGGCAATTCCTTAAGTAATGATGGTACCACTGAACTATGTTAAAAAAACATCATTATTACCTGGCAATACTGAATTGGGTGTAACAAAATTTTCTCTGAGAGAATTCACAATGTCTCTCAATTTTGTCATTCTCTCTCTCAATTAATTTAGTTTGCTAACCAGTGTTGCCGTTGGAAAATTTTTTTTTAGACCAAAATTTTCCCAAAAATGGACCAAAACAGTTTGCATCGGACCAAATTTTAAAACTCAATTAATATACCAATTAATGTTTTTTAAAAAACATTTTGTTAAGCAAAATTAAGGTTTGAAACATAACATATTTGATTTAAATAATTCAGGTATGAAAAAAAAATATATAATGAAATTTATATATAACTACATTTAAAATGCGGAGAACTAAAATAATCTTATTTAGTCTTTTTGTGTATGTATTTTACATTTACTGTTAAAAAAGAATAATGAAACAAAACACATTTTATATGATTATTGCCATGTATTAAATACATTAATATCATAAAATTTTTCAATCTGTTTGAGATCATTTGTAGGACAGAGAATGTTAATTATAAAAAATTATTTAGGTAAAATATTTCATTAGATTAAATTATTTTATATTTGATTAGGTATGTCTCTTTTTGCTGACCACACATAGTGTGGATTATTTATTTCAATAGTTTCTTTGCAAGACATAATACTGTTGATAGTATTTACTTCCAGTTTATTTCTTAATTGGGTTTTTATAAGCGATAGAGTTGAAAATTTGCGTTCAGCTGCGGCGGAACTATGTGACAGAAATAACAAATTAAATATAAAATTAGAAATATTTTCAAAACATTTTTCGTTTAAACCGTTTGTTATTGATGCTATTTCTTGCCAAAAGTCATTAATATTTAAATTAGCGGAAATTTTTATTTCGCTGAGCCGCAGCAAATTCCATTCTGCTACTATTGAATCAGGATCGCATTCAATTAGTTTAGGAATCTTTAAAAGAAGATCCTGAATTGATAAGTCATCCTTTGATAAAACATTTTCAGGAGCTATCATATTTAAGAGTACAATATTATCACTTTGTTTATCTGATCAAGGAATTCTACATAAAATTCTAAAACAACTGATTTTATTTCTTTTTTTTCATTTTGATTTAAATAGGTTTGCATATAATTTTCGGCCTTGATGCCAATGAATACTTTATAAATGTCGAGCTGATATTGTTTAGTTTTGTAGTCTGTGACAATATTCACCAGATCTTTCTTCATGAAATTGCTTAATATTAACAGAAAATTTGATTTTATGCTTGTATATAAGTAAGGCAATCGGGAACTTTCCGCTTGGAATTCTTTGTTAATATTATTACCAATAGCTAGAATATATGTCAGAAATAAGAAATGACATTTCATTCTGCAAGACATATCTTCCGCTATGGCACCAGCACGAAGTCCTTGAACTTCATATGCGCATGAAATTAAATACAATCTTAGGCTATTCCATTGCTCGACAATTCTAGATATAACGCCCTCCAATGAAAGCCAACGTGTTCTGCATATTCCTAAAATTGTGTGAGGCGCAACTGAACAGTATTCTTGAAACTCTTTGAGTTCGTTGACGCGTTTGGGACTACGTGAAAAGAAAGTGTAAATATCCCGAAAGAGAGATTCAATAGAAGTAGGTAATTTTTTTGTGGCGTAGCTAGAGCAATGATGCAAGGCATGGCATGAGCATTTTATGTAAAACAAATCCACTTCTTTTTGAAATAATGTCTTAAGACCTCCCATATTACCCGACATATTATTCTCGCCATCCGTGGATAAACCGATTAGATTTGCCAATGGTATTTCACACGACTTGAAATAATCCTTGATACTATCAAATATTGATTGAGCATCAGATTTAATAATTTCCAGCATTACCAGAAACTTATCGTGTATTTTACATTCAGCATCCACATAAAGCGCAATTAAAGCAAACCACTTTTTTGTAGACACGTCTGTGGTTCCGTTCACAATGGTTCCGTTCACAACTTTTTTCTTTGCAAAATGGATATTATTTCATTTCTAGCCTGCTTACCAATTTTTTCGGCTATTTCTGTAGCCTTTGTTCGTCCACAATGAACCAGCTTTACAATTGCAGAATCGGGACAGCATTCTACCAATAATGCTGGCAGGTAGTCCATTAATAAAAATGGCATGTTATGCGTAATGCAAAACATGACAAGCACAAATTTTGCGTGTTTCACCTGTTGCGATTTCCTTTTTTGTTCGGTGTTAAAAAATTTTTCTATATAAAAATATTTCTTTTTGATGTCGTAGTTTTGGAGATGCGCTGTTGACTTTTCGTGAACCTTTAAATGGGCCAAATGTGTAGATAGTGGCTTGGAGCACACTTTACAAAACGGGGTACCACCCTTTTCTTCCAGCCAGTCAAAAGTAGTAAGCCATTCTTGTCGAAATTTCCTTTTAGAACAGTGTGCCAATTCAGCTGTATCATTTGCACCACTGTAAATAAAGGGGAAACCATTAAATAATATCAATACTTATTACTGTATAAAAAATTACCTGCAAGCTGCATTGTTATTGCTTTCGCTTGTTGTTTGCGTTTTCGCCTTTTTGTAATGTATCTACAATAGATTGTTTTATTATAGTAAAATCTATTTATGGTTAATATTAATACTTACTTGTCCAAGGTGTTTTACTGTAATATACGTGTTAACGCTGAAATATGTATTTTGAATTTTTTAATGTTTTGTTTACAATGCAGAAATTAAATAGAAAGAGGGCGAAGAAGCATAACACAGTTCATTGTCACTAAATTATGTCAAACGTCTCTTATAATATAAAGACCGACAGCGGAGTCTGTTAACACACTTCTTTAGACGGGTTTTTATTGTAATAAATTTCAAATACATACTACTGGTACACAATAAATACATCTTAATATTAACTATATCTAATTCCCTCACACCCATTGGTTGCCCTTCAGAATCTTCCATCCTCATCAAAAAATTACTACATACATACATCAATCTTAAAAATAAATTATATACGCTGTAAAAAAGAATATTATCCCGAAAAATCCAAGCAAAACGGGAACGCCTCATTTGTCGTCTTGACCGAAAAATAAAAGAAACTTAAAAAACAAATAACAACTTAAAAACTAAATAAAAGCAAGAATTCCAGCAAGCCGGATCGCATAAGTCATTAGACCAGAAATTCCAAGAAATTTCCAGTCTCCACCTCGATTAAAAGAAATACTACTGAGTAGTATTATACACAGGATCATCGATACACAATGTGCCGAATCTCCTGTGGTAAAACAATAAAGCCTCGTCCGTTCCTAGATAGCCCCCATTACTGAGGGCCAGAAGGTCCGTTGGTCCAAGGAATCAGCGTGACAGAAGACTGTCCGCATCCGTCGCAACACACTTCAATGTCACTACTCTATATATAAACGTCGTTTACAATTAAAAGGCCGACAGCGGAATTTGTGAAATTTTTGTTAATGTATCACACACATAATTGTCACCGAGCTTTAGAAACGTCGTTAATAATTAATTTGTGAACGTATAGCGGTGTGTAAAAACTATTTTGAATATAAGAGATGTTTGCAGTACATTAAAAATAAATAGAAAATAGAATGAAAAATAATAAACGACAAAACGGACCAAAATGAAATTGGTCCGACCATCGGACCAATTTAAAAATTTCAAATTTTTCGGACCAAATATTTTCCAATCGGACCAAAACGGCAACGCTGTTGCTAACTTCAGTTTGTTAACTTCACGGGGGTAGAAATTTTGCCATTTATCTCTAAATGGAAAATTTTGTTGCAGAGAGTTACCACCTATCTTTGATTTATCTTGCAAATATTGCATTTTTAATTCCTCTAAGCATTTAATTTTATTTTTAACACATGTTTGGTTGTTAAAATTATCAAAATGTCAAAATTTTGGTCCCATACATTTATCAAACAATTGTTTTCGTGCGAAATAACTTTGGGGTAACAACCCTGTAATTGATTTTTTGTAAAGTGAGCGAAATTTTCGGATCATGAAATTTTCGTTATTTTTTCTACACGTACTTCTTATGGCAACGAAAATTTCATAAAAACTGAATCCCGGGCTTTAGGAAGGCGAAAAAGGTGATTTTGCGGCACGGTATGTTATCAGTTCCTCAGTAGCGCAAATTTTGTCTGTTTACATATCTGTTCAGATGAAAATGGCCCTCGTTGTGCAGGATAAATTTCTTCCCAAGATTGTTCACTGAGTCGTTCAGGTTCACGAGAGTGTGAGCGTAGTTTAAACGCGATTGACCATCTGAAGGCAGACGCTGTTGGACTGTTTGCACTTCATAAGGGAATACATTCATATCTTTGACCAAAATGGGAGCTCATCCGCGACGTCTTCAGCCACATATATAAAATAAAATTAATATATATATATAATATATATATTTCGAAAAATTTACAAAAGCTTTCTCACGGTTAAGTACTCGATAGTGTCGTCATATCACTAAGAGGGTTAACCTTCGTTGAAAGAAACGTAAGGTGGTCGGGGCAGGTATCGCACCCACTGACTCATGTACAAGAGCCGCGCACACTAACCATGAACAGTTATGAAACTTTCCGTTCCAATAATATTGAAAGGAACTTCGTTCCAACCGGGTGTCCCCTGACACCTCATGTAATTTTTGATGTGTCAAAATCTATAGGCGCGGGTAGAGACTAAATCCACAAAGTGAGTACATCCAAACACAGTTTGTCCGACTGCGGTCACACATATTGTCCGACTGCGATCAAACAGATTGTTTGGCGTTAAACTCCTCCGAAACGGCTGGAACCATTTGTACGAAATTTTGTGTGCATATCGGGTAGGTCTCAGAATCGGCCAACATCTATTTTTCATACCCCTAAATGACAAGTGTGAACCACCGCTATATAGAACACAGATTTGTCCGACTGCGAAACACAGATTGTCAGACTGCGAAAAAAACACACACGTTGATGTAGCGGCAGCGAATAGTTGTCTTGTGTGGGTGCGGAGCACTCTCAGACCAAAGAGAATAATGACGTGGTTATACGTATATAAAAATTAAATAGCAAGAGAGCAACGAAAATTGTGTGAACTTGTGTAGCGTATGTACGAACATAACAATGTATGTATGGACATGTGACTGTTGCTTTGCATTCTCTTTGATTTTTGTGGGAATAAAACAAAAAGTATTAAGCAAGAAAATATATGATTGAACGCTGTTTTTTATTTTACTAACATTTACTAATGTGTTCATAGAAATCGAACAGGTACCGTGTAACAAAAAGGTGTTAACACATCGCCCGTGAGTTCGAACACGCATTGATTTTTTTTGTTTCTTTATTTTCTGTCACGTTTTTGATTTCAGAAGTTTCCAACAAACAAAGCGACATTTGGGTGACAATAACATAATTCATAACCTATGAATTATTGTGTATCCAACATGTAACATTGAATGGCAACTACAATGTGTTTGGATACAAGTAGACTATATTTGCGACAAGCTTCAAACACGTTATATTTGCTTCCAAAGAAGGAAAAATAAAGATCTTTCAGCGTGTATTAATTGTCATTCTAGGACATCAATTGGATATATGAAAAAAAACTGGAGGTATTTTTTTTTAAATTTATTATTGTCTTTTGAATGATATATTTTTGAAAAAACTTTTGAATTTAAGTTCATATTTTTAAATTTAACTTAAAGTTATTTGAGCTACGAGAGTTAGTATTTAATTACTTAAATTAACTGTGGCCTAATTCTTTCCCAATATTTTCTTTAATTGAAGCCTGAAGTACCTTCTTCCACCGGATTATGAGCACTGATTCATATCTGGATCACTGCTTACCTGCTAGTCCCATTAATTTCTCTATATCCTTTCTCTAAACTGTGTCCTTGTGACTTAAAATATTGAGGGCAAAGTTCAGTGAACCTCTTTTGGAACTTGACTGATTGATACCTCATAATTAGACACATTTACACTTTCGCGGCCAGACACATACACCCAATCAACTTTACCACAACAATTATGTTAACGGCAACAAACGAAGACAAAGGCACAGTCCTCCCAAAAATCTGCGACAGCATGAGCTCATCATTGCACAGGGAATGAAGCAATCTATGGTCGCCATGGTCGGGTGGTGGCTGCTGCCAATTTGACTGTGCCAAATCTGTCAGTGGCAATTCCTTACAATTGCTTTCAAGACGCCCTCTCACAATGTGTCTACCTATATTGGTTTCACCTCAAGGGTGTCGTCTTAACAAATGTGTCAAATTTGCTATTTTTTCCAATAGATGATGCTGTTTAGCTGAGAAGCAAGACTTTTGTCTGGGAGAGTGGAATAAGGAAGCGATATGACTAAGATTGGTTGCCACCTGTGATGACAGCGCTGTTTTCTTTTTGCCAAAAACGTCTTGCCTCGCTTCTTTTGTGCACTGCGGTCCAAGGTGAACGAATCAGTTGCTGCTTTGTCACTTTCACAAGGCAGGCAGGATTGCTTGAATGGCAAAGGAAAATTACCGACGGAGCGTGTCATTGGATACCAACATTAGGCATTCATCATCCATTCAAGCAATCGAGCAGGAGGCAGGCTGACGTGGCATAGAAGGTATCAGTCCTTGTGTATGTATGTGTAGAGATACGTGCCACGGTGTGCACGAGACAAGTAAGAAGTATATTAGCGTGTCTCACTGAGAGGAAACTTCATCGCAGATTTTCCTTTCTTGGCTTATGCAATCATCCGTAAGGCATCAATGAATAATAAAGCGAAAACTCCAAGGGTAACACAATTGCTACTTTGTCTTCCTCTTGTTGCTATTAAAGAGAAGCAATATCTTTGTTCAGAGTATTGTTGCATGGATAGCATGGATTGGGTACCAAAATATAAAAAAGGACATTTTCTCTCGCGTATGTACTGCACTGGAGGTCCTTATCTTGGGTGGTTGGATTGATGCCTGCATGCGATGCACATAGATGCCGAGTACTGCATCTTGTCAAGAACAGAAGCCGGCACTTTTCCACACTGGTACGTTCACGTTCAATTTGATATGAACACTGAACTGATGAAAATTAACACAACATTAACTAAAGCAAGAAACGTTAAAAGTTTCAAAATCATTTTACAGATTTGATTGATTCGGAAATAGTTGCAAATTAAAATTACGTAAAATTAGGAAAGAGTGCAGTGTTCAATAAATGCATTTACTTATTGAACTTAAACCTACGTCTTCCTTAAGGATCTCGTTAAGTTTGCGAAAGGAAAGATATGCACAAAAATATATTTTTTTTATATTTTGGGAAACGTTTTTTGTTGAAAATATTTTTAAGATGTCTAAGATGTCTACAATGATATGGATGCGTCAGTTGCCAAATCGATTAACTCAATCAAAAATAACCTGTAGAAACTGAACTTTCCGATGGGTTTTAAACTTCCACGTTAATTATAAATTCAAATTAACATTATATATTAGTTCAGTACAGCAGTATCTATTATATAAATAAATTCAAAATTGTACTGGGTACATTAGTTTTCGCCACAGACACTAACACAGAAAAATTTAAAAAAAGGCAGTTAATCGCTTTGGCTACTGCCACATCCATATCCTTAAATTTAGGCACACGAAATCCGATCGTGCCCATACCTTTTTTCAAGGACTACAGAAATTTCGGCTGGTTAAAGTTTAAATTAGCAAGCAGATATTTTGGTGGGTCTTATAAAATAAGACGTGTTCTAATACCACTTCTCCTTCGACTCTCAGTGAGACTACGGCCTCACCAAAATTACACCATATATTTCGATCCTGTGCGATATCCCATTCGTACTCTGTTCGTTTTCATGTGTGTTTTCACCTTCCTGGTTTCCTGCTGCATTTCGGACACCTTAGCTCCTTGCCAAGCCGCACATCCATAAAGAAGGGCCGATTTGGCAGTTCCGTTAAAAATGCGTACTTTTGTACTGGTAAAGATTGAGGATTATCCCCAGATTTTCCAAAGGTGCTTCGAAGAACCCTGAGCTTTGTATACCGCCCAAGTTTAATTTCTACTCGCTCTGATTTTGCGACGTAATTTTCATCTAATTTGTAGATAATTAGCTAAATTCTCGACATCATATTTCACTTGAACTATTTCGGATGCTTTCCTATTTCCTTAATCTAAAGTTAAATGGTATTACTCCACCAAGGAACTTCTTTTCGTCTAAGATTTTTTTTGGAACGAAGTTTTCTATAGCACGTTGCGGAGTGAGGGCTAAATGGAAAAAAATTAAGCAACTTTTTTAACACTATTATGCCACAACCCAGTGTTATCAACTATGTTGGGTACTTTTGCTCTGGTTTGTGTCTAGACTAACGTATGGTGGGTAATTTCTTGTTTAATGGGAATTTTTCTAGGTGGAGCCTGCAAAAAAGTAAATTGTCTTACAAAAAGTACTTTTTCTTAAAAAAAGTACATTTTCTTACAGCAAATTGGATTTTCTTAAAAAACTACCTTTTCTTTAAAGAGTACCTTTTTGTGAAGCAAAATAACTTTTTTTGAGATAAGTACCTACTCTGAAAAATGTACAAAATCTTGAAAGAAGGACCAATTCCAAAAAAAAAAAGGATTCTTAAAAAAAAACTACTTTCTCTTAAAAAAATTAATTTTCTTACAAAAATTCCGTTTCTTAAAAGTACATTTTCTTAAAAATCAAATAATGCCTTTCTTTTCTTGAGATAAGTAGTAGTAATATGTAAATTTCCTTAAAAAATTAACCTTTTCTTTCACTTCTTTAAAAAGTACCAGTTCTTAAAAAAAGTACTTCTCTGTAAAAAAAACAAAAATCATACTCTTATGGCTTTTTCTTACAGAAAGTACTTCTTCTTAAAATATTACCCTTTCTTAAAGAGAACATTAGCTTTTAATAAAAGAAGAACCTCTCTTTAAAAAAAGAACTTTTCGGGAAAATATAATACATAAAAAATATTTTCTATAAAAATTTTTTTTCTTGAAGTAAAGCTATTTTTTTTTTTTAAATCCATAAAAATTCTCGTATTTTTCATCTGGTAGATGATATATAGCGAAAGAAACTTCGTACCAACTGGGTATCCCAGGCACCTCATATAATTTGTTGTTTGTTTTTTTTTTCGTTACGTTTCGTTACTATTGAAATGTATGAAATTTGGAAAGAAGTTTCTCCTCATGTATACGAATTCAATGACACAAGAATTGAGTCAAAATTCAAAGCAATTTTTGTTTTATGGTTCGTTGAAGTATGAATTGTAGGGCACTTTCTGAAAAAAGGACCTAATTTAAAAATGGTAGAACTTTGGAATGCGTTAATGGATTTCAAAATGTTGGATATCATTTTAAAGCTTGCAAAAACCGTTATGGTTCAATGATATTGAAAACTCCAAAGTATCCTTTACTTCAATGACTTAGTCAATTAATACTGGATTTTTAAAAACAACACTAGGACACTAGGAAAAGTCCCTTTTGAATAAATTCAAGATTATTATGGGTTCTTTATAAAATAATGTGTAAAATCATGGGCGAAGTTGAAAAATGGCGAAGAAAATTAAAAACTAAATGTTTGCTGGACAAATACACACAGACTTCTCATTTTTTCTTAAATAACGTATATATCGTTTGAAAGGCCTAAATTTCTTCTTTTTAAATCCGGTGAGAAAATGAAAATCAGTTGATAATCAACTAACGGGTTTATAAGAGCGCAAACGTACGCAAAACCGGGTTTTTAACCGGTTTTCAAGATGTTGGGGGTATTTGTGAAATTTCGCAAGCAGATTCTTGTTTCTACTTTAGAATTTTTTGTAACTATGTTATACGTAGTCACTACTCGAAAAATCAAAACTAAAACACCAAAACTCGAGCAGTCTTTACCAAACCTTATGTATCTATTGATCCCATGGAGATCCCATTTACAAATTTGGCTATGATGTAGAGAAAATGATGGACTTTCTTTTTGGTGGAGGAAATCAAAAATTAAAGATACGTTATGCCAGGAATTTCAAGGATAAAGGCTACTTTGAAGTTTTCAATATCATTGAACCACAACGACGTAACTGTTGTATGGGGTAGTAGTAAAGCGGTTTTTGCAAGCTTTAAAATGATATCCAACATTTTGAAATCCATTAACGCATTCCAAAGTTATACCATTTTTAAATCAAGTCCTTTTTTCAGAAAGGTCCCTACAGTTCCTACTTCAACGAACCATAAAACAAAAACTACTTTGAGTTTTGACTCAAATCTGGTGTCATAGAATTCGTATGGACGAGGAGAAACTTCTGTCCAAATTTTCAAAAGTGGTCGGATTCGAAAATACTAAGTTTTGTGTAGATTTTTTTTTGGAATTACCCTTACATATGGCTTCCACACATTTCCATCTTACAAGGTTCACCGCTGTTGTTTTTGATTCTACCCAATTTAGATTGTTCTGTCTTAGTTCTTGAATTATTGTGCGTCTCCAGGTGTTTCTTGGTCGATCACGATTTCTTGAGCCGTCAGGATAACACTCAAGCGCCATCCTAGTGATGTTGTCGGGAGTTTTTCGGATGGTATGTCCGATAGACCTCCATTTTGGTCCTCATTTGTCATGTTCCACAGTTCTTTGTTACTTCTGGTGTTAGGCCAGAATATTTTGCATATGATTCTGAGGCATTTGTTGATGAATACCTGAAGCCGTTGTGTGATGTTATGCCACACAAGCCAGATTTCACTACCGTACAACAGACCTGATTCAACACAAAAAAAAGGCTTCCCATTGCATCCCATTGCATCCCACAAAGAGACTGGTGAGAGCTTGTCACAACCACTGAGCTGTGCGCGTTCTAGTTTTACACTCACTGATTGGGACCTACAGTTTAACACCGATTCAGGACTGTATATTTGAGAAGCTTTTTCATGGCTAAGAACTCGATAGTGTCGCCGTCATTAAGCGAGCTGACCGCCGTCAAAAGAAATGTTAGGGGGTCTTAGCAGGAATCGAACCCATGTATTCAGGTACAAGAGCCGCGCACACCACCACTGCACCACCGACGGCCTGAGCTTACTTTGTCTGGATATGTGTGAGATTCTCCATACTGTCTGCAGTCTGCCGAATGTCGCCCTCGCCATATTGGGTCTGTTGATTATCTGCGCCACCGTTTGTAGACATTCTACTTCCTAGATAGCAGAAGATATCTACATACTGGACTGTTTGACCTTGTACGATAGCAAGATGTTTTCTGTGCTAGTTTTTTTATTCTCATGGCTTTGGATTTCTTGATATCGACACGTTCCCGGCAGAATGTATTAAGCGACATATTTGGCGACAATGACTTTTTTCCATATTCTCAAAATGTATACCAAGCTCCACATTTCGATATACAGAGAATGCCACTTGCATAACCACGTCATGAGTTATTAAGCAAATGAAATGATAATAACCGAAAAAGTAATATAAATCAGCTACTGGACAGAAAGTTTTTTTTCGTTTACGGAACAATTTTTCATTTTGTCGCTTAATACATTCTGCCGGGAACGTGTCGATATTTATCTCAAGTCCAACATTGCGTCTTCCAAGTCTTCCACATTTGACTGCATATTGGAGATCTTATACGACAGTATACTTTTAGAATATACTCTTAGAATGACCGAGTGTTGCTTATAGGCCTGATTAAGTAAATCAGTTTTAAATTTTCAGAATTTTGAATATACCCTCAAAATCTGACGGCCTAAAATATTTTTAACTAAATCAGTTTTAACCCGATTTTAAATTTTTGAAAGATGAATAGTTAAGCTTTTCCAATTTATGTATATGACTATACTTTTAATACACCCACGTGAAAACATTATCCAAAATATTTCAAATTTTCACTATTTCTTTTTTTAATTTTTTCAACTTTGGTACTTTATTTGAAACCGCATTTTTTCTTATTTTTATTTGAAAGTACGTTTATTCGTGAGTAAACTAAATCCTGTCTTTTTAGAATCAGTTAAAAATTGATATAATTATATTTTTAAACAAAATTGTATTTTTCCCAGTATGTGCGCAATATTCATATGCACCATGGCTGAACTAGTAGAGGTGTGTAACGGGTGATTTAAGCTGCATGAGAACGTGAAATGATAGTAACGGGTTTTTCAATAAGAGCGCTACAAAACCGGTTTTAGATACCAATGAAATTCTTTATTCCTGTGAAAGTACGTTCGATGCCATTATGTATGGAACTCGATTTCTTTTTCATGGCCACCACGGGCACGCTTGCAGAAGTCCAGACGCTGAACCCAATTTTCGACGGTTTTCAAGCATAAATCGGCCGATACTGCTGCAATTTCACGTTCGATATTCGTACGAAGTTCATCAATCGTCGCTGGCCTGTTGGCATAGACCATAGACTTGACGTAGCCCCACAGGAAATAATCTAACGGCGTCAAATCGCACGACCGAGCGGCCAATCGACTGGGCCATTTCGTGAGATAACACGTTCACCAAACTTGGTTTCCAATAAATGGATTGTGGCATTCGCTGTGTGGCTTGTGGTGCCGTCCTGTTGGAACCACATGTCCTCCAAGTCCATATTATCCAATTGGGGCCAAAAATACTCGGTTATCATTGAACGGTATCGATTCGCATTCACAGTAATGTGCCGGTCTTGATCATCACGGAAGAAGTACGGCCCAATGACGCCGCCGTCCCATAAACCGCACCAAACCGTAATTTTTTCGGGATGCAATGATGACTCATGGATTACGTGTGGATTGCTGTCTGACCAATAACTCATATTTTGGTTACTGACGAAGCCATTCAGCCAGAAATGAGCCTCATCGCTGGAGATGATTTTCCGATGAAAATCCAAATCATTTTCAAGTTGTTGCTCAGCCCAATTCACGAACATACGACGGTTATGGTGGTCAAGCGGCTTCAATTCTTGCGTCAATTTGATCTTGTAAGGATGTAGGCCAAGAACGACGTCACAGAGATGACCAAGTCTTGAGAACGACATCTGAGAGACACATTTGAGGTTTCTTGAACTGAAGCCTCAGCGGCAGCAATATTCTCGACACTACGGGCACTTCTTTGTCTCACTGGCACGGGAACATTTTGTACTGTGCCTCTGGATTCAAATTTCTCCACTAGACGCTCAATTGTTGATCTGGTAGGACGATTATGACGACCATAAATTGGACGTAGCGCTCTTAAAGTTGAGGCCACTGACTCCAAATTTCGGTAGTAAATTTTAACAAATTCCGACTCGTTGTTGGCTCGTATATCTTTCCACGATGAAATGGCAAACCTTACTGAAGAAAAATGTCAAAAGAGCGGGAAATAATATGGCGTCGTTTGCTGTCCCTATCGATTTACTTTTGTAGCGTCTCTGTTGAAAAGCCCTTTAGAAGACAGAAATATTGTTGGAATGCATTTTTTTTTATGTCCGTCGCGGTTACAAGGTCCATTCGATCAGGCTAATTATACCCTCAGCCATTGGATCATTTAATACGGGAAAAAATGAAACGCATAGAAGGAGCCATATTAGACCCTCAGTATCTTTGGACGAAATTCGATATGGGACTTTTTAAGATGACTGAGCCATGTCCGTCTCTCTGGCTGGCTTGTCAACACGATAACTGTCGTAAATCTTTAACGATCACAGCAAAATTTTGGCAGTGACTATTATTTGTTCAAGGTTAGTTTGGGATTGAAAATGGGCGTTTTGGCCACGCCCTTCTGGTACCTCCCATACAAATCGACACATTTAGTCCGAAATCATGTTTCTTCTAAACCCTTTTTCTGGTAGATTTGATTAGCTTCAACTCAAACCATGGGTTAATAATCTATAAATATCTATTTAGCTGGAGAAAGTGGGCGAGGTCGCCACGCCCATTCTGGTACCTCCCACACAAAAACTTGCTGGGCGTCCGGGCTGTCAATGCGATAAGTCGCGTGAAACACTTCCGATCTTAATGAAATTAGGTTATAGGCTTCATGTCATCAAACGCGAGTCACCAATTAACCAAAAGGGTGATTTTGCCACGCCCTACCAAGATAGGTTCTGCGGCCGGCTGGTTGTTCGGCAAGATAACTCCAGCAACTCCGAACCAATCTTTATGAAGTTTGGTACTAAATAAAATTTAGTCAAATGCACACAAAATTTGGGCGGATGACCAGTTTATCGACACGATAACTCTCGTTGACTACAAGCGATCTTAATGAAATTCTGTACTCGGCAATGTTTTCCTAAAAATTATAAATTAACTACTGTCCACGCCCATTTTATTACCTCCCATACAACAGATTGGCGGCTTTCCGGCTGGCCGAATCGATATCTCCCATATACCACAACCGATCTTAACAAAATTTGGTATTGATCAAAAATTTGTCAAAAGCTACTGTGTAATAACAACCGTGCAACTTCGTACCTCCCATATAAATATTGGGCGGACAATTGGCTAGTAGTCACGATAACTCCCCATAATCACTTAGGATCGTAATTATGTTGGGTATTGGATAATATTTAGCGCAATGCCACTCTGCTATTGCCTATTGGCACATTTCCCACCCTCATACGTTCAGCGTATGGGTGAATATATGTTTTTTTTTAATAGAACTCGGTCGCAATGGATGACTTAAGGTGAGGGTATATTTAAGTCGGATCAGCCAACTGAAATTTCTTTACTGCTTTTAGTTAAACTTTGTATTGATATTTTGTTTTATATTGATGTTTTATATATAAACTAGCTGACCCGGCAGACGTTGTCCTGCATAATATTTCAAGCGATTTGTATGGGAGGTACCACGCCCCTTTGTCCAATTGGACCGAATAGGAAATCTAAACCACCCGGGGCGTCACCCAAACGCATACAAACAAATTTATTCAAATCGGTCCAGAAGTTTAGGAGGAGTTCAGTCACAAACACACGTGCAGTAGAATTATATATATAGATTATATATATATAGATAAAGAACAGAGTAAATATACTTTCGGAAGAATTGGGATTGTGACTAAAATTCCCCCTAAACGAATTGGTTCACTGAAGAAATCGAGTTGTTGTTATGGGACAGGGCAACTTCCCGCCAATGCTTTCAACTTTTGGTAGTGCTCTTGAAACGTCCCTGTTAATAACACGTTTTTGAAAATTTTAATTTCGTAGAGAAAAATCCGCGGAAATTATAAAAATCCCTGAATCAAAATCATTTACACACTGGATCTATCTCCCAAGCGTAGGGAGAATTTGCTCTGCCTAGAATTTGTAAACCATGGGCGAATATTACACAAGATTGAAACAATTCTGTTAAGGTTCAAACGATTTTGTTTTCAGTCTTTAACATTTACTTAAGGATAGACTTTATAAACCATATTTTCCTAACATTAACTTCAACATTCATCCCTTAATCACAACATCAAGTTTCCTGTCATTTCGTATGGAATTAACCATAAATTCTACGAAAAATCCCCCGCACATGCTAATTTTTCAGCTTTTGAATGGAAAGTAATTTAGAGTTTGAGCCATGTTTTTATGGGCTGTCAGACATTGAACGACCACAAGTTCTGAAGAACATATTTGACCAATTATCCTTATGTAGTTACATCGTCGCATCGTGGACAATATTAATGTGACACCAGTCGTTTTACAAATTCAAACTAAACTTCAAAAATATAAAGTTGACACGTCACAGGCATCAACACCGTTGAAACAATTGGTATCCAAATACATAGATTTGTATGCGGAACCATACTAAGACAACATGAGGACAACAGATGCCCCCTGAAGGGACAACGAAAAGACAATTTAAAATCCTTAATTCGGCTTACGAAGTTTATGAATACATATTCCGTAAATTGTATTCTATTGTATTAATGTCCGTTAGTTGGAGGGTGCGTGTGAGTGACTAGACTGAGTCTCCAACAAAGTGTCTGGAACATGAGCACTGCCAACACACACATACACACACACCCATTTGTAGCATCCGAATCGCCCAGTTCCCAGTAAATGCACAAAGGAGAGCGACAGCAAAAACCGCCGCAACAATGACAATTTAGTCAAATGCTGTCAATTTGTGGTGGATTGTCACCAAACAACCAAAGACTGTGTAAATATCATATGACAAGACTCGTACAATAATGATAATATTAAGTTTCCTTTCCATCCATGTCCAGTCAGTTTTATGTAGGTAGATCTGAATGTACATTCCTCCATGTGTGTGTGTGTGTGTGTTCGATTATTCCAGAGCTTTTCTTCATTGGCAACAATACGGAGTGTCGCCTTTATTTTGGGGATAAGTGCACAGAGCAGCAAACAAAACTTCAACATGTTGCAATGAATATTTCGACTGAATTGTTTTATAAGTTACATTCGGCACAGCCTGTGGCATGAACTCGTTTTGCGTCTTCAACGGAATGACCACTCTGAAAACTATGTATGTATGTGTGTGTTTAAAGCAATCAATGCGGATCCTTCGTTGTGTGCAAAACGGGCATTGCCAAATCATAGATACACATATGTATGTAGATTAGGGTGGCAATGAAAAATCAATAATCAAGAATGGTTGTCATGTCTGTTTATACAATACAAATCGATTTAGAAGCATGGTTTTTGGAACAGGTTCCTACAGCTGGGTTCCTCAAACCCGGGGTTTTAAGCCGATTTGTCCACATAACTTATATTTCATCTCATGCATATTATTACATTATCATCGCAGAAAGATACTTTGGAATAGTGATTCCGTGGTTGTTAAACCCGGTTCCAAATACTGGAATAAAAGACAGGTTGAAATAATCAAATCCGGATTTTGCAACAGCTTTAAACAAACTGAATTTTAATTATGAGTCTGTATTAAACCCGGTTTTTTAAACCCGGGTTTTTAAAACGGTTTCTAAACCGGTTATTGTATCCGTAGTTATAGAATCGGTTTGAGCACATAGTTTATGTTTTAGCTCAACTTTTGCAAAGTTTTAAGATTTGCCACCCTTATAAGGTCATCTTGGCGATTTTCCTCGAGATGGCCTATTTCGCGGCACCATATCTTCCAGACACCATTGAGTGACTATATCGTGTTATACCTTATTGTAAGCGTATAGACTTCTACCAGAAGGCACTGGTATCCGACTTGAACATTTATGTCATTTAGATACAACTTTTGGCAAAACCCCGAAAACCCCAAATTTAAATTTTTTATAAAAATGTACACTTTTTTCAAACTAAGAGTTTGAACCCCTAGAAAGGTGGGATTTTACTCAAAATTTTACCACTTTATATTCAGGTCAAACTAAACCAATGTGCAAATTTTTATTCAAATGAACTGAGAAATGAAAATTGTCTAGTGTATACCAACTGACACCCAAAATACCATACCCCGAAAACTTTGACCACAAGTCGGACCGGCTTGGAGTTATCCGAGTGTGCTCAAATTTTCTCCACGTTAGTTTTAGACCAAATAGCATAAGAATCCGCTTGGTATTTGTTAAAATTCGAGAAAAGTAATTGCTCCATACATTTCATTGCCACCCTAATGTACATACACGTAAACAAATGTGTATAAATGGTTGGTTGTATGGTTAGGGAGGCCAATACAAAAACTTAGTTTCTCGGGAAATCATAAACCTCATAAGAAAACATACAGGCGATAACAGGAGCATCTTGATTGTGAGAAAACGTAAAACAGATTGGAGAATGTAGGGAAAATTATGCGAACTGGCACTTGGAAACGCGTAGTTTGAGATAGAAACTTAATTTTAAAAAATTTGATTTTAAAACATTAACAAGACTTTAGCGAGACTTTGTGGAAAGTAACATGTCGGAACTGTAACGTCATGCAATCGCATGAGCCATCCTTTAAATATAGCTCAGATGGAATATTAAAAATGCTATGCAGGGTGGTTTACATTGTATACACATGCTGAAAACCCGGCACCAGCAACATATTGCACGAATTATGTATATGATTGCAAGCAATGTTTAATGAATTGAAGAGTTGCCGCCTATTTGTTTCATTATTGTCTATCACGTTTTTGCAGATTTCAACAACCAAATCCACACTTGGGTTACAAAAAACATATAGTTACAATAACCTATTAATCATTGAGTCTCCAACACTTAATATTGAATAGCAAACACAATGTGTTTGGATACAAGTATACTATATTTGCAACAAGCTACAAACACTTTATATTTTCGCATCCAAACAACATCAAAATACAGATTTTTCAGCGAACATGAAATTGGTACGAAGCAATTTTGTGGCAACACAGTACACTGAAAGAAAAAGTTTCATCAAATTTAGGAAGGATTCCAACCTCATTTCCTACCTACGACACATTTCATTGCATTGATGAAGAACATTTCATCAATCTTTAATCCATATTCCATCAATAGTTTACGTTGATTCAACGACAATGTTACATCAAGTTGATGTAAATTTTTCGTCAATTTGACGTAAATTTGTCATCAAATTGAAGTAATTTTTTCACCATTTTGATGTAAATTGTTCACCAATTTCGTCAATTAGATGTCAGGTTGTCCTCAATTTGATGTAAGTTTGTTATTAATCTGATCAGTGTAATGTAAATTTCCTATTAAAAAGTAGCCAAACTCTTTGGCTTATTTTTCATCGTAAAAACGAACAAGGTATAAGACCACATAAAAATGCTGATAGTGTGGATAATATTTTCTGTCCATTGCACTATTTTTTATTGTGTATTTATTTTACATTTTCACTACTTTTTGTTTTTCCCTTTATTTTTTCAATACTACATCCATATTTTGAATCGATCCCACCAACTATTTCCAAATTCCTATGATGAAGATTGATGTAGAAAAGATCATCAATTTAATGAAGCTGAAAAATGTGGAGAAACCCACTATCTTCAAATTAAAGAACAAATTTCATCACTTCAAGGAAGAGCAATTTATGGACATCTATCATCGATTTGACGTAAAGATTTGCTTTCAGTGTAAAACAATTTGTATTAAAAACTTTCGACAAAATTCGAAATTGTTTACATTTTTGAAATCACTATTCCAAAGTATCTTTCTGCGATGATAATGTAATAATTGAGCATACGACATCCGCTCGCCATAATCAATTTTCTCGCAAAGTAGTGTTGAAAATTAAAAAAAAATCTCCAAAATTTGGAATTTGTCGAATCTTAGAATACCATTCATGTGCTCATACAACTTTAATAGAGCTAACTACATATGCCAAAACATTTACTACATCTTTAATTATATACTATAATTTATATATTGGGCGGACATTGGCTGGTATTGGCTCCCCATAATCACTTAGGATCGTAATTAAGTTGGGTATTGAATAATATTTAGCGCAATGCCAGTCTGCTATTGACTATTGGCACATTCGCCACCGCTCATTCGTTCCACCATATGGTGAAATATGTGGGTTTTTTTAATATAACTCGGTCGCTATGGTTGACTTCGGGTGAGGGTGTGTTCAAGTCGGTTCACCGGACTAAAATTGCTGTACTGGTTTTGACCATGAATAATTTCAAACAGTTAAAAAAATGCATTGCAGCAGTGAAAATAAATGCATTCCAGCAATGAAATAAAATCATTGCAGCAATGAAACACCTTTATTGCAACAAAGAAATAAATTCATTGCAAGAATGGAACTTATTCATTGCTACAATGAAACTTATTCATCGCTGTAATGAAACCAATTCATTGCTGTAATGACACAAATTCATTGCAGCAATGAAATAAATTAATTGCAGGAATAAAACTAGCGTTTAACCAATGAAACTTATTCATAGAAATAATGAAACAAATTCATTGCAGGAACCAAACAAATGCGTTACAAAAATGAAACAAATTCATTGTAGCAACAACCATATTTCCATTACATTGACGAAAAATTCGTAGTTGATGAACACATTTTCCTAGTGGGCATGAAACTATACATTAGCTCACTTTCGATGAAAAAAGTTGTTGGGGTGATGAGCATTTTCATCTCTGTGACGAGGCCTTTCCGTTCAGTGTATGATAACTAAACACGAATAGTTTGGAAATATCTATACCAAATTTATTAGATATATTAATGGCTTAAAATGTACAGTCACATAAATACTGGGCACCGTAGCGTATGTGTCACATTTGAATATTTTTGTCTGTTACAAAAAGATTTGTTTAACGACTTTATACGCCATATTACGATTTAGTGATATTGATGTTATACCAAATTGATTTCAATTCTCATAAATTGAAATAAATAAAAATTTTTTTCAGTCTATACCTCAATCAATCTATAGACAATTTTACTCATCAGATTTTAGGATCAGATAATGGAAAAACTTTTGATTGAAATGTATTTTAGGGTGGACCTTCTGTCGATATTTTGGTAGATGAGGGCTCTATTCCGTGCCTTTTTGAAAAAAAATGACAATGCCGAAAAAAAAAATTAAAAAAAAAAAACATTAGGGGTTGCGCACGAGCCGAGAAAAAGGTCCACTTTGCCAAAATTAGGGGGGAAATTGCCATAGGTCATCAGGGGTCACCCGTAGGGGGGAAGAATGTATGGCCGACCCCCATTAACTTTTTACCGCCAACATTTTCCCCCAAGACACCCACCCCCTATCTCCTCCCCTTAGGGGGGTCACCATACAAAAATGGAGGTTGCTCAGTATTTTCGAAAAATACCATAGGTCATCAGGGGTCACCCCTAGGGGGGCAAAATATATGACCGACCCCCATTAACTTTTCATCCCCAACATCTTTTCCGAACAAACTTACCCTCTATCTCCACTCCTTGAGGGACTCCCCATACAAAAACACTGAAAATCTATGTATTTACAGTTGCACAATATCGAGATTTTTTTGATTTTTTTTTACACAAATTCCACCAATATTCAAGAGTGGTTATTGTTTGGAAAGTCTTGAAAAATTTGAAACGCACACGTGCTGAATCAGGTACATAGGCACCCTTAGCAGATGCCCCCATTCATCAGTACCTGGCAGTAAAATATTGCAAAATACGTAGTAGTTATAAATAGCAGTTCATTCATCGATTGTTGTCATTCAACAAGTGCCGACGACCGCGAAAAGTAAATTGATTTTTCTCCCGTTTTTTAAAAGTTAAGATGACAACACGACTTAGATCTCGCGACGATATTTTTTTGATTGTTTATCCAAGCATGAATATTACGGGGAACAAATTACCGTCGAAGAAGCAAGTGCTAAGAATGCATTTCTTCAACATTCGCAAACGAAACATGTCGAAGAAAAATAGTGCGGTTATAGTCGCGGACGCAGTGATGATTTTTTGGCGCGAAGCAGCTATTCCGACGAAAGCCAGAGGAGATGTTACAAGAAAAATAGCTGCGCTGCACGATGAGTGGGATGCTTTAAGAAAGTCATCTCACAGAAAGACTGAGTCCACTAGAGAAAAAGAGAATACGTTTTCTGATAGCTTGGATAATCTTTTCGACATCGCACACGCCACAGACATTGAGTTTCTGCTAAAGCAAAGAGAAGATGGCCGGCCAGGAACTATGGGAGGTGTGGACGCTACTGATACTCGAACGAGGAAAAGAAAAGCTGAGCGCGAAGAACAAGAAGAGTTGCGACGCAAACGTGCAACGGAATCTAGTAGAGATCGGTTCGCTAAAGGCGGTAAGCTATTTCGCGCTTTGTGTGTTCGTCCAATGTTTATATTCAAATGAAATTCGTTCAATTGCAGTGGTTAAATTTTCAAGCAGTGATTCAAGCGATGATAATGGGAGACAGGACGAAAACTTCCCGGAAGAAGCTGGCCCGTCAAATGTTGGTGACAGAAGAGGTTACAAACAATGTTTTACTGAACGAGTCCTATCAGCTTTGGACAAGTGCAAAGTGACTGACCGAGACGCGGTCGGCATTATGATAGCGGCGGCAGAAGCATTTGGACGCGATCCTCAACAATACACAATAAACCGTACGTCGCTTCGGAGATGTCGGCGTTCAAATCGAGAGAACATGCTGAGTTATGTGAAAGACAATCCAGAAGTAAGATCGCATAGATTTATTTGCTCTCATTCAGAATTCTTATTCTTCAACGCGTTTCATTCATCTCCAGCTTGTCGCAGCTAAATCCTTCGTAGTCCATTGGGATGGCAAAATGCTTTTGGATTTTGTGGGTACAAAGAAGATGGACCGTCTACCGGTAATTGTCTCGTACGGAGAAAAAGAACAACTTCTTGGAGTTCCCAAAGTAGAAGATGGGAAAGGAAAAGGCCGGAGAATAGCACATGCCGTTTATCAACTGTTGGCATCTTGGCATATGACACATCGAATACAAGGACTTTCTTTCGACACGACATCAACGAACAGTGGCCCATTCTCCGGAGCCTCAGTTGCTCTTGAGCGGCTGTTGGAGAGAGAAATCTTATATTTACCTTGCAGACACCACGTATACGAACTGGTGCTAAGGGAAGTTTTTGAGACAAAAATGGGAAAGACCAGTGCACCAGGCGTTCCTTGCTTTGACCGTTTCAAACAGGAATGGGACGCTGTAAAGGTTAAACCATTCCATTCTGGCTTGATAGACGATCAAGTCGTCAGAAAAATTCCTGTGGCAATGCAAGTCGGCATAAAGAAGTTTTGCTTAGATCAATTGAAGGAGAAACACCCTCGCGATGACTACAAAGAAATGCTACAATTAATTCTTTTGTTTCTGGGTGAAAAACTTGAGAATTACCATTTCCGACCTCCAGGACCCGTTTCCCATGCTCGATGGATGGCAAAAGCCATTTACAGCCTCAAGATGTTTTTGTTTCGGAGAACTTTTCACTTATCTGTATGTGAATTGAATGGTATTCGACACGTTTGTATTTTTGTGGTGCGACTTTACGTCAAGGCATGGTTTGGTTCTTCTCGAGCAGCTGAGGCGCCGAATCAAGATTGGAAGTTTTTGAAGGACATCGTCGAGTACAAGTCCGTTGACCATGATTTATCTCGGGTAATGATAAAGAAATTTATCGGTCACATATGGTATCTCGCCGATGAGCACATAGCCCTTGCCTTTTTCGATGACAAGGTTTCAAATGAGTTGAAGGCCAAAATGGCCCAAGCATTGCTAGAAAATGAGAATGACGAAGGTGAAGAAGATGAAGAAGACGAAAAAGGTGAAGAAAAAAGTGAAGAAGACGAAGAAGGTGAAGAAGATGAAGAAGACGAAGAAGCTGAAGAAGATGAAGAAGACGACCCGGTTCCCCCAGCTCCTCGCGTCGTAATCAAAAGCACCAGCGTTAAAAAAATCGAGGTGAAATTCAAAGATGTGAATGAGGAATTCTTGGCTAAAGACTTGAGCAACTTCGTCTCTCATAATACCAAAAATTTATTTGTACGATTTGGAATATCGCAAGATTTCATTCTTGCAAATCCAGCAACCTGAAAATCTCGCGCAGACTATCAAGAAGGTCGTAGAATTGTAAATAACTTGCGCGTTGTGAACGACACTGCCGAAAGAGGAGTAAAAATTATACAAGATTATAATAGAATACTGTGTCAAGGCGAAGAAGAGAAACAGTATTTACTACATGTTATCGATTCTTACCGCAAGAAATACCCATCAGCGAACAAAAATATGTTAATTTGACTATATTATATTAAGAGTGCTTAGTAGTACTACTCAATTACAGCTTCTTTTATTTTTGTATGGGGAGTCCCTCAAGGAGTGGAGATAGAGGGTAAGTTTGTTCGGAAAAGATGTTGGGGATGAAAAGTTAATGGGGGTCGGTCATATATTTTGCCCCCCTAGGGGTGACCCCTGATGACCTATGGTATTTTTCGAAAATACTGAGCAACCTCCATTTTTGTATGGTGACCCCCCTAAGGGGAGGAGATAGGGGGTGGGTGTCTTGGGGGAAAATGTTGGCGGTAAAAAGTTAATGGGGGTCGGCCATACATTCTTCCCCCCTACGGGTGACCCCTGATGACCTATGGCAATTTCCCCCCTAATTTTGGCAAAGTGGACCTTTTTCTCGGCTCGTGCGCAACCCCTAATGTTTTTTTTTTTTAATCTTTTTTTTCGGCATTGTCATTTTTTTTCAAAAAGGCACGGAATAGAGCCCTCATCTACCAAAATATCGCAAAAATGTCATTTCAAGGTCCACCTTAATGTATTTTGACCATTTCCAATAGACTTATTGTCGTTTCTCTTATGGGTAAATCGAGAAGTCGGAAACCGTGGACGTATATTAAATAAAGACTAACCAAATTCATCTAAGATTCAAGTTGTTTATATACACGTTGACATTTTAAATTGCTATAAATTGTGCAGATGTTGTATTTAGGACCAACATTTTGTCTATACTTATTATTTTGTCCATAAGGATTAAGTACTTTAAAACAATTTGATCTATGTTCATACTTGTCCGGATACATAACCGGCTACCCTCGCAACCGTGTAACGTTTCTCATACCCGGCTTGAAATAGCAGTTGGTATTCGGTGTCAGTATAACAAGAGCTAACAAATATTTTCCAAACTGTAGAAATATTTCTAAAAATACCATGTCTATTTTTAAATCCCGAATCCTGTAACTTTATATAGCTTTTGTCATTTGGTCACCCTTTAGTATTATACATTAATGTGTGTGTGTGGTTGGGTATAAAGAAGCTTTGCTTTCCAGTCGTTTCTAACATCACGCAGTTATTTAGTGTTGAGTGTCTGTGGATGAATTGTCTCACCTAATGAAATTAAACCTTGTTTGAATTTCTCATACATTAACTAGAAACTTTGTTTTGTTTTATGATTATCCCCAACACATTTCGGTGGCATCTGTTGCTAATCCCGAACGAGATCGATTCATCCTAACCTATAAAAATAATGTTGTTTTTTTCTGAAAAGGTCGTCAGATGTGTTACAGCTATTAATCAGACAGAATGCAAATCAATATGTCGCATCTAAGGCCCAATTTTTCAAACATAATTTAAACTATGTATTAATTTTTTCGATTAATAATTGACTGCTGTTTAAGCAGCCAAAGTTAGGCACTTAAACTATGATCAATTGGCCATATGATTTTGACAGAAAACAAAAAGAAGAACAAGCACAAAGCTTTTTTAATTGTTAATGTAAAAAATTATAATCACCACCCTAGTTGAAATAACAATAAAAATGTATCATTCAACTTGTAGTGGAGTTAGAACTTCGCTTCTGCACAAATATTTTTAAATTTCAGTAAATATTTTGTATTTTATCACTTCACTTTTCTTTTGAAAATGGTGTCAGCTTGATGCAACGTCCAACAATCCAAACAGAACCAGACACGCTTCAAATGTCGACGAAAAAAATCTCTAGCGTCTAAACTAGGGACTCCAAACCCGCGATGTTAAAAAGTAAATCAAGGGATTTTTCGGGATCATTATTAATTTTGCAAATCAAAACTAAACACAATGACAAAAGTTCAGTGTGGTTATATTTTTTGGAAGATTCGAAAGGTGCACCTCAAGCAAAATTCGAATTGTGCAAAAAGGGTTTAAAAACCAATGGCGGCTCTACAAAAGGTTTAAAAACACATCTTAACGTACTTTAATTTTGGCATATGGGTGATTCCAACGGAGCGGGTGTGACATTGTTACTGACTATCTTCTTTATTTTGGTATATTTAATTTATAACAACAATTCATAAAGAGTGATTTAAGTAGATATATTTAATTGTAGTCAACTGACATACAAGGAAATTTAATAATATTTTAAGTAAAAAAGATATGGCTCGTATATCACCGTATCGGGTGTGACCTTAAGTTTTCCTTAAATCTTGAACAGCAGCTTTCTGTATTGATTACTGTAAACTTTTTGTATGGTCCGTTAACAAAACATTTTTTTCATGGATTATGGATAGTATACTGCTTATTATAAGCTTTATTCCAAATCATTTCCATTATTATTTAGCTTGATATAAATATATTAATTCGTAACGGGTGTGACATGCCAATGTAACGGGTGTGACACAGTCTCAATCTAGATGTGTAATAAGAAAAACCAGACAATGCTTTTTCAAAAAAAAATATTTATTTTTATTCACAAAATCATATTCATACTTCAGTGTTACTTAAGCTTATTGAAGAAACTTCAAATAAAAGAATAAGAAAATAAAAATTTCATTGACAAAAATATGTTTTTAAAACTTAAAAAATTGTCCTTTCTCATAGACATGTTTATATCAGACTTATTTTTTCATTTTCTCCAAATAATTGACTTCTAACTTCGAATACGCTGTGCGACCTGCTGGGATATTGTAAGCATCACTTTTTTCAAAATAATGCTTAGACCGAATATTTTTAATTTGTTGTAGAGCTTTCCACCTATTTTCTAAAATATTTTGATATTCTTTAATATCATTTTGAGAAACATAAAGTATATTTATTCCTTTTATTGCAGAACCAATCAAAAAATTGTAACAATCAATAGGTTGATTTAAAATAACCTTACGAGCCTTCACTGCAGTCCACATCGTTCTCTTAATGACTGCCCCTATGCCATCTACTGCACCTTTGCCATGACTGGTAGGAAAAAACGACCACGATATTTCAACACCAAAGTCTTCCTTGGCAGTGCAAATGTTGAAAAGGTTATAGCGATTTTTGAATTGTGCGGCACATCCGTCAGAATATATTATAACTTTGGTAATATGTTTGTGTTTTTGTTTGAAGACCATTAAAATATTTCGCAGGAACACCCATACACAATATTTGCTGTGTGTGAGATCGTCACTTATAATACCATAGGAATGACATTCAACTTCTTATTCCGAATTTCTAGTCCATGCACAGGCAGTAAATATTGTAGCTTGATTGTGGCGCCAATGTGCGCTTTGTATTTCATCTTGGGCAATAATAGCAAAATTTTCTGCAAAATCTAACTGCAAGACGGCTTCGTTCTGGGAAAGCTTTGCTTTTGTCTCTTTAAAAAAACGGCTTTGCTCTTTTTTAACAAAAACGTGAGTTTTGAATTTTAATAATTTTGAATTAAATACATTAAGTAGGCCTGCTACGGTGTCTTTCTGGGTAGTTATTTGTAAGCGTCCTTCGGAACATTGCAACCACTGTTTCCAAGATATAGGCGTCAAGGTATGGTATTTAAGAGGTATGATATCGTTTACTCTGTCACAATTGCAGCATTGGTTTGTCATACAATTTTCACTCTTTACATCGCAACAGAGCACATCCAAAATTTCTTTTGATGATGAGGGAACAGAAGGAAAAATTCTATGCAAAGCTTCTGTTAAAAAATTGAAATTTGAGTGATATACACATAGACAAACATCATGTGGAATTTCACTAACAATGCAAATGTTTTTTGGTCGGTATGAACAAAACTTAGACTTTCCGACTTTAACGTCCGGATTTTCTTGTCTAAACTGATTATAACACTCTCTAAGACTCATTATTAAATATCGTTTTTGAATTTGAATCCGTTTTCCAGTTATGGGATCTTTTATGGATTTATAATCTTTAATGCCGGGACTTTGACGACTTATATCATCTCGAATGAAAAACTGTTTTATATTTGATATCACCTCTTCAGAAATTGCGTTACTTTTTGTTTCGGTATTATGCAAAGCCTTTGATAATTCCGAAGGAAGTATTTCAGAAGCGATTTCGAATAAAACAGCTTTCTTTTTCGTAAGCTTTTTTTTACTTTAGTCACAGCTTTCTTCAGCGATCTTTTTGATTTATAAGATCCAATATGAGAATTCGAAGAGATTTTGCCCAGATCAATACTTCTCTTTTTTTCTCTGCACTTCTTCTGTCGCTCTCTATCTCTATTCCGTTTTTCTTCCAACGCGTCATTATCCATCACCTTTTTCTTGTTATCCCGACGTTTCTTATCTCTTTCCCTTTCTTTTTCCAGATGTTTGTTTAATTTAGTTGGATCTTTTTTCAACTCAAACCGAAATTTTTGCATTCTATTTTTGAATTCCATATCTGAAATAATGATATTGATATTTTGAAATCAATTAAAAATTGACCACGATTTTTGTGTAACGGGTGTGACAGATCTTATAACGCAACTAATAGCTTAAATATTCAAATGATACTGAAACATTTTAATTAATTTTATACAGCTTAGCTCTGACCTAACTTGCACAAAATATATTATATACATACCTACATAAAATGTATAAAATTAAACTTTTTATATATTTACCGTATCGGGTGTGACAAATGAGACCCTCCGTGTTACAGAGACGCTTATAGCCAATAAATATTTTCAAAAAGTTACGAGTTTGCACTAAACAATACTTAAAAATATGTACTTTCATGTGGCCAAAAGTCAAATGCCATAAAAGGAAAAAATAGGTCGAAAAATAGTGTTGCCAATTTGCCAATAAATGCAGTGCAGCCAACAATTTCATGGTACCCCATGGAAATGGCTTCTTACGAAAAAAAATGTTCCTAAATTTTAACAACTCTTCATGGATATTTAAAATTAGATTGTTCGTGATATCCGTTATGGTATTTTTTTCGCTAAAATCTGTTATATATTTTTAAATGAGCTGGGGTCAGTTTACGTGGATTCACCCATATGTATGTCTACTATACGGCTTACTCTCCAAAAATTTCAAATTGCGTCGGGTAGAACATGTTATTTTAAGCAAAGAAAGTAAAATAACAAAATCGGGGCAAATGCATAGTTTCGGAGTTATGGACCCCGACATTTCGGATACTTTTTCCGCTAACGTCCCGGGTAAACCCATTGATATCACTTTTGTGTATAAACCAAGTCATAACAAACTCAAAAAATAATGTAGCATTTTCCGATAAGTCACTTAGTTATCGGATGTTTACGTTTCTCAGACAAAAATTTAAAAAAAGTTTTTAAAATAATTTTTGTTTTTGTTTGAAAAAAAAATATTCGAAAAATCGCGCGATGTTTTTAAAATAATTTCTGTTTTTGTTTGAGAAAAGAAAAAAAAATCGATAATTTTTCGAAATGTCAACATCCGATAACTCGATAACTAAGCGACTTATCAAAAAGTGCTACACTATTTTATGAGTTTGTTTTGAATTGTTTTATACGAAAAACTGATATCAATGGATTTACACGGTACGTTAACGCCTTAACCTTCACACATATCTGTAATTTCGGGGCCCATAAATCCGAAACTATGCATTTGCCCCGATTTTATTATTTTACTTTCATTCCTTAGAATAATGTATTCTACCCCTTGTGCTTGTATTTTTTGGAGTGTAAGCCGTAAAATATACCTGTTCCCAAAAAATTTAAAAATAGAATCCCTAGATCACGAAAATCCCGGGATTTCGGGATCGGGATTTCGAAAATACCGAATGCAGTGATTTTTAAAATCAATCCCGTTTAGCATCCCCACACGCAAAGAAAAAAAAAGTTTATTGCTCGGTTGCCACAACAATACTTTGATTGATTTGTATTAATTTATTAATCGCAACCGTTTATGTAGTTCTCCCAAATAAACTCATATATCGCAAATGTGTATCATGTTGTTGCAAACGAGATCTCATTTGCATTAAGCACGTACAAAATTACATTTGTCGCAAGTTAAAAACCGTTTGCGATAACTGAAATTAGCCATTTTCCTAATGAGTACGAAGAACGTAAGTTTCTCTCTTTCTGTCGACTGTATACACAGTCCACTCGTTTGACATACACACTCACGCATACACATAAAAGGCTTTTGCTTTGTCAATATATCTTGGATGGACAACTGACGCGTTGTAGTTTGCTGCGCTTTTAGTTGTTATTTGAATGCAAGTCGAGACGGACGTGTTAGTAGACACTGAAAAGATAGACAAAAATTCCAACTTTTTTTAAAACAAACCAAAATCATAAAAGTTGCAAATTTACACAAAAAAGAGCTTATGGAAGCAATAAATATAAATTTTAATGTATAAGTAATGTTGTACTGAATAGAGTAACTACAACTACAACTCGGTTGCTGTAACTACAACTCGGTTGCTGTAACCGAAAGAACAGTTGGTGGAACCGTTTTTCGTTTATCACAAACGTTTTTTCAGCTTTAATTTTTCATAAATCGTTTACTGCAAACGTTTTTCAGTTCTCGCAAACGTTTTTTTAGTTAGGATCAACTACAACTCGGTTGCTGTAACCGAGGGAACAGTTGGCGGAACCGTTTTTCGTTTCTCGCAAACGTTTTTTTCAGCTTATGTTTTTCATAACTCGTTTGCTGCAAACATTTTTCGGTTCTCTCAAACGAAATGATCTGTATGGCTTAACAGAAGTTCGTTTCTCCCAACTACAGTCCCCAAACGAACTTCAGTTATCTGAGATTTCGTTTGGGAGGAACGAGTTTTTCTTTGCGTGTAGTCTAAACGAAATGGGAGGTAGAGCGTCTGGCTCTTTTAGTTGATTTTTTCTCTCCTCGGCGAATACATTTGCGGCGAATTTTCTGGGATTTGATTGAAAGTAAAATAGTATCTATAACAGATTAAATTGTGTTTACCTTTTTGGTATTGTGTTTAACAATAAATAATTTTGAACGCATTTCTCCCTTTTTTCAAATGCATTTCTGATTTTCATGACAATGCGGCAACTTCATTCTCTCAATTGGGAGATTTCGTGAGCAGCTAATCGTCAGGCGCAGCGGATTTTCGTGACGATTTTTCCCTGCCATAAGAAATCTATGTAAAAAAACGTCGTCGCATGTAGCGTGTTTGATTATGCTTGAAGTCTAACGATTAGTCGATAAATGTAGGAATACCGGTTATTTTTCGTGACATTTGTCATTGCTGCCATATCAGCAGTAAGATTATCCGGCAAAGCACTGAAGAAGTCTTCTCGTATTTACAATCAAATCAAACATAAATCAAATTCAATTGATTTAAAAGAAGAAAATTGTTTCGCATTACATCCTATGAAGGGATCGGAGATAGCTTCTCACAAGCAGTGAGCTGCGCGCTCTGTAGTTTTACACTCACTGATTGGGACCTACAGTTTTACACCGGTTCCGAACGGTATTTTTGAGAAGCTTTTTCATGGCTTCTGATTACTAGTTTAAATAACCACTTAAATATTTAGTGTAATTTTGGTAGAAATTTTATAAAATTTATATGAATGTTTGAACTTTTATCACGATTTTTGTTATTAAATATTTAGTTTTATTAGACTTAAATTGAAAATTTAATTTTGAATTTTATGACCAATTTTTGTTAGTTTATGTTAATCCTGTTGCATGTAGAATAGATCTTGCGCCACTTTTCCGTTGCTCAAAATCTGTAACGCACTCGACTGTTGTATGAAAATCATGGATGTTAGAGGTTATGTTGAATCGGTTCAGCTCAGGATTGGCTAATGATACACCAAAATATTTTGGTGATTTTTACAAACCAAAACAAGATTTCACATAAACCGGAACATTTTTGCTACCATACAAACCGACTCGCCTTAATGTACATCAATAACCTGGCAGTTGAGAACCATCCTCGTTCGCACACAACCTGTGTCCAACACATTAAAAATGCGCGCTGATCTGTCACAGTCACTACTTGCGCAAGCATATTACGTTACGGCACAAAGACGCTGGCTGTGCCGCATTGAAGGACAGTCAATATGTAGCCACTACGTACTGGCCAGAGTCAATAAGCACACAACATCTTACACTTCCAAGTATATATTTCTTTTCTTCATTGTTCTTCTTCTTTTATTACATTTCAAGTTGACAACTTTGACAGTTAGAACAACATATCACAGGAGAAAAAAACCAACAACACAAACCGGGTCCGTTTCGTTCCGATACGTTTCCAGTTAGCAGCCGCAAATAAGACGCGCTGAATGATTTTAAGAAACCGATCACTTTGTGTCACGAGGTTCACAGAGCTCTCAAGCGAATCCTATTGAATCCTATTAATGAAACCCAGAACAGACCGTAGCCCCTGCGGGCCAATAGGCGGCGAATTCCTAAGGCTGTCAATAACTGTGCGTTTGATGCAAACAATTAAAATGACAGTTGGAGACAGCTGACAAGCCTCATCCAGAAATGCAGAGTTTGAACCTTGTACATCGCCCTTTCAAGCCAACTTGAAGTGGCACAACCGACAGTCAAGTGCTGCCGCAAATGTGCACCCAACAAACAGTGGAATGGGCGTGGAAGCAACCGAATTGTTTATGACGCTGTTCCTGTTGCTGTTGCCAAAACACACTCCACCATCGTTTGGCCATAATTACTCGGCGGGCACAAGTGCACAGCCAGTAACCACTGCCGAAACTAAAGCACCACCAAACTTCTAAACTAGATCGAGTTGGTCGCAGAGGCAAAGCCAATTTCATTGAACACAAAATTTAATTTCAATATCGAAATGGATTGTTTATGCTGGCAGCCAACAAAAAAAAAACCCCCAGCATCCAGGCGATAGGGACGAAGCAGCTACAACTGCTGCCTGCTAGTATTCGTAGTACAGTAGATAATAAAAATCCAAATGTATGAGCAGCTATGTTGTAGCCAATTCCTACTGCCACATCGGGCCATCATGTAGTTTGCAATCATGTTGTTGTTATTGTTGATGATGTTGCTGTTGCTGTTGCCGTTTCCCCCTCCATGGTCGTTGTTGTCATATTATTTTTCAATTCGATTGTATTCGCATTCGCCTCGAGTTGTTTTAATTCTATTTTGCAATTTAAGCTCGTTTGTTTGCTAGTCGTAGTAACTAGTAAACGAAGAAAAACAAAACGTTCAGCTCCACGGCAGAGCAAAACTGCGCACAGGCAGAGGCCAATGCGAATGATGCGAAACGCAAATAGAGGTAACTAAGTCTGGCAACTGTTTGCGTACGGTTGAAGTCTGTTTTAGTTTCTACATCTGTATCCATCCATTAGAGTTGGTGGGCAGGAGATGATCTCCTTCCTAAATGTCAAACGTAATAATGTGTGGCCTCGCTACAGCTGTACAAAGTGAGAAGAACTAATATAATTGCGTAAATTTTTCTAACGAAATATAATTAGTATAAGGGATCTGGCCAATACTACGTCTAAAGTTATTAGAATTTGAAAATTAAATTTATTTAAATTTTAAGAAAACATCGTAAAGGAATTGAACTTAGGAATTAGAAGCCACCACTTTAGACCATACTTCTGGCGCTTGGTGAGGATGATGCCCAATTGTTGAATTATATTAATCTGGGATATATTAACCAATCAATATTAACCTGACTTCTATAAATATATCGATGTTGCAAAGAAAACCATCCAGCTAAACTTTGTATTATTTGTTAATGTATAAGTAGTTGAACTCTGTCACTGTATAGGCATTAATCTATCAGTGAAATATATTAACCCTATAACGTTCGACTAGGACTTTAAATGTTCACACAGATAAGAGATTCCTTGTCACAACTAAATTTACAGCCAACTAAAATTCGGCGGTTCCTTGGACATTTATCACATTATTCAGTTGGGATTACCAATAATTGTGTTCCAAACCACGAAATACTCGTATTGTGCATTTCAATTGATTTGTAATTAAGTTTTAATTGCAAGAACTGAAATATTTAGGTGAAGCCGCAGCAACAAGAAATGAATGTGATCTGTCAATCGAGTTTTAGTTCTCGCAATCAAATTATCCTGTAGTGGTGAATATTCTATTTATTGGATTAATGACAAGTGTAAAAACTAATGCGCTTGTACCAAATAATATACTGGAATGTTCAACTAATTACTCGAATTTAATGGCTGTGTAATGAATGAATTTTATAGAAAAAAAATATTTTTTATTAAAACTTGTGGAACGAAGTTCCTCATCGCACGTTGCGTGATGTGGGTTGAATGATAAAACATTAAACAACTTTTGTTTTAACACTATTTAACAACTCCCTGTTATCATCTGAATTGTTTACTTCTGCTTTGGTTAGAATCTAGACTAACTAGATGTCTCACATATAGGGTGGCTGATGAATATTGCTACATTAAGAAACTCAAATAACTTTTTTTTCGGTGTATGGAATTCATTTTTCTTTTATTATAATTTTATTAAATATAGCTTAATTGGTTTTGAAAATAATGGAATTTAAATGCCCCCCAGCTCGTTGATGCATGTGCGGCAACTTACCAAAAAGTTGTTCATTACTGCGTGGAGAGTTTGCTTTAGTTCATTCAAATTTGTTGGTTTTGCTTTGTAGACTTCCTGTTTGCAATAACCCCACAAGAAAAAGTCAGGTGCAGTAAGGTCAGGCGACCTGGGGGGGCCAACGGAATGTGGAGTTTCTGGGTATCAGCTTATTGGGAATTCGTCATAACAGGCCGGGCTGTGTGAGGTGTTACACCATCTTGCTGGAGAGGTGAAAGAAATTCTCATTCGGCGTAATTCTGTAACGGTAACGGTCTCCAGAAGCGTAATGGTGTGACCGTTTTTTTCGAAGAATTAGGGCCCGACAATGCAGCGTGATGAAACTGCACACCACACTGTGACACGAAGTGGATGCAATTCCATCTCATGGAGTATCTGTGGGTTGGAAGCACTCCATATTCGACAATTTTGTTTGTTTATGTTGCCGTTTAAATCGAAATGGGCGTCGTCAGACATGAAAAGACAGTTCAAGATGTGTCCGTCCTCTTCCACCATTTGAGGCATCTTCTGGCAAAATTCCAAGCGAATCGGGAAGTCTGCTGCGTTCAGTTTGTTGGCCATTGGCATTTTATATGGGAATAAATCCAAATATTTATTCATAATCAATGACTGTCTGCTTATACCCATTTGAGCAGATAAGCTTTTCTTAAAAATCTACCTTTTCTTTAAAGAGTACCTTTCTTGTGTAACAAAATAGCTTTATTTCTGATAAAAGGACCAATTTTAACAAACTTCCCATTTCTTCAAAAGATACTTTCTCTTAAAAAAATAAATTTTCTTACAAAACTAAGTTTTCTTAAAAAAATTCATTTTCTCAAAAATAAAATAATACCTTTTCATGTCTGTTCTTGAGGTAAGTTAAGTTTCTGAAAATTTAAGATAAGATTCTGAAAATAAATAAATTTTCTTAAAAAAATAACCTCTTGCTAAAAAGAGTAGCACTTCTTTAAAAAGTACCTCTTCTTAAAAAAGTATTTCTTTGTAAAAATAATTCATACTCTTGTGGCATTTACTTACAGAAAGTACTTCTTCTAAAAATAGTACCTTTTCTTGAAAAAATCACTAGCTTTTAATAAAAGATGTACGTATCCTTGAAAAATTACGTTTTCGGGAAAATACATATTCTTAAAAAAATACATTCTATAAAAAAAAATCTAAAAAATAGTTCATCAATTTACAAAAAGTATATTTTCTTAAAGATTCATATAAATTATCATATTTTTCAACGGGCGCCTTAGGCGTGTTGGAATTAAATAGTACATATTATATAGCGAAAGAAACTTTGTTCCGACCGGGTGTCTGTCCCTGACTGCTCATGTGATTTCTTTTAATTTATATTTAAATACAAAAACCATTAATATTATTTGTAACCGGGGTTCGCATTTCGTAGGTAATGGATTACGCTGGTAACCCATTATTATTGCCGTGGGGAGTGGGTATCGATCGTTTACCCTTTACCCAGAGGGTATGGGGCAATTAACGATGGGGAATTATCCATCACACATGGGAATGGGTAAGGGGTCTGCACCCATTATCCATGTTGATGGGTAATTGGTCACCCAGAGTAACCCATTTTGATCGAAAATATGAAAAGAACTAATTTTTTGAGGTTTCTAAGGTGTTTCCAAAATGTGGTCCAATTCGTATAGAATTAGATTTTTAATCGCAAAAATAAGAAAAGCGCTAAAAAAATGTATATAACTCAGAGACGATGCTCCCACATGCAACAATAATAATTTTTTTACATCCCTAGGAGGCCTTAAACAATGAATGTATTTCATACGACATCACTTTTTAAAAACAATCGCTAAACTAAAACGAAAATAAGTGTTACTGTATTAAAGACATCCATTGGTTAAAGACTACGGTGGAGGTAATGAAATTATAATTTTTTCGATTGGAGTCACCGTTTCTGAGTTATAGCTACTTTTATATTATAGAGATTTTCTTATTTTGGCGATTTTTTGAAAAATATTCTTCCATACGAATTAGACCACTTTATGGAAACCCCTTAGAACCCGTTATAGAACATAATAACGTTTTAGCGATTTTTTAATCGAAAAATTTTAGTGTGAGCCGTCTGATAGACATCCATTGGTTAAAGCCTCCTATGGAGGTAAATTTTTTATTATTTTTGCGTTTGGACGCACCGTTTCCGAGTTATACTTAGCTTTTTTTTTATTTAGGCGATTTAAAAAAAATCAATACGAATTGGACCACTTTATGGAAACCATCAAAAAGTATTTATTTTTTCGATTTGACTCTCCGTTTTCGAGATATATACCCCTGTCAAATATTTATATGTGCAATGTATCATGTCGAGTTGGAGCTTTGAAAACTAAATTTTTTTTGATTTTTATTTTATATATTAGTTTATATTTATGTGTTCTTTAAAATTATAAGAAATCATACATTTTTTCATTTATTTTTTAGAACAAAAAAAGTGTTTCTTATCCAATTATTCTTATTCTCATCCAATTAAAATATGTAATTAATATTATATTGAGTTGCCCTTGTGCATAAGAACTTGTTGTAGCCTGCGTGGCATAGAACTCACTAAGTTGCTTAAAGTGGACATGTCAATTTTCGCCCATTCCGCCAATATTGCTAGTTTTAGTTCTTTAAGCGTCGTATACTGCTTCGACTTTGAAAACACCTTGGCGGAAAGTATCCCCCAGAGGTCTTCAATTGGGTTGAGGTCGGGACTTATGGCTGGCCACTCCAGTAATGGAATATTTCTGGACTTAAAAAATCCCTTGTGAGCCAAACAATGTGGATCGGGGCGTTGTCTTGTTGAAAAGTCCAGTTATCTCCATATAAGAGTATAAACAGAATACAACGGCGACGGCAGCGGTCTAGCAATAACATTGAAGTCCTTCAAAATAATATTAAACTTGTAGATTCACGGCCTTATTCATAAAAAGTTGTCATGGGTTTGTTAAAGGTTTAAGAAGGTAAAGCCGAAAAATTGTATTCATAATCGAAAAATTCCCCTGTTAAGAGTTCTCTAACGTCCCCATTTTTGTTGAACGGTTAACCCTTCTTTATGGCCATTTTATCCGCATTAATACACAAAAAAAAATTACATTTCACGCGTGCCGTACTTAAATATTTATGTGATATAAACAATTGGAATTATTTTGTGTACAGTTGCAGCGTTTATAGTTTCGCATTATCCTGCTAAGCAACCAAATAGTTTCGTTCCAATTTTTATAATTTTTAGCCAAAATGAACTTTTGTTTACATAGTGATGTATATAAAATCAAAACATTGAAACTTTTACTTTACTTTTATTGACTATAGTACAACCTCATGAGGTCAGACGTCTTACACATATTAATTAAACAAACAAATTAAACTAGTTTCAACATATTCTTCCTACTGGCTCTATCCTTCGCCTTTCTCGCCAGTTGGTAACAACAAGGATACGGAGGGATTCTTCTGCCTGGTCTTTCCAGCGGAGTCTTGGTCGTCCTCTTTTCCTGCTTCCATCGGGTACGTTATCAAAAATTTTTCGTGCTGGCTCATCTTCATCCATTCTGATAACATGGCCTAAACAACGCATGGGACATGGGACTGTCCTAGGTGGTGGAGGAAATTTCTGATAGCCATTCACTTGGGAGTGGCCAGAAATGATTCCTTCATTGTGCAGTCCAAGCAGCTCACTACTTCCACGCAGTATGTCCTGGGCAATGGCTTATCGGAAACCTCCGTTAGCTAGCTAAAATGAGAAGGCGAATCGAATGAGCAACCTGAGTGGTAATGCGATCACTGATACGTCTCAGAATTATTAGGTGACCCTGTCACTGAAGCTCTTCGAAGTAGTGGACATATTCTTCTGTCCTTTGAAGGCGGATGAGCCAACACCCCTGGCCAACGGTGGATCAAAATTGAAGAAACCAAAATCCAGTTTCGACACACTGCATTCTGGTCAGCGTCTGATCCATAAAAGGCGGCTGAAACATAATCATCCTGGCAGTAGGTAAAATGCAAACCACGGTGGGCTGGGTTTGCCTCCCGCCACCGTTATATCGGCAATGAAAATACACAGAAAATATGATGAAAAAAAAACATTGAAACTACAACCTATTATCCGGTTTTATATTCGACCACGCAAAACTGAAATCCAACTCAATATGATTTTTTGGCACTTCTTCTAAATTTATGAATATAGCAAATATTAATTGATCTTTTTATTGAATAGTTCTTTACATTAATGTATAAAATTTTGAAAAAATGCATTGACGCATTTATATAAAAAAAATTAATTCGGTCTATAGGTTATTGTTCATCTTGTTTTTACATCACAAGCACTGCGAGAATACATAAAACAGGGTTGTCAGTCAACTATCTGTTCTCTAGTTAAAATAATCATTATAAATACGGTTCTAATAAAATCTGCGCCAAATCGTAAAGCTTTCAATAACTGATGAATGCTTTAGAATGAATGCTTTAGAATGCTTTGCTTTAACTGATGAATGCTTTAGAGCTACATCAACATTTATATGGAATTGGAGAATAACTTCACAACTTTCTTCTAAAAAACAATTGTTTCACTTCTTCTTCTTACTGAAACTATCACCAAAAAGTGTTAGCCCATATGCTTTTGTTTATCAAAACCACAAAAATGTGGCAACAAAAAGAGAGTTGGAGAATCAAAAATTGAGAGCGTAAAAAAATCCGCAGAGAAATTAAAAATAGATTTAATTGGCAGCGGTTTTTGAGAGCGGTTTGGCCTCTCAATTTTCTATACGAATTTGACAACCTCTGCCGCCGCCGCTGTATTCTGTTTCTACTCTAATTCGCCAGCAAAGTCAATTAAATTGCTGTCCAACAGATCATCGTATGCTTCCGCATTCATTTTAGTTGGGACAAAGCATATTTCTGACTTCCCCCGTGCTCATAAGATATCCACCACCGTGTTTGCGCTTGTAGCACGTTAGCCGAGGATGTCGTAAATCTCTCCAATATTTATGGTGACCATCACGTCCGTCGAAATTAAAATTTTTCTCGTCACTATGTATAACGGTTTCCAATTTGTCCTCCCAAAACTTGTACTTTTCTGCAAAAGCAATACGCGCATTTTTATGGCGCTGGGTTAAGCGTGGTTTGGCCATTTTGCTTTGGTACCGAAGACCTATATCGTCCTTTAGCAGTTGCTGGACACGCTGCATCGTTACATTTAGGATAAAAATTTGGACATGGTCAATTCGGGTATGTGAACCGAATTTTTCGGTGAGTGTTCTATAGGGAACCTGTTTAAAACATTCGCAACAGGTCCCAATCAACGAGTGGGAAACTAGAGAGCGCACAGCTCATTGATTGTGAGAAGTTATGCCCTGTCCCGTCATTGGATCTAAGGGGAAAATATATATGTATTTAAAACAAATAATATTAACTCTCCTCCGAGAATATTGTTATATTATTTTATGTTGTTATCACATTGAAAATATAAATTCAATTCCAAATCCTGCGGCTCTCTCTATATACTTATACATACTTTCTACAAATGAAATGAAGTGTATCAGTTTGATGTACTCGAATAGGTTGTTGGTGTTCTATGTGCTCCATGGAAGACTAGAATTTAGAAATGACCGCAATAATTCACAGAACACGTTTCGTGCCACTGTGGTGCAGCAATACACCGCTCACAGTCGGACAGACATACATCTGCACTACAACGAAACAGACAACATCCAACCTAAATCAAACACAAACGCATACGGCGGCCGGCACATTAGGATGCAACCAGGCAAAGCCAACAGACCACGTGAAACGAAGAAGAGGGTCGGTCGTTTTTCAAAATTAAAATTCACAACACAAATGTTATAGGCCGTCTCAACGCCTCCTTTTTGCGTGGCGCAGTCTGTCGCACCGTTTGCTGCAGACCAAGTAACGACCGATTGAGGACACTAAGCGAGATAGGGAAGATGGTTGGTCGGTTGACTGCTTCGCTCCATGTGCAACAAACGATTAACATTTGTAAAGATTTAATGAAATGAAATTTTCGCGATCACCTGTCAATATAACCCGCTGCGATCTTAAATATGGTCCCCCCCTCCACACATCCAAACGAACATGATGTTTGTTGGACTGTGCGATTTGCGTTGGTTGAATGCGATCGCATGCAGCTCTGAGCTTTTTCCATTTTATTGTCGATGTTATTTTGCGGATCTCCAACGCAATGGGAGGCATACAAAGGTCGGATTGTATGTAGATCTGCTCTGTGTCAGTAAAAAGCAAGTACAACGGTAAGCGCTCAGAGTTGCCTGCTTTATTACGATACTCCTCATACCATTCTGGGAAACCATTTAACATCAAGTCTCGGTTTGCTTTACAAATGATCGACGTTTTTCGATTTGTTGCCGGTGCCGGCCAACAGCAGATTGCATTTACCGAATTGAAGTTTTATGACGTACGTACGTGTACGTGCATATTTTTGCGATCAGCGACTTTAATTAGCCCGAAACCCCATGTTTCACTTCCTCTAGCAGCGAAAACGCTTTAAATAATTAATTTGTCTCTTCGCCAGCCAAAGCAGTACCTGAGCGGCGGACAACTTATACAGATTCTGTTCCTAATCTCGAGGCACAACGACTACATGGACAGTAATCGCTATTGAATGTCGCTGTAGATAAGATTGCATCGGCCATTTGGCTCTTTGCGGCTGCAGACAACACGTCGTTAAAGATGATGACATCAAAATGATCGCACAGATTCAGTCCATGGAGTCCATGGCTGGGCTCTGCGTTCCCTGCCAAATGCAAATTAAACGAAAGCGAACGCAACGAACAAACTGCAACACCCAAATGGAATGCAACCAAATCTAAAACGGGTTCCTTATCAGCTCCACGGTTGCAACTGCAATATCATTTACCGCCTGTAGCTGCCACAGCAACGGCAACACCAGCATTGCCAGGCAGTCAATTATGGCGTTGTTTTAGCATTTATTTTTGGCAACGAATTTAAACGACGACATCGATTGCAAAAATCTTGGAAATGTAATTAAATTATTTGAGTGGGTTTTGGGATCTAATCGTTTTGATTTGTTGCCAACAAAACAAAGTGCGAATTATTTATTTACTTTGGTTAAAATAATCTCAAGAATGTGAATGGTTTATTTGTGATACCCTGTGTTGGCTAACGGCAAACATTCAACTTACCCCATTCGAATTTCAAGTTAATTGTCGACTTGTATTACGGAAAGGACGTATGACAAAATATTGCTGTACACCCAATTCCAAGAAGTCACGCACGTTTACCACTGCACCACCACAAGTCACGTCTAAGTCGATACAAACCATTGTGAAACGCATTTGGCCTGAAGATCAAGAAGGTCTTGGCGACTTCTTATAAACCATTTTAAGACGTATTTGGCCCGAAGATCATGAAGATCTTGGCGACTTCTTAATTTGTTACACATTTCCCCCATAAATCAAAAAATAGAATCGTTTCCCATTACATCCCACAATTGGGGGAGCTGCTCACAGCCCATGAGCATGGAACTTTCTAGTTTTACACTCACTGAGTGGGACTCATACACGCTGAAAAATCTGTCTTTTTTTATTGTTTGGATGTGATAACGCATAGTGATAACCAACGCATAGCTGAAACCTTCTGAAAACAAAAACGTGAGAGACAACAAAGGAAGGAGAAGCAAAAGAGCAGCAGATTCTCATTTCATGAAACAAAACAAATAATGCATTCAATGCAAATAAATGTAAAAAGGACAGTTGTAAATCTATTAATTTTTTGTATTAATTATTTATAAATGTGGATTTATATTGTTAAAATTAATTATAATAAATAATACATATATATTGAAGTCGAAGAATAATACGTTTCTAAATATTATTATATTTGGGAGGAAATTCGTATATGTTTCCACGTATGTATATGTAGGTTTGGGGGAAACATGCGAATGCTTCCACGTAAGTATGTGGATGTTTGGGAAAAAGAACGCATATGTTTTCACACAAAAACTTACATGTTTGTCAGTAAACAAGATACTATTTGCATTTAAATAAAAGTAAGTTTGGGACTTGCAAACATATGCATGTTTGAAGTGTGTTCCAAACATATACATGGTCCTTGCAGAATATATTTGGGAAAATACGTTAGAGAGGCTGTTATTTTTTAGCTTGTAGTTGTACACCGGTTGCAAACGGTATTTTGAAAAGCTTTTTCATGGCGAAATACTCTCAGGCATAGATAAAGGAAATAATAGATATAGCGCTACCATTCTGAACTTTGTTCACTAGGTGCTGTCTTGTACTACTGTCACTTTCACTGAAGTTTGCCATAATTCTCATTGACGTTTATTCAAAATTGTGGGAAATTTTTGTGAAAGTAATTTAAACAATTGAAAATGTGGAAAAATTGTATGTGATTTTACATAATAGCATTTGTTTCTTATATAAAAAACTATTTCAAAGCCTTGAGGCCGGTGTTGGGATATCAATAAGAGAAAACCCGTAAGACCTCCTAAAGATGAACATCCCGGAACGCCTTTTTAATCTAAAAACTTCCCCGCCCAAAAACTGTAGCAACTTTTGTGGTCGCAGATGACAAAACCGTTAGAGTGTCTGAGGACTCTCAACAAGGAATGGTAGCTGAACCGGGGGAAGGACTAATTTATTAGGACAAAGACAGTGGTGACATGGCTTCGCAATTCGATGACCATCAGATATTCTACTTTAAGTAACGTGTTGTATTCTTGATATTTTTCTTGAAAATAATTTTTTCTTTTGATATGAAATTTTAAATTTTTATTGCCATATTTTGTGACTTTTATTGGGAACGAAAAAATCCCATTTATTGCTTTCAACGACATCTAGACACTAAAATTTTCCCTACACTTGTGCTTCATCTATTTGTTTACTTTATCTATGTTCTAGAGTATCGGCGTGAGTAAACGAGGTGACCGCCGTCGAAAGAAATGTAAGGTGGTCAGGGCAGCCATCAATCAACACGTTCTCATGTACGCACACTACCATTGCACCACCATTTGGTTGTAACAACCGAATTTTGCAAAAAATGAAAACAAATGAAAACAATTTGAAAAAAAAATTAAAAAATAAACAAAACAAGAAAAAAATATGAACTAATAAAATGCAAAGGATTTTTTTAAAAGTAAATACTGAAATGGCTAAGAAACAATTCAACCCTCCCAACGTATAACAATTAAACGTTTTTTACCCTCGTATGTTCGAATAATGGGCGTTTTCGCGTCCATTTGGACTTTATTTGCCATTCTAAAGATGTTATTTTGTCAGAATTGTATGGTGCCCTACTGGGACTAGAACTGTCTGTTAGATGTATCTTGAATGACAGGTTGTTGGAACTGTAAATACCGATTTTGCCCCCGACTTACGGTTGCCACAATCGAATTTTTTGTGTGTTTAATATGAAAGGTAAGTACAGTTATTGTCATGACGGATTTGACGGTAAAACGTATTATTTTGAGGAGATACTAATGCACGTATTTATCAGTATAACGCATCAGCAGACGTGACAAGATCTAACGATTTTCAAGGTCGGCCACTTAAGATGTGGTGATAGACACGCCAAACGAACGATCGCATGGTTGGATTTAATACCTAAATCGACAGACACATTATAATTAGCTCATGACATATATGACTCGTGAAGGATGGAGCTTCAAAAACATGTAAAAATAAATTTGTGTCCCTAAAGATTATTTCTGAGAATTTAGGAAATGAAATTACCAATAAACTATAAAATCATTAACAATTATGATGAATTGTTTAACTCAGTTGTGACAACCACTAAATTTGGTTGTGACAACCTCGAATGCGTTTGCGACAACCTCTAATACCGGTGGGACAACCTCTTATTTGGTTGTGATGACCTCTTGTGCGGTTATGGCAAGCTCTAAATTCGGTTGTCGTAGCTTCTAAATTCTAAATTCATTCAGAGCCGGGTTTCCCACCGTATGAATTTGTAGGCGGCAATTGTAAAATGCTCTGCAATTCTAAGTATTTATGCATCTCGTCACAGTCACCTTTACATCTTTGACCACTGGCCAAGTACTGACTTTCAGTTTAGCACCAGAACTTTGGAAGAAAATACGCAGAAACTGTATTGGCAGAAACTCGCTTGCCTTCAGCAGACAAATTGGAAACTGTCACCATATGCAAAGACTAGTCCCTACAGCGGGACATGTTTCTAAATATCCTTGCAGTAAATTAGTCATATTTTACCCATAATTTTAGCTCACTCAATACAAATATAAACCGACTGTATTCTTTATTCTCTCGATTTCTCCACTTCCCAATAATCACATCGGATCCGAATTCTGTGATTTGATTTCGAGGTAAGGTCCGTTATCGATTCAAGATCGGATACTCGAGCAGCCGTAATTCTTCGTTCCATCTCAAAACGAGAATTGTAGCCGATCTCGAAATGACGTCGGATCCGATCTCGAAACTAAAGCGGAACCGACCTCATAATCAAATCGAATCAGATCTCGAAACGAGAACGTTTCCAATGTGTAAATCATATGGAATCCAATAATATAATGTAAATAATGTTATAAAATTAAAAAAAAATATATAAAATACAAATAATATGAAATATAAAATAAATCCAATATATGGTAGTTGAAATTAATTAAAAACACTAAATTATTTCTTCTTGGTAACTTTAATGGAATCAGAGAAAACGGATCTGTACCGGATCAGCATCGGATCTGCAAACCGTATCCGAATCTGATCAGAAATAGCGAAATCCGACATGTCGGGTCAGAATCGAATCCGAATCGGATCAGCGAAATCGTAATTCGACGTGTCGGGCTCAAATCGGATACGAGTCCGACTTTGAGCTTATTGGGATGTTATATTTCACAGCTTCATATGGTCACCCACTCCGACCTTGCGAAAACCACCACCTAAACTTTCATACACGTACACATACCCTCTAAGCCCATCCCAGTTAGCCAGGCCTTCAAGAAATCATAAACGACGGCTTCACGACTATGGTAAATCGCTAACGACATGTAAGTGACAGTCCAAGCCATAGAGTAATCACATACTAGAGATAATATTTGGCTCATCTGACGTTTCCTTTCACACAGTTCTTGATGCGGTCGGTGTGATAGAGAGATGTTTGACGAAAAGTGGCATACACCAGGTGGAATTACAATAACTTCTTGCTTTAATTTTTCATGTCGTTTTGGTGAAAAACTGTGAAATTTAAATGTGTTTTAAACATTTTTATTGACTGTTATTGTTACCATACATTTGTGTTGTATTTAACACAATAATTTTAACACACAAAACGAAATGCCGTTGTTGTTAGTTTGTTCGTTGTTTTGAAACATTGCCTCTATCTGGTATTCGTAAAGCAATTCTTTGCAACATCGAACGTAAATATCACACCAGGCTAAATGTCATAAATTTGGTGAGAGAAATATTAGGTCTACTATAAGTATTAGTCTATGGTCCAAGCAAATTGTCGACGAAATTTCCATACAAGTATCTTCAGAATCGTACACGACGAAATGAGCGACAAATTCGCTCATCGAATCGCTGGCGATCATCAGTGACGACTAACCCCGTGACACTTTCGTCTATATAATCACCTACGAGAATTTAGATGACAATTTATATTGCTTTTGTACAGTTGGGCAATTTAGTTCATTCAAGTAAACGCTCCTTTTAGTTCAGCTCAGTAGAGAGAACTAGTTCGTTCATTTAGTCCACTAGTTCATTGTGACGTTTCACTGCGTCAGTTCACAAGAACAGTAAGCTAAATACTTAAATTCAGTCAATTTGTTATAAACGGGAAAATGCTATAATTTTTTACGATTTCTAGGATGTTTTTGACGTTGTAGAAATTTTGGATAATAAATCGTCAAATTACACGAAACACTTTAATATAAACGTGATATAATTGAGTTTCATTTCGATCATGGGTTCTCCGAGATATTTTTGTAAATTTTGTAATATTCCAGTGTGCCATATTAATCCGTTTCGAATTCAAGACGGCCTGGCCTCGCTTCTCCGTAAATTTTTTCCGTTTGTGGTATGAAATTCCTTTCAAAAACGCGAATCAATTTTTGGACATTTTCAGATCCGTCTCGAACTCGCAACGGACTTCATATTCGTATCCGTTTAGGGTTCGCTTTTGGTAAATAAAATGGATTCGAGACGGATCCACTTTTATCATGTGTTGCGGATTCGAAACGGATTCTCTGATATTTACACCCTATTCTGTGTATGTGGTAACAATCAAATTGTACCCACAAAATTGTTACAAAGTTGTCACCATTGTTTTTTTGTGGTACTCTGGCAACAGGGTGACAACGAAAAATTCACCTCGTAACAAATAATTCACCTCACAATAACAGGTTGTCAAAAGCAGCGAAAGCCTATTTGGAAGCTAATTAAAGAAACCATTTTGTAACCTCACTTTTCTGATAAAAATAAATTTTTTGTTTTAATGACCTATTATACTTATTCCTTGGTAGCTTTCGATATTGGACAATATATTAACCATTTTTAAGGTATTATACCACCAATATCCCTTCAAAGACCGGAGATATTTCCGTTTAAAATTTTGAAATACATTTTGCCCTTTTTATATATTTCTAACACAAAAGCTAATCCTTCTTCTTTCTGTTCCATATCTATAGCACAAAGTAGCAAAAGTCCTTCCTCCATTTAATTAAGCACTCATGTGGTTTTGGTACAAAATATACTATTTATTTTTCCTCGTATACACTTTAATTTATAAAATGTTTCAACTTTCCGGCAAAAAAAAACAGCTGCTACGCGCTGTTACCTTCTCTTTGGCAGGTAACAGTTTTTGATACGTTTGCCACCACAAAAATGTGCTCGAATACCGAGTTGTGGCTATTGTCAAATTGCTGTCAAATAGTAACCGTGGTGACTTTTGTAACCCTGCCAGAATAGGGCTGTTAAAAGATATTTAAATTTAAAATAGGTAAGCAACTACATTTTCTACCTGTAATCCACTGAAGTTTTTCACTTACATTATATATTGATTTTTATAACTAAAAAATTTCGTTGTCCGCTAAATTTAAACAGTTTTAGTATTCTTGATGTGTTAACATCTATAGTCGCGGGTAGGGCAATCTATCAAAGTGAACACATGCAACCAACACAAAGCGTTAGCATCACATACATGGTTCTTGAACAACAATAGTCTCTACCTGAAAATGAGTATGATGGGATCGATGTAGCGGCAGCGAACAAACAAGCAGGTCGTGGTCGCCAAAGAGTATTGAATAGTATAGAGGAATTCATGGAAGGAATTGTATGCCTCAAAGGCAGTGGTGACATCTGGCGAATGATTCAAATCATATTACTCTCTTTTTGTCATAACTTGGTCCATAATTTGAAACATAATACTGAAATAATATGAAACATTGATGCCTTTTGAAACATTAATGCTTTTTGTATTGTTTTATGTAATAACATTGTCGAAATGGTGCATTTATATTGAAATATTCTATATAGAGAATAAGACTCGTTAATGCTCTTTTACTCAGACTCTCTACATAAGTCCGGAAAAATGGTGCAATAAGTTCTCTATACTATTCAATACTTTTTGTCGTCGCTCTGTTTATGACAAAACAAAAACAATTATTTCAGTGAGCTAAATATTGCTTTATTTATTTTAACAATATTACATCTAATGTCAAAGCAGATGTAAGAAAAATGGAAGTCCAATCAGGACAAAAACTATTCTTTTTAATTTCCCAATGTTAATAATGTGTTACTAATGTGTTCATAGAACTCGAACAGATACAGTGTAACAAAAAGGTGTTAACACATCGCCCGGGAGTTCGAACACTCATCGATTTTTTTAAGCTTTTGTGGTTTATCAACTCCGAAATGTATCTGGGACATTCAATATTTTTGGCAAAAATGTCTGCCGGGGAATGTTGGTGGGCGCGGAGGAGGGGGTTGTCATCTCTTCACCGAACAACGAGTTTGGTTTCCTCACGTAATGTTTGCAATTTCAAATATGTTTTTACGGACTCGTAACGCGTCCGAAACGGATCCGCCAAATCGATATTATTTTGATCTTTTTTGGCCCGCAACGTGGTCGAAACGGATCCGCACCTGTGTTGGTGCACATTGGGAAGTTCATAATTCCATTTCACAAAGCCGACAACAGCTGTGCAAACTGAGTGAGCATTAACTAGAAAATGATAGAGAGAACTGCACAACTGAAATACAAAAACTGTTAAAACAAATGAGCTACTGAAGCAAAAGGGCAGAACAACGTGAACTAGTTCACAAGAGTGAATCATTCAATTAAACTAGTTCGCTCGTGAACTACACAAATCTAGTTAAGAATGATGTCCCCTAGAACTAGACGAGTTGTGTCATAACTTTCAATCTAAATATACTGATTTCTTCAAATCGGAAATGAATGGGTGTGTGGACCTCTTACATTCTGGTACATCTCTTACAAATGGGTAAGTTAGAGCAACAGTTTTAATAAGTGTCATAAGCCCAGTGTCCCCAGAGCAACAGCCGCGCCAATTAAGTCGATCACACATGAAATGCGATTTGTCACCAGTTGACTGGGCATGTATTTTTGTTTTTTTTTTTACAAAGATTATTTTAAATCTGCTTACGTTGTCACTGGGCCAGCGAAGGGAATGCTGCTCCTCGAAAATTATAGCCACGAAATACGTGTCTGAGTTTTTGTTATCGTCTTCGGTACTAAATCTCTCCTTAATGACTTTCAATACGTACGCCCTGTTGATTCCCTTTTTCATATCATATGTCACAACAAATGCGTATTAATGTATTGGTTATCGGCAGTTTGACGTTATCTGGTTGATAAGACAATCAATTGGACACTCTGTTGTATTTAGGAAACGATATTCATAAAGACATTCAAAATAAAGATCTTAATTTATCGCAATAACACAATGAGGAGATGTTTTTGTACAAATGAAGTCAACATTTGTATGCCTTTATCCATTCATAAGCAAAGATCATTAGTGTTGCCATATTGCATTCACCGTGGCCTTTAAGATTCAGGTACAATTTATATGTATGTCTCATACTGAGGGCTGGTATTCAACAGATGCTACCAGCACTTTAAATGTCACATCGAGCTCTTAGCACATGATAAAAATTAGTGGGGTTTATTTAAAAAAAAATATATAACTGAATTAAAATGTTTTGGACCCATTGTCGCTGATGCACTGCTCTCGGATTTTCGGTAGCCCAAATTCGTCAGTTCTGTTCTGCTCCATTTAAATGAAAATTTGCTCCATCGCTCATATTGAGATTTTTCAAAATGTAATAAAATACTAAAAATGAACAATTTGTACACGTTCTTGCATTGAGTATGATGACATTATAAAATGTTATAAAATTGTTTATTGCCTGAAAAAAAAAACTTAAAAATAAAAAAGTTGTAAGCATTTCCAAAAAGTCAGTCGAAGTTGACCCACCCAGTATAAACTGACGAAAATTTAAACCTCAGGACCACAAAAACTTATCACGTACGATTTTTCATTTCTATGGCGATCACTCACGCTCACGAGGCATGGGAAATATATCACTCCCAAGCACTCACGACTCTTTATTCCCGAACATGAAACCCACCCCGAAAAAAATCTTTGCTAAATTTTAGTTCACACATTCCCAAAATTTAGTTGTCGCCCATTTGTACTTAAAACCAGTTCAGAAATTTCAGTCGGGTGAACCCGAAGTCATCCATTGCGACCGAGTTCTGTTGAATATTGGCAAATCGTCAGCTGAGTACTACTTATAATGCAATATATGATTTTATTTAGGTTATAGTATAATAGGTTATAGTACAGGGTGGCTCAAAATTAACGAAGGGGTTTGAATTGCTTATAAGTTTTTTATTATAATTTTTTTTTTCTTTTCTTTTCAGTATTTCGTAAAGAAGACTTGGGGAATTTAAAATGGAGCAGTACTCAATTGAACAACGTGCCCAAATTGTTGAGCTTTATTTTTCAAATCAACGATCCATTGTTTTGACTCAGCGTGCATATCGTCGTTATTTTAATGTGCGGGTTGGACCCTCAGAGTCAACAATAAACCGTGTGGTTGCAAATTTTCGCCAACAAGGGGCAGTAAGGAACCTTCCTGGTGCTGGCAGAAGACGAACGGTGCACACGGATGACAATATTGAACTGGTACAGAGGAGTATTCGGGAAGATGGAGAAAAATCAACCAGGAGACGTTCGACACAACTTGGCCTTTCGCGAGCGTCGCTGCAGAGAATTTTGCATACAATAGGAATGTTTCCATACAAGATTCAGCTTGTCCACGAATTGAAACTGACAGATTACCAGCAACGACTTGATTATGCAGTTTTTTTCCGGCAAAAAGCAGAAGAAAATCATAATTTTGTTCATAATTTAATTATGAGCGACGAAGCCCATTTCCAATTAAGTGCGTTCGTTAATAAGCAAAACTGCAGGATATTGTCTACGGAAAATCCGAGAGTGGTTCAACAGCGAGAATTACACCCACCTAAGTGTACGGTTTGGTGCGGTGTTTCATCGGAAAGGATAATTTTTCATAATATTTTTGAAAATGAACACGGGGTCGCCGTTTCCGTCAATGGTGTCAGATTTCGGACAATGTTGGACAATTTTTAAAGGCCAGCCGTGGAAAACCATCCGCAAGTATGGTTCCAAGAAGATGGAGCCACAGCCCACACTGCAAGGGACACAATGGCTCTTTTACGGGATATCTTTGGTGAACGAATTATTTCGCGTACAAGTGATTTTAATTGGCCTCCGCTTTCACCGGATTTAACCGCTCCAGACTGTTTTCTTTGGGGTTATTTGAACGGAAACGTCTATACTAATAAGCCTAGAACCATCCAGCAATTAAAAAGCAATATACGCGACGAAATAAACAACATAACACCTGAAGTTTTGCGAAAAGTGATGGAAAATGTGTTGGAAAGAGCACGAATATGCGAAGCAGAAAATGGCCACCACTTGCAAGATATTATTTTTCATAACTAAACTAAAACTATTCCCCATTTATATACTGTATTTAAAAAAAAATTAATATATATGTCTTAAATAAAAAGTTATAACGAATTCAAACCCCTTCGTTCATTTTGTGCCACCCTGTATATATATTTGTGACCCAATTGTGGTTTTGTTTGTTGAAAATTGTTGAAAACACTACTGTCTGCCACCATAAAGAAACAAATAGCAGCAGATATTCAATTCACGAAAGCAAGGCTTTCAAACAAGTACATGATTCCTGCAATAAGTTGCTGGGGCCGATATTCTTCAGCGTGTACATTTGTAATTGTCCTGTGATTAGTTTGTTGCAAACAACTGGCTATTGAAAAAGGAACTTCAGAGGTCAACCTCGGGTGTTGAGTCCTCAAAAGGAACTTAAAATTGATTAAGGATGACGAAAGTTCTTAGCAAAATATTGCGGCTCTGATTAAATGGTGAAATTTTAAAAAAAATAAAAAACAGACATTCCAGCAATAATTGTTAATCGTATCTGCTACTTGACGATACACAATGATCAGAAAGTATTTAAATCGCAACTGTTGTAGTTAACAATGACTAATTTAGGAAACTTTTGATTTAGAGAATTTAGAAGCCAGAACAAACGATATATCAGCTTTTTCGATCTCCCGAACACTTGTGGTTTTATAGATACCACATTTTTAATACTTATCTGAACGGGTATGAAGTGAGCGATCTAGTGTGCCTAGAAATCGATTTTCACATTTTGGCCGATTCTGACAAGAAAACATGTTATGACACACTGGACACATTATTTCATTAAACAACACATATCGTATAAGCCCCCGATATTAATTCAATACTAATAGGAGAAGTATGATCGAGTAAATATGATGGATTTAATTGGTATAGGGTAGGTCAGGAAACAAAGTAGGAAATAAACTTCGATACTTTCATTCCAGGAAAGCCTTAGTCGACATTCTCATCTTATAAATATCATTTATTAAACAGAATACGAATGCCTCCCGGTTCATCTCGAATCCAACCGCAACAGTTACATTTTTTCCATTAATCTGAAAAACATAATCAGTTACCTTAAAAGGAATTACAACTTTGTAAAAATAACTGGGAGCAGAGGCAACTAAAATAAAGTTGATGACGTGGTGACTTTCGAAATTTTTGGAACAATAACGTAACGATCTTTTGACAATATTATACTTATACTTACTCACTTATATGAGAAATACACAGACAATTGCTGTGGTTGACAACTTTCGTATGTAGTATCCTGAGAATAATTAGCGACGCTAGTCGAAATTCTGGGAATATCTAAAAAATTTGGAAAACAATAATTAATAACTTAAAAAACCAAGTAAAACTGTTTTTCATTAAAATTAGTTAAAGTGCCTTTATTCAAGTGAACCAAAAAAATAGCACAATTTTTGACTTTTTTTTATAAATAGCTCAAAAAAAGTTCTTTAGTTAAGAAACCACTATTGTTATGACTTTTTTTATATCTCAAGATGTCTAGCTTCCACTTCCACTTTAAAAATCAGCAATCGGTTACAAATTGCAATAGATACAGGCTAGAGTCGTTTATTTATTAATTTTTAATATATTTAACCTACAAATAAACAAATAGTGCATGATTGGAATATTATATGCACTCTTCCCAAATGGGACTCTCAAGTATATTATAGATTGACAAATTTTTATATTAGATTTTTTTCATCTTAAAATATATACATTTTACGTTTGTAAATTCAGTACAATAATATATTACTTGTAATGGAAAATATACACGAAAACATCACTTAACTTTTGATAAGTTTATAAAACAATGTCACGTAGTTAAAAAGAAGTAATTAGTTTGAAATTCACCAGTATTTTTTATTATTCATTTTCATATTGGGTATACTTATATCAAATCTTATATCATTATTTGAAATGAAGTTTATGTCAAATGATTTGTTGGTGGCTCGTCTATATAGCTGGTAGAATATAGGTCCGCCCAAATGGTTTTGAATGTAATTATTTTTATCTAAATATAGAAATGCTTCCGGAGGAACGTATCCCGTTATCAGTGTGTTTTTGTATATAAAGATCGTCCACATAATATGGAGCCATTATTAGATTGTTCGTAGTATTTTCCATGCAATTCAACATATGATTTCTTATTAATTTAATTATGAAGTCATCTATTCTATCTACATTTGCATGATTATATAGTCTTATATTTGATATATATTTAGTGTAATTACTATGGTGAGATCTAAAGAGGGAGGTACAGGATCTCAAACATTTTCTTTCAAATTTCCGAATTTTCTCCATGTATGACGGTGAAATATTAAACCATATGTTACATCCGTACGTTACAATTGGGCGAATCAAACACTTGTATAATAAAATTTTCACATTTTCCTGGATGTATTTGGAATAAAACATATAGTTATTCATATTAAAAGCTTTTCTTGCTTTCTCTAGTTGCGAGTTGACATGATGGTTGAAATATAAAAATTTATCTAGATGAATACCTAAATATTTTACCACATCTTTAGTGGGTATTACTTTACTATTTAAAAAAAATAAATAAATAGTTTCCCATTACATCCCATAAAGGGACTGGGGAGAACTTCTCACAATCACTGAGCTGTGCGCTTTCCAGTTTTCACTCACTGATTGGGACCTACAGTTTTACACCGATTCCGAACGGTATTTTGAGAAGCTTTTTCATGGCTAGATACTCGATAGTGTCGCCGTCACTATGCGAGGTGACCGCCGCCGAAAGAAAATTTTTGAAGGTGGTCAGAGCCGGGTTCGAACCCAGGATCTCATGTACAAGAGCCGCGCACACTTACCATTGCACCACCGACGGCCACCTTTACTATTTAAACATGATTTAATTTCGAATTTTTTCCAATTAGTTCTTACATTGTAATTACATTTGCCAACGGGTGGCCTAAAAAGCATTGATTCGCATTTGTCTATGTTTATTTTCATTTTCCAATCTGTTGCGTATTTTTCTACTAAATCGTATGTAAATTGTAATCTTCTATTGATATTAGCAATACTATTATCTGCGTGGTAGATTATTATATGTGAACCGGGGTGGATGTATGTATATTAGACCTGGTCGGCCTCCATATAAAAAAAATCCCAAGGTCGAAGGCAAATATTAAAGACCATCTCGAGACAATTTAAAAAAATTTATCCTTTCCGCGCATGTGACAAACAGCCAAAATCGCTTTTTTACCGTAGTTGTTTTATTTGTAACTCGTTCGTAACATACAAGACACCGTTGGACTGGTCTCGACGAGTACTACATTTGTCCTATAGTTGTCGCTGATGTACGACATCATCTTGTAATGAAGGCCTCATTTAACACAGTTTCTGCCCCTAAAATTTAAAAATAGTTTTTCCTAGGATTAAAGGCCGGCCTTTAAAAACTAACAATATTTTGCTGTGGAAGTATACAGTTTTGTTCAAATATACATATACAGGGTGGTTCAGTCACGACTGGACAAATTTCACCACCATACCCGAAAATGCAAGGGGGCGAAATGGCAGCGGTCGGAGGATACTAAGGCAAAATAGCTAAGTTCTGAACCAGTGGTCGGATTTTTTTGTTTTTGGGCTTGTTGGAAAGGCCATTAACCACCAATCCGAAACCGTTGCCATCTCCTACCCTTGCAATTTTGGTGATGGTCGTAGATGGGCATACATATTTTCATGAAATTACCCAAGCAATACGCTGGTGAAATTTGTCCAGTCTCGACTGAACCACCCTGTATTTACAGCATTAATATAAGTATTTTTTCATGTTGTTTGCATTATTAACGCAAATAATTGCATACTTTTTACCGCTTTCGAACTATTTTTTATATAAAAATTATTGTATATTCAAATCAATTCGACACTTATTGGAACGATGGTCCTTATCACACGTTACGGGATGGGGGCTAAATGAAAAAAAATAAACAAATTTTTTATTTTGCCTACTTTTGTTTTGGTTTGTGTCTAGACTAACATATGTTGGGAAATTTCTTGTTTAATTGGAAGTTTTCTAGGTGGAGCCTGTAACGAATATTTAATATATATTGTAGTTTTGAACCCAATACAAAGTAAATTTAAAAAAGCCAAAGTGAAAGAAGTGTTAAAAAAAGAAAATTTTCTTAAATAAGTGCCTTTTCTCAAAAAAAGTAAATTATCTAAAAAAAAATCAAAATACATTTTTTTTGAAAAAATACCTTATCTTAAAGAAGTACCTTGTCTTAAAAAAAGTAAAGTTTCTTACAAAAAGTACATTTTCTATAAAAAAAAACCTAATTTTTTTAAAACAAGTACTTTTTCTTGAAAAAGTACATTTTCTTGCAATAAATTGACTTTTCTAAAAAAACTACTTTTTCTTTAGAGAGTAACTTCTTTGTGCAACAAAATAAATTTTCTAGAGATACTCCCTAAATGTACCTATTCTTGATACAAGGACCAATTGCAAAAAAAATACCAATTCCTTAAAATTACCTTTTCTTCAAAAAAAATACCTTGTCTTAAAAAAAATACATTTTCTTCCATAAATTCCTTTTCTTAAAAGTACCTTTTATTAACAGTAAACTAATACCTTCTCTTCTATTTTCTTGAGATAAGTAGCCTTTCTGAAAATAAGTACATTTGCTTAGAAAAAATAACCTTTTCCACAAAAGAGTACCACTTCTTAAAAATACCTCCTTGTAAAAATAATTCATACTCTTATGGCTTTTTCTTAAAGAAAGTTCTTCTTCTTAAAAATGGTGCCTTTTCTTTAAAATACCATTAGCTTTTAATAAAAGAAGTACCTCTCTTTAAAAAAGGACCTTTTCGGGAATATATAATACCTATTCATACATATAGGATCGAAAATATACTTTTTTAAAACAAATACATTCTGCAGAAAAAAAATTTCTTAAAAAAAGTTTATCATTTTACAAAAAGTATCTTTTCTTAAAGATCCAATTAAATTATCGTATTTTTCAACGGGCGCCTTAGGCGTGTTGGAACTAACTAGTACATAATACGATTATACAGCGAATGGAACTTCGTTCCAACCAGGTGTCCTCTGACACCTCATATAGTTTTTTAACTCTCTTTTTCGCTCTACTTGGATTTATTGATGATTGTTTGAAACTGAAGGCAAATCCGAATTCGAATAAATATTTTCACTTTAAATAAACGACAAATATTTTCCCTAGACTTTGGTCTGAAATTACGCAATAACGGTGATGTTTTTGTTTACTTCACATCTGTCGCGAATTCCTCTGTGGTTTGAATGGAGGACAGAACTTCCAATACAGTTTGGCAAAAAAAATTTGTATTTTGTGATCAACATGGGATTGAAACGGCCTATCTCGGAGATCACATGCAAGAAAAATTGTTTTTCAAATTTTGAATGGTTAAGTTTCTTTACGGTTGTATTCGGAAATTCTGATCATGCAAAAAAATCACAAATTCCCTTCATACTTTAATAAACCGATTTAAATTTCACGAATATATTGTACGCACTATAGTTTTTACATGTTGAACAACTTTCATTTAAAATAAGCCTGTTTTTTGAATCCCTGCTAAACTAATTTGTCGACCAGTTTGTATGGGGAGCTAAGCGCAATTAAGCGATTTTAAGCGGCTCCCCATACAAAGTCGTCGAAAAAATAGTTTAGCGGGAATTAAAAAAAAACAAGCTTAATATAATAAAAATGTAAACAAAATTATGACTGCTCAAGATTTCTGAAAAATAAACTCTTCAAAATTTAGAAAATTGATTTTTTCTTGAATACTCATCAAGCACGTCGTTTGGCCCCCCATTGTCCAAAGAATTAAAGTCTTTTTAGCCGAACTACTCTAGCAACTTTAACCTTCAGAATGGGACCCAATTACAAAGTACAAGTTTAGCATCTCCTATATCAGCAAATTGTATTTTAGTACACCCTAATTTGCATACATTTAACTAAACTACATGAACTTTCTTACAAGTACCTACTTGACTAAATTGCCTCCCACGTCATACTTGTTTAATAGTACAAGCTATTAACTATTAGATTACCCCCATGTACATGGAAGCGATATCTTAATAAACTAAAGAAATTACATATGTACAATCGAGGCAGCAGAATATCTCGACGTTGCTCTGACGCAAACATCGGCTAGAGTTCGAGCAGCAACTACGGTAGTTAAACCGAAGCAAAATGAAAACTTTTGAGTGTCGCTTTGAAATCTCTCAGCAATAGATGCATTTTAAAAATGAGTACCAAATACGGAAAATTAAATCATTTAACAGATTTCCTTTCATAAAATTGATAAATTACCTATTTAAATTTATCGAAAAAATTGAAATCAAATCGCATTCCAATTTCTAATTGAATACTGTTTCAATAATCATTTAGTTTGTGAATTTTGAAATTGGGCTCTAGTTTTCATGGTAAAGGGTATACAATAAATACGGTCATACGATTTAAGACCAAAAATCTATTTATAAATCCAAAATAATTGGAAATTTTATTACGTTGACTCAAATCTCGGCTTCAAAGTCGATATATTCGCCATATTCTCGCTATTTGCGTGATGGTCACGCATTCTGACGTCTCATCCCGACTTGAATCTAAAGTAAGAAATTAATCATATACAAAATAAATCGTGTTATTTTATGTATTAAGCCTTATTTCTATTCAAAACGACAAACACGTCGAAATAAAATTGGCCTTGAACTTGATTTTTGAACAAGAACAACAATAATACAGGGTGTCTCAGTAAGAATGCACTTTTTCATTTCAAAATAACACACGTATTTTTTGAGATAGTTGTGAGTTTTTTATTACATTGTAAAGAAGACATGTTCCGATTAAGTATGGTAAACGGCCCCCACGGCTCTGATTGCAGGCCATTAATCGTTTCATGAAATTTTCCATGACTTTTTCACCAGAAATGTGGCTGTATATCACCGATGACGGGTTGGATCTCGGATTTGAGATCAGGAATTGTTTCTGGTTTATTCGCATAAACCGGAGATTTCAAAAAAACCGCCAAGAAAGAAATCGCATGGCGTTAAATTGCATGATCTTGGTGGCCAGTTGGCATTAGAATTTCTTAAGATAATTTGTTGCGGAAATCGTTGCTGCAAAATGTCGATTGTTTCATGTGCGGTGTGGCAGCTTACGCGATCTTGCTGAAACCCCATGTCGTCCAGATCCATGCGCCCCAGTTGAGGTCACAAGAACGCCGTTATCATATTCCTGTAAAGAATGCCGTTCAGAGTCACTGCAATTTCGGAATCATATTCAAGAAGAAAGGACCAATCACGCCGCCTGAACAAAATTCGTACCAGATAGTAGCTCGTTGTGGGTGCATTTGATTCTCATGGATTGCATGAGGGCTTCCTGAGCACCAAATTCGAAAATTTTGTGTATTCACGAAGCCATTCAGATGGAAATCCGCTTCGTCGGAAAAGATGATTTTTTTGAAAAATTCCTACTGTCTTCACGTTGCTCCATTACCCATTGACCGAATTGCCGGCGCTTTCCATGGTCTGCTGGTGTGAGCTCCTGAGTAAGCTGAATTTTGAACGCATGAAGGTGGAGGTCCTTTATCAAAATTCGCTGCGTAATGCTTCGTGAAGTTTGAAGTTGTTGAGAACGATGCCGAATTGATGTTTTCGGGTTTTCGGCGACACTTTCGTTTACAGCAGGAAAGTTTTCACGAGACTGACTGGTACGCTGACGCACAGGAGTCTTATTGTCCATAACCGACACAGTTCTGCCAAATTTATTGACCACTCTTCGAATGGTCAACACATTAGGTGCACTTTCTCGACTGAAAATTCTTCGAAGTTTTACGAGCGGTTTCAGCATAACTTTCTAAATCTTTGTAATAAGTTTTCACAATTATAACGCGTTGTTTTTTCGTGAAGCACTTCATTTGTAATAATCGGAATAAATATATGTGACAGCTATCAAACTTCAGAGTTGCTACTTGAACAAAAAATTACACTAAATTTAAAAGTTCAATCTTACTGAGACACCCTTAACATGTATTGGAACGAAGTTCCTCATCGCACGTTGAAGGGTGGGGTTAAAATGGAAAAAACCAAACAAATTTTTTTTAACACTATCTATTATGTTACAACCCACAATTATCAACTATATTGTTTACTTTTGCTTTGGTTTATGTCTAGACTAACTAGATTTCTCACATATGTTGGGAAATTTATCTTTTAATGGGAAGTTTTTTAGGAGGAGCCTGTAACCAATATTTAGCATATATTGTAGTATTGAACCCAATTAAAAGTAAATTTATAACAGCCAAAGTGAACGCAGTTTAAAAAAAGAACATTTTCTTTTATAAGTGCCTTTTCTTGAAAAAAGAATATTTTCTTAAAAAAATACCTATCCATATTTTCAAACAAAGTTCCCTTTTTTAAAAAACCCCTTATCTCAAAGAAATACCTTTGCGTAAAAAAAGTAAATTTTCTTACAAAAATTACCTTGTCTTAAAAACAAGTAATTTTATTAAATACGTACCTTTTCTTAAAAAACTACATTTTCTTTAACGGGTACCTTTTTGTGGAACGAAACAACTTTTCTTAAGATAAGTTCCTACATCTAAAAATATACCTATTCTTGGAAAAGGACCAATTCTAAAAAAATCCCATTTCTAAAAAAAACTTAAAAAAACTCTCTTAAAAAACTACCTTTTCTTACAAAAAATCCTTTTCTTAAAAGTACTTTTTCTTAAAAATAAAATAATACATTTTCTTTTCTTGAGATAAGTAGTCTTTCTGAAAATAAGTACGATTTCTTAAAAATTAACCTTTTCCTAAAAAGAGTACCACTTATTTAAAGAGTGCCTGTTCTTACAAAAGTACATCTTTGTAAAACAAATTCTTTCTCTTCTTGCTTTCTCTAATAGAAAGTACTTCTTCTTCAAAATAGTAACTTTTCTTAAAACAAAAACATTAGCTTTTAATAAAAGAAGTACTTCCTTTTAAAAAATTACCTTTTCGGGAAAATATACAACATACATATTCTGACAAAAAGGACCTAAAAATATACTTTAAAAAAAAATGCATTCAATAAAAAAATTCTTATTAAAAAAAGTTTATCATTTTACAAAATTTTCTTAAAGATCCATTTGAATTATCGTATTTTTCAACGGGCGCCTTAGGCATGTTGGAACTAACTAGTACATAATATAAAGCGAAATGAACTTTGTTCCAACCGTGTGTACCCTGACACCTCAGGTGATTTTTTTAGTTAACACCAAAATATTTCCGTTTTTACCCTTTATGTTCTGCTTTCTGGTCACAACCAGTTGGTCAGGTTATCCCTAACTAATATTTTTTTACCATCACAATTTGGATTTTGCTCTTAGTATAAACATAACTTTTGGCCGTCGGTGGTGCACTAGTAGTGTGCGTGACTCTTGTACATGCGAACGTGAGTCCTTACTCTGGCCACCTTACATTTCTTTCGACTGAGGTAAACTCGCATAGTGACGGCGAAACTATCGAGTATTTAACCAGGAAAAAGCTTCTCGAAAATACCGTTCGAAATCGGTGTAAAATTGTAGATCCCAGTCAGTGAGTATACAACTAGAAAGCGCACAGTTGCTTCTGAGAAACTATTCCCAATCCTTTCATGGTATGTAATGGGAACAATTTCTTTCTATAAACACTGTTTAGGTTAGGGTAGGTTAGGTTAGGTTTAAGTTATGTTAGGTTAGGTTGGGTTATATTTTGTTATATTAGGTAAGGCTGGGTTAGGTTAGGTTAGGTTGGGTCATGCTAGGTTATGTTTTGATTTAATTTCGGTTAGGTTAGTTTGCTTTAGGTTAGGGTAAGTTCGGTGAGTTTCATTTAATTTAGGTTAGGTTAGATCCGGTTAGATTAGGTTATGTTATGTTAGGCAAGGTTAGATTAGGTAGGATTCGGTTAGGTTAGTTAACGTTAGGTTACATTACGTTATGTTATGTTAGGTTAGGTAAGGTTAGGGAAGGGTAGGTAAGGTTAGGTAAGGTTAAGTAATGTTAGGTAAGGTTCGGTAAGGTTAGGTAAAGTTAAGTAAAGTTAAGTAAGGTAAGGTTAGGTTTGGTTAGGTTAGGTTTGGTTAGTTTATGTTATGTTAGGTTAGGTTAGGTAAGGTTAGGTAAGGTTAGGTAAGGTTAGGTAAGGTTAGGTAAGGTTAGGTAAGGGTAGGTAAGGTTAGGTAAGGTTAGGTAAGGTTAGGTAAGGTTAGGTAAGGTTAGGTAAGGCTAGGTAAGGTTAGGCAAGGTTAGGTAAGGTTAGGTAAGGTTAGGTAAGGTTAGGTAAGGTTAGGTAAGGTTAGGTAAGGTTAGGTAAGGTTAGGTAAGGTTAGGTAAGGTTAGGTAAGGTTAGGTAAGGTTAGGTAAGGTTACGTAAGGTAAGGTTACGTAAGGTTAGGTAAGGTTAGGTAAGGTTAGGTAAGGTTAGGTAAGGTTAGGTAAGGTTAGGTAAGGTTAGGTAAGGTTAGGTAAGGTTAGGTAAGGTTAGGTAAGGTTAGGTAAGGTTAGGTAAGGTTAGGTAAGGTTAGGTAAGGTTAGGTAAGGTTAGGTAAGGTTAGGTAAGGTTAGGTAAGGTTAGGTAAGGTTAGGTAAGGTTAGGTAAGGTTAGGTAAGGTTAGGTAAGGTTAGGTAAGGTTAGGTAAGGTTAGGTAAGGTTAGGTAGGGTTAGGTAAGGTTAGGTAAGGTTAGGTAAGGTTAGGTAAGGTTAGGTAAGGTTAGGTAAGGTTAGGTAAGGTTAGGTAAGGTTAGGTAAGGTTAGGTAAGGTTAGGTAAGGTTAGGTAAGGTTAGGTAATGTTGGGTAAGGTTAGGTAAGGTTAGGTAAGGTTAGGTAAGGTTAGGTAAGGTTAGGTAAGGTTAGGTAAGGTTAGGTAAGGTTAGGTAAGGTTAGGTATGGTTAGGTAAGGTTAGGTAAAGTTAGGTAAGGTTAGGTAAGGTTAGGTAAGGTTAGGTATGGTTAGGTAAGGTTAGGTAAAGTTAGGTAAGGCTAAGTAAGGTAGGGTTAGGTTAGTTTAGGTTAGGTTAGGTTCGGTAAGTTTAGGTTAAGTTAGGTTATGTTAGGCTAGGTTAGATTAGATAAGGTTCCGTTAGGTTATGTTAGTTTAGGTTAGGTTACATTACGTTATGTCATGTTATGTTAGGTTAGGTTAGGTAAGGTTATGTAAGGTTAGGTAAGGTTAGGTAAGGTTAGGTAAGGTTAGGTAAGGTTAGGTAAGGTTAGGTAAGGTTAGGTAAGTTTAGGTAAGGTTAGGTAAGGTTAGGTAAGGTTAGGTAAGGTTAGGTAAGGTTAGGTAAGGTTAGGTAAGGTTATGTAAGGTTAGGTAAGGTTAGGTAAGGTTAGGTAAGGTTAGGTAAGGTTAGGTAAGGTTAGGTAAGGTTAGGTAAGGTTAGGTAAGGTTAGGTAAGGTTAGGTAAGGTTAGGTAAGGTTAGGTAAGGTTAGGTAAGGTTAGGTAAGGTTAGGTAAGGTTAGGTATGGTTAGGTAAGGTTAGGTAAAGTTAGGTAAGGTTAGGTAAGGTTAGGTAAGGTTAGGTAAGGTTAGGTATGGTTAGGTAAGGTTAGGTAAAGTTAGGTAAGGTTAGGTAAGGTTAGGTAAGGTTAGGTATGGTTAGGTAAGGTTAGGTAAAGTTAGGTAAGGCTAAGTAAGGTAGGGTTAGGTTAGTTTAGGTTAGGTTAGGTTCGGTAAGTTTAGGTTAAGTTAGGTTATGTTAGGCTAGGTTAGATTAGATAAGGTTCCGTTAGGTTATGTTAGTTTAGGTTAGGTTACATTACGTTATGTCATGTTATGTTAGGTAAGGTTATGTAAGGTTAGGTAAGGTTAGGTAAGGTTAGGTAAGGTTAGGTAAGGTTAGGTAAGGTTAGGTAAGGTTAGGTAAGGTTAGGTAAGGTTAGGTAAGGTTAGGTAAGGTTAGGTAAGGTTAGGTAAGGTTAGGTAAGGTTAGGTAAGGTTAGGTAAGGTTAGGTAAGGTTAGGTAAGGTTAGGTAAGGTTAGGTAAGGTTAGGTAAGGTTAGGTAAGGTTAGGTAAGGTTAGGTAAGGTTAGGTAAGGTTAGGTAAGGTTAGGTAAGGTTAGGTAAGGTTAGGTAAGGTTAGGTAAGGTTAGGTAAGGTTAGGTAAGGTTAGGTAAGGTTAGGTAAGGTTAGGTAAGGTTAGGTAAGGTTAGGTAAGGTTAGGTAAGGTTAGGTAAGGTTAGGTAAGGTTAGGTAAGGTTAGGTAAGGTTAGGTAAGGTTAGGTAAGGTTAGGTAAGGTTAGGTAAGGTTAGGTAAGGTTAGGTAAGGTTAGGTAAGGTTAGGTAAGGTTAGGTAAGGTTGGGGAAGGTTAGGTACGGTTAGGTAAGGTTAAGTAATGTTAGGTAAGGTTCGGTAAGGTTAGGTAAAGTTAAGTAAAGTTAAGTAAGGTAAGGTTAGGTTTGGTTAGGTTAGTTTAGGTTAGGTTTGGTTAGTTTAGGTTAAGTTAGGTTCTGCTAGGCTAGGTTAGATTAGGTAAGGTTAGGTTAGGTTATGCTATGTTATATTAGGTTAGGTTAAGTAAGGTTAGGTTAGGCTAGATTAGTTAAATTTAATTTAGGTTAGGTTAGTTTACTTTAGGTTAGGTTAGGGTAGGGTAGGGTAGGTTTGTTTAATTTAATTTAGCTTACTTGCTTAACTTTAGGTTAGGTTAGATGAGGTTAGGTTAGGTTAAGTTAGATTAGGTTAGGGTAGGTTAGGTTAAGTTAAAAAAATTGATTCGAAGCATTTGTGACTCGATTTAGGTCCCTTTTCTGGGCATACACTTAAGCCACTACAAGGTCTGTTGTGCGCTCTTCCTGTTACAGAGAGAACCAAGATATTTCTATGAGAAACTCACGATGCATATAATTTTCGTGAGTGTTCTCCAATCCGCTCCCCTTAGGTACTCCAAACTACAGCAATAGAATAACTTTACTTCAGTCTTATTGAATTGAATATGATAAAGCAAAAGTAGGCGACCGGGATACCAGTTGGAAGATTCTTAACAAAGCCAAACCCGAGTTTATAAAACGCTTGGCCTGTATTTCAGCAACCGAAGTGCAGACCGCAGATTTCTCTGCCAGCACAAATGAGCACCAGACTTCAACAGTAAACGCTTTTATTGAGCGATAATTGTTACTTACGTTGTAGATAGGGCTGCATTCCCTTACATCCGCTGGTGACAAATCAGTGAAACGGCGGGCAGGTTGGCCGTATGATAGGTACTACACTGCACGGATGGAGCATGTGTTTTAGACGGTCAAATGCATCCGCAATTGAGTGCACCACCACCATACGAAACGGAGACGCCATCCACCACACGCGATTATTGAGATGACGAATTATGCTTTGCGTCGCCAGCCCAAACAGATGCTCTGGCATTTGTGAATCGGTCTCAGACGAGTACACACTGGATTTGCGCCTCATTATGCGCGGGCATACGCTGACGGATGAGTCAAACAGCAAAGTGTCTAATTTCAAACTCAATAAGCCATAAACAAGTACAAACGCTCGCCTAGCAACCAAACAACAGTGAGACAGATACGTGTGTAATTACCTTGAGAGAGAAAACACAAAATGTGCTAACTGAGAAATCGTGCCAAAAATGTTTATCTCAAATTCTTGGCAAGTTGTGACTCGTAGTATGGGGAAGCGTTATTCGGTGCTGGTGGCCCTAACCATAATGATTCTATTGCTGCTGGTTGTAGTTGTTTTGGTAGTACGCGGTAGTTCGTGTGACGCTTTGGCAGACTGTGAACCGTTTAAAGCTGTCTGCGCATCGAATGGAAATGAGCATCAGTTCTTTTACAGTCACTGTGATTTGGTGCGAGAGAATTGTATGACCGGAACGAGTACGTAATAACTGGATGCACTGGCTGCACTTGTGTTTACCTCACAGTAACCAAACACTAACTAACATTGACGTTTTCATGTTTATTTTCAGATTGGAAACGCGATCACTTTTCCCACTGCAATGTCAATACCTAGCGGAGCGAATGTAAACAATATTATGATTTGCCAAATACAAAAATACCAAATGTGTTAATTAAAAGCGAAGACCAAAGAGAAGTTTATTTGAAATAAATTGCAAGATAGTGTATATTTAAACCAGGCATGTGGTGTTTGATATAAATCGCATGGCTGCGACTCCGACTCCAACATTTTAGACTCTGCGACTCCGATGCCAACTACGTCCCTAGGAGATCTTAATACCGACTAATAAGTGATACAAAATTGTTGTTTTCGTGTAATAAAATGTGAATCTCTTGTCAAAATTCGAACTATAATCTGATTTAGTTTTATCATATAATCATAAACTACGATACGACTGATTGTTGCTGTGTATTCGGAAATGATTCCAGGGGTATTTGGCATTGACTCCCTAATGTCTACAGGATTCTTGATGGATGTTTCAACAACTAGTGGACCGAATGTAACTAATGTTATGATTTGCCAAATACAAAAATACCAAATTTGTTAATTAAAACCGCAGACCAAAGAGAAGTTGATTTGAAACAAATTGCAAAATAGTGTATATTTAAACCAGAGCTGTGGTGTTTGATATTAATCGCATGGCTCCAACTGCCAACTACGTCTCTACAGGATTCTTGAAGGATGTTTACAGACGAATATTCATCACATTTTGATGTATCAATAAATGACAATTGATTTTTCTGCCAAAGGAGTGTTGGATCAGTTACAACAATTTATTTAAAGCTTTACTAAGTTCTAATTGATTTTACCAAAAACAATTGATTAAACTACAAGTCAGAGTCAGCAGTTGCTAAACTCCACATTTGTTGTAAATTTAAGGGAGTGACGACCACTTGCTGCTAGATTGATTGAATGATTACCAAAGCAAATGTGGATTAGTTTACTCGTCGATGCATAGCAGTCAGTCGGTCAGTCATTTGTAATCATCCCATCTATTGATATTAAACATATTACGTTAGAATCTGTGCGGGCGGAAATGTTTTGTAGCAATACCATCACGTCATGTAACTTCCGTTTTAAAATTCGAAATGCAAAGCGGCAGCAGTGAGAACGTTCCACCCTCCTTTATAGTATTAGAGAGCATAAGCACAATGACGGTCGTCGTACAACGACTGTTCTATGGCACGATATGACAGCACGTCACACTCATGCTTACACTCAGTCGACAATGTAAATATATACAAGTGCTCGTATCGTCGTATTTATTAAAATATCTATTTATTTATTTATTTGTTTATTTATTTATTCATATTTGTTTGCCAACACTTAGCATCGTATTAAAATCATTCAACGAAACTGGAGCAGAAAACTATTGGTTGTGGAAATGTCAACGTTACTACTGTATGGATGGACGAGGAAAGCAAATATTGAACTAATACTCGTGACTGCGAATTTTGTAATTATTCACGGTTAGATTTCTGTTTTAATTTCGAAATGGGAAAGAGTTCAGATCTCAATTGCTGGATGAAAAAAGGATTGTGTTTGAATATTTGCATAAAACAATTTAAAATTGCTTAAAATTGCTTCATATGAAGAAAAATCTTTCAAGCTCATGTCACATCACAGATCAAGTGGTAAAACAAAAAATAATTTTCTGAAAAGTAATCGACGTCGTACATATTTGGAAAAGCTTTTCCCATCTCATTTTTATCAATTCTGAAGGATGTTTCATTTAAATGGACAATAATATTGAAACCAAGTAATGTTTCATACAGAAACAATAGCCGTGTTTTGGTTTGTTGCAAAGAAAACGGCAAATTTGGCGAGAAGTCACATTAACCAAAAGTATGGCAACACTCTCACAAATTTAGCGGAAACTCTTGTGTCGCTAAGTGCTTCATACAAAACAAGCTGATAATCTAAGCAAGCGTTGTAACTCTTTTGGCATAATATATTTTAGGTGAAAAGGGAATCCCAAAATTAAGAATAAAAAATATAGTGAATTTTTGAATTCCCCGCATTGTACCTTCAAATGCAACTGATCCCGTAAAACAACATAGACTACTATCAAATTTTGAGCATGCAGCAATATTTTGCTTTAGTTTCCTATTTGGTTTTAATGATACCAAAGTGGTTTACTGAATTTCAATGTGGTCGTACAAAAGCCTGCGCTCTGGACAAAACAAGTGATAATTGGAAAAAAAATTACATGAGATGTCAGGGGAGACCCGTTTGAAACGAAGTTCCTTTCGCTACATATTATGCACTAGTTATACGTTGAAAAATACGATAATTTAAATGGATCTTTAAGAAAAGATACTTTTCCTAAAGTTTTCCAATCAACCTCAAAAAAAAGATACTTTTTGTAAAATGATAAATTTTTTTAAGATTTTTTTTCCTAGAATGTATTTTTTTAAGTTTATTTTTCGGTCCGTTTTGTAAGAGTATGTATTATATTTTCTCGAAAAGGTCCTTTTTTGAAAAGCGGTACTTCGTTTATTAAAAACTAATGTTTTTTTTAAGAAAAGGTACCATTTTTAAGGAGAAGTACTTTCTGACAGAAAAAGAGTACTGTGAAGAGTACGAATTTGTTTACAAAGAAATACTTTTTTTAAGAACAGGTACTTTTTAAAGAAGTGGCATTATTTTTAGCAAAAAGATTATTTTTAAGAAAATTTAATTATTTTCAGAAAGGCTACTTATCTCAAGAAAAGAAAAGGTGTTATTTTAATTGTAAGAAAATGTACTTTTAAGAAAAATAATTTTATTAAGAAAGTGTATTTTGTTTAAGAGAAGGTATTTTTTTGAAGAAAAGGGTTTTTTAAGATATGGGAATTTTTTTTCGAATTGGTCCTTGTTTCAAGAATAGGTCATGTTTTTAAGAGTAGGTACTTATTTCAAGAAAAGTTATTTTGTTTCACAAAAAAGGTACTTTTTACAGAAAAGGTAGTTTTTTAAAAAATAGGCATTTTGTTGTACGAAGATGTAATGTTTTGTACTTATTTAAAAAAATCTTTTTTTAAGAAAAAATACTTTTTGTAAGAAAATTAACTCTTTTTAAGCAAAGGTACTTCTTTCAGATAGGGAATTTATTGAAGACAAGGTACTGTGTTTCAGATTATGAATAGGCATTTTTTTGAGAAAATTTCTTTTTTTTTAAGAAAAGGCACTTATTTAAGAAAATTTTCTTTTTTTAAACTTCTTTCACTTTGGCTCTCCTAAATTTACTTTTTATTGGGTTCAAAACTATAATATATACTAAATATTGGTTACGGGGTCCGCCCATAAAAAATTTCCCATTAAACAAGAAATTTCCCAACATATGTTAGTCTAGACACAAACCAAAGCAAAAGCATCCAATATAGTTGCTAAGTCTGGGTGGTAGCATAATAGTGTTAAAAAAGTTGTTTAATTTTTTTCATTTAGCACCCGTCCCGCAACGTGCGATAAGGAACATCGTTCCAAAAACCCACTTCAGAAAATATTCAGAATCTCATTATACGTACACAAAAGGTTAAAATTTTCGTGAGAGCTTCGAAATTGTTCAGAATTTTGCGCCATCAGAATTGCTTGGAAGATTTGGTTAGCTAGGCTACACACTCACGAAATATCTAACTGCACACGTCGAACGGCAACACTCCTATTACGATATCAGATACACATGGACACAACTAGAAAATGTGAACCCTCATCTACTAAGTGGTCAAAACAAACGTCCACAAACGTTTAAACATCAATCCACACGCGTGTATACATACGAACAAATATTTACCGTCATCGGACAAAACATCGAAATTCAAAACCAATTGCAACTACAAAGACGATTCTTTCCCTCTGGAGATGGATAGAAGCTATTGCAAATGCTTTCATGTGTGTTTTGCTTGCGAAATTTTTGGAATACTTTCACAGAGGGAAATTCTCAATTGAAAAGATTTTTCGTTTGCATACTTTATACTTTGATGAGTTTTTCCAAAGCATCATTCCAAACAACTGCTGATGTAGATCTGTAGCTAGATCTGAAATACTCGTAGCTATACGCTTTGCCGTCGGTGGTGCAATGGGTAGTGTGCGCGCCTCTTGTACAGGAGATCCTGGGTTCGATCCCTGCTCCAACCACCTTAAAATTTCTTTCGACGACGGTCACCTCGCTTAGTGACGGCGACACTATCGAGTATATAGCCATGATAAAAGCTTCTCAAAAATACCGTTCGGAATCGGTGTAAAACTGTAGGTCCCAATCAGTGAGTGAAAACTGGAAAGCGCACAGCTCAGTGATTGTGAGAAGTTCGCCCCGGTCCCTTCATGGGATGTAATGGGAAACCATTTTTTATTTTTTTTATACGCTTTGCCAGGACTCATGAGGGATCATTTTGAAAAACTTATTTTAAAAAAATATATATATCTTTAGTAATAGAAATATAAAGGGTATTTCAACAGAGACGCTACAAAAGTAAATCGATAGGGACAGCAAACGACGTCATATCTTTCCCGCTCTTTTGACATTTCTCTTCAGTAAGGTTTGCCATTTCATCGTTTAAAGACATACGAGCCAACAACGAGTCGAAATTATTAAAATTTACTACCGAAATTTGGAGGCAGTGGCCTCAACTTTAAGAGGCCAACTTTAAGAGGCCTCAACAATCAGCGATGAGGCTCATTTCTGGCTGAATGGCTCCGTCAATAAGCAAAATAGGCGTTATTGGTCAGACAGCAATCCACACGTAATCCATGAGTCATCATTGCATCCCGAAAAAATTACGGTTTGGTGCGGTTTATGGGCCGGCGGCGTCATTGGGCCGTACTTCTTCCGTGATGATCAAGACCGGCACATGATAATGATAACCGAATATTTTTGGCCCCAATTGGATAATATGGACTTGGAGGACATGTGGTTCCAACAGGACGGCGCCACAAGCCACACAGCGGATGCCAAAATCAATTTATTGGAAACCAAGATTTAATACCGTTAGATTATTTCCTGTGGGGCTACGTCAAGTCTATGGTCTATGCCAGCAAGCCACCGACGATTGATGAACTTCGTACGAATATCGAACGTGAAATTGCAGCAGTATTGGCCGATTTATGCTTGAAAACCGTCGAAAATTGGCTTCAGCGTCAGGACTTCGGCAAGCGTGCTCGTGGTGGTCATGCAAAAGAAATCGAGTTCCATACATAATGGCATCGAAAGTACTTTCATAGGAATAAAGAATTTCATTGGTATATAAAACCGGTTTTGTGTTCTTTAAAAAAAACTTTTGTAGCGCTCTTATTGAAAACCCCGTTAGAATGGTATTGAGGTTGAATAATAAACTGAAAAAGTACCAATAAGAAGGCGGAATAAATAAAAATTTTCTCTGAGCAATCAAAGCAATTTTTGCAGTTTCTATCGACTGTCGAGTTTTACTTTTGTCGCCCGACTTCATGATACACTGATTTTCTTACCATTGAATATTTAGGAAAAATTATTTTCGGACAATGACCACTATGGTAGCGTCTCTGGAACTACCTCTTAAAAATGACAATATTGTTAGTCCCTCATGAACCAAATTGAGCTCCGTAAAAAGACGCTACCATCCTGAATGTGTGCTAAATTCAAAAACATTTAAGACCCTAAATATTGTGTCCTACATTCAGAGAAGTAATTGTTTGCAAAAAAGGATTCAGCAACCGTAAATTCGAGTTTTGCCACCGAATTTCGGTTGCCTCAACCCTATTGAATGAATTTGGTCCCAGCACATAAAATTCGGTTGAAGCAACCTCGTTTCATAATAGTTTCAGTTGTGACAGCTAATTCTCCAATTATATTCACTATGTCAACTAATGTCTATAATATCAGTTACAACAACCGAATTTGAAATTAATTCAGATACGGCAACCAAAATTGGTACCAAATTCGGTTGCAGCAACCGAATGTGGGTTCAATTCAGGTACAAAAATTGATTTTGGCATGAATTCGATGGTCTTAAGTCAGTTGCATTGGCCGAATTTTGCGTCAATTCGGTTGCTGTCACCGAAATTCCCATGAATTCTGTTGTGGTAACGGAATTGAAAATGAATTCTATATTTTTCAAATCTGACGTTTAAAATTCTAACATCAAATATTATACTAGAAAGCTAAAATGAATTTGCAATTGTTCCGGTCGCGGTGCTATTATTTCCTACTCTTTCTACTCGGTTACGACAGCATAATTCTATATATTTCAAATCTAACATTTAAAATCATGTTTATCAACGTGCAGTTCAAGTATATGTCACAAGTTCTGAAATCGGTTGTTTGAGATGTGCTGATACGACTATACATGTCAAAGGTAAGGTGATATACCATAACTTTTATATCGAACAGTCAGAAGTGGCTTGTAAAATGTATTTGTTGCCCTAAGGATTACCCCATATGAAGTGCATTATTTCCTCGTTTTGTACAATTTAGACGGTACGTAGTGACCCAGTTGGCCAAAATATCTTAAATGTCGGGTGCACGACCATTATAAATCGCTGACGACAAATCGGCGACAGTCCATGCAAATCGTCGACTACATGTTCAAACAAGTGTCAACAAAAACGAACACGGTCAAGTGGGCGACACTTTACTTATCGCTTCGTTAATGACCCTGTGGGCGATATATTGGGAATCTTATCAATAACAATATTCCTGGTGACATTATCGTTCATATAATAACCAACGATAATAAGCGTGTTGGTTTATTTCCCGCTAAGCTAATTTTTCGACGACTTTGTCTGGGGACTCGTTTAAAATCGCTTAGCTCCCCACACAATTTGTCGAAAAATTAGTTTAGCAGGGTATTAAAAAAACGGACCAATTGTTGACGACATCATGACTCTCCTAGCCGACATTTTCGCCAATATGGTCAACGACGATTAGATTGGCGATGCTATATCCGACCTTAATTGCAATAGACAGTCCAGTAAGCAAAAATTGCTGTCATAAATGTAAATGTAAGTTTCGTGCGAGAGTTCACCTGACAATTTTAATTCTCAATTGTTCCCTTTGTAGAAGTCATTCTGTTTCGTTTCGTCCTAAAGCCATTATCGCTCACCATGTCTGCAATAGAGTTCGATGGTATTTTGTGCATGATGAGTAGTACATTTTGTTATGCAGCGCAGCTGATCGTTAACAAAAATTTTCAATACAGTCATCGGGGACAGTTTAAATGTTAAATCAAAATGTCTAACAAAAATAGTCTATCTGAGAGCTGTGGATACTAGTGATGCACAGAACCATTTATTCACAAGACCCGACCGGACCGGTACTTACAGGAACCGAATAACCGATCAAAAAGAACCGAAAACGGTTCCAAAAGGCCGAGAAACGATTCTAAAAGACCTAAAAAACGGTTTGGAAAGAACCGTAAAGCGGTTCCATAATAACAGGACTCGGTTCCAAAGAAACCAAAAATGTTAACCTTAGAGGCTATGAAAATGTGTATTTTTATCAAATTTTATGTTCTGTTTCCTGAGAACCAGAACCGGGCCAAATACCGGGATGTTCTTGGTACCGGACTCGACAGATCCGGTTCTTTAAATACGCGGAACAGTACATTACTAGTGGATACAATGAGCAAGATCCCATCCCTTATGTTCTTCGTGAACATTTAATTTCATTTTGTTATGTTTTATTTGAAAAAATACAAGAAAAATATTTACCAGTAGTTCATCGATCTGTTAGATGTCCACAATTGACTCTAATTTCAATGGAGTGCCATCTAGTCAGTTCCTAACGCTGTAAAAAAACGGCCCCAACAAGAAACATGTATATGTTTGCAAGCATTGCTTTCATAAATTTAAGATCTGCTGTTTTTCTGGCATCTACATTTAGTATCTGTTTGTCGCCGTCGGTGGTGCAATGGTTAGTGTGCGCGGCTCCTGCTCAGACCACCTTACATTTCTTTCAACGACGGTCACCTCGCATAGTGATGGCGAGACTATCGAGTACTTAGCCATGAAAAACCTTCTCAAAAATAGGGTTCGGAACCAGTGTAAAACTGTAGGTCCCAATCAGTGAGTGTAAAACTTGAAAGCGGACATCTCGCTGATTGTGAGAAGCTCTCCTCAATCCCTTCATGGGATGTTGTTGGACACCACTTGTTTTTTTTTTTTGGTTTTCTGTTTATTTGTTGTCTGTCACGTTTTTGGTTTCAGAAGTATTCAAGAAACATAGCCACAATTGGGTCACTAAAACATAAATTATAACCTATTAATCATTGTGCCTCAAATATATAATATTGAATAGCAAACACAATGTGGTTGCACACAAGTAGACTATAATCGCGACAAGCTACAAATACGTTATATTCAGATCCAAACAACAGAAAAGGACAGATTTTTCAGCGAGAATTAAATATGTGAATATTAATCTTCCTCAGCAGATCGAATAAATTCTTCTTAGTCAAGTGCAATTACAAAATATAACCAAAACTTAAACCATTTCCAACAGATTAGGGGAAACCAATTAAATTTCACAGCAATTACATAATCCCATGTATGGCGCATTGGTCAACCTTAGATTCCATTAAGGAACACTTTCAACTTTTCGACATAGTTAGTTAATGAGAGACCTACGGCAGACGAAGTCAAGACTTTTGTTTTCTCATTCTAATAAATCGTACAAGGAAAAAGTCAATCTCACTTAAGTTGTCTATTAACATTTTGTTAATATCATCTCAAGTCCTGTTCCAATGTTACACATTGTTGAAAAGTTCCATTGGAAAATTCATCATCTGCAAGAAATCGTCCTTTTGCCGTTAAAACGAATCAATGAAATGAATGGTGTTATACAAAATGTTATTACTCCTACATACTCGTAATTGTTTCCCCGAGTGAGAATGAAAACAAAAACTTGAATGATTAATATGCATTCTAATAATGAATATCAAGTTGAGCTGGTGAATGAATCTTGTGGAGGATGATGATGATGATGATGATGATGCTGACGATGAAAAAGTTTCATTTCATTTCATTTCACTTCTCCCATTCACTTTTGGTTCTCAGCATTCTTCCAACACTATTCTTTCATCCTCATCATCTTTTGTTTTCCATGTACTCGTACACATTATGAACATTCAGCAATTCATATTTCCGAGCGAATTGTTAAAGGGCGCTGCTCGAAGCTTCTTGGTGCTGAGATTGTTTCCAACTCGCAAGCCGGAAGAGTACAGTGCAGTAGAGTAGAACATGACGGGTTATTGTTCTAAAGTCTTCAACTGGTTGATTGTACAATCATCGCTTTGGACGGGTGGGGGTGGGGGTTGGGGCAAAGTGCTCGCATATAACTACCACTATTAATGGCCCATACCAGCCCGGCCCTGCCCGGATTAAATGAAAGCAGTTTAGACTTTCCCCTCTCAACTAGGCCATTGTAATGAAACGAAAAGTATAAAGTTCTTTTTTATTATCGTTTATTCGAGTTATGCTACAAACATATTCATATTACTTCAGTCAGTGGTGAGTGGGGCATCCATTTGTTCACTTGCAACGGCTTTTCAATTTTGAAGCGAAATTGTTTGCAACAATAGTCACAATGTGAAGGCATCTTCACTTAATATCCTGAGCATTTAGTCACAACGAATGATAAGAACAACCTGTTGTTACACGTTGAGGAAAATTAAAGATACAGTGAGTAGTGGAAAATGTCATCTGAGCGAACTGTCACCAAACTGTCGGACTAAAGAGACTGCAGTAAGTATCTTGATATATAACAAACTAGTTCCGAAACTAGGAACTGGCTTGTCGGCGTAACACTTATCTTTGAGGGCACCCCACAAATAATAGTCCAACGGTGTCAAATCGCAGCTCCGAGGTTTTTTGACAAGATAACGAACACACGGAGCTGACGGTGCTTCTCTTCTTCCAAAATCCGTAAGCAATTTTCGCACACATTCTGCAACATTACCATGATTTTCAAAGTAATGTCGCAATATTTCCCAGCGTTGTTCAAGCGTATACACAACCATATTCGTTCAGCGGAAGGATAAAACTAATTATCTGTCAAATCAGACAGGAGCTAAGTGTTACCATTCACGAAATAAGCACTAGTTAGTTAGTTAAGGGGTGTTAAAGCCACATGATACTCTGCTCCGATGTTCCAGGTTTTAGCTGAAGAGGAGAGATATATGAGTTCCTGATGAACCAATGTGTGATCTGCAAAAATATCGTATGATTAGTAAGCTAAACTCCCTAAATCTCTATTAGATCCGAGAAGAAAGAAGGAAGAAAAATAAAAAACTCGGTTGGGACAACCGAATTACCCGTTGCCGATTTCCACTGTAAAGTACATCACAGCCGTATTACAGACCATCACAGCGGCATAAGAGGTTGTCACAATCGAAATTGAGGTTGCCACAACCGAATGAAAGGGTGTCACAACCGACTTTAAAGGTTGTCACAACCGAATTGAGAGTTTATCACAACCTAATCGACATTTGTTCTGTTAATTAAAAACGCATGTAGTGAGAATTTTTTAATGTTATTAGTTAATGTTATAGGAAATATTTACGTAAATTAAAACCGCTAATTTATATTCAGAGTTTGGATTCATTTGGGAAATCTAAAAAATATTGATGAGGTGTAAAACTTAGTGCTATTTTTTACTACATAACGCAGATACATTTATATGATAGTATTGGTTTGATTGGCCGTCGGTGGTGCAATGGTAGTGTGCGCGGCTATTGTGTATGACGACGTGGGTTCGATCCCTACTCTGACCACCTAAAATTTCTTTCGACGGCAGTCACCTCGCATAGTGACGGCGACACTATCGAGTATTTAGCCAAGAAAATGCTTCTCAAAAATACCGTTCGGAACCGGTGTAAAACTGTAGGTCCCAATCAGTGAGTGAAAACTGGAAAGCGCACAGCTCAGTGATTGTGAGAAGTTCTCCCCGATTCCTCATGGAATGTAATGGTTGAGGTTTGATTGAGGACCTCAACAATTTTCCTTAAAATGGCTTATGCAATTCACAGTTTGCCAGAACCGAATCTAGTAGTTTCCACAATCGAATTAGATGTTGCCACAACCGAACTTGAGGTTTGCCACAACCGAATTCGTTACCTGGTAATTAAAAACGCCTTTAGAAAGAAATGTTGAATGTTTTACGGTTTGAATTTTATGTTTCGGGATTAGAGAACAAAAACAAATATTAATCATCGAAAATCACTTTATTGTTTTCTAAAATATTCCCCATGAAGGTTTATACACTTTTGCATATGTTTGAACCAATTGTCGAAACACTTTTCCCACTCTGATTGCGGTATCTCCAAAGCATGCATTCTGAATGCAGCAAACGCTTCTTCAGGTGTTGAAAAACGTTGACCTCTCAGTTTGTTTTTTACGTACGGGAATAAAAAGAAGTCATTCAGTACCAAGTCAGGACTATACGGCGGATGACCCATCAAATCGATGTTTTGGGTGCTCAAAAATGCAATTGTTTCAGCCGATGTGTGAGAGCTCGCATTGTCGTTGTGAAGAGTTATCCGTCTTCGGCGGTTGGTTTTCCTGATTTCTTGGAAGACAACTGGCAAACAAATGTTTGTGTACCACTCAGAATTCACTGTTCTGCGTTGTACTGTACCACTAGAGTTGCGACATGGCCGGTTTTTCCGAAAAGACAGGCGACCATTTGCATGGAAGTGCTTCGGGCGCGAATAACTTTTGTTGGATTTGGCTCATCTTGAAACACCCATACAGTTGACTGCTGTTTAGTTTCGGGCTCATATGCATAAATCCAGGATTCATCACCTGTCACGATGTCATAGACGTGTTTCGAAGCACCGCGATCGTATTTTTGGAGCATTTCTTACGACCAATCGACTCGAGCCTTTTTTTGAGCGATTGATAAATTGTGTGGGATCCAACGCGAACAAATTTTTTTTGACAGTCAAATGTTTATGCAATATTGAATGTATGCTGGTCCCACTACTGCCTAAGGTTGTCTCAATCTCACGATAGGTCACATGACGATCTTGCAAAATCAGTTCGCGCACAGCATCAATGGCTTTCGGAACAACAGCTGATTTTGGACGACCTTCACGAAATTCGTCATGGAAAGAACTACGACCACGATTGAATTCACCATACCATCGATAACCACTGGTCCTTGATGGATCTTTGTCGCCATAAATTTAATTATGTTCATCCATGCACTGTTACTGTGTTAATCCACGTCGAAAGTTGTAAAAAATAATCGCACGAAAATGTTCACGATTTAATTCCATTTTTGGGCCGGGATGAATCTTTTATGTTACTGTACACAACACAAATAGCGCTCGTACGTCAAAACGTTCTGAGTACGCATAACCTCAAAAATGTCCAAATTTACGATAGAGCTGTCAGTTGCGAGATTGCAACACTAGGGTTGCCACATCCCGAAACATAAAATTCAACCCATATTGACAATTTAATGTCCTATATTCGCACAAAACGAGGCTAATCTTTAGGGAAACAAACTAATTGTATACGTCATTTCCGACATATGGTCCCAGCAATCATGGGTCGCAGCCCCAATTATGATGCGTTGTGTCTGATTTAGGTCCTAAAACAGGGTTCGTATATCGTGGGTAAAGGGTTACCCTGGGTAACCCATAATTATTGTCGTGGGGAATGGGTAGTGATCATTTATCCTTTACCCAGGGGCATGGGGAAAATAATGGGTAGCTTCCAACAGCGTCGATGGTGCAATATTTAGTGTACGCGGCTCTTGAACATGAAAACATGGGTTCAATCCCTGCTCAGACCACCTTAGATTTCTTTCGAAGACCGTCACCTCGCTTAGTGATGGCGACACTATCTAGTACTACTTAGCCATGAAAAAGCTTCTCAAAATACCGTTCGGAACCGGTGTAAAACTGTAGGTCCCAATCAATTCTCATTCCCTTCATGGGATGTTATGGGCCACTATTTATTACGCATTCCCAACAGCGATTTGTAGGGTTTCTCATGTATCGACGAGGGGGAGGGGGAGTAAATATGAACTCTGTCTTATATTCAGCCATTCGACCGAACTATAAAAAGCCCAGTACATAAGTATCAGTCGTGAACAGACTTAATCATACCCTCACACTAAGTCATCCATTGCAAGGGAGTTCTGTACAACAACGCCCATACTCAGAAGTGGCCATTCTTATATTGTTCTAAATATTATTGAGTACCAAAATTAGTTACGATCCTAAGTGGTTTTGGGGAATTTTTCTCCCTCCCAATATTTATATGACCGTCGGTGGTGCAATGGGTAGTGTGCGCGCCTCTTGTACAGGAGATCCTGGGTTCGATCCCTGCTCCAACCACCTTAAAAATTTCTTTCGACGACGGTCACCTCGCTTAGTGACGGCGACACTATCGAGTATTTAGCCATGAAAATGCTTCTCAAATTACCGTTCGGAATCGCTGTAAAAACTGTAGGTCCCAATCAGTGAGTGAAAACTGGAAAGCGCACAGCTCAGTGATTGTGAGAAGTTCTCCCCGGTCCCTTCATGGGATGTAATGGGAAACCATTTATTTATTTTATAATATTTATATGCGAGGTACAAAAATGGGCACGGCAAGTTGTTGCCAAATTTTTGATGAGTACCAAATTTTATTAAGATCGGTTATGATCAGAGTTCGTATTTACCCCCCATGTGTAACCATACACATCGTGGTGGGGAATGTGTAACGAACGTTTACCCATTACCCACAGGGTATGGGGAAAATAATGGGTAGCTACCCACGAAAATGAGGAATTACCCATCACGATTACCCATTACACTCAGGGCAATGGGGAAAATAATGGATAGCTACCCTCGAAATGGGGAATTACCCATCACGATTACCCATTACCCTCAGGGAAATGGGGAAAATAATGGATAGCTACCCACGACGATTGGTAGTGGGTTACCTATTGCAACCCATCCCCATTTTTGATCGAAAATATCAACAAATTAGGAAAAATCTCAATATCTCGGAAACGGATCGTCCAATCGAAAAAAACAACCATTTTTTCCGGGTTCGTATGGAAGAATTTTTTTTCGAAAAATCGCCAAAATAAGAAAATCGCTAAAATAAAATGGTGGCTATAAATCGAAAAATGCTGATGCCATATTGGAGAGAACCATTGGTTAAAGCCTTCTATGGACGTAAATATTTTATTATTTTTTCGATTGGATGCACCGTTTTCGAGTTATAGCCACTTTTTTATTTTAGCGATTTTTTTATTTGGCGATTTTTCGAAAAAAAATTCTTCCATACGAATTGGACCACTTTATGAAAACCCCTCACACACCAGTAAAAATTGGTTTTTTTTTCGATAGGACGCACCGTTTCCGAGACATGAGGGCGTTTTAGCGACTTTTTGCTTGAAAAATTATGTTTACCGATTTTTTAAAAAAAAAATTGATGCCATATTGGAGACACCCATTGGTTCCTCCTTCGGCGGTAAAATTTTTATTATTTTTCCGATTGGACGCACCGGTTTCAAGTTATAGCCACTTTTTTATTTTAGCGATTTTCTAATTTTGGCGATTTTTCGAAAAAAAAATCTTCCATACGAATTGGAACACTTTATGAAAACCCCTTAGAAATCTGCAATAATTGGTTATTTTGTCGATTGGACGCTCCGTTTCCGAGATATAGGGATTTTTCCTAATTTTTTGATATTTTCGATCAAAAATGGGGATGGGTTGCAATGGGTAACCCATTACCATCGTCGTGGGTAGATACCCATTATTTTCCCATTGCCCTGAGAGTAATGGGTAATCGTGATGGGTAATTCCTCATTTTCGTGGATAGCTACCCATTATTTTCCCCATACCCTTTGGGTAATGGGTAAACGATCGCTACCCATTCCCCACTGCAATAATAATGGGTTCCTCTGGGTAACTCAGGGTAACTTATTACCCACGAAATACGAACCCTGGTTATGATTTATTGGAGATATCGAGTCGGCAAACGGGAAATACGCCTAACTTTTGTATTTGAGGTACGAAACTGAGCGTGGCACAATAGTCAGTTATTAATTACATAGAAGCTTTAAGCAAAATATTGCCTAGTACCGATTTTTATTAAGATCGGTTAAAGCTTACTAAAGTTATCGTGTCGATCAACCGGTCGTCCGCCCAATTTGTATATGGGAGGTACCAGAGTGGGTGTGGCAAAGCAGCTCATTCTCTATAGGAGAGTTTTATTTGACTAAATATTGACTAGTACAAACTTTTATAAAGATTGGTTCGGTTTTGCGGGACTTCTCGTGCCGAACAATCAGAAGGCCAAATAACTTTTGTATGGGGGTACCAAAATGGGCGTAGCAAATCACCCCTGTTTTAATCGGTGATTGGCCTTATACCTAATTTCGTTACGGTCGGAAGTGTTTCACGCGATTTATCGGATTGGCAACCAGGACGAACACCCTCTTTTGTATGGGAGGTACCAGAATGGGCTTGACAATCTCTACCATTTCCTCCAGTTAAATAGGCTTTTACAGATTATTAACCGTTGTGAGAGTGGGCGGTGTGGTCAAAACGCCCATTTTCAATCCCAAACTCAATATTGGCAAATAATAGTCACTGACAATATTTCATTATTTCGTTATCGTGTTGACCAGCCAGCCAGTCAGACAGACGGACATGGCTCAATCGTCTTAAAATATCGTCGAACAAATTTCGTCCAAAGATACTAAGGGCCTAAAGTGGCTCCTTCGATGCGTTATTAAATGATATATACCCTAGGGTGTCCCATCAATAAAATTTTTTTTTGCTCAAGCATTATTTGATAGCTTATAGGGTAAAGTATTTTTGAGAATTTTTCCAGATTTTTCGGAAGTGGTTTAGAGGTCGCGCAAGTCGACTTTCCCCCAAAAATCGGGTATTCCGGTCGTTTTTTTAATTTTACTTAAAACTCGGTCTTAGCCACGATTTCTTTGTTTGCAAGTCAACAATTTTGAAGCTAAACGTCCAAACTTTTATTGTATATGCACAAACTACCAGTTTTTGGCAATGATTTTCCTCAATAAGGTACCACGTATTAAAATTTTTCGTAATTTTTGAAAATAACTCTTTATATCTTTTAAAATTCCTATAAAAATTTAAAAAACTAATAATGCACTTTAAGAGACCTATAAGTTCCAAGCACTTTTATAGAAACAAATTTTTAATTTCCGGTTACTGTTCCAGAGTTATACCATTTTAAAGCCTTTTACTCATTGTATGAAACTAATAATATCATAATATGTTTGCTAATTTTGCATCGGATTTTCTTTAAATTTCTATGAAAATTTAAAATACCATTGATGCACTTTAAAAGATGGATAAATTCCAAGCAACTTTGTTAAAAAAATTTGATTTTGCAGTTATTGTTCCAGAGTTATGTCACTTTAAAACTGTTTACCCATTGTATGAACCAAATAATATTATAAACTGTTTGTCTTTTTTCATCGGATTTGCTTTAAACATTGTGTTATTGAAAAAATCTACATGTGCTAATTAACGACAAAGAATTACACGTAGCAAAAAATGGCCACGGCAACATATTGCAGCAACCACATATATGATTGCTTGCAAACATATATATATTTCCTGCAATATGTTGCTGGGGTCGCTTTTTTCTGCGTGTAATTTTTTGTCGTTACTTAGCGCATGTAGATTTTTTCATGAATACAGTGTTTAAAGCAAATTCGATGAAATATTGGAAAATAGTTTACAGTATTACTAGTTTCATTCATCGGGTAAAGAGTTTTAAAATGGCGTAACTCTGGAACAGTAACAGCAAATTAAAAATTTTTTTCTACAAAACTGCTTGGAATTTATCCGTCTGTTAGAATGCATCATTAGTTTTTTAAACTTGCGTAGAAATTTTAAAAGTTATAAATCGTTACTAACAAAATTTATCCAAAATTTACGTCGTACCTTATTGAGCAAAATCATTGCCAACACTGGTGGTTTATGCATATACAATAAAAGTTTGAACATTTTGCTTTAAAAATATTGACTTACAATCTAAGAATATCGTGATTATTGACCGAGTTTTAAGTAAAATTCTGAAACCATCCGGAATGGCCGATTTTTGGGGGAGATTCCAATTGTGCGACCTCTAAACCTCTTCCGAAAAATCTGAAAAAAAACCCCAAATATACTTTACCGTATAAGCTTTCCAATCAATATATTAGGGACACCCTAATATACCCCCGTCCTGTGGGTGAGGGTATAAGAAAACACTCAAGCCATATAATTCGCTCGTTAGTCTATTTTTGTGAAAAATGTAAAACGAGCAACAGTGTTCGTCGAATCGACGTAGATTACCCGTCTAGGTTTAAAATTAAGAAACTGAACTACATTTGAGCTGTGTGAATCAAAGAGCTGTGCGTTTTCTATTTTTATAGTCGCTGATGGAAACCTTTAGTTTTACACCGATTCCAAATCAGGTTTTGAGAAGCCTTTCCGTGGTTAAGTACGCGCTAGTGTCACCATCACTAAGCGATGTGACGACCGTGGTCGAAAAGCAATGTAAGGTGGTCAGTGCAGGGATCGACCCCACGTTCGTATGCACAAGATTCGAACACACCAACCATTGCACCACCGATGTACACGAAGATTTACCTCACTGAAAAATGTAACCAATAATGTTGTGGTTTGTGTAATAAAAACTAAAGTGGATGTAAAACTAAACAAACGAGTACGAGATGTAAACGATTTTTGTTACATACTGTTATGACCGGTAGAGTGTTAACATTTCAAGCGAGAGTGTTCCCAAAAAAGCAAACTTTCCACATTATTTACAGGTGCTCCTCAGACCATCTACATCGACCATAATCCAATGTAAGTTACTGGCGGTCAACGAAAACAAGACTTTGCTCGAGGAACATTTTACTGCCTGCCGTTAACCCAGTTTTATACACTTGTGCAAAACATCAATGTACTCGTTCGTGGTTACTTACCCTTTGTTAGCCATAAGTTGCACAACAGCGCGATAGATATTTGTTACTGCTGTCGCTGCTGCTCCTGTGTTTATTCTGGCAATGGCCGCCAGGAAGGCCGCCTGCCTAACCGCCTGACTGCGTAACGATGCATCAACTGGCCAAGTCTGTTCTCTGGCTTTCTCATTCAACTTTTGTCGGTGATAAATTCATCTTTAACTTGACACTTTGTCGTTCCTTGTGCTGTTGCGCTCGTATGTTTCTGGAGATGTCGCAAAATGCAAGGGCAGTATGAGGGAGTTAGGGGCATCATCATGTGTGCGCAAACATTTGTACTGTGCGGAGAGTTGGTTCCACGTGATGCCTTTGTGGTTGTTGGACATATTTTGAGTAACAAAAGGCAAAAACAAAACAAAACTTTTTGCTTTTCCTTGAAATAAACAAAACAACAAACAACTGTAGCATCTGAGTTCGTTGGCGTTAATTTATAAGCGTCACAAAGTTGTAAATTTTATTTGTTATGTACATTTTCTGTTGCAGTCCTCGAATGCAGTTCATCTGCGAAGTTCCAAGAAGTCTGACACGTCTTCCAGAGGTGGGGGGGGGGGAGCAAGTATCCTTTATTTCCAGTTGCTTTGCATGTGACCACTTAAATGTGGACTTGGAGGGACAAACACTATGATGATCTCAGGTTTATCACAGATAATATGTACTTAGTAGATTTTACAAATACATTGGTTGTTAGAAAAATCTCGCGATGTTGATATGAAGTTTTCCGTGACTGTCAATGTGTAAATGGAAACTCCTTTGGCTAAGGTCTTGTGCATCGCAACTGCCAGCGAGATATCAAAAACCATTTTCACAGCCATTGACCGGCTTTTACGCAATAAACTCAGACAGACAGAAATTCAGTGATATCGAAAACAATAACCAAAACCACAGGAACAGAAACAGAAGTGAAAGCAACCGCTGCGAAATTTTACTTACACCTTCAGGATGGCATCACTTGAGTAATCGATCCGATATTGATTAATTGCTGCATGAGTGTGATATGAAAGGAATCGTTTACCACGCAAAGGTATGGACGATTTGTTATGTATTTGCACAGTTGCTTGTTTAATGACTTTGTTCTTTCCTTATCTTAGTGATAACTTACTTAGATGCAAGAAGAAATCTTGAAAGTTTGGACTGCCAAGGGTATCCTGGCAAAACTGATATGACTTTGCACAAATACTTAAGACTTCAATCAGTTGAGTTTACTGAGTTGTTCAATTATTCGTATCCAGTCTCATACACACACACACACGCGCTTACCAACACCATAATTATCCTCCGTCGCCAGCTTCAATACATTCAATGTCAAGTTCATAATGATGTCGCCAATGTGGCACTTGCGGATGATGCTACCATTCCTGACTAGTTTCATTGTAAGAGATTTTCTGTAGTCGATTGTAATTGTTATAGATATGACTCTTTGTCTGCATCTTGTTCACTAATTTACTACATTCAATTTTAACCGCAAACAAGAGAACTGTTTGCCACATGTGGCAGGCAATGCCTTCAATATGAAGCATACGAACAAGTCTATGGTGCTATAGATATTATCACAGCGATGTTATCGATGTTAGTCGAGTACAATAATCCGCAATTAATTAAATGTTAGACACACACACACATACACACATAACACAACACAAACAAACATGCAAACGCTTTCACTTATCCTTTTCATACCACCCCCTCTCAATACGTTGTCTGTCCGGCCACACATATCCGAAATACAAACAAACGTATTAACAAATCGGAATCTGTTGACAGGACCAACGGACAATCTGAATCGTACACACACTAGCACACACACAAACTCCTCCATCGTTCATTTCTTTCGATATCCTTGTTGTTCGCACTGTGCCATAATTAATGTACGACGATTTTTAATAAATTACTGTAAAGTTTCACAGAATAATCATCCTGCCGAGATAATAAACTATCTACATTCGGCCTACATGCCACATCTCTCTGGCACTACGGAGGCTCCCCAAACACTGCACCCACTGTTAGCCCGTAGTATCCTGCCATTATGTGCACATAGAATATTTGCACAATAACAATGGAGTTGAGCTTCATATCAACCCACCCACTTCTGGGTACTTTAGAGCTCGTTGAACGTATGTGCATCTCATGATAATCCATCATAATTAAAGCGCAACAAAATGCTTACAGAGGAGCTTTAATAGCAACAGACAATACACATCTTGTATCAATCAGGCAATTGAAATTGAATTAAGACATCCGACATTATTTTGGGACATAATATGTCAGGAGATGTTGCGCAGATTGGAGTCCAATTATGCGGTTAAAATTTGAAAATGCAAAAGCATATCTCAGTACTTTTATCGAAATAGAGGTTTTCTTGGATCTTAAAAAAGTTACATGGGCTCATAGAACTCATATAGAGCCATTATAAAATGAGCTACTCAAAGTTCAATATATCTAACCAGGGTTCGTATTACGTGGGTAATATTTTACCCTGGGTTACCTTGGGTAAACCATTAACCATCGTAGTGGAGAATAGGCAACGATCTTTACCCGTTACCCACAGGGTATGAGCAAAATAATGGATAGTTCGCCAAAGCTGTGGGGAATTACCCATCTCGATTACCCATTACCCAGACGGTATGGGGAAAATAATGGGGAGTTATCTACGACCATGAAGTATTCCAAATCAGGTGTGGGCAAGCGGCATTTACACATTACCCAAGGCGATGAGTAACGGGTTTTTCCAGAGTATCCCATCCCAATTTTTGATTGAAAATATGAAAAGTTTGGAAAATCATCTATATTTTGGCTATCTTATGAGTTTCAAATCGCCAGTTTAGGTAGATAACCATTTTTTTTTTGAACGAAGTTCCTTATCGCACGCTGCGGGATGGGGCCTAAATGAATAAAATTAAACACTATTATTCTACAACCCAGTATTATCAACCATATTCTGTACATTTGCTTTGGTTTGTGTCTAGACTAGAGTGTCCAAAAAACCGTCATATTTTGAAACCCGGTTTTCGGTTTGTGCCTAGACTAGACTGTCCAAAAAACCATCATATTTTGGAAACCGGTTTTCAGTTTGTTCGAAATATCAAGTTCTCAAGAAACCGGTTTTCGGTTTTTAATTTTGCCAAAAACCAGTGGAACCGTTTTTTTCGGTGTTTGGCTTTAAATCAAATTACACATGTAGCAATTACAATACATTTGTTTACCGATAATTTCATATACCTATTAGTGCTTCAAACTCAAAATTTCAAAACTCGATTTAAATATGACAATTACGTTTTAACTTTAAATTAAAGTTTAACTCATATCCTACTTTGGAATGCATCTTTAATATAAAATTTAAAAGTTATATTCAAATCTACATTGAACTGATTTAAATTCGAAAATCATATTCAAATTAGAAGGAGATTTCCATGTTTGAAAATCTTATTAAGTTTAAAACATTTATTTATAAAATAATTTTCATTTTTTAAGTTGAAAAAAAATTACAGCAGACAGTTGTCCGGAGGCCTTCGGCCACGGACTGTCCTGCAGGCTGTGTCAGAGACACGGCCATTAAGTTTCCATCCGATAAAACAGAAAACATATATAACAATAAATGCATTTGCTTATATTATTTATCATTTATTGTTATATATGTTTTCTGTCTTATCGGATGGCGTATTCTACATTAAACTTAATGGCCGTGTCTCTGACACAGCCTGCAGGGACAGTCCGTGGCCGAAGGCCTCGGACAACTGTCTGCTGTAATTTTTATATTTACCAACGGCATTTGATTCAAGTCCGTTTAAAAAAAAAATATTATGTTCAATTTTTTTAAACTTAATTTAATTTATGTATTTTAATTAATATTTTTATTGAAATAAGTTCTGCGAATGTTGAGAGGGCCGCCCTAATATTAAAAAAGGTTTACCTTATCGAGTCTTCGCATTAGCATTCGAGCGTTGTGTGAAAGCTTTACGCTTTACAATTCAAAATTAATGTTACAACAGCTTTATTGAAGCTTTCGCAAAAAAGCTTTATTACGTTAGCTTACTGTTTGTTTCACTTTTTACTAGATACATGTTGCCATGTTCCTAAGCAATGTTGAGCAACCAAAAACACTCAACCAAACACCACACATATGTTTGAGTGGATGTGTTTAAACAATTTTCATTTGAGAAATTTAAATATTAGGACGATATCAACCAATATGAAATGTATATCAAACGAAAGATAACATCTTCATTTACCTACAAAAAAAAATTTAAAAAAATTCATCTAGCCGTTTCCTCAAATTCAATGAAATAAAGATTACAACAATAAAAACCTGATATGACTCCTCATACCGTAAGGTAAGATGTATTCTACGTCAAAAATGTAAATGCTGCGGGTGGGATTCGAACTCACATTTGCTGGACGATTGTCCCTATGTTTGTGAAGCATCATCTTCAACAGCGTCTAATCCATTAAGGCGTGTGTTGAAAGTTCAATTAATTCTTAAATAACTTGTAGTTATTTCTTATTCAAGTCATAAAATCATCACAATGTCATTTAGAACTTTTTGAAACATAAAATAATGTTAAAGAATAGAAATCATGTTTCTTAATTTCAAAATTACATTACAGTTCGAAAATCATATAATTTGTTATTAATTTGTTTAACGGTGTGAACACAAATTAAGAAAAACCCGGATAACCGGTTAACCGACGTTACTACGTAATGATTCACATTCGACGTTAACCGAAATTACGTTTTTTTAAAAAACCGGAACACGATTAAGAGTGAAAAAACCGGTTAACCAATATTTACTATATGTGACCTGGTCTACGAAAAGGGAGCTTACGTGCGAAAACTAGGATTCTGTGAAAAAGCTGTTAAAAGTAAGCAACTCGTTTCGTCAGTTTCTCATTATCTCGTTAATTGTTCTCCGCGCCGGACGTCCAGTAAGTGTTGTTGTTGGTCGGAATATTATTATAGTTCATCGTGTAAGTTGCTAGTGTGGAAAATTGAAAAAAGTAACACTGAAGAAGTGACGTTTACTGTTTCTGTTGATTATCGTCTTCGAATTTCGCATGAAATGAAACATGAGTGTTGATGAGGAGTTCAGTGCCGTATACGGACAATATTTCACCACGTGAAAAAGCATCTCATCTTCCATTCGAATCAATCAAAAAGTGAGAATTGATTTTTTGACACCTAAGCCCCCTTTCCGTAGACCAGGTCACATATACTCGATAACTAAGCTACTTATCAGAAAGTACTACATTATTTTATGAGTTTGTTTTGAATTGTTTTATACAAAAAACTGATATTAATGGCTTTACACGGTACGTTAACACTATAACCCTCTCATATATGCGAAATTTCGGAAGCCATAACTCTGAAACCATACATTTGCACCGATTTTGTTATTGTACTTTTTTGCTTAGAATAACGTATTCTACCCTCCTTGTGGTTGTTTTTTTGGAGTGTAAGCCGTAAAACTGACCTGTTGCCAAAAAAAATTTAAAAATAGAATCCCGAAAAATCCCGGGATCACGAAAACTCCCGAAGTCCCGAAAATCTCGGGATTTCGGGACCGGGATTTCTACAATCCCGAATCACGGGATTTTGTAAAATCAATCCCGTTTAGTATCCCTAGTGTATACCCAGAGGCTGCACATTTTTGTTATTGGAACGAAGTTCCTTATCGCACGCTGCGCGATGGGGGCTAAATGAAAAAAAATTAAACAACTTTTGTTTTAACACTATTATGCTACGACCCACTATTATAAACTATATTATTTTATTTTGCTTTGGTTTGTGTCTAGACTAACTAGATGTCTCACATGCTGGGAAATTTCTTGTTTAATGGCAAGTTTTCTAGGTGGAGACCGTTACCAATATTTAGTATATATTGTAGTTTTGTACTCAATAAAAAGTAAATTTAGAAAAGCCAAAGTGAAAGAAGTTTATAAAAAATAACGTTTTCGTAAACAAGTAGTATTTCTTAAAAAAAGGAAACTTTCTCAAAAAAATACCTATTCATATTCTTAAGCAAATTACCATTTCTTAAACAAATACCGTATCTTACCTATACAAAAAGTAAATTTTCTTAAAAAAAAGATTTTTTTAAAATAAGTACCTTTTCTTAAAAAAGTAAATATTCTTACAACAAATTGTATTTTCTTAAAAAACTACCATTTCTGTTAAGAGTACCTTTTTTGTGAAACAAAATAACTTTTCTTGAGATAAGTACCCACTCTTAAAAATGTACCTATTCTTACAAAAAGGACCAATTCTAAAAAAATTTCCCATTTCTTAAAAAAAACTCTTTTCAAAAAATATTTTCTCTTAAAAGCAATACCTTTCATTACAAAAATTCATTTTCTTAAAAGTACATTTTCTTAAAAATGAAATAATGCCCTTTCTTTTCTTGAGATAAGTAGCCTTTCTAAAAATAATGAGTTAATTTTTTTTTTAAAAAATTACCTTTTCCTAAAAAGAGTACCATTTCTTTAAAAAGTACCTGTTGTTAAAAAAGTACTTCTTGTAAAAAACATTTATACTGTTATGCCTTTTTCTTACAGAAAGTACTTCTTGTTAAAAATAGTACCTTTTCTTAAAAAAAACATTAGTTTTTAATAAAACAAGTACCTCTCTTTAAAAAGGGACCTTTTCGGGAAAACTTAATACATATTCTTTCAAAAAGGACCTAAAAATATAATTTTTTTTTTAAATACATTCAATAAAAAAATTTTTTTTTAAAAAAGTTTATTATTTTACAAAAAGTATATTTTCTTAAAGATTAATTTAATTTATCGTATTTTTCAACGGGCGCCTTAGGCGTGTTGGAATATATAGCGCCGAAAGGAACTTCGTTCCAACCGGGTGTCCCCTGACACCTCATGTGATTGTTTTTTTCCCACTGGGAATTTGTTAATAGACCTGTAATTCAGGACTGAAAACTCAATCGGCTCTTGCTGTGCCCTCACAAGTAGTTATAATTTGAACATCCTTTTTACCGCGAATCACTTGACATTATCCCCCGTATCGTGAACGACTTTTGTACATCCGAACACTGGATTTCCCACGCATTGATCACATTTCATTTGTTTTTAATTTCTCGCGTAGTTAGGGCGATTATCGAGTAATCAGAGATGAAAAAGCTACTCAAAGCATATCCGATCGGAGGCAGTGTGAAACTGTCGATCCCAATCAATGTTTCCAAACAACAGATGACTCGCAGCCCACTGATACCACACAAATTCTTCCTAATTTCTTCAGAGTATTGTATGTCGCTATCGGTGGTGCAATGGTAGTACGCGCGGCTCTTGTATATAAGGACTTGGGTGCGATCCCTACTCAGACCATCTAACATTTCATTCGACGGCCGTCATCTCGCGACACTATCGAGTATTAAGCCATGAATACCAATTGATCCCTTTAATATTGATTACCGAGTACCCTTACAGCCCGGTAAATGCAATTTCCACCGGAGTGCATCTGTCCATTACCAAGAAACCAAGCATATTGTTGACCAATAAAATATCTTTAAGTTTCCGGAACCACAAGACGGCAGTTACTCCTTGTAGATGGAAGATCGAAGGAGTAACAACGATTCATTCATTGTCCTTATTGTGTGGAGTTTTTAATTTAAGAACATCCACACGTGGGTCGAACATTCTTGCCCAAACACAGTATTCAAACAACAAAATAACAATAACAACCACAGCAACAACAACGAACAACTGCAACTTCAATTGGGCCAACATTGTAACTCGACACATGGAAGACATGGAACGGTAATAAGATTCATAGCAACAGCATTATTACGACCTGTAATGAATACAAATCTCGTGCCCTGAGTTATTTGCGCACGCGAACCCCTTTTGTACCACCACTTGGACAGGCCAGAAGGGAGCACAGCACAACTTGCCAAGAAACTGCAGCAATAGTAACACAATCCAGATGCTGCTGCTGCCTCAACTCACAAAGGAGTGTGTGGTGGTTCATACTCTGGCCATGAAATCCGATACACCACCAGCCAAAGAACATTGATGTAGCTTTAGTGGACACTGAAGGCACATGCAGCATGCAGCTATCAACTTGCAGCATGCCACCTACGTACTGGGCGCTGAGGAATGGACGTAATAAATTGAATGCTCTTGAATTCATCAACTCATATTGTGAGCGTAGTGGGTGCATTTACTAGATGCCGACAAAAGTGTGTGCGAGGAATGTGGCCAATATTGCATAGGGACGGAACTGGGCAAAATTCTGTTGAAATTAATATCGCCATTAAAGAAATTTCAATTGCATTTTTTTCATTCTCGCTGGGTGAAAGTGATGGAGGGCCATGAATGGAATAACTATAGATGAAAGAATTTGACGCAACAGATTTAAATTTGATGAAATACAAGTGGGAGTGCAAAATCGCCACTTCAAAAGTATTAATGTTCATCATGAGCGGTAGAGACACATTGACGTTGGCATGCCTGGTCAATGTTTCATAAATTGGTTCATCATAACAAACAACTTTTACGATCCGGACACAAGGTTTTTCTTTCGCTTTTGATTTGGTCCAAACAATAAAGGAAATTTATGAGCTAAACTCATTAGAGCTCGTTGGATGCCACAGATGACAAACCTAATGAGCTGCCATCGTAAAACCACTAAACTTGTTGTTTTTACGGCTGGAACCAACATTAGCAGCAGCAACACGGACAGGCTAAAAAGTGACCTGCATGCAGCACCCAGAGTTTCATGGGCACTTGTCCTGCTTATTCCCTGCATCATCCTGGTGCTTATGACACAGCCATCGACGAGACGAGGCGAGTTGTAAACATTATTTTCACTAAAGATTTTATCCATTTGTTCTGAATGCTCATTTTCTTATGGGAAGTTGTCGTGGGGTTTATAGGGGTAATGTAGGATATTTTTCATTCTCTTTATTGGTCATTAACAATCCGTTGCCGTAAGTGGCAACAAAGTGCCATAACAAATATAACATATGTTGCCAAACGTTGCGATCCTGTGTTGTTACTCTGCAAATAGTTAATGCAAAATTTAGCAAGGACTCAAATTGTTGGTCCTTCTAGCAGAATTTTGATTGTCCTATTTTGCGCATTACTTGTTTGTATGTCTGCATCGAAATCTTCAAACCCAAGTTTCGGTTATGATACAATGTATATGGTGTTTGTTGCTTAGCTAGAACTTATTATCAAAATTTACTTTTAGACGACTTCGTGATTTTTATGGCGCACATAATTGTGGCCGCCGGGGGTGTAATGGTTAGTGTGCGCGGCTCTGATACATGAGAACGTGGGTTAGATCCCTGCTCAGACCATCTCACATTTCGTTCGACGGCGGTTACCTCGCTTAGTGACGGCGACACTATCAAGTATTTTAAAAAAAATGGTTTCCCATTACATTCCATGAAGGAATTGAGGAGAGCTTCTCATAACCAGTGAGCTGTGCGCTTTTTAAACTCACTGATTGGGACCCTCAGTTTTTCACCGATTCCGAACGGTCCCAATCAGTGAATGAAAAACTAGAAAGCACACAGCTCACTAGTGTGAGAAGCTCTTCCCAATCTTTTTATGGGATGTTATGGGACATCTTTTTTTAAACGTCGTCCACCTGAGCAAGCCATCCGTCGAACTGTGGATAGCTAACGCTTACTCTCTAAATGCCAACACGTCCAAGGCATGTGCAACTTGGAGAGAATATTGCAAAGATCCACACGGAAACGAAAGTGTGGAAGAAGATTCAAAATTATCGATTCTTCGTCAGTCGTAGGAATTGGGGCTTTATCCGAACACTATGTAGAAAGTTTTGCTCACAGATCCTGACCTACACCCGTATAAGATCCTGCTGGCGCAGGAAATGAAACCATATTCGTCGTTCTTTCACCGATTGGGCTCTAGAGCAGTTGGAAACTGAACCGATCTTTTATCGCAAAATTGTGTTCAGCGATGAAAATCGTTTTTGGCTTAACGGGTTTGTTAATAAAGAAAATTGCCACATGTGGAGTCAGACCACTCCACAACAGTCCCTACAAACTCCGTTACATCCAGAAAAATTCACCGTTTGGTGCGGTCTACACGCTGGTGGCATCATGGCACCCTATTTCTTCACAACGAAGCCGGAGCTGGCGTTGCGGTCAATGGAGATCGTTACCGCACCATGACCAATGATTTTTTGTTTGATAATATAGATGATATTGATCCGGGCAAAATGTCTATTCAACAGGATGGCGCTATGTGTTATAAGCCGACCGCAACCATTTAAGGAGTGCGTACTTTCAATTTTTGGTAAAAAATCAAGATGCATGGATTAATTTGTTTACACTTACTTATTTATTAACAAAAATTAAGTTCATATTCACTTTTTATATCGGCTGCCAAATATTTAGTTTTGGAACGAAGTTCCTTATCGCACGTTGCGGGATTAAGGCTAAATGAAAAAAAAATTAAACAACTTTTTTTAACAATATTTTGCTACAACCCAGTATTATCAACTATATTGGGTACTTTTTTTTTGGTTTGTGTCTAGACTAACATATGTTGGGAAATTTCTTGTTAAATGGGAAGTTTTCTAGGTGGTCCCTTTAACCAATATTTAGTATATATTGCAGTTTTGAACCCTATAAAAAGTAAATTTAGAAAAGCCAAAGTGAAAGAAGTTTAATAAAATAACATTTTCTTAAATATGTGCCGTTTTTTTAAAAAAGTAAATTTTCTCAAAAAAACTGGTTTCAACAGGATTTCTACAGGATGATGGTGTCAGGGGACAACCGATTCGAACAAAGTTCCTTTCGCTATATATTGTGTTCTAGTTAGTTCCAACACGCCCAAGGCGCCCGTTGAAAAATACGATAATTTAAATGGATCTATAAGAAAATATACTTTTTGTAAAATGCTAAACTTCTTTTTAAGAAAAATTTTTTTTATAGAATGTATTTTTTTAAAAAAAATATCTTTTTTTAGATCCTTTTTGTAAGAATATGTATTATATTTTCCCGAAAAGGTCTTTTTTAAAAAGAGGTAATTCTTTTATTAAAACCTAATGTTTTTTAAGAAAAGGTACTATTTTTAAGAAGAAGTACTTTCTGTACGAAAAAGCCATAAGAGTATGCATTTTTTTCACAGAGAAGTACTTTTTTTAAGAACATGTACGTTTTAAAGAAGTGGTACTCTTTTTAGGAAAAGGTTATTTTTTTTAAGAAAATGTACTTATTTTTAGAAAAGTACTTATACCTCAAGAAAAGAAAAGAAACGGAATTATTTTATTTTTAAGAAGATGTACTTTAAAGAAAAGCAATTTTTGTAAGAAAATGTATTTCTTTTAAGAGAAGGTATTTTTTTGAAGAAACGTTTTTTTTTAAGAAATGGAATTTTTTTAGAATTGGTCCTTTTTTCAAGAATATGTACATTTTTAAGCGAACTATCTTATCTCAAGAAAAGTTATTTAGTTTTGCAAAAAAGGTACTCTTTAAAGAACATGTAGTTTTTGATGAAAAGGCAATTTGTAATAATTTTTTTCAAGAAAATTTACAATTTGTAAGAAAATTTACTTTTTTTAAGCAAAGTACTTCTTTAAGATAACGGCTTTTTTAAGAAAAGGTACTTTGTTTAAGAATATGAATTGGAATTTTTTAGAAAAAATTTACTTTACTGAAATGTTCTTTCTCTAAGCCACTCTCACTTTGGCTTTTCTAAATTTACTTTTTTTGGGTTCAAAATTGCAATATACACCAAATATTGGTTCCAGGCTCCACCTAGGAAACTTCCCATTAAACAAGAAATTTTCCAACATTTGTTAGTCTAGGCACAAACTAAAGCAAAAGTACCCAATTTAGTTGATAATATTGGGTTGTAACATAATAGCGTTAAAAAAAATTTGTTTATTTTTTTCATTCAACCCCCATCCCGCAGCGTGCGATGAGCAACTTCGTTCCAAAACTAAAGGAAAGATTAACGTTACAACGTGGATCATGTTATATTGAGCACTGACAGATTTCAAAACTTCAATGATATCTAAATGCATTGGACATACATGGAGCAAATTAATTATATGACTATTACAATTTGTAGTTTAATTTGAATTACCTGACGAAATGCAAATTCAACAAAGTCTCAATACCATTTGTATATCACTTGTATTTATTTTCAAAACATTTCCTTCATATCTGGCAATTGTGGTATTCAAATATTTTATACAGTACAGGGTTACGATTTTGAAAATACTACCAGACAATACATATCGACGCCACAAACCTCTACATGTAAACCACTTTAAAAACAGAATTACCAGTAGTCAAACAAATTCAAAACAATTAAAATCATTCCCATGTTCATTACAATTGTCACCCGATTCCAAAACCTGCATTTTCATTGCCTGAGCAAATGCAAATTCAAAAGTTTTTAATTGCGATTGCGAACAATGGTAATTCTTTTGTAATTGCACTAGATAAAGTAATGCAAATTAAAATCCGATGCAAATAAAAAAACCCATGTATGGCATTGGAAACAAAATAGTTTTAAGCCTAAAAGTATGCGCCATTTAATTCGTACGCACTCCTTATGTATTGAAATCAAAATTTGGCGATAAGGTGATTTCGTGAAATGGACCTGCCAATTGACCTCAAGGGATTTAATGGGATTTAATACCTCTCGATTATTTCCTTTGGGGCTACGTGAAGCCACTGGGTTATGCTGATAAGCCAGCAACAATTGAAGCCTTGGGGGCCAAATGCTGAAAAAGGTAACCCAAAATGAGACGTCCAGAATGTGCTACACCATGAACAGCCGCGGTGGATATATGCCCGAAATCATTTCAAATGTTAATTCCGGGTAATTAATTCTTTTGAATTGCAATTGATGTCTTTAAATTTAAACAAAAAGTACTTAATTTCAGTTGCTGAAATTTGAATTTAAACCGTGAGTTTTAAGTTTCAGTTGGTGGATTTTTAATTTGACTTGATATGGTCTGAATTTCAACTGACATTGTTTGAATATAAGTGGGAAAGGTATCGAGTGACAAACACATTTCAGTTTGCTTTTAAAGTTTTATTGTAATTCACAAATGTCTTAGAAGAAACTATGTACTTCACCTTAGCGGATGTAATCACACGTTTATCCTTTGCCCTTTTCCGGAAGCAGAACCAATGAAACTCCACTCAAAGATGTAACATGTAACTTCTTTTAAACTCTATGGGGAAATCTGGTAAATATGATTGATCCTGTTTAAAGTTTTATCTTAAATCCGTCTTTGTGTTATTACAGAATATTCTCTCCTGCTTTTATGCATTCAGAATTTACGTTGTCTAGACTCTGGCAAGAGGAGAAACAACAAATTTCATTTCAAATGCATTTAGAATTTCTAAAAAGTTTTGGCCCTCGTCATGCCACGTGGGAGACAATACCCATGGTATACCCCTGGTCGTGCTTTGCAGCATCGCATCTTCTATGCTTCCTTACATGTTTTCCTCGCCACAAAATACAAAATACCTTTACAATGATAGACGTGCCATAAGTGGTTTTATTATCCTTGATGTTCTTTTAACGAAGTTGCATTGTAAGGAAACTTTGTAGACGGTCAGGACAGCATCTACACTGGGTGTACGTGTGTATACGCTCCCGGCTCTCACAAGACTCGAAATTGGAATACAAAACACCAGCTTCCCAACACACACAAAAAAGGACATAAGAAATGCATAAAACGTTCGCATTCAACGTTCAGGACATGACCATTAAGTTTGGGGATTATTTGTACATTTTCTATATGTGCAGCATTAAGGATTCATCTTGTGTTATAGAAATAGAAAGCAAAAAGCGGGCGTCTCTATCTGCAGCGTTACGGAGCAAAATTATATTTACATTCAGCAGCTTAAAGATATTAATACCTAAGTCCTTTGCAGGCAAGACCAGCCTCTAATTGGCAGGAATGGTAATAGTTAAAGCATTTTAATGGAATCTCGTTGTCAGCTGGACGATTGTTGGGTACTCGATAAACATGCATCCTAACTGGCCTCGTTTCGGCGCCATAATTGGAGGGGCACTCGTATTTGTCAAAGTGGAATTCAATGTTGGAGCCAATTGATTTTACATTGCCTCTGATGCACCACATGCGAACGAGGAAGCTCCTCTGGTCTCTGCTGGACAAGCCACACTATACATGCTAAACATCGAACATTTAACATTTGATTTGGACCATTCCGAGCGACGTTTCAATTGTTGGCAGGCTGTTGACGTTGGTGTTATTGTGACGTCCTATTGTGATGATGATATATCTAAAGAGCCTGATGGTGTGTTTTATTGCTGGCCATGTTCCATTGTATTCAAATTTTTGTCAGTTGTCATTTTGGCCACTCTTGTGTGGACACAAGTTTGAATAATGGGCCTATTGTAGCAATGGACTCACGTGCGAATCCAACTCAATTCCTGCTGACTGCCTCACTGAATGATGGATGCAGCATGAGAAGCACCAGTCACACACAAAGAAGATATTGCAACAATATCAACAAACAATACGATAATCGCAAAAGCTGGAAAATTGAAACATTGTTATGCAGTGGATTCCATTCAAATTTTTTTGTGAATGTTCCAACTCCATTGTATGTGACCACCCTCTACCTCAAAGACAGTCAGAAATATGACAAGAGTGAGAGCGAGTGGGGAGATGACGTGTGAACGCAAGGGAATTCGAACACGAAGCTTTTCAAATCGGTTTACATGCTTTCTACACTTGATATATGTTTTCCAATATTTTTATTTCAAGCTTGAACAAAAGAGTAGTATGTGGGAGATCTCTAAACATTAAAGGTTTATACAACATGAAACACAGAGATAATCGAATCGAAAGTGGTTCTTAATAGCTCAGTATTTATGCGGTTTCAACGTTGTTGGACTCATATAACAACAAAGTTAAATTAATCCTGTTGGAGGAAAATCAGTGTTGCCAACCTCAAGTATTGAATGCTGATCGTAAAATGGAAGACGTCCGACCGCATTAAATATTTTCCACTGAAGTTGAATTTTTGAAATTAAATGACAAACTTCGCTTCGGTGAAAGCCATTGAATGATAATATAAATATCCAAAACTACACGCGCTCCTAGCTGAGCCATAGAGTAATACATATATAGAGCGAAAATTTATCTCATCTCATGTTTCATTTCACACTATTCGTGGTGAGGTCGATGTTATAGAGAGATGTTTCGACTTTTACCAGGTGGAGTTACAAGAACTATTGATTTCAATTTTTCATGTCGTTTTGAAGGAGAACTGTGAAATAAAATATAGTAAATATAGTAAAGTTCCTTACCGCACGTTGTGGGATGGGGGCTAAATGAAAAAAAATTAAACATGCTTTGTTGTAACACTATTCTGCTACGACCCACTATTATCAACTATATTGTTTACTTTTGCGTTGGTTTGTGTCTAGACTAACTAGATGTCTCTAGGTGGAGCCTGTAACCAATATTTAGTATATATTGTAGTTTTTAATAGATATTGTATTTACAATATTATTTAGTATATATTGTAGTTTGTAAAAAAAGAAAATTTTCTTAAAATAGTAAACTTTCTCAAAAAAGAAATACTTATTCATATTCTTAAACAAAGTACATTTTCTTAAATAAAATACCTTTCCTTAAAGAAGTATCGTACCTTTGTCCATTATTCAAAATGAAGCAATTTTCAATGATATTTCTTTTTCATTTAAAAAGTAGATTATGCATTTATTGAAAATGCATTCAAAAATTCAATTATTTTAAACACGAATATCTCGAAAACGAAGCCACCTAGGCAATTGGCGTAAGAACAAACATTGTAGCTTTTGTTCTCAGCTATCACGTGTTTAAGTTAGATAAAAGTTTAGGGGACACCCTGTAGAGCGAAAATTTCTCTCATCTGATGTTTCATTTCACACTATTCGTGGTGAGGTCGATGTGATAGAGAGATGTTTCGACTTTTACCAGGTGGAGTTACAAGAACTATTGATTTCAATTTTTCATGTCATTTTGAGGGAGAACTGTGAAATAAAATATAGTAAATATAGTAAAGTTCCTTATCGCAAGATGTGGGATGGGGGCTAAATGAAAAAAATTAAACATGCTTTGTTGTAACACTATTATGCTACGTCCCACTATTATCAACTATATTGTTTACTTTTGCGTTGGTTTGTGTCTAGACTAACTAGATGTCTCTAGGTGAAGCCTGTAACCAATATTTAGTATATATTGTAGTGTTTAATAGATATATATTGTATTTACAATATTATTTAGTACATATCGTAGTTTGTAAAAAAAGAAAATTTTCTTAAAATAGTAAACTTTCTCAAAAAAGAAATACTTATTCATATTCTTAAACAAAGTACATTTTCTTAAATAAAATACCTTTTCTTAAAGAAGTAAAGTAAATTTTCTTAAAAAAAGTATTTTTTTTTAAACAAGTACCTTTTCTTAAAAAGTACATTATCTTCCAACAAATTTCCTTTTCTTAAAAAACTATCTTTTCTTTAAAGAGTACCTTTTTTGTGAAACAAAATAACTTTTCTTGAGATAAGTACCTCTTAAAAATTTACATATTCATAAAAAACTGCTAGCAGACTATGCTAGGTATATTGTTGCAGGAGTAGATAGAACTATAAATCTCGTGAGAGTTAAGTTGAAGGCTAATTTTAAACGGAACCCCAAATCATTCTTTAGATTTGTTAACTTGAAGCGTAATTCGTCTTCCACACCTTGTAGGATCAAAATGAACGGTATTGATTATTCAGATGAGGAGTCCATTGCTAATTGTTTCGCCGATTTGTTCGCATCTATTTATTCCACCCAAGCCTATGATGTTTCCAAATCATATCCGTACACTGTCCGCTCTAAAAAATTCTTCGTGGTTGCTTGATAACTTGATCAGATTGAAAGCCTCGAATAAAGCTGGTCCTGATGGTACCACGGACTCTATGTTGAAATTCTGCTCGAATTCTCTCAGCTTAACGTTGACTCTTTTGTTTAACGCCTCGTTGAAGTTCGGTCATTTTCCTGCACAGTGGAAGAGCTTTTATATAATCCCCCTCCACAAATCTGGTAGTTTAGTAAATGTTGCAAATTATAGGGGCATTGCAAAATTGAGTGCCATTCCTAAACTTTTTGAGAAGTTAGTCACAGAGGTAATTTCTCATCAAGTTTCCTCAATTTTAGATCCATGTCAACATGGCTTTCGGAAGGGTCGTTCCACCGTGACTAATTTGCTTCAGTTTTCCTCTTCCATTATTGACGGCTTTATTAATGGAGATCAAACTGATGTGATTTTTACCAATTTTAGTAAGGCTTTTGATAAAGTTAACCACAATTTGTTATTATATAAACTTGGGGCAATGGGTTTTAATTGTAACATAATGAATTGGATTAGTTCTTACTTAATGAACCGAGAACAGATGGTATCATTTGGTCGATCATTCTCAAGATCTATTTTTGTGTCATCTGGGGTGCCTCAGGGCAGTCATCTTGGCCCGGTTCTATTCTTGTTATTCATTAATGACTTACCCGCCTCCATAATGCACTCTAAATTGTTAATGTACGCTGATGACGTGAAGATCTATTTTTCTTACAAGGATCCTTGTCAATATACTTTACTTCAGAGGGATTTGTCTACATTCCAGATGTGGGGCGAAACAAATTCGATGGAGCTTAATTTTGCGAAATGTAAGCATATGCTGTTCTCTAGGTCATCATTCTTTTCGACAAAATACATTATAGGTGGCAATGTTCTTGAATCGGTGGATTCGTTTGTTGATCTTGGTGTTCTCTTGGACAGAAAATTGAATTTCAACTCCCACATAATAACGATGGTATATACGGCTTATGCCGTCCTGAACTTTATTAAACGTTGGGCAAAGGAATTTTCAGATCCCTGCGTTACGAAAAATCTTTTTACTTCACTAGTCCGCCCTATTCTCGAATATGGATCTGTTGTTTGGGACCCCCAGTACAATTTGTATGTTAATATGATTGAATCGATTCAGAAACAGTTTCTCATTTTTTGTCTGAGAAACGTTCCATGGAACGCGAACCATAATCTTCCTTCGTATAGCAGTAGACTAGCATTGATCAGATTGCCGACTCTTAGTAGTAGACGTACCATGATAACTCTATTACAGTTATGAAGATTATTGATGGATGTAAGTATATGTTCTGAATTTCTGTTATCTAAGATTTTCATAAATGTCCCATTGAGACCCACGAGGTACTATAACCTCATTCACATCGAGTTTCAGCGTTCGAATTATGCGTCCTTTGATCCAGTTAGGAGAATGTGTCGTGACTTTAATGAGCTATATCAGTTTATTGATTTCACTGGTAGTTGGGAAACTACACAGTCTAGGATAATTTGTCATTTGAACCGATTGCATTAGTGCTATATATTCCTTTACATATGCAAATTTACTTTATCCTTACTATCTGTCTGTCTGTCTGATTTATAATTTGGTTTTCGTTTTGCTCGTAATTATTATTTATTATGAAGTCTGTTATATTAATATCTCGTGATGTGCTTTTATACTTATTTATGTGAGTGTAATACCAACTGGTGAAGAATTTCTGTAGGTGGTTGCAACGTGTGAACTTATGATCCTTGCTCTCCCGTTATAGACCGGTCTATAATGTGTACGTTGTTCTCACGTTATGGGGACGTGGCCCTCTCGGTCGGTAGGGGCGGGTAAGAGTGGCGGCGATGGATTCCCGCGATTAAAAAGAAAAATTATATAGCGAAAGGAATTCGTTCCAACCGGAAAAAATTACATGAGGTGTCAATCATGTAATTTTTTCTTATCTGTAATTAGTCGTGTTTCGGTTACAAGCAACCGATTATCGCTTGCTAAGTTGTAAAGAAAACGGCTGTTTAGCGAAAAATGATTTTATTCAAAAATATGAAAAAGGGTTGAAAACGGTAAAAGATGTAAAAAAAAATTTGTTTAAACTTAGCGAAAATGATTCGCGTCGCCAAGTTCTCGCTAAGTCTTCGCTAGGTGCTCCATACAAAACAAGCGATTATATTAGCAAGCGGTGTAACCAAAACACGCTTATTGTTAGTATACATTTATGTTATAGTTATGACAGCTATTTTACTACACAAACAAAAAATTATTCCGTTGTTGTTTTCATGTTGGATGTTTTGTTTAAAGTCTCTATCTGCTATTATTAAAACAATTATTTTTAACATCCAAAGTTCATATCACACCATGCCTAATGTCATAAATTTGCTGAGACAGATACTTACTCTAGGCATGTGTTACTCTATGAGCTGAGCTGCTACAGTGGCCTTCGCTGAAAAAACGTGTTGCCAATTCGTGAAACAACCCACCTAAAAACTCCTAATTAAAATTAAACAAAATACGAGTTTTCCTTGATTTGTTTATACGAGTATAAATTCCACAACACAGGCACAACAAATCGCCCCAAATCCAGGTGGCTCTTATGGTTATTACGATGATAAATCATAATACAAACGAGGACTTGGTAAGAGCTTTCAATGCGTTTCAAGATGTTTTCAAAAGGATTCTCATGACAAAACAAAACATCCGAAAGGACTACGAGTACAACCAATGAGTTCACTGCAAATACAAACAAAACCGCCCCACAGTCAATAGGAAACGCAACGCAACTCAACTCCAAGGCATAGAAATTCAACACCTAAATAAAAGAAAGGGAGAGCTCACACATCATGAGAAGTACTTGACCCACATACGAGTACCAACCAAGAACACTTGAATGCTAGAACTGATAAGGGAAGCGGGAAATGAAGGCTGTTTCGTCCACCCCACACTTCCTCGAATGCTATCAACACTCGAAGCTCTCAAGGAAGGAGCAAAGAATAGAAATTACTTGTTTGTTTATTGGGTGGAGGGGAGGGGGCAAGTGATTTCATTATTATTATTGTTTTAATAAAACAACGAAACGACCAATAAAACTTTTATAACAGACAATTACCATTAAATAATATGGCCAATTCGAAGTGATCGAAAATGGCCAACACATGCTCCGGCTGCAGATGATACAAGGATCACAGCGACATCCGCTGCATCCGAGTGAGTGCCTTGAACATGTGTTAACAAGCCAGGCATGCAAGAGGATGGATGACACAAACAATGCTTTTCTTTTCTTGGCTAGAATTTAGCATTGGCCAAATCTATACATCTATGTATCGTAGTATGTAGAATGTACAAACATTACGGCAGCCACGTAAGGGAAAGACACTTGGTCCGCTTTACCCAGCCAGCCAGCCAGCCTGCCAGCCAGATCCGTGGTGTTCGAGTCATGTAGGTCTTTGTTTATGCAACAGCAGAGTTTGCATGCAACAACACCAGGCTCTTTGTCTCGATGGTGGAAAGTAAACACGTGTTGCACTCTGGAAATCGTGCGAGCGCAATCAATTCCAGATCATGTATTAATTGCACGATTTTATTGCAAGTCTTTGTTGGAATTTCTATGTTATCCTAATGTACAAGGCACCTTCCTTTCTTGTCTCCGGTCGCATTGTAATGGCTGTCGGATCTCTGATGCTAAGGACATGCATTTGAATGTATGTTCCAGTTGTATTTCGTTCCATTTGCAAGATGTCCGATACACAGTCATTGCAGCGATCAGCGTGAATGCCAGCCAGCTCATAAAGCTTACTGAGCTGACCATAGAAACACGTAGCATTTAGGACATGATATTGGAAATCTCCAAAGGGGAATTCGGGAAAATTGAATTGCGTATGTTGTGGTCCATAAAAAGCGAAAATTGCAAAAAGGACAAAACAAGGAGTTATCCTTAACACCAGTTTAAACTTTTGTATTTCTGTGGGTTTTAGGAGAGTAAAATGATTCCGTTGAAGAAAGCGGGCTATGGAGGTAATACGGTTTAAATCCGGTAAAAATTTATCAAATTTAGAATTCATTGATCTCAAACTGTTGAAAAATAGGCATAGGCTATTTAAAAAAAAACAGATCTCACTAGGTTAAGTATACACTTCGTTACCCTGAAACGAAATCTCAGATAAATTCACTTCGTTTAGAGAATGGAATTGCGTTGACACAAACAAATCACTTGCTTTGTGGTAAAATCGATTATCAGAACAGAAATACATGTACACCAAACGAAATTCAGGCTGAAAAAAACGGCCTATGTAACATATTGTCCTAAACATATGCAGCAACCATATATATATTTGGAACACACTTCAAACATTCATATGTCTGCAAGTCCCAAACACACTTGTATTGGAAGGCAAACAGTAGCATGTTCACTTTACTTTTCTTCATACCGAACATCCATATACTTACACGGAAGCATTCGCGTGTTTCCCCCAAACTTCCATATAATTACGTGTAAACATATGCGTATTTCCTCCCAAACATAATAATATTTAGAAATTAATTATTGTTTGAATTCAATATATATGTATTATTTATTATAATTATGTAATATAAATCCACATTTATAAATAATTAATACAAAAAATTAAAAGGTTTAAAACGGCCCCTTTTTGCATTTACTTTCATTGAATGCATTATTTGTTTTTTTTTCATGAAGTGAGAATCTGCAGCTCTTTTGTTCTCCTTTCTTTGTTGTCTCTCACGTTTTTGTTTTCAGAAGGTTTCAGCTTTGCATTGGTTATCACTATGCGTATGTACACAAACAATATAATTATATACAAATCTAGTTCATGCAAGCCAAGCGTGGACTAATTACTTGTGCTTTTTTTTATTATAATTCACAAACGGTTCGCCATTTCGATTTTCTCAGTAATGGCTCGGACAGACAAAGGGCTTCACGGTGTTGTCCTTCCCCGGTTTCTTGCATCAAAATCGATTCTCACTTTGGCCTTTGTTTATTCTTTTTTCACTGATCAAGGGCTTTTGATATCCTCTGTCCGAATATTTATGAATAACTGAGTGAGAGAACAATGCAGATATACAGTTGCACACTTACAATATAGACTCTCGTTGCCCCTCTTTTATTCTCTTACTCTCGAGAGAGCATAAACAGTGAAACAAACAAAGCTGTATTTGCGTCCCAAAACACATATATATTTGGATCGCAAACACATATATTATAACATATTTATCATTGTGTCTTAAACATGTAATATTGAATAACAAACGCAATGCGTTTGCACACAAGTATATTATACTTGCGACAAGCTCCAAATACACGTTATATTTGCATCCAAACAACAAAAACCGACAGATTTTTCAACGTGTATATTATGTCCTTTCTTTATTTAAACAGAATATACAAATTTAAAACAGTATTACAATACAAAGTTTAAATAAAAGGTTCACGAAGAACATAGGGCGTCAAAATTTGGTTGTGCACAGGAGCCGGAAAAGTTGCAGGAAAAGTTAAAGGGTTGTTCGTGGTGTAGGGCAACATCCTGGTCGAGCCGTTCCTGCTCTTTACTAACCACTACGGATCTAGATTGGTAAGTCGACAAAAATTACCTCCCTAATACAGGGTGTAAACCTGCCTAGAGGTTGCTGACAGCCCCATAACACTATAATCGGATTCGGGGGTCACTCGTCTTAAATTACAATCATTATAGAAACTACGAAAAATTCAGAGAATCGAAATATAGTAATTCTAACCTCAATAACACATTCCCTATAAACGAAAAACATTTCCATTAATTATACTCTCGTTTACCCCAACTGTGTTATGGTTACTCCAAAGTAATGCGAGAAACGAAAAATGTTTCTGCGACAAACTGTTTCTTCGTTCAACGCAAACGAGTTTTATTTCCCTGCATAGGATTTATTTTGCATGGATTTGTACTATTCCGGGCCGAATAAAGGAAGTTGCAATTACAGGATTTGGATTGCAAAAATCGTTCTACGGGCCAAGTCGAATAAATACAGAAAATATTTAAAGAAAACTGTAAACTTATACCCTAACGCAATGCACTCGAAATAGAAACGAGATGCAATTCTACATTTCGAGAAATGTTAATACAATTTGGTTACTTTTTCAAAAATGCAAAGATGGTGCTATCGACGATCTGCGATGGACAGGTCATGGATGTACAAGGAAAAATAACTGTAATAGACTGCGACATCAGGTCTCAAGGTTCAACCCCGTGAGTGAACGCATATGCGGCATTCGCATAAAAGAGAAATACTTTAACATATCGCTAATTTGTGTACATCCCCAGGCGCACAGTGGGGCCGATTGGAAAATACACGATAATAATATCACAACTTTTAAAGTATTGTTCTGATCATTTTGGAATCTACTAGACATTGGTAGACAAGGGGTCAGGCTTTTGGAATATTGCATTTGGAGACACCCTGTGCCAACACAGTTGGTGCTACAGGGTGTCACATTTGACCATTTTGGTTATGTTTCAACTTTCAAAGCCTGGTACCTTGTACCTTCTCTACAAATGTCTGGTACACTCCAAAATAATTAGACCAATATTTTAAAAGTTGTGATATTATTTCTGTGTATTTTCTAATTGTCCCCACTGCGCAACGGAAGAAAAAGACGATGACACCAAGGACATGTTTTATGAGCGCCTAGAAAAAACATATGACGGCTGCTCTGATCATGACATTAAGATTGTTCTAGTTGGTTTTAATACTAAAGTCCGCAAGGAAAATGCCAGCACCGAAAATATATATCACATACAAATATAACCTTTCAGCTGCCAACATTTTTAATTTCTATTTCACACAGCAAAATCGAAATTGTATCTTCACCACACAAATATAAATTCAACACAATTTACCAATGAACACACAGCCTTATTGCTAAATACCCGCTGTCTTTGTAACTTAGCAATAATCGCTTGCATGTTACCAAAACACGACTAGTAAAGGGTGTCTCAGAAAGAATGCACTTTTTAAATTTAGTGATTTTTTTTTTGGTCAAGTGGCAACTCTGATATTTAGCAGTTGTCACATAGGTTTCGATTATTAAAAATGGAGCGCTTTATGAAAGAACAACGCGTTATAGTTGTGAAAACTTATTTCAAAAATGTGGATAGATGTGCTGAGACCTCTCGCAAACTTCGAAGAATTTTCAATCGAGAAAGTCCACCTAAAGTGCCAACCATTCGAAGAGTGGTCAAAAAAATTTTAAGAAACTGGGTCGGTGAATTTCAATTTCATTTTATTCATCCAAAATTAATTTTTTAACAATATTCACATGTGTACATTACTTTTGTGAGTTTTATATACATACTATATATTTCAGCAAATTTTATATGTATCAGATTAGATTTTTGGTTTAGTTTTATTACAATAATTACATTGGTAAAGGAAAAATAGGGGAAAAACCCTTAATTAAATAATAAAAAGAGAAAGAGGTCTCTTGAAAACATTGCTGGTGTAAACGAGAGTGTTGCCGAAATCCCGAAACCATAAATTCGGCATCGTTCTCAACAACTTCAAATTTCACGAAGCACTACGCACAGAATTTTGACAAAAGACCTCCACCTTCATGCGTGCAAAATTCTGCCTACTCAGGAGCTCATACCAGCAGACCATGGAAAGTGCCGGCAATTCGATCAATGTGTATGACTGATATATCAGTATTGTCAAAAAGTCATCTTGTCATCCGATGAAGCACATTTCCCTTTGATTGGCTTCGTGAATACACAAAATTGTCGAATTTGCGGCTCAGAAAATCCTCATGCAATCCATGAAAAACAAATGCATCCACAACGGGCAACAGTCTGGTGCGGGTTTTGGTCAGGCGGCGTCATTGGGCCTTACTTTTTTGAAGGTGAGGCCGAAATTGCAGTGAATGAGAACGGAATTTGTTACAGGAACATGGTAACGGATTTCGTGTGGCCTCAAATGGACGGCATTTATCTAGACGACATGTGCTTTCAGTAAAACGACGCCACCTGCCACACCGCGCATGAAACAATCGATTTATTGGAGCAACGATTTCCATAATAAATTATCTCAATAAATTCTGATGCCAACTGGCCACCAAGATCATGCGATGTAAGGCCGTTCGATTTCTTTCTTTGGAGTTTTGTGAAATTTCGGGTTTATGCGGATAAACAAGAAACAAGTCCTGAGCTCAAATCCGAGATCTAACGCGTCATCGGTGAGATACAGCCACATCTCGGTGAAAAAGTCATGAAAACAATTCATCAAAAGAGTAATGACCTGTCATCAGAGCCGTGGGGTCCATTTGACGGATATTTTATTTCATACTTATTCGGAACATGTTTTCTTTACAATGCAATAAAAAATCACAACTATCTCAAAAAATACGTGTTTTTATTTTAAAATGAAAAAGTGCATTCGTAGTGAGACACCCTTTATTGCTGGGAGGTACTCATTTAATAATTGTAACTGACCAGTTTAATAGTTGGATGTAATTATATTTTGATTTGACTAATCATATACTAATGGCGTCTGATCATAATAATATTAAAGAGTTGTTCACACTATTGGTGGTCGAAATAAAAAAATTCCGTTTCCTATAATATCCCATGAAGGGATTGGGGAGAGCTTCTCACAACCTGTGAGCTTTCTAATTTGTCACTCACTGATTGGGACCTACAGTTTTACACCGATTCCGAACCGTATTTTGAGACGCTTTTTCATGGCTAAGTACTCGATAGTGTCGCCGTCACTATGCGAGATGACCGCCGCCGAATGAAATTTAAGGTGGTCAGAGCAGGGATCGAACGCAAGAGTAGCGCTCACTAACCATTGCACCACCGACGGCCATGGTTAAATAGTTGAAATTGTCAAATATACCTTCTAAACCGAACTTAATCCGACGTTCATTTAGACACACGCAAATTAAAAGAAGTGAATTAAATTTAGTTACTTTTATTTAATTTAAGTCGCTCTTGACCAATTATATACATTTTTAGGTAGACACCACCAGTACATCCTTGTGTGCCATCTATTAACGTGTTTTAATTATAGTTATTCCATTCATTACATCGACTCATAAGGAACAACTCTTCAGCTGTTGTATCGTTCCCTCTTTGGCGTCCTGTGTACAGATATCAACTATGCCAAAGCGTTTAATTGCAAGAGAGTGTTTTGAATATTTGTGTCTGTGTATGCTGGCATTGTTGCTGGTGTTGTTGTTGTTGTTGTTTACCTGTGAAATTCATATAATTAAATTTAATTAAAATTTAATTGAAAAGCTCTTCCTGCGACCGAACGTGTGTGGTTTGGAATGAGCTTTAACGTTCACACGTTCATATAAATACACACACACATACAATTCATTCGTTTTAACATTTTCATCTATGCATATGAGAGCGCTAGCATTGTATGTGTTGCAAGTCGCTGTTATAAATACTTGTACACCCACAAACAAAAATTGATTTTTTGATTTTTGAATAATTGAGACTTCTACACTTTTAAGTTTAATTAGTGTCGTTCGAATTTCAATTGCGTTCCTTTCAATTTCTACTGATATATTTTAAATTGAATTTTTATTAAATTAAATTACAAATTCCAATGCCATCTTCCCAATTTCTAATGAAATTCCAGCATTGATATTTATTAAATAGAGTGTTTCAACTTCAATTGATATTTTTTTAATTTCAATTAACAATTGGGTGCCAGAAGACTTGTTTAAACCACCATATTGTAAATACTCTTCAAACCAATTAGTGTTGGACAGTGTAGCAAGTAGCACACACACGTACATACGTACACACCTATTCACGTATTATATTTGTGTTACGTTATTCAACTTTTAGCGGATAATAACGTCAGTCTGTTGACAATAACCATTCAGGTGATATTTAAAGCAAACAGTTTCCGCAAAACCACAAAACACATGTTGCTTAAAGAAGAAGCACTTTTAATTATTCAAATTGAATTGAATTCAACTCCCATCATCAGCGAGCGATTAAATCAATGAGGAGGCAGGCGACACTTGTCTAAAAACTCGTGAGTCAACATCAAAAGAACAATTACGTGCATTAAAGACGCTGCTGCGGTGGAACCAAAATCACAAAGCATCAAAGCCAGAACTTTAAATTATATCTTAAGCAACAAAAGGACTTAGTGTCAGTAGCTGCCATAGTGCCCCGGCTCTGTCGGAATTTGACCTAAAAAGAGAACTTGAATGGATGGTTTGGAAAAATAGTCCATAATTTACTACTTTGTTGTTTGTAAAGAAACTCGGATGATTTATCGTTTCTCTATGAATGTGTAACACTTTCACTATGCCCCCACACACACATCCACAGGCACGCATGATGTGCGCTACCTCCCGGACTGCAACACTTCCGGAACAAGAAAACAAAACGTGAACTATTTTGATCAGGTCGTAAATTTACTGAAATGAGCCATTATTCGCTTTCAAAGAGCAGCTAACACACTGTTATGTTGCAATTTGGTTTAAGCCAGCGGCAGTTGCAACAAAAATCATTAAGAGCGCATTGGCCCTGTTATTGTGTGGCACATCCTTTAATGTCAGCGAAAAAAGAGAGAAGTGTTCAACGCTAATATTTTAAAGATGTGAATAGAAAACTAAAGTGAAGTCCACGGAATCCACAAGGACTTTATTCGAAAATATTGAAATATTCATAGAAGATAAATAGACGACATTTCCAAATAAAGTCGCAGGATGTTGAAAGGTTAAACATACGCGGGCATAAACATACAAAGGAATATTTAGTTCACCGCAAAAGGAATTTTAGACAATTAAACTTCGTTTGAGGAATTTATTTGGGGCAAATTAAATCACCAATTGTGGCACAAATTTAAAGCGTTTTAAGGCTATATCACATCCGACTAGAAATCGGAAGCTGTCAATAAACAAAACTAACTGCCTTCTAAGGGTTAATAATGAATTTTATCATATTTCATCTTTTATCTAGCACTTGGGCTAACATTTGTGTTTTGGAGTGTTCGGACACATATAGTGAAATTTTATGGCGATAAAATTTGTAGAACATTTTGACACGCCCCCGTCATTTTGGAGCAGTGTTTTGCGAGATTTCAAAAAAAAAGGAAAAATTATGGTTATACGTGACAGTTAGAGGGTTAATTTGTTCCACAAATATGTTTATCTGAATCTTTCCTATACAACTTCCGAACAAACTTTGTACCTCAGAAGTAAGGAACACACAATTTTGAATGTCGATATGTTGCAGGAAGGTTCCGAGGGGCGGAAACTTTGACCCGCCCTAAAAAAAATTCTGATCAGATCTGGTAAAACGCCGATTTTGTATTTTTTTTTAGCCCTTTCTACCAGAATCCGTTGACAGAACCCCATCATTGTGAAAAAAATTTATTTTTGTCTCACAGTGTTATTAACCTCATATTAAACTAGTGTACATTTTAATGCAACACTGTTAGTTACTAAAAGAATTCAACCATAGTAAAACACACACACACAAAATCAACTGTTTGACAGATGGAAGCCGATCGAAAATTTTCTGACGCGTCTCCGCCGCCAATAAAATTTTGAATCACACGCTGTCGTCGATATAATTGGCTGTTATTGCACGCTGAAAACGAACGGCATCTCTAACATATTCTCCCAAACATATTATGCAGGAACCATGTATATATTTGGAACACACTTCCAACATTCATATGTTTGCAAGTCCCAAACTCACTTGTATTTAAATGCAAACAGTAGCATGTTTACTGGCAAACATATATGCTCTTACGTGTCTTACGTGGGAACATATGCGTTCTTCATCCCAAATATCCATATACTTACGTGGAAGCATTCGCGTGTTTCGCCCCAAACCTGCACGTACTTACGTGGAAGCGGATGCCTATTTCCTCCCAAGCATAATAATATTTTGAAACGAACTATTCTTTGATTTCAATATATATCGGCTGTTTTTTATAGAGTGTAACAAGTTTAAATCATAATAGAACATAGTAATATATTTTTGATATCAATGAAACGGTCTTTATTGGATAGAAAATTTTATGACATTAATGTGTAAATATGATTTCGGCCATGTAGCCGCCGCAGCTGGCGCGTACAGGGCGCAATCTGGAACACCAATTTTCACAAACTTTCGCAACATTTCCGGCCGTATCTCACCGATAACTCTTCGAATGTTGATTTCCAGGTGTTCAATTGTTTGTTATTTATCGACGTACACAAGTGACTTTACATAACCCCAAAGAAAATAATCCAATGGGGTTAAATCACACGATCTTGGGGGCCAATTAATTGGGCCATTTCGTGAAATTATTTTTTCGTCAAAAGTTTCCTTGAGTAAATCAATTGTAGCGCCCGCTGGGTGGCATGTGGCTCCGTCCTGTTGGACCCACATTAATTGAGGTACGAAAAAACTTCGAATCATGTTCCTATACCGTTCACCATTGACAGTAACATTCTGACCATCATTGTTTTTGAAGACATATGGGCCAATGAATCCGCCAGCCCATAAAGCGCACCAAACAGTAATTTTCTGTGGTTGTAATGGTGCTTCGCCAAAAGCTTGTGGATTCTCCTCACTCCAAATGTGACAATTCTGTTTATTTACGTACCCGTTCAACCAAAAATGGGATTCATCGGAAAATAAAATTTTGAATGAAAGTGCACGATAAGTTTGACGAACAGAACCATTATTTTGATTAAAAATTTCCACAATTTGCACGCGTTGCTCTGGTGTAAATCGATTCATAATGAAATGTCAAAGCAAACTAAACAAAAAGCAACTATCAGCTGTTAAATGGGTGGTCAAATAAAGCAGTGATGCCAACTCAACGTTGTATCACTCTATATAAAACACCCGATATACAGGGTCCGCCAACGGATTAGTATGTTTTTCAAATGGGTAGTACTCGGCGTCTGGGCCCCTCAGAGTGGTGGGGTTGGTCTCATTGTGTTCACAACGAAGGGGAGTTTTTTTCAGGTCAGTACTCAAAATGGTTTGGACCATGCAGCAACGTGTTTTCGCCGTAAGTCGTTTCTTGGTTAACGGATCGATCGTCCAGACTCAGCGTGACTTCCGTCGGCATTTTAACATTCCCCACCGCGGAACTATCCCCAATCGGAATTTAATAATGGTGTGGGTGAACAATTTTAACGGAACGGGAAGTGTTCTGAGAAGAAGAACGGGAGGAAATCGAACTGCACGAACTCCGGAGAATATTGACAGAGTCAGGGTCGCTGCCCTCCAGAGCCCCAACCGTTCTGTCCGACTTCGTGCGTCCAATCTTAATTTGTCTCAGACAACTGTGCGTCGAATTTTGAAGGAGGACCTCAAATTCCATCCATACAAGTTGGTGATAACCCAGCAATTGTTAGAAGGGGACTACGACCAGCGTAAATTGTTTTGTGAGCAAATGCAATCGGTGTTCAACGACAACGACAACATCACTCTTTTCACGACTGATGAAGCGCATTTCCACCTGAATGGATTCGTCAACAGACAAAATTTCAGATACTGGGGGGCAGAAAATCCAAGAGAACTTCATGAAAAGCCTCTGCACAGCCCTCGTGTTACAGTGTGGTGTGCCGTCGGGAAGAATACAGTCATTGGCCCTTATTTCTTTGAAGAAAACGGTGTGACAGTCACAGTGAACTCCAATCGTTATCTCACCATGTTGAATGATTTTTTTTTCCCTGAACTCCGACGAAAACGTATCCCATTGAGAAATGTTTGGTTTCAGCAGGATGGAGCGACTTGCCATACGTCAAATGCCACAATGACCATCCTCCGCCAAAAATTTCCTGGTCGCCTTATCTCTCGACGCGGTGATGTCTCCTGGCCCCCCCGGTCCCCAGATCTGTCCCCTTGCGACTTTTTTTTGTGGGGATACCTAAAAGAGAGAGTCTACAGAGAAAAGCCGAGGACCCTGCACGAGTTGAAGGAAGCCATCAGTGAAGAAATCCGACGAATCCCTCGGGCCATGTTGGGCAGTGTGGCTACGAGCTTCATCTCGAGACTCGATTCATGCATTACTGCTGATGGCCGCCATATGCTCGACGTGAACTTCAGAACGTGACTTTATCATAAAAATCCCCCTTCTTGTGAACATTTTAAGACCAGAAATAAAAATATATCTGCAAAAATGATCGAGTTATGTTTTTTTTAAATCAGTACTAATTCGTTGGCGGACCCTGTATATACGAGTATTATTATAAATAATTTTATCAATATAAATCAACATTTATAAGTAATTAATAAAAAAAAATTAAAAGATTTAAAACTGCACTTTTTACATTTACTTGCATTAAATGCATTATTTGTTTTTTACATGAAATGGGAATCTGCTGCTCTTTTGCTTCTCCATTCTTTGTTGTCTGTCACTTTTTTTTCAGAAGGTTTCAGCTATGCGTTGGTTATCACTTTGCATTGGTACACAAACAAGATATTTGTGTACAAATCAAGTTCATGCCAGCCAAGCGCGGATTAAATACCTGTGTTTTTTTATTACGTTTCTTTCCTAAATTACACGCACATTCAGGAATATTTATGACGCACTTACTGAGAAAATAATAATCTTTTTTTCTCTTGATCTCGAGATAGTATAGACAGTGGAACAAACACAGTTGTATTTGTATCACAAGCATAAATATATCTGGGTCGCAAACACATATATTATAACATATTAATCATTGCGTCTCAATTATGTAATGTTGAATAGCAAACACAATGTGTTTGGACACAAGTATATTATATTTGCGACAAGCTCCAAATACACTATATATTTGCATCCAAACAACATAAAAAAGAGATTTTTCAGCGTGTGGTTGACTGATTTGAGCGACTGATCCAATTTTAAAAGTTCCGTCATTTCAAAAACTTCACAAATTTGTACAAAACTGGCAAAATTTCAATAATTTTGTCTCGGCGAGGTGTTGGTCTAAGCAAGTGTTGCCAACTGAAATGCCAGTTTAATCTCAAATTGGGTGGTGTAAATGGCAAAAATTAAAGATCGCTAAACTGGCCGCGATCAACTGCGGTCTAACTGCGATATTACATTTGAAATTTTTTAATTACAAATTTATTTTGGTCTACACCGACCACGATTAGCACAATTCGAAGGTAAGGTAACGTAACTGATGTTTCCTACACGTGCGCCCCTTTTTTCGACCCGCTGTATCCCTACGAACTAAGACAACTTTTCACCCACTATGATGGCTCATAGGGGTGAAAATCGGATCAGTTAGAAATTGACGTTTCTTACTACACTATTGTTTCCCCTACCCTCTTCTATAAATCGTCCATAGATATGTTTGCTCTATCTCATAACTAAAAAATTATAGGTGCCAAAAATCCTAGGGCAAACAAACGAGCATGTGGTGGTTTAAGGGTTAAAGAAAAGAGTAGCAACTGAAATGAGAGATCACTTTCGAATGTATGCATGTGTGTGGAATGCCTTATTTGGTTAACACATGTTTACAAAAGATTTCTGCATTTGCCGTGAAAGTAAATGGGGGTAAATGAAATTTCGTTTACAATAATAGAAACTACTTTTACGGCTAAAGATTCTAAAGAATTTTCGAAAATACCAACTTCTCGCAGATTTCACCAAGTGATTTCTAAATCTTTAACTTACGCGACTTTAGCTGCTGATAGTTTTATTTCGTTTTGACTGCAGCTATTCTCACGATGATCTCAATTAATATATTGAAGAGATCGCATGATAGGATGTCGTCTGCCGTGTCTCGTACAACATGATTCGGTGAGATCTTTACTGAGGATTTCGTGTCGGACAGTGTCATTATTCAAAAGCGTGTCAGCTTAGGTCCGATATAGCTCCGAGATACATAGATCCGATATAGCTTGGCCCAGTTTTCCCCTTATAGGGCTACCGAAGGCAGCCTTATAATCTACAAAGAGGTAGTCAATTTGTTTTTCGTAGGTTTTCTCTAGGACTTGTCGTAGTGTGAATATCTGGTCGATAGTTAACCTAAAGCCACAGTTATAAGGTTCGATCCGGCCTCCAACAAACGGATTTTGTCCTTCACACATTACGGATAGATAAAAGGCTTATTCCACGATAGTTGGTACATATATTCGAGTCGCCTTTTTTGAAAAGAGAACACACTATTTGTCTAGCCAGACTATGCACACGAGCTGATTCAAGTACCTTTCCAACTCACAACAGCCAGTCTTGAATAGCTCACCCGGTTGTCCATCAGAACCAGCAGCCTTGTTGTTCTTAATCCGGGAAATTGTAGTTATAATTTCATCTACATTGAAGTCTTCTGGGGCAAGTAAAGCTGAAAAGTTATCTCTCCATATTCCCAACATACTCTGCACATCTGTAACAAGATTCCCGTCCTTATCTCTACAAAAGGGGGGCCCTGATCCATTTCCGTTGCTTTAGCTTTGCACTTTTCTGTAGAATTTACTGGTCTCATCCTTCCTTCTGTAATATACAATTTCCTAACTCTCTAGCTTTTTCCACAACCGTTTTTTCTTACTAAACAAACGGGTTCCTCTTTCCTCTGCTCCTTATACCACTCTGACGCCGCTGGCGTTGCATCCGGCTTAAGCGTTGCCATACGTGCAGGGTTCTTTTGATTACTTGTCGTGCGACACTCTTCATCGTTCCATGGTTTGTTCACTGCACTTCAGGATAATGTGGCGAGGATGCGTTGTGCGCAAGTAGCTGAGTGAGTTCCTCTGCATAGGCCGTGGCTATCTCTGGTAATTGCAGCTTTCCGATTTCCAACTTCCAATGTAATATATCAAGCTACAAAAACGTTATATTTGAATTCAGACAACAAAAATAGAAAATTTTTTCAGCGTGTGGGTAATGATATGATTTCGAGGACGTCGGCAGATCCTTGTGGCTCACATAAAATACTATGCAGTACTAAATTCGTACTGGCAAGTGGACGGCAGTGAGATATGAGCCAATCCTCCTTCCCAATGTCGTTACAAGGAAAGGTAAGAGACTGATTGATCTAAAGTTCTTTGGACTAGACATGAGCCAATACTCTATGCCGATGTCTTCATAAGGAAAATAAGAGACTGATTGGTCTGAAATTCATTGGACTAGCATATGATGATTTTCCCGTTCTTATATAAAGGCGTTTATATACGTTAAGTACCCAAGAAGCCAAATACCATCAGCGTCAGGTGATTTGAAGTGTTTCAAACTTCCTATTTGTAATGTTGTAATGTTTTATAAGTCACGATATTGCCTGCAACGTGCGAGAGGACGTGATGGGTCGGTGATTCCGATGCTATGACTTTGAACAAGTTTCCTGGGACGTGTGTGTTAAGCAGGAAGTTTAACGGGTCCACACTCTATGTCGCCCAGCGCCTGTTATGTTCTTTCAGATATTCAAGAGAGGTGATGTCTGAGGCCTAATTTTTGAGTGGAAAATCATCTTTGATCAACGATCAAACATAATTTAAACTCTGAATTCCCTTTTTAGTTTAATAGTTAATTGCTGTTTAAACAGCAATTGGGCATTTAAACTACGATCACCATCCTAGTTGAAATAACAATAAAAACGTATCATTTAAATCGTAGAGCAGTTAGAACTTTATTTCATTAAATATTTTGTATTTAATCACTTCACTTTTCTTTTGCAAATAGGGTCAATTTGATGCCTTGTAACGATTAGCCGATAAATGTATGAATACCGGTTATTTTTCGTAGCATTTGGTAGTGCTGCCAGATGGTAGTAAGATTATTTGACAAAGCACCGAAAACCTCTTTTAGTATTTAAAGTCAGATCAAACATAAATCAAAATCAACTGATTACCAATTTAAATAACTAGTCAAAAATTGGGCCTGAATGTTTCAGATTCGTTCTCAATGACGTCGCAGAATTTTCCCTAAGACCTCCTCTTTGACAAACTTGCCTCTTTCTTATATTCATTTAGCTTTGCTAGTATAAGTATATTGCGCATATTGATGTTTTAGATATGCTTAGATATTTTCAGACAAGTAGGTATTGAAACAATTCTCATTAAGTTAAGGCTTATTTGTCAATTAAAATGTATTAGTATACCCAAATACTTGTGTCGAAGGGGTGCTACTGATATGCCTTGGTGGTCACTAAGAGAGATATGTTCCCAATCGTTTACCAAAATCATCAGCTTCACAAGATATTGACAATTTTTTCAATTGAGTTATTGACACAAGTTAGTGACAATTTTTAATGAAATATTATCTCGAACCGGATTACGAATCAAAAACAGAAAACAACCTTCTGAATGAAACAATTAAAACAGGGCACGGAAATCTGTCCTCAAATATTAATTTTTTAATTTTAAATTAAGAATTTTAATTACGTTTTTCGCAATTGGAAATTTTAGAATTTTTTTTTAAATCAAAACTTATATTCTATTAAAATTGTAAATTTATTAAATTTTGCATAGAAATATTTCCTTTCCTATTATCCTTTTCGCATCGCCAAACGGAAACCGCATTTTCAATTTTTCTTTTCTCGGCATTAAGATGCAAAATCTCAGTTCTCAATATCAATTACTTCGTTTTAATATTATTTGAACAGCTCTTCATTTCATTTGGAAACAGTGTACTTCCTATAAATGAATAAGGCACTGCTCACCAGCCTTCCACTCGTCGCATTTTCCTTCCACGGTTGCTACACTTGTATTGTTTTGAGGAGATGCCAAGACGCATGTATCCTCTTGCGTTTGCAGCAATAAATTTGGGCCACTTGTGATCAAACACACAAAGTTCAGTTGAATAGAAGTGGCCCAAAGTAAACTCGTTTAAGTTTTTGGCATATTTACGCGTAAACAAAGTCATCACTGTAAGTAATTTGGCCCCCATTTTTACTTCCGTCATAGTGCAGTCAAATGTTGCAATATGTAGTATTTGTTATTTTACTCGTATGTCTTAAGCTTGGCAAGTCGACGTCCAAAAGTGTATGTTGGCATAAGGACCCATACAGTATTGGACAAATTAATAAGACCTTTTGCACATAAAGATGATGTTAATGAGCCGTCTTACACGTCTAGTGGTTATAACAATCTTTAATGAACATGCGTGTGTATTTATTTCAAATTTAAATTGTAATTGAATTTTTGGTCAAACCAATTCCCTTAACGCAATTCTATTTGCTGTCGGGATGGCAAATTGGAAATTTGTGGTTTCGTGTTTAATTTAATACTCATCACAAAAACCACGATTCCCAATCAGCTTTGCCGCTTGCGCTGGACACCACCATGGTGTACAACGCAGCACAAGCACCCGCAGAATATTCGAAGCCTAAAGCGAGTGTCGAGCTAAAAATTAATATTAACCAAGATCAGGACTTTTCGAATTTACTTAGTAGGAATCATAACACTGCAAAGGACAAGGCATTTAATACGTATGTTTTTGCGGGTAAATGTGGCGGCCCGTGTCCTGCTGCGAGGACACCACGGACTGGACAGACACTCGATAATACATGGAACATTACATGCCACAATATTTGACAAATATGTTTGAAACATAGCAAACTGCAATTAACAAAATAAAAAAAAGAAACGTTAATGAGAAATATTTGTTTGGTCTGCGAAACCGCAACATAAAATTATATGATTTATTTCAAATAAAACAACATGGAATCTAGTGCGAAAATAGTTGCGTGCGGTTAAATTGCGACAATAAGGGACAAATTGTTGCCATCTAAATGTCGGTGTTCCAAATTCCCAGAATCGATTGGAACAACAAAGGCGAAGTTCATGCCAAAAGAGTGTAAATTAATATCCTACTCTGATCTAATTTCGAATACATAATTTAAATTTTTTTAAACTAATAAAAAAGAAAGGTGCAAAATATGACGACGGGGTAGGAGATAGAGCAAAATGTATCCAAAGATCTAATCAATTGGTATTGAAAACATTATATTTGGTATTGACAATAAATCGAGTCAATTTGTGAAATTCGCCTTTGATTTGAAAAGAAAAACAATTGAAATTGAGATTTCCCTTAACAGACGTCCTTAGGAACGTCATTTATATACATTATGTGTTGGCATTTGACAACTTTTATTGTCAAAGTTGGGATTTTGTCCAATTAAAGTGCAGTGGACGCGAATTCTGTGGCCCGATGTTAATGTTTTTTCCGGTCCGATTTTCACACAGATGTTTTGGTCTTTAGTTTATCCATAATACTGCCAACATAAACCTTCCGACATACGTTGTGCTTGTCCTCACCATTTACATAAGCTCAAATTATACGCTCAACTTGGTTTATACAAGGTGGCGCAAAAGTAAACTTCCGATGTTTTTTGACTGTAATTTAAAAAAAAATTAAAAACTTTGAGTCTTCTTGTGGATTATTTTTATTTGGTCTTTTAATTTTTTTTACATAAAGTCGAGAATATGATGTCATGTAAATGGCCGCCGCCACAGTTGATTGTCATTTGAGCCCTTTTCATGGCATTTTCCATCACTTTGGCCAAAACTTCCGGCGATACGTCCTCACATTCTTGACGGATATTGTCTTTAAGAGCTGCAAGAGTCTGAGGCTTGTTGACATAAACCTTCGACTTCAAAAAGCCCCACAAAAAGAAGTCTGGAGCGGTCAAATGAGGCGATCTTGCTGGCCAGTGCAAATCGCCAAAACGGGAGATTAGGCGCCCGGGAAATGCATCCTTCAGCATATCGGTTGTGGCACGTGCAGTGTATGCCGTTGCACCGTCCTGTTGGAACCACATGTTTTCCAATCCCAATTCATCAAGTTGCGGCAAAAAGAACTCGTTGATCATTGCTCTGTAGCGCTCACGATTCAGTAACCGTTTGGTCGATGTCGACGGCGCATCCATGACATCCTCGGCTACAGCAGCAATATTCTCTGCAGAACGGCTACTCCGGGGTCTGCCACGCCTGGCAGCATCTCGTGTTGTGCCAGTCTCTTCGAGGCGAGGGGCTAAACGTCGCAGTGTTTCACCAGTTGGCGTTGGACGGCCAGGAAATCTGCGACGAAATTCACGTTGTGCCAAAGTCACCGACCGATTATTGGTCAAATAAATAGTCAGCAATATTCCGCGTTCTGGAGCAGTGTAGCGTAACATTGTTTATTAACGTGTATTTCGCATGTGTTTACTACACAAATGTCAAAACAGAACTGACATTAGGGGCCAATCGCAAAATTTATAGCATTTTATGATAGGAGGATTACTTTTGCGCCACCTTGTACACTTCGTCTATTCTAGAGCTGGTCTTTCGGAATGAGTGGATTATTGGACGATATTATCCAACGTTATATGTTGGAGTCCCCCTTTCTCAAGAGCAGAGTTGTAACTGAATCATTCATTTTTGATTTCAATACATTACGAATTAGCAAAATTTTGAATTAATTCTTTTCACCAAAAAAAAGAATTGAATGTCATTTGAATCAATTCAAACGAACTTGGTAAAATTGAATTGCAATTCAATTCCAACTCAAATGAATTTGCTAAAATGAATTGCAATTCATTTCCAATTCAAATTTTAATTGGCAAAATGAATTGCAATTCACTTCTAATTCATTTGAATGGAATTGATTTTGAATTAATTCAAATGAATTAGAAAAATGAATTGCAACTAATTTTCAATTCATTTGATTTCAATTGATTACGAATTAATTCAAATGAATTAGATTTACGAGTACTTATACTAGTCATTTTTCAAAATCAATTCAAATGATGTACAAATTTTATACCATTTAAATCAAAATCAATTCAATTCAAGTGAATTGGAAATGAATTGCAATTCATTTTTTTAATTCATTTCAATTAATTTAAAATCAATTGAATTCCAATGATTTGGAAATGAATTGCAATTCATTTGGTCAATTCAAATTTGAATTGGAAATGAATTGCAATTCATTTTTGCCAAACTCATTTGAATTGATTCAAATTCCATTCAATTCTGTTTTTGTATGAAAATAATTAATTCAACATTTTTGTAATTCAGTGCATGATGAATGATTCGCGAATTAATTCAAACAAGAATGATTCATTTGCAGCTCTGCTCCAGAGAGTCCCTGGACATATGAGGAGTCGCAGAACAACACGTGACTTTTTTTATTTTTTTAAAAAATGTTTTTTATGTCTGCATGAATTTGGTTAAATTCTACTGGAAAAAAATCTTAGTTGGATAATTGTCCTTCTCTTCTCATAGACTAGAGATTATAACTAGAGGTGGAAAAATTTCGTAATTTTATCGTACAATCGGATGAAAAAAATAATAAAATAAAATAAAAATATATGATCCAAGATTTCGTAAAATGTTATGCCGGCTGCTCCTATCCCGCTCGTGTCGACAATCGTTTGTCCGTGGACACTATTCATTCGTAGTATTTGCTCAATATTACCATTGTTCATCCTGTGGAAATTATTGTCACATCGCTGCAGCATTCGAAACTGTCAGCCGTATTGATGATTGTCATCCGTTCTCAATCTGTCGGTCATCGATATCAGTCCATTTTCGTCACAGGTTTCTTTTCGTAAATATACTTTTTTACACTCAAAGAAAAATTTTCGTCACCTACAAAAAATTGTAGACAACTAAATGTGATTTGAGGAATTTATTTGCGGCGGACGAAAATTAATGTTCTTCAGAAACAAAATGTCACGTATCGGAAGTACATTCGGAAGTTGCCGACTGGCTCTGTTTCAAATCCTACTAAACTCAAAAAAATTTTAATTTATTTCGTACTTCATATTAATTGTACCAAGATGCATCTATTACAGGTGAAAGCGTTAGAACAGCTGGTTTCATTTTTTTCTTGTGGTTGTGGTCCGACCTTGTCAACTGTTGTTTATACTTGTTCCAAGATGTATATAGTACAGGTGGTAGCGTTAAAATAGCAGACGAAATTTTTTCTGGTTCTTGTGGTTGTTGCCGAAAATTACAACAATTCCTCCTGATATAACCTGAAATAAATACATCTTGACAATTTCAAATGCCTTCAATTCCTACTGCTTCTACCTTACTTATTTTGCTATGAATTGTACAATAGAATACATGATCGAAATTTCAAAATGCTGGCGTAACAAAAATATTCTGTCAAAATGTTTAAATATAGTTTTTGAAAAAATAATTTGTTTTACAAAAATACACTAGGGATCGAAATTTCAAAGGCCGGTAGGAAACTATAAGTCCCCTCATATAATAAATTTTGTCTTTCCCATAATCAGCTCTTCAATGCCAATAAGAATGTTAAACTATTGTACAGTTAGTTTTCCATTCCTGACCAAATCTTGCTAGGATTTAGCGCACAAAAATTGCTACGAAAATTATTCTGCATGGGATTCATTTTGAATGGAAGTGTGTGCACCCTGTAATAGAAGTAGTTTTTTGAATTTTAAATGCAAATTTGTTTTGGTTCTTATACCAGGCACCATTGATTGCATGTCCTCGCATCTATCACCCGAGCTATCGCAGGCTTCATGCAAACACGAACAAGCCGTATTAAACCGTACTTGGTTATGAAGAACAGCTTGAAGATAAATCATGGTACGATGAAAGTGTTGCATGGCAACTGATGAACAGAAAGTTTCACGCATAGCAGTGCCTCTGTCATGTGCAACGCGAGCTACGGCGGAACAGTATAAGATGAAAGGAGACAGGAGAGTGTGTAAATTGAATCATACCGAAAAGTGAAAAGTCAAACCAATGGCCATGGATCAGGGTCCCTTTTGGTGCAGATAAGGACGAGAATGTGGTTTCAAATGCGTAGAGTTTGTTGGGGGTATGGAAAGGAAACTTTTCTGCTTTAACTGCCCTAGGAGACTCCAATGTAGATTCGGGAATTGAGCTAATATACGACTATGATGGCGATTAAAAAAAATTATTTCCCATTACATCCCATGAAGTGCGCTGTGCTTTTTCTAGTTTTAACACCCACTGATTGGGTTTTCGGTTTATGCGAATATTCTGATTTTAGCGAAACCGGTTTTCGGTTAAACTCAGGTGAATAAACCGGTTAACAAAATGGTTAACTATACCCTTTGTAAACGTCGATTATTTTTAATTCAGTCTCTTTGAATTTTGAGATCGACTACCGAGCAAAAAGCCATGAAATAGTTTGCCAAAATACCTCTCGGAACCGGTGTAAAACTGCAGACCCCAATCATAGTGTGTAAACCTATGCCTTTATGGTATATGATGGGAAACTAAAGTGTGGACCATTTATAGTTTGGATTTTCACTTTAACAAAATACTAATATAGACACAGCACCTTACTCGACCAACACCATTTTTCAGTACATTGTCCAATGCTTGGGCCTCTATTTCGTATTTGAAGGGTTCAGTGAACTCAGGATTCTTTGCGTCTTACGGCTTCAAAACGCAGCTGTGAGGAGGCCAATGGACTTCAGAGTTTCGGCTGATTGTGCTGTTTTCGAACACAGTGCGCAAAAGATCGATTGTAGCATTAGCTGTGTGATACGTAGCACCATCCTGTTGAAACTATACTTCGGCCTTGTCATCCTCTTCAATTTTTTGGAACAATTGCTTGCTCATTTTCGAAGAAAAATGGACCTATGATGGCAAAAACCTCACCAAACAGGCGTGACGACGTGAAAAGGAGCTTAATCGGAAAAGATTATTTTTCCGTAAAAAAAAAAGTGAAAACGTCAAATTGGATATAATGGGGGGTTCAACCGAAAAAACCGCTTAATTGAATCGAAATAGCCGGTTCTTCGAAAATATCACTTTTCACAGGGATCGAACCCACGTTCACACGTGCAAGATGGGAGCACACTACCATTGGACCACCGACAATTACAATGGCAACGGTTGCCCCTTTTAACCAATGTGACGATAAAACTGCAAATTTCCGGTTTAAAGAAAACAAAGCCGCAGATGTTGATTATCGTAACTACCGGCTGAGCTGTTCAAAGCTGGCGGCGGTGAGCTGGAACTGTGTATACATCATACAAAGCTGGTAGCGATGTGCTGGAAATGTGCAGCTCATATGGAAAATCTGGTTAGACGAATGCATGCGCGACCATTGGAGCTTTCGCAAACTGTATCCTGTATTTTAAAAAGGTGTCCCAAGTACCAACTACAGTGACAAAAGTCTTTTGTCCATTGAACAGAAGGTCCCTTTGAGCGTAATGTGCAAAAGACTAAAGCCAGTTGTTGCAGACCTGATCGTACCATATCAGTGTGGCTTTATACCCGATAAATCAAGGACCGACCAGATATTAGCATTACGACAAATCCTGGAGAAAACCCACGACAAACAAATTGGAACCTATCATCTCTTGGTAGATTCAAAGGCTGCCTTCGATAACGTGATACGCGGAAAACTGTATGATGCTATGTCGGGACTTGGTATTCCTGTTAGGCTGACACGCTTTGTAGAATGACTCTGACCCACGGGAATTCTTCACTAAAGATTGCAAAAGACCTCACTGAACAATTTAGTACGAAGCAAGGTCGTAGACAGGGCGGCAAACTATAGCGCGATCTCTTCAACATTTTAATTGAGAAAGACAAAGTTGCACGCAATGGAAAAACTCGTTCCTCCCAAACGAAACCTCAGACAACTGAAGTTCGTTTGGGGACTGTAGTTGGGAGAAACGAACTTCTGTTAATCCATAGATGTCATTTCGTTTGGGCGAACTGAAAAATTTTTGCCACAAACGAGTTATGAAAAATACAAGCAGAAAAAAATGTTTGCGAGAAACGAACAACGGATCCGATGACTGTACCTTCGGTTACAGCAACCAAATTGTAGTTGCTCCAAACTAAAAAACGTTTGCGAGAACTGAAAAACGTTTGCAGTAAACGAGTTATGAAAACTTAGAGCTGAAAAACGTTTGCGAAAAACGGTTCCTCCAACTGTTCTTTCGGTTACAGTAACCGAGTTGTAATTAAAACTTTTATTTATGGCTTCCATAAGCTTTGTTTGTTTAAATTTCCATCTTTTATGATTTTGTATTTACCCATAAGAGAGAATTCGTTTGCAACAACATGATACACATTTATATATGAGATTATTTGGGAGAACTACATGAACGACTGCGATTAATAAATTAATACAAATCAATAAAAGTTTTGTTGCGGCTTCCGAGCAATAAAAATGCCTAAAGCTGCTCGCGTATGCTGATGATGAAGACAAGAAAAATTGGGTTTAGCAGTAAATGAAGACAAGACAAAATTAGTGGTTTCGACCAACGGAACCTCCTCCCATTGAAGGAAAGGTTGAAAGTTGATAGCCTTTAAAATTTTGAGGTAGTGGACGAATTCAGTTACCTCGTATTTACTGTAAACAAACGCAATAACGTCAGCCTAGAAATCAAACGAAGAATCGTGCTTGCAAACAGGTGCTATTTCGGGCTAAGCAAACACTTCAGAGATAAGACCTTCTCTCGAGAAACACAACATCCAACTCTATCGAACTCTCATGCAACCTGTCTTGCTTTATCGCACATATCGCACGCTTGCATATCGCATGCTGACGAAACGTGACTGGGAGTCAGATGGGAGAATATATGGTCCCAGAAAACAAAACGGCGAGTATCGTCGTGGTACGAACTTCGGGCTGCATGAAAGGTATCGTGACCAGAGTTCGTATTTACCACCCATGAGTAACCCATACACATCGTCGTGGGGAATGCGTAATGAACGTTTACCCATCACCCACAGGGTATGGGAAAAATAAAGGATAGCTTCCCACGAAAATGAGGAATTTCCCATCACGATTACCCATTACCCTCAGGGAAAAGGGGTAAATAATGAGTAGCTACCAACGAAGATTAGTAATGGGTTACCCTGGGTAACCCATCCCCATTTTTGATCGAAAATATCAAAAAATTAGGAAAAATCTCTATATCTCGGAAACGGAGCGTCCAATTGAAAAATAACCAATTTTAGCGGGTTTCTAAGGTGCTCCAATTCGTGTGGAAGAATTTTTTTCGAAAAACCGGCAAAATAAGAAAATCGCTAAAATAAAAGGTGGTTATAAATCGAAAACAGGGATGCCATATTGGAGACACCCATTGGTTAAAACCTTCTATTTAGGTACAATTTTTATTATTTTTTTGATTGAACGCACTGTTTTCGAGTTAAAGCCACTTTTTCATTTAAGCAATTTTCTTATTTTGGCGATTTTTCGCAAAAAAATTCTTCCATACCAATTGGACCACTTTATGAAAACCCCATAGAAACCCCCAAAAATTGGTTATTTTTCTATTGGACGCCCCGTTTCCGAGATATAGTAATTTTTCCTAATTTTTTGATATTTTCGATCAAAAATGGGGATGGGTCACTTGGGTAACCCATTACCAATCTTCGTGGGTAGCTACCCTTTATTTTCCCCATTTCCCTGAGGGTAATGGGTAATCGTGATGGGTAATTCCTCATTTTCGTGGGTAGCTACCCATTATTTTCCCCATACCCTGTGTGTAATGGGTAAACGATCGCTACTCATTCCCCACGGCAATAACAATGGGTTACCCTGGGTAACTCATTTCCCACGAAATACGAACCATGATCCTGACATCGACGTAGTTAAGAGAACGAAAATAATTAGAATGGGTCAGAATGAAAGACGTATTCGAAGGACAGTGAAAAATTGGTCCACCAATACCAGGTGGATGCCTGCGAGACCCTGTTTTTAGTGAAATATGTTATCTCGTTTTGCAAGGCCGCTGGCGCATTTGGCTTGTTTGAGGCCACCTAAGTAATCCTTTTAAAAACATTTGTTTCTAGATCTCAATTTTGAAGTGTTAACATCTACAGGTGCGGGTAGGGGCTTAACTCAAAAAGTGAACACATCCTAACACTGTTTGCCCGACTGCGATCATAGATTGTTTGGCGTTAAACTCCTCCGAAACGGCTGGACCGCTTTGTATGAAGTGCATATCGGGTAGGGCTCAGAATCGACCAGAATCTATTTTTCATACCCCTAAATGATAAGCGTGACCAACCTCTATATAGAACACAGATTTGTCCGACTGCGAAACACAAATTGTCAAACTCTGAAAAAACACACACTGATGTAGCGGTAGCGAATAGTTGTCTTATGTGGGTGCGAAGCACTCTCAGAGCAAAGAGAATAATGATGTTGTTGTGCGTATATACATAGTCAAAAATGAGATAGCAAGAGAGCAACGAAAATTGTGTGAACTTGTGTAGCGTATGTACGATCATAACAATGTCTGTACGTGCTTTACATTCTCTGTTGCTTTACATTCTCTGTATTTTGTGGGAATAACACAAAAGTATTAAGCAAGAAAATAATGACACATCTTTAAATAATTTTAAGAATTAATATTATTTAAATGTAACGTCATCATATGATTGAACGCTGTTTTTTATTTTCCAATGTAACATTTACTAATGTGTTCATGGAAATCGAAGAGGTACCGTGTAACAAAAATGTGTTAACACATCGCCCGTGAGTTCGAACACTTATTCGTTTTTTTTTTGATGTGTTTCTGTTATCCAGAGATTAAGTATTTTTGAGCATCGGAAAGTGGAAATGTTATTTGTCAGCCCACCCACAATTTTTGCTAAATGAGTCTGCTGTTAAAATTAACACTCACACGCCTGGGTGATGTTATTTTTTGGTCCGATATTAAAAGAAGAAGAAATAAACAAAAATCCAATTTGTTTTGTCCAAGGACGTCATTTGTTTTGTTGTTGTCGTTTGTACTGTTGTTGTTATAACTGATAATTGTAGGCAAAAGAAAAGGGCCAACACATCAGGGCATTCCAGAAGCCAATAACATAATAATACATAATAAGGAGTGATAAGCGAGAAGACCCTAAACTGACAATCGCCAAATGCCGCACATTGATTTGCACAATTGAAGCGGAAGTTAATGGTATTGCTGTAACTAACACGCTGATGGGAGGGGAGGAAGTCTTGGCAATATGTCACCTATCATAAAAAGGTCTAATGTCGAATAGAGGATGAGAATCTATTGGTTTTGGGCCAGAACAGTTCAAGATAACTTTCCTATCATAACGACAAAGAACGACGAGAATCGCCATGAATGGAAACCAACGACAAATTGAAAACAATGACGAAGGTCTGCCAAAATGACAAGGACCAACAAATTGGTGTCCTGTCCTGTTCTGCTGAAAAGTAAAAGTTTTTAATGTGAAATGTTCGAGATGATGGAGGATTTTACTTGATTATGTATGAATGTGAGGAACACTACACCACTGTCCATTCATGGAATGTAATTGGAAGATATTCCGCGTATGAGTGATTATGGGTTGGGTGGCCAAAATCGTCGTTTCTCAATGTTCTTAAATTTAACTATGTACTATACTTAATCTCATTCTAGATACTTCCTTACATCGAAATTTTTCATCTTTAGTTAATGCAGGCCAGTTTAGGAACAGTTTGAACAAAAATGTTTCAGTAATAAATTGTTGTTCAAATTAATGTTTTAGTAACAAATAAATTTTGGCAGTAGACACTTTGCACACTAACTACAAAAGAGTCAGAATTGAATATTTTCAGATTTAAATAGTTTTGCCTAAAATAATTTGTTTCTAATTTTTCTACCTTTATTTTAATTATTCTTGACTAATTATCCAAGCTTAAGGTCACTTCTGATTCTATAAAACTTTTTGTTTTTCTCTTTTCTCTCTCGATATTTCGATTTCCTTTGGAAATCTTCTTCAGGATAGTTTTTAATATTAATAAACAAGGATCATACACGCTGGAAAATCTGTCCTTTTTTATTTGTTAGATGTAAATACTTAAGCGAACCACCGACTTATCATTCATGAGCATGAGCTTGGTCGATAACATTTTATCAGACTGCTGAGTTTGAAAATATATTACCAAAAAATGTTGTGAACATGAAAGAGATGCGAACATTTTCGATTACATTCCTACTTGGTATCAGGAAGGCAGTTAAACCGACAATAAACATTAATGATAACTGATGTTCGTGCTCATAAATGGCAAGTCTGTGGATCGCTTTATATAACGTGTGGTTCAAGCTGATAGTAAATATAGTATATTTGGATTCAAACACATTGCGTTTGCTATTCAGTATTACACATTGGAAACACAATATTTAATATATTATAACACATGTGTTTGTGTCCCAAATATAGCTGTGTTTGGGATACAAATACAGCTGTGTTTGTTGCACTGTTAACTCTCTGTTGCGAGCGGGAGAATAAAAGAGAGGCAAAGAGATATTATTCATAGTTAAATTTGTAATAGTGTAACCGTGGTTTTTCATTATTCTTTCAGTAGTGATTCATAAAAATTCCTGAGTGCGTGTGCACTTTTTACATCTGTTGCAAGTTATTATCATGCATTGAGTCGTTCATCGTACAAAAGATAGCAAATGCGATTGGTCGACTATGTCAGCACGCTGATAAAATATTTATTATCAGTGGAAAAAGAAGAATAAATAAAGGATCGGGCGGGTATAATGGTTTATGTTGTTGCAGTGCTTTTTGCGTATGTCATGAGTAAAGAAACAGCAAAATCACAACTTGAAACCCTTTGTCTGCCCTAGGTTTTATTGAGACCGTTTGGACCATTTGTGAACATTTTAAGGACTTCGACAAAAAATCACACCAGATGACAGTAACTAGCTTTGAATGATATGTTTGTGTACCAAAGCGTAGTGATAATCGTGTAGTAAAGTGTTGTAGCGATTGGTGACATTGAAAACTGCTGAAAAACGTGAGAGACAACAACGAATAGAGAATCAAAAAAGCAGCAGTTACGCATTTCATGAAAAACAAACAAGGAATTTATTCAACGATAGTAAATGTAAAAAGCTCCGGAGTGGCCTTCGGTGGTGCAATGGTAGTGTGCGCGGCTTTTGTACATTAGAACGTGGGTTCGATCCCTGCTCAGACCACCTAGCTTATCTCTCGTCGGTGGTCACCTCTCTCAGTGACGGCGATACTATCGAGTATTTAGCCATGAAAAAGCTTCTCAAAAATACCGTTTGGAACCGGTGTAAAACTGTAGGTCCCAATCCCTATATGGGAAACCATTTTTTTTTTAAATCTGTTTATTTTATTAGTAATTGGTTATATACATAGATTTATATTGGTAAGTTGAATTATAACAAATATTTAATATATCTGTATATTAATTCAAATAATTGGTTCTATATATTATTATGCTCGCAAGGAAACAGACATAGGTCTCCCGTAAGAAACCTCATTTTTGGGCTGAAATTCACACATACTTCTTCGTAGGAAACACCGGAGTGCTTACACGTCAGTATATTGATGTTTGGGATCATACACGTAAAAACATGTATGTTTGCAAGTAAACATTATTATGGTTGCATTTAAATATACGTGAATTTGGTACTGTCAAATATATGAATATTTGGATTGTGTCCCAAACATATACATGGTTCCTGCAGAATGTATTTGGTAGAACATATTACAGCGGCCGTTTCTTTTCAGTATGTATAGCAAATTAGAATAGAGAAATAATTTTTCTCATCTGGCGTTTCATTTCACACTCTCCGTCGTAGGTTTGTGTAAACGAGAGATGTTCGACGAACATTAACTTACACCAGGTGGTTTAGGTATAGAACTTTGAAATTTTAAAGTATCTTACACTCCTTTGTTGACTTAAAACGATGGTATACATTTGTGTTGTATTTAACATGACTACGAGGACGATCCCAAAACTAGCCGGCCTAACAAAGAAGACACAAAAAAGTTGGGAAAAATGTTCTTTATTTTTCAACATAATCTCCTTTAGCTCGATACACCTTTTTATAGTAAGAACTATTAAACTGCTTAATATAACCATCAACCGCAAACTCCAACTCTTCATTGTTGGTAAGCAAATCTTTTACCACCGAGCCATTTTTTCAAGTTTGAAAACAGAAAATAGTCCGAGGGAGCTAAATCTGACGAAAAAGGTGCGTGATGAAGTAGTCCAATTTGGCCATCGCAATAATAGATGTGTGTAAATAGTGGATTGATGAAACAACGCTTCCTTTTTCGCCAAATGCGGCAATTTTTCACAATTTCATCACTTAAACGCTGCAATAAATTAGCATAATATTCGCCGTTGCGGGGTTTTCCTTTCTGCAGATAGTCGATAAAAATTATCCAAAAAAGCTGCCTCAATGACCTTGTCTGCAGTTGGAACCATCATCGCCTACTTTGGACACGGTTCTCCCATTCCAATCCACTGCCTTGACTGTTGCTTTGTCTCAGGTGTGAAATGGTGGAAATGTGTGTCATCCATTGTTATAAATCGATGCAAAAATTCGGCTTAAAACATTTATGCTTTGTGTATTGTTTTATATAATAACATTGTCGAAATGGTGCATTTATAGTGAAATATTCTATAAAGAGAATAAGGATCGTTTACACTCTTTTACTCAGAAACTCTACATGAGAGCGTAAAAGGAGTGCAATCAGTTCTCTATACTATTCAATACTTTTTGTCGTCGCTCTGTTTATGACAAAACAAAAACAATTTTTTCAGTGAGCTAAATATTAAATAAATAAATAAATGGTTTCCCGTTACATCCCATGAAGTGATTAGGGAGAGCTTCTCACAGTCAGTGAGCTATGCGCGTTCTAGTTGTACACTCACTGATTGGGACCTACAGTTTTGACACCGGTTCCGAACGGTATTTTGAGAAGCTCTTTCATGGATAAATACTCGATAGTGTCGCCGTCACTAAGCGAGGTGACCGCCGTCGAAAGAAATTTAAGGTGGTCAGAGCAGGGATCGAACCCACCTTCTCATGCACAAGAGCCCCGCATTCTACCGTTGCACCACCGACGGAGCTAAATATTGGTTTATTTATTTTAACAATATTACTCGTACGTCTAATGTTAAGGCAGATGTAAGAAAAAACGAAAGTATACTAGCAAAAGAGCCTTCACCACAAAAACTATTCTTTTTTTATTTTCTTATGTAAGATTTACTAATGTGTTCATAGAAATCGAACAGGTACCGTGTAACAAAAAGGTGTTAACACATCTCCCGTGACACCCATTGATTTTTTTTCATGTTTACAAAATCAGTGAGATCATTACTTTTGATGGCTCAAATATAAATGCTGGTTCCTTGAAACGTAAAACATATTATTTATAGGGTTGACACTTTTCACCAAAAAGTGTTTTTCAAACTACTGGCTCTATCTATATGTCACGTCGGCTAGTTTTGGAACCACCCTAGTATTTTACCATACTAACACGAAATGCCTTTGGGACTGTTGTGTTGGATGTTTTGTACTAACGGCTCTATCTGGTATTATTGAACACATGCATTCCACCATCCAAATTTTACATGCAACAAACTATTAAGAGAATAAACTTCTGTATTCTAATCTGCTCTGTGATCATTTCTATTCGAAGTCATCTGCCATCATTTTATGTTCTCTTTCCTCAAAAAATAATCCCGTACATGTCCAATACTGGGAATTTTTGTACATTTTTTAACTTAGCAACACAAGTTTTCGACTCTACTGAAAATTTCCAAATTTTGAATTAAGACTCTTTTTGTAAATGGTGATTTTTTTGCTATTTGGTTTTCACTGACAAGTCTTTCTCAGTCCACGCCTGATTCGTGGCATATGTCAAAGTCAAAAATGTTCAGTTTAGCATGCCATTTCATCATGAGTTGTCTTACAAACGAACAACGCTTGCAAATCATTGAGTTTTATGATCAAAATTCGTGCTCTGTGAAAAATGTGTTTCGCAAGTTACGTCAATTTTATGGTCGTCATAATCGATCCACCGAGCAGGCTGTTTAAGCCATTGTGACCAAGTTTCGAATCAGTTTTATTCTATTAGACATCAATCCACCAACCCTTATTCGTAAAGTGCGTACCGAGGAGAATATTGCTGTTGTATACGCCAATGCTAATCAAGATCGCGTTATATCTATCCCTGGCCGAACGCAGCAATTGGGTTATTCGACTACCTGGAAGATTTTACGTAAGGACCTCGATTTAAAGTCACACAAAACACGGCTGGTGCAGGAGCTGAAGCCCGGCCACCTACCACAATGTCGAGTTATCGGTGAAAGGGCCTTAGAGGAGCTGGAAGAGATCACCTTTTTTTTATCGAAGAAACAGAGTTGCGGAATTTGGTCCAAAGAGCAGCCAGATTCTGTTCAAAAGCGTAAAATGTACACTAAATGGAAAAGCATCGTCACAGCAATGATCAAGAATAGAGGAACCCCAAGAACTGTTGTCATCGAAAGTTAGCTAATATACAGTTTCATACCCGCTACGAAAATGTGTTCGTCAACTGCAAATTGTTCGTCACAGTTATGAAAGTATGGTTGTTGCTACAATGAAGTTGGTTCGTTATAGCAACGAACTTGATTCATTATCTCAACGATTTTGTTTCGTTGCTGCAATGAATTTGATTCATTGCTGCAATGAATTTGTTTCATTTGTGCAACGGATGTGTGTCATTGTTGCAATGAATTTGTTTCAGTACTACATTGATCTTGTTTCATTGCTGAAATGAATATTTTGAAGTGTGATTAAAATTATATATTGTCAATTGTACATAAATACGGTCAGGGATTTTTACCTTTGGTCCATATATCGAAAGGTTATGTCAATATGTAAAACTCCACAAAAAATAATAGTAAAATTTCTGCAAAATTTAAATTTCAGAAATTTAGTATTTTTTACAGTGTTTTAACTTGCTTTGTTGTCTGTCTGTATTTTTCAAATCAGTCTGTATTGTTCAAATCTAGTAACTCAATTTTAACACAGTTGCAGTTGACCAATCGAACTAAAATTTTGCACACTTGTCAGATTTGGATGGCAATACATGAATATGAAAAAAACATTAAAGCATTAAAACATTAAAAATTTATTTACTAAAAAATTAAAAATAAAAAAGTAATTAAAAAAAATTAAGTTACAGTGTTTTATTTATAAATGCACTAAAAACTAGAAAATAATTTTTCTCTTAGCCTCAATAAGTATATTCTTCTTCATGATGGGGTTGTACAATGGTCCGCCTACTTAGCACTTCAACAACAATGGTCTAGATACTTCCAATAAAGAGGGTAATTAAAATGAATTAGTTAATTAATTTTCTAGGGATCTCTCAAATAAAACGCTTGCATTAAAATTAAATATGGTGAAAAAATTAAATGTCAAATTAAGTGTCAAAATTAAATGTCACCATTTTTAATTTAAATGCAAGCGTTTTATTTGAGATAGTATCAGTAGATTAAATCTCGTGCACTTACTTATTTAGTTTTTAGCCCCCCTTTTCTACCAAATGCAAATTAAATAAAATTGTTGCAACAATGACATGAAAAATTGTCATAAAAATCATGTATGAAATTTTTCGTAGCAGCGACTACCAAATTCTCGGATATACGAAACTTATCATTGTAGCAACATAATAACATTATCGAAAATTTTTCATCCATACGACGAAAGACGATGATGGCCTCAATGTTACGCTCAATGGAGCTAGGTACCGTTCGATGATCAAAGACTTTTTTTACCCAAAATGGAAGAACTGGACTAGGTTGACATGTGGTTTCAGCAGGACGGTGCCACATGCCACACTGCATACGGTACCATGAACTAATGTCATTTCACTTTATTTATGTCTATGGATACAGGTTCCTTACAGACTAGAGGGGATTAGCAATAAATATCACATTGTGGCACTGACAATTGGCCGCCTCGTTCGTGCGATTTGACCCCACTACATAATTAGATGTTGGTACACTTGAAGTCTCTCGTCTATAGGTACAAGCCAACCACGATTGCTGCCTTGGAAGACAACATTAAACATGTCATTCATGAGATACCTGACAACGTTTTCCCGGAAAAATTCTTTCAAAACTAAATGGCAGGCATTCATTTATCGATCCAAATAAATATTTCATTCACTTGTACAAATTTTCCGTGCTTTCTTCAATTTTCAAAAACCAAATAGAAAAAAAAATCATACAATATTTCACTTGATTTATGAATATTTTTTTCTTACTCCATTTAAATAGACATATTGAAAACCATAGGTGGTACAATATTTAGCTTGTGCTCATTTTGTACGTAATATACCGACATCTAGTCCCACTCTTAACCCCTTTCATTTCGTTCACATCTCGTGTCCGCATATAACTAGAGTAAGGACCACAACTAGTAGTTAGTTTTGTTAACCATTAACATCGACCCATCTCCCGACCGGGAATTCTTTTTTCAATTTTTTTCTAACATAATTTGGCATTATCATATACATTCATATATTAGACATGTTTGTTTGTATGTGATATATATGAATGTTATGTTAATTGGACTAGTATATGTTAGCAATTACTATTGATTTGTGTTGTCCAAATGCTCAGTCAGCTGGGCCATGCGTGCATCCATTGTACTCCGTGTATATTCAATTAAAACTAATGTATCCATATTTCAATTGGCATTGAGCAATTTAGAGTAATTTATTCAATATTGTATTGTATCTGGTTGTGCGTTCAGGACCAACTACAATCTGTCAGTTAGTGCGGACGCGAATGAGGACCAGAGTAATCTAATTTCATTTATTAATTCAAACAAATGCATTGATTAAAATTAAAGTAAAACATCAATTACGTCTACTCAAATGAAGCCGACAACTGACAGTGTGTGAAGTTTACAGAACTACTAGTACTAGCGAGAGGGATATACACATAGAGTAATGTCATATAGACCTGCCATTCTTCTCATCTGACATTTCCTTCTACACTATTCGTGGTGCGGTCGGTGCGAAAGACAGATATTTGACGTAAATTGATTTACAACAGGTGGAATTACAAAAATTGTTGACTTACATTTTTCATGTCGTTTTGATGAAAAACTGTGAAATTTATACGTATTTTTGACTTTTTTGTTATATTTTATTGTTAGTATATAGAGGGGTGGTTCAGTTTCACCAGCGTATTCCTTGGCTCATATCATGAAAATATGTCCATCTACGACCATCCCCGAAAATGCAAGGGAGCGAAATGGCAGCGGTTTGAAAATTTTCGAATTGGTGGTCGGAGGGTACTAGAGTAAAATTGCTAAGTTCTGAACCAGTGGTCGGATTTTTTGGGCTTGTTGAAAAGGCCTTAAAATACCTTTCAGAATCATTTAAAAAAAATTTAAAAAAGTGAAATCGCCGAAATACGGAGCTTTCGAAAAAAATTGGGAGAAAAAGGCAAGAGAGCCTCAATTTTCTCATCCAGACGGCAGATAACTTATGTTTTTTTCTCTCTTTGAAAATAGTCCTACCTCCTACCTTTCCAAAATACCGTAAACGAAGCCCATAGGTCTTAATATTCCAAAGTTATGACTATTTGACTTAAATGAAAAAAAATTTTTTTTTTTTGAAGCGAAATAACAGCATGTTTACGAGTATTTGTTTTTGTACTCGTACGTATTCAAAAATTTCAATAAATTAAAATCTTAAATGTGTTAATTTACAACAACAAATAAATGTGTGCTGTTATTTCGCTTCCGAAAAAAAAAATTGCATTTCAGTCAAATAGTCATAACTTTGGAACGGTAAGATCACTGGTTCAGAACTTAGCAATTTTACACTAGTGCCCTCCGACCACTAATCCGAAAATTTTCAAACCGCTGCCATTTCGAGCCTTTGCATTTTCGGAGATAGTCGTAGATGGACATATGTATTTTCATGAAATGAGCCAAGGCAGACGCTGTTGAAATTTGTCCAGTCATGTCTGAACCCTGAATGGGTTACCCATACTTGTTAGTTTCCGAGATATACACAGCAGGGCGTTTTAGCGATTTTTTTATTCGAAAAATTTTAGTTTCAGCTATGTTAAAAAAAAAAGTTATGCCACATTGAAGACATCCAGTGGTTAAAGCCTGGTGTGAAGTTACAAATTTTATAATTTTTTTCGATTGAACGCATCGTTCCCGAGTTAATATACACTTTTTTATTTTTAGCGATTTTTTTATTTTGGCGATTTTGTTTAAAGATAAATTTTCCATACTAAGTGGACCAGTTTATGAAAAACCTTTAGAAACCCGGACAAAACTGGTTATTTATCCGATTATAGGCATGAGGGCGTTTTAGCGATATTTTTATTCGAAAAATGTTAGTTTTAGCGATTTTTTTTAAAACAAGTGAGGCCATATTGAAGACATACATTGGTTAAAGCCTCACTTGGAGGTAAAATTTTTATTATTTTTTCGATTATAACCACTTTTTAATTCTAGCGATTTTCTTATTTTGACGATTTTTTAAAAAAAAATTACATGAGGCGTCAGGGGACACCCGGTTGGAACGAAGTTCCTTTCGCTATATATTATGTACTAGTTAGTTCCAAAACGCCTAAGGCGCCTGTTGAAAAATACCATAATTTAAATGTTAAAGATCCATTTAAATAAAAATACTTTTTGTAAAATGATAAACTTTTTTAAGAAATTTCTTACTTATTCAATGTATTTTTTTTAAAGAAAAAAGTATATTTTTAGGTCCTTTTTTAAGAATATGTATTATATTTTGCCGAAAAGATCATTTCTTTAATGAGAGGTACTTCTTTTATTAAATGTTAATGTTTTTTTTTAAGAAAAGGTACCATTTTTAATAAGAAGTACTTTCTGCAAAAACACGCCTAAGAGTATTAATTTTTTTTTTACAAAGAAGTACATTTTTTAAGAACAGGTACTTTTTAAACAAATAGTATTCTTTTTAGGAAGAAAAGAAAAGGTATTATTTTGTTTTTAAGAAAAGGTACTTTTAAGAAACGGAATTTTTGTAAGAAAACGTATTTTTTTTAGGAGAATGCATTTTTTTTTTTTTTGAAGAAAAGGTTTTTGTTAAGAAATGGGATTTTTATTAGCATTGGTCCTTTTTTTTCAAAAACAGGTACAATTTTAAGAGTAGGTACTTATTTTAAGAAAAGTTATTTTGTTTCAGAAAGGTACTCTTTAAAGAAAATTTAGTTTTTTAAGAAAAGGCAATTTGTTGTAAAATAATGTACTTTTTTATGAACCGGTATTTATTTAAAAAAAATTAATTTTTCTAAGAAAATGTACTTTTTGTAAGAAAATTTACTTTTTTAAGCAAAGGTACTTCTTTAAGATAAGGTATTTTTGAAGAAAAGGTACTCTGTTTAAGAATATGGATAGGTATTGTTTTTGAGAAAATTTACTGTTTTTAAGAAAACGCACTTATTTAAGAAAATGTTATTTTTATAAACTTCTCTCACTTTGGCTTTTCTAAATTTACCTTTTATCCGGTTCAAAATTACAATATGTAATAAACAGGCTCCACCTGGAAAATTTCCCAGTAGACAAGAAGTTTTGTCCCCGAATGTTAGTCTAGACACAAACCAAATCAAAAGTACGAGTGAAGAGTAAATGTGCTGCCAAATGTAATTCCATTCTTTGGGTTGTATTTCATGGATTTGCCAGTCTTGTACATTGGCTTTTCTAAATTTACTTTTTATTGGGTTAAAAATTACAATATGTAGTAAACATGCTCCACCTAGAAAACTTCCCTTTAAACCAAACCAAACCAAAAGTACCCAATATTGTTGACAATAATGAGTTGTAATAAAGTAGTTAAAAAAAGTTGTTTAAAATTTTATCATTTAGCCCCCATCCCGCATCGTGCGATAAGGAACTTCGTCCCAAAAATTGTACCATACGAATTGGACCACTGAATGAAAACCCCTTAGAAACTGTTAAAAATTGATCTCCGAGATATAGAAATTTTTTCAATCAAAATGGGGGTGAGTTACCGTGGCAACGTATTACCCATCTACCCCTTATTCCCCCCATTACCCTGAGGGTAATGGGTAATCGAGATGGGTAATTCCCCATTGTCGTGGGGAGCTACGCATTATTTTCCCCATTACCCTGTGGGCAATGGGTAATCGTGATGAATAATTCCCCATTTTCCTGGGTAACTATCCATTATTTTCCCCATACCCCGTGGGTAATAGGTAAACGTTTATTACACATTCTAACAACTACATATGATGTGGCAACTACGCACTCTGATTGTGATACATGTGTAATTTAAATTAAAATAAACAACCTGAAAAAGCCGGTCCATCGGTTTCTGCCAAAATTTAAACCCAGAACCGGTCTCTTAAAAAACGAATTTTTCGAACAAACCGAAAACCGGGTTTTAAACATAACCATTATTTTAAACATAACCATTATTTGCCACAAGCCCTGTGGGTCATGGGTAAACGATTGTCTCCCATTCTTCATGACGATAATTAATGGGTAACCCATGGTAACATAACGGGTCCGCCAAATAAATTTTTTTTTGAAAATGCTATAAAAAAAAACTACTGAATATTTTCTCAAATTTCTTTTTTTATTTGCAAGTACAATCCTTCCGGTCAATAATGGAAAATAATTTCATTCAAATGGCTGCCTCGGCTGGACATGCAGTAGCCTACACGATCGGTCCAATTTTTTAGCACATTATCGATTGTGTGCAGCTGTATTTCACCAATGGCTTCACGAATATTGTCCTTTAAAGCGTCAATTGTCTCTGGCTTGTCGGCGTAACAGTTATCTTTGAGGGCACCCCACAAATAATAGTCCAAGGGTGTCAAATCGCAGCTCCGAGGTGGCCAAACGACATCAGCTCTGCGGCTGATAATGCGATCTTCAAAAAAAAGGGCGCAAAACATGGCTGTGTGGCACGTAGCGCCGTCCTCTTGAAACCAAATATTGCCAATATCCTCCTCTTCAGTTTTTGTCAACAAAAATTCGTTCAACATGGCCCGATAATGATCGCCATTGACTGTAACGGCCACTCCTTGCTCATTTTCGAAAAAATGGCCCAATTATGCCTCTGGACCAAAATCCGCACCAAACAGTGACTCGTTTTGGGTGCATCGGCATTCCAATGTATGCGTACGGGTTTTCGGTGCCTCAAATGCGACAATTTTGCTTGTTTACATACCCACCAAGATCAAAATGAGCTTCATCTGAAATGATGATTTTTTTTGGCAAAATCGGCATCTTCTGTAAGTCGATCGTAGGCCCATATTTCCCAGCGTTGTTCAAGCGTATACACAACCATATTCGTTCAGCGGAAGGATAAAACTAATTATCTGTCAAATCAGACATGAGCTAAGTGTTAACATTCACGAAAAAAAACGTTAGATGGCGGACCCGTTATAACCAACGAAATACGAATCTGAAAGTTTGAAGTTTGCTTGTGATAGAAGAATAATTCATCTATGTCTTCTCCACTCAAAATATACTGTTTGCTAATTATCAGCAAGCAATTGGACCGCTAGAACAGCAAATTTACAACAAACTGGACACAATGTTTGAAAAAACAGCAAGCTTATGTTTGCTGATCTAACAGATATGTTTGCTTTCACATTTCAAGAGTATTTTCTTTTGTGTTGACTAACATATTTTTTTTGACCGCCGTAATTGCTCCAATTATACGAGCAAGAGCGTTGCGCAAATGTGAGACAAATGATTCTTTTTACTGACACTTTTTCTAAAGCTCTTTTAGACGACTTTTTAAAGAATGTCTTCTGAGAATAGAATGGAATATTTATAGAATGTAAATCTCTTTATAGAATGTTTATCTCTTTTCTTAGGATCATAAGAAACTTCGAGTGTAACAAATATTGATAGTCGTAGATTAAATTTTGCAAACAAGAAGATTCATATGAACTACAATGACGTTTTGCATCTAACATTAAAGTATCCATCGTTTAATATGTGAATCATACGTAGTTTGTTTGATATCCCCCAATTGAAATCACTTTATCCCACCAAATGTCGACAAAAATTCAGCAACTTTTATTCAGTAGCCCTAAAATGTAATCGATCTGTATTGAATGTGTTACGCCTTTTCTGCAAATTTCATATTTTAAGGTAACTAATTTATTTCACAAAGGTACTTACTGCATCAATGGATGGAATTCCGGGAAACTTCCTTTATCTTATGTGAAGAAGCATCCACACACACCCAAGCACACATATGTATCTCTGCTCCGAGTGAAATAGTCGAGTATGTACAGATATGCATTGGCGCACATCCGAACTGAAGAACGAGGGAACACCCGGCCATAAAATTACCACATCGTAATAATTCCGATACAATCAGCACTTGGGCCAAATGGTAATTTCGCATTGTAAATTAGTCTCGTTGCCTGCTGTATAGCGGGCAGCACGACCAGCCCTGGCTGTACCGGCTGAATGGTCCATGTGTGCTGGGTGGGTGCAGTAATAATGTGGGGTGGAGTGGGATGATGTAAACTGCGTTAATGGCGTTCTGCGTCGATTACATGTATGCACTACATTGCTTAAATATAAATTTGGTCATGCCTACATACGTAGAAAGAAGTTACATACATACATATGTGATGTGTGTTGGTATTTTATAAACTTTCTAGATGTGGATGTATGTTCAAGTACACACTTTCGCCCGAAAATGTGCGTATGTGCGACCAAAGTAGAACATCGGCGGAGCCGGGAATGTCGTTTCTCATAACTGTGTATCCCAGAAATTATTGATGAGACAGCTTTAGAAAAATTGTACTTCAATTTATAAACGGATTCGGATTCAAAATATAATAGGACCAAAAAAATTATTTTTTTAAAAATTACAAAACAAAATACCCGATATTCATGTAAACGCGCAAGAACCTCGAACACTCGCACGCCTCGCAAACATGCACATTAAAACTCAACCCAATAACCACAAAAACGGATGCGGATCCATATCGACCACGTTACTAGTCCGTAAAAACATTAAAAATCGAAATGTGAGTTGTCGAACCCTTTTCGAACCGGTTACAAAACATTAAAAAGGGAACCAGTGAACCCTCAGGTACGAGTCCGTGAAGACACGAAAAGCGAATTAGAGAAATTGCGCTTTAGTGGATCCGTTTCGCGTCCGTAAAAACAAACAAAAATCGAAACAACGAAATTGCGATTTTTCGGATCTGATTCGTACGTGCAGAAAACTATATGTGACTTGGTCCACGAAAAGGGACCTCTGCGCCGAAAAGAAGTTATTGAGAAAAACGCGTTTATAAACAGCGCTTCGTTTTTCCGTGTTTTGCGCATGGTTATGCAACTCTTCCTTCAACCTGATCATCTGGCGATGTATTTCGACTCTCTGGTACTTTGTACGATGTTCACTATGCAGTGTTGCCACCAAAAAAGCGTGTTAGGAGTAAAAAAGAGTAAAATTTTGATATTTTTGTAATTTTGTACCTTTGATATTGAACTTTTTTTAAATTTCAAATATTATAATATATTTATATTTATTTATATCACATTTTTCAATATTTTCATTAATTATGTTCATCTTTACAGGTGATTTGTAAAAAAACTAAAAGACATAGAAACTTGCGGTTTGCGGCATTTGAAAGAGCGTTTTTTTCCTATAAGAATCACTCAAAAAGTATAAAAAAATTTTTTCGGCGCAGCGGTCCCTTTTCGTGGAGCAGGTCACATATTTGAAATTTTACCACTTTTTTGCAATGATATCGAAAATTTTCAATGTTTATTTAATTCCAGATTATTTTCTTGGAATTGATTAACCTGAACCCAATTATTAAATGTTTACCATTTAAATAATTCCACCAACTCTACACTGAAAGGAAAAAAAATCGATGAAAATGTTCATCACCCCAACAACTGTTGTCATCGAAAGTGAGCTAACGTAACGTTTCATTCCCGCTATGAAAATGTGTTCATCAACTGAATATTGTTCGTTACTGTGGTGAAAGTATGGTTGTTGCTGCAATGAATTTGCTTCATTATAACAACGAATTTGTTTCGTTGCTGCAATGAATTTGTTTAATTGTTGCAATGAATATGTATCGTTCTTGCAAGGAATTTGCATCATTGCTGCAATGAATTTGTTCATTGCCGCTATGAATTTGTTTCATTGCTGCGATGAATTTGAGTCATTGTTGCAATGCATTTGTTTTGATTTGAAATTTTGAAACACTCGTCTGGAGAAGATCGTGGTAGTCGAGGGGTTGAGAGTTATTGTGGCAGTCATATTCAGGTTCTGCAATTAAAAATATATATTATGAATTTTTTATTAAAATTTCTTATTAAAATATATTCTCTACTCCTTTAACAGGGAACCACATCATTGTTTTTTTTTTTTGTTGTTGTGTTGAGGGTTCTGAAATTTAATTGTAGCGCCAAATCTCCCTGCCATTAATCCACTGATCGCACTGCAAACATTTTCTTTAACTGCTGTTTTATTTATTTTAACCAAATTTTTTAAAATTTCGATTGGATTCATTTGATTGTACGTTGAATTGTTATTTTTTATGTTCGTCGTACTTGAAGCACTTTGTTTCTTTGACTTCTTCGTTTTCATTGACTTCGACTGCCCGCACAAATGTATCTATGTCTTTCGTTTTTTCTGAATCCAAATACCAACACAACGAAACAGGCGCGACCGAATTATGATTAAAACACAAAAACACGAACATTTTGTTGCAATTTGTGCCGTCACGCGCATACACACAAACAAATGTTCAGTTACATACTCGAGGTAGTTTTTCTGCTATCGATGCATCACTTTCTTTGCTGTCGTGTTACCCCTTGCATTCTGTTTATTTATCTATTTGATTTATAGATTCTCAAGTTACACAAACGATCACAGCAAACACATAAATTCACACAATTTAGTTTTCACAATAAAAGATTATTACTAAGTACAACTAATTAGTCTGTTTTAACAAATTTATTTAAATTATTCTGGCGGAGAAATATATCTACCACCTTCGGTTGTTGCAATGGATCTGATTTAAGATGTGTACGTGACGCACCACTCACGCTCACCATTTTCTCTTGCAGGCCTCTTTGTTACGCTCGCTCATTGTTTCGACTTCTGCTCTCTCTATACCATTGCAAAAATTTGCATCGTTACTATAACGAAATTTTTTCGTCTACTAAAAATGTTGACAACCTCCAAAATAAATAAATAATAAATATAATCTATTAAAAGTAAGAGATAATTTGGTGAGTTTAGTTTAAAAGTCATGCCTTTACTTTTCTTAATTTTCATTCCACTTTTCTACAAAATTCAAATTAAATAAAATTGTTGCAGGAACAAAAAGTAAGTTGTAGCAGCAACGAAATGAAAAATTGTCAAAGAAATCAAGTAGGAAATATATCGTTGTAGCGACTGCCAAATTGTCGGATATACAACACTTTTCACTATAACAACGTAAAAACATTATCAAAAATGTTTTCTCCATGCGCCGAAGCGTTTTTCGTTCAGTGTAAGAATTCCAAACGCAGTTTTAAAAAGTTAGTCCCTTTTTGAAACAAGTGAAATTTCATGTTCTTCAGATCTTTACACGAACTACATGTACACACTTTATCAACTATTTCATGGTGATGTTGTGGGTCAAATTAAGGTACCTAAAGTAAAAAGCGACAAAATGGCCCCACAACAAGTCTAAGTCTAAGTATAAGTGAAAATCAAAACTCGTGTACTTCAACCGGTTAAAAAAATTGGGGTTTGAAACCCGGACTTGTAACCGATTCCTGGAACCGGTTATTATATCTACAGGTTGATACAAGCATCTACTTAAAAATTAAATAAAATTAACTAAACTTAATTTGCTTTGGCATATTATGGCCTTATTAAAAACTAGCAAACCCGGCAGACTTCGTCCCGAATTTTAGTAGGCAAATCAAAAAAAAACTATAGCACTCAGTGCTAACGTAGAATTCTACTGATGAAAGAATTTTTAAAATCGGATTAGCAGTTTAGAAGATTACCCCCTACATACAAACTAACAAACTCACAAACACTTACTCTTTATAATATTAGTACAGATAAACAAATATTCCCATTATTATTGCGGCGGGGAATGGGTAGCGATCGATTACCCATTACACGCAGGGTATGATGAAAATAATGGGTAGCTGCCCACGACGATGTGGAATTACCCGTCACACATAGTGAATGGGTAAGCGGCCTGTACCCGTTACCCATGGCGAGGGGTAGTGGGTTACCCAGTATAACCCATCCATAAATTTGGAAAAAAATTCTATATTTCGGAATCTAATTTGTGTGTGTTTCTTAGGGTTTTCCATAAAGTGGAATTTTTTTAAATCGCCAAAATAAGAAATCGCTGGAACTAAAATTTTTTGGAATAAAAAATCGCTAAAACGTCATTATGTCTATATTTCTTAAACGGAGCGTTCAATCGAAAAATACCAACTTTTGGCGAGTTTCATAAAGTGTTTCTCATAAACTGGTCCAATTGGACTGAACGGACTGGGAAACGTTGCGTGCAAACGCAAAAATAATAAATCTTGTATAATCTTGAATGGATGGATGCCTTTCATAAAAATTCGTTGAAACTAACACTTTTCAAATAAAAAATTGCTAAAATGCCCTTATATGATGTTAGCGATTTTGTTCAATATATGTGATGCCGTATTAAAGACATCCATTGGTTAAAGCCTCCTGTGCAGGTAACAAAGCTTTTCTTTACCAAACCAACATTCAGGGGATGCCCTTATAAATGCAGTGCATTTTGTTGGCGAAGGAAAATTGAGATAGTGGAGGGTGGAAAGAGGGAGTAGTGTCTGTTGACATTTGCCTTGAATATTTGTATGTCACACAATTGGTGGGAAATACACTAGCCGGAAGTTTATTTCTCTCCTCTGGACACGGTCGAGAATCTCCAAAGATGTCCTAGGAGCATCTGCCCATATATTGGAGTTATATTACATTTTTGGGCTGATGTAAGTGTTGTAGATATTGAGAAGATCAGATGGAGTGAAGTATTTTTAGCACCGCTTTAAAAAGCCCAGACACCCAGAATGCACCTTTCGACACTTCAAATACATGTTTTGCCCAACGTACATCACATTGTATTTTCATTCCCAGAACATCAAGAGAGGCTGATTCAACAATATCCACACCATCCATAGACAATGACGACACACCTGGGTCAGCAATCGGCTTATGCGACAACAAACAACACTGGGTCTTATCCGAATTAAAATCTACTCTATTCATTCGACCCCATTCAACAATGGACACCATTTCCCGGCCAAGTGTTTCATTCATCGTCCGGCGTTTGTTTTCAATCTCTTGAAGACTTGGCCTTTGGTCGAATGAATAAGAATTACAGAGATTACTGTCATCCGCAAAAGAGTAGATTGGATTCACAGTCTGATCCAGGAGCAGGAGAAAGAACAGAGCCCTGTGGTACACCTGCAGTCAATTTATGCTCGTCTGATGAAACCCCATCTACAACAACTCGCATAGTGCGAACTCTGAAAAACTCGATATATATCGAGTGAAGACAAAATTAATGGTTTCAACGAGCAGGCCCCCCCCCCCCGCGATTAGACCAAAGCGTGAACGTTGATAATCGTTATAATTTCGAGGTGGTAGTCGAATTTATATACCTCGGATCTGCAGTAAAACAAAAAAACAACAACGTCAGCCTAGAGATCTAGCGGATAATTGTGCTTGCGAATAGATTTTATTTTGGGCTAAGCAAGTACTTTAGGGATAAATCCCTCTGTCGAGTAACAAAAGTCGAACTATATAAGACTCTCATACAACCTGTCTTGCGCAGAATCCTGGCGTCTTATCGCAAGCAGACGAAACATCTGTAGGAGTCTTCGAGAGAACAATTCTCCGAAAAATGTATGGCCCTATAGTGCACAACGGCGGGTATCGGTCACGCATAATCCATCAGCTGTATGAACTTTATCCCTACATTGACATAGTTAAACGGATCAAAATAACGCGATTGAGCTGGTTGACAAATCCATGCGTACACTTGGTATTGCCAACTGGAGAAATAAATAAAAAAATTCATCTGATTGGCGAAATATGTTATCTTCGTTTTGTAAGGTCCCTGACCCCCCGGGTTTGTCCGAGACCGGATAAGTAAGTAAATAAGAAGTTATCACCGACACCCACAGCAGCGTGCTTTGACAAGAGTGCATCGTGCCATACTCTGTCAAAGGCCTTGGAAATATCAAGCGCCACTACTTTACTCTCACCAAGCCGGTGGATGGATCGACTCCACTGTTCCGAAAGGAATGTCATCAGGTCTCCAGTAAATTTCATTCTACGTTAGCCATACTGCCGATCATTACGAAGGTCATTGGACTCAAGATATTTCACAAGATGGTGGTTAACCATGCTCTCCATAACCTTCGAGAGTGCAGAACAAATTGAAATTTGCAGGTTTACTTGCATCACCTTTTTTAAGGATTGCCTGGGCATTAGCAATCTTCCAACGCGCCGGGAAGACTCCCGCACGGTATGCAAGGTTGAAAAGGTTGCGCAGTGGATGTGCCAGCGTCCAAGAGCACCTACTAAAGACCAGTGTTGATATACGATCCGGGCCCGGGGATTTATTTACTACGAGATTCGCAAGAACCTTTTTTAACTCCTCCCGTTCGGAAAACTATCTGGGACATCGCGGGGAGTGGTTGATTGCTATCGGGCAAGGAAGAGTTCCTTGCAAACATTTCAGCCAGGAGGTTAGCTTTATCAACCGGTTCAGTGAATGTTATGTGATCTTTAAAAAGAGTTGGGATAGAGGAAGAACTATCCTTTATTCTTTTTGCAAATGACCAAACTCTCTTACTTCCTGAATTATTTTTCCGATTGCACGCACAGTTTCCGAGTTATATCAATTTTTTATTTTAGCGATTTTCTTATTTTTGCGGTTTTTTGCAAAACAAAATTCTTCCATACGTTTGGGCCACTTTATGAAAACCCCTTAGAAACCCTTAAAAATTAGTTATTTTTCCGATTGGACGCCCCCCGCTTGGCATAAGGGCGTTTTAGCGATTTTGCATTCGAAAATTTTAGTTTTAGCGATTTTTTTTAAAGTAATGCCGTATTCAAGTCACCCATAGGTTAACTTGAATACGGCATTACCCTGTTATGAAAAATCGAATACGTGATTTTGTAACAAAAACTAAATTATGATTACAGTGACTAATGTTTGGACACGAATTCTAATACATATTGTACTTTTTCTGAGTTCTATCTTCCATTTCAGATGAATGGCGTTTTAGAAATACACAAATTGGTTAATACATCATAATTTATGTAGTAACATCTTGTATTTAGTAAGACCTATTTTTAATTTATCAATAACATCGGCAAATGATAATATATATAATTAGGAATTGTAATCAATATATAGAATTTATCATGGGATTTCCAATGGCTGAATTGATTTCCAACTAATCTTTTCCCTGTGTGTACTGAATTGAAAAATTTGGTTGATGGAACAAACGTAAATGGAAATTGAGTTGCCACAACCGAATCAATTATGAAGGTTGTTTCAACCCACTATTAATTGTGCGGACTAAATTAAGACGTGGCAACCACAATTCGGTTGCTGCAGTAACAACTCGGTTGCAGCAGCCGAATTTACGGTTGCTGCAAGTTATTTTGAGTGTATAATTTCTTCAGTTTCTTCAAATGTCATTTAAAAACTTGGATGACACCAATCGATTACAGTCTGACCTTTCTGGTTTGGGCAAATGGTGTGCTATTAATGGTATGTCCTTGATCTTGAAAAAATGTAAAAAACTGTCTTTCTCTCGAACATCTATAATGCCTTGTGAGTATACTGTTGGATCTTACATTTTGGACGGAGTAAACTCTTTCATGGACTTGGGTGTAGTATTAGATCAGAGACTTCGATTTCATCTCCACATTGATAGCTAGTATTATTAATAAAGCCTTATCTATTTTGGGATTCAGCAAAAGGTGGTCTAAGGAGTTTGTTGATACATATATAACGAAAAGTCTTTTTGTTGGTCTTGTTAGGCCCTCCCTTGAGTATTCATGCGCAGTTTGGAGCCAATACTATAACGTGTATAAAGATAGAATTGAGTCAATCCAGAAAAAATTTCTCTTATTTGCTTTGCGTGGTTTAGGCTGAAAACAATCGGAAAATTTGCCACCTTATGAAAACCGTTGAAAACTTATTCACCTTCCTACACTTGAACGAAGGAGATCTATGTTTATTATAAAATTGATAAACGGTCAAGTTGATTCAAAATGTTTGCTCAGTAAAATTCGTTTTAATATACCATCTCGCGTTACTAGAAATGTTCGTCCTTTAAAATTGTCTGTCTCTAGATCTAATTACGATTAATATAACCCGGTCCGCACTCTATTTCTTCTTTATAATGATCTTTATATTTATCTACCGTTTTTGGAACCATTAGCCAAGGTAAAAAAGTATATTATTTACGAATTTACACATGCTATGGTTGCCAGTTCATATCATTCGAATCGTTAAATCAATGTAACGCTTGTAATGGCGTTAGGATTGAATAAAGTCGTTGCATTTTATTACCTCAATTCTTTTGCCTGCAAGAATCATTTCTCCGACGATTCTTGCATTCTATATGCTGATATACACATATATGTTCCTGGTTGCTGAGAATTTCTTCTACCGCTGATGTCGTGTCTAATTATTGCTGCTCCTTAATCCTGTTTCCCTGTTGACTTGATAGCACAGCGTCTTCTAGTTACATTTATTTGGTGTTGTTCCTGGTTTCCTGACATTTTTCCTGCTTCGTTAACTCTGGTGTTTTAATGTATGTTCCTGGTTGCTGGACAGATGATGTCGCGTCTAATTATTGCTGTTGCTTATTCGTGTTTCACGTATTTCTACCGATCCTGTCCCGTTAAATTATTTGCTGTTGTTTATTGATTTTGTTGTTTGCTGGTTTCCTGTATAATGTCGACTCGATATCATGGCGTCTTTTTATTTCGTCTATTTGGTATTGTTCCTGTTTGTATTGGTGTTATTTGTCCTGCTCCGTAACTCTAATGTCTTAACTTATGCTCCTTCCTGGTTCCTGCTGCCTGTCTTCACATTTATTCCTGATTTTATTGGTGTTGCTTTTCCTGCTTCGTAACTCGGGTGTTTTAACTATTATTTATACTGCCAACTCAACATCATATCCCATATGACGTATTTGCTGTTAATCAATGTATCTCGAATGCTGGTTCCTGTTTTCTTCCCGCTTGTCTTTGTGTTTTTGTTCCTGATTTCGAATTCTTCTCCTTCATATTGTTTCCGGTTCCTGCTTCCCGATTTTGCTGTTTCCTTATTTTTATTATATTAATTTTGTTTTGTTTTTAATTTCGCTATTCATATGTATTTGCTGTTTCTTGTTTCCTTATTTTAAATTTTTGTTATATAAATGTTGTTATTTTTTAATTTTTTTTTATGTAAACAATACATTTTCTCCTGCTCAATATTTAAAATTTTATTTAAATTTTTTATTTTTTTTCTTCTTTGTATTTTATTGTATTTATAAGATATTGATTGTATTTATATATTGTATTTATAAGATATTTTTATTTGTAAATTTTAGTTTAAGATGAATTTTGAAAAAATTATTCCACCTCCAGCTGGACTTATTTGTAACGGAGTAAATAAATAAACAAACAAACAAACTCTTTTATCTTTTCATAAAAAGCGTTTCATTTGATTCTTTTTGATCTAATTTTATTTTGACACCGCTTAGAAGCAGAATCTGCCTAAAAACTGGTTTAACGCGCACTTTTACAACGAACACAGAAACAAAAGACGACTGTAAAATTTTAACACAAAAAATTGGTGCGTGAAAAATCTCAGCACTCAATTACATTTTTCATGGATATACTGACAAATTAATCAAATATTGAAATGAAAATCGATAAATGCTACCAACAAAAAAATTCATAAGAAATACCGTAATATTTAACGAAGTTTTTTTAGGTTTCAAAAATACCATAATTCACACTCAATTAATCTGGTTAACAAATAAATTCATCAATATGTATACCATTTATAATAACGGTTTTGGTTAAATTAAAAACAAATATTTTCAGTCATTTCGATAGATACGATACGAACAACCAAATAACTTCAGTTAGAGATAACTTGGTACAGACAGTCGGTGGCGTAACGGGCTAGACGCTGCCTGAAACAAACTGGTGTGTCCCAAACATCGAAACAATCTTCCAGTGGATGTGAGTTCGAATCCTACCGCGGCTGATCCATTTTTTGTTTAAAACAAAGTTTCTAAAAATACCTCGGATCGAAGACAAAACGAAAACTGAGATACAGTTTAGTTTGTTAATATGTGAAATTCTTCATCGACTTAAAAAGAAGATATTTTTGAAAAATAACGTACAAATATTATCGTAGGTGGGTGAAATTTTGCATCGATTGAAAAATAATATTTTTCCTATAAACAACCTACAAATATGGTAGCTGATATGTGATATTTTTTATCACAGGATTTTCAATTAATATTTTCTTTGAATTTTCGAATTTTTTGTTTGAATTGAAAAATTTTTTTTTTTCTGTGTACATAACCCTAAATAAAATTTCCATTTAAAGTAAAGCATTTTATAGAATTTATAGTTTGAAGATATAGTGACAATGAAGTTACTATAAGAATGAAATGTCCATGAGCGCCAACTGCAGCCATCATTGAAGGCCCTTTACATTGTGCTTTCCGCCTCAGTAATAACTGGACATGGGTTTACAAATGATCCAGTTACTATATACGTTCGTAGATTATATCAGAGATGGGAATGTGATCAAATCTTGAGTCACGCTTACGCTCGTTCACGGAAGTAAGAAGAAAAGAATTGTATGTTACTTTAGGAAAAATTATAATACCCACGTTCACGCACCCTCACGTGAGCAAATTTTGATTGTACTCATGTTCGCAATTGAATTACAACTAACGCGTGATTCGCGCCAATCAAGTACAAATTTCTCACAAAGGTAAACCCCAGTTTAGGACCTACCCCACATTGTCTGCACCATGATGTCTGAAATATTCAGATATATACGATGCAGAACATTCTTGATATATAACGACTGATTCAGAATTTAGTCAAGCCCGTCTGTTCAGATATTTTTGTGTAGAGTTGGGTAGTTGGTTATTTATATAGTTATCTTAGGTTGGCCAGAAATGATCATCACAAGTAAAATGTTCCTACATGTTTGGTATTCTTATCATTTTTGTGATTACTATGACCGGGCGCCTTAATTGACCAAGTTGAAGGACTAGTGAAGGAATTCTACCCAGGTCTATTTTTATGATTAAAAACGCTGGAATTTGGCTTTACATTTTCTAAAAAGTAAGATATAGGATCAAATCTAACTGTGGGTCCCTTTTTTCAACCCGTTGCATCCTTTTATCGTAAGACCAAATTTTGACTCACTTTAATGGTTCATGGTTCTGCTGTAAAGGGGCGATAGGAAAGCGCTGGGGAATGTCTCCTAAGATCACAATGTGGATTTATACGGCGATAGTCAGACCACTACTTCTCTATGGCATCGTAGGGTGGTAGAGGTCCCTCCAAAATAAATATATTCTCAATTCCTTGATGAAAATTCAAAGATCAGCACTTATTAGCGTTAGTGGGGTAATGGGCACGACGTCAGGTACTGCACTTAGTGCTATCTTGAACATCTGTACTCCTGATATCATGGCCGAATCGGCAGCCGCTACATCCCTGGTGAGAATCAGAGATTGTGGCGTTTTGATATCGGGGCATTCCGGACAGACTGAATTACTACACCGGATCAACTCTATTCCCGTAAAAACGGACTACAGTATCCCCTACCTTCTACCAGCGACAAATCTAAGGACTTCTATTCCGAACAGGAATACCTGGGAAAAGTCACTGGAAGGGGATACCAGTAGTATCAGATTTTTCACGGATGGATTAAAGTTGGACCAGGCTATGGGGTCGATTCACCGCACCTAAATATAAATATCTCATTCAAGCTGCCTGATCACTGTAGTGTATTTGAGGCGGAAATTACCGCCATATTGGAGGTTGCTGAACTACTGAAAAGTAGTGTCACAACCCTCCGGAGAATATGTATCTACACGGATAGCCAGGCTGCCATAAAATCCCTGGAAGCCATGTTTGCTACGTCCCTGACGGTGAAAGAATGTCACTCATCACTTAGGGTGATGGCGGAGTATTTTGACATCAGGCTCATCTGGCTACCGGGACACACCGACATTCCAGGCAATTGCGTAGAGGATGTGTTAGCTAGACAGGGCACTACGGCACAGGTTCTTCCGGCAAAAGAAGGTATTAGTATACCAATCTCTACCTGCCGTTTGCACATCAGGCAGTGGGCCGATAATATGTTCAAGGACAAGTGGAGACTTACTTCAACTCGCAAACAAGCCAGGGTCCTCTGGCCACAGGTGGACAGGAATAGGACTAGGCAACTACTTAACTTGCCGGGAGGCAGGTTTTCCACAATGATGGAAAACACACCCTAAGATTGGGACATAGAAACTCCACTCTCTGTAGATGTTGCATGGAAGAGGACGAGGAAACGACGAAATACTTTCTCTTGGATTGCCCTGCTCTGGCAGGACTGAGAAGTAGGATATTCTAAACACATTTAGTTAGCACCGAAGCCCTAGAGCATATTCCTGTAGGTCTTATAGACAAATTCATTGAAAGCGCAAATTGGCTAGACGACTAGTCAATAGTTTCTATAGACTTCTTTAGCCTAAGTGTGCTATACAGCGTGCTGTCTTGCAGCCATTTCAACCAACCAAATTGAACTATCAAATGACGATTGTGACACTCGCGAAAAATTGGTACTCATGCTTACTCACTCACGTAATATTGTTATCACGCACGGTCACGCTCGAAGATTTTTGTCGCTACTCATGTTCTCGCACACTGACGCGAGTAAAATTCTTAATATTACTCACATTCACGCATGATTCACGCCAGTCACCAGACTCGCACCCATCTCTAGTTTATATATGTTAAGAATACACACCTGGTCATAATAATAGATACAACTACATTGAGCTTAATTTTAATTATAAATATCAAATGGAAACTGTACTATTTTTAATGATTTTTTTCGAAAAGGGGTCGTATTATTTTCTTAAAATTTCTGACAATTAAAACTTCTCTTTGTTTACTTCACAATTTGTATTTTCCACTGTATCTATTATTTTGACACGACATGTACGTAATGATATAACTACGAATAGCGTTTATGTATTTTGAAGTGCAAATTACTAAAAGGGTGCGAAGGATGAAGCCCGGACAATCACGAAGTGCGTCTACCTATAATGGCATGTTAATAATGATATCTCGTAAATGTTGATGTTAGATATCATCAAGATGATGATAATGGTGAGAGTAGCGACAATTGTCTTTGGTTCATCCATAAATGAACGATAATATGCTGGAACTATTAGGAGCGGCCAACTGCTGATATTGCGAACAAAAGGTAAACATCTTTAATGAAAACACATGGGATTATAATGGTAACAAAACATTGGCCGGGGATAGATGAAAATTTTAAATTTCCTATTATTATTATCTTAAATTCAGTAACAATAGCCTTCATCTCTTTGACTTGTCAACGCAATGTCATCCTCCGGCGGCAGTTGGAATATGATATTTGGTGTAATAGTTTTATAGTATTCTTTAATCATTGCGATTATTAGGGGTTATTACCCTTTAATGAGAGATCGTTCTTTACATAATTATAAAGAACCACCGTCGGTGGTGCAATGGTTAGTGTGCGAGGCTCTTGTACATGAGATCCTGGGTTCGAACCCTGCTCTGACCACCTTCAAATTTCTTTCGGCGGCGGTCACCTCGCATAGTCACGGCGACACTATCGAGTATATAGCCATGAAAGGCTTCTAAAAATACCGTTCGGAATCGGTGTAAAACTGTAGGTCCCAATCAGTGAGTGAAAACTGGAGCAAACAGCTCAGTGATTGTGAGAAGTTCTCCCCGGTCCCTTCATGGGATGTAATGGGAAACCATTTATTTTTTTTTTTTTAATATAATTACACGCTGAAAAAAATTGCCGCCTATAACATTACGCTGTAATCGTATATATGTTTGGAATATCCATATATTTACTTACGTACAAGCATTGTTTTCATGATTTGAAAAATTGCTGCTTCTTTGTTTATTGGTTGTCTGTCACGTTATTTTTAAAAAACAAAGTCATATTTGAGTCACAAAAGCATATGTTACAATATATTAATCATTGTGTCTCCAACATGTAATATTGAATAGCAAACACTATGTTTTTGAATACAAGTATACTATATTTGCGACAAGCTACAAACACGTTACATTTGCATCCAACCAAAAAAAACATAACCATTTTTCAGCGAGTAGATATTATCATTGTGTGCTGCGATTTCTAACACAAGACGTCACATAATCCCTTCAACATCTCATCTTAGATAATGATGAGAAAATCGGTGCTATAGAGTCGGAGTCTGGGATATTTTTATTATTCGATCTTTAAAATGTTATGTTCTTTAATAATATTTCCCATTCAATATCAATTTTCGGCAAACTTTAGTTTTGGTACAAAATGCTGACAAGGGAAGAAACCCACCTGATTAGGCAGAAAAAGTGGGAGTTGGAGCAGAGACAGTGAAAGTGAAAAGACCGAAATGTGCAGGACAATTAATGAATCCATAAAATTTTTCCATATAGTAAGAAAATCGAAAAACGAACCAAATAACGGTCTGCTCTACTGCGAGGACGAGAAGGGGAATCTGGTGCCACATAAGTAGTGTGTACTTCAAATGTGGAGAAAACACTTCTCAGTACTACTCCACTCAAAATATTGCAGTCCAGATCAGGAGACATTGACTGTGGCAGACATTGCTGTGGAAGACTGATCAGGAGACATTGCTGGTCCCCACGCAGCCAAGACGAGGTAATAATTGCAATCTCTCGGTTTAGGCCACCCGCTGAGCTTTTTAAGGCCGGTGATGAGAAACTGCGCATCTACTTATGTGGAGTATATGGTTGCGAAATCTATGTCTGACGATTGGACTCAGACTGTACTAAATATGTCCTGAATTGAAAAGGGTGATCCATGTGTATATTCCAACTACCACGGCATCAGTCCATCTTCCATCGTGTATGATGCATTTTATGTGAAAGACTAAAGCCAATTGTTGAAAACCTGATTGTGGTTTTAGACCACGGAAGTCCACGACTGACCAAATATTCACGCTACGCCGACTTCTGGAAAGATCCACGAAAAGCAAATCGACACATTCTACCATCTTTTTTGTCGACTACAAAGCTGCATTCCATATCCCCCTACGGGGAAAATTTTAGAAATATACGTCTGATCTTGGGATACCGGCAAAATTGATTCGCTTCTGGAGAATGACACTGGCGTATATCAAATCGGTAGTGAAAATAGGGACAGATCTCACTGAACCATTCTGTAACGTCCGAGGACTTAGACAAGGCGATACATTTTCGTACAGATACACATTAATGCAATCTCTTCAACATCTTAGTGGAGATAATAATGAGAAAAGCTGTAGTAAATATGACCAAGACCATCATCATATAAAGTCATATGTTGCTGGCGTCTGCTGACGATATAGACACTATTGGGCGAAATTTGTGAAAGGTTACTGCAGTATTTTTAAGATTCGAAAAAGAATCAGCGAAGGTGGGTCTTGCTGTTAATGAGGGCAAGACAAAATTGATAACGTCAACGACTAGATGAACCTCTCGACTACGTCAGCACTTGAACGTCGACAACCAATGTAATTTTGAAGAGGTTATTTGCCTTGGATCCGCCGTGAATAAGAAAAACAACGTCAGTTTGGAGATAAATAGGAGAACTGTGCTAGCAGTGGGTTTGGTTGAAAACGCGGACAAGACAAAATTAATGGTTTCAACAACCAGAACATCAACCCGATTAGATGAAAGGGTGAACGTTGATAACCGCTATATTTTCATGGTAGTGAACGAATTTATTTACCTTGGGTCAGCAGTGAACTACAGTCTAGAAATCAAATAAACTGCAGTCTAGAAATCAAATGCAGAACTGTGCGTGAAAACATGTGTTATTTCGGGCTAAAAGAACTTATGAGATAAGAACCTCTCGCGAGAAACGAAGACGCAACTATATCAGACTCACATACTACCTGTCTTGCTTTATTGCGCAGAATCCTGGGTCATCATAGCACAAGCTGATGAAACATCACTGGGAGTCTTCGAGAAAAAAAGCACCATCAAAATCCACTGTAAGTCGCTGGTACCAAGCGTTCGGTCTCGGACGTCGTTCGCTCCTGGATGAATTTCGTGAAGGTCGTCCAACTTCTGTTGTTCCATGTTTTGGAGGTGTCTCAATCGGAGTGGAAAATTGCTTCGAAAACTGGTTTAAGCGTATGCAAAAGTGTATTGATCTTCACGGAGGATATTTTGGAAAATAATAAAACTATTTCCAATGATAAATAATCATTTTTTTTACTGCTAGACCCGAAATATAAATAGCAACCCTCGTACTAGTTAAAACAAACAATATTAGGGCAACTTGCTTGCATACACGCTGTCACGTTTTTGTTTTCAGAAGTAGTCAACAAACAAAGCCATATTTGGGACACAAAAAAAATATATTATAATATACTAATCGTTGTGGCTCCAACATATAATATTGAATAACAAACACAATGTGTTTGGGCACACGTATACTATATTTGCGTATAGCTACATTCCCGTTATATTTGCATCCAAGCAGCAACAAAAGGCAAATTCTTCTGCGTATAGATATTATGATTGTGTGCAGCGATATCTCGCACAATACGGCAAACAGTCGTGCGATCCCTTCAACATGTTATTTAAGATGATGGTGAGAAAAGCTAAAGTACAATCACACAAACCCATCAGCAAAATATGGGACAAGCCAACTACTATTTATAATAAAAAATATTTGAGCATGTTGCTTGTTTATACACCCTGGCATTGTTGTCTTGAATTGAAGATCTGCTGCTATTTAGGATATTTGTTGTCTGTCTTGTTCCTGATTTCAGGAATTCCAACAAACAAAGCCACATTTGGACCACAAAAATATATATTATAACCTATTAATCATTGTGTCTCCAACATGTAATATTGAGTATCAAACTCAATGTGTTTGGACACAAGTGTACTATATTTGCGAAAAGCTCCAAACATTTTATATTTACATATAAACATCAAAAACGGCATACTTTTTAGTGTGTATAGATAATTTAAGTTTTAGATGAACAATTACATCTGCAGCACTAAGATAATATGTAGAACATGGTAAGGATGGCTAGGAAATATTACTGCTGCATATGATACAGCTGTTCTAGTCTGAGGAAGAGTTCTTTCCCAAACATAGTTTTGCTGTTTAGAAATAATATACAAACCTATTAATAATTGTTCTCTTGAAACATATTGTTGTTTGTAACCCTTACAAAATATGTTTGTCAATATGGAAATATGACGACTTACAAAAATATATATATTTAAATAGAAACAACAATATGTTAATGTTAGTCGTGTTTTGGTTACAAGCGAGCGATTATCGCTTGCTAAGTTGCAAAGAAAAAGAATTGTAGCGAGAAGTCATTTTGTTCAAAAATGGTAAAAAAAAAACTGTAAAAGATGTCAAAAATTTTTTGTTTTAAACTTAGCGAAAGTGAATCTCGTCGCTAAGTTCTCGCTAAGTGCTTCATACAAAACAAGCGAATATAAAGGGTCCGCCATCTAACGTTTTTTTTTCAACTAGTGCTTATTTCGTGAATGGTAACCTCATGTCTGATTTGACAGATAATTAGTTTTATCCTTCCGCTGAACGAATATGGTTGTGTATACGCTTGAACAACGCTGGGAAATATTGCGACATTACTCTGAAAATCATGGTAATGTTGCAGATGCCGATTTTGCCAAAAAAAAATCATCTTTTCAGATGAAGCTCATTTTGATCTTGGCGGGTATGTAAACAAGCAAAATTGTCGCATTTGGGGCACAGAAAACCCGCACGCATACATTGAAATGCCGATGCACCCAAAACGAGTCACTGTTTGGTGCGGATTTTGGTCCAGAGGCATAATTGGGCCATTTTTCTTCGAAAATGAGCAAGGAGTGGCCGTTACAGTCAATGGCGATCGTTATCGGGCCATGTTGAACGAATTTTTGTTCACAAAAATTGAAGAGGAGGATATTGGCAACATTGGGTTTCAACAGGACGGCGCTACGTGCCACACAGCCGAAGCTACACTCGATGTTTTGCGCCCTGTTTTTGAAGATCGCATTATCAGCCACAGAGCTGATGTCGTTTGGCCACCTCGGAGCTGCGATTTGAAACCGTTGGACTAATATTTGTGGGGTGCCCTCAAAGATAAGAGTTACGCCGACAAGCCAGAGACAATTGACGCTTTAAAGGGCAATATTCGTGAAGCCATTGGTGAAATACAGCTGCACACAATCGATAATGTGCTTAAAAATTGGACCGATCGTGTAGGCTACTGCATGGCCAGCCGAGGCAGCCGTTTGAATGAAATTATTTTCCATTATTAACCGGAAGGATTGTACTTTCAAATAAAAAAAGAAATTTGAGAAAATATTCAGCAGTTTTTTTTTATAGCATTTTCAAAAAAAAAAAAGTTATTTGGCGGACCCGTTATAAGCAAGCTGTGTAACCAAAACACGCTTATTGTTTAATTAATTTATGTATGTTAGTGATAACAGTGAGAGATATAAATGTATGAAATCCTAATAAGACGATGACATACAGCGAATTCGTGATAATCACATGGATTGCGGTTAGACTAACAAACACAAAGCAAGGACAGCACATATCCCCGCGTTAAAAAATGAATTCTGGGAATCCAATTGAAAAGGGAAGCACGACAAAGCAAATGACACCCAAGATTTAGACGGAAGAATTAGTTTGATGATATATTACACTGTATACTTCGGGGATGCAATTTGCGAAACTCCGTTTTAAAAACTATATCTCTATTACTAGAGATATAGAATAGTCTAGAAAAATACACTGTATACATATTTAGAAGTATGTATGTAGCAGTTACCATTAAGGGACATCTGCAGTTAATTCACCATCCTCTAAACTGGCAGTATGTAAATCTCAGTTATAATTTCCTGTTACAAGACAGCGAATCAATTGCAGTCAATCATCAGTTGCCGTCACTTTGCTGCTGACGTTGGCCACCCAAACAGTTGGAAAGACTCAAGAAAATTAAACACGCTGAAATTGTCCATTATATGACAACCACACCCACAGTTGATTTTGAATCTATGAAATATTGCCATGCTGGGATGCACTTATTTATTGCACCAGGCTCGACGCCCGATGATCAATTTAATAATTGCTCTGCTGTGGTATCGTTGTTTGGAATTTTAAGTAAATCATGAGAAACATTTACGTGGTTCCTTGCTGGCTTTGGTAACATGCTTTTGATTGCGTTCGTCACTAGTTGTTCGTATGTTTATTTATCTCTTGGCTGGAGTTGGCAACCAAAGACAACGCAACAGGGCAGTTATGTCGCAAAACGATCATTATCATAGCAACTTACAAACGCTACGTCATAGTCATTGTCAGCGTCATCGTCATCTTTGTCTTCATCATCTGTGAGCACTGAATGTATTGGCTCACAATGATATCGGGCCAGGGCTTGATGATGTGACTTGGCATAACTGATTATCGTGTTTATTAACCCATTAAATCCCAAGAAACTCGACACCATACCCTGATACTAAAACTGCTCAGTCTGATGAAGCATTATCCTTAGCACAATGACGCAGCCCGTTCAATCTTCCATTCAATTGGCTTGCAAATTGAATTTGAAGCCCATCGTCTTTCGTGATGCCATTGCAGACCACCCGGCCACTGGAAGCGTTAATATCGCATAACGAAAAATTACATCACGATTTGTGTACTCGTACCTAAATGAAGTATTCAACTTGGAAATTTTATAAAACAAACGTGCGCTCGTGGCCGGCCGTATGTTGGTTTCTGGTTCAGCCTAAGCAAACATCTCTCTTGGAGGCCCTAAACCATAAACTACAGATCGTGCACGTTTTTTGTTCCTCATCTTTTCTTCTCGAGAAAATCTTCTGTTGGCAGCGCAACAAGGGCCAAACATGAAGGCGCTTATCAATAAACGTCTGTATGATGTTGCCAATGTAACAACGCGAACAAGACGAAACACATGTTTGCGATTGTTGTTGTACGATTACATTAAAGATGTCGAGACGCTCCTCCTCCATCTTCCGCCACCAGCAAGACCACGGGCATGAGAAGTTTGTTGTTGGGGTTCAGTGCACAAGGAGTCTGCTCAGCGACTGACTGGTTTCTTTTGTTTGCCAACCATTTTCCTACAACTTAATTTGATTTTAAACACTGGCTTAATTTTCCTATTGGAAAAGTAGTCGTCGTCTCTTCCCATCTCCACTAATAACATTTGCATAACTATAGTTTACAATGTACCTTGTCGGAGACACCCCATTCCGCGCACTCCCCTTGTGTCCTGTGCCCACTGCCCACTCTCAAATGCTAGGTTAAGAATCGCCAGCTATTCCAAGGATTTCACTCAAATATGCGTACAACAAAACAATCAGTACAAATGTTTGACATGTTCGCACATTCGTTTTGTGTTTTATGGAATCTCATGCATTTGTGTACCTAGAAATGCCCAGCGAAAAGGGAGATGCCAAAGGAGTGCAAATGAATGACCACGTGTAATACGGAAGTGGCAAGAAAATGGATAGTCCCCAAGAATGGAAATGCAGCATGAAAAGAGAAAATTGTAATTCAAATAAGGATTTTCTATTGAGAAATTTAGAAGAATTTTATGAAATTTAGAAATTTTGTTTGTAAATTGGGAAAATTTAAAAAGACTTATGAATTTTAGATTGTGAAATTTGTAAGTAAATTTGTGATTGTAAATATTTTAAATTAAATGTGCACAAAATCAAAAATTTTAAACAAAATGTGCACAAAATCGGATGCGGATAAGTTCCAACCAGGAATGAGTCCGTAAAAGCATAACAAATCGAATCAATGGAATTGCGGTTTGAAGGACCCGTTTCAAACTCATTACAAATCCGTTAAAGCATAAAAATTCGAAGTGCAAGTTTGGGCAAATTTGAAATTGCTAACAATTTATAAGCAAACCCGCAAAAATTTCCAAATATGAATCGGCTTTAAATCCAATTTATTTACAAAACCGAACTCGAAAGAGATTCGATAAAGAAGTCTGTTCCTAGTTCGAGGCAGATCCGAAAAAGTAGAAAAGACGATTCCCGTTTTCGAGACAAATTCCATGTGCAACGGATTCGTTATGGATCCGTAGCTCATTTTCGTTTCGTATAAAATGTACGAAGAAGCACGTCTGACTCGGCTTCGTAACGGATTCAAAATAGGACGGAAAAAATTCGTAGTCATGTTGAAAAATTTATTTTAAAGTTATAAAAAGTTTTGAATGTGTTTTGAGTATGAATCCGATTGGAATTCGAGACGGACTCGCTTCATCGTACATCATACGATAAATCGAAACATAAATCAATTCAGGAATCAATTAAGGAAACATAAAGAATCCGTTTGCGTATAAAATATCCGTCTAAAAATCGCAACGGATTTCCCATTTGAACCCGTTTCCGATTGGTTCCTTTAAAAAAAAAAAACAATGGATTCGAGACGGACTCAGTTTTATCAATTTGTGCGGACTCAAAACGGATTCGCTCTGAAATTGCAATTGAGATTTCTTCCTTTATAAATTTTTATCTATATAAAAACAAAGCTCTAAATTAATATTTTAAATAAATATAAATTTGGTTCTATTTCATTTTCCATTTTATATTTGCTATCAATTTTGAAAATTGTAAATGGAATTTACATTATATTGATATATATATTGACAATTGATAAAATCTCATTTTAAAATGACAAATATTTCTGATCAAAATTGTGGTTCCTCTTTGACAGCTGAAAAATATCACATGAGGTTTCTTTTGACATTAAAAGACGGAAATTTCAAATGAAATAAATTTTTTTTATACAATTAAGAAAATTTTTAATGAAATTACATAATATTTTTTTTTAATTTTTTAAAAATTGAATTTTTTTGTTATGAATCGGTGGTGCAATTGCCGAATACTTGAATGCCCTCCTGCAAGGACGAGAATGGGAATCTGGTGACAGATAAGCAGTGCGTGCTTAACATGTGGAGAGACCATTTTTCAAAACTACTTCACTCAGATTATTCCTCGAAAGATCAGGAGGTAATGATGGTGGAAGACAGTGCAGATTGTACTTCCCCCCTTACAATCAAGATGTGATTACAAGGGCAATCCCCCTGCTTAATAATAATAATGACGAAGCCCATCCGCCCGGATGGAAGGATTGCTAGCCCACATGCATCAACTTATAGGCGGTGTGGTATGATTGGGAGAATCAACGCCTGAGGATTGGAGTCTTCCAACTATCTCGGTATCAGTCTTTTATCTATCGCGAATAAGGTCTTGTCGAGCGTATTATATGAAAGACTGAAGCCAATTGTTGAAAACTTGATTGGACCTTATTAGACCAGGGTCTGAACTTGGAATTCCGGCAAAACTGATCCGCCTGTGTAGAATGACGCTGAATGACACCAAATCAGCAGTGAAGGTGGGGCAAGACTTTCCGAACCATTCTGTACCAAGTGAGGACTGAGACAAGGCGACACACTTTCGGACAATCTCGTCAACATCATAATGTATATAATAACGAGAAGTAAATATAAAACAAATCCTCGTATTATTCCATTACATCCAATGAACGGATATGGGAGAGAGTTTCTCACAATCACTAAGCTGTGCGCTTTCCAGTTATCACTCACTGATAGGGACCTACAGTTATACACTGGTTCCGAACGGATTTTTGAGAAACTATTTAATGGCTAATTTCTTGATAGTGTCGCCGTCACTAAGCAAGGTGACCGTCGTCGAAAGAAGTGCAAGGAGGTCAGAAAGCTGCAGAAAATATGAACAAGACCACCAACACGAACTACTGCAGTGTTTTCAAGAATCGAAAAAGAATCAGCGAAGGTGGGTCTTGCTGTTAATGAGGGAAAGACAATATTGATGGTGTCGACGATAAGAGAACCTCTCGACTTGGTCCGCACTTGAACGTTGGCAACCGATTTAATTTTAAAGTGATAGATGAATTTATCGAACTTGGTCCCCCATGAACAAAGACGTCAGCCAATTAGAGAATTGTGCTATATGCTATTTTGGGCTTAGCAAGCAGTTTAAGAACAAAGATCTCTCCCGACAAACACATCTGGGAGTATTCGAGAGAAAAATTCTCCGTAATGCATGTGGTTAAAGTATCGACGTCACTGGAACCAGGAGCTACATAATTTGTATTCCGACGTGGACATAGCAAGGCGAATCAAATTAGGCCAATTGCGTTGGCTAGATGAGCGAGATGAGCCTGCGCGAAAGGATTTCCATAACACACCCGATGAAAGCAGCAAAAGGGAACGACCAAGACTCCCAATGGAAAGACCAGGCCGAAAAAACCCTCTGTATCCTTGGTGTTGCCAACTGGCGAGAAAAGGCAAAGGATAGGATCATTTGGAGAATATGTTAAAATTTGTTTAATGTATTTATTTGTTTGATTAATTACGAGGGCGGATCAATAAGTCTGTGACCTTTTGAATGAAACACAGTTTTTTTGCAAAAAACACATTATTTTTCAACATAATCTCCTCTTAGCTCAATACACACATGTGTGTAAGTTTATGGTCTATTAAGAGCAAACGCGGCACCCATCTTGCTGACAGTTTTCTTAAACCAACTGATCATTTAAAATCGAAACCACTCTGCCATATGAAATGCATATGGCATCGACAATCTCGGGCACTTTTACTTTTCGATCGGCCAATACCATATCGTGGATTTGTCGACATTTTCGGGTGTACTACTATTGTACTACTGCGACCACAACGAACGTCAGTAAACCACATTTTACCATTGAAATCGATGGTGCAGAGTCCCCATAGTATTTATCAAGCATTTCCTTGGTTTGATTGACGGTTTTTTTTTCGCAAAAAATAATGTTGAATGACCACTCGAAATTTACTTTTCCGCATTTTTAAAAAATGCAAGAGGGTGTATATTTTGAACAGCTGTTAAATGCAAAGTAAATGAAGGAACGTGCTCAAAATTTGACAGTAGTCTACTAACAGGTGGTACTTGTTGGAAACAGTGTTGCATTTCATATAACTACGAGGGAAGTTCGAAAAGTCCGGCCTTATTGATCCGCCCTCGTAATATGTGTGAGGCATCTGACCTGTGTAGTATGACCTGAACTATAACCTATGGTAGTATGCGCCTCTCTAATACACGGGAACATGGGTTCGATCCCTGCACTGGCCATTTTACATTTCTTTGGGATGTGGTCACCTCGCTCAGTGACGGCGACACTATCAAGTATTTGACCAATCTCAAAATACCCTTCGCAACTGGTGTAAAACTGTAGGTCTCATTTGGTGCATGTAAAACTAGAAAGCGCACAGCTTGCTGGTTGTGAGAAGCTCTCCCCAATCCCTTCATGGGATATAATGGGAAACGATTTTTTTTAAATTTGAAAAATTCCAAATGAAATTGAGATTTTTTCAAATAAAATTTTTAAAATTAACAAGTGATTTTGATAAAGTTAAAGTAACTGTTTAGTTTATTAACATTTTTGAAATTTTCTTTTAATACACTTACATACCGCCACTTTCGAAGTAATGAAAATGCTATTCTTCCATAATCTATACCCAGCTTGTCTACTGGGTGTGTACGAATAGATGTCAGTAAAAAATTGTATCATGAACCTTTAGCACCACAACCACAGTCAAAACTCCAATCATCCAAAAAGTATGCAATAGGAATTGTTTCCCTTCCACATCACAACACAGTCAGGTGGGCGCTAATAAAAAAAATATCAAACAGAGCGATTGATATGTGTAGAAACACCCAATTGGGTCTGTTGTATTTTCCCAATCACAGTAGGCAAAGGAACCAAGGCGGGTATGCGTATGAAATTCCATACTGGAAGCCACGAAAGAATTCTAGGAAAAACAAATAAAAACAACATCACATGGTTGATGTAACTGAAAAGCTGATGATCGGCCACCTGTTGCTATGAATTTTATTTTTTCCCTCTATATTCTCGAAACGCTGTGGATGTGTGAAGTTTGTGCAGGTGTGAGAATTTAGGATTCCTAACTGCAAACAAGTCCTAGCATTCATCCGATGAAAGAATGTGTCAATGGGTTACAACAATTTTAAGAATTACAAAGTTTTCAACATGTGGCATTAGGACATTGATGCAGCTTTTTAGGGGAATTCATAAGGCATTTAGTTATACATTTTTTAACTTTATTACATACTATAAAGCAAAGTTCCTGGAATGCATCTAACAGTTAGTAAATAATCTGTTACCTACCGAGTACCTACATACATATCTAATATTTTAATTCACCTGATATTTGTTGAACTATTTTTGCTTAAGCGCCGAATGGGTTGATGAAACACTTTGTTCACTATTTCACTTTGTCGATTTGCATTATTAATCGGCATTACAGGCGGCAGTTAGAATTTCAATCAGTCATCATCATCGAGCATTTACGCTGCATGCAACGATTTGCAAATGTCCTGTTTTCTCTCCGATTAATCCATCACAAGTGACACATAAATGTTGGGAAACGTGTGTATTGACAAATGAAATGACTCCGAATATGTCATCACACTTTATGTGACAAATTTGTTGTTTGCTCTTTCCCATCAGTTCACACAGCATTTACAACAAACACGGACAACGATGCGCTCATGCAGCCCAAGCATGACAAACTTTTCACTTGACGGCTGCTGTCTTTTTAATTGCCTCCTTAGTACGAGACTACTGAGTAGGAACGTATGGGATATATTAGCTGGGGCAACATTTTAATAGAATTTTATTCCCGAAAACATTAGTAATTTGGGCTAAATGATTTAACATTGTAGACCTTAGCGAGACGTTTCATTGCGTGTAGAAAAGGATTAAGTATAAATCTTTCAATAACTGTTAATTTACACTTTACTAACACACGCTACCAAATTCCACTTTCAATGCCATCTATAGGGTGGCAAACAACCCACCAGTCTGGTCGAAGAATACAATTAAATGTAAACATTTGTTAACAGCTGAATAAAAGGAAAATGGTAAACGCTTGGCTAAGGCACACAAATGTCCTCGGGCTGACCGCCCTTACAATGGGGAGACCACAGAAGCAACAACAACAGAAATACATCAAACAAACAATTGCGAAACAAAACCAGAAGATCCCACTTGCCAAATTAAACAACCGCATACATGGACACACGCATATAATAACCAAATACCGTTGGTCGTTTGAAAAGGGTTTGAAAATAATACAGATACTTGGAATGCCACACACTGGGTCACGCTCACACACTCTCACCCATGGTCATATAGAGTTTCATTACTAATATACATTCATCCATATATGAAAGATAAACATTGGATGAACTAATAAACACGCCAAAGACCACACACACCCAAACACAACTGCATCCCATCCGCATAGAGGACTACAAATACTGAGACCTAACACCCAACCGGATGAATAATTCACTTGGCTTGAAGCAACCGCACCATCATGTCTGCCCTCCCTCAAATAGTTGTTGGTGCGGAAGTCTTAGTATTACTTCGTGTCCTGAACAAGGTTTGTCCCTGTCAAATGTCATACAACGGAAAAATATTCAAAAATCGGGTGATCAATGTAGAGGTATTTTTTTCAAACTAAAAAAAATACAAAAATTCAAATCAAGTGTGGAATCTTTACTTTTCATTCGTAAGGATATTTTATGACATTTATTTTTTGAATATAAGTTCCTTCAAATGTTGGCCGCAACTACGCCTCAGGGTGTCCATTCTGAGGGTCCAATTTTGGATTACTCGTTCGAGCATTTCCACCGGTATGACGTTACTGACACGCGTAATGTGGGCTTCCAAAACCTGAATCGTAGCTGGTTTATCAGCATAGACTTTCGGCTTTACGTAGACCCAAAGAAAAAAGTCTAAATGTGTGATATCACACGATCTAGGCGGCCAACTCACCGGTCCAAAACGTGATTAGAGCAGCTGTATGGCAAGGGACACCGTCCTGTTGAAACCAAATGTCGTCAAGATTACGGGCTTCAATTTCGGGTACCAAAAAGTCCGATATCATCGCGCAATAGCGAACACCATTCACTGTTACGTTTCGAACATCATAATTTTTGAAAAAATATAGACAGATGACGATGACGTTGTTGCGGTGTAAGTCTTTCCATGATGACATGGCCAACAATACTGAAAAGAGAAAACAATTAAGTTTAACACACTTCACGCGTAATCTCTGAAAATATCCCCTATTGAAAAAAATACCTCTAGGTTGATCACCCGATATTATCATTCACTAACGAGTGTCTCAGTAAGGATGCACTTTTTCGTTTTAAAATAAAAACACTTATTTTTTGCGATAGTTGTGATTTTTTATTGGGTTGTAAAGAAGACATGTTCCGATTAAGTATGAGATAAAATCTCCGTCAAAGGGCTCCCACGCCTCAGATGGCAGGCCATTACTCTTTTCATGACATTTTCCATAACCTTTTCACAGAGATGCGGTTGTATCTCACCGATGACGCGTTGGATCTTGGATTTGAACTCAGGAATTGTGCCTGGTTTATTCGCATAAACCCGAGATTTCACAAAACTCCAAAGAAAGAAATCACACGGCGTTAAATCGCATGATCTTGGTGGTCAGTTGATATCAGAATTTCTTGAGATAATTTGTTCTGGAAATCGTTGCTGGAATAAATCCATCGTTTCATGCGCGGTTTGGCAGTTGAAGCCGTCTTGCTGAAACCACATGTCGTCCAGATCCATGCCATCCAGTTAGGGCCACAATAACTCCATTATCATCTACCTGTATCGAATGGCGTTCACAGTCACTGCATTTTCGGCCTCATCTTCAAAACAGTAAGCAAAATCATGCCGCCTGGACAAAATCCGCACCAGACAGTTGCTCGTTGTGAGTGCATTTGTTTCTCATGGATTGCATGAGGTTTTTGTGAGCTCCAAATTCGACAATATTGTGTATGCACGAAGCCATTCAGTTGGAAATGCGCTTCATCGGAGAAGTTGTCTTTTTTGGAAAAATGACATTGACTTCACTTTGTTCAATTACCCCTTGAACGAATTGCCGGCGCTTTCCATCGTCTGCTGGTGTAAGCTCCTGAGTAAGCTGAATTTTTAACGCATGAAGGCGGAGGTTTCCTGTCAAAATTCAGTGCATAGTTCTGTGTGAAATTTTAAATTGTTAAGAACGATGCCGAATTTATGGTTTAGGGATTTCGGCGACACTCACGTTTACACCAGCAATGTTTTCAAGAGACCTACCTGTACGTTGACGCACAGGAGTCTTAAGCTAAGATTACACGATTGACGAAACGTGTCAATATTGACGCAATTTAGGCGTCAACAGAGCGTCAACCGTGTAGTGCCCCAACTTTTTTGCGTCAATGAGCATCAACAGCCGGTTGACGCTATTTTGCATCAACTCAAATTGACGCAACTGCATCAACCGTGTAGACATTGTATCAACCAATTGCGCCAACCGATTGAAACAACCAGTTTCTAGTTGCGTCAATTTTTTGTTGACAACTCGCACGACAACATGAGTTGTCAACATTTATGTTGATGCGTTCTTTTTGTTAATTTCACCACATGTTTTTATTTGGGTATGTATTTTTGTTTTAAATCCTTTTCTATTAATTTTATATTTTATTCTATTATTAATATTTTTTATCATTTCATTTATGTATGTGTATGTAGAAATATGGAAGAAAGTAAAGAAAAAAAACAAGTGAAAGAGAGCGATGTGCCAATCGAAGAGGAGGACGTGCAATGTACTCAGAAAACAAAGCGTCCAAAGCCCAAAGTCACTGGCGAATGGGGAAAAGACGATGTGTTCATGCTCATACAGCACGTCGAACAGCAACCCTGCATTTGGGATTACTCGCTCAGTGACCACAAAAATTTAAATTTGCGTGACTCTGCATGGCGAAGCGTTGTAAAACAATTTGGCGACCGCTACACCGCGAACGATTGCAAGGCCAAATGGACCAATGTGAAGACTGCATACCAACGCACTAAGGCCAACTACTTTAAAACCACATCAGGACAAGGCACATCTGGTGCATTACCGCAATGGCCTTATTGGTCTGCAATGCAGTTTGTCGGCACAAATGAAGCAGCCAATACCATCACTTCTGATGCTAGCTTCACGTTTACGGCCGATCAATCGTCGAGCGATACTGTTATGGACGATTCTTTGTCACAAACAAACATGCCGAAAAATTTGCAACCTTATGGCAGTGGCATATCTCAGCGACGACGCAAACTTCCATTGAAATCGGATAGTTCGTTATCATCGATTGCAGAAAAATCTTTGGAACGTGCAACTAAGGTATTTAATAATTCTCTATCTACATGATTGCTTGGTTGATGAATTCTTTTATCTATCGTGAAATAGGTTTTGGACGCTTTCGAAAAAAAAAGTGACGACGATGAGTGGCAAGTTATTGCCAACTACTGGGCATTGCAGCTGCGCAACATTGCATTAGGCGATCCCGCCTGTGCACGTCGCACACATCTGGCGGTGTCTAAATTAATTTTAGAAGCTGCGCTTACTGCCGAGACACAACAAGTCGAACAAGTACATATTGTACAGCTAATTGGTTCGTCACAGTTACAGCCTGTCGACGTCGTTTCTGATGAAAACGAATCGATCTCACTATTGATTGATTGATAAAAAATAATTTCAGTTTTTTTAATTCAACAAAAATTTAATTTAATTTCAATAAAAGTACAAAATGTCAATTTCAAAATCAAATTAAATGTGTTTGTATTGCCAGGGCAATTCGCCGTCCACTGTCATGAAATAATCGCGATATTCGTCGCGAATCGCATTTACCATTGGGGTTTTGCAACGTGTCGGCATTTCTTCCGTACCTCCATCGGTCACCTGCAGTTCTTCGCGCCTCCAACCTCCCGGAATTAATGCACCATTTTCGTCATAGCGATCGACCATCGTTGGTGCAATGTATGACGAGCACTTTTCAATTAAGAAATTGTGCAAAGCGCAGCAAGCCAATGTCACTCGTTTTGTTTTGTACAACTTGACGTGCGCGCGACAAACGATAATTAAAAATACGTTGGTGCCCGGACAATGCACATCGCGAAACTCCAGCAAAATCTTCTGGCACGCACCTTCCGTTGGCCGCAATTGTAGCCACGGCTGAACCCACACAGTACGCTTTTTCTTTGCTCCTCTTTCTTCTTCGTCAGCAATTATTTTTATAGCGCTGCTCATCATAAGTACAGCAGCAGCAGCAGTAATTTTCCGATTTTTCCTATTCATTTTTTACGTACAAAAAATATCGTACGATATAAATTATATTTTAATTTAATTTTTGATAGCTGATGCGCAAAGGAACTCAACAAGAGCGTAAACAAATAGCATCAATGTGTTGGCACAAAATACGTCAACCATGTAACATAGCGCGTCAATAGTTCTGCGTCAACCATTTTCCCAAGGTTGGCGCATACCGATTTTTTATTGACGCAACGAATAATTGACGCATTAACCGTCAACCGTGTAGCATACCGTGGTCAATAATTTGTGTAAATATAGAAATATCGTCAACAGCGCGTCAACACGTTTACGCAATGTTGGCGCAATTGCGCCAATCGTGTAATTTTAGCTTAATTGTCCATGCCCCGACCCAGTTTCTTCAAATTTTTTGACCACTCTTGGAATGATTGACACTTTAGATGCACTTTCTCAACTGAAAAGTTTGCGAGCGGTCTCAGCATAACTTTCCACATTTTTGTAATAAGTTTTCGAAATTATAACGCGTTTTTCTTTCGTAAAGTGTTCAATTTTTAATAATCGGAATAAACATATGTGACAGCTGTCAAATTTCGAAGTTGCCACTTGCACAAAAAAAAACTAACACTAAATTTAAAAAGTGCAACCTCACTGAGACACACTTTATATGGTGAATTTCACGTGAAAAGTCTGGATAGAAAATATCTACTTTATCTTCAAATCCTTTTGATCCAGTAAACAGTTTAAGTTCTGTGCAATACCGATTGTAGGCAAGGAGTCAGGGATTATAGTGATATATCAAACATTGAAAATCGCACAGTGGGATATATTTCAGTAAAATTTCCAAAGTTGTCTATTTGTTTTTTTTTTTGATTTCTTTCTTCGACTTTCTTACTCTGTATCTCATTCAGTTTTAGAGATATGCCATTAATAATTAGAATATATTTACTAAAATTTCTAAATAACCACAAAAAAAATATCATAATAAACAAAAACAAAAATTGTACATTCTTTAACCTAGTTTTAATAAAATATTTGTTTAAAGTCCTTAAACGTCAGGTTTGAAATACAAAGAATTATGTCACGATAACCGAATTGAAAATTAATTCGGTTGTACCCACACAATTCATGAGACATACGCTTACAGCAACCAAGCTGACGCTAAATTCGGTAGAGGCAACCGACTTAAGGCTAAATTGATACCGAATTCGATAGCTACAGAAGACACATATTTCATGCTGCTATTCAGAGCAGAGTAAGGAGAGCCATTCATTTTCGATTCGCTCGAAAAAAAAAGTCGGCAATGGAGTTTAATTGTTTGAAGATTTAAATCTTTTAAACGCCCGAGTTTTATTTTTAGCTCGGGAGCCGAATTTTTGTTTTGAAAGATTTTAAAATAATGCTCGCTCCCGATTTAATTCAAAAAGAATGATTCGCGAGTCAAATTTCATAAAAATAAAAAATGTACATATAGATGAAAAAATAGAAAAGCGGGCAACAAATTGCGAAAACTGGATGATACGGGAAAATTGTTTGAAAGGATTGGAAGGTGTGTATAATGGGAAGGTTGGGAATCTGCTGCTCTGTTGTTTCTCCTTTCTTTGTTGTCTCTCATGTGTTTGTCTTCAGAAGGTTTCAACTATGCGTTGGTTATCACTATGCATTGGTACACGAACAATATATTTATATACAAATCTATTTCATGCAAGACAAGCGTGTATTAATTACTTGTGTTTTTTTATTATATTTCACAAGTGGTCCGCCATTCCGATTTTTTCATTAGAGACTCGGGCAGGAAAGGGATTCACGTTGTTGCGCTCTCCAGTTTCTTTTCTCAAAATCGTTTCTTACTTTGGTAGCACACATAAATATATCCGAAACACATACAGAAAAACCAAAGCAACATCACAAACCATTTAACCGTCCGAAAGTTTGTTTATTCTTTTTTCACTGATCAAGCGCTTTTGATATCCTCTGTCCTATGAACCATTGACAACTGATTTTTTCAGTAGAGACTCGGGCAGGAAAGGGATTCACGTTGTTGTCCTTTCCAGTTTCTTTTCTCAAAATCGTTTCTTACTTTGGTAGCACACATAAATATATCCGAAACACATTCACAAAAACCAAAGCAACATCACAAACCATTTAACCGTCCGAACGTTTGTTTATTCTTTTTTCACTGATCAAGCGCTTTTGATATCCTCTGTCCTATGAACCATTGACAACTGAATACATGAAATTAAAACGCAATACATTACGCACAATCAGAAATATTTTTGAATCACTCACTGAGAGAATAAGGCAAAAATACAGATAAACGCTTACAAGATAAACACACTCGGTGCCCCACTTTTATTCTCTTGCTCTCGAGAGAGCACAAACAGTGCAACAAACACGGCTGTATTTGTATCACAAACACAGATATATTTAGGTCGCAAACACATATGTTATAACATATTAATCATTGTGTCTCAAACATATAATATTCAATAGCAAACACAATGTGTTTGGGCACAAGTAACGGGTGATTTTTTTGAGGTTAGGATTTTCATGCATTAGTATTTGACAGATCACGTGGGATTTCAGACATGGTGTCAAAGAGAAAGATGCTCAGTATGCTTTGACATTTCATCATGAATAGACTTACTAACGAGCAACGCTTGCAAATCATTGAATTTTATTACCAAAATCAGTGTTCGGTTCGAAATGTGTTTCGCGCTTTTTTATCGACAAATTTTGTTCAGCGATGAGGCTCATTTCTGGTTGAATGGCTACGTAAATAAGCAAAATTGCCGCATTTGGAGTGAAGAGCAACCAGAAGCCGTTCAAGAACTGCCCATGCATCCCGAAAAATGCACTGTTTGGTGTGGTTTGTACGCTGGTGGAATCATTGGACCGTATTTTTTCAAAGATGCTGTTGGACGCAACGTTACGGTGAATGGCGATCGCTATCGTTCGATGCTAACAAACTTTTTGTTGCCAAAAATGGAAGAACTGAACTTGGTTGACATGTGGTTTCAACAAGATGGCGCTACATGCCACACAGCTCGCGATTCTATGGCCATTTTGAGGGAAAACTTCGGAGAACAATTCATCTCAAGAAATGGACCGGTAAGTTGGCCACCAAGATCATGCGATTTGACGCCTTTAGACTATTTTTTGTGGGGCTACGTCAAGTCTAAAGTCTACAGAAATAAGCCAGCAACTATTCCAGCTTTGGAAGACAACATTTCCGAAGAAATTCGGGCTATTCCGGCCGAAATGCTCGAAAAAGTTGCCCAAAATTGGACTTTCCGAATGGACCACCTAAGACGCAGCCGCGGTCAACATTTAAATGAAATTATCTTCAAAAAGTAAATGTCATGGACCAATCTAACGTTTCAAATAAAGAACCGATGAGATTTTGCAAATTTTATGCGTTTTTTTTAAAAAAAAAGTTATCAAGCTCTTAAAAAATCACCCGTTATATTATATTTGTGACAAGCTCTAAACAGATGTTATATTTGCATCCAAACAACAAAAAACGACAAATTTTTCAGCGTGTATATAATGGGAAACTATCTGTTTATTTTATTTAAATTTTAATCAAATATCGAAGAAGTGGGTCGAAGGTTAGTATCTATTTTAAAAATGAGATTGTAAAAATAGAATTTCAAAATAGATAGACTGTTAAGACGCTAGAGTTTTACACCGATTCTGAAAATTTTATGAATATTTTTGCAATTACTCTATTGTGTCGACGTCAATTAGCTACGTGACGTATGTTGCTCCTGTTGATATTAATTGTTTGCGTGTGAAACGGTATGAAATTGAACAGGTATGGAATACGGTGGACACAAATAAAAGCCACAAAATAGGAGATATTATATTATGGTCGACACATGGCACGTTACAACTCAATATGGATTTTACTGATACGATGTGAATATTCCAGGCAAAATCCAATTTTTAAGTTAAGCTAAGGGGGCATTCGGCAGAGACCAATCGGATAAATGACAAACTATGATCGACTGACTGTCACATAGAATGTCTGATGACACCCACACTAGATTAGGCCACCCACTCAGTAGATACCACAATGGAGTGATTACATTGAATACCACAGAGACAGTGTAATTCGATTGTTGCACCGTCTCTCGTGTGCGCCACCAATTTCACCATTATGCAACATTGTTGTGTAACAATAAATTTGCAATTTTACACTTTGCCAATTTACAATTTTATTTTTTTGTTACCCAAATTTCGTATGTAGATTTTTATTGGGTTTGGGGTATAAAACGAAAATCCGGGTGTGCGTTAACTCTGTGAACGAGTATTGTATGCTTCATCATCCTGTGCGCTTTCCTTTCCTCTATTCCACTGCGGTGCCTGGCAAATCCAAAAAAAAGGTTCTCTTCACACAATGTTGTAATTCGATTTGGCACCGTACGAAAACTTCGTTAAGTTAAATGTCGACATTGTCACTGCGGTGTGGCAGAAGCAACGTGACAAGGACATGCCGCATGGCACATGCCATGTCGCTGCCATCAATACCACTAGACGGGCACACTCGTATGTTCATGCATAATACGCTGGAAAAGGTGAATGGCAACCTGCCTCCCTACCATAATCCACATATTATTGCAACAAATTGGCCGACAAGTCACCAAAATTCAAATATGTATTGTAGCTTGTGTAAAATACAACAGCGAAAGATGAATGATTGGTAGGACGAATGTAGAGCCATCTACCATCAATTGATCGGTTTGGAAAAGAATTGAAGAGAACTCCCCAAACTTGAATCTTTGTGTTAAAACACACTGTTTTTTTTCCTTCCACAATTCCCAAACTGGAAAGAAGAAATCAAGGAAAATAGTGCAGAAACAATACCCCAACTTTAGGCATGAGACTCTAAATGCAATTCGAAGTATTAAGATCACATGGTTTAAAAGGGTGTTTCAATTGTAATGCAGAATTTTGACAGGAATTATTTTTAATATAATAATCTTTATTTTTTTCGATTTTTTTACAGACAATCGGAACTACATGACTTGGCAAACTTGGTCATGGAGCGATACTCAGTTGAACAACCCGTAAAACTGATCCAACCGTTTTAGGAAAATGTTCGTTCTGCAAAAAGGGCATTTCGCGCATTCCGTGATTTTTTCGGCCAATATATCCCGCCATCAACCCCAGCAATCAGCCGTTTGGTGCAGAAATCCCAAGAAACTAGGTCGACACAAACCGTGAAAGCGCACGGGTGCTTCGTATAAGTCTTTCATTCGAAAATTTTGCTGCTGTGGAACAACGTGAGGACCACGCCGCGACAACCTCGTCGTCGTGGACAGCAATTGAACCTTCCTATTTTTACAGCCCTACAAAATTCAATTGAGACAATTAAAGCCTAGAGACAATTTGCAGGCCTCTACTGGTTGCATGAACACCCAGCAGTTGATGCCTTTTTTGTAAAACAAAAATCATCATGAGCGATGTTGTAAATATTCACCTAAAGGGATACGTTAACAAGCTAAACTGCCGCATTTGGGGTGTTGAAAATCCACTCGTCATTCAACAAAAACTATGCACCCACAACGAGTCACTGTTTGGCGTGGGTTTTAAGCTGGCGGGGTCATGGGACCGTACACCTTCGAAAGTGATACAGCTAACGCTGTTACGGTGAACAATAAACGTGACGTGATAAAAAAATCAATGAGTGTTCAAACTAACGGGCGATGTGTTAACACCTTTTTGTTACACGGTACCTGTTCGATTTCTATGAACACATTAGTAAATGTGACATTGGAAAATAAAAAAGGATAGTTTTTGTGCTGAAGGCTCTTTTGCTATTGCACTTTCTTTTTTTCTTACATTTGCTTTAACATTAGCTGCAATATTGTTAAAATAAATAAAGCAATATTTAGCTCACTGAAATAATTGTTTTTGTTTTGTCATAAACAGAGCGACGACAAAAAGTATTCAATAGTAGAGAGAACTTATTGCACTCTTTTTCCGCTCTCCTGTACAGAGTCTGAGTAAAAGAGCATAAACGAGTCTTATTCTCTATATAGAATATTTCAATATAAATGCACCATTTCGACAATGAGTTCTCTATACTATTCAATACTCTTTGGCGTCGACGAACTGCTTGTTTATTCGCTGCCGCTACATCAATACCATCATACTTAGTACCATCATACTTACAACAACCACGTAAGTGATGCTAAGGCTGTATGTTGTTTGCAGGTGTTCACTCTGATAGATTGTCCAAGATAAGCCTGTAGATGTTAGTACATCAATAAACTTTTGATGTACTGAGTTAGATGACATGGGCTTGGACAATATGTGGTTTCGACAGGTTGGTGCCACTTGTCACACAGCGCATGTAGCAACAGCCCTATTGCGAGCGAAGCCCTATCCCAGAACACATTATCTGACGAACCAACGAGGTTAAATGGCCGCCGAGATCTTGCGATTTCACACTATTGGACTTCTTGCTCTGGGGTTACGTGAAATGTATGGTATATGCCAATAAGCTCGAGACGATTTCGAAGAACGAAGAAGAACACAATCATACGTGTTATACTTGATATACAGCCCGAACTTCATATGTCAAAAGTCATGGAAAATGTTAATACGCGCATCTTGTGTTGCCGGAGAAGTAGTGGTGGGTATTTAACGGATATTTTCATTCGTAAATCCCAGACACTGTAAAACATGATGAAATAAAAATATACCATTTCGCCAAATTTTGGTGTGCTTTATTCATAACAGAAAATCGGCGGCCTTATTGAACCACCCCTATATTAGACTGAGTCTTCCGTTATCGACTGTATTTTCAAAAGTAAAGATGCTGAAATTTCTGCCGTTAGCAACTTTATTATCGAATTCGATTTTTCTGTTGAATTAGAGCAAACATATATATAAATATTGAACTATTAAAACAAAATATTCAAATAAAGTAAAGTTGAAATAGAAACTCTACCAGCAGTATCGAAATCAGGGTTCGAATTTCGATGCTAAAGTGTTACCATGGGTTATTCCGGGTTCTAAGAGGCTTGATAAAATGATAAAAATGTCAAAGTGCATAGAAGATTTTTTTTTTAAATCGCCAAAATCGGAAAATCGCTTAAATAAAAATATAGTTGTAACTCGGAAACGCTCGCAATAATAACCAAATTCTTGACTACCGTAGCTGGCTTGTAACGTGATGAAATCTTATAACTACAAAACTATAACGACGTCGAAAACTATAACGACGAATACGATAATATAGTATACCAGTCTACACGACACCTTCGAATAGTAAATGTATGCGACTACTTACCAACACTGTCCACAAATGGTACACCCATATAGCTTTTGCTATCTCTATCGAATGACAAACGATAGCATACCGGTTTGGGGCAGAATATGAGTCCCGATGTGGATCCCTTTTTTACGCTACCTTTATAATTCTCGTTGAGGTTATAGTAGTCATTGTATAAATAGTCGACTGTGGTTTAGAGTTGGATAATTCATAAACTATATATTTCATTTAAGGTGACCAGATATCACCCTCACGAATATAATGCACATGTTCGATACGGCAAGTAAGTATGTTCTAGTGAACGAGTTCGTCACAACTCTACTCTGGTTTGAAGTAAGGCTATCACTCTAAAACGAAGTTCATTGTCAAGTTGAGTTCAACATAAACGATCCTAATAGTTCTTTTCAGAACTATACAAAGGCCTCGTTCCTCGTGGTCACTGCATCTTTGTTATTACGAAGGCGTTGCTTCTCATGAGCAGTGCACTCTTCGTGAGTACTGCACCATTGTTCTTACGAAGACTGTACCCCTCGTGGATACTGCACCATTGTTCTTACGAAAACGTTGCTCCTCATGGGCATTGCATCTTTGTTATTACGAAGATTTTGTTTCCGAGGGCACTGCAACTTTCTTATTACGAAGGTTTTACTCTTCGTGAGCACTGCACCTTTACTATTAAGAAGGCTTTAACCCTCGTGGGTCTGCACCTTTATTCTTACGAAGACGTTGCCACTCGTGGGCACTGCATCTTTGCTATTGCTTCTCATGAGCACTGCATCTGTGTTATTACGAATGCTTTACTCTTTGTGAGTACTGCACCTTTGTTTCCACCATTTTACTCTACTAACCTCGCTTTATTATCTCTGCTAATATTGTCTATTACAGAGAAACCAGCCGAATGCCGATAACGAAACGGGAACATACTATTCAATACGTTTATCTGAAATCACGGAACCAGTAAATCCAACCCATTTATCGTCGCTCACCTCCATTTACTTCAAATGCCGACGTACCTATAATCATCGACTCAATAACTACCGATTTCTCATTCATCGGCCCAGAATCTGTTCACTACCGATTAAATCCGCTCATTTTAAGGCTACCCGAACCACGACATTCGAGCACACACCAATTCTGATCTTGAATCGTCTTCGTCAACATTTATTATATAAACTGTGGGAATTAAACTAAAAGAAACGATGGCCCTTTTAGTGTCGTAGTCAGGGGGAAATTCAGTGTTTCATTTCGTCAGGTTTCTGTGGGTCCCTACGACGACTCTAGAGACGACTGAGACTACTCAGCCGAAAATAAAACCACGTTACAGGCGTTAGTCAATGGATTTACTTATTTTGCTGATTTTTTATTGACCACTTTGTCAAAAACCGCAGCTGTGCCTTATGTTTTCGTTTAGATGTTCCGTTTTTGTGATATAGATGTTTTTTTCTAAATTTTTCAAATTTCATCTAAAATTCCATTAATAGGTAATCTAGTAAATATACTACCCACAGCTTATAGGGAAAATAATAGGTTATTACCAAGATGTGTAGTTAACAATTATTTCCGCCATACCTTTTGGGTAATGAGTAAAAGATTGTTCTGCTCAAAATCATTCCCGTATTTAATTCCAATTGGCAACTGATTCCACTACCATGTAATTGCATTGTCTGAGCAAATGGAAATGCAAAATTTGTTTACTCTACGGTTGAATTTTATGTTTCGGGATTAGAGAACAAAAACAAATATTAATCATCGAAAATCACTTTATTGTTTTTCAAAATATTCCCCATGAAGATTTATACACTTTTGCATGCGTTTGAACCAATTGTCGAAACACTTTTCCCACTCTGATTGCGGTATCTCCAAAACATGCATTCTGAATGCAGCAACCGCTTCTTGAGGTGTCGAAAAACGTTGACCTCTCAGTTTGTTTTTTACGTACGGGAATAAAAAGAAGTCATTCGGTGCCAAGTCAGGACTATTCGGCGGATGACCCATCAAATCGATGTTTTGGGTGCTCAAAAATTCAGTTGTTTCAGCCGATTTGTGAGAGCTCGCATTGTCGTGGTGAAGAGTGATCCGTCTTCGGCGGTTGGTTTTCCTGATTTCTTGGAACAAATGGCTGTGTACCACTCAGAATTCACTGTTCTGCGTTGTTCTAGTGGTACGGTTGCGACATGTTCGGTTTTTTTTGAAAAAACAGGCGACCATTTGCTTGCAAGTGCTTCGGGCGCGAACAACTTTTGTTGGATTTGGCTCATCTTGAAACACCCATACAGTTGACTGCTTTTTACTTTCGGGCTCATACGCGTAAATCCAGGATTAATCACCTGTCACGATGTCATAGACGTGTTTCGCAGCACCGCGATCGTATTTTTGGAGCATTTCTTTCGACCAATCGACACGAGCCTTTTTTGAGCGATTGACAAATTGTGTGGGATCCAACGCGAACAAATTTTTTTGACAGTTAAATGTTTATGCAATATTCAATGTATGCTGGTCCCACTAATGCCTAAGGTGTCTCAATCTCACGATAGGTCACATGACGATCTTGCAAAATCAGTTCGCGCACAGCATCAATGGTTTTCGGAACAACAGCTGATTTTGGACGACCTTCACGAAATTCGTCTCGGAGTGAACTACGACCACGATTGAATTCGCCATACCATCGCTAAACACTGGTCCTTGATGGAGCTTCATCGCCAAAAATTGAATTAAGGTCATCCATACACTGTTGCTAAGTCAATCCACGTCGAAAATTGTAAAAAATAATCGAACGAAAATGTTCACGATTTAATTCCATTTTTGGGCCGAGATGAATCTTTTAAATTACTGTAAACAACGCAAATAGCGCTCGTATGTCAAAACGATCTGAGTACGCATAACCTCAACAATGTCCAACTTTACGAGAGAGCTGTCACTTGCCAGATTGGAACACTAGGGTTGCCAAATCGAGTAGACGTACATACGTAATGGCAGACGCACCTCCAAAAACATTGTGCGCGAAGTGTTTCAAAACATTGCAATCAGAAAAGTATATTAAGTGCAGCTTGTGCAATGGCAAATATCATTACTTTTGCTCGGGCGTAATAGACACAAATTCGCTTACAGTTGTGAAATCTTCAAATAATATATTCTATAACTGCAATGATTGCATTTCTGTTTCCAAAGATGTTGTAGCGTCAGTATCATTGCTATCTCTTGAGGTGAGAGAGATAAAAAATATGCTCACAAAATTTCTTGTTGGTGACAAGAGTGTGGTAAATGCGCGGATTATGCCCAATTCGGTTGAAATGAGTAACGAATTGCCGCCTTGCTCTAACAAATCGACTCAATTATGCTCTTCATCTCATCATATTAAAAACAATGCTAATAATTTCAAACATAACGGCGTTGCTGCTGGTGCTGGTGCTGCTTCTGGTGTTGCTTCTGGTGCTACTGCTGCTGCTGCGCATGAGGTTGTGGATGTGATTGCAGTCTCTTCTGATATGGTTGTTGATGCTTCTGTTGATGTACCTGATGTTAACAGTGTGGTTGTGGCTAAGGCTGCAGTCAATAATTCTCTTTGGTGTAATAATGCGCATGCTGCTCCCCTCTCTGGCTCTCATCGTGAGGAGGCGCATAACCCAACGAACAATTCTGAATGGGTGGTTGTGAATCGAAGGAAACCTCGAAAGAAAGTTGCTGTTTTTGGTGTTAATGATAATACTGATCTTGATGTAGTGGTTAAGAAGAAATGGATACACTTATCTTCATTTAAGCCGACAGTCACTGAGGACCAACTCATTGATTATGTGGAAAAACGTATTGACATTGCTAAGAGTCATATGGCGTGTTATAAATTAGTTAAAAAAGATGCTTATTTAGTGAATTTAAGGAGTATAAACTTCAAACTTGGAATTTCGCCTGAATTTTATAATGAATTGTTTAATCCGTCAATATGGCCATCGCATGTTAAAGTTCGCCCGTTTCAAAATTTTCAAAGGGGCCCGCAGAAGTTGATGCAAACTTAAATAATCGAAATAAATTTCAAAATCTTCGCATATATTACCAAAACATGTCTGGTATGCGAACTAAAGCTGACTATATCTATATGGTAACATCGGAGGCAGATTATGATGTCATTGTCTTCGTTGAGACTTGGCTCACTCAAGATTTTTTAGATGGCGAGTTTTTTAATCTGCATTTGTACAATGTATTCCGCAAAGATCGCGATTTTGCTAAAACGGGATGTACCCGTGGAGGTGGAGTGTTGATTGCAGTAAAAAAATGTTTCAAAGCAACTTTGTTACAATTGGCCAGCAATGATTCCCTTTTTGATCAAATTGGTGTGCGTCTTGATGGTTTGGTTGGTGCTCTGTTCATAATAGTGTCCTACATACCACCTAACAGTACTGATAGCCTCTATGATGCTCATATAGACAATATAATAAAAACAGTTCCAGAAAACAATGTAGATGGTTGCATTGTGCTTGGTGACTTCAATATTCCTAAGCTTAATTGGAGTATTTTTCCTGATTCAAATTATTTATATGCAAGTAATGTAAATTTATCCCATGAAATTAATATGGTTGATAGTATGATGGGTTCAGATTTGATTCAAATTAATAAGTTTCATAATTCGCTTCATAGATTACTTGATCTAATTTTTGTTAGCAAAAATCTTAATTTCACTATTAGTAGATGTGATCATCCAATCAATCCTCCTGGTGTTCATCACTTACCCATAGTATTGGGAGTTGCATTTTATAATTTTTCTGGTGTTACTAATGAAATGAGTGATTTAAAGTATGACTATAAAAGTTGCGATTTTCAAATAATCAATGAAGCAATACTAGCAATTGATTGGATGAGAATATTTGCCAATAAGTCTTTAGAGGAATGTTATTTTTTATTTACTGAACAAATTAAATTAATATGTCAATTTTATATAAGAAAATTGAAGCCGAAAGTTTACAAAAAACCGTGGTATACAACAGGGCTGAAGAAGCTAAAAAATCTAAGAAATAAATTTAAAAACTTAAGCGAGAGTCAATATTCTGTGGAACATTTGAATAAGTATAAGCATTATGCAAGGGAATTTGATTTTTTAAATCGATTTTTATACAATCAATATATAATGGCATTTGAAGACAAAATTCACACTAATCCTAAGTCATTTTGGAGCTTCATAGCGTCAAAGAAAACGCATAGTAATTTTCCTTCCGTAATGGTTTTTGGAGAGAAAATAGCAAATTCAAAATCTGAACAAGCGAATTTGTTCGCAGAGTTTTTTAAGTCAAATTTCCAATCATTTAATTCTACTCATGGAGGTGATAGTAGGCTTTTAGACAACGTGGAATCTGTTGTTGACTTTGGGTCTTTACAGGTTTCTGAACTTGATGTTATTTCAGCGTTAATTAATTTGAAGGAATCAACTAAAGTTGACGAAGATGGCATCTCTGCACATTTTCTTAAAAGTTGCAGTATTTCTTTATGTACTCCTTTAGAATTCATTTTTAATTATTCTTTAAGAATTGGTAAATTTTTGGATGTTTGGAAAATGTCTTCAATAACACCAGTTTTAAAAGCTGGTCAAAAGAGTAAAATAGAGAATTATAGACCAATCTCTAAATTATCTAATGTGTCAAAACTTTTTGAGCATTTGGTATATAAATATATATACGCTTCTGTCAACCCTTTTATAACAGACCGTCAACATGGGTTTTTAAGAAATCGTTCTACTAGCACTAATCTTTTGTTATTTACTAACTACTGTATTGAAAGTTTTGAACAAGGCCGTCAAGTAGATGCAATTTATTTGGATTTTTGTAAGGCATTTGATAAAGTGCCTCATGGTATACTAATGATGAAGCTACGTAAGTGGGGTTTCCATTCTTCTTTTCTGAATTGGATACTTTCATATATTTCTAATAGATGCTGTTATGTAAGTGTAGACAACTGTAAGTCATCTGTTTATGTTGCGACGTCAGGTATTCCATTGGGTATTTTGTTTAATATATTCGTTAATGATATTTGTAAATGTTTTAAGTTTGTGAATTATCTGCTTTATGCTGATGACATTAAAATTTATAGCAGGATTGCCAATTTTGATGATGCAGTGGCGGTGCAGATTGATCTGTGTCATGTTGTTTCATGGTGTTTCCTTAATGATCTTCCATTAAATATTAAAAAGTGCAATCATTTAACCTATGCTAGATGTCTTAATATTATAAATTCCACGTATTACATTGACAAAAGCCTGCTGATAAAAATTGATCATATATTGGACTTGGGTGTAGTTTTTGACACAAAGCTTTATTTTGATTTGCATATTGATTATATAATCCCAAAAGCTTATTCTGTTCTTGCTTATATAAGAAGAAATTGTAAGTCATTTACAGACCCATATATACGTAAACTGTTATACACGTCATTTGTGAGGTCGAAATTGGAATATGCTTCTGAAGTATGGAATCCATATCAGGATAAATATTGCAATAGAATTGAAAGGATTCAAAAAAAGTTTATAAAATTTGCCTTATTTTCATTAAATTTTACAGACACTATGCCATCGTATGAATCTAGATGTAAGTTGATACATTTAGATACGCTTATTAACCGTAGATCTAAGAGATTAATACTGCTTGTATATAAATTGATAGCTGGTCAAATTGATTGTACATCTCTTCTTAGTATAATTGGCTTCAATGTTCCTTTTAGACGTCTTAGATTTAAAGAATTTTTTAATGTATCAGTTCATAGAACAAATTATGCTATGTTTGAACCCATCACAAGAGCTTTAAAGGAATTTAATTTAATCAATATGAAATATGATTTGGATTTTGCAATGCCTATTGGTAAATTTAGTAATATGTTAGATTTAATTTACAACTAGATATAAGAATTATTTGATAAGATATTTTCTGGTCTGTAAAGAATTGTATTCTAAAGACTGAATAAAGAAATAAATAAATAAATCTCGAAACATAAAATTCAATCTCGTAATTACGAACAATGGTAATAATTTTGAATTTGCCTTACTTGGAGTTTACACGAGACAGTGTTGTGGAGCCAATAGCAATATAATCAAACATTTGTTACTAATACACTCACACTTTTTTCAAAGACAGTAAACTAGTCAAATGATTTGATTTAATCCGCCAACTCGGTAAAGTTTCGTTGTAATGTGCCAAAAAACTGAAACATAATCGCAAAAGTCCGCAGAATTTAGAAAAATGTTTTTTTCCTAGTAGATTTTGATAAATGATACAGAATTCACATGAAACAACATTGACGGCGGTTGCTTAGAACTATATTGTCTCTATAATTGTTTGGATGCCTAAGTTATATAAAATTTTTTTTCTTTGACAACTAATACTTATTGTCATTGTCTTGTTGCATGTAAATGCAAGGTTTGATAAAGTTCAATGCAAATTAAAAAAATCCCAATACTGCAACAACTTCCGGCTAGTTTATTTCCCACCAATTGTGACACACAACGATTCAAGGCAAATGTCAACTGACACTACTCCCTCTTTCACTACCACTACCTCAATTTTCCTTCGTCAACACAATGGACTGCATTTATAGGGGCATCCCCTGAGTGTTGGTTTGATAAAAAAAAATAGAAATTAAATTTGTATACACACATGCATTACCAACTCCTAATGCTCCCCACAACTTCCTGCAGAGAGAGAGATGAGTAATTAATTCACAACTCTTTTTCTTTTTAAATAAACATTTCACACTACTGCACGAGTCAAGATGGACACAGCAAAAGCTCAACTATTAAATTTTGTGGCAGATATAATTAAAGCAGTGAATTCTATGGTCGGTCGATACGAGCATTTCACAGTCAAGCGGTTAGTTATCAGCCACGTAGTACGATGGAAATACTTTGTACTTGGACGAAGCCTCAAAACCATTGCGACTAAAGCTAAGGATAAACTCCTCAACTAGTTTGGGCATCGCTCAATGCCTTGACTTTGTTCTGCCTCCCCAGAGAACGAATCGGAAAGGATCGGAGCGGAGCGGCCATGAAGGATTCACAAAGAAAGGGTTATATCCACTTGAAGGAAACAAAGTGTGCTTGTAATGCTTTCATAACATTTTTTTTCTATTCCTTTGCTACAACGAAAGCCATTCACTCATTCTGTGGCTGTTGTGAATGAATGAAGGGGCCGAGGGAAGGACTTTAACTTACAGAGTGCGGCTTTTTTAATTAAAATTTAATAATTTTGCGGCCAGAGCTAATTTGTGGTTAATCTCCACGGAAAAGCCGGAAAATATTTCTTATATTCAAGTGACCAGACCGCATTACTGTGAACGGAAGCGGGGTAGGAGGATAACGATTCCGAAGAAAAGAAAACACTGAAGGATAATAATAGGTGGAATGTAGAGAATTGCAAGTAACTCATTGCAAGAAGGTATTGTTAAAATGTGCACGCTGTCATCAAATCGCACCCTGACTACAAAAGCGTCACTACTCAATATTTGCAAATTTCCAGTAGAAACAAAATACTAGTTTTTTAAAGTTAAAAAAATATATAAAAATGCTCAATAACACTGTGCGACAGTAAAATTAGGACCTCAACGAAACCAAAAAATTGTGAAAGTCCATTGCCGAGGTATCAGAAAACCCCACTCGGTTTTGGCCCTGATCAACACAATTTTTTTTTAGGTCAAAGAAGGTTTCCGCTATTGATCAAAGCTGTACTTCTGATTGTACTTCAATATCTTTTAAACCGTTACATAGTTTTCATTACAACCTTCGTCAAAATTGTAGTTCTTTCATCGTTGCATAATGTTGTCTAATATACATTTTGTAAAAAATACACCGTCACTTCGTCAAATGATGAAACGTCAAACCAAACTTGTTGTTTTTTTGGATTTCTTGTATTTTTCCAGCCCACGGTAAATAATTTGAGGTAACTGTTTTAGAAGAAATTATATCCCACAAAATTCTTGATAAGTTTGAAAATTACACTAATCAACAAAAGTTGAATTTTTGGTGTAGAAATTCAACATTTTATATCAAAACTGTTCATTTGTCGCACTGTGACATAGACATATTCATACGTAAGTTTTTTTTGATGAAAGGGAAGAGAAAATGAAATGTTAAGCTAAACTTTAAAATTTGAAAATTTCGAGTTATGACAGTTTTGTGGTTAGGCTGCGATTTGTTTACATTGTGCTGCTAGAATATCTAGAAGAAAATGCATCTACCTTCGCCCGGAGACAATTTTTCGATAATTTAGGATATCGAGTTACACCTAATTTTCCAAGCCTTGGGTATTCCCTTATATGGCACATTTTACTTACAGTGTTCCAGATTACCACACGATGTTCTTAAGGGGATATCGGAAAATATTAAAGAATTTGAAACGCTTTATAATATTACTATTATTATATACCAATTATTATATTACTACTGAAAATTCGCAATTACTCCAAACCTAGTTTTCGAAAACCAAACTACAAAAATTAGCAGTTTTAACTGCGTAATTTTTAATGGCAGGTAACAAAATCTAGACTGAATCTTCCACTTAAGGCCACTGCGGTAAAACAGTCAAGTTTTAGGTTAAACTATTACGTTACGAACAACCCCGGGGGGTCAGGGACCTTACAAAACGAAGATAACATATTTTGCCAACCAGTTCGATCTTTTGCCTTATCTCTCCAGTTGGCAATGCCAAGTGTATGCAAGGATTCGGCTACCTGATCCCTCCAGCGGAGTCTTCGTCTTTCTATTTTTCGTCCTCCTTCGAGTTCGGTTTCGAAAACCCTTCGAGTTCGGTTTCGAAAACCCTTCGTGCTGGTTCGTCTGCATCCATTCTACTACATGGCCTAGCTAGCTCAACGACTTTATTTTGATCCGCTTAACTATGTCAATGCCGGGATAAAGCTCATACACCTCATGGTTCATGCGTCGCCGATACTCGCCGTTGTGCACAATAGGGCCACACACATTTCGGAGTATTTATCTCTCGAAGACTCCTACAGATGTTCCGTCAGCTTGCGATAGAACCCAGGATTCTGCGCAATAAAGCAAGACAGCTTCAATAAGAGTCTGCTATAGCTGGACTTGTGCTAGTCGAGAGAGGGCTTTTTCTCTAAAGTGCTTGCCTAGCCCAAAATAACATGTATTCACAAGCCCAATTCTCCGCTTGATATCAAGGTCAACATGGTTGTTTTGTTTACTGCAGATCCAAGTCATACAAATTCATCCACCTCCTCGAAATTGTAACGATTATCAACGTTAACGCGTTGGTTCACTCTCGTGGATGCTCTGCTCATTGAAACCATTAATTTTGTCTTGTCCTCATTTACTTTCAGACCCACTTTTGGTGACTCCTTCCCAATTCTCGAAAACACAGCAATAACTTCTCCAATTGTGCGCCCAATGATATCGATGTCATCAGCATACGCGAACAGCATGTGACTTTAGCTGCTGATGATTTTGTTCATATTGACTGCAGCTTTTCTCATACTTATGTCCATAAATATGTTAAGGAGATCGCACGTAATAGTGACGCCTTGCCTGATTCCTCGCTAAGTTTCGAAAGGTTCAGAAAGATCCTTACCAACTTTCACTGCGGATTTGCTGTTCGTGTGGATCATCCTGCAAAGACCTGTGAGATTTGCAGGAATACCAAGCTCAGACATTCCTTCGTAGAGTTTGTCCCGTATCGGGCTATCGAAGGCCGCCATTTAATTGACAAATATATGATAGGTGTCGATTTGTTTTTCGTGGGTCTTTTCCAGCATTTAGCGTAGCGTGAATATCTCGTCATTTGTCGATTTTGCAGACCTAAGGCCACACTGGTATGGTCCAATCAGATCAGCGATAATTGGTGTTAGTCTTTCGAACATCATACTTGATAGAACCTTAAATGCTATGGATAAATGGCGTATTCCACGGCAGTTGGCATAGAGACTCCAGTCACGTTTTCCAAATATGGCGCGCAGTACACTGATACTCCATTCGCCGGGCATATATTCATCTAACCAAATTTTGCTAATGAGCTAATGCATGCACCTTATCAGCTCATCGCCGCCAGCCTTAAACAGCTTCGCCAGTAATCCATCGCCGTCTGCGGCTTTGTTCTTCTTAAGTCGGGCAATAACTGTTCTGACCTCATCTTGATTAGGAGGGGGCAATCGACGTCGTCGTCCAAATTGTGATCGATTGTCCCATCGTCATTCGATATCTCAGAAACCAATAGCGCGGAGAAATAATCTCTCCATATTTCCAACATGCTATGCACATGTCCATTGTCCATTTACCATGTCCATTAGTTGTCCATTAGTTCCGTCTTTAACTTTTTGGTAGAATTTTCGGGCTTCGTTCTTCCTTCTGTATGTCTCAATTTTCTCACTCTCGCGCTTTCTCCATTGCCGTTTTTTACGCCTACAGAGACGGTTTAACTCCTTCCTTTTCTCCCTATACCGCTCAGTCGCAGCTCGCGTTGCAATTCACTGAAGCATTGCCATACGTGCAGCGTTCTTTTCATCATTTGCAGTGTGACACTCGTCATTGTACCAAGGTTTATTGCGAAGCGGTTTTTCAAAGCCAAGTGCGGTTAACCGCGGTTGTTGCTTCAGTTTTTATAGAGTCTGTAATGGGTTTCCACTGCGCTTTTAGGGTCGTCATCGGGAGGGGGTGGGTTCTGTGCCAAAAGTTGTGAGAGCTTCCTTGAGTAGGCTGTGGCTACCTATGGTAATTTCAGCTTTCCGATGTATTAATCTTATTAATCTAACTTAATCTTGTGCGAACCTTTGCTGCTACCAGGCAGTGATCAGAATCGCTGTTAGCTCCTCTGATTACTCGTATGTCCATTACACTAGATAAGTGCCTTCCATCAATAACCACGTGATCAATTTGGTTCTTCGTTCTTTGATCAGGCGATACCCAAGTAGCATTGTGTATGTCTGCTGGAATCTTGTACCACTAATGACGATGTTTTTTGCCGCGGCAAAGTTAATCAGTCACACACCGTTGCCGGAACTGTCAGCATGTAGACTGAAATTGACATTCTCCCTGCCTAATTTAGCATTAAAATCTCCTAGTACAATCTTAATGTCATGGCCAGGGCAGCGGTCATACGTTTCCTCTAGGAGCTCATAGAACATGTCTTTGGCATCATCATCTTTCTCTTCTGTCGGGGCATGCACACAAATTAGGGAAATATAAAAATATTTCGCTATTATGCGGATAGTGGCTATACGCCACAGGATTGAATCTAGAGACTAGATGCCGCAGTCTTTTGCCAACTACAAATACACAACAAAGTTCATGTTTTTCTCCTGGCAATTGCAGTATCATCGCAGTTTCTTTTTCTTGTGCAGCCATGTCCTCTCCATCGCATTTCCTGGATAGCGGTAATGTCAGCCTTATAACTTTCGAGGACATCTGCCAATTGGATGCTTGCACCGGATCTATATAGGGTTCTTACACTCCAAGTTCATATCCGGAAATCGTGGTCCTTATAACTTTAGCGGGGGTCGTCTACAAATAGGGCTTGTTTATGTTTTCGTTTTCGTTTTTGTATTTTCACTGCCATTATGAACGGTGGCGGGAGGCAAACCCAGACCACCGGGTTGTTTCATTATACCTACCGCCAGGATATTTGATTGCAGCCGCCCATTGTGGGTCAGACACTCACCAGGATGCAATATGTCTAACCTGGATTTTCTTCTTTTGGTTTCTATCCCTCATTGGTCCATATGTTTGGCTCATACGCATTCTAAGGACAAAAGAATATAATATGAATATGAGCTTCAGTGACAGGGTCACCTAATAAGCCTGAGACGTATCAGTGATCGCATAACCAATCAGGCTGCACATTCATTTCGCCTTCTCACTCTAGCCAGCTAACGGAGGTTTCCGATAAAGCCCTTGCTCAGGACATAGTGTGTGGAAGTAATGAGCTGCTTGAACTGCCATATGAAGGAATTATTTCTGGCAACTCCCAAGTGAATGGCTATCAGAAACTTTCGACCTCCACGGACAGTCCTATGTCCCGGAATCGCAACTACAATTGGAAAAAGCCTATCTGTATCTGTAAATTTCGTATCACTGTGAAATAGGCCGGGTAACGAAAGGATTAATAACACAGCCCAACAAAGTTGTTAACCCTGAGACCAGAGTATAAAGGCTTGAGTTGGGCAGAATCAGAATCTAATGTCAGAAATCCAATGATTTCGTAATAAAATAAAAGCAAAAAGGTAGCGAAAATCGAATTTGTTGCATTAATAGTGAAAATAATATAACACTGAGAGTAAAAGGACGATTTCTCAAAGATGGCATGAGATATTGGAAAAGTTAAACCTCCTTTTCGAAAGGAGGGACTTTCAGATAGCATAAGTTGTGATTAAAGCTTAATGCGCGAAGTTGTAACGTCCCGAATAATACAAAAAATCACATGAGATGTCAGGGGACACCCGGTCTGAACAAAGTTCCTTTCGCTATATTTTATGTACTAGTTAGTTCCAACACACCTAAGGCGACCATTCAAAAATACGATAATTTACATGGATCTTTGCGCAAAGATACTTTTTGTGAAATGATAAACTTTGTTAAGAATATTTTATAAGATATGGGAATATTTTTTAGACTTAGTTATTTTGTTTCACAAAAAAGGTACCCTTTAAAGAAAAGGTAGGTTTTTTTTAACAAAATGTACTTATATTCAAAAATTAAATTGTCCGAGCGTTTGGTCGTGTTTATTAATTAATTATATTTGTCGATATTTCGCTACCCTTTGGATAGCATCGTTAGGAAGATATATTATTAATTAGAAATGAAAAACAATTGACAAACAAAAATTTTTTCCTGTCATTTGGAAAAACAACAATAACAAAAAATTAAACAATTGAAGAAATTTTATTGTCATATGAAAAATCATAGAATAATACATACGTAGATAAACTTATTCTCTCATCTGACGTTTCATTTCGCACTCTTCATCGTAGGTTTGTGGAAATGAGAGCAATTAAATTTAAAATTAATTTACACCAGGTGGAGTTACAAAATATGTTCACTTAACTTTTTCCCGTCGTTTTGGTGTAGAACTGAAAAATTTAAATATATTTTGCACTTTTTTGTTAACTTTTATCGTTGGTATACATTTGTATTGTAATTAATTAAATGTCTATAATTCTGTGCTACATTATCCGTATCTGCTTTTAAGTTTATTCTCTCCGCTATTGGAGTCCTTATTATCTGTAACATTTCGAACATAAAATATTTCACCGAAAATTGTTTGATGTATCATTGAATTTGTCACTAGGTAACATTTTTTAAAATATCCGGATGTAACTTGTTGAATTTACCATTATGTACATATTTTTATCAACCCAATTATTTTTCTGGCTGTAAATTAGAGAAACTATTTCTACACAAAAATTTTTCTGGCTGTAACATAGAACATTTTTCATATGACAAGAAAATTTCTTCAATTGTTTAATTTTTTGTTATTGTTGTTTTTTCAAATGACAGGAAAAAATTTTTGTTCATCAATTGTTGTTTATTTCTAATTAATAATATATCTTCCTAACGATGCTATCCAAAGGGTAGCGAAATATCGAAAAATATAATTAATTAATAAACACAACCAAACGGTCGGACAATTTAATTTTTGAATACAATACGAAAGGTCAGATAAATCATCACTTATTCAAAATGTACTTATTTAACAAAAAAATACTTTTTTTAAGAAAATTTAGTTTTTGTAACAAAATTCACTTTTGTTAAGAATATGAATAGGTATTTTTTTGAGAAAATTAACTTTTTTAAGAAAAGGCACTTATTTAAGAATATGTTCTTTTTTTCAAATAAAAGGTATTAATAAAATGAAATAATTTTAATGAAAATAAAGTTTTCATTACTTCATATTGTACAAAAAATAAAACTTTTTTTGCCAGTCTTGCACTATGGCTTTTCTAAATTTACTATTTATTGGGTTCAAAACCACAATCTATACTAAATATTGGTTACAGTCTCCACCTAGAAAATTTTCCATTAAACAAGAAATTTCCCAACATATGTGAGACATCTAGTTAATTTCTTTCTGTATGATCCAAGTTGTTAGTCTAGACACAAACCTAAGCAAAAGTAAACAATATAGTTGATAATAGTGGGTTGTAGCATAATAGTGTTAAAATAGAAGTTGTTTAATTTTTTTTCATTTAGCCCCCATCCCGCAACGTGCGCTAAGGAACTTCGTTCCAAAAAACCGGAATTTTTTAAAACCTCAGGTTATGATATCGCGAAAACCTAAAGAGATGGAATTTCTCAGACCATTGAAGAAATGTACACCAGTCTCAGGATCCCGACTTTTTTAAAATGTTGTCGGCTGTGTTATTGCCATATTTGTGAGGACGAAGAGGAGATTGAGACCAAAAAATTCTTCCCTGTCTCTGTCCAATTCTCCAAAATGGGAGGAGATGCTGCCTTGGTAGGTTTGATGTGAAAGGTTTGAATTATCTTTGTGCTGTTGATACTGGGTGGCTGTTGGAGTTCATACGAGGCCTAAACTAGCTCAGGGGTTGAGTGGTCAGTCCGGTAACTACCGCGCCGCGCCCTTGGTAGCATGTTGCTCGCATATTTCTTGGTAGCATATTTCAGCCTCATCTTGGAACACCGTGGTGTGGTCAACGCCCTTTACCAAACCTGCACGGGAATCTTGTTTACGATAAATACCGGTAGTTAAATTGAATAAATTCGAAAATTTTGTATCAGTCGATTGCGCGGCGTTCTCAAGAACTGGGCATCACCAAGACCACTTTATGGCGAATTTTGCGGAAAGATCTTGGTTTACACCCATACAAGATCAAGCTGACTCAAGAATTGAAGCCGATGGACCATTCGACACCACTTACGTTCTCCGATTGGGCTCTGGGGAAGATGGATGATGGATTGCATCGCAAAATCATCTTCAGTGACGAAACTCATTTTTGGCTCAATGGGTTCGTCAATAAGCAAACTATGCATTATTGGTTTGGTGAAAATCCACATGTGCTTCATGAATCACCACTTCATCCAGAAAAATAACTGTTTGGTGCGGTTTGCATGCAGGCGGCGTTATTGGGCCCTATTTTTTCGTCGACAATAACGATCGTCACGTTACTGTGAATGGCGATCGTTATCGCGCCCTGATTACCGATTATTTTTGGCCTGAATTGGAAACCATGGACTTGGACGACATGTGGTTTCAACAGGACGGTGCCACAAGTCACACAGCACACGTTACAATCAATTTATTGAAGAGTAAGTTTGGTGAGCGTGTTATCTCAAGAAATGGACCAGTCAATTGGCCGCCTCGTTCGTGAGATTTAACGCCTCTAGACTATTTTTTTTGGGGCTACGTCATATCATTGGTCTATGCCAATAAGCCAACGACGTTGGAAGAACTCAGAGCGAACGCGAAATAGCGGCCGTTACGGCCGAAATGTGTGACAGAGTCATCGAAAATTTGGTCCAACGAATCGACCCCTGCTGACGTGCCCGCGGTGGCCATATGAACGAAGTCGAGTTCCGTTCATAAATGTTTTAATTGTATTTCAAATCGATCATAAAGTTATGAAAATATCTCAAATGGTTTGCGTTTTATTTAAAAACAAGTTATTGCAAAACCCTTTATAATTGCGTTGCAGATGAATTGCAGTTTCAACGGAATATGACGTCGCGTGGTATCAAAACGGTTCTCATTCGACTAATGGCCAGTTTTTAAGTGTCTAGTTAACTATCGGATTATTTAATCGTAATTGAGAGTTAAATACAGGTTAACCTTCCGTTTTGATTTTCAGTGGCGAGTTAATGTAAGTCGTCATTTTGTTAACGATTATGGCAACCCTTGTATTCTTATTGGAAAAAACATATGTTTTAGGCTAAATACCAAAACATCAAAGAGGAACAACCAAAATGGATTTATGTAACATAAGAAATAAATGCATAAGATGGAAGTCATGTTAACAAAAACGTATAAAGAACTATGTAACAATTATTGAAAAACTATAATTTTAGAATCTAGGCTCCAGTATGTGTCCAAATAGTCAAAACAGAAACATGTGTTTTATACAATTTTATATTTTTAACTTTGACAATCAGTAATGTGATGTCAAAAACATATGGTTTTGACTACAGGTTAACTAACATACATTGCTAACCATTGATTGAAAAAGACAATTCAATGTTTAGCCACAATTTAACTAAGAAACGAAAATAACCAATGAGTGGAAACTGGCCATATGTGTGTCAATAGTGACAGCCACTTTTCCTTAAGCTTACGCAATGCACCGGATTCGCTAGGAATTTCTTGACTTTTCATATTTATGCAGAGAATTTTGGAGAAAAATCCGGACTTTAGAGAAAAATCCCGAATTATCACTAGAAATCTAAGGTTAAAGTGAAGAATTCGCTAAGGTTAAAGTGAAGAATCCGCTGTGCATTTCATATAAATGCATTTGTTCATATTTGGGTTTCAATCAATACTCCCGTTCCATTGTCGAATATTAAGACATAACAAAACACTAACATTGGGAGCCGGCAAGAAACAGTAGGTCCAAATGCTTTCCCACCAACAAATGACCAATGCTAACTTACTCTGCGATGCTTTCCTTCATCCCAACGAGGGATTCCCGGATGCCATTAGGAATAAAATGAAAAGTCTTTATAGTGAACAGCAATTATTCTTTTCAGCTTCTCCACCCACCCACCCAATACACAGCTCAGTATTTTTTCGCTCCATTGCAGCGAATAATGAGAAAGATATCTTGAAGAGACCACTAAACTAAAAACTAAACAAAACAGTCTGAGCAAAAAAAAACCCGCTCCATGCCAGACATCTCCAAATGCGAAAAGAAAACAACCAAATTTACGCATACACAGACACATTAAGATGACAGTGAACAAAAAAAAGGCAGACAGCCACAGAAACATTCGAAATAATACTGCGTTAGACTAAAACAGTCAAGTTCAATTCCATACTCCAAGCAACAATTCAATGGTTCAAGAAGGACCTAACCCCAAGCACCAAGGATGTTGGAGTAATAACTTTAACCAGAGTTGCCAAATCATTAGGGAAAGTTCAACGACTCATTTCATGAATTTGTTGCTAAAAAAATATCAATTGGCATTCACATGAAAATTGCATGTAGCGACCATAAAACCAACCTGGAGAGTTAATCTTTGCATTACAATAAATCATGGCACACCCACACACAGTTGCTAGTACTCAAACTATTTTGCTGATGCCGCAGTTTGTCTGATTCTAATGAATTTTATATTTGATATGCACTTGGTAACACTTGTCCATAAGCGACATTGAATGCCTTGGACCAGATGAATATTGCAATAAAAATGATAAATGTTGGATGCATTGCATTGGAATCCTTTTAGCCGAGGCAAAATTAAAACTCCCGCCCACAAAAACAAAACACAAATTGAAAGCGCAAACCGAAAAGAAAACACAATCCGGCCACAGATGAGCGGAGAATGTAAACGCTGGAATTCTAACACGTTCCTTGAGGGAAATCTGAAGGAAATTTATTTTGTATAAGTGAAAGAAATTCGTTGGCAGTCGACCAGAAAACATTTTCAAGAACATTAATGAAGTCTGTGAGTCTGCCAGTTACACGCAAAAATCAAATGTTATGTCGAGAAAAATGTAAGATAATATATTTTACATGTTACCGCAAATCTGCTTTCTACACTCAGAGAAACCCCATCTTCATAGTGAAGAGAATCTTAATAGATACAATTAAAATTGCCGTAGATTTTGCACCAATGAAATTAAATAACCGACAACCTAATTAAATAAAAATAGAATACAGAAAACATCAAATTGTTAACAAAGACTAAACATTTGAAAAATGTGACGAAATAAGAGCTTTTATTGCCATTTTCTTTATTTTTGTTACGTGCATTCAAAATGCAACCCTGATCGCATAATTTTTTGAGCAAAATCAAAAAATGAGAGAAATCTAACACATGTGTCAAAATTTTGTTGGCAGTTCATCCTCAAGAGTGATTCATAGATGGTGAACGCTAAGCACACCTGATTTGCTTTGTTTACATTACAAACCACTTTCGAACTATCAATTTCACATGTATTTTGTTTTTGAGTGGGTATGTTTACATTTATTTTTGGTGTACGTATGTGTTGGATTTGACACAACGTAAGTGAGAAGCAAAAACAAAATGTACGTTGTTGTTGGCATCAATTTGCCGTCAACTACAACAACACCTACCGCGTCTACCATAAGTATTTTTATCATGGCCGCCCTCCACAAAATTACAGTATTCCCGTCTTCTCTCATCAACTCAAAATTTTGAAATATCCAACGATTTCTCTAACAACCTAACTCGACCGTTAGTTAGTGACTTCACCGACCGTCTGTGGTGAGCTAAAATTATTTCATTGACATTAACCCGCACTAATCTGACAAATTGTTAGTAAATTTCACCCCACAAGCTGTGGGTTGACACTAGGGTTTTCGGGTTGTTCGAGAAAGCAGTTTTTCATGAATCCGGATTTCTGTTTTAAATTTTTGCAAAAACCGGTAGAACCAGTTATTTTGGGATTTATATTTAATTTAAATTGCACATGCAGCCTTCCAATACATCTGTTTATCGACTATTTCATACTCTCATTCGTGTTTGAAAATCAAAATTTTTCAACTCAATATAAATTTGACAATCATGTTATAATTTGAAACTAAAATTTAAATCATCTGTATATACATATATAAAATTCTCGTGTCACAATGTTAGCTACTTTATTCCTCCGAAACGGCTGGACCGATATGTATGAAATTTTGTGTGCATATCGGGTAGGTCTGAGAATCTGCCAATATCTATTTTTCATTCCCCTTAATGATAAGGGTAACCCTTTTCAAAAATCGCTCTGACGGCTTTTCTAATATACCGATTGTTATGAAAATGCGGTACACAATGCGGTACTGATGACCTGCTGACAATCCTTGGCTATATTTGGAAATGTTTGGATAAAGGGGCGTGGCACCGCCCATACAACTTGAAATTTAAAATGGTTGTATCTCATGAACTATCAGAGGTAAGAAGATGAGATTTTGTATATATGTTGTTGGTACAGTATGAATTACAGCCAGCCTGTAAGTAGGCGGTGCCACGCCCCTTTTCAAAAATCGCACTGACGGCTTTTCTAATGTACCGATTGTTATGAAAATTTCACAATGCGGTACTGATGACCTGCTGACAATCCTTGGCTATATTTGGAAATGTTTTGATAAAGGGGCGTGGCACCGCCCATACAACTTGAAATTTAAAATGGTTGTATCTCATGAACTATCAGAGGTAAGAAGATGAGATTTTGTATATATGTTGTTGGTACAGTATGAATTACAGCCAGGCTGTAAGTAGGCGGTGCCACGCCCCTTTTCAAAAATCGCACTGACGGCTTTTCTAATGTACCGATTGTTATGAAAATTTCACAATGCGGTACTGATGACCTGCTGACAATCCTTGGCTATATTTGGAAATGTTTGGATAAAAGGGCGTGGCACCTCCCATACACCTTGAAATTTAAAATGGATATATCTCATGAACTATCAGAGGTATGTAGATGAGATTTGGTATATATGTTGTTGATACATTATGAATTACAGCCAGAGTGGTAGTGGGATGTGCCACGCCCCCTTTTAAAATAAGCCGTTATAGCAGTCATAATAATAGTTTGATCGTCCTGAAAATTTCACAGTATGTTACAGTTGGCCTACATATACGAACAGGCTATTTGGAAGCAAGTTGGCAAAAAGGGCCGAGGTGCTGCCCACACGCGTCAACATTTGACTATTACATATACTATATCAAACAATTGTCCGTAACCCAGGCACTTGGCAACATATTTCAATGTATCTCAAAAAATATATGGCCGATTCGATTTAAATCATTTTTTTAAAAGTAACTCTAAAAATATGAATCATATCGGCCATATATCTTTTGAGATGCATTGAAATATGTTAACAACTGCCAGGTGTACGGACAATTGTGTGATACAGTGTAGGAATGTGAGGTTCGGTACATATACTACTGATACGATGCAAATTACTTTTTGGGGAAAACCAATGAAAAAATACGGCTATTAAAAAGGCCAGACTATGACGCTAAGAAAGTGACCACAGGTACGAATGAATATGAATGTTATTGAGGTCAATTTCGAGAGCATCCTAAATATCGTAATCCCAATAATGCAGTTTTTCAAAAAATTCAGAATAATCTTATAGAGGCTACTATAATCACTGGAAATTATAAACGAACTGATGTACTGATTCCACGCATTCCCATGATACCTACAGACACGCCCATCGATTTCAAAAGATTCCAGTTTCTGATTCTGTTGCCATTTGCGATGACCAATAATAAAGCGCAAGGGCATTCGCATAAATTTGACAAATCCGTGTTTTCCCACGTACAATATATGTTGCATGTTCACGTTTAGGTAAACCTTCCGACTAATATACATTTGCACCAGCTGGCTAAACTAGACATATTATATATCCTAGAGCACTTGAATAAATAGAAAAAAAATAACAAAATTGTGATTCATTAAAATTACAGTTCAGGGGTAGCGAAGCGCAACGGGTACAGCTATTATAGTATATATAATGAGAAGCTTTTTAGACAAATCAGCACATGATCGAAATCTAAATAAATACTTCTAAAAAAATAACTTTGTTCACCCTTTTCCCATTAAACAAGAATTTTCCCTCCATATGTTAGTCTGGACACAAACCAAAGCAAAAGTACCCAATATAGTTGATAATACTGGGATGTAATAAAGTTGATAAAAAAAAGTTGTTTAATTTTTTTCATTTAGCCCATTACTTCGTTCCATAAAAACATCGAAAAATATCTACGCATTTCCGTTTTACGCACACTTTTGTGATGATGTGTTTTCCTATATAAAATGTGTGAATTCATTTGTGGCCATGACATCATTGAATACTTTTTGCCGGCAGGGCGAAGTCTGCCGGGTCAGCTAGTTTTAATATAAAAATATAACATTTAATAACAAAACATTTAGTATAAAATAATTTACATTATGAAATTTGAAAAAAAAATTAAATTCTTATTCAAATCATAAACCCATTTTAAAATTTGAATAAAAAATTTGTTGGAATTGTCTTTTAAAACTTATTGAAGCATAAAGTGTTTTTCAAAAATAGAAGTCATGTTTCTTAATCCAAACACGCATTAAAATTCGACAGTTATATAATTTACTAGCTGACCCGGCAGACTTCGCCCTGCCGACAAAAAGTATTCAAATCATTTTGAAATTTGATTAAAAAAATTGTTTTGAAATGTCATTTATAACTTTTTGGAATATAAAATCATATTTGAGAATAGAAATAATGTTACTTAATTCCAAAATTTCTTTAAACTTCGAAAATCATATAATTTATTATTAATATGTTTAAGGATATGAACACAAATTAAGTAAAACCCGGTTAACCGAGGTCAAATTCCGGTTTTCGGTTTGTTCATTTTTCGATTACGTTTTTAAAAAAACCGGCACACGGTTAAGGGCAACAGGTTTTTCGTTTTTAGATGTTCTAGTTGACTCCCAAATATTATTTCAGCCCTTTGTAACAATTTTTTTTTGACAAAACCATGAAAATATTTGCTACTTTCTTTTTACATTCATGATCAAGGTAAATGATAAACGAATGCGAAACTGTAAGGTTCAAAATAACTTGTCGTATCTATGGATTTCATTGGAATTCCTGGCATTGGTGGAAGTCTTATTTGTACTTTCCGCTAATGGATGTTGTCGTTGCTTAGTTTTGGAATGCAATAAGCTTTCGTAGCTAAATTATTGTAGAGTACATTTTCAAATGTGTATTAAAGGGTGTGTCAGTAAGAATGCACTTTTCAATTTCAAAATAAAAACACGTATGTTTTGAGATAGTTGTGATTTTCTTATTGGATTATAAAGAAAACATGTTCCGACTAAGTATGCAATAAAATGTCCGCCAAATAGACCCCACCGGCTCTAATGACAGGTCATTACTCTTTTCATGAAATTTTCCATGACTTTTTCACAGAGATGTGGCTGTATCTCACCGTTGACGCGTTAGATCTCGGATTTGAGTTCACAAATTGTTTCTGGTTTATTCGCATAAACCCCAGATTTCACAAAACACCAAGGGAAAAAAACGCACGGCGATAAATCGCATGATCTTGGTGGCCAGTTGACATCAGAGTTCCTTGAGATAATTTGTTCCGGATATCGTTGCTGCAATAAATCGATTGTTCCATGCATGGTGTGGCAGGTGGCGCCGTCTTGCCGAAACCACATGTCGTCCAGATCCATGCCGTCCATGCCGTCTTGTGAGGCCACAAGAACACCGTTATCGTTTTCCTGTACCGAATACCGAAATATACTCCGGAAGATTTATGGCCCTATAGGGCACAACGGCGAGTATCGGCGACGCATGAACCATGAGCTGTATGAGCTTTATCCCGACATCGACATACTTAAGCGGATCAAAATAACGCGATTGCGCTGGCTAGGCCATGTCAGTAGAATGGATGGAGATGAACCAGAACGAAGGGTTTTCAAAACCGACAAATAGGAAGACCAAGACTCCGCTGGAGGGATCAAGTTGACGAATCCCTGGGTACACTTGGTATTACCAACTGGAGAGATAAAGAAAAATATCGAAATGGTTGGCGAAATATGTTATCTTCGATTTGTAAGGTCCCTGACCCCCCGTGGTTATTCGAGGCCGGGTAATTAAGTAAGTAAGAATAGCGTTCATAGTCACTGCAATTTCGGCCTCATCTTCAAAAAAGAAAGGACAAATCAAGCCGCCTGAGCAAAATCTGCACCAGACAGTTGCACGTTGTAGGTGCATTTGTTTCTCATGGATTGCATGAGGATTTGCTGAGGCCCCATATTCGACAATTTTGTGTATTCACGAAGCCATTCCTATGGAAATGCGCTTCATCGGAGAAGGTGAATTTTTTTTGAAAAATTCCCATTGACTTCATGTTGCTCCATTACCTATTGACCGAGTTGCTGGCACTTTCCATGGTCTGCTGGTTTGAGCTCCTGAGTATGCTGAATTTTGCACTCATGAAGGTGGATGTCTTTTGCCAAAATTTGCTGCGTAGTGCTTCGTGAAATTTGAATTTGTTGAGAACGATGCCGAATTGATGTTATGGGGTTTTCGGCGACTCTCTCGTTTACAGCAACAATGTTTTCAAGAGACCGACCGATACGTTGACGCACAGGAGTCTTACTGTCAATAACCAATTCAGTTTCCTCAAATTTGTTGACCACTCTTCGAATGGTTGACACATTAGATGCACTTTCTCGACTGAAATTTAAAATTTTAATAATCGGAATAAACATATGTGACAGCTGCCAAATTTCACAGTTGCCACGTCCACAAAACATATGACACTAAATTTAAAAAGTGCAATCTTACTGAGTAGCCTTTTACATGAAAGTATGTATAGAATTCCACAGAATTTAAAATTTTTCTGGGAAATAAATTGATTTAAATAATATGTGGAACAAATTAATTATATCTCATTTGCGGTCGTAACTCAAAATGCATCTTCTTGATAAATTTATCAGAAATTATGGCTGCAAAAAATGGCCCGGCAACATATTGCAGGAACCATATATATGATTGCTTGCAAACATATATATGTTTCCTGCAATATGTTGTATTTATATATTATAAATATATTTTATAAATATGTATACAATATTTAAAGCAAATCCGATGAAAAATTTGCAAACAGTTTATAGTATTATTACTTTCATACTGAGTAAAGAGTTTTAAAATAGCATAGCTCTGAAACAATAACTGCATATTCAAAATTTTTTCTTCAAAATTGCTTGGCATTTATCCGTCTTTTATAGTGCATCATTAGTGTTTAAAATTTTCACAGAAATTTAAAGCAAATCCGATGCAAAAATGGCAAACAGTTTATATTTTTAGGTTCATACAATGAGTAAAAAGTTTTAAAATGGTATAACTCTGGAACAGTAACAGCAAATTAAAAATTGTTTTCTACAAAGTTTCTTGGAATTCATCCGACCATTAGAATACATCATTAGTTTTTTAAATTTTAAGAGTTATAAAGCGTTACTGACAAAATTTTTACAAAATTTACGAAAAAATTTAATACATGGTACCTTATAGAGCAAAATCATTGAAAAAACTGGTGGTTTATCCATATAGAATAAAATTTTGAACATTTTGCTTTAAAAATGTTGACTTATAAACTAAGAAAATCGTGGCTATTGGCCGAGTTTTAAGAAAATTCAATTTGTGCGACCTCTAAACCTCTTTCGAAAAATCTGAAAAAAAATCTCAAAAATACTTTACCCTATAAGCTTTCCAATCAAGTTTGAGCAACCATGAAAATTGAAAAACAAAAATTTTTTTGGGATACCCTAATGTACACATGCAAATTCAAAAAAATTTAAATACCATTGCGAGGTGTACTTATTTTCAAAGCATTTCCTTCATATCTGGAAGTTTTTGGTTTTCAAATATTCCGTATGTACAGTTTTATGAAATTGAAAGTACTTCAAGGCAACACAATCGAAGACGCAAACCTTTACATATAAAATGCTTTAAAAAAAGAATTGACAGCAGTCAAACAGATTCACAATTATTAAAAACATTGCCATGTTTAATTACAATTGGCACCCAATTCCAAATGGAACTTCAAAATTTTTTAATTGCCATTGCGAAATATTCTAATACTATTGCAATTGCATTAGACAACGTAATGCAAATTAAAATCCAAAGCAAATTAAAAAATCCCAACATTGGTTTAAATAAAAGTAATTCAGTTTCAAAATGTCTTACTTTTGCTTATATTAAACTTTCAAGCTAATATCAAGTTTTGAAGCAATTCTGCCTTGGTGAGTTTTGAAATTAGTATTTGGAAATACATTTTCGAATAATGCATCTCTTAAATCCAAATATTACAAAGAAAATATTTGACTTCTTTCAATCTTTCAATTTATTTAGGCTGCACCATAACGGCGATGCTTTTAAACATGTATTGATTTCATATGCATATATATGTTGAACGTCGTACATCCGCTTGTGCTTGCCGGAATGAAAGCACCTCCAAATAATGGTAATCTCGTACCAATTAACACGGCAGAAAATTAAATGGCGTTCTCACGTATCAGGTGTTAAGTACCCGACATAACAATCAAGAGTTTATATATTTACAGGAATTTCATGTCGATCCTTTCATTATGTATTTTGATTGAGGTCGAAAAATAAATATAAGGTTAAAGTGTAGGTAGGTTCCTTTTCGTTTGATATTCCCAACCCATCTTGTAAATGATAAGAATATGAAGAGAAGACTGAAGGGATGTCTGATTTAATGTTATTCTGGTTATAGTCATTTTGCATTCGTTTAACTGCGTATAGTATTTCGACCCCATCATTTAGTACACAATAGAATTGAAGTAACAAACCAAATCGTTATTCTCAAGGTTGGTAAGTTCGAAAAGTACTAGCCCATACCTAACCTGATCAACTGTCCCGCTTCTGGAGGGATACTCCCGATTTTTGCGGAATTGTCCCGCGATTTGTTGTCTTATTGAGACTTTAATCTTAAATAATAAAATAAAAAATTACATGAGGTGTCAGGAGGCACCCGGTTGGAACAAAGTTCCAACGTTGAAAAATACTATAATTTAAATGGATCTTTAAGAAATGATACTTCTTGTAAAATAAGAACAATTTTTTTACACAAAATTTATTTTTTTTAAAGTCTATTTTTAGGTCCTTTTTGTGAGAATATGTATTATATTTTCCCGAAAAGGAACTTCTTTTATTAAAAGCTAATGTTTTTTAAGAAGAAGTACTTCCTGTCAGAAAAGGCCATATATATTTTCTTACGAAGAAGCACTTTTTTTAAGAAAAGGTACTTTTTAAAGTAGTGGTACTCTTTTTAGGAAAAGGTTATTTTTTTAATAAAATCTACTTATTTTTAAAAAGACGACTCATCTCAAGAAAAGAAATGAAAAGGTATTATTTTATTTTTAAAAAAGGAATTTTTGTAAGAAAATTTATTTTTTTAAGAGAATGTAATTATTTGAAGAAAAGGTTTTTTTTAAGAAATGGGAATTTTTTTAGAATTGTTCTTTTTTTCCAAGAATAGGTACATTTTCAAGAGTAGGTACTTATATCAAGAAAATATATTTTGTTTCGCAAAAAAAAACACTATTTAAAGAAAATTTAATTTTTTAACAAAAGGTACTTATTTAAAAAAATACTTTTTTACGAAATGGTACTTTTTGGAAGAAAATTTACTTTTTTTAAGCAAAGGTACTTCATTACGATAAGGTATTGTTTTTAAGAAAATGTACTTTGTTTAAGAACATGAATAGGTATTTTTTTTTTTTTGAGAAAATGTACTTTTTTAACAAAAAGGCACTTATTTAAGAAAATTTTTCTTTTTTTAAACTTCTTTCACTTTGGCTTTTCAAAAGTTACTTTTCATTGGGTTCAAAACTTCAATATGTACTAAATATTGGGTACAGGCTCCACCTAGAAAACTTCCCATTAAACAAGAAATTTTCCAACATATGTATGTTAGTCTAGACACAAACCAAAGCAAAATTACCCAATATAGTTGATAATACTGCGTTGTAGCATAATAGTGTTAAAAAAATTTTTTATCCATCCCGCACCGTGGGATAAGGAACTTCTTTCCAATAATTATACACAAGATGAAGCATGTACAAGAAAGTTTTATTTAATTTCTTGTTTAAAACCAAAAAATACGGCACTTCCGTTGTGTCCCACTTTTTGGTCACAAGCAGTTTTCAGGTACCCATACCCAAATATCAAATGGGTTGGGTTAGGTGTTGGTGTTGGTGGCAGTCGATGAGCGACTTACTTAGACTTATTTATTAGTACATTGTGATACTACGGGCTAACGAGGTTAATAGTTAGCCTCGCCGGAGATAAATTTAAATTATCTATCTCAGATAATTCTCCCAGGTCCATAAATAGGTAGGTTCCCATAGTAGGCATCCTCCTGCCGGATAGTGCTGGCCACGTGCAAAGAAGGTGTTCTGTGGATTCTTCCTTTTCCTTATAGTTTTAGCTCCTACAGAAGTATTTGCTGCGGTCTTTAGTCTCGCCGCATGTCTACCAATCCGACAGTGTCCCGATAAGCCTGAAACAAGCGTTGCTGCCTTGGGCCTGGTTAAATACATAGGGTTGACAGAGTGCACAATATGTGCCTTTCTCCCATTTCTCCTGCATGATCTCAGGTACTTACCGCCTGACTGTCGAGAAGACATTGACCCCAATAACTGTTGGGCTATTTTCCCGCAACCAGGCGGTCAATTCTCTAATAGTCAGGTAGTCGACGAGAAAGGATTCATTTCCCTTTTCATATTGTGACCCGCTTCTTGGTCACAACCAGATTTCATATTACCCATACCCAAATGATCTTGTCTACGTTTATCTGACATATTTTTCTAAATAGGTAGGACCTTAAGTAGGCATCCTCCTATCGGCTAGTGCTGGACACGTGCATTGAATGTTTTCAAATAATGAATGTGCGTCAGTGTTTTTATTTATTCTCCGTAAGTTTCTCCTAAAAGTACATAAGAATTTCTACAAATTACATAACATGTGGCAGAAATTGCATTAATTACCATTTTATGTACTTAAACGTACATAAAATTTGCCATCTAGTACATACAAATTCTGGAAAGTACCTAAAAATACCAGAAAGTACACGAATTACAACGAAAATGTATATAATTGAAAATGCTCCAGAAGTACAGAATGGTCACCAAACATTAAATCAGGTCTGATATAAATGCACCAAAAAGTACATACAGTGTACAAAAAAGTAAAGAAAGAGTACCAAACAAGTACACATACATATGTACCAGAATGTATCACAAAGTGCACAAAATGTATCACAAGGTACATAAAACGTACCGAAAAGTCCGACAAAAATACTTATGGTACATTTATGTACTTGTTTAGTACATTTCATGTGCACTTGTACACTTTTTAATACACAGTATCTACATTTTGCTACTCTCTATGGCTAAAATTGTATTGACATTAGTTTAGCATCTGTTGCTATCAATCCCGTATAGGTATGAATTCGAGATCACCCAATTGTCCGTGTCTGTTAAATAGTTTAACCATAACGGCAGGAAACAAGTAAATACAATTTTCTATGTTATCCCAAGCAGCCCACAAATAATGGACCATTCTGTTTCAACTAACCACGTTCATGATCACTAACGACCACCCAATCATTATCCTGCTAATACAATCACATCCTGTTGTTTTCCTATTAATCGCATGCATGAATATGTAACCATCCCATCCACTTGGTTCCACATTAGTTGACAACAGGAATCTAAGCTCGTGCTTCCGGCGTTAATGAACTAAACGTCCTAACATCCTGTTCTGCCCGTGTTCGACCGTCAAAATAGAGAAGCAAAATTGAAATGAAAGATGAACTTCTTCCATTAAAGACAACTGGACGAATAGAATATAACACAACGAGTAGTTTAAGTTAATGTGCAGATGTATCCTTTGCATTCGTTAGATTGTATGGGTAAATGTAAACTGTAAAACAATTGATATCGTTTAAGTATGTGTATTAGGGTGCGCCAAAGTGTTTGATTATGAAAGGTATCCAGATGATTATAAGTATGTTAGTTAGGTACGTCGTATTTGTCCTAGAAACAATTTCCATAGTGTCATTATTATTTTTGTCAATATGGCTTGAAATGTAGATATGAAGTAAACTACCTAGAAGTTGTAATAAGTATCAACTTTCACGTATGGATCCAGTCAAGAGGAACCTCCGTTCAACATTAACTTTAGTTTTCCTCGTTTGCTGCTAAAGTCCACTGAATCTTTCATAATTCCTCTACCTAGGTTTAGTTACAGGCAAACCGTTGCCGTTTTTTTTTCTACGTTTATCGAAGGTGCATTTACCCCATAACTGTTACAATTATTTTTACAGAAAATACCAAAAACGCTTAAAACCATGGGTAACCAACACAAGTCTGCACTCACTCTGTGTTGAATTGATCTCGTTTCTTTTGTCAAAAACACAAAAAAAGCAACTACCAGTGTTAAGGTATTATTTTTTCGCTGAAGAGAGTCGTGGAATATGTGCCTGGGTTGTGACCGCGGTGCCTGTGTTTATTTCAGGGAAGTCTAAGTACATACTTGCACTTTCATCCGCAACTTATATTTTAGCATGATTGCCTAATCTTAATTATGCATAAAAGAATGTCGCCGTTGCAAGTTGAAAAACTACTCACCACGAATGTTTGATGATATCGCAAGAACACTCTGAAACAATCGAGACCATATGGCATCTCTCCACCAATCAGTAAGTCGATTTTGAATTTTCAAGAACATTCGAGAATAGACAGTGGTACTACCAGCTGGTTCTTGAAACGGCTAAGTTGGAGCAAACAGAGGGCAGCCCCTTTTCAAGTGGAAAAATGAATAATAGTTGGCCTGTTTTTATTCCCTGTTAAGCTAATTTTTTAGCATTCGTACAACCAGCCTACTTAGTCTGATTTCGAACTGGACCGCTAACAACGGACTATCACTTAACCCAATTAAACCCGAGCTTATCTTTTTCTCTCGGAAATATAAAATACCCGCATTTTAACTGCCGTCAGTTCATGGGGTGCAATTGCAATTGACGGAAAAGGTCAAGTATCTGGGAATGATACTCGACAGAAAACTGTCTTGCAAACCGAATGTGGAGGAGAGGGTGAAAAATGCGTCTGTTGGTCTTTACTGCTGTAAAGGGGCGATAGGAAAGCGCTGGGGACTGTCTCCTAAGATCACCATGTGGATTTATACGGCAATAGCCAGACCAATACTTCTGAATGGCATCGTTGTTTGGTGGAGGTCACTCCAAAAGAAATATATTCTGAATTCCTTGATGAAAATTCAAAGATTGGTGGGGCAATGGGCACGACGCCAGGTGCTGCACTTAGTGCTATCCTGAACATTTGTACTCCTGATACCATGGCCGAATCGGCAGCCGCTACATCCTTGGTGAGAATCAGAGATTGTGGCGTTTTGATATCGGGGCTTTCCGGACACGCTGAATTACTACACCGGATCAACTCTATTCCAGTAAAAACGGACTACTGTATCCCCTAACTTCTACCAGCGACAAATCTAAGGACTTCTATTCCGAACAGGAATACCTGGGAAACGTCACTGGAAGGGGACACCACTAGTATCAGATTTTTCATGAATGGATCAAAGTTGGACGAGCAAGTAGGCTATGGGGTCCATTCACAGGACCTAAATATAAATATCTCCTTCAAGCTGCCTGATCACTGTAGTGTATTTCAGGCGGAAATTACCGCCATACTGGAGGTTGCTGAACTACTAAAAAGTAGTGTCAACACCCTCCCGGAGAATATGTATCTACACAGACAGCCAGGCTGCCATAAAATCCCTGGAAGCCATGTTTGCTACGTCCCTGACGGTGAAAGAATTCCACGCATCACTTAGGGTGATGGCAGAGTATTTTGACATCAAGCACATCTGGGTACGGAGACACAGCAAAATTCCAGGCAATTGCGTAGCGGATGCGTTAGCTAGACAGGGCACTACGACACAGGTTCTTCCGGTAAAAGAAGGTGTTAGTATGCCAATCTCTACCTGCCGTTTGCAGATCAGGCAGTGGGCCGATAATATGTTCAAAGACAAGTGGAGACTTACTTCAACTCGCAAACAAGCCAGGGTCCTCTGGCCACAGGTGGACAGGAAGAGCACTATGCAACTACGTAACTTGTCGAGAGGCAGGTTGTCCACAGTAATAGGAACACTTACGGGCCATTGTCTTGTAGTAAAACACGCCCTAAGATTAGGACATAGAAGCTCCACTCTTTGTAGATGCTGCATGGAAGAGGACGAGGAAACTACGAAACTCCTTCTCTTGGATTGCCCTGCTCTGGCAGGACTGAGAAGTAGAATATTCGGAACACATTTAGTTACCACCGTAGCCCTACAGGATATTCCTGTAGGTCTTATGGACAAATTCATTGAAAGGGCAAATTGGCTATACGACTAGTCAATAGTTGATGTAGAGGAAACTGCAGGTATCACAATGGGCTTCTTTAGCTTAAGTGTGCTAGACAGCGTTCTGTCTTGCAGCCTTTTCAAGCAACCAAGCTAATATTTTGAGCACTTTGTATGGAGAGGTAAGCGATTTGGGGAGCCATAAAAATTCGTCGAAAAATTAGTTTAGTGGGAAATAAAAAAACACGATTAGTGTTAGTTAAAAATACTTATTAGGCCTGTTTTTTAATATCCCCTACTAAACTACTTTTTCGAAGGCTTTGTATGGTGAGCTAGGTGATATTAAACTATTTTTCTCGGTGTCGAAACATGCAGTAAGAAAAGCGGCCATGGTTCAGGGCCCCCTCTGTAGAGATGAGTACGGAAATCTAGTCGCAGATGTGCATAGTATGTTGACGATATAGAGAGATCACTTCTCTGCTTTCTTTGTCCCAGGAGACTTCAATGTAGATGAGGGATTCGAACAAATGCAAAACGATAGTGTCGACTGTCCTTTACCAAACCAAATCGAGGTTTGAACTGCAATATTCCAGGTTAAGAATAACATGCCGCAAGTGCTGAGGGACTATCGGCTGAGCTGTGCAAGGATTTGTGGGAATGACGTGGAAATGTACATTTATTTATTTATTTCAGTCTATGGATACACAATGAATCCTTACAGACTAGCACCTACAACTAAATAATAGATACATCAATTAATTAAGTTATTTAGAATAGTCTTAAAATGCTGATGTGAAAAACTTATATCTAATTGATTACAGTGTTTGTTATATAATCTTAAAACTTTAGTTAATGGCTCATGCACCAGCTCAGGCATGCCGACGGTTAGGTACTTAGCAACCAGTGTCCTGATTTAAAATAAATCTCCCCGAGCAAAAAGGGCCAACTATCAAAGAACAAGTCTTACATCCATTGCTTGCAAAAGCCTTTCAACCGTACTGTGAAAAAGTCTGAAGTCATTTGTTGCAGACCTGATTAGACCTTATCAGTGTGGCTTTAGACCCGAAAATCCACGATCGACTAGATCTTCACTGGCTTCGATAGCCCACTACGGGGAAAACTTCACTAAGCTGACACGCCTTGACCAACACGACATGATCCTCAGTAAAGATTGCCAAAGATCTCAACGAACCATCTAGCAAGAGGCAAGACTTCAGGCAGGGCGAGAACATATCGTGCAATCTCTTCAACATTTTCAGGGAGTTCCTTATGAGAAAAGCTGCAATCAGCTCAATTAAAACTACGAGCACCATAAGCCACATGCTGCTAACGAATGCCGATGATTTAGACATCATTGGGCGAATTCGACGAGATGTTACTGCAGTATTTTCGAGAACTGAGAAGGAACGGGGGGTATCCATGACACAGCTGATCGACTATGAAGTAGGAAATTTATAGAAAACAGAGTAGATATGCGAGAGAGCGATAAGCAACCATGCAGCAAACTGTTTGATTGATATAAATTATGTTTTATGTTGGTTGTATTGAACGAAAATATGCATTCCCATTTTAATTTTCATTTTATGTCCAACGAAAGAGCAACATACAACAGCAACTCGAACTCGACTAAATGGCCTACTACTTCTTCGTCATAGTCATATACAGATCGCTAAGAGAGGGATGGTGACTCTTACCTGTTGCTCTATGGAAGGTATCACCAAATGTGGGTAGTAAATGAGGACAAAACAAAGTTAATAATACTACAAGAAGAACATCCACCTGATTAGATGAAAGAGTGAACTTTGATAACACACGCAAAGAAAAAATTCGTTCCTCCCCAAACGAAATCTCAGATTACTGAAGTTCGTTTGGGGACTGTAGTTGGGCGAAACGAACTTCTGTTAAGCCATATATGTCATTTCATTTGGGAGAACCGAAAACTGTTTTCAGCAAACGAGTTATGAAAAATATAAGCTGAAAAAACGTTTGAGAGAAACGATAAACGGCTCCGCCAACTGTTGTTCCTGTTACAGCAACCGAGTTGTAGTTGCTCCAAACTAAAAAAAATCGTTTGCGAGACTTGAAAAACGTTTGCAGTAAAAAAGTTATGACAAATTAGAGCTGAAAAAACGATTGCGAGAAACGAAAAATGGTTCCACGAACTGTTCTTTTGGTTACAGAAACTGAGTTGTAATTAAAACTTTTATTTATGACTTCCATAGCTCTTTTTTGTTTAAATTTCCAACTTTTATGATTTTGGTTTTGCCCATAAAGTTTGTTTTGAAAAAAGTCTATTTTTCACTGTCTATTGACACGTCTGTCTCGCCTCGCATTCAAATAACAACAAAAAGCACAGTAAACTACAACGCGTCAACTGTCCATGCAAGATATATTGATATATATTGGCAAGGTAGAAGCATTAGAGTGTGTGATCACTTTTATGTGCATGAGTGAGTGTGTATGCCAAACGAGTCGACAGGATGAGAGAATGAGAGAAATTTACGTTCTTCGTAATCTGTGCTCTCATTAGAAAAATGGCTAATTTCAGTTATCGCAAACGTTTTTTAATATGCGGCGGCAAATGCAATTTTGTACGCGTTTGATGCAAACGAGAACTCTTTTGCAACAACATGATACAAATTTGCGATATACGAGTTTATTCCGGAGAGCTACACGAACGGTTTCGATTAATAAATTAATACAAATCAATCAAAGTATTGTTGAGGCAACCGAGCAATAAACGTTTTTTTTTTCTTTGCGTGCAGATATAGTTTCGAGGTAGTGAACGAATTCATTTAACTTGGATCTGCCGTGAACAGAAGCAATAACGTCAGCCTGGAAATCAAACAGAGGATTGTGCTTGCTCATGTCACACGCTGGCAAAACGTCCCTGGGAATTTTCGAGAGAAAAATGCTCCGAAAAAATATATAATCCTATAAGAGAAACCGGCGAGTATCGGCGTCGTATGAATCACGAGCTGTATCCTGTATCCTGACATCGACGTAGACAAGTGAATGATAACGCGACTACGCTGACTAAGCCATGTCAGTAGAATGGATCAAAATGAAACGGTTTCACTGGTGAGACTAAGTGAAGGAATATCGGCGAGAGATTGGTGTTACCTACTTGAAGAAAAAAGCTACAGATCGAGCCGGTTGGAGTAATATGGTGTATTCATTTTGAAAAGTCCCTTAACCTCCTCCTAAGTAAGTATAAGTATAAGGAACTAATGCATGTAATGAACGTTTTGAAGAAAGTTGATTGTGATATCTACTTTTCTATTTCTCAGATAGTCTCCAGTTTTAGAGATAAAATGGCGAAGCAAATGTCAAGTAAGCAGGGGAGAGCGTATTGTGCACTTTTGTGAACGCCCGATTTCACATAACAGCTTCTGCTTACTAATGTGCGCTGCACTGGGAATCCTCCCTGCAAGTTGTACATCAAAATTCATTGCTTGCATAAATAGTTTATGGATCATTACTGTTCCAAGTCATAATTATATTTTACGCATGTAACAACACGACGACAGACACAAATTATGATCAGCACTAATTGATGTGCCCCTCGCATAGTGCGGAAAAAGCAACTGAGTTTCCAACGCACTCCATGTTTTGCGTGCGTGACGCAGTGTCACAGTCTCGTAAGGACCCTGCGTGTGGTGCGGTATTATGGTGCAGTTGCACTTTGCTGTCAATGGTTCAAGCAACCTCATCCCAAGGATGACTGACTGCTGTATAAAAGACCCATCATGCCGCGTTTGCTATTGTACACACTTGCGTAAAATATCACTTGGAATACAAATTGAACATGCTATTTGCCACCCGATTGTCTCGTCTTTGCCTCTGTGTTGCCTGCGCTCGCTCACGTACAGGCTGCAACAGCTTCTTCAGTCAGAAGGGGGACAGACAATACTCCTCTCTAAATATAACATTGTAATTAGTATTTAAATTCGCTTGGATGTCGTGGCAGTCGTTTCGTTTGAGTTCTAATTTTATATTAAAATAATGTATTAACGCGCTAAGGAAGAACGAGTATGACTGAAAATTTAGAACATCTGCAATTTGCCAGGCGTCTGGCAATTTGACAAGAACTGCGCCGCATTTGGCTGTTACGAGTATTTACGTCCTGTGTATGAATTGAGTTGTGTACTTGAGTTGGGCGAGAAATGAATGAAGTAGTTTTCGCTACTTCAATCCACCACTCTTGAGTTGTAAATTTGTTGAATTTGGGCTGCTACTTCGTCTAGCAAATGTTTGTTGTTTATCCGTGTCATATTTTATAATCGTCAATGCAGCCGTCACATTCCACCCTTTTCAGTTGAAATTGAGAAAGTTCTAACTAAATATTGAGCGTACAAAGGCCAAGTGAAAAAACATGGAAACTAAAATTGCAAATATTAATCGGTTTCAATGAAATTTGGTACCTACGTTTTTCGATGGGGTGGGGTTCTAATATAACTTAAGTACTCTTGTACACTCATGTACCACACAATTGACTTTGACTGAATATACATTTTGTTGCTTCAGCCTTAGATCTTTCGTTATTTAACCCTTAGGGATCTGGGTACATCTTAAGTGATAAGGAAAAATGTACATCGCATATAAGATGTGAATATTGTGGCCGTCGGTGGTGCAATGGTTAGTGTGCGCGCCTCTTGTACATGAGATCCCGGGTTCAAACCCTGCTCCCACCACCTTAAGATTTCTTTCGGCGGCGGTCACCTCGCATAGTGATGGCGACACTATCGAGTATATAGCCATGAAAAAGCTTCTCAAAATACCGTTCGGAATCGGAGTAAAACTATAGGTCCCAATCAGTGAGTGAAAACTGGAAAGCGCACAGCTCAGTGATTGTGAGAAGCTCTCCCCTGTCCCTTCATGGGATGTAATGGGAAACCATTTATTTTTTTTTTATATAGTATATCATTGGACCAAAATAATTTCAAGACATTTTAATGCAAGTGAGTAATGTCCGTTCGTCTATCTAGTAGGCAGCCAGTCCGATAAACACTACAACCGATAAACACTACAGTCAATGAAATTTTGCAAGTGGTTAAAACTAAGCTTCGGATTGGGTTTGTTATGGCCACACGATAACATCTATAAACCTCAACCGAACTAAATGACATTTGGTATTTGAGTAATTTTGACACACCCATTTGGGCACCTAAAACATATCACTGGGGGTTATGCCTACCTTGATTTCTTCCACTGATACTAAAGGGAGATTTTTTTCAAATTTGGTTTTTCACAGTTAAGTTTTTGCCTTTGATGCCTGGCATTGTGGCATTTGGGGCTCAGAAAATACAAAATAGGTGTAGATTTTGGTTTGGGAGCATGATCGGACTATTCTTCGTCGAAAATGTGACTGGTCGGGCAATAACAGTGAATAGTGGTCTGCCGCCAAATGATAATCTAGTTTTGTTGCTCTGAAATTACATAATTGCACATGACCGTCGGTGGTGCAATGGTTAGTATGCACACCTCTTACACATGGGATCCTGGGTTCGATTCTTGATCTGACCACCTTAAATTTCTTTCGATCTGACCACCTTAAATTTCTTTCTCTTGCCGAAGTTACTGTCGTTGAAAAATCAGAGACAGTGGCGAGGCAAGTGAGATAAGTGTAAGTGGGGTAGTAAAAATGTGTGAATGTATTGCTACTGTCGGAGCAAAACTGTCCCGTGTAAACGCCCGGTAAAGTATGATTGAAAGGCATCACACGTTTGAACATTTAAATTCGCCACCAGATGGCGACTCTCAAGAACTACCCATTGTAATAAATTAATATTCAAACACAGTGTGTGAAATCAAAAAAAGAGCACATGGGAAAACATTTTCTTAACAACAAATAAATAAAAGAAAAGTGCTAAATTAAAAAATTGCTTGAAATTCGGAAACAATAACCTAATCTTCCGTCTCTGTCAAACTTTTTTATCTTCGTGATTTTAGCAACATGATACTTTAAAAAATTTTACATAAAATCTAACGAAAGACATCCACTTTTTTATGTATTGAAGATAGTGGAAATGGTGACAACAACTGAGAAATTGTATCAAAAAGTGATGAAACCAACAAAAAAGTACCCAAAAAGATACTAAAATGTGAAAAAGTACAAAAATTGTTATTAACACCATAAATGAACGGAGAAAGATACCCAGAAACGCCAAGTATGATCACACAGATGTTGAAGAATGAAATATAAAAGTACTAAAAAAGTACAGAGAACTACAAACAGACTATAAGAAAAATTGTAAAGAATGAAGCAAAAGATACTAAAAATTGTACCAAAAAAAGTACCCAAAACGGTATAGAAAAAAGTACTATTTATTTTGAAATGTAGTCTCCAAAATTTATAATTCCATCTCCAACCGTTTGATTTTGACGACAGTACTATATTTTCCCCCTTTTTGCCCTATTTATATCTCTAAAATTCTCTGTCTTTAGCCGTTTGGATTTTAATGTAGTACCATTTTTATCCCTTTTTGCCCCATTTTTGTCCCTTAGAGTACGAATTTCAAAAAATCCTTTCTTATCTCGCATATTTACCCCAAAAGGAGTATACAAGTCAGTCAGTAACGCAACAATTTTATGTACATACATATATAGATTCCCCAAAGGGAGAACGATTAACCTCAATTACATTTTGAGATAACACAGAGCACGTCTAAGTTCTCCCGCAGACTTATGTCAACTGAGTTGTTCTCTTCTTGAATTTGCCAATTGTGTGCCTAAACACTTGTGCACATTGAGCCGTATCTCGCTTTTAATTAAGCCTTTTCTCCGATGGAACGTCAATTACCAACATATAGTTTTGTACACAACGTTTGGCTTGTCATTTTCGTCAATATTAGACTTTGCCCTGCTAAATAAACTATTCACGGTTAAATCTGGTTTCAATGCCAATTCATATTCTCCGTTGTCATATATATTGGAATGTTTCAATCTTTCAGAGAAACCTGGAACACAGTATATGGTTTTATAGATTCTGTCAGATTCAGTATGGCGTTCTGTCGGCTTGCTCCTCTCCGCCCATGATATCAGATTGCCCATAATTCCCCTGGGGAAACTACTCAATTTAAGTATTTCCACCATTTTCCCCTTATTCGTCTTGTAGAATTCTTCATAACTCTCTTAAATAAGTTGCTTGCAGTGCTAATAATCGTTCTTCTGGGGTGTTTGGAATGATAATTTATCATCATTATCATTTATTTTTGGTGCCAGTCCGTTTTGAGCGCATTTCCCTTTCCGATAACCCAACTGTCCACATATGGAAGCCTATTGTCCTTTCCTCTTCGAGCGTGAATTGTAGTTATCCATTAAAAGAATTCAATGCTGTCATCAATGATGGTGGCCTGGTCATCATGTTGGCCACTTCAGTTCCCCTGATAACAACAAATCGTCCATATACATATTTCGTCAAGATTTTCGGCTTCTCCCTCAATGTGTCGAGTACTGTATCCAATAATACCTCCATGCTGATAAAATAAAATAAATGGTTTCCCATTACATCCCATGAAGGGACTGGGGAGAACTTCTCACAATCACTGAGCTGTGCGCTTTCCAGTTTTCACTCACTGATTGGGACCTACAGTTTTACACCGATTCCGAACGGTAATTTGAGAAGCTTTTTCATGGCTAGATACTCGATAGTGTCGCCGTCACTATGCGAGGTGACCGCCGCCGAAAGAAATTTTTTTTTTTTTTTTTTTTTTAAGGTGGTCAGAGCCGGGTTCGAACCCAGGATCTCATGTACAAGAGCCGCGCACACTAACCATTGCACCACCGACGGCCTCCATGCTGATGTCAGATATAATTGGTGATGTTGGGGAAACTATGTGCATACCCTTTCACTGTGCATACTGGAAATAGCGTGTGTCCCTAATGCAGAATGTCAAAATTTCCATAAAATCTTTAGGTGGTATATTCGTGTACGGTCCAATTTCGTCCCAGTTATCCTCTATACACACTGAAAAACGGCCTCTGTAACATACCCTCCAAACATATTCTGGAGTAACCATGTATACACATTTCAAACATTTATGTGTTTGCAAGGCCCAAACCCAGGTGTATTTAACCCTTTAATGACGAGAGCAAAATAATAGGAATATTTTCAAAATTTTTTCAGGAATACCTTTAGTTGACTTAAGAAACAAATTTGGGCATAAGCCAACGACACATTTTTTGCATATAAGCCAGCCACGTGGTAGATTTGCAAAACTGGTATGCACATCTGCGTCGTGATTTTGAAGGCCCAACATAATGACACAATCCATCAAATCGTGGACCAGTTTCCGCAATATTGTATTTCTTTCTTCCCTTTTGAATTTGCGCTAAATTGGCATATTTCGTGCAGTAGTGCGTTGCGATGATTCGGCGAAATTCTTTATGACAGAGTGATCCGCCAGCATTAGTATGCAAAATCCATGCATTTTGTATAGCTACATCAATAAAGTATGTAAATATTGACCACCACCATTTCTTTATTCGCGTAGCTATACGGTAGTAAGATACATTTTGGTCCATGCGATCTGTTCCACCCATAGCTTTATTGTATTCTTTGAATACGCTAGGCCTGGGGATGTTGATGTATGTCGAAGATTCGCGCGAGTACCTTTTCGCTACTTCTACAGGACCTCCTCCAAATACAGTAGATGCTGCACATACTACAGAATTATCCCTCCACTTTGTAATGGAAATATCCAAATCGGAAATAGTTTTTGAATAGTGGGTACCCCTTGGGTTCTTCTTTATGACGTCATTTGTTGGCAATGGACAATTTCGTGGTATTCTACGTTCCCTTAGTGATACCCTAAATGCTTCAAGTAAAAACAGCACCGGAATTCCAGTACATAGATTGTCGAAAAAAAAACAGTAAGGATGAGCTTTTCATTCCGGTGGAAAAGCGTGTATCATTTCCAATAATGGAGCCACACATTTTCCAAACTTAAGTTCCAAAACTGGATTTATTCGCGGATTTTTCCCTTGGTATATTTCAAAGTTTAAAAGATATCCTTTTGGCGTATTCACACACCAAACTTTAAATCCAAACCGAATACGCTTTCCACGTATAAATTGCTTACAGCCATGACGCCCATAATATGCTATTATGGACTCGTCATATGATAAGTCCTGCTCCGGGTGAAAGTTCTTTATACAGTTTTCGATAAGTCGGTCAGATACTGGTCGTAATTTCCACATTTTGTCGGTAGGATCCATAGCTGTTAGAGGTGCAAAGTGAATAAACTTTGATATGGTTTCAAAACGATCGCGAGTCATTGCCGACGCTATCATATTGTTATACAAGTCGCCATCTCTACACCAATATGACCTCATGCCTGCAACTTGTGAATATCCACTAATTACCATTATACCAATAAAAGATTTCAATTCATATGGAGATATCTCCGGATTTTTGTCTTCTTTTAGAATGGCGTATGCATTACTTTCCTGAGCTATCATTGAAAACATATCGTCATCGAAAAAAAGTTCAAACATTTCCCAAGGAGAAAGTGCGCAATCTCTATAATCTGGTATTGGAAATATCTGTTTAGTTCCGTCTTTTTTATCATTTTCCCACAAGAACTGATCGCCCAAGTGTGGAATAGTATTCGGAAGATTGCTCGAAGATGACATATTATTAATTGGTTTCTTGTCGAATTGCTTTGAAGTGTCTGCATGTGAAGTTGATGACACAGCTGGAATAACTGAAGCGTATTCCAATCTCTTCGGGCGCTTGACTTTTGGTGCTTCAGGGATTTCCACATTCTGAAGCACTTCCGCCTGTATTGTAGAGACATTTACGTTTGAGAGTATCACATATAAAAATTAAATGCATACATCAATTATACTGCTCACGGCTGCTATAACATCAGAAATATCTCCATATGAACTGAGATTGGGAAGCTGTTCAGCATCGTATTTAGCATTCCCCATTCGCAATTCGCATGGCTGCAAAAGTAGTGAGCGATGAAGGTCATCTGCAGTACCTCCTTCATCTTCCTCCCCATCATCTTCTCCAGACAACGCTCCCGGGTCAGGTAAATCGAGGAAAATTGTGCTCGCCAAAGCTTCTTCATCGATGGATTCTACTAAAGTTCCCAAATATTCCAAAGCAGCGTCTGTATTTTTGAATATAGTATAACTGGAGGAACATTTTGATAAACAAAATAAGTTACAAATCAAAAAAATCTCAAATTATCGCAAAAAGTGTATATACACATATTTTTTAAATGCTTAAAATGCATAAGTATTACACAAACGCATTTCAAACCAATAGATTTAAAAAATATATAAAATTTCAATCAAACAACAAAAAAGAAAACTTTTATAAAGAATATTTAAAATGACTAGGGTTGTGACGACTGTGCCCATATGGTAACAGTTATATTCATCTAGATGCTAAATATCACCAAAGTTATAAAATAATTTATATTTATGTTTTTATGATTCTTTAATATTATAACCAAATAACAAAACCCAAAAACCCGTAATGCAAAACTTTTTGTATTACTGATTAATGTTCTTACTTGAAAGGTCTCTCCATTTCACTTTTTTTTCTCACTTGTAAAAAACACTTGTTTCCACTTCCACTGCCACGCTCACTACTAACATTCGTTTGTGTAACTGTACATGGCTAAAGAAAGATCAATTGTTGAATACTGATTGTTGAATACTGAAAAAAATTTGATGATATTCATTCAAATGTTTTTAAAATTTCGGATAACGTGGCACGCTGTCAGCGTTACCATATGGTAACGGTCGTCGTTAATGAGTTAAATGCAAACATTAGCATGTTTACTGACAAATATAAATGCTTTTACGTGGAAACGTATGCATGCTTCATTCCAAACATCCATATACTTACTTGGAAGCATTCGCGTGTTTCCCCCAACCCTCCATATACTTACGTGGAAACATATGCGTAATTTCTCCCAAAACTTAATAATATTTAGAAACGAATTATTCTTTCTTACTTTATACAGTGTAATTAATTTTATCAATATATATCCATTTACAAAAAATTAAAAGAATTAATTTAAATATTTACTTGCATTGAATGCATTACTTTTTTTATGAAATGAGAATGAATCTGATGTTCTTTTGCTTCTCCTTCCTTGCCTCCTAGTTGTCCTTCACGTTTTTGTTTTCAGAAGGTTTCAGCTTTGCGTTGGTTATCACTATGCGTTGGTACATAAACAATATACTTATATATAAATCTAGTTCATGCAAGACAAGCGTGAATTAAGTACTTGTGTTTTTTTATTATATTTCACAAATGGTCCGCCATTCCGATTTTTTCAGTAGAGGCTCGAGCAGAAAAGGGAATTCACGTAGTTGCCCTTTCCAGTTTATTTCCTCAAAATCTTTTGAGGTACTTTGGTAGGACAAATACATATGTATATGCAAAACACATACACAAAAACCAAAGCAACCTCACAAACCATTTAACATCCCGAACGTTTGTTTATTCTTTTTTCACTCATCAAGCGCTTTTGATATCCTCGGTCCGATGAACCATTGGCGACTGAATATATGAAATTAAAACGCAACACATCAGCCAAAATAAGAAACACTGACTTCATCTGCAATTTACACACACATTCGGGAATATTTATGAATCCCTCACTGGGAGAATAAGGCAAAAATAGAGAGTATAAACAGTGCAACAAACACGTCTGTATTTGTATCACAACCAAAGATATATTTGGGTCGCAAACACATATGTGGTAACATATAAATCATTGTGTCTCAAACATGTAATATTGTATAGAAAATACCATGCGTTTGAGCACAAGTATACTATATTTGCGACAAGCTCCAAACACACGTTATATTTTCATCCAAACAACAAAAAATGACAGATTCTTCAGCGTGTAGTCCTTAGAGCTAGTTTAATTGGTATGCTGGGGAATAATGCTCATCAATGGTCATGTTCCGAATCCTCGTCCCGAAGTCCACTGCGTCCAATACGTTGCATTCTGAATCCTCCGTCACGTTCTCAAGTATATCCAACACAAACTTGCATAGTCCATAGCCCGATACGTCAATTGACGAACAAATAGGTCTGAATGGATTACCATCTTTGTGGATCTTAGGTAATCCGTGTATTCTGGGTGCAGTAGCAGTATCAAAATAATATAAAACGAATTCGCTTTTCGAAATAAAGTGCATATTCTCGAATTGCAAAAAAATGGTTAGAAGGTCGATTTTTATTTTTATTATTGTAAACGTCTAGCACTTCCGTTGTCTAGTTTCAAGTATAACCAAGAATTTAACAATACATTGGCGTTATTGTTAGATAGGACAGCCACAAACATATCGTATCATTCTGAGCATGAGAAACCAAGGAACCCACTATAAATCGATTTAGAGCTAAACCAAACTGATTCTAAGCTAACCGGATTCTATCTAATACGTAGATAAAATTAACATTTCAACAATTTATTCTTTTCGAAAATTTTGAATTTTGATAGAAATGCTAAACTGCAGCCCCGACAGCAGGTAATATTCCAAGCTCCGTCTCCAACTCCGACTCCACAGCACTGCCGACAACTCCCACCAAGCATTTTTAATCTTTAACGGACACGTAACGTATTCGAAATGGATCCGCATCCGGTTTTGGGCATATTGGGAAGTTACGAAAAACACTGTTATACTCAAATGAATTTCCTCTTCGAACCCTGTATTTTATTATATCCATTTAGTTCTTTAGTTCTTTACATCCAAATTGCGAATTATTTAGTTCCAACACAAACGGCTAAATTGAATGTTATTTAAAATTACAAGTCGACACTCTCGAGGACTTTTAACAAGCGTGACACTTAATTAATCAGCATCATCTCATGGTTGAGCTACCCGTATCTCTGCAATGGGAGTGCGAATGCGAATATCTCGCCGCCAGGGAAAAACTCTAAACTATTCACTTTAAAGGACATTTCCAACATGTGCATGCATGCAGTAAGGAAAGTATTTTTCACATGCAATCGTATTTCGAACTCCAGTGCTTCCACAATGTGTGAGTATGAGTGAGTGGGTCAGGTCAGGTGAACTTGCCATTATCGTATTCTCCTTTATGGGCAAATAGCGATTATTTATTTAAAGCAAGCGATTAAATGTTTAGTCTTTGAAACATGCATTTTCACCTCAGTACACTGAGTAAAAAAAATAAAACTAAACTAAATTTATGTTAAAATTAAAACAGAAAATATTCACTAAAATTTAAATAGTTTGTTTGTTTTAAATTAGTTTTAAATTATCGCCAGTTTACCTAATAAATGTATTAGTATTAACAAACTATCATTAGCTGCACAAGTTCTAAAGAAATCTTTTAACTAATTGCCTAGTGAAATTATAGCGGAAACTCCATTCCATTTACTGTTCCAGAACGAGAACTTTCCAAGTTTACAAAATTTCCTGGTTATCTAAGTGTGCAATCGTTATCAGCCCAAAGCTTGTTCGGAAGTGTGGAGCAATCGAAAAACAATTAAGGTTTCTAGGTAATTTTTCTTCATGAGGTTATCAGTTTTGGCAGTTGGGCGCTTCACGCAGTACGCGAGCACAGACAGCATTTATATTGTTAAAAGAGGGGCTTCACTTGCGCTTCATTAGTCACTATGAACGGAGCATCGGGAAGCAAAGTTGTGTCACTGATTGTCGCAGTGGTGACTATCGTTTCAACCGCCGGAAGATCGCAAGCCAAAACTAATCGAAATGATCTGGAAGTATCGCCCCGCATTGTAGGCGGACAGGTGGCACTAGACACTTATCCCTTTGTAGTGTCACTAATGACAGACACAATATTTGGACGCTACCACAGCTGCGGTGGAGCCATCATTAACGAACGAACTGTCATAACAGCTGCCCACTGTTTGGCTTCCATGTCGGCCGCTTTGCTAAAGGTTCATGTCGGTGACAAATCGATAAGGGTGGAGAAGGGCGAGGTATACGATGTCCAGGATACGCACTATCACCCGCAATGGACCGTCGCAACACAGGACTACGATGTAGGTGTGGTCAGAATCAGTGGAACATTTACTTATTCTAATGCAGTGCAACCAATCAAACTCGCGACGCCAACGAGCAAAGTCAAAGTTGGCAGCTACGCCACGGTCCTTGGTTGGGGTTACACCAGCCCTTTAGGGCCCCCTTCTACAGAACTGAGAGTGGCACAGGTCCCTATTGTCAAACAGTCGACTTGCAGTCGTCAACTGGGAGGTTTGATCACCAAACGCATGCTTTGCGCCGGCTTTAAAAGTGGTGGTGTGGACGCGTGTCAAATGGACTCCGGTGGACCCCTGGTAGCGAATGGACAACTCATCGGCATCGTGTCGTGGGGAGTTGGTTGTGCGCAGCGCAACAAGCCCGGCGTCTACGCTCGTGTCAGTGAACTCTTGCCCTGGATAGAGAACACCCTGTTTAAGGAATACAAGGAACTGCTGTAGATTAAGACACAACTAAATAACGCAAACATCAAACAATTCAATACCAACGATACCATTCAATTCAATAAAGGCCTAGATAAATACGAGTACACAAACTATCTCGGATAGATTCGAGTTTTGGTATTAGAAATGCAGCCAAACAATCAATTGTTTTTATTTGTGCATGTGTGTGTGTGTGTGTGTGTGTGTGCGTGTCTGTCCACTCATTGTCTTGGCCCTTTGGTGGCTGCGAGTCAATGCAATGCCTGTTTATTTACAGCCCATTCCTTTGGGTGCCGTTTCTTTCGTTCAATTGTGGTGGACAATAATCCAACTACAGTTCAAGTACAAACGCCAAAGGCGGACGCAAAATGTCTATGGCTGCTGGCATCGCTTTAAGCAGGAGCCGCCGACATCCCGTTTGATATCTATATCGGCAGTTGTTACGATTCCAATTTGAGCACCGTAAACAACAGAGTCGTCCTCTTTCTTGTTGCAAACCGCACATGGAGTTGTAGTTGCATGTTTGTTTGTCCCAAAAACTTGGCACTCAAATTAAAACATTGCCAAGTTTTAGTTTGGTCCCCAGGAAACACAACAACAAGAAAGAAACTACAAAATAGTTTGGCAACTGCAACCCAAATGCTGAAGAAGCCCACGTACATATCCATTTCATGAGCTGCATATGGGATCCGTTAGATGACCTTTAAAAGACTGACTTAGTTCTGGAGTTTTGTAATCGATTCGGTACTTCATCCATACATTTACATACGTACATACATACTAACTACCACATCCATCCATCCATCCATCCATCCGTCATTTGCAATCAGCATGAGGTGTAATCAATAGCTTTGTCGCTCTCGAATGTGTCACGGCCTTCATATCTTTAGCTGTGTATGATTTCTCCGAAACGCTTTTGAAGGTGCGTCTGCTTGTTGTTCTTGTGACTGACAAGCTGATTTCATATCTCAATAGCAAAAGTACTTACACACGTTATTAGTGTCTAATACCTAATTTTGTGTGTGTGTGTGTGTAAACAATTTGACAGCCAACGGAGGAAGGTTAGTCAGTATACCAATAATTTCAATAATAATTCCAGTTGTTTCCTTATCACGTTGTTGCCTGAATCAGTCAGTAAGACTGTGAAAAAATTTGGAATTGCGATATCTGTATAATATGAGTTCAAGGATGCTCCACAAATAAAATGATTATGTCGTTTGATGACCTGGAAAGTTAGGTGAAGTGCCCGTGGCGGCCATTGTAGGGCTCATTACACTCCGTAAAAATTAAACTAAATTCAATTCCAAATGGACTAGAGTGTCCAAAAAACCGGCATTTTTTAGACACCGGTTTTCGGTTTGTTCGAAAAACCAATTTTTCAAGAAACGGTTCTCGGTTTGTTCGAAAAATCCTTTTTTCATCAAATCGGGTTTCGGTTTAAATGAAAAAAAAATAATGAAATGAAAATTAAATTCTTAATTAACAATTGTGCTTATTTATTATTTTAAACTGATCTAAAATCGAAAATCATATTCAAATTTGAAAAAGATATTCTTATATGAAAATCTTATTTTTAAGTTAATTTGGAAATTTAATAAAAAATATTTTTGAAAAGCTTAATTAATTCTTAATTAATTTTTAATTAATCATAAAATCTTTTAAACAAAATTGTTTGGATATATCATTTAGATCATGTTTCAAAATGGAAATCAGGTTTCTTAATTCCAAAATTTCTCTAAAATTCGAAAATCATATCATTTATTGTTAATTAAGTAAAATCCGCTTAACCGGTTAACCGACGTCAAATAGCCGGTTCCCGGTTCGAAAATTATGTTTTTTAAAAAACCGGCGCACAGTTAATAGAAAAAACCGGTTAACCGGTTTTTCGGTTTCCGTTTTGGACACTCTAACTACAACTTAGGAAAATTTAACCTTCATCTTTGAACTCAAATTAAGTTCAGTTTTTCCTTAGATTTAGGAAATCATTTGTCAATCAAAGAAATATTTCACCAAAACAAATGGTTTCCCATTACATCCCCATTAGGCAGAGCTTCTCGCTAGCTGTGAGCTTTCTAGTTTTATACTCACTGATTGGTACCTACAGTTTTACACCGGTTCCGAACGATATTTTGAGAACCTTTTCTTGTGATGCACAGAATCGAGGTTCGTTAGAACGGGTTCTTTCCAGAAACCGAACGGACAGGGGCCTAGAAGAACCGAAAGACTGGTCCAAATGAACCGAAATCCGTTCTTTAAGAGCCGAAGAACGCACTCAAAAGAACCCAAAACGGTTCCAAAAGATCGCGACCCGACTCTTTAGGAACTGAACAACGGGTTGAAAAGAAACGTAAAACGGTTCCTGAATAAGAGGACTCATTTCCAAAGGCATCAAAAGTGTTAACCTTTGGGTGAGGGTACGAAAATGTGTATTTTTGTTTATCATATTTTATATTCTTACAAGCTGGACCCGGCAAACTACGTTTTGCCTTCAAAGTTTTTGTAATGCCAAAGGGTGAAACAAATGTATTGTTCCATTACGTTTCAAACTATAATTATGGCTGTTATATCGGTTTCTTTCAAAGAGGGCGTAGCACCGCCCTCTTCCTCCCTGGCTGTAATTCATACTGTTCCAACAACATATACACCAAATCTCATCTTCATATCTCTGACAGTTCATGAGATATAGCCATTTTAAATTTTAAGTTCTATGGGCGGTGCCACGCCGCTTTATCCAATCACAACCAAGTATAGCCAAGGAGTGTCGGCAGGTCGTCAGCCACATTGTAAAATGTTCATAACAACCGGTCTATTGGTCTATTAGAAAAGCCGTCAGAGCAATGTTTGCAAAGGGCGCGTGGCACCGCCCACTTTCACCCTGGCTGTACAGCCTATGTCAACCGCTGGATGATTCTTAATATTGTCTGAAAATTTCATCAAAATTGGTCCAGCCGTTTTCGTGTTCATTCGTAACATAAACACATACACACGATTTTTGAAAAGGGGGCGTGGCACCGCCCACTTTCACCCTGACTGTATAGCCTATGTCACCCGCTAGATTATTCCGAATATTGTCTGAAAATGTCATCAAAATTGGTCCAGCCGTTTTCGAGTTCATTCGTAACATTCACACATACATACATCCATTTTTATATGTACATATTCTTATAATAAGATATTTCACTGAAGCCTCTTTGGGACAGCAATTTCTTGAGAACCGCAACCGGTCCAAATACCCGGTTCTTCTCGGAACCGGACTCGACGCAAAATGTTTATTTTATCAAATTTTATATTCTTATAAGATATTTCACTGAAGCCTCTTTGGGACAGCAATTTGCTGAGAACCGGAACCGGTCCAGATACCCGGTTCTTCTCGGAACCGCACTCCACAGAACCGGTTCTTAAAATTTGCGGAACCGCACATCACTGACCTATTCAAGCAAAAATTTCCTTTAAACTACTACGACTTTCAAACGAGCCAATAAATTCCTGAAGTCAAGTACATTTGATACTTAAATTAAGAACGATTCAACTGGAAGTAAGGAAGTTCTTCTTTGAATAAATCACTAATTTCCTGAAACATAAACCAACAACACGCTGAAATGTGTTTAATTTTTTTGTCTGTATGCAATCACAACATGTTTGTAGCTGGTCGCAAATATACTATACATGTGACCAAACACATTATGTTTGCTACTCAATATTACATGTTAGACACCCAATGATTAGTATGTTATAATATATACTTTTGTGACCCAAATATTGCTTTGTTTGTTGAAAACTGCTGAGTCAAAAAACGTGATAGATAACAAAGGAACAAAAATTCAGCATACTTTCAATTACTGAAAACAATGTTCCAAACATATTCATGGTTCGTACATAAGGTTACAGGTAGAAATTTTTTTCAGCGTATAGGTATCTACACATTTCTTCATTGGTAATTCGGTTGCAACTAATTGTTGTTGTACCTAAAGTTAATTCGGTTGTACCTAAAGAATTCATGAGAAATTCGGTTACAGTAACCGAATTGATACTAAATTCGATTGCTACAACCGAATTGATGTCAAATTCGTTTCTTACACCTGAACTGATGCCACATTCAGCCGTTACTCCAACCGAATTTGATAGCAGTTTTGGTGGTTACATCAGAATTAATTTCAAATTCGATTGTTCCAACCGAAATTGTAGAAAATGTAGTTGGCAGAACGAATATAATTGAAGATTCAGTTATCACAACCGAATCAGTTACAAAACGTGGTTGCTTCAACCGAATTTCAGTTGTGGGGACTAAATTTGGCCGAATTTACGGTTGCTACTAAGTCTTCTGAAACAATTAGTTCTCTGGATATTTAGTATTAATTTACATTTAAATTAAACTACAACGCTTGTTATTAATTTTTTATGATTATTTTCATCACTAATCATTTGTAATTAAAAAACTGTTTTTCTATAACAGAATATTGCTATCAGTAAACACAAAGCAAGAATATTTCACCAAAACAAACAACTTGTGTCTCTCGTCGATGTCGCCATGGCTCTCTAATTTTAATTTTTTATTTTGTAGCTGGCGATATCTAGTATCTGTTCGTCGATATCGAACGAAAGCTTTCGTCCACATTTAAAGTCAAGCGAAAACGTAGAATTTCTCTACTTCTATTAAGCTGTCATTTACGATAAAAGACAAAGTTATGAGAACAGACCCCTTATAGCTCATTCACACTACAAAATATTTGCCCGATTTCGTATCAAATGCCCAAACATAATCCGAAGTGTTCGCATTGGGATTTTTCATGATTTGATTGAAAGTCAAGGCGCATTGACAAGGTAGTAATACTACGACAACAAACAAACCAAGCTGACAACAATCGGCATTTTTCTTTATCTGGTATTTTTCCACTATCAAATTCAGCACAAATGTATTCCAATACACTTTTTGAGAAACAATAAATACCTAAGAAATGCGATAAATAAAATAAATAAATGAGTCGGGTATTCTACTGGTACCACCACATCGGAGCGCCGTTATTGAAATGGTTGTAAACAAACGTACTATTCGTTCGTAGTGTGAGATAAAACAGCGTTGCATAAAGTAAATCAATCATTTTTTCCTGATTCCTATACAAATAAAATAAGAAAAAATACCCGATTCGTCGTCTGTCACAATGTATGGGAAATCAAGCAAATTGTCCTGATCTCTGCTTGAAATCAACAAAAGCGCCAAAATCAAGAAAATCAATGCCAGTGCGAATGCTGTATTAGATTTGGAAGAATCTAATTTAAGTCGAATTCAAGTGACTGCTATCGGTCGAGATCGACGAAAATGGTGCTAGACTCGTCGCCGCCACCAACTGCAGTTGTGTTCCTACTAAAGCCCTGGGGGCTGATGCTGAGAGTCGATAGCGTTCGGAATTATTGCCATACGATCGAAATTTCGTACTTTTGGTATTCTGTCAGCAGATATCGCGTAAACTTTATCGGAATTTCGTACGCTATGAGTCGATAGCTAGATCATTATCGACTCATAGCGTACGAAATTCTGATAAAGTTTACGCGATATCTGCTGACAGAATACCAAAAGTACGAAATTTCGATCGTATGGCAATAATTCCGAACGCTATCGACTCTCAGCATCAGCCCCCTGATTCAGTTTTTATGAAATTTTCGTTGCCACAAGAAGTAATTGTATAAAAAATAACGGGATTTTGATGAATCGAAAATTTCGTAGCCAAAGTCAATCCCAGGGTTGTTACGCCAAAGCTATTTCGTACGAAAACAATGTTTGATAATTGTTTGGGACCGGAAAACAAAAGTAATACAACATGCGTTAAAAATAAAAAGGGAGTGTAAAAATGAATTATTAATGAAATATTTCCAAGGTAAATCAGAGATATGTGGTAACTCTCTGTAACAAAATTTTCCATTTAGAGACAAATGACAAAATTTCCTACGAAAATTTCGCAAGAACTGAATATGGGACTTTAGCAAACAAAACAGCAGTGTTGAATGCATAGAGAAATACTAAAGAGAATTCCCGTTGAAAGTCACTGGACTAACGCATAGAATAACACATACCATAGAAGGTTTTATTCGCTCAATAAATTAAACGTCATAGGTACAATGGAAAGTAAACATTGGATGGTAGAAATATGGGTTCAATAATACCAGATAGTGGCAATAATATACAGCGATCAACATAGGAACAACAACCGAATTTCGTGTTTTTGTGGCAAACTATTTGTGTTAAATACAATACAAATGTATACCAACGATAAAAGTCAATAAAAAAGTGCAAAATATATTTAAATTTTTCAGTTCTACACCAAAACGACAGGAAAAAGTTAAGTGAACATATTTTGTAACTCCACCTGGTGTAAGATAATTTTAAATTTAATTGCTCTCATTTCCACAAACCTACGATGAGAGTGTGAAGTGAAACGTCAGATGAGAGAATAAGTTTATCTAGGTATGTATTAGTCTATGGACTAACGACAGTTTTGATACAGTTTTTTTTATGTCAGTTTTTTTTCCGCCAGAATGTGGATATAATACAAGTAAAAATTAATGAAAATTTTTGTCTTCTGCAAATCAAAACTAAGTCATTGTATATAAAGTTATTTTAAAAGTCATAAGTACCGATAAAATCAAGTTTAAAGTCCATTTTTTTAATTCTCCTATGGCTCACTCTCGTATCAAATTTGCAGCTAAGTGGTCGAACAGCTGTGTTATCTAACCCCCCTGGTTGAATGCTTAGAAGTAGGAAGATCGAAATGTACAGAAGAAAGAACAAAGCTCGAGAATACTACCAGAATGTAAAAACCCTACCAAACGGCCCTAGTAAGAGAAATTCGTCTCACTGGCCTACAGAGTATGTGAGGAAAAATTTCTCTAATCATCCTGTACCAGTTAAATCCAGGGCAGGGAAAGAAATTATGTGAATCGAATGTAATGGTATTGTAATATTGGAATCTATAAGTAGATTGGAATCTCGTAAGTAAATAAAATAATATTTATTGAATGCCACGCCCCTTTTTTTAATTTTTCCACCAAAAAACATTGGTTTCCCATAACATGGCACGATGGGCACAGTTAATTCAGTTTTCATGAAATTGTTGTCTCCATAAGAAGTATGTGTATAAAACATAACGAAAATCAGGAAACACAAACTTTGGTGCATTTGGAGATCGAGCATTTTTGTCCACTTCTACAATATTTGGAATGACAACGCTTGCTCGTTCCACTACCACGATGTCGCCACCACGTATATCTTTACGCTTGATTTCATCTTTATTATACAGTTTTAATATAGGAAAACTGAATATAGTGAGTACGAAGCGAATGAAGAGTGAGCGAAATGTTCGGTTTAGGAAATTCCATGGCAATTTTATAGGCAAAATCAATTACAGGGTTGTTACGCCAAAGTTATTTCGTACGAAAACAATTGTTTGCTAATTGCTTGGGACAGGAAATTTGATATTTCGATAATTCTAACAACCAAAAGTAACACCACATGCGTTAAAAATAAAATGCAGTGCGCAGAGGAGTTATAAATTAATAGGTGGCAACTCTCCGCAACAAAATTATCCCTATCGAGATAAACAGCAAAATGTCTTACTAAATTTTACTAAAATAAATGAAAAGATGGCAACTCCCCGCAACAAAATTATCCGTTTAGAGATAAAGTACAAAATTTCTTACGAAATTTTCGCAAGAACTGAATGTGGTGTTTAAGACATTTAACAAATTCTTTAGTTTCACACGGATTCCGAACTCTTGTGCGTTAAGGAGCGTTTTTATTGGTAATCACATTATGTCGCAGTCACCGAATACCGAAGCCAGGGGCGAGCTTAAGCCAACCTTGTCATGGAGGTGTGGTCAAAAGACCAAAAATATTTTAGGTCATTGACTATTGCGACTATTTGCCCGCGCCCCTCTTACCACCAAAATGACCACATTATTCGGGTTTTGAATGTAAACCAATAAAGCGCACACCTCAAGGATAGCGAGAAGTTCTTCCTTGCCCCTTCATGGGATGTAACGAAAAAATATTTATTTGTTTGTTTAATGACTGCTTAGCTGGTCATAGGAAATAACGGAAATATTCCATTATCCTGGATTTATTCACTTGTATCAGCCAGTAAGTCAGTCAGTCAGTCAGTAACCCATGCATAATTTATGTGATATGATGTCGCTTGCTTTAGATTTTTCCATAATCTCGGACATTCAGTAATCTCCAAAGCTTATGCGTGCCACAATCGACGATCGCCAAACATTTTAGCAGTAATTGGCCGACCGCCAGTCTAGCAACAGTAAATCAGGTGAGTGGGACGGACGAATGGAATGGGATGGCATGGGATGTGAAAGAGCGTTTTTCACTCTAAAGACCAAAGTGACAACTGTCATGTTGCAGGATATGTTGCTGCTATTTTCTTATTGTTCTCGTTTGTGGCCTTTTGTTTGCTCTTTCCGAAGTTCGACAAGAGCTGTCGTTAGACGTGAATAGATAGATATAAATGTGAAGGTACACGAGGACACGAGAAAATCTTTGCAATCCAAAACAGGCATTGTTTCAACTGCACCAAGGAGGGGGAGAAGCGTGGCTCGTTGCCTCCAAAGCAGTTGCTGGCGGTTCAAAGAGTGTTTGTTGACGTACGAGGGTTTGCTGGCGAGATATGTAACTTTCTAAGAGGTGGCGATAACTATCTGTTATGATGTTGGCGATGGCAATGGCGTTGCAAGGAGTCTAAGCGACAAAGCAGTTTCAAATGACCACGTGAGTATGGAATATTTCCTCCCGGCCTGAAGACGGCGAAAAGTCGTAAATTGTTTATTGTTTCAACTGCATTTGGTGTCGACGACAGTAGGTACTTTGCTTTATTATGTCCAAAGCTCAAACACACCTGGTCAGACAAGAGGACTGAATGACTCTACGCTTGGTGTCGTTTGGAATGCATAGTTCTGCACTGAGTTTGGTTGCATCCAAGAGCGAGAGTACTTGTGTGTATATGGTTATGTACTACGTACAGTGTTCGCTAGACACATCCAATGAGGCACCCAAGGGACACATCCATTATCGGCTGCCATGTGAACTTTGCACAATGTTGGCTTACGAGTACTCCTTCCTATACTAGATGGGACATAAGTTCTCCACTCTCGTGGAATAGAACGAGAGATTGGAAACCGTAGATAGTGACAAAATGTGTTTTTGTTTGTTGATTTCATGCTAGAGCAAAGCATGCAACGGCGTGTTCATTTCAAGCTATTGGGGTGGCCCGTTGAAGTTCATGAAGTCGTGTGTGAAGTTCCTTAAACTTGTTCCATTTTTCCAGCTCCAAAGAATGGCTTGAGCTTAAAGAAGCATCAGCAAAATGCGCAAATGCTTACGAACAACCAATTCAACTGCTCCTGGTGCGCTACGCTAACTTGTGCTGACAGTATCCGCACAAATATATATTAACCTGTAGCCTAAATACGTGCGCTCACACATACGCATACACATCGGACCGGATCAGAAATTACATTTTATTTGCGATGCGACACTTTTCTAAACAATTGCGATTGCTGACTGATGTCTTTGAAATTTCAATTGATGTCTTTTTAATTTCAATTGAAGTCTTTTAATTTTCAACTGATGTATTCTAAATTTCAATTGATGTATTCTAAATTGCAATTGATGTCTTTTAAATATCATTGATGTTTTTAAATTTCAATTGATGTGTTATAAATTTCAATTGATATATTTTAGATATCATTGATGTTTTTAAATTTCAATTGATGTTTTTCAAATTTCAATTGATGTTTTTAAATTTGAACTGATGTCTCTTAAATTTCAACTGATGTGTTTCAATTAAAGTGTATAAATTTCAATTGATTTCTTTTAAATTTCAATTAATGTCTTTTAAATTTCAATTGGTGGGTTTCAAATTTCTATTGATGTGTTTTAAATTGCAATTGATGTGTTTCAAATTTCAATTGATGTCTTCTAAATTTCAATTGATGTGCTTCAAATTCCAATTGATTTTTTTCAAATTTCAATTCATGTTTTCAAATTTGAACTGATGTCTTTTAAATTTCAACTGATGTGTTTGAATTTTCAATTAAAATGTATCAATTTAAATTGATGTATTTTAAATTTCAATTGTTGTCTTTTAAATTTCAATTGATGTCTTTTAAATTGCAATTGATATCTTTTAAATTTCAACTGGTGTGTTTCAGTTTCCAATTAATGTATTCTAAATTTCAATAGATGTTTTTTAACTATCAATTGATGTCTTGTAAATTTCAATAGGTGTGTTTCAAATTTCAATTGATGTGTTTTAAATTTCAATTAATGTCTTTTCAATTCCAACTGATGTATTCTACATTTCAATTGATATATCCTAAATTTCAATTGATGTCTTTTAAATTTCAATTTATGTCTTTTAAATTGCAATTGAAGTGTTTCAAATTTCAATTGATGTCTTCTAAATTTCAATTGATGTGCTTCAAATTCCAATTGATTTTTTTCAAATTTCAATTCATGTTTTCAAATTTGAACTGATGTCTTTTAAATTTGAACTGATGTGTTTGAATTTTCAATTAAAATGTATCAATTTAAATTGATGTATTTTAAATTTCAATTGTTGTCTTTTAAATTTCAATTGATGTCTTTTAAATTGCAATTGATGTCTTTTAAATTTCAACTGGTGTGTTTCAGTTTCCAATTAATGTATTCTAAATTTCAATAGATGTTTTTTAACTATCAATTGATGTATTGTAAATTTCAATGGGTGTGTTTCAAATTTCAATTGATGTGTTTTAAATTTCAATTAATGTCTTTTCAATTCCAACTGATGTATTCTACATTTCAATTGATATATCCTAAATTTCAATTGATGTCTTTTAAATTTCAATTGATTGTCTTTTAAATTTCAATTGCTGTTTTTTATATTTCAACTGATGTGTTTCAAATTTCAATTGATTTTTTTTCAATTCAAATTTCAATTGCAATTGTTACAGATTATAATATATACTTTCAGGCGCAGATATTTCATTTCATGTTAAGCAATTTGTAAAATATTGTTACGAATTTTCTTATTCGTCCTTTTTGCGTTGTTTTATTCCCAATAATAAAACAAGGTTCGTTTTCAATTACGATAATTACAACGGTATAACTTCCTTTTATTTTACTTATATAGTTCAACAGTTTACTTTATTTACACCACTTTAATAACTCTGATATTTTACTATCAAATCGCGTTTGCTTACTTTACGGCGGTTAATCACAAACAGAACTCTCCATTCCAAAAAATGGAGTTATATCTATGGAGTTATATCAAATGTAGTTATATCTAGCGAATTCAAGAACCTTCTAGTCGTTGTTGTTACTTATCTTTGTAGAATCATCTCGAATGGTGGAGAATTATCTTAACTGTGGCGAATTCATGCTACTGGTTTAGCGAGCTTAGACGTTGTTACAATGCATACTTTCAGGCGCAGCACTAACCGCCCTGTTATTTACATAATGGTAGTATAGTCATTACGAGCAAGTAAAAGCTTTTACTTATTCGTAACAATATATTAGGTTAGGTTAGAGTGGTAGACTGCAAGTCAGGCTCACTTAGACTGTGTAGTCCATTGTGATACCACCGGAACAAAAGGAAATATATGAAATTTGCCTAGTTCCTCCTGATGAACCAGTTTGATTGCTTTAAAAAGCTCAAGAGATGGCGGATGTTAACTTCAGCCAGATTTGCTAACTCCACAAAGAAATGTGAGCCTAGTGTAGCCTGCCGCCTTCTGGAAAGAGCGGGCATAGACACAGAAGGCGTTATATTGACTCCACCTCTTTTTCGTCACAATATCTGCAAAAGTTATTAATCAAGACTTTCAGTCACTCTGCGTACCGTCTCATGATACAGTGAGTGACCTTAGTGTGTTTCAAGTTTAGACGGGCCACATCAGCTTGGAATGTACACAATTCCCTACTAGTGGTCATCTATTAAATCGTCCTATTGAAGATTGTCTTAACGATTCTGTTATTCCGTTTCTGAAATATTGGCGGATCCGTAATCTTTTTATAGTTTGGAATAAAAGTGATTAGCGCCGTAATTATTGTGTAGGTTACGTATCCACTCCACGAAGATTGCAACATTAGCAGTGTTGCCAGAAGCTGTCAAAAAAACATGCTAAAAAAGTGGAATTTTCGATAAAAACAAAACACAATTTCGTAAACCATATCATTAGATACGGAAAAAATTTTAACGCATAGAAGAAGTCAGAAGTTGAGCCATGCCCGTATGTCTGTATAGCCAACAACATGGTAACTGCCGTAAACCTTTAAGGACAACAATGAAATTTTGTCATTGCCTATTTGGGATTGAAAATATATGTTCTCATCAGGGCTTAAAATTGCTGGCTGATTTTCATTGCTAAACTGATATATTGACTGTGACTGCGAAAATGACCCGAACAAACTGACATAAAACCGCAAACACAAAAAAAAAATATTGTCTGCGCTTGGTTAGCAGGGGACAATTGACATCGTTGTCCAAACTGTGACCGATTTTCTCATCGTCATTGGATATTTCAGGTACCAGTTGCGCGGAGAAATGATATCTCCATATTCCTAACATGCTGTGCAGATCTGCAGTTAGATTTCCGTCCTTGTCTTTACAGAAAGGTCTTTTGACATTTCGGTAGAATTTTCGGGCTTCGTTCTTCCTTCTGTATGTCTCAATTTTCTAACTCTCGCGCTTTCTCCAATGCTGTTTCTTGCGCATAAAGAGACGGTTTACCTCCTTTCTTTTTTCCTTATACCGCTCAGTCGCAGCTCGCGTTACAATTGTCTAAAGCATTGCCATACGTGCAGAGTTCTTTTCATCGTTTGCTATGCGTGCCAAGGTTTGTTGCGAAGCGGTTTTTCAAAAGCAAGTACGGTGGTAGCGGCAGTTTTGGTAGAGTCGGAAATGCGTTTCCGCCGCGCTTCAGGCTCTGTGCCAAAAGTTGCGAGAGTTTCCTTGAGTAGGCTCTGGCTACATCTGGTAATTGCAGCTTTCCGATGTCTAGCTTTCCCGCGTCCGGTTTCGCACGATTTTCGCGCTACTTAATATTGTGCGAACCTTTGCTGCTACCAGGTAGTTATCAGAATCGATGTTAGCTCCTCTAATCACTCGTGTAGCCAATAATCTGGATGAGTGGTACCAAGGGATCAATTTGGTTCTTCGTTCGCCAAGTCGCCTTGTGAATGTCGTTATGCTGAAATTTTGTGCTGCGGCAAAGTCAATCAGTCTCATACCGTTGTCAGAACTGTCAGCATGTAGACTGAAATTGATTAAACAGTAAATTTGTACTTAACTAGAGAAAATTGGGGAGGTCAGTACGCCCTCCCATACAAAAGCTGAGCGATTAACCAAGTTAACCGTTTTAATGAAAGCTGTTTCCGTTTCTTAAACTTATTAGACGGTTGAACCATCTATTCGATTTTGACCAGTAATTTATGTAGAGGAAAATTCAAATTTATTTTTGTTTTTAGAGTCACGTTCTCCGTACATCAAATTTCCAGAAATTGCTAATAAAAGTCTAGGCCAACATACTTTTGCAGTAAAGGATTTTTTAAATGCCAACTTACGTCCATATTTAATATCCACACCCGTGATAATTCTATATATGTTATAATTCCTGGTTGAAACTAAGCATTATTTCAGAGTTCAATTCCGACAAACAACCATACATTATAAAAAAAATGCAATTTATGCTAAAAATTAAGCAACAAAAGTCAAGAGTTAGCAAAATTTTCCCCAAAAAAAATGCTAAAAAGCATTTAGCATGTTTTTCCAAAAAAAAAAATGCAGAAGCCATAAAAAGAAGCTAGAATTGCACTTAAAGTGCTAAACTGGCAACACTGAACATTAGGCAGTTTTGTGCAAATTGAGCAATTGAACTAGAAAATGGCGGAGAGAACTGCACAACTGAAATACAAAAAACTGCTGAAACAAGTGAACTACTGACACAAGCCAGCGGCAAAGTGTGAACTAGTTCATCTAGGTCACAAGTGTTAACCGTTCAGTTGAACTAGTTCGTTCCCGAACTACGCAACTCTAGTGTGGTACGTTTTGTCAAAGAATATATACAATGGCTAGAAGGTCAGACATTGTCTTGAGAATTGCACTGTGTTCGAAGCCATTATCTGACCAGAGTGGCAGTTCCATAAGTCTTACAGCAGCAGCCGTGTCGTACTGTCTCTACACAATGTCCAGTGGTGTTATATGTCGAGTGATATTTAATGCGTTAGTCGGTGTCGTTCTTAACGCACCAGTAACACAAATACCAGCCATTCACCGAACTTCGCAAAATAACGGGTCCGCCATCTAACTTTTTTTTTTCAACTAGTGCTTATTTCGTGAATGGTAACACTTAGCTCATGTCTGATTTGACAGATAATTAGTTTTATCCTTCTGCTGAACGAATATGGTTGTGCATACGCTTGAACAACGCTGGGAAAAATGGGCCTGCGATCGACTTACAGAAGATGCCGATTTTGCCATCTTTTCAGATGAAGCTCATTTTGGCCTTGGCGGGTATGTAAACAAGCAAAATTGTCGAATTTGGGGCACAGAAAACGCGCACACATACATTGAAAAGTCGATGCACCCAAAACGAGTCACTGTTTGATGCGGATTTTGGTCCAGAGGCATAATTGGGCCATTTTTCTTCGAAAATGAGCAAGGAGTGGCCGTTACAGTCAATGACAGTCATGTTGAACGAATTTTTGTTCACAAAAATTGAAGAGGAGGATATTGGTAACATTTGGTTTCAACAGGACCCTGTTTTTGCGCCCTGTTTTTGAAGATCGCATTATCAGCCGCAGTGCTGAATTCGTTTGGCCACCTCGGAGCTGCGATTTGACACCGTTGGACTAATATTTGTGGGGTGCCCTCAAAGATAAGTGTTACGCCGACAAGCCAGAGACAATTGACGCTTTAAAGGGCAATATTCGTGAAGCCATTGGTGAAATACAGCTGCACACAATCGATAATGTGCTTAAAAATTGGACCGATCGTCTAGGCTACTGCATGGCCAGCCGAGGTAGCCATTTGAATGAAATTATTTTCCATTATTAACCGGAAGGATTGTACTTTCAAATAAAAAAAGAAATTTGAGAAAATATTCAGTAGTTTTTTTTTATAGCATTATCAAAAAAAAAGTTATTAGAAAAAAACAAGAAAATACGTGTTACATATGCGATATATTTACTACCGATCTGGCAATACTAATTGTTTTGTTTTGACTATTATTCGCACTGACATCTAATCGATCAATACTTTGTACTTCCTTTTGAATTCTTAGTCACCTAATCACGTGTAACTCTATACTCTAATATGCGATAAACAAAATATTTTTTAAAATAGTTTGACTATGGTGTAGGGATGTGCGATTAATCGATTAATTAAACTTTTGATTAATGGATATCGTGCTAGTCGAATAATCAAAAATTCAGATTAATCAAAACCAGGATTAATCAATTAATTTGAATATTAATAATATTTGATTTGAAGGTTGTTTTAAACATAAAGTAATTAATATACATAGAGTTATGATTTCTCTCAGTAAGTTTGGTGTGGTTGCATATGGACGTTGGATGTTGGAAAGTATTGCTTTAATAATACCAGATAGAGGCAAAGGTTCAAACCAACCAAGAATAAAATAGCAACGGCATTTCGTTTAAGGCTTTAAAATTGTTGTGTAAATACACCACAAATATATACTAACAATAAAAGATAACAAAATAGTCCAATATGCGTTTAAATTTCGCACTTTTTAAACAAAGAGACATGACAAATTTTAGTCAATAATTTTTGTAATTCCACCTGGTATAAGTCAACTTACGTCAACTAAGCCTCGATCGCACCGAACGCACAACGAAGAGTGTGAAACGAAACATCGGATGAGAAAGATGGCAGATCTAGGTGTCATTATCACTCTATGGTTTTAAAACGCAAACTGAAAACCCCAAAAAACCGCGAATTGCTCAATTATTCATATTTTGAGCAATCAAATTTTAGATTATTCAATTAAGGATGAATATTGATTAATCAAAATGAATATTATTCGATTAATCGTAAATATGATTAATCAAAATGTATAATTAACCAATTATCCGATTAATCAGGAAGGCGATTAATCAAGTAACCGCACATCCCTAATATGTTGGGAATAGAGCTAGGACCCTGAGGATTACGTCGTCATATTTATGAAGAGCCTGACTATAACTGACGAAACTTCTTTATCACTTCTTATAAAGCTTTTCAAAAACATGAGGAAACTCTTCATAAATAGTCCCTTTCTATGAAGCTGTAGTTATCAAATTTATGAACATGTCTTGGGTGACAAATTTATGGAAATGTTCTTCAAATATATGAAAACTTTCTCTGAAATGACTTTCTAAATGTCATTTATTTGCAGTAGAACTGCTTTCATTCCGCCAAATGTATATTTAATCAGTGAATCCCTTGCATAATAACTTAAATATCCACTAAACGCGTAGCACCTTAACCGCATTCCTGCCTACTTTTTTCCCGCATTCCGTCCGCATTCCTTCCCCCTTTTCGATTTCTCTGACTTTACATTTTCAACCCGGTCACACGATTTGTATGCAGTGTCTGCAAGGAAATGAATGCACACGTTTTCCTCTAGGTTCACTGAGTTCTTGCTAAGCTTTCATACAACATTTGTAAACATATGTATGTACAAAATCCTAGCGTCCAGGATTCTGAAGACTGGTTCAACAGTTCCTTCTCCGCCACATCGTTGGGTGGTAGGGTGCACCGAGACAGTCGTAACAACAGTTGCTTCCGCTTTCAGTGTTCAGTCCCTTCTAAGGTGAGAAGTGTGATTTGAACTAAGTTTTCAGCACCTTCTTCAAACGTGGAGACCATTAACACTTTTGCCTTTAATCGCAACGCAAAGAACAAGCACGCGTTACATTCCTGATTTCGAGATACATGTGCCTCACCTACTTCCAACAGCCCATAATTGCCAAATAATGCCCCAACTCCTGCAGCAGCATCTCCTCGGAGCGACGCGACGACTGGTGCACAATTTAATTGGACACCAGCTTAACGTTAAGTGTTCTTATCTTCCTTCCTTAAATTGTTTAAGGAAAAAAAGAGGTACTTATAGTTTTTGTTACTCTCACAATTCTCACTGTCTTTGGAGGAGACAACAGCAACAAAACGATGTCGCTGTGTTTTTGGGCAGCCACACGTTTTTATTTTCGACACTTTATAGCTAAGTGTGTTCATAAGGGTGTCCGCGTTTTTGTGCATCTCAAAATGTTGGAATGCAATCGAACATTATGTACAATGTGTTATTCCAGCAGATTTCCTGGTTCCCCCAATGCGACATTTACTGTACTGATTTTACTATAACTCTAGTGAGAGAAATTGTTTCGCTTTCTCTGTAGGAAGTTATGGTCGACAGTAGCAGTCATTCGGAGAAAAATGGCTAACGACTGCGACAGTCGAAGCAAATTTGTAGATAGCAAGAGCAGCAGTCAATGCAATGACTGAAATGACTAATGAAATCATAATTTGACTATCAAGGATTTGAAATAATATAACTGTTGTATAAACGAATACATTAGTATGGGGTAGAAGTTTTCGTAGATGATTCCGACTACGAATATGTAATTAAAATCGTTTTATCACTGCACAGTCAAAATAAAACCGTTCTAAGAAGAACTGATTGTGTTTTGAACAATTTATTGATGTATCCAGCCGCTGATCCATATCAAACCAATCTATATTCCATTCATTAAAATTTTTGTTAATTGCTCTTCAATCATTATTTTCAGGTCAAGGTCACTTTCTATTAAAAATTTTATAAAATAAAAAAAATACATGAGGTGTCAGGGGACACCCAGTTGGAACGAAGTTCCTTTCGCTGTATATAATGTACTAGTTAGTTCCAACTCGCCTAAGGCCACCGTTAAAAACTACGATAATTTAAATGGATCTTTAAGAAAATATACTTTTTGTAAAATGATAAACTTTTTTAAAAAAAACTTGTTTTTATAAAATTTATTTTGTTTTTTAAAGAAAATTATTTTATTATATTATATTCTCCCGAAAAGGTCCCTTTTTAAAGAGAGAGAGATAATGTCTTTTTTAAGAAACGGTACTATTTGTAAGAAGAAGTACTTTCTGTAAGAAAAAGCCATAAGAGTATGAATTTTTTTTACAAAAAAGTACTTTTTTTAAGAACAGGTACTTTTTAAAGAAGTGATACTGTTTTTAGGAAAAGGTTATTTTTTTAAGAAAATGTACTTATTTTCAGAAAGGCTACTTATCACAAGAAAATGCATTATTTTATTTTTAAGAAAAGGAATTTTTGTAAGAAAATGTATTTTTTTAAGAGAAGGTATTTTTTTTTTGAAGAACATTTTTTTTAAGAAATAGGAATTATTTTTAGAGTTGGTCCTTTTTTAAGAATAGGTACATTTTTAAGAGTAACTACTTATCTCAAGAAAAGTTATATTGTTTAAAAAAAAAGATAGTCTTTAAAGAAAATTTAGTTTTTTAAGAAAAGGCAATTTGTTGTAAGAAAATTTATTATTTTAAGAAAAGGTACTTTTTGTAAGAAAATTTACTTTATTTTAAGCAAAGGTACTTCTCAAAGATAAGCTATTTTTTTAAGAAAAGGTAGGTACTTTGTTTAAGAATATGAACAGGTATTATTTTGGAGAAAATTTACTTTTTTTTAAGAAAAGGCACTTATTTAAGAAAATTTTATTTTTTAAACTTCCTTCAGTTTGGATTTTTAATTTACTTTGTACTCCCCGTCAAAACTACAATATGTACTAAATATTGGTTACAGGTTAGAAAACTTCCCATTAAACAAGAAATTTCCAAGCATATGTTAGTCTAGACACAAACCAAAGCAAAAGAACCCAATATGGTTGATCATACTGGGTTGTAGCATAATAGTGTTAAAAAAAGTTGTTTAATTTTGTTTCATTTAGCCCCCATTCCGCAACGTGCGATAAAGAACTTCATCACACTGCATCACATACGTGGTTGTTGACAACAATTGTCTGCCTGAAAATAAGTATGATGGTATTGATGTAGCGGCAGTGAACAAACAAGCAGGTCGTCGTCGTCAAAGAGTATTGAATAGTAGTACTCATGGAACGAATTGTATGACTCAAAAGACCTGGCGACATCTGGCGAATAATTCAAAACGTATTACTTTCTTTTTGTCATAACTTGGTACATTCATAAAGTTGATGTGAAACATTGATTCCTTTTGAAACATTTATGCTTTTTGTATTGTTTTTTTTGTAATAACATTGTCGAAATGGTGCATTTATACTGAAATATTCTATAAAGAGAATAAGACTCGTTTATGCTCTTTTACACAGACTCTCTACATTAGAGCGGAAAAATAGTGCAATAAGTTCTCTATACTATTCAATACTTTTTGTCGTCGCTGTATTTATGACAAAACAAAAACAATTAGTTCAGTGAGCTAAATATTGCTTTATTGATATTGAATTTCCAAATATTGAATTTCCAAACACGCATGATGGGCAGCAAAATGTTTCTGCGCTGCCGACACACGTATAATATAAGCTTCTTCGTGTGATTTCGATCGTGGGCTATCGGCTCTGATTTTGTTTACATTTCTTCAATGTAAATCAAATCAGTTGCTGTTCAGCATTTGTTAGAGAAGGGTGACGCTGCGTAATTATTTAGAAATACACCAAATTGAACTACGGTTTATTCTGCTTCACACACAAGCGCAGTATGTCTTAATATGCGTGTGGGCATCACTTCTCCATAGGCACGGGTAGGGTATAATCTATCAAAGTCAACACCTGCAAACAACACACAGTGTTATCAACGTCGAAGCTATGCAGCGTTACCATTGAAAATAATATGAGGTTGGTGTACAACAATAGTCTCTGCTTGAAAATAATTATGATGGTATTGATGTAGGGCAACGGATAGTTGTCTTAAAAGACGAAGTCTTGCTACTCGTAAGTTTACGAACATAACACAATAGCGGCATTCATGCAAACGTGAAAGCCGAGAACTTTTTCTCAGCGCAAGTTTCCCTCGCACCGTTGCATGAGGCACCAGGTAAAGTTGCTCAGCGTAGTTGTGCTCAAAACCATATCAGCTGACCAAGATGGATACATAAGGTGGTAGCAGTAGCAATTGCATGTACTATGTATGTGTACTTTTTCTACTTTTCTAGTGCTATCACCTTATTTATCCATCCTAGTCAGATGACAGCGAAATGTCAAAAGTTTACACGTTTCTCCATCCCACGTTTGCGCAGCAAATTTGCCTCGAAAACTTTCCACTTTTGAGCAAGTCGCTTTGTATGGGAAATTTGTTTGTTTTGACGTTTGCTGTGCAAGTTTACGATGTTTTCCAGTTTACGAGGTTCTTTCGAGCTTTCAAGAAGACCACTAATGTGTGTACATGAGTCTGTTGCTTTTCATTCTCTTTGTTTTCTGTGGGAATTAAACAAAAAGTATTAAGCAAGAAAATAATAAGACATTTGCTTGCACTTGTCTTTAAAGAATTTTAAGTATTAATATTATTTAACTGAAACGTCATCATATGATTGAAGGCTGTTTTTTATTTTCCAATGTAACATTTACTAATGTGTTCATAGAAATCGAACAGGTACTGTGTGACAAAAAGGTACTAACACATCGCCCGTGAGTTCGAACACTAATTGAGTTTTTCCTACTAATTTGTCACCAATTCGGTTGCAACAACCGAGCTTGGCATCAATTATGTCGCAACCATCGAACTTTGTATTAATTCAGTTGCAACAACCGAATTTGTATGTACATCCGTTGCAACATCTGAAGTTCACTTTAATCCGGTTGCAGCAACCGTATTTAGGAAATTGAAGTGGCGGTAACCGATTGAGATTTAATTTTATGACCGATTTTTGTTAGTTTTTGTTCAGTGTCTGAGAAATTCATACTACAAGCTTAAAAGGTCAGAAACATTTTTCTAAGTGAAAAATGGTTGTTTTTGTTGGAATAACAGGCCATTCTGAAAAGCACACTCGCTGACAGGACTAGTTTCGAACGGCGTCTCAAGTTCATCATCAGATGCCTAAGTATTGTGCCTGAATTGATACCACCGGTAGATCATCCATCGTATATATAAAAACTCGTATGAGAAATTTTACATATGCGAATTAGTATCGATCGAAAATACCTAAGTGTTAATTTATACTAAAAAACTCAATTTTTGCAACACAAGAACATAAAGCATTTTTCCTCCATGTTCAGCTATTCCTTCTGCTTTCTCGAAAGTATGAAGTCTTTTGGGATTAAAAATAAAATGGATTGCGTAGGGGGATTCTTATTGAAATATTCGCAAGGTAATTCAAAGATAGTTGTCAACTCTTCCCAATAAAATTTTCCGTTTAGAGATAAATGATAAAATTTCTTAACAAAATTTAACAAGAACTGAATACGGGGCTTTAGGTAGAACCCTAATCAACATAAAAAACAAACAGTGTACTTAGTTCATGGATTCTTGAGTGTATTTTTAAATGGTGAGCGCAAAAACAAAATGGCCAGTGAATAAAATTACGATTTTCGTCCTTATTTGGGTAGGACTCTGAATCACCTGAACTGAAGTTTTATAAACAGCAATTTAATTCAAATGACATCAATTCAATTTATTCAATCAAAATTCCAAGCACATAAACTGAAATCTAAAATTAGTCAATTGAAATTTAATAGACATAAATTTAATTTGAAACATTTCAATTGAAATTGTTGACCAAGAAATTGAAATTCAAGATAAGCTTAGATTGCAAAAGGAATTTTTTGAATTTTGATTAAAGTATTTTGTATTTCAAATGGATTTGTGAGTTTTAGTTCATGTTCCCGCTTCAACATCATAAAAAAATCGCATTTGACAAACCATTTGTCACAATTTGAATGTTTGTGAAATTATTTTTTTGCCAAACCAATGTGGACGAATGAATGTTGGCCCTCCCCATTAAACTAGAACATCAAATGCAAAAAGGTCAAATGTAGAGGTTAGTGTACAACATGTTTTTATCCTTGGCTTAATATCAGTTGGATAATGCGCAAATTTTATTACCGACTATAAAATCAGGCGGCTCTATGCCACCGAAAATGCCTATAAAGCTAACAGGAAACATGGAGCAACGACGACACCCAATGACTCAGGTTTGGGCCGTAATATTGTTGCTGACTGGAACATCGCAAATGTGGAAAGCATCATCAGCCGCTAATAAAAATCTGCTCGTTGATCCATGGATGTATCAACTTTATGAGGGACTGACTCCCTTGCATTTCCTTTTTTTATGTCAAACTGTAAAAATGGTAGCAAATTGTCGTGTGTATGTGATTATGTATTTATTTACATATACACACAGAGTATCTACATATATAATAATGTATGTATGTATATATGTATTTACATATTTTCTAATTTTTACATAGCACAGCACTTTTTGGTGGATGGATGACAGTTGTTACAACAAACTTTATGTTTATGCATATATGTAAATTAGGGTGTACTTATTTTGCACATGTCATACATACATTTGACAGAACAAGAAAGATAACTCAGAAAAAAAACAATTAAACAACTGCCTTGCTGTCTGTACTTGCTAGTCTATAAAGTCATCGTTGAATAGAATGTGACCGCTGATCTTTCGAAAAACAGAGTTACTTGATTTTGCTGAAATTGAGATAAGTTGTTTTCTCAAAACTTCAAGTGACCCCTAGATTTATGAGTTTTATAAAATATCAACATTAAGGTCGATAGCAAAACAACAACAGAAGGGTTGACAACTCAGCTAAAATACAAAACAACGTAACTACAAATTTCATTCTGTTACAGAGGAGGAAATATCGTTATACAATAGTAAAGAATACAGTTTTGACAGGCATATTTTCGAATCTTACTTAAGGTAGGATTCAGAAATATGATTGCCACTCCTATTCTCTTTTATTTGTTTAAAGATTTTTCTTCTGCTGTAAAAGATGTAAAATTATAGTTAAGTTGTTTTGCAGTTTGATTCTGAAATTATTGAATAAGGGACACCCAAATGTTCATAAAAAGGCGAACAAACTTTATCATTTGTTGCATTTATAAAAAAATTATGTCTTTAAATCAAAAATAGTGCAGATGAAAAATAAATTATTTTGTTTTAATTTTATGTAAATAACATTTTAAGTATCTTTTAGTACACTGAACGGAAAAGCATCGTCACACGGATGAAAATGTTCATCACCCCAACAACTTTTGTTATCGTAAGTGAGCTAACGTAACTTTTCATTCCCGCTACGAAAATGTGTTCATCAACTGCAAATTGTTCGTTACTGTGGTGAAAGCATGATTGTTGCTGCAATGAATTTGCTTCATTATTGCAACGAATTTGTTTCGTTGCTGCAATGAATTTAGTTCATTATTGCAATGAATAGGTATGGTTCTTGCAAGGAATTTGCTTCATTGTTGCAATGAATTTGTTCATTCCTGCTATGAATTTGTTTCATTAGTGCAACGAATTTGAGTCATTGTTGTAATGAATATGTTTCATTATTACAATGATTTTGTTTCATAGCTGCAATGAATGCTTTGAAGTGTGTTTGAAATTGCAAAATACAATTGTACATAAATATACTGTTAGTATTACATTGCAGGTGTTTGGTAACAATTTTTTGAATTTTTGTTTTCGAAAATCTATTTGCTAAATAGATTATAGGGATAGCCACAAAATTCTGTTTTCCAAAAATCTGTCTTACAAAAATTCATCAATTCTGTCTGACTAAAATTCTGTTTTACAAAATTCTGTTTTACAAAATTCTGTTTTACAAAATTCTGTTTTTAATAAAATTCTGTCTATTAAAATTCTGGTTTTTGAAATATGTTATTCCCCTTTCATTATGAGAAAAAAATAAAATGGAGTTAAATTATTTATTAAGAATTAAAGCCAGTTTATTATGAATAAGAAATGTTACATATAATAACGTATGTGTATGGTTAGATATTTATTCGTTGGAAATAAATTATGAAATATGTAATAAATAATTAAACAGATTAATGGATTTTCAAAATCGATCAAAAAAAATTCATATCATTGAAAAACATATTAATTTAAAAGCAAAAAAAATAACAAACATTAAATAAAAACACAAATTAGTTAAAAATCAATTAAATTAAGACGAAGTTAAAAATAATAAAAAATCATACCAAGTCAATTTAACTGATAACCATATTTAATTATTTATAAACTAAGTTTTTTGCTATTCTTTTTAAATATTGTAGTTTTCTTAAACGATTAAATTTTTTTACAATACGTGAAATATTTTTTTTTTTTTTAAATTTCTTTTATTTTTTTGAAATTTTCCTCCATTCTCAATCTTTGAGACAATATTTTGAGAATAGATTAATTCTCCTTTTAAATGTTCTACAATTTTGTAGAGTCCGCTTTTTTTTCGTCCAACTACAACACTCAAATTTGGGTATTTTTCAGAATACTCGCAATCAAATATCGTCCAAAATTCAGGTGGGTATTTACGAGCGTTATAGACATAATTGGCCTCGAACCAGGTGGCCAATTTAATAATATCTTCGTCTTCAAATGTTTTTCGGAGTTTCGAATAATATTTGGCTACCTTTTCTGGACGAACATACGCAAGCGCTTTTAAACATCTTACTTGCACTGAGAAATTTTCGTCATTTCCGTACTTAGTAACCAATCTGAAATGATAATGTTGTACATATTACAAGTTCATTACTATAAATTATAAAAGTTATTAAAAATTCTTACCGTTCTTTTTGAATACCGCGCCACAATATCTGGAAAAAATGGAAAAAGCGCCCTCGTATCTGCGAATCTGGAAAGCGTTTTCTAGCTGCTGACACGAGCCCAACTTCAAAGTCAGATATAATACGATTAGGCTTAAAAAAAATCCATATTACAAAGCAATTTGAATTACGCGCTTAAAAAAATGCTTCATAGAGTACTGCAGATTTTTTGGACATTAGGCAGAATAGGAGTGGGACGACCTCTCGTTCAATCCTTCCATGAACGGAAAAGAGTTGGCGCATTATTGTGGGCACAACATCAAAAGTGCCGTCAACGAGCGAACAATCGCTTTTTTGTAGAAGTTGAATTGATGATTTTGTGCCGAATTTAACCAGATATTCATCTCCCCACTTTCTCTTCTGCCAATATAAATAATTCGTTATCCAAAACGTATAGATTTAGAGGGTAATCTATTTCATCTATTGCTTGCGGCTCTCTGAAATGTCCCATTTCATTCCGAGTGTATCCTATTTTTCGCTTTTGCGCGAACTTCGAGGGAAGGTTATCGCGACACTGTTGGTTTGTAATTACCACCGATTGTTGCACTATTTGACTTGGATTAAGGGGTTTGTTTATAGCGGCATATTTTACAAAAGTATTTGTTCTGTGTATTTCCACTGCACTAGCAATAGGTTCGTGGGTATGCTTTTTTGGATATCTTATTAAAACATGCTCGTTATTTTCCATTGCTGTTATTATTCGAGAGGAACACTTGTCTGGAATTCTTCTCGGGCACGTCCAATTAAAGGTTCCTTTTTGTCTTTTCATTTCCAAATAATAAAAATATCCGTTGAGACACAACATTTCTTTATTTTTATTGGTTTTTATTAATTGCACTTTATTCATTTTTATTTTTTTTTATCACGACACATTAAACAACACAATTGCGAGTAATTTTAAATAAAATGCTGGAACATAATTTTTGACCAAACACACAGTGTATGTGATGCATTTTATTTAAATTTGCAAAGTGCTTTTTTAAACAGTATTTTTTTTAGAATGTAAGGGAAAGTTAGGGCAAAGTGATTTCTTAATTGTTTTACTTTTATACCCTCCACCGTGATAGAGGGTATATATCAGTGTGTCATTCTGATTGTAATATATAGAAATAAGGCTTTGCGACCCCATAAAGTAAATATATTCTTGATCCTTATAACAACCGGAGTCGATATAGCCATGTCCGTCTGTCCGCCTGTTGAAAACATTCTCACGACTTCAATCGGCGATAACGCGGTTTGGTTTTTGGCCAGAATGTTCCACGTAGTCCTGAGCAGTTTGGTATTGAAAATCAGCGAAATTGGTCCATTGGAAAAAAATTTATGATTGGAAACGTAAAAAAACTCATAAAATTTTCACATTAATTTTTGTAGTTTTATACTAAACTACTCCTTTTGCCGTGTGGTGAATTTCCATGTTGAAAATCTTTGTTGTTCTTTATAATAGGTAAGTACTTTAAAATGTTTAGATGTACTTTCATGTGTTCATACATTTATAGAATTTTGTCACACTTCATCTAAGGTCGCTGTGGCCTGATGGGTAAAGGGTTGCGCGTTGGAGTCTGAGGGTTGTTGGTTCAACTCTCGTCCCAGCTTGTTTTTTGTAACAGTTCTTCAAAAAATGCTTTTTTATTTTTAAGCTTATTTTTATTTTTTTTTAAAAATTAAATTTTCTTAAAAAAGGTCCCTTTTAAAATTTAATATTTTGCTGTTTAACACAAAGGTGGAGGGTATCAAAGATTCGGCACAGCCGAATTTACCACTTTACTATGTATGTATGTGTTTGTAATTGCATTTTCAGTTAAATAAAAAATTATTTGAAACAAATCGCGCGATTTTTTTCAAATAATTTTTTTATTAACTGAAAATGCAATTACAAACAGAATTTTGTGAACCAGAAATTTGTGAAACAGAATTTTGAAAAACAGAATTTTGGAAACCAGAATTTTGAAAAACAGAATTTTGTAAAACAGATTTTTGTAAAGCAGAATTTTCGTCGAACAGAATTTTGTACCCAACCCTAGATTATATGCATTCTATGTTGAAACACTCGTCTGTAGAAGATTGTGGTAGTCGAGGGGTTGAGTGTTATTGTGGCCGTCATATTCAGGTCCTGCAACTAAAAACATATACGAGGCATCTATTGCTAAGATTTATAGTTTAAATATGTACATATTTATGTCTATACTTACCATGAACATAAGCTCTACTCCCTTAAGCTCTACTCCTTTAACATAGAACCACATCATTGTTTTGTTAAATCATGCAATTGTTATTGAGTTGACGGCTTTGATATTCAATTGTAGCGCCAAATCTCCCCGCCATTAAGCCAGTGACTTCTGTGTAAGCATTTTCTTCAACTGCTCTTTTATTTATTTTAAACAAATTTTTTAAAATTTCGATTGGATTCATTTGACTATACGTTGAATTGTTATATTTTATGTTCGTCGTACTTGAAACATTCAGTTTCTTTGACTTCTTCGTTTTCATTGACCGCACAAATGTATGTATGGCTTTCGTTTTTTCTGAATCCAAATACCAACACAACGAAACAGGCGCGACCGAATTATGATTAAAACACAAAACACACACACAAACGGTCAGTTACATATTTAGGGGTAGTTTTTCTGCCATCGATGCGTCCCTTTCTTTGCTATCGTGTTGCTCCTTGCATTCTGTTTATTTATCTATGTGATTTATAGACTCGCAAGGTACATAAACGATCACAGCAAACACACAAATTCACACAATTTAGTTTTCACAATAAAAGATTATTACTAAGTACAACTAATTAGTCTGTTTTAACAAACGTATTTAAATTATTCCACCGGAGAAATATGTCTACCACTTTCGGTTGTTGGAATGGAACTGATTTAAGATGTGTACGTGACCCACCACTCAAGCTCACCATTTTCTCTTGTTTGCCTCTTTTTTACGCTCGCTCATTTTTTCGACTGCTTTTCTCTCTATACCATCACAAAAATTAGTTTCGTTACAATAACGAAATTGTTTCCTCAACTAAAAATGTTGACAAACCTCCAAAATAAATAAATAATAAATATAAACTATAAAAAATAAAAAACAAGAGATAAACCAAATATCAGTAGTTTAAAACTCATGCCTCTAATTCTTTTAATTTCCAACCCATTTTTCTACAAAATTCAAATTAAATAAAATGGTTGCAGGAACAAAAAGTAAGTTGTTGCACCAACGAAATGAAAAATTGTCAAAGAATTCAAGTATGCAATTTTTCCTTGCAGCGACTACCAAATTGTCGGATATACGACACTTTTCACTGTAACAACGTAAAAACATTAACGAAAATGTTTCATCCATGCGACGAAGCGTTTTTTTTTCAGTGTACAAACGGAATTTGTGTACCAAACTTGTCTCTTCCGGCATATTTTAAACAAAATACTGAACTTTAATAGCAAAAAGTTGATTTTGTCAATTCGCTGCCACACGAAATATTAATATTCCTTAACTATTTACATATAAAAAGTTGTACTTTACGTCGCACAGTGGAGTCTTCTGCCTTTTTTCGTTGCAAAAATCATAACACCTGTAATAATGCAGATATTTTGAAAATCTAACAAGCCTTTGAAAGAAAACACCCTAGTTCTTAAAATGAATGACAGAGGGTGCCAGATCTACAGGGTGATTAAAATTATTAAAACAAAATAAATAAATGGTTTCCCATTAAATCCCATGAAGGGACAGGGGAGAACTTCTCACTAGCACTGAGCTGTGCGCTTTCCAGTTTTCACTTATTGATTGGGACCTACAGTTTTACACCGATTCACAACGGTATTTTAAGAAGCTATGCGAGGTGACCGCCGCCGAAAGAATTTTTAAGGTGGTCAGAGCAGGGTGCGAACCCCGGATCTCCTGTACAAGAGCTGCGCACACTAACCATTGCACCACCGACGGCCACGATTAAAATTATTAACGGTACAAATATTATGTGTTTAATTTGGATTAAATTTATTATTTATATTATTCTTTGCATTTGTATTAATTTTAAAATCTTAATAAATCTTAATGTTACATATAATTATATATATCTTATTAAACATTAAGTTTTTTGAGGCTAGTACATAGTATTATTATTAGCTTCAGTAGTTTTTATGTTTGTATTTTGTTGTTCGACTTTTGTTTAACCAAATAATCCAAATTTTCCAATTTTTTTATTTCCAATTTTTCGCAACAGCATTGTCTTGCATAATCAGAAAATACAAATTAATAAAAAACAAATTAATAAAAAAAAAATTGCCAATTTTTTATATTTCTAAATGATAGTACCCAAAGGTGTAGCGAAATATCGAAAATAAAAGCAATACTGACTTCATGCCCGAAGAATTTGGATTACACAGGGCAACACATGAAATGCAAACTCCTCTTCATGTGAAATTTCTCGCAGTACTTGTCGAAACTATCAAAACCCTTTGGATTTTGCTATTTATATATTTTGCTTTGTATATTTTAGCTATAACTTAATTTTTCCGAAGAACATGCAATTTTTCACACGTCTATATCTCAGAAACCAATTGGAATATTGTTCTCCTATCTTCGTCACAATTGTAGCTCTAGTCTATGAGAAAAAAACTGTGAAACAAACAAACCCCAAAAAGCTGCATCTAATTTCTCAAAATTGCAAAAATGTCGAAAATTTTTATTTTTTGTATCTTTTTTCACCATTTTTGCGCACATTTTTTTTGACAAGTATTGCAATTTTTGTTTGATTTGCATAATTATGAGTAATTAATGTTTTTATTTAAATTCAGTCAATTTAAAAACCTTTCCCCCCTTGGTATGCAGCAAATATCAGATTGAAAATGAAGTACATAGTAACGCACGTGCATTTTATGATACGGTGTTGGCAAACCCCATTTACAAAACTGATCTTATTAAGCGGCTAGGCTATTTATTTAGGCTAGTTGTAATCGATGACGTTTTAGGAATAAATCGTGTACAGCCAGACGAAGCAAATAAATTGGTAAAAACAATGCTCAATTACTTTCATAACACTCATCACATTGATGAGTTCTTAAACTAATTGCCCATCGCATCGGATGAACAAGGAGCGCAATTCCATCAGGTCACCATGCGAATGGAAAAAAGTACAAAGGAAAGAAGCTGGATGCATTGCTTGCAGAAGTTTGCTGGTAGAGTCATAAGGTATCCCAATATGAGGATGAAGGCACCGAAATCGCGGAGGACGATAGATTTTAAGGACACACCGAACGAGATCTGCCATTGAATGTGCTATCAAGCTCATGAACCTGAACCACCTATGAAAAAACCAAGAGCATTGATTAATTTATGTTTATTGATTAATTTAAGTTTTTTGCCTTTTGCTATATTTCTGCATTTTATGTGATGTAAAATACAGCTGGAAAATGCAGCTGAAAATTAATATAATTTTCTATTTCGATGGAAAAACAGTATATAGCTAAAAAAAAAAAGAGATATTTGTGGATGATTTATGAGATATGAGTTTAAAATTATAGTTTTCGTGTGAAAAAGTTGACAGTTTGGCAGCTATGGGCCGAAAATGGTGAAATAAGATAGAACAAATTTAAACTTTTCGACATAGAGCACTTTGAGACACTTGATACAGATTTTCGGGTTAGTTTGTGCTGAAAATAGGAAAACAAATTTCCAATTGGTTTCCGAGATGCAGCCGTTAGAAAAATTGCATGTTCTTCGGAAAAATTAAGCTTTAGCCAAAATATGCATGATCCCATAAAATCCGAACAGCACCTAAACTAGCAAACACCATATGAGGGTCTGCTAGTTTCGATAAGTAGTTCGAGAAACTTCACATAAGAAGGAGTTTGCACTCGATGACTTCAGACATGTTGCATAGTATTTGTTATCAGCTATTTTTTTTATCAAAATTGGCATTAACAGAGGTAGCGATATCCAATGAACTTAACTTTTCCGAAATGTAATTATCTTATTCCACATTCTGAAAAAACGGCGCAAGCAACACCTTGCAGGAACCATGCACATGTTTGCAAGCATTGGTTTCATGAATTGAAGATCTGCCGCTTTATGTTTCTTTGTTGTCTGTCCAATTTTTGTTTTCAGCAGTACAAAATATATATAATAACCTATTAATCATTGTGTCTCAAACATGTAGTATTGAATAGTAAACACAATGTGTTTGGACACAAGTATCCTATATTAGCTGAGAATGGCTAACTGTGGTGACATTTCTGTTTAATAAGGTTTGGCGAGTCATCATGGATCGTTAAACGCTGCAACAACACTTATCGAGTCATGCTGACTGAATTTTTGTTTCCAATAATTAATCAGCTAAACATCAACGACATTTGGTTCTAAAAAAAAGGGGCACTTACCATACAGCGCGCTTAACAATCGATTTATTGTAACTTTACAACTTTATTGCCAGAAGTGATACCCGTTCAAAGGCCCCCTCGTTTGTGCGATTTAACGCAAAAAAAGTACCAGATCTTCAACTTATGAAAACTATGATAATACGTAAGTGTTTGGATATTCCAAATATATACCTAGCTCCTGCTTAATGCTACAGGGGCCGTTTTTTTCAGTGTGTATATAAATTGAAAATAAATACTTTGTTTCTGTCTCGTGTTTATTTTTAACGGGTTTCAAGGAAAAATCCAGATTTGGATGTCAATAACATATACTATAGCCTATTAATGATTGTGCCTCAAACATGTTATATTGAATAGCAAACACAACGTGTTTGGGCACAAGTATAGTATATTTGCGACAAGCTACAAACATGTTATATTTGCATCCAAACAACAAAAAAGACAGATTTTTCAGCGTGTAGGTGTAAATTCCGCTTTAGACTTCGACGAAAGTAACAGCGTGTTTTGGGAGGAAATGCGCGTATGCTTCCACGTAAGTATACACATGTTTGGGAGCAAACACATGAATGCTAACACGTAGGTACATAGGGTGCTTCGAGTGAAACACGCTTATGGTGACACGTAAACGCATGTATGTTTGCAAGTAAGCGTGTTAATATTTGCATTTAAATATAACAGCGTTTGGCACTTACAAACATATGAATGTTTGGAGTGTGTTCCAAACGTATACCCGGTTGATAATTCATAAATAACGCTAAAGCCTTTTCAAATACATACTTTGTAGTTTCAAATTCACTCATTTTCTCTCTTCTCTCCATCTCCATTTATCTCTTGATCTTCATAAAAATTAGTTTCGTTTTGTAATTGTAATTGTTTCGTCACTATATATGTTTTCAAACAGCCAGAATAAATCAATAGTAATAATAAACTATGGGAAAAGTAGAAAGGCCCCAGTGACATATTACAGGAAGCATGTACATGTTTGCAAGCATTGTTTTCGTGAATTGAAGATCTGCTGCTTTTTGTTTCTTCATTATGACAGACACCAGTGTTTTGAGCAGTTTTCGACAAACAAATTCACATTTGGGTCACAAATACACATATTATAACCTATTATTCATTGTGTCCCAAACATGTTATATTGAATAGCAAACACAATGTGTTTGGGCACAAGTATATCATATTTGCGGCCAGCTACAAACACGTTATATTTGCATCCAAACAATAAAAACCAACAAATTTTTCAGCGTGTATGACATAAACCAAATAATTATAGTCTAAATTTCATACACGTACTTTTAATTTGAGTTTTTCTCCAAAATTCAAATTAAATATAATTGTTGCAGGAACGAAAACTTAATTATTGCAGCAACGAATAGAGAAATTGTCCAAGTAATCATGTATGAAACTTGTCGATGCAGCAACAACTTGTACTAAATTTATCCTTACAGACACATAAAACATTAACGAATATGTTTCATACATGCGACGAAGCGCTTTCTTTCACTGTAGTTGCATACATGACCGGCTTAGGGATTTCCTCCTATGGGGTGTGTTCAACATCAGCTAGGTATATTTTTTATGTAATAATGTTTTATGCGTGGAAGGCTTTTGACCCTATTCTCCTCAAGATAAGGTTCAACACCGGCTTCGGTGTTTTTTTTATGTTACAAATCTGTCTGCGTGGAGCAATTCAGCCAAGAAATATTTCATAAGATCTATGGATAATTTACATAGATTTAATCAAACGACATTTATAAAATACAATTTTTCCATGACATGTATGAAACGTTTTAATAGATTCTTTGAAAATGAATTTATGAAATTTGTTCATGACTTTTAGGAAATTTTTTCACAAACTTAAATGAAGCGAAACTTATGAAATTTGTACACAACATCTATGAAATATTTTCATAGATTCAATGAAATTAATTCCACGAAACTTGTTCATAACTTCTATGAAAATTTTGCACAGATTCTGTGCACCGAAATTTATGAGATTTGAACATAATATATACGAAATATTTTTTCCGATTTTTTAAACCCTGTTACAGAATTATAATGCATCTCCAATATCCCCGGCAATTCGTACAGCTATTTAAGCGCATGCCCCAGATCCTCATCAGAGATTGTTCTGAATAATGATCTAAAAAATTTTTTGCATGTAACGGAATCTCTAAATGAAATGAGAATTCTTTAGTATACAATTGCTCGAAAAATAATGCTGGCAACCAAACACAAGACACGAAAAATTTAACTTTTCCATTTAAAATTATTGAAGAACATTTTTATCGGAAAACTTTTAATGAATATCTTAGAAATATACGAAAACTAAGTAGGTGAAGCATTAATTACACTGAGTTCTAATCTGAGTCGACTATCAAGAAATCAAATTCAAACGCATCTGAGTGTCAAAAGAACTTGTAGCGCTTGTGGTGACGAATGTAATAGTGTAACTATAACTCAGATAGTGTAAAGTAATTATACCCAAAGCATGTGAAGTTCATAGAGTTATGTCATATACAGCTGCCATTTTTCTCGTCTAACATTTCCTTTCACACTCTTCGTGGTGCGGTCGGTGCAATAGAGACGTATTTTATGTAAATTGACTTAGACCAGGTGGAATTAAAGTACAACAATTTTTGACTTAAATTTGTCATGTCGTTTTGATGAAATACTGTGAAATTGAAACGTATTTTGAACTCTTTTGTTATATTTTATTATTAGTTTATATTTGTGGTCTATTTACACAAACATTTAATGCACAAAACGAAATGCCGCTGCTGATTTATTGTTGGTTGGTTTGAGCCACTGCATCTATCTGGTATTATTAGAGCAATACTTTTCAACATCCAACCGCCCATCTGCAACACACAAAATGTCATCAATTTAGTGAGAGAGTTGGCCATTCTTTACCTCATTACTCGATGGTGAAGTTGTTGAATAAGTATGTGACAAAAGAGAGAAAACAATTGAGAAAACTAGGTTTGTGTTGTTTGATCAGATATTACGAATCAATGATCCGTTATTTTCTAAATTTCCGGTCTGAAATCAAATAACCCAGTTGTTTTACATATCTCCGTGTTTGAGGGTCTATTAAAAATGTTGGAAATGAGGTTTTAACCTCCTCAAATAAGCCTACAAAGCACATTAGGTCATTTCCCTAGCGGATTTTTGTTCCGTTTTAAAAACAAATTACAAAATGCGAAATACATTTTCCGTTTTGAAATTCTTAATAACATTAAATTCAGAATAAGTTCAGCGTTTAAAAATACAATAGTATCATATTTAGCAAAACATTGAAACCTTTTGATCTGACTACTGCCAACCAACGTCATACAAGAAGAATCCGTACGATATACACGACTCCCAGTCAACAAGGAAAATTGGATTCCAAATATTCATACAAGCAGACAAAAACATCATAATATATAAACTCACCTACCACCTGTCTCCTATTCCGGGGTGTAGAAGAGAAAGGGTAGGGGTGCCAGTGTATCAAAGACGAATTCATATCGTCGTCATCACCACATGGCGTTAAGCAAACAAGACAATTGACGTTGCTTTCATCAGGAGTTGTTTTGGGGGTCACAATCATTGGAAATGTTGAATAATTCCCAAATATGAAAATCAAAGAAAAATTGACTTGCAAAAAACGACAAAGTAGTAAAATATGGGTGAACAAAGAAATGTGGCATCAGAGACAAAAACAAAGTCAAAGAAAAAGGAAGAAGAAAACACATAATGCCAACCTACATATCTACTAAGAAAATAAATTTACCATATAAATTGCCTTTTTACACGCAGTTCGAATCGGTATTGAATAGCGCAACACATTCCGCCTGGCACCCATCTTCCATCATACGTACGTATGAGCTTTATCCTTGCGATGTCGTTTGGCAGCTCCACAAAATCTATTTGCATATGAGAGAGAGGATTGACTCAATCCTTATAACATTCTTGCCTCAATTTAATGCATGATGTATTCAATACATGTTAGAATTCACAGCAATATTATTCTTTTGAAACCAAGGGCTTTAAGTCCTAGCCGGACTGTCCAAATCAAATACAAATACAACTCTGTATAAACTATTATGTTCATATTTCTAGTTTCTGTGAATAAAGTCTTTTCCGTGCGTGACTTTCCTCGTGTATTATAAATCCCTAAAAGCGTTCACGCTGGCTAGGCCATGTCAATAGAATGGATCAGAATGAACCAGTGCGCAAGGTGTTCGAATACATATTCGAAGGATATCGAAAAGTAGGACAGCCAAACACCAGGTGGAAGTATGCCTACGAAAGTTTAGTGTAATCAACTGAAACAGAGAGGTAAACGATCGAGCAGGTTCGAGAAACATGTTATCCTCATTTTGTAAGAAATCCATTGACCTCTCTGGGTTGTTTCAGCCTACCTAAGAAAGTAAGTAAGTCAAGGAAAATCTGTCGATGTATGGTGAGACCAGTATTGTCATTAGATTCCCTCAATGACTGCATAGATTAATGTCAAATGTTGTAATCCTCAAGGTTTCTAGTTTTATGTAGGTAAGCAGTCAGTCATGTCCTATCATTTGTAACATTTTCAATAATAAAATTTAAATTTTATAATTCCCGCCCTTCACCATACTGGAAGTGACACCGAGTGTAGTGATACCTTCAGAAAAAAATTCGGAAGTTATAGTACGATATATATTTAGCTGGTAATGTTTTCCCCAAAAATTTGGACTGAATAGTCACTTCCCTTTTCATCCCCCATAGAAATTGTAACATAAAAAGGACAACTTTAAAATAAACCAAGTACCAAACTTAAATTTCCTGTGATTCAGAAAGGCAGTAGGTGGTACAATGGTTAGTGTGCGCAAATCTTGTACATCCGAACGTGGGTTCGATCCCTGTTCTGACCACCTTACATTTCTTTCAACGGCGATCACCTCGCTTAGTGGTGGCGGCACTATCGTCTTATTAGACTTGACTAAGCTTCTCAAAAAATGTTCGCAATCGGAGTAAAACTGTAGGTCCCAATCAGTGAGTGTAAAACTAGAAAGTGCCCAGCTCGCAAATTGTAGGATCATCCGTGTCTATTCATGCTCGCTGAAAAATTTGACGTTTTCTATTGTTTGGATGCAAATATAGCGTGTTTGTGGATTGTCGCAAATATAGTATACTTGTGTCCAAACACATTCTGTTTGCAATTCAATATAACATGTTTGGAATACAATGATTAATAGGCTATTGTATATGTATTTGTGACCCAAATGAGGTTGTGTCTGTAGAAAACTGCTGAAGACAAAAATGTGAATGGTAATAAAGAAACAAAAATCAGCAGATCTTCTACTCACGAAAACAGTGCTCACAAACATGTACATGGTCCCTGCAATATGTTGCTGGGGCCGTTATTTTTCTGCGTGTGGAATATAATGAGAAACTATTTATATATTTTTTATTTTTCAAGATAGTCACGCCCACCTGGCGTCCACAAAATTGGGCGGGTACAAAATATGAATATGAGTCATAAAGACGTAAGAGCTAGGGGGATCAAACTTTGCAAGTGTTTACAGGATGGACCATTTACACCTTCCGCATCTCCAGACTTCTTCCTTTTAGGTTATTTGAAGTCCAAAGTTTATATCAAAAAGTCACGGACCAAGTGACAAATAAAATACATCACTTATGAAATAAAAAAGAATATAGAAAATTGTAAACAAAGTTTAAGCATTCGAAAAAAATTACGAAATAAAAGCTTTTATTTCTGTTTTCTTTGTTTTCGTTCGTTTTATTCCGAATGCAACACTGATTCATCACAAACATAAAGCAACTATGGTATAGAGAAGAAAATTTACTCATGGAGTGGAATGCCAACAAAGAAAACGAGTGAAGCGCGTCGTTTCTCTGTTCTCTCTCTTACTCTCTTCGTTGAATATTTCATTACACGAGCAGTTTTCTTATGGTGTTATTGTATCCAACTATAGAAATTCCAACCATATTTATATAAAATTACCTACAGTTTGTAACAAGTATGAAATAATCAAGTTATGACGCGGGAAAGAAATGCGTTTGAATGAATCGCGTCTACTTTTTTGGTTCTCTTCTACTAGGGTTGCCAAATTGCACCGGTTTTTTCTTCTCTACTTGTACATCCTTTTTGTCACAAACAAAGAGTATGGTATTTTAAATAGAGAAGAAAATTTACTCATGGAGTGGAATGCCAACAAAGAACGAGTGAAGCCCGTCGTGTATCTGCTCTCTCTTACCCTCTTCGTTGAATATTTCACTACAAGAACAGTGTTTTGATGATGTTATAGTATCTAACTATAGAAATTCCAACCATGTTTAAATAAAATTACATAAAGTATTTAAAAACTATGAAATAATCAAATTATGACTCGAGAGAGCAATACGTTTGAGTGAATCGCGTCGACTTGTTAGTTCTCTTCTACAAGTATGTTAACATTTGTTTTACAAATTTTTCTGCTCAGGTTTACACAATTCTATTCGATTTCCGTAAATGAAAATGTTGCCATAACCAACGATTTATCCAATAGTCTAACGTAGCCTTTGACAATGTCATTGTTCATTCAATTGCAGGAGCTTTCCATGTACTATAAACTGAACTCTAAACATGAATTTGGTAAAACAGCCTAATACCATTTGTGATAAAAAGGTTTTAGGCGTTCGTTTACAAATTTGTCACATTCCATTGGAATGAATACTTTTGTCTCCGCATACAGAGGATGGCCAACTATGTCAATTACCCTATATCCTTCCTACAATATTTCAATTTTTTATTTGTTTTGTTCATAAACCTCAATTGTCTATTGACAATTTTACTTTCAATCGGTTAAGAAGGACAAATATGAAATGCGATATGCAGTGTATCATAAAATATGGCCACCTGACAAACTAACTGTGTGAAGGACCTCCCTCCCGGGTGTGAGTGCACCCAATACACACAATTCTATCCGTGTTCAACTCGAAACTATCACACCCAGACACCAACCATAAAAACTTTCGTATTGACAAAGTATTATATTTTATCTGCGGATTTGCAGCCACAAATGAATGGGAGAGAAAAAGTTAAGGACACTCTCGGATTTATATAAAGTGTAAAAAAGTTCTGTTGGCAATAAAGTTTAACACAATACTCGTACCACGCAGGCTTAGCTGGGCCGGGAATGGCAGAGCCACAGTCGCATCTGCACTTCTGTATGTGTAAATATGTAGGCCTGCTTGGCTGGATGACTCCAAACAATTGGTTATATGTATGTGGAAGATTCAAAGGCGCTGTGTTATGTTGTGACTGTGTCTGTGCCTGTGCCTGTGTTGGTCGACCATAAATTTACAATTATGATTTTCCATTGCTGTGAGTTTTTAGCGGATGCAAGCTAAAACTGCACTTCCGATGTGGCACGCTCGAAGACACATCCGCACTCCATGCTGCATGTCCAGGCATGCAGTCTATTGAAACCAATCGAAGGAGAAAATCTTCGCTCAGAGTGATGAAACAACTTGATAGAAGAAGAATACACTTGGGCGACAATTCAAAACTGAGTCATGGGGATTTTGCCAAAAGCGAATGCTTGCGGTCGGCATGTGTGATTTATTGAATTGCTTTGCGGTTGTGGTCTTACCGAAGGATGTGCAAGGACGAACTATAGATTTAGTTAGCGTGTAAGTGTCATAGATTGGCAACAGATTTTCTCCTGTTCTGAGATAAGGATGACATTTGTTCTTTACACTGGATGCGAACAAAATGCGTTACAGCTTAAGCTGCAATAAAAGGGGCATCAGCACCGTCATCATCATCATCATCATCAAACCGCGATGTTGTTGAAACATCAAAGCATTATCATAAAATAAGCAAATGCAAATGCAAATACTTTCCGTCCAAAGTCCTTTTCCGTTGAAGCATCAAAGGGTCCACCATTTGAGCATTAAAATCAAGCAGCCCCTTCAAATCGAACTACGAAAACTTTAGCAAACTGCCATTAGAAGGGGGGAAGATGCAGGCAAAAAGTTAAAAGAAACACCCAAACTTTGTTTTTTACGCACACAAAGCAGCAGGGCAAACCCTCCTAAGTGAATCAAGTTGGAAAGTAACGCAAATGGCGGACAATGTCTGAGAGGGTCCGGTCCACTTGCTTTGTGGCATTGTTGGAAGATGCCGGGCAAGAAATGTGTGTTGTGACTTTTAATGTTCATGTTCTTTGGAGGGGAGAAAAAACTCCGTCGAAACCCGAAACTTATTCTCGCACTAATTCTCATTTTTTAAGCTGTGAATGAAGCGCTCGTTATCCTTGTTGTAACACGAGACCAGCGCAAAATAACAACAATCAAATCAGCGCCTCCCCCAAGGCCTGAAAAGGAAAGGACTTGTGTGTTCTCGTTTGCTCTTACTTTTCCGTCAGCCAGACGCGAAGATGTCAGGAGAAAGAAATTAAATTCCATTCAGCACTTTTAAATGAAAATTAATTGAAGTTTGTTTCAGCCAAGTCAAGCGAGCGTCTAGATGAAAAGTTGCAGCTTCGTCTTGGAGCAGCACATCTGATTGTACTCGCATTGCCTGGCCCACGCACAAGGCGAACAGGACGTGGTTGGCGATGCACGTCTTGTTTTATTGTCAGTCAGTTTCTTTTATTACACTCCCTTTTTCATTTTGGTAACAATTTAACGATTTTTATAACATCCGCTAATGGCACATTTAAACCAACATTTTGGCTATATTTAATGTACAAACTTTTTTCGTATGAATCGCAAAAGGAAAACACAACGTCTGGCCAGGAACCGTTAGTACGAGTACTAAGTTTCCTTGTCTTTTTCTGTTTTTTTTTTGTATTTGCTTTTTCGTACAATCCCTTGTCATACTGTAATTTCGAAGAACTTTTTGGGCGCAAATATCGTCCTTCCGCTCACCAACACTAACGAAGTGCTTGAGGATACAGGACTTCAAACCAAACGAGTGAGTGCTGTGTGATGAATGACTTTCTATTGATCATTAATTAAATTCCACTTTGGAGGGCCAAGGAAAACACAAACCAACACATTTCACAATTTATTTATGACCACTTTGCCAAGGCTAACAGGAGTCGGCACTAATTAATTCCATTTTGATTGTGATGAAAAATTAACCTACAAACTTGGTCCGTCTCCCTTTTGCTGTTTAAATAGACGACACAGGCACAAAACAGTTGTCAGTTTATAAAAAGATAATCAGAAATAACGGTACTTTATAGTTGCAATCCTTCTTAGATATAGTCAGTGTTCGGATGCGCCACACTCCTTTTCCTTAAACGACTCTTTCTTCGCTATTATATTCAAAACTGCACTGTTATATCGTGTCCCAAACGTCAATCATCTTTAATGCAGTTCGACCTTACGAGTTCATGTTCGTTTCAGAATGAAACGTGTGATTTTCTTCCTCCTGTTCCGTTCCGCCAACGGCCATTTCCAAATGAAGTTATTATAAAAACTTTGCACTTACCAAATGTTTCCTTCCCCACACACAACTTGTGCAAACCAAACACGATACTTGGTCGATATGTGGGCTGAAAGACGCTTCGCCTGTGCACTGCAAGAAAACACCTGTAAAATATAATATTTTACTCTTAACGGAAATCAATCAACACGCACATTATGGAAATGGAAGGAAGAAATGGAAAGTAGATAAAGATATTAGTTGGCAACTAGCATTACTATGCAGAACAGGTATTGAAATTAACCTTACCAAGACATTGGTTGTGGAGAAATTGTTCCTTTTTTGTCACTTGTCTTTTAGTTAGGAGGAGTTTAAGCCCGTTATTATTATTTTTGCAAATTGTTATTCCCTAGTTCCCTAGTATCTTGTCAACTAGTTCCTTCATTTCCCACTAAGATGATTAGAGTTATTACTCCAAATTCTAATTTTAGATACTTGATTTCAATAAAAATCACAATTTCTATTTATTCAGGATTTGTAGATTTCCGAGAGTGCATCCGGGGAAGCAAAAGATAAGAGCTCTGGACACATTGGTTTTACCAGCATCATAACTGCATCCATTGGTGCATAGTGCGAATGTGATGCATATCTGCTTGTAAAAAATGCATTCAAATGCGATTTCTCTTAAGCTACGTTGAGGTATAGCGAGATTTCGCAGCTTTCGGGATTTCATTTCCACAAACAGCTGATTTTGTACGGAAAAACATATGTTTGGTGGGTTTGGAATCGAACGTTGCTTTAAATAACACAGAAATCCTCACAATGGCAATAAGATCTTCACGAAAACAGTGTCTATTCATATTGTCACGGAAAATGCATTATAGCTCATTTGCACTGAGAAATTTTTTCTTAATTTCGTATCAAACGTCTTAACCAAATCTGAAGTATTCCCACTGTTTTCCCCCGAATTTGATTCAATGTCAAGACACATTGGCGAAGTAGTGTTACTACGATAACAAACACACCCAGCCTAAAACAATATGCATTTTGCTTTGTCTGCTATTTTTCCACGATCACATTCAGCACAAATGTATTCCAAGAATAAAAGTGAACAAAAAACTATAAAAAAGATATGTTTGAGAAACATGAAATACCTAAGAAATGAGAAAAATTAATTAATCGGTTATTCTAGTGGTACCACCACATCAATGCGCCGTGATTGAAATGGTTGTAAACAAACGTACTATTCATTCGTAGTGTGAGATAAAACAGCGTTGCATAAAGCACATCGAGAATTTTTTCCTGATTCACACTCAAATATGAAGCAATACCCGTTTTGTCGTTTGTCAAAAGCAAATTTTCTTGATGTCCGCTTGAAATCAACAAAAGTGACGACATCAAGAAAATCGATATCAGTGCGAATGCTGTATTAGGCTGAATGAAGATTTCAATGGCAACGGAGGGTTAGAGGTGTGGTATTGTAATTTAAGCGTCTGTTAATCGTACCTTTCTTGCAGGTAATGTACTAGTACTGTAACATTGGTATTGTAGTATGAATAGTAGTTATAGGTTAGCATAGTTTTAGGCTGTGGCGAATGTCACTATAGAAAAAAAATCAATGAGTGTTCGAACTCACGGATGATGTGTTAACACCTTTTTGCTACACGGTACCTATTCGATTTCTATGAACACACTAGTAAATGTTACATTGGAAAATAAAAAATAATAGTTTTTTTGTATACACCGGGCACTGCTGAACATCAAATGACTCACTTTGTTTGGCCATAGCAACACCAACGAAACAACCAAACACACAACTTCACACATACTTTGTCCGAAGTAGCTGACGTATACGTGTGTCACCATAACGTCTTCTGCGCAAGCCCATGGGTTTGCAAATGAAATTTTGCGTGGCTATGCTTTATATCTCCGTTCAACAACAGCAACAGACACATGTACATACATACATTATTATGTTAATACATACGCTATAGGCACAATTTCGTTTGCCTCACCCCTGCCACACCACTCTTTCATTGCTCTCTTGCTCGCTCATTTTTGTTTAACACGTCATTATTCTCTTTCGCAGTCGCAGAACATCTGGTTTTAGCAGCAGCATAAAATCTGGTTTTAGCAGCAGCATAAAATCTGGTTTTAGCAGCAGCATAAAATCTGACTTTGATAGATTTAGTAGTTGAACATGCTGGAAAGTACTAGATTTCCGTGGATTGTTGTGAATAGACAGCAGATGTCGGTTTTAAATTAGGTTAGGTTAGTTGGAAGTGGCTGTCACTATTGACACATTTATTGCCAGTTCTTAAGTGGGTAGTTAATCCCAAATTAGAGGTTACTTATTGCTAAATTAGAGGTTAACTATTTTGATTTTTAGTGGTGAGTTAAGTTATTATTATTGGGAAAAACATCTGTTTTGGGCTAAATACGGCAACAACAAAAAAGAACAAACAAAATGGAATTATAGAAAATAAGAAATAAATGTATACAATAGAAGTCATTAAAGCAAAAGTATGCAAGAAACCCTGTAGGCGCAACCATTTAATGATCTAGGCTCAAAGTATGTCTACAATTATTCTCAACAGAAATATGTTGTTTACAATTCTTACATTTCTCATTTTGACATTGATCAAAATGATTATCAAAATCATATGGCTCTGACATCAGGTTAACCAACCAACATTGCATGGATAAAGTACTGTGAAACATTGACTGAAAAACGCAGTTCGATGTTTAACCACAATTTAACTACGAAACAAAGGTGACCACAGATTGGAAAACTGGTCATTAGTCCAGTGAGAACCGTTGTGATATCACGGGTCGTCATATTCCGTCCCCATTGCTGCACCTCTAACTTGACGATATTCCAGGATACGGCTGAAACAGAGACGTACTTTATCCCTGGCGAACTAATTAGTACTTTGCCTACTTTTCATTCAGCTTAACTTCCTGGGAATATTTTGTCCAGGAATGAATATCAAGTTTATCGTACGATTCAGGGCATTACTTGCTCATACTTGCCTGATAATCCTGCATTTTGTGCTTCCGGACCATCTATCATTCGCGTGTCGGAGAGCTTCATACATGCTTCATATCTAGTGGAATAAGTACGGTAGTCCCTAATCCTGACAGCTCATTTGGTATATTGTTCCCCGGAATGTTTCTGACCCCCGGCACAAACATGAGGTAAATATGGAACTGCTTGGTCATCTCATTCAGAGATGCGCATTAGTTGTGTGTAGTTCTTGAATACATTTTATGAATACAGCTTGCGGAGGGTTTTTACCAGGCTGATTAGTACTCTGCACAATAAATGTTCATACCCCAGGCGGTGATGATGTTTCGTCCCAGCCAAATGGCAACTTCTACCTATAAGATACGACTATCGTTTTGTAGCCTTTGTGAAAGGTCTCGACCCAATCAATCTAGTTAGGCGCCATCTGTGTAGAAGCCTAAATACCTTCTATAACATATGTATACCATCCCTTCCAGACCTGCCCGACCGGGATATGAGTGTAGAAGTGTCTCTCAAAGTTTGAAGTGGGTTTCATGTAATCCACTTTAATTGTGGATTGCCGCAGATCCCATCTAATCGTCCTATGACTATATGGGCTGGTCATCCATTACGAAGAATGTCTTAGGCGGATTGCCGACATTGTAGACATTTGTAAAACCAGTAAACCTAGTGGTAACAGAAGAAGGATAACGCCCAACCCTCGGTAGGGGTTGTGCGAGGAGCACCCGTGATACGCATAATTGTCATTCTCTAGACTGTTGTCAACAGACTTAGGTAAGTGGATTTTGCATGTACCGGACGACAATGTGAGTAAAAACTGTCTCCATAACTCAAAACGAGAAACAGCACTACTGATTTCGTTTGATATTGGAAAATTCCAGTAAGCTGTCAAAAATCAAAATAAACAAACAATGAGCCTGTTTTTTATTCCCTGTTAAACTAATTTTTCGACGACTTTGTATGGCAAGCCCCTTAAAATCGCTTAGCTCCCCATACAAAGTGGTCGAAAAATTAGTTTAGCAGGGAATAAAAAGACAGGCTCAATATTACAAAAGCATCAAGCCAAGATGTATATAAAGTAGTGCAGGTGGAAGCGTTAGAACAGCTGATTTAATTTTTTTCTTGTTATTGCTGTTCGACCTTGTCAAATTTTACTGTATTTTCGGAGTTATGGGCCCCCAAAGTTCGTATATACGGGAGAGTATATGCTTAAGGAACCGTCTTAAGCGATTGGTTGCAACTCTTTGTATAACAGGAACCAAAATATAGGAAAATAATTAAATGATATATTTCGATTCCGCATTTTGGAAATTCGTTGCTTATTTTGCTGAAGAAATACCTTTGTTTTGTACACAAAGTTATACATATTTTGCGACGATATTACTTTTTCTTCGTTACCAAATATTCTCTCTAGTAAGATTTACTCTATGGTTTAAAATAGTTTTTCTCAATCGAACACTTTACACACACTAATTTTCTCTCATTTTTCCAGGTGGCGAAAAATTGACAGCTGACAGAAACTTCACACAAAATAAAGTTGGAGACACAGTTCAATGTGAGAAACTGGTTTTTGTGCTAATTCACCATGATTCTGTTTCATATCACATGTTCCATGTGAAATTTGCTCGATATTAGAGTTACAGAACATGGGTACTGGTCAACACAAAATGCCGATACAGCCGATTTTATCGATCACGGAAAGAGGCTATTAACCGCACCCTCTAATAGAACAATAGAGGAAAATAGATTTATTTATGAAGTACACTAGAGCACGCAGAGCGGTTTCCATAGATTTACCGTTGCTATAAGATTGCAGATATGTGGATAGCTGAGAAGTACCAACGGTCGCTCGCAGATTTGGGTCAATCATATTTTCCAATGACTTCAAAAGGATATGAGTCAATCATCCTCTCCATAACCTTCAGAAGGAAAGACGAGAGACTAATTGGTCCAAAGTCCTCGTAAAGTATTGGGTTTTGGTCTGGTAGTAGTTGTCATTGGCTTCTTAAAATACAAATTATTACCGGCTCGGTCCACCTAAGGCGGCTGTCATTAAATGGTATTTTACTATAACCGTTTGGAACCGATATACAGCTGTAGATATGCATATTGTGACCCCTTGAACTTAAGAGCACGAGTTCCAGTCTTCTACTGACAACATTTTATCGGCTTCAACGACGCTCGCCTTGCTTTCTGACTACAACATTATTGACAATTAAGCCATGAAAGACCTGATTAATTACAGTTTAAGTCCTGATAAGGGAGTCAAAAAGTAGCGAGCAAAATGGAAAACTTGATGTTCAATAGGGAAAAAGCTCTCATAACAAATGAAACTGTGGGATTCTCAATACAGTAAGTAATCAAGTCTGGATTATGATTATATTGGCTCTTTGAGATTCTTCTTTACAATTTGCACCCTAAATTTGCACTAGTATCTCCTAAGAAGCCAACCATCTTATGTTGAGATTCAGGGCTGTGGGGTTTGTCTAAAATGTTTAAAACTCCGCAATGTTAAAATTCAGAACTCCGACTCCTACTTCGACGTCCACATCCAATTAACCAGACGTACTTAAATGGAATTTTTTTAATGGCATCAATTATGACGAAGCACCTGACTATAGAAATTATCAATTCTACTAAATTAATAATAATTAAAATAAATAATTTTCTTTTAAGAAACTCTAAATGAAAGCTTGTCCTTTTTAAAAAAAATGCATGGTGCAAAATGGGATTAGAAGTGCTTTTTTTGAATTTAGGCATCTGAACTATAAGAAAGTCTAATATCTGGATATTTGAAAATCAATATTCTACGTCCCAAAGATGGCGCCAAAAGATTGTATAAGTACATGGTTATATCATTCAAGAATAATATGTGATTCTCTAACTTGTACTAATAAAAGAAGTATATATTAGTATAATTTGTGTAAAAGTTTTACGAGATATCTCTAGAACTAGAACAACACAGTGAATAGCTTATATTCAAAGTTAGAGTGGCCCAAACTTGCCAGCTAATGACATGTGTAATATCAATATATCTGACTTAAATAAAATTAGTTTGTCCTAATCGTGAAGACTCGACAACTATAGTCAGCATAGACAAACAGTTTCCTTCCCATCGCTTGTAAAAATAGCATTGATTGGAGACAGGCATTCCACGCAAACCAATGCCTATCGTACGACAGTAATATCACTAAAAAGGTACATCTTCCAAGTGCACCTCCTTCCATTTTGTTATATCTCAAACTTAGTAATTGAATTACCACGGAGTAGGAGTCCGGCTGAAAAATATCGCCTCCATTTCCTGAATTCCGGCAGCTAGACTCCAACAACGCTTCCACTCCCCTGGTTATATCATAAACTGTTAGGCCTTTACCTTCAAAGAAAGTTACAATAACACTCTATAATTCTTACTCACAATTTGTCTCAGTGTAAAGAAATAAAGTTGCACGAACATTGCCTACCGATCATTGACAGCAAACTTTCTCATAATCACACGACCCCTAATTGTATGCTACACCAAAAACGAATAGTTTGAAAAGCACCCAACTGATGATTTCGAGTGGAAAATTTCTATTCGTTTTACAAAATTTACACTAATAAGTAAGTGGCTATTTACTAATTTCCAGTAAAATAACTGAAAGGAAACATGAAATACACAGTGACTATGAAAATTGCCACGAGGATCGTTCAATCTGCAAAACAAAATGTTTTCAAAACCAATGCAAAAGGACTTTTTCCTAACATGTGTTTATATATATATATATTTTGTAAATGGAGTAGAAACTAAAACCGTTGGTTTTGATATGTGTGTATGCGTGCGTGTGACTATCAGTTCGCCCTGTGACTGTTGTGACCATAGAGTAATTCATATATATAGAGTTTACTTTTCGCTCAGCAAATTTATGACATTTGGCGTGGTGTGATATGAACGTTGGATGTTGAAAAGAATTGCTTTAATAATACCAGATAGAGCCAATGGTTCAAAACAGCCAACAAAATAACAACAAAGGTATTTCTTTTTGTGTGTTAAAATTTTTGTTTTGTACTATAAGCCTGTTTTTATATTCCCTGCTAAACTAATTTTTCGACGACTTTGTATGGGGAACTAATCGATATTATGCGATTTTAAGCGGCACTCCATACAAAGTCGTCGAAAAAAATTAGTTTAGCAGGGAATAAAAAACAAGCTTTATATAACATAAATGTATTCGAACAATAAGAGTCACTACAAAAAGTGTAAAACACATTTAAATTTCACAGTATTTCACCAAAACGACATTAAAAATTCAAGTCAGTAGTTCTTGTAATTCCACCTGGTGTAAGTCACTTCTCGTCAAACATCTCGCTATCACACCAACCTCACAACGAAGAGAGTGAAATGAAATGTTAGATGAGACAAATGTAAACTCTATATATAAGAATTTCTCTATGGTTGTGACAACATACATGTATATGACTATATGCAAATATGTATGTAGATGCAATTGCATGCATACGATATCCTCTAGCGCTGAGTCATTATAGCAAATAAGTTATTGGCCACGACATCCAGAGGTTGAATTAAAACAATAGTTCTACCTGTTCCGGTAGGGTCGCATGTGTCCATGGGATGAGGTATTCATTCGTGCGGCTTTTGGCATTTGGACTGCCACAATAACAAGCTGGGTAATAAATCATGGTGTAAATTACTTCATAAAAACCATTAGGTTTTGAACCCCAGCCACGGCAACATACAAACGGACCAGTGGACACACACACTCACATCATGTCGTGCAACACCAGCTATTAAGCGACAAATGCATGCATGCAAGCAGAAGAAAGTATGAGCTGCATTCCGCGCGAGAATACATGTGAACGAGTTACACATAAATGGGGTGACAACGCCACTGATCAAAGAGATTATCCAACGAGGCTAGACGATGTAAATTCAGTACTGTCAGATACTGGCTGGGATCTGGAATGAGCCCTACTCCCCTATTCGCACCTACAAAATTCGAAAGAAAATTTCTTTAGCTCCCGATGTTGTATCGTAAAGCAAAAGTGCCTGCAAATTATCCCTGTACTCATATTTAAAACTTCAAAACACTTTAATTATACCAAGTAAATAGAGGATTTGTGATTTCTGAAACTCTGACTGGAAGAATAAATGTTGTCAGAACATCCAGAAGCCAACAGCAAACCCAAGCCCGGCCATGGCCAACTTGTTTGTGATTTTGACTGGTGTAATTTAAAGGGAACAACTTTAACTCTTAAAATTATTTTCCATTCTTCTTCTGATAGTTCTTTTCTGTTTTGTATCCTTTATTCAACGCCAAAAAGGTCAAACGGGCGAGGGGGTCAAGTAGTACAAGTAACATGCATGGCTGTGTATGTGTTTTTGGTATTTGTGTGTGTGTATTGGAGGCAGCAAATAAAACGAAAACTTTTCTCCCAAATAATAAAAATAGCATGCAAAATTGTTGTGTGAACTTTGTTTTCCCCAAGAAAACTCAACTTTTCCTTTTTGTTTCAATTTCATTTCGACACAACACAAAATTAAGGACACGCACCCACACATAAACAGGCACACATCCCCAAACAAACACACACTCTTTAACGCCAACGTAAACTCCAAGATGTAAAGAAGACAAACTGACGTTGATTGGAAAATTTATGCATACCCTCAGAGGGATAGAGTTTCTCCTCCCAAAACACAGGTAATAAATGGATCAGTTCATGTTAAAAAAAACAGTCGTTGATGTGGGATACAAAAACTCACAACAAATAACGTCTCTTACATGCCACAGATACGATACAAATACAAATTTCATCTCAATGCGTCTGCTTCTGGAAACTTCAGCCTTAAAATATGCAATATTAACGAGACGAACTGTTGAGTCTCGGAGTCTGTGTTAAAGACTTGATTAGAAAAAGAAACGCCGAGTTGAGCGGCAATTTTAAGTTTTACATTGAACAAAATATATTTTTAATTGATGTCCCATAGATTTATGAAATCTTTGACTGAATTAGTAAGATTGATTTGAGCACGAATTGCCACCAATACGATGATTCCAATTACCTCAATTACGCAAATCCAATTACCTCACATTATGGGTGAATGCAAATTGAATGTTGGATTTGTAAGTTGTTGAAGGCTTTCGATCGTTACCGCATAACACCCAACTCCGTTCTCAATATACATATCTATGTGTGGACTTAATACATTACACCTAGGTTGGATTTCAAATTCAACAGGCAGTTGGTGGTATTTACTAGAGATGGGCGCGAGTCGCGTGATTGTCGTTATTCACGCGTGATTGTGAGTAGGATCAAACTTGGGTTACGTGAGCATGCGTGAAAGTGAGTAGCGAAAACTTCTTCAAGTGGGTGTGAAAACTTCTTCAAGTGTGCGTGGGTGGTACTATTTTCTCATGAATCACGCATATTTCGGAATGTTCGATTTTCTTACTACTTTCTTAGCCTAGTATTTGTTAAAGACTTCTAGTATAATTTCCTCTTACAAAACGCTGCTAATCGTCTTCTGTATTATCAGGATTTCAGCTCCATGCGAAGGAGTGTTTTTTACATATGGAAGAATACTAGTGGAAGTTATGAAACAGACTTCTTTGAGGTGATGCAATTTTGTTTCTGTAGAAAAGGCTTAATTTATTTGCCAAAAGGACATGTTCTATGAGCGCCTAGAGGAAACGGACGACCGCCGCCCTGGCCATGACATTAAGATTGTTCTAGGTGACTTTAATGCTAACGTCGGCAGAGCAAATGTGTTTGAACCAACCATCGGTGAATTCAGTCTACACGCCATCACCTCCGATCACGGAATGAGAATAATAGGTTCTCCAATAGATGATACTTGACAACTTTGAATTTAATTAGTGAACGCACTAAGTATTTCACTGATCATCTAACTGTTACTTTCGATTTTTTCAGTAAACTCCACATTTTCATCATGGTAAAGTACACGAACCGTCGCTGGTGCAATGGTTAGTGTGCGCGGCTCTTGTACATGAGATCCTGGGTTAGAACCCGGCTCTGACCACCTGAAAATTTCTTTCGGCGGCGGTCACCTCGCATAGTGACGGCGACATTATCGAGTATCTAGCCATGAAAAAGCTTCTCAAATTACCGTTCGGAATCGGTGTAAAACTGTACGTCCCAATCAGTGAGTGAAAACTGGAAAGCGCACAGCTCAGTGATTGTGAGAAGTTCTCCCCGGTCCCTTCATGGGATGTAATGGGAAACCATTTATTTATTTATTTATAAAGTACACGAACGAACAACGTATGCAAATTATAAAAATGTACTACCGAAATTCGGAGTCGGTGACCGCAACTTTAAGAGCGTTACCTCCAGTTTTCGGTCGTTATTCTCGCCCTAGTTGCTTGCCTACAAGTTTATTGCAAAATTTTGAGTCACCATATTCATTGTGTGATGCTGCCGTGCCAGTGAGACATCGAGTTGGTCGAAGTGACGAAAATATCGCTGCCGTTCAAGCGTCCGTAGCAAACGATCCAAATCAGTCGATTCCGCTGCGTTCTCAAGAACTAGGCATCGCCAAGACCACATTATGGAAAGTTTTGTGTAAAGATCTTGGTTTACACCATACAAGATCAAGCTAACTCAAGAATTGAAGCCGATGGACTATTTGACGCGACGTACGTTCTCCGATTGGGCTGTGGGGAATATCCGCCAACATGACAAATTTCAACGCAAAATCATCTTCAGTGACGAAACTCATTTCTGGCTCAATGGGTTCGCTAATAAGCAAAATATGCGTTATTGGTTTCGTGAAAATCCACATGTGCTTCATGAATCTCCACTTCATCCACAAAAAATAACTGTTTGGTGCGGTTTGCATGCCGGCGGCGTCATTGGGCCATATTTCTTCATCGACAATAACGATCGTCACGTTACTGTGTATGACGATCGTTATCGCGCCATGATATCGATTATTTTTGGCCCGAATTGGAAAACATGGACTTGGACGACATGTGGTTTCACCAGGACGGTGCCACAAGCCACACAGTACACGTTACAATCGACTTATTGAAGAGTTAGTTTGGTGAGCGTGTTATCTCAAGAAATGGACCAGCCAATTGGCCGCCTCGTTTGCCTCTAGACTCTTTTCTTTGGGGCTACGTCAAATCATGGGTCTATACCAACAAGCCGTTGGAAGAACTCAGAGCCAACATTGAACCTGAAATAGCGGCCGTTACGGCCGAAATGTGTGACCGAGCGAAAGTCGAACGAAACTACACATATAGAAAGCTGGACATCGGAAAGCTGCAATTATCAGAGATAACCACGGCCTATGCAAAGAAGCTCACTCCGATACTGGCGCAGAACGCAACCCCGCCTGATGATCCTGAAGCCCAGTGGCAGTACATGTCCGATTCTATGAAAACTGCTGCAGAGACCGTACTTGGTTATGAAAACCCGCTTAAAGATGAACCTTGGAACAACAAAGAGAAACAAGTGATGAAAAGAACGCTGCACGAATGGCAGCGCATCAGGAGAAGAGGAGAAAGCAAAGAGAAGTACGAATGAGGCGCGAAAATTCTAACGAAAAGTACAAATCCAAACCAATGGAAATGGATCAGGGTCCCCTTTTGTTAGAGTTACGGGGCAAGCCAAAGCGAATTTTCAATTTCCCGGCTAACAACAGAGCCGCTGGTGCCGATGGACTACCGGCTTAGCTATTTAAGGCTGGCGGCTATGAGTTGGAAAGGTGCATGCATTAGCTCATATACAAAATCTGACTAGGCGAATGCATTACCCGACGATTGGAGCCTTAGCACACTGTGTCCTGTTATCAAAAAAGGCGACCCGAGTATATGTACCGACTATCGTGGAAAAAGCCTTTTATCCATCTCATATAAAGTCATCTCAAGCGTAATGTGCGAATGACTATAGCCGTTTGTTGCAGACCTGATCGGACCTTATCACTGTGGCTTTAAGTCTGGAAAGTCAACTATCGACCAGATATTCGCATTAGGATAAATCCTGGATAAAACCCAAGAAAACCAAATCGACACCTACCACCTGTTTGTAGATCAGAAGGTTGCCTTCGATATCCCGGTACGGGGAAAACTGTACCCTATCATGCGATCTCTTCAACATATTAATTGAAATCATCGTGAGAAAAGTGGCAGTCAACACGAATAAATCGATTAGCAACAAAGTGGGCGAAATCTGCGAGAAGTTACTACAGTAATTCCCGTGTAAATTTGCCAGGATAGGGAAGGAGGGTTCTGAACATGCTGTATCTCCTCCTCTAAAGCTTGACTTGAGTGGATGGGGCAGAATGCCCACTACCCCTAGAAGAATGTCAGAATGAACTGCGAACCAAAAACTAGCCATGGAGGTGTTCCGCGAGTTCAAAAATCTTAACTGGAGAGTCAAAAATACAATAAGAGCCCAATTAACTCGGAAGAGGAAGCTAAATGTGGAATCACCGACCTACGCAAATGTAGCTAGGAGGCAATACCGGGACGATCTCTTCTATGCGGGCATCGACAGCGGCAACCCAACTGGCAAAATGCCAAGAGTCCAACAGCAAAACGAGGAGGACGTAGTCAACACGAAGGTGATGTAGCATGCCATGGAGGCCGAAGATGGACCACCCATAGATGTCGTCAGCAATTGTTTCAAAGAGAAAATACCAATACTGCAGCTGGCCTCACAACTTTAAACGGTAACCCTGAAAAAACTAGTGGACGGTAACCCCATAGCAAGCTGGTCATGGCGCGGAAAAAGGACAGGTTAACAGATGCGACCTAAGGCAGCAAGTTCTCATCGGACGCCATACTGAAGGTTAGTGGCAAACAACACGCAGGGCTAACCGTGGATAAATGTGAGGTTTTTCACAGAGAGGAGGGGCAGAGCCCGCTTGATTTAATGTGGTTCTCGACGTGAAGTCCTTAACCACAGGTGAGCACCGCACCACCAAAAACATGTTTGATACGACTGTTAGCACCACCCGTGAGATATCCGTGCTATTCCGCATTGAAGGGCAGCCAAGAAATCAGGAATAGGAAGCTTTACACCGTTGGTATACACGATTACGTGGGAGAGCGAACGCACCGTATTCGCATATCCGCCAGCGCGACTTCATTCTTTCGGCCACGAGCTACCAATTGAGCAACTCTCTGTACATGAGCTACCCCTTCTGGGTAAAGAGTGAGGTACCGCCCAAACCTCTTCCGTGATAAGGGTCACGGATCCCATATTTCGAGGATATGCACCTGCCTAGCATATTGCGTTACAAGTAACTGATATACAAGGTTGCCTCTACCAGAGATTTTGGTGGGGGCCAATCACACCCGTGCTACCAGATAGGCATACTCTCTGGTTCGAGTTTCGCAGTGAAGCTGCTTCCAGTTTTTACTTTTTACACTGCTTGTGATAAGAATAGACCCAGAATCCATGGGTGGTCGTGCCAAGACTATGGCATGACGGCCGAAACAAAACGCCCGAACAATGCGACCAACGGAGAAGCGAGTAGCCGTCCAGTAGAGGAACAGTCACGGCGAAAATAGAATCAGAAAGTGACCGACAACATCACCAACTCCCAGGAAGACCGGTTACTGGAGAACCAATATTAGACGTCATCCAGATAAATCTCCACCGCAGCAAGACGAAATCTCAGGCTCTGTTGGATAAAATAAATAGAGGTAAGATACACATTGCTTTAACCTAAGAACCTTGTACATCTCGGGACAAAGTTAGTGGATTAAATCACGTTAATTACCAACTATTCTATGCGAAGACCAATCCTTAGACCATTGAGAGACTGGATCGAGTACATGAGTATATTAATAAATGGATAAACTGCGGTTTTCATGGCATAAATATAAGAGACAGGGTGCAACGTGGAACACCACAAGGGGGGATTATATTACCACTCTTGTGGGTCGTCGAAATTCACACTCTCCTAAGATTTCTTACCGACGAAGAACTTAGACGATGTTGTAATTCTTATTAGGGGAAAGGATCCTAATCTATTATGCAGAGAGGCCGAGAGCGCACTGAATATAGAGTATAACTGGGCACAGCCTAGAGGATTAAATGTGAACCCGGATAAAACGAACATACTTATATACTGGAATCTATTCACAAGGAAAACGTAAATCTAAGAATTTGAAGAGCCTCGGTTCCTGAATAAGACGATTAAAATATCTGATAAGGATAAGTATTTAGGGGTAATCCTAAACCGAAAATGGAATTGAAAGCACCACATAGAAGATATGGCAAATAAGGCCAGCAGATGTTGGTCGCTTTGTAGAAGGGCTATAGGATCGTAATGAGGAGTCAGACTGGAAATGATGCATTGGCTCTACAGAAACATAATTAAACTATCGTACGGTTCCGTAATATGGTGGACGGTAGTTGAGAAGAAATTCAATACTGCGACACTGCAAAAGGTTCACGTATGTGCTGCATTGGAATCACCGGTGCAATGAGAACAACCCCAACAAGGGCTATGGAGACTCTTTTATGTATCCAGCCAATTGAAATCAAGGTCAAATACAAGGCTATCCTTGTGGCAAAACAGGCAATAGGTGAAGGAATAAACAGGTATCACAAGTCTAAACACCAACGAATAGTGGAGGCCTTGGCCGTTTACACGCAAGATGCGAGTGACACCGACCGAATATCCGATGTAAGGATTAAGGTGAACTGCGTGATGATGACGCCATTTTGCAGTATGCGACCCTGGCACAAACGCCAATTGGAACCTGCTGTTATACGGATGGCTCAAAGAAAGAGGAACCTCCCAAATCACACTACGAACTTTCAAGCGGAAATTCGGGAGATTACAGAATGCATTTAATGGCTCGAGAACAACGGAGCCCAACGGACGTGAATATTTTCACGGATAGCCAGATGGAAATTATGGCAATATCATCGGAAAGTGTAAAATCAAAAATAGTACTTGACTGCAAAAAGCTGATGACCCGGGTGCCGAGACACAGTGGACTTATCCAGGAATAAACCTTCATACCGTGAGCCTGGAGAGCGTGAAACATTTTGGGGCGACGAAATCTGAATTGAGCCAAAGAGACAAATATCCTATAATGTATCCTATAATATGAAATGGCGAGTATCGACGACGGAAGAACCACCAGCTTTATAGTCTGTATTCCGACATCGACGTAGATATGCGTATCAAAATAGCGAAAAATAAGACGACTAAAATTTTTTGGAAAGACCGGGTGGAAGATTGCCTAAGTGAGCTTGGTGTTATAAACTGGAGGAGAATAACTGAAGATCGAGCCGGATGGAGAAAGTTGATATCCCCATATTGAAAGACCCTTGATCCCCTGGGTTGTTTGAGACCACCTATGTGAGTAAGTAATAACGTCTAAATTAAATCAAACACTCGGAAGTATGAGTGACCCACACAAACATAGCACTTACTTTGCGACTTGACTCATGCACGAAGATTTTTTCGCTACTCAAATTCCACATGCACACGTGAATTGCGCGAGACTTTCGAAATCATGTGACTCGCACTCATCTCGAGTGTGTACTGCTCTTGGCAATAAGTGCATACTTGTTGGCTGCAATGAGTTAAGGTAGTGAGTAACAGTCTAGAAAATTCTGGTGTATTTCACCACGGATGATTGGAGATAAGATGGAGATAGTTGTAGAAAAAATTTTAATTGCGATGTAGCTATAAAAAGTTGTGTGTTGCCTCTATTCGACCTGAATTGAAAGTGTGACACGTATACATCGTAGAGTAATAACTGCTGGACATTGTTATTGTGTAGTATATAATGAGAAATATCTAAGTGTCATATCGTCTAAATAAGAGACCACTATTATCAGAATAATATTTTATGATGAACCTATATACTACAGAGCTAAAATAGCCGCATGATACACGTCCAGTGTTGCCAAAAGCAACTTTCGAAGCACCTCACTTTGGGACAGATTGAAATAAGCCAGAAACCTTCTCAGAGTATAACCACTGAGAATCGGTGTAATATTGCAGGGCCTTAACACTGAGTCTAAAAATAATAAAGTGTGAAGTTGACTGATTGTAAGAAACAGTCCGCCAAATAGCTTCGTAAGAAATAATGAGAACCAAGCAAGATCCGTTTCTAGATTCGGAGAGATTAGCCCTTTTCAGTTAGTAATTAATTTTAGCAAAAGTTCTAAGTAAATCTCATAAATGGAAATATTGTAAGAACTTTGGCTAGAATTTATAAAAGTTTGTTCGATAATTTGTAATTTTGTAAGTCTTGGAAATGTAACCATATACGGACACCACTACGTGATAATGGGTCCAAAGATTTGGGGCCTTGGTGTCATATTTGCAAAAAAGTGATCTTGCAAATTGTTTGGAATTTTGAAATGATTCTTAACACCATTTACTTCAACATTGAGATACTATGCTACAGGCAAAGCAGTAAGCTCAGTACACGCAACAAGGGACGCAGCACACAATATAAGAATCATTCCTAGGAAGTTCATATGTTCTAGAAAATTGTTTACTGCGATCTTAGGTAAATTTTTGTAGTTGATTGTTTCCTTGAATTTTTAACGGTAAAAAATCTAATTTTTTAAAGTTTTTTGCGATTTTGCAAAGATGAAGACATTTTGATTTTATATGTTCACAATTTTTAGTCTTTATGACAAGAGCTACAACTTTCCCTCAAAGAGTAAACCAAAATTCCAAATGGTTTACAAGATATGAGCCTGACAAAACGATCACTTTTTTGCAAAAATGACACCGAGGCCCCAAATCTTTGGAGGCCCATAAAAAAGTGCATGACTTTGGGCAAAACTGGGAGACATGGGTCTTTTTTTTTTGATCTTTTATCACGTATTGGTATCCGTACATGGTTATATTTTTTCGTGTTGCACTGTGTAATCGAATCAGTCAGTTTTATTTACAGCGCGAATCGCAGCCTACAATGACCATACTTGGGATCATTTAATTAAATGAGAACTATAATTTATATTTTAATATAAATTACCGCAGATATGCAAGTTGTAAAAAATTAAAGTACCATTTACAACTGTACTTATTTTAAGAGAGATTGATAAACATTTTGTGACTTTGGCTTGGGTTTACTACCAGACGTTTTAATATTCAAGAAAGCTTACATATAAAGTACTTTAAGGTCAACATCGTTGGCATCCAAACAACTACAAAAAATACAAATTAAAACAATATAGTTATAACAAATTCATACCTAAATTTCATTACAATTGGCATCCGATTCCACAACCACGAATTTGCATTTTTTATGCAAATGGAAATATGAAATATTTAACTGTAATTGTGAACAGTGGTAATTATTTTAGCATTTGCATTAAATGAACTAATGCAAATTTTTCAAATTGCAAATTCTGACAGTAAACTATTTTATAGTCAGCAAAGCCTTCATCCTTTTTAATGATACTCATAAAAGTCTAAAGTTATCGCAAATATAGCTGTATATACAGTTCAGTACCGGCAGCAATCACATGGTTTGTGCAGCAAATTTCAAAAGCTCTTCGAAAGGTAACAAAGACAATTTTAACTCTACATTTCCAACTCCCTATTGACATTTAAATTCATGTTCAACATAACTTTCACACATTTTATGTAACAAAATCATATTGTAAAAAATTAAAATTGTTTGAATATTATTTTTAAAAAGGTGCAAAAATGGTGTTGGCCCTTTTCATAAAAATGCAAATAAGAAAAAGGAGACTATAATTGTCATACAACAGCCAAGTGACTAAACTCTACACGAATTCAAATGAACTGACTTGGACCACACAAAACAACTACGAAACATAGACAGATGTTGCCAAACATAAGAGTCGTGTGTCAGCCAGCTTAGAAAAAGGATTGTTTTGTTTGTAACAAAATCTAGGGAATTTAAAGATAGGTCCTTTTTGTCAATTAAAACACAGTGGATAAGGTGTCACAAAAGTATACCACAGGGAGGATACAACTGTATAAACCTGTCCATGAAAAATATATATGTAAATGTTTTGTTTCCCAATAACTTCCTATCAAGGTATTGGGAATAGCTCTCACAACCAGTTTTACTTTTTAGTTTTACATAAAGTGATTGAACCTACAGTTTTACACCGGTGCCGAACGGCATTTTAAGTAGCTGTTTTCAAGGCATCACCGACGGTTCATATAAAACACTGTTACGACAAATGGTTTATATGTTTGTCTTAATTAACATTTATATCAAAATAACATTTTATGCCGACGAAGTTTGTGTTGAGTATTGCAACCTGATTAAATGCGCCTAAAATTATGCCGTTGATACTACATACCAACTCACCATGTAAGTTTGAAGAAACCCCTTGACTATCGATAAATTCGCTTAAGAGCCTTCGAGAAGAATCTAGAGATGGCGCTATGTTCGGGATGATTCGTGAATCTGCTAATATTGAGGATTGGGTGTTGAACTTGCATAAAACCGCATGTGCGATAAAATTAGGATCAGCCTCCGTTTATACTATTAATATGTACGCGGCAATAGTTTTATTGAGAAATTACTTCTTGTAAAGTGTTCAGTCTACTGTACTAGCAAAAATACAGAAAACTGTTGTATTTTACTTATCGAAATTTAGAAAGAACCTTGTTTTGTTAAAGAAAAATAAAACAGCACTAAAATGGGAAATTAGAAAATTTGCTACAGTACGTTAAAAAGAAAATTGCCATCAAAACGACATATTGATAAAGTGCAACTGCAACACAATATATCAAATCACACAGAAATGCAACTATATGTTATAGATAAACTAACCTCAAAACAACCCTACGAAAATGTAAAACGAATGGCAACCATGGAGGCAAAAGCCTTTTCCTCTTGTTGTTGGAATGTTTGATTTTCAGATTAAGTTGGTACTGAGGGATTTTTGGTAGATACCAATTCGCACATGTAAATTGCATATAATGTTGATACATACACGATTGCTGATCTTACCAATGGTACCAATTCAGTCAGAATCAGTAGGCATCTGATGATGAACTTGTCACGCAATTCGAAATTTGTTATGCCAGTAAGTGTATTATTCAATATAAGGAGTGCGTACGAAAAAAAAACAAAAATTAAGATAAAATTGACTTTTTACACTGGCTTACAAATATTTAGTTTGTATTCATAAATTTATTTTTATTTTTTCAGGGATGCCTTTCATTAGCATATTAGTGCTTGTAGCCCTCTTTCTTTTAAAAACTTTGGCATCCCTAGCAGCTCCTTTCGTAGCCTTTAAATGGCGCTTCGGACGGAATTCTGGACAGTTAGGTGGATTTGTCTCCTTTGTACTTATCGTGCCAGTTGTAACGAATGAGCTGCTCCAAGTGCAAATGGCTTGCCACACCAAAAATTTCTTCGGGAACTTTGTCTTTTTTTGAAATCTGTACTCTTCTGCAACATTTCCTCTACTATCTCCACTATAAAACTCTTGGCCAGGTAAAACGTCGGACAGCACGTATTATAAGTTTTGAGACCTGCATGTGTTTTCACTTTTCTTACCAAAGACTCCGAGCAAAGACTCTTCTGAGTAGCTTTTCTTCCTGATACGTTTTAATTTTTCTTAAGAATGTCTAATATTTTCTTTGCTTTTCCCAGATTTTCGGTCGATCGTCAGGAGTTCCTTATAATTTTTTATCAGCCCGATTCTGAATACTCCCCGGGAGATAATTCCCTGGGAATTAATTTTTCCCGGGAATAAAATCCTCCTATTCTAAACAGACGGGGAATAGAATAATAAGGGAAAGAGAATTGCGAATTTTCGAAGTCAGCTGTTTTGCTTTATGACGTTTGGTTTTGCTTATTAAATGCAAATCATTTTAAGCAAATAAAACTTCATTAATAATTAAAATAAGTGAAAATGTACACCATAGCCTTTAGAATGGCAGCAGAAGCAACAACAAACGTTTGCAAGGAGATAGTTACGCGATGCGACGAATTCACTGGAGCTGCCGCAAACTTTGTAAGTAAATACGGGAACGTACATATTTACTTGGCTTAACTCTAGTTCAGGGGCATTTCTTGGAATGAAATCAAAATTTTATCATCAATATAGATTTTTAAGCTGAGCTGAAATATAAATTTTTTTTTGTACGATCCGCCCATCTTCTAGAGATACGGCCTTCCGAAGCTTGAGTGTACAGTCGGCTATATCTCTGAAACTACTTTTCAGACCTTGTTGAAATTTATGTCATTAGAAAGGTATTTTTAAACTCTACAAATACGGTTAAAAATATTTTATTTTTTATTAACCCATTGTGGAATAGTTTAAAAAAAATTATTTTATGACCTCACTTTTTTCTTTAAAATCATTACCTTTCAAAAATATACCGTAGTGTTGCTACATTTTTTCTACACACTGGAAATAGAGAAGATTTCAGGCTTTTTTTCAAGGTATAATACGGCTCAAACGTTCAACATTATATGAGGACCTGTTTTCATTAAAATATCAAAAATTATTTTAAAACAATCGCGCGGTTTTACTGATTTTGCCACACATCGACTTAAGGTACGGAGGGAATTTGTACCTTATTTTCATTTCGACGTTACGGAAACGAGATTAAAAAAAAGGGCGCTGGTCCATATTTTCCGAAATATAGACCTCCAAAGCTTGAATATATAATCGGGCATAAGTCAGCCATTTATTATCCGATCTAGTTGGAATCAGTACCATTAAAAAGGCCTTTTTAAATCCTATAAATCTGTGTATAAACATTTTTATTTATATTAACCATTTGGGGAGCAAATTAAAAAAACCTCACTTTTTTGATATACATTTTTTTTTCAAAAAATTTCCTATTATATTTCTTTTTTGTTTGGTAGGATCCGATAATAGACAAGATCTTAACTTTTTTTAGGGTATAATATTCACCTGTAACCCTTCAAAGACCGAAGATATTAAAGTTCATAGTATTTTTGTGCGATTTTTTATAAATAATTTTTTAATTTTGGTGAAAAAAGTGGTGAATGTATTCAAAGCTTTGAACTGAAATGTCTCCGGTCTTTGAAGGGTTATTGGTGAGAATTATACATTAAAAAAGGCAAAAGTCCTGTCTATTATCGGAGTCTACCAAAAAACTAAAAATTTTTTGAAATAATAAATTTTTATTAAAAAAGGTAGGTTAACAAATATTGTTTTTTTAATTAACCCCCAATGGATTAATAAAAATAAATATGTGCATACACAGATTTATAGAATTTAGAAAGACCTTTGTAATTATACTCATTCCTACTAACTTTGATAACCTCTTTTAAAACTTTTGAACTCAGTGCAGAAGCTTTTCTCGGAGGTGACATTTTGGTGTAGATCTGAGAGTTGGTGCTAAACTAAATTTATTCCGAAGAATAATGCCATAATATTGATGAAAATAAAAGTAATTATTTAATTTTTTATAGAAAATATTAAATACTTACATTTTTGCGCAGTACTCCCTAGCAATTTGTTGGGGGAATTACTCCCAAAAGTTGTTTTCACCTTCTCCATTTTATTGACATTTAGAATACCTACTTTTTTCCCGGGGAAATATTTCCCTTTTTCGAAGTTCGTTTAGAATAGGGGAAATAGGAATAGGAAAATAGGGAAATAGGGGAATAGGGAAAGAACTCCCAGGGAGATTTTATTTAGAATAGGGGAACAGGGAATAGGGAAAAACTCCCCGGGAATTGCTATTGAGAATTGGGCTGTATATCTCTAAAAATTGTATTACGGGACACCCCTGCCATCCTAGCAATTGTTTTATATGAACGTCTGTCGTTGAAAATTCTAATTATCATTTGGCGAACCTTTTGTTGATTCTCCATTTAAAAAAAAAGCTAAATGAACGATTGGCGTTATATTTTGATGGCACTGACAGATGTCAAAATGTCAGTGCCATCTAAATGCATAGGATACAAAAAAGGTTTTAATCCTAAAAGTATGCACCATTCATTTCGTACGCATTCCTTATCAAATGCATTCCTAACTATAATGACTTTTTACATCCGCTTCCAGAACCATGCATTTGCATTAGCTATCTTCGAGAACATGATAACTTGTACAAACTTTTTTTAATTGTTACTATTTCTTACTTAATAGTTTTCCTTTACTCCAAAAACAAGAGAGCCAGAGAGAGAACCGATTGACAGTTCGATGATAGATAACTTACAAGTTTTTACTGGAGAAATTTTTCCAGTAAGAATTTGCAAGTTCGAACATATGTTTTAAAACATATGCTTTGTAATTAACCTTTAACTATTTTTCTTAAAAAATGTTGTGCAATGTTTTGTTCAAACTGCGGTTGTAGGTTGTCCCAATGTTTACATTGCATTTCAGTTTTTTACATACAAAAGTTCTTATTACTTTTTACTGGATGTCATTTTTCCTGAGAGAGCAAATTCATTCTTACTCCCCGAAAACTACTGACTTGATTATTTTTATTGGAAAAGGAATCGAACACACTTATGGCTAGGTTTTCAGTCAGTGATTATCTTGGTTCTTAGTTAAATTGTGATTAAACACAGAACTGTTTTTTTCAGTCAATGGTTAACGATGGTTTAACCATAAAATGTTGGTTGGTTAACTTGTAGTCAGAACCATATGATTTTGACAATCACATTACTGGTTGTCAAAATGAGAAATGTTAGATTGTATAAATTGAAATACAGAAATACATCTTTCTGTTTTGAGTATTTGTGCACATACGTTGAGCCTACTGAACAAATTTTGTATGGCACCAATGACTTTTTTTTGTTTTTTTTACCTGCCCTATCAGCTCATGACGGTGTTAAAGACAATTATCCGCCCTGGTCCATATTTTCCGAAATATAGGCCTCAAACAAAGCCGCAGGATCCGATGGATTACCGTCGGAGCTGTTTAAGGCTGGCGGCGATGAGCTGATAAGGTGCATGCATCAGCTCATTAGCAAAATTTGGTTAGATGAATGCATGCCCGGCGATTGGAGTCTCAGTACTACGTCCCATATTTAAAAAAGGTGACCCGAGTATCTGTGCCAACTACCGTGGAATAAGCCTTTTATCCATAGCATATAAGGTTCTATCAAGTATAATGTGCGAAAGACTAAAACCAATTATCGCTGACCTGATTGGACCATACCAGTGCGGCTTTAGGCCTGGAAAATCAACAACTGACCAGATTTTCAAGCTACGCCAAATCCTGGAGAAGACACACGAAAAACAAATCGACACCTATCATCTATTTATCGATTATAAAGCGGCCTTCGATAGTCCGATACGGGAGAAACTCTATGAAGCAATGTCTGAGCTTGGTATTCCTGCAAAACTCATAAGCCTTTGCAGGATGACCTTGACGAACACCAAATCCGCAGTGAAAGTTGGTAAGGATCTTACCGAACCTTTCGAAACTAAGCGAGGCCTCAGGCAAGGCGACATCCTATTGTGCGATCTCTTTAACATCTTAATGGAAATCATTATGAGAAAAGCTGCAGTCAACATGAATAAAACCATCAGCAGCAAAAGTCACATGCTGCTCGCGTATGCTGATGATATAGATATCATTGGGCGCACAATTAGAGAAGTTACTGCGGTTTTTTCGAGAATTGAGAAGGAGTCAGCAAAAGTGGGTCTGACGGTAAATGAGGACAAGACAAAATTAATGGTTTCAACGAACAGGACATCCACGCGATTAGACCAAAGCGTGAACGTTGATAACCGTTATAGCTTCAAGGTAGTGGACGAATTTATATACCTGGGATCTGCCGTGAACAAAAACAACAACGTCAGCCTTGAAATCAAGCGGAGAATTGTGCTTGCGAATAGATGTTATTTTGGGCTAAGCAAGCACTATCGCAAGCAGACGAAACATCTGTAGGAGTTTGGTAGCGATTAGACCAAAGCGTGAACGTTGATAACCGTTATAGCTTCGAGGTAGTGGACGAATTTATATACCTGGGATCTGCCGTGAACAAAAACAACAACGTCAGCCTTGAAATCAAGCGGAGAATTGTGCTTGCGAATAGATGTTATTTTGGGCTAAGCAAGCACTATCGCAAGCAGACGAAACATCTGTAGGAGTCTTCGAGAGAAAAATACTCCGAAAAATTTATGGCCGTATAGTGCACAACGGCGAGTATCGGCGACGCATGAATCATGAGCTGTATGAGCTTTATCCTGACATTGACATAGTTAAGCGGATCAAGATAACGCGATTGCGCTGGCTAGGCCATGTCAGTAGAATGGGTGAAGACGAACCAGCACGAAGGGTTTTCGAAACCGAACCCGAAGGAAGACGAAAAATAGGAAGACCAAGACTCCGCTGTAGGGATCAGGTTGACGAATCCCTGCGTACACTTGGTATTGCCAACTGGAGAAATAAAGCAAAAGATCGAACTGGTTGGCGAAATATGTTATCTTCGTTTTGTAAGGTCCCTGACCCCCCGGGGTTGTCCGAGACCGGATAAGTAAGTAAGTAGGCCTCCAAATGTTGAATGTATAATCGCGCATAACGCAGCCATTTAGTACCCGATCCTGTTGAAATGGATTTAACTGGAAAGGTCTTTCTAAACTCTATAAACCTGTGTATAAACATTTTTATTTTTTTTGAAAATACTATATTTTAACCAAAAAAGTGAGGTTAAAACCCGTGTTTTTTAAATGAGCTCCCAATGGGTTAATAAAACAAAAAAATTTTATACACGGAATTATAGAGTTTAAAAGTACCTTTGTAGTGACACCTATCTTAACTAAATCGGATTACAAATACCTGAGATATGAGCGATTATGTACTCTAGCTGCAAAGGACTATGTCTCAAGAAGTTGGACCCAGCGCAGGAAAAAAAAACTTTTCAACTCAGCGCAGAAGGTTTTGTCGGTGATGAAATTTTGGTATAGACCAGAGCATTGATGTCATGGTATATTTATGCCCATTACTGTTCTACACTGTTTTTGTATGTATTATATTGTTATAAAATGTTATAGTAATTGTTATTTTTAGCGCTGTGTTATATCTCGCTTATAAAACAATTGTTTTTCTTATAAAGTACAAACTTATCACTTTAGAAAAGACACCCGATATTGTGGCAGTCGGTGGTGCAATGGAAGTGTGCGCGGCTCTTGTAGATGAGTACGTGGGTTCGAGCCCTGCTTCGAGCACTTTACATTTCTTTCGACGACGGTCACCTCGCTTAGTTATAGCGACACTATCGACTGTTTAGTCATGAAAAAAGCTTCCCAAAATACCGATCGGAACTGGTGTAAGACTGTAGGTCCCAATCAGTGAGTGCAAAACCAAAGAGTGCGCAGCTCAATGGTTGTGAGAAGCTCTCCCCAATCCCTTCATGGGATGTCATGGGAAACCTTTTTTTTATCCAATATTATTACCAAAGGAAAGCATTTTTATTTTTTTCCTCATCAAAAAAGGGAACATAGAAATTGAAAAACCTATTTAATTTTCAAATGTTCTTTTTGAATTCGACAAATGTTCAAAAAGATCATAGAATAACACATACGTAGAAGGTTTTATTCGCTCAATAAATTAAACGTCATAGGTACGATGGAAATTACACAGTGGAGGGTGGAAAATATGGGTTCAATAATACCAGATGGTGGCAATAGTATACAGCGATCCACAAAGGAACTACACCCGAATTTCGTGTTTTTGTGGCAAACTAGTTGTGTTAAATACAATACAAATGAATACCAACGTTAAAAGTCAACAAAAAAGTGCAAAATACATTTAAATTTTTCAGTTCTACACCAAAACGACAGGAAATAGTTAAGTGAACATATTTTGTAACTCCACCTGGTGTATGTAAACATTTCCACAGACCTACCGAGAGAGTGTGAAATGAAACGTCAGATGAGAGAATAAGTTCTTCTATAGTATGTGTTATTCTATGAAAAAGATGTTCAACTTTCGTGTTCAAAAAACGATGAAAAAAGTAAAATAGAGCACAAAAATTTGGTAAAATAGTTTTTGGGAAAAGACGTTTTTAGTCAAGATATTTATCATGATATTTAAAATGCTGAAAGTATAAACGTTTTCAAAATATTGAAGAAATTATAAAGAAATGTTTATACACAAAATAAATTAATTAATAATAACTTCATTGAATCGATATTTCGTCAACTGCACTGATTGCAAATGCACTGAAGGCTCATTGTTACAGAAAACAATTTCCACATTTATAGCTCTTGATTTCCTAAACTGCAGTAAATCGCAGTGGAATCGCTGATTTTGTTGTCACTCTAACACGCGCCTAAATATTGAGACATAAATTCGATATCGTCAATTGCTACAGCATCTTTATCTAGGATCTTACTTCATGTTGGATCTAACAGACAATCAAGAAGTTAATCTGAAAGATCTTCGGGCGTTTCTGCAGAGTACTAATTAGTTCGTCCTGGAAGATCGCCCCTGAACCATTATTCCACGTCATTTTATTGATTCAACGAGGGGAATATGACGTCCCGTGGTATCACAACGGTCCTCATTGCACACAGGGAAACCCATTAGTTGGAAATCAATTCAGAGCATTGGAAATTCCATGCTAAAGTCTATAATTGTCGTACATCAGAATTATTTGTCGATGCTATTGATAGATTAAAAATGGGTCTTACTTAATACAAGTTGCTACCACCGAATTTTAGTTGTATTAACCAATTTGAGTATTTCTAAAACCTCATTCATCTGAAGATACAACTAATAAAAAGTACAATATTAGAATTCGTGTTCAAATATTAGTCACTGTAACCATAATTTAGTTTCTGTTGCAAAAACACTTGTTACAAAGTTGTGTATTCAATTTTTCACTAGCGGCTTTGTTGTTAAAGAGAAACTACATATATTTGAATGTTACACGAGGACTTTACAGAAAAACTTTTATTTCAAACAGAAAGTGATAAACAAATTTGTGAAAAAACAATGAAGTGTATAGATATCAGCCAGCGAAGAATACATATTATCATAAATTGAGGTGATGTCAGACTTTTAAACACAATCGTTGAATTTGACGCCACTATTGAAGGAATTATTATTGTGAATGACACAAATTAACTTAAACATACATATGATCGTATCTTTTTTTGATCGAAAATATAAAAACTTTAGAAAAACTGTCTCTATCTGCAAAACGAAGCGTCCAATCGAAAAAATACAAAATTTTTACGGTTTTCTGAGGGTTTCTCGCAAAGTGTTCCAATTTGTATGAAATAATTTTTTTAATAAAAAAATCTCCAAAATAAGAAAATCGCTAAAATAAAAAAGGCTATATCTCGAAAACGGTGCGTCCAATCGCAAAAATTATAAACTTTTACCACCTTAAGAGGCTTTGACCTATGGATGTCTTCAATAGAGCATCACATTTAGTTTTAAAAACCACTAAAAACTAAAATTTATGGAATCAAAATTCGCTAAAATGCCCCTACGCCAATAAACTAAAAGCGCCCTTGTGCAAATATCTCGGAAACCGATCGTCCAATCGATATATAACTATTTTTTCAGATTTCTAAGGGTTTTTCATAAACTGTTCAAAAGTAAGGGTTATCCATTTTGCGGATTCAAAAGTAAACGTTAATAAAAGACATATAAAATATTTTTTTTCATGATATTTCTGTTTTATAATAAAGTTTGTGTGAAACACTACATCATTTAAATGACCACCACGCGAAGTGTTGCAAGCATTGATTCTTTTGAGGTAATTTTCGACCACTTTTTGACACATATTGGGCGGTATCTCAGCCATAACTTGACGAATGTTGGTTCTTAGGTGCTCAAGAGTTAAAGGTTTATCTGCATAAACACGATCTTTCGCGTAGCCCCACAAATAAAAAGTCTAATCGTATGTGGCTGTGCCAGAATCACCATTTTTTTAGAAGGTTCTAATAATTTTTATGCGTTGTGTGATAGTTCAGCGATCCATTTTCGTCAATGTCAGACTTTCAACTGAAAAGAAAAAAAAAATGGTTTAACAACTTAGTTTGGCAGATGTCGAATTACAGCCCTATACTTTTGAAACCACGAAATTGATACATACGAATTGGACCACTTTATGAAAACCCACTTTATTTCGATTGAACGCTCCGGTTACGAAATGTATACATAATGGTGGTTTAGCGATTTTTTATTCCAAAATATATAGTTTTAGCGACTTGTTTTAAGACATCCATTGGTTACAGTCTCCTACGGATGTAAAAAATTAATTATTTTTGCGATTGAACGCACCGTTTCCGAGTTATAACCATTTTTATTTTAGCGATTTTCTTATTTTGGCAATTTTTTGAAAAAAAATTATTTCTTGCGAATTGGAACACTTTCTGAGAAAACCGTAAAAATTTGTTATTTTTTCGATTGGATGCTCCGTTTTCGAGATACCAAAATTCTTTCATATTTTCATTCAAAAATAGGCACGAAATACGAACCCTGGTATTTACATATTTATATTTAAATATAAAATACACAATTATAATAAAAAAAATTATTTTTCTTATCTTTTTTCTATAAAATTCATAATGGGATATGGCATATCAACAAATGGTTGTGACAGCCATCAAATTCAAGAAATTACTTTAGTTGAGCATACCAATATATTATTTGGTACAACCGAATTAGGTTTTACATTTTTCGTTCATCCAACTAATAGAATATTCACCACTACAGGATAATTTGATTACTACAACTACATCTCGATTGACAGATCACATTTATTTCTTGTTGCTGTGGCTTCAACTAAATATTTCAGTTCTTGCAACCAAAACTGAATTACAAATCAATTGGGTTGCACAACATTTGGTAATACTGAACGCAATTATTGGTAATCACAACTGAATAATGTGATAGTCGAAGCAACCACCAAATTTTAGTTGGCTGTAAATATAGTAGTGACAACGAATCTCTTCTCTATGTGTGGACTAACTGTGTCAATTGCGATAGACACTGTATATTTATTTCATTTGTGATATTATATTAATTGTATATTAATTTCATTAGAAATACATCCAAAAAATATCTTATATCAGATACCTTGTTAATACAATTGAAATTTATTAAAAAATCGTATTTTGGTCTTGTATATTTTGAATAAAAAGCATTTATCCATTTGGCACTTGAAAACGTTTTCCTCAAACAAAAAATAATATTAAAACGAACATTGTTGAGAAAAATATTTAACGTTTGAGTTCAGAATGTATTTTCAACTTGTGTGATATTTATTTTTGTTGGAAACAATACAATACAATTTGGATATTTATACCATTTCAGCCGTTTCCAGAACCATCTCGCAGTAATGCTGTACTTTGTGGATTGTTCTCGAAAGTTCGATACCGACTTAATGGTTGGTGGTGAGATGGAATCTGTTCTAGATTATCTCACGCTGTTCTCCCAACACTCGTGGTTAGTTGGAATGAGGTAGCTTTTCAACCCGCAACGACTGCATACTTTTAGGCAATCAAGCTGCAATATCCACCACAAAATGTTTGTTGACAATTTACTGTTATTTGGATATAAATGTTGGTTGGCCAAACATGTAAAGCATTTATCGCCATCATATACCCTCTTGGTGTCTACAAGTAGACAAAAATAACATATTTTGCCTTAAACGATAAAACTGTAATCAAAACATTCTATTATTTCTTCATTAAGAAAAGTCATGTTATGTGTTTCAGAAGGCCTTGCAATATCATGATTTGGCAATCAATTACACTATTCCGCCACTGTGCAGTATAATGCCGTCAAACACTCATCCCATATGTTCGTATACAAGTATTTGTATTTGCATATTGGTGGGGCTGAGACGAAAAATTATTTATACATGCAGGATTTTTATTTTGTACTTTATTTCACCAAGCAAACAACGATATTCGGACGTCCAACTTACAAGTCCCGCAGGAAATTTGCCACACAAAAAAGAGAGAGTTATACAAATGTCACAAAAGGAATATAATTTTAGAAATAGAGGATCTCTACTAACAAAGCATTTCAAGGCATCTCTTCGGTAAATGAGGGATGAGATCTTCCCGTTGAATAGGGCCACCAGACGCAGAATTCCTTTCCATTATCTTCATGTGGGTATGTGAGGTTGTAATTAATTAAATTTATACACATAACAAGCTCTTTAAATTGTTGACAGTCGCCGTCAGTTGAATGGGCGGTTTTGTATCGACTTTAAAGCAATCCCTGCTCTGTTATGGCCATTGGATTTTAAACAAAGGAGTCCTTGCAAGTGGACATGTTAACAGGAGTTTAAAGCCAGTCCATCGCCAGTAACCGAAACAACTATGCACGCATATGCTGTACGTGCCACAACACACAGCCGGAACATTCATTTACATCGCATTTTGAAGTCTCTGCATCATACTCGGTGGCAGGACCTGAATGTTTCTCCTCTGTCATGCGTGAGAACATCCTGGATTAGTATGTGTCTGTGTGCATATGTGAGTGGTCGCGGTTAAGAACACTGAAAGAAATAAGAAAGAAATAATTGCAAATAAATTGACACACTCATAATAGAAATTTTAATTCTTTGTAGCAAATGTGATTAATGTCAGAATCGTATAAAATCTTATATAGCGGTTTTCTACAGTTTGGTTTGATGCCCCTTTCCATTATATCCCTTGAAGGGATTGGGAAGAGCTTCTTACAACCAGTGAGCGGTACGCTTTCTATTTTTACACTCACTGACTGGGACCCACAGTTAAGCCACATTTCCATTGCAATCGGAATCTCGTAGTCTCACATCGTGTCACAAGTTTCAGCTGATAATTCACTTGAAATGTCAAAATGAGAGATTTCGCTAGAATGTGAAAGTAACAATAACCATATTACAATAAATAACCATATTACAATAAATAGGGCCATTTCATCGAGTTCGAGTTGCTGTTGTATGTTAATCTTGGGTTGGGCATAAAACGGACACAAATAAATGGTTTTTCAATAAGAGCGCTACAAAGGTTTTTTTAAATAAAAAAAAACCGGTTTTAGATACCAATGAAATTCTTTATTCCTGTGAAAGTACGTTCGATGTCATTATGTATGGAACTCGATTTCTTTTGCATGGCCACCACGGGCACGCTTGCAGAAGTCCAGACGCTGAACCCAATTTTCAACGGTTTTCAAGCATAAATCGGCCGATACTGCTGCAATTTCACGTTCGATATTCGTACGAAGTTCATCAATCGTCGCTGGCTTGTTGGCATAGACCATAGCCCCACAGGAAATAATCTAACGACGTAAAATCGCACGACCGAGGCGGCCAATCGACTGGGCCATTTCGTGAGATAACACGTTCACCAAACTTGGTTTCCAATAAATTGATTGTGGCTTTCGCTGTGTGGCTTGTGGCGCCGTCCTGTTGGAACCACATATCCTCCAAGTCCATATTATCCAATTGAGGCCAAAAATATGCGGTTATCATTGAACGGTAGCGATTTGCATTCACAGTAATGTACCGGTCTTGATCATCACGGAAGAAGTACGGCCTAATGACGCCGCCGGCCCATAAACCGCACCAAACCGTAATTTTTTCGGGATGCAATGATGACTCATGGATTACGTGTGGATTGCTGTCTGACCAATAACGCATATTTTGCTTATTGACGAAGCCATTCAGCCAGAAATGAGCCTCATGATTATGACGATCATAAATTGGACGTAGCGCTCTTAAAGTTGAGGCCACTGACTCCAAATTTCGGTAGTAAATTTTAATAATTTCGACTCGTTGTTGGCTCGTATATCTTTCCACGATGAAATGGCAAACCTTACTGAAGAGAAATGTCAAAAGAGCGGGAAAAAATATGGCGTCGTTTCCTATCGATTTACTTTTGTAGCGTCTCTGTTGAAAAATCCGTTAAATCGAAATGCGTATTTTCGTTTGATGCATCCAGCATCAGACATAATTTAGCTGTTATTAGTATCAATCAAACACTATTTAAACTGAGTTTGCTGCTGGTTCCTTATGGCTCTCCCGCCTATCCTCTCTGTTTTTATCAATTTCCTACTACTTTACATAGTCGATCAGCTGTGTCATGGATACCCTGCTATAACTTAATTATTGTTACAAACAGCAGTTTAGTAATCGCTTAGTGTTGTAAAACAGTAACGTCATGGCGTTTAACATAGGATTAATTCTTTAAATGTCGCAATTTACACTGACATATAGCGTTGTCTTAATCCGTTCTATCTAGAATATTTAGTACTTATATCTAAATATTAAAAAATTTATGTAATTCCCTAATGATTAACCTACTATGAGTTTTCTTCAGTGCACTTACGAATATAGGCATATAGGCATACTGAGAAAACACTGCTGCGAAAGTGACCAAATGACCATGTAAATGAATGTTGGAACAACGCACTTATCGGACCTGCTATGATGTTATGTTCTGAGTGCAGTGCGTCCGTCTGCTTCTTTGACGTTCCCTTTCAAGTAATCATCAAAGACATCGCCAATGTATTTCAGTCAGAACGATGTACTAGATATGTAGGGTGTGAGACAATGTTGCCAGATCGATAGGCTGGACTTGAGTTTCGATTGGGCCTATTAATATGAGTTTTGTAAATGGATGCAAGAGATATTTATATTTGATGAACACCAAACTTTCCAAAGGGTGTCTAATTTTCAATGAATGCTTCATTCCAGTTTAAAATAAGATGTTGAAAATGGATTTAAATGTAAGTTAAACTAATACAGCATTTACACCAAACAAGATTAACGCATTTCGAAGTTTAATCCCGTTAACCTACGATATCCCAGAATATTACTCATACGATTTTAATCTGTAGAAACTTAAGTTTAATTTAATGCAACACTGTTAGTTACTAAAAAAAATGCAACCATTATAAAAACATACACAAAAAATCAAATTTTTGACAGACGGAAGCCGTTTGAAAATTTTCCGACGCGTCGCCGCCACCAAAACTTTGTTGAAGCTCCGCCGCCACTGATAGAAATGGTTCTTCTTGATTTAAACTGTGAGCCGATTTTATCGAGTGGCCTGATTTGTCTCACTCCTAATAGTCGCCAACTTAATTTTTCTGTTATGCCGTCGTCTTCGATAATTTTGTCTCGGCGCGGAATTTGTTTAAGCACGGAGTTGCCACCTAAAATGTAAATGTAATCTCAAATTGGGTGGTGTAAACGGCAAAGATTAGAGAACAAGGTTATCACTAACCTAGCCGCAATTAATGGTGGTGTAAATAGGTTATAAAGCTGTGTTCAGATATAATGAGATTTCGCAGTTTTCGGGATTTTATTTCCATAAACAGCTGATTTATCTACAACAATATTACCTAGCGTGAAATGAAATTTCAAAGTCGGTGTATACCCGAACGCCGCTTAAGATTTGTGTGAAATGTACTACTACAATTTAATAATGGAGTAATACCTTACCTTACTCTCTTGGCTGCCTCTTCATGACTTCTACTACCTTAGTAGGCCATTTCATCGAGTTCGATTTGCTGCTGTATTTTACCAATTTTACACTTTCGTTGGGCATAAAACGGACAGAAATTTTTGTTCAACGCAAACAACATAAAACATAATTTAGCTGTCATTAGTATAAATAAACACTGTTTCTTTCTTCTTTGGTCTCTCATTCTACATCATTTGCCTAGTACCTTTTCGATCAGCTGTGCCATAGAAACCCAAAAACGATCTAGAATTAGACGGCCAGAAGGTGTGCTCAATTTGGCAACCCTGGTAAAAAAAGAACCAAAAAGTGCCAGAAATTCACTCAAAGGCATTTCTTTCACGCGTCATATCTTGATTATTTCATACTTTTTGCATAGTTTATGTAACACAGTGCAACACGAAAAAAAATAACCATATACGGACACCACTACGTGATAAAAGACTAAAAAAAAAAGACCCGTGTCTCCCAATTTTTCCCAAAGTCATGTACTTTTTTTTTTATGGGCCGCCAAAGATTTGGGGCCTCGGTATCATTTTCGTAAAAATGTGATCATTTTCTCAGGCTCATATCTTGGAAGCCGTTCAGAATTTTATATGTTCTAGAAATTTGTTTATTGAGATCTTAGGTAAATTTTTGTAGTTGATTGTTTCCTTGAATTTTGAACGGTTTGCTACCTATGGACCTGAACACGGGAAAAAAGGTAAAAAAAAATCGAATTTTTTTAAGTTTTTTGTGATTTTGATCTGGAAGGTGAAGTTTTTTTGATTTTATATGTTCGCAATTTTTGTTCTTTATGACAAGAGCTACAACTTTGCCTCAGAGAGTAAATCGAAATTCTGAACGGTTTGCAAGATATGAGCCTGATAAAATGATCACATTTTTACGAAAATGATACCGAGGCCCCAAATCTTTGGCGGCCCATAAAAAAAAAAGTGCATGACTTTGGGAAAAATTGGGAAACACGGGTCTTTTTTTTTTAGTCTTTTATCACGTAGTGGTGTCCGTATATGGTTATTTTGCCATGACTTAAAAAATTACACACAGTGTAATTTTACTTCAACATGGTTGGAATTTGTATAGTTATATACAATAACACTATCAAAAAGCTGCTCGTGTATTGAAATATTCAATGAAGAGAGTAAGAGGGAGAACAGAGAATGTCTAGGATTTCACTCGTTGTGCTTGTTGGCATTTGAGTGAAGAGAAATTTTGACTGTCTACTTGTACATCGTTTTTGAGAACCCCCTGGTTTAATCGTTTGATGATCTCTAACAATTTCGAACTGTAGGCTTAGTAGTGTTGCAATGTGTTAGTTATTGCAATTATTATTAGCATATGTTTCGGCTGTCGTAAATGTCACAAAGAGGAAAAGGTTGAATACTTTGCTAATTATATATAACACATAGAGAAGTCTACTAATGACCAAGTTTTCAGTCAGTGGTCATCTTGGGTTATTAGCTAAAATATTGTTAAACATTAAATTGTGTTTTTCAGTCAACGGTTAAAAATGATTCAACCACCCAGTGTTGGTTGGTTAACCTGTAGTTAGAACCATATTTTTTTGACAATCACATTACTGATTGTCAAAATGAGAAACATAAGATTGTATAAAATACAAGTCCGTGTTTTGACTATATAGTTTTTTCATAGTTTTTTAAATTTACTTTTTTTTTTATTTTCGTAAATTACTTTCATTTTAGGCATTTATTTCTTAGTTTTGCATAATTCCATTTTGTTTATTTTTTCGATTGGACCAACACTCAGGAGATGTCCGCTATAAATGCAGTGCATTGCATTTTACCTACGGAGGGGTGATAGGAGTAGGAGGAAAGAGTGAATAGTGTTTGTTAATGTTCGGCTTAAACTTAATAACTTAATAAATATCACAAGTAATAGGGAATACTCTCGTTCCTCTTTGATGTTTTCTTATTTAGCCCAAAACAGATGTTCTTTCCAATAAGAATACACGGGTGCCTATAATAATACTACGGTTTATATTAACTCGCCACTGAAAAACAAAATGATACGTTAACCTCCAATTAATTCTCAATTACAATTAAGTACAAACATAAAACCTGGCCATAAGAATATGTAACAGCTGTTTTTCTTGGCCCGGATACCTTTGACAGTCATTGGATTAGTTGGAGTCCGCATAGAGTTCGACTTTTAGGTGGCAAAGCAAGCATCATACATAATTTGAACGACATTGTTATTCATCGTAATAGTCCATTATCATCAATCAAAGGTCCATAAATATCATTTAAATGTCTTTAAAACATGGTCTACTTCTAGGCACTTATCGCTTATTCTTTCATTACATTCTATTCTCTACAAGTACTCCAAGTACCAAGTCGAACAGCTGTTTTATCAAATCCCACTGCTTAAATTTCTAAGTGTTTTGTGGTTTAATATAAGTTATTGTGTAGAAGTTGATTCGTTACCTATAAAAAGTCGACTCAAACTGCGGATGGGCCAGAGTTTGTTTAAACTGCGAACTGTATACACCATGGTTGTTCTTGTATGAGTCAGTAAAAGTATAAGTATAGTATAGTGACCGTTGGTTGGTTTTGAGCAGCTCTCTACAATCCCTTCAAGGAATGCAATGGAATTATAAGTAGAATAAGTGGTTTACATTATATTAGATGGTGGAAGTTAGTGACTAGGTCACTAGGGACTTTCTAACCTCACAGCAATCCCCCTAATTGGGTAAAATTGAGGTAAAAAGATATCTCATAAGGTAAAAATGTGTCTTCTCACAACTGGTAATGCAAAAACAACAGTTACAAGAGGCTATTTTATCCCTTTAAATATTATATTGAAGGCTTTATACGGCATTTGCACAGAACCAAGATTAGCGCACTTCATAGGTTAACTCTGTTAACCCACGCTAACCCAGAAGATTACTGACACAATTTTAATCTGTAAAACCGAACTTCAAATTTTAACCTAATTTTAAACTGGTGTACAATTTGATGCATCATAGCTAAGTACCAAAAAATTGAACCATAATAAACAGATAGACAATAAAGGGCTGCTTTTTATTCCTTTAAGCTATTGCAATTACGACTTTCCAAAAAACGATCCACACTCAATACTAAGAAATGTGGCAACATTTGCTGTAATGGGTGAAAAAAACATGCGATACGGCAACACGTTTGTAGCCAGTGCCAACAAATATATGGTAGCAGCAGATGTTGTTGTAACTTTAGGCGGCGACAACAGACATTTTGTTTTTGTTCATTCGTTTCAGTTAAACTCAAACACAAATACTCCAAACTCCACACAAATTTATACCAACAATACAAGAATACAAAAAAGTATAAAAACAAAATATATATGAGGTTGACAAGTCATACGAAAAATGACATGGAAAAAATTAAATCAACTGTTAAAACGTCTACACCTGATACTCGTAGGTAATTCAACCAACCATTTTGTAAACAATTTATTTAAATTGTTGTTTCCAATCGGAAATAAAAATCTATTCTTCAAATTTAGAGATATAAAAACAAACGAAGTCTTCCATTAAATAAAATAATTTAAATGAACTAACCATGTGTAAGCAAATGGTTCTGTTTTTAATCATTTCTTTCACAAGAAATGATAACAAAATTTATCTACGAAAACTTTTTGTTGTCATTTCTCGAAATTTAACATGAAGCAACATTGTCATTGCTCAAGTCGGAATTTAAGTAGGAAACTGAAATGTCGCTTAATATCGCTTAGATGGCCCGTACAAATTAAGCTATAATTAACTTTGGCGGGGTAAAAATCACACTCTTAAAATATCAACTGTTTGACAGGTGGAAGCCGATCGAAATCTTTCACGCCGCCGCCGATAAAATTGGCTCTTTTCGGTATTAAATGTGAACCGATTTGACCGACTGGCCCGATTTTAAAGTTCAGTTATTTCAAAAACATTCCAAATTTCTACAAAACTGACAAACCCATACCATAATTTTCTGTTGTGCCACCGTCTTCGATAATTTAGTATATAGATATTTTAAGCTTCGACAAAATCATTGAGCTTGCTAAATATTTCAAGAATTAAACTTTGGAAACGTTGACGTGTTTTCGGCAAGAACAAGACCTCGGTTAGAGATAAAATTTGAACTGATGGTCGGTGGCTAAGAGAGATAGACATCGCTGAAGATCAAGTCTCTCTTTTGAAAAGTTTGTCCGGAATATATGAAGGAACTCATGAACTGCCCAGGTCAAAAATAAAAGTTGAACAATTTTTGAAAAATTTTTGGAATGCTAATAGTCTAAAACGAACTTTCAACTTTTTTTTGCCAAACTTGTTGTAGAGTTGCCAGACTCAAAAGTTTTAGCATTTTGCTTTTAATAACTGTTTTAATTGTTAAATATTTGTTTTATAAAATAATTCAACGTCTTAATGTAAATAGTGACTCCTAAAGCACTTTTTGTGAGAATCACAAAACAGTTGTGTATTTTTAAAAATAAATATATAGGGTTTTCCAATAGGAACTTGACAACTTTGAATTTAATTAGTGAATGCACTACTTCACTGATCATTATAAATAAAAATAAATGGTTTCCCATTACATCCCATGAAGGGACCAGGGAGAGCTTCTGATTGGGACCTACAGATTTACACCGATTCCAAACGGTATTTTGAAACGCTTTTTCATGGCTAAATACTCCATAATGTCGCCGTCACTATGCTAGGTGACCGCCGCCGAAAGAAATTTTAAGGAGGTCTGAGCAGGGATCGACCCAGGATCCCATGCACAAGAGGCGCGCACACTACCATTGCACCACCGATGGCAACTAACTGTTTTTCAGTAAACTCAACACTTTCATCATGGTAAAGTACACGAAGGAACAACGTATGCAAATTATAAAAATGTACTAAATGTATAAATTATAAAAATGTACTATAAGAGCGCTAACTCCAATTTTCGGTCGTTATTCTCGCCCTACTAGACAAGCCATAACAAGTTTAGTGCAAAAATGTATATCCCCGCCGTTCAGGCGTCCGTAGCAAACGATCCAAGTCAGTCGATTACGCGGCCTTCTCAAGAACTGGGCATCGCCAAGACCACTTTAGGGCGAATTTTGCGTACAGATCTTGGTTTACACCCATACAATACAAGATCAAGCTGACTCATGAATTGAAGCTGATGGACCATTTGACGCAACATGCGTTCCCCGATTGGGCTCTGGATCAGATGTGCCAAGATGATGAATTTCATCGCAAAATCATCTTCAGTGACGTAGCTCATTTTTGGCTCATGGGTTCGTCAATAAGCGAAATATGCGTTATCGGTTTGGTGAAAATCTACATGTGCTTCATGAATCACCACTTCATCCACAAAAAATAACTGTTTGGAGCGGTTTGCATGCCGGCGGCGTCATTGGGCCATATTTTTTCGTCGACAATAACTATTGTCACGTTACTGTGAATGGCGATCGTTATCGCGCCATGATTACGGATTATATTTGGCCCGAATTGGAAAACATGGACTTGGGCGACATGTGGTTTCAACAGGACAGTGCCACAATCCACACAGCACACGTTACAATCGATTTATGGAAGAGTAAGTTTGGTGAGCGCGTTATCTCCAGAAGTGGACCAGTCAATTGGCCGCCTCGTTCGTACGATTTAACGCCTCTAGACTTTTTCTTTGGGGCTACGTCAAATCATTGGTCTACGCCAACAAGCTGACGACGTTGGAAGAACCCAGAGCCAACATTGAACGCGAAATAGCGACCGTTACGGCCGAGATGTGTGACCGAGTCATCAAAAATTGAGTCCAACGAATCGACCGCTGCCGACGTGCCCGCGGTGACCATATGAACGAAGTCGAGATCCATTGATAAATGTATTGATTGTATTTCAAGTCGATCATAAAGTTTTGGAAATATCTCAAATGGTTTGCGTTTTATTTAAAAAAAAAAGTAGTCAAGTCCATATTGGAAAACCCTATATTTGAGTTTTAAAATCAAGATTAAAATTCCAAATACATATACCATATCTAAGATCGACCTTAAAAAGTTGTAAGATTGGTTTCTTAATATATATGTATGTATATATAAAAAATTAGAGTGACACAGTTTGAACATTTTGAGGAATTTTTTTGGAACAAAAAATCGTTTCCTTATTTTTTCATATTATTTTCATTTAATGCAGATAACGATTTGAAGTTTTCGTTGGAAGATGTAGAACTTAATATTGAGAATCTTTTCGTATACTTCAAGTGTGATTACATTTCAACCCAGCGAAGTACTTTAGTTCAAACTCGAATTACTCCAAAGCTCAGAATGCACCATTCCAATTTTTACATCAATTCTAACTGAAATATACAGCTTGTAAGAAAATATTATCAAGCTTACTAAAGATGTCAGTTTTATGACACGAAAAAAAAAAGGTGTCCCATAACATCCCATGAATGGATTGGGGAGAGCTTCTCACAATCAGTGAGATGTGCGCTTTCTAGTTTTACACTCACTGATTGGGACCTAAAATTTTACACCGGTTCCGAACAGTATTTTGAGAAAAATTTTCATGGCTAAGTACTGGATAGTGTCGCCATCACTAAGCGAGGTGACTGCCGTCGATAGAAAGGTGGTCTGAGCAGGGATCTAACCCACGTTCTCATGTACAAGAGCCGCGCACACTAACCATTGCACCACCGACGGTGCAAGTTTGTATTTTAGCACGATTTTAAATGTCAAAATATTTGTATATTCTAAAATCAAAATTTTTATTAAAATGACTACCAAAAATAATTACTACTAAGTATTTTTATTAAAACATTCATTAAGTTTACTGAAAAATATTAAACAATAAAAACAGGCCTATAACATGAAATGCTAAATCTTGTATTTTATATTCTGGACAGTTCATGTGGTTCTTCCTATGTTAGTGAGATAGAATCTACGAGGAGTCACTTTTTCAAATTTTCATTAGCTAACAATTTAGAACATTCGAAATTCTCGTCAATTAATCCTACTCCAACAACAAATAGTTCCCAAGAGTCCCGAGGTCAATAGTTCCCTGTTGCCATCTGTAGTATCAGCATCTTCGTAGTTATCTGTCCATCTCTACCATTGGCGAGGTGACTGCTCCCGAGCAAACGATAAGATTTTCAGTGCAGAGGCTGCAAAACGCGTGAGATAAGAAACCGTTTTAAATCCAATGCATTATTAGTCGGCGAACACAGCAGTGAAGAAGTTCATCTTCCAGCGGAGACAAAAATTTCGGCATACAAATGCTTGGCCTGGTAATATTGTGCATTGCAGCGTTATTATGTGGCAGCAGTTTGGGCTTGTACGTTTATTTAACGTGGCATTTCGACCACTGGGTGAAGAAAAAGATACCAGGCCCTAAGCCTAAGCCACTATTTGGAACATTTCCAGGCACAGTCAGCAGCAAGAGAAATTTCATTTACGATCTAGACGAAGTTTACAGGTGAGTTGAGTGGTGCGATCGAAGCTTCCGGCAATGTGAATGAGTAAGGGAATTGCTTGCAGGAAGTATAAAAAAGTATCCAGATTTATTGGAGTCTTCATGACGCGAAACCCACAAATCATGGTTCTGGATCCGGAATTGTGTAAAGACATATTGATAGGGAATTTCAAAAATTTCCAAGACAACGAGTCATCTAAATGGGTAATCTGTTATCAGCGGATAAAAAATGGCATTTAACGATAACTTCCATTATAGATGAATCGAGCTAAGGAACCGATATCGGGCAGTAACCCCTTTGTGCTGCCATCAACTGATTGGAAAACGAAGCGGGCAGAAATTGTACCAGGTCTGACACAATCCAAGGTATGTAGCAGTTAACTTTAAAACGAGCAGACTTGCGGTAGTTACTACAACTTTCCATAGGTCAAGGGAATGTTTCCAATCATGGCAGACACATGCGACAAGTTAACGCGGCACTTAAGGGCCAATCTGCAAAATGGCAGATGTACAATTGATGCTAAACAGGTAAGGCTATAACAACAACTCCAAGTTACCAATACTATTATTCAATTCTCAATAGGTAGCGCTACGTTATACGGGCGAGGTTGTGGCCGACGCAGTCTGGGGAATTGAAGCGAACAATTTGGCCGTTACCGCGGATTCTATTGATGAGGAAGCTTCAACCTTCCTTAACATGTCAAAGCAAATGATTGCACAGACATTTCGGGCCTTCCAATATTTCTTTTTCGTGGGCATATTTCCGGTTATAAGATACTTTATATACATTCGTTTTTTCCCGGAGGTAACAGATCGTTTCTTCCTGAAACTGGCACATTCGTCTCTACAAGCTAGAAAGTCACAAACAGAAGGTACAAGGGCAGATTTTCTGCAACACCTGCTGGAGTTGCACCAGAAGAAAGGTCTCAGTGAAACGGAAATTGTAGCTCATATGCTAACATTCCATTTTGATGGCTTTGAGACATCAGCAACATTGATCAGCCACTGTCTACTGCTGGTAAGTGGAGGGTAAGACACCAAGCTGTGTTTCTTATACCTATTGGCATTTTTTCATTGAACAGCTGGCCAGATACCCGGAGGCACAGCGAACACTTCGCAACGAAATCAAAGAGCAACTAGACATGCATAATGACACTTTGGCGTTTGATGACTTGACGAAACTACAATATTTGGAACAATGCATTGCAGGTAGTGTATCAATACTTCACAGAATAAATCAATCCTTCCATCACCTTTGATGCGTATCCATTTTTAGAAACGCTGCGTATTTTTACCCCTCTGCCCTTTATGGCCAAAATATGCACAGAAACGTGTGAGTTTGCTAACAGTGATGGTGTAACTCTTACCGTACAAACTGGCGATGTGTGTCTCATTTCGTTACACTCTATGCATCATGACGAGGAGTACTTTCCACAGCCCGAAGTGTTTATGCCAGAAAGATTTGCCGCCGAGCAAGGGGGCACCAAGAAATACAAGGATATGGGTGTATATTTACCCTTTGGCGATGGTCCAAGGATATGTCTCGGTATGTTTTCCCCGTCGACATTGTGATGTGTGTTACTACTCCTAATTCTTCCTGTTGCAGGTATGAGGTTTGGGGTGACACAGGCAAAAGCAGCCATTGTGGAGGTAATTAAGCACTTTGAGTTGACGGTTAACGAAAGGACGCGTAGCGACAATTATCAGGCTGCCGGGGGCTTCATTACCGGTCTGGATGGTGGTATCTTCCTGGACATTAAAGAGTTGTAACTGAATATTATTGGAATAGATGGTGTCAGTCAAACGCTTTAAAGTTATAACTAATAGGTGCTGGTGTGTTATGGTATTCTAATCCATATTTGATGCTGCAACCTGGATCTTGAGATCAATTTTGGTCCTGAGAAGAGTTTTACAATCTGCATTTAAAAAAAATTAAATACAATTTTTATTTTATTATTTAACAAAAGGGGTAAAAATATTTTGAAGTAAAATATATATTTCGTGTTGTCTTATGGAGTTTGATTATGAGCGTGAGTTTTTATGAAATTTAATAAAAAAAAATTTTAAATTTTTAGAAACAAGTTAAATAGCAGAGTTCGTGTTTACCTCACCCATTTGTAACCCATACACATCGCCGTGGGGAACGTGTAATGTGTGTCTACCCATTACCCACAGGGTAAGGGGAAGACAATGAGTAGCTACGCACGAAAATGGGCAATTACCCATCACGATTGCCCATTACCCACAAAGTAATGGGAAAAATAATAAGTAGCTTCCCACGACAATGGTGAATAATAACCAATCAAGATTACCCATTACCCACAGGGTAATTGGGAAAATAATGGGTAGCTACCCACGACGATGGGGAAATACCCATCACTATTAACCATTACCCTCAGGGTAATGGGGAAAATAATGGATAGTTACCCACGATGATGAGTAATTGGTTACCCAGGGTAACCCATCATCATTTTTGATCGAAAATATGAAAAAAAATTCTATATCTCGGAAACGGAGAGTCCAATCGAAAAAATAACCAATTTTTATGCGTTTCTAAGGGGGTTTCATAAAGTGGTCCAATTCGTATGGAAGATTTTTGTTTTTCAAATAAATCCCCAAATTAAGAACATCGCTAAAATAGAAAAGTGGCTATAATTTGGGATCGCAGAACTATTAAAATTGTTACCTCAATGGAGGCTATAACGAAAGGATGTCTTCAATGTGGCATCAATTTCTTTTTCAAAAAAACGCTAAAACTAAAAATTTTGGAATAAAAAATAGCTAAAACGCTCATACGTGTCACCGAATTGAAGTTTTTTTTTTTGGCATAAATTCGAATAATGTACACAGGGACTTGTACTTTTGCATGTTTGTAGGGCATGCTGAAAACATGAAATTCACAACTTTTTGGGATGGAAGAGCCACGCCCCCAGGAGTTACAAGTCAAAGTATGTATAAGTTAAAACTAATTGTATGACCTTTGTTGACTCAAAAATCATTTGTAAAACTTTAAAATATAATGGTATGTGTGTTCACTTATGTGCAAGGATCTTAGCATAGTATAGTTTTATATATTTGCAGTAGATGGCGTTGTTTACGATTAAAGTGCACGAACTTTGAAATATTTGTTCCGCAATCATACTTCAACGGCTAATTTAGTTTTAATGGCGATTTTCCACACAAATAGATGAACATATAGAAGGAATTTGGGGCTAATTGGATTTATAGCTTCAAGCTTTGGAATTCAGAGGAAGGAATTTTTTTCTACACAAAATAAAGACATTTTTTGGCGTTGTTTAACACTTTTATTAAACACTGTTTTACTGAAGAACTATTTTTATCAGTCTTCTTCTTGTTCCAATTCAATGGAGTACGGGTATGAATTTTCTACTTCGCCAGAATCATCTAAATCCAACCAATAATATTTGTTGGCCACAGTTCTAATTGGATGGCTGATGGTTTTAAAAGATTTATTACGAGTACTTCTGGTGGAAATGAATTTTGTTTGTTCTGATAGTTTCTTTTAGAGATACATAACTGGATCCGAAAAATTCATATCTCTATTAAAGGGATCAGTTATATTGCGTGAAACGAAATTTTTGGGAAATGCACAATAATTACCAAAAAGATAATCTATTATATTAAGGGCACTTTAAGAAGCATTGGTATCTTCGCATACTAGCTAGTGTTTAAATTGATTGAATATCCACCGAACTCAAGTACTTCAAGGTTTGGTTTTTACAAAATATCACACCACATTAAACACATAATAAAAACAATGAAAAAGTCCCAATAAATATATGTTTCTGACAACGAATTCTTTTAAAATAACTTCCAAATTGTTTTCCATATTACAAGCCCTATTTCCACTGTTAAAATCTCAATTCAAAATCGTAAATATGTGAATGGAAACATGTGATCGGAAACCTTACCTATTGAAAAAGTATTGCCAGCAGCATATAATATTATGGTGAATGTAAAGTCGTATTTAGAATGCAACCAAGAATTTTGTAATTTAAACCCTCTCATTCTCAGCCATGCTATTTCATATAATGAACTTTATTTTTTTTAATCAAGTTTTTCTACTTCAGCAACAATTGTTTCCGAAACACTATTATACCAATCACAACTAGATGGGACTTTACATCGAATTTCGTTTTAAAACTTAAAAATATCAATGCAAGTTAAAATTATTTTATTCTAAAAATTCCAATTTGTTTTGGGGTTTTCCGACAAAAAATAGACGAATTACACATTTGCTAAAAATACATTAGATCAATGTATTTCTGATTACTAACCGAATGTGCTTTAATAATGAGAACTAAGTCGAAAAAGCTAAAAAATTTAATTTTTCAGCAATTGGTAAGGGTCGTTGTTTTCGAAAACCCGCAAAAAGTTACGCCGCATATATCGGGTATTTCAATAAGAGCGCTACAAAAGCAACAAACAAAACCGGTTTTAGATACCAATGAAATTCTTTATTCCTGTGAAAGTACGTTCGATGCCATTATGTATGGAACTCGATTTCTTTTGCATGGCCACCAAGGGCACGCTTGCAGAAGTCCAGACGCTGAACCCAATTTTCGACGGTTTTCAAGCATAAATCGGCCGATACTGCTGCAATTTCACGTTCGATATTCGTACGAAGTTCATCAATCGTCGCTGGCTTGTTGGTATAGACCATAGACTTGACGTAGCCCCACAGGAAATAATCTAACGGCGTCAAATCGCACGACCGACGCGGCCAATCGACTGGGCCATTTCGTGAGATAACACGTTCACCAAACTTGGTTTCCAATAAATTGATTGCGGCATTCGCTGTGTGGCTTGTGGCGCCGTCCTGTTGGAACCACATGTCCTCCAAGTCCATATTATCATTGAACGGTAGCGATTCGCATTCACAGTAATGTGCCGGTCTTGATCATCACGGAATAAACCATAACTGCACCAAACCGTAATTTGTTCGGGATTCAATGATGACTCATGGATTACTTGTGGATTGCTGTCTGACCAATAACGCATATTTTGCTTATTGACGAAGCCATTCAGCCAGAAATGAGCCTCATCGCTGAAGTTGATTTTCCGATGAAAATCCGAATCATTTTCAAGTTGTTGCTCAGCCCAATTCACGAACATACGACGCTTATGGTGGTCAAGCGGCTTCAGCGACGTCACAGAGATGCCCAACTCTTGAGAACGACGTGTGAGAGACACATTTGGGCTTCCTTGAACTGAAGCCTCAGCGGCAGCAATATTCTCGACACTACTGGCTCTTCTTTGTCTCACTGGCACGGGAATATTTTGTACTGTGCCTGTGGATTCAAATTTTTCCACTAGACGCTCAATTGTTGATCTGGTAGGACGACCATAAATTGGATGTAGTGCTCTTAAAGTTGACGCCACTGACTCCAAATTTCGGTAGTAAATTTTAATAATTTCGACTCGTTGTTGGCTCGTATATCTTTCCATGATGAAATGGCAAACCTTACTGAAGAGAAATGTCAAAAGAGCGGGAAAAAATATGGCGTCGTTTGCTGTCCCTATCGATTTACTTTTGAAGCGTCTCTGTTGAAAACCCCTTTTTGTATAACATGTTAGGGGATCCCTTAACAAGCAATCTTGCATTCACACCTTCATGCACAAGCATGCACAAATATAACTTTTCCTCCATGAAATAAGATATAAGCAATTTTTAGTTTTATTATTTAAAAATTATATATATATTATTTAAAAATTATATTATAATAGAAGAAATACAAAGGATAAAGGGATTTTATTTTGTATAAAATGGTTTTGTTCTAAGACCCTTGAAAGTTATTTATCATACAGCATTTAGCCCATTTACACTAAAATTCGCATTAATCTAGAGCCGCAAATATAGAGGGTTGAATTTTATGTTTCAGGATTTGGCAACCCTAGTCTTGCAATCTGGCAGCTGACAGCTCTATCGTAAAGTTGGACATTTTTGAGGTTATGCCTACTCAGAACGTTTTGACATACGAGCGCAATTTGTGTTGTTTACAGTAACTTAAAAGATTCATCTCGGCCCAAAAATGGAATTAAATCGCGAACATTTTCGTGCGATTATTTTTTACAACTTTCGACGTGGATTGACTCAGCAACAGTGGATGGATGAACTTAATTCAATTTTTGGCGATGAAGCTCCATCAAGGACCAGTGTTTATCGATGGTATGGTGAATTCAATCGTGGTCGTAGTTCTCTCCAAGACGAATTTCGTGAAGGTCGTCCAAAATTAGCTGTTGTTCCGAAAACCATTGATGCTGTGCGCGAACTGATTTTGCAAGATCGTCATGTGACCTATCGTGAGATTGAGACAACCTTAGGCATTAGTGGGATCAGCATGCATTCAATATTGCATAAGCATTTGACTGTCAAACAAACTTGTTCGCGTTGGATCCCACACAATTTGTCAATCGCTCAAAAAAGGCTCGTGTCGATTGGTCGAAAGAAATGCTCCAAAAATACGATCGCGGTGCTTCGAAACACGTCTATGACATCGTGACAGGTGATGAATCCTGGATTTACGCGTATGAGCCCGAAAGTAAACAGCAGTCAACTGTATGGGTGTTTCCAACAATCCAACAAAAGTTGTTCGCGCTGTTTTCGGAAAAACCGGACATGTCGCAACCGTACCACTAGAACAACGCAGAACAGTGAATTCTGAGTGGTACACAACCATTTGTTTGCCAGTTGTCTTCCAAGAAATCAGGAAAACCAACCGCCGAAGACGGATCACTCTTCACCACGACAATGCGAGCTCTCACACATCGGCTGAAACAACTGCATTTTTGAGCACCCAAAACATCGATTTTATGGGTCTTGTCACCGAATGACTTCTTTTTATTCCCGTACGTAAACAAATTACAGCAGACAGTTGTCCGAGGCCTTCGGCCACGGACTGCCCCTGCAGGCTGTGTCAGAGACACGGCCATTAAGTTTAACGTAGAATACGCCATCCGATAAGACAGAAAACATATAGAACAATAAATTCATTTGCTTATATTATTTATCATTTATTGTTATATATGTTTTCTGTCTTATCGGATGGCGTATTCTACGTTAAACTTAATGGCCGTGTCTCTGACACAGCCTGCAGGGACAGTGCGTGGCCGAAGGCCTCGCACAACTGTCTGCTGTAATTTTTATATTTACCAACGGCATTTGATTCAAGTCCGTTTAAAAAAAAAATATTATGTTTTTTAAACTTAATTTAATTTATGTATTTTAATTAATATTTTTATTGAAATAAGTTCTGCGAATGTTGAGAGGGCCGCCCTAATATTAAAAAAGGTTTACCTTATCGAGTCTTCGCATTAGCATTCGAGCGTTGTGTGAAAGCTTTACGCTTTACAATTCAAAATTAATGTTACAACAGCTTTATTGAAGCTTTCGCAAAAAAGCTTTATTACGTTAGCTTACTGTTTGTTTCACTTTTTACTAGATACATGTTGCCAAGCAACATTAGCTTGCTGTTCGTTTCACTTTTTACTAGATACATGTTCCTAAGCAATGTTGAGCAACCAAAAACACTCAACCAAACACCACACATATGTTTGAGTGTATGTGTTTAAACAATTTTCATTTGAGAAATTAAAATACTAGAAATATATCAACCAATATGAAATGTATATCAAACGAAAGATAACATCTTCATTTACCTACAAAAAAAATTTTAAAAAAATTCATCCAGCCGTTTCCTCAAATTCAATGAAATAAAGATTACAACAATAAAACCCTGACATGACTCCTTATACCGTAAGGTAAGACGTATTCTACGTCAAAACAAACTGAGAGGTCAACGTTTTTCGACACCTGAAGAAGCGGTTGCTGCATTCAGAATGCATGTTTTGGAGATACCTCAATCAGAGTGGCAAAAGTGTTTCGACAATTGGTTCAAACGCGTGCAAAAGTGTATAAATTTTCATGGGGAATATTTTGAAAAACAATAAAGTGATTTTCGATGATTAATAGTTGTTTTTGTTTTCTAATCCCGAAACATAAAATTCAACCTCGTAAACATGTTGTAAGCACAAATAAATTATGGTGAAATTCGTGAAAAACGCTTGACTTCTCTGAAGCTTCATTGAGATACTATTTCAAGAAAAGCTTTTTGTTTATGATTTCTATGTAGTCCACAGTGTCAGCTTTTTAAAAATGTATAATTTTTTTAAAAACTATTGAAATTTGCATTTTTGCGATTGAACTTACCGTTTGCGAGTTATAGCCACCTTTTTAATTTTGAGAATTATTCTCGAAGCTAGTCGAATGAAAAAAGTCAGTCACTCACATTCGACTCTAATTGGGTTATTCTAAGTCGAAATTTTCGCTCGACTGACTCTATGTTAGTTCCCAAATGACAGCACATTCGAAATAGGGAAACCAAAATTTGTACTGAAAAGTTTTGAAAAAAGTTATGTTTTCATTCGACTTCAAAGGACAAAATTGTGGAACCCAAATCAACTTCTTCGACTAGAACACGAACGAAAGCTTTCGTTCGAAATCGAGGAACTGGCTGTAACTATATTGTTCAATCCTCAATAATTTTATTAAAAAACCTTAATCTTAATTAAACTTACTAAAGTTGGAAATTGAGCAACTCTTGATAAAACAACATTAATCCTAAGTAAACTAACTAAAGTTCTTTAAATACAAGGAACATGAGAAAAAAACAATTAATAAATAGTCTGTCTCTAAATGATATTCTTTCGACTTTCTCCCAACCTTCCTTACAGGATAAACTCCTTTGTTCTGATTTCACTTGATTGATAAAACTCTTTTCCCTGTAAGCATGAAACGATTAAGCGATTTATTTGCAATGATACATAAATTATATTAAATTTGTGGCAATTTAAATTTATATTTGAGTATTAAACCGGGTCCGTGTTTACTAGATGGAAGCATCAACCTACTCACCTTCAAGATGTCTTACGGTTTTATCATCAAGAACAAAGCAAAAGCAGTATAAGAAGCAAGAACAAATAATATTTGATTTGATCGTAAGCGAGACAAATTTTTCCGAAGCTAAACGAATCGATTTCAAATGAAATAATTTTCCTTTATACTTGTATTCATATTGTATGTGTGCGTAGATACATAAACTACCCAGTGCGCCATTTGAATCCGTTACGAATTCGAGACGGATTCGTTTCTTTGGAAATTTTTGTCCGAAGCGAACATCCGTTAATGACTAATAACGAATCCGTTTGCCTATGGAATTCCTCTTGCAATCAGAGAGGTTGTCTTTCTCTGGCAGCAGAGTTCTTACTCCTTCCGTGAGTTTCGACAGCAGTGTTTCGCTGTCCCAGAAGTCTTATATGATCGGATACAGGAGTTCAGCGCGTAGCATGCAGACTGCTTTCAGTAACTCTGGAGGTATGTTGAGAGGACCAAGGGCCTTGCCGGACTTCAAGGATGAAATCACGAATGAAATTTCGTAGATATTCGGGCATGTGGTGTCGAATTGATTGTCCTCTTGGTGTTGAAGGCATGTACATATGTTTGCCGACGATGCTTGAGGTGGTGCTGAGAAAAGTTCTCTGTAGTATTCTTCCCATATCTTGATCTGTTTCTCTTTCGACGTAGTCATTTCACCGTTGCTATCCATTAAAGGTTTGGTGATTGAGAATGTAAAAAAAAATGGTGTCCCATAACATCCCATGAAGGGATTGGGGAGAGCTTCCCGCAATCAGTGAGATGTGCGCTTTCTAGTTTTACACTCACTGATTGGGACCTACAGTTTTACACCGGTTCCGAACTGTATTTTGAGAAGTCTTTTCACGACTATGTACTCGATAGTGTCGCCATCACTAAGCGAAATTGCCGCCTTCAAAAGAAATGTAAGGTAGTCTGAGCAGGGATCGAACCCACGTTCTCATGTACAAGAGCCGCGCACACTATCACCATTGCACCACCGACGTATCATTGAGAATATGAAGTTCGTTAATTGACGCACTGATAGGGGCAGGTCTCGGAAATGAAAGATATGAACTTGGATAATCTTTGGTTTCGGCAGGATGGCGTACCTTGTCACACAGCTCATCAAACAATCGGTCTTTTGCGCACAAAGTTCGGTAATCGTGTTATCAGCGGTATTGGCCGCCTAATTGGCCGCGAAGCTGCAATTAGGCCACTTTAGAGTATTTCTTGTGGGGTGCCGTTATAGACCGATGCTATGCGAATAATCCAGAATCGATCCACAATCCTAAAGGCTATTATCGTCCTTGCCATTCGTGAGATAGAACCGGAAACCGACAATAAAGTCTTGGAAAATTGGACTGACAGGATGCGAAGCCAGCCGTGGTAGCCACATGAATTAAATGGTGTTCAATAAATAATGGGACTATTTGTTGTTTCTAATAAAGCGGCCACCTCGCTTAGTGATAGCGACACTATCGATTACTTAGCCATGAAAAAGCTTCTTAAAATACTGTACGGAACCGGTGTAAAGCTGTAGGTCCCAATCAGTGGGTGTAAAAACTACTAGAAAGCGCTCATCTTACTGCTTGTGAGAAGCTCTCCTCAATCCCTTCATGGGATGTTATGGGACACTTTTTTTTTTATTATATAGTAACTGATCAGGGGACAAACATTTGTTGGGCAGAACAACGTTTTCCGGTTCAGTCAGTAACTAGTAAATAACTAAATAACTAATAAATAATAATTTAAAAGAAATTTCAAGTATTAGCTATTTTAAAGGTGGCAGTTGTTCAATAATTGCTAGATCAATAAATGTTACCTTTCATGCGAAACACTTCGCGTATGCCAAATTTTCTAAGATGACACCGCAAAGCCACACGTGTCTATGGAGTAATTTGTGCTTCCACACTGTGTTAACACTGTTCACACGGAGACACACGTTGACAAGTCAATAATATTGAAAATACCACAACGCAAGGCAGTCATTGGAAATTACTCGACAAAAACGGCGAGGAGCCAGACAAGTAGCAAACCCACAAGCTTAAGTGCCTCTGTGGGAGAAATGATGCGGAGCTCGTCAAATGATAGAAAATAAAACGACTATAGACCCCAAATGGAGGGAGAAAAGGAAAAGGTGAATCTTAAGCAATTTCCACAGAAATGAGGTGAACCATCTTGCCAATGTCATTGATTATCTTGGGTGAAGGCACAACATTATGCGCCGCACGGTTTGTACTCATTGCCGGTAATGAAGATGCGTCCATAGAAATATTCATTATGAAAATTCTGATGAGTTCATCGAGACATGTATCGTATGTATTTATCTCCTGTTACATATTGGTGGTGTAAGTGTTCGTCGATCCCTGACATATTAAACATCCTTAGGTATGTGAGAGGGATAACCTTTTGCATAGTACTACTGTGTTTAGAATTGTGTCATAATTTTGACATTTCGCATCGTAAATGTCGGTTAAGTGACATTAATTGTCAATGATAACAGAATTATGCTCATGAATGACAGGTGAAGAAACCCGTTTAAGAGTCTGATTTTGAACAACTTCTGCATAATCATAACACTTTGATTAGAAAATGAAAATCCCATCAGTTTTATCTAAAATACTGGGATCAGTCGATGGCCATTCGGTCACTCACAAAGATAAATATAACGACAAGATGCTGTAGTCTCCTACCTGCCTCCTTTAATTCGAAAACCAAATGTATCCTATTTTCAAGATTCCTGTACTCGTATAAAAATATTTATTGCAATTGTTTCCATACATATGTACGAGTATGTGCACAATTCTTCCTCCGATTTTGGCTCTGGCTTGTAACCAAAACATTGCGGTTTTCCGTTTTGGCCAGAAACTGAAACATTTCACATTTCAGATGAACACTTGTCCCCTGCCATGGCTTTTTGTCGTTTTGCAGTTGTGCCGTTGGAATGCTTCACTTCCTCGAGTTTTTATTAAATGATGTCACTCAACATTAACACCTCAAACTTTCACCTCATTTGACATAAAAAGGACTAATTGCAGCACATACATACATAAACATCCTTGTACATCATTGTATACACTCGCATGGACACAATACCAACAATCACACGCGCTGCGCTGGCCTCTCTGCCCCGCCACAGGATGCAGACGGGGCAAAAGGAGCATAAAACAAAACACCATAGAAACTTTGACACAAAGGAATGAGCAACAAAGGAAAAGTGCTGACAACAGAGTGACATTTACAAATGTCAAATACAATATTGAACATGTACTAACTTTAACTACTTACACGAAATGAAGACGTGTTCTACATGTTCTGGCCAGCCAACAGACCATCTCGTCCAATTGGCTCTCATCTGTACAGATGAAATGGAAGTGGGAATGAAAGAAAGTAATAATAAAAACACAACCACGTCAATCAACACGACACATCTACGTGCATACGTATGCCCGACCGCCCACCTTCACGTCAATTCACCGACACAGCAGTATCTATGGCACGGAAGTTGTTAGAAACTTCTCAGCCAAAGTAACACAGAACGTGAAATTCGTCATTACCTATGGATGTATGTATGTAAGATCGTGTGCTGTAGACGGCAAATCCTCATTTGTATTGTGTACTGCTTGTTTGGTGCAATCGAGCTTAAATCCTTTGCTGCACAATGTCCATGGCCACTTTAGTTTTTTTTATCGAAGGTACTTTACAGTGTAAGTTTGGTGGATTTGTGGTTCGGTTGAAATATTTCTGCGTGATATTAAAGTTTGAATTTCATTTCGTGGTACAACGATTATATTGCGTTACAGGTGGGACAGTTCTGTAGTAGGAGAATCGACAAAATAAAAGACTGAGTCGTTCAATTCTCATAAATTGTAATACATTCCAATCTTCTGGAAATATTTTTAATATTGGGAATACCTCGCCATATTGAGCAGACTTATCCGCAAGAGGTGAGATCGGAGTCTACAAATGAATGAATGATAATTTTCCCAGTACGTCCCACGAAGGGATAGCGGAGAACTTCTCACTATTAATGAGCGATGTGCTTCCTAGTTTTAAACCCACTGATAGGAAGCTACAGATATACACGGGTTCCGAACGGTTATTCGAGTAGCTTTTTCATGGCCAATTACCCGAAGGTCTCGCAGGCACTAAGGAAGGTGACCGTAGTCGAAGGAAATGTACGGTGGTCAGAGCACGAATGAAGCCCACGATCTCACACGCTGAAAAACTCCGTCTTTTTTTGTGTTTGGATGCAAATATAACGTATGTTGGGAGCTTGTATCAAGTATAGTATATTTGTGTCCAAACACTACAAGTTTGGTATTCAATATTACATGTTGGAGACACAAAGATTAATATGTTACAATATACGTCTTTTTGGGCCAAGTATACCTGTGTTTGGGATACAAGATAGCAGGATAATAAAGAGGTATAAGGAGAGTCAAAGTTGTACTTTTATATGTGTAGATGTATTTTCGCATTAGTTTTTAGTCAGTGATTCATAAAAATTCCTAAATTCGTATATAAATTGTAGATGAAGTGAGTATTTCTTGCATCTGTTGCGTTTTAGTTTCATGTCGTCAATCGTCAATCGCACACTGAAAAGTTTGTAGTTTTTTGTTGTTTGGATGCAAATATAACATGTGTTTGGATCTTGTCGCAAATATAAAATACTTGTGCCCAAACGCATTGTGTTTGCTCTTCAATATTACATGTTTGAGACACAATGATTAATATGTTAATAAATATGTGTTTGCGGCCCCAATATATTTGTGTTTTGAGATATAAATATAGCCATGTTTGTTGCACTGTTTATTTTTGCATTATTCTCTCAGTGAGTGTTTCATAAATATTTCTGAATGTGCGTGCAAATTGCAGATGAAGTTAGTGTTTCTTATTTTGGCTGATGTATTGCGTTTTAATTTAATGTATTCAGTCGTCAATGGTTCATCGGACCGAGGATATCAAAAGCGATTGATCGGTTAAATGGTTTGTTGATGTTGCTGTGGTTTTTGTGTATGTGTTTCGCATATATGTCTTTATGTGTGCTACCAAAGTGAGAAATGATTTTGAGGAAAGAAACTGGAAAGGGCAACAACGTGAATCCCATTTTCTGCCCGAGCCTCTACTGAAAAAATCGAAATGGCGGACCATTTGTGAAATATAATAAATATATTGTTTGTGTTCCAACGCATAGTGATAATCAAGGCATAGTTGAAACCTTCTGAAAACAAAAACAACAAGGATACAAGGAAGGAGAAACAAAAGAACAACAGATTCTCATTTCATAAAAAAAAGTAATGCATTCAGTGCAAGTCAATGTAAAAAGGGTAATTTTAAAAATTTAAATTTTTTGTATTAATTATTTGTAAATGTGGATATATATTGATAAAATTAATTATAATGTATAAAGAAAGAACGAATAATTTGTTTCTAAATATTATTATGTTTGTTTTAGGTTAATGTATGAGAAATTCATACCACAAGCATACAAGTCATGAACATTTCTCTAATTGAAAAATGGTTGATTTTTTGTTGGAAATAATAGACAATTCAGTTCAACACACACTCACTGGCATGACTAGTTTCGATCTCCGTGACAAGTTCATCTTTTTATACAAAAATCCCCCACTGTGCGCGTTTCCGAGTTTTGCATATATTAAGACGCTAGAATCGTTGCTATATATAACCGAACAAAATAGCTGCTAAGGTTTCCTAACGTATTTTAATTACAAAATAATATGTATGCACATTTATTGTGGAAAAATAATAGATAATACGGAAAACTACAGAAAAACTGACAAATTTTACAGTATACTTTTAGGATCATGATATGCCGTGCAATATTTGACCCGAATTACACGAGGCAACTGTCGCTTGCGACTGGGCTGCAGAGAAACAATTTTCATTTCGTTCAACTTTGGCTACCGATCTTCTCTACACCTCTCGTCAACAAACTCGTTTTAGCAGCATGTAGCCTCCGTCTTTGAACACACAAATTATAAAAAAATCTGTTCATAAAAGTGTTTGAAATGTTGCAGGCACTGCATGTGGTGGAATGTGTTAGCATGTAAGCTCCCCGTGTCGAGTGGCCGAAAATGGTGTTGCTTCGTTTTCAGACTCACAGTTGGAGTGTTCAAAACCGAAACCAAAAAAAATGTTTTCCAGATCTTTTGCAATTAACCGTGTGCCGATTTATTAAAAACCGTGATTTTCGAATAAACCGAAACCGTTTTCTAACGTTGGCTAACCGGTTAACCGGGTTGTACTGAATTTGTGTTAAATATTTAGAAAAATTTACAAAGTAAACAAAAAGTGATATGAATTTTTTGAATAAACATGATATCTATTTTAAAAAAAATTTCATAGCCTGAAAAGGTTTTATGAGAATTTGAAGGAACCATATACACTTTATATTAAACACGCGTTCCAAATTAGAAAATGATTTACATTTTGCCTTAAAAATTAAACGTGATCGACAAATTTAAATACAGCTATAAAATTTTGAGATTGAAATACGAATATTCAGTTCCAACCAATTCAATTTAAATCCATTCAATTTAACTCAACTCAATTCAGTTCAATTCAATTCAATTCAACTTAATTCAATTCAATTCAATTCTATTCAATTCAATTCAATTCAGTTCAATTCAATTCAATTCAATTTAATTTTATTTTATTTTATTTTATTTTATTTTATTTTATTTTATTTTATTTTATTTTAATTTAATTTAATTTAATTAAACTCAATTCAATTCTATTCAAATCAGTTCAATTCAATTCCATTCAATTCGTTTAAATTCAATTCACTTCAATTAAATTCACTTCAATTCAGCTCAATTCAATTCAACTCAATTCAACTGAATTCAACTCAATTCAATTCAGTTCAATTCAATTCAATTCCATTCATCTCAATTCAATTCAATTCAGCTTAAATTAATTAAATTCAATTCAACTCAATTCTATTTTATTCGTTTCAAGGCAATTAAATTCACTACAATTGAATTCATTTCAATTCAGTTCAGTTCAACTCAATTCAGTTCAACTCAGTTCAATTCAATGCAACTCAATTCAATTCTATTCAATTCAATTCAAGTCAATTCCATTCAATTCGTTTCAATTCAATTCCCTTCAATTCAATCAATTTCAATTCAATTTAGTTCAATTCAATTCAACTCAATTCAATTCAAGTCATTTGTATTCACTTCAATTCATTTTAATTCATTTCGACGCAATTCAATTCCATTCAGTTCAATTAACTTCAATTGAATTCAATTTCATTTCAATTGGGATACTCCAAGTATTTTCAACTACTTTTAAAAGTCTGGTTTACGCTGTAATGATTACTATCGATCAACTCGGTTATCTATCAACTTTTGTGTTACTTTCTCTCAAAAGTTAGTACAACCATTTCAAATGGAACTTGTACCCAATAAATGCGTCAGGGTGAAGGCTTCTCTTAATTTCGATGTGATCAATCAGAAAAAGCGCTTCGGAGGTCATAGCATCCACAAAAGTTATTCTTTATTCAAACTGCCATGAAATCTTTTAAATTCGCATTTTTTAAATTCCAAATTGGGGTGATTACACTAAAATGATAGCAGTTTTAGTGCTTGAGAAAAAAAAATCTGACCAAACCATATACAAATTATCTACATCAGCATTAACACCAACCTTTCTTTAGTCCCATTTTAATATTTTCATTTCACTTTTCCATTTAGGTGAAAGGTTTTAACTCCCTAATTTGATTTTTATGAGCAAATTATTCCTTTCTTATTATGTCTGTTTAGCGAACCACAGACTCGTCATTCATGAGCATGAACATCAGCTATCGTTGATGAATATTGTTTGTTTACCCCCGTCTTGATGTCAAATAAAAATTTAATCGAAGTTGTTCGCATCACTATCATGTTCACAAAATTTGACAAGTGGGTGGTTCTCTTTAAGTAAAATCAGCGTTGCATGCGGTTAGATTGATGTTCGTTGCAGTCTCGTCAACTTTAAATAGTAGACAAAATTTCAAAATAAATAAATAAAATGCATGCACTACAAGTTTGTTCAGCGAAAAATGCATAAAGTAATATATAAAGAGTGTCCATAAGTGTTTCAGTTGCACCAAATTCTCGTCGAAAGTTGACTTGTGTCGAACTCGTTCACTAGTGCTCGAATTCATTCATTTAAGGTGCCCGGACATAACAGACACGAACATACTCACCATATCAAATGTGTGCATTATGTTCGTGAGAGGAATGTTTGGTCACCTTAAATGAACAAGTTTGAGAACTAGTGAACGAGTTCGACGCAAGTCAACTTTCGACGAGAAGTTGATGCAACTGAAACCACTTCAGGAACTGCGAAACGCAGATCGAACTACGCAGTCGAAATCAATGGGCTAACGACAGTTTTGATACAGTAATTTGAATAAAAATTAAAGAAAATTTACGTGTTCTTCACATCAAAACTAATGTATTGCATATAAAGTTATTTTAAAAGTCATAAGCATAGATTAATATTATACGAGATACTCCACCCTGCTCTTAATATTTTGGCTAAAGAGAGTCTAACATTTTCAACAATTGGCTTTAGTCTTTCACATAATACGCTCGATTAGACCTTAAATGCGATGACTAAAACACTAATACCGCGATAGTTGGAACAAACACACGGATCATTCGTTTTGGATACCGGACTTAATACACTGAGACTCCAATCGTCAGGCATAGATTCCCCCAACCATATACAGCATATAAGTCGATGCATGTGGGCTAGCAGTCCTACGCCACCTGCCTTAAAAAGTTCTTCAAGGTTCGGCTTTATTATTCTTAAGCCGGGAGATTGCACTTCTAATCACGCCTTGGTTGGGGGGGGGGGAAGGGGGATTTAATCTACACTGTCTTCCACAATCATTACCTACTGATATTTAGTGGAAGAATCACAATGGAGTAGTGCTGAAAGGTGGTCTCTCCACATTTTAAGCACACACTGCTTATCAGTTACCAGATTCCCATTCTTATCCTTGCAAAAGGGCAACCCATTATTCGGAGCGTTATTCGATCTTCTTACCCTCTGGAAAAATTTTCGGTATTCAATTATTCATCCTGCACAATTCGATCGTTTCACTCTCCCACTGCCACTTTTTTCTCCTAAATAGTTGGTTTTCCTCCCTTCTCAGCCTTTTGTACTGCTCATTCGCAGCACGCGTTGTAACTGACTGTTTCGTTACCACACGTGCAGCGTCTTTTTCATCAGTTGCAATGCGATATTATTCGTCGTACCATGGCTTATCCTTCTGCGGTTTTTGATAGCCAAGTTCAATCCTTGCAGCGGTTTCCAAACAATGGGGGATGTGCTTTCACTGCGCATCTGGGTCTTCGGGAGGCGGGGTATTCTGCTCTAGCAGGAGAGAGAGTTTCTGTCGATGGGACATTGATATCTCCGGTATTTGTAGCTTGTCAATATCCAGCTTTTCCTGTGTTCAGCTTCGTACGTTTCTCAGCTTCGTACGTTCTTGCGCGAACTTTCGCAGCCACCAGGTAATGATTCGAGTCGATATTGGCACCTCGTGTCACACATACATCCATTGCACTAGAAGAGTGCCTGCCATCTATTACCAAGTGATCAATCTGGTTCTTCGTTCTCTGATCAGGAGATATCCAGGTCTCCTTATGTATGTCCTTATGCTGGAATCCTATGCTACTAACAGCGTCGAAGTCTATCAGTCTTATTCCATTATCGGAGGTGCTATTATGTAGACTGTGATTACCGATGGTTGGTCGAAAGATGCTTTCCTTTCCCAATTTGGCATTAAAATCGACTAGAATAATATTAATGTCGTGATCAGAGTAGCGTTCATATACTTCCTCCAGATGCCCATAAAACTATTCTTTGACTTCATCGTCTTTATCCTCTGTCTGACACAAATTAACCAGATGTTGAAATATGTCGCTTTGATGCGAATCGTGGCTATGAGTTCACTCACTGTGTTGAACCTTTCGCTCATGGCAGCTGTAGTAAATATCGCAGTTTTTCTTTTTGGTGCAGCCATATCCTGTCCATCGCATTTCCTGGATAGCTGTGATGTCAGCTTTATATTTTTTGAGAACATCCTCCAGTTGGAAAGTGGCACACGTCCTGTATAGTTTTCGCACATTCCAGGTACATATCCTTGAATCGTGGTCCTTATAACGTTTGCGAGGGTCGTGAACAGTTAGGGGTTTTCTTCGTTTATAACGGTGGCGGGAGGCAAACCCAGCCCACCGTGGTTTGAATTTTACCTACCGCCAGGATGATTATGTTTCAGCCGCCCATTATGAATCAGACGCTGACCAGAATGCAGTGTGTCGAAACTGGATTTTGGTTTCTTTAATTTTGATCCACCGTTTACCAGTGGTATTGGCTCATCCGCCTTCAAAGGACTGACGAATATTTCCACCACTTCGAATAGCTTCAGTGACAGGGTCACCTAATAATCCTGAGGCGTATCAGTGATCGCATTATCAATCAAGCTGCTCATTCGTTTCGCCTTCTCACTTTAGCTAGCTAACGGAGGTTTCCGATAAAGCCATAGCCCAGGACATAATGCGTGGAAGTAGTGAGCTGCTCGGACTGCCCAATGAAGGAATCATTGCTGGCCACTCCAAAGTGAATGGCTATCAGAAACTTTCCACCTCTAAGTACAGTCCCATGTCGTCCAATTTTGGCGTGTTTTATTTAAAAAAGAAATTCTGCCGTCTTATTGAATCACCCTGTATGAGTATGAGTATCTATCTTCTTGGCGACCATAATATTGTTGGACGCCCCAACCCCATAACGGCCGTCGAATATTTTCCTTTTGTGTGACAAATCACAGGCATTTAATTGTCATTGGCAATGACTAAAAGTACAAATAATTCTGAGAATTCTCTTCTATTTTGATTGAGAGCCACCAATAAATTCGTTCATTTCCCAAAACACAAGTTCCGCATGCGACTGGCTGCACGTTTAACCGAGGGTGTCAAATGCCGTTAAAGCGCAGGCATTTAGATCATTATTATTAATTAATTGCGTGTTATAAATGCCATACAGTAACGGAACTGTCAGGTAACATGGCAACATATTGCCCTCAGTCCACGCTTTCCCTGGCATAGAAGTATACAGGTGCAAAGTATGACCGGGATGATTGTGTCCATAAGTCTAAACGTTTACCATGAAGCATTAAACTAAATAATAATGAATTATTTTTAGAGTGTGATATGTACATTAATGTCCAAATGATATGTTATGGAGACAGCTCCAAAAACTGCTGCAGTTCCCTAACGTACGACACAATTCTTCAGATTCCCAGAAGGTTTTCTGAAACATATCCTGTTTCAAATTCTTCCCCTTCCCTTAATTCAAATTACTCGCACACATAAGTATGTATTTGTTATTGACAACAACAAAATAACAGTGAAGATGTCCTCAACCCGAACGGTATTAGGCGGAATTGTAACAGAGTGAAATAAAGGGAATTGAGGCCGTTTAATGGTCAGACAATGTCTCACAAATAAACGGAAAACGCCGATGCGGTAAAACGAGAAAAACAGAAGGCATCACAAATCATTCCATTGGACACAACAAAACAACAGTTTGTTCCAACAATGACTATTCCCCACATGAGTGCGCGCAAAAGTGTATCGTCTCACCTTAAGCGCGCACTGGCATCTAAACTCTACCCGTGTACCTGTATGTGGCAACTACGACCGAAAGCAGAGAAAGGAGACAGTGCCCCGATTTCAATACAACGACATACGAGTACTCAGCGAATCTTTGCAACGCAATATTTTGCCCATTACCCAAAGCAAAAAAGTAGCCGCGAGTTGGAGCTGGTAGTCGTAGTATCCGTGTATCCGTGTGTGGATTCCCCGAACCGTGGCAAAGTAAATGTGCCATAAATAAATTATATCATGTCGCTTTCAGCACAACTCGACTGTGGTCCACAAACATTTGCCTATGGCTCCACTAAGAATGGTGGGTTTATGTCTTTTGGCACCACTTTGCATATCGCGTTTCACGGCTTCGATTTACTCCGTCCTCGAGTGCCTCAGGTAGGAATGATATGTATCGTATCCATATGTATACAGTTATATATGCATGTGTGTATATTAAGCTGTATCGAATAAGAAACCATTGCAACTACATAAATAGAAAAGCAAAACATCTCTACATGCATTGGCAAAAATATCGACACTCATCCAGGTGAAAAATATTGAAACAAAATTCGGGGCGATTCAGTTTTAATTCGTTCCACATATTTTCCACTTCTGAAGAAGGTCTTTTAAAGTTCTACGAAAAATGTATTATAATGTTGCTTAAACTTGTCCCGTCCTATTGCTTGATTGTAGATCACACTCGACAAAATATATTAGTAACAACAGCAAACAAGGCTGCTGAAACAGCAGACTATATCTGGTGAAAAATAGAAAGCAAATACGTTTGCTCTTAACGGTGCGTTTACACGGGACAATTTGAGACAAGTTAGTTGAGAATATGTATTAGTTGTCACAAAGAGAAAAATTGTTTGTGTGACGTACGCGTCCTGCAGTTATAAAGACAGTACAGTTTTAGGCAACCACCGACAGTGTCGTTTCGTTAAATTTCGTGCTCTGATTTTTTGATTCTTCGCTCTTTTGCCATTGTGTTTTGTCTTACTTCTCCAAATTACAATGGATCTGATGTACTGTGCAAAATTAGACATGTATTCATGTCTATATGTTTGTATTGTCAAACAATATTTCAATAAAAATTACCAAAATTTTCAAATACAATTTTCCCAATTTGTAAGGTAGTTTGCGATGTTTTGCTTTTTTCTGAAATTACTACGAAATGTCACTGATGGCTGAACTAGTAGAGGTTAACGCAGTAGGATTTGTTGTAATTGAGTGAACCAACAACAGGCTTTTACTTTTTGTTTCATGACCCTAACCGTCAAATTCAACACAGATCCATATGAACAAACACAGTAAACAAAAAAGTACAACAACAAAATACACTGAATTTAACAGATGGAGTCATAAGAAAGCAAAATCAGTTGTTCTAATGCGCCAACCTGTACTAGTTCAGCCATGATCTGACCGCTTATGTCAAATCTCTTGCCGAAGTTAAGTGCGGAACACAATTGCGACGTTTCGACGTACGGCGTCAAAAATGATACGCTGCCAAAAATAAAACACACATGTTGCTATGATCTCGCCCACAATTGACGATGACAACGTATTGGCGTTTTTGCGTCGTACGTTCAATTAGATCTATTTCTATTTTTTACGCCGTGTACGGCGTATAAGTTCGTATCTCACGTTTCAGACGGTTTGTTTATGTATGATAATAAAATGCAAATTTGGTGAAATTATTTATAAAACAAAACAATTGCTGATAAAACATGAGCGGAAATAATTTAAATGAAAAGATTATCGAGGAGGTAAGGAAATACACCTTCCTTTTCGACCTTTCCACGCCGGATTATATTAATGTAATAAAGAAGGACAAAACTTTAAATTTATAAAATGTAAACATATGTATGTTGACGTATAATACGTTGCTACGTTGTACGCCGCTATTGTGTCCATTGTGGACGTATGAACGTATTTTCACGACGTTTTACGCCCGCACGCCGTACGTTGTGCGTCGAAGCGTCGCAATTGTGTTCCGCACTAAACTGTCATTGAAAAATCAGAGACAGTGGCGAGGCATGTGAGAGAAGTGTAAGTGTGGTAGTAAAAATGTGTGAATGTTTTTCTACTGTCGGAGCACAACTGTCCCGTGTAAACGCCTGGTAAGCAACTGCCGGCAGTGTCGTTCCGTGTGAATTCAATATCATTTACCAAACAATACAAACAACCAGTATATAAATGTCAGTCTGGTGAACCAATTTAAACATACCCTCACCCTAAGTCATTCATTGCGTCCGAGTTCGATTAAAAAAACACATATATTCACCTTATTCACCAATTGCAGATTGACGTTGCGCTAACTATTATTTAATACCCAACTTAGTTAGGATCCTAAGTATTTTTGTGGCTACCAAACAACTGTGCAATATGGGAGGTACAAAACTGGGAATGACGAAGTTGTTCATTTTTTATTACACAGAAGCGTTTGCCAAAATATCCCAATTGAATTAGGACTATAGTGTTTTTGGGGATTTATCGTGACCACAAGCCAATTTGCGGTCCAGCATTTGTATGGGAGGTACAAAAATGGGCGTGTCTAAGTTACCCACTTATAATTACACAGCAGCTCTTGGCAAAGTATTTCCCAATACCAAATTGTATCCAGATCGGTTGCGGTTTACGTGAGATATCGTATTGATCTACAACTTTTGTATGGGAGGTATAAACTTGGGCGTGGCAAAATAGTACATTATTAATTCATATAGATCAGTTGTGGTTTACAGGAGATATCGTGTGGATCAACCCGACAGCCGCCCTACTTCTGGAAGCAAAGTACCCGAATGGGAGTGGGGAAATCAATAATTTTACAGTAGCATTTGACTAAATATTGTGTGATTGGTTGGGTTTTACGGGATTTAACTTATCAACACAACTTTTGTATGGGAGATACCAAAATGGGTGTGGCAAAAATCGCCCTTGGTTTAGTGGGCGGTTCGTATTGGATGAAATGAACCCTAATACCTAATTTTTTCAATAATTAGACAAAGCAAACAATACTGAGCCAACTCAAATCCAGGAGCAAGCGCTAATTCCAGTTTGTATGTTTCTGTTTGTTCCTTCTATTCATTCACAGCTAATAAGTAGCAAGAAGTGTTTCCTGTTAAAATCAAAATACATCAGAAAATACAAAAGAACTTCGTTCAACTTGATTCTATACATTTTGACAGTTCATCAGCGGCATTTGCTACTAGTCTTTGGTGCTCAAATATTATAACTTTCCCAATCAATTAAATTTTTCTTATTTTCTCCTTGAGAAGGTATCAAAGGAATTTCAACTATCTTGTAGAACTTCGAAACACCAATTTCGCAGCTGCAGTTTTATTTATTTTTTATCTTTCGATACACTCTAATTTTCACATGCATGCACTCTATTGTTTTGTGCTTTTGTAATCGGCTTCCAGAGTGACATGGAATTCCGCCATGCCGACATTTCGATTTACTTGAGTTCTTTTGGTCGTCCTGTCCATTTGGAACGGTTCTTCATTTGGACTGTGAGTATGTGTGTATTTATCGAATTCAGTTTGTTATTGTCACAAAAAGCGGCAGACAAAGATTTAGTTGATTTGTTTGGTCTTGTGCTCTTGTACTTCCCAATGGTCGAGGTCTTTGTCGCGGTAAACTAGGAACTGTAATGAAGCCATCTCCAAGGATCGCACTTGTATTTATTTCTATATACCGGAGGATAAAGATGTTGGAGACTTGATAACAATGGAGTAGAGGTAAATTAAGCTTGTCATTACTATTTGAAAATGTTCTACCGAAATTTTTGACTTGGCAAAAGATTACTCATTATAGAATGAGTTGTCAATCTTCAAAAAAATACATTCGACCGAAACACGTTATGTCCTTATACCAGAAATTCAACTTCCGACTTAGAGCTATATTCACATGTGTTCTTCCCAATTTCAGACCCAAAACTTCAAAATAAGAACAAAGTATTAATAACAATGTTTTGTTTGATTCATAAATAATACTTTTTTCCAATTTGGAATGATAAATCATAATTTAACTTAGTAATTTCAATTCGTAAGAGAAACACAAATTTTATTTATATTTTTATTGATTTTAATGAAAAATCTCAAATAATTGTTTAACTTTCTGTGTTTGAAATAAATAATTTCAATTACACTTGCATTTTTCCAATTTGAAATGTAAAAATTTTGAATTTTACCATTTTTAAATGGAAAATTTCAATTTCGTTTGAACAAAGCTGATTATATTTATAAACATGTTTTCATATTGTTACGATAAATGATTTGCATGTTTGGCTTAACTAAATTTATGTCAAAATAACAATAGAATGTCAACAAACAATTTGTGGTGTACATATGTATATATATTACATAGGGTGTTGAAAACCGAAAACCCGTTAAAACCGGTTTACCTGTTTCATTACCACTAACATTTTGCCAGCTATTTAAAAAACGTATTTTTCGCAGCGGCCGTCGGTGGTGCAATGGCTAATGTGCGCGGCTCTTGTGCATGACAACGTGGGTTTGATCCCTGCTCTGACCATCTTACCACCTTACATTTCCTTACATTTCCTAGTGATAGCGACACTATCAAGTACTTAGCCATGAACAAGCTTATTAAAATACCGTTCGAAACCAGTGTAAAACTGTAGGTCCCAATCAGTGAGTGAAAAATTAGAAAACGCAAAGCTCACTGGTTGAGAGAAGCTCTCGAAAATCCCATTCTTGGGATGTAATGGGAAACGGTTTCTTTTCGCATAAACGAATAGCGGATTTTTCACGTCCGTTTACCGGTGTTCAAGCTCAAATTTCTATTACCATTAAAGATTTAAAAATGTTTAAAATCTATTAAGTTTAATTCAATTCAGTCCAATACAATTCAATTCAATGCAAACCAATCCAATCTAAACCATTTCATTCACTTCATTTCACCCCAATTCAGTTGAATTTAATTCAATTCAATTTAATTTAATTCAGTTCAATTTATTTCAATTCAATACAATTCAATACAATTCAATACAATTCAATACAATTCAATACAATTCAATTCAATTCAATTCAATTCAGTTCAATTCAACTCAATCCAATCCAAATCCAACCGTAAACCAGTTTTCCAAACAGGAATTAATGTTGCATATTGCTTGAATCCCTAAAGTATGCTGTTGCTGAAAGTTGTAAAAATACCCCATACCAACTCACCACGAATATTTGATAATATCGCAAGAACAGTCCCAACTAAACTAGATCGGATGGCGGCTCACTACTAACCATTAAGTCAATATCAAATTTTGCCAAACAATCGAGAACAAACAGAGTTACAAGGAGAGAGTTCTGGAAACGTCTGATATAGTATAAATATCTATTTTTTTTGCGAAACTGGAGTCAGCTTCATTTGGGACTGAAATCCTCGAGTAATAGTATTATATGTTTTTTTATTTGACTTCTTTTTAATTAAATTTAGATTTCTGTCATTTTGTTTGCGTTCGTTTGAGTTACTGGAATTGGCTGGTAGTCGATGGTTTTTCCAATTTTTGTATTCTTTCCAAATAATAAGTTTTCTCAAGGTCCTCCACATAGGCGCTTGTTTCAGTGGAGATCTTTTTATTCGACCCAAATCTCTTACCGCCGATTCAATACTTCTAGGGATGTGCGATTAATTGAATAATCAGATAACCTGATTAATCGACACCCTAATAATTCGAATATTTGATTAATCATACATTTTGATTACTCATATTTACGATTAAACTTAATTTTGATTGATCAATATTCATGATTATTCAATTGATTAATATAAAAATTTATTGATAAAATATTTGAATAATTGATCAATAAATGTTTCTAGTTTTTCCAGTTTGAAATTTGTCAACAACCTTCTTTACTAAAATGCTTCCTTTTGTTCGTATAGTACATATTTGTATGTTTTCCAAAAAGTATTTGAATGATGAATAAAATTATTAAAAATTAATTATTTAATATTCAACTTAATTGATAAATCAGAATTTTTAATTATTCGACTAAGTGATTAATCACGATATCGATTAATCAAAATTTGAATTAATAAGTTAATCGCACATCCCTAATAAAGACAATAAATTTTCTTCAGATTTGGAAATAGAAAGTAGTCACTGGGGGCTAAGTTCAGAGAATATAACGGGTGAGATACTAATTCGTTGCCCAATTTCGTAACTACACGTCACTGCGCCGGTGCTTTGTCATGGTGGAAGAGTAATTTTTCTTTGCTAAATGCAGTCATTTTTGCTTCAAAACAATGTCGAATCTGTCCAACAGCTATAAATATGAGCTTGTTCGCCGACCGACCAACCTTGGCCTTCTTTGGTACATGTTCACCCGAAGAAGTCCACTGTGTTGACTGTTCCTTGACTTGTTGCGATGGATCCATATTTCGATCACGGTTACGAAACGGATTGCTGTTCAACATCGCTAAAAACTCCTTTGAAGTGGTCACATACTTTTACTTTTATTGACTATATTACAATCTCATGAGGTCAGACGTCTTACACATATTAATTAAACAAACAAATTAAACAAATTTCAACATATTCTTCCAACTGGCTCTATCCTTCGCCTTTTCTCGCCAGTTGGTAACACCAAGGATACGGAGGGATTCTTCTGCCTGGTCTTTCCAGCGGAGTCTTGGTCGTCCTCTTTTCCTGCTTCCATCGGGTACGTTATCAAAAATCTTTCGCGTTGGCTCATCTTCATCCATTCTGATAACATGGCCTAGCCAACGCAATTGGCACACTTTGATTCGTCTAGCTATGTCCACGTCAGAATAGAGATTATATAGCTCTGCGTTCCAGCGACGTCGGTACTCGCCGTTTTCCCTAACAGGACCATATATTTTACGGAGAATTTTTCTCTCGAAAACTCCCAGGTGTTTTTCATCCGCTTGCGATATGACCCAAGTTTCGGAGCCATATGTCAAGACAGGTAAAATGAGAGTCTGATATAGCTGGACTTTTGTCCGTCGAGAGAGGACTTTGTTCCTAAACTACTTGCTGAGCGCGAAATAGCATCTAATTGCAAGCACAATTCTCCTATCTATCTCCAGGCTGACTTTGTTGTCCTTGTTCACGGCGGATCCAAGGCAGACAAATTCATCTACCACTTCAAAATTAAATCGGTTGTCAACGTCCAAGTGCGGACCAAGTGCGGAGGTTTCTCTAGTCGTTGACACCATCAATTTTGTCTTGTCCTCATTAACAGCAAGACCCACCTTCGCTGATTCCTTTTCAATTCTTGAAAATACTGCAGTAACCTCTCGCAAATTTCGCCCAATGATGTCTATGTCGTCAGCATACGCCAGCAACATATGGCTTTTCGTGTTAATGGTCTTGTTCGTATTTACTGCAGCCTTTCTCATTATTATCTCCATTAAGATGTTGAAGAGATTGCACGAAAGTGTGTCTCCTTGTCTAAGTCCTCGCTTGGTACAGAATGGTTCAGTGAAGTCTTTCCCCACTTTCACTGCTGATTTGGTGTTGGTCAGCGTCATTCTACAGAGGCGGATTAGTTTTGCCGGAATACCAAGTTCAGACATAGCTTCGTACAGTTTTCCCCGTATGGGTCACATGGTTGCGCTTATTGTCGAATGTTTAGATTCCAACCGCCTCAGCCACGCACTTTCATTCTCCAAAAGACCAATATCAATATCATGGGTTTTATCAACGATTTTTGGCATGACGACCTCTTTTAATGCCTGATGAGCACACGCAATTCAGCTTTTCCCATCTTGGTCGAAATTCACGATATTGTTGGCAGTGAAATGACGCAGCTTGCTTAAAATTGTACTATAGTCCATTAACAGATGGTTACTGGGGCAGAGTTGATTTTTAATGAACTACGAGAGAAATTCAAAATGTTACTGAGCTTTCAAACCGTCTCGCACTCATGCACCAATCAAAAAAGACTAACAATTGATAAAATCCTAGTTTTGAAATACAATTTGTAAAATGGACAGAGCCAGTATAGATGTTAACAGCACGAATAGTTTTATTCAACCAACGCCTTTTATATGGTAACGCAACCTGTTTATAACACGACAAAAATATTTATAATTAAATCCGGCAGTACCAAACTTGGGACGTACATTAAGGCGGTACGAACTAAGTCCCCAATGAACCAAGTCCCCAAAACGAAAATGAACTAACCCCCCAAAATTGGGGATTTATTTCATAATGAAATAAATCCCCAATTTAGAAAATGAAATAAACCCCCAATAAAATGAAATAAATCCCCAAAATAAAAATTAACTAATCCCCACTTTCTGAAAAAGGCGCATAATATTCTTCAAAATATTTTTAATGCGCCTTTTACAGAAAATTTTTTTAATAACCTTTAGTGGGGATTTATTCCGTTCCTTGGAATTGGGGAGTTGGTTCATTGTGAACTAACTCCCTAAATTTGAAACTGAAAAAAATCCCCAAATAATGAACTAAGTCCCCAAAAAACGTTGTTGTTTCCTCCTGTATAAAATTTTGGGGAGTTAGTTCTTTTTCGTTTTGGGGACTTAGTTCATTGGGGACTTAGTTCATACCGCCGTACATTAATATGGGATTTTCAAAATCAGTCACCATTGGTCTAAGAAAATCCTACGTATCAAAATTTTGTAGAAATCGGTTGATATTTGCGACCTGTAGTTTATTACAAGAATTTATGCACAGATTATGCAGCTGGATCATTTTAGGGTTGTCGGCGGCATTTTCAGAATTTTACCGGCGGCGCCTGACATCGCGGCGCGTATTCATCTAATTTGGAGCACAACTTATCGGCGCTCGAACATGTTTGGAAAAACCCGTAGTTTCTTATAGAAAACTTTGTTGTTAAATTTTCCTTTTTTCTTTGTTGTCAAATACTTCTTATAGAAATCTTTGTTGCCAAATGTTTTAGAAAACTTTCTTGCCAAAGGGCTCTTTCAGGAAACTTTATTGGCAAAAGGTTATTTTAGAAAACTTTATTGTCAAAGATTTCGTTTAGAAAATTTTCTTGTCAAAGAGTTCTTTTAGAAAGTTTGTAGACTAATGCTCTATTTTAGAAAACTTTCCTGTCCAAGTTTCTTTTTGGAATATTTGTAGTCAAAGTTTCGTATAGTAATATTTTTTGTAAAAGTTTTCTTATACAGATCTGCGTTTTTAAAGTTTTCCTATCGCAATTGTTGTTGTCAAACTTTTCTTATAAAAAGTTTTGTTTCAAAGCAATGTTTTCATTTTACTATGTTTAATACTATCTTTACTATACTTTACTACTATTACTATCAAAGTTTTCCTGTCATAAAATAATCAAAAATAATTTTGTCACCAAAGCAAACTTTTCCCTGCGTTTACACGAGACAAGAAAATGTATTAGTTGTCAAAGAAGAGAAACAATTATATAGACAATACACTCTTAAGCAACAACCGTCAGTATCGACTAGTGTGAATTCAATTTCATTTACAAAAATCTACCAATAAAAATATATTTTCCGATTATGTTTTGCTTCTTTTTCGCATTTTACAACGAAACTTCACCGAATTGACCGCTTACATTAAATCATTTGCCAAATTTACTGTCCTTGAAAAATCAGAGATAGTAACGAAGGCAATGAGAGTACTGTGAGTGCATTAGTAGTAATACGTTTGAACGTATTCTAATTGTCTCTGCAAAACGGTCTAGTGTAAACGCCAAGTTACCAACAGTTTCTTCCATAAGGTGCTGATACTAAAATTTGTTTTCTGTCCATATGATATACCGACATTTGATCCACCAGATGTATCCAAAAATAATATAATTTGTTATTTGTGGTTCGATGAAAATGGCTGCGACACGACAGCGACTCGAATCCACCGGCTCGAGATCGATCGGCATGTATCTCTGCCAGAGGGCACCTATGCCACTGATAATTGAAATGTTAGTTGGAATTTCATTGAGAATAGGGTAGATGGGAACTATGTGATAAGCAAGGTTCTAAATTAAGTTTGATGGTGGTTGCATCGAACGAAAACATTTATTTCAGTTTGTTTTATGACCTCCTACCCCAGAAAGTCTCCAACTACCTCGGTGACCACAAGAGAACACGAAACAGGTTATGGAAACTCTTATCTATTACTCTATGGTTTGCTTCGTGGAGTGGGTAGTATATTTAAGTGATAGTGGACCATCAATTAGTCCATCATATTGGTCTTCAATATTCTGAGCAATTGTATAAGGACAGGATGAAAATATGGACCTATAGTTGCGTCTGAAAGTGATAAATCCAAACATATGTATGTACTTATATTTATATAATATATGTATAAGTACACAACCCTGTGAGACCTTGATGATTGATAATCATTTTAACAATTTATAAAAAATTGTATTTAAAAGATTAAAGTTCATATTAAAAATGTATTAACTTGCAGCCTCGTAAAGAAGCAAGGAAAAATTTTCAGGTTGAAATGCTATTTATTTTAAAAAAAATTTAAAACTAAGAAAAAGTTTAAACAAACAGACCGACTAAAACTCCTGCAATGGTAATGATGAATTTTTGATCGTTTTTAATTTGTCGATGTACTGAATACATAGTTTTTGGCAAACATTTTCGAAGACAAGACCGAAAAGGACGGTTTTACCCTAATTCGGGTATGAGGAATCAAACTACATCATTAGTTTTTTGAGTTACAATTACGGTTTCATACAATTTTTTTTTTATTTTGACTTGACTTGAAAAAGCGTCTCAAAATACCGTTCGGAATCGGTGTAAAACTGTAGGTCCCAATTAGTGGGTGAAAACTGGAAAGCGCACAGCTCAGTGATTGTGAGAAGTTCTCCCCGGTCCCTTCATGGGATGTAATGGGAAACCATTTATTTATTAATGGAGTGGCTGATTTTTTGCTTTTCGATTTTGCCTCACTTTGACAGCCACTAACTTCTATTTGGTTGGTTGTACCGGTAAACTTTCTTTAACAATGTTGTTCCAAGCATTCTGGGCTTCAACTTTTGGTAACAAAGCTTACCTCTAAAACCAGGTTTTTGTGGGTCTTTAATTCAAAAAAGTAATTTTTCGACTTTCTTTGAGTTTTCCGTTCACAAATTGCCCGTAATCAGATTCTTTCGCCAAATAAGAGAAAGCCTTTCTCCATATAACTACATTTGTTTATTCGTCTTCATTTTCAATATCAAATTCCACTTAAATATCAATTTCACTTAATTTTAATTTTGTTTACACTGAAAAAATTGTTGGGATACAAACCACTTTGTTTAATTGAGTTTTGAACCAAAGAAAAAGATAAAAAAAACAAGTAAAATGGGTGAAAAAGGTACTCTCACGTACTTTTTTATGGGTTACGCAGAAAACAGTACAACGAACAAAAAAATACTAGTACTGTTGAAAACAGTACGTCAGGCAGGCCAACATATACATATTTTGTATTAAGCCCTAATTGTAACTCAAAAAACTAATGATGCAGTTCGATTTTTCGTACCTGAATTAGGCAAAACCGTCCTCTTCCGCCGTGTCTCATTTTTCGACTTCCACAGTGATATCAAAGCATGGAATAATAAGTTACATCCTTGCTCCAACCATAGAATATATACAAATATCCGAAGAAACCTGTTAATAATTACGGACTTTATTTTACTTACAAAAGTGCATAGGTTCACTTATGTAAAATACACTAATGTATTACATATGTAGCACAAATGAAGACAAAGTACACATTATGCGGTTTACACGCCTGCATTCAATCTACTCACTTCTCATTTGAATATCTTGCTCAAGGGAAAATTTACAATAATTTGAGTGAGTAACGTGAAGACGCATGAATCACCCGTTCATTCAATAGAATTCATGCAGCGCTCTAAAATAGACAGTCAAAATCAACTCTGAAAGTCAGTTAATTAGCAGCATTATCGCATAATATGCTTGCAACTGTGTGACATCAAAACGCACAATATTCAAAAGCGTTAATTAGTGAGTCTTGAATTTAAATTTATGTTTTGAATTAATACTGTTGTTTCTATCTTAAATGAAATGCTAGAGTTTTAGTGGAGATTTTTTTTAATTCAACTGACAAAAAAAAATTAAATTTTAATTTTTCTTTTAACAAATTGCAGTTGAAAATTTTGTAGTCCTTCGAAGTAGGTGCATTTGTAACGGCGCTTTACTCGTATCAGAATCTGAATCCACATGACCCTTTTCTGTTGTGATACATTAAAATAGAAAATGTGAGCCTTTCTTTGTTTGTTACTAACTTGGAGGAAGTAACTCAGACTAATATAGAAATTGGCAGCAGTTAACGAACCCATTAAACTAACAACGTCATTACATTGTCTGTATTTAAAAAAGCGATCAGATTTAGTGTCTTTTTTAAAAAACATGTCACATAAACTAAATTTTGTACACTAGGGTGTTCACTATATTACAGTTTATTTACTTTTATGGCCACCCTTTAAATTTGCTACTGTTTACTTGACAAAATATTATAAAAATCGAAATATCTTCATTAGTGTTTTGGATTTATGATCTCTGGTTTACTAATCTGTTATTTGTAAGATTTGAATGTTCCACAGTTTCGCCAAATTGCAAGGCGTCCGCCCGTCTCGTTTTCATGGTGATGCTATTCCTAACATAGGGTAAATCCGTATCTAAAGATAATATTTCTATCAGCATATTGATGACATTTAGCCTGGTGTGATATAAACGTTGGATGTTGGACATAATTGCTTTAATAATACCAGATAGAGGCAGCAATCAACAAGAAAATATTAACGGCATTTAGGGTTCTCCAATAAGGACTTGACAACTTTTTTTTAAATAAAACGCAAACCAGTAATTTCCTTTAAGGCTAAGAGATCATGTTTTCTTCGGTTAGTGAAAAATGTAAATGCCGCGGGTGGAATTCGAACTCACATTCGCTAGACGATCGTTTCGATGTTTGTGAAGCATCATCTTCAGCAGCGTCTAGCCCGTTAAGCCACTGCGGTGTGTATTTACACTAGTCACTAACCGAAGACATTTATTGTGCAGAGTGATTGTTTGTCGCTACTTACACATTGCTTTCCTACATACACGCACTGATGCCGAAGTTTTTTTGAAAGTTATATTTATAGAACGCACTATTCTAATTGTAGTTGTCTCGTTCTGTTTTGGTTTGGCCCTACCACATGTTTCAAGTTTAGTTGTCTTAGATCCTCGTTATTTTCAAAGTTGTAATTTCCTTTAAGGCTAAGAGATCATGAGATATTTCCAAAATTTTTTGATCGACTTGAAATACAATCAAAACATTTATGAATGGAACTCGACTTCGTTCATATGGTCGATACGTTGGACTCAATTTTCGGCGACTCGGTTGGCTCTAAGTTCTTCCAACGTCGTCGGCTTGTTGGCATAGACCAATGATTTGACGTAGCCCCAAAGAAAAAAGTCTAGAGGCGTTAAAGCTCACGAACGAGGCGGCCAATTGACTGGTCCATTTCTTGAGATAACACGCTAACCAAACTAACTCTTCAATAAATCGATTGTAACGTGTGCTGTGTGGCTTGTGGCACCGTCCTGTTGAAACCACATGTATTTTTTTCCAATTCGGGCCAAAAATAATCGGTAATCATGGCGTGATAACGATCGTCATTCACAGTAACGTGACAATCGTTATTGTCGACGAAAAAATATGGCCCAATGACGCCGCCGGCATGCAAACCGCACCAAACAGTTATTTTTTGTGGATGAAGTAGTGATTCATGAAGCACATGTGGATTTTCACCAAACCAATAACGCATATTTCGCTTATTGACGAACCCATTGCACAAAAAATAAGCTTCGTCACTGAAGATGATTTTGCGATGAAATTCATCACCTTGGCGCATCTTCTCCAGAGCCCAATCGGAGAACGTACGTCGCGTCAAATGGTCCATCGGCTTCAGTTCTTGAGTCAGCCTAATCATGTATGGGTGTAAACCAAGATCTTTACGCAAAATTCGCCATAAAGTGGTCTTGGCGATGCCCAATTCTTGAGAACGCCCCGGAATCGACTGATTTGGATCGTTTGCAACAGACGCCTGAACAGCAACGATATTTTCGTCACTTCGACCAACCCGTTGTCTCACTGGCACGGCAGCATCACACAATGAATATGTAGACTCAAATTTTTGCACTAAACTTGTTATTGCTTGCCTACTAGGGCGAGAATAATAACCAAAAATTGGAGGTAACGCTCTTAAAGTTGCGGTCACCGACTCCGAATTTCGGTAGTACAGTATTATAATTTGCATACGTTGTTCGTACGATGAAAATGTTGAGTTTACTGAAAAAAAGGAAAGTATCAATTGGATGATCAGTGAAATAGTGCGTTCACAAATTAAATTCAAAGTTATCAAGTACCTATTGGATACCCCATTAGTTTTGTGTGTTAAAATTATGTGTAACACAATAATTGTCAGAAATTTGCTGAGCGAAATGTTAAGTCTATATATATGAATTAGTCCATGGTTTCAATATCGAATATTTGTGAATATTTGTAAGTGAAATAATATAACTTTCGTATGTAATAATTTCAAGAGGCATCGTCGTGATTAAAAAAACTAACCTCGTTCAATTGTCAGTAATCAAGACAACGCTAAAATTGTAATTATAAATAATATATATGCATGATTAACAATACGAATCACGTTCAAAATTTTATTCCGATCCGAAATTGTTTTTCCCCGTGCATTACGTTCAAATTTCTGATCGACATACTAGTTGGAATTTTCATGCAGGATAGAATGTTAATGAGAAGGCATGATAGGCGAGTTGAAAAACTGACTTGAATGTTAAATATAAGCGTGAAATGTTTTAAGCTAACATTGGAATCAGAACGGGCATCTCTGCTATGTTAAATCAACATTTGAATGTTAATGATGAATATTGGTAGTCAGATTTGTAAAGTATAATGTTAATGACATGACGATAAATACATCGTGTACGATATGTTAGATGAAAACTACGATATACGAATTCACCACGAACGTTTGATAAATTGACTAAGGTACTTTTAGAGGAATCGAGGAATAGATAGCGCTAATGTGAAATGGTTTAGGAAATGTTGGAATAAATGTTGCTATATAGTCTGGAACAGTTGTGTATTGTTATGTCGTGTACAGTACAAACTATTGTCATATTTTTAATAAAAAATAGCATTGTTTTGTTGACGATAAATACAACAAAGCTAAAAGGATAAATCTTAAATTCGTAACAATACCAATGGGGTAAACGTGACCAGTAATTTCTGAGAAGTATAAAATAGAACTAAGAAAATATTCCTTAGAATCCAATCTATATAGAGATTCGTATTTAATTCTTGTGGTATTATAATTTTCATATTTGGAAAATTGACCAGTTAAGATTTATAATAAATAATCTCTTCAGGACAAATCTGTGGTGACAAGGCATAGCAGCATAACTCGAGTTATGCTCAAATTAAATTTTTCGAGAATCGAGCTGTATATATCGTACTGCACACTACGTAATCCAAATATGAATAATCCAATTTGTAGTTCCCAAGATATTGGAAAAGATTTATTAGCAAATCTCGATCAATCACTGTATTACAAATGAAATTTGAACCCTTAAAACGCTCTCCTAAAAAATTGCAAAAATAGAAATATGCTGTTATGCCTTGTGACCACAGAAATATACCCTTAAAATCCATTCATTTCTGCAGGATACATTCAGGGTAATATTTGCAAATTCAGGATCTTGACAGTTATACCCTGACAAAACTAACTGTTTGAAAAGAGGTTGGGGCAAATGTAACTTCGGCAGTTGACACTGAATTGTGGTTACCAAATCCGAATTGAGGTTGTCAAGACTGAATTTAGTCCGCACAACTTAAATACGGTTGAAACCACTGACCTCTATAGATTGGGCATCAGAGAAATGCCTGAAGGCGGCATTTTGTCGCCTCTGTTATGGAATTCTGATTTCTCTGGAGAATGTGTGTGTTAGAGGGAAGATTTCAAGTACTCTTAGGAACATTCTGGGTGTAGATTTTAGAAGGAAGATTCCAATTAGTCTTAGGAACATCCTGCAACAGACCCTTCTTACCACCGCAAAACGGGCTTCGGATAATGGTATTGGGGTGAATCCAACCAAGACGGAACTGGTTATTTATAGCAGGTTCTAAATGTTCTACCTGTCTCCGTACGGAGTATTCAAATTCCCGTCTCTGAAAGGGAAAAAATATTTTGGTATTTATCTCCACAGGAAGTGAACCTTCAAACCCAACATTCTGGAAAGAGCCAAAATGGGAGTGATAACGCTAATACTTATAGAAGGGCAATAGGAAATCGCTGGGGTCTGAACACGGGTATAGGTCATTGCATGTGTACGACAGTAGTTAATCCGATATTTACACCGGTTTACACCGGTTCCGAACGGTATTTTTCATGGCTAAGTACTTGATAGTGTTGCCATCAGTAAGTGCGCAGTGATTGAACCCACTTTCTCACGTACAAGAGCTGCGCATACTAACCATTGCACCATCGGCGGCTATGTCAGATTACATTTAACACCACGGTGCATTGTAGCTAGGAAGCATGCCACGGCTACTGCTGTTAGACTTAGGTAATTGTCACTTTGGCCGGGAAATGGCTTTGGACACAGTGTCATTCTCAACACAATGCCTGACCATCCAGGTATTGTCGATTACACTTTGGCCGAAACACTCTTTGACAAGGAGAACCACACTCCTATATCCGTTAGATCAGAATGGAATGGTTTTATCCCTTGATATAGGAGATTCGTGAATTCTATACAGATGTTTCAAAACTTGACGGTAAAGAAGGCTTTGGTGTAGTTCCTATGGCTATCTAGGCTATACATTGCGAAAAGACTGCCTGATCACTATAGTGTCTAGCAGGCAGAAATCTTAGCTATTAGGGAAGTTGCGGAAAAAATAATGTTCTGACTGAGGCTGTAATCAATATTTTCTCTGATAGTCAAGCTACCATCAAGTCCCTGGAAACTGTATGTAGGGAACTGTGGACATGCCGAGCTGATATGTCCCCGCCTAGACTTAAACGCACTAAAGCTCTGATGTTGTTATCGATACCGGACGTTTCACTTATCGTGTCTGTCATGACGGGCCACTGTCTCATTGGACGACACGCAGAGAGACTGAAAGTCTTGAGATATTAAATTTGCAGAAGCTGCTGTGACGAAGAGGAAGTGAACTCAATAGGACACCTTCTGTGTTTGTGCCCCGCTTTTCCAGAAGGCGGCAGGCTCAGACGGTTTCGATAAAACATCTGTTCGACTTGGAACTTGGAGTACTATACCATTTCCAATTGAAATTTGAAAAATATCAACTGAAATTTTAAAAATTCTATTTGAAATTTGAAATACATAAATGAAATTTGAAATACATAAATTGAAATTTGAATACATAAATTGAAATTTGAAAAACATCAATTGAAATTTAAAATACATCAATTGAAATATGAAACACATCAATTGAAATTTAAAAGACATCAATTGAAATTTAAAATACATCAATTGAAATTTGAAACACATCAATTGAAATTTAAAACACATCAATTGAAATTTCAAATACATCAATTGAAACTTGAAAGACATCAATTGAAATTTAAAACACATCAATTGAAATTTAAAAGATATCAATTGAAATTTAAAAATCTAATACATAAAATCGGTTAATAATTTTTAAATTTCAAGTGATGAATTTTGATATCTTTCAAATTTCAATTGATGTCTTTCAAATTTCAATTGATGTCTTTCAAATTTCAATTGATGTGTTTTAAATTTCATTTGATGTCTTTCAAATTTCAATTGATATCTTTCAAATTTCAATTGATGTTTTTTAAATTTCAATTGATGTATTTCAAATTTCAAATAGAATTTTTAAATTTCAATTGATGTATTTCAAACTTCAAATATAATTTTCAAATTTCAATTGATATTTTTCAAAATTAATTTGTTATTTTTCAATTGGAAATGGTGTAGTAGACAAGCGAGTGTAATAAAAGAGTAAGCGATAAGTGACTGGAAATAAACCATGTTTTAAACACATTTAAATGACATATATGATCGTTTGACTGATGATAATGAATTTTAAATTACGTTTGATTAATGATAATGTCTTTTAAATTATCTTTGATGTTTGTTTTGCCATTTAACCGTAGAACTCTATGAGAACTCCAACTATTCCAGTGACTTTCAAAGGTTTCCGGTCCCTGATAAAAAGCTGTTACACACTCTTGGTATATTGGCTACACTAGGCTTACATCTCTTTGGGGAATTAGCAAATCTGGCTGATGTTAGCATCCGCCAACTCTTGAGCTTTTTGAACCAATCATAATGGTTCTATGGGAGGAACTGGGAAAATCTCAATCTTTCTTATGTCCAAGAGTCGCGCACACTAACACTGCACCACCGACGACGTGTGGACGCTTACTTACTTCAGATATAGGTCAAAATTTCAAAACTTAACCTTCACTTAAAAGTTTAAACCTTTTGGATTTATATTAAATTTAGCGACTGAGGGCAGATTCCAACAATTCTAAAATCGAAAAATATATTGTGCATCCTAATGTTTACAGCCACACGTTTGGTTATACATATACGAGTATATACTCGCATTAGTTAGAAGTAATGAAAATAGAGAAGTTCAGGAATGAAAAGTTAGTCATAACAGAATAATAAACCCACTCGACTATTTAGCGATGCAGACCGACAGGAGCATCGCCTGATGAGAGATATCACATCTCAGCTCATTTGCGAAAAGGATAAATATGTATACTCGTATATGTATATGCATGGGTGTACGTGCATGTGCCTGTGTACATGTACATGGACGTGGACGTGGACTCATTTAGTTGGAGGGATGACGAGAATGAAAGCGAAAGCGGAAAGGGCGTATTTATATGAGATGAAACAAACAGAACACACAACAATCCAATAATGAATTCATTCAGTCATTTTTCCAAGCTGCACACCCAGAACGAATTATGCATTCCGAGCATGTTTTATATGAAAAAGAAGGAAATTTTACTTGCGGACAACAGTGGTTCAAACGGAGAATTTTTTGGCAGCATTCCAAACAACATGCGCTACTTGCAATTTGTGTCAATCTTCCGACACTGGATGGTTCATTAAGCTTTTGCAACAACTGTTTATAATCCACGAATTAATACATCTCGTTCAGTTTCCCAATCGATATAGCCAGCATGTCCACTGTGCGTTCATCCAGATTTTTGATGTGAAACTCATATTCCACCACGTACACAATATACATATGTATGATTGTCAGTCGAGTCAGTTTGTATGCAGAAGTTCTTCATCATCAACACTTGGAGACATAGATGTCAGAAAGGATTTATTTATTTCGAACTAACCCCCGCAACGTGGGATACGGATACAACGCTTTCTTCCATTCTAACAAGAACATTGTCAGCTACTAAAAACGTGGAAGGGAAGCGAAATTCTAATTTTTTTCCTTACTTTCTTTCTGCCTTTGCTGGAGAAATTCAACCGTGGCCAAATTTTTCTTCTTTTTTTTTTTTTGCTTCAACATCCAATCATCCTCCGAACAAAATCTAAGCAGAAAAGGATGTTGGATGAAGAAAATGAAGGGAAAATCATTTCGTTTTGTTGAGCAAACACAAACGTGTTTAGCATGGCTAATATGGGCAAATATTTATATTGGTTTTGGTAGCAAACGATGTCATATTCATCAGCCACAAAAATGCGACTGCCAAAGGTGGACGTGATCCACCGGCGGCATATGCAGGATCTTTAAGCATATTTACCTTTACCAATGCCCTCGCAGCACTCATCGCATCCAAGGCGGCCATGGGTGGGGGTCAAAACACGCATGTCATGTGCTGTGACAACTGCAATATCTTCGAAGCGACCACGTCCAAGCGTCTAGCGGCCACATAACTAACTATCGGGATCAACGACAAACTTTTGTAAACAAGTAAGGGATATGGACGGATGGGATTACAAATAGTTCATATGTTGATGTATTCATTAAACTCCAAGGGCTTCCAACGTGTTTCGAATGCGTTAAATACCTAATGACTAGTGATTAAACTGTCATTGTGGTATCTAAGGTTGATCAACTTTAATGACGGACATAGAGTGAAATAAAAGTGTTTGTTTCTGAGTTACACTAGTGTTCAAATTTATCTTATCGATAAACCAGTCGATTACAGACTTTTAAAGTATTTCTAATTATCTTCTAAATAATGTTTTATTTATAGTCAATAAATCCATAGTCTTTATAAATTGCGACTGCCACAATAAAAGTCTCCTTATTTACACGTTATATCTTTAATCCCCCTTCACAATTTACGTTTAGTAACCACGTGAGCGCGCCTGTTGTACATGAGATCCTGGGTGCGATCCCTGCTCTGACCACCTTAAATTTCTTTCGACGGCAGTCATCTCGCTTAGTGACGGTGTCACTATCTAGTATTTAGCCACAAAGAGCTTCTCAAAATACCGTTCGGAATAGGTGCAAAAACTGTAGGTTCCAATCAGTGACTATAAAAACCTAGAAAGTGCACAGCTCACTGGTTGTGAGAAGCTCTCCCCGATTCCTTCATGGGAAACCATTTATTTATAATAACAGCTTTGAGCACTACTACTCGACAGAATGTACGATGTAACACCATCTAAAATAAAAAAAATAAATGGTTTCCCATTACATCCCATGAAGAGACCGGGGAGAACTTCTCACAATCACTGAGCTGTGCGCTTTCCAGTTTTCACTCACTGATTGGGACCTACAGTTTTACACCGATTCCGAACGGTATTTTGAGAAGCTTTTTCATGGCTATATACTCGATAGTGTCGCCGTCACTATGCGAGGTGACCGCCGCCGAAAGAAATTTTAAGGTGGTCAGAGCAGGGTTTGAACCCAAGATCTCATGTTCAAGAGCCGCGCACACTAACCATTGCACCACCGACGGCCACCATCTACATTCTTCTAATATAATCCAGCTACTTTCAGTCTTTCTATAATTAGCTATTTCTTCAACCTTTCCCTTCTATGTTGAAAACGTGACATTTGTTACTGCATAAAAGTATGCTAAATTTTCACTACTAAAAATTTTTAGCTCGCTAGCCTCAAACCAAAGTTCATCATATCGGCTCACGGTGCAAAAATGTCGACATGTCAGTACTTGGCCCGCGAGTTAACTCTCAACTGTGGTTTCCGACTCACGACACAAATTTCTCAAACTTTCGTTCAATGCTGCTTTCGATTGCGGAAACTACACAGTAAAGAAGATAAGCAAAAGCAAAGTAAGTACAATCAACAACTGACTGCTTACAGCAACAGCAATTCTCTGAAAAGCACTTGCTTCGTTTGATTGCGTAAGCCAAGGCCAACTGCACAATTGGATGTAGCAAATGGTTTCCTTTCCCTTTTTGGTATTTGATCTGTTTTTGCTGGTTTCTCATAGCCATAGAGTAATAACGTCTAGAAGTTTGGTCTGGTTGCATATGAACTTTGTATGTTGGAAGTACTGCTTTAATACTACCAGATATAGGCAATGGCTCAAAACAACCAACAAAAAACCAGCAACAGCATTTCGTTTTGTGCGTTAACATATTTGTGTAAATACACCTCAAATATATACCAACTATGAAAGGCAACCAAAATGTCAAAAATAGCTTTAAATTTCACAGTTCTTCAAGAAACAGTCAACAGTTTTTGTAATTGCACCTGAGTCAATTACTGTGGACTTTTTTCTTATCGTTTATTGTTAGTACTACACATTTGTGATTTAACACACAAAACGTAATGCCGTTGTTGTTTTCTTGTTGGTTGTTTTGAACCATTGCCTCTACCTGGTATTATTAAAGTAATGCTTTTCAACATGCAACGTCCATATGCAACCAAGCCTAAACTCATAATTTACGAACAGAAGTGGTTTGGTATAGAATTACTCGATGGTATCGACATTTTTTGAATTTGCATTGGGAGAGGTAATTCAAATAAAACTACAAATTATAATTTTCATATAATTAATTTGTCCCATGTAGGATGGCGACGTAAGTGGATCCACCAAGCGTTGGTAAAAAACCTACCAAGTATATCACCGTCCGACAGTCCATATTACACTTGAACCGGATGATATACGTCTGAAACTATAGGTAAAATGGAGTTAATTTGCGCTTTCAGTTTTTCATTTTCTCAACCTGTTGCCCCATAAAAGGACTAAAAATTTTCAAGGTATAACATTTTTCAAAAAAAAAATTTAAATACTTATTCGCACCCTACGATACCGATTTAGGTCTCAAATTAAAGAAGAGAATTATGGCTATTTTTATTATTATTTTATTTATAGCATTCCAGGATAAAAAAGACTTAACAAATGTCATTGAAAAATTAAATCCTTTAAAATCCTTTGAAGATCTTTAATAACTTATTAGAAAAAAATATATGTTAATAGCCTGTACATAGTGTAAGACTCCCTAAAATTTCAATATTCTAGCGTTGTTAGTTAATTTTTAATAAAAGTTTACATAAAACTCTTCCAGCAAAAAAAAGTACTTTATTATATGGAACAGAGTATAAATTTTTTTTAAAAAAGGAGTTACACTAGAACCAGATGATATAAGAGTGGAACTATAAGCTAATCGGACTAAAATGGCATTTTCAGTTTTTCATTTCGTCATCCTGTTGCCCCTTAAAATGACTACAAAGCTTCAAAGGATAACATTAAAAACAAAATGTAAATACTTATTCTCACTGTCGATTTTCAATTTTTCGTAAAACAAAAAAGTGGTTAAAAGCGAGTAAACGTATTATGGAGTGCCCACATCGGAACAGGATTACGAAATGAAAAACTGAAAATGCAATTTTAGTCCGATTAGCTTATAGTTTCACTCTTATATCATCTGGTTCAAGTGTGACGCCTTTTTTCAAAAAAGTGTATACTCTGTTCCATATAATAAAGTACTTTTTTTGCTGGAAGAGTTTTATGTAAACTTTTATTAAAAATTAACTAATAACGCTAGAATGTTGAAATTTTGGGGAGTATGTATTACACTATATACAGGATATTAACATATACTTTTTTCGACTAAATTGTTGGAGATTTTCAAAGGATTTTAAAGGATATAATTTCCCAAGGACATTTTTTTAGTCTTTTTTATCCTGGAACGGTATAAATAGAAAATAATGAAAATAGCCATAATTCTCTTCTTTAAGTTGACACCCATATTGGTATCGTAGATTGCGAATAAGAATTTAACCTTTTTTAACTTTTTTTTTAAATTGTCGTACGGTGTATTAATCGACTAATTTCTGAATCATACTGGTAAGAATGGTCCTTTTTCGTGATATTTTATTTACCGTTAACAAAACGAGGTTACTCGTATTTATAATTTACGATAATGATAATAGTACTATTTATTTACGCGGTTCAAGAAGTTGACACTTCACAATTACTCGACATTCAACACTTTTACTATGACTGGACGTTATGCGCCTTCGAGCGTTTCAAAACAAACTCACTTGAAATGTGACACCAGTTTCTCCCAGAACATCTTGTATTTTCCAGAATTCATTATAAGAAATTTAAGGTGGTCAGAGCAGGGATCGAACCCACGTTCTCATGCACAAGAGCCGCGCACACTAGCCATTGTACATCGTGTCAAATTTCGAATATTAAGCTTGTGTAAATAATTTAACGGGAGATAAACCAGGGCTAAAAAGTTCAATTAATAAATTCGTAACAGTACGTATCCATTTAACGGGTTTTTCAATAAGAGCGCTACAAAAGTTTTTTGTAAATAATACAAACCCGGTTTTAGACACCAATGAAATTCTTTATTCCTGTGAAAGTACGTTCGATGCCATTATATATGGAACTCGATTTCTTTTGCATGGCCACCACGGGCACGCTTGCAGAAGTCCTGACGCTGAAGCCAATTTTCGACGGTTTTCAAGCATAAATCGGCCGATACTGCTGCAATTTCACGTTCGATATTCGTACCAAGTTCATCAATCGTCGCTGGCTTGTTGACATAGACCATAGACTTGACGCAGCCCCACGGGAAATAATCTAACGGCGTCAAATCGCACGACCGATTCGGCCAATCGACTTTGCCATTTCGTGAGATAACACGTTCACCAATCTTGGTTTCTAATAAATTGATTGTGGTATTCGCTGTGTGGCTTGTGGCGCCGTCCTGTTGGAACCACATGTCCTCCAAGTCCATATTATCCAATTGGGGCCAAAAATATTCGGTTATCATTGAACGGTAGCGATTCGCATTCACAGTAATGTGCCGGTCTTGATCATCACGGAAGAAGTACGGCCCAATGACGCCGCCGGCCCATAAACCGCACCAAACCGTAATTTTTTCGGGATTCAATGATGGCTCATGGATTACGTGTGGATTGCTGTCTGACCAGTAACGCATATTTTGCTTATTGATGAAGCCATTCAGCCAGAAATGAGCCTCAACGCTGAAGATGATTTTCCGATGAAAATCCGAATCATTTTCAAGCTGTTGCTCAGCCCAATTCACGAATATACGACGCTTATGGTGGTCAAGCGGCTTCAGTTCTTGCGTCAATTTGATCTTGTAAGGATGTAGGCCAAGAACGACGTCACAGAGATGACCAAGTCTTGAGAACGACATCTGAGAGACACATTTGAGGTTTCTTGAACTGAAGCCTCAGCGGCAGCAATATTCTCGATACTACGGGCACTTCTTTGTCTCACTGGCACGGGAACATTTTGTACTGTGCCTGTGGATTCAAATTTTTCCACTAGACGCTCAATTGTTGATCTGGTAGGACGATTATGACGACCATAAATTGGACGTAGCGCTCTTAAAGTTGAGGCCACTGACTCCAAATTTCGGTAGTAAATTTTAATAATTTCGACTCGTTGTTGGCTCGTATATCTTTCCATGATGACATGGCAAACCTTACTGAAGGGAAATGTCAAAAGAGCGGGAAAAAATATGGCGTTGTTTGCTGTCCCTATCGATTTACATTTGTAGCGTCTCTGTTGAAAAACCCTTTACATTACATTCCATATCAAACGATTAGAAAGACTGTTGACATTCAAATGTTAGTTTAAATTAAGTAGAATATATTTTTCGTAATAATCAATACTTTTTGGAAATTCATAACAAATTCCTTTTTAGATCTCTGAAAAATATAACCTTAAAATATGTTTAAACTTGTCTTTTAAACTATATGTATAATTAGGAATTTTAGAATAAAACATTTGATTTAGGGTTAAAACCGATAAAATCTATTGTGTTTTGTGTTTTGTAAGTAAATGATGTTGGTTCTCAAATACCGATCATCTGACTATGAGCTTCAAAAGAAATATTATTCCAGTTGATGTACCATCAAATGCGATCATTTAATGCGAGATATCACTAAATTGCAGTTTTCTAATATTATCAAAACAAAGAAAACTTCTTGAAAGACTTTTAAATTGGTATGACCGGGAAACAGGTCTAAGTTAATCAAATGTTGAAATGTCAATTTGTACAACTTGTCAGCGTGTATTTGATTTTAACTACATTTTTCATATCAACCATAACGAATGGCAAAGACAAATTGGTGCTCTGTTACAACTCAACTCAATACAAACAAAACATTTATTATTCGCAGCAAAGATATACAAATCAAGTTCATTTGTACTTCGTATTCATATACAAATGTAAACATTTGCACACTAGACCCGGTCGAATTTTAATTTTTTAAACTCGAAGAAACGTTAATGCATCTCCACATTATATGTGGCTAAACTATATTAGATCTTTGTTTTTTTCCTGTAAAATATTGCACGAATCAAGGTTTTGCTCTGGTTTGAAAATTGTTCTTTATTCTATTCGTTTAATACAAATATAACTTTATATTGACATGGTGTGTCACATAACTCTAAATCGAAAATATTGTCACGAATTGTTTTTAGCGGTGTTTTATTTATCGACAATATAACGTGGTTGTTTAGAAGTTCTTACATTTCATAATTAATTGATATCGTTACGAATTGAATAATTTTTTATTTCCCAGTTATTATTAAATGGCGATAAACGCAGAAGTTTTCTTTATTTTACTTGTACATTACAAACTTAACACTTGATAATGAGTCTTTTTCGATAACTCTTTCACTCGACGATTTACTCGTTTGAAATGAAACTAACCCCAGTTTCTCTGTAAATCCGTTATTTATATCAGTTTAGCCGTGTCCAGAACCATCTCGCAGTAACGCTGCCTGTTGTCGATTGTTTTCGAAAATCGACATCGACTTAATGGCCAGTGGTGAGATGTCATCTGTTCTTGATTGTTTCAGACTGTGCATGCGATATCATCAAACACTCGTGGTGAGTTGGTATGAGGAAGATTTTCGACTTGCAGCAACAGCATACTTTTAGGCGCCATCAACATTAGGCAATCAAGCTGCAATATACACCTCAAACTGTTTGTTGCACTTCTACAGTTATTTTGACATAAATAATATTTTGGCATCATGGCCAAATTCATCAAAAATTACAAAAACTAATAAAGTTAAAAGTAATATTTTGATATATCAAAATTGTTTGTCCAAATATAAATTATTGTGTCTACTTTCAATTCAATTCCATCAGTTCCATTCAATTCTATTTAATTCAATTCAATTCAACCAATTCAATTCTATTCTATTCGAATTAACTCAATTCAATTCCATTCAATTCCATTCAATTCAATTCCATTAAATTTAATTCAATTCGATTCAATTCAACTCATTTCAACTCAATTAAATTCAATTAAATTTCATTCAGTTCAGTTCAATTCAATTCAATTCAATTCAATTCAAATCAATTCAATGCAATTCAGTTCCAATTCAATTCAATTTCCTTCAATTCAGTTCAATTCAATTCAAATCAATTCAATGCAATTCAATTCAATTCAAGGCAATTCAGTTTAATTCAATTCAATCACTTCAATTCAATTTAATACAATTCTATTGAATTCAATCCAATTCCATTCCATTCAATTGAATTCAATTCAATGTCATTCAATTCAATTCAAATCAATTCAATTAAATGCAATTCAATTCAAGTCCATTGAACTCAATTCAAGTCCATTTCAATTAAATTCAATTCAATTATATTCTATTCAATTCAATTAAATTAAATACAATTCAATTCAATTCAATTCAAATCAATTCAATACAATTCGTTTCAATTCACTTCAGTTCAACTGAAGTCAATTTCATTCAATTCAATTTCATTCAGTTCAGTTCAATTCCAATCAATTCAATACAATTCCATTCCATTTCAATCAGTTAAATTCCAATCATTTCATTTCAAATCAATACAATTCAATTCAATGCAATTCAATTGAATTGAATTGAATATAATTCAATTCCATTAAATTCAGTTCGATTCAATTCAATGTAAACTAGTCAAATTAAATTCAAGTATTCATATCTTTATAAGGGAAACATTAACTGTTTTATTTTAAATTAAAATGATGTAGAAACCAAATACCGGGTTTCCAAAAAAGGATTTTCGAATAAACCGAAACCCGGGTTTTCGAATATGTCGTTCTTTTGAACACTCTAGTCACAATATTTAGTTGATATTTTTACACTTCAATTTAAACAGTAGAGCTTATAAAAAAATCAATGAGTGTTCGAACTCACGGCGATGTTTTAACACCTTCTTGTTACACGGTCCCTTGTCGATTTCTATGAACACATTAGTAAATGTTACATTGGAAACTAAAAAAAGAATAGTTTTTGTGCTGAAGGCTCTTTTGCTATTGCACTTTCTCTTTTCTTGCATCTGCTTTAACATTATATGTAATATTGTTAAAATAAATATAGCAATATTTAGGTCACTGTTTTGTTGTTATAAAAAGAGCGACGACAGAAAGTACTGAATAGTATAGAGAACTTATTGCACTCTTTTTCCGCTCACAAGTAGAGAGTCTGAGTAAAAGAATAGAATATAGAATATTTCATAATATTATACATAAAACAATACAAAAAGCATAAATGTATCAAAAGGCATCAAAAGGCATCAATATTTCACATTAAAACTATGAATGGGCCAAGTTATGACAAACAGAGAGTACTACGTTTTGAATCATTCACCAGATGTCGTTGAGTCATACAATTTGTTACATGAGCTCTCTATACTATTCAATACTCTTTGGCGACAACGACCTGCTAGTTTGTTCGCTGCCGCTACATCAATACCATCATACTTATTTTCAGGCAGAAACTATTATATGTGATGCTAACGCTGTGTGTTGTTTGCATGTGTTCACTTTGATAGATTGCTCTACCCGTGCCTATAGATGCTAACACATCAAAAAAATTTAACGCTTACAAGATATTTTTTAAGAGCCAGCTTAATTAGTGTGCACTAATTCCACCCCTGAGCCAAAGGCTGATGGTGCAAAAGGTTTGTATCCAATACTGAACTCCATGGTCCTGAACATGGATTTGAAGCATTAACCATCACTGCAAAATATAAGTTCACTAGTATTACACAAGTTCAACCTTTTAGCTTTGAAGATCAAATTAAAAAAGTACGTACTTTCCCCTAAAATACTTCAATACCCCGGACTCTGGACAATCACAGCATTAAATACCCATACGAACTTTGACATACGTCAAAATCAAGAGAGAAAAACCATTCGCTTTGCCTAGACTCCCAAAAATGTATTATGGGAAAAACATATAGTTCCAGCTGCGTACTGGAATTGTGTTTAGGGGATATTTGTTCATGAATTGTGTGAGCTGCTTTTATGTCTCACACTCAATTCAAATTCAATCTAAATGTTATTTTAAATAACTTTGTTCTCCAAAATAAATTTATTCCATATCACAGAGTAATTAGGATTCGACTAGCTGGAATCGGACTGCTGGATTTTAAACAGATACTAGTAAATTTTTGCTCGTTATGCTTTTCAGCTACACAGTGTATGATGGTAGTTTGAAACTGGTGTTAGCATTGACACATCTGATATATCATATGCAGAAGTTTTTTCAAGATTTCAATTATGCATTTTGGTTATTTGTGCAACTCAGATGATAGGAGTATTTGCAGACTCTTTAAACGAAAATTATTGTACTGCTGTTATTAGAATAGCGAGCAAAGTTTTCAATATTTCAAATAAATCAAATAAATAGCCAATCACTCGAGAGCTTTTCCACAGCGATATGAGTAAATTATAATTGCTTTTACACTCACACTAATGCAGGCGCCACAAGTCCAACCGCAAATGGATTTTTAAATAAAAAAATCTACCCACTCATGCCTGACCCGGACCGCCCCATCGACCACACAGTCAGATAGAACAACGACCACAAACAAATTCGAATTTTTTGCGTCCAATGAAATATTAATTGACCCCCGTGTTGCACAAAAATGCAAATAATTATTGAACCGTATTTGCAGTCATTTGCATCATTTGAATCATTTCCATTTAAGCTTTTTGCACGGCCACCGTCCCGGCCGATGGCATGGGCCCCGGTGGGGGTGGTGGCTACTCAAACAAAAATGTGGTCGTCGTCCATTGCAATCTGAATGTTTATTATGCAGACTTAAGGCAACAAAAAGTGGATTAAAAATTAGATGTGTTGCATGTATGTTTAGGTAGTACGGGAATAGGTGAACCGTGAATAGATACGCTCGAAAAATTTTATAAATTTCAAATTGTTTGGCCGTAGAGGTTTAAACTAGCTAAATCTAGACTGGAATATTCTCTCCTGTTCGACATAGGAATTACATACCCACGATAGGAATGACTCAATCGTATCACTTGCGTAAATATTGTACCCCGATAGTTCGACGTTCGACCCTGCTACACGTACAAATAGATCCAAGTTCATATTTGCCTTCAAAAAGAGTTAAATATTATTAATGTATGTGGCGTTGAATAGGTAAAGTTAAACCGTATATAAGTTTCAAGGTGATTGGTCTGGAAGTAAAGGCATTTGTCAAAAATATACATGTTTCCAACCGTTTCGGTTTATCCAATTGTTCTATTCCTTTGGTCACACCAAGCTCCACATGGGTTCATCCACCTGTACGCACAGAACTAAGTGTTTGAAAAATGGTTGTAGTATCGTATTCACAAATTCGGCTGTTAATATCAATTTGCAGGTGTCACATCCGAATTGTGGTAACCTCTAACAGGTTGTGACAACTTCTAATGCGGTTGAAACAACCTCTAACATAGTTCAGTTGGAACAACCTCTACTGTGGTTGTGACAACCTATAAGTATAATGTGGTTGTGACAACCTATAAGTATAATGTGGTTGTGACAACCTATAAGTATAATGTGGTTGTTACAACCTTTAATGTGGTTGTTACAACCTCTAATGTGGTTGTTACAACGTCTAATGTGGTTGTTACAACCTCTTATGTGATTGCTACAACCTCTTATGTGATTGCTACAACCTCTTATGTGGTTGCTACAACCTCTTATGTGGTTGTGACAACATCTAATATGGGTTTGACAACATCTAATGTGGTTGTGACAACATCTAATATGGGTTTGACAACATCTAATGTGGTTGTGACAACCTCTAATGTGGTTGTGACAACCAGTAATGTGTTTGTGACAATCTCTAATGTGGTTGTATGTGTGGGTGTGGTTCTTCCAGCGGAGTCCTGACCATTCTGTTGTTTGGTTTTCTTCCAGTACCATTCTGTGGTTTTAATTATTAAAAATATTGTTTTCAAATCTTGGACGTAAGTGAGGTCCACTCTGAAATTTCTTCTTTCGATGACCGGTCCGAAGCGTGAAATTCACTGTTCTCCGAATTGTTCTGCCAATAATATTATGGGTTCACGGAGTGTTGGGCAAGTAGCATCATCTTGTTGGAACCAAAAGTTACCGATATCATATGCTTCAATTTCGGCGTTCGTTATCTTAGCACGATAGAGGACGCCATTCACAATTAGAGTCCAAACAGAACCAGACACGCTTCAGACGAGGATCCCAGCATCTAAACGAAATGGGTGAGAGAGCGTCTGGCGACTTCAGTTTATTTTTTCTCTCTGCGTCGTGTATAGTATAGTCTTTTCTGGAATTTGTTTGAAAGTTTGGAAACATAATATTACTGTTTAAATTGTTTGAACAATAAATCATTTTCATCCGTTTTCTTTAATTTTCTTTTGTATTCACATGTATAATAATATGTATGTGGTAGTTGCTCTTATGAAATGTGGCAACTCCATTCTCTCAATTGAGAGGATTCGTGAGAGCACCGCCAAAGAATTAGAAAAGATTATATACTAGCGGCGTGTCGTATGCCACAGCGGATTTTCGTGGCGATTTTTCCCTGCCATACGAAACCTCGTCGTCGGTATGTTTGGACTATTACGCTTAGGAGGCCTTATTTTCGAAGAAATATGAACCGTTGTTTTGTCTGAATATCAAAGACGACCAGAAGATGTGCGCAATTTGGCAACCCTCGTAAAAGAGAACCAAAAAGTGGTAACAATTCACTCAAACACATTTCTCTCTCGCATCATACCTTTATTATTTCATAATTTTTGCATAGTTTATGTAATTTCACTTAAACATGGTTGGAATTTCTATAGTTATATACAATAGCACTATCAAAAAGATACTCGTGTATTGAAATATTCACTGAAGAGAGTAAGAGAGAGAGCAGATAATGATTATCGCTTCACTCTTTTTGTTTGTTGGCATTCGAGTGAAGAGAAATTTTGACTGTCTACTTTAGTAGATCGTTTTTGTGTATAAAATGACAGCTCCTGAGCCTTTTCGATTTACTCTTCAGCCATGGTTAAAATAGTCCAGGTTGTGTTATAAGTAAGAACAGTTGATTTGATTCTTTTTCTTACCGTGACACTTGCCAACCGTCAAATTCGTACTGAGTGTTTTTGTGCCTTCTTGTTTTCTCTTATTGTTGGCATACATTTATGTTGTATTTGACAGAAGTCACATACGCAATAAAAACAAAATGACCCCAATTATAACAATACCTACTGCTATTACCTTTATTATTCTACCATATAGCTCGGTATTCATTTTATGAATTTTTCATTGCCATAAGAAGTACGTGTATAAAAGATAAACAAGAATGTCACGAACCGAACATTTCACTAACTTTTCCTTTGCTTGGTACCTCAGCTCTTTGCGAAAATTTCGTAGGCATAATCAAGTACAGGGTTGTTACACTTAACTTATTTCGTACGAAAACAATTGTTTTATAATTTTTTGGGACCGGAATTTTGACATTTCGATTATTTTAGTAAACAAAAGTAATACCACATGCGTTAAAAATAGAATGGAGTGTAAAAGATGAATTATTAATGAAATATTTGCAAGGTAAATCAGAGATATGTGGTAACTCTCTGTAACAACATTTACCGTTTCGAGATAACTGACAAAATTTCGTACGAAAATTTCGCAAGAAGTGAATACAGGGCTTATCTCAGCCCAAATACGTCAGTTTTGCTTAAAGTCCGGTATTCAGTTTTTATGAAATTTTCGTTGCCATAAGAAGTAAGTGTATGAAAAAATAACGAAAATTTCATGAGCCGAAAATTTCACTCACTTTTCCTTTGCTTGGTACTCAGCTCTTTGCGAAAAGTTCGTAGGCAAAATCAATTACAGGGTTGTTACGCCAAAGTTATTTCGTAGGACAACAATTGTTTGATAATTGTTTGGGACCGGATTTTTGACATATCCATAATTTTCATTTTAACAACCACAGGCGTTAAAAATAAAACGGAGTCACGGTGTGGTGACTATCCGCAACAAAAATTTCCGTTTAGAGGTAAATGACAAAATTTCTTTCTTTAAAGTTATAGCAATTTTGCCAGATATGGGCCACATCGCTTAGCAAAATGTCAGTCCAAAACAAAATGTCAGCTTTTCAAAAGTTCCAAGACTAACGGCCATATTCATAAAAAGTTGTTTGAGGTTTGAGAGACGATTTATCATCTCATAACTTTTTATGAATAAAGACCCGTATTCAGTTCTTGCGAAATTTTCGTAAGAAATTTTGTCATTTATCTTTAAACGGAAAATTTTGTTACATACAGTTACCACATATCTCTGATTTACCTTGCAAATATTTCATTAATAATTCATCTTTTACACTCTATTCTATTTTTAACGCATGTGGTATTACTTTTGTTTATTAAAATAATCGAAATGTCAAAATTCCAGTCCCAACCAATTATCAAACAATTGTTTTCGTACGAAATAAGTGCGGCGTAACAACCTTGTACTTGATTTGGAGCGAAATTTTTGGTTCATGAAATTTTCGTTATTTTTTATACACGTACTTCTTATGGCAACGAACATTACATAAAAACTGAAGTCCGGGCTTAAGACAGTAAGTCTGCATGATGAAATGGCAAACGATACTGAACAAAAATAACATGACAATTTGATGTGTCATAAAATCGCCCCTGGCAAAATAACCTCTAAATAAATCACCCATTATAAACTTCTGATTTAGTGGGATTTTTATTTCTCGAACACGATCTTTGTTGTTTGTAACATTTATGAAATATTCTTCATTACAACATCTTCATTAATCCAATGAAGGTTTCTAGAAATTTCATAGATTATTAACCATTGTATTTTCTTGATCGACATCTTTGTTACCAAATTATTCGTGCTTGAGCTCAATTTGCTTTTTTATTTTCGACAAGCAAAAATGTCCTTATGATGCTGCCCAATGGTGTTGCGAAATATCGAAAATAAAAATGTAACCTGACCTCAAGGTCGATTTATTTATTAATTTCCTAGATATTGTTACAAAACACTTTACATAAGTCTTTACTCAATAACAGTATTACCGACGATGTGCACAAATGAGGCTGACCTCAGTTTCGCTACAAATCGATTATTTATACCATTTCAGCCGTTTCCAGAAACATCTGGTAGTAATCCTGTCTGTTCTCGAAAGTTCGATATCAACTTAAAAATTAATGGTGGGAGACATCTGTTCTCGATATTATCAAACATTCATGGTGAGTTCGTATAAGGTAGTTTTTCAACTTGCCAAGACGGCATAATTTTAGGAGTAATTAACGTTATTAAGCTGCAATATAAACCACAAACTCTTTGTTTGCATTCTACTGTTATTTTGACATAAATTTTAGCCATTCCATGTAAATCATTTACCATAACAATGTTATGAAAAAGTTTACAAAAGTCTCTTCAAATATTCTTCCTTAATTGAATGGAACATTTTAATTTTCAGTATCTTGTGTTTGATTTTCAGCATTATTTTCCCAGCAATTTTATGCTAAATAATTCGTTACATACCATACCTAACCTAACTAACATGTAGCACGATTATATTTATAGTATACATGGGACAAATTAATTTTATGACAATTATAAATTGTTGTTTAATTTGAATTTCCTGCCCAAATGCAAATTCAAAAAACTTTCAATACCATTGGCAATTGTGCATATTTTAAAAGCATTTCCTTCATATCTGGCAATTGTGGTTTTCAAATATTTTATTCAGTATAGGTTTATGAATTTGAAAGTACTACCTACAAGGCAATACCTATCAAAGCCACAAACTTCTACAAAATACTTTAGAAACTGAATTGCCAGCAGTCAACCAAATTCAAAATAATTAAAAGCATTCTCATATTTCATTACAATTGGCATCAGATTCCACAACCTGCATTTGCAATGTCTGGGCAAATGCAAATTCAAAATTTCTTAATAGCCATTGCGAACAATGGTAATTCTTTTGCATTTGCATTAGATAAAGTAATGCAAATTAAAATCCAATGCAAATTAAAAAAAAAAAAAACATGTATGATTTATACCCTCACCCATAGGAATGAGGTTATGTGTCATTAAAAATGGAAAAAATAACACATAAAAGGAGCCATATTAGACCCTTACAATCTTTGGACGAAATTCATTTAGGACGTTTTAAGACGATTGAGTCATGTCTTTCTGTCTGACTGGCTGGTCAACACGATAACTTCCATAAATCCTTATCCATCACAACGACAATTATTTGCCCATACTTAATCTGGGATTGAAAATAGGTATTATGTCCACGCCCCTTTTGGTACCTGCCATACAACGGGACGCATTTGTCACAGAATCATGGTCATTCTAAAAAAATTTCTAGTACTTGTTATTAGCTTCAGCTCAGACATTGGTTAATAATCTGTAAATGTCTACTTAACTGAGCAAATTTAAAAGATTGCCACGCCCATTCTGATACCTCCCATAGAAAAGCTGGGGCCGTCGGGTTTGACGGTACGATAAGTCAGGTAAACATCTCCGATCTTAATGCAATTAATTAGTAGATTTCATTTTACCAAAGGCAGTCAACTGCTAAAACAATGGTGATTTTGCCTCACCTATTTTGGTACCTCCCATACAAAATTTGTGATGCAATCTGGTTGGTCGACAAGATAACTCCCGTAACAATCAACTAATCTTTATGAAATTTGGTATTCGGTAATACTTAGTCAAACGCCACTGTGTTGTGAAAAATGGATGAATTTGACACCCCCAATCTTGGACCTCCCATACAAAAAAGGACGGTTGTCGTATTAATTGATGTGCTATCTCCCGTAAACCGCAACCGATATTACTAAAACTTGGTTCTGAGCAGGGTTTCGGCAAAAGCTACCTTGTAACTAAAAATGGACAACTTTATCACGCCAATTTTGTACCTCCCATCCAAAAGTTGGGCGGCAGTCCGCTTGGTCTATAAAATATCTCCCGCAAATCACAACCTATCTTAATGAAATTTGGTACTGGATAATATTTTGTCAAAAGCTGCATTGGAATTAAAAAAAATTAATGTGAGTCCGATCACAGGGGAGATGTGTAAACATCTAGTAATGAACAATTTTTTTTAAGTTGGAAGTACTTATGCTTTTAGTATATTTTATTAATTAATCAATTAAAAGTATCAAAACTTTCAATATTGTAAATACATAGGAATTTGGTGGTTTTTGTTTGGTTAGTAAATGGGCACACTGCAGTATATATGTACTGCATTAAAAATTACAGTAAGCAGTAAATTTACTGATTACTGAAAAAATTCAGTAAATTTTTATTGATAATGAAATTTAATTTGCATTATCAGTAAAATCATGGGCCGTATTCATAATAATCAGTAATCGGGCAGTACTGATTACTGAAAATTCAATGCACCTCATCATAATCATGTAGGCACTTTATAAAAATTGCTGAAAAAAATTTTAGTATTTCAGTAAAATTTTACTAGTTAAAGAATTATTTTTACTGAAATTTACTGCAAAGTGCCCATCTATGGTAAATGCCTTAAGTACAATTAGTTAATATTGGCTTATGGTAACTAAAATAAGATACATATATAAATTTTTGACTCGATTGTATTTAAAAATCTATGGAATACTGCATCTATAGTAGTGGAATTGTTAGTTGTGGGGGTTTGTGGAGAATTGCTCATATGCAAGTGGAAAACGTTAAATAAAAATTTTGATAAAGCTTGCGACTGTGGGTTTGCAAAATTTGCATTAATATCTCCACCCATAATTATTGGCATGAGATGGAGATTGTTACCCAATTGTCGTGCACCAGCTTCAGTGTAAGGCAACAGTATGTAATGAAGATATGTTATAATCTTAATTTATATTGAAATCTAATAGAAATTTTATTAGAATTAACATTACCTCCATACAGCTTTGATACACTGTGTTGTTTCATGTTCTGAGTTATAATTTTTTTGGTGTTTTGTAAAATATTTTATTATTTTGTATTTGTTGCGGTTGGACAAGTTATTAATCAGCTGTTTACTGAAATGTAATGCATGTAGTTATTTTACAGCAATGGTTTTCGAAAATTAGTAGCTACTATTGCACACTAGATGGTGCTTATATGCAGCTGTTAAGTATGAATGACAATCTCAAAGACGAAGAAGACTTTTAGTTTGACAAGTTTAGTTTTTAGTTTTCGTTATATTTGACAAGTTTAGTTTTTAGTTTTCCTTATTTTGCTTTGTGCAAAAAAGTGCAAAAAATCTTTTTAAAAGTTATTAAAATTAAATGTTTTTGTATTCATTTTATTTATTTGTTTTCATTTGCCTACGATAACATAATGTACGACAATTACTGAAAATTAGTAGCTACTATTGCACACTAGATGGTTTTGAGTATATTGTATGCAGCGTATGATTACACTAATACACTCATACATAGCTCACACCGATTTGATAACGCTTTACGATTGGTTAACGATTACATCGAACATCGTACTCTAAATTTGTGATTGTATTGTGAAAAAGATTTTTACCCCCAGCGTATAGATATTTACACATCAAAAAATCAATGAGTGTTCGAACTCACGGGCGATGTTTTAACACGTTTTTGTTACACGGTACCTGTTCGATTTCTATGAAAACATTAGTAAATGTTACATTGAAAAATAAAAAAATATATGATGTGTCAGGGGCCACCTGGTATTAGTTAAATGGACCTTTAAGAAAAGATAGATAAGTTTGAAATATACTTTAAACTTCTTTTTAAGAAAATTTTTTTTATTATAATGGGGTTTTCAACAGATACGCTACAAAAGTAAATCGATAGGGACAGCAAACGACGCCATTTTTCCCCGCTTTTTTGACATTTCTCTTCAGTAAGGTTTGCCATTTTATCATGGAAAGATATACGAGCCAACAACGAGTCGAAATTATTAAAATTTACTACCGAAATTTGGAGTCAGTGGCCTCAACTTTGATTCGGATTTTCATCGGAAAATCATCTTCAGCGATGCGGCTCATTTCTGGCTGAATGGCTTCGTCAATAAGCAAAATATGCGTTATTGGTCAGACAGCATTCCACACGTAATCCATGAGTCATCATTGCATCCCGAAAAAATTACGGTTTGGTGCGGTTTATGTGCCGGCGGCGTCATTGGGCAGTACTTCTTCCGTGATGACCAAGACCGGCACATTACTGTGAATGCGAATCGCTACCGTTCAATGATAACCGAATATTTTTGGCCCCAATTGGATAATATGGACTTGGAGGACATGTGGTTCCAACAAGACGGCGCCACAAGCCACACAGCGAATGCCACAGTCAATTTATTGGAAACCAAGTTTGGTGAACGTGTTATCTCACGAAATGGCAAAGTCGATTGGCCGAATCGGTCGTGCGATTTGACGCGCTTAGATTATTTCCTGTGGGGCTACGTCAAGTCTATGGTCTATGCCAACAAGCCAGCGACGATTGATGAACTTCGTACGAAATGCAGCAGTATCGGCCGATTTATGCTTGAAAACCGTCGAAAATTGGGTTCAGCGTCTGGACTTCTGCAAGCGTGCCCGTGGTGGCCATGCAAAAGAAATCGAGTTCCATACATAATGGCATCGAACGTACTTTCACAGGAATAAATAATTTCATTGCTATCTAAAACCGGTTTTGTTTTATTTAAAAAAACTTTTGTAGCGCTGAAGATGATTTTCCGATGAAAATCCGAATCATTTTGAAGTTGTTGCTCAGCCCAATTCACGAACATACGACGCTTATGGTGGTCAGGCGGCTTCAGTTCTTGCTTCAATTTGATCTTGTTAGGATGTAGGCCAAGATCTTTTCGCAAAATTCGCCACTACGACGTCACAGAGATGCCCAACGCTTGAGAACGCCGTGTGAGAGACACATTTGGGCTTTCTTGAACTGAAGCCTCAGCGGCAGCAATATTCTCGACACTACGGGCACTTCTTTGTCTCACTGGCTCGGGAACATTTTGTACTGTGCCTGTGGATTCAAATTTTTGCACTAGACGTTCAATTGTTGATCTGGTTGGACGATTATGACGACCATAAATTGGACGTAGCGCTCTTAAAGTTGAGGCCACTGACTAAAAAATTTCGGTAGTAAATTTTAATAATTTCGACTCGTTGTTGGCTCGTATATCTTTCCATGATAAAATGGCAAACCTTACTGAAGAGAAATGTCAAAAGAGCGGGAAAAAATATGGCGTCGTTTGCTGTCCCTATCGATTTACTTTTGTTGCGTCTCTGTTGAAAACCCCTTTACATATTTAAGAGTAAGTACTTATCTCAAGAAAAGTTATTTTGTTTGACGAAAAAGGTACTCCTTAAAGAAAATGTAGTTTTTTAAAAAAGGGCAATTTGTTGTAAGAAAATGTACTTTTTTAAGAAAAGGTACATATTTTAAAAAAAAATATTTTTTTTATGAAAATTTACTTTTTGAAAGAAAATTTACTTTTTTTAAGCAAAGGTACTTCTTTAAGATGAGGTATTTTTTTAAGAAAAGCCAATGTTTTTTTTTGAGAGAATTTACTTTTTTTTGAGAAAAGTTCCCTTTTTTTAAACTTCTTTCACTTTGGCCTTTCTAAATTTACTTTTTATTGGGTTCAAAACTACAATATATACTAAATATTGGTTACACCACCTAGAAAACTTCCCATTAAACAAGAAATTTCCCAACATACACATAGACACAAACCAAAGCAAAAGTACGAAATATAGTTGATAATACGGGGTTGTAGCATAGGAGTGTTAAAAAAAAGCTATTTTTTTCATTTAGCCCCCATCCCGCATCGTGCGACGGCTCTTTTGTTAGTGCACTTTCTTTTTTCTTACTTCTGCTTTAACATTAGATGTAATATTGTTAAAATAAATAAAGCAATATGTAGCTCATTGAAATAATTGTTTTTGTTTTGTCAAAAACAGAGCGACGACAAGAAGTATTGAATAGTATAGAGTACTTATTGCACTCTTTTTCCGCTCTCATCTAGAGAGTCTGCGTAAAAGAGCATAAACGAGTCTTATTCTCTTTATAGAATATTTAAATGTAAGTGCACCATTTCGACAATGTTATTACATAAAACAATACAAAAAGCATAAATGTTTCAAAAAGCATCAATGTTTCACATCAAAATTATGAACGGACGAAGTTATGACAAAAAGAATGTAATACATTCTGAATCATTCGGCAGATGTCGCCAGTGCTTTTGAGTCATACAATTCCTTCCATGAGCTCTCTATACTATTCAATACTCTTTGGCGACGACGACCTGCTAGTTTGTTCGCTGCCGCTACATCAATACCATCATACTTATTTTCAGGCAGAGACTATTGTTGTACAACAACCACGTATATGATGCTAACGCTGTGTATTTTTTGCATGTGTTCACTTTGATAGATTGGCCTACCTGTGCCTATAGATGTTAACACATCAAAAAGGACAACTTTGACACATCGATTTGTGTACCTCCGTTATAAAAAAAAATTGGCGACTGTCCGGTTGATTAATGCGATATCTCACGTAAACCCAACCCTATCTTAATAAAATTTGGTACTAACAAACAGTTGGTCAAAAACTACTGTTTAATAAAAATTTACTACTTTCCACGCCCAGTTTTTCCCCCTCCCATACAAATGTTGGGCGATAATTTCTTAACAACAGTTCCTAATTTACTTGGTAATTAGATAATATTTTGGGCAGCGTCAATCTGCTACTGAATATTGCTACCTTTGTTTTGAAAATGGACCCTATGAATGACAATGGGTGAGGGTATGTTTCGGTCGTCACGCCCGAGTGGAATTTCTGTACTTTTATTATTAATATCATCAGGCGGAACAATGGCTGATTAGTATCTTCGGCTAGATATGAAATAGTTGCATAGTTTCCCAGTGGTAATAAAGTTGTATTACATTTATATGGCAGATTTAATAAGATCTATGAAAATGTTTCGTAGATATTATGTACAAATTTCGTTTCATAGAATCTATGAAAAATTTTAATAGTTGTTATGAATAAATTTCATAAAGCCTTTGAAAATGTTCCCTAGATGTTAATAATAAATTTCATATATTTCGTTTTGTAGCATCTACGAAAATGTTTCGTAGCATCTATGAAATGTTTTTTAAACTGAAAAGAAATTCATACACGCTGAAAAATCTTCTGAAAACAAAAACGTGAGAGACAACAAAAAAACGAGGAGCAAAAGAACAGCAGATTCTCATTTCATACAAAAAGGTAATGCGTTCAGCAAGTAAATTTAAAAATGGTAATTTTAAATATTTTAATTTTTTGTATTAATTATTTATTTTAATTATAATAAATAAAGAAAGTACTAATAATTCGTTTCTAAATATTATTATGTGTTGGAGAAAATACGCAAATGTTTCCACGTAAGTATATGGATATTTGGGCTGAAGCACGCATATGTTTCCACGTAAAAGCATACATATTTGTCAATAAACATGCTAATGTTTACATATAAATACACCTGAGTTTGGGAATGTAAATGTTTGAAGTGTGTTCAAACATATACATGGCTCCTGCAGAATATAATTGGGAGCATAAGTTTCAGAGGTCGTTTTTATTCAGCGTGTAGAATCTATGAAAAATCTATAAATAGTTAACAAGAATGGCTTGTCAGCTTTACTTAGTCCACCATAGACTTTATAAATTATGTGCAATTTCTTACCTTGCAGCAGAGCAATTGTAACTTGAGATTCCCATATATATCGCTTAGGGTTTGAGGACATGGCTGAGTAGTTAGGCTGTTTAGACTTATGTACACATCGACCACGTAACCTGTTTCCCCGATTCATTCTGTGTCTGGGATTAGCAAAGGACTCGAATTTATGGACTCGGAAAAACTGGTAAATATAGTATTTTCCCATTGTTTGCATTACATTTCACACCAATATCCTTAAATAAGCCACCATCAATACGAACTGTTGCTCTTTTTAAATTAAACTGATTTTACTTATATTTACAGTACAGAGATCCAGTGTTTTCCAATTTTTTGGACCTTTTTTTTTGTTCACTGGTTCCGTCGGACCATGGCTTAAGCACCTCTGTCTTTGGTAGTTTGACAAAAAAAAAACACAGACCGATTGTTTACTTCGCTTTTCATAAAATCAAAACATTGGCTATCCACCTCTTCTCAAGTACCTAAACATGACAGGGTTAGCACATGACGGATGTTTTGGAAGGAGCATGGGGAAGGGTCCACAGGCTCGGTGACACAAGTTGTGTTTGAATGGTCTTTTGCATTTTCCGTTAGATTGTTTGATTAAATGAGGCCACACATGAAAACTCTGCATCAAAAGACACACGTTTGTGTGTCCATGTAAATGGAAAACAAAACCTTAGCACTAAATGCACAAACCCACACACACATGCGATCTCTGCCGTAAACACCCATTGTCAATGTTGTAATCGATTTTTGCACAAACACATACACACAGGTCACACATTCCACTCGTGATGAAAATGAGAATGTTCTCTGCAGCAACAGTGAACTGAAGGGAAAGTCCCGTATCTGCAAAGCAGAAACGCGCGCGACGGAGAAAAAGGACACACACTTGCCTTGGGCCTATTAAGTCGCACAAAGTGAAATGACACTTTAAAACTCTACAAAAATTTAAATAATTTGTGTAGCTGTTCCCCAGTGGCGCTCTCTGGAAGGACTCCTTTTGTACAATCCTGAAATCTGTAAAGAGCGGTTGTCGTCAAGCATGGCAATTGTCGCGTGAGAGTCATTACAACGTAGGGCTGCCAGATTTAAGGATTTTGCATAATTTTGATGATTTTTGGGGTCAGAATTTATTGCAAGTGCAGTTGATAAAGGAATAATTATTAAATGTACCAATCCTTGACATTTTTTGAACCCTTTTGGCCCTGTAAATTAGTATTTGTTCCTAGTCTTTGATTTAAGTGATAAAACTCGGTATATCTCAGCACTATTAATCATTTCGTATTTGACTTTGTTCGTTTTGGAACTTTAAAAAAACTGCAATTCATGTACTTAGCAACAATCACGTCTGATACAAAGGACTTGATCCAAAAGCCGAATGTTTTTGATTTCAAAAATGTTTTTTAACTTTATTTCTGCCAGGTTGTTTCTATGGCACAGCTGATCGAAAAGCTACTAGGGAAATGATGTAGAATGAGAGACCAAGAAATAGACATTATACACCATGCAGCTTAATTATGATTAATGACAGATTAATTATGTTGTTTGCATCGAACGAAAATTCGCATTCCCTTTTGTTTCAGCCCGTATTATGCCCAACCATAGAGTAAAGTACAAAAGCAACTCGAACCGATGAAATTAACTGCTACCTCATCATCATCAAGAGAGCGTGAAGAGATGGATAACGGCTCTTGTCTATTTCTCTATGCTTCTGCATATTAGACTTGTGTAGGAAAACAAATTTGTTGGTTGGTATAATTTTCGTTTCCAAGTACGTGTATCAGAAATAAAGAAAACTTCAGGAACTGTAAATTTTGCTCACTTTTCATTTGCTTGGTACTCAGCTCTTTGCGAAGTTATAGTTTCGCCGAAGTTATTTCGTACGAAAACAATTGCTTGATAATTGGTTGGAACTGGAATTTTGACATTTCGATTATTTTAGTAAACAGAAGTAATACCACAAGCGTTAAAAATAGAATGGAGTGTAAAAGATGAATTATTAATGAAATATTTGCAATGTAAATCAGAGATATGTGGTAACTCTCGGTGACCACATTTTCCGTTTAGAGATAAATGACAAAATTTCTTACGAAAATTTCGCAAGAACTGAATACGGGGCTACACGCAGTTTAAACATGACTTGAAGATGGTGCATGCAAAATATCCGAATCATTACACACAGTGATTTTTCTTGACACAGTGATGATATATTTCCATATAGAAAATCACTTCACTTAGAAAAATGTAACAGCACGAAATTTAGATTTTTTTGAAAATCGGAAGAAAAATTGCCTAAATTCGGAAATTTTGAATTGAAATTTTGTGAATTTTGGCAATTCAACTTTCTTTTGTTTAAGTTTCTTTTTTTTATTGTTAAAAAGTTGCAGAATTCCCATGCAGACCTTGAAAGCTTGTAGTATGAACTTCTCATACATTAACAGTCAAAGCCAATGAAAATAAGGTCGTTATGAAAAATTCCCATCAAATATATTTCGAAAAAAATATATACTATAATGTTCCGATTTGTACTTAACTTCGCTTATATGATCATTGATTGGTTTAAAATTAAGAAATTTTAAGAAATTGTTTCGATTTATTTTCAGCCTTTTGCCGGGTTTTAACAAAACTATATGGCAACCCTGATTACAACAGTTTGCTTGGGCTTCGCCGGTTTCTCTTTGCAGACATTCGACGCACATGTTCCCTTTAAGTTCTGCGCAGTCGACAGCTGATGATATCACACATGTTGCCCACATCTGTGATGCAGCATCGGTTGCAGGGGTAGCAGCAACATTGTCGCAATGGCGGATATGTTGTGTACCAGTTGCATTCGCCGTCGACAGAGGATGACTAGTCGTTGTTTGACGCAACTTCATGGATGGCCAAGTTTACACGTGATGGCGGCTTATCCTTTAACATAAAGCGATCGCTAACAAGAGGGAACCTGACTACGACAATCCCTGTATATAAAGTGACACCAAAGCAAAGACTTGCAACTACTACTTGAGAAGGACACATGTACACATGTGTGGTAGCAATTCCATGTCAATGCGATGTATTTCGGGAAAAAATTACGTAGGAGATTGAAATTTTTGGAATCTGTCTAAATGTATTCTAAAATTGATTTTTGGCGAAGAATACGTCTTACCTTACGGTATAGGGAGTCATGTCAGATTGTTATTGTTGTAATCTTTATTTCATTGATTATGAGCAAACGGCGAGATAACTTTTTTTAAAAATTTTTTGTAGGTAAATGAAGATGTTATCTTTCGTTTGATATACATTTCATATTGGTTGATATCTTCTTAATATATAAATTTCTTAAATGAAAATTGTTTAAACACATACACTCAAACATATGTGTGGTGTTTGGTTGAGTATTTGAGTTTGTAGCGTGAACACAAACTATGCTGCTGTTTCAGTGTGGACACAAACCTTCGGCTGTTGTTTTGATTGATGAAATATTGAAATTTCGTATATTTACTTATGTATTTAAGTGAAACAAAATGTTAAATGTGAATTTGAGTTTAACATGGATATATAATTATAAAAAATATAAATCAAATTGATTTGCGTCTGTTATTTATCATTTATCCTTACTCTTTTAATTTTAAAACATATTTATCCTATTTTTCCTACCATAAGCTTATGTATATTATCAAAAGTAACTATCAAATAAATAAATTCATTTGCTTATGTTATTTATCATTTATTGTTATATATGTTTTCTGTCTTATCGGATGGCGTATTCTACGTTAAACTTAATGGCCGTGTCTCTGACACAGCCTGCAGGGACAGTCCGTGGCCGACTTTCAAATGTACTACTATTGAAATGTTAAAGCAAAATTATCAAACTTGGAGAAAGATTTAAAAGTGCTCTCACCAAAATATTCGTTTGGGATAACCGAATTGGCCCTAACCGAAATTACATACAAATTGTCACAACCAAAATTTTAAGTTGACACAACAACTAGAATTGTGTCGAACTCGTTCACTAGTTCCCGAACAGGGTCATAAGAACCCAGACATAACAATCACAAACACAATCGCCATATCGAACATGTACATTATATTCCTGAGGGTGATGACTGGTTACCCTAAATGAATTATATAGTTCATGAAGTACCGAACTCTAGCGGCAGCCTTCGAAATCGGTCGTGACAATCTCAATATTCCTTTGTGGCAACCTGTAACTTCGACTGCTACAACTGAAATAGTTTTGAAAATTAGGTTACCCCACCTATATTTAAATAGCTGTTTAATATAAATTCTATCAATATAGTTTGCAGTGAAAACGCATTTATTATATTTTAATGCTTTTTTTAATTGATAAATTTTATTTAAAATTGACATAACTAACGTGTATAATAAATATAATTAATAGTTCTTAAAATTAAACATTTTTGTTTACGCCATTTTAAGCGAACCTTACCTGCCCAATTGTAATGTTTATACATACACCCACAGAAAATTCGGTTGACACAACCGAATTAGACGTAATCGAATTTAGAGGTTGTCGCAACCATACAAGATGTCATCAGAACCGGATTAGACGTTGTCACAACCGCATTGGAAGTTATCAGAACCACAGTAGATGTCATCAAAACCGAATTAGAGGTTGTCACAATCGAATTTTGGTGGTGTTACAGCTGAATTTAGAGGTTGTCACAACCTAATAAAAACTTTTTTCTATAATTTAAAAACACATTTAATGACAATTTTCATGATTCATCTTATATAATTCCAACAATTAAAATTACAAGACGATGAATTAACTTCGTATGGGGTAATATTTAGAAATATAAATTAATTTTACAACCCACTTCCCAACTTTTTTGAAGCCCAATTATAAGTAAGATGCATTATGTCTGTCGATTTAGATCAGTTTTTCTGAAATTTTCGTTGCCATAAGAAATACGTGTATAAAAAATAACGAAAATTTCATGAACCGAAAATTCGCTCACTTTTCATTCCCTTGGCACTCAATTCTTTGCGAACATTTCGTATGCAAAATCAATTACAGGGTTGTTACGCCAAAGTTATTTCGTGCGAAACCAATTGTTTGGTAATTATTTGGGACCGCGATTTTGACATTTTGATAATTTTAACAACCAAAACCAACACGACATATGACAACCTCTAATGAGGTTGGGACAACATGTGGGGCTACATGAAAGATTGTGTATATTCTGTGCAGATCCACAATCGTGAGCAGTTACTTGCATGCAATGAGGAAGCTGCGGAGAAAGTTCGTGAAAAGATGAGTGAACTAAACGTGGCGGATGTGGTTCGCAAACGGCTGCAATTGTGTTTAGTAGAAAATGGGAACCACATTGAAAACTTCCTTTAACATCAAATTTTTTTTTTTGTCTTTATGTGTTTGATTCTTCAGCCAAAAATTTCAATAAAATAAAATCTTAAACGTGTTAATTTACAAAAAGAAATAAATGTGTGCTGTTATTTCGCTTCCAAAAACAAAAACAAACATTTTTGCATTTCAGTAAAATGGTCATCACTTTGGAACGGTAAGACCTCTGGGCTTCGTTTAGGTCATTTTGGAAAGGTAAGAGGTATGGCTATCTTTCAAAACATAAGTTACCTGCCATCTGGCTGAGCAAATTGAGGTAATGTGAATTTTTTTTCCATTTTTTTCCGAAAGCTCTGTATCTCGGCGATTTGACTTTTTTCTACAAAAAAACAAAAAATCCGGCCACTGGCTCAGACGTTAGCAACTTTACCCTACTACCCTCCGACCACCAATCCGAAAATTTTGAACCAGCTGCCATTTCGCACCCTTGCATTATCGGACATGGTCCTAGTGGACTTTACTTCATGAAATGAGCCAAGGAATACGATGGAGAAATTAATATTAATTAGTAATAGGACATCACTTTGATGACTATTGGCCGATTTCCAAAAATTCTTCATGACTTCAGATTATGTGTATCTAATCAAGAGTATATGTAACAGGTTGTCCAAATACAGGTATATTTTTAAATCATGTGTTATTTTGATACTGATAGATGTTTTCTGTTCGAAATATTGACTATCAGTCGCTTAACGCTTGAACAACATCAAGAAATATGGGCCATACAGAAGCTCCAATCGCACATCGAATTTGGTCGAAAAATCAACTATTCTGGCAAGGCGCATTTTCATCTCAGTGGCTATGACGTCTGTGGATTGGAAAACCCTCACGTCATTGTCGTGAAGCCAATGCATCCACTAAGAGTGATAGTTTGGAGTGGATTTTGAAGTAGAGGCATCATTGGCTGGACATTCCATTTCAGTCAACGGCGAGGTTGATTCCGGACGTTTTATGGGCTGAAATGGAAGATATGAACTTGGATAATCGTTGGTTTCACCAGGATGGCGCGCCATCTCACACAGCTCATCAAACAATCGACTTTTACGCACTAAGTTCGGTAATGGTGTTATCAGCCATATTGGGGATGTCAATTGACAGTTCGCAGCTGCTTTTTGAAACCTTTATATTTTTATACGAACGATCCAAAAATGGTCCACACCCTAACGGCTAATGTCTTCCAAGCCATTCGTGAGATAGAACAAGAAACTTTCAACAAAGTCCTGGAAAATTGGACTGACAGGAAAATATCCCGCGAATCCAGCAGAGACAGCTACATGAATATAATCTTGGTCCATAAATAATGGAAATATTCATTATTTCTAATAAAGCCATAATATACTAAACGAAATGAATTTTAATTAATTTTATTTAATTTTTTAAAAAATACTTGTATTTGGACAACCCTGTATATTTCTTATTCCATTCCAACCAGAAAGGTATTCAGGACGATTTTACGTTAACAATTCACTGAAACCAAAACTTTGGCTCTATTTATATTGTGTTTTTCATAATGTTTGTTGATTTATTTAAATGAAATTATAATGGGTTTCTTTAAATTTGTTATGAAATAAGACTTTTATTTATTTCGTAGTAAAAATTCAAAAATAAAGGAAAAAACAGAAAATACAGGGTGATTCAATTATTATAGCAACTGTTTGTGATATATTAGTTGTTCCATTTTTTTCTGGTAATTGGGTTTTGGCAAACTTATTCGTGGACTTATACTCAGTTGGACAACGCGTACAAGTGATTCAATCGTTTTATGAAAATGGTCGTTCTGCAAGAAGTGCGGTCAGATAACCGTCAATCTGAATCAACAATCAGCCGTTTGGTGCAGAAATTCGAAGAAACTGGATGGATGCAAAACGTAACAACACTCGTGCGTCTTTGTACAGGTCGTTCGGCCGAAAATATTACTGCTGTGGAACAAAGTGTGGACCAAGCCGCTACAGCCTCAATTCGTCGTCGTGCACAGCGGATTTTAACAAAAGACCTATTTTTACACGCCCACAAAATTCAATTGACACAGGAACTGAAGCCTAGAGACCATTTGCAGCACCGCATACTTACGAATTGGATACTTGAACAACAAGCAGTTGATGCCCATTTTTCAAAAAAAAAAAAAAGTCATCATGAGCGATTAAGCACATTTTCACCTAAACGGGTACCTTAACAAGCAAAACTGCCGCATTTGAGGTCCAGATGTCATTCAAGAAAAGTAGCAGTCGGTGGTGCAACGGTTAGTGTGAGAGAATGTGGGTTCGATCCCTGCTCTGACCACCTTACACTTCTTTCGACGACGGCCACCTCGCTTAGTGACGGCGACACTATCGAGTAATAAGCCAAGAAATAGCTTCTCAAAAAAACCGTTCGGAACCGGTGTAAAACTGTAGGTCGCAATCAGTGAGTGAAAACTGGAAAGCGCCTAGCTCAGTGATTGTGAGAATCTCTCCCTTGTCCCTTCATGGGATGTAATGAGAAAATATTTATTTTACTTTTATTCAAGAAAAAGTATGCACCCACAACGAGTCAGTACTTGCTGTGGTTTTTGGACTGATGGAGTCAACGGAACGTACTTTTTTGCAGTAAACGAGTTATGAAAACTTAGAGCTGAAAAACGTTTGCGAGAAACGAAAAGCGGTTCCACCAACTGTTCCTTCGGTTACAGCAACCGAGTTATAGTTACAGCAACCGAGCTGTAGTTGTAGTTACTATACTTGCACATTAAAACTTTTATTTATGGCTTCCATAAGCTCTTTTTGGTTTAAATTTCCAACTTTTATGATTTTGGTTTTACCCATAAAGTTCGTTTTAACAAAAAGTTGGAATTTTTGTCTATTTTTTCACTGTCTACTTACATGTCTATTTTGACTTGCATTCAAATAACAACTAAAAGCGCAGCAAACTACAACGCGTCAATTGTCCATCCAAGATACAAGGTACCCAGCGGCGGAAGTAGCAAGCCCTTCCACAAATAAGGCATGCGGTATGGTTCTTTTGTAATGCCTTCCTAAAATAAGGCATGCGGAATGCATGTATTTTTTCAACAGATATAACCAAGAAGAAGATTTTTACAATTTTGACAATTATCTTTTCCGATTCTTTTTAACAGTAATACGAGTATAATTGGAAAATTCCATACAAATTTTTTGTTGGTTTGTGAAGTTGGGCGTGGTAAAACTTTCTAAGATAGATACATACGTACTTATAAATATGTAGAAGTGGATAGTGATAAAATAAATTATTTTATTTTTGTTTCAAAAAAACTAAATTAAAGTAAATGCCTTCTAAGGCCTTCCTCTTTGCACGCCTTCTAAGGCCTTCTGTAGGCAATGGGCAAGGAAGGCCTTGCCTCCCAATCTCACCCAATGTTAAAAAGAAAAGAGGAGGTAATGTGTAGGGAAGGCCTATTTGTTCCTGATTTCAGGCCTTCCAGGTCATGACTTCCGCCGCTGGGTAGAAGCATTAGAGTGTGTATCACTTTTGTGTGTATGAGTGAGTGTGTATGCCAAACGAGTGAATAAGACTGTGTATAAAGTCGACAGAATGAGAGAAATTTACGTTCTTCGTAATCTGTGCTCTCATTAGAAAAATGGTTAATTTCAGTTATCGCAAACGTTTTTTTAAATTTGCTGCAAATGTTATTTTGTACGCGTTTGATGCAAACGAGAATTCGTTTGCAACAACATGATACACATTTGCGATATACGAGTTTATTTGGAAGAACTGCAGCAACGGTTGCGATTAATAAATTAATACAAGTCAATCAAAGTATTGTTGCGGCAACCGAACAATATAAACGTTTTTTTTCTTTGCGTGCAAGACGCATTATCTCACGAAACAACGAGGTCAAACGACCGCGGAGATCTTGCGATTTGACACTATTGGACTTCTTTTCTGGGGCTTTCAGAACCGAACAAGGAAATAATACGCGTTACACCTGAAAACAGCCCGAATTATGTCAAAAATCATGGAAAATTGTGATACGCGCATTCTGTGTTGCCAGAGGAGCCGTGTTGGGCATTTAAAGGATATTGTGTGTCACATACAAATGCCATTGACTAAAAAACATGATGAACAAAAAAAACCATTCCGACAAATTTTTATGTGTTTTATTTATAAAAGAAATGCTGCGGTTATTGAATCACCCTGTACAAATATTATCATCATTGTTTGAATGCTGCTCGTTCGCATAATAGACTAATGCATACATTTATTCTCTCAATAAATTAAACGTCATAGGTACGGTGGAAAGTAAACATTGGATGGCGCAAAACATGGGTTCAATAATACCAGATAGAGACAATAGTAAACAACGTCCAACAAAGGAACAACAACCGAATCTCGTGTTTTTGTGCCAAACTAGTTGTGTTAAATAAATAAAAATAAATGGTTTGCATTACATCCCATGAAGGAATTGGGGAGAGCTTCTAACAACCAGTGAGCTGTGCGCTTTATAGTTTTATACTCACTGATTGGGACCTACAGTTTAACACCGGTTCCGAACGGTATTTTGAGAAGCCTTTTCATGGCTAAATACTCGATAGTGTCGCCGTCACTAAGCGAGGTGACCATCGTCGAAAGAAAATTTTAAGGTGGTCGGAGCAGGGATCGAACCCAGGATCTACTGTACAAGAGGCGCGCACACTAACCATTGCACCACCGACGGACGGACATATGTTGTAACTCCACCTGGTGTAAATTAATTACAAATTTAATTTCTCTCATTTCCACAAACCCACGACGAAGAGTGTGAAATGAAACGTCAGATGAGAGAATAAATGTATCTATGTATGTATTAGTCTATGGTTCGCATTATGCCGTTTTTATACAGCAAATTTCAAACGCATATACATTTTAAAAATATCGAGTTTTTTAATACGTGTCGCATTTTTTGAAACAGTATTATCTATCTAACCCCCACTATCACCATCTCCAGACATAATACAGATAAAGCTAAGCAACATTTATAGCTGTCACTTTGTATAGAATTTTAAAATTATAACTGTTTTAATTCTAACTAAATATTATGATAATGACCCTAAAACTTATTTAATCAAAAAAGAGCGTTTATGAAAAGAAATATGGTCGGGTTGACATGGAATTTGATATCTATATGACTGATTTTTTTGTGTTTATGTTTTTTTTATATTTATTACCTTCTAGAATGTTTCACACACACGAGATGTTTTTTTTTTATTTAAAGTAAATATTTTTAGCGGACTGTATAATGAGTTCTTGAAATAATAAAACGCTCTTCACTTTTAGTTTACTAATTGATAAATGTCATTCTCTTTTTATTTCATTAGCAGTGACATCAAACACGTTTACCAACCGAGTTCTCTGAATGAACTTACTTAAAGCTTTCACAAAGTCTTGTTGACAGGAATGAATTAAACTTTATATTATTGAAGAAAGAGTATTACAACTTAAGAACAATTCATATACAGCAAATCAAAATGTTTGCAAACAAATCGACAAGTATTTACGTATCAATATGACCTTTAAAATGTACGATTAAAAAATGTATGATTTAAAAATGTATGATTAAACCAGTGCTGTGGAGTCGGAGTCTGGGATATTTGTCTGGAATCAGAGTCGGAGTGGGAGTCGTAACATTTTGGACGACTCTCGCACCAAGTTTAGCATTTGTATAATGCCCTGAAATGTGTATATTCTTTTATTCATTTTCAAATATTTTTGAAACAAATTCTGAAAATTTATAACATATGGGCATTTCCACAGAAAGGTCAACCTTTTGTCATATCACGTCACCCTCGTTAATTACTCATATTCTATAAAAATAGAGCTACTTATATACTGTACTTAGGGTAGTATTCTAAAAGTCCCGAAAGTGAACGTAAACACAGAAGCCAACGCGAACGCCAAAGTCAAAAAATTGTAGTTTACTCGTATAGGTATATCACTTCGCGCTTGCGTTTGTTTACGCAAGCTGTCACTGACATATGCGGTTTATAGAGTTGCCAAACTAAAATAAACAATTATAGATCAGAAAAAGTTATCTGGAGTGAAATGCTCAGAATGAAAAAGATTAAAAAATGTAGCTCTATTTCAGTAGATCAACAGATTTTAAGATTGCTATTATTTATAATACTGCAAATACCAACAATATTCACATAAACTGTGTAAAAAATCTTTGTTACTTTGGGTTTCAATGTCCAATAAATTTTTCCATCTATATTAAATTAGTTGTCTTTTCAGAAACACGTCCCATTTGGCAGTATGTATTGATTCTTTTGTTTATTATTGTCAACATCAAGTGATGTGTATAATTTTTTAAATGAATAATTATAATAATTTTGCAACGCATTATTTATTTTAACCTTAAATTTCTAATTGTATTATTAGTCGTGTTTTGGTTACAAGCAAGCGATTGTCGCTTGCTAAGTTGCAAAGAAAACGACAATTTAGCGATAAGTAATTTTTTTCAAAAATATGAATAAGGGTTCAAAACGGTAAAAGATGTCAAAAAAATTTGTTTTTAAACTTAGCGAAAATGATTCTCGTCGCTAAGTTCTCGCTAAGTGCTTCATACAAAACAAGCGAATATATAAGCAAGCGGTGTAACCAAAACACGCTTATTGTAAATAAGAATTTCAGTTAGCAAACAATATAATTTTGAATTATTTCTTTAAACAAAATTTTAGCTCTGTCCGTCGATTTCATTTCAGCCAAAATTGGCAACAACTTATGTATAAGTAATTTCTTCCATTAACCCGAGAGACTGTGGCGTGTTCAATTTGACAGTTGAAGTGATCAAACACGTTGCGCTGCGTTTTATAAACTTTAGTGTTATTTTGCAAAATGCTAATAAGATTATACAGAGAACAATGTTTTTTTTACTTTATTGTGCTTTTATACTTTATTGCCGCTTTTATACTTTACACACCATGCGGTGGTTTTCACGAAGAAATTTACGGCTTTGGCAGCTAAAAACAAAAAATATTTTTTTTTTATACCTTACGCATACATTGCACTGTAAGGGAGGAAAGAAGTATTATTGCTTACGTTTTCATGTATCGAGAAGGGGAAAATGCATGCTTTTGGAAAGCATAACTTACAAATTCTTCCAAAAAGAAACCATACTCTGAATGCACGGTCTCAATATTGTAATGCATTACGCTTTCATTGTCAAAAAAAGTTATTGTAGAATCCAAACACGAAGTTTCTCGAGTGATAACATGCATTACCTTCACTTTATTTTTAGAAACAAAAGTGAAAGCATGTATCATGTCTTCTTATCCTTTCAAAATAATGCTTACGACAGGCGGCAATTCTTTTAAGAAAGTAATGATAATTCGTAAAGGAAGATAGCACGGAAAGTAAGCTATCTTTACGAACGGAAAGTAAGCATACTGTATTGCGTACTTATTTTTCCTACTGGGTATGAGTACATATAATTCCCTGAAAATGTCATAGAGTAATGTATTATATGGCTGTCATTCTTGTCATCTGATATTTCATTTCACACTATTCGTGGTGCGATCGGTGCGATAGAGAGTTACTTGACATAAATTGACTTACACCAGGTGGTATTACAAAAATTGTTGACTTCATTTTGTCATGTAGTTTTGATGGAAAACTGTGAAATTTAAACTATTTTGGAAATTTTTTTATATTTTTTGTTAGTATATGTTTGTGGTGTATTTACACAAAAACAAAAACCATTGCCTCTATCTGCTATTATTAAACCAATACTTTCTAACACTCAACCTCCATATGCAACACACCAAACTTCGTAAATTTAAATCGTTAAATCGCTATCGCTTCTCTATATGTCATTCCTCTATTTGTATAAATTGTCAAATATTTTTGAAATTAAGCCCCGTATTCAGTTCTTGCGCAATTTTCGTAAGAAATTTTGTCATTTATCACTAAACGGAAAATTTTCTTGCGGAGAGTTACCACATGTCTTTGATTTACCTTGCAAATATTTCATTTATAATTCCTCTACGCTCTCCATTTTAGTTTTAATGCGTGTGGTGTTGCTTTTGTTTGTTAAAATGATCAAACAGTTGTTTTCGTACGAAATATGTTTGGCATAACAACCCTGTGCTTGATTTTGCCTATGAAATATTCGCAAAGAGCTGAGTACCAAGCAAATGAAAAGTGGGCGAAATTTTCGGTTCATGAAATTTTCGTTATTTTTTATACACGTTCTGAGAATTTATGACATTCAATTCAAATATAAATTTTTCAGTTTAATGTTTTCTGAATAACTTGAAATTCAATACGCATGACCATAGAACAACACATACTATAGAAGAACTTATTCTCTCATCTGACGTTTCATTTCACACTCTCTCGGTAGGTCTGTGGAAATGAGAGCAAATTAAATTTAAAATTTACATACACCAGGTGGAGTTACAAAATATGTTCACTTAACTATTTCCTGTCGTTTTGGTGTAGAACTGAAAAATTTAAATGTATTTTGCACTTTTTTGTTGACTTTTAACGTTGGTATTCATTTGTATTGTATTTAACACAACTAGTTTGCCACAAAAACACGAAATTCGGGTGTAGTTCCTTTGCGGATCGCTGTATACTATTGCCACCATCTGGTATTATTGAACCCATATTTTCCACCATCCACTGTGTAATTTCCATCGTACCTATGACGTTTAATTTATTGAGCGAATAAAAACTTCTATAGTATGTGTTATTCTATGCGCATGACTCGCTGTTGCCAAAGATAAACGGCCTTATTCATAAAAAGCTGTCATGGGTTCGTTAAAGGTTTAAGAAGGTAAAGCCCAAAAATTGTATACATAATCGAAAAATTCCTCATACTAAAATATTTATGCGACATAAACAATTGGAATTATTTTGTGTATATTTCCAGCGTTTATAGTGTCACATTATCCTGCTAAGCAACCAAATAGTTTCGTTCCAATTTTTATCATTTTTAACAAAAATTAACTTTTGTTTACATAGTGATTTATATAAAATCAAAACATTGAAACTACAACCTATTATTCGGTTTTATATTCGACTACGCAAAACTGAAATCCAATTCAATATGATTTTTTGACACTTCTTCCATTAATGTTTAAAATTTTGGAAAAATGCATGTTCATCTTGTTTTTACATCACAAGCACTGTGAGAATACATATAACAGGGTTGTCAGTCAATTATCTGTTGCCTAGTTAAAATACTCATTATGACTACGGTTCTAATAAAACCTTCGCCAAATCTTAAAGCTTTCAATAACTGATGAATGCTTTAGAGCTACATTAATGTTATTTTATGAATAAGACAGAAAGACTCCTCCTATCGATATTCAACATTATCATTACTAATAGTCAGAAATGACTAATGCTGGTCAATAGGACGGTCTCACATAGACGGCCTTACATAGATTGTCACATTTTATGTTGCCGAAGGCAAAAATAGTGGCATATCATCAAAGTGACTTATATAAAGACTTCAAGACAAATTTTACAACTGGGATGGACCTAAAATATATGCAATTAACGAGGGTAACGTGGTGTGACATAGGGTGGCACTTTCGGTGGAACCGCGTTTTTTTGAATTTCAATTGATGGGGTCTCAAAAGATGCGTATTGATGAGCTGTTTAGGGAAACGTCAAACTTTTGTATACGAGGGTACTTATAGTCCCCTAGCGGCCGCTGAAGTTTCGATTCCTAGTGTATTTGGATAAAAAATTACGTTTTGGTCAATATGGGCCTCAAACGACGCATAATTAGAAAATTATATTTTCAAAATGTTGACAGATAAGTTTATTCACGGTAACATTTTGAAGTCTTGATTAAGCATATTTTTCCGATTTTTATGACTCTTTTGTAGTTCGGGTGCGTTGTGTTTTGGCATTTTTCTTAGTGTAAATTAAAATCAATTTATTTCAGGTTAGGGAAAGTCGCATACCATTATTCTCTCCACGAATTTTTAACAATATTTCACACGAATCACTAGAAGTTTCACCACAACAATAGGGGAAATAGTAGTGAACATTTGAACGATGAACAATTGCAGCTGCTCATTACAACGATGGTATCATGTACGACAAGAAAAGAGAACCGTTGCGGGTCATGGGATCAAAATTCGTGATATCTAGGAATCAAACGTGTGCTGTGTGGTTGTAATAATTATATGTACATATATATAAAATAAATAAATTCTTTCACCATACATCCTTTCGAAGGGACAGAGGAGAGCTTCTCACAATTAGTGAACTGTTTGCCTGCTAGTTTTACACAGGTCCAGAACGGTTTTTTGAGAACCATTTTCATGGCTAGTAAATCTGTAATGTCGCCGTTACTAAGCGAGCCGAACCTCCCCGAAAAAAATTTTAATTTTTCAGAGCAGGGTTCGAATCCACGTTCTCATGTACAAGAGCCACGCACACTATTCAGGCTATGCGAATAATCGCCGAAGTGAAAATCGCCCAAAACTAAAAATGAACAATGACCCAAAATTTTTGGGTGTTTTTTCATTAAGAAAAAAGACCCAAAAAAGAGGTTAAATCGCCCAAAATTTTAAGAACATTCGCCCAAAAATATAAATCCAATTTATGAACAAACGCCCACTATTCAAAACAATATGAAAATTGAAACATAAAACTATTAAAGAGAAAACTAGGAGTCGTTTCTCCGAAATGAATTTACTTACTTACTTACTTATCCGGTCTCGGACAACCCCGGGGGGTCAGGGACCTTACAAAACGAAGATAACATATTTCGCCAACCAGTTCGATCTTTTGCTTTATCTCTCCAGTTGGCAATACCAAGTGTACGCAGGGATTCGTCAACCTGACCCCTCCAGCGGAGTCTTGGTCTTCCTATTTTTCGTCTTCCTTCGAGTTCGGTTTCGAAAAGCCTTCGCGCTGGTTCATCTTCATCCATTCTACTGACATGGCCTAGCCAGCGCAATCGCGTTATCTTGATCCGCTTAACTATGTCAATGTCAGGATAAAGCTCATACAGCTCATGATTCATGCGTCGCCGATACTCGCCGTTGTGCACTATAGGGCCATAAATTTTTCGGAGTATTTTTCTCTCGAAGACTCCTACAGATGTTTCGTCTGCTTGCGATAGGACCCAGGATTCTGCGCCATAAAGCAAGACAGGTTGAATGAGAGTCTGGTACAGCTGGACTTTTGTTACTCGAGAGAGGGCTTTATCTCTAAAGTGCTTGCTTAGCCCAAAATAACATCTATTCGCAAGCACAATTCTCCGTTTGATCTCAAGGCTGACGTTGTTGTTTTTGTTCACGGCAGATCCGAGGTATATAAATTCGTCCACTACCTCGAAGTTATAACGGTTATCAACGTTCACGCTTTGGTCTAATCGCGTGGAGGCCCTGTTCGTTGAAACCATTAATTTTGTCTTGTCCTCATTCACCGTCAGACCCACTTTCGCTGACTCCTTCTCAATTCTCGGAAAAACCGCAGTAACTTCTCTAATTGTGCGCCCAATGATATCTATATCATCAGCATACGCGAGCAGCATGTGACTTTTGCTGCTGATGGTTTTATTCATATTGACTGCAGCTTTTCTCATAATTATCTCCATTAAGATGTTAAAGAGATCGCACGATAGGGTGTCGCCTTGCCTGAGGCCTCGCTTAGTTTCGAAAGGTTCGGTAAGATCCTTACCAACTTTCACTGCGGATTTGGTGTTCGTCAAGGTCATCCTGCAAAGGCGTATGAGTTTTGCAGGAATACCAAGCTCAGACATTGCTTCATAGAGTTTCTCCCGTATCGGACTATCGAAGGCTGCTTTATAATCGATAAATAGATGATAGGTGTCGATTTGTTTTTCGTGTGTCTTCTCCAGGATTTGGCGTAGCGTGAAAATCTGGTCAGTTGTCGATTTTCCAGGCCTAAAGCCACACTGGTATGGTCCAATCAGGTCAGCGATAATTGGTTTTAGTCTTTCGCACATTATACTTGATAGAACCTTATATGCTATGGATAAAAGGCTTATTCCACGGTAGTTGGCACAAATACTCGGGTCACCTTTTTTAAATATTGGACATAGTACACTGAGACTCCAATCGCCGGGCATGCATTCATCTAACCAAATTTTGCTAATGAGCTGATGCATGCACCTTATCAGCTCATCGCCGCCAGCCTTAAACAGCTCCGCCGGTAATCCATCGGCTCCTGCGGCTTTGTTGTTCTTAAGCCGGGCAATAGCTGTTCTGACCTCGTCTTGGTTAGGAGGGGGGCAATCGACGTCGTCGTCCATATTGTGATCGATTGTCCCATCGTCATTGGATATCTCAGGTACTAGTAGCGCGGAGAAATGCTCTCTCCTTATACCCAACATGCTCTGCACATCTGCGACGAGATTTCCGTCCTCGTCTTTACAGAAGGGGGGCCCTGAACCATGTCCATTAGTTCCGTTTTGTACTTTTTGGTAGAATTTTCGGGCTTCGTTCTTCCTTCTGTATGTCTCAATTTTCTCACTCTCGCGTTTTCTCCACTGCCGTTTCTTACGCCTAAAGAGACGGTTTACCTCCTTTCTCTTCTCCCTATACCGCTCAGTTGCAGCTCGCGTTGCAATTGACTGAAGCATTACCATACGTGCAGCGTTCTTTTCGTCATTTGCTATGCGACACTCTTCATCGTACCACGGTTTGTTGCGAAGCGGTTTTTCGAAACCAAGTATGGTTGTTGCGGCAGTTTTTATAGAGTCGGAAATGGGTTTCCACTGCGCATCAGGGTCGTCATCGGGAGGGGGTGGGTTCTGTGCCAAAAGTTGCGAGAGCTTCCTTGAGTAGGCTGTGGCTACCTCTGGTAATTGCAGCTTTCCGATGTCCAGCTTCCTCTGCGTCTGGTTTCGTACGATTTCCGCTCTACTTAATCTTGTGCGAACCTTTGCTGCTACCAGGTAGTGATCAGAATCGATGTTAGCTCCTCTGATCACTCGTACGTCCATTACACTGGATGAGTGCCTTCCATCAATTACCACGTGATCAATTTGGTTCCTAGTTCTTTGATCAGGGGATACCCAAGTAGCCTTGTGGATGTCTTTATGCTGGAATATTGTGCCACTGATGACCATGTTTTTTGCCGCGGCAAAGTCAATCAGTCTCATACCGTTGTCGGAACTGTCAGCATGAAGACTGAAATTGCCAATAGTTGGATTAAACACATTCTCCCTTCCTACTTTGGCATTAAAATCTCCTAGTACAATCTTAATGTCATGGCCAGGGCAGCGGTCATACGTTTCCTCTAGGAGCTCATAGAATATGTCTTTGGCATCATCATCTTTCTCTTCTGTCGGGGCATGCACACAAATTAGGGAAATATAAAAATATTTCGCTTTTATGCGGATTGTGGCTATTCGTTCACTCACAGGATTGAACCTAGAGACTAGATGTCGCAGTCTTTTGCCAACTACAAATCCACAACCAAATTCATGTTTTTTTTCATGGCAACTGTAGTATATATCGCAGTTTCTTTTTCTTGTGCAGCCATGTCCTGTCCATCGCATTTCCTGGATAGCGGTAATGTCAGCCTTATAACTTTCGAGGACATCTGCCAGTTGGATACTTGCACCGGATCTATATAGAGTTCTCACATTCCAAGTGCATATCCGTAAATCGTGGTCCTTATAACGTTTGCGGGGGTCGTCAACAAATAGGGGTTGTTTATGTTTTCTGTTTCGTTTTTGTATTTTCACTGCCATTATGAACGGTGGCGGGAGGCAAACCCAGCCCACCGGGTTTTTGCATTTTACCTACTGCCAGGATATTTGATTGCAGCCGCCCATTATGGATCAGACGCTGACCAGGATGCGATATGTTGAACCTGGATTTTCTTCTTTTAGTTTCTATCCGCCGTTGGCCCGTATGTTTGGCTCATCCGCCTTCTAAGGACAAAAGAATATGCCCGATTGTTTGATGAGCTTCAGTGACATCAGTCACCTACTATACCTGATTTGATGCTCATTTGTTTCGCCTTCTCACTCTAGCTAGCTAACGGAGGTTTCCGAAAAGCCATTGCCCAGGACATACTGCGTGGAAGTAGTGAGCTGCTTGGACTGCCCAATGAAGGAATCATTTCTGGCCACTCCCAAGTGAATGGCAATCAGAAACTTTCCACCTCCACGGACAGTCCCATGTCCCCCGAAATGAATTTTAACTTTAATAAATTCATCAGGTGAGTGATGAGTAAGAGTAGATGGAGTAAATATTGAGCTCGGGTCTTTAATATATCATTATTGTTATTATCTTTTCCTGCATAGTTCTTGGTGGGACGTTTCTATAAAATTTTAATTACTACTCCACTAAATGCATTTAGTATATAATTTGTTATTGGTAATTTACCAAAATAAGACATGAAGAATTATAGTATTTAAGAATTGTCATTAGATTGTAAATATAATAGGTATATTTTTTATCATCACATGAATTTGAGGAAAATAAAATAAAATGTATGCAATGAATTAAAAATGAGTTTCTGTGTCCGTTGAAAAAAAAAATATATATATAAAAAAAAAAAAAAATGATTAGTTTTATTTCCCTTCTTAGGACAATGTTTGAAGTCATGTCAGAGTAACTCTCTTCTTTTTGGTCGATGGTGGGTGTTGGGTGAAGGGAAAGGTATTTTCGGTATGAAGTGAAGAAAGTCGGACGGACTAAACGGACATGATGACATAATCGGACCGACAAACTGACTTATAAGGGTGTTGTTCTATGGTTTTGATGAAGACTTTCAGACTGATTGACGAACTTTTACGGTGAGAATGGAGTTGTATTGTTTGCATTGTGGTATTTCTTTTATTTTATTTAAAAAAATCTCTGACACGAAGATGATGTCTATGGTTACTGGTGTGTTATGGTGGAAGAATCCCCCCAAACGCTGACGAGTTGCCGGATAAAGCCACCGTGTCAATCTACCACCTATTTTTTTTTGAAACGCACCTTGCACGGAAAAACTAACCATAATTATTATTTTTGGCCATCCGCAACACTTTGGGCCTTTTACATTATAATACAGTTACAACAGTTAACTTAAGAACAAAAATGACTTGTTCAACAAAAATAAGATAAGTGAACAATCGCCCAAAAAAATATTTTGGGCGAATTTACATTTTTAAAAATTTGGGCGATCATTCATCATGAACAAACACCCAAAAAATCAAAAATACCAAACCGCCCAAACATGATGCACAATCGCCCAATTTTTTTCCCCATATTTTTTGGGCGATTGTTAATTTTTGGGGTTTGGGCGATTATCACTTGGGCGATTATTCGCCTCGCACACTATTCATTGCACAGACGGCAACAACAATTTCGGTTTGAAACCAAATGTTAACTCTGAAGGGAATCAAACGGAGGAATCAAATGATATATTATGAGTGTCAAAATTACACGTGTATATAAATTGGTAATATATTTTCCCATTACATCCCATGAAGGGATATAAAATAAACTAAATACTATTTCCGATGTCCCACAACTGAACTAACACCCATTTTTCACGAACATTAAGAAAACTTAATAATCACCCTAAGGGCCACTTTCTCAACGTCCGGTTATCTTTTACGGCAAAGATAAACTACCGGTTAGAGGAATTTAATTTCCTTAATGTATAAAAAAAAATTATTCCCCATTACATCCCATGAAGGGATTGGGGAGAGCTCTCACAGCCAGTGCGCGTTCTAGAGTTACAGTCACTGATTAGGACCTACAGTTTTACACCAGTTCCGAACGGAACTTTGAGAAGCTTTTTTATTGCTAAATACTCGATGGTGTCGCCTGCTGATGTAAGCAGGGATCGATTCCATTGAACCATCGACGGCCGATAACGTTAACAGGAAGTCTATAGCGAACCACAATCTTGTCATTCATGATTACATTCTTATTTGGTTCAACAAGGGCGGTAGACCGACAATAAACATAAACGATAGCTAATGTTCATGTTCATGAATGACAAGTAGGGTTCGCGTAACGCCGTTTAGTAATTTATCAGAACGATAAATGCAAACAGCTGACAACAGCTGTTTTGTGTTCGTGTTGTTATGATTTAAGTATTTGGTTTTCTGAAATTGACTTGCGTTCTTCCGCCAGATCGACATGTAAATGTTCCTCGGAAACTGAGAGGTTCTTCCCACAGTGGCTTTTTGATTGTTTTCCGCTATAAATTCAATAAATTTCTCTGCACAACAACAATAATAAAGTAAACAGCTGATATCTTACAGTGCTGACAACTATAAAATGTCTAACATCCGGTTAAATTAACCGGAGTAGGAGAACTTGAAAAACCTTAAATGGCAGTATAATTATATAGCTCTGATAAATTAAAGTGCCGATTAGTAAGCAGACACTTTAACCGGACATTGAGAAAATGGCCCTAAGCATATCGGATGCAATGAAAAGTGAATTCTTGAACGTTAAAAATTGAGACCTACGATGCAAACCGGGAACAACAAACAATTGAATAGTAATTTCTTTTATAGATCCCAAAGTATTTTAAATTAATTCGGAAGCAATGAATTTAACAAAAATTTGTCGTAGCGGAAATGTTTGTATGTACTAGTTTAAAAAAATTTAATCATGATCGTTAGTTAGATTCGAAAAATGATTATATCTAATAGGATTGATCAGATCACAACTGATCTATAGCTATCAAATTAAGTCTAATTAGATCTAATTTGAACTCAAATTTTTCACGGCAGGATATAAAGTAATTGCATTCAAGGTGATATATAACTAGGCCTAACGCGAGACATAATTAGGTCTGTGGCGAGATACGGTTATATATAGAAAAATGTCTGATTATATCTAACAAGATGTTGCTATATCTACACTTAGATATAATATTACACCTCGCCAGACCTAATTATATACGTTTCAGTTATATATTGCCGGGACAAATTTGGCATCTAATTGGACACAATTTCATCTGACGCAAGAATATAAAGCACAGAAGATGGATGATATATTTGCAAGGGATGCGATGCAAGACCACTTCCAATGCAGTCAAAATCGATTAAACGAATTGGGCGGTTTGGAATATAAACTTCGGCCCATACACACCATCTCAAAGAATTAGTTTCACATAGGGATGTGCGATTAATCGATTTACTAAAGTTTTAATTAATCGTTACCGTGATTAAGCAATTGATCGAATAATCAAAAAATCTGATTAATCAATACCAGATTGATCAATTTTATTCATCATTTAATTAGGCCTAATTAAATAGTTACACGCTGAAAAAACGGCCTCTGTAACATATTCTCCCAAATATATTCTGGAGGAACCAGGTACATATTTGGAACATACTTCAAAAATTCATATGTTTGCAAGTCCCAAATTCGCTTGTATTTAAATGCAAACATTGCAATGTTTACTGGCAAACATGCATGCTTCTACGTGGAAACATATGCGTGCTTCATCCCAAACATACATACACTTACACAAACCTCCATATACTTACGTGGAAACATGTGCTAATTTCCTCCCAATCATAATAGATTTGTCGACTAAATACATGAAACTAAAACGCAACAAATGTAAGAAATACCCACTTGATCTGCAATTTACACACGCACTCAGGAATATTTATGAATCACTGACTGAAAAATAATGCAAAAATTCAGTTACACACTTACAACTTTGTCTGTGAATAATATCTTTGTACGTCTTGTATTCTCTTGCTATCAATAGAGAATAAATAGTGCAACAAACACAGCTGTATCTGTATCACAAACACAGCTATACTTGGGTCACAAACATATATATTATAACATATTAATCATTGTATCTCAAACATATAATATAGAATGGCAAACACGATGTGTTTGGACGCAAGTATACTATACTTGCGACAAGCTACAAACACACGGTATATTTGCATCCCAACAACAGAAAAGGCCATATTTTTCAGTGTGTATATAACTGTTCTGACTACATATAACCATTTTTCGGATCTCCTGAAATCTAATTAGTTTTGCTAAAATCCAATCATATCTACACTTGTGCATAACAGTAAAAATAACAAGACTATTTTCGTTTTACTATTGAAAATAATATTTAGATCATAAATTTCAATGTAGTGCTAAGACCTGAACACACAAAGAACTTCCTTAAGAAGCAGTACAAATGTTGTTCTTAAAAAGTTTACGAATAGGAATAGTATTCATAAAATATTCTTCATTGATTGAATGAAAAATTGTCATTTAACGTATCTTGTGTTTCGGCCCTACAGCTGTTTGTCGGGTAATTGTATACAAACGAATTCTCATGACGTTTAAAGTTTTCGTTCCATATAGCATAATGAATTTCGAAAAATTGCTGATGGCACCCTTATAAGGCCATCTTGACGATTTTTCCTCAAGATGGCCTACTTTGCCGCAACGTATCATCATGAAACCTTTTAGTGACCATATCCTGTTATACCTTATTGTAAGCGTATAGAATTCTACTAGAAGGCATTGGTATCCGAGTTGAATATTTTTTGCATTTAGATACAACTTTTGGGGGGAAAACCGAAAAACCCAAATTTTAATTTTTTTTAAAGTTAACAATTTTTTCAAATTAAGAGTGGTATCCTAAAGTCGTGAATCAGTCACTTCGCGTTACTTTTGTCGTTTTGGTAGTTTATAAAACGTTACAGATGTTCGGTGACTACATGCGTTGAGTTACGTTATTAATTGGGTAGTTTATAAAACGCAGCGCAACGTCTTTGATCACTTCAACTGTCAAACGGAACACGTTACAGTTCTTCGCCTTAGTTGAAGAAATTACAAATTTAAAGCAAAATGTCGATCGAGGATAGGCAGATGGAGGTATTTTGCATTTCATTGCTTATTAGTAATTGCCAATTTTGGCTGAGATAATAAATAATAATAATAACCTGAAATTATAAAATTAGAAATGGAACGTTCAAATAAATAATGCGTTGCAAAACTATTATAATTATATTTAAAAATTATAGACATCAGCTGATGTTGACAATAATAAACAAAAGAACCAATACATTACAATCAATACATACCGCCAGCTGGCACGTGTTTTTGAAAAGACAACTAATTTAATATAGATTGGGAAATTTATTGGAATTGGAAATTTAACCCCAAAATAACATAGGTTTTTAACACATTTTATGTGAATATTGTTGGTATTTGCAGTATTATAAAAATAGAGCTAAATTTTTTTCTCCTTTTCATTCTGAGCATTTCACTCAAGATAACTTTTTCTGGTCTATAATTGTTTATTTTAGTTTGGCAACTCTATAAACCGCATATGTCTCGTTTTTGCATGTCAGTGACAGCTTTCATAAACAAATGCAAGCGTGAAGTGATATATAAACGAAAATTTGTTGACTTTGGCGTACGCGTTGGCTTCTGCGTTTACGTTCACTTTTGGGACTTCTAGAATACTACCCTAACAGTTTGAACCCATGGAGTGGTGGGATTTTACTCAAATTTATAAAACTTTGTATTCAGGTCAAACTAAATCAATGTGCAATTTTTAATTCAAATGAATTGAGAAATGAAAATTTTCAAGTGCATAAAAATTTACACCCAAAATGGCAAAACCCGAAAATTTTGATCACAAGTCGGACCCGGCTTAGGGTTATCCGTTTCGCCTCAAATTTTCACCACGTTAGTTTTAGACCAAATGTCATAAGAGTCCGCTTGGTATTTGTTAAAATTCGAGAAAAATAATTGCTCCATACATTTCATTGTCACCCTAATTAATACACACATAACAAACAAATAGTAGGTTACATAAGAAAAATTTGCGTTCATCTCTAAATTGTCACGATATCTTTTCGTTTGCTTGTTTTGCTTTCCAAAAAGTAATTATAGACCACAAAGCAAATAACTATATATTTTGTTTCAAAATCTTCACACACATAGAGAAAGAGACGATTTTTAATTCAAATTTGCAATTATAATTTTGGACTTGAAACGCCTGAGAGCCATTGCTACGATACTATGCATTCAAAAATCTAGTTATCAATTCGTTGCTTCACTTACGATAAACAAATTGGTGTGATAGCATGTTAGAAGGTACATAAATATATGCACATGTATATATATACAGTGGCCCACGAAAGTCTACATGCAGCACTACTTTTGCTATATTAGCATGAAAACGAGAGGTCTCTGCGTGAGTGAACTACGATTATACGCGCTCACGAGCTAAAAAAGTTGTCACTCACTACAATTGTTCGACCCGTCAAAATAACGCACGCTCACGAGATAAGAAATAGTAATCACGCACCAGCACTCACGATATTTTATAACCAAACATTATTTAACCAATCGTTCCTATTTTGAAATATTGTTTATATTTATTGTTAAACACTGCTATTGTTAAACGCTGCAGTAGATGTGTCTTTTTAAGAATTTTGCCACTTATTATTTTCCACATAAAAAATACAAGTCTAGTACGAAAGAATTTAGGCTTATTTATAACTTGACACATTTGACGACCATCTATCTGTAAGGGTGGTATTCCGAAAGTGGACGTAAACGCAAATGCCAACGCCAGTCAAAAAATTGGTAGTTTATACATCACCTCGCGCTTGCGTTCGCTTACGACAGCTGTCACTGACATTTGTGATTTATAGAGTTGCCCAACTAAAAAAAATAAAAATTATAGATTAGAAAAAGTTGTCTTGAGTGAAATGCGCAGAATGAAAGAGATTAAAAAATGCGCCTATATTCCAATAGATCAACAGATTTTAAGGTTGATATTTATTTATTATACTGCAAATACCAACAATATTCACAAAAAATGCGTAAAAAACCTATGATATTTTGGGTTGCAATGTCGAATAAATTTTCCTTTAGTTGACTTTTCAAAAACACGTGCCATTTGGTCGTATTTAAAATGTATTGGTTCTTTTGTTTATTAGGTTAGTATTCTAAAAGTCCCGAGAGTGACGTAAACGCAAATGCCAACGCGAAAGCCAAAGTCAAAAAATTGTAATTTATACATCACTTCGCGCTTGCTTGCGTTCGCTTTCGAAACCTACCCAACTAAATAAAGCAATTATAGATTAGAAAAGTTAACTTGAGTGAAATGCGCAGAATGAAAAAGATTAAAAAATTTATATCTATTTCAATAGATCAACAGATTTTAAGATTGCTATTAATTATAATACTGCAAATACCAACAATATTCAAATAAAATGTGTAAAAACCCTATGTTATTTTGGGTTTCAATGTCGAATAAATTTTTCTATCTATATTAAATTAGATGTCTTTTCAAAACCACGTGCCATTTGGCGGAATATATTGGTTCTTTTGATTATTATTGCCAACATAAACTGATGTCTATACATATTTAAACACAATTCTAATAGTTTTTTAACGCATTATTTATTTGAACGTTGCATTTCTAATTTTATTATTGTAAATAAAAATTTCAGTGAGTAAACAATATAATTTTGAATTATTGTTTAAACAAATTTGAGCTCTGTCCATCGATTGCATTTCAGCCAAAATTGGCAAATACTTATAAGCAATGAAATGCAAAACACTTCCATCTGCCCATCCTTGAACGACGTTTTTCTTTAAATTTGTAATTTCTTCAACTAACACGAGGAACTGTGGCGTGTTCAATTTGACAGTTGAAGTGATCAAAAACGTTGTGCTGCGTTTTATAAACTACCCATTTAATAACGTAACTTAACGCATGTAGTCACCGAACAGCTGTAACCTTTTTATAAGCTACCAAATCGACAAAAGCAACGTGAAGTAACTGACTCACGACTTATAACCACCCTAACACTTTTGTTGCAAAAGCTTTGTATACATATAAATATGTAAAGGGTTCGCCATCTAACGTTTTTTTTTCAACTAGTGCTTATTTCGTGAATGGTAACACTTAGCTCATGTCTGATTTGACAGATAATTAGGTTTATCCTTCCGCTGAACGAATATGGTTGTGTATACGCTTGAACAACGCTGGGAAATATTGCGACATTACTTCGCTAAGTGGGCCTGCGATCGACTTACAGAAGATGCCGATTTTGCCAAAAAAAAATCATCTTTTCAGATGAAGCTCATTTTGATCTTGGCGGGTATGTAAACAAGCAAAATTGTCGCATTTGGAGCACAGAAAACCCGCACGCATACATTGAAAAGCCGATGCACCCAAAACGAGTCACTGTTTGGTGCGGATTTTGGTCCAGAGGCATAATTGGACCCTTTTCTTCGAAAATGAGCAAGGAGTGGCCGTTACAGTCAATGGCGATCGTTATCGGGCCATGTTGAACGAGTTTTTGTTCACAAACATTGAAGAGGAGGATATTGGCAACATTTGGTTTCAACAGGACGGCGCTACGTGCCACACAGCCGAAGATACACTCGATGTTTTGCGCCCTGTTTTTGAAGTTCGCATTATCAGCCGCAGAGCTGATGTCGTTTGGCCACCTCGGAGCTGCGATTTGACACCGTTGGACTATTATTTGTGAGGTGCCCTCAAAGATAAGTGTTACGCCGACAAGCCAGAGACAATTGACGCTTTAAAGCACAATATTCGTGAAGCCATTGGTGAAATACAGCTGCACACAATCGATAATGTGCTTAAAAAGTGGACCGATCGTGTAGGCTACTGCATGGCCAGCCGAGGCAGCCATTTGAATGAAATTATTTTCCATTATTAACCGGAAGGATTGTACTTCCAAATAAAAAAAGAAATTTGAGAAAATATTCAGTAGTTTTTTTTTTATAGCATTATCAAAAAAAAAGTTATTTGGCGGACCCTTTATAATGTTTGTGTACCAACGCATAAAAAACCTGAGAGGCAAGAAAGAAATGAGAAGCAAATGAGCAGCTAATTCTTATATCATAAAAAAGACAATCAATGCAAGTAAATATAAAAGGTGTCATTTTAAATCGTTTAGTTTTTGAAACGAAGTTCCTTATCTCACGTTGCGGGATGGGGATTATACAACTTTTTTAACATATTTATTACAACTATATTGGGTACTTTTGCTTTGGTTTGTGTCTAGACTAACATATGGTGGAAAATTTCTTGTTTAATGGGAAGTTTTCTTGGTGCAGCCTGTAACCAGTATTTAGTATATATTGTAGTTTTGAACCCAATAAAAAGCAAATTTGGAAAAGGTAAAGTGAAAGAATTTCTTTTCTTAAAATTTTTTTTAAATAAATACCTTTTCATAAAAACGAAAATTTTCTTACAACAAACTGTTTTAAAAATAAAATAATACCTTTCCTTTTCTTTTCTTGGGATAAATAGCCTTTCTGAAAATAAGTAAATTTTCTTAAAAAATAACCTTTCCCTAAAAAGAGTACCACTTCTTTAAAAAGTACCTGTTCTTCAAAAAGTACTTCTTTGTAAAAAAAAATTCATACTCTTATGGCTTTTTCTTACAAAAAGTACTTCATCTTAAAAATAGTACCTTTTCTTAAAAAAACATTATCTTTTAATAAAAGAAGTATCTCTCTTTAAAAAAGGACCTTTTCGGGAAAATATAATATATATTCTTACAAAAAAGACCAAAAAATATACTTTAAAAAAAAATACATTCTATAAAAGCAAAATTTTTTCTTAAAAAAAGTTTATTATTTTACAAAAAGTATCTTTTCTTAAAGATCTATTTAAATTATCGTATTTTTCAACGGGCGCCTTAGGCGTGTTGGAACTAACTAGTACATAATATATAGCGAAAGGAATATCGTTCCAACCGGGTGTCCCCTGACACCTCATGTAATTTTTTTTATTAATCTTCTATAAATATGTACATATATAAAAATGTATGTATGTATGTGTGTCGAAAACGGCTGGAACGATTTTGATGAAATTTTCAGACAACATTCAGAATCATCTAGCGGGTGACATAGGCTATACAGCCAGGGTGAAAGTGGGCGGTGGCACGCCCCCTTTTCAAAAATCGATCCGACAATTGTTATGAAAATTACTGACGACCTGATGATACTCCTTGGCTATACTTGGTTGTGATTGGATAAACTTGAAATTTAAAATGGTTATATCTCATGAACTGTCAGAGATATGAAGATGAGATTTGGTAGATATGTTATTGGAACAGTATGAATTACAGCCAGGGTGGAAGAGGGCAGTGCCACGCCCCCATTTTAAAGAACCCGATATAGCAGCCGTAACTATAGTTGAAACAAATTTTGTTAACCCTTTGGCATTAGAAAAACTTTGAAGGCAAAACGTAGTTTGCCGGGTCCAGTTAGTTGGATATAAATGTAGATTTATATTGGTAAAATTTTTTATAATAAAATTAAATATAATCAGCCTTATTACGAATGTCGTTCTCGTATTTCGACTACGACAGTTTTGTAAAAGATTAAAGACAAAGTTGGCGTGTTAGGAAATGAAATGAAATAATAAAATATAATGAAATAAATTATAATATAATGAAAATTATTTATAATATAATGAAATGAAAAAAATAATTTATTTCTGTTATGTTTGGGAGGAAATGCGCTCATGTTTCCACGTAAGTATATGTAGGGTTGGTAGGAAGCACACGAGTGCTTCCACGAAAGTATACGGATGTTTGGGATGGAGCACGCATATGTTTGCACGTAAAAGCACACATGATTGCCTGAAAACATTCTAATGTTTCCATTTCAATGCATTCGAGTTTGGAACTTTCAAACATATGAATGTTTGGAGTGTGTTCCAAACATATACATGGTTCCTGTAGTATATGTTTGAGAGAATATGTTTCATATGTTCATACTTGTAAGCGTGAAGCGTGAGTGAGTATTTCGTGGGTGGGATTCGTAAGCGTGATTACCAAATATATCAACCACATTCTTATTTGACTTTAACATTTTTAATTTAAATTTAATTTGTATTATCATCACGTGACACGGCTAATAAAGCAGACACATTGCGATAATTATTAAAGATAATTAAATGTCAATTAGTTAGTAATTACGTATAATATTTATCGCAATGATATAACTTACAAAAAAAATGTTTTGAAACCCCATTAGCTTCAAAACAAATTAAATTTTTTTTTTACCTGCATGTCGACTTCATTGAGCTACTGTATGTGTGTATGTAGTATGTGCGAATGTAGGTGTATCTGAGCGTAACTTTAATAGGCAACTTGAAGTGAAAGATTAGAATTCTCAAAAGACGCGTCATTTTTCATCATGATAACGAGGAAGTACGAACAAACGCGTCATAAAAACGTTTGCATTTCACCAAAACAGTGACATTGTGAATTTAGACACCGGCATTAAATTACCAAGCGCTAAGTTCGTATTCGAATAGAAATGATTTGGAAGAACAAGAGCAATATCTCGGTGCCCGACTATCTGAACGAAGAGTTTTTCATCAAAGCTTTGGAAGAGGGATTGCGCGAAGTGCAAATAGGAATAGATGAAATTACTGTTACTTGGGGCAGCAATCCTGGCGAGAATTATTGTTCCAGCATTTATCGTATGGTGGTAAAATACAACAGTTTGGCCGACCACTTGATGGGGAGTCAGCAAATATCTCTTATAGTTAAGACGATACCCATAACAACCGAAACTCAATTCCTGGACGATGTCGGAGTGTTTATAAAGGAGAAAATCATCTACAGCGATGTTTTGCCGCGTCTGAACGTTTTGATTGACGGCGACAAATTTGGAGCACAGTAATTACAAAATAGCACTTGTATCCCTTGGCATTATGCATATACATATATACAAAACGTATCCTTTACTGTTCGGCACTTTTCAGCTGTTTCTATGCAATAAGATCACCAGTGCAGACGATCGTTTTCAATGACCTTACGTCCGATGGTTTTACCATGGCCTCTCGTCATGATGGCTTGGATTGGAATCACTCGGCCCTTATTCTGCAGCAACTGGGCAAGTTCCACGCTACGTCGATGGTTTTAGCTAATAGAGTGAGTATACGGTTGTGCGACCAAAACGAAAGACTAGATGGTGAAATCTGTGGCCTCGTGCAACAACAAACTATGTCGATTTTATTCAAAGTTTGCGAATATTTCTTAATGCGTCTAGAGTGTTACCATTTGTTTATGCCATTGCGCTCATATCAAAACAAATTAGTTTTAACGAATACGAATTTTCGACATAGTCAGTTATTGCACTAAACTACAGAAATAGACATTTACCTATGTTTTAAACAATTCATAGGATCCTTCCATTGTGAAGAAATTTCAAAAGGGAATGCTGTGTGAGGAAACTGTTCTAAATTCCGAAACGTTTTTCCAAATGTTTGGCAGCTATTTGAAACAGCTTATAAAAGTCTCCCAATCGTGGCCCGGATACCAAGATATCAACGATAAACTGCAACACTACTACGACAACTTTAGGGAAATTACATACAAGTTGTCCAAACAGAAAGAAGGAGATCGCATTATCGTACTCAATCACGGTGACATGTGGACCAACAACTTTATGTTTGCCTACCAGGACGACAGCAACTCAAACATTCCGACAAAATCCATTTTTGTAAGTTCGCTTCATTCGTATCTTTCACAAGTCACAAACCAATTACACCATATTTTAGGTTGATTTCCAACTTAGCTTCTATGGAAGTCCGGCTTGCGATTTGAATTTCTTTCTGCACACCAGTATACCGTTGGATCTATTAAGAAACCGACGCGATGATTTAATTGAATGTTACTACAAGAGCTTTACCGAGAGCCTGGAATTCCTGCGCTACTCGCCTGTGCCGTCCATGGAAGATTTGAAATATGAACTCCGTTCACGTGAATTATACGGTTTATTCGCGCTCTTTGGCTTCTTGCCAATGGTGACCATGCCCAAAGAGCTTTCATCTGACGCAAGCATCGAAGCCTTTACCAACGAAGACTATAAAGCAAAGAAGATGGATGCTATATTTGCCAGGAATGCGTTGCAAGATCACTTCCGATACAGTCTGAAACGATTAAATGAATTGGGCGTTCTGGACGAATTCTAATGAGGAACTGCATTAGCTCAATGATTTGTGATACGTCGGGGGTGTATATGAACTTCGGCACACACACTGTATCTCAACGAATTAGTTTCACATAGGGATGTGCGATTAATCGATTAACTAAAGTTTTGCTACATCGTTATCATGATTAAGCAATTAATCGAAGAATCCAAAAATCTGTGTAATCAATTACCTGGAATATTGATTGAACCCAGTTGAATAATTTTATTCATCACTTAAATAAGTTTTGAAACAATATGTTCAATATTATGTACAAAAACAATAAAAAAGTTGATCATTATGATATAAAGTACAAAAAATTAGAACATAAAATGCTGAACTACTCAAATATCTGATTAATCAATTGTACGATTAAACAATTAATCGTGAATAATAAATAATCAAAATTAAGATTAAGCGATTAATCGTAACTATGATTATTTGATTAATCAGGTCGTCGATTAAACGGTATGTCTACTCACTTAATTAATCGCACGTCCTTAGTTTCACAATAAACAAAAAAATCAATATTTCTAACCGAACTCTTGTGAACCTAATTAGATAAACCGCAGTGTACATGCCACATATCAGTTTAATTGTTCGAAATAATAACATTTTATTCTACAATTACTTTAATTATGCAATGGAGATAATAATAAATAATTAAAAAATATCTGTAGAATACGTTTTTTTTAATTTCGCTATATTTAGGCGACCACCATTTGAAGGGAAGAGTAAAAAATTTCATTAAGCATAAACAAGGAATATTTGGAAACTGTCTGATATTTATAGGGTGTTTTTTATGTTCCAGGCCGATGTTTTTTGACCGCCATTTCTGTTTGGTTGACATTTGTCAGCTTGTATTTGACAGTTATGCAGAGCAGTCGATAACAATTTATTAATTTATTAACACCAAAAAACGTTTTAAAGTTATTAAAATACCACATCAAAATTGAATGAATAGTTCATGAGTTATAGAAATTTATACTTGTTATTCTCTTTGAAGTGACAGCAAATGGCAATTTCGACGGATATGAAAAAATACGCATGTTTGATGGCGTGTACCTTTTGAACCCCTGAACCGATTTTGGAGTTTCAGGTCAATAAATTTTCACAGTTTTGCTACTAATGACATCCTCTCATGCAAAAATTTAAAACAAAAATGTTATGGTCGAAGAATTGCAAAAAGTAAAATAACCCAAATCAACAATAACGCTACAAATAGTACTCGATCATCCTCTTATTTGCCTCAAATACTTTTGTTTGGGTACTGGACAATCTCAAACTTTGAAATTTTGAATAAGTTGATTCGTTAAAATTTAGGATTTTTTTGAAATTGAATAGCGATAATTTCAAAATTTCGAGTGCGGGCGCGACCACTAAAAGTTTTTTAAATTTTTTTCCTTATTTTTCCCTTCGTAAGGATCAAAAAGTACATCTCTTTCCGAGATTCAAAAAAAAAGTATGTTTTCACTCCACCCCAATGTATGTATATATTTCGGTGGTAGCAATGGCAGCGGCAAGAGTTTGTAGTACACCTTACAACACTTTTTATCCGCTCTTATATATTCCCCAAGATTTTTAATTTTTTAGAAATGTAACGCCTTATGTCTTGGCAGAAGTGAAACCAGCTCCATGGAATTTGACATCGCCATTTCAAAATACGTCATAAAGCTTTGTCCATCTAGGTTAAGAATATTTTTTTTGATGTATTCAAAAAAACATATGTATATGAATGGGAAAATCTGCAAGTACGAACAAATCGTTCCTGTTACTTGATGTAAATAGCAATAGAAGTATAAAGTGTAGTATGTACATAAAATAATCGTAAAACTTTACTCTATAAAAATCGCGCGATTTTTTTACAAAAACAAAAATTTGACTGCGACACTCCCTTCCTAATATCCGTTTTTCCAAATTACATTCTTTCCTTAAACGCCATATATTTTTTTTTTGCCATAACACTTAACTTTTCCTGAAAATAGTCAACATAAATTATTAATAAAAATAAAATAAATGGTTTCCCGTTACATCCCATGAAGGGATTAGTGAGAGCTTCTCAAAAAACTAGTGAGCTGTGCACGTTCTAGTTTTACACTCACTGATTGGAACTACAATTTTACACTGGTTCCGAACGGTATTTTGAGAAGCTTTTTCATGCCTAAGTACTCGATAATATCGCCGTCACTAAGCGATGTGACCGCCGTCGAAAGAAATTTAAGGTGGCCAGAGCAGGGATCGAACCCACGTTCTCATGCACAAGAGCCGCGCACACTACCACTGCACCACCGACGGAAACATAAAATAAATTAGTAATAGCTGTTTAAAAACTCCCGTCGGAACAATATTGAATGCACCATCTATCAAGTAGTTCCTTTGATGGGGAAGCATATTTTCATTTATCATATTACTGATTGATTCCGTGGAAAAAATGCAGTAACTGAACCCGTGTTTTTCAATGCATACCTTATAAAAATGAAATTGCTCGTCTTCATGTTTTGTTATGCCATATGCATTCCAAATATTTTCCATGTTAAAGACCTCAATAATTTCAAGCGGCGTGCGAAGAGGCCGTATAAAAACGTTGCACGTTGCATTTTTGAGTAGTCCAATTTTTTGTGGCTTCCTGGCAGCTTCGCATTTTTAAGGATAAGGATTTGAAATGAAATGAGTCAGATTTAGTGATATAAAATTACTTACTTTGAACTTGTCCGGTTAAATGCAGATCGTTAAATATGGCGTTTGTTTGCCCAATTGCACTGGCATTGTCTACGCACGCCTTCTTTATGGCTTCAACGGCTTTGAGATCCTCATACAATAATTCCTGACTCGAATGGTTATGGTCAGCAATGGGCACAGAAGCTGCTTGGAAGCCGCGCTCTCACAAGTGGGTCTACGTATATGAAAATGAGAGAAAATAAAGCAAGCAAGAGAGCAAGCAAAGCGACGTAAAATTGTTTTAGTTGGATTGAAAACAGCAAGCAAGCAAGACGTGTGCCGCATTGTGCGATTTGAATAGGCGAAAAAATACATGCATAATTTTTTTTTTGTTCACAGCGCTTCATACTTGCTTAGATGCGCTCGCATTTTGTCTCGTATTAATAGTAATTTTTATTTATATCAAAAAGGAATTTAGACTTCATTTCTTTTCAGCTTTAAGACTTTGTAAATTGAGAAGAAAGCCATAATTCAATAAAAAGTTTGGACTTATATTTCACATTGGAACAATGTTTGTAAATTTAGAGTATTTAAACATCCCAACTTCATTCTTACCACCATCGTCTGTTTTCCCCCAGAAATATTTATTTTAAATATATATTCCATTCATACACTACATTTTTTTCAGTGCCACACATACAAGCAAGCACACAAGCACTTCACTGTAGTGGTGCCCATAGCTGGTTATGGTCAATCATTTTTTCCATTTTATAATGAATTTTGTTTCCAGGACCATTTCTACACACTTATTATTATAGCACGTGTAATAATTTTTATTGTTGGTTTTCGATTTTGTTTTGTACAATTGTTTCTCAGCTTTTACATAAACCGATCGGCTATTAATTTGTTTACCGCTGACAAATTCGTAGTCAATACCTTCCATTCTCACTTTAAACTATGCTGCATACTTGTCAAGTGATTCAAGAAAAGTAATGCATTATGATTTGCTTACTCGAACCAAAACCAAAAAAAAATGGTTTTTGATGTGTGAACATATTCTATAGGCACGGGTAGGGCAATCTATCAAAGTGAACACATGCAAACAACACACTGCGTTAGCATCGCATACGTGTTTGTTGTACAACAATAGTCCCCAGCAGCGGAATTCATGTCCTAGAAGGCCTTCCAAAAGTAACAAGAACTCGTTTGCATCACGCGTACGCGTACAAAATTACAGTTGCCGCAACTTTAAAAAACGTGTGTGATAACTGAAGTTAGTCATTTTTCTAATGAGAGCACAGATTAAGAATAACGTAAATTTCTCTCATTCTGTCGACTGTATACACAGTAAAATAACCAAGTAGTAGCAGTAGACGTTGTTGTTGTTGTTGCTTAAGTTGTCAATCTACACACGTAAGTATACCAACAGCACAGGAAATAAAATGGAACAAAAACAAAGTACATATGAGTTTGACAGCTGAAACGTCAACCACAATGAAAAAATTGAAAACATCTGTTCTAACGCGTTTACCTTCCTTATTTTACCATGACACAGTCTTATCCACTCGTTTGGAGTACACACTCACTCATACACATAAAAGTGATCACACACTCTAATGCTTCTACTTTGTCAATATATTTTGGATGGACAAATGACGAGTTGTAGTTTGATGGATGTAATTTATACAGATTTTAGTAAAGCTTTTGACACAGTTGCTCATAATTTGTTAATATACAAACTTGATATTATTGGTTTTCCACCTAAATTGTTGCACTGGGTATCTTCTTACCTTAGTGGTCGTACCCAAAAAGTACGGTTTAAAAATGTATTATCTTCTCCTGAGTCAAATAAATTTTAATGTTCCCTGTAGACAAACCCGATATTCTATCCTATAAAACTACCGACTGTCCGTTATAATTACGATTACTACAATCCTTTTCGAGGCGTTTGCCTCATTTACAATGAGATCTATAATTCCTTACCCGCTTCAGATTCTTTGAATATAATTAAGCAACATTTAATTCGTAATTAATCGGGAACTATTATCCAGCTTGTGTTGCCAACCATTTTCCTCTGATAAACCAGTCCTGCTTCTATTAATCAATCTTATTATAAATTCTGAATTCTACAATGAATTGTAGCTGGCGCTGAATAGATGGATGGATCATTAGCGGTTGACGCCAGATGCTGACATTCATGTCCCTCATCTTCATGTTCCAGATCTTCAAGTCCCTACTCTTCCTGTTTATCTCCCATTATGCTATTTTTATGTTCCTGTTTATCGTTCCACACATATTGTTGCGACGTTCCTGCTCCAGATGTGACTGCCTATGTTATCTCCTATGATTTTATCCTAAAGTACCTGTGAATCATTCCACTAAAATTTGTGGAGTTTGTTTACCATTTCTCTTGTTCCTGCTCATCCCCCTGTTGTTCTACTCCACCTGATGTTCCTGTTCCTGTTCCTAATGTTCCAGATGTTCCTGTCCCAGCTCCTGTATTGCTACTGTTTTAATTATAAGTTGTTTTTTATTTTTGTATTTTGTATTATTTTTTAACTATTTTGTTTCATTTTAATTATTTTATGTTAATATTTTTATATTTATGTTTTTTTAAATTTTACAAATTTTCTTCATATTATTTTAATTATACTCTACTCTTTTTCTTATGTTAAATGTATTTTAATTTTATTAAGTATTGTATGTTATGTCGACTACGTATATAATATAAATTTTATAACGTTGTTGAAAACATATTACCGGCTGTATCCTATTGAGGATTGTAGCTGTGAGATAAATGAATAACTCGTTTGCTGCAAATCTTTTTTGGTTCTCCCAAACGAAATGACATGTATGGAAGAAGTTCGATTCTCCCAACTACAGTCCCCAAACGAATTTCAATTATCTGAGATTTCGTTTGGGAAGAACGAGTTTTTCTTTTGCGTGTGCCGAATGATTCGAAACGTATTACTCTCTGTTTGTCATAACTTGGTCCATTCATAAGCCTTGTGAAACATTTATGCTTTTTGTATTGTTTTATGTAATAATATTGTCGAAATGGTGCATTTATTAAGACTCGTTTATACTATTTTACTCAGACTCTACATGAGAGCGGAAAAAGAGTGCAATAAGTTCTCTATACTATTCAATACTTTTTGTCGTCGCTCTGTTCATGACAAAACAAAAACAATTATTTCAATTATTTATTTTAGCAATATTACATCTAATGTTAAAGCAGATGTAAGAAAAAAGAAAGTACAATAGCAAAAGAGCCTTCTTCAGCACAAAAACTATTATTTTTTTATTTTCCAATGTAACATTTACTAATGTGTTCATAGAAATCGAACAGGTACCGTATAACAAAAAGGTGTTAACACATCGCCCGTGAGTTCGAACACTCATTGATTTTTTTAATGTGAATTAGGGCTACATGGAGTAGAGGCACAACGAAGGATACAACTCCGTTACTTTTACTACTTATGATACAACTTTTGTAAACATTTGTAATATTATTGGCCCCGATGTTTCAAATCGAAAAATCACTCAAATACTATAAATTAAATTTTGCCCGAAAATAGTGAAATAATGCCCAAAAATTGGGTCATTTTGCATAAGCAGTTAAACAAAATTAGTATGAAAAGTTTTTGGGCGTTTTTTCATATCCGTTTTTGGGTCATTTTTCTGTGGGTGATATTTCCTACAGCCAAACTTATGCCTAGCAATAGCTCGTAGCTCTGTTCGATTACTCGAAAATGTTTACAAATTTTTACCGAATGGTGTTCGTTTACTCCAAAAGTCCAGTAAATGAGAGCCGGGGAGCGAAAATTTTGATAGTTCGATGTTAGATATCTTGCAAATTTTGGTTGGAGAAATTTTAGGCTAGAAAAATTTGCAAGATAGAACAGCTGTTTTATGTAAACAAATAGGATTTAAAAATAAATTACAACCTCAAAAATAAATACAAATGAGTTTTTTATATTTTATTTAAAATATCAATGTAATTTGGAAACAAAATGGAAAGCAATAATGTGCAGTGGCATTCAGCAAATTCTGGTGAACCGACGACGTCATAATTGAACAACTGTGGCAATAAATACGTAATGTATGTAACTACAAGCCAAAATGTGGGTAGAAAAGGATAAAACTAATTTCTTTGCAAATTTGTACTGGAAGTCGTTCGTGTATTTTTTTGTGCAAATTTTCATAGATTAAAATCGTTATTTTCCTCTCAAAATTAGATTCTTGCAAATTATTACTGGGAAAGTAAACAAACAAAGATAGCTTTTGATTTTTTCCTGAACTGTTTAAGATTTTGATTTCATAATGCAGCAGGATTCTCTCATTTTTAGTTTTTCTGTAAAGTAACAGCTGATTCTTGTATTAAAAAACAGATGTTAGGTTAAACAAAATTTCCGAACACAAGATTTCGATTGCAATGTGTTCCCATCAAATGATGTGTATTGAAGAGCTGATTAGGGGAACGTCAAACTTTTTTTATTCAAGAGTACTTATAGTCCCCTGCAGGCCGTGGAAGTATCAATCTTAGTGTATATGGGGGATTTTTTTGCCAATGTGGAGCTCAAACGGTGCGTCAGGATGAGCATATTTTTTTTATATATTTAATAGATTATTTTTTTCACAGCAGCATTTCGAAATCTTACCATTAATGTTAACATTCCCTTTTAATAAATAATCTATATTTTCCGAACTTGAGGTCAGATTTGCTTTATTCGTACTTATTCTTCTCGATATTTCGCTTTTACGTTGTGTAGCATCATCAGGAGATATCGTATAAACAATTAATAAATATCAAAACCAAATAACAATAATGAAAAAATATGACAATATAAAAATGTTTGAAAAAAAGTTTCCCTGCCTTTTTTAAAAGTTTTTGAAGCTACACGAACAAAAAAAATGTATGTAAAGAGTTCATATAAATTAACCCAAAGAATTATATTAGATCGATAAACAATATTTTTTTTTGTTTTATAGTTAATTCTTTCCAATGTTGTATTAATTATTTGTAGTATTTCTAACTTATAACGACGTTTATAATTGTTTCTTTATTCCAAACCGATGTATCCTGAAACTTTGGACACAGAGAGAAGGGATTCGTTGTCACAACTAAAGGGTTTTTCAACAGAGACGCTACAAAAGTAAATCGATAGGGACAGCAAACGACGCCATATTTTTTCCCGCTCTTTTGACATTTCTCTTCAGTAAGTTTTGCCATTTCATCATGGAAAGATATACGAGCCAACGAGTCGAAATTATTAAAATTTACTACCGAAATTTGGAGTCACTGGCCTCAGCTTTAAGAGCGCTACGTCCAATTTCTGAATTCTGAATTTCATTTCTGGCTGAATGGCTTCGTCAATAAGAAAAATATGCGTTATTGGTCAGACAGCAATCCACACGTAATCCATGAGTCATCATTGCATCCCGAAAAAAATTTCGGTTTGGTGCGGTTTATGGGCCGGCGGCGTCATTGGGCCGTACTTCTTCCGTGATGCTCAAGACCGGCACATTACTGTGAATGCTACCGTTCAATGATAACCGAATATTTTTGGCCCCAATTGGATAATATGGACTTGGAGGACATGTAGCTCCAACAGGACGGCGGCACAAGCCACACAGCGAATGCCACAATAAATTTATTGGAAACCAAGTTTGGTGAACGTGTTATCTCACGAAATGGCCCAGTCGATTGGCCGCCTCGGTCGTGCGATTTGACGCCGTTAGATTATTTCCTGACATGGGACATGGGACTGTCCGTGGAGGTGGAAAGTTTCTGATTGCCATTCACTTGGGAGTGGCCAGAAATGATTCCTTCATTGGGCAGTCCAAGCAGCTCACTACTTCCACGCAGTATGTCCTGGGCAATGGCTTTTCGGAAACCTCCGTTAGCTAGCTAGAGTGAGAAGGCGAAACAAATGAGCATCAAATCAGGTATAGTAGGTGACTGATGTCACTGAAGCTCATCAAACAATCGGGCATATTCTTTTGTCCTTAGAAGGCGGATGAGCCAAACATACGGGCCAACGGCGGATAGAAACTAAAAGAAGAAAATCCAGGTTCAACATATCGCATCCTGGTCAGCGTCTGATCCATAATGGGCGGCTGCAATCAAATATCCTGGCAGTAGGTAAAATGCAAAAACCCGGTGGGCTGGGTTTGCCTCCCGCCACCGTTCATAATGGCAGTGAAAATACAAAAACGAAACAGAAAACATAAACAACCCCTATTTGTTGACGACCCCCGCAAACGTTATAAGGACCACGATTTACGGATATGCACTTGGAATGTGAGAACTCTATATAGATCCGGTGCAAGTATCCAACTGGCAGATGTCCTCGAAAGTTATAAGGCTGACATTACCGCTATCCAGGAAATGCGATGGACAGGACATGGCTGCACAAGAAAAAGAAACTGCGATATATACTACAGTTGCCATGAAAAAAAACATGAATTTGGTTGTGGATTTGTAGTTGGCAAAAGACTGCGACATCTAGTCTCTAGGTTCAATCCTGTGAGTGAACGAATAGCCACAATCCGCATAAAAGCGAAATATTTTTATATTTCCCTAATTTGTGTGCATGCCCCGACAGAAGAGAAAGATGATGATGCCAAAGACATATTCTATGAGCTCCTAGAGGAAACGTATGACCGCTGCCCTGGCCATGACATTAAGATTGTACTAGGAGATTTTAATGCCAAAGTAGGAAGGGAGAATGTGTTTAATCCAACTATTGGCAATTTCAGTCTTCATGCTGACAGTTCCGACAACGGTATGAGACTGATTGACTTTGACGCGGCAAAAAACATGGTCATCAGTGGCACAATATTCCAGCATAAAGACATCCACAAGGCTACTTGGGTATCCCCTGATCAAAGAACTAGGAACCAAATTGATCACGTGGTAATTGATGGAAGGCACTCATCCAGTGTAATGGACGTACGAGTGATCAGAGGAGCTAACATCGATTCTGATCACTACCTGGTAGCAGCAAAGGTTCGCACAAGATTAAGTAGAGCGAAAATCGTACGAAACCAGACGCAGAGGAAGCTGGACATCGGAAAGCTGCAATTACCAGAGGTAGCCACAGCCTACTCAAGGAAGCTCTCGCAACTTTTGGCACAGAACCCACCCCCTCCCGATGACGATCCTGATGCGCAGTGGAAACCCATTTCCGACTCTATAAAAACTGCCGCAACAACCGTACTTGGTTTCGAAAAACCGCTTCGCAACAAACCGTGGTACGATGAAGAGTGTCGCATAGCAAATGACGAAAAGAACGCTGCACGTATGGTAATGCTTCAGTCAATTGCAACGCGAGCTGCAACTGAGCGGTATAGGGAGAAGAGAAAGGAGGTAAACCGTCTCTTTAGGCGTAAGAAACGGCAGTGGAGAAAACGCGAGAGTGAGAAAATTGAGACATACAGAAGGAAGAACGAAGCCCGAAAATTCTACCAAAAAGTACAAAACGGAACTAATGGACATGGTTCAGGGCCCCCCTTCTGTAAAGACGAGGACGGAAATCTCGTCGCAGATGTGCAGAGCATGTTGGGTATAAGGAGAGAGCATTTCTCCGCGCTACTAGTACCTGAGATATCCAATGACGATGGGACAATCGATCACAATATGGACGACGACTTCGATTGCCCCCCTCCTAACCACGACGAGGTCAGAACAGCTATTGCCCGGCTTAAGAACAACAAAGCCGCAGGAGCCGATGGATTACCGGCGGAGCTGTTTAAGGCTGGCGGCGATGAGCTGATAAGCTCATTAGCAAAATTTGGTTAGATGAATGCATGCCCGGCGATTGGAGTCTCAGTGTACTATGTCCCATATTTAAAAAGGTGACCCGAGTATCTGTGCCAACTACCGTCGAATAAGCCTTTTATCCATAGCATATAAGGTTCTATCAAGTATAATGTGCGAAAGACTAAAACCAATTATCGCTGACCTGATTGGACCATACCAGTGTGGCTTTAGGCCTGGAAAATCGACAACTGACCAGATTTTCACGCTACGCCAAATCCTGGAGAAGACACACGAAAAACAAATCGACACCTATCATCTATTAATCGATTATAAAGCGGCCTTCGATAGTCCGATACGGGAGAAACTCTATGAAGCAATAATGTCTGAGCTTGGTATTCCTGCAAAACTCATACGCCTTTGCAGGATGACCTTGACGAACACCAAATCCGCAGTGAAAGTTGGTAAGGATCTTACCGAACCTTTCGAAACTAAGCGAGGCCTCAGGCAAGGCGACACCCTATCGTGCGATCTCTTTAACATCTTAATGGAGATCATTATGAGAAAAGCTGCAGTCAATATGAATAAAACCATCAGCAGCAAAAGTCACATGCTGCTCGCGTATGCTGATGATATAGATATCATTGGGCGCACAATTAGAGAAGTTACTGCGGTTTTTTCGAGAATTGAGAAGGAGTCAGCAAAAGTGGGTCTGACGGTGAATGAGGACAAGACAAAATTAATGGTTTCAACGAACAGGGCCTCCACGCGATTAGACCAAAGCGTGAACGTTGATAACCGTTATAACTTCGAGGTAGTGGACGAATTTATATACCTCGGATCTGCCGTGAACAAAAACAACAACGTCAGCCTTGAGATCAAACGGAGAATTGTGCTTGCGAATAGATGTTATTTTGGGCTAAGCAAGCACTTTAGAGATAAAGCCCTCTCTCGAGTAACAAAAGTCCAGCTGTACCAGACTCTCATTCAACCTGTCTTGCTTTATGGCGCAGAATCCTGGGTCCTATCGCAAGCAGACGAAACATCTGTAGGAGTCTTCGAGAGAAAAATACTCCGAAAAATGTATGGCCCTATAGTGCACAACGGCGAATATCGGCGACGCATGAACCATGAGCTGTATCAGCTTTATCCTGACATTGACATAGTTAAGCGGATCAAGATAACGCGATTGCGCTGGCTAGGCCATGTGAGTAGAATGGATGAAGATGAACCAGCGCGAAGGCTTTTCGAAACCGAACTCGAAGGAAGACGAAAAATAGGAAGACCAAGACTCCGCTGGAGGGATCAGGTTGACGAATCCCTGCGTACACTTGGTATTGCCAACTGGAGAGATAAAGCAAAAGATCGAACTGGTTGGCGAAATATGTTATCTTCGTTTTGTAAGGTCCCTGACCCCCCGGGGTTATCCGAGACCGGATAAGTAAGTAAGTAAGATTATTTCCTGTGGGGCTACGTCAAGTCTATGGTCTATGCCAACAAGCCAGCGACGATTGATGAACTTCGTACGAATATCGAACGTGAAATTGCAGCAGTATTGGCCGATTTATGCTTGAAAACCGTCGAAAATTGGGTTCAGCGTCTGGACTTCTGCAAGCGTGCCCTTGGTGGCCATGCAAAATAAATCGAGTTCCATACATAATGGCATCGAACGTACTTTCACAGGAATAAAGAATTTCATTGGTATCTAAACCCGATTTTGTTTTATTTAAAAAAAAACTTTTGTAGCGCTCTTATTGAAAAACCCGATATATTTATAGCCAACTAAAATTTGGCGGTTCCTTGGACTATCACATTATTCAGTTCTGATTACCAATAATTGTGTTCAGTATAACCAAATGTTGTAAATATCAATTGATTTGTAACTCAGTTTGGGTTGCAAGAACTGAAATATTTAGTTGAAGCCACAGCAACAGCAATCAAATTATCCTATAGTTATGAATATTCTATTAGTTGGATGAACGAAAAATTTAAAAACTAATTCAGCTGTACCAAACACTAGTAATATATTGGTATGCTCAACTAAAGTAATTACTTGAATTTTATGGCTGTCACAACCATTTGGTGATGCTTTAACCCATTATGAATTTTATAGGAAAAAAAAAGTAAAACCAATAAATTTTTATTAAAATTGTGTATTTTATATTTAAATATAATCAAAATTATTATATTTTATAACCAGGGTTCGTATTTTGTGCCTATTTTTGATCGAAAAAATAACAAATTTTTACGGGTTTCTAAGGGTTTCTCACAAAGTGTTCCAATTCGCATGAAATATTTTTTTTTTCAAAAAATCGCCAAAATAAGAATATCGCTAAAATAAAAAAATTGCTTTATCTCGGAAACGGTGCGTCCAATCGCAAAAATTATACATTTTTATCTCCATAGGAAGCTGTAACCAATGGGTGTCATTACTACGACATCACTTTTTTTTTTAAAGAAATCGCTAAAACTAATTTTTTTTTAATAAAAAATCGCTAAACCGTCATTATGTATGTGCAGGGTGTTTAAAAGTGACCACCCTGTTGGAAGATGCTCTTATTTTTGCAAATGGGCGCCTCAAATCTTTTTTGGCAGATGTAGAATACAAGTAAACAAGTCATGGAGCGATACACTCCCCAAGAATGCGGAATAATCGTGCCCATTTTTTTTGGGTAACAATTCGTCTGTGGTATTGGCGCAGCGGGAATACCGTCGCCGATTCCCCGGCCGTCCGACACCGACTGCGCAAACACTGCGCCGTTTGGCCACTAACCTTGAAGAGTATGGGACCACACGAGACGTTGCCAGGGAGCGCGCGTTTTGCCGAGAATATCGCCGTTGTTGCCGAGGATGTCGAGCTGTCGCCGGAAACATCGACCAGACGCAGTGCCTCGCAATTAGCCATCAGCCGGTCCTCCCTATGGCGAATTTTGGTCAAAGACCTGCGCATGTTCCCATACAAAATCCAGTCCGTGCATCAGCTGCTGCCTGTCGACCTCCAAACGCGTGTAACTTACGCCCAAGCCATCATCAATCTCGTGGACAAAGCGGACGATTTTTCCACCAAAATCATATGAGCGATGAGGCTCATTTCCACCTCAGCGGGTACGTGAACTAGCAAAACTATCGCTTCTGGGTCACCGAAAATCCACGAGTGTTGCACGAGGAGCCTTTACACCCCCTCAAAGTGACTGCATGGTGCGCTGTTCACGCTGGAGGAGTCATTGGGCCATTTCGAGAACGCCGCTGGTCAAACGACAACAGTGGACGGTGCGCGCTATAGGGCCATCTTAACCGAGTTTTTTCTGCCGCAATTCGACGAATTAGGACTGGAGGACATGTGGTTCCAACAGGACGCAGCAACGGCACACAATGCGCGAGCCACAGCCGATATTATGAAGGCGGCGTACTCGGGTCGTCTCATCTTTCGTTTTGGCGATTTGCACTGGCCCGCAAGATCGCCCGATTTAACCGTTCCACACTTTTTTTGTGGGGTTTTTTGAAGTCCCGTTTTTACGTGAACAAGCCCGAGACCCTGGAAGCCCTCAAGGTCAACATTCGACACGAATCTGTCGCCCGAAGTTCTCGCCGAAGTGATGAAAAATGCCATAAATCGAGCCCGTATGGTAATCAATTGTGACGGCGCCCATTTAACCGATATCATCTTCTCAACTTAACCACTAAAATTCTAAAGGTTCAAATAAACATAATCAAAAAACAGAATCGAAGTATTTCATTTAGAAAAAAAAATGAGAGCCAAACAACATCGGATGACTTCTTTTGAAACACCTTGTACATATTTCGCAAACGGGGCATTCAATCAAAATACAATTAATTTTTTCGGCTTTCTAGGGGGTTCATAAAGTGGTCCAATTCGTATGGACTTTTTTTCTTGTAAAAATCTCCCAAATAAGTAAGATTTTTTTCAAATAAGTCATGTCGTATTACTTACTTATCCGGTCTCGGACATCGCCGGGGGGTCAGGGGCCTTACAAAACGAAGATAACATATTTCGCCAACCAGTTCGATCTTTTGCTTTATTTCTCCAGTTGGCAATACCAAGTGTACGCAGGGATTCATCCTCCAGCGGAGTCTTGGTCTACCTATTTTTCGTCTTCCTTCGAGTTCGGTTTCGAAAACCCTTCGTGCTGGTTCGTCTTCATCCATTCTACTGACATGGCCTAGCCAGCGCAATCGTGTTATCTTGATCGGCTTAACTATGTCAATGTCAGGATAAAGCTCGCTAAAATAAAAAAATTGCTTTATCTCGGAAACGGTGCGTCCAATCGCAAAAATTATACATTTTTATCTCCATAGGAAGCTGTAACCAATGGGTGTCATTACTACGACATCACTTTTTTTTTAAAGAAATCGCTAAAACTAATTTTTTTTTAATAAAAAATCGCTAAACCGTCATTATGTATGTGCAGGGTGTTTAAAAGTGACCACCCTGTTGGAAGATGCTCTTATTTTTGCAAATGGGCGCCTCAAATCTTTTTTGGCAGATGTAGAATACAAGTAAACAAGTCATGGAGCGATACACTCCCCAAGAATGCGGAATAATCGTGTCCATTTTTTTTGGGTAACAATTCGTCTGTGGTATTGGCGCAGCGGGAATACCGTCGCCGATTCCCCGGCCGTCCGACACCGACTGCGCAAACACTGCGCCGTTTGGCCACTAACCTTGAAGAGTATGGGACCACACGAGACGTTGCCAGGGAGCGCGCGTTTTGCCGAGAATATCGCCGTTGTTGCCGAGGATGTCGAGCTGTCGCCGGAAACATCGACCAGACGCAGTGCCTCGCAATTAGCCATCAGCCGGTCCTCCCTATGGCGAATTTTGGTCAAAGACCTGCGCATGTTCCCATACAAAATCCAGTCCGTGCATCAGCTGCTGCCTGTCGACCTCCAAACGCGTGTAACTTACGCCCAAGCCATCATCAATCTCGTGGACAAAGCGGACGATTTTTCCACCAAAATCATATGAGCGATGAGGCTCATTTCCACCTCAGCGGGTACGTGAACTAGCAAAACTATCGCTTCTGGGTCACCGAAAATCCACGAGTGTTGCACGAGGAGCCTTTACACCCCCTCAAAGTGACTGCATGGTGCGCTGTTCACGCTGGAGGAGTCATTGGGCCATTTCGAGAACGCCGCTGGTCAAACGACAACAGTGGACGGTGCGCGCTATAGGGCCATCTTAACCGAGTTTTTTCTGCCGCAATTCGACGAATTAGGACTGGAGGACATGTGGTTCCAACAGGACGCAGCAACGGCACACAATGCGCGAGCCACAGCCGATATTATGAAGGCGGCGTACTCGGGTCGTCTCATCTTTCGTTTTGGCGATTTGCACTGGCCCGCAAGATCGCCCGATTTAACCGTTCCACACTTTTTTTGTGGGGTTTTTTGAAGTCCCGTTTTTACGTGAACAAGCCCGAGACCCTGGAAGCCCTCAAGGTCAACATTCGACACGAATCTGTCGCCCGAAGTTCTCGCCGAAGTGATGAAAAATGCCATAAATCGAGCCCGTATGGTAATCAATTGTGACGGCGCCCATTTAACCGATATCATCTTCTCAACTTAACCACTAAAATTCTAAAGGTTCAAATAAACATAATCAAAAAACAGAATCGAAGTATTTCATTTAGAAAAAAAAATGAGAGCCAAACAACATCGGATGACTTCTTTTGAAACACCTTGTACATATTTCGCAAACGGGGCATTCAATCAAAATACAATTAATTTTTTCGGCTTTCTAGGGGGTTCATAAAGTGGTCCAATTCGTATGGACTTTTTTTCTTGTAAAAATCTCCCAAATAAGTAAGATTTTTTTCAAATAAGTCATGTCGTATTACTTACTTATCCGGTCTCGGACATCGCCGGGGGGTCAGGGGCCTTACAAAACGAAGATAACATATTTCGCCAACCAGTTCGATCTTTTGCTTTATTTCTCCAGTTGGCAATACCAAGTGTACGCAGGGATTCATCCTCCAGCGGAGTCTTGGTCTACCTATTTTTCGTCTTCCTTCGAGTTCGGTTTCGAAAACCCTTCGTGCTGGTTCGTCTTCATCCATTCTACTGACATGGCCTAGCCAGCGCAATCGTGTTATCTTGATCGGCTTAACTATGTCAATGTCAGGATAAAGCTCATACAGCTCATGATTCATGCGTCGCCTATACTCGCCGTTGTGCACTATAGGGCCATACATTTTTCGGAGTATTTTTCTCTCGAAGACTCGTACAGATGTTTCGTCTGCTTGCGATAGGACCCAGGATTCTGCGCCATAACGCAAGACAGGTTGAATGAGAGTCTGGTACATCTGGAATTTTGTTACCCGAGGGAGGGCTTTATCTCTAAACGTTTGCTTAGCCCAAAATAACATATATTCGCAAGCACAATTCTCCGCTTGATTTCAAGGCTGACGTTGTTGTTTTTGTTCTCGGCAGATCCGAGGTATATAAATTCGTCCACTACCTCGAAGTTATAACGGTTATCAACGTTCACGATTTGGTCTAATCGCGTGGAGGCCCTGTTCGTTTAAGCCATTAATTTTGTCTTGTCCTCATTCACCGTCAGACCCACTTTTGCTGACTCCTTCTCAATTCTCGAAAAAACCGCAGTAACTTCTCTAATTGTGCGCTCAATGATATCTATATCATCAGCATACGCGAGCAGCATGTGACTTTTGCTGCTGATGGTTTCTCATAATGATCTCCATTAAGATGTTAAAGAGATCGCACGATAGGGTGTCGCCTTGCCTGAGGCCTCGCTTATTTTCGAAAGGTTCGTTAAGATCCTTACCAACTTTCACTGCGGATTTGGTGTTCGTCAAGGTCATCCTGCAAAGGCGTATGAGTTTTGCAGGAATACCAAGCTCAGACATTATTGCTTCATAGAGTTTCTCCCGTATCGAACTATCGAAGGCCGCTTTATAATCGATTAATAGATGATAGGTGTCGATTTGTTTTTCGTGTGTCTTCTCCAGGATTTGACGTAGCGTGAAAATCTGGTCAGTTGTCGATTTTCCAGGCCTAAAGCCACACTGGTATGGTCCAATCAGGTCAGCGATAATTGGTTTTAGTCTTTCGCACATTATACTTGATAGAACCTTATATGCTATGGATAAAAGGCTTATTCGACGGTAGTTGGCACAGATACTCGGGTCACCTTTTTAAATATGGGACATAGTACACTGAGACTCCAATCGCCGGGCATGCATTCATCTAACCAAATTTTGCTAATGAGCTTATCAGCTCATCGCCGCCAGCCTTAAACAGCTCCGCCGGTAATCCATCGGCTCCTGCGGCTTTGTTGTTCTTAAGCCGGGCAATAGCTGTTCTGACCTCGTCGTGGTTAGGAGGGGGGCAATCGAAGTCGTCGTCCATATTGTGATCGATTGTCCCATCGTCATTGGATATCTCAGGTACTAGTAGCGCGGAGAAATGCTCTCTCCTTATACCCAACATGCTCTGCACATCTGCGACGAGATTTCCGTCCTCGTCTTTACAGAAGGGGGGCCCTGAACCATGTCCATTAGTTCCGTTTTGTACTTTTTGGTAGAATTTTCGGGCTTCGTTCTTCCTTCTGTATGTCTCAATTTTCTCACTCTCGCGTTTTCTCCACTGCCGTTTCTTACGCCTAAAGAGACGGTTTACCTCCTTTCTTTTCTCCCTATACCGCTCAGTTGCAGCTCGCGTTGCAATTGACTGAAGCATTACCATACGTGCAGCGTTCTTTTCGTCATTTGCAATGCGACACTCTTCATCGTACCACGGTTTATTGCGAAGCGGTTTCTCGAAACCAAGTACGGTTGTTGCGGCAGTTTTTATAGAGTCGGAAATGGGTTTCCACTGCGCATCAGGATCGTCGTCGGGAGGGGGTGGGTTCTGTGCCAAAAGTTGCGAGAGCTTCCTTGAGTAGGCTGTGGCTACCTCTGGTAATTGCAGCTTTCCGATGTCCAGCTTCCTTTGCGTCTGGTTTCGTACGATTTTCGCTCTACTTAATCTTGTGCGAACCTTTGCTGCTACCAGGTAGTGATCAGAATCGATGTTAGCTCCTCTGATCACTCGTACGTCCATTACACTGGATGAGTGCCTTCCATCAATTACCACGTGATCAATTTGGTTCTTAGTTCTTTGACCAGGGGATACCCAAGTAGCCTTGTGGATGTCTTTATGCTGGAATCTTGTACCACTAATGACCATGTTTTTTGCCGCGGCAAAGTCAATCAGTCTCATACCGTTGTCGGAACTGTCAGCATGTAGACTGAAATTGCCAATAGTTGGATTAAACACATTCTCCCTTTCTACTTTGGCATTAAAATCTCCTAGTACAATCTTAATGTCATGGCCAGGGCAGCGGTCATACGTTTCCTCTAGGAGCTCATAGAATATGTCTTTGGCATCATCATCTTTCTCTTCTGTCGGGGCATGCACACAAATTAGGGAAATATAAAAATATTTCGCTTTTATGCGGATTGTGGCTATTCGTTCACTCACAGGATTGAACCTAGAGACTAGATGTCGCAGTCTTTTGCCAACTACAAATCCGCAACCAAATTCATGTTTTTTTTCATGGCAACTGTAGTATATATCGCAGTTTCTTTTTCTTGTGCAGCCATGTCCTGTCCATCGCATTTCCTGGATAGCGGTAATGTCAGCCTTATAACTTTCGAGGGCATCTGCCAGTTGGATACTTGCACCGGATCTATATAGAGTTCGTATTAGTGATTTTATAATTTAAAATTAAAAACTGTTAGTTAGCTCTAACTACATATTGCGATAATGGTCCACATTGAATTAGAATCCGCGACAAAAAAATTAACTCTCATCATTTTAAATTGGCATTTTGTAACATTTTAAAAGAGAAAGTTTAAGGAAAGTGTAAAAGCTGCTTAAAAAATATTATTTAGGAGCACAAAAAAGCACTACTATTCTGATCTCACAAGACTTATCTGTTGTATCTGCACATCATGGGTTGGTCTAAAAATACCATTATTATTAAATTTCAAGAGATTAAATGCCAAACAGGAAGTGACAACACAACTACAGTATTTGATTCGTTTTTGTCTAAACCAAAACACCCTTCCCAACCATAACATACAGCGTACCGCTCACCCACTGTTAAGTATACAACATTTTCGCACTCAAATTACAGAAAAATTTAATTCTGATTTATTCAATTTAAATCTAGAACCATTTGGTTTGCACTCTGAACACTGAAGTAAGATTAGATCGTTGTTCATCACTCTTTAAATGTTATTACTGTGAAAACTAATTCTTTAATTTCAGTCATTTAACTGAATTAAATCTCAGATAACCGACGCACAGTGGATCAGTGAAAGTATTCACTTCAGAACTCGTACTGGAAATGGGCTGGGCAAACAATAATTTTTATTGCTTTGACTAAAAATTAAGATTTTATTGGGAAATCTCCTATTTTGAGATGATTGAGCGTTTGCACTCAAGTATATTTTGAGAAATATGAGCAGTTCGTTCTTCCTTTTATATGATTTTTTATAATTAGAAATATTTATAAATTACTGTTGCACATTTGGAAAATGTTGCGCCATAAGTGAACTAACGTATAAATTCAACGGCAGAACCGGTATTTCAGATTGTATGAAATTTCCTTTGCCATAAGAAGTACGTGTATAAAGCGCGGTATTCAGTTTTTATGAAATTTTCGTTCCCATAAGAAGCATGTGTATAAAAAAAAAACAAAAATTTCGCTTACTTTTCATTTGCTTGGTACTAAGATCTTTCCGAAAATTACGTAGGCAAAATCAAGCACAGGGTTGTTATGCCAAACATATTTCGTACGAAAACAATTGTTTGATAATTATTTGGGACCGGAATTTTTACATTTCGATAGTTTTAATGGTTTTAAACATGGAGAGATACTAAAGAGAAGCCATAAGTGTTTCAGTTCCACAAATTCCCATTGAAAGTCACTGGGCTAACGACAGTTTTGATAGTTCTTTTATGCCTGTTTTTGTCAGAATTTGGACGTAACACACCGTAAAAATTAATAAACATTGTTGTGTTCTTCACAAAAAAACTAATTTTTTGCATTTAAAATTATTTTAAAAGTCATAAGTGTCAATAAAATCAAATTTAATGTCAGTTTTTTCAATTCGCCTATCGCTTTGCAGCTATGAGGTCGACCAGCTGTGTTATCGAACCCCCCTGTTTTAACAACCAAAAGTGACACCGCATGCATTAAAAATAAAATGGAGTGCGAAGAGGAATTATTATTGAAGTATTTGCAAGGTAACAAATTGTCCGTTTAGAGATAAATGACAAAATTTCTTACGAAAATTTTGCAAGAACTGAATACGGGGCTTTGAGGAAATAAGTCTAAATATTTTTTAAATAAAATAAATGCAATGATTTTCGAAATGAGCTTAGTATACAACTCAATAAAAAATGTGGCAGCACTGGGAATTGTTAAACTGAACTGATAAATAAATTAAACAATTTTATTGAGTTGTACTTTGGATGATATGTCAAATATTTATTTGTTTGTGTCATTCTTGTAGTGAAATGCATTCCCTGAGACCGAAAATGATTTTTTTAAATGTCGGTGTTGCCTTATTTTTTATTAAGTTGTGTTTGAAACGATTTGGCAGCAGACAATTTTTTATGTATTTTTCGGAATTATGTTAATTACTCTGAAAATTATACCAAAAACAGTATCCAGAGTTGTTATATAGTTCCTAATAGAACTCAGTAAAACACTCAGAGAATGTAATGTATTTTATTTTGAAAATTTCACCAAATTCATTTTAAATCCAATATGGCAGTCGGAGCAGAGAGAACGCTGAACTTTTTGAGGCAGATAGCGGAGGACTGCTAGCCCACATGCATCAACTTATATGCGGTATATGGTTGGGGGAATATATGCCTGACGATTGTAGTCTCAGTGTATTATGTCCTGTATTCAAAAAGGGTGATCCGTGTGTCTGTTACGACTATCGCGGTATCTGTCTTTTATCCATCGCGTATAAGGTCTTTTCGAGCGTATTATGTGGAAGACTAAGACACATTGTTGAAAATTGTTGACCATATCAGTGTGGTTATAGATCAGGCAAGTCCACGACTGACCAAATATGCACGCTACGCCAAATGACCCGCGGAGAGGACCCACGAAAAGCAAATCTATTTGTCGGTTTCCAAGCTGCTTTCGATAGGACAAAGAAAAGAGGATAGGACAAAGATCCCGCTATACCTGACTCTCATTTTACCAGTCCTTGCATATGGCTCCGAAACTTGGTTCATATCGCAAGCGCATGGAGAACACTTGGGAGTATTCGAGAGAGAAATTCTCCGTAAAATATATGGTCTTGTTAAGGAAAACGGCGAGTACCGACGTCGTTGGAACCAGGAGCTATATAATTTATATTCTGACGTGGACATAGCTAGGCGAATCAGATTGTGCCAATTGCGTTATCAGAATGGACGAAGATGAGGCAGCGTGAAAGGTTTTCGATAACGTACCGGATGGAGGCAGGAAAAGAGGACGACCAAGACTAAGATGGAAAGACCAGGCCAAAGAATCCCTCCGTATCCTTCGTGTTACCAACTTGCGGGAAAAGGCGAAGGACGACTAGAAGAAGTGCGCAACTTGGCAACCCTGGTAAAAGAGAACCAAAAGGTACTAGGAGTTCACTCAAACGCATTTCTCTCTCGCGTCATATCTAGCTTATTTCATACTTTTTGCATAGTTTATGTAATTTTACTTCAACAAGGTTGGAATTTGTATAGTTATATACAATAACACTATCAAAAAGCTGCTCGTGTATTGAAATATTCAATGAAGAGAGTAAGAGAGAGAGTAGGGAAGTACTAGGGTTTCACTCGATTTGTTTGTTAGCATTTGAGTGAAGAGAAATTTTGACTGTCTACTTGTACATCGTTTTTGTTTTTGTGATAATTAAATCGTGAAAAAAAGGGGTAACAAGTGAAATAAAGCAAAATGTAATGAAGTGATAGAATGATATTATTTATAGAGATTGCATATTAAACACAACTTTATTAAAATAAAGATTTTTCTCATTCTGCATGGGTTGCCAAGTGTGTATAACTCTGTGCTCCAACTTTTCCACCGACTTTTATTGGTTTGCCGTCCAAGAAAAACAGCTGTTGCAAACTCTTAGTATATTACTCTATGGCTCAATACGTTTTACACACATTTGCCTTTGTGCATTGAACGAAAAGTAGAAAACTCATCAACTGAGATTATTTTTGTGATAATTAAATAGAAACCCCAGGCAATAAATTTCAGTCGGGTGAACCGACTTAATCATATCCTCACCCTAAGTCATCCATTGCGTGGGAGTGGCCATGTTCAACCGCAGATTGACATTGCGCTAAATATTATTGAAAACCCAAATTAGTTAGGATCCTAAGTGGTTTTGGGGAATTTTTTTGACTACCAACCAATTATTAATATCGGTTGTGATTTATTGGAGATATCGATTCGGCAAACCGGAAATACGCACAGCTTTTATGAGGGAGTACGAAACTATGCGGGGCACTGTAGTCAGTTATTAATTACACAGTAGCTTTTAGCAAAATATTGTCCAGTACAGAATTTTATTAAGATCGGTTATAGTTTACGAGAGTTATCGTGTCGATCAACCGGTCATCCGCCCAACTTTTGTTTGGGAGGTACCAGAATGGGTGTGGCAAAACCGCTCATTTTCTATAGGAGAGTGGTATTTGACTAAATATTGACTAGTACAACATTTCATGAAGATTGGTTGGGTTTTGAGGGACTTATCGTGCCGCACAACCAGAAGGCCAAACAACTTTTGTACGGCAGGTAAAAAAATGGGCGTGGCAAAATCACACTTGTTTTAATCGGTGATTGACGTTTGATGACGTACATAATTTCTTTAAGGTCAGAAGTGTTTCGCCCACCTAGTTTTGTATGGAAGGTACCAGATGGGCATGACAATCTGACCCAATTCCTCCAGTTAAGTAGATATTTATAGATTATTAACCAATGTGTGTGTTGAAGCTAATCAAATCTACCAGAAGAAATGTTAGGAAGAAATATTATTTTTTCCTAACTGTGTCGTTTTGTATGGAAGGTACCAGAAGCAGCGTGGTCAAACTTTCAATCAAACTTTGGACAAATAACTGACAAAATTTCATTGTGATCTGTAAAGATTTACGGCAGTTATCGTCTTAAAACTTCGTAAAACGAATTTCGTCCAAAGATACTAAGGGTTTGAAATGGCTCCTTCTATGCGTAACATATTGTCCTTATTAAGTGATATATAAAAAAGATGGTTTCCGTTACATCCCAGGAAGAGATTATATATAAATTATATATACCCCCATCCTGTGTGTGAGGGTATACAAATTAATAACAAGTGAAATAAAGCAAAATGTAATGAAGTGTTAGAGTAGAATTATTTATATATATTATCAAATTTATTAAAATACAGATTTGTGCATGGGTTGCCAAGTTTGACTTTTCTTGGTTTTGGGTCTAAGAAAAACGGCTGTTGCAGACTCTATGTATATTATACTCTATGGCTGTTACACACTCTTGGTATTTTACTCGATGGGTTCTATTCTATTTAATTTAACTTATTTATTCATTCAATAACCAAGCATTAAAGCCATGTATAGTTAAATGCGTTACAACAATTGAGCTACTCCATAATAAAATATTTATAACGCTAATGAAAATTTAGAATTTATTTATACATGCTATTTCTTTCTGTGTAGATGAGGTTTGTGTCTCGACTATACGGGACGTTTAAAACTTATTCAAATCAGACTTAAATATTCTAAACCGTTGCAGTTCAAAACTAGATTTTAACGCATTTTTCGTAACCGAGAAACGGGAGTTATGAATATAATAACTTACCCAGTTGTCTTTGCGCCCACCAAGTTTAGATAATGTCTACTCCACGTGATGTTACCTATTAGCACTGACACAGATTATTGCATAAACAAATGGTATTAATGGTATTCACGAAATCATTAGAGTGTGCATCAACTAGATGGCATGGAAGTGGACACCGTCCCGGTCGCCCCATTAACAATTAAGTTCAATTAGAGATTGATGGCAATTAATTTAAACTAAGTTATGGGAAGTTGTTTCCTAACAGTGGCATTTTGCAAAATTGATGCAAATTGTATATAACATGTATAGATTTTCAATTCAATGAGCAGTTTTAATTTTGTCATAAGTCTTCAGAGGCTGGTAGTCCACACTATTAGAATGTCGGATGCACAATCGTCTAATCCGGAGTATATTAACAAATATTTTATTGAGCAAATCATCGTAAATGGTTTGCATTGCACTGACGTGGAAATACACGAGTTCGCAGTTGCACCGCTGTCATGTGGCAGTGGCGAGAATTATTGTAGCGACATTTATGAGCTGTCCTTCAAGTTCCAGTCCGCTGGTATGCGAGTTCGAGAGGAGAAACTAATTCTTAAAAGTATCCCAAAACATAAACTGACTACTCTCAAGCAATTGAACATTTTTAGCAGAGAGCAATATTTCTACGAACACCTTGTACCACAAATGGAATCTTTGATGTCGTTCGCAGACAGGCGATGGATCTTGGCTCCAAGGCAGGATAGGAAGCGGGTAAACTGTATCTCTGTTATATTAATGTTTGTACTTCTCTTCATGTAGAATGTGGTATGCCACATCGAACCCTATTGATACATTGGTGATGCAGAATCTTGGAACTCTTGGATTTAAACTGAAAAGTCGGCAAGACGGCTTGGATGCACCCCATTCAATAATGGCACTGGAGAAGCTAGCTCAGTGTCACGCTTTAACGTTTGCACTATCGGATGTATGTATGTGTTGAATTTTGCTTTATATTAAACCGGCTCACATAAAGAAAGTGTTGTTGAAAATAATTTTATCCATTCCTTACCATTTGTCGGTTTTATGAGTTTCAGTCTTAGTTAGTTAACTAACATCAGTCTTACTAAATTTCAAAATAATAATTACTTTACTTATTTGCATGTTTTAGGATAAAGAACAGCTCTCAGCCATCATGGAACGCTATGCATTTGGTTTAGTGAATAAGGTTTCCTGTAAATCTAAATCATTTCAAGCGTTGTTTAAATCTCAGCTGCAACATTTAATCGAAGTGTTTCAAGAGGATGCAGACTTTGTTGATGTCAGCAGAAAATTGCTGGAATATTATGAACATTTCGAAGAGAAAGTTACAGCATGTGTTTATCCATTGCAGGGGCAGATAAACGTTTTAAACCACGGAGACGTTTGGGTAAATAATCTATTATTCCGTCATGGTTCGGATGAAGAAGTACCATTGGAGGTCAGGTTTGTAAGTTTCGGATACTATATTGTATTTGCTCTTTAGTGCATTCTCTAGAACTAATTTCCAGTACATCTAGTAATCAGTTTTAGTTTAAAAATTACTTACCAGTTACTACCCGAAATTAGTAGGGAAGTCATCGTTCCAATTCTTTAAATGTTTGCCACAAAATAATTTCTCGCACTAAAAATTTTTTGTAGAAATTTGTAACCATAGTAGTCGTATAGCCTGAGCTATTGAAATTGAAATTTCATCTTAGTAAGTTTCATTTCTTCATTTCATTTGTCCCACGCAGATTGACTTCCAGCTTTCCTTCTACGGTAGTTTGGGATACGATGTCAACTACTTCCTAAACACAAGTGTCCAGTTGGCTACGTTACGTGACCATCGCCAAGCTCTTATCGATGCGTATGTCAAGTCGTTTTTGGATACATTGCGTATCTTGCCTAATTCCAAAGACCAGCCCTCAGTGAAACAAATTGTTCAAGAAATCCACAGTAAGGAACTGTATGGATTCTTTGTTGCGTTTGCGTTCCTTCCATTGATGTGCATGAATCACCATGATTCACAAGATAACTCATTGGAGAATCTAAATGATCCAATATTTGCAAAAGGAAAAATCGCTTTGATGTTCAGCACCAACTCACGCGCCTTAATTACTTTGAAGTACGCTGCGAAACGTTTAGTCTCATTGGGTCTGTTGTAATGTTGACGGCAAAATTGAGACGACCTCGTGCAGGATCATCTTATGTCAACAATTAAGGCAGTTACAAAATTGGAGCTTATTTCAATTGCTGAAATTCCTATCAAACTTTAGCATTTCAAATTTCCTTTCCGCTTTTTCCTGTGTTTAAGAAACTACGATACTACTTAAATTCCAATTCCAGGTTCTCACAGGCTCCTTCTAAAATTTATCTTGATGTGTATGATATGATATGTATAAAAAACTAATAAAAACGTATTCAAAGTAGCAGACAAACCAATCGATTTGACTTTATTTATTCTTCTGTAAGCGAAAATCGTAGTATTAATATGACATTTCAAATCTAAATACATGTGTATATGTATATGCGATATTAGGAATTTAAAGGGTGTAATCAAGCTCGTAGCGCTCGTATTGATTTTTTGGGTCATTGGTAATGCGTGGATAACCAGCGATTAAGGCATCTTGCCCACCTATATAGAGAGAGTTATATATCTTCCAATACACATCCCGCACTTTTCTAGCAGGATGAAATAGTCCCTGCAGTGTGTATTGCAATATCTTAATGGGACCCAAAGATACTCTTAATCCTTCAACGGCGTCCATGAATGCTTGGACTAAATGCGGGGATGTTTCGAAGATATTTGGCCAAACATAGTTAAGCAAGTGTATAAGAGCGTCCTCACATCCGAAACCATAGACTCCCAAGGACATGTGTTTAATAGCAGTGCATGCCGTCTGACGATGTACTAGATCACGATCCATCAACGCGTCTTCTAATAGCGGACATACAGCGTATATGTAGTCCTTGCCCATTTCGCCAATATATTCAAATAGAAAAGACAACGATTTCAGGACACCGTTTTGTACATTTAGCTCCGGTACTCTATACTCGTTCATCAGAGCAGGCAACACTGTGAATGGCCGACACGTCTCTGCAACAATGGCTATGGCTACAGTAGTGCATACCCGATTTTGACGCTCTTGCACTTTTAAATTGTTGAGCAAAGTAGCCAGTACGTCGTGAGGGCCAATGGCTTTAGCAATGTATCCAAAAGTGTTTACGGTAGCTCGACGAATTGCTTTCTTATGCGCTTTAAGAAGTTCCAAAAGTTCAAAGCAAATACGCATCCATTCCCTTGCAGATACATACTCAGGGCCTCTATCCGCAATGCGACCCACAAGGTCAATGCAATTCTCTTGTACCTTTTCGTGACGATTTTTCAGGATGGGTGTGAGACGTGGCAACAGATCCTTAATTGGTGGAGTCATCTTCGTCATACCAATGACATTAACAATAGCTTTAAGCGCACCAAGTATGCTGCCTAATACTTCTGGATACTCCTCACCAAGGTATTCATAAAGCACCACGCCCAAATGTCCCATTAACTTTTCTTCTTGACAGGTTTTCATGACTACTGCAATGCGTGAAATCAGATCAGCAGCCTGCTGACGCACTTTTGCCGACTTGTTGTTCAACCGCCACAATATTGTGCCGCAAATTTGAGGCAAATATGGTTTGACCCGCTTGCCTAACTGATTAACAATTGTTCCAAATCCGTTCAGCATAACGACATCCTCGGTTGTTTGTTCTTGAAAGGCATATAAGATGCCGTCAATCAACTGTTCCTCTAACCTCGAGTCAATATCTGCCGCTCCCAGATTGCCCATTATCTTCTCGATTGTTTCCATTACCATTTTGCGATACTGTTCATTTTCGTCTTTTAAGTCATCGACAATGCGATTAATGATTTCAGAAGCTCCCACTTTATTTGCTATCTCAACCGTAGTGTCCACCAATTGCCTATAGTTGCGTCGGTCGAGTGCCATTCTGTGATTCCAAAAGAATTTAAAGAAATGGGGTAATATTTCTTCTTTAATGTATTGCGCTTCAACACCGTCAGTAGCACAACACTGCTTCACGACTTTCAGTACAATTTTCTTCATTTCTTCATCTGGGGACTGGAATTCACGAATCAGAATCAACATCACCTCACGAGTGTAGTAGTTGGCATACTCAGCATCCATGAGGGGTATAAGGTAGCCAATTGCCTTTAAGAACGCTGCCAGACCTTTGCCTCTGTGGGTTCGGATACCTTTCCATAGGGGCTTCAGGACAGAATCAAAGGATTCAATGCCGTATGGTGTGGCTGCTTCCGCGAGAGCAGCTATAGCCAAAGCTGTAATTGTGCGGACTTTCTGTTGCTCATCTACAAGGCCATGTTCGATAATTTCTACCAACGCTTTCAAATGTGGCAATATAGCACAGCCCATTAGAATTGCAATCTGTTGGACAATCTTAATACCAGTGTGGCGAGCCTGCCACGACTTCTTTGACTTACAAACGGCTTTCAAAAAAGGTAACAACGATGGAATGCCTAAAGCAGACGCTACAACGGCAAAAGCACGAGCCGTAGTGTTACGTACGTATTCATCAATGTTGTCAATGTCGGGACGCATCGTCGATATCATAGTTGCCAGTCCAGCAGCCTTTGCAAGGTTTGAAATTATCTCACGTCCCTCAACACGGGCATAATAATCTTCGTCAATAAGTAATGGTTCGATGACCACCAAAATCTTGTGCACATATGGTCGTACCAAATCGTCCAATTTGTAAAGAACTCGATCTATAACTTTGACCAGAAGATGACGCTCTTGGTCCTCTAATGTAGGTGACATAAGTAGTGGTAGAATCTGGTTGAACAACGGACCTGCTCCAAATTCTCTTGCCTTATCTGTTATTTGCCTCAAAGCTGATTTACGCATAGGAGGAGAACCATTCTTTATGGTCAGAAGAAGCTTCATAATTTTGCGTTCCTTCATCTCTTCTGTAGATAGAGAGTCTTCGTCTACATCAGTTAATAGTTTATCAAAATACTGCGCGTCTTCCGGCTTCATAAATGGCAAGTTTTGCCCCTTAGGCATGTTATCCATGAATTTCGCATTTTTGTCTTCTACTTGTATGAAGAAGCCAGCAGGTGTGCCAGCTATTGGTGTTGGGGTAGCCATTAATTTACGCCCAGGTGTTCGGAGTGGAACGTAGCCAGCAGGTGGCGGTAGAATTTTGTAACCAGGTGGGAACATTTGGTCCAGTTCCTCATCCGTAAACGGCCTATTACGCTCATCTATTTCCTTTTCCCAGCGGTATGCTTGTAACTGCTCCGGCGTCATAGCAGCTAGGGCGCCAGGTGTAGGTGTTGCCATAGCCATAGCTTTAACCCCAATTGGTGTTGTTCCACCAGGCGTCAGCAATGGGGTCACCTGACCTGGAGTAGCGTGAGGTGTCATACTTGGTGTCATGCTCGGCGTCAAAGCTGTCGGCGTTGCATTCGATGGTGTTTCATCCCATCTAGACCTGCGCTTCGAGGCCCCCGGTGTTGATTCAGCCACAATGTTATCACCAGTACCACGATCAGGCTTTGGAGTCTCAGCCCAACCACTGTGACCGGGAGTTTCCCTTTCCGTTTTCGGTGTCTCATCCCATCGATTGCGTCTAACTGATTTTTCGTGCCCCGGAGTTTCGTGGCCAGGAGTCATAGCGTGTGCCGGAGTAGCATCCCATATACGGGTACTTAAGCCAGGCGTAGCGCCCGGTGTTTCGCTCCCAGTTTTGTGTGCTGGTGTCTCATCCCATCGGTGGTCAGCAGGCGTTTTCTGCAATAAAAAAATTTGTTGTTACATTTTAATGGAATTAAATTTGTTACTATCAATTTACCTCCTCCCATGTTGGAGTAGCCGAACTATTTGGAGTCGCAGTTGCCTTTGCCGGCACGAAACTTTCACTAACTGTTTGATCCCAGCGGCCCCGCTTTCTACCTCCTTCTTTTGGAGGTTCTGCGGAATTCTTAATTAATGTCCCGTCCTTAGACTTTTCCAATATTTTCCTTCGCAGTTCATTTTCCTCCCCTTTTAGCAATTGTTCTCTCATAATATCCGTATATGTTCGTGAACCTATATCTGGGGTTTTTCCACCATCGGCAAAGGGATCCGCTCTATCAGGAGATATTATAATACGGCGACGCTTCTGTTTATATTCATCCTCTCGGTCGGCTATGGTGGGCCGCCTTCGATCCGCCAAAGGATCCTCGTCATCCTTACCCTGCAAACAAACTGTCTATAACATCTACATATTTACTATATCATTGCAATGACTACCTGTGCCATGTCCTTAATAACGGATTTGGGAGCGGTATATGAAGTGCGCTTCTGCGGTACCACAATTCCTTCGTCTTCGTCCTCTTCAGCATCTTCATGGGCAGCAATTGACGTGTTATATCCATCATATCGGCCTTTTCCTTTACTCTCGTCATAGAATTCAGTGTCATAAAAATTTCCGCTATCAAGTAAACTTACTCCATCACCGGTACTCTTCTGTACTTCCTTCTTCTTAGACTGAATGTCTGCAATCTGTGCTTCAATATCTGTAATAATTGTGCAAATTCATTAACATTTCCAATCGCCTTAGCAGGCATTTATCATAGCAATCTTTTTATTTATTACCTTCATGCGTCCGTGGTATATTTTCCATTTTATTTTTTGTATCAATAACACATGAATGGACTCTAATCAATGAGGGATTACAATACTATCTACATGGTAACAGCAGCAGGCGTTGTTGTAGTTGTAGGCAGCGACAACAAGCATTGTCGTTTCATTCGTTTCAGTTGTCAAACTCTACACCTACAACACACTAATATAAAACAATACAACAACGAAATACACATGAGTTTGACAACTGAAACAAAAAATTAAAATCAGATATTCAAACGACTTTACCTTATAGATATTTCTAATTCTACCATAGCGAAAACCGAGACAAACAGTGTTACCATCTCCCAGAAATGAACACAGTGTTTTTGGGAATAGAGTGAATACTAATGCAAAACAATAGAACGTTTTCTATTACTCGCTAATTTAAATTTTGGAAAATTAATGGATGTTTTGTTAAAAATCTTAATTATTTTTGGAACAGATATATTTTATTTTTGTGGTTGCTCTTCTTGTTGTTTTCTGTCAAAATCATATTGTTACTTGGTCGTAGTTTAAATGCGCAACTTTGGCTGTTTAAACAGCAATTAGGCCTAAAGGGGCCCTTAGACCTGTGGATAAGTTGCTCGACTTCAAGTTCACATCAACTTCGATAACTTGACATCAACTTCGATTTTGCCCTTACACTCTCAAACTAGTTGAGGCAACTTCATTTTCTTGTCCGATGTCGAAATGAAAGGTGGTGAGCGCACTGCGAAAATATCACAAATTTTACGAAAAAACTCTATTTTTATTTTCTTTAAATATTTATAAATAACACCCCAAATCGTATTTATTTAGTTTATATTTTTCCGATAATGTTTAATTTATTTATTTTTTGGTTCATTTATTTACATTTTGCCGATAATGTTTCCTCATGAACGTTTCTCATCGAAATGTGTATGAAAGTTGATGCAACTCCCCCTTACACTGATGGATAAGTTGATATCAACTTCAAAAAATCAAAATCGCTTTGATTTTACATCAACTAGTTTGTACAGACCACCAACTTCACCTTACACCATGAATAAGTTGATGTCAACTTGAAGTCGCTGCAACTTATCCACAGGTCTAAGGGCCCCTTAAGGCCATAACTAAGGCCTAATTTTTGATTGGAAAATCATCTTTGATCAACGATCAAACATAAAACCATGGTAAAATAAGTAAGGTAAACTCGTTAGAACAGCTGATTTCTTGCTTAGGTGTCTCTCTTATGTCAAATTCACATGTATTTTGTTTTTGTACCGTTTTGTTTACTTTAACAGTAGATACACACATGAAGAAAATTTGACAGATTATGGACACCAAACAAAAACAAAATGCCTGTGTTTGTTGTAACAATTCCTAGTGCGTTTACCTTACTTATTTTACCATGCATAAAACAAACCAAGTTTGCCACATGGTAGTAATAGGCAAAATACACGACACAAAATGCTTGCGCAAAACACACTTTGCGCAACCCGTTATGCTGTGTGTGGTACTGGTTGTGCTGTTTGCACAGATTTTGTGTAAAAATCAAATCGTTTTGATTTTTGTGCGTTTTGCGCAAGCGCTTTGTGTAAAGTGTGGGGATTTTGCGCAAACTCTCTGTCAGTTGTGAAAAGTTTTCAATGAAGTAAGCGCAAAACAATGGCGGAAGATAACATTTTTTGGACCGAATTCATAGAATATGAAAACTTGTCTTCATTATGGAAAATAAAAAGTAAGGAATATTGCAACAGGGTCAAAAGACAGCGCATATGAAATTTTAACAGAAAAATTAAAAGAAAAGGATCCTGCAGCGAACAGAGAGATGATTGTAAAAAAATAAACAATTTTCGAACAAATTATCGGCGTGAATTGAAAAAAGAGAGTGAAAAATCGGGTGCAGGTGCTGACGATAGTTATGTTCCAACATTATGGTATTTTCCATTGCTGTTGTTTCTCGAGGAGCAGGAAGATACCATTGAAAGCAGAAATTCTCCTTCTGAAGAATATTCCAGCTCTTTCAGTAGCTCTTGCTGTCCCAAAAGCAATCTTTTTAAAAACCACTCTTTACTCCACAACCTTTTTGCTCTTGCCAATCTTTTAATTTCTTTTTTAAAGCGACGGCAAGCAGAATAACAGCTGCACAATTAACATACATCTCCGTCGGGTGTTAAAACGTGGCTGGTAATAATATTTTGCGCAAAATTATTTGTGTCGTGTATAGTGAAAATATTAGTTTGCGCAAAGTGTATTTTGCGCAAGCATTTTGTGTCGTGTATTTTGCCTATAAGATTCAAAAATTGGGCGTAAGATAGTTCGTTCCTTTTTCGTCTATTTTTTGAATTGCTATTAAGAAACATTTTTTTCGTGAAAGTACAAAAAATCGATTTTTTCACAAAAATTCATCATTCGATATGTGGATAACTATCACAGTTATCGAAAAAATTTATTTATTTTGAGTTTTTTTTATATACAAATGGTGTCCGAATGGTCGCAGGGGACGACGCCATCCCGTATGACCGAACCATAACTCCGAAAATACGAGTTTGCACCGATTTTTTTATTTTACATGTTCTGCTTAAAACAACGAGTTTTACCCCCATTTCCATTCGTGGTTCCAACCTATAGCCCGGTATTCAGTTTTTATGAAATTTTCATTGCCATAAGAAGTACGTGCATTAAAAATAACGAAAATTTAATGAACCGAAAAATTCGCTCACTTTTCATTTGCTTGGTACTAAGCTCTTTGCGAAGATTTCGTAGGCAAAATCAAGTTCAGGGTTTTTGCCTCAAATTTATTTCGTACGAAGACAATTGTTTGGGAACGGAATTTTGACATTTCGATTATTTTAGTAAACAAAAGTAATACCACATGCGTTAAAAATTGAATGGAGTGCAAAGATGAATTATTAATGAAATATTTGTCAAGTAAATCCGTTTCCGTTTAGAGATAAATTACAAGATTTCTTACTAAAATTTCGCAAGAACCGAATACAGGGCTTATACTATTTTCGTTCCAAATCAGTTGCCCAAGTAACACAACCTAGAGCGTTATTGAATCATGGATCAGAGTTGCCTATATGTAGCTAAATAAACCAGCTGATACTCCAATTCGCAAAGATGATCTAGTTCGACCATGGTAGAATAAGAACCCTACAAGAACAGTGACAGTCATTTGACCGGTCAATTGACTGTCATTGTTGATGGGTATATCCATAAAAGTTTCTATCACATTCTTAAAGCCGAAATGAAAAAGTTGATGGAAACTTTTGTGTACGTGTGATTTTGTATCTCCCTCGAACTTATAAGTTCGGTCGCATATAAAACATATCTGAGCTGCTCACTCTAGTGCTGTTCACTAATCAAAGATTATATGAGTATTAGTCACAGTTGATATATATATCCATCACAGTTGACTAATCATACTTGATAGATATACCCATCACAGTTGACTAATCAAATTTGATGGATATATCAGTCAAAGATGATGGGTATAGCTTTTATAAAAAAAGACAGAAACGTTATTAATGATTTTATGGTATATTTTTATTATTTTTATATATTTTTAATATCTAATTGTATAATAAATGGCAATGAATGATTCTTAGTCAAGAATGGGAGTGAATGAATAAGAATAATCGATTCAAAATGAATATTTACAATTTGTTTTTAATAAATCTTCTGCTTCATCCTATGGTGGCTTCGTTTAATTGTCTTTTAGCACATCTAAAATTTGAAAAGGAGATATATATATATATGTATTAATAATAATAAGTATATATGAATGTATATAAATTAATAATTATTTAATCATTTATAGACAAAAATATGTATGTACATACCACGCAGTCTTGTTGAACCACATAAGCTTCCCTATCGTATGCTTTTCCAACCTCTCATCCCAATTGTATATATCAAGCAGGTTATCCGTGAACATTGGGGGGCAGACTCTGCGGACATCCTCTGACGCCTCTTTCAGTATATTTTCTGTGAAGAAGTATGTATAAATATCAAAATATTAAAATATCGAACCATAAATTTTAGTTTGTTGATATTGCTTGAGCAAAATCTGGGGTTCCCAATTTCTGCTCTAACTCTTGCACCGCTGTAATGGTCAGGAAAGGGAGCATGCTGCCGACTTCATTAATGATTTTGTCCTGACTTTGGCCAGGCATGCCAGACAGAATCTTCCACTAATTTTTGATGGCTTTTAAATGCCTCATTTTTCATAATCATTATCTTTGTTTTTTGGATCACATAAGTTTATTCTTTTCCACTGTTTATTTTTATTCCACGATATTTAACGATAATGAAACTTTTGTCGTTGCACTTTGCCGAGGATTCACAAATTTTACTTTTTAAACGTCAACAAATACAAGCTTCCATCAACACTGACAGTCGAATGACCGAAACTATTCTTGTAGTTTTGTCTCACTCTAGCAAATGGAACTCAGTATAAAATAGTTGCAAGTGTATCAGTGAAAAAATATTGTGTGTGTTAGTTTCCATCATTCATTTCTTGTAGGGAAGGTAAACTCGGTAAACAGCTGATTTCAATTTTTTCTTGTTGTTTAGTTGGCCGCTTCTGTCAGATTCAAAGGTTTTGTTTTTGTACTTTTCTGTTTACATTTATTTGTTGTTATATGCATGGGTTGATTTTGACATGAGGAGAGCCTAAACAAAAACAAAATGCCTGTTGTTCTTGCCCACAATTGTTGTTGTATCTACTGCGACTACTTGGTACTTTTACTATGAGTTCGACGTTCATTTAAAAAAAAGTTACGTTATTAATCGGCAATGAGAATAAAATACAATTATATTGTGCGCTACGGAAAGAACAATTAAAATCATGGTAAGCATAAAAAGAGAATATTGCAGCGTGGAACAACGGCCTAGAAATGGGTATACGTAGAGAAAGACAAGTGATGGTACTTAACACATTTTGATCCACTGTTGCAGTTTTCGAACAGCTATTTTCATCCCAATTTGTTTCTATGACGATGTAAGTATACACGATGCAAAACGCAATGATGCAGCGCTATAGGAAACTGTTGAATTTCAAAAAATTATTACATTGCTCAACCCCCTCCCCTTTATGGGTATTTTTAAGAGGAAAGTAAGACGCAATACAAAGACGATCAGGTTTAGTTGAAGTACCAGTTGTCTCCGGTTGGAAAAAAAATTTGGCTCGTTCAAATGGCTATTTTTCGATTTCCCGAACAGCCGGTGGGAACAGGTCAACATTAAGGGCCACTGCCCATTTTTTTTTGTGTAAAACACGTTGTTTTATGCAAAAAATTTAAAATAAAAAATTGTGGGAAACCCCTATTTTCGGAGTTATGGGCCCCCAAATTTCGGCAGGCAAAAAAAGTTAAAAAAAACAAAGTTAAAGAAAAAGTAAAGAATGTGAGAAAATGGAAAACTAGCCCTTTTTGAAAATCGTTAAATTTATATTCCACTTAGTCGCCCGGCCGTGCTCAGTCAAGGGGGATAAAATTCCTTCTGTACCTTAAGTCGATGTGTGGTAAAATCAGAAAAATCGCTCGATTTTTTAAAAAACAAATTTTATTTTTCTGGATGGTTACCATAACCAATCCCATGGTCACTGTGCGTACAAAAGTGGACTTATATGGACTTACACACGTCCCACGAAAAAAAGGAATTTTTAAAATTTTTTTTTTTTTTCGGGAAAACATTATTGTAAAAAAATTGCGCTATTTTTTTAAAAAAAAATTTATTTTTTTTTTCGTGAACTTTGACCCTTGATATCTTTGGTCATTAATGGGTTAAAGGAACAGATGATATCTTATTTTTAGCTTAATGTCTAAACTATACAATAACGGTTGAAAATATGTATGTTGTGTACTATTCTGAGATAATAGGTTTTTTCCTCAAAAAGTGGGGTTATAAAAGTCGAATATTGGATATAGGCTCGCAATGGCTTAATAAATCCGAAATTTTTCTAATGAGTTTTGAAGGTATTTTCATAAGCTTTCCAATGATACCCATATTGTCGCAGTCCGTCAATATATGTGGAATATATGGGGGATATACGTATGTTCAAGTTTTGGAGGCACATAATTCGGGAAGTATAGGTTTCCCCAGAAAAAAAATACGGTTTTACTCTGGATGATAAGGTCTATGGAGTGATGATAATTTGGACGCGACACGAGAGTGGCCGTTAAACTTAAGCCCATATTTTTTTATTTTTTGAAACAAGGTGAAATCCTCTATATTAAATTAAAACATCCGTTTAAATTCTGTGATATAGAAAACATGAGATTGATCCCATTATTTACTACACTATGTCAGATAGAGGGTTTTTCGTTTATGTTCAAGTTTTGGGCTTATGTCTATTATACGGCTTACTCTCCAAAAATTTAAAAAAAATTGTTGCGTCGGGTAGAACATGCTATTTTAAGCAAAAAAATAAAATAACAAAATCGGGGCAATTGAATAGTTTCGGAGTTATGGGCCTCGAAATTTCGTATAAGTAAGAGGAGAGGATTATGGCTTTAAGGTACCGTGTAAAGTTATTGACATCATCACTTTTTTTCTATAAAACAAGTCAAATTAATCTTTTTTTTGGGCCAGGAAGTGCTGTTTCCACTGATCGGCCTTTGACATATGTATGCGTGTTGCTTGCACTTCAGCATATTGTCCGGTATTCTACTTTTCACCATGTCGTCCTCCATTCTCTTCAAGGTTTTGAGTAGAACCGAGGTAAGGCTATATGGCCTGTAAACCTTTGCCGTTGCATAGCTTGCCTTTCCAGGTTTGGGTGCTAGTTCTTTGGTGTGTAGACGAATTTTAAGCATGCGGTAAAAATTCCCGACAAATGGGTTGTTAATTCCATCCGGTCCCGCCGCTTTATATGGGGATAAGCCCTTTATAGTTTTTTTACCACTTGGTCTGTTATGATTGTTGTCTGATTTACTACATTTTCACATTGTCTTCGTTCCCCTCTTCTGCGTACTTACTTTTTACTCGCAGGATCGACCCATGGTAAATTTGGGAGAAGGTAATCTCGTTTGAGTAGCTGATTTTTATTTTTATTTATGGCATTAATCGTTTAACCCCGCACTGTCATCCTTCGTCAAAACTACGACGCGCATTTTATTTTCGAGCTGAACTATTTTTTTCCGTTTGGTTGTCCACATTTTTCATATAGCGTTAGTCGTTTGCAAAATGCATTTTTGTTGAATATTAATTAAAAATGAACTAAATAACAAAATAACATTCATTTTGGTTTGCTCACGATATTATTTATAGCATCTTGAAATAGGTCGTAGTCATAATGACGAAGGATGACGTTAGTGTACAAAAAATAACGATGACGTTGCAGGCATAAGAGCATCATTACACTAATATCCCCATTTGCATTTATCACGCTATTTTCCTTTAAAAGCCTTTGTACGTAAATCACGATTACAAGACATTGTGCGTTTTGGCCTACAACCACCCCTTCAGTTTTTGACGTTTTATCGGTTGATCTCCCTCATTAATATATTCGTAAAATTTCGTAAAATTCTGTTGTATTCGTTATCTTACATTCGCATAAATTGTAAAAGTGGTGTATTCTCAGTTAATTCATTAAAAAATTAAATATTTGTACCGATCCATTAAACCTTTTCACTTCGACATAAGAATTAATATGGAACAAAATGGCAGAAATACGAAAGTGAAAAAACTCCCGACAAACTTTCGTATCGTGTGTGAAAGTCTACCCCAATGAAATGTTCAAACTCACGGGCGATGTATTAAAACCTTTTTGTTACACGGTGGCTGTTCGATTTCTATGAACACATTAGTAAATGTCACATTGAAAAATAAAAAAAGAATAGTTTTTGTGCTGAAGGCTCTTTTATTTATTTATTTACTTATTTCAATAACCGAGTCCATAAGGCCTTATGTGGTTACAAATTTCTAGTAAAAATATCATCAACTATATGAAAAATTATTAAAAAATATAATACCTAAATTTAAATCTTCACATTAAAGCCTATACTAGATTTATACAATAGCTTATATGTAATTTCAAATGGCATACTGATTAAAGAATTTAAAAATGCAAAAACTATTAACGATTACATGTAAGATTAAAGGAAATATGCTCTCGAATTGAAATTTTCAATATAGTTCCAACTAGATTAATATAGTATTTGTTTCCTACGTATGACTTCTACCGTTTTCACCATTGTACCAATTTTGAATTATATTTGCGTTAAACAAATATCATTCAAAATAGAAAATTAGCAAAAACAGCAAAATAGTACGTGCGGAAACAAGGCTATAGACAACAGCTGACATCAGCAACTGACATAAATAATAATAATAATTGAAATTGAATAATAACTTGAATAATAAAAGATGTTAATAATAGTTTAAAAAATAAAAATAAAAAATCGCTAATGATGCTGTAATATCGTGTGCAGTGATAATAGTTAATCATATCCCATATGGCACACAAAATAAAAGTATAAATGGAGGTTAGAATAAGGTAGTGCTTGCATCTGCTTTAACATTAGATGCAATATTGTTAAAATAAATAAAGCAATATTTAGCCCACTGAAATAATTGAATACTGAATACTCACTGAATAATCATAAACAGAGCGACGACCTGCTGGCATACAACTGAATAAAAATCAATATTTAGCTCACTAAAATAATTGTTTTTCTGTTGTCATAACGAACAGTATAGAGAACTTATTGCTCTCATGTAGAGAGTCTGAGCAAAAGAGCATAAACGAGGATTATTCTCTTTATAGAATATTTCAATAAATGCACCGTTTCGATAAATACCATCATACACCATCTTTACACAATGCCATTTTCATCAATTCTCTTTTGAAATTGCAGTGTAAATCTTCTTGCCTTTACACGTTGCCATCTCATGATATTAGTGCTTGCCTTTTTTCTGACATTTCTCTGAGAGTAAATACAAAGAAAACAAATGAGTCAATATTAATTTCAAAAACCATTTATTTTGTACCGTTTTTCTTTGAAAAGAATAAAACCTATGATTTTTAACTTTAGCCATAGCTTTTTATGTCTATAAAAAAATGCAATTGATGCAAAATTCATTTATATTTACCATTGTACATTGACAATTTAAATAAAAAAAATTCAGTTAAGAGAAATGTTTTTAAAATGTTCTTATTAAGCACTTAATTCTACTATTCAATTCTATTGGTTGGTTGGTTGAAAAGGCTGCACGACAGCACGCTGTCTAGCACACTTAGGCTAAAGAAGCCCATTGTGATACCTGCAGTTTCCTCCATAGCAACTATTGACTAGTCGTCTAGCCAATTTACCCTTTCAATAAATTTGTCTATGAGACCTACAGGAATATCCTGTAGGGCTACGGTGCTAACTAAATGTGTAGCGACTATCCTACTTCTCAGTCCTGCCAGAGCAGGGCAATCCAAGAGAATGTGTTTCCTCGTCCCCTTCCATGAAGCATCTACAGAGAGTGGAGTTTCTATGTCCCAATCTTAGGGCGTGTTTTCCTACAAGACAATGTCCCGTAAGTGTTCCTTTCATTGTGGATAACCTGGCTCTCCGCAAGTTAAGTAGTTGCCTAGTCCTCTTCCTGTCCACCTGTGGCCAGAGGACCCTGGCTTGTTTGCAAGTTGAAGTAAGTCTCCACTTGTCGTTGAACATAGTATCGGCCCACTGCCTTATCTGCAAACGGCAGGTAGAGATTGGCATACTAACAACGTGTTTTGCCGGAAGAACCTGTGCCGTAGGGCCCTGTCTAGCTAACGCATCCGCAACGCAATTGCCTGGAATGTCGCTGTGTCCCGAAACCCAGATGAGCCTGATGTCAAAATACTCTGTCATCACCCTAAGTGATGAGTGGCATTCTTTCACCGTCAGTGACGTAGCAAACACGGCTTCCAGGGATTTTATGGCAGCCTGGCTGTCTGTGTAGATACATATTCTCGGGAGGGTTGTGACACTAATGTGACGGTAATTTCCCCCTGAAATACACTACAGTGATCAGCCAACTTGAAGGAGATATTTATATTTAGGTTCGGTGAATGGACCCCATAGCCTACTTGATCGTCCAACTTTGATCCATCCGTGAAAAATCTGATACTACTGGTATCCCCTTCCAGTGACTTTTCCCAGATATTCCTGTTCTGAATAGAAGTCCTTAGATTTGTCGCTGGTAGAAAGTAGGGGATACAGTAGTCCGTTTTTACGGGAATGGAGTTGATCCGGTGTAGTAATTCAGCGTGTCCGGAATGCCCCGATATTAAAACGTCGCATTCTCTGATTCTCACCAGGGATTTAGCGGCTGCCGATTCGGCCATGATATCAGGAGTACAGATGTTCAGGATAGCACTATGTGCAGTACCCATTGCCCCACTAACGCTAATCAGTGCTGATTTTTGAATTTTCATCAGGGAATTCAGAATATACTTCTTTTGGAGGGACCTCCACCAAACTATGATGCCATAGAGAAGTATTGGTCTGACTATTGCCGTATAAATCCACATGGTGATCTTAAAGACAGTCCCCAGCGCTTTCCTATCGCCCCTTTACAGCAGTAAAGAGCAATTGACGTCTTTTTCACCCTCTCCTCCACATTCGGTTTCCAAGATATCAGGAGTACAGATGTTCAGGATAGCACTATGTGCAGTACCCATTGCCCCACTAACGCTAATCAGTGCTGATTTTTGAATTTTCATCAGGGAATTCAGAATATACTTCTTTTGGAGGGACCTCCACCAAACTATGATGCCATAGAGAAGTATTGGTCTGACTATTGCCGTATAAATCCACATGGTGATCTTAAAGACAGTCCCCAGCGCTTTCCTATCGCCCCTTTACAGCAGTAAAGAGCAATTGACGTCTTTTTCACCCTCTCCTCCACATTCGGTTTCCAAGACAGTTTTCTGTCGAGAATTATTCCCAGGTACTTGACCTTTTCCGTCAACTGTAATTGCACCCCTTTAACTGACGGCGGTTAAAATGCTGGTATTTTATATTTCCGAGAGAACAGGATAAACTCGGTTTTATGTGGGTTAAGTGATAGTCCGTTGTTAGCGGTCCAGTTCGAAATTAGACTAAGTAGGCTGGTTGTACCAATGCTAAGAAAATTTAGGTTTCTACCCGTACAGATGATAGCAATATCATCGGCATAGGCAAAGAGCTGGCATTCGGCCCTGTCCAAGTCAAGAAGCAGTTCATTGACAGAAGTTAACCATAATAGTGGAGACAAAACTTCCCCCCTGCGGTGTCCCCCTGTTAACGGTCCTAGCAATTGTAAAACCACCCCATTCAGCTTTGACGGATCTATCCACCAGAAGCTTTCCAATTAGGCGTGTCACTAAGCTGTCGACTCCTAGATTCTGTAACGGCCTAAGAATCGCCGAAGGTTGAATGTTATTGAAGGCTCCCTCGATGTCCAGAAAGGTCCTTAGAGCGAAGACCTTATTCTCAAGAGAGTTTTCTATTGTGCTGACTATAGAGTGGAGAGCCGTATCAGTTGACCTGCCCTTGATATATGCATGCTGATAACTCGATAGTAGATTCTGTGGAAGATTACTTCGAACGTGAATGCCCAGTAACCTTTCAAATGTCTTAAGAACAAACGATGATAGACTGATTGGTCTAAAGTCCTTTGGTTTGACATGAGAGCATTTTCCCGCTTTCGGGACGAAAACCACTTTGGTTTGCTTCCAAATGCTAGGAATGACTGGCAGCGTAAGGCAGCCCCTGAAGATTGCCTCCAACCAACTACAAGATAGGTATAGTGCCTCCTGTAGTTGCGCGGGAATTATCCTGTCAGGTCCGGTTGATTTATAGGGCTTAAAGCATCTAATGGCCCATATCAGATTCTTTCTGCTCACTATTGAGCGAACTTTTTCTAAGCTAGGTGAGTTTCCGCCTAGCTCTTCTGGCTGATGACCAGCATTCCTGTCATCGTTGGGAAAGTGGGTATCCAGGAGAATCCCAAGAGACTCTTCAGACGAATACGTCCACGTTCCATCGTCTTTCATTAGGAACCCCGCACACGGTGGGTTTTTAGCGAGCACGGATCTTAAGCGTGCAGTCTGGTCAATGGATTCACAGAAGTTTCGCCAGGATTTCCGTTTGGCCTTCTTGATTTAGATTATATAGATTAAGACTAATCTTGTAAACGTCCCATTCCCTTTGGTCGCCGCTCTTTTTTGCCTTGTTGAAAAGCCGCCTAATGGACGATTTTAGATCCTGAAGCTCGGCGTTCCACCAATGAGGTTTTTTGTTACCCTTGGCAGCATAATAACCACTGGTCTTACAGGACTCATTGAGCGCGTTCCTGCACGCATCAGTAAATTTGCCAACTAGTTCTTCCAGCTCTGGCACATTACTCGGAATATTCGGATGGTAACCCAAGAGTTTCCTTAGGCGCCCACGATAGGCGTTCCATTCCGTTTTCCTATAATTTTTAAAAACTTCCTTTTTCAGAGGTTCGATATCTATGTGGAACTGTAGATATCTATGATCAGCAAATGAGTGATCAGAAACTACGCTCCAATCGGATACAGTTACATAGTCGTAGCTAAGTAGTAAAGTTAGGTCTAGTACTTCCCTCCTAACCGAAATTATGAAGGTCGGTTAATCGCCTCTGTTACATATAAAAAAGGTTTCACTTATACTGAAATTAATAAGAGACTCACCTCGATCATTGGTGCCGGTACTCGCCCATATTGTGTGGTGCGCGTTGGCGTCGGCACATATAATGACGCTACAATTCCGTCTTTTTGCCTCCGATACAATATCCCTGACGCACTTCCGATGGGGTGATTCAGAATGGTCGTGCGCCGTGTACGATGAAACTAGCCAAATGTTCCGCTGGCCGTTTTCCAGCGAGAGGCTGATGACGGTTGTATCGCTATCACTAAAATTCTGCAATAAAAGAGCAATACATTTGTTTTTAATGAGTATGCAAGATCTTGGTCTACCTGGGATTGATAGGACATCGGCTCCACCCTTCGCAAGATGGAGAATGAGGTTGGCAGATGCGGCCTTACTACGATGAAGATTTATCTGGAGGACTTTCATCGTCTAGAGGATCTTCAACTCCGGTGATCACCCTCGCTAGTGATGGACCCATCTCGGAGCCAGGCAGAGCGGGTTCTCTGAGTTCTCTTTTGCTGGATTAATATATTCGCTCGAATCAAGAACTTCAGTGTAGAGTCGTTAGGAATTATGTCAATAAAATTCGTTTAAGTAGTCAAATCGTATTCGATTTTGACTCGATCGATTTTCATCATATACCGTTTACATGTTTTTGTTTAAGGCCCCAAGATTTCAACTGAAGATCTTTTTCGATTTTAACTTAGCTTTGCAGTCTTAGGCCCAATTTTTGACTGGTTATTTAAATTTGTAATCAGTTGATTTTGATTTATGTTTGATCTGACTTTAAATACGAAAAGACTTTGTGTGCTTTGTGAATTAGTCTTACTACCATGTGGCAACAGTGGCAAATGCGACGAAAAATAACCGGTATTCATACATTAATCAGCTAATCGTTACTATGCATCAAACTGACGCCATTTGCAAAACAAAAGTGAAGTGATAAAATACAAAAAATTTAAGGAAATGAAAATAAAGTTCTAACTGCACTACGAGTTAAATGATACGTATTTATTGTCATTTCAACTAGGATGGTGATTATAATTGTTCACATTAACAATTAAAGAAAAATCATATGGTCACTTGATCATAGTTTAAATGCCCAACTTCGGCTGTTTAAACAGCAATTAACTATTAACCTAAAAAGTGCATTCAGAGTTTAAATTCAGATTGATCGTTGATGATTTTCCACTCAAAAATTAGGCCTTAGACTATATTGTAGCTCTTTCCTAATTTAATAATTCTTTTTAACGCCTTTCAAATTCAAACATGATGATGAAACGTCGAAGTACATATATTTGAAATAACTTAACTTTCCCCATTTTTCCGGCTCATTAAAGAAATTGGAGTGGCTCTCGTCGAGGGAATTACAAATTTCTTGATAACTTTGCAAAGTATATTAATCAACAAAAATGTAATTTAGATCCACATTTTGAATGTAAAAGTAAAACATTTTCCCATTATGTATATGACTATATTCTACAAAATTAAGTCCTTAAAACCCTGAACACACTGCAGCCGAAATCTAGTTTTTGGACATTCCGTTTAATCAAATATGTATTTTTCAATACAACAATCACCTGTTAACTTACTCAAAATCTCCAAAAGAGAGAATCCTGCTGCAGTGTGAATGCAGTATAACCCTCTTGAGAACATTGTCAAATACAGTAAATACAGTTCAAAAATGTAAAACAGTTTACTTGCGAAATATAAAATATTTAAAATTTTCTTTGACTTTCCGCCATTTTTTGGAGTATATTATTTTGGAAAGCCACATTAGAAAGAACTGGACGAGATCAACGCTACCTGGCTGGTCCAAAGCAGGCCAGAGTAGATTGCAGGAATTTCATTTCCCGGGAAAGGGGGAAAAATTAATGAATTTCTCGGGAAATCGGGAATTCCCGTTTGAAATTGTAGTCCCTTATTTATTTATTTATTGGTACTCACGTACCAACCAAGCCCTTTGGGCCATATTTGGTTACAAAATACTATTACAAATTGATATAATATGTACCATAGAATAATACATACATAGATAAACGTATTCTCTCATCTGACGTTTCATTTAAGTCTCTTCGTCGTAGGTTTGTGGAAATGAGAGCAATTAAATTTAAAAATAACTTACACCAGGTGGAGTTACAAAATATGTTCACTTAACTTTTTCATGTCGTTTTGGTGCAGAACTGAAAAATTTAAATGTATTTTGAACTTTTTTGTTGACTTTTATCGTTGGTATACATTTGTATTGTATTTAACACAACTAGTTTGCCACAAAAACACGAAATTACATTTAAATTAATTAAATTAACAATGAACGACAAAGAGGACATTGACAAGATTAGTACATATTACAACAGCATACTATGCACTCAAACTTGATGGACAATTGTATGTATATGTAATTAAAATTAAAATTAAACGGAAATAATAGAGGTAGTGTTATTGTTATCTTCTAGCATTTTCAACGAAATAAAAAACAACTTGTAAAAGACTAGAAACACAGTCGAAACGTCGGAGAAAAAATTAATTAATTTAAAGTTTTTCATTTAACAATAATTGACCAGTATAGCCGAGTAAGAACACTAGAAACGAAATTCGATTGTTATACCTTTGTTGAACGTTGTATACTATTGCCACTATCTGGTATTCTTGAACCCATGTTTTGCGCCATCCAATGTTTGCTTTCCGCCGTACCTATAACGTTTAGTTTATTGAGAGAATAAAAGTTTCTATGGTATGTATTATTCTATGATATGTACATACATATAATTCTTAAAATTACAAACATAAAATTATATAACTAAATGACGTGTTTTCCTAATGTTAACATGTTATTACAATTAATATAAAGAAAATGTAATCAAACTACTTAACTGACTAATAAAATTATACATGAAATTTATACAAACTTTTCAAGTTTTTTTTATGTCAATTTTGTACCACAAAGGAGACAAAATAGTACAAACATCGAATATGTTTCATTCCTGTCATGAATAAGTTCCTTTGTGACGATAAATATGTTTCGTTGATGTAAGAAGCTGGTTTGAAAATTGAATCGTCCATATATGAATGATATACAAACATTAACATCAAGCATCCTTCTTTTGCCCATTTTATAACATTTTTCACTTTACTATTTCGTGGAAAAATTTAAATTTTTATTTTGATAAATGACGCAGTAGTAGTTTCTGGCCGTCTGTGGTGCAATAGCTAGTGAGTGCGGTCCTTGTGCATGAGAACGTGGGTTTGATCCCTACTCTGACCACACTATATTTCACCTCGGTCACTTCGCTTAGTGATGGCGATACTATCGAGTACTTTGCCATGAAAACGCTTAAAATACCGTTCGGAACCGGTGTAAAACTGTAGGTCCTAATCAGTTAGTGTAAAAACTAAAAAGCGCGCAGCTCACTGGTTGTGAGAAGCTCTCCCGAATCACTTGATGGAATATAATGGGATACCATTTTTCTTAGTAGTTTCCGACAATTCTACGGTTATGTGTTGGAGTCATATGTTGGAGGTTATATATGAGAATCAGTTTCATCGCTTTAATGCAAAAACGATGTACAAGTAGACAATCAAAATGTCTCTTCATTCAAATACCCACAAACACAACGAGTGAAGCCCTAGTCATTCTCTGTTCTATCTCTTACTCTCTGCATTGAATATTTCAATACACGAGTAGCTTTTTGATAGTGTTATTGTATGTAACTATACAAATTCCAACCATGTTGAAGTAAAATTACATAAACTAAATAATTATTACATAAACTAATAATAAAATAAATAATCAAGATATGACGCGTGAGAGAAATGCATTTGATTGAATTTCTAGCACGTTTTGGTTCTCTTTTACCAGAGTTGCCAAATTGCGAATTTCTTCTGGTTGTCTAATTCTAGATCGTCTTTGTTTAACGGCTAAATACAGTAATAAACAAATAAAGTATTGAAAAAAGCATAAAGCGGCATTCAGGTATACCGAGATTTCGCAGTTTTTGAGATTTCGGCCGAAATGGCAACGAAATCCAGAGATTCTGCGTTAATTTTCATAGTGCTGGAATCTCCATAAGATTTTTAGATTTCGCGCAAATGGGCCAGAATCTGTGATGCCGGTCTGATGCAATGCTGTCACTTTACGTCAAAAACGATGTACAAGTAGACAGTCAACATTTTTCTTCACTCAAATGCCTACAAATAAAACGAGTGAAAACCTAGAGAATTGCTTGAACATGTGGCAACTTCATTCTCTCAATTGAGAGATTTCGTGAGAGCGCCGCCAAGAAATTAGTAAAGATTCTGTTCTAGCGCCAAGTCGGCAGCCGCAGCGGATTATCGTGACGATTTTTCCCTGCCATGAGAAACCTATGTAGGAAAAACGTCGTCGTCTATAGCGTGTTTGATTATGTTTAGACTAGACCGAACGCGATCGGCTTTTTACACGTACACAACACGACTGTCAACGAAACTCTGTGCAAAAAGCGTAAAAACTATAATTTTCATTCAGTTGTTGATAGCTTTCAATAAAGCAGGTCGGTGTCGCTATGTGTTTGTAAAAACAAAAACAAAACACATTAATTTTGTATGCCAGCCAGCTCTCTAGCTTTAATGAGAAAACAATCAGTACACTTGGAATATTTTTCGCATATTGTGGAAAGTAGAGTGGGAAATTTTTTTTTTGTAATTTGTATATTTTAAATATGTACTTTAAATATATATATGTATTGTAATTTAAATATGTATATTCGAAAAATGTTTGAAGAAAATAATTATTTGTGAAGATAATTTAATTATTTTCTTCAACTGATTTAACTTAAACTGCAATATTCATAAATTCTCATATACAAACATACACGCATTTATATTTTCATGCAATCAAAAATTTACTCATACTTGCCTTAAATTTGTATGTTTAGGAACTCATTTGTGTTTATATAAAAATATTACACATATGTAGCACGAAATTTCTCCCAGTGCACTCAAAATACACTCACCACTACACACACATTTTTAAGCTGGCTCTCTTTATGATGGACCCTGTACCTCGTTTCAGTAGTTCTCGAATCGAAAAAGTTTTCACATGAAACATGTGAATTGAAACAAAATCGCTAGGAATCGGCACAAAAAATCGCTTCTCACATGTGACTGTTTCTACAACGTTTATTTTGCGAAAACTTTTTGTGACGTACTGCTTTTTTCATTCTTATAGGAAAAATTCGAGAAAATCTGTTTCTAAAAAGTAGTGAGTCGAAAAAATTAAAATGTGAAACGTCAAAAATACTCACAAATTAAAACGGTGCGAAATTTTGATATTATTTCTACAAAAAGTTTTTTAAGAAATTAAAACTTATTTTTTAAGTGGAGAAGATAAGAACTATATATTTTCTGTTATGTATTTCAATTAATTTTTCCAAAATATTACAGAAAAATCAAGAAAGCAAAAATAAAATGCAGTTGAATACATGTCTATACTTCTTTTTGTTGTTCTTTTTCGCACTAGTTTATTTTGTTTGTTTCTATTTTTTTCTTACTTGACAGCTTTCTTGATATATTCCAATCAAAACTTCATCAGTGTTGCCTCTTTTCGCATTGATATTCAGAAACACTTTTTACTCACAAATCGAGAAACGATGGAATTTTTTGTTTCATGCTTAATGTGAAATATTTTTCGATTCGAGAACTACAGAAACGATGTACTGGTTTAGACTCTAATTCTAGATCGTCTTTGTTTACATCCGGTTATCATTAAAGGCCGTTACTCCGTTAAATAGTGTTGCGATTTATTCAAAAAATAATCTGACAGAATCTTATCACACTTGAAGAAAATCTCATCCAAGTGTGTTGTGGATGCCAGACCATCACACAAAAATGATGCAAAACCATATGTTTTTAACATCACGTTGGTTCTTTGGATTGCTTTTGATGATATTTTGATTTCGTTTGTATTTACAACATACTCACTTTAATATTTTTCGACATATTCATTTATTAATTCTTTTGCACAACTATTATTTATTCTTTTGCACAACTACCTCAAGAAAACTGAAATAATTTTAACAGAATAATTGCGCGTCTATTTTTGTATCAGCTGGCGTTGTTGTTATTCTTATCAGCTGTCTCCCAAAACACAAACCTGATCACAGAGAAAATATTAATTTTTTGCAACTTTTTAAAACATGAGCAAATCTAACAGACCCATGGTACAAATAAATGGTAGAAGCACTAGCCCAGCTGATTTGAACTTGTTTCTGGAGTGAGTATGAGTTTGTTTTTCTCTTATGTCAAAGTTTGTTTACATTTGGTTGTCTGCAACCCCCGTTCGCCAGCAACTGCTGTTTTTGAAAAGTTTTGTTTATTTCATTTTTGTTTATTTAATTGTTTATTTTAATTTTCCATTTCTAATTTTAATAGTGTAGACAAGAATTTCAATGAGTAAACAAAAAAATTTTCGTAAACAAGTTGTTGTCAAAATGAAGCGAAATCTCCTCGAATGTCAAAATTTGTATGTATGTATGTATACCTGAACACTTCAGATTTCGAAGGCGATTCTAGAACCTTTTGACCTGAAATGCGGTATACTTGAACATGCTTTAAAAAGCTGCCCAACCCTCAAAACCTTAACCTCAAAGCTAAACAATATTATTATTACTCATTTTTGTAGAACATGCTTTATTGCGGCCCCGATACAATCGTGGGCAGTATTAAAGTTTACATTGTAGCAATGTAAGCCAACTAACGAAAATATCGCATCCCTAGAATAATAATTATTATTTCAGTGAATAGCCACTGTCGCACAGATATATCAGTTGAAACCCCACTTATGATTTTTGGAGTCTCCCCACATTTTCATATCAAATTAGTGAAAAATGTTGCTGTTTATTAAAATCTTAAAAAAGTCTTAAAATCTGATATTTGTCTTTCAATCTCTGTAAAAATGTTGACCTTTTTGATGTATATGGTCAGCAATTGAAAAATTGCTCCCAAAAATGGGTCTTTAAAAATGTATTTCACCAGTGTTTGTTTGAAATTTGGTTATTTGCATGGTACAAAGAAATGGTAGAAGCACTAGCCCAGCTGATTTGAACTTTTTTCTGGACTGAGTGTGGGTAAGTTTTTCTCTTATGTCAAAGTTTGTTTACATTTGTTTGTCTGCAACCCCCGTTCGCCCGCAACTGCTGTTTTTGAAATATTTCTCTGCAAAAATTACATAGAAACGTTTTAATTTTCACACTTAAACACTTTCAATATATCAAATAACACTCAATCATTTTCTAAATGGCACTTTTTGCAAATTTGTTTACATTTTCATCATTTTTCTATCAGCTGACTTGACACAACACAGACACTGAGCAAAAACAAAATGCCTGTTGTTTGTGGCTTGTTGTATTTGTTGTCGTACTGCCTCTACCATTATATTTCTACCATGGTTATTTGCCTGTTTTATTATTTAGCTCTTTTTTTCATTTCTGCTCTTTTTTAGTTCTTTTGAAAGTTTATGTCAACTCTGGTTTAAGCGATCGACTTCCGTACATGTTGGCAACCTGCTAAATTTTGCTGCAGTTTTTAGGTTTTTTAGTCATATTTTAAGTTTCGAAGTGGAACGTCGTGTGGAAGTGTTTTTGCTGTCTCTGCGGAAACAGCATTTAAGCAACAAGTACTTGAGTTGATTTGTATACTCCATTGGCATTAAGTGATTATTACAAATATAAAAAGCCTAACTATAGCACCTGTGAATTGATGCGGTTGTATGTGTCACAAACAATTCAAGTACCCAACATATCCAATCAAATAATCGATATTTAGTCGTTTTGCCTTCATGAACATTTTACTACTTCAGGTAAGCAATTAAGTTTTTACTGCGTAAAAATACATAATTGGCCTACCAGTATTGGGCTGCTAAATATTTTTTGTTCAACGAATACTTTAATATGCTGATCTTGTTTGCTGCATAGCCTCATTCGTGTTTTATGCAATGGTCAAGGTTAAACCATAGACAGTTTAAAGTTCGAACACATTACAAGTCTCAGTGTAGGCTATCGGAAACAATTCATGAGTAACCTTAGCCAACCCAGTTTTGTATAGAAAAAAACAATACATATATACACGTATAGAATGGAAATGTAAAATTATTGTTCTGGTCACTGCTTCCAGCTAATACTATACTGCATAATTATTTGTCTATTAACTTCAATCCGGATGGAATTGGACAACCCGTGTCACTAATAAATGAAAGAGAGAGCATTGCTATTTTCCCTGATCTCACTCTCCCGTTCCTACCACACAAGGCGCAATAACAAGCTGGTATTTCTAAACCAAATGACTTCCGTTTTTCATTTTGTTGGTGCGCCTTGATTATCAAATTCAAATGTAGTTTATTTTTGTTTTTTTTTTGTTACTTTTATTTGTGTTTAATTAGACTGAAGTTAGTCTAAACAAAAATAAAATGTCTGTTACCGGGTGTTTGTTATTGAGATAAGACTACCTTGTTAAATGTACCGTGGTATCTAACACGCGTACAACCAGGGCTGCCAAGCTTGTAGATTTCTGTAATAATTGGGATTGCATGTTTCAAAGACCAAAACAAGCTATCGCTTATATCTAGAATAGCTCCACCTCGTATCTGCTCCAAACTTATCCACACACAGAACTAGTCGTTCAGCGAAAAGATACATATATATTTTTTTCGATCGTCCATACTTCTCGGATTTCGAGTTCCGAACCATGAATATACATATAATACCCCTATACTTTTCCGGTGGGATATGACAGAATAGGTATAGCTTTTCTGCATGCAAACATGCTATCTTAGTTATCGAGATATCGGACGATTAATTTTTAAAAATATCGTTTTTTTTTTCAATTTCAACATTTCACAGAAAAAAAATTTAGGTCTTAATAGAAATCAAAAAATAAGCCGAAAAAATTAAATGAAAAAATTTATTTAATTTTGTTTGCTTAGTTTGACTCCTTTTACACAAAAAAGTGGTCAACTCGGTCCCACAAGACGGCACCACACTCGTAATACCATCCCGTATGCCCGAACTTTGGGGACCCGTAACTCCCAAAGTAGGGGTTCCCCCCGATTTTTTTATTTTACTTTTTTTTACTTAAAATAACGTCTACACCCAAAAAAAAATCAAAAAAATTGGACGTGCCGACCTATACTAGGTCTGTTCCAAAAATTATTTTAAGAAAATCGCGCAAGTTTTTAAAATAGATTTTCCCCAAAAAAAATAAATATTAATGTTGTTGTATGTGATTGCCCTATTCACTAAAAAAGGACTTTCACAAAAAAGTCTAAATAATTGTAGCACTAATATCTCGAAAACTGAGCGAGCTAGCGCAAAAATTTATATCTTTATTTTTGTTTGTTTTCCGAATTTAAAAAAATCTATAAATTTCACACACTTTAAACACGAATATATCGATAACTAAGCAGGTTATTCCAAAAGTTTATTTAATTTTATTTTGTTATTTTAGGATTTTATATCCAACCCCTTATCAACAATTTGATTTTTTAATTTAGAAAGTCTGTATTTTAAATTTTTTAAATAATAGATAAGCTCCCAAGTTATTATCACTTCACTAGGAATTTTCGACATCTAATTCTAAACCAACTGACGGCTTCATTCATAAAAAGTTATGGAAGTTAAAAGGTTTGTCAAAGATTTAAGAAGGCAAAGGTCATAAACGAAAAGTTCTCTGATAAAAATTATATAACGTCACTTTTGTTGAGCGTTTAACTCTTTACGGCAATTTCAGCAGCAAGTGTACACAATAATTTGTTCACATTTCACGCGTGGAATTCTTTTGTATACATTTGAGGATTTTATATTGTCACATCGTAATGCCAAGCCACCAATTACAAGATGTCTATCTTCGTTCCGATTTTTACTTTTTTGGAACTAAAATAAACTTTAGTTTACAGAGGGATTCATATAGAATCCAAACATTGAAGTAACAGCCCATTATCGATCGGCCCAATTTTAGCCGAGTACCCAAAAATGCAACTGTTAAAACCTCTTCCAAAATTGACCACTAAAGAAACTATTAATTGCATTTTTCGTTTTGTTCGTACAACAAAGTCTGATGATACATTTGAAAAATGGTTGGTTTTCATTGGAATAATAGTTAGATTATTTAGAAAAGCACACCCACTAGCATGACTAGTTTCGAACTCCGCAAAAAATTCATCTTCAGATGCCTACTCACTGTACCTTAATTGGTACCATTGGTGAGACCATCAATCGTAATTATACCAACTTTATATGACATTTAACACATGGGCATTTCCACAGAAAGGTCCACCCTGACCTAAAAATTAAAAGTTATACACCAGTTTTTTTTTTACATGTTTTATTAAACAGAAATATTGAAAATTAATTAAATAGAAGAGTTCCTAGCTTCCCTTTGTCGCGATGGTGTGTTATCGGGCTACAAAATACAGGTTCATGCTTCCATCAGTTTTATTTATTTCTAAGAGCATCTTTTCTACAATTTACATTTCTAAGAGTAATTATCCAATTGGACTATTATAGCAAAACTCTTTCTACAACAACAACTAAACATAAAATAAATGCAAAACAGCTAATAAATAAATACCAATTATCGGTAAAATTTTGATACGCTTTTATTGAGATTCTGACATATAACGTCACGTCAGAAAAAACATTTATTCTCAGTATCTCCTCGCTGATGTTCGTAATTGCGTAAATTTTGCATTTTAACAAAGGTTAATAAAGTAAACTAATAATAATAAAAACAACTCGGTTGCTAAACAAATAGTTAATTTTATATTAAATTTCAATTTTATTTTAAAATAAAAGCTATAATTCAATAAAGCTAAAATTCATGTTTTATTTGCGTAATAATTTCAACTAAAAATTTTCCACTGGAAATTTAAGTAACGTAACGTCAAATACTAAGGTAAATAAAAAAAACTTAGAAAACATTTTTAAATTTTATAACTTGGAAAAGAAACTTAAGTATATTGATTTAAATGCTACTAAAAAAATGTTCATAAAAAAAGTCTTGCCAAATTCGCAGAGTTTTGCAATTTTGTAATCCAAGTCAAACACCCACTTCTGTTTTTTGTAACGTCACGCCAGTTCATATTTTTGCTTCTATTTTTGAATCCACCGTGTCGATTATTCTCAATTTCTTTAATGAATAAAGTGTTACTTAATTACTACGCGAATATAAAAAAGCTTTTTAAAAATATGACTTTTTACATATTTTTTTTTTAAATATTTTTGTCACGTAACGTCAAAATGGAAATGCCCATATGCGAGTTGCTATGGATCGAAAATCCCTCAGTACCAACTCAACATGGGTGCTGATCACGGCAATTGTGATCGAGAACACAATCGTGCCGTCTCAAAATTCGTACAGTCGATTTGTTGGCTACAGATCGAAATTTAGTTTTACACAACATACCCATTTATGTGTTTTTTTTCTTACAGTGAATAGCTATACCTTTTTGAAAGAAGCTAACAATATGAGGGAATTATATACTACTTTTATCCATTTGCTATGTTTGGAAAACTTTGGGAAGCAAATCAGAAAAGAGACTCAACATACATATAATTCCTGCTGCTTCTGCAAGAAGTTCCTCTGGTAATGTCAGAGTTGATTCTTTGACAGAAATTGTGATGTTTATTTTCGCGTAAATATTATGTTAATCAATATTAAGTCCTAAAATTGTTCTTTAACGGCTTATTCATTAATGTTCACTACTTTGTTATTAAATTGAAATGTGGTTTTGTTAAAATTGGTAGATTTTAAGATATTTTGGCAAATATGTTTTCATTAGTTGAAAACTTTTCTAAATAGGTGAACGAAAAAATGTGAGTTGTATTAAATTATATGTATCATTAGAAATTAAAGTGGTTTATTTATTTATTATTTCAACTCACTTATCGACAATAGCAGATCTCTAACGTGTGACATTTCGCATATTTCAACGTTTCGATCCAAATCTGTTGGATCACAACAACAAATTCAATTCTTCCAAGAACAATAATTTAACGTTCCATTTATGAAATATTTATTTTTATTATAGTTAAAAGTTGTCAAAAATGCAGTGCCAAATTTAAATACAAACTTCTTACTTCGGTCTATTAGTTTAAATTGTCCTTGGATGTTGTCAGTTTACACCATAGATTAATTTATACATAGATTTGTTATCCGTCTCATCTGATATTTCTTTTCAATGAGGAAACCATAGAATAACACATACGTAGAAGGTTTTATTCGCTCAATAAATTAAACGTCATAGGTACGATGGAAATTACACAGTGGAGGGTGGAAAATATGGGTTCAATAATACCAGATGGTGGCAATAGTATACAGCGATCCACAAAGGAACTACACCCGAATTTCGTGTTTTTGTGGCAAACTAGTTGTGTTAAATACAATACAAATGAATACCAACGTTAAAAGTCAACAAAAAAGTGCAAAATACATTTAAATTTTTCAGTTCTACACCAAAACGACAGGAAATAGTTAAGTGAACATATTTTGTAACTCCACCTGGTGTATGTAAATTTTAAATTTAATTTGCTCTCATTTCCACAGACCTACCGAGAGAGTGTGAAATGAAACGTCAGATGAGAGAATAAGTTCTTCTATAGTATGTGTTATTCTATGGAGGAAACGAACTTCTGTCAGCAGCGTCGAACAAAATCCTCCATTTTTAATTTTGTGCATTCACGATGTTCATATAATTACATATTTTGAACATTCACAGTAACAATTTCAGCTGTGTTTGTCAAACCTCAGCGACAGAACTCTTCTCTTGACGTTAAAACACAAGTTCGCTTCCCTTCAATCATTAAACCGATGAGCGAGTTGACAAATCTATGTATAAATTAATCTATGGGTTTACACCAAAAAGCAAGTAACGAGAGGGCAAGATAAAGGTTAATTTCACAGTTAGATGATAGAGAACTTACACCAAAAAGCAAGTAACGAGGGGCAAGATAAAGGTTAATTTCACTTACAAGAACTTACAAGTTTTTACTGGTGAAATTTTTTCAAGTTCGAACATATGTTTTGTGTAAACAAACAAAATTAGGAACTAGAAAGAATATAAAATAACAAATTAACCGTTGGAATTATATATTGTTATTAGTTAAGAGAAAGATGATTTATAATGGTCTGATATTAACCTTTAACTATTTTTTGTTAAAAAGGAAGACAGATTTGGTGATTTGTAATGTTTGGTTTGAACCGCGTTTGTTTGTTCTTCCAATGTTTACATTTCAAATCATCTGTTTACATTCAAATGTTCTTATTTCTTAAACGAGTTTTTACTGGATGTCGTCTGTGTACGATATTTAATACTGGGAGAGTAAAATCTGTCTCTCTCAAAAAGAGTTACTGGATATTTTTTACTGGTACAGTTTTTTGCCGTTATTTATTTTATTTTATTTTATTTATTTAATTATTTCAATAACCGAGCCCATAATGCCATATGTGGGTACAAATTTCTACTAAACAAAAATATAATACCTAAAATTAAATCTTCACATTAAAGCCTATACTAGTTTCATACAATAGCTTATATTTAATTTCAAATGGCATACTGATTAAAGAATTTAAAAATTCAAAAACCATTAACGATTACATGTAAGATTAAAGGAATTATGCTCTCGAATTTAAAACTTCAATATAGTTCCAACTAGATTAATATAATATTTGTTTCAACACGTACCACTTCTACCGTTTTCACCATTATAACAACTTTGAATTATATTTGCGTCAAACAAATTTCATTCAAAATAGAAAAATAGCAAAAACAGCAAAATAGTACGTGCGGAAACAAAACTATAGACAACAGCTTATACATATGTATGTAATTGCAACTGACATAAATTGAATAATAACTTGAATAATAAACGATGTAAATAATAGTTTAAAAAATAAAATCGCTAATGATGCTGTAATATCTTGTAAATGGAGGTTAGAATAAGGTAGTGCTACTAGTTCACATCGATTTTCATTCGTTACTAAACAATCTTAAAATTATTCAGCTAACTGTCATAGACATAAGTTAAATCCACAAGGACTAATGAAATCAGAAATTTATTGGATGTTTTTGCCGGAATTAGCAAGACGTGTTAAAAAACTTACAAAAACTTACATATCCTATAAACCAAGTAATTAAATCAATTAAATCTACCACCAATCTGATAGCCCAGAGGAAAGAGCTGAAGGTGTAGAGCTTTGTATACCATTAATCGAACAAATTGCTTCAAACGTTTGCTCGAGTTAAATCGATATTGATTTCGAGTAAAAGCTCCTCAAAATACCGTTCGGAATCGGTGTAAAACTGTAGGTCCAATCAGTGAGTGAAAACTGGAAAGCGCACAGCTAAGTGATTGTGAGAAGCTCTCCCCTGTCCCTTCGTGGGATGTAATGAGAAACCATTTTTTTTTATTTCGAGTAATTTATACCGATTATCGAGAAAATAATGTAATATATACATAAGTAACATATTAATAAAAGTTTTATTAAATTTATAATCGAGCAGGTTCCACAACATTTCCACTTATTAACACACAAACAATATAAACTTACCATAAGCTTACATTAGTAAACATGACGTTTGGAAAATCTTTATCCCAAGCATTGTAACTTGTTTACTTCCAATTATTGGATAAGCAAAACGGATCCCTTATTGTACAATTCATGTTTGGAAATAAACTTGGTGATGCAATACATACATAATAAAGATGTTGAAAATCTTTTCGTAAATTTATGTTTTCGTTTATTTCCTAGTTATACACAAACACTAGTAAATTAAAAAATAATTTCAATTAATATTTTTTTATGTATTTTTTGTATGAAAGAGGAATGAAATATGTACAACATCAGTTAAGCAATACTGCAACCCGTAATGAAATTATTCTCCTTCAAAGAGTGAAACCTTGTCAATCGTAGCTGGATTGTTTTTGAGAGTTCTTACATCTTTAGGTAAATCGTATACAACTCATACTACAATGTGTAGAATTTCATTTGCAGCGGCATCTGAAATTTGGTGTTTTATAAAGCATTTTGCCAAATCATGTTTTATGTTCGTAATAGCTGCGTCATCTAAAGAATTTGAAGCACTCCCTTCACTTGAACTGTGTTCTGACTAAATAAAATTTGAAGAACTTGGGCGAGTGCTTTTATTATCACTGTTTGATTGTCGGTTGGTCTGATTAGATAAATCCTCTATATTTCTATTTATTATTTTAAAAGCTTCATTATTTAAGCATTATAAGACATTTTTACCTACATATACAATTTTTTTATACAAACACGTCACACTTTCCAGCAGCTACAAACAATTATGAATTATGATAATAAATTAAAATAAAAAAATATATAGCTGTTCTTCCTGTCTATCTTAGCCCGCTAGTTTTGGAAAAGATTTGGAAAACATTTATTGATTAGCCGGCTTACATCAATGTTTATTCGCCTATCGGGGAATGGGATGTAGTTTAAGAAAATCTCTGTACTGAGTGTACTGATATATCACAATATGCACGTGGGAAATAGTAGTCTGAAAATAAAAAAAAAACACAAGTCCAAAAGAAAATAAAATGCTTTTTCGGCAGTATATTTAATCGAAACATGGGAAAGTCCATCAGATCAGTCTTGGCATTTCTTCTGAAGACTTCGTTGTGGAATAGATTGGATGATGGCGAGAGTAGCTTATTTGTGACATTTGTTCCAAGCGGATGATCTGGTGGTTGCTGAAATAATAGAAGGTAATGTTCGGAATTACTGAGATATGGGCATATGGGTTTTTCCAGACCATTGTACCAGGCAAAAAAAATATTTAAATTGCGACTATTTCTTGGCATGCCATCGATTAAAATTTGTCAATAATATGAGATCATAATTATAGTGAGAAACTGGGAATTGTAATGGCAAACTTTACTCTAAATATTCGTTATGAAAAAATAACCTAAAATACCAGTATAAAATATGATTCGATCTTCACGAACTTTCCCAGACCCAAGCTATGGTCGGATATATAACATTTTGTGAGTAAAGTTTTTAATGTCGCTTAATGAATTTTACGTTCTTTAAAATTGATTTTTACTATTAAATCGTTTTGCGTTTTTTCGTTGACGCGCAGAAATTCCGCAGACGTCTTACACAATATTCACACCCAAGCGTACTTGATGCCACCATAAGTAAGGAAATGTAAACAAAAGAATATCAAACTATTTTTCTGCTACTCAAAAAAAAAAAAACTATGTAGAAAGACACATAAAATATTGTTAAATATGGACTACAACAAAGTAGGAGCAGTTCCTTGTACTTCTAGTTGCAAAAGAGGAAGAAAATCGTGGGTCTGAGCTCATTATCAAGGCATTGATCACTTCCTTTCCAATGTCAGCCAGATGTTTCTTGTGCGTGAACAAGCTGTGCCTCTCTTTCCCCTTTCCTTCATAATGACGTAGAAGGTTTCGGGCAGGATATAGTTATAAATCGCTCGAGAAATGACAACTCGTTCAAATTCCTATGTATCTTGCTAGGCACTCTTTAGTCTTGTTAATCCGCTCTACAGTTCTACAGAATGTCAATATGCCCTGGCACCAATATAAGATGTCGGTGCCGGAATCCTGAACATACATATGTATGTTAATTTCACGAAGACTGATTCCAGTAACTCTATAGCCACCTGGCTAACAAAAGACATTAACAACCATCATTTCTGGGCTACTTTATTGTCCCAGTCAACAGGTATTTTTAATCACTAATTTCCCGACTATTATACTTATACAAGAATAGAAATTTGCATATCCCTCCCTCTACACTAGGAACTCATTAGAATGCCTTTCTGATATGAGAGTGTGATATAATATTGGTTCCGCTTAGAAAGCGAACTGGCAATCCAGAAAATATTCCGCCTTACATTTGTAGAGAGCTATCGTTGCCTTTCACCTTTTCGACTATTTTAGATCTGCAACTAAACCTGTAAGTTTTATTTCAAACTGGTTCTATGACATAGGCTCCATGGTATATCTCCATATACATATACCTTCGAGCCTGGGAAAAGCATATAAAATTCTGTATATTTTTCAGATACAATTTTTTGTAAACGACATCAAAACAAACTGTAGTTCACATATGACATTTATGAATAAATCAATCAAGAGAATACATAATTGTATTGTACGTATTTTATTCAAAACGCTGCAAACGAATGTTCGCAGCAAATGGTAGACGCTTTGGTGTGGGGTATCTCATATGAAATAGTGTGCATTAGTTTTTAACCCCGACGTTTCGCCGAAAATACGCTTAGTCCGATTGTTCGAGTAAGTGTATAACCACAATCAGGGCGATAACCTTGGCGTCAATTCAGAATACGTTGTCGATAAACTCAATCACTAGACGTCAGAATTTGTCATCCTTATTTACTTTTTACTTTAGTCAGTGACACACACACCAATCTCAGCAATTACTCTTAAATTATTAGCTTCTACAGGCCGGAAGGAAAAACTGCATCGACTGATCTTTCTTCACCACTTTTTATTAAGTACGACAAGCGTATTAATTTTTTCACAATTTGTGTACATAGTGTTTTTCATTATTAATATAATTTTGACAGCTTAATCACGGAAATTCTAATGCAACTACCTAATAGATAATTCTACCATGAAATAATCAGGAATTTAATTGTTTGAGAAAACAACTGATATTTTGCTCTGTGATTAATCTTGAACTATTTCTTTTAAAAATTAAGATAGTTTTGGGATTTGTAACGTTTTGTTCCAATTGCTGTTGTTGGTTCTTTAAATATTTGCATTACAAATCAGCTGCTTATACTTTTCTGGGAAAGTTTGTGGATATTCGAAAAGTACGTAGACAGACCAATTGTTTTAGAAGTTACCATCAAATTGACCCTTTAAAAGCTCTTTTGTAATTGAGTTTACAATACGAACGGATGCGGTAATTATAATCCACATTTTTTCTTCAATGAACCGGTTGAACCGTTTTCACGTATGCCTTTTTTCGAATGAGCCGAAATGCCGGTTTATTGGATTGGTCGAGTTTTTGAATACTCTACTTTTGTACTCAATTAGAACAATTGTGAACAGATGGTTCACCATTAAGCAAACGTATTTATTACTTTTGAAAAAATTCAATTCAAAAATTAATTTCTAATAATTGGTATTAATTTATGATTAATTAATTTAAGACTATTGGCGTTATTGTTGAGCTTTAAAAAAAAAAACAATGTAAAAAACTTTATTTTTCCAGAAACGGGTAAACTTTGTTTTGGCAATAGTGTGGAATAAAATATTACGATTTTCATTTGAAAGGTCACATTTTGCAAATAATTGATCGTTAACTACATTTATATACCGATTCGGAACCGCCGGCACGAAGCGAGTTGGCTGTCGCTGGTTAATGCGGGAACTGATCTGAACCTACGCTCTCATGCACAAGAGTGGGGGGCGCAAATTTTTCAGATATACATTTTGTAGCTATCCACAAATACATACTGTCATTCGGAAATTCCAAAAAAAAATTGTTCGACCAACCTGTATACATATGAATGAACAAGTTGTTTTCTTATCTTTGGTTCGATAATTCGTCTCAGCAGAGTTTATAAACATGAATTTTATTTTTAGTCGACTCATGCTTACACGCGGCAATAGTAGAAAGAGCACAATAAAATACCCTCTCTCACTACCCCAAAATAAATGACACTTATACTTTGGCTTTGTAAAAAACGGACTGAATGAAACAGTCAACTGTTTTGTTTTCATGAGACATGTCGTTTCGAACAGTGTTTACAGTTTAGAAGCAATGCTATATGTTAATATAAATATACCCATGTGTATGTATGTACCTGTATATTGTATGAATGATATTGCTACATATATCACTTGATAATACTAGACTTCCCGGTATAACTGAAATATTTATACAAACATATTGATTGGACAATACGTCAATATTTCGTTAACAACGTGCGTGCGTACGTTGGTAAAATGAGTGCACTTAATACCTGAATAAAAATGAGTAGCTTGACCAGAATTGAATCCAATACATATAATATTAACCGCGCACCAGCCTCATTTTTTTTATAAGAGTGATCTCAAAACCACTGAGTCTAGTGGTCTATACATGGTGCTATGGGTTTGTATTTATATTATCATTCATTGTTCGGTATTGGAGGTCTTACGATATTATATAAAACTGTGAAAATAAAGATTATATACAAACTTAGAAGTCGTACGAGCATGGTCGTCAGATCGTACTACAAATGTGTAAATATTTACAATAACCTAGAACTTGAAATTTGTGTTTTTACAATGTATGCGTGTAAGGCACTAAACTAGTTCTGTAAATAAAAATGTATAAGGGGGTGAAGTATTTAAAAACCAGTTGATATTGATTTGTATGCCTATGAATATGAATACAGCACAAATGTTAACAAAAGAAACAAAACAAAATTTGACAGTTTAAACGTGGAAACGAAAAAAACCATAGATTAATACTTATAGTAGATCTACTAGTTCTCCCACCAAATTTATGACATTTGGCCTGGTGTGATATTTACGTTTGATGTTGAAAAGAATTGCTTTACTAATACCAGATAGAGGGCAATGGTTCAAAACAACGAACAAAATAACAACAACGGCATTTCATTTTGTGTGTTAAAATTATTGTGTTAAATACAACACAAATGTATGCTAACAATAACAGTCAATAAAAACACATTTAAATTTCAGAGTTTTTCACCAAAATGACATGAAAAATTAAAAAAAATAAAAAAAAATTGTAATTCCACCTGGTGTATATCACTTTTCGTCAAACATCTCTCTTTCACACCGACCGCATCACGAAGAGTGTGAAAGGAAACGTCAGATGAGCCAAATATTCTCTCTAGTCTGAGATTACTCTATGAAAAAAACTCATATCAGCTGAGCTTATGCGATTATCTCTTATTATGCCATGTACAAATCTATTATTAATACAACACATTTATCAGTCATGATTATCGGTTATCGTTAACAGTTATTGTAGTTTTATCAGCATTCCTAATACCGAACAAGAAATGAAACCAATGTTGTTTTCATCGTTATCATGTTTTAATTGGTAATTTTAATTCTGTTTTATGAAACATAATATTATGATAACTTATCGACCATGCTTACATTGATAAACGAAAGTCTGTGGCCCGCATAAAGCAAACATATTCTACATAGATCCCAAACTATTTATAGAGTAAATTGTTTACAATTTGTCATCTACTAGGCTGTATTATAAGAACAGCTGATTTCACTTTTTTCTTGCAGTAACACTTTCCAAGTGCCAAATTCATATGTATTTTGTCTTTGTACATTGTTGTTAGTATTGGAGTAGTTGGAAAGTTGCATGTTGGAAAGTATTGCTTTAATAATAACAGATAGAGGCTATATCTCAAACCAACCAACAAGAAAACAGCAACGGCATTTCGTTTTGTGCGTTAAAATTTTTGTGTAAATACAATAAAACAACAAAAAAGTCCAAAATACGTTTTAATTTCACAGTTTTTCATCTAAACGTCATGAAAAATGTGTAATCAATTTTTGTAATTCCACCTGGTGTGGAATGAAATGTTAGATGAGAAGAATGACAGCTCTATATGACATTCTATGGTGGTGTGTTTTAATCATATAGTATTACTGCCTGAATATATACATATATCTACCCGTGTAATACTACCGTAACTAAGACAAGTAACTTGTTTTGGCATTTTCGTTCGAATAGATATCAGCGAATATAGTTAGTGGGTCCCGATTTCGTAAATACACAACCTCACAATAACATTGGAAGCTAGGGATAAGAACGAAAGGCTGATAAGGCTATAAATATTTCACTGTTCTATGTTTCAACGGACTCGTAACGTTTTCGAAACGGATCTTTTAAATCGCAATTTCACTGATTCGCTTTTTACGGTTTTACGGACTCGTGACGGGTTCGAGGAGCACTTGTTTTCACTTGTTAAGCGCTTGAATTGTGACATGGAGCATTAGCTTATATTAGCCAAAGTTAATATAACTAAAAGATTATGGCGTGAAGTGTTCTGAAACATGCAAAAAATAATTGGACACATATTAATACACTGAAGTTACAACACTACAATTCATTTGTTTCCATATGCTGGTAAAGTCTTTTTTTAAATGTATCTAACGAATGATTAAAAGTTTTAAGGCTAGACGGAAGTTTGTTATAAAATCTTTACCCTAACACGAAAAGAGCGTTCCAATTGAGAAGACATTCTAGGAATTATAATTTGTGCATTCCTCGTCGACCTTCCAAACTCAAATAATTCCACTAAGAATAAAGGAGTTTCTCTAACAATAATCTTATAAAAATGCAGGAAACTTCTAACTTGCACAAATTCCGAAAATGAACAACCTAGAAAGTCTTTGACATAAGAAGCAATGTGCTGGTGCATTCTTACTGAATATATATATGAATATAATATATATACCTTATAACTCTATTAAATAGAAAAATTTATCACCAATATTAAAAAAAAAAAATAATAATATTCCTTTAATTTTAGAACACATATACAACTATAAAATGAGCAGCGAAAAAGTTGAGGAGATCATGGGTTCAGATGAACCCTTTCTGGGCGCATTGGATATAGCACTGCTTGCGGCGCTTATTGCCGGTGCAACGTGGTACTTTATGCGAAATCGCAAGAAGCCAGAGGAGCCAATCCGCTCTTATTCTATACAGTATGAACAAAATTTATCACGTATATATAATAAAACTAGGTTTGAAATATCCTTATTTTTACAGGCCTACAACAGTTAGCACCGCTACTGCGACGGAAAATTCATTTATTAAAAAGCTAAAAACTTCTGGTCGCAGTTTAGTGGTTTTCTATGGATCTCAAACTGGAACAGGGGAAGAGTTTGCCGGTCGTTTGGCAAAAGAGGGTTTACGTTATCGTATGAAGGGTATGGTAGCCGACCCTGAAGAATGTGATATGGTAAATTGGTAATTTTTTTTAAAGCATTTAATATTCGTCAATCGTGTTTTTTTTTCTCAGGAAGAATTGCTTCAAATGAAAGATATTGAAAATTCCTTGGCTGTATTTTGCTTGGCTACCTATGGTGAAGGCGATCCCACCGATAATGCAATGGAATTTTACGAATGGATCACCAACGGAGATGTCGATTTAACTGGTTTAAATTATGCGGTGAGTTTTGATTTCCCTTTCGGCAACTTCAAATTCTTTGTAAATCAATACTTCATTCGATGTGTCGGTTGTTTCACTCAGTATTATCATTTGAATTGGCCTTTAAAGGTGTATTTAATTCCCCGGTGTAGGTATTTTCAAATCCCGGAAATTTATATGTGTAAGTTGTTCTGGCAACCCTACTTTCGGATATTGACAAGAAAGAAGCAGGGTTGTTTGGTGCACATGTACAAATCAGTTTGCGTGTGAGATACGTCGTGCTGTCTGACGATAAACTAAAGTGAAATCAAAATGATAATTATTATATAAAGACAACGACAATAGAGCAAAAAAATGTTTCGTATTGTTCTTTTAACACACTTTAAAATACGGTCGAAATGGTTGCTACAAAAATCACGGCACAAAACATCCAACAAACTGATAAGGAATTATTCCTATTGCCAGACAGCGCCGTCCTCTAAATTCGTGTTATATCAATTGTGTAATAGTAATCTTATATTAGAACATATTTTAAAACGGGTACATTTAATAATCGCGTAGTTACCGAAGATTGTAATCAGTGACGAAATACAAACACATGTACAACTTGTATATGACCTTTGGTCTATATTTAAGTTAGTTCATTGAATAATTTAGTCATGCTATAATATTTTGTACTTGCAGGTGTTTGGGTTGGGAAATAAAACATATGAACATTACAACAAGGTGGCGATCTATGTCGACAAACGACTGGAGGAATTGGGTGCCAAAAGAGTATTTGAACTGGGCCTTGGAGATGATGATGCCAAGTAAGTCGAACAAATCTAGTTTAGGTTCAGCTCTCCAAACAATAAAATTTGGTTTGGTTGGGATACAACATATTGGTTGAAGCAAACAAAAAATAAATCAAATAAAAAATTGTCGGCAACGCACGTTTTCGGAGTTATTTGCCCGTAAATGTCGAATATACAGGAGAACGATTGGGTATTATGTTTATGGAACCGTCTTAAGCTACTTTTTGTCGTGTTTATACTAAATTTTACTAGTATTTTCAATATTTCTATTATTTATCGAGATATACTTAAATGCAACATTAACACTTTTCATTTATAGCATTGAGGACGATTTCATTACGTGGAAAGACCGTTTCTGGCCATCAGTATGTGACTTTTTCGGCATTGAGGGAGGTGGCGAAGAAGTGCTTATGCGCCAGTTCCGTTTATTGGAACAACCAGATGTGCAGTCTGACCGTATATATACTGGAGAAATTGCACGTCTGCATTCAATGCAAAATCAGCGACCACCATTCGATGCAAAGAATCCTTTTCTGGCTCCTATTATTGTTAATCGCGAATTACATAATGGTGGTGGAAGGTCATGCATGCATATAGAACTTAATATCGAAGGTTCAAAAATGCGTTATGATGCTGGTGACCACGTTGCATTGTATCCTATAAATGACAAGAAGCTGGTGGAAGATCTTGGTAAATTATGCGCTGCAAACTTGGATACGGTGTTTTCTTTGATAAACACCGATACTGATAGTAGTAAAAAACATCCATTCCCTTGTCCAACTACCTACCGTACTGCTTTAACGCATTATTTGGAAATAACTGCCATACCAAGGACTCACATATTAAAAGAATTGGCTGAATATTGTACGGACGAAAAGGAAAAGGCATTCCTACGCAACATGACTTCAACGACACCAGAAGGAAAAGAGCAATACCAAAATTGGATCCAGAACTCGTCAAGAAATATTGTTCACATTTTGGAGGATATTAAGTCGTGCAGACCACCAATTGACCATATTTGTGAATTGTTGCCACGTCTACAACCACGTTACTACTCCATTTCTTCTTCTTCAAAGGTATTCCAACAATTTTACGCTTTAACATTCGCAATTACAGGGAAATTTTTTATATTCGCCCTGATGACAGTTGTCGTAGTCGAACGACGACTAGTATTAATTTCGTCGTATTTCAACAAAATCAACACTAGTCGTATTTCGACTACGACAACCGTAACCGGGGTCATTATCATTTAATGCATTTACTTAGCTGGTAAGAAAGCTTAGCTTGTCAGCGTGCGATATGACCCAGGATTCTGCGCCATAAAGCAAGACAGGTTGTATGAGAGGCTTTGTTTTTTTGCAAGCACAATTCTCGGTTTGTTTTATAAGCTGATGTTATTGCTTTTGTTTACTGCAGCTCCGAAGTAAACTAACCATGCACACCTTTCCAACTTATCACCTCTAGCCTTGAACAGCCCGTCGGTAGTCCGTGAGCACCTTCGGCTCTGTCGTTCTTAAGCCGTGAAATTGCAGTTTTGCAGTGACCCCCCATTTTGGGTAGGAGGACTCAATCGACACCATCGCTTGTATTTTCTCAACTCCCTAATCTGTAGTCCTCATTGGACATAAGCGTGTCAATTTCGACTTCCACTTGTACGTAAAGCAGGGAAGTTGACCTTTTACCGTCCTTATCTCTACAATAGGAGTTTGATCCATGGTTCGACTTTTCAGTAGAATTTACGGGTTCTGTTCTTCCTTCTGTATGCTCCAATTTGCTCGTTCTCGCGCATTCTCCACAACAGTTTTTATATATTTATTTATTAATTTCAATAACCAAGCCTTTAAGGCCAAATACGGTTACAAACTTCTACAAAAAAATATCATCAATTAAAAAACAAATTAATTAAAACAAGTAACATAAATATTGAACAGATTAAAAATATAAAAAATACAAGAATCTTTAAAACTACACCTTGAGTCAGCATTACAAATATTAGCGAGATGTTAAAGTACTTCACTTCTATGCAAAAAGAGGATATATGTACGTTATTTTGCTCACTGAGGATAAAATTAATATCATATAACATTAATATCAGCTTTATAAATCTCGAGGACATCTGCCTGTTGGATAGGTGCACCGGATCTGTATAGCGTACTAACATTCCAACTGAATATTCGTAAATCGTGTTCCTTATAATGTTTGCGCATCGTCAACAAAAATACGGTTTTATGTTTCTCATTTTTATTTCGTATTACATTCGGTGGCCGAAAGCAAGCCCAGCCTTACCTACTGCCATGTATTCACAGCCGACCACTCGGACCAAGATGAAGCTCTCAATGAGTTTGTCAGATCTAGATTTGTTCTCCCCTCAGCTCATTCGCCGTTGACCAGTAGTGTTGGGTCATCCGACTTCTAAGGCAAAAAGAGAAATATATGCGAAACACTTCTTGAGTACCTGCATAAATTACCAGATGCTAGCAAGAACAGATTTGGCAAATGGTAGATAACCTTTGGTTCAGGTAGCCAATAATTCCTTTACATTTGGAGATAACTTTCATTTCACAACTTGCGCGGAGGTTTCTGATGTACCAATGTATTTTAGCTAAGGCAAACAATAGCCAATTTTTAAATCCAGCTACTTGGAGAAAAATTTCATTACAATGATATCAAATTACTACAAGGACTTAGTACATCTTAATTATTGTAAAGTTGTATTTTCAAGTGTGGCCGTCGGTGGTGCAACGGTAGTGTGCCCGACTCCTGTACATAAAATCGCGGGTTCGATCCCTGCTCTGACCACGTTAAAATTCTTACGACGGCGGTGACCTCGCTTAGTTGCGGCCCCTCGACACTATCGGGTATTTAGCCATGAAACTTAGAGCGCACAAGAGGTCGAATCAGCGGCTTAAGTGTATGTCTACTGACCTTTTGAACACAACATTGCAACCCTCTTTTCTAACTAAGTAACCATAAAAAAGCTTCCCAAAAACCGTTCGGAAACGGTGTAAAACTGTATGTCCCAATCAGTGAGATTAAAATTATAAAGAGCACAGCTCACTTGCTGTGAGAAGCTCTACCCAATCCCTTCATGGGATGTAATGGGAAACGTTTTTTTCAAATTGAAATTGAAACTAACTCAATTTTCAAACTAACTCATTCATATTCTTGAATTTCATTATTGCATTTTACCAATTTTTATAGCATTATAGTGCAATTAAAAGCGAATATATGATAATAATTTTAGACACACACATTTTGATGAAGGTATTTTTTTTTATTAAATTTTAGCTTTATCCAACGAATGTACATGTCACCGCAGTTTTGGTTCTATATGAAACGCCTACTGGCCGCACTAATAAGGGTGTGGCTACTACTTTCATGAAAGAAAAACAACAGGGGCTTGGTGACGTCAAAGTTCCAGTTTTTATACGTAAATCGCAATTCCGGTTACCTACTAAACCTGAAACTCCTATTATTATGGTAGGCCCTGGTACTGGTTTAGCGCCATTCAGAGGTTTTATCCAAGAACGCCAATATTTAAGGGATGAAGGCAAAGTGGTGGGTGATACAGTACTATATTTTGGCTGCCGGAAGAAGGACGAAGATTTTATTTACAAAGAAGAATTGGAACAGTATGCTAATAATGGTACGTTAACGCTAAAAACTGCCTTCTCACGAGATCAAAAGGAAAAGTTTTATGTTACGCATCTTATCGAAGGAGATGCAGATTTAATATGGAAAGTAATAGGCGAAAACAAAGGGCACTTTTATATATGCGGGTAAGTTAAATCATATTCAAAAATAAAATGAGTTATTATCATTTCGTTCTATCATTTCAGCGACGCAAAAAATATGGCTGTGGATGTTAGAAACATTTTAGTTAAAATTTTATCGAACAAAGGCAATATGAACGAAGCCGATGCAGTGCAATATATTAAGAAAATGGAAGCTCAAAAACGTTACTCTGCCGATGTTTGGAGTTAGACAAGTGCAGATGGTGACAAGTCAAGTAGTTTCATGAACGTTTTCTTTAGCATATCTTAGAAAATATGTATAGAAAATATGCTTTTTTATCATTATCATTTTTTTTTATTCATTTCAAAAGTGTATCTTTTTTTTGTACACAACTAGTTAAAAATTTAGTTTTCCGGTTTGGGAATATTTTCCACTTGACAACATACCATAATTTAAATCAATTTATTATCGTTGTTTGTTGCTGTATAAAAGCAAAATATGTACGTTTTATTTACAGTCCATAACAATGTTCAAAAATCAATAAATTTTATATAAGTATTCATATAAAAAACGGTTTATTAATATAACTTCCCAGACATCATAGGACCGTCTGCCGACAGATCTTGTCCGTAGTTTGTCAGCACTAATTATAAAAAAGAACAGTACTGAGCCTACATAAATATCAGCAGCTTGCCAGTACAGTAAATACAAAAAATAGTACATTCCTACTACTGTCAGAACGTCGAAACGACAACAATGCTCAGGCATTAGGTCAACCTTCTTAAATACAATGACAAATAATTTATATTTTATTATAAACGAAGCAGAAAATATTGCACAAAAAACTAAATGCAAAATCAATTTAATTCGTTCTGTGTTCAACACATTCGTGAATGTGTTTTGTTTTAATTTTGGTTCCGTTCGCATACATCGGTAGTTCACGTACAACACAACGCGTACACAGGTTGGATTATAGCAACATACATAACGTTCGTATATGTCTAGAAATGAATTCGGGAACGACAACATCCGATTTATTTTCCCCATAGAGTAATCTCAGACTAGAGAGAATATTTAGCTCATCTGACGTTTCCTTTCACACTCTTCGTGATGCGGTCGGTGTGATAGAGAAATGTTTGACGAAAAGTGTCATTTTGGTGAAAAACTCTGAAATTTAAATGTGTTTTACACTTTTTATCGACTGTTATTTTTAGCATACATTTGTATTTAACACAATAATTTTAACACACAAAACGAAATGCCGTTGTTGTTATTTTGTTCGTCGTTTTGAACCATTGTTGTTTGAACCATATCTGGTATTAGTAAAGCAATTGTTTTCAACATCAAACGTAAATATTGTTTTCAAATATCACACCAGGCCAAATGTCATAAAGTTGGTGGGAGAACTAGTAGACCAACTATAAGTATTAATCTATGGAATTTGCAATCGAAAATATCATAGTGTAATGACGTATAGACTAGCGATTTGTCTCAGCAAATTTACGAAGTATGATGTTGCATGTTGCAAAGTATTGCTTTAATAATACCAGATGGAGGCAATAGCTCAAACCAACCAACAAGAAAACAGCAACGGCATTTCGTTTTGTGCGTTAAAATTTTTGTGTAAATTAAAAAAAAAATACTAACAAAATATACTAAAAAACAAAGTCAAAAATACGTTAAAATTTCAGTTTTTCATTAAAACGATAAAAAAAATGTAAGTCAAAAATTGTTGTAAATTACGTTAATATTTACGTCACTGAAAGATGGCAGCTCTCTATGACATTCATAGACGAATTTAGTATAGACACATTAATTCTCTCAATAAATTAAACCTCATATATCGTTAGCAGAAATGCAATACCACGTAACTACATTTTTAATTTATATTTGCAAGAGAAGAAACAATCCTCGTAAAAGGGTGAGGAATTCAAATTTTCAAATTTTCAAATCTTTGCCAAAGTAAAGTCTTACCTTCAGTAAGATTCGAAAATATACTGACAAACTGAATTTTTGTATTCTTTTTCAACTCCTTTGAACAAAATGAAAATTGTAGTTACGTTCGTTTGCATTATAGCGGACGATATATGGTTGCAAGTGAACATTGGATGGTGGAAAGCATGGGTTCAATAATACAAGATAAAGGCAATAGTACACAACGCGCAACAACCGCATTTCGTGTTTTTATGGCAAAATAGTTGTGTTAAATACAATACAAATGTATACCAAAGATAAAAATCAACAAAAAAGTGCAAAATACATTTAAATTTCACAGTTCTATACGAAAACGAACTGAATAATGCCTGAATAATGTTGTCTTCTTTCTCAATTTCATGTTAAGGCTTTTATTTATTCAAATAAGTTATTGCCACTTACGACTTCCCAAATAAAGCGATCCACACTTAATACTACGAAATGTGGCAACATTTGTTGTAATGGGTGGAAAAACGTGAGATACGGCAACACGTTGGTAGCCAATGCCAACTAATACATGGTGACAGCAGATGTTGTAATTATAAGCAGCAACAGCAGACAATTTATTTTTTTTGATCATTCTTTTCAGTTGTCAAACGCTACACAAATATATACCAGCAATGCAAGAATACAAAAAAGTATTAAAATAAAACACAAATGAGATTGACAAATGAAACGAAGTGACATGAAAAATGTAAATCAACTGTTTAAACGACTATACCTGATAGATAATTCTACCATTTTTTTTTGGTATGCCTAACCTAACATATCGCTCACTTACTAGAAGACTGCTATAACTCAAAATTTACTGTTTTTGGACTAAGAAAAATCTTTAAAGTTGATTTACTCGACACGTTGTTTTGAGTTATATGTTTTATTATTTTCATTAACATAGTCCATTGGCAGAAAAATATGTTCAAGCTAGCGAGTATTCAAGTTTGCGAGTAGTCAAGTTAGCGCGAGTGCACTGTATATTCAAATATATTTGAATATCAAAATTAATAATTAATTCAGTCTCGTTCTAACAGTCTCGTGCTCTTAGTCTCGCGTGTGTTTCTCTCAACAAAGGCAACTTTTTGATAAACCGTTATTCTACTCGTTAATATTTACTGTATACAATAAAAACGATACTATTTTCTACTGTATAAGCTTGAACAAATTATATTTGCATAGCTATAACTAAAGGTTAAAATGTACGAGGTTCATCCCCCGAACTATAATAGGTTCACTTTACTGAACCCCAACAATTCAAAGACTAAGGAAATAAGGGCTAACAAATATTCCAGATTAGATCACGATGCTTTCCCAGTACTCACTCGTAACGTTGCTAACTACGAGCAACTGACGAGATTTTTTGGTTGCTTCAGTCAGCCCAACTGACAAGGAAACAGAACCAAAGCCACTGGCTTCATACAACATTTTTCAAATAGGCATTTGCCACGACCACTGAGAAGTTACCGAACCAAAAAGTGGTGATTTATTGATTAAAACCAATAATTTAAAAGTTGCCCAAAAATTTTTAACCGCTAAACACGGGGACCCAGTAAAATTCTCGCCATAAATCACTAATCTTTGACAGAAAACTCATAAACATTCCTGAAGGTGACCTTCTGAACGAGTTAAATAAAGAGTATACAATTTCAGAAATCAGAAAATTTATTAGCTTTACTTTTATTGCCTAGTTTTCAACCTCATGAGGTCAGGCGTCTTACACATATTAATTAAACAAACAAATTTCATCATATTCCTCCAACTGGCTCTATCCTTCGCCTTTTCTCGCCAGTTGGTAACACCACGGATACGGAGGGATTCTTCTGCCAGGTCTTTCCAGGTGAGTTTTGGTCGTCCTCTTTTCCTGCTTCCATCTGGTACGTTATCGAAAACCTTTCACGCTGGCTCATCTTCATTCATTCTGATAACATGGCCTAGCCAACGCAATTGGCCTAATTTGATTCGCCTAGCTATGTCCACGTCAGAATATAGATTATATAGCTCTGCGTTCCAGCGACGTCGGTACTCGCCGTTTTCTAGAACAGGACCATATATTTTACGGAGAATTTTTCTCGAAAACTCCCAGGTGTTTTTCATCCGTTTGCGATATGACCCAAGTTTCGGAGCCATATGTCAAGACATGTAAAATGAGTCTGATATATAACTGGACTTTTGTCCGTCGAGAGAGGACTTTGTTCCTAAACTGCTTGCTGAGCCCGAAATAGCATCTAATTGCAAGCACAATTCTCCTATCTATCTCCAGGCTGACGTTGTTGTCCTTGTTCACGGCGGATCCAAGGCAGACAAATTCATCTACCACTTCAAAATTAAATCGGTTGTCAACGTCCCAAGTGCGGACCAAGTCCGGAGGTTTCTCTAGTCGTTGACACCATCAATTTTCTCTTGCCCTCATTAACAGCAAGACCCACCTTCGCTGATTCCTTTTCGATTCTTGAAAATACTGATGTTTATTCGTTTGTTCGTATTTACTGCAGCCTTTCTCATTATTATCTTCATTAAAATGTTGAAGAATCTACACTATCTTCCACTATCATTACCTCCTGATCTTCAGTGGAAGAATCTGAATGGGGTAGTGCTGAAAAGTGGTCTCTCCACAGTTTGAGCACACACAGCTTCAGTCACCAGATTCCCAATCTCGTCCTTGCAGGAGGGCGGCCCATTATTAGGCCCGTTTTTCAATCTTCTTACCCTCTGGAAAAACTTTCATCCTGCACATTTCGGTTTGTCATCACTTTGAATATATGCACATAGAATCTGGGATGGAAATCAGTAAAAGTGAATGAGTATATATAAGTACCTAACGTGACCATGTATATTTTTTGACAGCGGAACGACTGCAGAATTTTGTAGAAAAAGTTCTTATTTGTATTTAATAAATTTTTTATTCAGAAACGAAGAGAACAAGTATAAATCTATTTTATGAAACTAATCTTACGTCTAAGCAGTTGTTTTATATTTTTCAGCAGAGCAAATTAGTTTTAAAATATCGGGTCTAGTTTTCAAGTAGGAATGGAGCTGATTAGATTGTTTATATTAGTCTTTGTAATTAAAATAGCTTTCAAAACTTGTCACACTTAACTGTGTTTTTTCACTTGTCCATATTTTATTCATTAGGGACAAAATTCTTTCGATAGGTGCGTTACTTCCAGGCATACATACATAAAACATACTCAATTAAATGTGTGAAAGTTTGTACAGTTGAGTTGCTTGGAAGCGTTTAAACAGCTCCACCCAACGGTCTTCAGGAGGAAAATTCTCATCGTTCCAGGTTTTGATTTTATCAACTGTGACGTAACTGAAAATAAACGAAAATTCATCGAACACCTCCGTATTTTGGCTACTGCTAAGAAATATTTGTGTGATCACCAAATCCGTCACATTCTGTACGTCTTCTCAAGTAGGGGCTTTTGTCAAATTTGACCATTCAAATAATGCTAGTTGTGCATTGAACTGGCACCAATGTTCCAAGTATTCTTTACTTGCCTAAAAATCCGATGCCGCAGTTTTCGCATTCTGCTCATCAACAGCAGCGTCAGTTTCTTGTAATTTTACAAGTATATTGCGAAATTTACCATTCAAATAATGCTAGTTGTGCATCGAACTGGCACCAATGTTCCAAGTATTCTTTACTTGCCTAAAAATCCGATGCCGCAGTTTTCGCATTCTGCTCATCAACAGCAGCGTCAGTTTCTTGTAATTTTACAAGTATATTGCGAAATCGAATTCTCCTCAAGTTCTACGTTATCACGAAGATGACTAATTTCAGTCTCAGACTTTATTGCGGGCGCGTTTTATCCAAGGCTGATCTACTTCAGGTTATAGCAAGCGCACAGCTGATTCATATTCTGAACAGCTGATGCCAAGGCGAATTGAGCTCGAATTGTCAAACTTATTCGTTTTGTTTACATTCTTATTGGCAAAGTGAAGTTAATTTAAAAACTTGTGTTTTTTGAAAGTTTCCCCTTAAAAGTGAAAAAAAAGTATTTAAAGATGGTAAAATGTGCTATTTCCAATAAAAAGTTTGAAAGCGGTACGGGACCGATGTTTCATATTCCACGCGACGACAACAAACGCTTGTAGTGGGGCAGTCATTGCCGGATGTGTTTGTGCTGTTTCACAACAGAAACAGCACAAACAAATGAAAAATATATATGTATATACTTACGTATACGCATGCAATACAAATGCCATATTTTGACATTACCACAAAAGGCGAATTCAAGGCGAATTGCTATTTTTGACAGAACCAGCGCAAAAAGTAAGGCGAATTCTAGTGCTTCCACCAGGTAATAAATTCGCCTTGGTTTTATCCCTCGATTTCCCACACGGCTTGATGAAAAGTCGCTGCCTGTGTGTGCAAAAATTTTAATGTATTTGCGCATTTATCGATGTTCGGAAAATAGGTTTTCAAAGGCTTGTTTTACTGTAGTCCAGCAGTTTCTGATACTCTGTGACATTGGAATCACAGAACTCTTTCAGAACTTCTATCCGAACAATGACTACATTTTCACAATGATGCATTCGAACTACACTTGCTCCACAACCAATGAGCTGCCTTCCGACGGATAGGTTACATTTTGCGAACACATTATGTTTCCTTTTCTATTCCTTCCTCCGAAATTGCAGTTCGTGTTGTCACCACAAAATGCTGCAATTTTCTTATTCAAATCATTGCAAGATAATATCGACAAATAATATAATTAATCGAATAATCGACAATTATATCAGATGATTCGCCTGGCTGCTCACGCCTTCGTAAGGAACTAAAACGGGGAATAATTGGAAGCCTCCGTTAATAAAGATATGCATTGGGCTTCGTGAAGGTCTTCTTTCAATTCGTCCATCGCCGTAGGTCATATAGATTTTCGTTGTCGTATTTCGACTACGACAGTTTTGTAAAAGATTAAAGATAACACGCCAACTTTGTCTTTAATCTTTTACAAAACTGTCGTAGTCGAAGTACGACAACGACATACGTAATAAGGCTGATTTAGCTTTGAGGCACAATCGTTCGAACGAAAACTGTGGTTTTCTTGCATTGTGTGGTACACTCACGCACCTTCCGCTGCAGCTATATCTAAATCCGTGGAAGTCTCCAAATTTGTTCTTTAAAAAATCATTGTTGAGCTTGAAGACGCACCTTCATCAGAAAGCTTGTTTGTTGCCCGTTAAGCCACTGCGGTGTGTATTTACACAAGTCACTAACCGAAGACATTATCGATTGTGTGTAGAGCGATTGTTGTCGCTACTTACACATTGCTTTCCTATTTACTTAAACCAGTCTGCTATGCAGACGACTTAATAATACTTCTCAGGGGAAGGGATCCTCCTGTCAGAATCTCTAACATACTTAGTGACAACGTTGGTGTGACTCCCTTATGTTTATCACGTAAACCCTCGGGGGTCCCAACGTTGAGCACCACGATGCTAGTTTGGCAGTTGCTGCAAGTTTTCATTCAAAAATTTAAGAGTTTGCGTGCTGATCGAGTGAGTTGCTCAATATGCCATGCGTATGCCGGGCTTGGAACTCGCCGGACGGGGGGGTTCTTTTCACTCATCAACACAACTACAGCCTGCCACTGATCATTAAAAACACATATTGAGTCTTGAAAATTTACACACACGCTTTATCGACATAAAAATTTAAAGTTACGGAGCCCGAAGTTAATTTTCGTAATGATTCAGAAAAAAAAACACAAAAAGGAACAAACTAATAATGATTTTATGATGACCTGAAATAAAGATACTAATAAAAGCAAAAGAAAAATATAAAAAGGAATGTTTTGTTTTGATTTTGTTAGGGAAAATTGTTCGCAAAGACAGGGACACTTACTTCATCCATGTCAATTCAGCTGATGGGTGACGATACCAGCTGGAACCCGCCCTCTCGAAACCCCTGCGGTTCCGCCATGACTCTGTTTCTTCTTCAGAGTCCCAATATAGGAGTATACCTGAGGAGCCTTACCCCCTTATCCCCACTTGCTTACTTTTAGTTTTGAGCCGACATATTTTATTCAGACCAATTTATTTTGTTACGTTATAATTGTTCATGTTCCGCATTTATTATTATTTCCTCAATACGTGGTAGACAACTTTTTCCAATTCATTTACTATCGTTGCCTACTGGTCTTAAAACTTAAAATGCCCCTAGGGCGAAGCGCTACCCTTACGTGGGTATATTTCGGAGATCTCAATCTTAACACAAGATTCCATATAAATTCATATTTAATTCTTATCTTGTAACAATGATATTTTGCTTATTTCATTAGGGGTTAGTAGAAATTATTCTATCTGCCGTGTCTTTGAGGGCCCAAAAGAATGGTAATTAAGTGGCTTTTTAATGCCTTAATTGCAATTCGCTAATTATTCACTACTGGCGTTAATAACTTAATCATTATCAACTGATTCCTTTATTAACACGACCAGAACTTTAAATTTTTACACTACTGAAATGTCCGTCCGAAAAGTTTTCGGTACCGACATTAACACTCGCCTAAGTGGCCGAGGTTGGCCCTTAAAGGGTCATTTTACAAAACTCTGAATCGTTAGAAAAAGGAGCTCTCTTCACCGAGGGCTTCTAGACCCTTTTATCTGCTTACCGAGACACTTTTGGGCGCACTCAAAACTCTTTTGGCCTTATAATCGACTTATCACTAACACTTGGTTTCTTCAGTTTTCATAAATTATTCAACATTCTATTACATTCGGCACTGTGGGAATGAACATTTTCCTTTGGCGGCGAACTACATGGAATCTTTTGCTTATCTATGTAGACCGCCGAGATGTTTAAGCCGCTTATAGGGTTCTTACGGAATTTTTTTAGGATTATTTACTGAATGATGATTTAAGGGGCCATGATGGCCACCTTTGGCCTAATTCACTCGGCCGTGCCTCGTCGTCGGGATAAAGAAAAATAGAAAAGACGACTTACCACGAGATCAGTTGATTGTAGGCTTTAGATTTGAATGGTCAAGGATTTTTGGATGATTTAAATGATTGATGATGGGTGTACCCTGATTTCAATGACCTGTGTGTTTTTGTTGAGGTGAAACCTGGCTATTTGATGATTTTGGGTCTGTGGATGTGACTGATGACTGCACTATTTATTGTCCTATATGATGAGTGGTGATGGTGTTGCTGGAGTCGCGTGTGCTGTTAAAGGAGCTGATGGTGTGTGACCGAAAGGTCTGAAAGCTGCTTCTTCGCAGGAATGTGCCGCTGCTGATGTGTGTCGCCTGGTGTTCGGGCTAAACGGACACTGGTGTTTCGGTGATTTCTGATCGCACTTTCTCGGGGGACGCCTCCGAGTCGGCTCCCACGAAGAGGATTCCTTCTGTGACGGAAAAGAACAAAGAGGGTATGAGGCTTCGCCGGCGCCTACTCCTTCGAACACTTACCTTTCCTTTCGGGTGATGTTGGCGGATTTCCGCTTAATTTTTCCGAAGCAATCGTTTAACTGAGCTTACCGGGATTTACCAATTCGGTTAACAATTTTATTACAGGTTTTCCTTAGGGCGATGGGCGTCAAATATCAGGAAAAAATACTCTGGTGCCTATGACTTGGAGAACACTTGACTGATTTCAACCACTTTTAAATTCGCAAAGACCGATGACGCCAAAAATTTTAAACATGACGGGCCAGAAATCAACTCTGGTCCCGTTATTCGTATGGCGTGACCTAAAATTGCGATAGTGTGTGAAATTCCCTGCAATTTTCTCCAAAACTGTTTTTCTTCGCTTTAATATGTGTGCACAACCAAATAGAATAATTTCACAACGTAGTTTATTTATGTCAGGGATGGTAAAATTGCCACAGATGAGTTGGGGCAATCAATTGGGTATCGATCGCCAAAGTGGTTGTTGTGATTGTTATGCCTTGCCGGCGTTACGGCGCCGCCACAAAGCCTACCATCCTGACGACTCTCCAGTCGAAGGATGGGAGGGAAAACTTGGCTCCATGAAGTTTATGCTAGGGCTCGATCGATCGGGGGCCTTAACTCATAGGTTATCGACACCGCTCCTGAAAGTTAATCCTGGCTCGTCCAACAGTAAAGTCTTGCTGGACCTCCCTCTAGCTAAAACTAGAGTTTGGTCACTCAGGGGCCTTACTGTACAGGCTGCCAGCATCACTCGCAGGATTAGCTATCGACGCATCCAGAAGTAAAGTCTTGATCGACGTTACCCTATCATTTACTTCCTTGGTGCTGGTTTTGTTTCTGGCATATCCTTCCTTTCAGGCTCGTGCCCTTGATGTTATCTACGTCGGACTACTACTCTTCGACGGGTGGCTGTAATAAATTCCTCGTGTTATGACGCTTAATCACCGGAGTTCGGTGGCTGCGTTCCTGCGCGCGATGAGTGTGGTAATTGGTCAAGCAACGCGTCCAGCTCGTGTTCATTATTTATTTCTCGGGGACCTGGCTCTCCGGATAGCTGAACTATTACCTGGTCGTTTATCAACCTCATGTTGCGGATGCCTCGCCGACCGAAAGTGCGTAGACCTAGCTGCTTGTGTAGCCGTACTGCTACGGCGCTGTCTCTAGCTTCCAGTTGTTGCACTGCCGCTCTGCCACTTTCCTTCAGGCGGGTGAAGCGGCTCAACACGTCGAATTTGCCTCCTGGTGTTGTGAAGGACAAAGTGATCTGGTGTTGTTCCGGGTAGAGGACCATCGGAGAGGTGTTGACGATCGTGACCTCTTCCGGTTTGAACTCTAATAGCAGACGTTCGTAGATATCCTCCACGGCTCGCCGTGGGTCTGCTATGGCCGGGGATGAGAGGTGTCTAATAGTTAATTTGTTATCGGCGTATCCCAGAATTTTACGCCGGTTGACGCTTTCCTCATACGAGTTACGGGCGGCTTGCTGCTCTCGGGCGTACACGATATTCCGGCGACGCGCTTGTTGTGCCTGGATATCCACCTCTAAGTATCCGTCCATCCTTCGGCGCAACTCCTCGTTCTCCGACCGGACTGTCTGCATCTCGGCTCGCAACAGAGCTAAATCCTGGGCCCATGCATTATTGCGCTGCTCATGCTGGGAGCTCATGGCTTGCATCTCTGCCCGTAGGGTCCGTATAGCCTCATGTGGATGGTCGCGCAGCTGACTTAACTCTTGGCGCAGCTCCACATTTTGCTGGTGAGTGGACTGCTGCTCCCGCCGAAGAGTCATGACATGTATGTCATACTGCGCCTGTAGTTCTTCGTATTGAACCCGCTGCCTGTGAATTTCGGCCTGATCTGCCGCTCGCTGCTGTTGATGGGTCTGCACCTCCGCTCGTAGAGAAACCAGCTCGCCTACGTCAGCGATAGGCTCGCCTACACTAAACCCGGGATAGACAGGTTGAATCGTGTAGCCTGCTCGTCGGCACACGGGACAGTCAGTGCGCACTTGATCGCGCCAGGTATGGTGACATGCGCGATGCATCAGATGGCCACAATTTGTAACACATACAGCATCATCTGACGGTGCGAAGATTGATAGACACACACTGCACTCCACACCACTTGCCATCGTGAACTGCCTATCTAACTATTTATTGCTAATGAATGGGGTCTTGCTGAATGGGGCTTGTAGATGTTGTTAGGTGTAGGGTACTAGCTGGAAAGATAAAGAATTTAAAAACTTTTTGAGGGCGTTCGTTTCGTCTCCGTACAGGACACTATATATGGAAACCTAGTCTACTTGGGGACTTTTCGTCGGCAACTCTTGCCAACCCCTCACACTACTGAGTAGAGAGGACATCTCAGGTTTACCTAAATGTACCACCACCGACGTTAATTAGGTTCCAAATTATTTCTACAGGATCAAAGTTTTTTTCTCGGCCCAGAATTCTCATGCGGTTTTAAGTAAATTAGACGCTGTTCGGTTTACTGGCAACGCGAACCCACGTCCTGAGATCGATGTGATAAAAAAAAAACGGAAATAGGATTATTGTTTAATATCCTTCGCATGGAAAACGCCTAGCCTATTGCCCTTCAGGTCTTCGAGTTCGTATAGGCTACTACCTATAGGTTTGAGAATTCGACACTTCAGAAACTTTGGAGCCAACTTGGCATTAAAATTGTCCTTGAAGCTACTTTGAGCGAAATTCCGTCGAAACACTTCTTGGCCTGGAATATATTTCACTTGCCTGCATCTGGTATTGTAGGTCCGTTCGTTTCTCTCATAAGCTTTATGTAGATTCGTCTGGATTTTGGATCGAATTAAATCATGGGCCACTGTCTTAGGCACCTGTTCATTGCCCATTTCGGTCAAATTTTTCAACCTTCTCGCCAGTTCATACGTGCTCCCGTGAGTGATCATGTTTACTCCGAAGAGCGCAAAATATGGTGTCACCGCGATCGCGCTGTGAACGCTTGACCTTAATGAACACTCAATGGACGACAAGTGTCTATCCCACTCACGGTGGTCTTCTTTCATGTATGATCTTATGGCTGACAAAACGGACTGATTCACTCTCTCAGAGGCGTTGGCCTGTGGAGAGTAGACAGCGGTCCGGAAATGTTTAATGCCGAAATTTGTGATGAAATCATTGAATTCACCACTGACGAATTGTTTTCCATTGTCTGAGACAATGGTCTCGGGGACGCCAAATTTGTGGCAGACTTCGCCAATCATGAATCGTACCACGCTCTTACTACTTGCCTTTGGCATCGCCTTAAGAAGTACGAATTTCGTAAGGTGGTCCAGGACTATGAAAATGTAACAATTTCCGTTCTTTGAGCGCGGGTATGGTCCTAAAAAGTCCACGTAAACGCGTTGGAACGGACGCTGAACCACTACTTCTTTACCCATTGCCGGTCGCAAAGTAGTATTGGCTGCTTTGGACTCGCGGCATATCTGACATGCGTCCACGAAACTCTTCACCTGCGTTCCCATGCCAGGCCAGAAGAAATATTCTTTTATCCTTCTCAAAGTCTTGTAAAATCCTCCGTGGCTGGAGTGAGGTGGATCGTGCGCCTTCCGGATAATACCGTGCGTCAATTCCGCTGGCACCCAAATCTTCCACGCGAAATCTTCGTGTAGTGGTACTCCATCATACGGCATCGTCCTTTTGTATACAAAGCCGTCAACAATTCTTAAATCTGGCAACCGGTTTGCATTCGCCTCTATCGTCTCGATTAATTCCTTATATCCTGGACTCTTGAAAGCCTCATCTTCCAGGTCTATCAGCTTCAACACATCCGCCGCTATCTCTTCCATCTCGTACCTTGATAATGTATCTGGGACGATGTTCAACTTCCCCTTTCGGTGTTCGATAATGAAATCAAAAGATTGGAGATGAAGACTCCATCGAGCCAAACGTCCGCTCAAATCTCTGTGAGACATCAGCCACTTAAGGCTACCGTGGTCGGTAATCACCGTAAATGGCATGAGTTCAACAAACGGTCGAAACTTTTTAATCGCCAACACTACCGCCAAACATTCACGTTCGGTGACAGTGTAATTTCTCTGAGCCGATGTGAGCTTATGCGAGAAATACGCAATAGGGTGTTCCTCATCATTTCCGTCTCGCTGGAAGAGCACTGCTCCTACTCCGAGATCGGAAGCATCACATTGGATAAAAAATCTTCTTGCGAAGTCTGGGTGAACTAGTACTGGACTAGTTACTAAGGCCCTTTTCAACTCCTCAAAGGCAGACTTAGCCTCTTCAGAGAAAAAGAAAGCTTTACTCTTTTTAAGAGTATCAGAAATCGGAGCCGCGATGGTGGCGTAGTCCGAAATAAATTTCCGGTACCAACCCGTGGCGCCTAGGAAGCTTCTCACTTGCTTCAATGTTTTTGGAAACCTATAATTCACTATAGCCTCCACCTTAGCTGGGTCAGGTTTAACTTGGCCGCCTCCCACGAGATAGCCTAAGTACCGTAATTCCTTAAAACAAAACTTCGATTTTTGGACATTGATGGTAAGTCCTGCGTCAGCCAGGCAACGTGCCACTTGCTGTAACAACTCCATATGGGTGTGGAAATCCGGTGAAACTACCAACAAGTCGTCCAAATACACAAACACGCGATCACGGATCGCAGCAGGAATCACTTTGTCCATAAGTCTGCAAAGCCTTTGGGCGGCATTGCATAGCCCGAAGGGCATTACTTTAAAATGGTAAAGTGGCCTTCCTGGTACCGTAAATGCGGTCTTTTCTCTGCTGGCCGGATCCAACGGGATCTGCCAAAATGCGTCTTTCAAATCGACACTCGATATGTAGTACGTGTCTCCAAGTCGACTCAACAATCCTTCTATATGCGGAAGTGGATACGCATCTTTTACTGTGAGAGCATTGAGCTTGCGGGCGTCAAGGCAAAGCCTGTTCTTAGGCCCTTTGCGAACTAGTGTCACCGGATGACTCCAAGGACTCTCACTGGGCTCAATGACTCCCAAGTCCAACATGCGATCCACCTCTGCGTATAAAAGTGTTTGAATCGCTGGTGAGACTGGATAGTACCGGTCCTTAACGGGGACGGCATCTCTCGTATCGATGGAATGCATCTCAAGTTGTGTCCTTCCGAGACCCTTCCTGGTATAGCAGGGAAACTTTCGGACTACCGAATTGAGAACTTCCTGATGTTGTGGCGACAAGACATGGGTCTTAACCGCCTCTGAGGCCTGGTCCTCCTCCGCCAGCTCTACCCCGTGAGTGGAAAGACTCTCAATGCTTGTCAGCAACCGGAAAGTTCTCATAAAATCCACCCCTAGGTACAAGGCTCGCTCTAAGGTAGGTACCAAGTAGAAATTCATCTCCTCAGACTTGTTGTTATAATTTATTCGCACCCGAATTCTACCGAGAATACGATGTGCGCTACCATCGGCCGTTTTAACCGATGAACCAAATCGATGAACTTGAAGTCCTGCTCGTTCCACCAGCTCTTGGCATCCCTTGCCTAAGCAAGTGACTGATGCTCCGCTGTCCACAAGTCCTTCAATTTCAAAATCTCCTATCACCACTTTAGCGTAGAATCTGTTGTCTGTGCCCTCGAAAAGCGTTGTCGCCGCAATCTCTCTGCGTACGAGCCTGCGATTGTTATATCTTATCCTCGCTCGTTCGATTCGGTCGGACACTCCAAAGATTCTTGCTCGCGCCTCGCGATATTCCGCCAAGCGTAGATGGTAAGGTCTCAAATCCTTTACTACTGGTATTTTTACTTCTGCATCAACTCGATCTTCATTCTGTAGAATTCTGGTTATATTTTCATTCTCCAAGGCTGCAGTATCCTCAGCTGTTTTCTTCTTTGAACTATTGATATTCTTCTCTGGAAGCTCGGTCGTTATAGCCGGTTGTGTACTGCTCAGTTTGGTCAAATCAGGTTCAGAATTAGAGACATTTATGTCTCCTAACTTGGTAGTAGCTGGGTTGTCAATGTTCGGTTTATTGGTGACTGGGCTTAAAGTTCCGCTGTCCGCACCTCCCCGGTCTGAGGTGGGTACTTTGCTGCGTTTCCCTGGCATCTAGGGCACTTCGGTGTTACCGTGTCTTCTTTACCACACTTGTAACAAAATATTCGTCTATTTGTCGATGGGCAATCTCTAAACGAGTGACCAATCGCTCGACAATTCCAACATAATAGCTTTCCAGAAATTCCCAGTGCTTCTACCTCAGCAGCTAAGTCAACGTCGGCTGGATTATTTTCCAACACTACTTCGTGTACTCTAGCCGAATAATTCTGACGGGATGGCATCGTCTGTCTCTGCATCGCTAACAACGTCTCTGCTCGGCGAACTTCACGGTTAAGGTCATACAGCGTGTGCACTTTAATCGGGAACAAAAGCTGTGCTACTGGTGCCTTCAGGTTTCCTTTCATTATTTCCACCAGCTGGGATTCCTGATACGGCTTGCTTTGCTGGTTCTTCAGTCGCATAATGACATTGTAGAATTCTTCGAAAGTTTCGTTGGCCTGTTGTCTCCTGTTCAAAATCTGCACTTGCAGCTGGAATTCGTTGTCATATCTCTGGAAGTGCGCCAATATAGCTGCTTGTACTTCTCTCCAGCTCAGTGTCGGTGACAACTTCCGAAGATTCCAGAAAAATTCCAGAGCCGGACCCTCCATTAAGGATGGTAGCCCTTTCAATAAATCAATCTCCGAACAATTAAAGTCGCGCCTCGATATATTTACGCGGTACAAGAACTCCTGTACGTTTATCGTCTTCGCGGTACCATCAAATTTAATACCCCATTTCTCCAAATCTGGTCTTCGATACCTCGGCCCTCCATACTCCTGTCGTTCTTCCCAACTGGAGGTTTGCTGCGTATCTCGCAATGCTGCAGACGGTCTCATCTCCTCGCCTGTCCTGGGATCAAAATGTCCTATCGGGGGCGTGGAATCGTATTGAGGCCAAAAATGATCGCTAGGCCCTGATGGCTCAACTCCTTGCTGTCCAAAATCCGCTGGAACTTCACCATGTCGGCCTGACTGGTCTTGTGGCCTCACGTATCCTGATCGGGTGAAATCGTCCTGTATCCCTCTACTATTCTGGGCTGGCATTCTTCCAGGCATCCTACTTGGTGGCTGCACTGCAAATTCCGCTATTTCTGGTTGTAGGTAAGATGTCTCCTCCCGAGGTGTTGTCTGATAAGCCACTGGAGCTGCTGTCAAAGGTGGCATCCTAGCTGCGGGATATGTTCTGCTATCAATCGCTAATGTCTGCCGGGTTGCTTCCAAGATAACTGGTAGAATCCTTCTCACTAAAGCGTCCTCATTGGTAATGCGCGCCTCTTCAGAACCCTGGCTGTTGGGTCCCTCTGCCCCTAACATAGGTGCAGTCCGAGCGTTGTAAGCGGTCAAAACGCTATAACTCGGCGAGTCAATGGATTGCGTCTGTGCGACTGATCCATCTCCTCTCCTGGATACGCTGAAACCTCCAGGATGTAGAGTCCCACTAGACACCACCGGTGGTGCTGAAGCGGTTGACGCTGATCCAGCAACTGGAATCGTTGTCTGCGTTCTACTTGTTGTGGCTGCATTAGCTGCCTGGGTCACATCTCCCCCGGAAGCATCTAACTGTGCCAAATCGGTCACATCTGTAGCTCCGTCAAGTGGAGAATGATGGATGGGCATCTTGTCTCAAAAGATCAGAACAAATTCAAAAGGAAAAAGCGAAACGAAAGTAAACGAAGATTTGCTAAAAAAAAAACACAATCGCGACAAAACCAAGTTTCCCTCTGGGAACACGAGGTGAAATATAAAAGTCGTTATTTCGGAAACCCAATTAACCGTTGGTGGTGGTTCACGCATCGACTGGTGCCGATGTCAGAAAATTCAAAAATCTAAAATTAATTTGCAGATACTAATTATACCCTATCACCTGTAAAAAAAATATAAATTCAAGGAAAAAATATGGTAATACTAAAAAATGTGCTGAAAACCAAATGGTAAAAATTTATATTGGTATCAAAAAGATATACTAGAAATCAAAAAGGTAATATAAAAATGATAAGCAACCTAAATTGCCAAAAATCCTACTACTAATAATCTACAAGAACAGAATCAAACTAAAAAAAAAATTTTACTATAACCAAAAAAAAAATAAAAACTCAATCACTACAATGCGGGATCAAACACCCAAAATCAAAATCACTACAATGCGGGATCAAACACCCAAAATCAAAAATGCGGGATCAAACACCCAAAATCAAAATCACTACAATGCGGGATCAAACACCCAAAATCAAAAATGCGGGATCAAACACCCAAAATCAAAAATGCGGGATCAAACACCCAAAAACAAAAAATGCGGGATCAAACACCCAAAATCAAAAATGCGGGATCAAACACCCAAAATCAAAAATTACTACTAAATCAAAATCAAAATCAAAAATCATAAACCAAATCATAAACTAAAGACCGAAAAATCAACGCAAAAAAAAAAATTTTATTAAGACTTCAAAATAAATAAAAAGTCTACAAAATATTAAATCTTTACGTAAGATTCAAAGCAAGTTGGGGAATAAGCGAGTAAGCTTACCCAGGTAATTATGGTAGAAGTACATCGCAAACACTTTCCCAAACAAAATATAATAAAAAACAAAACTTGTACTATGGGGTTCACTGAGCGGCCAAGAGAGGGCAAACGCATGGGGACTGGTGCCGTCATACGTGACTCACTCTCTCAATCGCTCCTGAATACTTCCTTCGTATTCAGCCGAGTTTTAGATAACCCGTAGCTACCTAAAACTATTTGCACTTCAAAAAAAAATATAAATTTTACTATCAACTTGTCGTACTGATCCTAAGCAAAACGCCGCAACACGGTTAGATCCTGAGAATCACGCCGGGACTTGCGATTTACTTCAAGATTCTGACGAACAAACGAAAACTAAAGCAATGGATGATTTTACCAACTGAAAGCTTAGCAATCTGTCGCAACGCGGTTAGATCCTGAGAATCTCGCCGGGACTTACACATTGTTCAGACTTTCAATGGATAAAAACACTTAACGCACTGATTTTACTCGAAGAATTAGTATATGGATTATCAAACTAGAGTTAGTTACTTCACTTCGAGCAATTGTTCCTGACAATGTGCCAGAACAAGACTTCGCAAGTGAAGAAACTAAACAAAAGTATCAAAAAGCAATTCGATGCTTCGCGGCCTACCCGTCGCAACGCGTCTGAAATAACAAATATTCCCAAACGGGACTTACGGGAAGCGTAAAAGACACCAAAAACTTTACTCTATAAAAAAAAACGGATTACGAAATTAATTCGGGCCCCACGTTGGGCGCCATTATGTCAGAACTGACACCACAGCACGCGTCAACGTGGACCTCTTGACTCACGGTTTGAATCTACGAGGCCCCACGTTGGGCGCCATTATGTCAGAATCTCTAACATACTTAGTGACAACGTTGGTGTGACTCCCTTATGTTTATCACGTAAACCCTCGGGGGTCCCAACGTTGAGCACCACGATGCTAGTTTGGCAGTTGCTGCAAGTTTTCATTCAAAAATTTAAGAGTTTGCGTGCTGATCGAGTGAGTTGCTCAATATGCCATGCGTATGCCGGGCTTGGAACTCGCCGGACGGGGGGGTTCTTTTCACTCATCAACACAACTACAGCCTGCCACTGATCATTAAAAACACATATTGAGTCTTGAAAATTTACACACACGCTTTATCGACATAAAAATTTAAAGTTACGGAGCCCGAAGTTAATTTTCGTAATGATTCAGAAAAAAAAACACAAAAAGGAACAAACTAATAATGATTTTATGATGACCTGAAATAAAGATACTAATAAAAGCAAAAGAAAAATATAAAAAGGAATGTTTTGTTTTGATTTTGTTAGGGAAAATTGTTCGCAAAGACAGGGACACTTACTTCATCCATGTCAATTCAGCTGATGGGTGACGATACCAGCTGGAACCCGCCCTCTCGAAACCCCTGCGGTTCCGCCATGACTCTGTTTCTTCTTCAGAGTCCCAATATAGGAGTATACCTGAGGAGCCTTACCCCCTTATCCCCACTTGCTTACTTTTAGTTTTGAGCCGACATATTTTATTCAGACCAATTTATTTTGTTACGTTATAATTGTTCATGTTCCGCATTTATTATTATTTCCTCAATACGTGGTAGACAACTTTTTCCAATTCATTTACTATCGTTGCCTACTGGTCTTAAAACTTAAAATGCCCCTAGGGCGAAGCGCTACCCTTACGTGGGTATATTTCGGAGATCTCAATCTTAACACAAGATTCCATATAAATTCATATTTAATTCTTATCTTGTAACAATGATATTTTGCTTATTTCATTAGGGGTTAGTAGAAATTATTCTATCTGCCGTGTCTTTGAGGGCCCAAAAGAATGGTAATTAAGTGGCTTTTTAATGCCTTAATTGCAATTCGCTAATTATTCACTACTGGCGTTAATAACTTAATCATTATCAACTGATTCCTTTATTAACACGACCAGAACTTTAAATTTTTACACTACTGAAATGTCCGTCCGAAAAGTTTTCGGTACCGACATTAACACTCGCCTAAGTGGCCGAGGTTGGCCCTTAAAGGGTCATTTTACAAAACTCTGAATCGTTAGAAAAAGGAGCTCTCTTCACCGAGGGCTTCTAGACCCTTTTATCTGCTTACCGAGACACTTTTGGGCGCACTCAAAACTCTTTTGGCCTTATAATCGACTTATCACTAACACTTGGTTTCTTCAGTTTTCATAAATTATTCAACATTCTATTACATTCGGCACTGTGGGAATGAACATTTTCCTTTGGCGGCGAACTACATGGAATCTTTTGCTTATCTATGTAGACCGCCGAGATGTTTAAGCCGCTTATAGGGTTCTTACGGAATTTTTTTAGGATTATTTACTGAATGATGATTTAAGGGGCCATGATGGCCACCTTTGGCCTAATTCACTCGGCCGTGCCTCGTCGTCGGGATAAAGAAAAATAGAAAAGACGACTTACCACGAGATCAGTTGATTGTAGGCTTTAGATTTGAATGGTCAAGGATTTTTGGATGATTTAAATGATTGATGATGGGTGTACCCTGATTTCAATGACCTGTGTGTTTTTGTTGAGGTGAAACCTGGCTATTTGATGATTTTGGGTCTGTGGATGTGACTGATGACTGCACTATTTATTGTCCTATATGATGAGTGGTGATGGTGTTGCTGGAGTCGCGTGTGCTGTTAAAGGAGCTGATGGTGTGTGACCGAAAGGTCTGAAAGCTGCTTCTTCGCAGGAATGTGCCGCTGCTGATGTGTGTCGCCTGGTGTTCGGGCTAAACGGACACTGGTGTTTCGGTGATTTCTGATCGCACTTTCTCGGGGGACGCCTCCGAGTCGGCTCCCACGAAGAGGATTCCTTCTGTGACGGAAAAGAACAAAGAGGGTATGAGGCTTCGCCGGCGCCTACTCCTTCGAACACTTACCTTTCCTTTCGGGTGATGTTGGCGGATTTCCGCTTAATTTTTCCGAAGCAATCGTTTAACTGAGCTTACCGGGATTTACCAATTCGGTTAACAATTTTATTACAGGTTTTCCTTAGGGCGATGGGCGTCAAATATCAGGAAAAAATACTCTGGTGCCTATGACTTGGAGAACACTTGACTGATTTCAACCACTTTTAAATTCGCAAAGACCGATGACGCCAAAAATTTTAAACATGACGGGCCAGAAATCAACTCTGGTCCCGTTATTCGTATGGCGTGACCTAAAATTGCGATAGTGTGTGAAATTCCCTGCAATTTTCTCCAAAACTGTTTTTCTTCGCTTTAATATGTGTGCACAACCAAATAGAATAATTTCACAACGTAGTTTATTTATGTCAGGGATGGTAAAATTGCCACAGATGAGTTGGGGCAATCAATTGGGTATCGATCGCCAAAGTGGTTGTTGTGATTGTTATGCCTTGCCGGCGTTACGGCGCCGCCACACTCCTAATCAATTATGCAGAGAGGGCACTGAATATAGCGTATTCTAATGTTGTCTTCTTTCTCAATTTCATGTTAAGGCTTTTATTTATTCAAATAAGTTATTGCCACTTACGACTTCCCAAATAAAGCGATCCACACTTAATACTACGAAATGTGGCAACATTTGCTGTAATGGGTGGAAAAACGTGAGATACGGCAACACGTTTGTAGCCAATGCCAACTAATACATGGTGACAGCAGATGTTGTTGTAATTATAAGCAGCAACAGCAGACAATTTATTTTTTTTTATCATTCTTTTCAGTTGTCAAACGCTACACAAATATATACCAGCAATGCAAGAATACAAAAAAGTATTAAAATAAAACACAAATGAGTCTGACAAATGAAACGAAGTGACATGAAAAATGTAAATCAACTGTTTAATCGACTATACCTGATAGATAATTCTACCATGATCAATCAGCCTTATTACGAATGTCGTTCTCGTATTTCGACTACGACCGTTTTGTAAAAGATTAAAGACAAAGTTGGCGTGTTATCTTAAACCCTCTGTATCATAGTGTAGACTGTAGGCAACATACCGTTCAAATGCCTCAAAATTAATAGAAATAATTTCTTTAACGTAATAGCGCACTGTATCCCGTTGTTTGCACACTGAGCTAACAAACTTGTACAACAAAAAACAATTAGGTGGCACTAGTTCCTGGAAATGGCATTTCTTTATTGACTGCCGATATTTACGAAAAGCGCTGGTTTGTTGCGATTTAAAAAAATAATAAAAAATTGTTCTGCTTGTGTTTTGTGTGTTACTTTGATATAGTCGAGAGGTAAGTGTTTGAACTTTATTGTGGAATATTATTTTTGAACACTTTTTATGTTTTGTTGGCAAATAAAGTTTGTTGCCCCTAGGCTACAGCAGGCAAAAAGGTTACAATTTTGTTTGACACCTGTTATGCTGAGTGTTACTTGTCTTTATGTTTCAGGATGTCTCGTAAGTAGCCCCTTAGTGACGACCAAATTATTGCTACTCTAATTGATCTTGAAGATAGTGAAGATGGCTTAGATTTTGATGACGACAGCATTGCCGATCCCAATTTTATGCCTGAATTAGAATCTTTCGAAGACGAGGCTCCAGAGATATATATTGATGTGGACTACATAATAGAAGCTTTAGAAGTGAATGATGAAAGCCCTTCCTCTAACACTGAACCAGCAACGACACACGAGAGCACTGATCAACTTTCCCAAGCCAAGAATCCAAGAAAAGAGACTAAAGAGAAGCCAGCCAAACTGAATTTACGCTGGAAAAAGAAGAATCTTGAGTTGAATGCAGGGCAGCTCATGTTTATGGGAAACAAGACGTTGGGTCCTGATCTTCTTGAGCTAGACACTTCCGAACAGTTTTTCTTCTATTTGTTTCCAAATGAGCTAGTCAATAAACTTTCTGAGGAGACTAACTTATATCAAGTGCAGAAAGATCCCAATAGCGCTTTTCGGATAAGTGTAGAGGATGTCAGGCAATTTATGGGTGTGGCATATCTAATGTCTCTCATCCAATTACCTCGAGTTACCAACCACTGGAGTCCAATACTTGGAACACCTCTTATACAGGAAACCATTACTGTAAACAAATTCGAAAAAAATCGTCAAACTTTGCATTTCAACGACTATAGCAAAGACCTGCCTAGGAGCAATCCTGATTGTGATCGGCTATACAAAATACGTCCAGTGGTGGGCTCCTTGAATGAGGCATTTAGTAAAGTCCCAATGGAAGAGCACCTTTGTGTGGACGAGCAAATGTGCTCCACTAAAGCACGGAATACGTTGAAGAGATACAACCCTAACAAACCGCATAAGTGGGGATATAAGGTCTTTGTGTTGAGCGGTGTTTCGGGCTTCGCCTATAAAACAGAAATCGAAACAGGCAAAGAAAATGTCGTTCTACAAGCGGAGCCAGATTTAGGCGCCTCATCTAACGCCGTCATGAGGCTAGCGCGAATGATTCCAAGGCACAAGAACTTCAGACTATATTTTGACAACTATTTTACGTCTCTTCGTCTAATGGAATATCTGGCCAAAGAAGGCATTCTCAGTCTCGGTACTATAAGACGAAATAGAATACCGGATTGTAAGCTGTCATCAGAAAAGATAATGATGAAAAAAGAACGAGGCTATTCAGAAGAATACGTAGCTGAGGTCAACGGGATCGATGTCGCAACTGTTGCATGGAAAGACAACAGAATCGTCAATCTGGCTTCCACCTTTGCTGGGCAGAAACCTGAAACTGATGCTCGAAGATGGGACAAACAGAATTCAAGGTATGTGTACATAAATCGGCCCAATGTGGTCGGAGAGTACAATCGACATATGGGTGGCGTTGATCTCCTTGACAGCATCATGGGTATATACAAAATTCGGTTACGAAGTAAAAGGTGGCCCATGCGGCTGTTTTATCATTATTTGGATCTCACAATGGCAAATGCATGGATACTTTACAAAAGGGTTGCCGAATACAAAAAGCTTCAATCAAAATGCTTATCATCAGCAGATTTTCGTCTTGAGGTTGCTGTGACCCTTTGCAAAATGGGTACAAAACCTAACTTATCTAGTCGACGTTCGTTGCAGAGCGAGATTGCGACGAAAAAGCACAAAGGACCTGCTCAGCATGTACCTCCAAAAGCAGTTCGTCAAGACCAGATTGGGCACTGGCCGCAATGGTCTGATAAGAAAATCAGATGCAAGTTTCCGAAGTGCGTTGGATTTACCCACAATGTATGTGAAAAATGCGGGGTAGCCTTATGCTACACCAAAACCAAGAATTGCTTCAGAAACTTTCATCTTTCGTAACATGTACTACAGTATTATAGGTTTTGACCACTTACCTCAGTGTTGCCCAAAATCAACACTCCCCATTTGTGTAATTTTCTTTCCAAATAATAAAAAAAAATAAAAATCAAAAAAGACGTGTAATTTATATTTTTGTGATCATCTCCAATGCAAAAAATCAAACAAATCGCAGTTCATGAGTGATAGAGGGTTAATCTTTTACAAAACTGTCGTAGTCGAAATACGAGAACGACATCCGTAATAAGGCTGAATATGTATAACATTTACCGCGCGTTGTTGTGAACCGTAGAGTAAATCTTACAAGAGAAAATATTTGACTTATCTGACGTTTCCTTTCACTCTCTTCGTGGTGCGGTCGGTGCATAGACGAATATAGTATAGGCACATTTATTCACTCATCTGACGTTTCATTTCACACTCTTCATCGTAGGTTTGTGGAAATGAGAGATATTAAATTTAAAATTAACTTACACCAGGTGGTGTTACAAAATATGTTCACTTAACTTTTTCATGTCGTTTTTGTGTAGAACTGAAAAATTTATATGTATTTTGCACTTTTTTGTTGACTTTTTATTGTATTTAATACAACTAGTTTGCCACAAAAACACGAATTGCGGTTGTTGTTCCTTTGTTGGACCTTGTTTACTATTGCCTCTATCTGGTATTATTGAACCCATGTTTTCCACCATCCAATGTTTACTTGCAACCATACCTATGACGTTTAATTTATTGAGAGAATAAATGTGTCTATACTATATTCGTGTATGGGTCGGTGTGATAGAGAGATGTTTGAAGAAAAGTGACTTACACCAGGTGGAATTACAAGAACTTCTGACTTTAATTTTTCATGTCGTTTCAGTGAAAAACTGAAATTTAAATGTGTTTTACACTTTTTTATTGACTGTTATTGTTAGCATACATTTGTGTTGTATTTAACACACACAACGAAACACCGTTGTTGTTACATTGTTGGTTGTTTTGAACCATTGCCTCTATCTGGTATTATTGAAGCAATCCATATCAGGCCAAATGTCATAAATTTGCTTTGGGAACTGTTAAGTCTACTATAAGAATTAGTCTATGTTGTGAACAATTTAATTCCAATTTTGTTTTCAATTGGAAATAAAAATATATCCCTCAAGTTTAGAGATATAAAAGTATACGTAGTCTTCCATTAAATAAAATAATTTTAATGACCTTAAAATGTATGCCATTTTGCAAATTTCTGCTTTTGAGTCTCTCCTTGATAATATTTTGATTCGCAAGAAATGATAACAAAATTTATCTAAGATGAATTTTTGTTGGTAGTTCTTTAAATTGAACATGTAGCAACATTGTCATTGCTCAAGTCGGAATTTAAGTGGGAAAGTGAAATGCCACTCAAAATTGCTTAACTGTCCCGTACAAATCAAATAAATAAATGAAATGAAATTAAGCTATAATTAACTATAGCGGGTTAAAAAAAACACTTATTGAATAATATAATAAAATTGTTAAATATTAATAGTTTTAACAAAAAATACTTGTTTGATTTGTCAAATCGAATTCGATTTTGATTCGGACCGATTTATTCACTTGATATATTCATTTCAGTCAGGTGGATCCACCTACATTCTACATGGATTAGTTTTATCGATTTTATTTTGAAATATGAAAACATTTTTTTTAAACGTGTTTTTACTATCAGAAAACGTAACATTGCTACCTATCATCGTTTATTTAACTGCAAACGAACAAATATAATCATTTGTTACGCATAATTAAACTAAAGTGGATGTACAAGAAGAAGAACGAAAGCCTACTTCTATCTGTTTTTGTATAAAATTGGCTGGAAATAACTTCAGTAATATTCAATAGAAAACACCCTAAACTTTCATCCGGTAGATACATTTTGAAGTATGAAAAAGTGTTTCCATTTTACTTCCACTCAGTCATAGGCAAATCAAACCCTTGCACGAGATTTTGTGTGAAAACGGAACATGATCTCGAGAAAGAGTTCACTTTCACTTACAAACGGAAGATAGGAGACACATTTTCACAACTGAAGTATTAGGGGAAAACACTCATGACAGAAACATTTTAGATAGAAGTCCAAGCGTATCTACAGTAAAAATAATTATTTTCAAAGTTGCACATCTAAAACGCATGAAAACGTCGCCTAATTTTTTGCTGTTCTAACATGGAGCGGAGTAGAGTGGTATGGAGTGATTTTTTTGGATGAAATAAAATGTAATTTCGACGATCCCTAGGTCACAATTATTGTTTCATGACCAGGTGTTATGATATGGGGAGCCATTTCATATATGGTTTGTGTCGTCAAAAATGGATGCGATGTCGTATATTGGCAAGTCCCAGAAACAGTCTACCAGTCAACATTTTTTGAAATTAATCCAACCTAATTTTTTTTTATGGAACATTAGACTCGATATCTAATTTTATAAATATGTAAAAATATGTAATAATAACGTTAATAAATAAAAATATAAATTGTAGTGTTGAAATAAATACAATTGTGTTTATTTGTATACTACTGGAAAAATGGAGCGAGCGTCACATAGAGTTCACGGCTTTTGAGAAAAAACTACAAAATTGTTTGCCTGCAGATAACTTATTTTAGAATTCTCTTATGTTCATCTTTCTTTAAGCATTTCATTTTGTGTGCTTTATTATGCAAAATTTGTTAAAAATTACGAAAACATACCACAACGTTCGAAGCTACTTCCATTTTTTGTAGCGTGCGTCACAATAATTTGTGATCAATTTTTTCGCAACTTATACCTGTTAAAAAAAGTACACTCCCATCCCACTAAGCACTATGTATAAGTTAAAGGTATCTCTTTGGAAAGACCAAAAAAATGTTATATTTTAATCCGAAAACGCGTACGAATGTAGCGTTCGTTACGCAGGATTTGCCCATATAGCCATGCTGGGAAAAGCTTTTCCAGAGGTGAAAGCAATTGGGGTAGAAATTTAAGCAAGATAACACCCCTATCCATACAGACAGAGCCGTTAAATTGTGGATTGATCATCAAGACTATGATTTGCTGAACAAGTGAGTGGCAGTGTATATTCATAGTGAACAAACGAAACAGATAAAAATATTGTGCATAAGATATTCCTATATAACTTAAATGCGCAGCTCTATCTTTCATACGTCTATTTATTCTTACTTCTTCGATAGTCTAAGTACAATCATAACATTAGTGGGTAATAATAATACAAGGTGATAAGGGGAATGCTACAAAACCATTCAAGAGCACCTTCAGGATTATGGCAAATATAAATATATTATCGCTGCAGCATATCTTCTAGGATGTTGATCAGGTTTTCCAACCCAAACAAGTAGTTGATGTCTATTGTACCGTTCTTGGAAGGGAAGACGTGTGCAAAGTCAATCATTTTAACCTTGACGTAATCTTCTAGGTAAATAGACTTAATATCACTGTGGGCTTTATCGTTTGGTGTTGTTGGTAGTAACTCCATGGTTTTGACGCTACAAATGTGCGTGTCGGCATTGCCATTTAACACTTGTTGCATTTGACTTATACTACTGTTGCTTTGGGCGTTTTGAAGAGTTTGTAAGACACTGTAGTCGTAAACAAGAAGCAGGGAACTTGCGTAAAAATGTAAAAGTTTTTGTTCCCGAAACCACACTCGTATGTCATTTAGCTGCCTTAACACTTCTTTCACTAATGGCTTGCACACAATAGTCTGAGAGTTCAAAAACATTTTTATTGACTCCTTCAAGCCCTTACTGTCCAACTGCTTTCCGAATTCGTTGCCGTACTTTTTATATCCGCTGTCAGAAAACACTTGGAAACCTGGCAAACAAATGCCGAGTACTTCTTTGCACTGGGTGTACTTTTTTTCCTCCTCAGTTCGTTTTTGGAGGGATGCTAAAGGATCCCATGTACGGCTTCCTACCTTTATATCCATTATGCTAGGTGACCGCATTCCATGCGTCAGGTCTTCCAATTGAAGGAATACGTGGTCCCTCGAATTTACTTCAAGATTCAATGTTTTATAATACTTGGGAACGAATTTCCGAGCTGTCATTAATATGGGGTCGGTGGTATTCTGCAAACTTTCATAAAACTTGAGTTCTCTAGCACCACATTCTGGTTTGCCCATCGGTTTCAAAACACAGCTAGTTGTCTCATCCTTAAGCATGCCTAAAGCCGAAGTGTTTGGGTTGAAGGTGTGGCCCGCCACCTGGGTGTCTAATAAAGATAAACCCTCCGGAAGATGCGGTTGATGTTGGTCCATTATCAGGTTATCTTGCCCAGAACAAGGCAACGCTTATTCAATTACTTTATAGCCATTCACGCCATGCGTTACGGTGCCATTACTCCTTCCTGTGTGTATCAACCAAAAATAAATGACGGGTTGAAATTAGTCCGAGTTTACATCGGTATATTGGCACTAGATGGCGGTAGTGATGGGGCTCATAGGAAACAAAAACAATAAGTTTTGTTGCATTTTCCGCAATACATGTTAAAGCCCGGTATTCAGTTTTATGAAATTTTCGTTGCCATAATAAGTACGTGTATACAAAATAACGAAAATTTCGCTCACTTTTCATTTGCGTGATACTCAGCTCATTGTGAACATTTCGCAGGCAAAATCAATTAAGGGATGTTACGGCAAAGTTTAATAAATGAATAAATATATTAAATTCAATTAAAAACAATTGTGGGACCGGAATTTTGACATTTACAATATTTTAACAAACTAAAGTAATACATGCGTTAAAAATAGCACATAGTTTGAAGAGGAATTATTTATGAAATATTTGCATGGTAAATCAGAGGTAGGTGGTAACTTTCACATCACTCCGGATATTCTAATATACAGTGTCTGTATCCAACCTGTTAAACGGAGATACCCCATTAGATCCCCTAGATCTAAGCACGGCAATTAGCCTTGATATGTTCCTCTGATTTTGGCCAATCAGGGAGTTAGTCCGGTGAATGTTATATTCTGGCCCATTCCATCCGGCCTTTGCCCGTTCAAGGTAATGCAGGAAAATAATCTTTTGATCGACCCTATAGGCGTTGCGACTGACACCATATGGAGTTCGGCGGAAGAGGATCCTGCCCAGGCTAGTTCATCTACCCTTTCGTTCACAGGGAGACCCTTGTAGCCTGGTATCCACGTCAGAACCACATTGGTCAGTTGACATATCTCGACAAGTTTTTCCCTACATTCACTAACGAGTTTAGATGCCGTGTTGTTAGATTAAGATGATAGGAGAGCCGCCTGGATATCTACAAATATTGCAATGCGCTCTGTTCTCCGTTGTAGCATAAGTTCGGCACAGGCTTCCTTGATGGACAGTACATGCGCTTGGAAAATGCTACAGTTGTCTGGGAGTTTAAATGATAAATTGGTTCCACATTACATTTTGGATCCGTCCGTAAATACTTTGGTATCAAAACCTGTCACTGGTTTCCCTTTGTTAAAGTCTATTTTTCTGGGAAACCTGACATCGAATAGGTTATCGAACGTCAATGAGGGGGGCAGTAATCGGTGCTTATATTGAGTTCTCTTGGGATTGTCTGTAGTATTCTCGCATGTCCATATGCGTTGCTCTTCCAGATTCCAAGAGCATAGTCGGGTAGTGCTCCAGGCCGCACTAGCTGTTATGTGAAGGGCAATTGGTATAATATGAAGCATTGCATTAGGGTCTTCAGCTCCGTGTGAAGATAAATGACAACATTTCTTACGAAAATTTCGCATGAACTGTATACGAGGGTATCATTTATGTTCTCTCTTCCACCGTGAATTTGCTTCACTTGACATATTCATTTCACTCAAGACTCAAGTGACCATGTTCTACATTCCACGTGGAATAGTTTTATTGATTTTTCTTTGAAATATGAACATATTTGTATTTAAACGTGTTTTCTGTCACAACACGTGATATTGCTAAACATTATGATTCATTTAACTGCAAACTAACAAGCAAAATCGTCTCTTGCGCATAATTAAAGGGAAATAATTTAAGTATTGTGTAACTCAATATAAAACACGTTAAATTATCACCCTGTAAATGCACTTCGGTGGTTCAATGGGTAGTGTGCGCGCCTCTTGTACATGAGATCCTGGGTTCGATCCCTGCTCTGACCACCTTAAAACTTTCTTTCGGAGGCGGTCACCTCGCATAGTGACGGCGACACTATCGAGTATTTAGCCATGAAAAACTTCTCAAAATACCGTTCGGAATCGGTGTAAAAACCGTAAGTCCCAATCAGTGAGTGAAAAATTAGAAAGCGCCCAGCTCACTGGTTGTGAGAAGCTCTCCCCAATCCCTTCATGGGATGTTTTTTTTTAAATGCATTTTTTCAGTAAAGATAATTTTGATATATAAAAATGTGTTTCCATTTTACTTCCACTGAGTCATAGGAAAGTGAAACCTTTACACGACATTTTCCGTGAAAGCGGAAGTTAAAACATGGTCTCGTGAAAGCGTTCCACTTTCTCTTACAAACGGAAGATAGAAAATTTTTTTAAATCGCTAAAACTGAACCTTTCGCAAATAAGAAACTACTAAATCGCCCATATGTCTATATCTTGGAAACAGGGCATCCAATCAAAAAATAACTAATTTTTGCGGATTTCTAAGAGATTTATTTATAGTGGTTACATTCAGATCGAAGAAATGTATGTCAAAAATTCGCCGTAATAAGAAAATCATTGGAAAAAATATTTTTTTTTAGCGATTAAGACATCCAGTGGTTAGGCGTCCCGAGGAGTGAAAAATTTGGATATTTTTGCGATTGAACGAACCGTTTCCGTGTTATAGCCATATTTGTGTTTTAGCGATTTTCTTATTTTGGCGAATTGAAAAAAAATTCCATACGAATTGGACCACTTTATCAACCCCCTTATAAATCCACAAAAAATTATTATTTTTTCAATTGGATGCTCCATTTTTGAGATGCAGACGCTTTTTTCTATTTTTTTTAAATTTTCGATCAAAAAATGGGAATGGGTTACCCCCTGGAAACCCATTACCCATCGCCGTGGGTAATGTATAAAGGCCACTTACCAATTTCCATGTGTAATGAGAAACCGTGATGGGTAATTCCCCATCTACGTAGGTGGCTACTACGGATACTAAACGGGATTGATTTTAAAATATTCGGGATTTTTCGGGAACCCGGGATTTTCCTGGATTTCGAGGCGTATTTTTAAATTTTTTTGTGCTATTTTTTTAATTTTATACATATAAAAGTTTATTTAATAGTATTTTTTAAATAATACGTGTTTCGTATATTAAGAGTTATTAAGAATACATAACAAACAAACAAATTATATTTTATGTAATTATAACTAATGGAACAGGTCTATTTTACCGCTTACACTCCAAAAAACAACCATTTTGGGGGGGTTAGTATACGATATTTTAAGCAAAATAAAGTAAAATAACAAAATCGAGGCAAATGCCTTATAAAATAATGTAGCAGTTTTCGATAAGTCGCTTAGTTATCGAGTTATCGGGTGTTGAAATTTTGAAATATGATCGAATTTTTTTTTATTTTTTCAAACAAAAAGAAAAATTACTCTAACAACATCGCGCGATTTTTCGAATACTTATTTTTTGTACTTTTCTCAAACTAAAACAAAAATTATTTAAACAAATTTTTAAATTTTGTTGTTTTTGTAAATGCGTTATTATTACACAACCCAATTTTAGATTAAATTTACATTTGAGGCCCGGTTTTCAGTTTTTATGAAATTTTCGTTGCCATGAGAAGTACGTTTGTAAAAAATAACGAAAATTTCATGAACCAAAAATTTTGCTCACTTTTAATTTGCCTAGTACTCAGCTCCTTGCAAAAATATCGTAAGCAAAATCAATTCCAGGGTTATAACGTCAAAGTTATTTCGTGCGAAAACAATTGTTTTATAATTGTTTGGGACCAGAATTTTGACATTTCGATAATTTTAGCAAACTAAAGTAATACCACATGAGTTAATACTAAATTAAGTGCGAAGAGCAATTATTATTGAAGTATTTGCAAGGTAAATTAAATATAGGTGGTAACTCTCCGCAACAAAATTTTCCGTTTAGAGATAAATGGCAAAATTTCTTACGAAAATTTCGCAAGAAATGAATACGGGGCTTTGGTCGGTGTAAATGTCTGTGTATATGTCGGTGTAAATGTTGCATTATACCATATTTTGACCGCCGTTTATCGCGGTTAGGTTATCGATAACCTTGTTCTCTAATCTTTGCCGTTCACACCACCGAATTTGATATTAAATTGACATTTCAGGTGGCAACTCCGTGCCTAGACAAACTCCGCACCCAGACAAAATTTTTGAAGATGGCGGCACAACAAAAAAATTAAATTGACGGCTATTGATTTTGCCAGTTTTGTAAAAATTAGGAATGCTTTGGAAATAAATGAACCTTTAAAATTGGATCAGTCGGTTAAATCGGGACAGTCGATAAAATCGGCCCCGCTCAAAAAAAACCGAAAATCGAGTAAAATATGGCAATTTCAGAAGCCAAAAATTTTTTTTACGATCGGACCCATGGGGCTCTTGTGGTCGAAAAAAGGGTCCCGAAAACGGATTGAAAAAATTCCTCCCAAAAAAAATCCAAAAATCGAGCCTCTGGGTCTAAAAAAGAACCCCGAAAATGATTTTTATATAGTGCTCGAAAACGAAAAAAGAATTAGTGCGTTGTAGTTGGCTTAAAAGGGAATTTAAAAAAAAGATTTTTCAAAAAATGTTTATTTTTTTAAACTGGAATTTTTTTTAAAAAAAATTAAAAAAAAAATTTTCTTTTTAAGAAAAGACTTTAAAATGCGGGGGGGGGGAGATTCCATAGTTGTCTTTTTACCTAATGTAATTCAATGACTTCGTTCGGAGGGTGAGGGGCCACCCGTTTTAATCAAAAAATTTATGGAATTTGGGCTTATACCCAGGCATGGGAGTTTTTTTTGTCCCAAACAGCATCCAACCCCAATGGCCTTGAGGCAATACGGGGACAATAAATTCGATTGGCGGTGCAATTCTTGGTTTTCCGAACATATACAAAAAAGAAACCCTGTAATTTCGGCGTATCGTTGAATAAAGGTAGCTTCTTTGCAAAATCTAAACCGAGCTACGGAGACGTGTGCAAATTTGTTTGCCTGTGGCTGGACAACGTTCCGTTGCCGACGATTAGGAAACAGTTGCGGATTAGCAGCCACCACACCTCCGTAGACTAGGTAACGAACGATGACCTTGCCATAAACAAGAAATCCATAGGTCATTTATTTCTTTTATTTTGATGGAGTTTGTAATTGATGGTGCGTATTGTTATTTAAAAAAAATGTATTTATTTTTATTTCTTATTTGGAAATTTAATTTTTTTCTTATATTAAAGTAGTGTTATCTCGGTCCACAGCCGAAATATATACGACCAAATTCGCGAGGAGAATACCTTTAATTTGAGTACCCACACTTACTTGTTTGTAGATGTACTTAGGTGCACCCGTTTTTTGGACTCTAGGGGCCCCATGGGTCCAATCGTAAAAAAATTTGTTGGTTTCTGAAATTGCCATATTTTACCTGATTTTCGTTTTTTTTTTTGTTTTTTGAGACGGTCCCGGGCTCATGCATTTCAGCCCACATTTTTAACCAATAACAGTAAATTAGATCGGTGGCGGCGACGCGTCGAGTAAAGGTAGAAACACAATTGGGATGAACGACGAATTTTGCACAGCACAACGAATTTGTCGGTAAAAATTCGTTGCGTAAATTCGTCGTATGAAACACAATAACGACGAACAAAAATAAACGTAATTTGAAGTTATTTGCAATTTACATGTAGCAGCTGACTGAGTGCCCAAATTTCATATATTTAAAAGCACTAATTGAAAAAGAAGAAATATTAATAAAAAACGATTTCAAAGAAAATTATGTAATTAAAAATTGTTTTTTAATATATAAATGCTATGAATAAAAAAGAAAACCATTATTAAATTAAAAATAATTTTTTTTTACTAAAACACTTAAATAACAAAAAGAAAAACGGTCACCTTGCACCAATTTATTCGTCGTTCGTCGGCGTAAGAAATAGAAATAAACCTATCGCACAGTTCGTTGCGCACGACGATTTTCGGTCGACGCACTGATTGTGTGCATTCTCATACAAAAAATGTGCATAGACGAATACATACATAGATACATTTATTCTCTCAATAATTTAAACGTCATAGGTACGGTGGAAAGTAAACATTGCATGGTGGAAAACATGGGTTCAATAATACCAGATAGAGACAATAGGAAACAACGTTCAACAAAGGAACAACAACCGAATTTCGTGTTTTTTGTGGCAAACTAGTTGTGTTAAATACAATACAAATATATACCAATGATAAAAGTCAACAACAAAGTGCAAAATACATTTAAATTTTTCAGTTCTACACCAAAACGACATGAAAAAGTTAAGTGAAAATATTTTGTAACTCCACCTGGTGTAAGTTAAATGTATCTATGTATGAATTCGTCTATGCAAATGTGTTTTATTTTCGACGACGAATATTCGCAACGTAAAATTCGTCGTTCGTCCCATTTGTGTTTCTACCTGTTGTAATACTGTTTCCTAACAATACTTGTTTAATAGTTGTTCTATTTGAACATAGACTTCTTAGAATTTGTTTGTATAAAATTAATAAAATTTTTCCATAACTTGGGGTAGTCTGTAAAAACCTTTGAACATTAAACATTAAAATATAATAAATATTTTCAGAACCTTATCGGCCTCGAGTTACAATAGGTTATCGAGTTACAATAGGTCCCTCCGACAAAACTGGTATAGTCCAATTCTGTGGAATCAATTTCGAGAACTGGAAGTTTCGGGTGGAGAAACATTTGGCTGCATCAGGATGCCTTGAAGCTGTAAAAATGTCAACTCAAGTAGGTACATCGGTGGCAGCAGCGGAAACTATTCGGAAACAGTATACAAAAGCGCAGGATATAATAACAAGTCTGATCCATGACGATTATCTGGGGTACATTCGCGATAAATCATCAGCGAAGGAGATGTGGGATGGCTTGAACGGAACTTTTTCATGCAAGTCCTCTCAAAATCAGACAATTATTCGCAAGGAACTCGCAAATTTAAGGCTGAGAGAAAATGAAAATCTTACGCAACATTTTTTAAAATTCGATTCCCTGGTAAGACAGTTAAAGAGTGCAGGAGCAAAGCCAGAAGAGGCGGATCTTGTTTTACAATTGTTCCTTACTCTGCCTGAGACGTTTGATCCAATTGTCACAGCATTGGAGAATCTTCAGATTAATGATCTCACGTTGGCAGTAGTGAAACCAAGATTGTTAGCCGAAGAATCAAAGAAGAAGAATCGAAGTGATGATGAAACAGTACAAAAGGTAACAGCTTTCCAGTCAAAGACCAAGAGCAAATTCCGTTTCAATGGGAAGTGCCATAAATGCGGCAAGTATGGTAATATGAAAAAAGACTGCAGGTGCTAAGAAGCTAAGGTAGCGAAGCATAATGGAAATGGTGTAAGTTTTATGGCAGATGCAAATGACGTGGCATCGTCATACAAGTCTGAAAATCGAATAATTTTTGCCCTGGATTCTGGAGCGACGGACCATTTTGTAAACGACATCAATGTATTCAAGAGCTATAGAAAACTCAAATCCAAAATATATAAAGGTCGCCAAAGATGAAGAAGTAATATTCGTTTCAATGGTTGGTGAAATCAATGCAAATAGTGATTCAGGAGTGGATGTTACGGTGAAAAACGTTCTATATAGCCCGGAGTTTCGAGAGAATCTCCTATCCGTCAGCAAAATTGTAGAAGCTGGATTGAAAGTAGAATTTCAGCAGAATTTTGCTCTAATTTGAAGGAAAATGAAGTCATTGGCAAAGCCAAACGATGTGGAAATTTATTCGAGGTAAGGATGAGCTTTGATAATCGTCAGAAAATTGTCAATCTAACAAAAGATGAAGAAGGTACATTATGGCATAAAGTTTGGGTCACATCAGCAACCAAGGCTACACCGAACTATTGTCTAAAGATATGACTTTAGGTTTGCTTAAGGCAAAAACATGTGATTTTTGTGATATTTGTGTGCTATCCAAACATAGTCGGGATCCCTTCAATGGTACTCGAAATAAATCCACAAGGCCCCTTGAACACATTCATTCAGATGTATGCGGTCCTATAACTCCTACCGCATGGGATGGTTCCAGATACTTCTTAACGTTTGTTGACGATTATACACATTTTGTAGTGGTGTACTTAATAAAGAAGAAGTCAGAAGTATTTGAAAAGTTCAAGGAATATGAGGCACTAGCAACATCAAAGTTCGGTAGAAAGATAAGTCAACTCACTATTGATCAAGGAAGGGAGTATAAATCTGAATGTATGCTATCGTTCTGTAAGAAGAAAGGAGTTCAGATTTGCGAAACCATGGCTTACACCCCGCAACAAAATGGTGTGGCTGAAAGGCTGAATCGGACAATTGTTGAACGAGTGAGAGCTTTGTTGTTAGAGGCTGGCGATCCGAAGTTTTTGTGGTGCGAATCAGTTTATACAGCGGTCTACCTTATAAATAGAAAGTTTACAGACTACCACATGTCATTATTTGAGGCTGTTACTACAGATTACAGAGTACCAGAGACTTATGCTGAAATTGAAAAATGCAGTGAAAGATCCCAATGGTTGTCTGCAGTTATGGAAGAGCTTGAAGCAATGGAGAAGAATAACGTTTGGAAAATCGTCAATTGCTCTCCTAAGATAAAACCTCTGAAATCAATGTGGGTGTTTTCAATTAAGAGAGATGCTGATGGCAATCCTGTACGATACAAGGCAAGACTCGTTCCTAAATGATACCTGCAGAAGCCTGGTGTGGATTACGAAGAGATTTATTCGCCTGTAGCAAAGTTGGCGACTTTACGAGTTGTTTTGGCTATTGGAGTGGCACACAACTTCCATTTTCAACAGTTGGATATTTAGACTGAATTTTTACATGGAGATTTAAAAGAACAGATTGACATGTATGCTCCGGACGGAATGGAAGTTGAACCTGGTCACGTTTTGAAACTTGAGAAGTCTTTATATGGTTTAAAGCAGGCACCAATATGCTGGAACGAGACATTCAATACAGAAATTTTAAATCTGGGTTTACAGCGTTCTGAACATGACTATTGCTTGTATTTTCGCATTGAAAACAATACCAGATTGTTTCTCCTGTTATATGTGGATGATGTATTAATTGCTGGCAACAGTCAGAAAGAGATTGATAAACTTAAAAGCAAGTTATATAAGAACTTTGAGTTGTCTGATTGCGGAAATTTAAAACATTACCTTGGAACTAAATTCGAGTATAACCAACAAGACGGTATATTAATGCTTTCGCAAGAAACTATTATAGATAAAGTTTTTGAAATATTTGGAAAGAAAAATTGCAATACAGCAAAGACTCCTATGGAAAAAGGACTACAACTGTAAATTTCAGGCGAAGACGAGTGGAATTAAACCCCAGCGTGAGCTATTGGGGAGCCTAATGTACATTATGCTAAGCTTCCGACCTGACATTTGTTACTCAGTTGGTTACTTGGGAAGATTTCAACAAACTCCTGGACAAATGCATTGGAAATCTCTAAAAAGAGTATTGCGATATTTGAAAGGTACTAAAGAAACCAAATTAATATACAAGAGAAGTCGAACAGAGGAGGATCTTATAGGATATGCGAATGCTGACTGGCTAGATAAGAGGAATTTTGCAAGACCTACAAATTGTTGACAACAAGTATTCCCTAACTATTTTCGAAAATGGAACAGATCTACTATAGCTCCAACTGTCCAAAAAAACGTTTTTTTTGGTGGGTATAACACATACTTCTAAGTAAAAAAGATAAATAAAAAAATTGGCGGAGACCCCTATTTTTGGAGTTAAGAACTCCCGAAGTTGGAACGTGCTGTAGGGGTGATATTTGTGGAATCGCCTTAACTGCTCCAGATAATATATTTTTAGAGTAAATGACCTCAAAATAAGCCAAAAAAATTAAATAAAAAATTTCGATAACTTGCTTAGTTATATAGATATTGAACGTTTAATGTTTGAAAATTATCGAATATTTTTTTGAATGTTTTTTAAAAAAAAGTAAATTTTGTCTGATCAAAAAGTAAATTTAAAACAAGAAAATTTTAATAAAATTTTTCGATAAATCCCTCAGTTATCGAGATATAGGAAGTAGAAGTTTCAAAATAATTTTTTGAAATATGTATGTTTTCTGATAGGATTTAAAAATCTAAGGGGAAACATTTAATACAAATTTTCGATAACTCGTTCAGGTATCGAGATATTAATGCTGAAAGTTGATTGAACTGCATTATCTGGCGAAAGTTCATTAGAAAGTACGATTGTAATCAATATGGCAACGTTTGTGCCTGTTGCGTGTGGTAGAACTTTTGGAAAATCGTTAAATTTATATTGCACACAGGCAGGGGGGTTAAAATTCCCTCTGTACCTTAAGTCGATGTGTGGCAAAATCGGAAAAATCACTCGATACTCGCGCGATTTTTTTAAAATAATTTTTTATTTTTTTTCCATAAATTTTCACATTTTTGGTAAAGGTGCGTGGTATCGGTGCTCGGTGGAAACCGCGTTGGGAAATTAAATTTTTTTTTTACCCTCTATATAATAGGTTCTATCAATGGTAACAACTTAGAGCGCATACGAGAGTTGGACCTAATCTAGATTTAAGCCTACAATACTACCTTAATGTACGAGTAATCTACTAGGTTAGCTAGGATTAACGGAATTAACCTTCGAAATGCTCCAATCTTGCTCGGTATAAATGTCGCATTAGACCCATCAGCTGTACTTTGGGCGATTGGGAACATAGTTCAAGAATCTGGCAACGACGTTAGCACTGACGCGACTGAGTAATTGGAAAAAGTTCGCAAAAACGGGTCGAGTGCTACTGTCGGAATTTTGCAGTTTGCAAAGCCACTAAAATAAATATTGCTTTTATTACATCCTAAAAATAAATACTGTTCGGAATAATGGCGTTAAATCCACAATACGAGGATATTGGCAAGGGGTTTGTACAACAATATTATGCATTGTTCGATGACCCGGTGCAGCGAGCCAATGTGATTAATTTCTACAGCGTGAGTAAAAAAGTCATGCCATAAAAGGTATCACTGTAGGGAGTCGACAAATTCCTTTAGTATAGTATGCGTTTTGTACTAATAATTGTCTGAATAGAGCTACGTATGCCTTGCTCCATGAACATATGGATTGTGTATAAACAGTTTGATGCGTTAAAGCGTTGAAAATCAATAAATCACCATTTTATGCTGTCCCATGTGTATTAAAATTCTAACAAACCTACCTGAATAATATGTTTCAGGCAACGGACTCTTTCATGACTTTCGAGGGACTTCAAATACAGGGAGCGCCCAAAATCATGGAAAAATTAGCGGTAACACCTATAACATCAAATTGTGTGTCGCCTTGTTTTATGGTCTTGTGTATTCCTTTAGAGTCTCACGTTTCAAAAAATCTCTCGTGTTATTACTGCAGTAGATTCACAGCCTATGTTTGATGGAGGCGTCCTAATCAATGTGCTTGGTCGTTTACAGGTAAGAGTTTGCATACAATATATTTTTATTAACCTTATCATGAAATTATGTTGGCATGGAATAAAGCAAAATAAATAGACATATTTTCCAATACTAGTTCCGCTCTTTAAGGCCATCACATATTATCCTAGACAGTTTTTAGATTGTGTATCAAAATCTGGCAGGATACTATTTGTTGGTCAATGCCAGACCAGCACACATAAAAGATCCAAACTGGAATACCTGAACAATTACTAATTTTGTGAGAAATTTCGAAAAATTAGCTTGTCTCACATCTGTCAGATTTTCTGAGATTCATTTTACTCTCGGCCCAGACTGCGATTAGGTTTTTTTGACTTCGTTGGACTAAATAGGCTGGGGAGTTAGGACCTTTAATGGCCAGGGCATTGTGAAGAACTTGACCGTGAATTAGGTCAGCATAACCGCTCTAAATGGGTGTATAATTTTAGGTCAACTCAGTGTTTCAAATATAAAGCGCTCAGAACGCTGTAGTGTGGCCCTCCATCCTAATCACCATGTAAAGCAGAGTTCGTATTTACGTATTTTTGCACTGGTATCAAGACACTAATTTTCATGTTACTGCAACTACGATTTGTGAATTGTACCTACATATATTTTATGCTTTATACTTGTTTTAACAAATGTGCCTAGTACAATGTTTGAACACTGTTTTCTTTTTTTTGTTTTATTTTATTCGAATAATCTGATTGCGTTTTGTTCGGTTAATTGTCAGATTGAAATTTACGATTAACCGATTAATCAAAAACCCCGATTAAATGGGTACCCTAGTAGCTACCCATCACGATTACCCATTACCCTCACGACGATGGGCAATGGGTTACCCTGGGTAACTCATCCTCATTTTTGATCGATAATATGAAAAAATGTCTATATCTCGGAAACGGAGCGTCCAATTGAAAAATAACCAATTTTTGTGGGTTCCAAAGCTGTTTTTATAAAGTGGTCCAATTCGTATGGAAGATTTTTTTTTTCGAAATCCAATCGAAAAAATATAAAAATTTTACATCCAAAGGAAGCTTTAACCAATGGGTGTCTCCAATATGGCATCACTTTTTAAAAAAAAAATGGCTAAAAATAAAATTTTTCATACAAAAAATCGCTAAAACGGCCTCATGTTTATATCTCGGAAACGGAGCGTCCAATCGAAAAAATAACCAATTTTTGCAAGTTTTTAAGGGGTTTTCACAAAGTGGTCTACTTCGTATGGAAGAATTTTTTTTCCAAAAATCGCCAAAAGAAAAACCGCTAAAATAACTCATTCCCACGAAATACGAACCCTGATATAAAGTACAGGAGAACTAAGTTTTCCCTTTTCAGAACTAGATCAAGGTCAGGTTTATAATCTACACCAAACGGCGAAAAGTGATTGACGTTTTCAAAAATATTGAAACACAAAAATTTTAAATATTTTAAAGTTAGTTACACGTTATTTTTAATAACAATTAATGAGGGAGGAGTGGATTTGTTACCCAAATGCATTTTATATTTTAAATTACTTACTATCCAAGTTATTATCCAAACATTGTAATTGAACAGATGAAGTAATCGCTAATTATGGTAAATAAAAAAAAAAAAGATTTAAATATCTATACATTGACAGAGTTTGGTAGAAATAATGTAAACATATAAGGCATAATGGAAGAGAAATAAATAAAAAAATAAATAAATGATAAATTAAACGGAAAATGTCAAAAATTCGCCCCACAGTGAAAATGGATATAGAAACAATTTTTTTTATTCTGAAATAAATTAGTGCAATCAACATTTATAAATTAAATATTTAAAATACTTAAAACTAAATTTCAGATGTTGTTTTTGTCGATTATTTTCAGTTACTTTAACAGCCTGTTTCTCTATCTCGAAAGAAAGTTTTTGGGTCGTGTTCTATATGAAAGAAAGTTGGTTTGGGTTTCACAATCTTGTCGTTTCAAGTCGAATTAAAACATGAAATTTTTCAGTACAAATTTTGGTTTCTCTATTTCGAATGTGCTGTCACTTAGGAACAAAAATGAAGTCAGGCGAACGAAAATTTCGACTTAGAGAAACCAAATTTCAGTCGAATGTGAGTGACTGATTTTCGTTCGCTTAGCTATTCGTTCGAGATAGAGAAACAGGCTGTAAGTGTCTGTAGCCAACTAATTTTTAGCCAATTTTTGGTTGTAGTATCAATTTTTAATATCTATATGTATTAAGTTTCCGCACACATTTTTGATAACAACTGAATAGCGTGACCTAAAATGCAAAATAACGTATCACTTTTCATTGGTTTACAGGACAAGCAAAAAACGTTGTAAAATTCAAAACATTTCAGAAATACAAACAATTTTTTTTATATTTTCTTAAAACACAGAAACAGATTCATTTCGTAAACGTAATGGTCTGGGGATGTTTTTCGGGTCATGGAATTGGGCCAATTCATAAGATAAACGGCATAATGGATCGTTTCATATACATACATATTCTTCAAAATGTTATGCTTCCACATGCGGAACAGGAAATGCCACTTAAATGGATATATCAGCTGGAAAACGACCACAAACACACGGCTAAGTGTGTGAAAATGGTTTGTTGATAACAAGATCATCGTCTTAAAATGGCCAGTCCAATTACCCGATCTAAATCCCATAGCAAATCTATGGGAAATTGTAGATCGTAAAATAAACCGTGATAACTGCAAAATTTGGATGAGCTTTTCCAACAAGCAGAAGTCGCATGGAAAATGATTTCAGTTGATGTTTTGACTAATTTAGTTGCGTCTATGACAAGCATATGTACACTTTTTCATCACATTATTGGACTTGTGCTTTAGTTATGTCGCGGAAGGTTTATGAATATTGTTAATAATACGCATTTTTTTGTTATAAATGAAGAATTTACTTGTTTCTTTGTTTCCCATTACATCCCTTGAAGGGACAGGGGAGAGCTTCTCACAATCACTGAGCTGTGCGCTTTTCAGGTTTTACTCACTGATTGGGACCTACGGTTTTACACCGATTCCGAACGGTATTTTGAGAAGCTTTTTCATGGCTATATACTCGATAGTGTCGCCGTCACTATACGAGGTGACCGGCGCCGAAAGTCAGCAATGATCGAACCCAGGATCTCATGTACAAGAGGCGCGCACACTAACCATTGCATCACCGACGGCCAGAGAGATTATATATAGTCTTACTAAATTAATAAAAAAAAAATAAGTCCAATTATGGTTCGAAATGTTATTGAACGAAATTCTAAAAACCAAAAATGCGTCCTTTAGTTTTGTCCGACACTGTATGTTCAACATGACACGTAGTTTAAGCCCTATATTGTCCAAAAAAAATAATTTTTTTTTCGAATATATACTAGGAATCGAAACTTCAAGGCCAGGCAGGGGACTAAGTACCCTCGAATAAAAAAATGTTTGACGTTCCCGTAATCACCTCTGTAATACCCGTCGTTTGAGACCCCCACATTTGAAATTCCAAAAAACAACGTTTTTCAGTACATATATTTCATACATATGTATATTTACATATCGATGGCTTAATATAAAAAGGGCATAACTCGATTTTTTGTTACTTGACAGGAGAAGGAAAAAAACTTAATAAAATCCGTAAAATTTTAGATACAACAAAAAGTTTTAATGCAATTTCCAAAAATGTGTTGCTTATTTTTATAAAAAATTGCATTAAAACTTTTTTTGTATCTAAAATTTTACGTATTTTATTAAGTTTTTTCCTTCTCCTGTCAAGTAACAAAAAATCGAGTTAGGCCCTTTTTATATTAAGCCATCGATATATTTTGTTAATGGTACACAAACCATTTTTTTTTATTATAATTCTATGTGTTGAAATATTGTCTATAAATTCTATAAATCTTTTCTTTTCAGTGCGACGAAGATCCTCCACATGCATTTTCTCAAATATTTGTTTTAAAACCACTGGGGGGGACATTTTTCTGTGCCCACGACATATTCCGTTTAAATATTCATAACTCCGCCTAGATGATGTAACGTATCCTGTTTTCAAGTTTTTCTTTATTAAACAATTAATAAATTTTAAAAAATTACAAAGATTTTATTTGAAGATTTCATGAACGGTGAAGAATTGAATGTGGGAATTTTGATCATCTTGATTTTTAATCATCCATTATCCTTATACGCGTGCGCCAACTGTTAAACAAAATGACGTTTTGGTTAACCTAAACAACTATCTTATGGCGGGCTTATTTTTGTTACTTGCGCTTGTGCTAAGATGTATTTTCTAGCGAGTATTTTAGCGCGCTGTCCTCAATCCTAGGATTCGGTAAATTAAGTTTTAAATAACTAGACTTTAATTTGATCTTACATATTGAAAGGTGTTTTTGAAAAATGAAGCATTATGAATCAGCTCATTATTTTTTTAATTAAAAGAACAAGTAAGAACAAAATCGCCGCAAATGCATAGTTTCGGAGTTATAGGCCACCAAAGTTCGGATATGGAGGGAGTTTAAGGACCCGTGTAAAGATATAATTTTGATATAATTTTTTGTTGTGTAAAACGAGTCAAAATAAACGCAAGAAATTAAATAAAATTTGTCGATAACTCAGTCCTCGAGATATCGGAGGTTGAAAGTGGGAAAACTTGTCGAATATTATTTTTTGTCTTATTTGTATTTGACCAATGTATTGTGTAGTTTTTTTCCTTTTCCCTTATTTTGAGCTTTTCGGTCTATAGCCCGGTATTCAGTTTTTATGAAATTTTCGTTGCCATAAGAAGTACGTGTATACAAAATAACGACAATTTTATTAACCGAAAATTCGCTCACTTTTCATTTGCTTGGTGCTCAGCTCTTTGCGAAAATGTTGTAGCCAAAATCAAGTACGGGGTTGTTACGCTAAACTTATTTCGTATGAAAATAATTGTGTGATAATTGTTTGGGACGGAATTTTGACGTTGAAAATAAAATGTAGTGCAAAAATTTATTATTAATGATGAATTTGCGAGGTAAATCAGAGATTGTGGTAACTCGGTAACAAAATTTTCCGTTCAGGGGCAAAAGACCAAATTTATTACGAAAATTTCACAAGAACTGAATACGGGACTTATCACTTTAAATCAGTGATGCCAAAATTTTGAATTTCGGTAAAATGCTGTTCCTGCGCTGCCAACACACTTATGGTATAAGCTTCTTCGTGTGATTTGATCGTGGGTGGTCGGATTTTGCTTTGTTTACATTTTTTCATTGCAAATCAAATCAGTTGCAAGATGTTATATATCTTGCTCTATACCATAGTTACTTTATGCTATTTCCCACTCTTTTGCTTCAGTAGTTTGTTTTTTTTACTTCAGCTGGTACCTAACGTTACCGTCTGGGCAATTGAAGTGTAAAATTATAGACTCCACCTTAATTGTGACCACCGCGTATGCCTTATAATAATGCCGGGCCTGGCTCAAAAAAACCGAAGATCGAGTAAAATATGGAAATATCAGAAACCAAAAATTTTTTGAACTATTTACGAACAAGCAAGTGTGGGTACTTAAAGGTATTCTCCTCGCGAATTTGGTAACTATTTATGATATCATACCGGGTCTGGTGAAATTAAAAAGAGAAAAACTCCAAATAAATAAAAAATAATGTATGTACAATTGTTCGAAAAATTTCCCAGATTACGGGTCTTCTATTTTTGTAAAAAAAAAAAAAAAAGTAGCGGCAAAATTCGCACCACAAATTACAAACTCCATCAAATAAATGTTTGGAAATGTTTGTTTTGAAACCTCAATGGGAATTTTTTTTATAAAAAAAAATTTATTTAAATTTAAAAAAATTTTAATTTTTCCTAAATTCGCCGTTAAAAACAAGCAAAACGGAATGTTTTTGTCCATTTTTTAGTGGGAAAAATGTAATATTTCATTCCGGTATGTGATGGAAACAGATCGATTTAAATCGAATACGATTTGACATAATGATGGTGTTGATTTTTGCAAATAATGGATATCAATTATTTTATTCCTATTTTTATGCCAATAAATAAAGAATATATAAAATATGTATTGGATTCCCCAATATTAGGAATTATGTCAATAAAATTCATCAAAGAGCTAAATCGTATTCGATTTTGACTCGATCGTTTTTCATCACATGCCGGAATTTCTTCAGACAAACCATGTCCCCATTTACGGAAATTATCGGAAGTCCTACGGAAAACGCAGTTGTGAAGGGGAAAAGAGCAACAATTTTTTTTTACAAAAATACTTTTTTAAACCTGTATACAATTTAAACAAAAAATCAATGAGCGTTCGAACCGAGAGTAATGACGTATAGAGTCGCCAACTCTCTCAGTAAATTGATGACATTTGGTGTGTTGCAGATGGGCGGTTGGAAAGTATTGCTTTAATAATACCAGATAGAGACAATGGCTCACACCATTCAACAATAAATCAGCAACGGCATTTCGATTTGTTAGTTTCCCTCCCAATATTTGATGATGAGCATTTTATTAAGTATTTTATTAAGATCGTTTAGGATTTATCGGAGATATCGATAAACCGCAAATATATTAAGATCGCTTGTAGTTTACGAGAGTTACTTATTTATTAATTCAGTCTATGGACATTCAAAAATCCTTACAGACTATAACTTAAAACTAATAACAAAGTTTAACTTAAAAATATACAATATCCAATATGGACACAAAACGTTCAAAATTACCAAAAATATTAATATTTTGATCAGAAATTTTATTAAATTCATTTAAGGCTCGATTAATAGGTTCATTAGCCGAATAGTTAGATCTATGAATAGGCAAACTAAAAACAAAGTTGTGACGCAAACACCTAGTGGGAACATTAAATTTTATCAAGCCAAGCAAGGCACAACAATCAATATACGCATTAACCAATTTATAAATAAATTTCAGTGATAACAAACTGCTTCTATTTTCAAGAGATTTCAAATGATTTTCAAAATTAGCAAAGGCTGGTAATGGCATTGTAAATTTCAAAGAACGGAGGCAAAAGTGATAAATTTTTTCTGAACTCTCTCAAGTCGGGAGATATGAGTGGCATAAAATGGATTCCAAATGATGCACCCATATTTTAATTTAGTCAGTAACGTTGACATGTACACTAATTTTATTGTGTAGGGATCGGAAAAAAATCACGGTAATTCCGCTTGATAAAGCCCAAGTAAAGAATATGTTTTACGAACAACCATATTGACATGATTAACAAACTTAGAATCAAAAACAATACCCAAATCTTTTATTTCAACCATGGATTCTAAAGCTTGGTTATCTGTGCAGAATTTCATCCGGTCATCCGCACAATTTTTATATGGGATCTACCAGAATGGGTGTGGCAAAACAGCTCATTTTCTGTAGGACAGTTTTATTTGGCTAAATATTGACTAGTACAAACTTTCATAAAGATTGGTTCGGGTTTGCGGGACTCCTCGTGCCGAACACCCAGACGGCCAAACAACATTTGTATGGGAGGTACCAAAATGGGCGCGGCAAAATCGCCCTCGTTTTAGTCGATGATTGGCGTTTGATAACGTGAAGCCTTATACCTAATTCCATTAAGCAGGGAAGTGTTTCACACGATTTATCGGGTTGACAACCCCGACGAACACCCTGTTTTGTATGGGAGGTACCAGAATGGGCGTGACAATCTCGCCCATTTCCTCCAGTTAAGTAGGCATTTACAGATTATTAACCGGTGTGTGAGTTGAAGCTAATCACATCTACCCAAAGAAAAGTTTGAAAGAAATATGATTTTATGCTAAATGTGTCGATTTGTATGGGAGCTACCAGAAGGGGCGTGGCCAAAACGCCAATATTCAATCCCAAACTCAGTATTGACAAATAATAGTCACTGACAAAATTTCGCGGTGATCGATAAAGATTTACGGCAGTTATCGTGTTGACCAGCCAGACAGGGCTCAAACATCTGAAAAAGTCCTAAAACGAATTTCGTCCAAAGATACTAAGGGTCTAATATGGCGCCTTATATGTTACATTTTTTTACGTATTAAATGATATATACCCCCATCCCTATGGGTGAGGGTATACAAATAATAGTTTTTGTGCTGAAGGCTCTTTTGCTATTGCACATTCTTTTTTCTTACATCTGCTTTAACATTATATGTAATATTGTTAAATAAAGCAATATTTAGCTCACTGATATAATTATTTTTGTTTTGTCACAAACAGAGCGACGGCAAAAAGTATTAAATAGTATAGGGAACTTATAACTCATGTAGAGTCTGACTAAAACAGCATAAACGAGTCTCATTCTCTTTATAGAATATTTCAATATAAATATACCATTTCGACAATGTTATTACGTAAAACAATACAAAAAGCATCAATGTTTCACATCAAAATTATGAATGAACCCAAGACAGGACAAACAGAGAGTAATACGTTCGTAATTCGGCAGATGCCTTCAGTGCTTTTGAGTCATACAATTCAATACTATCATACTTATTTTCAGGCAGACACTATTGTTGTACAACAACCACGTATGTGATGATAACGCTGTGTGTTGTTTGCATGTGTTCACTATGATAGATTGCCCTACCCGTGCTTATAGATGTTAAGACATCAAAAAAAAATTCCAAGATTTAAAATTTTTTTAAAATCCGCTTTTAAGCCAACTAAACGCACTAATTCTTTTTTTTCGAGCAGTATATAAAAATCATTTTTGGGCCCCTTTTTGGTACTCAGAGGGCGGAATAGTAAGTCCGATATCAAAACAAATTTTTGGGTTTTTTTTAATCATTACATTTTGCTCGAGTTTTGGGTTTTTCGACCCCGAGGGCCCCACGGGTCCGATCGTTAAAAAATTTTTTGGTTTCTTAAATTGCCATATTTTGCTCGATTTTTTTTGAGCCTCATGGATTTTTGCCCATTTCAGAAATAAGCAAAACATTATACAATTATTCGCAATTATTCACTTATATTCCAAGCTATGCAATTCCCGCTTACTTTTATTAATTTGAAACGACAAATTAAACTGAAATCAACTTTTAGCTCACATGAACTGAAATTGAAATGATACAATGAACTAAATAAACAAACTAACTTAACCCATTCTTCTGAGCTGAACTAATAAAATAAGCACTCACTTGAGTCGACTTGAATATTTGTTTTTTATTTATTTGAAATTAAAAAAATTTTGCGTTTTATTTATTTGAAATATGTATATGTCTAGTAAAATCCTTCGTCAACATTTTCCCCGGGTTTGCTATCAAATACAGCACCCCATTTGGCTGCTTCGCCTCCTCGTACCTTAACATTGTAACATACATTTTCGGCTTTCAAAACACTTTGACGCATGGTGAATACTTTCCGCGAAAATTCACGACACCTCTGAATATGCAGACTTATGTACCTACAAATATACATCGGATTAAAATATTACTGAAATATATACATATGTATGTAAATTGTTTCGTATACCCGGTAAATAGTTGCTGAAGCACTTTACAAGAAACCAAACAAGTGTCCGTTTCTCCGCTTCCCAGAGAATTTATGCATCTTCTCATGAGCTCACCAGTTAGATCAGAAACGCCCAAAATAAACTCAGTTGGATCGACAAGAAATGAATATGGTTTAATGTCGGAATCACTATCCGTATATATCATATTCTTTTGAAGTTTGATCCAATCGCACATCTCACCATCGTTTTCATTTTCCACACACTTTATATATTCCATGAATGTATATGCTTCAATGAATTCCTGCAGCCCAGGGGAATAAGCACCACGAAACTGATAGGGATCTTCCCCGGACAGTTCCTTAGCAACAGCTTTGAAGGGGCCACCTAGAACCTTATCTAAACGTTGATTGGCTTCTGCAAGAATTTTTGCCACATTGTTTTTACGGACATCAATCGAATGTAGTAAAAATATTATCCTCTTGGATTCAATGGTGATGTCTCGACTTATCTTCACTATACGTTCATATCGGTCGTTTTTAGTGTCCAGCTCGGTCGAGTATGATCGAAATGCACACAGCACAGGATTACCGTCATCAATTGTGGGATATGCCTTGTACTTTTTCTTATAGTGGTTACTCTCGCTATTGCCCGACATGGTTCTGTCAAAGAATGATGAGACAGGATAAAACAAAAATAAAACATGTAGTGTTCTGTTGTGAAATGAATTTAATAATTTTTATGTTTACATTTTAGATGACCGAGTGTTTTTTAGGATTTGTTTTGCTTTATATTAAGTTTAATACAAGTGACGCTAACAATTTTGTTTTCAACTGATTGAAACACGGTAGAGTAAGGTAATCGCAGTAGGTGTTGTAGGCAACAACAACAATATCAAGATTGATTCATAGATGGTGAACGCATAAGCATAGCTGATTTGGTTTGTTCACAGTGCATACCACTTTCGAACTGTCCTGTTCTCATGTATTTTGTTTTTGTATGACTTTACATTTAATCCGTGGTAGAAATATAATGGTAGCTGCAGTACGACAACAAATACAACAAGCCAAAAACAACAGGCATTTTGTTTTTGCTCAGTGTCTGTGTTGTGTCAAGTCACCTGATAGAAAAATTATGAAAATGTAAACAAATTTGCAAAAAGTGCCATTTAGAAAATGATTGAGTGGTATTTGATATATTGAAAGTGTTTAAGTGTGAAAATTAAAACGATTCTATGTAATTTTTGCAGAGAAATATTTCAAAAACAGCAGTTGCTGGCGAACGGGGGTTGCAGACAAACAAATGTAAACAAATTTTGACATAAGAGAAAAACTTACTCACACTCAGCCCAGAAAACAGTTCAAATCAGCTGGGCTAGTGCTTCTACCATTTCTTTGTACCATGATTTAATCATAGATAAAGGAATTACGGTGCGTTTACACCGGACAGTTTAAGACCGGACAGTTGATAATATGTATTAGTTGTCAAAAAGAGAAAAATTTGTTGTGTGACGTATGTGTCCAACCAGTTATAAAGACAGAACAGTTTTAAGCTACCGTCGATAGTGTCGTTTCTTGTAAATTTCGTGCTCTGATTTTGATTTGCTCTTCTTCACATTTGCTTGAAATCTTAATTTACTAAAAGAAGATTGCTACATACATATATTATTTATACATGTTTATATCTAGTATGTGTTGCCAAATAATATTTCAATAAAACTCCAAATTACCAAATAAAACTAAATTTTCCCAATTTCTACGATCGTTTGCTATGTGTTTTGCCCTATTTCTCCAGATTACAATGAAGCTGATGTACTCTGAAAATTTCAAATGTATACATGTTTATATGTATGTATGTAATGTTTTGCTTTGTTTTTCACAAATTACCACGAAATGTCACCGATCTGACCAAATACGTCAAATCACTTGCCGAAGTTACTGTCGTCGAAAAATCAGAGACAGTGGCGAGGCAAGTGGCAGAAGTGTAAGTGTGGTAGTAAAATAGTGTGAATGTGTTGCTACTGTCGGACCAAAACTGTCCCGTGTAAACGCCAGGTTAACTAGATATCGCACATGCCTTGGGAAATTTCTTGTTCAATGGGATATTTTCTAGATGGAGCTGGATGCAATAATTACAACGTTTGATCCCAAACAAAACATACCTTGCAAGATGTATTTAGAACAGGTGCTAACAATAGGTATGGTAGGCAACATCAACAGGGATTTTGTTTTGTGGTCCGTTGCTCTCAAATCCAACTCAAACGAACACCAACAATAACAGTAAACAAAAAGATGCAATCAAAATACCAAAATTTTAACTTGAAAGTGGGGAACACAACGACATGAAAAAAACTAAATGAGTTGTTTGAATCAGTGTTAGAAATTGCTCTTGTGCGGGCACACGCGAGCACCCCGGCTCACAAAATTTAGAGAGCCGGAGCATAACAATTGCTCCACACGCGCCATGACAGAGAAGGCAGAGCCGTTCCTTTGAATTGCTCTTTCAGTACCGAGTCAAATAATGAGCACCACGTATTGATGAGAGAGAGAGATGCGAAAAAAGAGAAAGTATTTAATGCACGAAGTATTGCCATACATTTGTTTTAGTTTTAATTTTAACGATTTAGTAGTGCGAGATCTTATTTTCATTAGAATAATAAAAATACATATGTACGTAAATACATATGTATACAAATGAACAAATAATGATACAGTACAGTGGGTATAGAAATAAATGTAGAAATAAAAAATTTAATTCATTATTATCCCGTTTATTATCCCACATGGAATAACTTTCCCTAAAATATGTGGTAACACTGTTTAAAAAGCAAATCGCCTCTCACACTCTATGGACTAATCGTAGCGGGAGAATTTAGAGCAAATTCTCCTCAATCGTCAAAATTGTTGTGTATTTGTTAAGAGCTGATCGTTTAAACTGCCCAAACAAGAGCTTACTTAAGCATGCCACACACTGTCAACAAATCGTTTCGATCGGTCGAAATTTCGACAGATTGTCATGTGTGTAGCGTGGTTTGCATACAGATCGAAAATTGACAAAAATTTTTGTCTTTCTTGCGATCGGTTGCGTGTGTGTGGCGTAGTTGACGATTTTCTGTTCACAGTTTGCAATCGGTTGTGTGTGTGTGGCGAAGTTGACGATTTTTGTCATTTCTTTTGTTTTTTGAAGTGTTCACATCGGCGGAAAAATGGCAACAGCCAGTAAAGAATTTTATGTGCGAAAACTCATCTCGCCTTTTTAACCACTCCTGCATCCAAACTGCAAAAACGATGTACAAGTAGACAGTCAAAATTTCTCTTCACTCAAATGCCAACAAACAAAACGAGTGAAATCCTAGTACTTCTCTACTCTCTCTCTTACTCTCTTCATTGAATATTTCAATACACGAGCAGCTTTTTGATAGTGTTATTGTACAGGGTTGCCCATATTCGACGGACCCATCTGGCAACGCCATAACTTTTGACAGAGATGTCAGATCGCTTAATGACATACCGCGTTTGAAGCGTCAGTCCAAGCAGATTTTTACCATGCAACAATACACGCCACGCGAGCGCTCTGAAATAGTTGAAATTTACATTCAACAGAACAAGTCAATTGTGAAAACTCAACGTGCTTTTAAAATATTAAAAAATGTGAGAAGTGCGCCTTCTAAGAACACCATTAAGCGTTTATACGAAAAATTTTCGACTGGTGAGGCTCTTTCTAATCCGAAGAGGCCAAATAAAAGTCGACCAAGGCGATCGGCCGAGAATATCGCTGCCGTACGAGCCAGTGTTGAGAGGTCCCCAAGAACATCCCAAAAACGCCGTTCTCAGCAGTTGGGCATGGCTCGGTCCACTTTACAACGGATTATTCGCGTTGAATAATTCGAACAAATTAAATGATTAAGATTGCCAACCGCCAAATTTTTATTTTTTTCTTTGATTTTTTAAAAAAAAACATGGGTCCGTCGAATATGGGCAACCCTGTATATAACTACACAAATTCCAACCATGTTGAAGTAAAATTACATAAACTGTGCAAAAAGTTTGAAATAAACAAGATATGACGCGAGAGAGAAATGCGTTTGAGTGAACTCCTAGTACTTTTTGGTTCTCTTTTACCAGTGTTGCCAAGTTGCGCATATCTTCTGGTCGTCTAATTGTAAATCGTCTTTGCAAACTGAGCGATATTTTTTCCTCTTCTCACTTCTTCTTTCACATAAATAAATACCATACATGGCTATTATTCTCTGTCCGCGTTCCATCTTCACTTGGCGGCGAACAACGTGCAATTCAAATTGTCAACCGATCGACAAGTGTGTGGCAAAACGACTTTCGACCGATCGAAACGATTTGTTGACAGTGTGTGGCCTGCTTTAACGACTGTCTCCGAGAACCAGAGCTGTTGTGAAATTCTGCCCGAGGGCATTGAGCATTCGTCTGCTCCTCCTCTTTATTTTAAGAGAAAGAGCGCGGGCGAGCGAGCAATTTTGAACACTGGTTTGAATAGCACAACCTTGAAAATGATTCTGTTTTTGTATTGGAAAAATGTCCCACACTGTTGAATAAACGTCAGTGAATGTTATGAGAAACGTCAATGAAAGTTACAAAACGACAACACAGCACCTAGTGGTAGTACTTGACAACGCCTGTGGGATATCTACTTATTTCCATAGTCTAATTATAAAGTCAGAGCATGCGGTCAGCTGTTCAGACTTTTGTTTTGGTTTGTTTATGTTTTAATCGGTGTTTGTTTTGATGGCACTTAAGTAGTGTCAAACTGTTTCATCTTTTGTTTTGATTTGTATCATCCTTTATTAAACGTTAATGGTGTTGGTTGACAACTAGAAAGTGCCGTCATAACAATCAAAACAACAAATTTCTGTCAAAATCGTCTATTTTTACAACAACATGCCATGCTTCGACTTTATTATTAGACTATGCTTATTTCCTTTATCTATGCATTTAATGTAGGTCAAGATATATTGAAAAGGTAGAAGCAGTAGATTTTGCTGCTGTTGTAGGTTTCTGCTTTAGATTCATAAGTTGTCAATATCAGCTGATTAAAACACATACTCTTTAGCTCTGTTTCTTTACTTTTTGTGTAAAGTGCGTGTAAATGAGAGTACAAGCAAAATTCACTGTCAAATACTCAAAATTACACAAAAGTAAAGAAACGCAAAAAACCACTTTTCTTACACGCAAACAAATGTCAAAACACAAAACATATGCTTGACAACAAATCTTGCATATCATGTTAATGTTCACTGTTCATTTGCACACTTAACATCTTCTTTAAATAAGCACACTCAAAGCAATCACTTTTCAAGTTAATAAAATTGTAAATTCAATAATTTTTTTTCACTTGTGTTATTTTTTTCACAAATAATACATATATTCTTATTTTGACGTTTCAAACAGCTGATTGTTTATCACTTTACACAAACTTACCCGAAGAAAAAGTCTGTGTAAATTTGGGTAAAAGAGAAACGCATTTTGACGTTAAGAGAAAAAAAAAATCTCTCTCATTTACACAATTTTGGAGTAAAGAAACGCTTTTGTGTAACTTTGTGTAATTTTGTGTAACTTTGTGTAAAATTGTGCAAGTAAAGAAACAGAGCTATTGAATGGATATTGCATATCATCGTGTATGTAAGGAACAGCATTGGGCACCAGATGATTTCTTTTTGCTCCTCTGATAATGTCTGAGGGGGAAAATGGTCATCACATATACGAGCGTATTTTGATAAATTCATTCCGCAAATCTCGCTCCATTTGTTTCTTCTCCGCTTGTCTGTTGGAATCCTGTGGAACGACCCGCCTTCAACTACCTTTTTCTTGCAAAGGACACAGACTCACATTTTTCTTCTTTCATACTTGTTACGTGACCTTTTCGCCAAAGCCGACCAGCTAGCTTTTCGCGAGACATCTCTCGGGAGTGTGTTCATCCCTTTACCCTAGCTCCTGGTTCGCAGCAATTGTATGTTTAAACAACAAAAATAAAATAAACCAAAATGAACTTCTTGAAAACTCAAGTTAGGAGTGAGGGAATAGATGGCAATCCCCAACTGGCCCAACCCTACCATGGTCACGGAGTCGTCCCTCCTTTACTTGTGACCCCAGAACACCAAAACCGCTCACCACTTACCTTCCATCACCATCCCCACATTAATTGATCTACAGATGCATCATATGTTCAATTTAAATATTTCCACATAGGGTTTATTACAAATTCATATAAACAAAATTGTCATTTGTGTCTCCTTTGAGCTCGTAAAACAAAATATGACTTTGCTTCTTAATCTAATACTAAATAAACAAATTTCCAAAAAAGAACTTAAAAAAAATGTATGTTATAAAATAAAACTGATTAAAAACAAATGTTATTTTAAAACAGAATTAGACATTATTTCAATATAAAAGAAACAAAATCGTATTTATGCGAAACCAAAAATTAGGCCAAATCTAGGCAACTCATTGTTGACGCATTATTTCTCACAATCATTTACTGTGTCTCCTCACTATTTAGGACTTTTAACACACTAGTTTCTATTCTATTAGGAATGAAGGGGCGCCCTGAAACCTTAACGTTTTCTTTTGAGAGACGAAAATAAGAATTATTACTCCACTCAAGCAAAAAAACCAGAATTATGGGAACCAGGATACGGCCAACAAAAAATACCTCTTTTTTAACAAAAAATTTTCTCTTTCTCTTGGTATATCAAAACCAAGCTATTAAAAAAACACATATCTTAAAATTACTTATTCTACACTTATTCAATTTATATATTATGTTGGTTCCTGTTTTAGTTTCTTCACTTCTCTTTTTGTTTTTGTTAAATCCGTAGGTATATGTTTGTGTAAGCTTTTTATTTCTTGTTATTTATCAAGCCTGAATGGTTACCTGGACTTTTTAGGACTTCTCGATTTTTTTCGGATTGGACACGATGCTGATGAATAAGTGGATCCTTCTGTACGCTTTTATCCTCCACATAAATTACCTTGATGTCTGGCCCTGTTCCAGGTGGAGGACAATTCCACTCTACATATTTGAAAAATATTGCTAGTTTAATCTTTACTACACTATCTAGCTCCCACACATACTCACATTCTTCAGTTTTATACCAACTGTCACAGGGGATTTTCTGGGCGGATCCGGCTAGTCCAAGCTTAATGATTCCGTAATATGTACCTATTTTTACATTATTAATAAATAAAATGCTACAGGTATGAATGGCTTATTCAATACCCACTTGTTCTTTTTTTGTATTATTCCTTTTCTTGCACTCTGGGATTGTTAGCGATATAAGCGCAAAATGCTGGCTTCACTTTATGCTCCCGTTGGACAGTATTTTTTTTAACTTTTTCTTTGTGACTTAATACTTTTCACTTAAAAAAAAATGGTTTCCTTTTACAGCCAAAACAATTTTTGGAGCACCCGATTTCAACTACGGCCACTAGTGCACAAATGCCGATATAATTTTGTATGACCTGGCTTGGGCATAATTGCTTGCCTTATAGCCATCTTTAATACGATTTCCAATTTTATTGAGCTTCAATATGCATCCCTTTCCTAAAGTTTTGGCGGATTTTATGATCCTCAGCTATCTCTTTTACAAGGAGTTTTTGGCGGGTTTCCCGCCATTATCCATCTCCTTTTCTCAGAGTTTTGGCGGTCTTCATATCCTTAGCCATCCCTTTCCACCAATTGAGTGGTTATCGTAACATAAATTCGATTATATTTAACATTACATTACATAATCCATATTCTTCTATATCGTTTAACATGTCTTTCGAAATAAAATTCAATTTCACAACAGAACCCAATTCATTCATTAATTCGGTCACTATTTATTTTACACTACATTATCGAAAATTTTACTATCACACGTTTTGATCTGGCAATGATGTTTTAGTACGCATTGACAACATGAAAATTGGTAATGACAGCCGGGATAAATTCATTCAACAACCACACCGCAAGGTAAGTAAACACTTCATCCCGTAAAATTTCTTTTTTCACAGGTGAAATGGTCTTAAAATTTTCTAAATTCATTGTTTTCTTTTATTCTCCATTACAGAGTCCTTGTCGTGTTGATGGGAGCCAGATTTTCTATGATATCCATGGAAAATTCCTTATAAAGGCATCTGCACATTTGTACATACATACATACCTACATATACAAAGGGTATATGCACAACTGGAGAATTACCCATGGATATCCCAGAAACCCCTCTCTTGTTGGAGCATTATTGGGAAGGTCTGGTTCTATAGACATAATACCCTTTCTATGAGACAAGACAAGACACGAAATTCGGTTTTTGTTCCGTTGTTGGACGTTGTTTACTATTGCCTCTATCTGGGATTAGTGAACCCATGTTTTCCACCATCCAATGTTTACTTTCCACCGTACCTATGACGTTTAATTTATTGAGAGCATAAATGTATACATGTATGTATTCGTCTATGATCATAAATAAAGGAAATTACTACTCAGAAAAAATATCCATCGGTATTATGGCCTAATTTTGGTTCGGTGATTTTTTTGTATGAGGACAAGAAAAAGGCAATTTACTACTACTATAACGACGATGCTGAATTTACATATGCATTTTGGCAACTCTACTTATTGTTATTAGAATGTCAACAAACAAATTTTGGGTGAGGTAAATACCGCAACTGCGGAGTTTTTTTTTCTGCAAATGAGATAAATTCGACGAAAATTAACTTACACCAGGTGGAGTTGAACTGTTGACTTAACTTTTTCATTTCGTTTTTGTGTGGAGCTGTGAAATTTAAATGTATTCTGGACTTTTTTGTTGACTTAACGTTGGCATACATTTGTATTGTATTTAACACAAATATTTTGCCTGTATAATGCTTTCCACCACCTAATGTTCACTTGCAACCATACCTATAACCATGGTAAAATAAGTAAGGTAAACGCAGTAGGAATTGTTACAACAAAAACAGGCATTTTGTTTTTGTTTGGTGCCCATAATCTGACATATTTTCTATTCTCTAAAGGTACAACAACAAAATACATGTAAATTTGACATAAGAGAAACACCTAAGCAAGACACATGTTCAAATCAGCTGTTCTAACGAGTTTACCTTACTTTTTTTTACCATGCCTATGACGTTTAATTTATTGAGAGAATTAATGTGTCTATACGAAATTTGTCTGTGAGTTGCGGGCATAGTAGAATTAGTAAGGTAAACTCGTTAGAACTGCTGATTTGATCTTTTTTCTTGCGTAGGTGTTTATGTCAAATTCACATGTATTTTTTATTTGTACTTTTTTATTTACTTTTACTGTTGATGTACGCATGTAGAAAATTTGACAGATAAGGAACATCAAACAAAATGCTTGTTTTTGTTACCTAAAAGTACAATTCGTACTGCGTTTACCTTACTTATTGATTGCGGGCATCTGTTATCTTAAAATTGTTCCAAGCCCATCCCACGCATCCACAGAAAATTGTAATGGTAAAGGTGGTTTTACACGACATGTATTTTACATATCGCATGTCACTTTTGCAGATGAAAAATTTATGCATGTCGTGTGAACGCTATCAAGCATGCCATATGAACAATGCATCATGCTATACATATGACAATTTTTGAAATAGGGCGTGTTCTATTTTTGCATGTAAAAACGTATCGCATCAGCTGTTTTTTGATAAACAAAAAAGCATTTATGGAAGGAGAACAATTTCAAGGAGTGGTAAAATTAAATTATAATGGATAAACAACAAGGAAAGTTAAGTAATTTATTAACAATTCTAAATAAAAGTATTAATGAGTCTTTTATTCTGTTTTGTGACATGACAACATCAGCTGTTAATGAGAACCAGAGGTTATGCCATATGGTTTACATGTGCACGTTTAAACACAACAAATTAAAAGCCGTGTTTTTTTTAATAATTTTGACAGGCATACGAAAAACAGACGGGTCGAAAAAGTGGCATGCGATATGTAAAATACATGTCGTGTAAAACCACCTTAAGTAATGTAATAGAGGAGATTTATGTTGAGAGAGTAAACCCTTTTCCCCTTCTGTTTTTCTGCAGTCTACAAGCCGGTGCTGCTGTCAGTGCAGCAGGTCGTTCGCCACAGCAAGAAAAACGTATTGTGGTATATTTTAGAAGCAGTGATTTAATAACCGTGATTAAGAAATTACTGGTAATTGCGGTGACCGAATGTGTCAGGTGGCTGTTACTTTCAATGTCGTTCTTTTATTGCTGCAGTTTTTCACTGTTATTCCTTTAGTGTTGTCGTTATTGGATTGATGTCGTTCTTTCGTTGTTTTAATTATATGGGGGTATATATCATTTAATTCGGAAAAAATTTTAACGCATAGAAGGAGCCATATTAGACCGTCAGTATCTTTGGACGAAATTCGTTTTGGGACCTTTTAAGATGATTGAGCCGCCATGTCCGTTTGTCTGTCTGGCTGGATGGTTAACACGATAACTGTCGTAAATACTTATCGATCACAGCGAAACTTTTCCAGTGACTATTATTTGTCCATGGTTAGTTTGGGATTGAAAATGGGCGTTTTGGCCACGCCCATTCTGGTACCTCCCATACAAATCAACACATTTAGTAGGAAATCATGTTTCTTATAAAACCTTTCTCAGGTAGATATGACTAGCTTTTAACTCAAACATTGGTTAATAATCTGAAAATATCTAGTTAATTACAGAAAATGGGCCATTCAAAAGCTTGATGGTCATGCGTGTTGTAAATGCCATAAGTCGCGTGAAACACTTCCGATCTTAATAAAATTGGGTATTAGGCTTCATTTCAATAAGTTGAAAGTTGTGCGACTGGTAGGTTGTTCGGCAAGATAACTCCCGCAAAACCGAACCAACCTATATGAAATTTGGTCCTAGACAAAATTTAGTCAAATGCACATAAAAGGTGGGCGGATTACCGGGCGATCGACACGATAACTCTCGTAGACTACAAGCAATCTTAATGAAATTTGGTACTCGGCAATGTTTTCCTAAACATTATAGATTAGATACTGTCCACGCCCATTTTCGTACCTCTCATACAAAAGCTGCCCGACTCGATATCTCCCGTATACCACAACCGATCTCAACAACATTTGGTACTGATCAATATTTTGTGCAATACTGTGTAAAAACGGATGAGCAACTTCGCCATACCCATTTGTGTACCTTCCATATACATAAGTACTGGGCGGATAATTGGCTGGTAGTCACGATAACTCCCCATAATCACATAGGATCGTAATTATGTTGGGTATTGGATAAGATTTAACGCAATGCCACTCTCGCAATGGATGACTTCGGGTGAGGGTATGTTTAAGTCGGTTCACCCGACTTAAATTTCTGTACTGGTTTTTGCGGTACTTTCTTGCAGTGTTGCCGTTCTTTCAATGTTGTATTTGAAAAGTGGAAGCACTTTAACAATAAATACAAGCTAAACATAAATGAACTTATACATAAATGCAAACGAATTACAAAAAATTAAATCAGCTGTTGTAGCGCTTCCACATTTTAAATTGATTTTGGTTGCTGTTCTATCTGTATGTTTGGATCATGGCAGATAGAACAAATGATATGATATTTCTATCACGCTCTCACATAGAATTGAATGATACCGAACGATGATATTTAACGAACTCGCTTGAATGACAAAAAAAATTAAAACAATGCAACACAAATCATATATTTATTCATTAAGAATTATATATTTAAACATATATGTATCAAATATACATATGTATTATTATTTGATTTATAAATAGATTTTATTCTATTGTTATTAAAATCAAATAGCAGATATATACATATGTTGGCATTAAACTGAAAACCCGTGATCACGGTCTCTGTTAAAAAGAATGATGATTTACTAATCACGATCACTGAGAATCGCGTTCCTGAACAATCACTTGATCGCTCATCTCTAGTGGTAGGTGACAACATTCCGCTACAACCTACAACAGTGTAGTGCGCAGCAAAATATTAGGGCCTGTTTTTGTAATGTATTTGTTCACTCATCGCACGTCAGATGACGAACGAATTTAATTTGTGGTTTTTGTACACTTTTCTCCATTTATAAATTCATCTTTATTAACATTTATATTTTAACACATTTATATAGTTTGAGATTTTATCTTAGATATTACTACAAATAAGGTTTTTTGGTTTTATGTTATTTAATTTTCGTAGTTAATTTATCTGTGACTTGTTTCAAAGGAAAATTAGGATAAACCTTTATTTAAGTTTACATTTAAAAGGAAAATTCAAATATTTCAGAAAAGCAAGAGAGTATAAAAATGGTTACGTTAAAGTAAGGACTTTATACAAAAGTTTTCATTTGGTAATTTAATGGGTAAATAAATATTATTTATAATTCTGTACATTCCCTTATCAGTGGATAAGTAAGTGGATAGCTAAGTTTGTTCATAAATTCATGGATTCTCTCGTATCCACTCTTAATATGCAGGAGGTTTGTCGGATATCGCCAGCGCTTATTATAAATTATTTTGAGACATTTATTCTGGATGATTTGTAACTTTTGATATGTGTTTTTGCGGCTTTGTACCAGATAGGGCAAGCAAATGTCAATGTTTGACGTATCACTGTTTTGTATATTAAGTTTTGGTTTCTTATGTTAAGGGAAGAACATGGATTTTGGACAGTGGCTGCTCGTCACACATGTGTTGTGAGAAATCAGTATTTAAGCAAATAACAGACCACCGAGGAAAAATTGAGCTAGCGGGAGAAAACTAATTTTTTCAGAAGGTATTGGAGTTGTATGTTTAGAGACAAAGAGCAGTAAAATTATTATGCATAAATTACTCTATGTTACCGACTTAAAAGCAAATTTCTTGTCCGTGAGCAAGTTAAAGAGGCAATTGACGGTGCCATATACTCCGCAAAAAAACGGTCGAACGTTAGTTGAAATGAGCTGATGCATGTTGAGTGCTGCCAGAGTTTATGTGGGTAGAAGCAATTAACACTGCCACGTACACACGAAATCGCTCGCCAACAAAGATTCTCACACCCTACGAGGTTTGGTTGAATAAAAAGCCAAATATTTCTCACTTTGAGGTGTTTGGCAGGAAAGGTATTGTTCTAGACAAATTACCACGTAAGTCAAAATTTTCAGCCAAAGGAAAAGAGTGTTATGTGGTTGGTTATGGAAGTGAATGTAAAGCATACAGACTGTAGGACCAGCAAAAGAGAACAGTGATATTAGCTCGCGACGTAAAATTTTTGAAAAAGGGCAAGGTGGACGAAAACAGCTGCGTGGCGCTCAAAGCCAATGATTACTATTTTGAAAGAGTTGATCCTACCATGAGTACCGAAATGCACGACGACAATGTTAATGTTAAGCTCACTGCGCTGAGGATATTGATAATGTTGGTACCACTGGCTCTGCAAGTGATCATACTGTTGTTGGCACTGAAGAGGAAGAGCAGAGTCCAACTGAAAATATTAGTGACAGCGCAATTATTTCTGAAACATCGCATACAGCTGATTGTAATGAGTTTACAATGAAGATAAGTCCGCGGAACCAGAGAAGTGCCCAGCTTAATAACTTAATGACAGCAGAAAATCCTCTCACAGCAAAAGAAGCTTTGCAACGACCAGATTCTGACAAGTGGAGAGATGCAATGATGTCCGAATACCGATCTTTAATCAATAACGAGACGAGGAGCCTAGTTGATTTGCGCCCAAACCGCCAAGCAATTAAATGGAAATGGATTTGTAATATAAAGCATGATAAAAATGATGTTCCAATGCGCTACAAAGCGCGTCTGATTGCGAGAGGTTGCAGTCAGAGGTACGTCGTTGACTTCAAAGAGGTGTTTTCACCTGTCGTTAGATACTCATCTATACGCCTCATCCTGGCGTTAGCAGCAGAGTACGATTTGTTCGTACACCATGTGGATGTGGCAACAGCGTATTTGAACGGAAAGCTGGATGCAGTGGCGCACCCAGGACTTTCCCAAGGGGTGGGCCTGTGGTGCACATTTTTTGACGTAGAATACGTCTTACCTTACGGTATGAGGAGTCATGTCAGGTTTTTATTGTTGTAATCTTTATTTCATTGAATTTGAGGAAACGGCTAGATGCATTTTTTTAAAATATTTTTTTGTAGGTAAATGAAGATGTTATCTTTCGTTTGATATACATTTCATATTGGTTGATATATTTCTAGTATTTTAATTTCTCAAATGAAAATTGTTTAAACACATACACTCAAAACATATGTATGGTGTTTGGTTGAGTGTTTTTGGTTGCTCAACATTGCTTAGGAACATGTATCTAGTAAAAAGTGAAACGAACAGCAAGCTAATGTTGCTTTGGCAACATGTATCTAGTAAAAAGTGAAACAAACAGTAAGCTAACGTAATAAAAGCTTTTTTGCGAAAGCTTCAATAAAGCTGTTGTAACATTTATTTTGAATTGTAAGGCCGGGGCCACACTGGCGTTTTCTTGTCGCGCGTTTTCAAAAGGCTCTAACGCAAAAAAAAGCTCAACATTGAGTTGTATACGTTGATTGTGTATACTACTACGAAAGCTTTTGAAAACGCGCGACAAGAAAACGCCAGTGTGGCCCCGCCTAAAGCGTAAAGCTTGCACACAACGCTCGAATGCTAATGCGAAGACTCGATAAGGTAAACCTTTTTTAATATTAGGGCGGCCCTCTCAACATTCGCAGAACTTATTTCAAAAAAATAATAATTAATATACATAAATTAAATTAAGTTTAAAAAATTGAGCATAATATTTTTTTTTAAACGGACTTGAATCAAATGCCGTTGGTAAATATAAAAATTACAGCAGACAGTTGTCCGAGGCCTTCGGCCACGGACAACTGTCTGCTGTAATTTTTATATTTACCAACGGCATTTGATTCAAGTCCGTTTAAAAAAAAATATTATGCTCAATTTTTTTAAACTTAATTTAATTTATGTATATTAATTATATTTTTTTGAAATAAGTTCTGCGAATGTTGAGAGGGCCGCCCTAATATTAAAAAAGGTTTACCTTATCGAGTCTTCGCATTAGCATTCGAGCGTTGTGTGCAAGCTTTACGCTTTAGGCCGGGGGCCACCACACTGCGTTTTCTTGTGCGCGCGTTTTCACTTATGAGACAGAATGACTCATCAATAAATTTCCCGAAAAAAACAGCGTTTTTAGTTTAAAAAATTTTTTTTCTTAAAAAGTTGTTTTAAATTCAGTGGTTGTATCTTTAAAGATAAAGTGTGCATTTACCCATATCTAGAATTCCCATGAAAATATAATAAAATAAATCAAATATGTTATGAAATTTTTATTTATTTAATTATTTTAAAAAGTTAAAATTATTTTAATACATTTTTATTAAAAATTCACTGAAAACTTAAATAATAAGCAAAGTTCGAAAAAATTTCGATCATATGGTACCTCACTGGGTCACTTTATTGATGTGTTAACATCTATACGCGCGCCTCTAGGGTAGTAAACTATAAATTTAATACATACGCAAGTGTTAGGTTTGTAAGAGTAAATCATCGTTTGTTTGTTCGATGCTTGGCAGTCGGTATTGAAAGTGATTATTGGGCGATTTTCATATAATTTTCCCACGCAATTTTCTCCGGAAATTCATAACCGATTTTATTAATTTTTGGATTAAAAAGCTAGTGCGGGTTTCGACGGAGAGTTTAGGCCAAAAATTAAGGCGATCCGATATCGGCGAGCCGAGATGTAAGTGTTTTAATTTGGAGTATTAATTTGGAGTAATATTAAAAAAGTGTTTTATGTTGATCTTCGGTTTTGTCTTATCATCGTTTGTCTGTTCGTTGCTTGGCAGTCGGTATTGAAAGTGATTATTGGGCGATTTTCATATAATTTTCCCACGCAATTTTCTCCGGAAATTCATAGCCGATTTTATTAATTTTTGGATTAAAAAGCTAGTGCGGGTTTCGACGGAGAGTTTAGGCCAAAAATTAAGGCGATCCGATATCGGCGAGCCGAGATGTAAGTGTTTTAATTTGGAGTATTAATTTGGAGTAATATTAAAAAAGTATTTTATGTTGATCTTCGGTTTTGTCTTATCATCGTTTGTCTGTTCGTTGCTTGGCAGTCGGTATTGAAAGTGATTATTGGGCGATTTTCATATAATTTTCCCACGCAATTTTCTCCGGAAATTCATAGCCGATTTTATTAATTTTTGGGTTAAAAAGCTAGTGCGGGTTTCGACGGAGAGTTTAGGCCAAAAATTAAGGCGATCCGATATCGGCGAGCCGAGATGTAAGTGTTTTAATTTGGAGTATTAATTTGGAGTAATATTAAAAAAGTATTTTATGTTGATCTTCGGTTATATCGTACGAATATAACAATGTATGTCTGTATGTACAAGTGTCTGTTGCTTTGCATTCTTTGACTTTTGTGGGAATAAAACAAAAAGTATTGAGCAAGAAAATAATGACACATGTGCTTGCACTGGGTCTTTAAATAATTTCAAGTATTAATATTATTTAACTGTAACGTCATCATATGATTGAACGCTGGTTTTTATTTTCCAATGTAACATTTACGAATGTGTTCATATAAGTCGAACAGGTACCGTGTAGCAACAAGGTGTTAACACATCGCCCGTGAGTTCGAACACTCATTGGATTTTTTTTGGTTGTATCTTTAAAGATACACGGTGCATTTAAGGGTTAATACATGTTTATAAAACAAAGTCCAGTCTTCTGTTCTTCTTTGGTGCCAGAGCATTTATTATCTCGTCTGGATCAATTTGTACTTCACGATGAATATTCATTGACGCAAGTCCGTTTAGTCGGTTTTCGCTCATACTGTTTCTCAAGTAAGTTTTTAACCTTTTCATTGTTGAGAATGACCGCTCAGCAGTGCTTGTCGATACCGGGAGGGTAGCATACACTTTTAAAATTTCAAAAACATTAGGAAAAGTATTTTGGTCGCAAACATTATACCATAAATGTAGTTCAGCCCTTAGAATATTATCGGACCTAGGTCCAAAATCATTGGAAAATGTCTTTGATAAGGCAATGAATAGTTGGTTTTCTTCATGAGTCGGCTGCATTCCATTCGGAACGACAGATGCAAAACTTTGTAATAATCTCTTATGTTTGAGAAATTTTTCATGGAGGTGACTGATGAAATTATCAATCCATGGAATGAAGACAGAAAGTCTGTAATATTCTTCAGGTGTCTGTGCGTTGAAATTTGATCTGTAAATTTTTCTGGAGACACAGCGAGGTAGAGTAATATTTTCTCCATGCTGTTCCAGCTTCTTAACAGCTTGTTCAAACAGATTGTGAAACTCGTTCGTTGCGTTCTCTCGAATTATAGATATAGCTTTCGTGACGTCTTCTACGTCACTCACAGCAGTTGCCAGATCAAGGTTTACTCCCTGCAACTTTTCACTCAGACGAACACTGTAGCTGAGTAATTTGTCGGCTGATAAAAGCGCTATGACAAACTGTGAAGTTAAGATTGAACACAACAAGGTATGAGCCTCTGTTGATGTGTCTTTGTCATTCCAGGTAGTTATCTCCTCCAGAGCCTCAATTACTTGATCAAATAATGCAACCATAACCGTGATAGCATCACGTCTCTCCACCCAACGAGTAGGACACAATTTCTTTAGTTTTTTTGCACTGATTTCTGTCTCTCCCTGATTAGCTGCATTAATTTTGCTTGTAAGAACAAGATTTCGTTTTGGTGTTTTGAAAAAACTATAGATCTTTCCTATTATTTTAAAGCTGTTTCGGATAGCTGGAACTTTAGATGAATAAGTTATGGCTAAGTTCAAACAGTGTGATGCACAATGAACGTAAGGGGCTTTGGGGTATTGCGCGTATATAACTGCTTGAGCACCATGGTACGCCCCACTCATTGCAGAAGCTCCATCAAACCCTTGTCCTCGTAGGAAAAACGTATCAATGTTGCAGTCTGCAAGACCTTTGAGAACAGCATCTGCAATTGATCGACCTGTAGTTTCTGCCAGAGGCACAAACTTAAGGAAGTTCTCCACAATCTTGAATTCATTTTTATGCTCATCATTTGTAGCAAACCGTTTCAAATAATGAACGCAAAGTGTCATTTGTTCTACCGTTGCAATATCTGTGGTTTCGTCAGCCAAAACAGCAAAACATTTGGCCGCATTCACCTCAGTTGCTAAGTGCTTGACAATGACATCATTGCATGCTGAAATAATTTCATTTTGAATATTCCAACTTATGTAAGTTGCATTTCTTGCACAACCTTGTAGATGAGTTTTCAGTATTTCTTCTCCAGCATCAACTCGGAGTCGCAAAAGAGCTCTAAAATTGCCTTCGCTTTGTCTTGGCTCCGACAACATGTCCAAATCTCCATAATCTCTATGCCCTCTTATGGCCAGCCCTTGTCTTCCAAAAAAATCACTGTTTTGATAATAGGTTTAAGAATAGCTCTATTCTTCAAAACTTGATTTTGCTTGCTTCTATCCATTACTTGATCCACAGGAGCTGTTCTTCCTTCAGTGACCCTTAAGAACTCATCAGCTTTGAGAACTGAATTTTTATGATATAAAAAAGTAACACAAAATTTGCAATAGGCACTGTCCTCTGCTTTTGAGTAAGCTAGCCAGTTATGCTTACTCATCCAAGAAAAGCAGAACTTCCGAGTATGGTGAGATTCAGCTTGGCTTGATACAGCACTGGTAACAGTTGAAGGGAAACTATAACTCGCATATGGCTCCCAAAAGGTTTTTTAGCACTGTTATTCTGTCTTCATCAGTGAGGTTAGATTTCTTTACATAATTAGAAATATCGGCGGATAGAATTTCCATTTCAGCTGTTTGATACTGTGTTTTGTACTAAATTTACCTCTTCACTAGTTTTTGAAGACAGCCCGGGGTCACTGCTGCTGCTTGCTTCGACTGAAGTCTCAACAATATCACCAGACCTCGAGGAAATTTCATTGGGAATGTCGCAGTTTTCAGTCTTACTTTTTTTAAAAAAATAATTTGCTAGTATCTGTTGGCCTAATCCTTTTCGTTTTTCACTCATTCTCAGTTTTTGAACTTGCACCGCAGTTATTCAAGCACAAAATTTGTGTAAGGTGTTTTCCTGGAAAGAAAGAATTAATTATAGTTATCACTGCTGCCAAACCGAAAGATGATTCTGTCGTTATGGAATTGGAGATGACCTTATTTGAGCTTTCAGCTAATATTCAGCATTTGACTTGTACCAATTTATTTTAATTATGTTTGAAAAGCAGATTCTGTAAATGTTTAGTTAACTGTTTAAGGATCAACTTGAAAAGTTTATTAAAAAAAGAAATGTGGATTAGGTTGCTCTTTTTCTTTTTTTTAATTTCTCTTTTTTTTTCTCCACAGTAATAATGATAAAGTATTATATTTTACAAACCAGAAAATACAACATTATTCAAAAGGCTGTATGCCACTTAATTTAAGCATGTTATTTTCTATATTTGCTCGTTTATCCGCTCACTTTAAAAATATAGAGTTGAACTTCTCTAACTCGAACTTCCATAACTTAAATTTCTCCATAGCTTAAACAAAAATTATAGAAAGAGCTTCTGTATGTCGAATTTTTCTCGAAAATGCGATTCTCTTAAAAACATTGTGTTCCACATCTCTTGCCTACAAACTAGACTAGAGAAATTTTGGAGAAATAAGCGAGCAATTGAGTCATTTTGCCAAAAATTCCTGGAAATCCGAATTTCTTGCTTGTTTTCTTCACACTGAACTGATTTTCGTTTTTCTGGTTTGTTGTTATGTACTTCTATGTGTCGATGCACATTCGTTTGCTCTAGTAACTAGGAGTTCAAATGCATGTAAAAGCGAGGCATCACATTTTTTTTGTTTCTAATTTCCAGGAATTTTTTGGCAATACATATGTTTCGATTGCTCGCTTATTACTCCAAATGATTGAATTGTAATATAGGCCGTGTGTTTTCTTAACATAAAAGATTAACAAATGTACTGTATATGTCTGTATATATGCAATTCCATAACTCGAAATATCCTCGAATTCTCCATAAGTCGAATTTTTTTTTCAAGATAATGGTGATTCGATTTTAAGAAGTTCGACTGTATATCTTTAGGGAGGCATTTTACTTACCTGTTTTCGCCTGAAGAAGTGTCGTGCTTTTATTTTTTGACCCGAAACAATTGTTGCGCGAGTTAAGTAATTATTATTTTTTATTGTCTTATAAATTTTGTTAGTTATGTAGAAATTAAGTTATAAGTATCAATTTTATTACTTAAATACGTCTTGTGTTATTCACAATCAAATGGTTAATGATGGTTCGTCTTTCTTGAGTCTGTCAAAGCTCATGTCACAAGTGTATTAGTTTTGTTTCTTTGTTGCGCGTGACATGTGTATGTTGTTGTTGGTATTAGACTAATACCAACTAATACTATTAGTTTCTTTGGTTGTACGTTGCAGTTTGTTATTTGTGTCAATTGGTATGTGATTCTGCGTAATAGAATGGCCGTTTCAGTTTGTTGTTATGTAATATAGTGTGCGATTCTGTGTAACAGAATGGCCGTTACTGTTTGTTGTTTATATCATATAGTGTCCGATACCGTTACAAATTGTTGTTTGTCCTACTTTCCAGGAATTAAAAATGGTGCATTCTCTTACTTGCTAAAAACATGGAAAACTTCGAATAGCTAAGTCGATTTTTTATTTTGACAGAATTTCTTTTGATCCAAACTTTTTAATGATAAGTTTTTGTTTCATTAGCCCAAGGGGGGGGGGGGGCAAGGCCCCCTCCCTGGGTGCGCCACTGGCTGGATGAAGATATATTTATGGTTCAGCCCGAGTGTTTTATCGACGACAACAACAAAGCAAAAGTGTGCAAATTAAATAAGGCACTGCACGGACTAAAGCCGGCAGGGAGAAAATGGAAAGAGGAGCTTGATATTGCCCTTACACAAATTGGTTTTGTGAAGTGCAACGAGGACGCGTGTGTCTATTTCCAAAATTTTTCTGGAGAGATCAATATACTTACTTATCCGGTCTCGGACAACCCCGGGGGGTCAGGGACCTTACATAATGAAGATAACATATTTCGCCAACCAGTTCTATGTTTTGCTTTATTTCTCCAGTTGGCAATACCAAGTGTACGCAGGGATTCGTCAACCTGATCCAGTGTTATGCTAAATGACCAAAAAAATTGTGCAAAATGGAAAGAAATTATGCTAAACATACTATATAGCGTTTTTAAGCATGATTTTTATTCACAAATTCGTATAATTTTTATAAACAAAGAAAAAACGTTTTGAAATCAGAGATGTGTATTTTTGATAGAAAAAATTTCATAAAAACATTAAAATAAAAAACTAGTTTTGTTTGAAAAATTTAGTTTTTTATAAAACAACTGCTCCGATGATTTATCAGAAGTTTCTTGGGTGTAATTTTAAGACGATTTCCATTTTCGGTTTTTATTTGTAGCTACACTTATTGTAGGAAATCCTGAAATTTTAATCTGGGATCTAATACTTTTTGAGAAACAATGCAAATATACCTACGGGTTTGGGTTTTTCATATTAATTATTTGAAAAAAAATACTCTATGATTCACGTTTTTGGCATTTTTTTGATAATGTACCTTAAGCTGCAGTTTTCTTTGATTATTCAGAAAAACGCGTCGTTTTTCTTTTCTTTCAAAAGTATAACCTGTTGATAAGTAAAACATGTCAGACATTCAGAGCGAAGCTCTAACCGTAATGGTAACATTACTATTTTCGTACTTTAGTATTGCATTTACGTCCATATTAAATTGGAAGTGCCCACATGTACGCTTTACATTGTTTCCAAAAAAATGTTGGTACATAAAACCATAAAAATCAAGGGAAAATATTTTTGGGAAAGTATTTACACTGGTTTTCATAGTTTTTTTTTTAAATTCACGGAATTTATTGTTGAATTTACAAGCTATTATAAAACAAAAAAAATAACAAGCCTGTGTTAGATAACACGGGCGCATAGGTCAGACGTAGAATACGTTAGTGATTTTGCAATTAAAATATATGAATTAAATATAATTTTTGATAAATGATTTAAATCTATCTAATATATACGCATACAGCTGATAGCTAGTTATTAAGTTTTTGTAACATAAGTAGGCGTTTGCATGTATTAAAGTTAATTAATTTTAGATAGGATAAGTTATGTGTGATAAGTTATTTTATGTATGTACAGTATAATTTTTAGTAAAATAAGACAACAACAAAACTACCAAAATGATGGCGATAACCCAAATAAGTTTGGAAACCACCGATCTAAACGATTGGAATAGTTTTGAACAAGATTTATTAATTTATTTTTTAGTTTGTGTGCTCGAAGACTGTATGCCATATGTTTAAGGATGAAACTGTATCTAGTTTAACGTATGTATTACATTATAGCGACATCTTCATTTGAAGTACAGCTACAGCAATACATTTTATGATACGGCAGCACAATAGATTAGCTGCTTTCCAACTACTTCCCAATGTATTCACAGAAATGTGTTTAGGAAAAACGCCATTGATATAGTGAGCGTATACATCGCCAATCCTTTGTATTAATGTACATACATACACATTTACACGCTGCTCGCAGAAGTAAACAAACGACAGCAAAGATCTGTAAACTTTCAAGCACACACAAGTGTCCACGCTCCCCTTCCCTTCATTTTATGTTCACCTACAAACGAACTAATAACCGACCGATCCAACAAAACGAAATGTACACACACACACATTTACACGCTGCTCGATAAATAAACAAAGCACAGCAAAGCCAAAATCATTTGATTTCACAACAACAACAAAAACAACAGCGGCATTTACAAACCAACAACAACAGCGGCATGTACAAAAAAAGTCTAAAATATCATGGTCTTAAATATTTATTTCCTTAACTACATGAAACTTTTATATATAGACATATAATTTTTATAATGTAATTCGAAACAAAACATATTACCAAAACTGAGTAACATATAAAAATTGCTAAAATATGTTTTAATATTTAAGTAAAAGTGGGTGAAAGTTGACAAACATTTTCTCAAAATTTTGTGCTCCAGATCAACACCCCTACCTTACCGTATAACGTATTCTACGTTAAAACATCATCTTCGCAAAATTGGAATACATTAATACATTTATTCTTTCCAAATAATTAGGTTATTAGTGTTTAATTTCATTTACAGGTTATTAGTGTTTAAGAGGTCACTAATTTTGTACGAAATGTAATGTAAAAGTGTGAAATAAGAAGCACAGATATAAATGTTTCTTAGTCTTAAAGTTTTATTAATGGTCCTGGAGAAATCCGCCTCTAAGGCTAAAAACATAATTAGCCAAATCGGTTTTGACCCATGAGGCAAGAAAATGTATTGAGCAGATGTTTCGTTTCTCAGTGTTGGGTGTGTGTTGGCACATAAGAAAGAATGTATTGTTCCATGAATCAAAATATAAACGTCCGGTGTGTTTTCAGCCTAAATATTCCCTATTTATTCAGAAATATACACCTCTCAAAAACACCGCAGTAACTTCTCTAATTGTCCGCCCAATGATACCTATATCATCAGCATACGCGAGCAGCATGTGATTTTTGCTGCTGATGGTTTTATTCATATTTCTCATAATGATTTCCATTAAGATGTGAAAGAGATCGCACGATAGGGTGTCGCCTTGCCTGAGACCTCGCTCAGTTTCAAAAGGTTAGCTAAGATCCTTACCAACTTTCACTGCGGATTTGGTGTTCATCAAGGTCCAGGATGACCGTATAAGTTTTGCATGAATAACAAGCTCAGACATTGCTTCGTAGAGTTTCTCCCGTATCGGGCTATCGCAGGCCGCCTTAAAGTCGGCAAATAGATGATAGGTGCCGATTTGTTTTTCGTGGGTCTTCTCCGGGATTTGGCGTGGCGTGAAAATCTGGTCAGTTGTCGATTTTCCAAGCCTAAAGACACACTGGTATGGTTCAATCAGGTCGGCGATAATTGGTTTTAGTCTTTCGCACATTATACTTGGTAGAACCTTATATGCTATGGATAAAAGGCTTATTCCACGGTAGTTGGCACATAGACTCGGGTCTTAGTACACAGAGGCTCCAATCGCCGGGCATGCATTCACTAACTAAGTTTTGCTAATGAGCTGTTGCATGCACCTTATAAGCTCATCGCCGCCAGCCTTAACAGCTCCGCCGGTAATCCATCGGCTCCTCCGTCTTTGTTGTTCTTAAGCCGGGCAATAGCTGTTTTGACCTCGCCATGGTTAGGAGGGGGCAATCGACGTCTTCGTCCAAATTGTGATCGATTGTCTCATCGTCATTGGATATCTCAGATACCAATAGTGGGGAGAGATGATCTCTCCATATTTCCAACATGGTCTGTACATCTGTGATGAGATTTCCGTCCTTGTCTTCACAGAAGGGGGCCCCTGAACCATGTCCATTAGTTCCGTTTTTGGTAGAATATTCGGGCTTTGTTCTTCCTTCTGTATGTCTCAATTTTCTCACTCACGCGCTTTCTCCACTGTCGTTTCTTACGCCTCCTTACACCTCCTTTCATTCCTCCCTATACCGCTCAGTTGCAGCTCGCGTTGCAATTGACTGAAGCATTGCCATACGTGCAGCGTTGTTTTCATCATTTGCAATGCGACACTATTCATCGTACCATGGTTTATTCCGAAACGGTTTTTCGAAATCAAGTACGGTTGTTGAGGCAGTTTTTATAGAGTCGGAAATGGGCTTCCACTGCGCATCAGGATGATCATCGGGAGGGGGTGGGATCTGTGCCAAAAGTTGCGAGAGCTTCCTTGAGTAGGCTGTGGCTACCTCTGGTAATTGCAGCTTTCCGATGTCCAGGTTCCTCTGCGTCTGATTTCGTACGATTTTCGCTCTACTCAATCTTGTGCGAACCTTTGCTGCTACCAGGTAGTGATCAGAATCGATGTTAGCTCCTCTGATCACTCATACGTCCATTACACTGCATGAGTGCCTTCCATCAATTACCACGTGATCAATTTGGTTCTTCGTTCGTTTATCAGGGGATACCCAAGTACCCTTGTGGATGTCTTTAAGCTGGAATCTTGTACCACTAATACCCCTGTTTTTTGCCGCGGAAAAGTCAATCAGTCTCATACCGTTGTCGGAACTGTCAGCTTGTAGTCTGAAATTGCCAATAGTTGGAATAAACACATTCTCCCTTCCTACTTTGGCATTAAAATCTCTTAGTACAATCTTAATGTCATGGATTATACGTTTCCTCTAGAATATGTCTTTGGCATCATCATCTTTCTCTTCTGTCGGGGCATGCACACAAATTAGGGAAATTTACAAATATTTCGCTTTTATGCGGATTGTGGCTATAAGTTCGCTCACAGGATTGAAACTAGAGACTAGATGTCGCAGTCTTTTGCCAACTACATGGCAACTGTAGTATAAATCGCAGTTTCTTTTTCTTGTGCAGCCATGACCTGTCCATCGCATTTTCTTTCGAGGTCATCTGCCAGTTGGATATTTGCACCGGATCTATATAGAGTTCTTACATTCCAAGTGTATATCCGTAAATCGTGGTCCTTGTAACGTTTGCGGGGGTCGTCAACAAATAGGGGTTGTTTATGTCTTGTTGTTCGTTTATGTATTTTCACTGCCATTCTGAACGGTGGCGTAAGGCAAACCCAGTCCACCGTGTTATTGATTTTACCTACTATCAGGATATTTGATTGCAGCCGCCCATTATGGATCAGATCAATATAACAGCTGTTTATGTCGACGACATTTTGCTGGTCTGCTCCGTTGCCACTCGACTAAATGAAATAAAGCAGCGTATAAGTTTAAAGTTCGAGGTTGTAGACAAGTGCCCAATTGATCAGTTCTTGGGAATGGAAATCACCAGAAATCGAGATGGCATTGGAGTTTCGCAAACGCAGCTTATCCGAAATCTACTCAAGGATTTTGGGATGACAGACTGCAGAACTTGTAAAACCCCTTTGGAACCGCAATGTATTAAGGTGGATCAAAAAGAGTACCACTCTCTTATTGGTTCTTTGACTTACTTTCAGCAGCACCGAAGCAGAGTATATCGCTATGTCAGCAGCATGTAAAGAAGTTGTGTACTTCAGACGATTTCTTGAAGAATTGGGTATTAACGAGCTTGTCAAAAAGAAGCTTGTCAGAAGAAGCTTGTGAACTTGACATATATATCAACCGACCTAATGATCGCTGATATTTTTACAGAAAAATTGAAGAAAACTAAACGCAATGAATTTACTTTAAAGTTAGGGTTAAAACCATTAAACTGAATATTTTTGTAATTATTACTTACATACATATGTACTGGAATTGTGTAAGTTTTCATTAAAATTTGTTTATCAGTTTTGAGAGAAGGATTGTTAGTATTACAGGGTCAAAGTTTTTCTAACGCATTGGCTACATTGAACACCTAAAGCAAAACTGTCATATATTTTATACTCAGTTGTTTTTTAAGTCTCTATAAGAAAGTCGTGCTGTGCACATTTAATTGAATCATCTGTTTCAATTGTTTTATCGCGGTTCGGTTATGTATTAATAACCGCATTAATGAATTAAAAGATGCTGGCGAATTAACTCAAAATTAAACAGGCAGTGCAGTTGCAGAGCTTTTCCGGAACAGGCAAGGTTTTTTTATATTAATATTCAGATATAGTTGCACAATGGCCTGTTAGTACGCAAGATGCAGCAATTTTTCGAATTCATCAACGATTATCATCCAAAGAGTTCGGATCAGGAGTAGTTGTTGCTGACAGCGGGCACGAAAATAATTAGTGCATTATGACCCCAATATTCGAAGTATTTTATTGAGTTTTGTCCTACATCCTTTTATTTAGGTCAACAACTCCATGGAAAATCCGTTCCATGAGTCCCAAATCAGAACCCGCAATTGCGTTGAGAGGTCATACGGCGTATGGAAACGTCGTTTTCCAGTTCTCTCGCTGGGAATACGCATTCAGTTGAAAAAAGTTCAGAGCGTTATAATTGCAACGGCGGTTTTACATAACTGTTGCTGCAAGCAGAACGATAATGACGCCCCATCGTTGCCAGAGAATATTGAGAAAGCTGTAAGATCCGTTCTTTGTGTACCAAACAACCGGGTTGTGGGTTCTGAAGAGTCAGTTGGAAACAACTTCGTTAGAAAATACCTAATTAATAATCACTTCAGACAATTGTAAATATAACTCATATAACAATAACAAAAATGTACATATACATATATTTGCTAAAGCTGTATATTAGTCGGAAATTTGTATATTAGCCTAACGCTTCTTATTTTCCAATCTTTGATTCAAAATTGCGATTTCCAGGGAATGTTTTTCGTCAACCATTGCCAATTCCATCCTTTTTTGTGAGACTCATCCGTCCACTTCGCTTTAACAGCCGGAAAATTTTCCCATTTTGTTGACTTGGACCGCTTTCAAGCGGCATTATCAACCTTCAACTTTATATTTCGTGGCCGTTTTATCTTAGCTGGCCTATAGCTATCCCACAACTCTGTATTTTCTTCCATACGTACTTAAAGATGGAGGACAACATTTGTTTCAAAAATTGTAAATGTGTAAGAGCTTACATGGAACTTCTTCAGTTTCACTCAACCCAACCCAGATTCTGTTAAAATATAAAAATTTATTATTTACAACTGTTTAATATTCATGAGGTTGATATTAAATTACTTTGGGCGCACTTCACATAGTTGAAAACTTTTATGCTTTCCATACCATGCACTTGTCTTTTCTAGCAGCACTTCATATGTGCCACTCATTTGCGACCAGTAAATACCGTGTGTTTTTTGCAATAGCTTTTTAGGTTCTCATATTTTCTGCGCAAGACAATGAAACTTCTGAACACAACATTGCACTTCGCATTAAATTTCTCTTCAACATTCTTCCAAGCGTTCTCTCTTTTTGGAACACTTGTTCAACCTGTTTTTTGTGCGCTCAATTCCTTCTTTATATTCACTTCTTTCTTTCTTTTTACGTCCATGACTTTTTTGTTCTGTTGGTTTTTGTCAATTAAAACGTGTCATAAAACGAATGGTTTTCTTTGTTGTCCCCCTCACGGAAAAGTTTTAAACTAACACTTAATTGAATTCTGGAAAACATAATAATATTTAAATAGCTTTTAAATCTTATTTTACTAAATGAGATCACAAATGATGACTGTGAAACTGGCTCTAAATGTTGCAACTGGCAATTAATAAAAAAGATATCGAATGTAATTTTTAAAATGTTTTATCAAAATTATATAATTTTACACTAATTTTGCACTAATCCCTTTATTTGATAGTGTACTTGCACAAACATAAACAATTTTCCTATATGTTGGAATCTATGAAGTAAAATGATGAAATCTATGAAGTATCTTTAAAACAATAGACAAATTTATAATATTGTAACCCCTGAAACTCTAAATTACTTCGAGGATCTCGCAATACTTAACAATATATCTAACATAAATCTTTGCAAATATATGGATTTATTTATTTATAGGTCAGTTACAATTAAAATTATGGGTTTCCAAACTCGTGTTTTTCTCGTAACAGGATGTAGACGGGAGAAATATTAGAGATGTCATCGGTTTTCTAAAAATCGATTATTTGTAAGAGTTGCCAATTCGCAATATATTACAATATCTAAACATTTGTATGCATTTTTCAGCTTATATCTATTTGAATTCACACGGTTATCGGCATATAAATACATGGTATTTAAGAATTTGAATGAAACCACATAATGTATATCTTAATGTTCGGTTGGTATTACGATTTGGTGCAAAAAGGGTTTACAATTTTCTTTCTAAATATTTTAAAGCAAATTTAAGGTAAACTTTATAATGAATTTATTTTACAGTTTGTGTCAATTGTTTTAATTTTTTGACAATTCAAATTCTATTAATAAAAAAGAAATACCAACTTAAACAATGGTTAGGACAAACAAATATCCTATTGCGTTTCTGCTTCAATCGAAAACTGTAATTTAGATGATCTGCGTTTATTTTGACTTGTTTTACTCAAAAAAGAGATCATATCAATAACTTTGGATGGTTCCTCAATCGTATTACTATATTACATATAGAAACTTTAGTGGCCCCTAACTCCGAAACAATGAATTTCTGGATACTTGGTTATTTACAATTTTTTCTTAAATTAATATGTTTTAGTCCACCCAAAAAGTTTAATAGACCCTTCTATAATTAAAACCAACAAAATTATAAACATGTTTATACTGCATTCGAAATCTAGAGATATCTAGATTTCGTGGCATAAACATCTGATTTTCCATACACAAATCAGCTGTTCGTGTAAATGAAATCTAGACACTCGAGATTTCGGTTGCAGCATAAACGCGGTATAAGATGAAAGAAACACTAAACATTTGGTAAGAATTCACATTTTTTTTTAATATAATTTACCTCAAATAGTTGGGTAAATCTGCAAATATACAAAGCAAATTTCCCTACGGCTTGACAACGTAAAATTGCCTGCGTTAATTGGCAATAATACCCAATTAAGTATACGGTCATATCGTCCCTTAAGGTGGGTACTATGTTTTTTCACGAGGAAAAAATAAGCCCAACCATTTTTTCCTCGTGAAAACACTACTAGTGTTGTGAAGCCGAAAAGAAAGTTGACTACGTGTTTTTGACTGTTTCCAACACATAAATCGACACAATATTTTTTTTTGTTAGACATTTTGACATTTGTTTGTTTACGTGCTCCACCAAGGTTTATACTTGTGTTCCGCCTGTGGTGCTCAGTATATTGCCAACTGTGTTGGTTTGGCCAACTTTCCAGGTAAGCACACTCATAAAGAGTCTACTGTACTTTCGCTGAAACCCCCTTGTTCGCGCAGAAACAATTTATTTTGATTAAATAAAAAAACACGATTTTATTTTAATATAGAAGTTTAATATTTCATGTGCGTATTGTTTTAAGTGTTTTCGACAACTGACTTATAATACTTTCTTATTGTCGCGGGCCACCAAATCCATCAACATATGTATGTACATAAACCGACAGTTAATCCAGATAGAGAATCCAAAAGAAAGAGCAACAACAATACAACGGCTGAGTGACCAAACTGAAGCAAATGACTTCGTCAGCGCTGTTGTTGTTGTTGGTATATTCTTTTGCATCGATAATGTAAACAACAAGCAACAACATACATACATACGGTACCAAACATAATGACCAAAACCAGTATGTATGTTGTTGTTGCGACAAAATTATTAGAAAACAATATTAGGGTGGCCCGAAATTTCAATATTTTACAAATTTAACAAAATCAAAAAATACAAATTAATTTTATGATCGATGTAGGGCGATCTCACCCAACATGCTCCCCCCGTTGAAAGGCTTCTCTTTCAAGGAATCATTTAGGATGGTGAGAGAGCTGGTATTGATGTTGGACAAGGAAGAGCCACATTGTAATTTCAGCAATGTAAAGCGAACTAGTCCAGAGTTGACAGTATATTTAAAGTTCGAGCGAAAGCGAAAGTTACGGTGGGGTACCGTCATCATGTCCAACGACTTGAGGGTGAATGCAGCATATTTACTGATTGCTGGATTTCTACGAACGAGTGTTGTGAAGGTGTACGGCAATTCATTGGTACTGCAAATGCGAAACAATATATCGGCTGGATGAATTGATGGGGGAATATGTCTCCAACAAATACTTCTGCATTGTTCTACCAGGTGTGGGATACGACTTTCGACGAGTTCTTTCAAAGTTGAAGAATATTGTTTGGGCCATTGCAGAAAAATGCTGTAGTTCAAAAAATAGAGCGATGAGATGAATTTCAAGTTGAGCCACCTTCTCCAGAGCAAAACGGTGGTGCAAATTTCACAGCGAATTAATGTCTGTGCTTTATATTGGTATATTGTCGAAGTGGCGAAAAATAATGTTGACTTGTAGGTGCATTTTACGTAAGGTACTATTTGAAAGGCGTAAGCGATGTGACGAAGTTGACCAATAATTACAGGAAAAGTGAGAGCGTGCCGATGTACACCTTTATGTGGAATATGTGACAAAATTTCATTGATGTGCATCCAAACTTTTTTGATTTTGAATACTCGTGTGGGAACCTCGCTAAAGTTATGGTCCTTTCGCAGTAGATCAGAACCACGGGCAAACATCGAGCAACACTTTTCTGTAATGAGACACAAAATACGAAACGACAAAAGACAAGCAGCATCCAAGTCATATGTTATAATATTCAAGTACTGTACCTCAAATTCTTTTTTCCTGGTCCTCCACCAAACGAGTTGATATTTTGTGATGTTTTCATCGACACGAAATTGTCGATACATTTTTGAATCTTCAGATGTGGATTTGAGATAGCGATGATGTGTGATGTAGTTCGAACTACGAAGAGACTGCTTGGAGTGTAAATGAAATTGTAGTGAAGTGTTCCATTCTCGTTGCCTCGTAACATACGACGTTTTCAGTGGCAATTTGAATGGGATTCTATTGCCAATATCAAAACAACTTTTTCCGACGAAGTGTGGTTCGAATTCTTGCCCAGTGGGCGACGTTTCGAGGGCGTTAGAGGTTTCTTCAATATTGAGGGAATTGTTCAAAGTTGAGTCAATTGAGTTGTGTGCAAATTTGGATGTCCCACTGACAATCCAATCGAATATTGTTTTGGTCAGGCAAGGCGTGCCATCTCCCAGTGAGATACGACCATCGAACAACAAATCGAAAAATACTTCAGTACTGCGAAGCATGTCAACAGGTTGTGGTTTGTTATACCACGGATCAGCCAGTTTTGTAATTCGAGGTATTATCCAGTGCGATGTTTTAATGTACTCAACAGGTTGTTGAGCCGAAATCGTCTTCGCCACTGCAAAAAATGAAGACCACTGGAACGAACTAATGCGAGATTTTATTGTGGTGTCGATAAAAAACTTGATGTTGTTTCTGGTTTCACCGATGCCAAAAACTTCTGGCTGGTAAGCGTCACAATAATCGTTGATGAGAACCACGGCTGTTGGAATTATCGCTCTATTGGCAGAGCGGACGACTAACGAAAGGTGATTGCCGTGATTCTCCGATGATGATTGAGAGTGATGTGATGTCGAAGGCCCAAGTTGCTTAGGGCCACTAAAAATGTGCAAGAGTGTATGGTGAGGAGACTGGCAAACTGTACAGCAATATTGCGATGTGCATTCCGAAACTTGATGACTATTGCGAAGGCAGTTTATGCACAGTCCATTACGCTTTACGAAATTAAAGCGTTCAACAAGAACAAGCGATGAAAACGAAGAACAAGCTGATATATTGTGCTCCGATGAGCAACAATACGAACAAAGTGAGGTTGAGGTTGCAAATGTATCAAAAGGGTGACTAAAATTTGAGTTTGAGTATGCCAGACGAGTCGAATTTGAATCACCAACTATCGAAGCGTTGAGAAAACTGTGGTCCATCGAAAAAGGGCCACGATTTTTCTTCAGCAAAACCATTATTTTTGCCCTTGCGGCAATAAAAATCTCCTTCAAATCGCTTCTGGCAGTATCTGTGGGGCAAAGTATTTCAATTTGTCCTTGGATGTGAGACAATTCCTCGAAATATGACTCCAAGATTTGTAGACGGCATTCCAAAATGATTGGATCAAAATTGTCGCCATCTTTTTCCACTTTTGATTGAATATTTGAGATGTTTCTCTTTATAATATTTCTTTCTTGCTTGAGCGACGCCCTTTTAGAGCTAATAGCGGCAGCACCCTCAGTCGCTGCATCTATTTCGAATGTCGACATTTCACTCAAGAGGAACACTCACCAAAAGAACAACAAGAATTTGAAAAACGCGAAAAATTTGATGACGCTTCAAATACCGTAAATATTTCTGTTACGCCAAATTTATTCGCCGAATCCACAAAACGATAATTTGGCCGAAAATAAAGTGGCGCCCAAAAAAAATGTTCGTAGCAGCAGCAGCGATGTATACCTCAATGGCAGCAGCGAGTTCCGGATGAAGATATAATTCCAACGACGAAACGGTGCAAAAAAAAACCCGGAGCTTCAACGGAGGTTCGAACTAATTATATGCTCCGCGAAACACAATCTTTTTTGGGCAAAGAAAAGAACATCTCGGGTACACTTACAGCAACAAGCACCAAATAAAAATATAGGCCAAAAATTCAAGTTCGTAAAGCACTGTTAAGGCACTCAATATGCCGGCATCTTGCATGCACCAGCAACAAAGTTATAGAACCCGTTAAAATTCTTAACGGGCAATAGCACAAAAATTTCGAATATTCGATAGCTTTTAATTAAAACTGTATGTGAAACTGCAAATCCAATATTTCAGAGACACTAGATGAAACAACTTGATCGAGGAAGCAACTAAAGTTGTATACAATTAAATTTATAGATGACGCGATGATGTAGTCAAATTGCAGCAACAAATTGATGAGTAGATCCAACGACGAAAACGAAGAAATTTGCCGATTTAATTGGGTATATTCTATGTACACCGAACAACGAGATTCGACCACAAAAATAAATGTTTCTGCTAAAGAAATCACCGAAATGTGATTTCTCCCACTAATAAAATAAGTACGGCCGTATATAACGCGACGTCCAAAGATTGTCCGTAGCAGCAGCAGCGATGTAGACCCCAATTGCAGCAACGAATTATCGAAGATGATGTGATTCCAACGACGAAACGATGCAAAAAAATCCGTGGCTTCAACTAAGGCTCGAAAAATCTGCTCCACGAAACACTAGTCTTTGAAACACTTTTTTTTTTTTTTAAATTGTTTAAAAAGTTAATCGCTATTATTACAGGCCGTCCTGTCACGGTCGCCAAAATGTTCGCGCAGAAACAATTTATTTTGATTAAATAAAAAAACACGATTTTATTTTAATATAGAAGTTTAATATTTCATGTGCGTATTGTTTTAAGTGTTTTCGACAACTGACTTATAATACTTTCTTATTGTCGCGGGCCACCAAATCCATCAACATATGTATGTACATAAACCGACAGTACCCGAAATTTCAATATTTTACAAATTTAACAAAATCAAAAAATACAAATTAATTTTATGATCGATGTAGGGCGATCTCACCCAACACCCCTTGTACTTCTACAGATTCCCGATCTGGTTGGAATTGCCACCAATGCTGCAGATGTCTACCATTGTTGCAGACGGAAACGAAAGGACGGCAACTGCTGACTTACTCAGCACAAACAACGAGCCCCGATTTAGACAGCTCGGAGGAAGACGTCCCTACTAAAGAAAAAAAATTTAAACAGTGTGAAAATCACACATTGTGTTAATGGCGCAATACCAACGTTGCAGAGGGACTGGCGATGCTTAATCTAGATGTGTGTGAAGTTATCAACAGTATTCCATCCATACAATTTTGTGGAATATGTCTGTGATATGTATGTGGAACGTAACTAATTTTTCAAAACGTTCAACATTCACCATTGTAGCAACAATCTGTTCACAAAATAATTAAATCTTAACACAAAAAATATTTTTAATAAAATGCGATTTGTATTTGATTATTAGTATTTACTAACATAAATGTGACTATTGTGGGCGAACAGTCAGCACTATTTTCTGTGTCCCTCCATCACTTAAGATAAAACAACCACTAAGAACAAAATATATCTGAGTCCATATTTGGCATATGCCCTAATGGATATATTCGAGAGTCCTCCACAAGGCCGTCAAATATGGTCAAAAAAGGATAACGCTAAAGTTTACATTTCTTCTTCCCTCCGATCATTTAGAAGAAAAGATTGGTATAAATGGACTCTATTGGAGTCCCATATACACATCTGATAGGTGGTACTTTTGGCATATTCCAGAGTCCTTATCCACAAGGCCATCAAATATGGTCAAAAAAGGATAACGCTAAAATTTATATTTCTTCTTCCCTCCGATCATTTGGAAGATCGGACTCTGGAAGATATAGATATGTCCCAAGTACCACCTATCAGATGTGTATGTGGGACTCCAATAGAGTCCATTTATACCAATCTTTTCTTCCAAATGATCGGAGGGAAGAAGAAATAGAAATTTTAGCGTTATCCTTTTTTGACCATATTTGACGGCCTTGTGGATAAGGACTCTGGAATATGCCCCAAGTACCACCTATCAGATGTGTATATGGGACTCCAATAGAGCCCATTTATACCAATCTTTTCTTCCAAATGATCAGAGGGAAGAAGAAATAGAAATTTTAGCGTTATCCCTTTTTGAGCATATATGACGGCCTTGTGGAGGACTCTCGAATATATCCATCATGCCACATGCCAAATATTAATACTGGACTCAGATATATTTTGTTGTTAATGGTTGTTTTATCTAAGTGATGGAGGGACACAGAAAATAGTGCTGACTATTGTGGACGAACATTAATTTTTATGGTACAGAACTAGTTCAAAACCGATCATTTAGAACTACTCAATTTGACTCTGACCTAGTACTGTTAAACTGCTGCACCACTAGTTTACAAGCGACACTCGATAGATAATTTCTCCCAATCCTAGGACATCGCAATGTTAATTTGTACTGTAGTTTGTATGGACGAGTACTAGTTCTATGGTTCAAAAATACAAGTTCTGAACTAGTATTTTTTCCAGCTGGGTATGACACAACTTAACGAATACTTTTGTAGAATTTATTCGCCATTATTGTATTTACACATGAAAGGTATTTTTAAGTGCCTGCATTTGCTGCTGATGCTATGGTGATGGTTTTAAGGCAGCTTGTTGCCGATGATGATGGTGGTGATGCATGGAAGGCAGCGATGGCGGCATCTGCTGTTGTGGCTTTATTGTATTATTTGACATCCTTCTGGGATTGAGGCAAAGCCAATAATTGTTGTTGCTACAGCAGTTGTGTTGATTGACCATAGTTTAACGACGATAATGATGCGGATAAGCGATTCCTATTAAAAGGGGCACGTCCCGAAACAATGTTTATGTTTATCCGTTTCGATATCAGCATATAAAACTCCATCGAAATATCATCGATAATCTTAGCAAAACCTTCGCAGATAATTTTCTCTGAAACAAATACAGTTTTTGGAAGATCCAATTTCCAATTATAAGTTGGTATGTTCTTTAAACAGGCGAATGTTATAAATATTACTTATTTTTGTTTGAAACAGTTGCCGCTGTCATTTTTCTTCTAAGAAATCTGCTTGCAAACCAGTGTTGTTAAAAACAACAATTTTTCCTCGTGAAAATAACATAGTACTGTCTGGTGGAAAAATTTAGCTTGAATTTCACGACCATTTTTTTTATATGGATTTTCACCGTGAAAAGTCAGCATAGTACCCACCTTTAACCGCAAAAAAGACTTATGAGGCAAAAACAAAATTGTTCAGGAGAAGGTTTTTTTTTAAATATCTCCGTATTGAGGCATGCTGTTGCCATGAAATTTAGTATGCAACCGTTATTTAGACCGAAATACATAATATGTTAAAAAAAAACTGACAAATCTATAGAATAACGGGAATTTGTGTCGCATACGTCTTTTTCGCCGTCATGCTGGTAAGGTATTAGAATAATAATATGGCTCTTAAGCCCAAAACTTAAAAATAAAAAAGTCTGTTTGCCGTTTCAAAAATCAATTTATTTATGCTTTTTGTAAGTTTTGCGAACGATTAACAAAGTTAACGTGCCAATTACAGGTTTTGATAAAATTCATGAAAAAAATAAGCACGAAATGTTATACAATATTTTAATTTAAGTTGTAGAACAGGTAAAAAATCTTCAAATATTATCTTCTTGGTCTGTTTCAGGTAAAGAGTCTTTAATATTAATATCGGTGTTTAAACCTAAATATTCATTGTGAAATTTTTGTGGTATAGTGTTTCTCTCACAAAGTGTTTTTAAATACTTATATTTTTGAGATGATATCGGTAGTTTTTTTTCGTATAAAGGAAGGGGTCCTTTTGATAATATTGTAGAATTGCGTCTAGAGCGTGTGACTGAGTTTAAGTTAAGATTTTTAAATTCAGAGTTGTCACACCATCCATATTTAAGACAAATAATAGGATTGTTTTTTTTTAAAAAATAATGATCGTAAGTTAGGAAAATGTATTTTAACGGAGTTTGGAAACATTGCTTGAGAAAACGTTTTCCAATCTTTGAAATCTGAATGGTTTACTATTATACATTTATAGTCTTGTGGGTTTGTCCTTGCATTAGATATCATTGTGAACCATTCACTAGGAGCCCAAACAGTTCTATTTCGAATAATCGATTCAATGGTGCTGTGAATCGAGTCAACAGGCATCATAGTATGTCCGGGTAATAAGTAAGTTATTTTAATATCTTTTATGAAGTTTGCATTTTCGAGGAATGTTATTAATGTCGCAATCATTGCTTTATTTCGATTCTGACCGGCACAACTGTCGCAGTAAAGAGTGATGGAGGTGTGCGTTTTTCTTTCATCTACAAGTTTTAAATATAGGGACAAAATGGTGCAAATTTCACTACATCCCCGCTTTCCATCAGTTTCTCCCCATAAAAAACAGTAGCCATTTCTAGTGCCATTTTCATACACACTTTCATTGTAATACGCATATTTTCGCGAATAGAATAATGTGATGTTTTTACTATGGGGTGTATTTAATACTTTTTGGAGATCAAAACTTGCACATAGTTTCAAAGAATTCCCTTTACTTTCTTTCTGCTCCTTCAAGAAACTTTCCTTGCACTTGTCTTTCTCTTCAATGTGTTTCAGGTACTCTTCTGTCTGTATAAAAGTTTTGCGCTCTTCTACGTCCAAGTTTTTATAGTTTTCACATGTGATACATTTATCTGTTTTAGGTAAATGAAAGCCGATGTGATAAGTTTTAAAAATGTGTCGAAAAACTCTTATTGACACGAGCGCAGGTTCCTCATTAATTAATTTTAGATGTTGAGAATAACGTTTATACAACTCCGTTATATTCCTGAAATCGTGAGGCAGATAAAGCTTATTGCTTTTATTCCGACAGTAATGTGAAGGAACTGCTGGCAAGTGCTCAATAAAGGATTTTATGAGCTCAATCTTGGTCTGATCAGTTTTATTATAGGACACGTATCTTTTTTTATTCACACTATAAGTCCGTAAAGAATCTGTATTTTCTCTTGCGACTCTTAACATTTTTTGCGATTTGTTGAGTGTTTTAAGCAAATATTGTTGGCATACCTTGGTACTAATATTATTGTAATTTATGACGTATGTGTAGCTGTTTTTCTTTTTGTTACCCTCTGTTCTATGTCTTTGCACACTCTTTTTCACAATACTTGAAACAATCCAGTCTTTTTGCCTTATTTTATTTCCAAGACCCCAGAAATGTTCATTGATTTTCAGGCGATCAGATTCTGTAAACTTATCGGTGCAAGAGTTTGGACATTTTTTCTCGGCACATGGATTCGGTTGAACACTAGTATTGCGTTTTTTGACATTTTGTATCCTCTTTGGCAATGGTTTTTTCTTCTTGTAGCCCCTCTTACCCACACACGTTTCATCTTCAATCTCTTTCGGTGATTCAGGCCAAGAAGAATACAATTCATCAGGAGATTGGTCACTATCACTGTAAGGAACGAACGGGTTTGCGGCCGAATACTGAAAAAATAAATGCCATCACACCAATAGGGCAATTAGGCTTTTAGATGTAAATTCTAACAAAACTTACAATTTCGCTTGGTTTCCACAACGCCATAAGTAATAACTTAAGAAAAAATTTCAATTTTCATTAATAATTCAATGAATTTCATAAAAAGAAAAAAGACTCAAACGCCAATCTGCTGTCACCAAAAATGTAAATAAAAACTAAAAGTGTAGTTAAGTCTTTATTGTTTTTGCTGTAAATTCATAACGGAACTACTTAGAGATAAGACATTTTCAGAGATGGTCCGAATCATCAGTAATTATCGATTTTCATCAAAAAACGAAAATCGGGATTTGTGGCTCATAAGTCTTTTTTGCGGTTAAGGGACGATATGTTACAATGCAATGCGTTGGCTGATATCAACCCATGTATTTGGAAAATTTTACATAAGGTTTTTTCTGTGTATATTCAGAAGTACATGCTTACCCATCTCTATTACGTCCTGTACACAGTGCAGCAATTCGTTGACATATATGAACGTAGAGAGAATCTGGCAACGTTATAATGTTGGAATTTCTCAGATACACTCACACCTACAAAGGCGTGAAGCGAGAAAGAATATTTTATTAGTTAATCTGCACTTTTTACTGCTGTTGAATCTCAATCAAATATTTAATGAAAAGTTGTGCAAATCATTAATAAAAATGCTAAAACTGGGCAAACAGTAAAGAAAACCATCAAAAACAATTGAAGTTACATTGAAATATTCTGAAGTAAACAAACGGAGGAGGCTGAAAAATGATGCAGAAAGGTATGTGTTCACATTTTTCTACGCCACAAGTCAGCAGTGGAAGAAGCAGCAGAGCAAGAGTCAAGCAGATTGTGTAAATGTTGTGTGTTTTGTATGTATGACAAGAACCCCAGTGAGAGCAAACGAACGTACGGAACGAATGATTCCAAATGTATTAAACTGAACCGTGTTGAGTGACTGGGGTGCAAGTGTGTGTGTGGTGTACTACAATGAATGTATCTACTACGAACGACAATTGATTCATCACAAGATATTTAAAAGAAAATAATAGCAACAAATTCATCCGTACAAACGGATACAATTATTATCTGTACAATCGCTAGATCGGTCAATGGATTGAGGAAATATTGCAAAGCCAGTTCCAAGATTTAAAGCGAAAGAGAGTGTGAGTGATTGTGTTTATCTAACCCAGAATAAAGGGGTTATGGCCAATAATAGCTGTCATAATTCAGCAGCAACATCATCTGTCCAGATAACAAGAATAGAAGAGAGCAGCTCGTGACATTTAAAATTGCATACATATTTACAGTAGTATCTTATCCCATTACATATTGCCGATTTGAAGGATGTGATACAGTCAAATGTTTCCCGAAATTTACATTTTTGTTTTTATGCTTTGATTTGCGTGCAATTTTTTGTACTTTAACGCCAAAATACAAAGGGCCCTTCCATAATAGGTTACACTTTCTAACGTGAATTTTATGTAGACGAATGTGTCACTGTTTTATTCCTTTTATGCCGTCATTGCAGATAGCGTCATCAGCACTCCATCCACACCGAATTCTTCCCTGTCGTCGCAGTCAAATCTGTATGGTACCCCCAACACGCCATCACCAGCCACGCCCACTCAGCAAACGAGTACGCCCTTGGTAGGTGGCGGCAGTAACAGCAGCGCGGCAATACCCTACAACCAAAGTGGCACAACGGGATCATCGGGTCATAAGAACAGTCTCAAAGGCACTAAATTAGCTAGAAGGGCCAGGTCATTTAAGGACGATTTATTCGAGAAGATTTCCTTGATGCGGACGCCTACAAACACATTGGGGAGGTAAGAGTATCTAAAGTAGTCACAAATCTATTTTAATAGTTCAACTTTTTATTCTTCACAGATCTCATTCTCCTCAGAGTCCCAGGCATAAACATAAACCGCCACCGACCGCGGAAGAGGTAGCCAAGTCGTCGCAATCGTTGGATATCCATGTCAAGGATATAACTAATGCTTTGAAGCATTTCAAAGATGTTATACTCAAGAAAAAATTGGAGGTATTACCGGGAAACGGTACGGTCATATTAGAAACTACGGCCAGCATGTTTTCAGGTACAAAATATACATTCTACATGCCCATACGGCAAGGGATAAATGACTAATATTCACAAATATGCATGTACCTATATATGTCATTTCAGTAATACAAGCGTATATGCTTAATGAAAACAACACCGTTCTGTTGACGGCTACACAGCAAGTCTACCAATCGCTGGGAAAACTGATCAAGCTTTGTGATGAGGTTATGTTAAGCGAAGATTCCGAGGAATGTGCATCACTAAGTGATGATAACGTCCGTGAAATTGTAGACTTGCTTGAGGAAGCAGTTAGGGTATGTTTAGAAAGTATATTTATATGCATCTTATTGAAACTAAAGACCAATTTACTTTTACATGTTTGTAGAATCTTGCCACATTGGCGCAGCAAAAACTGAAAGAGAGAGAAGAACTGGCTTTTCAATACGATTGCACGACAGCGGCAGAACTTCAAACGCCATCAGCTGCATCCAACAACTCACATAATTTGTTAATGCGTCCATCAGTGGAAGTTGCTGGACAACGTACATCCCTGCCGGATATAACATTAACACCAAAGTAAGTGTTTTATCGGATCAGAAATAATTCTATTCCACATTGTCCTTTCTCTTTTTGTTTCCTAAAACATACCAAAAATTCCACATTTTCTTACTTAAAAGTTACATTAGGTACGTTCTATTTGGCAGGTATCTACATATTTTCATAAATTAATTTCAAGTTTTATTAAAATGTTTGATATTTCTGCGCTGAAATAATCTTTTTTAATACTTAAAAACGTTGCGTTGTTACAAAAACGTGTCATTCTTTTTTCTTGCTAAATACATTTAATTGTTTATGGAATAGCAGTTGCTTTTTTCAATACTCGATCAATGAACAAATAATTTATGTATATCATTTATTTCGAGCCAAAAACTACCAAACTATTACTCTGCTATCAAACTATGGGAAGATGGGAATACCAAAAACTGTATAACTCAAATCTAACCCAGTGTCATAACTTTCAAGGAAATTTGCGAAATTTTGTCATTTATCTCTAAACGGGAAAATTTGTTGCAGAGAGTTACCACATATCTCTGATTTACCTTGCAAATATTTCATTAATAATTCATCTTTGCACTCCATTCTATTTTTAACGCATGGGGTAATACTTTTGTTTACTAAAATAATCGAAATGTCAAAATTCCGGTCACAAACCATTATCAATCAAACAATTATTTTCGTACGAAATAAATTCGGCGTAAAAACCCTGGGCCCTAACTATGTAACTCGATTCGAAAGAAAAATTTGACGGAACCGAATTTTTGGTACCATGGATCTCGAATCCGAATGAGCGATATCCATAAGTCGGATTCTAGTTTCGATTTACGGAAAGATTGAACCATGTATCTCGATATTCGAACAGAAATGAACTCAATTTTTGAGATTCTTATTCGGTTGCTCTTGAGATAGCGGAAAGATATAAAATATTTGATTTTTATAAAAAATAGACAAATTTTATATTATTAATTAAGGAATTTTTATGCACAATAAGAAAAAGAATTATTTTTTTGTAGCAAAAACTTATTTTAATAGCTAAATGTCTTTTAAAAAAATTTGATTATTCAATGTTATATGTTATTTTTCAACTTATTGCCGTGCCCATGACCAAAGTATCGATATGCTCTAAGGTATTCGTGCACTAAATAAGACGACAAAAAATCTCCTATTACTAAACCATAGTATTAGTGTCTTTGTGCCACTGCCTCTTCCTTCGTTTATTAGAGCCTTCTTGAGATAGTCTGCATATACTTATAACGACAGTAATGCTTTTCACTCACTAAATGAATTTTGAATGTGGTTATGTCGTTGACTGCTGCCGAAGTCGCATTATTTTGTAAATGTTCAATGTATATGAATAGGGTGCAAAAAGGCATAGTCCAGTATGGAACTAGGGACGGGCGAAATGGTTAAAACTAGTGAATAATAAGAAATTGTAATTTTTTTCCTTACCCTTCCAATGAAATAGTTAACCCCAGGACCCCTAATTTACTTTATCTAGGATATTTCTAAAACTTTTACATAGTAGGGGCCCTGTACTTGAACGTGAGTGAAATTTTCGGCTCATGAAATTTTGGGTTTTTTTATACAAGTACTTCTTATGACAACGATAATTTCACAAAAACTGAATTCTGGGCTTTTCTGTGCCCATTGTGCAGGAAACAACAAAACCACTGAATGTAAATCCACTTCTCAGGAGTGTGCAAATTGCAACGGAAATCACAATTACATGACACCTGACTGCCCAAACCGAAGAAAGTTCGCAGAAATGATGCATAGATTTCAAGCAAAGAAATTTAACAAACCAACATTATGCTAGGAATGAAAATTGTAATCAACATTTTCCAAATTTTTTAAAATACGGTGGCTCGCTCGACATATAAATTGATAATACAATCATTCCAATACAAAATCTACGTAATCTTTTCTTTGAAGAAGTGAAATTAAGACCAACTGTTTATCAAACCAGTGCATAAGTTTCAGTTGGGTGGACCAACTTAATCATACCCTCACCCTAAGTCATCCATCGCGTAAGAGTTCTGTTAAAAAACGTCCATACTCAAAAGTGGCCATATTCAATAACAGATTGACATTGCACTAAATATTATTGAATACACAAATTAGTTACGATCCTAAGTGTTTTTGGGGAATTTTTTTGACTACCAACCAATTTCCCTCCCAATATTTATATGCGAGGTAGAAATATTGGTATCGCAAGTTGTTTTGCAAAATTCGAGTCGGTACGAAACTGGGCGTGGCACAATAGTCAGTTATTACTTACACAGTAGCTTTTACCAAAATATTACATAGTACCGAATTGTATTAAGATGGGTGTAGTTTACGAGAGTTATCGTGTCGATGAACAGGTCATCCGCCCAACTTTTATATGGGAGGTACCAGAATGGGTGTGGCAAAACAGCTAATTTTCTATATTTGACTAAATATTGACTAGTATAAACTTTCATAAAGATTGGTTCGGTTTTGCGCGACTTCTCGTGCCGAACAAGCAGACGGACAAACAACATTTGTATGGGAGGTACCAAAATGGGCGTGGCAAAATCGCCCTCGTTTTAGTCGATGATTGGCGTTTGATAACGTGAAGCCTTATACCTAATTTCATTAAAGTCGGAAGTGTTTCACACGATTTATCGAATTGAAAACCCGGACGAACACCCTGTTTTGTATGGGAGGTACCAGAAGGGGCGCCCATTTTCAATCCCAAACTCAGTATTGACAAATAATAGTCACTGAATTTCTTCCAAAGATACTAAGAGCCTTAAATGGCTCCTTCGATGCGTTACATTTTTTTCCGTATTAAATGATGTATAATAAATAAATAAATGGTTTCCCATTACATCCCATGAAGGGACAGGGGAGAACTTCTCACAATCACTGAGCTGTGTGCTTTCCAGTTTTCACTCACTGATTGGGACCTACAGTTTTACACAGATTCCGAACGGTATTTTGAGAAGCTTTTTCATGGCTATATACTCGATAGTGTCACCGTCACTATGCGAGGTGACCGCCGCCGAAAGAAATTTTAAGGTGGTCAGAACAGGGATCGAACCCAGTATCTCATGTACAAGAGGCGCACACACTGTCCATTGTACCACCGACGGCCACATTAAATGATATATACCCCCATTATATGGGTGAGGGTATAAAAACCTAAAAATATATTAACTTACAGTGACCTATCCCATGAAGGGATAGGGGAGAGCTTCTCAAAGCCAGTGAGCTGTGCGGGTTATAGTTTTATTCCCACTGTAAAACTAAATAAATACTCGATAGTGTCGCCGTCACTTAGCGAGGTAACCCCCTTCGAAAGAAATGTAAGGTAGTCTGAGCGGGGATCGAACCCACACTACCATTACACCACCTACGGCCATTAATTGTATGTACGTTATTCAAAAATAAAAGCTAAGTGTGGCATCAACCTTGGAGTTCGACTTAGATGAGTCAATGTATTTAACTGAATTCTATTGAAATATAATTGATTTTCCAAAATTCAGCTAGTTCTTCAGATGTACAACTTGGTTTAAAATGTTCCCCATTATATATAATGGGGTTTTCAATAAGAGCGCTACAAAAGTTTTTTTAAATAAAACAAAACCGGTTTTAGATACCAATGAAATTCTTTATTCCTGTGAAAGTACGTTCGATGCCATTATGTATGGAACTCGATTTCTTTTGCATGGCCACCACGGGCACGCTTGCAGAAGTCCAGACGCTGAATCCAATTTTCGACGGTTTTCAAGCATAAATTGGAAGATACTGCTACAATTTCACTTTCGATATTCGTACGAAGTTCATGAATCGTCGCTGGCTTGTTGGCATAGACCATAGACTTGACGTAGCCCCACAGGAAATAATATAACGGCGTCAAATCGCACGACCGAGGCGGCCAATCGACGGGGCATTTCGTGAGATAATACGTTCACCAAACTTGGTTTCCAATAAATTGATTGTGACATTCGCTGTGTGGCGCCGTCCTGTTGGAACCACATGTCCTCCAAGTCCATATTATCCAATTGGGGCCAAAAATATTCGGTTATCATTGAACGGTAGCGATTCGCATTCACAGTAATGTGCCGGTCTTGATCATCACGGAAGAAGTACGGTCCAATGACGCCGCCGGCCCATAAACCGCACCAAACCGTATTTTTTTCGGGATGCAATGATGACTCATGGATTACGTGTGGACTGCTGTCTGACCAATAACGTATATTTTGGTTACTGACGAAGCCATTCAGCCAGAAATGAGCCTCATCGCTGAAGATGTTTGAGGCCACTGAGGTAGTAAATTTTAATAATTTCGATTCGTTGTAGGCTCGTATATCTTTCCATGATGAAATGGCAAACCTTACTGAAGGGAAATGTCAAAAGAGCGGGAAAAAATATGGCGTCGTTTGCTGTCCCTATCGATTTACTTTTGTAGCGTCTCTGTTGAAAAACCCTTTATTTTTAAATTGCGCATATCAAACAGCTGTGGTCGAATATGGAGAAGCGTTAATTTTCCATGCATGCAAAATTTTCGTAGTTCTATCGGACGCTTTTAGATACATGGGAGTACAATCCCAATGTGTTTTATTGCAGTAGGAATACCGGCTACAATGCGATTTTTCTAACTTTTCAGATTCTATTTTCAACATTCAATGCACATACTAGCATCCAATCTAAAAGAAGAATCATCATAATTTCATGTATATGGCACTAAAGGATATTTAACACTTCCAAAATGTAACATTTTCAATTTACAATACATTTTGTGTGAAAATCGCAGTCACAGTTTTTATTTTTTAAACTACTTACACAAGAAATACAAGGTTTTGACTTACCACACCAAAATTATTGTTGTTTCAAATAACCCTGTTGACGATTGTGAAAATAGCAGTCTTTGTAGCATCCTTCAAATCTCCAGACAAAACATGAAATGTTTGACACAAAATCCTCAAATTGGGGATAAATCCCTTAAACTGGAATGTCTGGAATCTGGAATCCCTTAAACTGATAATGTTTTAGGTTAAATAGATTGAGCAATTTTTGGATTAACAATATCCTTAAAAAACTTATGTTCCATGAATTGATAGGGGAGAGCTTTTCATAATCCGCGACGTGTACGCTTTACACTGATTCAAAGCGTTTCTTTTAGAAGCTTTTTCATAGTTTATTCGAGAGTATTGACATCGCTAAAAGATATGACTGATTACGAATGAAATTAAAGTTGGTATGAGCGGGGTTTGAACCCCATTGAATGTACATGAATTGAACTAAATGTAAGAGAGATTTCAACTGCAGGCACGTCTACTGGGGATGTCAAAGAAACAATTCATGGGGAAATATAAAAATAATGGATTCCCGTTACATCCCATGTAGGGAATAGGGAGAGCTATCTCATGCTTCATGATATATTACAGCTTGGCGAACTGCAGATACTTTTCTCCCATGACATTAGTTTTTCAACATTTGACTACGTTTTGACAAACTGTTAACAACACATATCTGTTCCTAAAGTAATTAATGTTTTGAGCTCTGATCATCTTTCCATCCGACTCTAGCAATTTGAAAATCCACGACTTCACTCCGACTCCAGCATTTCGAAAATACGCGACTCCAATATTAGTATCATTTTCCCTAACATCGAAATAATATGAAATGTATATAATATGCATTGTTGGCAGCACAACTGTAAACTATTTATTTTGTTTTACAAGGATAATTTTTTAAATTAAAAACAGTTGATCCTCTATTTTCGGAACCGGTGTAAAACTAGAAAGCCCACACCTCACTGATTGTGAGAAACTCTCCCCAATCCCTTCGTGGGATGTTATGGGACACCATTATTTTTATTTAATAGTTATCGGGCTTTTGTTTTAGAAACACTCAATGTGAAAATGTAAAAAAAAACACAAATATATTAAAATTTATATAAAAAAGGAGAAAGATATAATAGTGGAAGTTCATTAATTGGTATTAAAAAGATTATGATTGTGTATGAAAGTTGTATTACTGCCCCAGCAAACAAAACAATATCGGAAGTTTGCCCCGCCGGGAGAAACTGTTACCCGAAAGCGATGCTTCCAATCAATACGAAAGCAATACTTCGAGTAGATAATATCGCAGTATTCCCAGATAATTTTTTGATTTTTTCCCCTTAGGGTAGATACAAAAAGGCTTCACAGATTGTTGTCCACGAGCACAACAACGGATACTGCCGGTTTTTTGATTTTTTTCCCCTAGGGTAGATCCAAAAAGGCTTCGGAAATTAAAAACTAGCAATCCCGGCAAACTTCGTCCTGAATTTTAGTAGGGGGGAAAAACAAGATAAAAATGTAATGTTTGGCACATTGTTAATACTATCCTTACTACTTCAACCTTTCCGGAAGATTGGAAAATGGCCAAAGTCGTTCCAAGAAAAAAGAAGGGTAATTCAGATTCTATGGATAATTATAGACCTATTTCTATAATGCCCATACTGTCGAAGATGGTGGAATATATTATGAAAATACAGATTGTCAGCCATTTGGATGGTAACTCGCTCTTAAATGATTGTCAGTTGGGATTTAGGTGCAACCGGAGTACTACTTCATTGTTAATTGGTCTTACTGACTAGGTAAGACAAAGAGTTGGCGATGGAGGCTGCTGTGTGCTGCTATCACTTGACCTTGAAAAGGCATTTGATAAAATTGACCATGCTATTCTTGTGGAAAAGCTACACTATTTGTACGGATTTTCTGCCACTGCGTGTAAGTTGATGTATTCCTATTTGTTTGGTAGAAAGCAATATGTTTCATGCGATGGTGTTATGTCTAGTGTTTGTACAGTGAGCAGTGGTGTTCCCCAGGGTTCTGTATTGGGACCACTGCTTTTTATTATGTATGTAAATGATTTGTTTGAACGTATTTTGAGCAATAACTGTCTTCCTTTTGCCTTTGCAGATGACTTACAGATAGTTTTCAAATGTGATTTTGTGTTTTTAGATGTTCTACAGAGTACTATTAATTTCACAATAGATGTTTTGTCTGAGTGGGTGATTGATAATAGGCTTTTGATTAACCCTCAGAAATCAAAATTTATGTTTTTTGGTAATTTGCAGCGCGATGCTGTATCTGTCTCTATATATGGTCGATCTGTTTAAGTTGTGGATAGTTTTGATTGTCTTGGTGTCATTCTTGATAGCAAACTTAAGTTTGAATTGCATGTCAATTCATTAACATCAAAAGTTAATTTTATTTTAAGGAAGTTGTACAATCTTGATCTATCCCATAGAATAACACATACCATAGAAGGTTTTACTCGCTCAATAAATTAAACGTCATAGGTACGATGGAAAGTAAACATTGGATGGTAGAAATATGGGTTCAATAATACCAGATAGTGGCAATAGTATACAGCGATCAACATAGGAACAACAACCGAATTTCGTGTTTTTGTGGCAAACTAGTTGTGTTAAATACAATACAAATGTATACCAACGATAAAAGTCAATAAAAAAGTGCAAAATATATTTAAATTTTTCAGTTCTACACCAAAACGACAGGAAAAAATTAAGTGAACATATTTTGTAACTCCACCTGGTGTAAGATAATTTTAAATTTAATTGCTCTCATTTCCACAAACCTACGATGAGAGTGTGAAATGAAACGTCAGATGAGAGAATAAGTTTATCTAGGTATGTATTAGTCTATGATCTATCCCTTCCAAGGTTTGTTAAAATAAATTTGGTGCATGCTTTAATAATGCCGGTTTTCTTATATGGAATGGAGGTATACTCAGGAGCTTTGGGTTACGTATTGAGGAAGCTCCGCTTAGTTTTTAATAGAGTAATGAGATATATATATTCTGTTGGTTGGCACACTCAGGACATTTGATTGTTCTTTCCATACATTTAAAAGAAGACTTTACCAGTACATGATGTTAAATGCATGAAGAATTGCATATATTAGTAAAGTCTTCTTTTAATAATATAATTCAAAATACATAATTGATTATGGAATCCAAAACAGCAAATGACAACGGCAATAATCTGGTAATGGTGTCGGCCCATGCGAAATGTTGTGCTGAGTTGTCGCCGAATTATGAAGTACAGATAGATTTAGTCCTCTACAAGCATTTCTCACTACCGCTGACTTTCCTAAGTCTAAGTAATTATTGTTAAAGTCTATCATGATAGTGGGTTTGGGTACCCAACGCCAATATCAGATATGCACTTCTTTTGTATTGATATCAACACTAGGTTAATATACAGTTCCCACTAATACGTCAACTACTTTTGCAATAAATTCACAAAATATGTATTAAGCCACATCATAGCATCCGCTGCTTATTATAATGATATGTTTGATGTTCTATGGTATACAAAGCTCTACACCTTCAGCTCTTTCCTCTGTTCTATCAGATTGGTGGTAGATTTAATTACTTGGTTTATAGGATATGTAAGTTTTTGTAAGTTTTTTACCACGTCTTGCTAATTCCGGCAAACATCCAATAAATTTCTGATTTCATTAGTCCTTGTTGATTTAACTTATGTTTATGACAGTTAGGTGAATAATTTTAAGATTGTTTAGTAACGCATGAAAATCGATGTGAACTAGTAGCACTACCTTATTCTAACCTCAATTTATATTTTTATTTTGTGTGCCATATGGGATATGATTAACTATTATCACTGCACAAGATATTACAGCATCATTAGCGATTTTATTTTTATTTTTTAAACTATCATTTACATCGTTTATTATTCAATTTCAGTTATTATTCAATTTATGTCAGTTGCAATTACATACATACAGTGTTGGAAAAAATAATAGGGACACCGATGTTTTTCTAATATTTTTTTTTATTTTTTCTATAATATTTAAATATTTAAATTAATTAAATTAAAAGCGTTAAGTACTTCATATACGCTAACAAAAAATATCAAACTCCAATATGATTTTCAAATAAATAATTAAAAAATTGAATTTTTTGTAATATGGCCTTGGAAAAAATAATAGGGACAAGAATCAAAACGTTGCTATTTCTATAGAATACTATTTTAGTTTTAAATTATTAAAGTAAAATATTAATATTTAGTGGTAGATCCTTTTGCATTAATCACTGCTTGGCATCTGCGGGGCATAGATTCTACAAGATGTAGGCACGTTTACATCGGTATGGAGTACCAAGCGTTCTTAACTTTTTCCCACAATTCCTTTAAAATTGTGGATTTCTGGAGTCCAATATTGCTTTTTAAGACGCCCCAGAGGTGTTCAATGGGGTTAAGGTCCGGAGATTGTGAGGGCCATTCCAAAATTGTTACGCTTTTCTCTTGGAGCCAGGTTTTAACCAGTCTGGAAGAGTGCTTTGGGTCGTTATCATGCATGAACTGCCAACTAAGTGGCATTTCTTCCTCGGCAAACGGAAGCATTTCATTATTCAGAATGCCAACATAATCGACACCACACATCTTATTCTTAATCCAAAAAATAGGACCCACTCCGGATGCAGAAAAACAGCCCCATACCATCATTGACCCGCCACCATGTTTCACAATCTTTTTGGTGTACTTGGGATCATATTCTTTGTTCTTCGGTCGACGGACGTAAGTCTTCCCGTCAGAACCAAACAAATTAATTTTTGTTTCGTCTGACCAAAGTAAATTTTTCCAGTTTGAACGGTGTTGGTGTTGCTTGGCGAAAATTAATCTCTTTTGTATATTTTTTTTGCTCAACAACGGTACTTTCCTTGGGCTTCTTCCCATTAATCCTGCGTCCATAAGCCTGTTTCTTACTGTCCGACTGGTAACTGGTGCATTTAAACTCAGTTGTAGTTCCTTGGAAGACATAAAAGGGTAGTTTCTTGATAGGCGCACTAAATGTTGATCGAAACGGGATGATGTTTTCCGCTTTCTTCCTCAGGTTTTCATAGTGCGTTTTGAATGGATAGCATTAAAAACTTTGTTCCTCGAAAAGTTCATGATACTTGCTATTTCTCTAATAGATTTTCCCGCATTGTTTAATTTTTTAATCACTTTTTTCTCCTCTTCGGTTATATGAACTCCGCGACCCATTTTTAAACACTAATTTGTCAATTTACAAAGCACATGTTGCAACAAAGCAAGCAAACGATTATTAACCGTTATTTTTTCTCTCCTCTCAGAGATTGAGCTAAAACTAAAATAGTATTCTATAGAAATAGCAACGTTTTGATTCTTGTCCCTATTATTTTTTCCAAGGCCATATTACAAAAAATTCAATTTTTTAATTACTTATTTGAAAATCATATTGGAGTTTGATATTTTTTGTTAGCGTATATGAAGTACTTAACGGTTTTAATTTAATTAATTTAAATATTTAAATATTATAGAAAAAATAAAAAAAATATTAGACAAACATCGGTGTCCCTATTATTTTTTCCAACACTGTATGTATAAGCTGTTGTCTATAGTTTTGTTTCCGCACGTACTATTTTGCTGTTTTTGCTATTTTTCTATTTTGAATGAAATTTGTTTGACGCAAATATAATTCAAAATTGTTATAATGGTGAATACGGTAGAAGTGGTACGTTTTGAAACAAATATTATATTAATCTAGTTGGAACTATATTGAAGTTTTAAATTCGAGAGCATAATTCCTTTAATCTTACATGTAATCGTTAATAGTTTTTGAATTTTTAAATTCTTTAATCAGTATGCCATTTGAAATTAAATATAAGCTATTGTATGAAACTAGTATAGGCTTTAATGTGAAGATTTAATTTTAGGTATTATATTTTTTGATAGTTTTTATATGCTTGAAGATATGTTTAGTAGAAATTTGTAACCACATATGGCCTTATGGGCTCGGTTATTGAAATAATTAAATAAATAAATAAATAAAAACCTCTAGCATTCAGTGAAAACGCTGCATTCTACTGGTGAAAGAATTTTTAAAATCGGATGAGTAGTTTAGAAGTTACAAACTCGCAAACACTTCCTCTTTATAATATTAGTATAGATGAAACTACGTTGGCGCTGCTTAAGATCCTTAAAAACAACGTTTTTCCACTTGAACTATATGGATTCAGAATAGGTCACAACACATCTCAGCTTATCTCATTAGGTTGCCCGCAAGGATCAGGCTAATCACATATTTACAGCAGATGTACACAACGTTCCCAATTGTAAGAAATCAGTCTTCGCAGTAACAGATATTCTGACAATGTTACGGAAAGCCTTCAGTATGCTTTAACGGAAATGTACCAATTCCTACACTTTGCCACATAACGGAACGATCATTCAGTGTGAGAGTTGCACGTCTGTTTAATAATCTGCCAAACGAATTAAAACATTTAAATGTTACCTATGCCGTATATCGAAGCCGACTTCTTCGACATATTTTAAAATTTAATTAATATATTTATTTTATTTTTTGTTGCACTTGATTCGACCGACGTTTATTTGATTTCAACTTTGAATTATTTATTAAAATCATAATTTAAATTATTATTAATAACGTTTAACATCAGATGTAAAATATGAAAAAAACACCTTAATATCATGTTGAGTAGTTTGTAAAATTATTGAGTAGACCATAAGCGCATTATTATATTTATGCATATTGTAATTTTTTTTCATTGGCCAATAGGCTTTAAATTACAAGTAAAACACGGGTTTTACTTTACAAGGAAACAGAAGGATTGTTTTTTACCACTTCGATTTATGAACCACGACATACCTTGGGAAAACAACATAAAATACTTAGGAGTTATATTGGATCTTAAATTACAGTTCAGGGGCCATATGTTGGACAACATAAACAAAGCAGCGAAAATGAATATTTTTTACAAAAAAAAAAACTTATTTTTAAGGCGATTTTCAGCCAGTAATGTTTTACTGTGCCTCAGTTTGGGCATCTTCGGCGAATTGTCAGTTTGCTCAAAATACTCCTCTCAAATTGATATTCAATTTACCTTGGCATTACTCCACCCGGTGTTTTCACACTCTTGCTTAAATTAATCCCGTTCATGATATTATTAACAAAATTACTTCGAACTTTGCTATTCGGCGGAATCGGAATATTTTTGCATAAACAATTTTGTATAAATTTTAAGTAAGTTCCTTAGTTTAAGTTGTTTTTGTTACATTTGCTTTAAATAGATTTTTGTAAAATTTTCAATACAGGAAAATCTAAACTACATTGTTTTTATGATTAAAACAGAAGAGGAGATCTCATTCCTTATATGTTATTATACTGCTAACCCTTATTATATTATTGTAGATAAACTGAATTCAATTGAATATATATGATTGTTTTTCTTGCAGAGAAAGAGATACCCTTGAAAAAACAACATCCAATCCAATGCGTGTTTCTTACAGTACTGAAAGTATTTTAAGAGATTCCAGTCCCCCACCAAAACCACCAATGCCTAATAGGTAAAACATTCTCCCAAATGGTTTGCATTTGTATTTTAATTTATTTTTTGTTTCATTAACTCGTTTCCGCACTATGTCCAGATCACACAATCCTCCACCTTTACCGCCAAAGAGAAACAGTCAACCCAATCAATCAAATTCAATATTTGATACCAGCATTAATTCCGAAGTAGAATACCCATTAGGTGTAGACCAGTAAGTATTGTTTTACACTAAACTTTAATAGAAATCTAACAAGGAAAATCAACGATATTGTTATTTTTTTATTAATGTTCTTGAAACTGTTTATTTGTGGGATTCCTCCTGCAAGGGCCTCGTTGCCCCACTATATTTACTATCTATAATTTTTGTGCATTGTTATATTTGTAGCCTAACGGTACGCTCTTGTTCACCGGATGAGAATTCTAGTCAATGTTCTTTAGATCATTCCCGTGAAGAGGACGAATACCATGAATTAAACTTGGCCTATAGTAAGTAGATACATTAAAATTTATTTGTTTGCACATGATAATATGAAATCTTTTCCTAAAAGCGAGATTATTATGTAAATTTAGTTTGACCTCATTTCAAAAATTAAAAAATGTTCCAATTTGAAAATGTTTATTAAAAATTTAAAAAAAAAATTTAGAAAACAATACAGAAGGTGTTGGCCATGCCGTTGTTCGCGCCAACAAGCCACAGGAACCAACAAACGAATACAATATAACGAAAGGCATCAAATGTGGATCTTCAACCTGTACCATGGCAACAAGTGAAATCGACGACGAGATAGCTAAAACGGAATTGCGCAAAGTGAACAATCATCGACATTCAAATGAATCGGGTACTTTAGTTTTGTTACACATTGTTGTTGTTTTAGAAAAAAAAATGCTGTCTGCCATTGTTAACGTTGGTGCTGCATAATTTGTTTTAAACGATACTTCCCATTGACCTTTTGTATTGCATGTTGTCTTCTTGTCTCGTTCGTTGCGTAGATTTTTGCATAATAACCAATTCTAACTAGGCAATGTTTATCCGTTTATTTCTTCCGAAGGTTTTCATTCTAATTGTTCCATACGTACATCAACACAAAGTTATTCGAAACATTCGTCAGATGTTAGTTTTCAATCATCTACCAAATCGAGCAATTCCTCCTCGGAATTGACATACATGTGCAGTAATAACAGCATAAATGAAGAATATTACCAGCAGCAATCACACACGAGTAGTACAAAGAAAAGCTCATCCGTTTGTATATCTAGCACGGGCAGTATATCTGATACATCTGGGGCATTACGTATTTGTAATGATGAAGATCGTCGCATTTCTTCGCCGGATCAATTTGAAGCTGAAAAGAAGTTATTGGAACAATTTCAAGCAATGTCTGCTACCAGCAGCTCAAGTGCTGTGTTAAAACAAAGCAATAGTTTAGATATAACGTCAACAGATGATATACTAGCAACGTTGTCTAATGACCTACCACCAGCATTACCACCAAAAATATCACGTCTTAATAAAGATCGTCAATTACCTTCATACGACTCGGATACCTTAGACAAGTAAGTATACCCTGAAACTTTCTCTAACAACGTCGTTATTTAAAAATTGTTGCAAATTTGCTGCAGCTGTACTGAAATACCTGAATTACGCCGTCAAGTTCGAACTTTTGAGTGGCAGACTAAGCACAAAAGTTTAGATACCCGACGCTTGGATATGCCTGTCGGCAGCTGTAACGCCATTAATGTGGGAGGAGATGGCCGCATGGAGGAGCCGCCGCCATTGCCTATGAAAAAGAAACATAGTAAGTTTGGTTTACATTTCTATAACTATTATTTTTCCATATACATAAATACACTGTACATTTGCATAAAACAATATCAAATGAATTGTCATTATACGTTATAGTACCAACAAAATAAGAATTGAGTCTTGTATTTGTTTTTATTTGATCAAATATGGTTATATATTTAAAAAGGTTATATATTTAGGAGAGCTCATTTAGGGAAACCCTATCTATTTAATTAAGAAATAATGATTTTGCTAGTTAAATCCAAAAATAATAAACGTTTTTGTTACATGCAGATAGCGTTCGTTGTAATGTATTGATGATGATAAAAGTGCAACATGCTGTGTAATTGTTAACGACAAGTTAATCTTTTATTAAGTCCGTACTAACTAGTAGCGTACCGACTTTAAACTAGCAGCGTATAAAAATCGCCTAATATATTTCTCTTCAATCATTAATTAAAAATAAAATCGAAAAATAAGTGTCTGAAAATAGCTTAACACTTTGCACTTTGGGATTAAATTATGGGCATCTTTTCTACAATACTCAAGCGTGTTCTAACTAGCTCCCGGTCGCTTTAGGAGAAATATTATTTCTGGAGGGGTAAAAGTGTTGCACTGAAAATGTTAACTCTTCCTCTTTGCTTAACTTGTTATTGGTGATAATCAGCACGTTTTATGCGACTAATTACTATGAACTGATTTAACATTCACCTGATTTAAAATAAATGTGACTACTGTCTGTAAAACTCCATAACCAAAAAATGTAAAGAGAGCGGTGCTTAAACATGCCCAAAAGTATATTTGTTGCTCCGATTATAATTGTATATACATATCTATACTGTTTTAATTATAACAGTTACGTTTTTATATATACCCATTTTTCTATTTGCGTAATATAAATGTGTAATGCCGAAATGTGTAAAGCATAAAAGTACCAATAACTAAATACACTCTAAACAATCCACATCATCTCTACTTGCATTCAACCATGAAACAAACAAAACTTAACACTCCCCAGATCATGTGCATTCTTCTTTGGAAACAATAATTGTAACCTTTTGTATAAAATTTGTACGTTTGTTTTTATTTTTCAATACCAAAAAAATCTACCAATACTACTATCTAGTGTTTCAAAGTGTGGCATTCTCAGGTAAGTTCGCTTCAGCTGTTGAATTGCAAAGAAGGCCACCTCTCTTAGTTAGAATCAGAAGCATATCCATTCGATTATAGTAAATACTTTGAAACGTTCATAATGTAAAGAAATTGTGCTATTTATTCAATGTTATCCTATTTGATTCCGTATTATCTGACACCTTATATAATATTTATTTAACTTAACTAATGATTAAATGTATCTTTGTTCTTTTCGTTTCCCCTCCTAAACAACCTCCCGCGCAGTTTTGGCATATATGGAAATATGTTCGGCCTCAACACAACGTCACACCGTACATACTTTGCATACTCTAAACAGAAACATAACACACAGTCAAACTATGAAGTAGGCACCTACAGTTAATATCAAAGACGAATTTTATATTAAATTAAATATTTACTTCTTTTGAATCTGCGTAGTATTGCTACAACATTTGCCAAAGAAGAATTGTCTGAGACCCCACCTGCATTACCACCGAAAAACTACAAGCAATGGAAGAATTCAACGCCCTCGTCATCATCACCGATACCACCACCCACAATTATAACAACACCGCCGCCTAGTCCGAAACCTAAACACTTGACATCGGATCACAGGATACTGAGTGTTTCGGGTGGTAATGAAATGATGTCGACTCTATCTGAAGAAGTGGGTGATCAGTGTGAAGACGATACTGGAGTGATACATTCACACGATTTGCAAAATGTTTACGATACGTCCATACAAGGAACATCCAATTCACCTACTCTGGATAAGATGGGGCCAAATGGTGATTACACGAGCGAAGTTGAGGAAATGGTCAATTATAACAACTATAACAGAAAGGTAGGACACAAATTAAGGCAGAGATAGGGTTTTTTTTATATTTCAATATTTTTAAATTCTTTCACTCAGAGTCCTTTATCTACCGAAGAAATTAATCATTTACCGAATATATTGGAAGAAGTAGATATTACGCCATATTTGATATTCAAGAAGGATAATGAGGATGGTCCGGAAGTCAAAGGAGGTTATACTGATGCTTTAATAGTCCACGCTAGTCGTGTACAAAAATTCACGGATAAAGGTATGCTGGCAGTTTCGTGTATCCAACTTAGGGGCATTGTTATTAATCGTATATTTTTCTGTAGCTTTCAGTGAAGCATTTATATCTACGTTCCGTACATTTATACAACCCATCGATTTAATTGAGAAATTAACCCATCGTTATACCGTGTTCTTTTGCCAACTAAATGAGCAAAAGCAAAAGGCAGCAAAGGAAACATTTTCCTTACTAGTTAGAGTTGTAAATGATTTAACGTAAGTATAGTACAATTTTTGTTTTTGGCTAGTTAAAAGATCCTAAGTGATCCGATCGATTAAATACTTACCATATACAATCTCATATCAATATCTCATACATTTTGAAAGACATCAATTTTGTTTTAATTCTTGGTAGGTGTACTGATTTAACTTCAGCCAGTTTGCTTACATTGTTGGTTGAATTTGTCTATGAACTCGTTTGTGCCGGCCAATTATATTTGGCAAAGTTACTTCGTAAACAAATCGTAGAAAAGGTACGTCTATTATTCATTCTCTTTTAAATTGTTATAGATTTCAATTAATTTTCCACGTTCATAAATTCCAGGTTAACTTGTATAAAGAATCGCGTTTACCTGCGTATCCCACCAACGATATGTATTCCACTGTTACCGTTCAACCCAGTTTACTGGACTTTAAAGCATTAGAGATTGCTAAACAAATGACCCTGCTGGATGCTGAACTTTTTCAAAAGATCGAAATACCCGAAGTTTTAATCTTTGCCAAAGATCAATGTGAGGAGAAATCACCGAATTTGAATAAATTCACCGAGCATTTCAATAAAATGTCCTATTGGGTACGATCGAAAATACTTATGTTAACTTGTGCCAAAGAACGAGAGAAATACGTAGAGAAATTTATTAAAATAATGTCACATCTTAAGAAGATACATAATTATAATTCATATTTGGCCTTATTGTCTGCTTTAGACTCAGCACCTATACGAAGGTAAGGAAATAGTGAATACAATATATATAAAAAAAATCAGGAAAATTTAATAATACCGTTATATTTTCAGACTAGAGTGGAGTAAATCGATAAAAGAAACGGTTAAAAACAATTGCAATATAATTGATTCCAGTTCTAGTTTTCGCAATTATCGTAAAGCTTTGGAAGAAACATCACCACCTTGCATACCTTATATGTAAGTATAAACGACGTTGATTATATTATTTATTTATTTGTTTACTAGCTGACACGGCAGATTTCGTCCTACAAAAGTGTTTATATACTCGTAGATACGAATATTTTTTGTTTAATTTAATTGTAAGCCACCATAACATAAGTAGTTTGCTGATCGATACTTTTGCACCGTTTACAACTATCATCCCACTACTTCGGTCTCTGTAACGAATTTTAAAGGGCGTGGTAACGAACATATTTCCCTTAAAACTTGAGAAAATCGATTTGCAGACATTTTTTAATAGATAGATTATTAAACACAACAAACACAAAGAAACTGGAATAATAACTTTATTTCGTCAGTTTTTTAAAATGCTTAATCTTTGTTCACAATTCTCAAAAAAAAAAAAAGAATGATGGTATGATTTGTTTCAAATGGAAGAGAGTTTCATTCCATTTCGTTTTTGTTCTATTTGCACTGTTAGTCCAGCATGGCCTTTAGGACACTCGTTTGTTTCTAAAGCAGTGTGGTGCCACCCATTTTTCCAAGAACGTGTTAAAGAACATTTACAGATGTTCAAGGCTTTTTTCTTGATTATTCTCAGAAGTTTAAATTTCAGAGGTAATTTAAATGTCAAATGTGCTGCTGTACCATCGTACAAAAGGGTTGACGCGACTAGTCGGTACAGTGAGGTGGATTTGCGGCGAGAAATGTTTTAAATTCTCATGGGCTGTAATACCTCTCTCCTCCCAGATCTCTACCACTTGCATCATTGCCCGCTCGAATGGGACCAATCATAACCAACTAGAATGAGTGTCTTTTTATTGATTTACAAAACATGTTTCTTCAAGTAGAATCGAAGCCTGGTTGTATATTTTTTCGGAGAATTCAATCGTTGGATCGGTCGTTGGTGGTAATTGAATTTATTCCAATGTTATTTCGGGTTGGATAGGAAAATAACAAAATAAACTTTTTTGGTGTACTATGTACTAGTGATGCACAGCCGCATAATCTGGAGAAGCAAAATAAATGTCTTAGTATATAAGTATAAACGTTAAAATCGGTGATTAATTTAAGAATGTGGAAATAGATAAATAAGTTCAATTAGCTTTTCAGTCTACAATCAAATAAAATTTGTAATTCAGTTCTACTTCACTATCTTTCTTTTTCAGTGGCCTTGTTTTACAGGATTTAACATTTGTACATGTAGGAAATCCCGACTATTTGAAGGATGGTGTTATAAACTTTTCTAAACGTTGGCAACAGTACAAAATAATTGTAAATATGAAGCGTTTCAAGAAATGGTAAGCATCCAAATATTATGCAAAAGTTAATAGCTTTAACTGTTGTATATTGTTGTAATATTTAATTCGTTGTAGCTCTTATACATATCGACGCAACGAACGTATAATAAAGTTTTTTGAAAATTTCGAAAACTTTTTGGGTGAAGAGGAAATGTGGCAAATTTCGGAAAATATAAAACCAAGAGGCAAGCGCACGGTTGTAAATAATTAAATTATTTTAAAACCTGAAACGAAAGAGAATGCAGCAGATTTTCACAAAACGATGACACACCAAATTATTTTCAGTCCCCCCCCCCCAAAAAAAAGAAACAAACAAAAACAAACTGTCTAAAGAATTATTCTATGATGAAAAATAACAAACCAAAATTTAATTTTACTTGCACAACGAATGATGATATGAACGACGGAAAAATGGTTTTAAATTTTAATTCTATTTCAAAATATCTTCTGCATGCATGTCTTTTTAGAACAAAGAAATAAGTTTATCTATTAACTGATATCAAAACCCTTTAAATCGTGTGATCCAGAACTGTATATAAGGAGTTGCAAAATTTAATAAAATACATAAAAAGGGAAGGAGTCTACGTGACGTAAGACGTGATGAGGTAAGAATAAACATTTAAGGTTTTGGAGTTAGTGCCAACGCGTTATAATGAAAGGTTTTCATTATTTCCGGATGAGAAAGTTAAGATTTTCTTATAGTTATCAAACTGTAGGTTTCCAAAGATGGATGTCTAAAACCTTACATTTCTATTCTTTCTTCAGTATTAAAGATTTTACATTAATAATTATATACAGAACAAAAAGTGTATAAAAAATGTTACCTTTGAAAAAAAGATTTTGAAAATCATAGTATTTAAAGGGTTAAACATTTAACATTGTTGTCTTTAAGGAACTGGCGCACTTTTCTAAAAAGTTGCACAAAAATGCTTTTAAAACATTAGTTTTACTTACTTTATTGTTTGTGGACATCCCATCCCATCCCCCCCCCCCCTCTCTCTTATAGAATCATCATCCATCCGAACAATTCTCACCAAAAACAATTTTATAATGCATGAGAGGTGTGTTTTTTTATTTTTAATATGTTGTACAAATAAACGTATTTGTTACTCACACCGCCGGCCTGCACATTTTCACGGCAACTACATATGAACACACAAATACACAATTCTTATACATCATTACGTTATTAGAGCTTGACCAAAAGTGAGGTTTATTTAAACAGTTGATTTCGGCAAAACTAATTAAAAGACATAGTCTCTTGAAAGTTCTAGCGCTTGCAACGCATGAACTGCCAACTTTAAACGCCTTAATTTAATGATAATTTAATAAACGCTAATTTCATTCTGTACATATCGAGGATAATTATTTAAAACCTGAACAAAAAGCACAATTTTCAGAAGAGCAAAAGTATTTTAAGTCTTTTCTTCAACATGCTATTAAAAAATATATATATTTTTTAGTCTCAACGTCACTAACGCAGGGGCATTTCTGTTTAAAGTTTTTATTTTTATGTTGAAAAAACGAGGGATTGCATAACTTATACTGCAATCTAATCACTTTGTATTTAAAAGTTACACTACCAAATATTAATTAAACATAATAATATTAGGAATACAAAAAAAAAATGTGGAAAATTTAATATTTACAATGTTTTAAATTTCATAAAAGTAGTGGTATTCTGGTAGTATTACTGGCATTAACTGATGAAAATGTTACCTTTTATTTGTGTGAATAGAAAGTGGAGATTTGTGTGATAGCTTTTGTTTGATATAACCGGGGTGGGATTTAATATTAGCAGGTAAATCATGCTAACTTTCAGATATTTCAGTGCGCGTTTCTTTTAAACGATTGAACAGAGGAACATTTGCATCGTTCAACTGTTAAATAATAGAAAAAAAATTTGTTTCAAACTTGGAAAAATAATAAATATAGTACGTACAGGAACAAAAGGAAACATTTGAACATTTTGAGTAAAGTTCATGGCAAAAATTCAAACTGAGCAAACCTAAAAACATGAAAGGCTGAAATTTGTGATTAATACATTTTAATTAATCATGAATATTGATTAATCAAAACGCAAATTAATCCTAAATATGATTAATCAAAATGTATGATTAATCAATTACGCGATTAATCAGGTTGCCCGATTAATCAATTAATCACACATCCCTAGTAAGAACAGTCAGTGAGGGTTATTCTCTAAATTCTTTGGTTATTTTAAACAGTTTAACCAAAAACACAAAAACCGAATATTGACGAACTTTCTCCCAAAATGGTCGAGCACTTCTAATCATCTACACACACACACACACACACACACAAAACACAAGGAATCAAGACTGTCTTTTAGATGTAACTGCATACATAACATATTTACATGTATAATATATATATTTTGAAATGTATATTATCACACCCTATGTATATGTATTGTGTTCATGAATATTTTCTTTTCTGTTTCTTAAACAAGTGTCGTAATTCCCAAGTAATGCTGCTATGATTTGTTTATTTTTTTTGTTATAATGTTGTAAGTACTTTATAAAAAAAAAACTCAAGTGGGCACTTCTATAGAGCAACTATAAAGTTGTTATATTCATTCATGTTGTACTAAATTTATTGTTTTCGTTTGATGATTTGTGTTTTTGCTGTCTCTTCTCCGTCATAAAGTATCGAAATTGTAACGAATCTTTTAAGAACGCATTTTATTCTGTTAAGTTAAGGTTGAAGATTTTATTCAAGCAATGATCTTTTGCTTAGTTATAAATTTATATATACATACATATAGTATATACATACATACAGACATACATTACAATCAAGATATATTTATATTAATTTATTTTATATAGTTCGTAAGTGAGAGATTTTGAAAAGAAATACATAGATGTGTGTTTATTTTTTATACACAACACCCAACAAAAGTCGTTGTCCACCAACCAAACCCGGCCGCACATGCAACCACATAAATTTCATGAAAACCACCAACCACTTATTAGTACCTATCCTCATTTTAGGTCAATCCCTAAGTTTGAGTTTGGATTTATTTCTATTTTGGATATCTTTTGTGTGCAATTTTTCCTAAACTCTGATCCTGGCAAGGAGTAGTTGAAAATGAAATAAAAAAATTGAAAGTATAACAAACAAATATAATTGCAATATTTATACATATACATTAATTATATTCTAAACAAAAACCAAAAGGAAACCACAAACTAAAATTGAAAATCCCTACCACAACTATGATAAAGTTATAACAAGAACAACTATTTTATGTATTTAATTTTCTGTTATATACTTAAATTTGTTTTATGTTTACTCCTCATTTTATTTACAATTTTTTTTATAAATATTTAAACAAAAAAAAAATTAAATTACAAAAAGGAAAGCGAACATTCAACAAATTATGATAACATAGTAATACTATTATTATTATATTAACAACAAAGAAACTAACTATGTACTGTATGAAGATACTACAAAAATATTATTATGACATATTAGAACAAATTTACTAATATATCGATAAAAAAACAGACAAACAACAACAAAAAAAATAGATGAAACAAAAATAAAATTAAAACAAAATTTAATGAATGTACACAAAACTATACAGCGCTGTATTATTTCTCAAAATCTTATTACGATATGATTATGCGTCTAATATACATACATAATACTACGTTCTCGATGAGTTTCTTTCTTTCAGACCGGATTTACAAACTTTTGAAATGTATTTACACGAACTCCATATAGAAAAAAACAGATCACCATTCAAATTGGACGAAATTTGATCACTAGGAAAGATAATTTTTTATTACGATTTCAATTATCAACAAATCTAACAAAATTTTCTGGGAAAAAATAATTGCGTACTCGGTAATAGCTTTCTTAATTCTCCACGAGCTTTCGAATTAAAACACATAAAGGGCCTGTTCATAAAAGCTCTGGGCCCTAACTATGTAACTCGCTTCGAAAGAAAAATTTAACGGAACCGAATTTTTGGTACCATGGATTTCGAATGAGCGATATCCGAAAGTCGGACTCTAGTTTCGATTTTCGGAAAGATTGAACCATGTATCTCGATTTTCGAACAGAAATGAACTCGATTTTTGAGATTCTTATTCGGTTGCTCTTGAGATAGCGGAAAGAAATAAAATATTTGATTTTTATAAAAAATAGACAAATTTTATATTATTAATTAAGGATTTTTTATTCACAATAAGAAAAAGAATGATTTTTTGTAGCAAAAACTTATTTTTATGGCTAAATGTCTTTTAAAAAATTTGATTATTCAATGTTATATGGTATTTTTCAACTTATTGCTATGCCCATGACCAAAGTATCGCTATACTTCGGAAAACAGCGACTCTAAGGAATTCGTGCACTAAATAAGACGACAAAAAAATCTCCTATTACTAAACCATAGTATTAGTGTCTTTATTAAAGAAAAATATTTTTACTATGTACTTATTTTGACTTAAATTTGTACACTGAATTTGGACCACTGCCTCTTCCTTCGTTTATTAGAGCCTTCGTGTGATAGAGTCTTCATAGACTTATAACGATAGCAATGCTTTTCACTCACTAAATGAATTTTGAATGTAGGGAATGTGGTTATGTCGTTAACTGCTGCCGAAGTCGCATTATTTTGTAAATATTCAATGTACATAAATGAATGGGGTGCAAAAAGGCATAGTCCAGTATGGAACTTGGGACGGCCGAAATGGTTAAAACTAGTGAATAATAAAAAATTGTAATTTTTTTCCTTACCCTTCCAATGAAATAATTAACCACAGGACCCCTAATTTACTTTATCTAGGATATTTCTAAAACTTATTTATGAACAATAACAAACCAAAAATAATTTTGACATGAAATGTTGCCAACCAAAAAACAAAACATTTTCCGAAAGTATTGGTAACACTTTTTGTTCAATCCGAAAGTAGTACATGGTACCATTTCAAATACGGATCGGAAAGAACTTTCGAATAGTAATAGAAACACACAAGAAAACATTTGCAAACAACTTCTTTCCATCTCCAGAGAACCATCGGTCCCCATTAGAAATGATTTTAGTTGTTGTCTAAAAGACAACACAATGTTTACAGGCAATTGTTATTGCCTGTTGTTTCGACGTGCTCTACGTTCATCTGGGATGATTTTTTTTCGAACACTTGCATATTGGAAAATTTTCAATTCAGATGAGTTTTCGTTTACATTTAGTTTGATGAATTTTTCAAAAGCAGCATTCCAAACAACCGCTGATGAAGATCTGTGGCGAGATCTGAAATAGCTATGTGGTTTGCCAGGAATCATGAGGATGCATTTGCAAAACATCTTCTTTTTTGAACAAATATATCTATTTACAGAGATATAGAATGCGAACGAAAAAAGTCATCCACCCCAAAGCAGCAGGTTAATTCATCATATTTTAGCCTTGTGAATACATTTTTAACGCAGTTTAAGATAATATGGGTCGCACTTTCGGATATCCCACAGGTGTTACACTCCATGTATTCCACACCGATTCTGCTCAAGGTGTTTAAAAAAAACAGTGGTTGATTCTCGTAGGGTCCATGAGAAGACCATGAAACCACGGCTTAGGTACCACGTGGGAAAAGTGCCCTATGTAATTTGAATTTCCCCAGCTGACCTACTCTCCGCATTCTCCAGACCACTCTACCCAAAAACATCCCCTCCTCAACTATGGCATCAGGGACCACCACGATACCTCTAACACAAATCCGTTACCCCACGCACCCTCCGCCACTTCGTTCTGATCCACACTGCAGTGGCCGGGCACAAAGTGGACATCTATACTCAACGGCAGCTCATGGGTCAGCGTTTTGATCTTGCCTGCTAGAAAATTACCGATCGAACGCTCCTCCAGAGCCTGTACGCTACTGAGGCTGTCCGTTAGGACGGCAACCTTCAGGAAATTACTCGCAATAGCGTGCTCCAATGCCTTGACAATTTCCAACAGTTCCGCGGACATAGACGATAATCTTTTGTTCACAACAGTGTATTCAAAAACCCGGTTTTTCAAAAATACCGGTTTTCGGTTTCCACGAATATTCCGATTTTGGCGAAACCCGTTTATAATTTTATGACAAAATGAAAAACTATGCGTCTCATAAACATCGTTTATTTTTAATTCGCCTCTTTGAATTTCGACTATCGAGTACACAGCCTTGAAAATGTTTGTCAAAATACTGTTCGGAACCGGTGTAAAACTGCTCGTACCAATCAGAGTGTGTAAACCTATGCCTTCATGTGATGTGATGGGAAACTAAGGGGAGGGCCATATACATTTTTTATTGATTTGATTGATATTTATGAATGAACAAATGGTTTCATTGACTTGCCTTACAGTACCTGATTCTATCTATCCAATTTTCCAGTACATTTTCCATTCCAACAAACTGCGTTGATGACATTATATTTCTATCGAATTTATGTATATCGTAGATTTATTACAGTTTGAGTTGAAGACTCAGAACTTTGGATGAAAGTTTTTAATATTTCCCAATTTTTTTCAAGCGTAAAGTGGCCCATTTCGTAAATTTGTACGTAACTTTTAACTAATAATCTGTTACTTCATAAATGTCAAATTGGTAATCTGCTCCGAAATAAAGGGAGCTTCCAATTCCAAAGTTAAATGACCCACCCCTTATTTATTTATGTATTTTATTCAACCTGTCTGTCTTCATACATATTTGACTTACCAAATTAGGCAAAAACATCATCTTTTTGGAGTGTGAATACTGGATTTTATGCATTTCTGCTCATATACTACATGTGTTGTCATTAGTTCCGGAACTTACATCTACTTCGGAGTTGGCAGATATGACTTCTATTGCCACTGGGCTACTTATTTCAGCAAATTATCGGCGAAATTATTCGTTGGCAAAGTCCTGTGTTTCTGTCTGATGGGGTCAGTAACCATAGTGATCTATGAAAAGGCTTTAGGTAAACTTGAAATAGCCGGTGAAACCAGTTCTTAGAAAACAGACATTTTTAGAAAACCGACATACGGTTAACCGGCCGGTTTTGAATACACTAGTTCACAGGGAAGGACTGAACTACTCCGGTCGCTGGCAGGACACAAGCCGCCGCCGATGTAGCGCTTCCATTCGATTTTTTCCTGGTCGAACCCTTGAAGTAATCTCGGGGTTTTTAATTTCCCAAATCCAACGTCAGATAGCACGTCCAGAATTTTTGCGTAAATCCTCCCATAGCACGTCATAGCCACTCCGGCTTGGCCAGGGTCGTGGCAGCTGGCAGCCCAATTGACCTTTAGCACCTGCTTCGCCACTACCAGCTCAAATCGCAGACATGTGGACCCCCAACGCCGTTCTAATGCCGGCAGTGGACTCAAGGAGAACTAAGCAGGTTCTTCGACTGGCCGCTTCTTGTCATGCCTAATATTTTATACTGTTGGAGGTGTATTCTGCTGCTAATCAGCGAAACATGTAGCCTGTAGTTCTGACCTTCAACAGTGCATTGCGTTATGTTTATTGTCTTAGAAGACGTGGGCACATCACACCATATTTAGTTAAGTTTATCATAGATAAAGGAAATAATAGATATAGCGCGACCATTGTCAACTTTGTTCACTAGGTGCTGTCCTGTACTACTGTCACTTTCACTGAAGTTTCCCATAATTCTCATAGACGTTTGTTCAAAATCGTGGGAAATTTTTATTAAAGTAATTTAAACAATGGAAAATGTGACAAAATTTATGTGATTTTACATAATAGCATTTGTTTCTTATATAAAAAACAATTTCAACGCCATATAAAACATTATATAAAAAACAATTTCAACGCCAATTTCATTAATAGGAGAAATCCCGTAAGACCGCCCAAAGATGAACATCCCGGAACGCATTATTAATCTAAAAACTTCCCTGCCCAAAAACTGTAGCAACTTCTGTGGTCGTAGATGCTAAAACCGAAAATTATTCATTCTTTTGATATAAAATTTTAGATTTTTATTGTCATATTTTTTGAGTTTTTTGAGAACAAACAAAATCCCATTTATTGCATTCAACGACATCTAGAAAATTACCCATTACACTAAAATGTTCCCAACACTTGTGCTTCATCTATTTGTTTACTTTATCTATGAAGTTTATGGGCTGAGATTTTAAAACTTTTGTCGACTTTCGTTTGTTGGTATTTTCCTACAAAATCTTTCTAAGTAAATGTTCACGGTTTCTACATGAAACATTTATTTTCTGTAATTCAGTTCGTAGAAGACAGTTGTTTATTCCTAAACTTTGTCATGCTACTGAACGATCATTCCGAGTGAGAATAGCACGACTTTCAACAGTTTGCCAAATGAATTAAAATATACTAATGTTCCATTTAATGTTTATCGCAATAGGTTTCTTCGCCATATTATACTTTCGGATTAGTAGTTAAATTTCATATAATGGGCCAATATATATTTGGTGTATTATAATTGATATTGCACTTAATATTTTAAAACTTACATACATTGCACTTGATCTAGGTTACAAAATCAGTTCTTTCTATACGCACAACTCATTAATTATTTTTATATAAATATCTCATTATGATTGTATATACACAACTCAGTATTAATTTAACTTTATGTTTTAATTTAAACTTATATTTTTCTTTGTATTTTTTTATGTTTAATGTCTAATTTTTGCTGGTACTTTAAAATATAAACTAGTAGGTTGTATATCGTCATCTGAAATGCCCAAAGGCGTAACCCTCAAAAAATAAAAACTGTTTTTTTGATTGAATATAATACTCCATGCTAAAATATATATGTGCAAAATAGTAGACTTCCAAGTTCCTAAGGTAAGCGTTTAGCGGAAGGATAAAACTAATTATCTGTCAAATCAGACATGAGCTAAGTGTTAAGTGTTCTTGCACTAGTCATTTATTTTACTGGTTTCATTAATTTTCTAACAAAATTTTGGTTATTGTGTCCAGGCACGGAAATTTTACTCATGATAATGTTTGTAAACAAAGAGTTGTCATATTGTAAAGAAAATGCTCAAATGCCAGTATGAACGACTACAATTTCGTTCGACAATTTCAATCCCAAATTGTCAATTTCATAATACAGTTGGTGGTCTCTGTGTCGCGCTGAATGTCGTCGTTTCAAAATTAGCTGCCAGTTTTTGCCTAAATGCTTTTTATTTGGTTTTGAAGTGAAGCAATCTGCTCGAATGTTTGGATGGTTTCTGGGTAAGAAGTGGGCTCAAGTCAATCGAACAAAGATAGTTTTCGAGGCTACAAATAAATATTGACTAGATGGGAATTTTGTAATTTCAATTAAGCCTTTGACGCGGCAAAAAACAGGGTCATTAGTGGTACAAGATTCCAGCTTAAAGACATCCACAAGGGTACTTGGGTATCCCCTGATCAACGAACGAAGAACCAAATTGATCACGTGGTAATTGATGGAAGGCACTCATGCAGTGTAATGGACGTATGAGTGATCAGAGGAGCTAACATCGATTCTGATCACTGCCTGGTAGCAGCAAAGGTTCGCACAAGATTGAGTAGAGCGAAAATCGTACGAAACCAGACGCAGAGGAAGCTGGACATCGGAAAGCTGCAATTACCAGAGGTAGTCACAGCCTACTCAAGGAAGCTCTCGCAACTTTTGGCACAGAACCAACCCCCTCTCGCAACTTTTGGCACAGAACCCACCCCCTCCCGATGACGATCCTGAAGCGCAGTGGAAACCCATTTCCGGCTCTATAAAAACTGCCGCAACAACCGTACTTGGTTTTGAAAAACCACTTCGCAGCAAACCATGGTACGATGAAGAGTGTCGCATTGCAAATGATGAAAAGAACGCTGCACGCATGGCAATGCTTCAGTCAATTGCAACGCGAGCTGCGACTGAGCGGTATAGGGAGAGAGGAAAGGAGGTAAACCGTCTCTGTAGGCGTAAGAAACGGCGGTGGAGAAAGCGCGAGAGTGAGAAAACCGAGTCATACAGAAGGAAGAACAAAGCCCGAAAATTTTACCAAAAAGTCGAAAACGGAACTAATGGACATGGTTCAGGGCCCAGTATGTTGGGAATATGGAGAGATCATTTCTCCGCGCTACTGGTACCTGAGATATCCAATGACGAGACAATCGATCTAAATTTGGACGACGACGTCGATTTCCCCCTCCTAACCAAGACGAGGTCAGAAGAGCTGTTGCCCGGCTTAAGAAGAATAAACCCTCAGGAGCCGATGGATTACCGGCGGAGCTGTTTAAGGCTGGCGGCGATGAGCTGATAAGGTGCATGCATCAGCTCATTAGCAAAATTTGCGGCCTTCGATAGCCCGATACGGGGGAAACTCTACGAAGCAATGTCTGAGCTTGGAATTCCTGCAAAACTCATACGCCTTTGCAGGATGACCCTGACGAAAACACCAAATCCGCAGTGAAAGTTGGTAAGGATCTTACCGAACCTTTTGAAACTAAGCGAGGCCTCAGACAAGGCGACACCCTATCGTGCGATCTCTTTAACATCTTAATAGAGATTATTCTGAGAAAAGCTGCTGTCAACATGAATAAAACCATCAGCAGCAAAAGTCATATGCTGCTCGCATATGCTGATGATATAGATATCATTGGACGCACAGTTAGAGAAGTTACTGCGATGTTTTCGAGAATTGAGAAGGAGTCAGGAAAAGTGGGTCTGACGGTAAATGAGGACAATACGAAATTAATGGTTTCAACGAACAGGGCCTCCACGCGATTAGACCAAAGCGTGAACGTTGATAACCGTTATATCTTCGATGTAGTGGACGAATTTATATACCTCGGATCTGCCGTAAACAAAAACAACAACTTCAGCCTTGAGATCAAGCGGAGAATTGTGCTTGCGAATATATGTTATTTTGGGCTAAGCAAGCACTTTAGAGATAGAGCCCTCTCTCGAGTAACAAAAGTCCAATTATACCAGACTCTCATTCAACCTGTCTTGCTTTATAGCGCAGAATCCTGGGTATTATCGCAAGCAGACGAAACATCTGTCGGAGTCTTCGTGAGAAAAATACTCCGAAAAATGAATGGCCCTATAGTGCACAACGGCGACTATCGGCGACGCATGAACCATGAGCAGTATGAACTTTATCCCGACATTGACATAGTTAAGCGGATCAAAATAACACGATTGCGCTGGCTAGGCCATGCCAGTAGAATGGATGAAGCCGAACCAGCACGAAGGGTTTTCGAAACCGAACTCGAAGGAAGACGAAAAATAGGAAGACCAAGACTCCGCAGGAAGGATCAGGTTGACGAATCCCTGCGTACACTTGGTATTGCCAACTGGCGAGATAAGGCAAAAGATCGAACTGGTTGGCGAAATATGTTATCTTCGTTTGTAAGGTCACTGACCCCTCGGGGTTGTTCGTGACCGGATAAGTAAGTAAGTAATTAAGCCTTCTTCACCTCAGGATGACGGATTACTGAATCGGTCGTCGCCATCAAACTATGGCAGACCTTCTAAAGAACTCTTAGATAAAAGTGAGAATTGCACCTTTATTGGAGACTTGGTCCTCAGAAGAACAGTTGCTGACAGTTGCTGCTGGAACAAGTCTCTATAAGTCTGGAAAAAGAAATGCTGTGGACATTGTCAAAACCGTAGACTCTTCTCCGTCAAGAGCAGCAAAAATGCGAAAAAAAATTAACTTTTCTCCAAAAGTACCAATACCATACATAAATGAGGAGGAGTTAGTTTTGTATATCGATGGTGGATACACAAGACACACTTATAGTCTTTTGTGTGCAGGTGCTAAAAACCATAACGCTGATATCTAGCCTTCATACCATAAACTTTTGGCTGCGAAAAGGGAATGCTAGCCTATATCAACATTTCTGGAATATCGGCGGAAGTATCTTGCAAAGCTTAGTAGATCACACTGAAAAAAGACTTTTAAAGCAACAAAAATAAGTTTTGCAACAGTGTAAATCTACAGAGCTTATTTTGTCCTATAAATGGGGATGCGATGGTAGCAGTGCGCATTCGCGTTATAAGCAAGGTTTTAATGAGAACGGCGCCGATGGAACGGATGAACATTTGTTTGCAATTTGTTTGGTACCTCTACAGCTTAAAGAAGGTAACAAACTAATTTGGCAGAATCCACGCCCATCTTCCACAAAATTTAGCAGGCCAATCAAAATTATATTTGAAAAAGAAAACAATTCTCTAGCTACAAAAGAAATTGATTCGATACAAACTCAAATAGCTGCGATAGTGCCAACGCAAATCTTTGAAGATGGCACAGAAATTAATATCATCCATAATTTTTATTTGACAATGATAGATGGAAAAATCTTCTCAATGCTCGCGGGTGGTATTTGTGGAGCTTCGCCTACCATAATGAATGACTTAAAGGAAGTTGAAAAATTACAACCTAAAGAAAGCCTTTTTGAGTATGGCCTATCGAGGTTGCATGCATGTATAGGGTTCTTTGAATGGGAGGGAATTTTGATAAAGGTGTGCAGAAGGAAACCAAGAAAAAAAATTACTGATCCCCTAAGAAAAGAGATGGGTTTGTTAGTTGATATTCCCAAACCAGGATGTGGAACAACAAATGACGGCAATACGGTTTGAAGATTATTCCAGCAAGCAACTCTTGCTTCATCAATATACCAGAGACGTTCCTCGATTCAGAAAGTGAATCAGATTAAAGCAAACATATCGGCTTTGTCGATTTGTTGTATATGTTCGCCACAGGCCGTTGTTTTTTGAATAATTTTCAGTTGTCTTTGATTTGCCTTTACATTTCTTTGGATTAAATGTATATTCATATTTCATTAAATTGAAAACATTATTTCTTTCTATAGCTCCTATTAATGTAGATTAAAATTTGTGTTCAAAATTCGAAATTTTAGATAAATAAATAATGTTCTACATAAATGCACGTATATTATTGTTTTTTATTTATTTAACAAAACATCTGCCACACCCATTTTACAGATTGCGCCCATTTTTTTTGGTTAGTATTTTTATTGATAAAATATATGAACGTGCAAAGTTTCATGTCAATGCGGCGTTTAAAAGTGAGTTATGACTTTCTGCCTGCTAGGTTGAGCATTTGGACCACTGTGCATCGCTGAGACTGTTGATCATGCCGTAAGTGATCTGGTCCATTTCTGCCGCCGGTCTAGGATTGCTAGATTTAATTAACTAATTACCAAATTTTTCCATATTCGTCGACACCGAAATGGAGCCCCTCAGCTCTATCAGGCTCTTCTTCTTGGCTCCGTTTAAGTATCTGTCGAAGTTGACCTCTGCTTCTGTGTGCTCATAGTAATTCTGCCTCGCTGGGATTTCTTCCTCTGGTACCGGTTCCTTTCCCGATCCATCTTGATGAATTCCTGGACGCTGCCTCCCACATGGATGCTCACCATCCTCCTGGCAACAGCATCATCCCGTGATCTTCGCCACCATCGAAAAGAGGGTGATATCAATTGCCGACGGTTGATGGTTGGTTTTCGTGGTTGCTAAAGATACTATTTAGCATCAATTAGTGTCTTGAAACACCGTTTTGCATACCACATCATTCCGGGCAGTCCAAAGTACCGTTTCTATATCCCCGATTATGGCTAATCAGAGACTTAGTCCGGCGAATGTTATATTCTGGCCATGTGTTTCTGAATATGCGGCACGTTTCTGTCCTATCCCATCTGGTCTTCGCTCGTTCAAGGTAATGCAGGAAAATACCTCTTTTGACCAACCCTATAGGCGTTGCGACTGACACCATGTGGAGTTGGGTGGAAGAGGATTCTGCCCTGGCTAGTTCGTCTACCTTTTCGTTCCCTATGAGACCCCTGTGGCCTGGTATCCAGGTAAGAACCACGAAGGCCAGCCGGCATAGCTCGACAAGTTTTTCTTACATTCACTAATGAGTTTAGATGCAGTGTTGTAAGATTTAAGTGATAGGAGAGCCGCCTGGCTATCTACAAATATTCCAATGAGCTCTGTTCTTCGTTGTAGTATAAGTGCGGCGCAGGCTTCTTTAATGGCCAGTACCTCCGCTTGGAAAACGCTGCACTTGTCTGGGAGTTTGAATGATAAATTGAGGCATGCCTCTTTGGAAAAGACACCCGAGCCGGTTCCACATTCCATTTTGGATCCGTCCGTAAATACTTTGGTGTCAAAACCTGTAAGTGGTTCCCCTTTATCCCACTTTATTCTCCTGGGAAACCTGACATCGAATAGGTTATCGAACGTCAGTTCTCTTGGGATTGTCTGTAGAATACTCATATGTCCATATGCGTTGCTCTTCCATAGTCCAAGCGCGTTTAGTCGGGTGGCACTCCAGGCCGGCCGCACTAGCTGTGATGTGAAGGTCGATTTGTATAATATGAAGCATCGTATTAAGGGCTTCCGCTGGCCACGTCCTCACTGCCCCCGTTATGCCGATGCAAGATGATCTCTGTACTCTATACAACAGTTTGATGGTGGACGTCTTCCCTGCGACAGGCCACCATACCATTGCTCCATAGGAGAGTATTGGTCTGAGTATGCTGGTGTACATCCATAGCACCATTTTCGTTTGGAGACCCCACCGGCTTCCGAACATTTTCCGACAAGCGTAGTACGCAACGTTGCCTTCTATGCGCGGTGCTCTATGTCACGCTTCCACAAAAGTTTAGGGACTAGAAACACGCCCAAGTATTTGGCGTGAGTTGACAGTGGAATCTCTATTCCACTTAGCCGAGGAGGATTAAACTTTGGTATCTTGGTCTTCGTGGTAAAAATCATGACCTTAGTTTTCCCTGGATTCACTCCAAGACCACTCCCAGTGTCCCAATCGTTAAGTGATTTCAAGGCTCCATTCATGATTTCGCTAAACACGTATGGGAACAAACCAGACACCATTATTACCACGTCATCCGCATATGCCAAGGTTGTGATCCTCATATTGTCTAGTTACAGTTGTATTTTGTTGATCACGAGTAACCGAAGTAGGGGAGAGATGGCTCCACCCTGGGGAGTTCCCCTATTCACTCGCTTTGATGACTCGTTTTTCCCCATAGAGGCGTTGATCATTCTGCTCTGTAGCATTGTCACTATCCAACTCTTGAGGAATGTTTCCACGCCTAGATCATCAAGTGATTCTTCTATACCCGCTGAGCTCACGTTATTGAATGCACCCTCTATATCTAAGAAGGCCGCGAGGGTATATTGTTTGTGTTACAAGGACCTCTCAATAGTTCTGACGACTTCGTGCAGGGCTGTGTCGGTTGAGCGGCCTTTTAGATATGCATGTTGGCTGCGTGATATTTTGGGCGATCCATCCATCTTCTTACGGATGAGTGTGTCGATTAGCCTTTCAAGCGTTTTCAGAAGAAACGGTGAGAGGCTGATCGGTTTGAAATCCTTTCGCTCTCATGACTCCGTCTCCCCACCTTGGGAATGAAGACCACTCTTACCTATCTCCAACTCTTTGGTAAGAAGTTAAGAGGCAGGCAGGATCGGAATATAATACAAAGCCACAGCCTAATTATGACCTCCACTCATTGCAGCATATTTGGTATAATACCCGGGCCCGGAGATTTATATGGTGAGAAGCTATTGATGGCCCAGGATATTCTGTCTTGACTGATTATATCCTCTATACAATAAGTATCTGAGTATTGGGTTGATAATGTCGGCACCTCCCTGGATGTGTTCTCGCAACCCGGGAAATGAGTTTTCAGGAGTATCTCTAGCGATTCAGCTGAGCTATTTGACCATGTCCCGTCATCCCTCCTCACATAGGTGGGATTTGAGTACCCCTTGGCCATTATTTTGCTCAGTCTTGCTGTGTCATTTGTGTTCTCCATCGATTCACAGAACTTTGAACAATATCGTATTTTTGGAGTGGCTTTTGCTTTCTTATACTCTATACGGCTGCCAGGATCCACTTATATAGCTTGCATTGAAAGCTTTGCGAGATTCTCTTCTTAGTGTTGTGAGGTCATCTGTCCACCAAGGCGGATAAGTTTTCTTTGAGCGTGACTGAGTACATGACACTTTGAATGCGGTATCCATGGATTTCTCCAACTTGGATACAGCTATTTCCTCGTGTGTAGTGGTGTTAATGAGCTACGCGGACTTTTCAGAACCCTGTGGAACTTTCCCAACAGTTCTCTTGGGATTCCGATAGCATCTGATCGAAGTTGTTTTCGCAGAAATGTTGAACAGTATCCAGTTGTGGTCCGAGACGGATTTCTTTCCGGATACTGTCCAATTTTCTATCTCTACTATTCTATTATCTGATATCAGACAACAAAGATATCGGAACTCGGGAAGAAAAAAGTTGGGTTAGTACCTTTGTTGCAAATTGTAAGGTTGTTAGTATTAATAAAGTCTAAAACGGACTCACCTCGTTCGTTGGCTTCAGAGCTGCCCATATGACATGTCTCGCATTGGGGTCGCAGCCTATAATAATGGTGTTCAATGGATGGATGTTCCCCATAGCGTTCCCTACCTCTCTGGGCTCTCTGGGGGGGGGGGGGGGGGGTCACAAGAATGCGTCATGTAGCAGGACGCAATGTAGAAACGGGATAGTATCAAAATCCCGAAATGCCAAAATCCCGAATTTTTTAAAAGGCCGAAATGTCAAAATCTCGAATTTCAAAATCCCGAATTTCAAAATCCCGAATTAAAATCCCGAATTTTGAAAAATCCCGAATTATTGAAAATCATACCAATACAATTTTTTTTATCTCTTATTATTTGACAAGGAGCCTTTTCAGTACTGTTTTTTGCATTTGTTTTTAACGAGTAGTTAGAATGCATCACATGTTTTTCATTAGCTACGGGCTCATGACTGTGGACAGAAGGCTCTTTTTTAATATATGTTCGTCGTTAACCATGATTATGTGCAAACGACTTTTGCAAAACTTTTCTTTTCTATTTGCACAACACCAGTAATACACTTTTTCAGTTGATTTTTCCAAATGGGTCGAATGGCCATTCAAATTCAGTTTTTGTTTGCCTTTATTTTATATCAAAACTTCCAGACTCATTTTGTATTTTTTTGTGAAAAATTAGCGACGTTTTTTATTTTGAAGTTAATATTTTCATATGTGAACTAAGACTGAATAATTTATTTATACATTTTAAAATATCGCGAATAATTGTACAGTTTTCCATGTGAACTTAGATCGAGGAATTTATTTATAGATTTCAAAATCGCGAATAATTGTACAGTTTTCCATATGTGAACTTAGATCGAGGAATTTATTTATAGATTTCAAAATCCCGAATAATTGTACTGTTTTCCATATGTGAACTTAGATCGAGGAATTTTTTTATAGATTTCAAAATCCCGAATAATTGTACAGTTTTGGTTTTAAAAATCGCGCGATTTTTAAAACCAAAACTGTACAATTATTCGGGATTTTGTAATTCGGGATTTTGTAATTCGGGATTTTGTGTTCGGGATTTTGTAATTCGGGCATATGACCCCAACCCTGTAGAAACTCTTACCTTCAGTCAGCTTTAATTTAGCAATGGTGAAATCTGCTGTACTAAACTGGGGGCAGAGAAAAATGTTTAAATTTTTTTTTGCAATTAGACATGATCTTGGCTTAACATTGTCCTTTATATTGTGTTTCTAACCATTACCATGAAGCCCTCTCACCACATTGTCTTGTACGTAGGGTTCCTGGATGGTGCCTAGGTCTAGATCCTCCTGAGCTAGAAGGATTCACAGGTTGTCTGAGGCGATGCGGGAGTGCTTCAGATTAATCTGCACGACTTTCAGCATCTGGGTCATTTTGGTGATGAAGTGGATGCCCCCTCCAGCTGCATCTGGTCCAGCAGCTTATAGGCGTCTTCGACGCCGTCTTCGTCGCCATCGGGGCCAGGTGAGTCGTCTGGGCCACGGGGGTCTGGTATATTCACCTTGGCTTCTCTCATGCCAAAGAATAGTTCCTCTCCTCCTGATTTAAGAGCGGCGACGCCCACTTCCGTAATGTCAAGGATTAAACTCATGCGCTTGTCGTATGACGGTCCCGTCCATCTCGTCCATCGGGACCGTCGAGTTCATCGCTTGGAGGAAGTCCAGCAGCTGGGGACCATCACCCTTCATTTTGGGTAACCAAATCCGTGCACGAGGCCTTACAGTAATTTCCTGCGCAGGGATCAGCTTCAGGCTGATATCTTCCCAGGCATCGCTCAATGAACCGATCGACTTCCTCAGGAAATCCTTCGAGAAATCGTCCATGCATCTGATCACCTTATAGCCTCGGTGTACTTCGCTAGAGTCGTAATGGGGTACCGGGGAGCCCTTGTTTGCCAGTGCGTGTTCCATCACGATTTCTGACAACTTGGACTCCATTCCGAGACTGTGGTAGGGGTTAGCTTCCCGGTATTCGTGTTGGCCAGGGCAACCATTAGGTTGTCCTTCACTACCTCATTGAAGGGCCTTTTCGCAGATATGGTCGTCTTTGACAGCTCCTTGACCTTCCTTCGCTTTACGAGTTCACCGTCCTCCACTCGAGAATGTTCCCGCTTAGAGGTTGAGGGTGTGTCGCTTTGTAGGGAGGCCTACTCTCGTCGTACTCCTGAACTATGTTTGAGTATATTTATAGAGATATAGAATGGCCTAGAGCTTGAACAATAAAATAAAAAAGTATTAATTAAAATATTTACTACATCAGGTATTTGATAATTTAGGCAACAGGAATTTTCTTAGTACACAAACAATGGTTGTATTTTTAGAACATTGTGTAAAATTTGCATACTTGCATTCAAAAAGAAAAGTGAAACTTAAGTTATTTAAAAATTATTTTTTTTTAATAAAACAATTTTTTTTGTTGGGAAATTAAAGATTTGGAATCACAAGCACTAAAAACAGTGGTAAAAGCACTGAGTTGACAACAGTGACTACTGTGTCGCTGTGTAACCATACATTTGTGAAAAGAAAAACAAAAAAGGAATTTTGCCAAATTTCTTAAAAAATATGTGTGAATTTACAATTTCATAAACAAGTAAAATGTATTCCGCAAGTGTTTTTAACAAAGAATACATTTCTATTGGCCAAAAGAATATGTTGTAGAACTTTTGTAAATAGAATAGTTTGTTGTGTTGCTTGTGTCTTCTTATATGTATGTTGATCAATGGAAAAGTGTTGAGAGTGTTTTAATAAACGACAGAAAAATGCACATCTCTTAGCCACTTAAAGAATAGAAATGTATGTTATTTGTGAAAAAAGTTAATACCAAAATGCTTGATACTTTTAGTGACAAACGAGAGGTGCTCCTACATTATTCTTTATTATAATATTATAATTTATTTTAATTTTATTATTGTAAGCAACAGCTGAATATGCAATAAATAATTCTTTAATGGAAAACAAAAACAAAGTTTGTTTCTCTAAATATGAAAAATCGCTTGCTAAGTTGCAAAGAAAACGGTTAGTTAGCGATATGTGATTTTATTCGAAAATATGAAAAAGGGTTGAAAATGGTAAAAGATGTAAAAAATTTTCTAATTTTCAAGCAAATTATCTTGACAAATTAAAATTAACAAAAGGGACAAAATCAAGAAAATTGATGCCAGTTCGAATGCTGTATTAGGTATTTCTTGTTTCTCAAATTCAAATATATTTTGTTTTTATACTGGGAAACCAGGGACTTGTATTCAGCGACGTAACTAGGGGGGGGGGGGGGGCACGTGCCCCGGGCGCCGACTTTTAGGGGGCACCATTTCAGATGTAGGTAATAACTTGTTTTTAGACTTCATATTATTTATGAGACTGACTAGTAAAAGCAAGTTTTCAAAATACAATCATAGCAATGAAGCATAATAAAAATAAGTATAATAACAATGTTGTTCAATTTTAATCGATTTCGAAATACTGCGACCATGATATATGATTATGAACATCCAAACACATTAACAATCTGATCAGCGAGTTCCAAGAAGAAAGGGGAGCATGTTCAACTATGGCAATTTCTGAGGCTAAGGAAATAGCTACCAAGCTAAGCGTGGACCCCAACTTTAAAGAAGTGATGAAAAGAAAAAAGAAGCGAATGTTTGATGAGAAAGGAGAAGATGAAATCCACGAATTTTCGGAGGAAAGAAAATTTGGAGTTTTAATAATTATAGACCAGGTTCTAAGTGAACTGGAGCGACTATTTAAATTTATTCAAGAAGTTAACGCTCTATTTGGTTTTTTGAATGGCCCAGCTTTCCGTTCACTTAGTGGTGATGTGCTTAAAAATAGAGCATCAGATCTAGCCGCCAAATACAAGGAGGACTTAAACGGCGAAGAACTGATAGTAGAAGTTGAGAGTTTCAAGTACCATGCCTTGGACTTGGGGCCAAACATGAAGACCGACACCTGTTATGATCTTCTCCAGTCAATGTACAAAAATGGCCTGGAAGAGGCTTACCCTAATATAACCACGGCTTTAACTATTTTCCTTACCCTTCCGGTATCTGTAGCCACAAATGAGAGAAGTTTTAGCAAACTAAAAATAATTAAAAACTATATTAGAAATTTGTCAGGTCAACAAAGATTAAGCAACCTCGGTATAATATCTATTGAATATAAAACAGCTTCCAATTTATGTTTAAGAGACATTGTAAATATATTTGCAGCTAAGAAAGCTAGAAAAGTGCATTTTTAAAACTATAAACTGGAAGAATATAGTAGAAACATATTTTTATTGCATTTTATAAAATATTTGTAAGAATTTTAACAAATAAATGCATATTAAAACATTTATTATCTTTGAAATTGGAGTACCTGGGTTATTAATTATCCAAGCCCATTCAATATTAAAAACAAGCAAAATTATAGTGGTCTTCATGAAAGCTCGAAAGAACCTCGTAAACTCGAAAACATCGTAAACTTGCACAGCAAACGTCAAAACAAACAAATTTCCCATACAAAGCGACTTGCTCAAAAGTGGAAAGTTTTCGAGGCAAATTTGCTGCGCAAACGTGGGATGGAGAAACGTGTAAACTTTTGACATTTCGTTGTCAGCTGACTAGGATGGATAAATAAGGTGATAGCACTAGAACAGTAGAAAGAGTACACATACATAATACATGCAATTGCTACTGCTACCACCTTATGTATCCATCTTGGTCAGCTGATATGGTTTTGAGCACAACTACGCTGAGCAACTTTACCTGGTGCCTCATGCAACGGTGCGAGGGAAACTTGCGCTAAGCAAAAGTTCTCGGCTTTCACGTTTGCATGAATGCCGCTAATAATTTTTTTTCCACTACTTACAATTTTAGAAATGCAAATGATATAGTTATTCAAAAGTACAGTGCAATTAATTCGGGGGCGCCGAATGCACTTTTGCCCCGGGCGCTAATTGAGCCAGTTACGTCCCTGCTTGTATTATTAGCGGACTTACATATGTATATTATACACTACCACCTAAGGGTTCCGAGATTGTTGAAAACCATTAACTTCTTCCAGTAAATATCTTTCGTTTCTTAATACATACTTCTGTTATTCTATAGGGTCCTACATGCGAAGTCGAAATTCTTAACCATAACGCAGTTTCATACCAAGTACTTTGTAGCCAGCTGCCTGCGCTTGTCGATACAGTTTTTATCTTATTCAAACATGAGCCGTTTGCGTTCTTTCCTGAAACCCATCAATAATACCCTCTTTCAATAAATCAGACACTTCACTTCACTCCTTTGACTAACATCGTACTAGGATGTTTATCTATTTTTTTATGGCCAGTATTGTTAGGAACGTGATCCACCTAATGCAAAATAGAGTCCTAAAATATTCCCCTTTTCGGACACACAAGTTTCGCCAACAATGGTCCTATGTTCCTGTTAACCCTCTCGACTTATCCGTGAGATTGCGGAGAACCAGTGGAAATCTTTACATGCTGTATATTAAAATCGTCCAAAAATGCGTCAAACTCCGTTGAAGTTACCTTATCACTTACTATACATCTAGACAGACTGTACACCCTGAAGTAATCCTTTAGATGCTTCACCACTTCGTAAGTCTTCGTTGTTCTGGTAGGGTAAATTCTCAGAAACTTCCAATTGGCATCAACGATTACCAAAATATGCTTCAGTTGTCAGCCGTTATTCACTGGTCCACGTGGATAACATCGAATAGCGAATTAGATTTAGGTATGCTTTTCAAGAAACCCTCCCCCTTCCCATGCTTATCAGAATACGTGATGTACTTTAGCAATTCTCAATATGCTCTGAAACTTTTTCCTCATCTGAGTGATATAAGTTCCGCTATTTTCTCAGGTCCAACGTGTCCCAATTTATTATGGTATTTGTACACCACATGATCTTCCATAGCCTCGGGCACACAATAAAGTAACGAACCATCTCTATTAGACTTCTTATGCAAAACGCCATTTCTCATATCGAACATTTTGCTTTGCCCATTTTGCAGCTCATTCTTCAATTTACGCATATAACGAGTACCAGGATGTCCTCGAAACTATTACTTTGTATCGCCATCACGCTGTATCATCCGCTCAAAGCGTCGGCGTGTTGCATTCTTGATTCAGGCAGATGCTCTAATACGTAGTCATAAATCTAGAGTTCCAGTCCCCATCTGGCTATCCTCGGGTTAATTTCCCCCTTGTTCAACGTTAAGGCCAATGAGTTACAATCCGTAACTATTTTAAACATACTTCCTTGAAGGTATACTCGGAATCGTTTCAACGCGTACACATTCGCCAGGGTCTCCAGCTCAAAACTATGGCATTCAGATTCAGATTTCCCTGAAGTAAATTGGCCCCAAAACCTATACACTGGCATCGCAGAGCAATTCACTCTAATGCGCTGGGTCAAACACCATCAGAATCGGTGACCGCACAAGTTTGTCCTTTAACTCCTTTGAAACAAAAACAAATGCCTTGTTCTTCTTCGTAACTTCCGTCAGCGGCTTTGCCGTGATCGAAAAATTTCACAAATCTCCGGAAAAATGATTCGAGTCTCAGAAAACTGCGTACGGAGTGTAAATTTTTCGGCACTGTAAAATTTTAAACTGCACGGAGACCCGAATCATCGGTCTTGATACCCGATCCAGAAATCACTCGTCAGTAAAAACTCACACTTAATTAGTCTGAGTTCCAATATATTCTCAACAAGCCGCTTGAATATCTCCATCACAATCTCAAAGTGCTCACCAATATTCTTGGTTGCTATCATAATGTCATCCAAGTAAATAATCAACTTTCCACTCTTGAACATGTCCGCGATTAACAAAGCGCTGAAATCCCAACGAAGCGTTCTTTAAATCAAAGGGCATCCTAAAAACTGGAACTGTCCGAAAGGAGTGATAAAACATTGTGTACATGACCGAATCATTCTCAACGAATACATGATAGAAGCCATTTCTCAAATTTAGTTTTGTATATTATTTCCTATTCGTCAATCTGTCCAGTAAGTCGTCAATAAGAGGAAACGGATAGCTATCCTACAAGGTAATTTTGTTGAAGTTGCGCTAATCTACGCACATGCGAAGTTCCCCTGTCTTCTTCTTGGCCAAAATTATGGATGCCCCATACTCTGACTGATAACTCACCCTTCTCCAAATGTTCGTCCAGAATAATCTGCAACTTTTCCTTCTCCGCATAGGGCAATCTGCGTGGCGTACATCTATATGACTTCGGATTCTCAAGGTTAAGTTTTATCTCTCTCCCCGCGAGGACGAGATGGTTTCACATAACAAACAACAAATATATGTAGTTTCAGTACTTGCCTTATCACTTACGCCAATATAATTACCCATCGTAAGATCCAATTCATTAGTACCATTATCCATAGACATTATCGCGTTCGCAGAATTTTCAACTAGGTCACTATTCCCCAACTTATCGGGACCTTCCGAATTCCCTCTAGACATCACCACTAACGACCTTATCGCGCAACACGCAACACATCACTTTCCCCAGAACGCGTGCGTTTTTGTATATTTTACAAAGCGCAGCGGGGCTTGTTTCTACACCTGAAGTCTCAAAACTGAACGCGTATGGCCAGTGACGGAAAATAAAAGTTAATATATAAACCATAAAATGGATGGAATTTGGTAAGAATTAGGAAATAAAAAAAAATTAATGGTTTCCCATTACATCCCATGAAGGGACTGGGAGAACTTCTCCCAATCACTGACCTGTGCGCTTTCCAGTTTTCACTCACTGATTGGGACCTAAATTTTTACACCGATTCCGAACGGTAATTTGAGAAGCTTTTTCATGGCTAGATTCTCGATAGTGTCGCCGTCACTATGCGAGGTGGCCGCCGCCAAAAGAAAATTTGAATGTAGTCAGAGCCGGGTTCGAACCCACCGATTGCACCACCGACGAATTAGGAAATACTAGTCAAAATATTAAGTGTATGTTACTGTCGATTTCACCATGTTCAGTTATATTTCAGTTAGAGCTAAGTGAAAAGTTTTGACTGTCAGTTAGCTTTAACTTTGTTTGGTGAAATTGGGCATTAATGTGATTTATTACATACCACAGAAAAGTATATAACAGCACAACAGACTGAAATGGAACAAAAAACAAATGTTGGCCGAAGTTTCCAACCAGGAAACAATAGTAAAAACGGTAAATATTTTTGAGCATGACTAATATTATATGGTAGTGATTTGTGGTATATCTAAAGGGATCACTATTTTGTCTGCGTATAATTTCTGCATGCAATATAGACCCTTTTTTGGCGAAGATGCGTTAGAAAAATCTGTATACAATGGTGATGAAGAAACATACCCATATGAGAATGTTAAACTAATTTATTTATTATATTTTTCTACTTAAAATTTAGAATTTGACAATATTCTGTAAACCCTGTCAAGGGTCAACAAATAGTTTGAGAAATATAAATTGGAAAACGAAGTACTCATATATTCTCAGTAAAGTCAGGGCATATTAAGACGTTTAAATATCCGAGGGTTTTATCATTATATTTATGGACAAAATACACATTTAAAATAGGTGACATTTATTTCAGATCCCAATTTCTCCTTCTATTGAATAACCAACTGTTTGTTGGGATTAATCTGATGGACAAACACATCTCATTGGGTGTCGTCACAGTTGACAATATCAAAAAGGATGTAAAAGGAGAGAAGAAAAACCCGGCGCAATTTGGAACCCTACTAGAAGAGAACCAACAAAGTCGATGCGATTCACTCAAACGTATTTCTTTCCCGCGTCATTACTTGATTATTTCACACTTTTTACATACTTTATGTAATTTCATTTAAATACGGTTGGAATTTATATGATTAGATACGATAACATCATCAGAAAACTGTTCGTGTATTGAAATATTCAACGAAGAGCGTAAGAGAGAAAGAGAGAGAGAGCAAAGAAACGACGCGCTTCACTCGTTTTCTTTGTTGGCATTCCACTCCATGAGTAAATTTTCTTTTCTATACCATAGTTACTTTATAGCAATATCAAAAAGGATGTACAAGTAGAGAAAAACCGGCGCAATTTGGCAAAGCGCAAAGACAGAAAAAACCTAGTGTAATATTACCCACATTCATGGTCTGATATAAGCCAATGCACTGGGCAACATAGTGTCAGATATTTAATTTGGCAAATATTACCAATAAACGTAGGCAATTTCACGATGACAAATCGTACAGAAAGTTGCCTTGCATATTTGTACATTTACCCAATGCAAAAAGGCAATGAACAAAATTTACTGTGGCTTATATAAAAAGTGAATTTGTGATTGATGAAATATATTTTTTATTTTTGTTTTTTTATTATTTTCTTTATTTATACATGCGTATAATCACAATGTAAAAGACAATCGCATGTAAAACTTTTGAAATAAAAATTATTTAAACCAAATAATCATCGACTTGTCAGAAACTGCATTAACGTTTGATGTCTTCTAAAGTATGATGATCAAAACGTACTAATTAATCTCTTAATTGTAATGCGGCTAAAACACTTTGGTTGATGCCTTGGTTTGCTACTCGGAGGAAAGGTCTGGTAGTACTGTAGTAGTATTGCATTTAGTAGTATTGCATCTTCGACAAAACAAACAACTTCTATCCAATTCTCATCCTGTTTAGGCTCTTGTTTGATACGCGTATATGTTGTCCAGCTTAGCTGTTTCACGGGTATAAGGATTGTCACCGCCTTACTGGACGAGGTAACACCCATGTACGTATTTTTCTTCACACTACGCTGTTGCTGTTGAGGGTATTGCGGAATATTGTCAATGGCTACAATACATCTTTGTTGCTGTGGCTATATTAAAGAACGACCTGCTGCACTGACAGCAGCGCCGGCTTGGAGACTGCAGAAAAACAGAATGGGAAAAGGGTTTACTCTCTCGACATAGTAAATCTACTCTATTACATTACCGACCATTAAGCCAAGTGTCGACTGTAGAGTGTTTTGCGTTGAGCTAGAGAAAAATATCATGTAGAGAAGTGTATATACCCCATAGAGCGCTCAACATCAGCTAAGTACAAATTCTACGCTAGAGTTTTCTTGTTAAAAAAGTCTACAGTGTATACACAATAGTTTTGTGTTTGGTAGAGCACTATATAAACTGATTTGATAGTTTTTTTCTCTCTACAGTAGAGTTTTAATGAAAAATGTATGACATTTCTATTTATTTGACTTCCCATGTCTTTCAAATTTAATATTATTGTACTTTTGTTTTCGTAAATTTAAATTGGAACGAAATAAGTTTTAACAAATAAGTTTTGTTCACTTGTACTATTGAATATTGAAATGTAAAATGTCAAAACCGATGGAGCTCTACCATGCGACTCTACAGTAGAGAACAATATGTATGCAGTGTATACAGTCTGTAGAGCTCACGGTAGAGCTCTACTTAAATTTTCTTTATGACAGCTCTACATAGAGCAGTAGTGTCCCGTTGTAGTGTACACAATATAAGTAGAGTCTCTACACTCTACCGAAAAAACTCTATAGTGGACATTTCTGTTCCAAATCACTAAACTAATCGGTTGAGTAGCGGATTTTAAGAGTTAAATCGCAATAGTCCGATTTTTGAATATGTTCTGTAGTTTCTGACGAAAAACAGTCCGCTGTTGTAGCATTTATCTCTATATCTTGTTGATATTCTAATAACAAAAAGTAGGGTTATCAACATACATATGTAAATTCTGCATTGTCGTTAGTAGTGTGTTTTGCATTTTTATTTTGGAAAAATTCCACTTTTTCTTGTACTCACACAAAAAAAAAACACCAAACCCAAATTAGGCCATATTACCTGTGGTTATTTTTTCTGTGTAGATCATTCCAGTAGTGATTGTTGAAAAAGGCAGGCGTGTTTTAATTCTCGGTTTCCTTGCAATCTCAGAAGTGGGATAATTACCAGGAAATGCGAAATAAAATTAGCCGGTATTGAGACTATCCGTGTTCGTGCTAAATACTTTTACAACACATGTCTTGTGTTGGCGGCACAACAGAAAAATTAAATTGGCGACTCTTGGTTTTGCCAGTTTTGTCGAAATTTGGGATGTTTTTAAAATAACTGAATCATTAAAATTAAATCAGTCGGTCAAATCGGGCCAGTTGGTTAAATCGGCACACATTTTAAAACAAAGAGAACGAATTATATAGATGGCGGCGTGAGCTTCAGCTTCCGTCTCAAAGACGATTTAGAATTAGACGACCAGAAGATGTGCGCAACTTGGCAGCCCTGGTAAAAGAGAACCAGAAAGTGCTAGGGGTTCACTCAAACGCATTTCTCTCGCGTCATATCTTGCTTATTTCATACTTTTTGCATAGTTTATGTAATTTTACTTCAACAAGGTTGGAATTTGTATAGTTATATACAATAACACTATCAAAAAGCTGCGCGTGTATTGAAATATTCAATGATGAGAGTAAGAGAGAGAGTAGAGAAGTACTAGGGTTTCACTCGTTTTGTTTGTTGGCATTTGAGTGGAGAGAAATTTTGACTGTCTACTTGTACATCGTTTTTGTCCGTCTGTCGAACTGTTGATTTTTTGTGTATGTTTTTGTTTTGGTTGCATTTTTCTGGTAATTAGCAGAGTTGCCTCAATTTGTACACCAAAGTAAACTTAATTTTAGCTTATTTCTATTATACGGCTTACTCTACGAAAATTAAAAAAAATTATTGCGTCGGGTAACACACACTTTTAAGCAAAAAAAAAACTAGCAACATCGGGGCAAAGTTATCGGATGTTGAAATTTTTAAAAATTATCGAATATCTTTTTTAACTATATATTTGCCCTGATTTTGACATTTTTATTTTTTTCTTAAAAGAAACGTGTTTACCCCCTCCCACAAAATCTGGTTCTTTTGGAGTGAAGATGTAAACTGGAGGATTTTCATCATGGTCAGTGTAAATGTCGTATAATAGATAATTTTCTGACAATTTCGAATTATGTGGTAACTATAATTTGCATTTTACTGATTTCCTAACATCTGGCATCACTGACCGGCATAGAATTCGGTTAGTTTCGTCGTCTATGTTGTTTGGTTTGTGTGTTAATTTCAAGTTCAGTGGTAGGCTTAAAAAAGAAATCGATACTAGAAATAATACTATCGCGAACTAAGGTGAAAATAAATTCTATTAAATAAAGTAAACTTGCGTGATCACAAAATAACTGAATAATATCCATAAAATATATAATTGTTCAATAAGCAGAAGATATACAAAGTTTGCAAAAGTTCTTTGTCTGCGGCGTCGTCTCTTCTCTGTGTATATGAAAAAAGGGTGTGTTAGTTGCTGCTGCGGCCACAATGATATCTGGTGGCTATTGTATCTGGATGGAAAAAAGATTGTTCTGAGAAGAAAGTGATACTTAAAGTAAAAATAGATAAAATTACTAATCGTTTAGTCATTCATTCGCATATTATTAAATAAAAAGTCGCACTGAAATCGATACTGGACTGAATTAATTGCATTAAATTGCAATTACATAAAAAGTGCAACTAAGTGAAAAGTTGTTTGCTAATCCACTTTTTTGTGGATAGTCGGTAATTTTTGCCCTTCCATTTAATTCCTTTCTTCAAGTTGGTATTTTGTATTGTACACAGGAGATTGAGCAATGCCCAAAGAGAAAAAGAGAGAATTGCTACAGCAAATGGAGAGTCAATAGCCGCAATCTTGGGGAAATGTTTTGTGGACAAGATTATCGTTTGGTCGGTCGGTCGGACGGCTTTCCAATGTTTTGTATTGTTGGTCTGCTGCAATATTACATTTATACCATATATGGAGGATACATTTTCAGCTGAATTCCTAGTATGAAGATGGAGGTTGGTCGTTGTGGCTACATAGCTACTCAAGCTGAGGGGATCATTGTAGCATTTTGTTGCTGTCCATACTTTCTATTGTATGTGATTTATGCGATTTTAATAGAGACAAAAACAACCAGAGAAACCTGTCTTGGGGTTTAACCATATGTACATGTATCTATCTATACATACGTGTGTTTTCTATGTCTGTCCAACACTTTGTCCGAGTTTTGTATGTGATTATGGCAATGATCGACTTAGGGGTTGATCACAATATACATTGTGCGTGTGTGTTGTTCCTAGTGGTGGTTTATTCCAACAATCATGTAAACATACACAGGGATTGCCGAGGGTGCTTCTTTTGCAAAATATACAAATGTATTATCATTTGTCTATCTGTTACAGTATATTGGAGAGCGCTGGCTATAAGGATGGGGTGGTGGATTGCGCGGTGCAACAGAGAAATGTTGTAAAATGTACCGTTACAATACACGGCAATGTTAAGTAATGTGTGCCAGTGCTACCGCGCTGTAAGTTTACATGAAGGTTGTTTGTTTGTCTTGCTGGCTGTGTCTTTTTTTTTTGGGTGTGGGATAATCTAGTATTTACAATATACCCAAAGAATTGTATGTAAATTGAAAGATGTCGTACAGCTTCATTTACAAAATACATCAAAAGATCCGCAATGCGTGGGGTGTTTTAAATTTCACATTTTCCTTGCCATCGTGATATGATTTTAAAAAAATGTTAGGGTTTAATAGTGAAACATGTCAGCTTTTAGCTGGACAGTAAAATAGCACAATTTAAATTACTGGAAAAAAATGATATCATTTTTTCAATATTTCAGAAAAAAATACAATTAGAATAGTTTATACCCAACTCAACTTTATATTTTCAATAAAAAAAGAATACAAAAGTAAAAAATCACATATTTCTTTCACAAGAATTAACTTAAATCTCAAAATAATAAAAAAGAGCATGACTATGCATTTCCAAAAGTCTACATACCTACGGCATAGATAAAATCAAAAATAATGGAAAATTAATAATGTGTTGGGCCACCTTGCTTTTATTACATCTTTTAGACGAGAAGGTATGGATAAGGTTACTTTTTTATTATTTCTGGGGAAATTTTTGCACATTCTTCAACCAAATATGCCCACAAATGCTCAATCACGTTGAGATTTGGAAATTCCGAAGGGTGTCATGCATGAACATATAATTTCCGGTTAATTGGAGTTTTTCAATACTTGGTATGAAATTTGTTTTTAAAATGTCAATATAAATATGCCGATCCATTGTCCCCTCTATAAACCGCAGTTCGCCAACTCCACTTGCTGCCATGCTGCCCTACACCATTACAGAACCGCCTCCATGTTTTACTGTGGGGCAAACATTTTTTGGTTTAAGTGCAGTATTTGATATACATATTTGTTATAAGTCTCTTTTTTTTACCGCCATACTGGAGGTTTCTGGTCTACTGAAAAGTAGTGTCACAACCCTCCGGAGAATATGTATCTACACAGACAGCCACGCTGCCATAAAATTCCTGGAAGCCATGTTTGGCTACGTCCCTGACGGTGAAAGAATGCCACTCATAACTTAGGGTGATGGCAGAGTATTTTGACATCAGGCTCGTATGGGTACCGCGACACAGCGACATTCCAGGCAATTGCGTAGCGGATGCGTTAGCTAGACAGGGTACTACGGAACAGGTTCTTCCGGCAAAAGAAGGTGTTAGTATGCCAATCTCTACCTGCCGTTTGCAGATCAGGCAGTGGGCCGATAATTTGTTCAAGGACAAGTAGAGACTTACTTCAACTTGCAAACAAGCCAGGGTCCTCTGGCCATAGGTGGACTGGAAGAGGACTAGGCAACTACTTAATTGCCGAGAGGCAGGTTATCCACAATGATAGGAACACTTACGGGACATTGTCTTGTAGGAAAACACGCCATAAGTTTCGGACAGAGAAACTCCACACTCTGTAGATGCTGCATGGAATAGGAAACGACGAAATACCTCTTGGATTGCCTTGGTATGGCAGGACTGAGAAGTAGGATATTTTTTTTTTTTTTTTTTTTGAATTGAATTGAATATTTATTAGTAGTATTTTTAATACTTTACATTACATTATATATTTTGTTTTTCTTTTTACAAATTATATCAATAACTCTGATTAAAAAATTTAAATATTTTTTATAAAAATTACAATTTCACTTCTGAATAAATTTGGATTCATTTCATTCTTAATAAAATTTGGCATCGTGTTGTATAGATTTAATCCTTTATAGAAAAGTGATCTTTGCATTGTGTTGTTATCTGCTCGTTGTAGTCTAAAATCCGTAGCGTTTCTTAAGTTGTATGGTTGAACATCCCCGACGTATCTTAGTTGTTCTACTAAATAATCAGGCGCCTCCCCCATTTTCATTTTTTGAATAAAATGAATTGTGTTTAGCTCTAGTCTTTGTTGTATATTAAGCCATTTGAGTGTATCTAACATATATTTTATTGAGGTAAATCGATTGCATTTAAGTATTGCGCGCATAGCTTTATTTTGTAATTTTTGCATTCTTGATATTTGTTGTTCTGAGCAGCATGTGTATAACACAGTAGATCCAAATTCAAAATGTGGTTTAATCGTAGTATTGTAAATGTTTTATCGGAACACATTTAGTTAGCACCGTAACCCTACAGGATATTCCTGTAGGTCTTATAGACAAATTCATTGAAAGGGCAAATTGGCTAGACGACTAGTCAATAGTTGCTATAGAGGAAACTGCAGGTATCACAATGGGCTTCTTTAGCAGTGTGCTAGACAGCGTGCTGTCTTGCAGCCTTTTCAATCAACCAACTCTCTTTTTTCAGTTCACTTCACTTATTAGAGGTTTCTTCCTTGAGCATATACTTCAATTCCGCCGGTCTTAGGCAATGTTTTTGTTAGGTTGACAACACTAGGTTTTGGGTTTTCAGCAACGCTTCGCATTATTGTAATTTTTAATTATTGTTTGGACGAATTTCCCTCATGCTTTTATAAGTAATATATTAAAATTATCCTATTTTTTTGACTATACATAAAATCGACATTGTATGTAGACTTGGTAACATGGTGTGTAAATATTAAAGTTTTTAGTTTACAAGGTCAATATTTCGTAGTGTAACCTTTATATTCAAGTTCCGCTTGGAATCTACGGCACATGCTTTGAATCAAATCCTGGCATCGCAAATCTCTATTCCAGTCCAAAGATCATCCAAATTTTTGTACATATGTTGAGCAATCGCACATTTCACATCGTTCCCGAGGTTTTTTATCGGGTTCAAGTCGGGACTTTGAGACGGCCAGTCTAAAACGGGGTTGCTTGCCTTCGAAACCCACTCCTTTACAAGCTTCGACAAGCAAATACTGGTAATGGCCCATTTTTCCATCAGGTTTCACAATGGGGCCCACATCCTGCCATGAAAAGGATCCCCACTCCCTGATGCTTTCTCACCCATGCTTCACTGTGTTCCGAGTGTAGCGTGGATTGAATGACTGGTGTTTTAGTACATGAACAAGTACTCTTAACATTCCGTCCATACGATTTACCTTAGTTTCATCACTCCAAAGTACTTTATTCCACAATGAGAGGTCTTTAAACCTGTGGGTGCGAGCAAACAATAAACGCTTGCCAATATTTTTTCTTGATAGATGTGGCTTCTTTCGACTTGGGAGCCCAAACAGCTGCACACCATTCAGGCGGTCTTTGGATGAGCCTGTTTGGTAAATTTAATCCAAATTGAGAGTTTCGTTCGCAATATCGCGTGGTGACAGGATAGGGTCCTTCGTCGACATCCGGATTTATGATTTACTACTTGAGTTGGTTTTGTGAGAAGTGGCTTCAGTGTTTTGTGTTTTCTGTAGCATTAACTAATTGTTTCTTTGTTACTGATTACATTATAAACCAATGCAAAAATTCGGCAATTTCAGGTGGCTTTTTTTCAATCATTCTACTGTATAATGTTAATAATAATATTGATTCTGTATAATGTGCTTCTCCATCTTTTTCACGTTCCATTTTTTGGAACATTGAGCAAAAGAACACATAATGAAAAGAATTTAACGTAAGAACGTTGAGCTAATTTGCTGTCCAAATCAAACGCAGCTAATGACACAAATCACCAATCAAATCAATAAAGAATGCGTTTTAACCGTAATAGTATTCAGTGTATCAAATGAAAGCTTGTATTCTGGGCTATTTGTTTATTTTCACCTATAATTACCTTAATTTTGAACACATTCATGTTAGAATTAGATCTTAGGTAGTTGCATTAGAAATTCCGTGGTTAAGCTGTCAAAATTAGTTCAATAATGAGAAAATCCATCTAGAAATGGTTGCTGGTCCGCAACAGGTTAACAGACCTATCTATCATATGTATGCCGATTGAAAGGCATTATAACGAGCTACAGTGGCTCACATTTTATTTCGTGTATTACCACTTTTTATGAGAAAGTAGTCAAAATATTGAAAGAAATGAGAAATATCAAAAAAGTTGTTCATATCTTAAAGTTCATGGTCAATTTTGTTATACAAGTTTAAGGGTATCGACGCTAATTATGTGGTGTTTACGGATCGTTCCATAAAGCTAGATTTGGACAAGATTCGACTTATGTTTTGGCTACCGGATGTTATCTCTAGAATGCCCAGTTTTTCGGCACTGGTCTAAATTGTCCTGCAGGATGTGTAAACACCGTTTCTTGTCTTGTTAATGAAAACTATATTCATCTCACCTGCACCGTTTCTTGTCTTGTTAATGAAAACCATATTCATCTCACCTGCAGTAGAAGTTCTGATATTTTGTTTCGACGACTGAGAGATATGTGGAAATCAATCCCAAAAAGCGTCATTGACATACTAATAATATCAATGCCTCAAATATGTCAGGCTGTAATGGCTGCATATATTTTAGCCACTGAAATATATGTTTTATCATACATTTTTCAAAATATCTGTGGAGTAGATCCCTTTTCCTTATTTTAAAGCAATAAAATATAAAATTTAAAACAAAAAATTCCTAATTTTATTTGCAGAAAATTTTTACGTAATATTTCGTAAAAGATGCATTTTGGTTGCATTTGTTTTGGCCACCACTGTACATACATATATGTATATCCAAACTTTCTACTTCAAATTGAATTCCCCACACACCTAACAATATAGGAGCTATGTCCATAATATGTGACGCGCAAAATAGAAAGGGACCTAAGGGTAAAAACCGGTTTTGTTCAGGAGAGCCATTTTAAAGATTTAAATACGTGTATCTTTGGTATACTTCACTTTCATAAAACGAGCAAATATCTCTGGGAGGGAACACTTTTGGGGCATGGGATCGGTCTCATTCGATGCTCAGATGTTGTCCACATCAAAAAAAAAAAAGTGAAAATTGATTTTTTTACCCTTAGGTCCCTTTCTCTATGCGCTGTCACATATGGATTTGTTCCATTATATTTTTCGATTTCATCATCCAGATATAAAAGTTATCGACCGAGCACGTGCTCACTACAACATAAAAGCAACTAGCGGTTATATATAAATGCAGCTTTATATTCTGCAGTTACTTCAGACCCAATTTAAATTTTTTAAAAATATAAATATAAATTTTATAGCAAGTTCACGCGTATCCAGTGATTTTTTGTCTACCCATTATTGGAAATGTAACGCACAAATTTGGCCGTCGGAGGTGTAATAGTTAGTGTGTCTTAAACATGAGATCGTGGGTTCGTACCTTGGTTTTATTTCGACGACGGTGACCTCGCTTAGTGATGGCGACACTATCGAGCACTTACTTATGAAAAGCCTCAAAATACCGTTCGGAACCGGTTAAAAACTGTAGGTTGTCAGAAGCTCTCCCCTATCCCTTCATGAGATGTAATGAGAAACTATTTTATTTTATTTAAAAAATAAAATATAAAGAGTTGAATTAATTATTTTTTAACATTCAAATAAATTTACACTTTCTTTTGACGCTCACAGCATATTTTGACTGCTATTTTCATTTGACTCATTTACTTTTTATCAGCTTAAAGTATTAATTATACAGGGTGAATCAGAAAGTTCCGGACAAATTTCTCCAGCGTATTCCTTGGCTCATTTCATGAAGAAAAGTCCACTAGGACCATGTCCGAAAATGCAAGGGCGCGAAATGGCAGCGGGTTCAAAATTTTCGGATTGGCGGTCGGAGGGTAGTAGGGTAAAGTTGGTAACTTCTGAGCCAGTGGTCGGATTTTTGGGCTTGTTGGAAAGTTTGTTTTTGGGCTTGTTGTAAAGGTCTTTAAGAGGCCTTTCAGAATCAATAAGTATCAAAAGTAGAAAAAAGTCAAATCGCCGAGATACAGAGCTTTCGGAAAAACCTCAATTTGCTCAGCCAGATGGCAGGTAACTTATGTTTTTTTTTCTGTTGAAAGATAGCCATACCTCTTACTTTTCCAACATGAAATTTGCATTTCAGTAAAATGGTCATAACTTTGTAACGGTAAGACCTCTGGGCTTCGTTTAGGTCATTTTGGAAAGGTAAGAGGCTTTCGGGAGAAAAATGGGGAAAAAAATTCAAATAACCTTAATTTGCTCAGCCAGATGGCAGGTAACTTATGTTTTTTTCTGTTGAAAGATAGCCATACCTCTTACCTTTCCAAAATGACCTAAACGAAGCCCAGAGGTTTTACCGTGACCATTTACTGAAATGCAAATTTCATTTTGGAAAGGTAAGAGGTATGGCTATCTTTCAACAGAAAAAAAACCGACCACTGGCTCAGAAGTTAGCAACTTTACCCTACTACCCTCCGACCGTCAATCCGAAAATTTTGAACCTGCTGCCATTTCGCACCCTTGCATTTTCGGACATGGTCCTAGTAGTGGACTTTTCTTCATGAAATGAGCCAAGGAATTCAGGAACTTCCTGAATCACCCTGTATAACATTTCTTAACTATTAATTCATTTACATTTTATTAGCTTAAAAAATAAATTATATTACATTTTGTAGATCTTAACGGATTTCTAGCCTTCTATTCATCTAAATTGATTTTCGTTGTTTGCACTTAAGCTCATATCCGTATAAAATTCAGTCAGTCTTGATCTAACATTTGAACAAAATAGTTCAATGTCAAAATTCACCTCTAACTTTTCATTTTTAAAAATAGTTCTTGCTTTAAGGCTTGCACTGTACGTCAGAACTTGTGAGGCAAATGCAGTTTGGAGCATAAGTTTGGTATTTCATCTCATTTGGTCCTAAGACATAATATTACAAACTCAGAACACACATAATAAGTGAATTGTGTTATAAATTTGTATTGTTGAAATTAATTCCGTTTGTTTTACCATTAAAATTGATTTTAGTACAAAATGTAACACATAAAATATATTCAACATATTATTATTTGTTTTTAAAACCTCAAAATCGATCTTCGACTTGAATCGGGATCGCGCATAGAATAATACATACCATAGAAGCTTTTATTCGCTCAATAAATTAAACGTCATAGGTACGATGGAAAGTAGACATTGGATGGTGGAAAATATGGGTTCAATAATACCAGATAGTGGCAATAGTATACAACGTTCAACAAAGGTACAACAATCGAATTTCGTGTTTTTGTGGCAAACTAGTTGTGTTAAATACAATGCAAATGTATACCAACGATATAAGTCAACAAAAAAGTGCAAAATATATTTAAATTTTTCAGTGCTACACCAAAACGACAGGATTTTCTGTTTCCACTCGTTCGTCCCTGGAAGATATAAAAAAACCAAAATTATGTGTAAATCCCCTTTGTGTCACTGGAGGTATCGGTGGGGAGCTGGAGAAATTGTGCCACCTCCAAGGGTCTGTCCCATAGGTCCACTGGGCGCAAGTCAGTAGGCCTATCAGGACAGTTGAAAATGTGGACAGTGTCATGAGGGCTTTGTAGGCAGTGTGGGCACTGATCTAAGGTGCCTGGGATTATCCTTGATCTGTATGAGTTCAGGATAGAACTCCAACCAGATCTAAGCTGTGCCAGAATGGTTCTGGTGTGCCTGGGCAGAAGCCTCTCATTATTCGAAATCGCGGGAGCGTGTTCAGTAAGGACCCTGTTGCAAGAGTAGCCATTTATGGCCTCAGACACCGCCGTGTTATGCAACAATTTCTGTGCTACTGCTATCGACGGTCTGTTGACGTCCTGGATGTCCGCACAGTAGCGCCTGATGTCCTTCCGGATGTAACGGGGGGGGTGGATCCTGCATCAGAATATGATGGTTGGGGTGACTGGGCAGATGACAAGCCAAAAGAAACTGTCTTGTCAACAACACATTATGTTGTTGTACTGACAATAACTTTGTCTCCACATGTAGATGATCCACGTTCGTCATTTGTGTGCATCCGGTTGCGATTCGAAGTGCAATATTTTGGATCCTCTGTAGACCTTTCCACTAGGTATCACTTAAGAAAGATGACCACACCGGGGCGGCATAGTTGAAGACCGAGCGACTTATAGCTTTATAGGTCACTACAATTGTCTCCTTCTCCTTGCCCCAAGTTGTCCCTGCAAGGGCCTTTAGGACCTTGTTGCGGGTGTGGACTTTTCTCCTGATGTAATATTTTGTAACTCCACCTGGTGTAAGGTAATTTTAAATTTAATTGCTCTCATTTCCACAAACCTACGATGAAGAGTGTGAAATGAAACGTCAGATGAGAGAATAAGTTTATCTATGTATGTATTATTCTATGGGATCGGGTAGAATCAAACACTACCGCCTATAAACTTTTGTACAATCAAAATGCTCCAACTTCCGCACATATGAATTCTTGAACTTTTATAAAATGTGGGAAAACTTTTGTTGTTGCGTCCAATAATTCTCAGATATAATATTTATTACGACTGATATTCTTATTCATAATCTATTATAGTACATATGTATGTACATACAAAAAATATATTCATATGTACATATGTTGTAATTATGTATTTATAAAACTTTCCATTATATTTATTTATACTATATATTTGCAGTTGTTTATCATATAGACTTTCTCTATAACAAACAGAAGAAAATAAACTCAATTCATTTTGATTACAACTTTCAACATAACTAACATCACTTGTGGAAGACAATGGCCTGGCGTTTTAAAGCATCGAAGTACAAGAATGCAGCACCTATTGTACCCAAACCGGAAGCATGTATACGTGACATCTGTGTAGGTTCCTATCAGACCTATGGCAATAACATTGCTGCGTCCGCTGCCTTTATGGCTTTCAATTGGGAACATACGGGTTCCAGTGTGGCCGTATTGTCGTTGGACGATTGCGGGCGTAAAAGCAAAACAATGCCACTGCTTCATGCCCACTCAGATACTGTTACTGATATGAGCTTTTCTCCTTTTCACGACGGCCTCTTGGCCACAGCGTCTCAGGATTGTATGGTGAAGATATGGCATATTCCTGAGAAAGGCCTAGAGACGTCGCTTACTGATCCAGAGTGTGTGTTTTCACACAAACAGAGGCGTGTAGAGACAGTGGGCTTCCATCCATCAGCCGATGGCCTGTTGCACTCTACGTCCGCGGGATGTGTTACATTGTTTGATCTGACAACCCAAAAGGAAATCTACTGTAAGTTGGCTCCTTCTTGTCTATAAGTTCTAAATTTTTAAGAAATATACGTTCAATCGTTGTACATATTCCAGCAAATAATGAACATCCCGAAGTTATACAATCGGCCAGTTGGAGACAAGATGGTACAGTGTTAGCCACAAGTTGCAAGGATAAGTTTGTGCGCATTTTGGATTGTCGCATTACTGGTTCTCCCATACAAATGTCTGCCGAGTCTCATCAAAGCATAAAAGATTCTCGCGTTGTTTGGTTGGGTAATCAGTCGCGTATCCTTACAACTGGCTTCGATTCAGCTCGTTTGCGTCAGGTTATTATACGTGATATTCGCAATTTCTCCGTTCCCGAAAAGACTTTAGAACTAGACTGTTCTACTGGCATTTTAATGCCTCTTTATGACCCAGACACCAATATGCTATTCCTGGCTGGCAAGGGTGACACTACAATTAACTATTTGGAAGTTACGGACAAAGACCCCTTCCTTATTGAGGGTCTAAGGCACACGGGCGAACAAACAAAGGGTGCTTGTCTCATACCCAAACGAGCGCTAAAAGTTATGGAGGGCGAAGTAAATCGTGTACTGCAATTAACATCCAATATGGTTATACCCATCATGTACCAAGTGCCACGCAAGGTACTATAAAATCGAATACGGCGCTTCTTAATTACAATAGCATTTGCGTTTTTTATTTCAACAGACTTATCGCGACTTCCATAGTGATTTGTATCCAGATACCGCTAGTTGCCGTACAGATCTAACGGCCGCCGAATGGTTAAATGGCTCCAATATGGGTGTACCAAAAATGAGTTTGGATCCTGCCAAGCGTGAATTGGGGGATGCTCCTGTTGTTGTAAGTTTCTGTTATTTAATATGCTTAATATATTGCTTTTGTTTTCTTGGTGAAGTTGTATTTATGTGTTTGAATAGTTTTTTTGTGGGGTCTATTTATTTTTATGCTAGTTGTTATTACAATAATTTCAATATTTACAACAAAAAAAATGTTTTATTTCCTTCCTTGATTCATTTTAACAATGCTTGCCATACTATTTTAACAAAAAGGTTCATCGTGGAAATTTAAAGGAATATATTAAAAATATTGAAAATAAAAAAGCTTCAACTGAAGATGCGAATAAGAAAGAGCAACTACTTAATAATGGCTGTCACAACGTAACTCAAATTATTGCTAAATCATTGAAATCACCAAAGCAGGAGGTGGTCGGTGATTCTGATGAATTGTCTACCATTTTCAAAAAGTTTGACTCTAAATATAAAACCGATTCGGAAAAAGAATCAGCATACAATAATGACGCGGAGGACGATGATAATGATGGTGGTGCTCAAGAGCAAACTCCACCCTCTCAAGACTCGCCCAATACGGAAGAGTCCCCATCTTCGGTACCAAAGCCAATGCCACGTACATCACGTAATAATTCTTTACAAGACTCCAATCAGCAACAGTTGGCACAGGATGCTCCTAATGTTCTGCCTAAGCCAAGGCCAAGAACTTCTGCTGTAGCTTATAAGGTTTGCCCATTTGTTGTAACAGTGATATCCACGTTTTTCGTTCTTATATATGATTTTGTTGATGCTATGGTTACTTCGTTTTTGTTTCAATGTAAAAGATTTAACATTTTGGTTAATTTTTTTGGTAAACAATATATTATTAATTTTATTATTTTCTTTTTTATAATACAAATTAAATTATACTTTGGTATTTTGAGAAAGTTTTGGTCAGGTCGAATTAAACGTACTAAAAAAACAATAAAAATTGTTTCTTATCTTTCAAGCCTCGTTTGGGACCTAAGCCGTTCTCCAGCAACTCAGTTGATGTAACATTTGATAAAGTGTTCGCAGTTCCAGTAGCACCTGGTTCACAGGAAAATCTATCTCAGTCCCTGAACGTGTCTGGCGGCAATGAAACAGAAACTGCACTACCAAAATCTGATTTAATTGTAGAAATCGAAATAAAAAGTAAGTGAAATTAAAAAACAGTATATATATTTACATATAATTGCTTTATTCTCGCTGTTCATGTCGCAGAGTCATCGTCGGGTTCTGATGGTGAAAATAATGGCGTACAAAAATCACTATCTACATCGGAAAGGCGCAAAGTAAGTACTATGTTATAAGAGGACATTACAATTGTTAAACACTGCTAAAATATTAACCATTTGTTCTAACTCAACTATGTTTATTCAATTTCTTTTAATTCCAAACACAAAAAATACTACACAATAACTTTCAACTACTACTAACTAACATTCTTCTTCAAACATTAAAATTTCATGGTTTAGTCTTCTCTGGATGACGAAGATTCTAGCGACAAGGTTGTTAACACTTAGACCCGTCTTTTACATAAACTTTAATTCATGTTTTTTCTATCGCACAAACGTAGATTTTCGAGCAGAACCAATCAGAATCATCGGAGAATTCTACAGAAGGAGATGATAAACCTGAATCGGAATTGCGAAGATTCTCACCAGCTCGTAGTAGTATCGCTGAACGAAGGCGTTTGTATGAATTGCATTCAAAGAGTACCACTGAGGAGAGATCTCAATCTCCAGTGCCATTGTATGTTGTTGAACAAATTGCGTGAGTTTCTGAAAATGTATAAATTGCTTCATTTATTTGCAGGCGTCGCGAACATTCTAAAGTCGATTCCACAAAATCTGGTTCAATTGATATCAAACGAACCTCTGTGCCCGAAGGGAAATTGTTGGAAGAAAAGCGTCGCACTGTACCAACAAAGGAAGTTACAGACAATGGTTCGGCAACGGCAGCTGCTATTAAAAAATCAGCCACCGAGACTGCCATTACTACGTCCACCAAACGCACTTCAACTGTTTTCGGAAAAGTCTCGAAGTTTCGCCATCTTAAGGGTACCCCGGGCCATAAATCTACTCATATCGAAAATCTTCGTAATCTGAGTAGGCAAATACCCGGAGAGTGTAATGGTTTTACAGCCAATCACGAACGAGTAGCCGTTCCTCTCTCCGGACCGGGAGGTAAAATTGCTATATTCGAATTAAGTAAACCAGGAAGACTGCCGGATGGCGTCATACCCTCCTTAGTGAATGGTAGTAACATTATGGATTTCCAGTGGGATCCTTTCGATGCCAAGCGTTTGGCTGTGGCTTGTGATGATGGTATGGTTAAACTATGGCGCATTCCCGAAGGCGGCCTTTCGGAACCTACCAATGTTCCTGAGCAGGAATTAACTGCACATTTGGATAAAATTTACTTCATACGTTTCCATCCTCTGGCTCAAGATATTTTGCTAACTGCTAGTTACGATATGACCATAAAAATTTGGCATTTGCCAACTATGGAGGAGAAATGTTTAGTGACAGGTCATTCGGACCAAATTTTTGATTTCGCATGGAGTCCATGTGGTAAATTTGGAGCCACTGTTAGCAAAGATGGCAAAATTCGTATATATAATCCTAGGAAATCTGAGACACCAATACGCGAGGGTAATGGGCCCGTTGGTACGAGAGGTGCTCGAATTGTGTGGGCTTTAGACGGACAGTACATTGTTTGCACAGGTTTTGATAAGTAAGTGGATTTGTATATTTTCTTCTATTCGCTCCAACTAATTGTTTTCACTTTCTGTAAATTATATTTAAATTATTTCAAATGTATAGAGTCTCTGAACGTCAAATAACCGTGTACAAGTCGGATAGCTTAAACGCCCCCTTGAACACAGCAAGCTTGGATGTTTCACCATCGATTTTAATACCATTCTATGACGAGGACAGCTCTACGCTGTTTGTTGCTGGTAAAGGCGACTCAACTATCTATTGTTATGAAATAACCGATGAAGAACCGTTCATTTGTCCCTTGTCACATCATCGTTGCACGTCTTTGCATCAAGGCCTAAGTTTCCTTACGAAGAATCACTGTGACGTGGCCAGTGTAGAGTTCTGTAAGGCCTATCGCTTGACAAACACAACTATTGAACCATTGAGTTTTACCGTGCCACGTATTAAGGTAAGTGCCAATTCGCAGGGTTATGTTCGAACTAAATGAAGAGGGTATATCTATGGTGAATTCTTTTTGTGTAGAGTGAACTATTTCAAGATGATCTGTTCCCACCCACACGAGTCACTTGGACACCAACAATGACGGCGGAAGAGTGGTTTTTGTCTAACGATAAGAAGCCCAAGAAAATTAGCCTGCAACCAGAGGGTATGGACACATGTAAGTATGATGAACTACAATGTATGTAATTAGTTAAATTTGTGCTAGTAAAAATTTGTGAAAGTAAAATTTGAAGAAACCAAACTATACTAAAGAAATATTAAAATGAGAAGCAATTTATTAAGAAGATACATAAATTGTATAATATTTATCTAAAATGTAACAAACGAGCATATAAAAGTTGGCAGTGAAACAATAAAATTGTTTTATTCTAAGCCGACGACGGTCTTCATTAAAGCGACTAAACATTTTCTTGGTCACCTTCTAATGGCACTTGTATTCCCTTGCGATGTGTTGATGATGATAATATTTCAACATATGCCTATACTAAGAGATTTTACCCATACAATAGTAGCGTCTTAAAAAACACACCCAAGGGCTATCTGATTGAAGGCAGACTTAACAAAAGGCATTACTCTAGCGTGAGCAAACACAAACACCAATAAATTTCTCTGTATAGTAGTTGATTTGTTTGGAAGTTTATTGTATAAATTGGAAAACTGCCAACGCTTTTAAAATTGTAATCTAAACACCGTTTAACAGCAAACCACGACTTAATGTTATACTCTTCAAATTCTTGCAGTGTCTTCTATACAACCTGTGGTGGTAAGTCAATCAAAACGTTCTGACAGTTGTCCAGCGCCAAGTGAACAGCAACAATTGGGTAACAAATTCGAAATTGACAAAATAAAACAAAAAGAGGTAAGGCGGTTGTCATTCTATTTTTATAACTTATTTTCATGTTTGTTGTGCATTTTTCTTGATGTAGATCCAAAAATCTGTTAGTGCCCGCATGGAATATAACACTAAATTGGAACAGGACGATATGGAAGGAGTCGACGAAAACGAGTGGCAAGAATAAAAACGTAATCTTTTAATATTTTTGTACGCAAATAATAAGGAAAAAACAAACCCAGTAGTATAAGGCATTTGTTTATAAACATGATCTCCTTTTCCGAAGTCCCCAAAAACTTCCTTGTCCTTCTCCACTCCCACCCAGCATTTCCAAAAATTTGTTTGCTTAGTCTACAGTCTGCTAAGCAAACGAGTGTCTTGTAGTAAGTGTACGATTCTGTCAGATTCGTGTATTTATGTACCTCTCGCCATGACATTTTTAAGTTGTTTAAATTTAAAAGACAAATATTTTACACCACACCTAACTCAACATGTTTAATACACTACAAAATTTAGGTTAAACTAAAAATTTTCTGAAAAAGAGAAAGAAAAGAATAATTCACTCTATGTCTAGTCTATAGTATTTTATGTTATTATTTTTTTTTTGCTCTGTTATAAATAACTTTCGCTCGCTCCTTTTCGTCCTACCTCTGTCACGGAAACTTGAATTGAAAAACTCTTATTGCATAAAAAAGACAATTTGTTCTCTTATAAGTATTTGAATTACACAAAACAATCTACATATATAGTCATTCCTAATATCTGATATTCCAAATGATATATAGTACATACATATAGTATATACATAAGATATATACACATACAAACACATCCATCTACATACATACATATGACTTTTCTTCTTTTTTTTGGAAACAGAAGAGTTGTTACAAATAGACTGATTTAAGAAATAATTGCAACTTAACAATACAATCTATGACGACGATGTTACCCCATGACCAAACTTTTTTCCAAATTGTACTTCCCGCATTCGGTATGATAAGGATAACAACCAAAAGACTTAAAAAAAAACAATTAATTGCCATATTATGAAAACAAACATGATAATTTTTTACAAAATGCCACAAAAAAGAGAAGTAGTTTTTTTATTAACGAAATTAACGAAAAAACACCAAGTAATGCACACACACATGCATATATAAAATTTTTCAATAATAGAAGAGAAATAAATAAAAACAAAAGCATAATTAACCTTATACTATTTTAATAGTATAGAGTAGTAGTACATACCTACATCCTCCTCCACAGCAAAATATACGCGTTATGCATTAGCAGCATTATATGCAAAATAAACATCTACACACAACAACACCAAAAGTCAACCATATTCATTCGATTCGACGACATACTATCTTATCTGATCTACATACCTATATACGAGTATAGTACACTTTAATACACTATTTTTAGTCCATGTAATATGTATTTGTACGATGTGTCCCGGCGTCTTGTACATTCACATATTTGGGATTCCTTATATTCAGAGTTTTTTAATTGGGCTCAATCAGTGTGTCATTTATAATTAGTTTTATTTTGTTTTTATTTCGAAAATTTTATTTGAATTTATTGAATTGTGTTGGATGTTTATTATTTGTTCAATAATAGTAAACTTTCTGTCCTTGACTATGTTTCAATAATTTTCTGATATTATTCTCAACATTTTTACATCTACAAATTTTGAATTAAAACAAAATCTTGACAACACCAGCATTTCTACTCAGAAAATGTTTGTTTTTGATTTAAAATTAAAGTAATTAATATTGAAAAAAAGAAAAGTATGATATTAAAACAAAATCAACAACATTTATATTTACAATAACATTTATATCTATTTATACATATACAACAACAACAGCAATTCTATTAATTAAACAGGAGAGCAAAACAAAATAAAAATAAATAATTCAATTTATACATATTTAATTTATTTCAAACAAAAGTTTGTTAATTGTTTAATTTTTTGCATGGTAGAATATAATAAGGGTTATCTCTTAGAACATCTGATATAAAATTTTTCTTGCTTCTGTGTTTCTCTTAAGTCAAATTCACTTGGATTTTGTTTTTGTACTTTTTTTGTTTACTTTTTTATTGTATTAAATTTGACAGACAAGAAATGCGAAACAAAATCATTGTCTGTTTTTGCTGCCTACAATTGCAACAACTCTTACTGCGTCTACCCTACTTATTCTGCCATGATTTTTTAGTGGGTTTAGCGTTGGTTCGACATGTATATGATTCGAAATAATGAACAGTTCTCGTTGATTTTGAACAATAATGTGTAGGAAAATACGTCTGACCGTGTCATGTTATAAAATGCGGGTTGTCACGACACTGCCTTTGTATAAGTATTTTAGAAAACCAAACTCCCTGACTGACCATCGGCGTTTGCTTGTCATTTATGTTGTTACTCGAAAAAAATGTGTTGTGAAATTTTCAAAAAGTAAGTCATTGCTGGAATATATTTTTTTACGAATCAAAACAATTCGTTTATTAAAAAAAAAATATATAAAAAGATAATCGGAAGATATCTAGTTTTCGTGAATCTAAAAACCATCTAATAACAACAATTTATGGCTTTCTTTTAATTGATTTTATTAATGTCACATAACACGTTGTATTGGCTGACCCACATCTATCAAATTGCCAGTATAAATCATTGTTTTGAAATAGCGTTTTTTTTTCATATTCGTATATAAAAACATAAACCAGGGACAAGTAACAGTTATGATTTTTTTTAAATCAGTTTTTAAGAATTATTTTTGATTTTTATTATATCCCTCCACAAATAAAAATAATTTTTTATTTTTATAATATATCTCAAAACTAACAATTATTTCTATTGTATCATACGTCTATTGTAACAATAATTTTTGGTTTTTATACCGTTTTCTTTTCAATAATAATTATTGAGAAGTTTTTCATATAAAAATCATTCAAATACTTTTTGGAATAAAATTTGGAAATAAAAACCATAATGATTTTTATATTTTCCGATGAAATATAAAAATCACCTAAAATACTGTTGGTTTCTAGAAAATCAACAATAAAAGTCCAATAAAATTTCCATCACAATGAATTTTTTAGTTATTATTATTTAGTTATTCAGCCCAATTCAGGGAACTCATTCCCTGGGAATTAATTTTTCCCGTGAATAAAACCCTCCTATTCTAAACAGACGGGGAATAGGATAATAAGGGAGAGAGAATTGCGAATTTTCGAAGTCAGCTGTTTTGCTTTATGACGTTTGGTTTTGGTTGTTAAATGCAAATCATTTTAAGCAAATTAAACTTAATTAATAATCAAAATAAGTGAAAATGTACACCATAGCCTTTAGAATGGCAGCAGAAGAACGACCGGGTGCAGGAGAAGCAAGAACAAACGTTGGCAAGGGGATAGTTACGCGATGCGACGAATTCACTTGAGCTGTCGCAAACTTTGTAAGTAAATAAGGGAACGTACATATTTACTTGGTTTAACTTTTTTTTTAAGCTGGGCTGAAATATATATTTTGGCGTAGAATACGTCTTACCTTACGGTATAGGGAATCATGTCAGATTGTTATTGTTGTAATCTTTATTTCATTGATTATGAGGAAACGGCGAGATAACTTTTTTTTAAAAATTTCATTGTAGGTAAATGAAGATGTTATCTTTCGTTTGATATACATTTCATATTGGTTGATATCTTCCTAATATTTAAATTTCTCAAATGAAAATTGTTTAAACACATACACTCAAACATATGTGTGGTGTTTGGAGTTTGTAGCGTGAACACAAACTATGCTGCTGTTTCAGTGTGGACACAAACCTTCGGCTGTTGTTTTGATTGATGAAATATTGAAATTTCGTATATTTACTTATGTATTTAAGTGAAACAAAATGTTAAATGTGAATTTGAATTTAACATGGATATATAATTATAAAAAATATATGAAAAAATTAATTCATACATTTTTATGTTAAATGAAAGTGCTGCCAAGTAAGCAAAATAACAATGCTGCTTGATGCCGTTTGACAGCAGCTGACAGTTGACGTTTAGTAAATTAAAATAAAAACTACTAATCAAAATGGCACCTACACGAAATACAAGAAAGCAACGAGTGGTTGTTATACAGAGAAATAAATACTCAGGTAAGTTTTGTGTTCCCTTGTTTATATATATTTTTATTAAAAATGTTAATTAATTTGTAGGCGCAACATCAACAATGTATATATGTTTTCCGTCTTATCGGATGGCGTATTCTACGTTAAACTTAATGGCCGTGTCTCTGACACAGCCTGCAGGGACAGTCCGTGGCCGAAAGCCTCGGACAACTGTCTGCTGTTTTTTTTGTTGTACGATCGGGCCCATCTTGAGATATGGGCTTGCAAAGCTTGAGTGTATAGTCGGCTATATCTCTGAAACTACTTTTCTGACCTTGTTGAAATTTATGTCATTAGAAAGGTCTTTTTAAACTTCAAATACGGTCAAAAATATTTTACTTTTTATTAACCCATTGTGGAATAGTTTAAAAAAAATTGATTTTATAACCTCACTTTTCTTTAAAATCATTATTTTTCAAAAATAGACCGTAGTGTTGCTACATTTTTTCTACACACCGGTAATAGAGAAGATTTCAGGTTTTCTTTCAAGGTATAATACGGCTCAGTAGTCCTTGAAAGACCGGGGATATAAAAAGTGAAAATTTTGTTATCAAACTTTCAACATAATATGAGGACCTGTTTTCATTAAAATCCCAAAAATTATTTTAAAACAATCGCGCGATTTTACTGATTTTACCACACATCGACTTAAGGTACAGAGGGAATTTGTACCCCCTGCCTGAGCCAAGGTGAAATATAAATGTAACGATTTTCAAAATTTTATTTTCATTTCGACGTTACGGAAAAGAGATTAAAAAAAGGGCGCTGGTCCATATTTTCCGAAATATAGACCTCCAGAGTTTGAATATATAATCGGGCATAAGTCAGCAATTTATTATCCGCTCTAGTTGGAATCAGTACCATTACAAAGGCCTTTTTAAACCCTATAAATCTGTGTATAAACATTTTTAGTTATATTAACCAATTGGGGAGCAAAATAATTTTTTTACCTCACTTTTTGATATAAATTTTTTTTAAAAAAATGGCCTATTATATTTCTTTTTTTGTAGGATCCGATAATAGACAAGATCTTAACTTTTTTAGGGTATAATATTCACATATAACCCTTCAAAGACCGGAGATATTAAAGTTCAAATTAAAGATCATAGTATTTTTGTGTTATAAAGCTTTCTGCGTGGCTTAGGGATTTTCTCGTCTGGTGCGAGTCCAACACCCACTTCGTGGCTTTGGCATAGTATTTTTGTGTTAAATCGCGCGATTTTTTATAAATAATTTTTTAATTTTGGTGAAAAAATTGGCAAATGTATTCAAAACTTTGGACTTAAATGTCTCCGGTCTTTGAAGGGTTAATGGGTGAGAATTATAGTTTTTGAATTATACATTAAAAAATGCGAAAGTCTTGTCTATTATCGCAGTTTACCAAAAAACTACAAATTTTTTGAATAAATAATTGTTAACCTCAAATATTGTTTTTTTAATTAACCCCCAATGGATTAATAAAAATAAATATGTGCATACACAGAGTTATAGAATTTAGAAAGACCTTTGTAATGATACTCATTTCTACTAACTTTGATAACCTCTTTTAAAACTTTTTGAACTCAGTGCAGACGCTTTTCTCGGTGGTGATATTTTGGTGTAGATCTGAGAGTTGGTGCTAAAGTAAATTTATTCCGAAGAATAATGCCATAATATTGATTAAAATAAAAATAATTATTTAATTTTTTATAGAAAATATTAAATACTTACATTTTTGCGCAGCACTCCCTAGCAATTTGTTGGCGGAATTACTCCCAAAAGTTGTTTTCACATTCTCCATTTTATTGATATTTAGAATACCTACTTTTTTCCCCGGGAAAAATTTCCCTTTTTCGAAGTTCGTTTAGAATAAGGGAATAGGGAAAAAACTCGCAGGGAGATTTTATTAAGAATAGGGGAACAGGGAATAGGGAAAAAACTCCCAGGGAATTGCTATTGAGAATTGGGCTGATTATATTATTTTCGCTCCCTGCATAAAACTTTTGTCCTTAGAAGGCGGATGAGCGAAACATACGGGCCAACGGCGTATAGAAACTAAAAGAAGAAAATCCAGGTTCAACATATCGCATCCTGGTCAGCGTCTGATCCATAATGGGCGGCTGCAATCAAATATCCTGGCAGTAGGTAAAATGCAAAAACACGGTGGGCTGGGTTTGCCTCCCGCCACCGTTCATAATGGCAGTTAAAATACGTAAACGAACAAGACTTACAATTACGATTTTATAATATTTTACATAATTAATTCTAATACAAATTGGTTTTCTAAAAACAAAACGTAAACTTTAAACAAAAAAATTAAAAATAAATAATTTGACAACCACAACTTTAACTTATTCAGCCCGATTCTGAATATTCCCTCGCAGTTTCCCCCGGTGGATTTAATTTTCTCGAGATCTATTCTATTTTCTCCTATTCTGCACAGACAGAAAATAATAATAACTGAGAGAGAACTACGAATTTTCGAAATCAATGTTTGCTTTTTGATGTTTGGTTTTGGTTGTTAAATGCAAATCAATTTAAGCAAATAAAACTTAATTAAAGAATTAATAATCCAAATAAGTGAAAATGTACAGCATAGCCTTTAGAATAGTAGCAGAAGAACAGGACCGATGCGACGAATCCACTTGAGCTGCCCCAAACTTTGTAAGTACAATAATTTTACTTTAGCACCAAATGCCCTATTTTTTCATTGATAGGGTATTAAATGGTGCGGTCCATATTTTTCGAAATATAGGCCTCCAAAGCTTGAACGTATAATCGGGCATAAGTCAGCCATTTATTATCCGATCTGGTTGCAATGGGTATCATTATAAAGGCCTTTCTAAAATCTATAATAAATGGTTTTTTAACCTCACTTTTTTGATATACAATTTTTTTTCAAAAAACTGCCCTATTATACTCATTTTTTCCGATAGTAGACAAGACCTTAACCTTTTTTCAAGGTAGAATATTCACAAATAACCCTTCAAAAACCGGAGATATTAAAGTTTATAGTTTTTTTTGTGTTGTAAAGCCTACAGGATATTTCTGTAGGTCTCATAGACAAATTTATAGAAAGGGCAAATTGGCTAGACGACTAGTCAATAGTTGCTATGGAGGAAACTGCAGGTATCACAATGGGCTTCTTTAGCCTAAGTTTGCTAGACAGCGTGCTGTCTTGCAGCCTTTTCATCCAACCAACCAAAGCCTTCAGCGTGGGCGGCGTGGGTAGTATTTTTCTGTTAAGTCGCACTATTTTTAGAAATATTTTATTTTTTAATTTTGGTGAAAAAGGCAACAAATGTATTTAAAAACATTGAACGTAAATACCTCCGGTCGTTTAAGGGTTATTGCTGAGTATTATATCTTAAAAAAATGTGAGTTATGTCTATTATGAAATTCTACCAAAAATCTATTAAAAAAAATTTATTTTTTATCAAAATGGTGAGATTAAAACATCATTTTTTAATTTGCCCCCAATGGGTTAATAAAAATAATACACAGATTTATAGAGTTTAATATAAATTTTAGATAGGTTTATAAATACTTGAGATATGAGCGATTATATACTCAAGTTTTCTAGGCCTATATCTCAAGAAGTTGCACCGATCGCTGTGAAAAAACTTTATGAACTCAGCTCAGAAGCGTTTGCCGGTGGTGAAATTTTGGTGTGGATCAGAGAGTAAGTGTTAAAGTAAATCCCTAAGAACAATGAACAAAAGATTAAATACTTAAATTTTTTAACAGATCTCCCTTTAATTTTTTTGGCGGGCTAATTCATAAAATTTTTTATCACATTCTTCCTATTATTGACATTGATAGTACCTACTTTTTCCCCGGGGATAGTTTCCCATTTTCGAAGTTCGTTTAGAATAATGGAAAGGGGTAAAGAAAAAATTCCCGGGGCGGTTTTATTAAGAATAGGGGAACAAGGAATAGGAAAACATTTCTCACGGAATTGTTATTGAGAATTGGGCTGACTATCATCAATTTATTACTGCAACTTTAAAACTGGCGCTGATGTTGTCAGTATCGTTTTCAAATTCATTGTCCTCGCTTGTTGTATTCTCAAACTTTCAATTATATATTTGTTCCCTTTATTTTCCCTGTCGGTGGTCGGTTTCCTAATTTCTTCATGGGATGTAATGGGGAAAATTTTTTTAACGGGTTCGAACCGGATCGGAATCCGTTTTTGTGCACATTATGACAAACTATTCGCCTATCACCTTCACTTCGTGTGAACATCGTCGTCGCATCATTTTTTGTAACTTGGTATTTTGTAACTGTCTTGTGATGACTTCGACTGTTTATCGATAACTTATTAAAAACAAACAAAGTTGTCAATTGTAGTGAATGAAAGCAGGAAGAAGAATATTTTACATTTTTACTTCTATTATTTTATCTAATTTAGTAAAACCTGTTCAAGTTCCTAAAATGTGGTAAATTGTCGTAACCATATGAAGTGGAAGTTAATGGATGTAGATGGCCTATACCACCACATTAGACGAATAGTAGCGGCGAATTGAGACGAGACTTTACTCGCGTCAGAGCTGCATGTGTTGGAGAGAAGGACGAAATGATCTCATCAAATTCACCATGGACTGCCCATAGCGACTGTTTGTTTGCAAGATATCAGACTAAAATGAATAAGATATCAATTGCACGACTGAAAACGCTCAGAGTAGGTGTTTGTGTCACAACTAGAGATGTGCGATCCAGTGAATTTTTAGGAACGGCGTTCTCAGTGAACGTGATTTGTAAATCACCGTTCTTTTTAACAGTGACCGTGATCACGGTTTTTTAGTTTAATGCAAACATATATACTTAGTATGTATCTGCTATTTGATTTTAATAACAATACAAAACAAAATATGTATTCATAAATCAAAAAATAATATATATATTTAAATATATATATTTTTTGAATAAATATGTGATTTGTGTTTAAAAATGCATCATTTTGATTTTTTTGTCATTCAGGCTAGTTCGTTAAATGCCATCGTTCGGTAGCATTCAATTCTATGTGAGAGCTTGATCGAAATATATCATTTGTTCTATCTGCCGTGACCCACGACGCTAAACATTGAAAAACCAAAATGTATTTAAAATGTGAAAGCCCTAGAACATAATTTTTTTAATTCGTTGGAAGTTTTGTTTACTTTCATTTATGTTTAGCTTGTATTTATTGTTAAAGTGCTTCCACTTTTCAAATACATCTTGAAAGACAACAATGAAAATACGAGAACAGTGAAAGTGCAACAGAGTACAGAAAAAATTAAATCAGCGAAAGAACGACTTCAACAAAAGAACGACAAGCTGAAAGAACGACCACAGTTAAAGAACGACTATTGAAAGTAACGGCTACGTGACACATTCGGTCACTGCAGTTACCAGTGATTTTTCAATCACGGTCATTAAATCGCCGCTCTTAAAATATCACTCATCTCTAGTCACAACATGGGAACCATCACTGCCAAGGCAATGAATCTACTGGTGGACACTGAAGACACCGAGCCTGTAGTTCTAAGTGATTCCCGAAGGTATTCAATTCCAGCAACTTCCAGCTCAGAAAACAATTATCACAATAAGCGGGATCAATTAAATACCCAACATTATTTTTCATTCATCTATTTGTATAAGTTCAAATTATTAACCATAAGGCCAACAATTTAGAATTAAAAAACAATTTGTTCATTGCAGTACGCTCTGTGATTTCAAATCATTTGTGATTATGAAATAACTGAAGAAATCCCGTTTCCACTTGCCGAAAGTGATTTTAGTAGCAAAAAACCGACAGTAAATAACATTTTGCAAAATAAACGTCAACAAATGTACAAGAAAAGTATAAAATTTTGCCTTTTTTATAATTAAAATTAATAAAGAACACATTAAACATGTTTCGGCAGTGTTTTTTTTTGCAGGTGCTCAAACTCTGTTTTGTGAAAGTCTTGAAAGTGATTTACTATGATAGCATAATGCTTGACTGTGAATTGAAATCACATGAATCTGATCTTAGATTACGTCTTAAATTTATGGAAACCATACACAAATAATCAGATGTTGTAGCACTGACTAGTCAATTAGAGTTACCGATAACAATTCATTTTGATAAATTAGTCAGCGATGTAGGGTTTATGAATCGGATTTTCCATAGATTAGAAATTCATTGCGTCGAATCAATGCTTTTGTTTCGTACCGTAATATGACATACGGAAGTGACCAAGGACCAATCTGATGATAACTTCAAAATAAATCCCGTGCCTGGCTACATACATTGCACATACAGAAAGGCTCAAAGTGTCACCCTGTCGTAATCTGCATATTCCGCCATTTATGCCAGAGGTGTCATCGGACCTTATTTTTCGAGAATGCCTTCAGTACCCAGTTAGATCAAATTTTAGAGTGGAAAATCATCTTTGATCAACGATCAAACATAATTTAAACTCTGAATTAATTTTTTAGGTTAATAGTTAATTGCTGTTTAAACAGCCAATGTTGGGTATTTAAACTATGATCAAGTGACCATGCAATTTGACAGAAAACAACAAGAAGAACAAACACAAAGCTTCTTTAATTGTTAATGTGAACAATTATAATCACCATCCTAGTTGAAATAACAATAAAAACGTATCAGTTAACTCGTAGTGCAGTAAGAACTTTATTTCTGCTCAAATATTCTCCAATTTCAGTAATTATTTTGTATTTTAATACTTCACTTTTGTTTTGCAAATGGCGTCAGTTTGATGCATTGTAACGATTAGCCGATAAATGTATGAATACTGGTTATTTTTCGTAGCATTTGCCACTGTTGCCACATGGTTGATAAAGTACTGAAAAACTCTTTTCGTATATAAAGTCAGATCAAACATAAATCAAAATCAACTGATTACCAATTTAAATAACCAGTCAAAAATTGGGCCTTAGTGTGACGGGCGAGCGATACAGAACCATGCTCAACGAGTTGTTATTGCCGTTATTCAAGAATTGGAACACACAGCTTGCGCGACAATGGAAATTTTGAAGGATAACACGTTTTGGTGATTTGCAGTGGTCTGCAAGATCACCCGATATGACTTCTTTATTTGGAGGAATCGAAAAAGAGTCAGCGAAGGTGGGTATTGCTGTTAATGAGGGCAAGATAAAATTGATCGTGTCAACGACCTAGAGAAACCTCTCGACTTGGTCCGTACTTGAACATTGACAACCGATTTAATTTTGAAGTGGTAGATGAGTTTGTCTACCTTGGGTCCGCCGTGAAAAAGGACAACAACGTCAGCCTGGAGATAAATAGGAGAATTGTGCTTGCAAATATATGTTATTTTGGGCTCAGCAAGCATATTAGGAACAAAGCCCTCTATCGACGGACAGAAGTCCAGCTATATCACTATCATTTCACCTGTCTTGACATTTGGCTCCGAATCTTGGGTCATATCGCAAGCGGATGAAAAACATCTGGGGGAATTCGAGAAAATAATTCTCCGTAAAATATATGGCCCTGTTTGAGAAAACGGCGAGTACCGACGTCGCTGGAGGCGAATCAATTTAGGCCAATTGCGTTGGCTAGGCCATGTTATCAGAATGGATGAAGATGAACCAGCGCGAAAAGTTTTCGATAACGTATCCGATGGAAGCAGGAAAAGGGGACGACCAAGACTCCACTGGAATCCTTGGTGTTACCAACTGGCGAGAAAAGGCGAAGGATAGAACCAGTTGGAGGAATATGTTGAAATTTGTTTAACTTGTTTGTTTAATTAATATGTGTAAGACATCTGACCTCATGAGCTTGTAAAACAGACAATGAAATTAAAAAGTACGTATTTGGGGGATTTCCAATTCACGGGCCTATGTGAAGAAGCCGGAGACTGGAGAATATTCGACAAAAGTGCCTGGACTTATCGCCAGAACAGTTGAAAAAGCGGTAAAGCGCCGCCCACTTGACAGATATCATCCTCAAAGAGTAATGGCAAAAACATAGAAATCTAAATAATCATTACAGAACTTAAATTATGTCGTTTCATTTTAAATGTATAGCAAACAACATCGGGTAAGTGTTTTTGGTCCACGCCAAACAATTTCCTCACTACGAAACGTAAGCGTGATGTCGTCCAGTTTTTTCTGCAGTAACTTTCTATATCTGAGTTGGCAGTTTTGATCTTTAAGACGAAGTTCACATTATTAGATTTAAGGGTTACATACAAAAATTTTTACTAACAAAATAGAAAAAAAATTGATATATACGAGGCGTTTGTTAACCAAACTGATTAACTCAACTTTTCGAAAAATTTCGTATGTTAGTATCTGTAGAGTCGACTAATCTACCTTCTACATTTTGAATTTAACTACATACAGTCATGGACACTAAATTAACACATATTCTGTCTCAAAAATAAACATATTTATTTTTTTTATTTCGCTCCAAATAACAAAAAACTTAAGATTTGTATTCTTCTTAAAAAAAAAACAAAATTTTAACAAAGTTTCCAGTTGCGTGCAAGTTAAAGCCATCAATTAATTATGTGCCAGATTTTAGCTGGATTCTAAAATAGCACAAATTAAAGTTTCTAAAATAAAAACAAATATATTTAAGTAATTAATAAAAATATTGATGTTTTTAGATTACCTGGTTAACACTTATGGCCAGTTTTTAAGTGGGTAGTTAACTATAAGATTACTTAATCGTAATTGAAAGTTAATTTGAAGTTAACTTTGCATTTTGTTTTTCAGTGGTGAGTTAATGTAAGTCGCCATATTGTTAACGATTATGGCAACCCTTGTATTCTTATTGGAAAAAACAACTGGTTTGGAATAAATACCAAAATAACAAAGAGGAACAAACAAAATGGAATTATGTAAAATAAGAAATAGATGCATAAAATCGAAGTTATTTTAACAAAAATGTGTAAAAAACTGTATAGGAGCAATCATTTGACGATCTAGACTCAACGTATGTGTACAAATACGCAAAACAGAAGCATATATTTTATACAATCTAACATTTCTCATTTTGACAGTCAGTAATTTGATTGTCAAAATCATATGGTTCTGCCTAAAGGTTAACCAACCAACATTGTGGGTTAAATCATAGTTAAACAATGACTGAAAAATACAATTCGATGTTTAACCAGAATTTAACTAAGAAACGAAGATCACCACTGACCGAAAAACTGGCCATTAGTGGACTAGCCTTTATTTTCGATGGGGGTAGACATCTACGGGGCATACGTTTAATCAAATTTTGGCACCGCTCTTGGGGAATCGAATACCAAGTACTTTGTATTCCGTTATAAAGATAATTTATTGCTTTTTAAATTTATGTTGAGCGGTCGAAATTTTCACAACATTCCAGAGGTTTTTACTATGGTTCAAATCGGGACATTGAACCGGCCCGTCTTAAATGGGGATTCTTTCTTCAGCAAACCACTCCTTGACAATTTTTGATGTGTGTTTGGATCATTATGTGAATGAATGTGAACGAACTGGTATTTGTTCAAAAGCATATGGCTCCATTTGGTTCTTCAGAATATCCAAATACTGTCCATTTTTCCGTTTATCTTCAGAATAGGGCCCACCCCATGTCATGAGGAAGATCCCCACACCATAATGCTTCTTCAGGCGTGCTTCACGGTTTTCTGTGTGTAGCGTGGATTGAGTGCCTGACATTTAGGGTGATGTTTCTTTCATCACTCCACAGAATTTTTTTCAGGATTGGGAGATCTTTTGATTTATGGACATGAGCAAAGAGTAAACGCTTTGGAATATTTTTTTTGGAAAGCGGTGGTTCTTTCGGCTTGTGCGTCCAGAGAGATGAGCGTCCTTGAGGCTTCTTTAGATACTGCTACAGTTGTTTTTTTTTTGCTACGTGGGTTCTTGTTTTTTCATTATAAATTTATTTTAATGGAATAAATAACATTATGGACCAGTTTTCTCGATCGGTTAAGAACTTTTGCAATTTCACATGGCTTTTTGCCTTCACTACACATTTTGAATATAATGCGCCTTTCCTCTGGCTTACAATCATTTCCTCGTCCAATTTTTAGGAAAAGCTTAGGGAAATTGCACAAAGATTAAAAAAAACTAACGTTGAACACAGAATACGCCCCAAAAAACTTTTTATTACCGTTCCGCGCTCTCGTTGTTCTAATTTACTATTTAGCAATATAGCAAAGAAGAATAGAGATAGCGGTAAAAAATATTGTTTGACAGAAACTTGGTGCAACAGTGCAGATCACAATAATTGGTATATATAGTCAAAAAGTTTAAAAAGAGGCTACGTCAAACTTAAGAGTAGTTTTGTGATAATTTGGTGTCCATGGCTGTATATAATAGATACAACTGTAGGGAAATAATATACATATAATGTTAGATCGAATTTGGAATTTTAAAATACACCGAAAAGTTCAGTTTTTACACTAAACCAAAAATGTACTTCAATTCAAAGAAAAAGTACATTGTTTCAATGGATTGTGTTCTAATTTTGATCCTATGCGCTTGGACATCGAAACAATTTGTTGCTGTACATTGGTCAATGTATAGTTCAGAACTTCAATGTATCCAAGCCTAATCACACATTATTTCAATGAACGCGTAAAATTTCAATTTCAATAAATGGATTCATTTTCTCAAGGAACATGTATATTGAATTAAATGAATCTATAGTCAAAGAATAAACTCATATAATTACTTTTAAGAATGTATACATTGACCCACTGATTGTGGACATTGCACTTCTACACTTTGACTCAATGAACACATACCATAAACATAATGAATTCATGCCTTGTAATGAATTTATACCCGGACTAAATTTCAATGAATTTTTTTATTGAACGAATGATAAATAATTGATACAATAATTTTTTGAGTGCACAAGAGTCCATTTATCTTTGGCGCTTCACATTGAAATGAACGGAATTTCACCGAATTGAATTGAAAAATTGAGTTGAATGGAATTGAACTGAATTGTATTGAGTTAAATTAACTTGAATTAAATAAAATTGAATTTAATTAAAATGAATTGTGTTGAATGGTTTTGAACTGAATTGTATTGAGTTAAATTAACTTGAATTAAATAGAATTGAATTTAATTAAACTGAATTGTATTGAATTGCCTTGACTTCAATTAAATACCATTGAATTGCGTGCAATTGAATTGAATTGAATTTCAATAAATTGAATTGCATTGATTATAATTGAATTGAGATGATCTCAATTGAATTGCATTGATTACAATTGAATTGAATTGAATTAAACATAAGTATATTAAAGCAACCACGATATAAGTATGTATATGTCTACATTCAGGTGGGGCGTTTTGTATGGAGCAAAACTTTTGCAGTCTGGCTCAGCAAAACTCGTAAAGCTTGGATCATCCCGAGAATTCTTGTCGAAGGGTATAATAATTTTAGATAAACTCTACCGCTCCCAAAAATGAACAATTTTTAGTTTACAGCTTCACACCTCAAAAAATCCAACAGGTTGCATGAAAGCATTTTTTTGGGCCGCTGATATTGAATTTGAAGTGAGATTAGCGTCATTGTGGTCCACTGTCAAAATTTAAAAATGGCGTTTCCAATATGTCGGCGCAAAATGCTAAAAGTGATGCGATCTGTTAATAAATTTTTGCGCAGATTATATTGAGGGTACTGATTCCATTTCGTTTCTATCAGATCAAAAATTCAAAATGGCTTCCATTTGGTTTCCCATTACATCCCATAGGCACATATTACATCCCATATAGTTTTACGTGGCCGTCGGTGGTGCAATAGTTAGTGTGCGCGCCACTTGTACATGAGATTCTGGGTTCGAACCCTGCTTTGACCACCTTACAATTTCTTTCGGCGGCGGTCACCTCGCATACTGACGGCGACACTATCGAGTATATAGCCATGAAAAAGCTTCTCAAAATACCGTTCGGTATCGGTGTAAAACTGTAGGTCCCAATCAGTGAGTGGATACAGGAAAGCGCACAGCTCAGTGCTTGTGAGAAGCTCTCCTCTATTCCTTCATGGGATGTAATGGGAAACCATTTATTTATTTATTTTATAGTTTTACACCGGTTCCGGACAGTATTTTGAGTAGATTTTCATGGCAAAACACTCGATATTGTCGCCGTCACTATGCGAGATGACTGCCGTCGAAAGTAATGTAAGGTGGCCAGAGCAGGGATAGAACCCACGTTCTCATATACAACAGCCGCGCCATATATGTATGTATATTTACATATATTTATTGAAATACAATAATTTAAATTAACTTATCATTTCTAAAGGTAGGATTACACGAGTCAAATATTTGACAAAAAATAGATCAAATATTTGGCCTTATGTGTAATCGTAAAACTTTCAAATCAAATATTTGACTTCAAATGTGTTTGACTGTGTTTGATCAAAGTCATTTTGTGAGAAATATTTGACTCGTGTAATACAATCATGAAGTTGCCCATCAAACAAAATGGCATTATTTGATCAAATAATTTGTTTGCCCATGCAGTTTTTTTACATGGTCAAATACGTCAAACATTTCACGATACAACAAAGCAAGCAGAGAAGTTTCCGGAATTAAATTTAATTTCATCGATTTTTTGCGGTGAGTTTATTGTATTTATGAAATTTGTTATTGTATTTGTATAAAACTTTGATTGATTTTAGTAATTATTTCATCTTTTTTTTTACTCAGTGTTGCGTCACTTGCTTTGTATTTAAATATTTTATTAAACTTTGTAAATATTATTTAAGCATACGCAAGTCGCTCATACCTAATTTTCTCGCTAATCAAAATCTGTAACATTTCATGCTTGTTGTCGCATGACCGTATAATTTTTTCTTATTTTCGGCTCAATTAATGACAACAAAGTATTGAAATCTAATGCATTCATTCGTAGAAAATTTTTGTATAAACTTGGAACTTCCAACTCCAATTCACGCAACAATTTAGCATAACATCCATCTTGTTGACGACGAAGCACCCAATCGCGCACCCAAACACTGCGTTTCCTTCTTCGAGGAATGGTTTTATTTTTGTTTTCACATTCTTCAATTGCAATAATTGCTGCAGCACCAAAACAAACTATATATAATATCCTCTTCAGAATCATTAATTTTTATGATTTATTAATGAAAAAAATTCGACTACCAGAAAAACAAAAAAAAAATCGCAATAATCAAAACAAAAGTGATTCTTGCGTCTGTCAAACAAAAACAGCCTAGATCAAATAATTTTAAAGGTCAAACAAAGTCAAATATTTTCTTTCGTGTAATATAGTGTAAAACATCTTTGACTGAGTTTGACATAAATTCTATTTGACTGTGTTTGATCAAACAAGTTTTCGTCAAATATTTGATCTGGTGGAATATAGCGGCAAATATTGTTTGACCTCAAAGAAATTTGCCCGTGTTTGATTCAAAATATTTTATGTCAAATATTTGACTCGTGTAATCCTACCTTAAGCCATTTTAGAAAATTAATTTTTATTAGTTGCTCACAAGAAACAATAAAAAAATTTACCTTACATCACTTTTTGTTGCTATTTTCTGAAATTTAAAATGTGGCTACATTGTCTTTGCTTAAGTTGAAATTTAAGTGGAAAATTGAAATGAAGCCTAGCTCCTCCGTACAAAATAAACTATTATTAACTTTAACACTGTAAAAACACACCTATTGAATGGCAACAATAACCGAAGCGTCGGAATAAACGTAAAATGAATATAGCGAGTAAACACGTTGCATTTTATTATCGAGTATCCTGCTTTTCGATGTCTTGGATTTCAATCCCGCTGTTTACAGAGATGTCCCGCTTTATGACATTTTGGTCTTTAGAAATAAAAAAAACCGTTTCCCGTAACTGGATTGGGGAAAGCTTCTTACAAACAGTGAGCTGTGCGCTTTGTAATTGCCTTTAGAAATAGTAATATATAACTTTGAAGTTATTTTTGTTAATATGTACACACTTTTGAACATATTTGTTTATACACAATTTTGAACAGTCAGAAGTAGGATTTGAATTCACATGTCACGATCATTTCAAAGATTGTGAACTTCATCATCAGAGGCTTAGTTATAGGCTACTAACATCTGTTCACATTTACCACTAACTGAAATAATCTGATAGTTTTTTTTATTTTCCTTTTTATTAATGTGATATATCTATTTTTTTTGCCGTCGGATGGATCACAATAATGGCGCAATCACATGGTTGTTGTAGGTATAATAGTTAAAGGTATAAAATTACACGGGTGTCGCCGACTTCAAACGCCGGCTAAGAGACAGCTTTTCTCATTGTTAGCAGTTGATTTTTAGTCTGCCTTAAAAAAATAAAGTAATAATATAAAAATATATGTGCAATTTAAATTAAGGTTAATGAATCGAAAAACTATGTTTTATTTTTAAATACAATTTAACTGTTTGTAAACTTTACATATATATTTATTTAAATGTTAACTCATTTGTTAAACATAAAAAATCCCGCATTTTGGGTCAAAATCCCGCTATTCGGTCAAAAATAGTTGGTCAGGTTAAACTGCAATTACACCTACCAAGATTATCGCTTTTTTTTTGGATTATGAATGTCAAACTCCATAAGTTGATTATCCAAAAAAATGCGATAATCTTCGTCGGTGTAAATGCCGTATTAAGGGCGAGTTTCACACTCGCCATTTAAAAGCTCAATTTAAAAGCTTACAGACATTTTTCATATTAAATGACAAGCACCGGGCATTTAAAGTACATTTAAATGGAGAATTTTCAACTGTGAAAACCTAACCTGACAAAGGGCTAAATAGCGTAATCTTTTGGTTTTAAATAAAACATTAAATGCAAATACTTTTGTTTAGTTAAAATAAAACTAAATATATAAAATAAAGCGTTTTATTTTGTATGATTTCATTATTTTAGATGAGAATAGTATTAGAATCAGCAAAACAGCGGGACATTCTCGCCAATAGCGGGACGGTTGGCCAGGTTAAGTATACCCGACATTATCTGTGCTATGACTGATTTAAATACACCCCTTATTTCCATTGAGTGACTTAAACCTAATCATACATTTTTTAGAGCGATTTAAATGTAACCCCCTAGCGGAAAACTATTACCGATTTACATTTGTCGTAATGTAACATCTGGCAACTTTATAGATCTTCAATAATTTCACAGCATTCAACTTTTAAACCAAGGTTCACTCTCGCTCATACACACACAGGCACACACTCTTCCATACACTGTCATACACAACACACACACAACAACGGTAGCATAAGTTGTTTTTGTTTTGTATAGGCAAATGCGAAACAAAATACAATGTTCATCTCCTTCTAGCACGTAATAAAAAACATCGGCTTTCATTTGAATTGAGCGCGTTTCGTAGTTTACTTTAGACAGTTGTTTGGTTTGGACGTGTACGAGGATTGATACGCATGCGTACGGTTAAAGTGGATTTAGTGTGAAAAAAGAATAAAATACATAAATAAGAAAATGAAGTTGGATTTTCTTTAGTGTGATTAAAGAAAATTTGTTTTGTTGTGGACGGGTTTTAAAACGTATATATTGGCATTTTAAACGGATATTGAAACAAACAAAAATTTTTAATTTATAATAATGCGAAAAAGAAAAATTTAATTGGAGGAAATAAAAAATTGTGGTATCCCTTGGAAAAAGCTGGATTTAAAGGGAAGTGCGAGTAAGAGATACAAGGAGAGAAAGAGAGGCACTCAAGAAAAGGCAAACGAGCAAGAAAAACCAGAAACCTGAAGAATTGACCATAAATTTCAAAAAGTGGTTTATATCGAAGATTCTTTTGCTGCTCGGGAATTGTGAGCGAGCGAATGATTGCCTTTGTTTGTGTGCGTGTGTGTAATTGTGTGAGAATAATAAAAAATTACAGAAATTAATGTGAACAAACATAAAAAGTACAACAACGATACAACAACAACAACCATATAACAACAAGAAGGAAAAGAAAAACTTAAGATATGTGGTTGTCCACCACTGTAAGGAACGACTTAAAGTCGTCGCTAAAGTGTGTGTGAATCAAAGAAAAAGTTGGAAACAGAAATTTAAACAAAAAATTGTCTCTAAATCGAACCAAACCGAAAAAAGAAAAGTATTTGAAATTTTAATTGAAAATATATAAAAAACAAAACTAAGTGCTGAATAGAAAATACAAAACCGCTATAAGTTTTAGCAAGGAGTTTCACTGCAAAGAAACCGAAAAAAAATAAAACTGGATTAACAATTAGATTCCTTTGGATTCGATACTACTCCTGCCTGGACGTGAGCGGCAGTCGTCGGCACATTGCCTTTTCATTTACACCCAAACAGCCACAAAACTGGATTACAACAATGTGGCTACTGGTTAAAAACCACACCTTTGCTAAGTCTGATATATTTTGGATAAAATATTTAACATTATGTCTTCTAATCTCAACGATAATTCAAGGAATTTCCGCAGCGGGTAAGTTAATTAACTCTTGTTGCATTGCGAAACATAAAGGAATCACTTGAGTTGGATTCAGCTTAAAGTTCCAACAAAAAAACATTTAAAAAATCACATTTAATTGTTCTCCATTTTGAAAATGCAATCCAATATAACCATAAATGTAGTATTTTGTGTGAGTTAGTTAGCATGTGTGTGTGTGTGTGTGTTAGTGTATCTCAGTTGAAATCAAATCCATAAGATACCCACACTCATCCGTACAGATGGCAACACACAGATGCACCAACACTTATGCAAAACATCATTTACTGTTGTGTGTTTTTTATTTCTGTTCATGCAACTGCCACAACAAGTCTTGAAGAAACATACAAACCCATGCACACATAATCATCATCATCGTCGTAGTCGACGGTGCTGGTTTTAGCGATGATCATTGTAATTCCTTTGTACCTCTTTTTTTAGCTTCGTTTTCCTTCTTGCTTTGGTCCGTTCATCGTTCTTTTCAAGTACAAATGCTCGCTCGTATTGTTAGCCAAGACATACACCATCCCAAAGCATAACTTGACACCACTCACACGCTCGCACTCATTCTCCTACTTGCAGGCTGGAATACCTACGCAAATCCAAGGGAGCAAACCCGAGTATAACTCGGTTTTTGCCATATGTGTGATGCATATGCTACTTACTTACTACTCGCATAGTGTTGGTTTTAGTAATAGCATTTTCCTTTTTATTGTATTTCCTTTGGGATGTAGAACAGAGCGAGATAGCAACCGTGCTGATTTTTACTCGTTCATTCTTTTGTGCGTTTATATCCTTTATTCTTTAGTTTTGTTTTCATATTCCCTTAATTTAACATAGAATTGCCATTATCTTTTGATTGAAAAAAAAACGAGATCCTTGTGTGGTGATTTTTTAGTTGTTTCTACATCTTCTTTTTTCGTATTCTATTTTGTGGTCTATTCTTGTGTATTTAGGAATATGATATTTTTTAAGACAGGTGGTGTCCGTCCTGCTGTTTTATTTTAGTACATATTTGGTTTTGTGTGAAAAAGTTTCGATTGAATAACAACTTTTTTTCATACTTTAATTGTTTAAATTCCTACTATTTTCGTTTTTCCGAATTTTGTGGTTTGATGAAAAGACTCCAATAAACAAGACTCAACTAAACTTCGTTTTCAGAGATATAGTTATTAACTAGTTTGTTGTACAAATTCCATTAGGAGATATAGTTATTAACTAGTTTGTTGTACAAATTCCATTAGTTTATAGATTGAGACATGAACCATATTATAGATAATTTTGGGAAAGTAACGTAGTTTATCATTTGTAAATATATTTTATCATTGTCTAGTAATAACCATATAAAGTTCAACAGTTTTCCTAAAACGAAATTTAAATGAAAATTTAACCTATCGGCTATGTTCTGTAAACAGAATCCAGACAAACGTTTCCGAGTATTTGGGTTTCTATGAAACAATTCAGAAAAAAATATCGTTTTGAATTAGAATGCAAATGCCTTGTGATTTCAAAAACAAACAATTCAGAACAAAAATGTTTCATGTTTTAAGAACATCAAAATTGTAGACTTTTTATTCTGAAAGAAAATGCTGATTCAATATCATTCTGTATACAGAACAGAGCCGTATATAATTGATTACTTCAATGCCTGTAAGCTTTGGTTTATCATTGTAAGACAACCAAACATTTGCCACATTATAAGAACCGATGTATCTATTCATTTCCGTAGTCACGAAATTTTATTAAGTGGAGCGTTCAAAGGACATCTGAATTTAAAAATTATTCAATGTTAAGTAGACTATAACTTGTTTGGGATCATGTGGTATCACGATCAAATTATATTTGAGATGATGAAATTTACGGCTTAAGGTGAATGTTTTGTCCAGCTATTTTTAGTCATTTTACATACGTGATAAAAGGTTGAAATCTGGTACTAATAAAAAAAATGGTTTCTTTCTCATTACATCCCATGAAGGGATTGGGAAGAGCTTCTCATAACCTGTTAGATTTCTAGTTTTACACTCACTCATTGGGATCTGCAGGTTAACTCGGGTTCTGAACGGTATTTTGAGATGATTTTTAATGGTTAAAGCCCCGTATTCAGTTTTTATGAAATTTTCGTTGCCATAAGACAAAAAATAAAATAAAATAAAAATAACGGAAATTTCATGAGCCAAAAATGTCACTCACTTAGCCAGCTCTTTGCGAAAATTTCGTAGGTAAAATCAATTACAGGGTTGTTACGCAAAATATATTTCGTACGAAAACAAGTTTTTGGAACCCGAATTTTGACATTACGATTATTTAGTAAATTATTTTGCGTTAAAAATAAAATGCAGCGCAAAGATGAATTTTTAATGATATTTGCAAGGTAAATCAGAGAAATGAGGCAACTCTCTGCAAACCACTCAAGGGCCCACTCAAGATCGAACCCACTTTTTCTCACATAGAAGAGCCAGCCACTTCACTACCATTACATCACCGACGGCCATATCTGGTACTAATATTGAATATAATTCTAATTTATTGACTCACTAGGTATTTAGAAAAAATCCACATATACATATTACCTCCAACAAATGGAATTATTTCTAATTTTGGAGGAGAAAATTAAATTTTTGTTGTTGTATTTCCTCAATAACACCAGATAAAGGACACTTGTATTCTTCTTAAATTAGACATGATAAGCTACATACGATTCAAATCTCAACTATCAAATACGTATAGTGTGCGCGTAAAAAAAATCATCCACCGACTCTATCATTATTTGTTTTCAACAACACTTGTCCAGGAAATACTAACGGGTCTTATTGAGACCTTGAAGAGATATTATAGAAAGGATGTAATATAAATCCTGCTAATTTGGGGGCCAACAAATCGAACCCTGTACTAAAACTTTAATACTATCTATATATTTTGCGTTATTGTTGTTAAACTGGAAACAATAAGCATAAAGCCAATTAAAATTTTATTGAAAATCAAGAATAATTTCTTGATAAAACGTGCAGTTTAAAATAAATGTTGAGACGTCGGTATATTTTGTACGTGCACCCTAGTTGTATTTTTTAATAGCTTTTTGAAGACACGTGTAGCTTATCACGTCTAATTTAAGAATCAAAAAGCTTCTGCTACAGGAAGTTGATTTTTCCAGAGTTATTAAGCCAAAACAACGAAAATTGTAATTTTCTAATAAAATGTGCTTAGATATTTTGAAATCTGTGTACTATTTGAAATATAGGAGTACAATTGCGAGTTTGTTTTTCAGTGCATTGCGATTGGGAACTTTATTTTTAAAATTTCAATGAGAATGTACGTGTACTTAAGCATATCTATAGGACATTTCTTTCCTGTTTTCGACAACAGTTTTTATTTATTTTCCATACACCTTACTACGCAGCATAGATACTAAAGAGAATATTCATAAAAGTTCAGTTTCAAACGTCAGCGATCTACACATGGAAAGCGGAAAACCAAATCTAAAGCGGCTGTATATTTTGACTACTATTGTTATTTGACTCATTTACTAGTTATCACTTTAAATTATGATTTATGTTACATTTCATAAATATTAATTGACTCGTTTGAGCTTAATCTATTACTTCGAATTGTTATTTCATTAACACAGAGTTTCATTTTCATTTATTTAATTTTGCGTTCTGTATTCAAATTTTATGTCCTCTAGTCACCTACATTGGTATTACTTGTTAGCACCAAACCTTGTATCCTTATAATAATCAGCCAGTCTTGATCTAACATTTTGAACAATAAAGTTCAATGTCAATACTCACCTCGAACGCCTTTCATTTAAAAATGGTTTATATATAATACTTGCATTAAGACTCTCACTGTTTTGAAGACAAGTACAGATGTTTAATCTTTTTTGGTTCCATCTTATTTGGTAATATCATCAACTCAAAACACATAATAAGTCCACACATATTACAAATCTAAATAAGCGACAATATTCTTGAAAGAGATTTCTTCAACGAACCCCAAACTTCAAAATTCTACCTCTATTGCTACAGACGTGGGATGTAAAATTAACTTATGCGCTCATATTTCACTATTATTTGCAAACGTGCAGTGTCGAGTCATACATTTCGCTTCCTACAAATGTAAAATATTGTTTTACTGCTATTAATCCTTTAGGAATTTTTTAAAAACCCAGCTGAATTATTTAATATACTATCTGTATTGATTTCAATATCTTGTACATAGTGTACACTCAGTATTCGTGTCAACTGAGTGTTTATAGTGTAAACATGTGTTTTTTCCGAAATTGAAAATTTGCTGCTAAAATTGCTAAACAATTTGAATTAGTAGCATACAAAGTTTATGAATGACATGTCCTGTTTTAATTGATCGAGATTGGAAACAGTTTCCTCACAAAAAAGGGTTTCCTGTTACATCACATGAAGGCATTGGAACCTACAGTTTGATACCGGTTCCGAAAGGTGGGTTTGAGAAGCCTTTTCGTGGCTAAATACTCAATAGCGTCGCTGCTATGACCACCTAAAATTACATTCGGCGGCGGTCACCTCGCATAGTGACGGCGACACTATCGAGTAATTAGCCATGAAAAAGCTTCTCAAAATACCGTTCAGTAAGTATAAATACTAGTAAGCGCATAGTTCACTGGTTGTGAGAAACTCTCCCCAATTCCATCATGGAATATAATGGGAAATCATTTATTTTTGTTGTCGCCATCACTAAGCGAGGTGACCGTCATCGAAAGAAATGTAAGGTGGTCATAACAGGAATCGAAGTCACGTTTTCGTGTATAATAGCACACACTAGCCATTGCACCACCGACGGCGACGAGCCATCATTAGGCTCGTGGATGTCAGCCCGTGTAATAATTTTCCTTTTCTGCCTAATTTAAACCTGAAATTCTAAACATTTAGGGTCATTATCACAATGTCTGGTTAGAGGTAACTAGCAGTTATAATTTTTTACTTCCATACAAACTGACAGCTACAACTTTTAGTTAGTATTAACTGTAGGATAGCTTGAGGTGGTGAATATGTCCATAATTTTTTTTTGTTTGGATTAAATGTGTTGCAATCCCACACAGTTGAAGCGAACTACGTTAAATCCATGATGATTATCTTCGCATTTTTAAAATCAACGGCAGTTACTGTTATGGTCCTTCGAAGCGGTGTCCCAATAAAATAAATGATATATTTTTATGGGCTTCGGTTGCGCCTCCGTTGTCATATTGACAATATTTACAATATGGGTTTTAGATATTTCACAATTAGTTTATCCACTGACGACCGATTTCACCATTTCTAGATACCCTAAAGTTAGAGCTAACGAACAGTTTTAGTTGTCGGTTTGTATGGAAATTAACGTGTTTAACTGTCAGTTAGCTTAAATTTTTTTTGCTGAAATTGGGTGTAAATGTATTAACTTCAGACGAGGAAGATTGTAATCACAATCTTGTTTCTGATATAAAAATAAAAAAGGGCTCATATTTTGAGATGCCATTTTGATTCCTTTGGCATCTTGTTGTTCTTATTTCCCTTCTAGCAAAAAATATAAAAGCACATAAATTTGAAATATATATATCCTCAGCTGGTGATCGTCGGTAGTGCAATAGTGAGTCTGCGCGCCTCTAGTACATGAGATCCTGGGTTCGATCCTTGCTCTGACTACCTCATCTTTCTTTCGGCGGTGGTCACCTTGCATAGTGACGGCGACACTATCGAGTATTTTGCAAAGCTTCTCAAAAAACCGTTCGGAACCGGTATAAAACTGTGGGTCCCAATCAGTGACATTAAAAGTAGAAAGCGTACAGCTCACAGGTTGTGAAAAGCTCTCCCCAATTCCTTCATGGGATGAATCCTCAGCTGACTTTTAGCTTGTTAAGCTTTGGAAGATATAGTGAAATATTTCTTATTATTCATATCACGTGTCACGTACATCTAACATTCTAGTAATCTGCTTAAATCAACCCTGATCTACAGAGGCTTAATTTTAACAATTCTGGCAAAATTTTAAGTATTTAGATTTGTGCGTCTTGTAACAGATATAGGGAAGGATTTTATTCCGACGATTTAAGTTCGTTACTTTAATGTTGTGTCGTTTCAAATTACAACACCCATCCAATGGTACCATAGCCAGTTTAGATAATTTTAGGGAACAAATTGGAGAACACTTGAGAAATGCGTATGCAGTACAAACATCTTTTACAAAAAAATTACCTACAATGTGGACACAATGTGAAGCACCAAACTGACCTTTCATCAATTCCTGATATTTCTATAAAATGCAAACATTCATAAGACATTATTCATGCCCATAACTCTTATACGGCGTAAACAGCTTAAATAGCGTTGTGACCAAAATTAATACATATTAACAACTAATCAGGAATAAGCTCAGATTATAAAACTGTCTTCTTTGCATTTAACTTAATTCCCATTGCGGGTGATTTATGTACTTGAGTTTGTATTGTTATTTGTTTGTAAAGTTTACTTATATTTGGTATGAGCGCATAATAGTTTGGCTTTGTGTTGCAACTTTTACTTTTTCCAAATAACGGCGGTTTGAGTCAGTCAGTCAACAGAAAGCAATCCTTGATGAGAGTTCGTAAGAATCTCTCTCTTGACCGTGACAGTTTTTCACTCACAAGAGTTTTAAAACAAGGTAACGTTAAAAATGTTGGTCAATGGTGGCCAGTATGCCTGTCTCCGCAATCCCTTCATGGCATGTAATGAGAAACCATTTTACCCAAACAACAACCAAAATATACTATGAAAACCATTAAATATGACTGATCTGACTGATCATAATTTGGTCGAGCGTTTTATACTCGTACTATGAAGTTCGACAGATTCACTGTACGAAGAAGTCCATGGATTGTCACCTTTATGTAAAATACACCAGGAATGCAGGATGCAAAAACTGTTTTCCAAAATATTTTAAGCTTGCACTGTAACTCTAAAATTATTCTATAAAAACTAGTCCTCCATTTGGATATTTAAGTAATGTGATAGTGGTGTAATACAGAGCACAAACAAGATTTATTTAGTTTAATTGTGGAACTAGTGATGTCTATCCTTATTTAGTCATGTACACTTTAATGTTCTATAAATAAATGTAATGGGTGATATTTTTTAGCAACTTTCTTTTTGGCAACACTGTTTTTGGCAGCTCAGCTGTTTTCGTCAAACATGTTCTTACAAACGAACAACGCTTTTATTATCAAAATTTGAATTTTATTATCAAAATTCATGGTCGGTTAAGAAAGTGCATCGTGCACTTCTTCTATTTTATGGTCAGTTTGGGCGACCGTCTGAGACGACTATTCGGAATCTTGTGACTAAATTTCGCACCAAATTTAGATTATTGGACATTAAACCAGCAACACCAAATAGAAGAGCTGGACTTGGCTGACATGTGGTTTCAACAAGACGTTGCCACATGCCACACAGCACGCGAAACAATAGCACAATTGAGAGGCGAGTTCGGTGGACAGTTTATTTCACGTTTGGGGAAGGTCAATCGGCCGCCTAGATCGTGCGATTCAACGCCTATAGATTAGTTTTTGTGGGCCTATGTTAAGGCTCATGTCTATAGGGACAAGCCCACAACGGTTGACGCGCTGGAAGCCAATATTGAAGAATTTATTCGTGTGCTACCGACCGATATGTTGGAGAGAGTATACCAAAATTGGACCCAGCGTATGAACCATTTGTGGCGCAGCTCTTTAAACATTGAATTGTATAGACCGTTCTATCGACTCAAATAAAGATTTCATACATTTCTCTAAATTTTATTTGTTTTTTTTTAAATCAAATTTACAGCAATCTCAAAAAATACGTATTTTTATTGTAAAATGAAGAAGTGCATTCTTACTGAGACACCCTTTATATGTAACTCAAATTCTGAGAGGAGAAAACAAAATAGCAGTTAATAATCAGTGGCATGATTTGTTGCAATATTCGTTTTGTAAATTGAAAAATTAGTTTTTAAAAATGGAAATTAAATGTTAAGGAAAGCCCATAAGAGTAATACCCAACAACCATCCACCATAATAATAAATGTGACACATTTCTATTTTAATATTTTTTTTATTAAAATTTACTTTCTCATAGAAAAGGTACTTTTTAATAGTTATTGATCTGGAAACGAACAATTATTAAAGAAATAATAGCAAATATTATGAACTTTTCAAGAAACTCAGATTTTAAAGCCATCCATTCAGTAACCACTATGGAAACGAGAGGACGGAAGCGAAAAACGTAATCAAAGTTCGAACAACATCTAGTACGCCTATCAAAAACAACCCATTTAAGTCCTCCTCAGAACTACAACAGAGTTTAAATGTGCCGATTACGTGTCGGACAGTAAGAAACAGGCTTAAAGATGCAGGATTCATGGGTATAAGCCCAAGAAACGTACAGTTGCTGAGCAAAACATTAAAAAAATATACTTTATATATATTGCTGTTTTTCTGCATCCGAAGTGGGCAAAATTTTCTGGATTAAGGACAAGATGTGTTCTACTGATTATGTTGACATTCTGAGGAATAAAATGCTTCCATTTGCCGAGGAACAAATGCCACTTAGGTGACAGTTTAGGCAGAATAACGATCCAAAGCACTCCTACAGACCAGTTAAAACCTGGTTTCAAGACAACAGACACAATCTCCGGACACAAAACCCATTCAACACCTCTGGGGCAATTGGACACCAAAAATTTACAAAATTAAAAGAATTGTGGGAAAAGTGAAGAACGCTTGGTATTCTATACGCCGATTGTTTCTGCTTCGAAGGCGGCGTAGAGATCTAGGAAAACCTTGCTTGCTACGCTAACATGGCGGCGGCTAACGGCGGCTATTCCTAATTATTAGGAAATTGTTCCAGCTGCTACTGTGCAGAGTTCCATTCTTAGGAAATTTCACCTACTGCTGTTATAGGTGTAATGTGTGCTGTAACGTGTTAGGGAATGGAAATGGCTTCTGGTGTTGTAGGGGCTGGAGGTGTTGTGGAATTTAAATGCAAATGAAAATTTAGGGAATAACAAAAAACATGTCTAATGGGAGCCGATGGTTCTCTGGAGATGCAAAGAAGTGTTTGGAAATGTTTTCGTGTGTATTTTGCTTGCTATATTTTTCGAACACTTGCTTACTAGTTGGAAATTCTCAATTGAAGTGAATTGTCATTTGCATTTAGTTTGATGAATTTTTCAAAGCATCATTCCAACCAACCGCTGATGAAGATCTGTGGCTAGATCTGAAATAGGTATGCGGTTTGCCAGGAATCATAGGAATCCATTTGCAAAACTCATTTTTGAAAAATATATTTCTATTAATAGAGATATAGAATGGCCTCGAGCTTAACTAATAAAATTAAAAAAGTACCAATGAAAAGGCCGAATAAATAAAAATCATCCCTGATATTTCATTATTTTATGAAGTCCCTATTATTGTTTTCAAGGTAACATTAAAAAAAATAAATAATTTATTAGTATTTCGTATTTATTTTATTAGTAACCGAATTGGATTTTGGCTTATCTTGTTAGCGCCAGTTAAGTACTTAACGCTTTTCATTTAATTTACATTAATATTACAACATTGTAGATAAAATAAAAAAATATTTGAAAAAAATAATCAGTGTACGTATTATTTTTCCCACTACTGTATCTCGAAAACAAGCAACAACTGCACCGGAATTCTGTAACATCTTAACGACAAAACTCGGCAGTAAAATTCCCAAAATTCGGAAATTTTGTATTGAAATTTTATGAATTTTGTCAATGTAACTACAAATTGTTGTCGTTACGGAATTCCGCTGCTGGAAACAAAATGATATCTAATACCCAACGAAACAAAAAAGAAAGAAACTAAAGGGACCCAAAAAAACAAAAAAGTTTTCAAAACTGGTTTTGGAGTCTAAAAATAAAAATAGTTCATGTTATTTAGAGCTGCCTGGAAAACTAAGTAGAGGTTTCAGATCGTCCTACAAAATGTATTCAAAACCCAGCTTTGGGAAACCTAAAATCCAATTAATTTCAGGAAATACAAGCTACTAAATTTTGTTTTTTTCTTAATATCTCGAAAACTAGAGTTTATTCGAAAAGTGTAATGCTGTATTTCGCAATCATCATAGGTGAATTAAAAACCGACTTCCGTTCTCAAATCTCCGACAATGATGTAAAGTTTTAATGAGAATTATTTATTAGATTTTGTTTTTAAATTTTAATTACATTTTGTTTAATTTCAATATTAATTACATCCCAATTTTATGTTTTCTTACGAACATTAAGACATTTACCCACTCAACTGTTTGCGGTAGCTATAAATCCAATGGACAAACGCTAATTTAATTATCACTCGAATCCAAGAAACCAACTACAGTTTCAATCTGAAGGAAATTTTCTCAAGAAACCGTTGAAAATTAAAACTTAACAAATGATGACAAAATGCAGCAACAAGAAAATACAATTTTACAAAAAGTTAACAACTGATGTACAAAGGTGTGTTGTTGTTTTTGTTGTTGTTGTTCTAATTCAAAAAGCTAATAAAAAATTTAACAAATACCAACGAAACGAGGAGAAGCAAAACTTTGAACCGAAAACTCGAACCCTGAGAAGAATACAAAGACTAATGGCAGACGGACACTGTGGGACAACCTGGCTTATGTACGAACGAACATATGTGATACTGGAGTGGACGTGTGGAACAAGAGAAGTCTGTTGGTACTTTACATAGTTTCAAATGAATAAATAATAAATATGTACATAACGAATGTAGACAAACATGCATACATACATACATATCGCAACAACAGCAACAACCACACAAAGGTAATGTACAAACGCACGCACAAGTTGTATTAGAAGATCGTATAGTCATATAGTCATACACTGACACACGGACAGGCGAACAGACTGATGGACGAAAAGACATACCAACCTCTTTAATAAACATTTATGATGCCGCTAACAAAACCTTTTTACCCCGTCTTCATCGTCTTGGCCTTTTCTTTTTTTTTCCCCAACTTCTTTGTGGTCTTCTTCTTGTGTTTGTTATTTCACATGTATAACAAAAACAAACAAACGAAACAAAAACCTACTCAACAACCGACCTAAGGACAGACAATACACACACAGATCGGACCGATCGTATATTTACCGACAATTAACCATTAAGACATGGTCAACAAATAAATACGAAACTCGCAACACGAATCGGAGTATAAGACAGCTTTTTCTTCTCGTCTTGAAGCCTTTAACACGAAGACGACGAAGCCACGATTTCATTTCGTCTCAGCTTTTGTGAGCAATGATGGCTGCTGCTCCCAACTCCTCCTGGTTGAATACGTCTTTCTGCGAGTTGGTAACAATAAAATAAGGTAATTTTGAATGGATGAATAGGGTTAGAATGATAAAAGATGTATATTACATATGTAGTACTATGTATGTGGACTAGTCTTTTGGTTCAGTTTTAAATTTATATCAAAACTCACATTTTATGATTTATTTTCAAATATACTAACTTCTGTTATGTTTAACCCATTAAAGACCATTTTAAAATTTTGTAATTTACTAAAACCGAGAATTTAAAAGTAAAATGGAAGAAATATGTATATGTGACATGGAAAGATAAAAGGGACCTACGGGTCAAGAAAAAAACAGTTCTGTACTTTTTTTTTGGTGATTCTTATAGTAGACCACTATAAGCTCTTTCTAATGCAACAAACCGCAGCTTTCTATCTGCATTAGGTTTTTCATAAATTATCTTCTAAATATGTAGATACTTTTGATAATAAAAAAGGTAAAAAAGGATCCGGAATGACAAACTTTTCTGCAATGGATTCAATTTGCTTACAACAATAGTCCACCAGTGTGAATTTTCAAAATCTAATACCAGATTCGTAATCAGCGACCCCGAAACCTCCCCCCCCCCCCTCCCCCCACGAGTAACGAGTTTCAAGCCATAAAAGAGTTCAAGCTAGAGGTTTATGCCGATTATTTCTACTTCGGCGGCGACGTAGGGACCTGGGAAACCTGGAGGCAGCGGCATGGTAGCCTAACCTGGCGTCGGCGGATATTCCTAATTATTAGAAAATTGACCCGGCTACTGCTATGCAGAATTCAATTCTTACACGCTGAGAAAACGGCCTTTGTAACATTTTCCCAATCATATTCTGCAGGCACCATGTATATGTTTGGAACACACTTCAAACGTTTATATGTTTGCTAGTCCCAAACTCAGGTTTATTTAAATGGAAACATTAGCATGTTTACTGACAATCGTGTATGCTTTTACGTGGAATCATATGCGTGCTTCATCCCAAACATCCATATACTTACGTGGAAGCATTCGCCTGTTTCCCCCAAATCTCCATATACTTACGAGGAAGCTTATGCGTATTTTCTCCCAAACATAATAATAGTTCTTTCTTTATTTATTATAATTAATTTGATCAATATATATCCACATTTACTTATATCAATAATTAATACAACAAATTAAAAGATTTAAAAGATAAAATGATTTGAATGCATTATTTGTTTTGTTTTGAATCTGCTGCTCTGTTGTTTCCCCTTTCTTTGTTGCCTCTCACGTTTTTGTCGTCAGAAGGTTTCAACTATGCGTTGGTTATCACTATACGTGGGAACACGAACAATATACTTATATACAAATCTAGTTCATGCAAAACAAACGTGTATTAATTATGTATTTGTGTTTTTTTTATTATATTTCACAAACGGCCCGCCATTTCGATTTTTTCAGTAGAGGCTCGGGCAGAAAAAGGGATTCACGTTGTTGCCCTCTCCAGTTTCTTTCCTCAAAATCGTTTCTCACTTTGGTAGGACAAATACATATGTATATGCAAAACACATACACAAAAACCAAAGCAACATCACAAACCATTTAGCCGTGCGAACGTTTGTTTATTCTTCTTTCACTGATTAAGGGCTTTAGATATCCTCAGTCCGATGAACCATTGACGACTGAATACATGAAATTAAAACGCAATGCATAACTCACATTCAGGAATATTTATGAATCACTCACTGAGAGAATAATGCAAATATACAGACACAGACTTACAAGATATACACAATCGGGGCAACGAGTGCACTTGCTCTCGTGAGAGCATACACAGGGCTACAAACACGGCTGTTTTTGTATCACAAACACAGGTATATTTGGGTCTCAAACACATATGTTATAACATATTAATCATTGTGTCTCAAACATGTAATATTGAATAGCAAACAGAATGCGTTTGGGCACAAGTATATTATATTTGCGACAAGCTCCAAACACATGTTATATTTGCATCCAAACAACAAAAAACTACAGATTTTTCAGCGTGTAGGAAACCTGCTGTTGTTCTAGTTGTAATGCGTGCTGTAACCTGTTAGGGACTGGGACTTGCTGTTGGTGTTATAGCGTGTGGAATGTCGCCTGGCTGTTGTTATACAAACTTCGAATTGGCGTTTAACTCCATAAGTTAATGCTTGTGAAATTAAGCTGACTGTTATTAGGAATTATTCATATTGTGGTTGTGTAGTTTATAGTTTGTTGCTTGTAGTCGAAGCAATGTGTGTTGTAAAACAGGACAATGCCATTAATTGATCGATTATATGAAAGATTAAACAAAAAGTTGTACGTCGCCGAGACGAATTTACGTAATCAGGCGACGGCGCGGTAACAAACGCAAAAAACGGCGGGGGCAAGGCGGGTTAAAGGCCAAGTTCAGGGGCATCAATATCAACTTGTTAACTTCACAGTCGTTTTTCTCTAAAACTTATTTTCGGACCGTAGGTTCCTTTTAACTTTCCCTGTCACATAAAATGTCGAATAGGGGTTTATTGCCAAACCAACAGCAACTGAAGTTCTAATAAAGTCTGCATAATCTATAAACAAGAATATTAGCCAAAAATAAATCACAAAGATAAATAATCTAAAGGAAACCACATGAAATAAATCAACAGTAATGTAATTCGCCATATTATGAACTTCAGACTTCGGCATAAGATTCTATGGGTGAATGTCACAATTAACATTTCAAAACTCACAAAAATTGTCCTATTGAAAAACACTAGGGGCGAGTTTCACACTCGTCATTTAAAAGTTCAGAAAATTTTCATATTAAATGACATTTAAATGACAAACATCGTGCATTTAAAGTCCATTTAAATGGAGAATTTTCTACTGTGAAACTGCCCATAATATTATGGACATCGGGCATTAAGGGCCAGTTTCATGGTCGTTATTTAAAAGTTCAATTTAAAATCTCCTAAGAGCTGGTATAGTAAAAGACATTTAAATGATGAGATTCGGAATTTGAAGTTAATTTAAGTAGGCAATGCCGACTGTAAAACCGGGTCTTTAAGTTAATTTAAGAGAATAATGTCATTGAAGTGTCGAAAGTGAAATTGAGCCGTATTTCTAAAAATATTAAAAAACTTTACTCACTAGAAATAATATGAAATTTAACGAACGGGTGGTTCACATACAAGCATATTTTTAAAAATTAAATAAAATTAACTAAATTTAATTTTCTCTTGGAAGTAGCTCATCCTGTGAGTCAAATTTTCCAAGACGGTTACTGGTTCTCTACTATATTAGCCTTAAGAGATTATTCGCATAACATCGGTCTTTAACGGTACCCCACAAGAAAATGCCTAAATGGGTCAAATCGCAGCTCAGAGGCAGCCAATTGACATCGCCAAGGCGACTGATAACACGATTATACGGCATTTACACCAAGATTATTTATTTATTCAATCATCTACAGAATTTCATTCTTACAGATTATAGCTACAAAAAGACTTAATACTAATTGTACAATATAAATAGGTTTAATTTAAATATATTTTTGTGGACACATTAAAATTTAATGTTGGTGCAAAATTATTAAACAGTTTTAAACATCTTGATATAAGGTCATTTAACGCATAATTTTCGGGATTATCGACGTTTTTTTCTTATGGAGTTTGACATATATAATCCCGAAAAACGATAATCTTGGTAGGTGTAACTGCAGTTTAAGATCGATTGATTGTCTCACGAACGTTTTGCACAAACTAGCATACAGGACTCGCAGTGGTTGCTCCATTTCGGCCAAAACTTCTTTTCAACAAACGCACAGTTTGGACAACACTGCACTCACTTTGGAAATAAGTTTGCAATACTTTCCCAACGTTGTTCAATCGTAAAGCGACTCATTTTGGTTGGCGGACTGATAGTGATCATATCGAACGAAAAAAAATGTGTCAAAATAACATATGATTTAAAAAGATACCCGTATTTGGGCAACCGGTTACAACCCGTAGTTGATAATAACCAACATTTCAACAACACCGTAGGTGAAATTCGTAGTTGATATGAATTAGTTATTGATAAGTACGTTTTAACTAACAGCTTGTTTCTCCATCTCAAACGAAAAGCTAAGCGAACGAAACTAAGGGCGAGTTTCACACACGTCACTTAAAAGCTTACAGAAAATTTTCATATTAAATGACATTTAAATGTCAAACATCAGGCATTTAAAGCACATTTAAATGGAGAATTTTCAACTGTGAAACTGGCCATAAGTCACTCACATTCGACTCAAATTGAGTTCCACTAAGTCGAAATTTTCGTTCAACTGACTCTATGTTTGTTCCCCCACTGACAGCACATTCGAAATAGAGAAAGCAAAAATTGTACAGAAAAGTTTTGAAAAATGTTAATTTTCATTCGACTTGAAACGACAAGATTGTGAAACCCAAATCAACTAGTTTTCGTCTAGAAGACGGACGAAAGCTTTCGTTCGAGATAGAGAAACAGGCTGTACATCGATTGTTCTTGTCAACGACACTCAGTCGATTTTAACGAAAATATTTTTAAACAAATAACTTGGTTGTAAGTTGGTTTGAATTTAACTATCATAGAGTAATGACATATAGAGCTGCCATTATTCTCATCTGACGTTTTCTTTCACACTATTCGTGGCATAGACTAATACATACATAGATACATTTATTCTCTCAATAAATTGAACGTCATAGGTAAGGTGGAAAGTAAACATTAGATGGTGGAAAATATGGGTTCAATAATACCAGATAGAGGCAATTGTAAACAACGTCCAACAAAAGCACAACAACCGAATTTCGTGTTTTTGTAACAAACTAGTTGTGTTAAATACAATACAAATGTATACCAACGATAAAAGTCAACAAAAAAGTGCAAAATTCATTAAAATTTTTCAGTTCTACACTAAAACGACGTGAACAAGTTAAGTGAACATATTTTGTAACTCCACCTGGTGTAATTTAATTTCTCTCATTTCCACAAACCTACGACGAAGAGTGTGAAACGAAACGTCAGATGAGAGAAAAAATGTATCTATGTATGTATTAGTCTATGACTCGTGGTGCGGTCGGTGCGATAGAGAGTTATTTGACGCAAATTGACTTACACCAGGTGGAATTACAAAAATTTGTGACTCAAATTTTTCATATAATTTTGATGACAAACTGAAATTTAAACGTATTTTGGACTTTATTTGATATATTTTATTGTTAGTATATATTTATGGTGTATTTACACAAAAATTTTAACGCACAAATCGAAATACCGTTGCTGATTTATTGTTGGATGGTTTGAGCCATTGCCTCTATCTGGTATTATTAAAGCAATACTTTCCAACATTCAACCGCCCATCTGCAACACACCAAATGTCATCAATTTGCTGAGAGAGTTGGCGTCTCTATACGTCATTACTCTATGTTAACTATGCTGTTTGAATTTAACTAAGTTGAATTTAACAACAAGGCCTGGTTTATAAAAACTGCAAATGACCATTCCAAAATCCATTTAATAATATTTCAAATATTTAAATAAAAAATCAACAAATTTCTTAGATTATTCGATCGTGGATTCTGTTGAAATCTATGAAATAAAACAACCAGCAAATAGTTCAAAGATATTGAAATATATTAACTCTTTGGGGATAGGTGAGTTAAAAACTGTCCCACCTTTTGCTTCGATTTTTAGGCATGGTGGGATATGCAGTGATGTGCGATGAAATAGAGTCAACACTAATCAACATTTTCAAAACAAAAACAAATGTAGAAAAATTAAATTTTGTTTATAACTTTTATTTTTAATTGTTCAATTAAGAACTAGATATAACGTTTTAGAACATTAATGTCGTAATTTAAAATTAAATCATTAGGTATAAATCAAAATATTTCCAAATGCCCCGTTTGGCCTGTGAATTAAAATAGAGTCATCGCGATTCATCATCTGAACTAGAATAAATAGCTGTGTCAAATAAAATGTATGTTTCATTAATCCTTTATATTATCTAGTACTCTATGAAATAACTATTATTTTTTATCACAGCTAAGCAACGCCTTGACATTGAATCATCAAGTCTCCACAAGTCATGTTTTCCACGCCGATTGTACCAGTGTCATAAGCTCATCTTTATTAAATTGGTTTATTCATTTGATAGCCGCTTTAATGTCCCGCCACAAATTCTGAATAGGATTTAAGCCCGGCGACTGCATAGACCATCTTAAAACTATTACACTATTATTTTCAAACGAAGCTTTTGCTCGCTTCGATGTGTGTTTGGGCTCGATATTATGTTGAAACATCCATCGAAGCGGCATTTCCCATTTAGCACAAGGCATCATGATGTTTTTTTAATACAGTGGTATAATATGCAGCGTCCATTGTCTGTTCAATTTGGAATAAAGGTTCTGTCCCAATGTAAGAGTAACAACCCCGTACCATGATGTTTCCGCTACCACGTTTAACTGTTTGGATTGTGTTCTGGGGCCTGAATTCGGTGTTGGAAGGTCTTCGTACAGGAAGATTACTCTTATCATAATTACCCAATCTCACTTTAGTTTCAGCTGTCCTCAAAATATTTCGCCATTTGCGTACGGACTATTTCACATGATCCTTGGCAAAATGCAACATTTTTTGAACGTTCAGTGTGGATAGAAATGCAACTTTTCGGACACTTTTTGCCTTTAAATTGTTTTAGTTAGCATTTTTCTTAATGTAGAGGTGTCAACATCCCGATCGTATTGCCTTTTATGGGCGGAAGAGGTAACAAAAGTCGAACTCTACGTGGCGCAATATTTTTGGTTCCAAATGTTCTGAAATTTTCAGGGTTTTACCGTCTGTTTCCTGGATTGGGGTTATATTTTATTCCGGTCTCCAACATTTTCTTTGAGCCTCCAATTATGTCAGTAATTTGTATGTAGCTTCTGAATTCTTTTATCGTCTCTTTTATTCTTTCTTGGCGATCGGTCCATTTTGGAACGTCAATAATGACAATTTATTAATGCTACTGGTAAACATTATTCATATTTAGAAGCTAAACTTTGTTTTCAAATTCAAATCCAAACTACCATTAACCATTTCAAAAAAAAAAATATTTTTTGTAATTGACTCTATTTTATAGCACACGTCATTACATAGCCTTTAAAATACTGACACTGACCTGGAGAACAGTAGTGTACAAAATTTATTAAAAATGACGGCATTATATTCAGCAGAGGACCGGTCAATCAGGTTCAGAATTTCTTGACATGAAACATCTTGGACCACTGATTTGCAGAGAATAAAAGTTTTGACGAGTGTGTGACTCTATTTCATCGCACACCACTGTATTTCAAACCACCTAGGAAAGTTGGAAGTTACTCATATCATAGTCATGGTAAAATAATACAGGCAATAGCAATAGTGGCCGTCGGTGTTGCAATGGTTAGTTGTTTGCACGGGTATTGTACATGACAACTTGGGTTCGATTCCTGCTTTGCCCACCTTACATTTCTTTCGAAGACTTAGTGAAGGCGACACTATCCAGTACCATTGTAAAACTGTTGGTCCCAATCAGTGAGTGTAGGAAACTGGAAAGAGCACAGCTCACTGGTTGTGAGAAGCTCTCCCCAATCCCTTAATGGGATGTAATGGAAAACTATTTATTTGGTTGCAATAGAACAGCTGATTTCACTTTGTTCTTGTAATTGGTTGATTTGTGAACCACCGATTCGACTTTATCAGTGCTGTTTTAGACAGGAGAAGTAGTCTACGACTGAGCACATATTCACGCTACGCCAAATCCCGGAAAAGACCAACGTAAAGCAAAACGACACATACCATATTTATGTCGATTAGAAAGCTGCTTCCGATAGTCAATGAGAAACATTGATAAACTTTTCCATGGCACTAAGCGAGGTGACCCTAGAGGTGGTCAGAGCGGGTATTAAACCCATTTTATCATACTCACCATTGTACCAGCGATAATAATGATTCTACAGATGCCATATTCAATTGCGTCGCTTCATTCGCCTCGAATACGCAAGGTTGGAGATTAGGTCTAGAACTCAGAAAAAGTTTGTGTCGTACATAAAGTGCAATTCATATGTAATATGTAAATGGAATCAAGCGTCTCTACATACCGTTGTTTTTTTAGTTACTTGCTTATTATTCCACAAGAAGTGACAAAGTGCAAAAACAATATCTAGTGTGCATTCTCCAAAACCAATGACATACTTGAACTGTCATTGCAAGCATTTCACACCTTTCATGTGTTTGTAGCGTCTCTCTCTCTCAAGGTGTTGCCGATCTTCTCGACATAGCTGTATTTTAATATGTGATCAGCATATTTTAGCACTCACATGTCAACAACAACAGCGTAAAGAAATGCACCGTGTAACAACATCCTTTTGCTGGCCATCATCATAAATCAGATCTAAATCACAATATCTCTGGAACATGATACAATATCGGAGCGAAAGAAGTGGCAAAGAAGACAAAAATACAACTTCATATTTGTAGAGAAAAAAAAAGCTTGAAAAAAAAGGTGCAGCTACCAAAAAATTGATCATTTTGGGACACTTAAATATAAAGATAAATGCAAGCAGTATCAAATGTCGGACTTGGCAACATATGGTTTAAGCCACCTCAATATCATATTAACATCATTTGTTATTTTCTTCTTATGGCCAATATGTTGCACCAGTTAAGATTTTGCGATATGAAATAAGTTTTCATTACATTTTTGGGTGATAATTAATTGCTTATTAAAAACGTAGGATGGCGATGAAAAAATTTTTGGATTTTGGCTACCGTCATAATGCAAAACCAGTTGGCACTCGTTATTTATGAACCGTTAAACCAAAGAAGAAGACAGTTGTTGCAATGAAGTCGTCGGGAAGAAGTGTCAAATTGTACAAGATGCATGACAATTTCTTAAACCATTAATTAATTGGAGAAATTCGATTTCATTCAATTAATAAAACAAAGAATTCCTCCGATGATGGCTGCCAAAGCAAAAGTAATAAATTGTAATAAATGAAAAATGTAACGACTTTTGAACAGAAACGGAAAAAAGAGAAACTCTCATTTATCTACCCTTAGGGACAATAACATTAATATTTTTTGTTTCATAAATCTAACCCAGGTATAAAAGTGAGACAAGAAAAACATATTCAAAGGATATTGACAGGAAACTATTGAAACACACACATGCACTACAAAAAACAAACAACGAAAAGAGAACACGAAAAGACAGACAGAAATCCAACATAAACTACACATACTCACTCACCAACAGCAATTCGATATGCTGAAGATAGATTTCCAAAAAAACCTCTCTCTGTGAGACGATCTAGAAAGGGATTTAAAAGGGATACGTTCAAACATTGATACACACACACGCGCGCCTCTGGAACAACTATAAAACACTGGCAGCCGTAAAATTGACAGTTGTTGTTGCTGTTTTGTTTTTGTAACCGACAAAACAATACAACGACGATGAGGAGACGACTGAGTACCCACTGCACATGTACATAATGGCTTAACATTGTTTTGTTGCTGTTGCTGCTACTTTTAGCATTAACGAGTGTGTGTAGTGCACATGAGCAGCACTCTCCTTACCATCATCATGAACACCAATATGGCACCACCACTTATTGTATGAGTGTGCGTGAGGGTTTTCGTAAGGAGTCAGGGCGAAAAAAAACTTCATGTATGTGCAGCGCATTTGCTTTCCTCCCTGCCGAACAGCTGTCGTTTTTCCGAAAAACGAAACGACAAAATAAAAGTAAATTTAATTTTGTAAATAGATAAAATTATTGTTATTTCTGTTACTGTAGGGGAGAGTGAGAGAGATGGAAAAGAAAAGCGAGGGAGAGAGCTAGAAGAAGGTGGTGCGGTAAGTCCAACTGTTTAGTGGTAGAAAGGAAGATCAAAGGTAAAGGAAACTCATATTAAAAACATTGAAAGTGCACATGGATAACGGCACAGAGTAAAACAGAGGCATACACAGAAATATTGTGGCATATTTATCCATACCTAGTTCTCTACAGTAAACACTCTTATTACAGGGTGAATTAACATTTGTACCGCTGATTAATGTTAACGCAATTTTATGGAAACTATCGCAGTTGCAGATAAGAAAATAAATACTAGAGAAGCAATAGGCACTAATGTTATACATAGCAAATATTAAATCCATTAACGAAATTTCGGTGGAGTGAACCAGCCGACTTATTCATAACCTGGGTCCCATTTGATTTTTTCTTGTTCATATTGTACGTTTTGGGGATTAATTAAAATTTTAGTTAATCGATATCATAATTAATCAGTTAATCGAATAATCAGTAATTCTGATTAATCAAAACTAGGATTATTCAATTAATTGGAGTATTGGGTAATCTCATATTTGAATATTTTTATTCAAATAATTTTGGGAAAGATACAAATACATATACTATACAAACAAAAGGAAACATAGAGTAAATATACCTAGAGCGACCGACCACTTCTCTCAACAACTTTATGACATTATGCTTGGTTGCATATGAACGTTCGATGTTGAAAATTGGTGTGCTTTAATTATGCCAGATAGGGGCATTTGGTCAAAACAACCAACCAGAAAACAGTAACGGCATTTCGTGTTAAAATTGTTGTTTTAAATTCAACACAAATGAAAACTAACAATAGAAGATATCAGAATAGTGCAACATACATACATTTAAATTTCACAGTTCTCCACCAAAACGACATGAAGAAGTTAAGGCAACTGTTCTTGTACGAGTAACACCGCTTGGTGTAAGTTCCTTTTGCGAGGAAACCTCTCGACGGTGAGTGTGAAATGAAACGAGGTTTCCACTACACCTACATATATTTACTCTATGAAAGGAAACTTTTGAACATTTTGGGTAAAGAAGGTTATTGCAAAAATTCAAACTGCTAAAATATTCAAATTTATGATTATTCAATTTTTAGATTAATCGATTAATTATTAAAGACTTTGCCGCCGCCGCCGTTAGCCTCTGTCAGTCTAGCCCTCTGCCAGTCCCTACGCCTCCGCCAAAGCAGAAACTATCGGCGTAAACCTCTAGTATGTTAGACCTTCTGACTGCCTTTATAGGTATGCTAAAAGATATGGAAACCACCTATTTTTGCTAATGGGTAGTAACTGCCTATACACATACGCAATCATCCACTGTACAAAACGAACGGCAACGATTTCATTACGATACCATCGAAGACAACGAGATACAGATCCAATTAGAGAAAAACAAAATCTCACCTACATCTACTTTATACATACGAACAAATATTCACGGCCATCCCTGTGTGCCATACGAATCTGGTTTTAATTACATTACGTTTCTTCGTACATTTTATTCGACAAGGAAATCAGCTGCGGATCCATAAAAAATCCGTTTGCGTGTGAAATTCCTATCGAAAACGCGAATTACTTTTTCTACTTTTTCGGTACCGTCTCAAACTCGTGTCGGCCTTCATATTCGAGTATATTTTTTTGCGTTTTCGAAATGGATTTGTCCTGAATTCATATTTTTATTAATATGGACTTGCGTTATTTGTGTGTATTATAATATTGTTTAATATTTACTGTAGTTTTAAGTTCAACTTTAACATATCGAAGATGGTCATAAGTTGTTACCTCGTAACTGATTTTTACTATTTTTCAGGAGACGAAAAAAACCTTATAACTTTGCTAAAAACCAAAATAAAACAAAAATGGTGGCCCATAACATCCCACGAAGGGATTGAGGAGAGCTTTTCACAGTCAGATGTGCGCTTTCTAGATTTTACACCCACTGATTGGGACCTACAGTTTTAAACCGGTTCCGAATGGTACTTTTAGCAGCTTTTTCAGGGCTAAGTACTCGATAGTGTCGCCATCACTAAGCGAGGTGACCGTCGTCGAAAGAAATGTAAGGTGGTCTGAGCAGGGATGGAGCCTGCGTTCCCATGTATTAGAGCCGCGTACACTAACCATTGCACCACCGACTTGCAATAACCAAGCAAGATATAAGTAAAAAAAATCGAAATTTTTTTCGAAAGAAATGTTTACTAATTTCGATTTTTTTACTTACATCTTGGTGTTTAGCAAAGTTGTAACTTTTTTTTCGTCTTCTGAAAAATATGTATATGTATTTATATTAGACCGGGTAACAAAAAAATATCTAAAAGTCGAGGGTAAATATTAAAGATCACCTCGAGACAACTAAAAAAAATTGCCTTTCCGAGCCCGTGAAAAACAGCCAAAATCGTTTTTTATTGTAGATTTTTAATTGTGTCTCGATCGTAACATACAATACCTCGTTGTATAGGTCTCGACGAGTACTACATTTGTCCTTTAGATATCGCTGACGTATGACATCATTTTATAATGAAGGCCTCATTTACTGCAGTTTCTACCCCTAAAATTTAGAAATATTTTTTTCTAGGATTAACGCTCTTTAAAAACCAAGAACATTTGGCTTTGGAAGTATAAAGTTTTATTCAAAAACAAAAAAGTTATATGACAATAAGCGTGTTTTGGTTACACCGCTTGCTTATATATTCGCTTGTTTTGTATGAAGCACTTAGCGAAGACTTAGCGAAAACTTAGCGACGAGAATCATTTTCGCTAAGTTTAAACAATTTTTTTTGACATATTAGCAAGCGACCATCGCTTGCTTGTAACCAAAACACGACTAATATGTATTTACAGCATTAATACAAATATTTTTTTCCGCTGTTTTACCGCAAATTATTTCATACTTTTTGGCGCTATCGAAAAATTTTTAAATACAAATTGTTGCATTCTTTTGAGCGCAAATTATTGCATACTTTTTAGCGCCTTCGAACATTTTTTAAAATATTTTCCTGGGATAATTAATTTTTGCTCCAGTTACCAAATACAAAAGAGTAAAGATAATAATAGAGAATTTTTTTTTGAAATTGCCTCGAGGTGATCTTTTATATTTGCACTCGACTTTGGCAATTTTTTTTTATATGGAGACCGACCCGGTCTAGTGTACATATATAATGGGCATAATTGCCGAAATACGAGCGAGTTTGGGTTCCTGACAAGATGTTTGCAATTTCAAAATTGCTTCCCCAAACTCGCATTTGGGTTTTTTATGTTTTTATGGACTCGCAATGATTTCAAAACGGGTTCTACAACTCTCCTTTGGTTTTTTGTGCATTTACGAGTACAGACTTGTAGCGGGATCGTACTAAAAGGCTATATTCAAAAATTATTTCAATTACACACTTGCAGTTTTACTTCTGCCGCGTGTCTTCGTGACACAGTTTCGTCATAGAAAATTACTCATCAGGAAGGGCAAGCAATAATTACAGATTATAGATTTTTATAAAATTATGCTACTTAGAACACATTCAACTAAATGAAATATTCTCAGTGTTACTACATATCTCGCTTATCGTCGTGAGGAGTTTCGATTTGATTCCCCTCCGTGATACTGAAATATTAAAATTGAAAATAAGAAGCCAGCCCAGTAACTAAACATACAAATCATGAAGAAGCTACTAAATTTTCAAATAAATTAAACCACATAACCTCATTTAAAAAACAACTCTTGATTGCAACAAAAAACCCTGCACTAATCTAGAAATGCAATTAAATCAAAATTAATTTGTTTCACCACAATATCAACTCTACATTGATAAGCTTTTGTAATCCTAAGAAGGGTACCATTTTTTGTTTTCGCTGGAATTCACTAAAATACAAATTAAGTAAAAGCGCTGGATAACCTCAAGGTTATCATTACATCAGCAATCGACCACTGGGAAAACCGGACGAAAATTGCAACACTTGTGAGATAATCAAGAACAATGACAACCCATTGAAGACAATCGGTGTGGTGAAAATGGGGTAACTAAGTATTTAAGTCAAGAAATTCACCCTCGGGCACATGATGGAAAATCTCCAATTTTGTCAATTGCAAAAAAGGGTAAGGATGGTTGGGAAGGGGAGGGAAGGGAAGGGTTCTTGCCGTATCAATACAAGCGGGGGTATGGCATTATCACTTTACTGCATTCAATAAATGAAACAAATACTTTTGAACTAAATGAAACTAAGCTCGTCGTTGAAAAAACACTTGAGTTTGTAATAATAGCAACAACCAATATGAACAAGTACTCAATACTCCATGTAAACTACTTTTCCGTACTCCATATCAACTCGCTCCATAGACTTCATTGAAGCACAGAAATATTCGTGGGAAACATGGAATAACGTCGTCTACACCCTCTTCCACTTACTACTACTAGTACGAATACTATGCGGTGCTTAGACAGACCATAACACGTATGGGTTGGTTGCTTGGTTGTTGGTGGTTACTTGTGCATGTGATGGATGGAGTGCTGCGGTATGGAATGAATAAAGTTCAACCACAACATAATAACAATAATAATAATCGCATACAGGCAACAACTTCTATGTTGTGTGTTCAAGTACGTACGTACGTACGTACGAACAGCAGATACTCGTACAATACTTGGGCTTTGTTTATTTAAATAATTTAGAAATATTGTTCATATGGAACTAAACGAGTGTACAAGAGATACCAACCAACTAACCAACAACCAACCAACCACTCTTGTACGAGGCTACTTGTCGCATGTAAATTTATATTGGCCGGTACTTGTAATATTACCGGGGACGGGGAGTGTCAATGATGCTGATGCCGATGTCGATGCCGAGCCGATGTTGATGCTGTTGTCGGCTTCGACATGATGCCTCTTGTTGTTCCTTGTGGTTATTGTTTAGGCAGATCAATGATCTCTCTTCTTGTGCTTTGTTGCTGTTGCTGGATGAGTATTAAATGAGTGTAATATTCTCAATTGAACCATAGACGACACTTGGATGGCTTCCGGTTTAACACAATTGACACTTTGCAAATATACATACAAACTCGCATACAAATGTAGGTATGTATGTATGTACGTAGTATATGATTGTAAATGTTATGCTGGTAAACTAATACCCAACCTCAACTCTGCACCAACAATTGGCAGACACATCTTCACATCTCGGTGTGTCTGTGAATTTGGATCATCACTGGGATTATTAAACATTTGTATTTAATACGCAAGTGTGCAGATTTTTCTGAATATTCTCATGGTTTCCATTTCTAATGAATCTTAATTAGTAGTTTGATACTGGATCTGTTTCAATATTAGCAAATACATAATCAAATTTACAATGATAAAAATACTTTACCACATTGTGGCTTGAATATAAAGTTGCTGTCTCACAACAGCTACAACTTGACGGTTGTGTTGTTATAGTAACTGCCGATAAATTCAGAAGGGGTTTGTCTGCCACAAAATCGATGTACAGAGTTCCAAAATTACCGATTACGCATCATTATAGGGACAATGGGGAGAAGAATTGTATTAATCCTTTGACGACCACAGGCAAGTATGTTTGCCCTAGGGTTTTTGACACCTATAATTTTTCAGGTAGGATATAAAGCAACTGTATATAAAGCAACTGTAATTCCCCAAGAACTAACTTAGGGAGTTAGACGAAAATTTGAATTTTGCATAACAACAGCTAGGAGAAATTCCATACGATACAACACCCACCAACAGCGTGACCCATTCCCTAACATGTTACAGCACACATTACAACTATAACAACAGCAGGTCAAATTTCTTAAGAATTGAACACTGCACAGCAGCAGCCGGGTCAATTTCCTAACAAGTAGTGATAGCCGCCGCCGCCAGGTTAGTCGACCAAGCCGCCGTCGCCGGTTTTCCCAGGTCCCTACGCCGCCGCTGAACCAGAAACAAGCGGCGTAAACCTCTAGTTCAAAGGGATGCAACGGGTCTAAAAATGGGCATAAGTGGAGGCAACTAGTCCATACCTTACCTTTTAAAAAGGTCGTTAAGGTCGAATATCAGCGTGCTTACATCGTTCGAGCAAATGTTTGGCAAGTATGTTCGAATTTTAGCTAAAATGGAAAAAATGTCGGTCCCATTTTTTGCGGCGTCGCTATTATTGGGCCTTAGATCACGAAAATAATCAAAAAAAAAAAAATAAATGGCTTCGGCTAAAAATGTATGGTCGGTCAAAGTTTAAAGAACTTTTAGAGAATCCGACTCTTATAACCGTCAATCGTTTTGTACTTTGGTTTTACATTTTGCCATATCCGTATTTGATGTTTTTTAACTGCCAGGTCATAAATGTTGCCCTCACTTGTGAACAGTGTTCGACAAAATTCATTAACATGCGGTACGTTAGTGTTCTGTACAGTACGCAAACACATTCCTTACACAAAATACCAAACACACTACCTCTCTTTTTAGGTTATGTGTATGTATGTGTTCACAATCCGAATATCGTACGCTACGATTTTGAAATGACGCTCACGACCACAACGATGGTGTACTGGTCTATGACAAAATACACTCACTTTTAACCCTTTGAGGACCATACATTTTCGGCCGAAGCAATTTTATATTTCTGTATATTTTCATGATTTTCGAAATTACAGATGCGCAAAGTATTGGATCCCGATCACGCCCGTCCCAAAATCAAAATTGTCTGAGTCGTCCCGCCCGTCCCGAAGAGTTTTTGTTCTATCCCGGACCCTTCCGAATTTTTTTTTACTTTGTTTCTATCAGCGTTTTTTTGCAGCTATTTTTATACAGCTTCCAGCATATTGTATTTTGCTTAAAAATATATTAAAATAAATAAATGGTTTCCCATTACATCCCATGAAGGGACTGGGGAGAACTTCTCACAATCACTGAGCTGTGCGCTTTCCAGTTTTCACTCACTGATTCGGACCAACAGTTTTACACCGATTCCGAACGGTATTTTGAGAAGCTTTTTCATGGCTATATACTCGATAGTGTCGCCGTCACTAAGCGAGGTGACCGTCGTCGAAAGAAATTTTAAGGTGGTTGGAGCAGGGATCGAACCCAGAATCTCCTGTACAAGAGGCGCGCACACTACCCATTGCACCACCGACGATTACATACTCTCTTCATTGAATATTTCAACACACGAGCAGCTTTTTGATAGTGTTATTGTATATAACTACATATACAAATTCCAACCATGTTGAAGTAAAATTACATAAACTATGCAAAAAGTACGAAATAAGCAAGATATGACGCGAGAGAGAAATGCGTTTGAGTGAACTCCTATCACTTTTTGGTTCTCTTTTACCAGGGTTGCCAAGTTGCGCACATCTTCTGGTCGTCTAATTGTAAATCGTCTTTGCACCCAACAAAAACGATGTACAAGTGGGCAGTCAAAATTTCTCTTCACTCAAATGCCAACAAACAAAACGAGTGAAACCCTAGTACTTCTCTACTCTCTCTCTTACTCTCTTCATTGAATATTTCAATACACGAGCAGCTTTTTGATAGTGTTATTGTATATAACTATACAAATTCCAACCATGTTGAAGTAAGAAACTATGAGTTGAAACTATGCAAAAAGTATGAAATAAGCAAGATATGACGCGAGAGAGAAATGCGTTTGAGTGAACTCCTAGTACTTTTTGGTTCTCTTTTACCAGGGTTGCCAAGTTGCGCACATCTTCTGGTCGTCTAATTGTAAATCGTCTTTGAGAAACCCCGTGGTTACATAATAGAGAAGAAAATGTACTCATGGAGTGGAATGCCAACAAAGAAAACGAGTGAAGCGTGTCGTTTCTCTGCTCGCTCTCTTACTCTCTTCATTGAATATTTCATTACACGAGCAGTTTTCTGATGAGTGAATCGCGTCGACTTTTTTGGTTCTCTTCTACTAGGGTTGCCAAATTGCGGGGCTTTTTTCTTCTCTATAAAAGCAGCGCTGATCTTTTGCTATGCTATGTTTTACTTTTCAAATCGAATACTGCACGAAACTTGTATTGCGTGAAATAAAGGGTGAACAAAAATGCGATACGGCAACACGTTTGTAGCCAGTGCCAACAAATTCATGGTAGCAGTAGATGTTGCTGTAGTTACAATACAATACAATACAAGAATACAAAAAAAGTATAAAAGCAAAGTACATACATATGAGTTTGACAAGTGAAACGAAAAATGACATGGAACAAATTAAGTCACCTGTTTAAACGACTATACCTGATAGATATCCTACCATGATCAATATGTATAACATTTACCACGCGATGTTGTGAACAATTTAATTCCAATTTTATTTTTAAGCGTGGTATTCAGTTTTTATGAAGTTTCGTTGATAAAAAATAACGAAAATCAGAGATATGTGGTAACTCTCTGTAACAAAATTTTCCGCTTAGAGATAAATGACAAAAATTCTTACGAAATTTCCCAAGAACTGATATGGTGGTGCCTCAATCAGAAATAAAAATCTATCCTTCAAATTTAGAGATATAAAAATATACGTAGTCTTTCATCAAATAACATAATTTATGTGAACTTATCATGTGCAAGCCGTTTGGCAAATATCTGTTTTTCACTCACAAGTAATGATAACAAAATTTATCTAAGATAATTTTTTGTTGCCATTTCATGAAATTGAACATGTGGCAACATTGCCATTGTTCAAGTCGGAATTTTGGTGGGAAATTGAAATGCCGCTTAGTAACGCTTAGCTAACCCGTACATATTAAGCTATAATTAACTTTAACGGCGTAAAAAAACACACTTAATGTGATGTTTGTAATTGTTACTAAAGGTGGCAATACTGTTAAGCATAACATGATACAATTGATTTGTACAAATATTTTGTCAGCTGCCTCATTTTGGAAACTACAAAAGAAATTGGCAATTATTTAGTCAAATAAACACAAGTTTGCAAACACATTTCGACTGTGGGAACCGGATAATTATCAGTATTTAAAATATTGTTATTTTTTTTTAAAATTTCAACAAAGTATTAAATATTTTGATAAGGTTTTCACCCCTTTCGGGTCGGGTTTTCGGAATATCATGCTTAGCATACAGTCTCATCGATATCACAAATAAACTAAAAAAACACAATATTTCACATGTGAAACAATTAGTTCTATATGAATTTTGCACTGTGAAATTTCTAAATAAATGAGTGACTGAATATTCTAAGCTGTGGTTTTTGTGTTGTTTCTTTGGTTTGGTTGGAGGGCAGGTTATCTCGTTTTCTTCTGATACGAAATAACAACAACCAAAGAAGTACTAGTGTAAAAATAAACATTGGGCTATGGCTGGATAAATCATGTTTAAGCATGTTCCATATTTTTTTTTATAAAATTTTTATTATTATTATTTTAATTTGATATAAAATACTACAAACCTCACGGGCCGGGTGGGTACTTGTGTGCACTTGATACTGTTTGAATGGATGATGTTCGTGCATACATACATATGTATGTATGAATATGTGTATGTTTGTTTGTATGTTATTAAGTCTTTAATGTTTTGTTATGATTTTGTCGCCGTCTGCCAGCATCGTCGTCATTGCCGTCGCCGTATATTCTGCGGCAGCAAACATTTTTTTCGTATGTTGATGATTAGAGCGTGAGAAATTTGTGGTCGAGATTTGGTTTTGTTTCAATCTTTTAGGGGAAAAAATTGGAACTCTTTTCTTCCTCTTTTGTCGTTGTTGTTGTTTTTGGTGGGTGCTGATAACACCATCCATCCATCCATCCAGTCGTCCATGCATATGTTGTAAGTAAAGTTCAACATTAAATATTTAGCATCCGAAAATCTTGAAACATTTATAACAAAAAATAAAATAAAAACAAACTAATAACAATGAACTGCACGAGACATCTGTTTGGGACGGGATGACAAGACGTTGTTGGAGTTGTCGGCGGCAGTTTGTTTTGTTGTTGTTTTTTTTTGGGTATAAGAGGAGTGACATTCGCACTCGTGACACAAACTCTAGTACTTCAGATCATTGTGATTGGAAAATATTGTCTGGCTATCGTTGTTACATCCTTATTGAACCCTGTGCCACCGAACCAAGTCCACCGGTATTAAGTACTTGAGCATCCGCTGTATTTTTTCTGTAATTAAATAGAACATTTCCTATTGAAAATTTCAAATAGCATCACATTTTCTATGGGAAATTTTCTATAGAGACACTTTTTATGAAGTTTGTAGGATAAATATTTATGTATATTAGGGTGGACCTTGTGTCGATATTTTGGTAGATGAGGGCTCTATTCCGTGCCTTTTTGAAAAAAAATGACAATGCCGAAAAAAAAAATTAAAAAAAAAAAACATTAGGGGTTGCGCACGAGCCGAGAAAAAGGTCCACTTTGCCAAAATTAGGGGGGAAATTGCCATAGGTCATCAGGGGTCACCCGTAGGGGGGAAGAATGTATGGCCGACCCCCATTAATTTTTACCGCCAACATTTTCCCCCAAGACACCCACCCCCTATCTCCTCCCCTTAGGGGGGTCACCATACAAAAATGGAGGTTGCTCAGTATTTTCGAAAAACACCATAGGTCATCAGGGGTCACCCCTAGGGGGGCAAAATATATGACCGACCCCCATTAACTTTTCATCCCCAACATCTTTTCCGAACAAACTTACCCTCTATCTCCACTCCTTGAGGGACTCCCCATACAAAAATACTGAAAATCTATGTATTTACAGTTGCACAATATCGAGATTTTTTGATTTTTTTACAGAAATTCCACCAATATTCAAGAGTGGTCATTGTTTGGAAAGTCTTGAAAAATTTGAAACGCACACGTGCTGAATCAGGTACATAGGCACCCTTAGCAGATGCCCCCATTCATCAGTACCTGGCAGTAAAATATTGCAAAATACGTAGTAGTTATAAATCGCAGTTCATTCATCGATTGTTGTCATTCAACAAGTGCCGACGACCGCGAAAAGCAAATTGATTTTTCTCCCGTTTTTTAAAAGTTAAGATGACAACACGACTTAGATCGCGCGACGATACTTTTTTGATTGGTTATCCAAGCATGAATATTACGGGGAACAAATTACCGTCGAAGAAGCAAGTGCTAAGAATGCATTTCTTCAACATTCGCAAACGAAACATGTCGAAGAAAAATAGTGCGGTTATAGTCGCGGACGCAGTGATGATTTTCTGGCGCCAAGCAGCTATTCCGACGAAAGCCAGAGGAGATGTTACAAGAAAAATAGCCGCGCTGCACGATGAGTGGGATGCTTTAAGAAAGTCATCTCACAGAAAGACTGAGTCCACTAGAGAAAAAGAGAATACGTTTTCTGATAGCTTGGATAATCTTTTCGACATCGCACACGCCAACGTCCTTGAGAAAATGACAAATACCGAAGACATTGAGTTTCTGCTAAAGCAAAGAGAAGATGGCCGGCCAGGAACTATGGGAGGTGTGGACGCTACTGATACTCGAACGAGGAAAAGAAAAGCTGAGCGCGAAGAACAAGAAGAGTTGCGACGCAAACGTGCAACGGAATCTAGTAGAGATCGGTTCGCTAAAGGCGGTAAGCTATTTCGCGCTTTGTGTGTTCGTCCAATGTTTATATTCAAATGAAATTCGTTCAATTGCAGTGGTTAAATTTTCAAGCAGTGATTCAAGCGATGATAATGGGAGACAGGACGAAAACTTCCCGGCAGAAGCTGGCCCGTCAAATGTTGGTGACAGAAGAGGTTACAAACAATGTTTTACTGAACGAGTCCTATCAGCTTTGGACAAGTGCAAAGTGACTGACCGAGACGCGGTCGGCATTATGATAGCGGCGGCAGAAGCATTTGGACGCGATCCTCAACAATACACAATAAACCGTACGTCGCTTCGGAGATGTCGGCGTTCAAATCGAGAGAACATGCTGAGTTATGTGAAAGACAATCCAGAAGTAAGATCGCATAGATTTATTTGCTCTCATTCAGAATTCTTATTCTTCAACGCGTTTCATTCATCTCCAGCTTGTCGCAGCTAAATTCTTCGTAGTCCATTGGGATGGCAAAATGCTTTTGGATTTTGTGGGTACAAAGAAGGTGGACCGTCTACCGGTAATTGTCTCGTACGGAGAAAAAGAACAACTTCTTGGAGTTCCCAAAGTAGAAGATGGGAAAGGAAAAGGCCGGAGAATAGCACATGCCGTTTATCAACTGTTGGCATCTTGGCATATGACACATCGAATACAAGGACTTTCTTTCGACACGACATCAACGAACAGTGGCCCATTCTCCGGAGCCGCAGTTGCTCTTGAGCGGCTGTTGGAGAGAGAAATCGTATATTTACCTTGCAGACACCACGTATACGAACTGGTGCTAAGGGAAGTTTTTGAGATAAAAATGGGAAAGACCAGTGCACCAGGCGTTCCTTGCTTTGACCGTTTCAAACAGGAATGGGACGCTGTAAAGGTTAAACCATTCCATTCTGGCTTGATAGACGATCAAGTCGTCAGAAAAATTCCTGTGGCAATGCAAGTCGGCATAAAGAAGTTTTGCTTAGATCAATTGAAGGAGAAACACCCTCGCGATGACTACAAAGAAATGCTATAATTAATTCTTTTGTTTCTGGGTGAAAAACTTGAGAATTACCATTTCCGACCTCCAGGACCCGTTTCCCATGCTCGATGGAAGGCAAAAGCCATTTGCAGCCTCAAGATGTTTTTGTTTCGGAGAACTTTTCACTTATCTGTATGTGAATTGAATGGTATTCGACACGTTTGTATTTTTGTGGTGCGACTTTACGTCAAGGCATGGTTTAGTTCTTCTCGAGCAGCTGAGGCGCCGAATCAAGATTGGAAGTTTTTGAAGGACATCGTCGAGTACAAGTCCGTTGACCAGGATTTATCTCGGGTAATGATAAAGAAATTTATCGGTCACCTATGGTATCTCGCCGATGAGCACATAGCCCTTGCCTTTTTCGATGACAAGGTTTCAAATAAGTTGAGGGCCAAAATGGCCCAAGCATTGCTAGAAAATGAGAATGACGAAGGTGAAGAAGATGAAGAAGACGAAAAAGGTGAAGAAGATGAAGAAGACGAAGAAGGTGAAGAAGATGAAGAAGATGAAGAAGGTGAAGAAGATGAAGAAGACGACCCGGTTCCCCCAGCTCCTCGCGTTGTAATCAAAAGCACCAGCGTTAAAAAAATCGAGGTGAAATTCAAAGATGTGAATGAGGAATTCTTGGCTAAAGACTTGAGCAACTTCGTCTCTCATAATACCAAAAATTTATTTGTACGATTTGGAATATCGCAAGATTTCATTCTTGCAAATCCAGCAACCTGGAAATCTCGCGCAGACTATCAAGAAGGTCGTAGAATTGTAAATAACTTGCGCGTTGTGAACGACACTGCCGAAAGAGGAGTAAAAATGATACAAGATTATAATAGAATACTGTGTCAAGGCGAAGAAGAGAAACAGTATTTACTACATGTTATCGATTCTTACCGCAAGAAATACATATCAGCGAACAAAAATATGTTAATTTGACTATATTATATTAAGAGTGCTTAGTAGTACTACTCAATTACAACTTCTTTTATTTTTGTATGGGGAGTCCCTCAAGGAGTGGAGATAGAGGGTAAGTTTGTTCGGAAAAGATGTTGGGGATGAAAAGTTAATGGGGGTCGGTCATATATTTTGCCCCCCTAGGGGTGACCCCTGATGACCTATGGTGTTTTTCGAAAATACTGAGCAACCTCCATTTTTGTATGGTGACCCCCCTAAGGGGAGGAGATAGGGGGTGGGTGTCTTGGGGGAAAATGTTGGCGGTAAAAAGTTAATGGGGGTCGGCCATACATTCTTCCCCCCTACGGGTGACCCCTGATGACCTATGGCAATTTCCCCCCTAATTTTGGCAAAGTGGACCTTTTTCTCGGCTCGTGCGCAACCCCTAATGTTTTTCTTTTTTAATTTTTTTTTTCGGCATTGTCATTTTTTTTCAAAAAGGCACGGAATAGAGCCCTCATCTACCAAAATATCGCAAAAATGTCATTTCAAGGTCCACCTTAATGTATATATTTTATAGAGAAACTCCTCTGACAAAGAATTTTCAATAAAATAATATATCAGTTCAGAAAATGTTTTCTGATGAAAACATATTGGCAGAATGGTTGTCAGGTTTCAGTTATGATAAGGTTATACTCATACTACAAGATTACAAGGTCAGAAGTGGAAAAATGTTGGGTTTTTAGGAATAATTGACTATTCAGTAAACACATTTTTTAGCAAGATTAGTTTCGAATTCCGTGACAATTTCAGATGTCTAACTTCTCTGCCTAGATTGATACCATGATCCAGCAATCGTATACTTATCGTATACTCTTTCATGAAAATTTACATATGCGAATTAGTACCGGTTAGAGTGTTCAAAACCGGAGAATCCGTGCAATTAACCTTGTTTCCGGTTTTCAAAAAACCCAATTTTCGAATAAACCGAAACCCGGTTATTACATGCCGGTTAACCAGATTATACTCAATTTTTGGTAAAAGTTCTTACAAACTTTTAATGATTAAACAAAAAAGATATAATTTTCATATATTAATTATTTATTTGAATTAAGTAACACGGCATGTACTTTGAAGTATAATAATAGTAAGAATTTAAACAATTTTTAATTTCGCAATGATTTCATCATTCGAACAACAATTAAAAAATTGAAATTACTATATCAATTAATTTTTTACACTTTATTAGATCATCATTCATGTAAATTGCGAAAAAATCTAACATGATTTTCAAATCTGAATAAGTTTAATGTGAATATGAATTATGGTCAGTTTTTCAGTCAGTGGTGATCTTCGTTTCTTAGTTAAATTGTGGTTAAACATCGAATTGTGTTTTTTAGTCATTGTTTAACTATGATTTAACCACCCAATGTTAGTTGGTTAACTTATAGCCAGAACCATATTATTTTGACAATCAACTTATTGACTGTCAAAGTGAGAAATGAAGATTGTATAAAATACATGTTTCAGATTTGCGTATTTGTACACATACGTTGTATAGATCGTTAAATGATTGCTCCTATACAGTTTTTTACACATTTTTGTTAAAATGACTTCGATTTTATGCATCTGTTTCTTATTTTACATAATTCCATTTTGTTTGTTCCCCTTTGTTGTTTTGGTATTTATCCCAAAACACACGTTTTTTTCCAATAAGAATACAAGGGTTGCCATATTAGTTGACAATATGGCGACTTACATTATTAACTCACCACTGAAAAACAAAACGCAAAGTTAACCTCTAATTAACTTAGAATTAAGATTAAGGAATCCGATAGTTAACTACCCACTTAAAAACTGGCCATTAAACTTAATGGCAAACATTTTAATTTAAAAATAGAACTTTATTGTTAAATTTAAATACAGCTGTGAAATTTTGAAATTGAAACACCACTACAAATATTCAAGTCATTTCAATAAAAATCAATTTAATTCGATTAAGAAGATAACAAGAATTGAACCAAATTAGACTAGATTAGACTTAGTTAGATTAGATTGGATTGAATTGACTTGGACTAAATGATCGAATTGTATTGAATTGTATAGCATTGCATTGAATTGAATTGAATCGAATTTATTTGAATTGAATTGAATTGAATTGAATTGAATTGATATGAATGAATTAAATGGAATTGAAATGAAATGAAATGAATTGAATTGAACTTAATTGAATTGGAGTGAATTGAACTGAATTGAATTAACCGATGTGTTCTTTAACGGAAAATTAAAAAATATTAAAATCTAATATTTAATATTAAATCAGAATAATAATGACTCTTTTCACGGACAAACTAAACAAGTCAAGAAAGTGATATTTTGAGTGGATTTTGTAATAATTTGTTTACAAATATTTGAACAAATTGTTTTCCATAGGAAATGAACAAACCGAAAAATAACCGTAATTAAAACCGAAACCCCGGTTTTTCCCATTCTGTGAAACCGAAACCAGGTTTTCGGAAAATGTGATTTTTCGAATAACCTGAAAACCGGGTGCTGGTTTATTCAACACTAATTCCTACCCAAAAAGAAAATTAAACCGACTAACCGAAGACTTGTTTCAAAATTTTTGTTATATAAATTATAAATTTCACTAGTCTTGAATCTCCAAATTTGTTTGTGATTTACGTTTTCTACTCTGTGACATGGCTAATGAAATATCTCCGTTATTATCCTGAGCTTTCGAATGAAATGTTAAATGTAAATATAACTTTCAAGGACAGTAAAGGTGGTCACGTAACCCACCAATTGTATCAAAAGCTTTTTAAATTAATTTAATTACTTCAATCAACATTCATTTAAAGCAGGTAGAATTAATTTGGCATTACATTGTGTTTTACCACACATCGTTATTCTCAAAACCGCATAAAAAACAACAGCAAAAATTTAACAAATTCTTTACAACACCAATGAAAGTGCTTTGGTTACACATGCTTAAACATCATGAATTTGTTAACTACATTTTGTTTTTGTTGTTTTTATTGCTTCCGATGGTATCCATGGGTGGAACGTTGGCCAGTTAGTGTTCAGCTTTATCGGCAACAAAGTTTTTCCACATGGAAAGTGTTAAACCCCCTCGCGCACCCCACTCTAACCAATCAACACGGAGTGGGTGGTCTGGTCGGCGAGTTAAGGTACGTTTTAACGCTCTACCAGTGATGCCTGAAATCACAATCGGCGATGTATGAACAATCCGACAAAGTAGATACAAGTACCCGCGCTTATATTCAGACATGTATGATATGGCGTTGTAAATGGTATTCCACGATGACAGGTGTAATGCTTACACTGTTTTTTTTCTCTGTGTAATGGCATTAAGCGTTTAAGCCTAGTTTACATGTGTGTTTAAACATACGTACACATCTTGTTGTTGTGTTTTTTTTTGGCGGCTAACAATTGTATCTAATGGGTTTAATATTTTAATTATTATAATTAATTTGGATTATGGGGTGGTAATAAAGTAACGATGTATATATCGTGGGAAAATTTGAAAGCATTTCAAGGCAAAACATATTGAAGGGAGGTAATCCAGAGAAGAGTTCTGCAAATAGTACCGGTAACGATTAGTTTAACGTTTCTTGTATTTTTTAAAGCATATTTTATTGTTTTCCGGATGATCTTCACAAAGACATGTTTGGTATTTCAACTGATGTCTTTGGAGTTTCAGTTGTTATCTTTTGAATTTTATTTCATTCTTTTTACATTCCAATTAATGTCTGTTAAATTGCAAATGATATCTGCATTATTTGAAATAAAATTATTGGAATTTAATTCATGTCTGTGGAAATTCAACAGGAATTTAAATTGATTTTTCCAAACTAGTGCATCTATCAATATGGTATTGGGCAGCAATTGTCTTGTAGTTTCACAGAGTGGCTAATTGTTTGTTGGCTACAAATTGGAACATATCATTCAGGCCTGATTTTTGATACTTACTTTTGATACTTTACTAGGAAGACTTTAATATGAATAATGTCATTGTCTTACTGAGACGCCTAGCTAGGGCTTGATTGGGTTGAGACAGAGGATTCGAAACATAGGTGCTTCGATTCATGACCCATTTACACCTATCCCAGTAGGTAGACCTGATCCGGGAAAAACTTTAAATTTTCTAAGGATATAAATATAAATATTTATGTAAATATCCTCGCGTATATATATCCTCAGTGTTCTTCGTTCCCCTTCGAGTTCCCAAACTAAACCAGAAAGCTGTTTGTGTTATGGTCCTACAAAAACAATGCCGTGACAGATAAAATGTTCCGTGGTTTAAATTTCCTCCTCGAACGCTTTAAAATTCATTTGCATACGCTCGTTCAATTGGATACAAATATGCAGTTCGAGTTTGTCTAGTTTTATCAGCCCTTGTTCCCATCCGAATCGTTTCATAGGGCATTTGGGGTTCTGCTCCCATATGACGCGTTCCATAATATTGTATGGATTGTTCTTAAACGCCCTTGAATTTCGACGGAAAGGTTTCGCTTTTTACGTATTCACAGTATGCCGAATCGAGTCAGTTCACATGCCCGTTGATTACCCAAGATACCGCTGTGCCCCGGAGAACATACGAGTATGATCTCTAGTTTGTCAATGGAGGAGAATTTGTTTATAACCTCCTTGCACTTAAGTACCGTAAGCGACGTCTTTACATTTGTTTGCCTACAGTCATTGTTCTCATTTCATTTCTCATTCTGTGATCGCCTTAATCTCTGCCGGAAACACGGTATTGTGATCAGTAAGACGATAGTGCCGTTCAATATTTAGCTCCTCGATGAAGATACCTATTCCCGTTTTCCATTCAACAAATATCCCTCTGTATAAAAGTGGATGTCTACCTCATTCGCCATTGACTAGAAAGGCTTCGACCCATGACTCACTCTGTGGAATAGTTTTCTGGTAGTTTACTGTTACCATTTTTCTCTGGAATGCAGTCGGTTCTCAGTTCCGGAAGTAAGAATACCGTGAGCTTTTACATTATGTGCTGATGAGTGGCTTTATGATACTCTCGAATCCATTCTCCTATTGCCTGTAATTGTTTCGTCCTCAATGAGGTTTAATTAAAGTGTTGTCTCCATTTTCAAAGAGCAGTACATGCCCTGAACCATTTGTAGTTTTCAGTGTAGCACTTCTTTTATATTCCACCATCCACCAGTGTACAGATGTGTAAGTACAAATCGTCCTTATCACGCTCGTGTGTCATCTTTTGGATGATACCCCATTTTGAACCTATAGCTCTTCTGTAAATATTGTACTAAGATTTGTGAGCGTCTTCCATTCTGCTCCCTATGTGGTCTTTCCATAAATATTTCTAACCAGGATTACTCAGGTTTTTTCAGGAAGCTGGGTTTCACATAAGCGGCTATCTTCGTCGTTCTCGTAAATAAATATATTTCTGTTCCTCTAGGATATGCCAAATTGTACGATATTTCAAGTAACTTTGAGAAACTCCTAAGAACTATATTTGGATGTTTTCCCCTAAGAATTATAGTCACATTATAGTTGATTATTATTGATCATTATAGTTGATTCCCTAGTTGAACAAAATCCCTAGTAGACTATTTATGATGGGGACCCTGAGAAATAATACACCAACTTGTGGTATAACACGACGTGATTTGTCCTTTCGTGTATGTAGTTCGCCTCACAGCTAATCTATCCATATATTTCTTAGCATATGACTGATCTAGTCTATTAATCGCCGGCCAACTTCAAACTGATGTAAGGACTGGATTAGCGTCGTGGTTTGCACATTGTTAAAATCGCCCTCGACATCTCTACATTGTGTAATGCGGTTTCCACTCATCTCCTCCTTGATGGGAGACTGTTGTTTGAAATTCAGCAGGTCGTATGGCATTGGCGAAAATGCGCCCCAAGGTTTTAAGTCAGAAGGATGTTAGGTTAATTGGTCGACACACCTTTAGATTCCTATATCTTGCTTTCCCCGGTTTGGGAATGAATACTGCTCTCGTCTCCTGCTAGTGTGTAGGTGTATATGTTTTCGTTAGCCTTGCGATGAACAAAATGGTCATTTATTAAATTCATTTCACGGTGTAATATCGTTGAAAAATTCACTACAAAAATGGTGAAAATCTTGCAGTCACAGTTCGCAAAACTAAAGCATTTTTGGGTCGTCGTGAAGCACCCTATTCGGACCGCAATACCGAAATTGGTGAAAAATTCGAGCTGTTGGGACAAGTTAGTGATGTGAAGAGTAAAACCCGTGCACGTCACTCAAGAACAACTGAGAATATTGCTACTGTAGCCCAAAGTGTTGAAGAAAACCCAGGTTTGTCCATTCCTCACTAATGATTTTTTATGGTCGGAGTTGGATGGTATTGATCTGGACAACGTTTACTTTCAACAAGACGGCGCTACGTGCCACACAAGCAACGAAACCATTGCTCTTTTACGGGAAAAGTTTCCGGACCGTGTTATCTCTCGAAGAGGTGATCACAATTGGCCAACGAGATCTTGTGATTTAACACCTTGCGACTTCTTCCTTTGGGGCAACGTGAAAGATAAGGTCTACGCCAACAGCCCAGCGTCGATTCAAGATCTCAAAGATAGAATTCGTGAGGCTATCGAGGACATACGGCAGCCACTTTGTGATTTAGTTATGGAAAATTTCATGAAAAGGATATGGTCCTGTAACCGTGGTCGTGGTGGCCATTTGGCTGATGTTGTTTTTCATTATTAACGGCATAGCTTCCTCTTTATTATGAAATAAACATCCGATCATTTATCTCAAAAAATTTAATTTTTCTTTGAATACCAAAATAACACCTCTTATTGGAAAACCCTTTACATAGGCAGTGCATACAGACTGTTTTACCCAGATTTTGTATTTGCTCTGCCATACAGAGCTTTTCCCGTTTTGCGTATTTCTCTCGGAGTGGACAGCACTCAAAGGTCTTCACCAGAGCTTCCATCAGCTTGTCTACTTCGCTGTCAATTTCACATGGTCTTTGAAATTGGCCAATGCTGGGATACAAACAGAAATCAGTTGCATTTTTCAGGAACATATCTTCCTGCAGTAATTTTACGTAAAGGTGTCAGGTGTTCTGTCAACTACCGAAACTAAGTAGGTCAAGCTCAGTGTATGATAAGCTCGTCCAAATTGTGACACTAGCTCCTCAATGTTAAATGGTTCTCGATGTATATTTTGAAAGCGTCTACGTACATTTCGATGCTAGCCCCTACATTCAACCCGTATTTTCCCAAAGAAGCGGGTGAAAATTGGTTTCGATGTGAGTGTCTGACTCACGGTTCGTCAATTTGTACCTCATTACAGGAAGTGGACTGTTCGTATTATTCATACACACGAAATGACCGAAAACTCTTGCTCGGCATAAGTTTGCCTCGTTTCGTTTTATGGAGGCACCAAAACCAATATGGTCGTATCTGTGCATCTGTTGTCAAATCACATGATAGCCCATCGTCAAAATTGCCATCGTTTCGTTTTCTATTCCTGCCCTCGAAATTAGAGATGGTCGTGAGTCACGTGATTTGCGTGAATGTGTGTAGGACCAAATGTTGCTCACGTGAGTGTGCGTGAACGTGAGAAGCAAAAATAACTACGCGTGAGTCAGGCATATTTCCGAATGTTTGATTTAACTTACTTTCGATTTTCTTACTGCTTTGTTAAACAAAATATTTTTGGAAGATTTCTATATCATTTCCCTCTTACAAAGAGATGCTCATCATCTTCATTGAGATAAAGGTGATAAAATGTTGTTCCTGTATAAAATGGCTTAGTTTATTTGATAATGACGCATTTCCAGAGCCGTTTATCCGGGCCAAGTTAGCCATAACCTTGTTCTCTACTTGTTGCCGGTTACACCATTTTAGATTAAATTGAAAAATCAGTTGGCAACTCCGTGCTTAGACAAACTCCGCGCCGAGACAAAATTATCGAAGACGGCGGCAAAACAAAAAAATAAGTTGGCGGCTATTGGTTTTGCCAGTTTTGTACAAATTTGGGATGTTTTTCCAATAACTGAACCTTTAAAATTGGATCACTGATTCAAATTGGGCTAGTCGATAAAATCGGCTCAGAGTTGAAACCAATAAGATCCATTTATATCAGCGGCGTTTTGGTGGCGGCGACGCGTCGAGAAATTTTCGATCGGCTTCCATCTGTCCAACAGTTGATTTTTTGTGTATGTTTTTATTATGGTTTCATTTTTTTTAGCAACAAAGTAGAGAAGAAAAAACTGGCGCAATTTGGCAACCCTATTAGAGGAGAACCAAAAAAGTCGACGCGATTCATTCAAACGCATTTCTTTCCCGCATCATAACTTGATTATTTCATACTTTTGACATACTTTATGTAATTTTATTTAAATATGGTTGGATTGTCTATAGTTAGATACAATAACATCTGCTCGTGTATTGAAATATTCAACGAAGAGCGTAAGAGAGAGAGCAGAGAAACGACGCGCTTCACTCGTTTTCTTTGTAGGCATTCCACTCCATGAGTAAATTTTCTTCTCTATACCATAGTTGCTTTTTGTTAGTAACTAGCAGTGTTGCATCAAAATGTAAACCAGTTTAAAATGAGGTTAAAAATTAAACTTCCGTTTCTGCAGATTCAAATTGTATGAGTAATCATCTGGGTTAGTTAACCATCGAGTTAGTTAACGGAGTTAACCATCGAAATGCGTTAATCTTGTTTGGTGTAAATGCCGTATAAATTAATTAAATATGAACTCAATTTATCTTAGGGGTTTGCATTTAACGTACTCAACAACTATGTAACGTACTTCACAACGAAATTTTACGAACATTGTTTTGGAAATCCGTTTTATTTTTGTGAGCAATTTTTATGTGATTTTCGTGATTTACGCGTTAATCTGAGAGGGGCAAATTCTGCCAACGTGAACGTGAACACCGAAAAATATTCGAGGCAAAATTGACTCACGTGCTCATTTATACTTGCAATTCTATATTTGTACAAGTAGTTTTGTACATACATTGGGCAAATTAATTATATGACACTTATAATTTCCTGTTTAATTTGAATTACCTCCACAAATGCAAATTCAAAAACTTTCAAAACCATTGGCAATTGTTCTTATTTTCAAAGCATTTCCTTCGTATCTAACAGCTTTGGTTTTCAAATATTCTATATGTACAGGTTTATGCATTTGAAAGTACTACGAGTCAACACCTATCGATGCCACAAACCTCTACATATAAAGTAAAATACTTAAAAAAAAAGAATTGCCAACGGTCAAACAAAATAATTACATGCATTCCCATACTTGATTACAATAGGAATCCGATTCCACAACCTGCATTTGGAAATGTAAATTCTAAAGTTTTTAATTGTCATAGCGAACAATACAAATACTCTTGCATTTGCATTAGATAAAGTAATGCAAACTAATATCCAATGCAAATTACAAAATCCCAACACTGGTCTTGTGTGAGTAAGATGTTTGTTTTATTGTACAATTTTCGGGGATTGCGAGTATTCGAGGATCTTGTGCGTTTTCATGAATACCAGTATTGTATACTATCATCTTTGCCCAACCAATATTTTTCAATTCAAATAAATCTCTATCGTATTATTATTTTTAGCGTGACTGTATATATATCTATATTTTATTTTAAATAACTTCATTTTATTACAATATTTTTGCAATTTAAATTTCAAACACAAACTCCTCCAACAACATTGAATCTGTTGCGCAGATTTCATTAATAACTATCTCAAAATTCTTACCAAACCTCGATTTCAAATGATGCAAGTAAGTAAGTACGTGATTGTCGCTGATGTCATGCCAGAAATGCCTCAATCTGCTATTGATGATGATGATAATGATGATGGGGTGTTGTATCCCCTCCATATCCACTGTATACCCAATGTTGTGAATGAACATTCGTGGCGATGAATTGAATTGTGGGTAACTGACTTGACGTGCACCAGCTTAAATTTATAAAAATTATGCAGTTTTTTTTTTTGCTTCTCAGCTTAAAAATAATTCATTCAGATTTGTTAATACACTCGGAAAAACATAGATTACTTAAATAAGTAGTTTTATTTTTATTTGGAATGAGTGCAGATCTGCTGCTCGTCACCACCAACCAATATGAGAGTTACCTACTAACCGTGTAATTTATTTGGAATTGGTTAAATTGCGAATATGCAATAACTTGGGGGATTTAAGGCAATTAAATTCGATATTATTACAAAGGAAATTTTGTAAAAAAAAAAACGAGTGCAATATTTCTGCCACTCTACCCCCTTACGGGGTGCCAAGACAGTCTGAGAGTGAATCCATTTCGAATCTAAGCTAAGTTAAGGACAGCTGAACACGCTATCTTTAGTTTATCAGCATATCTTTGTTACGCTACGAGTTAATGGCAGAGTGTTTTGTTTATTAGTCAGTCGCGTTGCAAGGTGCAAGTGACAATTGCAATTCTTTATTCACAGATGTGTCTCTGAAATAGTTATATGAATATTTATTAGAATTTTTAATAAGTTAGTTGAGATTTCTGGTACATTATTAGTTTTCGTTATTGCTAGACTGAATTTGGTAATATTTAATTTTTATGAGCTAAATTATATAATCAGATTTAAGTGAATTGTAAAATTCTCTAATGATTACAAAATAATATTGGCATGCAGACACTTTAAGCTGCGATATGGCAACATTAACATACAATGTTAATAAGGACTCTGCTGATCGTAGCTTTAATAAAATATTAGAGCCGTTTTTTATGCCATTAAGCTTTTGCCACTTATGACTTTAAAAAAAAAAACGATTCACACTTTTGCTACAATAGGTGGAAAAAAGCGATACGCCAACACGTTTGTAGCCAGTGCCAACAAATACATGGTAGCATCAGATGTTGTTGTAGTTCTAGGCAGCAACGAACAGACATTTTATTTTCGTTCATTCGTTTCAGTTGTCAAACTCTACACAACTAAATAACAACAATACAAGAATACAAAAAATAAATTTAAAAACAAAATACATATGGGTTTGACAAGTAAAACGAAAAATGACATGGAAAAATTAAATCATCTGTTTGAACGACTATACCTGATAGATAATCCTACCTGATCAATATGTATAACATTTACCGCGCGTAGTTGTGAATAATTTAATTCAAATTTTGTTTTCAATTGGACATAAAATGCTATCTTTCAAATTTAGAGATATACAAATATACGTAGTCTTCCATTAAATAAAATATAGCCATTTTGAAAATTTCTGTTTTTGAGTCCCTCCTTCCTGATAACATTTTCATTCACAAGAAATGATAACAAAATTTATCTAAGAGACAAATTAAGCCATAATTAATGTTAGTGGGGTAAAAAAACACACTTAGGCTGGTATTTTATAAATCATGAATCAATCACTTCGCGTTGCTTTCGTTGTTTTGGTATTTTATAAAACGTTACAGCTGCTCTATGACTACCTGCGTTGAGTTACGTTATTTAATGGACAGTTTATAAAACGCAGCGATCACTTCAGCTGTCAAATTCAACACGCCATAATTCCTGGCGTTAGTGGGAGAAATTACAAATTGAAAGAAAAATTTCGACCGCAGATGGAAGTATTTTGCATTTCATTGCTTATAAGCAGTCGCCAATTTTGTGATCAACGCACAAGGCCTCAATTTGTTTTACAAAATAATTCAAAATTATATTGTTTACTCACTGAAATTCTTAGTTACAATAACACTGTGCAACAGTGGTTTTTGGGCCTCAACCACACCAAAAAATTGTGATAGTACTTGGACGTAGTCTCACAAAACCCCGCTCGGTTTGGCCCCTATACGTAACAATTTTTTTTACAGGCCGAAGAAAATTTTGGAGTTGGGTCGGGGCCCTTTTTCACAACCTTTGACAATATTGTAGCTTTTTCCCATTTAACAATTCCCTCTAATATATTTCTAAGGAAAAGTTTCACGAAACGTCATGAAAAATTTCACATATTTTATATGAGTTAACATTTCTTACTTAAGGGTAAATAAATTGCGGCAGTTGTCTTCAGAAGTATTGTAGCTTATAGATTTCTTGATAACTTTTCTAAATACGCTAATCAACAAAAATTATAATTGGTGTAGAAATGCTGCGTTTAACCATATTCTGTAAATATTGTCAAATACACTAATGAACAAAAATTACATTTTGGGTTCTAAAATCAGTGTACTAATTCAAAAATTTTAAATTTGATATCATATATGACATTTTAGGACGTTGATGTATTTGGCAAATTTGTCGAAAGCCTTAAGTTCAACAACTTTGGAGAACATTATTACATTCCTGTGTTAATAGTATATAAATTATAAGCGAAAATTTTAAAATTTTAGAATTGGTACAATCATTTTGGAACCCAATATATCATTATTGTTCATTAGTGTATTAGACAATATTGTTAAGTGTATTAAGCACTTTTACTTTGTAGAAGATATCGATTTGTAATTTGTTTAATATTGAATACATACATTCCTTTGACGACAGCTACTGCAATTTATTTACCCTTAAGCAAGAAATGTTAACACATAAAATATGTGAAATTTTTCATGACGTTTCGTGACATAATCCATTAACAGTGCACTTTTCCTTACAAATACATTAGAGGGAATTGTGAAATGGGGAAAAGCTACAATATTGTCAAAGGTTGTAATGCAATATTTAAAGCTGTTTAGGATTTATTGAAGTAAAGTCTGAAAAAGGGCCCTGCACCACCTCCAAAATTTTCTTCGGCCTTTAAAAAACAATTGTTACATATAGGGGCAAAACCGAGCGGGGTTTTGTGATACAACGTTCAAGTACTTTCACAATTTTTTGGTCTGATTGAGGCCCGAAACAAATTCATTTCATTTGTGTCACAGTGTAATAAAATTCGAAACGGCAAGTTCGAATAAATAGTGGGTGGCAAAACTATGTTTATTTAAAAAAATTAAAGAATACAATACATTTTAAATACGGCCATATGACACGTGTTGTTTGCAAAGATAATTGAATTTAGATTGGAAAATTTATTCGACATTGCAACCCAGGGTTTTTACACACTTTATGTGCATTTCCTTAAATATTGTTGTTATTTGCAGTATTATAAACAATAGCATTCTTAAAATCTGTTGATCTAAGGAAATAGAGCTATTTTTTCTAATCTTTTTCATTGTGTGCAGTTCACTCAAGATAACTATTTCTAATTGTAGTTGTAGTTGGGCAACTCTATAAACCACAAATGTCAGTGGCACCTCCCGTAAGCAAACGCAAGCGCGAAGTGGGGTATAATCTACAATTTTTTGACTTTGGCGTTTTGCGTTTACGTTCGCTTTCGGGACTTTTAGAATACTACACTTATTATGTTTTAATAAACTGTTGCGTTGCCAGTTAATTATATCGATGTGGCAACACTATGGCATAGCCTGTGTGTTACTACAAGTATGCAAAATTTCAGTCAAAAGCCATAACCTCCTTCTTTACCAGTTCATGTCTTATTGTCATTTTCGACAATAACTTGGGATTTTGCAAGTATTGCGGATTTTTTACACATGTTTGACACATAAACATACAATTATTTTGAACTTTATGCATAAAAATGTTATAATTTAATTTCTTCTTCTTTTCCATTTTGTCATATTTTCAGGTTCATCATGCTTATCAGTGGGCTGTAAAAATGGTGGAACGTGTATAACGCAAACGAATGGCGTTTCCTACTGCAAGTAAGTGAATATGTATACGAGTATACAAAATTTACAAACCAAATATGTATGTATGTTTTTTTTTAAAAATCTTGGAACATTTGACGATTTCTTGTGTTGTTTTGTCAAACAACGTCTTGGTGCTTGTTAAACGCCTTAGTTTCATCGTATGATGAATTCATTATTTTGTAGTTTAGAGAAAAAAAAATCTTTTAAATTATGACAGGTTACATTTTAATATGTTGGTTTTTTACGCTTATTTTATATAAAAAAAAATTGTTTTTGTTTTAATGATGGGTGTGTGTGAGTTGAATTTTTAAATTTCTTGTAGACTCTCAGAAATATTAATTTTTGTTTTTTGGTTAACCCAAAATTAGATGCGTCAGTATTAAATAAAATTTATACAACATAGTTTTTGTGTTGTCACACAATCATAAATCAATATATTTATTTAACTTTTTTATATGTTGATTTAAAATAACTTTAATGTTAAATAAAATAATTGAAATTCACAAACAATCACAAGAAATCACAAGTACAAAAAAAAACAACAACTGAAACCGAATAATTCCATAAATAGTTTGAAATACATCAATTGAAACTTTAAATTAGAAAATTTAAAGTTAAAAACATAAATTAAAGTTCAAAAATGTCAACTGACATTCCAAATTCCAAATTTCAATTGAAATTCAAATCTCATCAATTTCTATTCAAAAGCCATCAATTAATATTCAATATAAAGGGCAGCTCTGCAAGATTGCACTTTTTAAATTTAGTGTAATTTTTTGTTTATGCAAGAGGCAACTCTGGAATTTGGCAGCTGTCACATATGTTTATTCCGATTATTACAAATGTAGCGCCTTTCGAAAGAACAACGCGTTATACTTCTGAAAACTTATTACAAAAATTTGGAAAGTTATGCTGAAGAAAGTGGAGAAAGTGCATCTACTGTGTCAACCATTCGAAGAGTGGACACAAATTTTTAAGAAACTGAGTCGGTTATGGACAGGGAGACTACTGTGCGTCCACGTTTGGGGCGGTCTCTTGAAAACGTTGCTGCTGTAAACGAGAGTGTTGCCGAATACCAGAAAACATCAATTCGACATCGTTCTCAACAACTTCAAATTTTCACAAAGCACTACGCAGCGAATTTTGACAAAAGACCTCCACTTTCCTTCGTATAAAATTCAGCTTACTCAGGAGCTCAAACCAGCAGACCATTGAAAGCGCCGGTAATTCGTTCACTGGGTAATGGAACAAAATGAAGCCAATGCCAATTTTTGAAAAAAAGTCATTTTCTCCGATGTAGGGCATTTCCATCTGAATAACTTCGTGAATACATAAAATTTTCCAATTTGGGGCTCAGAAAATCCTCATGCAATCCATGAAAAACAAATGCACCTATAACAAGCAACTGTCTGGTGCGGATTTTCGTCAGGCGGCGTGATTGGGCCTTATTGTTTTGGAGATGAGGCCGAAATTGCAGTGACTGTGAACGGCATTCGTTACAGGAACATGATAACGGAGTTCTTGTGGCCTCAACGACATGTGGTTTCATCAAGACGGCGCCACCTGCCACATCGCGCATAAAATAATCGATTTATTGCAGCAACGATTTCCAGAACAAATTATGTCAAGAAATTCTGATGCCAACTGGCCACCAAGATCATGTGATTTAACGCCGTTCGATTTCTTTCTTTGGGGTCTTGTGAAATCTCGGGTTTATGCTAATAAAGCAGAAACAATTACTGAGCTCAAATCCGAGATCCAACACGTCATCGGTGAGATACCGCCACATCTCTGTGAAAATGTCATGGAAAATTTCATGAAAAGAGTAATGGCCGTTCATCAGAGACGTGGGGGCTATTTGAGGGATATTTTATTCCATACTTAAACGGACCATGTCTTCTTTACAATCCAATAAAAAAAATCACAACTATTTAAAAAATACGTGTTAAAAGTGCATTCTTACTGAGACACCCTTTACATATTTGTTCTGTATATGATCTCAGTTATTTGAAAAAAGCTTTAATGTCTTGTGATCTAATACATCAGTATTTGGTTAGGCTGAAAACACACCGCAGCAGTCAAAACGTTTTATTTTGATCCATGAAACAACAATACAGTGTTTCTTAACCAAAATGTAAAAAAAATTTCTTGCCTCGTGAGTCAAAAATCTTTTGTCGCGGTAAGATTTGAACTGACTTGCGCTGGTCGATTGTTTGGATGTTACACTACCGACTGACTGCCTGTTAAATCAAACCTGCCACTAACCACAGATTTTGATTTGGTGTAAGTGTTATTTTCGCACACTCACAGAAATAATTGTTTAAAAAGATGTTGCAGCAACCTTAAATTCTGCTGTTGCCACCGAATTGCAGTTGCCACAACCGAATTGAAGTTTTCAAGGCTGCATTTAAATTTAGTTGAAGCAAACTCTACTAGATTCAGACAACCTCTAATTCGGATGCAATATTCGGATGCCTAATGTGGTTGTGACAACCTCTAAAAAAAGTTTGTAGTATATTCAGGAAGTATTCAGCCTTTTAATGCTTCGTCGTTCTTTATAATGCGAAAACTAACTTTTTGTTCAGCTTTTGATCCATCCGTCTATATAAATGAGTGATCATTCAGAGAGTTCTTGATGTCATTAAATTGAGTTTGGAATATGATAGTGTTAGTTAAAGATTTACTAAATAGACTAAGTGACGTGCCTATTGTGGAATAATGAAATGCCAGTTTGGGAATTTGTTCGTTACAGTTTGCTTCACGTTAAACGGCATGTTGTGAAATGTACAGAAACGTACCACTCTTGTTAGTACTGCTTGGTTCTTTTCAAAGTCTTCTAATCGGACGGATTTTTCTACCAGTCTGCTAAGGGGGAAGTGATCTTTTATCAAAAACTCATCTGAATTGGGAATTTTTCACTATACAAGTGTTCGAAAAATATCGTAAGCAAAACACACAAGAAAACATTTGCAAAAAACTTCTTTCCATCTCCAGAGAACCATCGGTCCCCATTAGAAATGTTTTGTTGTTGTTGTCGTCTAAAAGACAACACAATGTTTACAGGCAATTGTTATTGCCTGTTATTTCGTCGTGCTCTACGTTCATCAGGGATGATTTTCTTTTATTTATTCGGCCTTTTTATTGGTACTTTTTATTTAATTAGTCTTAAGCTTGAATAATGAAATAAAAAGTACTAATAAAAACGCCGAACGAATAAATAAATCATTCCTGATGCACGTAGAGCACGACGAACTTGCAATATTTTTCGCGATATTTCGATATTTTTCAAACACTTGCATAGTGGAAAAATCTCAATTCGGATGAGTTTTTGTTTACATTTAGTTTGATGAATTTTTCAAACGCAGCATTCCAAACAACCGCTGATGAAGATCTGTGGCTAGATCTGAAATAGCTATACGGTTTGCCAGGAATCATGAGGATGCATTTGCAAAACATCTTCTTTTAAAAAACTATATCTATATAGAGATATAGATGGTCTTGAGCTTGAATAATGTAATAAAAAGTACCAATAAAAAGGCCGAATAAATAAAACAAAACATCCCTAAAAAACATGTTCTTCAAAAAATACCATCTCTTAAAAAAATTCAATTTTTTAACCAAAATTCCTTTTTTAAAAAGTATATCTTCTTAAAAATAAAATAATACCTTTTATTTTCTTGAGATAAGTAGCCTTTCTGAAAATAAGTACATTTTCTTAAAACAATAAAAGTACTTCTTTGGAAAAAAAGTACTTCTTTGGAAAAAAATTCTTACTCTTATGGCTTTTTTTTTACATAAAGTACTTCTTCATAAAAATAGTACATTTTCTTAAAAACACATTAACTTTCGTGAAAATATAATACATATTCTTACAAAAAGGACCTAAAAATATCCTTTTTTTAAAAAGTACATTCTACAAAAAGAAAAATTTCTTAAAAAAAGTCATTTTACAAAAAGTATCTTTCATGGCCGTTGGTGGTGCAATGGCTAGTGTGCGCGTCACTTGTGCATGAGAACGTGGGTTCGATCCCCGCTCTGACCACCTTACATTTCCTTCGACGACGGCCACCTCGCATAGTGATGGCGACACTATCGCTATGGCGACACTACCCATGAAAAAGCTTCTCAAAATACCGTTCGGAACCGGTGTAAAACTGTAGGTCCCAATCAGTGAGTGAAAGATTAGAAATCGCACAGCTCACTGGTTGTGAGAAGCTCTCTCCAATCTCTTCATGGGATGCAATGGGAAACCATGTTTTTGTTGTTGATCTTTTCTTAAAGATCCATTTAAATTATCGTATTTTTCAACGGGCGCCTTAGACGTGTTGGAACTAATTAGTATATAATAACGGGTTTTTCAATAAGAGCGCTACAAATGTTTTTTAAATATAACAAAACCGATACCAATGAAATTCTTTATTCCTGTGAAAGTACGTTCGATGCCATTAAGTATGGAACTCGATTTATTTTGCATGGCCACCACGGGCATGCTTGCAGAAGTCCAGACGCTGAACCCAATTTTCGACGGTTTTCAAGCATAAAGCGGCCGATACTGCTGCAATTTCACGTTCGATATTCGTACGAAGTTCATCAATCGTCGCTGGCTTGTTGGCATAGACCATAGACTTGACGTAGCCCCACAGGAAATAATCTAACGGCGTCAAATCGCTCGACCGAGGCGGCCAATCGACTGGGCCATTTCGTGAGATAACACGTTCACCAAACTTGGTTTCCAATAAATTGATTGTGGCATTCGCCGTGTGGCTTGTGGCGCCGTCCTGTTGGAACCACATGTCCTCCAAGTCCATATTATCCAATTGGGGCCAAAAATATTCGGTTATCATTGAACGGTAGCGATTCGCATTCACAGTAATGTGCCGGTCTTGATCATCACGGAAGAAGTACGGCCCAATGCCGCACCAAACCGTAATTTTTTCAGGATGCAATGATGACTCATGGATTACGTGTGGATTGCTGTCTAACCAATAACGCATATTTTGCTTATTGACGAAGCCATTCAGCCAGAAATGAGCCTCATCGCTGAAGCTGATTTTCCTATGAAAATCCGAAACATTTTCAAGTTGTTTCTCAGCCCAATTCACGAACAGACGACGCTTATGGTGGTCAAGCGGCTTCAGTTCTTGCGTCAATTTGATCTTGTAAGGATGTAGGCCAAGATCTTTTCGCAAAATTCGCCACAACGACGTCACAGAGATCCCCAACGCTTGAGAACGACGTGTGAGAGGCACATTTGGGCTTTCTTGAACTGAAGCCTCAGTGGCAGCAATATTCTCGACACGACGGGCACTTCTTTGTCTCACTGGCACGGGAACATTTTGTACTGTGCCTGTGGATTCAAATTTTTCCACTAGACGCTCAATTGTTGATCTGGTAGGACGATTATGACGACCATAAATTGGACGTAGCGCTCTTAAAGTTGAGGCCACTGACTCCAAATTTCGGTAGTAAATTTTAATAATTTCGACTCGTTGTTGGCTCGTATATCTTTCCATGATGAAATGGTAAACCTTACTGAAGAGAAATGTCGAAAGAGCGGGAAAAAATATGGCGTCGTTTGCTGTCCCTATCGATTTACTTTTGTAGCGTCTACATTTAACATTCCTATGCGATTAAAAGTCAGATCCAACATTTAGTGATCTACAATACTTCTAAAGGCCGTGTTAGACTATTACAGAAGTCGTTGGATATGTCAAATGTTTCATTGACGCATAACGAATTGAATAGTGTAAACTTGAGGGAAACTATTTGCAGAAAGCATTTTGACCGACCTGTTAGATTTGATTTTCATCATAAACTTATGCGATTATAAGTAAGATGCTACACAATATTCAACATTTGTCGACATTTTCACATATTCCATTTCCGTCGTTTACTGTTTCAAGACCATCTAAAGAAAGCTATTCCAATAGCTATTTTGTATATCTGAGAACTATCATCAATCATCATATAACCGAGTAGCAATTTTCTTCGTCATTTCCGATAACCGATAGATTTCAGTGATTACTGTCATTTGAATACATCACTTTGATGTCAAATTAAAGAAAGACATTTCACCGACGTTTATAACTTTTGTTTCAAGCTGGCGGCGTTCTTGTAAGTCTTAACAAAAACTTTTATTGTCTTAACACAGACGTTATAATTTCTTCTGATTTTATTTTGTCGTTCTTTGGCATTTTAAGCAACAATTGATAAAACACTTAACACATCAGTTTTATAGGTTTGGGAGGGGAGGAGGGGGTTTATGAATGAAATTAAACAGATGACGGCGATAATTTAATTTACACAATGGTAATTTCAAAATTAGTAGGCTTTTGTTTGTTCGCTCTTAAAGTTATTTCTATAACTGTGTATGTGCTCGTATGTATGTAAATTGAACAGGTGGGAAAATGATTTGATGACTGGTGGCAAAAAGAAGACACCAGATATGTCAAGTACTAAGCTGAGTGGGTGTTTGAAAGTTGAACTCGCACACAAAGTGACACTTAAATCAAAGAGACTTGTCAAATCTAATCAATCAGCGTAACATCCATGAAGTCTTTTTCAACATTTATAAAGTTTTAATTAACTTGTCATTAATTTGGTCTAAGCTTCTTTACCATAAACTGTTATTAGAAAGACGCTCTCCTCAATCCCTTCATGGGATGTATTGGGAAATGTTGTCTGTCTTAGATTTAAGTTATCCCATTTAGTTTGTTTGTCCTGCTTTTGTATAGACATCTTATGAGAAGAGTTGTGTGTTTGTTAGCAAGTGGTAAAAGCGGAAATGGCATCACATCATCGTCATCGCCATCGTCATAGTCATCATTAATTGCTACAATGACAGTTTAGTCAGTCTGGCATCTTTGGTTGCTCGCCGTTCTTATGGTACGTTTTTGTTTCCAACAACAATTAGCGCTAGATCTTCTACAGTTGCTGATGTGTTTGTGGAATGATATTTTTTGTGTTGCTTGCAGAATTTGTAGCCTTACATTTTCCGGATTCTTTTCGTGTGTAAAATGACAGCAACAGCAACAAAATTCTTGTTGCATTTTCTTTATCCTCAGATAATGATGATGATGATGATGGTGCACCTTTCCAACATTTGTGGAAATTATTGTTGTTTTTTTTTTTTATTTTCCTCTCTTTTTGATATATGAGAACGCATTGCGCTGCTATCGAGTATCTAGTTCTTCATCCATGCCGGGGGTACATAACTAATCCTAAATTACGAACTATTTAAACGTTTACCGTTTCCTTCTATGCCGGTTGTTGTATTTTTCAGCTTTATAGATCTTTACTACCTGATCCTAATGCGTTTTGTTGTGATGGGAAACCTGTAGTGAATACATAAGAGAGTACGATTTCAGGTGTTCATGCAACATCTGCCTATTTTTGTTTTACCTGGGAGTGGAAAATTTCAAACAAATGTTTCAAACAACATTTTTCATTTTGCACAAATTTTGAGAATTGATTCCGTTCTATACATTTTGAAATTAAATTGCAACCTATTAGGAATTTGGGTGTTGGAAGGACAACATAAGTGACATAGATAAATAGAGACGATCTTGTGTTGACATTTAGTTCCAGAGAAAAAGTTTCGCTTGTGTACAAAATTTCTTTGGTGCGTTTCTGAATTTTTTTACAAAACAAAATTAGCAAGTGTATTGTTTTCTACAAAATGCAGAATATTTTCAAACAAACGTGATATTTTACAGGATAATGTGAGAGAGTTGTATACTACACTTAGATAACTTGGTAAGGGACATTTTTCAATCTGGCAAAATTAATTTTCTCAATATACGAGGGCGGGATCAATAAGTTCATTTGAATGAACGACTTTTTGAATGAAACACAGTTTTTTTTTGCAAAAAAAATAATTATTTTTCAACATAATCTCCTTTTAGCTCAATACACTCAGTCCAACGTTTCTCCAAGTTTCGTATCCCTTCCAAAAAATAGGATTTTTCGAGGTCCATAAAATAGACATTTGTTTGATCAATAATTTCATCGTTGGAGCTAAATCACTTTCCACCGAGCCTTTTCTTTAGGTTTGGAAATAGGAAAATAGGAGTTTTGCCATTGAGACTACACACGTGTGAACCCGTGCATTATCTTGATGAAAAATAACTTTTTTCTTAGCCATATGGGGTCGTTTTTTTTAAATCCTCGTTAAATCGGCCCTCGGTCCAATAAGTTGGCATAATATTCGCCGTTTATTTTTTTCCCTTTTGAAGGTAATCGATGTGGATTATCCCGCGTCCTCCCAAAACACTGTTGCCATCACTTTATTGTTCGACAAACTTACCTTGGCCTTCTTCGGAGCCGGTTCACCCGGAGAAACCCATTGTTTAGACTGCTGCTTGGTCTCCGGAGTGTTTTAATGTATCCATGTTTCATCCACAGTTACAAAACGCAGCAAAAACTCCTTCGAATTGCGGTTAAACAACTCCAAACAATCCTTTGACGCTGTCACACGATTACGTTTGCGGTCAATTGAGAGCAAACGCAGCACCCGTATTGCAGACAGCTTTCTTAAACCCAACTGATCATTTAAAATCGAAACCACACTGCCACATGAAATGCCATCGGCCAACACCATATCGTGGATTTCTCCGACATTTTCGGGTGTATTGACCTCAATTGGCCGTCCAGAACGTTCAGCGTCATTTGTACTTGTGCAACCAGAACGAAGTCAGTAAACCACTTTTTTACCATTGAAATCTATGGTGCAGAGTCCCCATAGTATTTATTAAGCTTTTCCTTGGTTTGATTTGGCTTTGGTTTGACTTTTTTCCATTTAAAAAAAATGCACCAGGTTGTATGTTTTGAACAGCTGTTAAACGTAAAGTAAATGACGGAACTGACAAAATTTGACAGTAGTCTATTAACAGGTGGTACAATAGACGAATATAGGTATAGATACATTTATTCTCTCATCGTTTCATATAATACCAGATAGAGGCAACGGCTCAAACCAACCAATAATAAATCAGCAACGGCATTTCGATTTGTGCGTTAACATTTTTGTGTAAATACACCACAAATATATTCTAACAATAAATTAGAATAAATAAGTCCAAAATTCGTTTAAATTTCACAGTTTTTCATCAAAGCGACATGAGCAATTTATGTCCAAAATTTTTGTAATTCCACCTGGTGTAAGTCAATTTACGTCAAATAACTCTATCGCACCGACCGCACCATGAATAGTGGGAAGGGAAATGTCAGAATGGCAGCTCTAGGTGTATTAACTCTACGGTTAAAAAGTTTGTTTGGAATTTAAAAATTATAATATTTAGTTAGCCCTAACTAGATATATGATAAAGGACTTTAGTTTGGCAATTAATATCTTTTGTAATTTCTACAAAAGCTGCCATATATGGCTCTGTTGTTTTCTCATAAAAACTGTGTCACATTCTTCTTTTCATTAGAACTAAAACACGACAAATCGTTTATAATTCAATAGAAAAACTCGATTAATTATAAAACAATGTAGAATCAATAATAACAACCGAATATTGGAAATGAATATTTTAAGTTGTTTGAATTTTTATAATGCAAATCTACAATTATTCATATAAAATACTTACATACATATAAAATAAAGTGCAACGCCGGCGATTTACATTAAAATAATTAACCTAATACTGTCTTGGGAAGTACACTGAGAAATATATTTGTGGTCATTGGCTTGCATAAAATTTGGCTGCATTGAAATTTGGCTGTGGAAAATATCGCTGAATGAAAATTGATCCATAAAATAAACTAAAAGACAACGCAAAAATAAAGTGATAAATGGTCTAAAAAGTTTATTATTTATTTAATTTATTTAATTTTTGACCGACACGAAAACTTGCACTTATGAAAATGTTATATCGCTCAAATCCAAAATTATAAAATTAAAAATTTTTAATTTCTTTACTTTCACAAATATTACCTTCACATTAATTCTAAACACATTTTTATTGCTGTGTATTCAATCCGGTGCTCTAGAGTCGGAATTAGGCTGAATTTTACGACCTTGGGGACACGCGCTGGAAAAAACTGAATATGCAGTTTTGCTTGACTTAAGCTCCTGAGTCGGGAATAAGTTGTCCGAAAGGGGGAAATTGTCCCTAAGTCCCAAAAGAATCGAAAAAAAAACGGGCCCCTGAACTTACAGGTAAGTGTTGGTACTCAAATGAAAGGAAAGGATTTCATTGGTGCAATTAATTTTCACATCCGATGGCTGTGAGTCGCCAAAAAATTGCGCCAAAATTCGACTTAAGGTACAGAGGGAGAGGGCGACTAGATGGAATATAAATTTATCGATTTATAATTTTATTCGATAGAGAGGAACCAATACCACCAATGAATTCGTCAGAAGATTTCCTTTGATTTGAGTACCCACTCATGCATATTTGTAAAAGAAAAACATTTCGATAAATTTTTGTGGGTATTGAAATATAGATATCTCGACTCACAGGTATCGTATGTGAAAGGTAATGGCACCAATGAAATTGTAAGACGATTTCCGTTCATTTGAGTACAAACACTTACCTGTATGTGTTTCACCCCCTTTTCACCCCCTTTCGGAACACTTGTACTGTATTCTGTGAACAATTCAAAAGAGGATGCCAGTTGGTGGTACATTTTTCCCGGAATATGATTCGTAGACTTGGAGTCGGAGTCTGGGCTATTTGCCTGGAGTCGGATTCATGAAAATGTAGACAAGTTACAATTTTTGAAAAGAATTTCGACCTATTTTTTCGGTTATTTTTACACCGTATTAGATAAAATTAGTCGATTGGTCATGGGTTTCTTGGTTTCTCATGCGAATAATTATGTGTTTATGACTGTCATATCTCGTAACAAAGGCGATGTATTGTTAAATTCTTTGTGTATAAACTTACTGTTTATTTTTATTATTTAGTTTATTATTTTGAATTGTTTTGAATTTATATTTTTTATTACTATCGTGAATTGTAAAATATTCTTGGAATTCCTAGTTTTAAGTACATATTGAAATTATTGTGAATTAAAATTTTTTAGAACTAATTATAACCGTTTCAGTATTGGGAATTCGGTTCTAAATTAGTTATCTTGCGAAGTGCACGAAGCACAAAAACTTACTTCTCAAAAACGTTGTTCGACACGCAAGAGTCGTAACGCCCACCGCTAAATAGTTTACTTAAACCTAAAAGTAACTTAAACTCTAATTAAACTCTAGAATCTAAATAAAGAAACGAAGTATTATAACGTTGTTGGAAATTGCAACTCTTTTATTTCAACGTCGGACAAATACAGGTGAGAAACCCAGAGAATATCTCTAACTCAATAGGATATCTCTAACACAACATTCTCTTCTGTTTTTTCTACTCCCCATGCATATCTTACAATTTATACGACTCCTCATCTCTTGAAAAATCGCATAAATTGTGAACTATCAAACTACCCTCAGCTAATCACAGCGACAGCAGCTCAAGAGATTAATCTCCAGTATTGATCTCTCCCGGTAATTATTCACTTTGTATCGTTAAAAATTTTCCAACTATCATCTAAATTACGAGGGTTGCTATTTATATTTCGGATCTTGGCAATACTAATGTTGCCAGATGCAAACAGGAACTTCCATTGGAAAGTTTGACATTTTCACCATACACATACATAGAACGTTTTCACACATGGAACATACACAAGGTAGTAGCGTCAGCCAGCTGATTTCCTTTGTTTACATTTCATCGTACCCAGTTAATGTCAAAGTTGTTTGTGTGAGTGCGTTTTCTTTTGATTTCTTCTATCTATGTTCACAATTGTACATGTATGTGTAATATTTTTATCAGCTGATTTTGACAATAACTGGGTATGAAAGTTACAACAATACTAATGCTACTACCTTGTAGTTATTTGTATCATGGTTTTCACTTACGAGCACTATTTGTTGTATTTACAGTGTGTTGAAAAATTCATCTCGGTTAGAAAATGGAATTAACCCGTGAATATTTTCGTGCGTTGATTTTATACGATTTCCGGCGTGGATTACCGAGACAAGAGTATCTAAATCATCTTGTTTCGACTTCTCAAGAGTTCAGTATCGGACGCCGTGCGATCCAGGATGGATTTCGTGAAGGACGTCCAACGTCGGCCGTTTTGCCGAAAACCATCGATTGTGTCCGTAAATGTATAAAGCAAGACCGACATGTGACATACCGTGAGATTGAGGCATCCTTGAGCATTAGTCTGACAAGCATCAATAAGATATTGCATGTTCATTTGATTTGATATCATGTAAAATTTTGAATTTAATTTAATTTCGCTTCAAAAAAATACATCTCGAAATTTTTTCAAAATTCTGATTTTATTGACATTTTTGAATGGAACACAACATCTTCCAAACGACTTCAACTACTTCCTTTACAGTAAATACCTCATTTGATCTACGCAATTTTTCAGTACACAGACCGACAGCGTCGATTTCGTGTTTTAAGGCAGTGTGGGTTTTGCGAGGCCCAAAATGCGACAATTGATTCTTTACTTATCCCCCAAAATGAGCTTAATCGGAAAGGATGGGGTTTCAGTAAAAATTCTCATCTTTGGAACTCGGAAAGTTTTTAATATTTCCCAATTTTCTTCAAGCGTAAAGCGACCCATTTCGTAAATTTCTAACATTTACCTAATAATCTGGCACTTTATAAATATCAAATTGGTTATCTGCTTCGAAATAACAGGAAGTCAAATTCTAAATTTTACATGGCGCACCATTTACATATGGAGATATCAAATCTAAGTTAGAGTTGTGTAGTTTACGAACGAAATATTCCAATTGAACGATTCCCTCATGTGATGTAAATGAACTAGTTCACACTGTTCCGCTCTTTTGTTTCAGTAGTTCACTTGTTTCAGAAACTGTTTGTATTTCAGTTGTACAGTTCTCTCCGTCATTTTCTAGTTGATGCTCTCTTTGTGTTACTCAATCTGCACAGAGTTGCCTAATTTTGCAATCTTTGTGGAATAGATTCACGCTGAAAAATAACGGCCTCTTTAACATATTCTCCCAAACATTCTGCAGGAACCATGTACTTATATGTTTGGAACACACTTCAAACATTCACATATTTGCAAGTCCCTAAACTTGCTTGTATTTAAATGCAATCAGTATCATGTTTACTGGCAAATATGTATGCTTTTACGTGGAAACATATGCGTTCTGCATCCCAAACATCCATATACTTACGTGGAAGCATTCGCGTGTTTCCCCCAAACCTAGATATACTAACGTTGAAACATATGCGCATTTCTTCCCAAATGTAATAATATTTAGAAACGAATTGTTCTATGATTTCAATATATATGTATTATTTATTATAAATAATTTTAACAATATAAATCCACATTTATAAATTATTAATACAAAAAATTAATAGATTTAAAACGGCCCCTTTCACATTTACTTGCATTGAATGAATTGTTCGTTTTGCTTTTCATGAAATGATAACCTGCTGTTCTTTTGCTTCTACTTCGTTGTTTTCTTGTTGCCGTGTCATGTTTTTTTCAGATGGTTTCAACTATGTGTTAGTTATCACCGTGCGTTGGTACACAAACAATATATTTATACACAAATCTAGTTCATGCAAGCCAAGCGTGGATTAATTACTTGTGTTTTTTTTTAATATACTTATTTCACAAATGGTCCACCGTTCCGATTTTCTTAGTAAAGACTGGGGCAGACAAAGGGCTTCACGTTGTTGCCCTTTCCAGTTTCTTTCCTCAAAATCGTTTCTCACTTTGGTAGGACAAATACATATATTCGAAACACATACATAAAAGCCAAAGCAACATCACAAACCGTTTAATCGTCCTTTTTTTATTCTTTTTTCACTGATCAAGCGCTTCTGATATCCTCTGTCGGATGAACCATTGACGAATGAATACGTGAAACTAAAACGCAATACATCAACCAAAATAAGAAACATTGATTTCATCTTCAATTTGCACGCACATTCAGGAATATTTATGAATCACTGACTGAGAGAATAATGCAAAAATACAGATTCACACTTACAAGATAAACTCTTTCGTTGACCCTCTTTTATTCCCTTGCTCTCGAGAGATCACAACACTGCAACAATCACATCTATATTTGTATCACAAACACAAATATATTTGCGTCGCAAACACATATACAGTGGTGTGCGATGAAATAGAGTCAACACTAATCAACATTTTCAAAACAAAACCAAATGTAGAAAAATTAAATTTTGTTTATAACTTTTATTTTTAATTGTTCAATTAAGAACTAGATATAACATTTTAGAATATTAATGTCGTAATTTAAAATTAAATCATTAGGTATAAATCAAAATATTTCAAAATGGCCCGTTTTGCCTGTGAATTCAAATAGAGTCATCGCGATTCATCATCTGAACTAGAATAATTAGCTCTGTCAAATAAAATATATGTTTCATTAATCCTTTATATTATCTCAGTACTTTATGAAATAACTATTATTTTTTATCACAGCTAAGCAACGCCTTGACATTGAATCATCAAGTCTCCAAAAGTCATGTTTTCCACGCCGATTGTACGAGTGTCATAAGCTCATCTTTATTAAATTGGTTTATTCCTTTGATAAAAAATAAATAAATAAATGGTTTCCCATTACATCCCATGAAGGGACCGGGGAGAACTTCTCACAATCACTGAGCTGTGGGCTTTCCAGTTTTCACTCACTGATTGGGACCTACAGTTTTACACCGATTCCGAACGGTATTTTAAGAAGCTTCTTCATGGCTATATACTCGATAGTGTCGCCGTCACTAAGCGAGGTGACCGTCGTCGAAAGAAATTTGAAGGTGGTTGGAGCAGGAATCGAACCCAGGATCTCCTGTACAAGAGGCGCGCACACTACCCATTGCACCACCGACGATTCCTTTGATAGACACTTTAATGTCCCGCCACAAATTCTGAATAGGATTTAAGCCCGGCGACTGCATAGACCATCTTAAAACTATGACACTAATATTTTCAAACGAAGCTTTTGCTCGCTTCGATGTGTGTTTGGGGTCGATATTATGTTGAAACACCCATCATGATGTTTTTTTAATACAGTGGTATAATATGCAGCGTCCATTGTCTGTTCAATTTGGAATAAAGGTTCTGTCCCAATGTAAGAGTAACAACCCCGTACCATTATGTTTCCGCTACCACGTTTAACTGTTTGGATTGTGTTCTGGGGCCTGAATTCGGTGTTGGAAGGTCTTCGTACAGGAAGATTACTCTTATCATAATTACCCAATCTCACTTTAGTTTCAGTTGTCCTCAAAATATTTCGCCATTTGCGTACGGACTATTTCACATGCTCCTTGGCAAAATGCAACATTTTTTGAACGTTCCTTTTGGATAGAAATCGAACTTTTCGGACACTTTTTGCCTTTAAATTGTTTTTAGTTAGCATTTTTCTTAATGTAGAGGTGTCAACATCCGGATCGTATTGCCTTTTAAGGGCGGAAGAGGTATCAAAAGTCGAACTCTACGTGGCGTAATATTTTTGGTTCCAAATGTTCTGTAATTTTCAGGGTTTTACCGTCTGTTTCCTGGATTGGGGTTATATTTTATTCCGGTCTCCAACATTTTCTTTGAGCCTCCAATTATGTCAGTAATTTGTATGTAGCTTCTGAATTCTTTTATCGTCTCTTTTATTCTTTCTTGGCGCTCATGATTGAAATATTTACATCGGTCCATTTTGGAACGTCAATAATGACAATTTATTAATGCTACTAATAAACATTAATCATATTTAGAAGCTAAACTTTGTTTTCAAATTCAGATCCAAACTACCATTAACCATTTCAAAAAAAAAATATTTTTTTGTAATTGACTCTATTTTATAGCACACGTCATTACATAGCCTTTAAAATACTGACACTGACCTGGAGAACAGTAGTGTACAAAATTTATTAAAAATCACGGCATTATATTCAGCAGAGGACCGGTCAATCAGGTTCAGAATTTCTTGACATGAAACATCTTGGACCACTGATTTGCAGAGAATAAAAGTTTTGACGAGTGTGTGACTCTATTTCATCGCACACCACTGTATTATAACATGTTAATCATTGTGTCTCAAACATGTAACATTGAATAGCAAACACAATGTGTTTGTACGCAAGTATATTACAAATACACTTTATAGTTGCATCCAAACATCAAAAGAAGGAAAATTTTTCAGCGTGTATGTAACCTCTATACAATTTTTTCAAAAAGAACGTAAAACATTTAAAAATGTTCTCTTGAAAAGTATGACAACGCAGCGTTCTTTTCGCCAGTTGCCATGTGACATTGGTCATCGTACGAGTACCTTGGTTTATCATTGGGCGGTTTCAAATCGAATCGAGTACTGATTTCGCAGCAGTACCTAGACAAAAATTAACTAAAATTTTGATGAAACTTTTTCGCAGTGTAGCAATCGAATTTAATTGATATTCGTTTTAGAAAGAAACCATAACATTTTCCCAAGTAAACTCAACAGTTAACTCTACACATTTCCTTTACATTGACTGACTCTAAAAAGATGTATATCTCTGTGATCCGATCAAATTCAAAACGAATCAACGAAAAATTTTCCCCGAAAATGAATTAACCGATTTTAGCTTGACTTTTTTTTTTACATTTGTTATCTCCTACAAATGTATCATAATCACTATGAAAGTTTACATTAAAAAAAAAAGTAAACATGTCCGTAGCTTGTACAAGCGGCGATTACATATCAACAAAAACGAATCACGGAGGGGGAAAAATGAACGACTACGGCGGTGAAAAGAAAAAAATTAACATCAACAAAACCCCACAAAATGTTTTCTGTGTACATTTTATGTATCGTATGTGGAATTTCAATTAGCCCACAATGGCAACACCACCAACAACAACAAACACGGCGAAAAAAAAACTGAAACGAGTTCGCAAATACGAAAACTTCAAAAAAAAAACCAAAAAAATCGACTGGAAGATACCACACAAACTTACCTAAACAAACTGAATTGTATGAAGAACAAAACCCATCCAACTAACTGCCTTTGTAATGTGTAGTGGTACCAGGCAGAGGCACTCATGGATTCGTACGTGTGTGTGTGTAGTGGTGACACTGCTCCCGGCTAAAGCAAACCTTTTGTTGTGGCCACTTCTGCTGACGTAGATGAAGAAAAACACAAAAATTGTGATTATTACACAGAAATCTCTTGATAGGTGCCACGATGGTTTATACGATCCCCCCACTGCAGGCGAAATGTATAGAGGATACGACGACGACGACGAAGAAGGTGTTGGTGAATCATCCAATACTGAAGGAGAGATTGAAGAGAATGTTGGAAGTTCAATCTAAAATTAGAGGTTTATACAAATAGCTGCGTTTTGTGTTGGCGAAAGTCAAGGACTTGAACAAGTTTAATTTGTTTCTTTTTGAAATTAATCTAAAGATTGCAATTCTAATTCTGTTTCCGGCGATTTGCGAATTGATTTTACAAATCTAAATATAGAAATATTGATGCTTCTGAAAAAAATGTATAGTTTGTTTCAAAAAAATTACAGAAAAACAAAATAAATAATTTTCATTACGTCCTGTGGAAGGATTTGGGGGAACATCTCACTTTTTATTGCATAATGCTGATAGCACAAGCTCCAAGTGCAATGTATCAACTTAAAGGTCAACTAGTACATAAATTTCAGTCGGGTGAACCGATTTAATCATACCCTCACCCTAAGTCATCCATTGCGTGGGAGTTCTGTTAAAAACGCCTATATTCAAAAGTGGCCATATTCAATAGCAGATTGACACTGCGCTAAATATTATTGAATACACAAATCAGTTAGGATCCTTAGTGGTTTTGGGGAATTTGTTTGACTGCCAACCAATTTTGCCCTCCAAATATTTATATGGGAGGTAAAAAAATGGGCATGGCAAGTTGTTGCAAAAATTTTGATCAGTTGTGATTTATTGGAGATATCGAGTTGGAAAACGAAAAATACGCCCAACTTTTGTATGGGAGGTACGAAACTGCGCGTGGCACAGTTGGCTGGTTGAAAAGGCTGCAAGACAGCACGCTGTCTAGCACACTTAGGCTAAAGAAGCCCATTGTGATACCTGCAGTTTCCTCTATAGCAACTACTGACTAGTCGTCTAGCCAATTTGCCCTTTCAATGAATTTGTCTATAAGGCCTACAGAAATATCCTGTAGGGCTACGGTGCTAACTAAATGTGTACCGACTATCCTACTTCTCAGTCCTGCCAGAGTAGGGCAATCCAAGAGAAGGTGTTTCGTCTTTTCCTCATGGAAGAGGCAGCATCTACAGAGAGTGGAGTTTCTATGTCCCAATCTTAGAGCGTGTTTTCCTACAAGATAATGACCCATAAGTATTCCTATCATTGTGGATAACCTGCCTCTCGGCAAGTTAAGTAGTTGTCTAGTCCTCTTCCTGTCCACCTGTGGCCAGAGGACCCTGGTTTGTTTGCAAGTTGAAGTAAGTCTCCACTTGTCCTTGAACATATTATCGGCCCACTAACTATAGTGCGTATACTAATACCTTCTTTTGCCGGAAGAACCTGTGCCGTAGTACCCTGTCTAGCTAACGCATCCGCTACGCAATTGCCTGGAATGTCGCTGTGTCCCGGTACCCAGATGAGCCTGATGTCAAAATACTCTGCCATCGCCCTAAGTGATGAGTGACATTCTTTCACCGTCAGGGACGTAGCAAACATGGCTTCCATAGATTTTATGGCACAGTAGTCAGTCAGTTATTAATTACATAGTAGCTTTTAGCAAAATATTGCCTAGTACCGAATTTTATTAAGATCGGTTGTAGTTTACGAGAGTTATCGTGTTGATCAACCGGTCATCCGTCAAACTTTTGTATGGGAGGTACCAGAATGGGTGTGGCAAAACCGCTAATTTTCTATAGGACGGTGGTATTTGACTAAATACTGACTAGTACAAAATTTCATAAAGATTGGTTCGGTTTTGCGGGACTTCTCGTGACGACCAACCAAACGGCGAAACAAATTTTGTATGGGAGGTACCAAAATGGACGTGAAAAAATCACCCTTGTTTTAACCAGTGATTGGATTGACAACACGGACGAACACCCATTTTTGTATGGGAGGTACCAGAATGGGCGTGACAATCTCGCCCATTTCCTCCGGCTAAATAAACATTTACAGATTATTAACCAATGTGTGAGTTGAAGCTAATCACATCTACCAGAAGAAAGGGTTGAAAGAAATATGATTTTGTGCTAAATGTGTTGATTTGTATGCGAGGTACCAGAAGGGGCGTGGTCAAAATGCCCATTTTCAATCCCAAAATAACTATCTACAAATAATAGTCACTGACAACCAACCAGACAGACGGACATGGCTCCATCGTCTTAAAAAGTCGTAAAACGAATTTTGTCCAATGATATTAAGGGCCTAAAATGACTACTTGTATACGTTACATTTTCTTCCGTATTAAATGATATATACGCCCATCCTATGGGTGAGGGCATAAAAAGTAAATTGAATACACATACATATATCTGACGTATACAATGTCACTCGTGAATATAAAAACCATAGACTAAGTACTATACCAGACTCAACAGTTCTCTCAGCACATTTATGACATTTGGCCTGGTGTGATATGAACGTTGGATGTCGAAAAGAATTGCATCATTAATACCAGATAGAGGCAATGGCTCAAAACAACGAACAAAATATCAGCAACGGCATTTAGTTTTGTGTGTTAAAATTATTGTGTTAAATACAACACAAATGTATGCTAACAATAACAGTCAATAAAAAGGTGTAAAACACATTTAAATTGCACAGTTTTTCACCGAAACGACATGAAAAATTAAAGTCTGAAGTTATTGTAATTCCACCTGGTGTATGTCTGTTTTCGTCAAACATCTCTCTATCACACCGACCGCATCACGAAGAGTGTGAAAGGAAACATCAGATGAGTTAAATATTCTCTCTAGTAAGATTCACTCTCTGGTAAAAACTGTCCTGTTTCTTAAGATTTGAAGTGTCTTCATTTTGCAATATCAGATATACATACATATATATATGTATGCATGCACTTTAGGGTTGGGATAGTGCACAAGTTTTCGATTTCGATACGGGTCAACTCGTAATTTTGTAAGGTTGGGGGAAAAATTCATGAGCTAAAAAAAGTGAGAGATGGGGTGGGGGCAAAATGACTGCGAATGTTGGTCAAAGGTGGCAGTGAAGGGGAAACATCCACAAATAGCCCAACCAACAACTGCTTCGGAGTCGTCACTGAGAGGAGTTTGAAATACATCAGTTCAAATTTAACAGACATCAATTGAAATTTGAAACACAACAATTCCATATTAAAGACATCAAATGAAATTTAAAAGATATCAGTTGAAATTTAAAAGGCGTTAATAGAAATCTCAATGATATTAATTGAATTTTAAAAAAATCAATTGCATTTTGATAAAACATGAATTGAAATTTAAAAAACGCGAAGTAAACTATCAAACACAATAATTGAAGTTGAAAATTGAGACTTCGATTCATGTCTTTTAAATTTCAGTTGACGTCTTTTAAATTTCAGTTGACGTCTTTTAAATTTCAATTGACGTCTTTTAAATTTCAATTGACGTCTTTTAAATTTCAATTGACGTCTTTTAAATTTCAATTGATGTCTTTCAACTTTCAACTGATTGCGTATATGCCAACAGATGTATTTTAAGAAATGAGTGTCTTAAATTTCAATTGACGTCTTTAAACTTTCAAGTGATTTCTTTCAAAATTCACTTGATGTCTTTAAAATTTCAATTGATTTCTCTTAAATTTCAATTAATGTATTTTAAATCTCAATTGTTGTATTTTAAATTCCAATTTTAATCAAATTGAAGTCTTTTAAATTTCAATTGATGTATTTTAATATTAAATTTTTTCTTTTAAATTTCAATTGACGTCTTTAAAATTTCGAATGTTGTCTTTCAGAATTGAATTGACGTTTTGTAAATTTTAAAATTCAATTGTCTTTTAAATTTCAATTGATGTCTCTTAAATTTCAATTGATGTCTTTAAAATCTCAATTGTCGGTGTTTAAATTTCAATTGATGTCGTTTACATTTCAATTGAAGTCTTTTAAAATGCAATTGCTGTCTTTGAAATTTCAATTGATTTCTCTTAAATTTGAATTAATGTCGTAATTTCCTTTAGGCTAAGAGATCATGTTTCCTCCGGTTAGTGAAAAAAATTTAAATGCCGCGTTGGTGTCTTTTAAATCTCAATTTTTGTATTTTAAATTCCAATTTTAATCAAATTGAAGTCTTTTATATTAAATTTCAATTTGTATTAAATTTCAGAATTCAATTGACGTCTTGTAAATTTCAATTGATGTCTTTGGAATTTCAATTGATGTCTCTTAAATTTCAATTGATGTCTTTGGAATTTCAATTGATGTCTCTTAAATTTCAATTGATGTCTTTAAAATCTCAATTGTCGGTGTTTAAATTTCAATGGATGTCGTTTAAATTTCAATTGAAGTCTTTTAAAATGCAATTGATGTTTTTTAAATTTTCATTTGATGTCTATTAAGAGTCAATTGATGTTTTTTAAATTTCAATTCATATCATTTAAATTGCAATTGTTGTGTTTTCAATTTCAAATTTCATTTGATGAATTTTAATTTTCAAATACAATTTTCAAATTCAATTGATATACGAGTATTTTAAAATGAGTGATTCAAATTTTTAACTGGGGAGATGTAAATTATTTTTATTTATTTCGTAAACTTAAGGGATTATGCTTTATGAGATATCGTGAAAAAGATGCAAAAGTTCAAATAGCTAATTTTGTGGACCTTTTTACAAAATATTTGAAACAAAAAATCTATATAATTTTCGTAGGTTCTCTGGATATTCTCTCAAATTTTTGTTTCTTTGGCCCTTTTTGCAATTCCTCATCAGATGCCCTTTATAAGACGCAATTCAAATCGCATTTTGTATTTTCCCATAGAATTGTTGTGTCTCAATATATAAATATATTGATCGGTTGTTGTGGTTATTTGATTTTCATACCACGCATCAACGTCATCATGTTACTTCATTATTTGTTTCCAATTCAATGCGGCGGTTTGATTCTTTCCCAACCCAAGTCTCGTCTTACCAAAGATCCATAGAATTCAAAAGCTAAAAAGACACAGCCGCGTTTAATTAATAGTTGGAGAGAAGAATAAAAAAACTAGGAGGGGGATAAAAGTCACTCACTGTATCTGATTGTTGGTTGGCATCTAATGTAACGAGCAGTAAATACTAAAGTCATAACTTGCATTCACATGTGATAAAGTAATAAAATAAGACTAGAAAATGCGTTAAGATCGATAAAAAGGCCATGGCGCTTTAGTGGCCAGTGGCCGGCTGGCTACTCATGCAACCAGCGTAACCTAACAAAGATTAATATCTTAAAACCGCTTCGCATTCACTTAAAAAAAAAAACGGAGATTTTTATTTCTATTAACTCTCTTCTCTGATCGATCTACTTCAAAGTTGGTTGGGCTATGCGTGTACGCAATACTGGATTGGATCTAATCTGATCTTATGCATATGGATGGATGGAAAAAAGATGAAGTGAAAATGAATCAAATGGTATTGCAGTCGGGATCAGCTCTCGGAATGAAAAAAAAACACACAAATGGGTAGATTAAAGTTAGTGGAATAGTGATATGATGTTTAGTCAGGGGCGTCTATTAGGGGGATTCGGAGGAATATTATTAAAAAATTAATAAAATGTGAACATTTAATCTAACTAAACCAATCTGTACAGAAAGTCAGCTGTTGTTGTTTTATGACATTAAGACATGATTCATTCAATGGTGAAAATGTAAAATGTTGTTTACTATTGTGGGGTTTGTTCCCGTACATATTTTGTTTGCTATTTTTGCAATTTTTTTGCAATTTCTGTCATTTTGCCATAGAAAAAGTAAGTAAATTTCTTTAAAATTTGGAAAAAATAGTAAAAACAGTACGTACGGCAACATAACAATAATAAAAAAAATATTCCCTTTGGTTAAACATTTTACAAAACCAAATTGTTGTAGAATTACTTGAAAAAACTTTCACAGAATAGTGGTACTCACGTAAACGCGAAATCTCAAAAACTTCCACAACAATCGTCAAAACAAAACAAAAATATTCTCATGCAACACGACTTGCACAAATGTCCGACGTATCCTTTTCAATGTTTACTCAGTAAAATTGACTCGAAACTTTTCAATTCATTTCAATTTAATTAAAATTTGAGAATTGTAATTGAAATTTGAAATATGAATATCGATTGATATTTAAAAATGCAGTTTGATAATTGAATTACATCAACTGAAATTTAAAAAAGCCATCAGAATGAATCCTAATAAGATTTTATATATCAATTTAAATTTTAAATAATTAAAATCATTTCAGTTTCAGTTTCAGTTAAAAAAAAACTGTTTTCCATTACATCCCATGAAAGGTTTGGGGAGATCTTCTCACAACCACTCAGTTTCAATTGGTGTCTTTTAAATTGCAATTGACGTATTTTAAAGTTCAATACTTTTTTAATTTCAGTGGATGCCATTTAAATTTCATTTAGCGTCTTTTAAATTTAAATTTAATTTAATTTGAATTTAAAATTCATGTTTTTAAATTTAATTGATGTCTTTTAAATTTAAATTTATTGATTTGTTCAATTAATGTTTTTTAAATTTAATTGATGTCTTTTAAACTTCAATTGGTTTAAATTTCAATTGATGTGTTATATTTCAATTGGTGCCTTTAAAACTTCAATTGATGTCATGCAATTTAACTTGATGTATTTTAAATTTCCATTGATGCTTTTTACATTTTAATTGACGTCTTTTAAATTTAAATTGATGTGCCTTTTTAAATCTCTGTTCAATTATTTTGGCTTGAGGTTCGACTATTTCTCAATTGATGTCTTTTAAATTTCAATTAATGTCTTAAAGTTAAATTGTCGTCTTTTAAATTTCAATGGACGCTTTTTAAATTTCAATTGATGTTTTTAAATTTGAATTGATGGCTTTTACATTTCAATTGACGTCTTTTAAATTTCACTTGATGTTATTTAAATTTCAATTTATGTCTTTTAAATTTCAATTGATGTTTTTTAAATTTCAATTGATATCTTTAAAATGTCAGTTGATGTCTTTTAAAATTCAATTGACGTCTTTTAAATTTCAGTTGATGTTTTTTAAATTTTAATTGATGTCCTAAACTTCAGTTGATGTCTTTTAAATTTCTAGTGGCTTTTAAATTTCAATTGATGGGTTTTAAATTTCAGTTGATGCTTTTAAATTTCAGTTGCTGTTTGCTTAAATTTCAATTGTTGCATTTTAAATTTCAATTGATGTGTTTGAATTTCATTTGATGTATTTTAAATTTCAATTGTTCTTTTAAATTTCAATTGATGTATTTTACATTTCAATTGATGTTTCTAACTGTCAAATTAATATCTTTTAAATTTGAATTGATGTGTTTTAGATTTCAGTTGATGTCTTTTTAAATTTCAATTGATGTTTTTTTAATTTCAATTGATGTTTTTCAATTCAATTTCACTATTTTAAATTTCAATTCATGTATTTTTAATTTCCGTTAATGCCTTCTAAATTTAAGTCGATTTCTTTTAATTTCATTAATGAATTTTAAATTTCAATTGTTGTTTTTTAAATTTCAATTGATGTATTTTAAATATCAGTTGGCGTCTTCTAAATTTCAATTGAAAGCCTTTAAATTTCAATTGTTGCATTTTAAATTTCAACTGATGAAATTTGATGTATTTCAAATTTCAATTGTTGTTTTTTAAATTTGAATTGATGTATTTTAAATTTGAATTGATTTATTTTAAATTTCAATTGATGTGCTTGAATTTCATTTGATGTATTTTAAATGTCATTTATATTTGATGTGAGATTTGAAATGGAGTATTTAAATCGCAATATATTTTTTTAAATTTCAAACTTCAAACTTTAAATTCTTTTCAAATCTTTTTCAAATGGAGTTTTTAAATTGCAATTGATTTGTTAAATTTCAATTGGAAATGGTGTGGTTCTTGCGAGTGCAATATTAAGGTTAAAAAGGTTTTTTAGACACCCAAGTCTACATTCTTCTCCTCCCCAACCAATTGTTTCCTCTACTCCCCTGCTAGGTCAAGCTCTTAAAGTAGCGACAGTTATGTTACTTTTGTGATAAGAAACCGAAAACAGGTCTAAATCATTTCGATGCGTTTTCTGAGGCCAACATTTACAGCTGGCTATGAGAGAGGGGATTGAGTGGCCTGCGGCGGGTCATAGTTGTAATATTGATCTTTTTCTTACACGCAGCAAATACTACTTGGACAGACATAGTACATACATATGTATGTATGTACCAATAGTGGCCCGGAGTGGAGGCAAATACTTAGTCTTAGTGAGCGGATCTTTACGTTACTTCTTTTCATGTTTCCACTCAAGAGTCGAAAATGTGTTATCGCTAAAGAAGGAATGGCATGCAACACATTAACAAACACACAAGACGACGAGAGGAGACCATAAAGAAAGAAAACTTGTCTAGATGCCCACGTTATTTTTGTTTTGGAAAACATCAACATATTGTGGATGTTGCTAACGCTGATGCAGTGCGTTGCAATATTGCTGTTACCAATGACGACGTTGTTGCTAATGTCGATAACGATGACGGTGCCGACGACGACGAGGATGATGATGATTTGCTACTGAATCCCACTTCTTAAAGAGGAGTAAATATTTTGTGTAACATTGTGTGATGTTGGTTGCATTTGGTGGCAACAACTTATGCTGCCTTGTGAGGCACCACGCATTGCTTGACGTTATTGCTGCTGCTTGGCATACAAAGTGCGTAACTACGTAGTCTGTTGGATAGTTGGTTGGTGTAGTCTGCCTCCTGTCCATTGTTGATGTTGCTGCTGCTGCTGCTGTTACTAGTTCCGAGGAAATCATACCAAAACGTTTTATAATTAGCGTTGATGATGTTTTTCTCAGGAGGTAAAGAAAAAGAAAATGCTTTACTTGCTGTTGCACTGATGAATTGGCTGAGGACTGTTTAAAAATCGCCCGTTGACTACACTCAGAAAAAGCAATCGCCCTTGCGTTGTAATCAAAAAACAAAGTTTTCCAAAACTTCACGAATTTTGTCGTAAATTTCAACACCTCTGTATGACACAATTTATACATATATCGAAACCATCAAACAAAAAAGTCATATTTTCTTCGAGTGTAACATTTTACTTGCAGGCGGTTGCCGCGCTATGTAACATTTGTCTGCTGCTTTATGTTGCAGTAATGATGGTTGGTGACCAAGTGCATACTGTCCAACATGCCAACATGTTTCCTCTCTCAATTTCTTCTCCCATATTAAGTGCTGCTGTTGTTGTTTCTGTTGTAACTACGGGTTTCATTATGGAAAATGTTTTTACGATTTTGTTGTTATTCCGTCCGTCGGCAATAGTTCGCTGTGAATGCCAATTATTACTGGGACGCCGGACGGACGAGTGGAGTACATCAAATTCAATTGAATTGAACTGAATGAGTATGAGAAAATCATCATTTCCCCACGCAATAAATTTGTATTTATAATATTTTTAAGTTTAAATAGAAAGTTTAACAGTACAACACAACACAAGACAGACTAGATATTCATGATTTCCTATAACTTCTTGAGAATTATATTTTGCCTGTAATGACTTTATTTTTACCTCCTTTTCCTCCCTTTTACAGTTGCAGTTCGAAATTTGTTGGTGATTACTGTGAATACCAGAATCCGTGTTTGACGGGTCCTGGTCGTTGCCAGAATGGTGGTACCTGTCAGGTCTCATATCGTAATGATCGCTTGGGTATTTCTTGTATTTGTCCTTTGGGCTTCACTGAGTCACTGTGTGAAATCAAAGTGCCCAATGCTTGTGATTCATCCCCGTGTCATCATGGCGGCACTTGTAACCTCAAGACACTGGATGAGTACACGTGTGCGTGTGTCAATGGATATACAGGTAAGGAAATTGTTGGGTTTAATAGATTCTAAGATTTACGACCAATTTCACAAACAAAAGCTAAAGCTAACTGACAGTTAAAAATTATGAAGTCCATACAAACTGACAGCTAAAACTATTCGTTAGGTCTAAAGCGAACCACAGACTTGTCATTCATGAGCATGAACTCCAGCTATCGTTGATGTTTATTATCGGTTTACCACCCTTCTTGATACAAAGTAAAAATGTAATCGAAGTTGTTTGCATCACTATCATGTTCACAAAATTTTTTGGTAATATTTTTTCAAATTCATCAGTCAGACAAAAAGTTATCGACCAAGCTCGTGCTCAAGAATGACAAGTCTGTGGTTCGCTTAACTGTAGGATAACCAGACATGGTGAATCGGCCATTAATAGAGTAAAAAGTACGATATCCGAAGCTCCACGATCTAATGAACATTTTTATGAAACACTTACATGTAAATAAATCGATAGTTATCGGTTGTCATCGAAGCGTCAAAAGTTTGTATTTAAATAGAATCGTTTACATTTTAGAAGTGTCTTGATTTTGATATATCAGATATAAAAATCTTTTCACTTTGTCTGGTTTGTATTTCAAACTAGTTTTAATTGAAAACTGGTGGAATTCGACCATGAAATTCTAACTCGGGCGCAAGTCTGGACTTTATAGAGAAGAGAGGGGAAGAGCTTCCGTTCTCTTCCCCTCTCTCTCCAATAAACTCAAGAATTGCGCAAGTAAAATGATCGTGTGTGATCCCCAAGTAACAGATTCCTGGTTTCTAGTCGGATATGATATCATCTTCCTAATACGCAGCTGAAAATACAATTCAAAGTAGTCAAGTTGGAAGTACTATTGTCCTATGACAACACCATGTAAAGTTCAGTCAAATTATCACATCTGTTTCATTAGTTGCGGTGGAAATTCTGGTGGTTGACATGTAATGTTTCTACTGGAGAGTTATAACTTATTTATATAGCAACATTATACTGACTTTAGTTTACGAGATATGACAAACGAAGATACAAAAGTTCAGATACCTAAATGTTGGGACTTGGTTTTTGCAAATAAGTAGCAAAAACTATATCTTATTTAAAAAGTATACTTTTTAGATTCGCTAAAAAGTTAAATAAAATATCGATAGCCAGTTATCGAGATATCAGAAATTTCAAGTTAAAAAAAATTTATAAATTTTTTTTTATAAAAATTAGACCCATTTTATAGAAAATCTCAAAATAAACAAAATAAAAATTTAATACAATTTTTCGATATCTTGCTGAAAATTTGAAATATCGATAAAAGATCCGTGTACATAGCTGGCCTTCAGTTTGTCATAAGCCGATAACAGACTTGCCATTCCAGAGCATTAGCTTGATTGATACCGTTTTATCTGGCTGATGGAATCGTGATGCGAACTACATGGTTTGCTTTCATATTTAGTATCAAACTGGCGATGAAATGGCATTACATGTGACCGATAACTTATGCTCGTGCTTGGGATTGACAAATTTTTGTCGGCTTTAGGGATTTTCAAATTTAGTTGTCTTAGACCCTCGTTAAGTTTAACGTTGTTATTTCCTTTAAGGCTATAAGAGATTATGTTTTCTCCGGTTAGTGAAAAAAATTTAAATGCCGCGGGTGGGATTCGAACTCACATTCGCTGGACGATCGTTCCGATGTTTGTTAAGCATCATCTTCAGCAGCGTCTAGCCCGTTAAGCTACTGCGGTGTGTATTTTCTTTTATTAAATTTGTTCGCTTATTTTATTTTTTTATGTTTCTACTAAAATTGTATTGATTTTTTCAAACTTCAACATGCGATGTTTCGAAAACTACGCGAGATATCGAATTTGTTTATTAATTGTTCTATTCTCCCTTTGGGTCCTATTCTTCTATATTCGAATTTGTTTATTAATTCTTGTTCTATTCTCCCTTTGGGTTCTATTCTTCTATATTCTCCCAAATAAAAAAATCTTTAATTAGTGGTTGCTTAGTTGTGGAGATAGTGCTAGTTTATGTTTGAACAAATTGATAATATTTAAAAATTTTTAGATCTTAATTTTTAAGTAATTAGGCTAGAGGTCAACTGGACCTAATGTCTTAGCCTTATTGACCTCAGTGGTGTATTGGTGGTGTGCGCGGCTCCTGTGCATGAGAACGTGAGTTCGATCCCCGCTTTGACTACCTAAAATATTTTTCGACCGCGGTCACCTCGCTTAGTGACGGCGACACTGTCGAGTATATATATCCATGCAAAGGCTTCTCAAAATACCGTTCGGGACCGGTGTAAAGCTGTAGGTGCCAATCAATAAGTATTAAACTAGACCGCGTTAGCTCACTGGTTGTGAGAAGGTCTCCCTAATCCCTTCATGGTTTGTAACGGAAAACCATTTTTTTTATTGACATCGAGCCAAATTATTAAAAAATTAATTATTCAAAAAGGACGAATAGAAAAGGGGTGGAAAAATATTATTAAAAATTATTTTATAAAAATAAATATTTATTTAATATAGATTTAGTTATTGAGATATCGAAAGTTGAAATATGGAGAGAAATTTTCCGTTTTTCCTGAAAGTATTTTTTTTTCTAAAGAGAACCACAGACTTGTCACTCGTGAACATGAGCTTGGTCGAAAACTTTTTATATGGCTGATGAATTTGAAAAAATATTTGTACAAATTTTTTTAAACCTTACAGTGATGCAAACAACTCAGATTTAATTCTTATTTGGTTTCAAGAAGGGCGGTAAACCGACAATATACATCAATGATAGCTTATGTTCATGCTCATGAATGACAAGTCTGTGGTTCGCTTAAAATATTTTAGAATTTTTCAAACTTTAACATCTGTTGTGTCGAACACTAAGCCAGATATCAAAAATTTTTAATAATTGTATATCTTAGATCGCGGTGCTTTCGAAATCACTCGAAATACTCTAAAATAAAAATGTCGATAACACTGTGAGACAAAATTAGATTTTTTCAAAATCATGGGGTTCTGTCAACGTATTCGGGTAGAAAGGTCTAAAAAATATACGTGTATCGGCGTTTTGCCAGATCTGATCAGAATTTTGTTTTAGGGCGGGTCAAAGTTTCCGCCCCTTGGAACTTTCCTGAAACATATCGGCTTGCAAAATTGTGTGTTCCTTACTTCTGAGGTACCAAATATGTTCCAAAGTTTTATAGAAAAGATTCAGATAAACATTTTTGTGGAACAAATTAACACTCTAACTGTCACGTGTCAATGTTTACTTTTTTTTTGAAAAACTAACTGCCTTCTAAGGGTTAATAATGAATTTTGTCATTTTGCTGTTTCCTTTAAAAATAGTCCACATAATATAATGAATTTTGTCATATTTCATCTTTTATTTAGCACTTGGGCTAAGATTTGTGTTTTGGAGTGTTCGGACACATACATATAGTGAAATTTTATGGCGATCATTTTTGTAGAACAGTTTGACCACGCCCCCCGTCATTTTGGAGCAGTTTTTTGCGAGTTTTCAAAAAAAAGTAAATATTATGGTTATACGTGACAGTTAGAGGGTTAATTTGTTCCACAAAAATGTTTATCTGAAACTTTTCTATAAAACTTCTGAACATATTTGGTACCTCAGAAGTAAGGAACACACAATTTTGCAAGCCGATATATTGCAGGAAATTTCCGAGGGGCGGAAACTTTGACCCGTCGTAAAAAAATATTCTGATCAGATCTGGCAAAACGCCGACACACGTATATTTTTGTTAGACCTTTCTACCAGAATTCGTTGACAGAACCCCATCATTTTGAAAAAAATCTAATTTTGTCTCACAGTGTAATTAGTTGTTGGTTAGTTATCGATATAAAGTATATCTAATGTATTCTTGAAAAATCGATATTATTTTAAATTTAGTTTTATAAAAATATATTTCTTTTAATATAGAAAATATTTATTGAGTTATCGAAAGTCGAAATATCAACAGAAACTTTCCGCTTTTCAAAGTGAACCAACTTCATCTGGAATGCCACATTAAATAACTTCTCCATTTATATTTGTTTACTAAGATTTTATTTTTATTTTCAAACTTAACTATTCGATGTCTCGAGCACTAAGTGAGACATCAAAAATGTTTAATAAGTCTATGTCTTGCGATTAGATCGAGCCGCGCGTATGAGATCATACTCCGCAATAAAAAAAATTCGATAATTAATTGTCGCTTAGTTATCGAGTGGCCGTCAGTGGTGCAATGGTTAGTATACGCGGCTCTTATGAATGAGAACGTGGATGCGAACCCTGCGCTGACCACCTTACATTTCTGTTGACGAAGGTCACCTCGCATAATGATGGCGACACTATCGAGTACTTAGCCATGAAAAAGCTCATCAGAATACCGTTCGGAACCGGTGTAAAATTCTAGGTCTCAATCTGAATTTTAAAGTAGAAAGTGCACAGCTGACTGGCTGTAGAAAACTCTCCCTAATAGCTTCATGGGATGTAAAGGGAAACCATTATTTCCATATTTTTTGTAGTTATCGAGATATCGTTAAGCGAACCACAGACTTGTCATTCATGAGCATGAACATCAATCATCGTTATTGTCGGTTTACCGCCCTTCTTGATACGAAATAAGAATGTAATCGAAGTTGTTCGTACCACTATAATGTTCGCAAAAATTTTTTCCTAATATATTTTCAAATTCATCAGTCAGATAAAAAGTTATCGACTAAGCTCATGCTCATGAATGACAAGTCAGTGGTTCGCTTTAGGTTATAGGTGAGAAAATCGATAACATTTAAAAATTTATCTTTTTAAAATCTAGAAAATAAAAATGTTCAACTCGCTTAGTTATTGAGATTATATAAGTTAAAACATCGATAGAAACTTTCCGCTTTTCCCTTGTATTAACCAACCATATTAGACCAAAATATAACAAACTACAAAATGTTTTATAAATAATCATTTTGTTGCTTCTTACAATTTCAGGAAAACACTGTGAGACAAAAAATATCTGCGCCACATCGCCATGTCATAATGGCGGCACATGTACATCCGTAGCCGGAGCCACCAGTTTCAAGTGTATATGCCCTACGGGCTTTAAGGGCCCTACATGTAGTGATGATGTCGAGGAATGCAACAATAATCCCTGCAAGCACGGCGGAACCTGTTTGAATACCCACGGCTCGTATCAGTAAGTACTACAAATTTGTGACGGAGCTTTACATTTAAAAAAAGGGGTAAGGGGAGGAGCTAAACGCCAAACGATTAAAACATTTTCAATCCGTTTTGTCAAACGAAACACTAAACAAAAACGTTCAGACGAAGAGAACAGAAAGCCAAAAGCGTCGACAAAAAAGAAGATCAAAGTAGTAGTCATTGTAATTAATGGCTATTTAAAAGCCATTTGTCTTGTATTGACTTGCGTTTAATAACATTTGCATATGAATACCCTGAATGGATGATACCTATGAGAGATGTATAAGAAAGGGGGGGGGGGGGGGGGGCATAGGGGAATTGGCTGTCGGCTCATATCCAAAATAGAGTTGGTTATATTTTATTGAAATTGAAAATTCATTGTGTTTAACAAATTGAGAACAAAACAAAATTTAGACTAATTTATGATCCACACACGTAGACCGAACTTTTTTTTTGCTGTCCGTCTCACTGCCTGTCCAAGCAAATGACAATTTATTTATTTATTTAAATTTGATTGTGAACAACTAATTAAAATAAATATAACATTTTCTATAAATCAAATATGAAGAGCGAAAGCAAGAAAAAACGCGTTTTCAATTTTTTAAAAAAAAAAAAACATTGATTCATCAAAAAACCACAAGCGACAGCGACAGTGATAGCGACGACTACAGCGACATTAGCAAATAAAAATGTAAGCCCTGATTTAACCGATGTTTATTTAGCTATTTAGGCACGATCAAACATGCATTGTATTTTGTGTTACGGTTCCATAAATAACAAATTCTCACCCATTGATTTGAAAACCCCGGTTTCCGGTTTGAGTTTGGTGAACAACAAAAAAACGAAAGATCCCTCGCGCCGAATCAGTTGTTTGGTGTTATAGAACACATGTAGTTACTTCAAAACGTTATCAGTGGTGAAAAATATTAGCAACAACAACATAAAGTAAAATACCTAAACAAATTTGCATATTTAATTTTCAAATATTGAAATTTATACAACAACAAAAAAAGACGAAATTCACATAAATTTCAAGTGAATTTGTTTATTTTGTTGAAGTATCTCGTCTATTTCCATATAACCTTATACACACAGATAAAGTATTCTTGGTGTCCCACTCATCACCAAAGAGGAGTAGGAATGAATGACAGCACATCACAGCGGTGTTGTTGTTGGCTTTTGGTAACAATTGTCAGTCCTCCTAATCACCAGTCGTAAAAACGATGAATTTATTCACAACAGTAGCCGATTTAAAATGACAAACTTAATGGCAACAATTGACATTTTTATAATATGGCAGCCTGCTGTTTTTTTTTTTTTAAATAAAATTTATGAAAACGTCTTTGCATAAAAATAATGAAAAAAAAACGAACTCTAATAAAAACGACAACATTTTTATAATAGATCTTAATTTTTAGGTTTGGATGAAGAATTGAAACAATTTGTATTCGAAATTCGATACCGCACACAAATCAATTTTTAATTTAGTTTCGAGTTCCGAGTTACAGTTTTGGTTTAAGTTTAGTTTGTCATACAAGAAGTTGGCAGTTTTCTGAGTATATTTGGTATATATGGCAACACTTTTAGTCAACGCAAATCAACGACGAACATGCAACAAGGAATAGATGTGGCCACACTGTGAACTGTACATATTAAAGCCCTGTATCAGGGGGATTCTATGACACAGCTGATCGAAATGGTACTAATTTTAGATAGTGTTTATTGATGCTAATGACAGCTAAATTCTCTTTTATATTGTTTGTTTTAAACGAAAATACGAATTCGCTTCGATTTCTGTCCGTTTTATGTCCAACGAAAGTGTAATATTGGTAAAATACCGCAGCAAATAAAACTCTATGAAATGGTTTTTATGAAATTTTCGTTGCCATAAAAACTACGCGTATAACAAAAATTTCATGTACTACTTGGTAACTCAGCTCTTTGCGAAAATCTCGAATACAAAATCAATTACAGGGTTCTTACGCCAAATTATTTCGTACGAAAACAATTGTTTGATAATGGTTTTGGACCGGAATTTTGACATTTCTATTATTTTAACAAACAAAAGTAACACCACATGTGTTAAAAATAAAACGGAGTGCTTGGAGGAATTACAAATGAAAATTTCGCAAGAACTGAATACGACGAACATGCAACAAATTGCACATACGAACTGTCAAATGTACATAAAAACTAGGCGTATAAAAAATAACGCAAATTTCATGAACAGAAAATTTTGCTTACTTTTCATGCACTTGGTACTCAGCTCTTTGCAAAATGTCGTAGGCAAAATCAATTATAGGGTTGTTACGCCAAAGTTATTTCGTACGAAAACAATTGTATGATAATGGCTTGGGACCGGAATTTTGACATTTCGATTATTTTAACAAATAAAAGTTACACCACATGTGTTAAAAATAAAAGGGAGTTCTTGGAGGAATTAGAACTGAAAATTTCGCAAGAACTGAATACGATGAACATACAATAAGAAATAGATGTGGCCACACTGTCAAATGTACATACTAAAGCCTTGTATTGAGTTTTTATGAAATTTTCGTTGCCATAAAAACTACGCGTATAAAAAATAACGCAAATTTCATGAACCGAAAATTTTGTTCACTTTTCATGTACTTGATAGTCAGCTCTTTGCAAAATGTCGTAGGCAAAATCAATTACAGGGTTGTTATGCCAAAGTTATTTCGTATGACGATGGTTTGGGACCGGAATTTTGACATTTCGATTATTTTAACAAAAAAAAGTTACACCACATGCGTTAAAAATAAAATTGAGTACGAAGATGAATTATTAATGAAATATTTACCATGAAAAATACAGATGAGTGGTAACTCTGCAACAAATTTTTCCGGTTAGAGATAAATGACAAAATTTTTTACGAAAATCTCACAAGAACTGAATACGGGGCTTAAACATATCAGCGGCGGAAGTCGCGGCCTTCCACAAATAAGACATGCGTAATGGTTCTTTTATAATACATTCCTAAAATAAGGCCTGCGGAATGCATGCATTTTTTATCATATATAACCAAGAAGAAGATTTTTACAATTTTGAAAAATTTCTTTTCCGATTCTTTTTACGGTTAATTTAATTGAAAAATTTCGTACAAATTTTAAAACTATATTGTTTATTTAATATTTTTTAGGATATTTTTAAAATTTTCTTTTTGAAGTTGGGCGTGGTAAAACCTTCTAAGATATGGATAACGATTTTGTGATAAAATAAATTATTTTAATTTTATTTTTGTTTAACAAAAATAAATTAAAGTAATCGCCTTCTAAGGCCTTCTTTAGGCAATGAGTAAGGAAGGCCTTGCCTACCAATCACACGAAATGTTAAAAAGAAAGGAGGAGGTAATGTGTAGGGAAGGCCTTCCGTATTTTAAAGAAGACCTGTTTGGTCATGATTTCAGACCTTCCAGGTCATGACTTCCGCCGCTGGGATGGTGCAAAGATATAAGGTAAACAACAAGACAACAAACACAACAAGGCAACAACAAGTATTTTGTTATTGTCTTGTGTAGGGAGTATAGGGTGACTCAATAAATAAAACACACAAAGACTTGTCGAAATGATTTAAGTATGAAACACAATATTCGTTAAAAGCAAACCACGACTCCTCCGGCAACACAGGATGCGCGTATAACAATTTTCCATGACTTTGTGGCGTAATTCGGGCTGTATATAATTTATAATACGTATTTGTGTCTTTGGCTCTAGAATTGTCTCGGGATTATTGGCATACACCATGCTTTTCACGTCGTCCCAGAGAAATAAGTCCAATGGTGTTAAATTGCAAGTTCTCGGCGGCCATTTGAGCTCGTTGTTTCCTGACATAATGCATCCTGGGAACTTCGTTCGAAATAGAGTCACTCTTTAATTGAGCTGTATGGCAAGTAGCACCGTCCTGTTGAAAATACATATTGTCCAAGTCCATGTCATCTAATACACGCCACACAAAGTTTCTTCTCCGCTGAACGATGCTGTAGGAAAGGTTCAATTGTTGTGCCCGACGTCTAGTTGAGGTTATCCCGGACTGCTCCACACTTTGTTTCACAGCAGCACTATTTTTGGCTGAACGAGCTGTACGAAGAGGCACGTTTTGCACCGACCCAGTTTCTCCAAATGTCTGCACCAAATAGTTATTTGTTAACTCAGTTATATTGACCGAAGAAGTCAGGCGAGATACACTTCGTTCAGAACCATCATTTTCATAAAACGTTTGCATCACTTTTACGCGTTGTTCAACAGAGTATCGCTCCAGGACTAAGTTTGTCAAAGACTGTAGAACCAATTATCTGAAAAATAAAATGAAAATAAAAACATTAACATATCACAAACAACTGCTGCCAAAGATCTGCACTACAATTGAATCACCGTGTACAAAAAGAAAATGCATATGAATTTCACAGAAGAGAAATACATACGAAAGAAAAGAGTTGAAATCAACTGTTCTAGTGGGTCTAGCATGCCATTATACAACGTCCAAATATACTGAGATTTCGAAATTTTCGAGATTTCATATATTCAGCAGTACAAAAATCAGCTTTTTATAGAAATGAAATCCCGAAAACTGCGAAATCGCTCAATACTTAAACATAGCTTAAACTCTGTATTCTGTTCTTGGTTTTTTGTTGCAAATTTTGTAAGAAATTGTGGCATTTGTCTCTCTTTTATTGTGTCTTTAAATTACCCAACAAACGAAGCTGTAATACAATTACTATCGCTATCATATCGCCTGGATGATACATTTTATTGCAACAATACTGATTTTTCATATTGAGGAAGTTTAACCCGTGCGCAGAAACTGTTATGGGAAAGCGATACTTCCAAACCATATTTTTAGAAGATGATTTTGCCAGATAGTCATTGGGGTGATAAAAATAAGATATCGTCGAAATATCTCCAGGAAGTAATGAGTAAGATAAAGAGTCACCTAGAGATAAAAAATGATTTTTTTAGCTTTATGGTAAGATGTAACTGTTTATTGACTTAAGTAGAATAAGACAGAGATCATTTAATTCGAGTTATAAAAAACAAACCCGTAAAAAACATAGTTTTTGACTATAAATTCTTTATATATGACCACGCCCCTTTGCCCAATCCCGCCCATATTTTGACAGTTCATGCATACAGACAGGTGAAGTTAATATAAAGAATTTAAAAAAATAATCAGTTGTTAATAAACTTAAGCCCATGTTAGACTATTAGTGCAAATATAACGATTCACGGAGAGAGAAATGGAATGAAACTCTTCCATTTAAAATAAATCGTACGATCATTCTGCTTTCTGTAAAGTGACAAACAAAATACAACTGTTATAAAACAAAAATAAAATAGGGAAAAAAAGAAAATTGTCATCAATGACTAAACATTCGTAAAAAGTGGTGAAATAAAACCTTTCATTACCATTTTCTTTGATTCCGTTCAAAATGCAACCCTGATTTCATAATTTTTTGAGAAAATCAAAAAATTAGCGGAATCTAACAGATCTTTCAAAATTTTGTCTGGAAATCCTTCGCATTAATTCAAAATGAAATGATTATAATTGTGTTTATCCTCCTGACGATATTGGCCAATAAAATTATTTGAAAAACGATCAAGCGCTCGAACATTTTAACTTTGAATATAATACGAAAGGTCGGATAAATCATCACTTTTTTAATTTAAAAATAATGAAAAATATCATACGAAATCTAAAAAATAACACAAAAAACAAATACCAAAATCATTTTTTTATGACATTCCTATTGCTTTCGCAAGAACACACAATATCTACACTTCTATGTCTTATTCAAAACTATCAGAACAAAAACAGCTGATCGACGACAGAGCTGGTAAACTATAAGGGTGACGAGCAAACCATACCAATAGATATATAAGGGTTGCAACAAAATAAAATTATCGGAGTGTTTATAATTTTACTGGTTTATAACACTTTGGAACAAAATGCAACTTTTTCGAAAATAACAAGGTTCTGACAAGGGATTCTGGAGTTTTGAAAGTATACTTCTGATTTTTTTTAAGGGAGGGGGGGGGGGGTGAAATTTTCCTCCTTTTGCTCATTCGTTTGACCATGTTATCCTTACATTTTAGGTATAGGATGTGTTCATCAATTTTATGTAAAAACTTATGAGAAACATTTTTGTGGAATACTTTAACCCTCTACCGCCTCAATATATGGGTATTTTTTGTTATTTTTGTGGAAAAGAGTAAAAACACAAGATTTGTTGTTTTTCATTCAACGGTTTTTGTTAAAACTAAATTAATTCATTAGTTTCAAGAAAACATTTGTAAATATTACAATCTTTAATTCTTATTTTCAAAGAATTATGTTTGTCAATCTTTTAATCAACAAAAACATTCCTTGGTTTAATTAATTTTATGTATTGATTAACGAATTACAATTAGAGATATTATTCATAAATTTTGAAAATTCAACGAATAACAAAAATTAAAATTAGTCAAATTAAAGAAATATTTGTGGCTTTTAGAAAAATTTTTTCTCAGTATTGAAGAAAAAATTGGTAAATTGTTCAACTAATTCCTACAATTTTCAAGGGTTTTAGGTGGATACATACAATTTAATTTAAACTTATATATTTGAGCAAATTATATATTTGAGCAAATATTGCCATTTTGAAATTGAATTTTTTTGACAGATTTCGTTAGTTTTTATTTAATGTATGAGAAATGCATTCTATAAGTACAATCTTACAAGGTCAAGAACATTTTTCTAATTGAAAAATGTTTGGGGTTTGTTAGAATAATAGACAATTCTGGTAAGCACACTAACTGGCATGACTCCGTGACAAGTTCATCATCAGATGCCTAAGTACTGTGCCTTAATTGATACCATCGGTTGATCATCAATCGTATATATACAAATTGAATCATGCAATTTACATATGCGAATTAATATCGACGTCATTAAGAACTCATCAGAATGAAAAGTATGTTTTGAAAAATCTTATATTTCGAGATAAGATTTAAACAAATATGAGCTGGTTAAAAATTCTAAAGTTTGAATTGATTTTACTAATTCATTAACGAAGTTTTTTATTTGAACTTACTGTGAAATATTTAGCTGATTAAGCAACAATATTTTGTTGTAAAATCAAATAATTTGAATTTGAAAATCTAGAAGACAAAGTATGTATTTTGATTTCAAGAATTTTTTTTTCAATACAAAGAAATGAATATTTGAATTCCAGAAATTTTGTTCACAGAATTGTAATTATTTGATTTTACCAATTCTGTTTTTTCCATGCATAGGAATTTGTTTAATAAAGTTTTTTGCGGGGTCGGCCTTCACCGGTTTTTAGTGTTGTTTCTTTCCGATTCTCAGAAGCCATTAAAATATGTTAAAATGTGACTAAATTTGCTTTCGTTTTGTGTTATGATGTCGAATCATACCGTTATCACATAGAAGATATAACAGCAATAGAATATAATTTTCGCATGGCAAACAGATAAAATATTGTTTTTTATAACGCTAAAATATGGCTTAAAGGATAAATAGAAGATATAAACAAAATATTACTTACATGATCATAAAACAAAGACTTTGTCGTAATAATTAGGTATAAAACACAACCGGAATTTAAAATATATGCCCCTATTACCGTTCACCACTCAACTTAGTTTGGTCGACCTAGAGACGACCCAACTTCAACACGACCACACATATCTTTGATATTGTGGTTCACAACTGTTTTTGGTTGCAATTGTTATGGTGTTACCAGCTCGAAATATCAATTTTGACAAGTAAAAGCAGCTGATTTATGCAAAAATAAATAAAAGAAGTGTTGTGCTTGCAAAATCGAAATGGATATAAGTAGCATAGATTTGTTTTATGAAGATGGAGTCGAGAACGTGAATATATGTGTTGCATTTAAGAAGAAATATCCAACCCTCCTGAACTGCCCAGTGCAAGGTATGTATGTATTTGCACATACACGTTGCCATTCATTCATGTTCTGGACGGTGTTCCTGAACTATTTAACTCCACAGCAAATCCTTCCCATAGTTCTGCGTGGTGCCAAATTGTGGTTTTCCAAAGGCAATGGCTGAATTACTTTCCATTAGCTGGACAAGTTTCTCAAACTGAGCCTTTTTTCTGAGTTTGATACTTGTAAAATTTATAAAATATTTTAAAATTTTGTTAAAATGTTCAAATGTTAAATGAAAATTATAATTTGAATCCAAAATAATATCTACTTAAGATCTCTTATCAAATTAAAAACACGCACAACTATAAACTCAACTGCTCTCAAGCAGTGGTGTAAATTTAACGCATTTGTCGACCAAACTGCCACAGACTTGTCAACGGCAATACGACAACAGTAAGTGAACACAACCAAAAAATCAGCTGTTGTTCAGTTGAGTTGAGTTGAGACCGTTGAGTTGAGAACGGCAATGCCAATTCATCGATTACGACCAAATTCTCAACAAAGTTGACAACCGTAATAGGGGCAATAATTAATTGTTTTCTTTTCGCAATAGCCCGTAAACCGAACTGAACTTCTGACGTTTAAGGCCCAATTTGTACTGGTTATTTTAATGGGTAATCAGTTGATTTTGATTTATGTTTGATCTGCCTATAAATACGAAAAGAGTTTTTCAGTGCTTTGTCAAATAATCTTACTACCATGTGGCAACAGTGGCAAATGTCACGAAAAATAACCAGTATTCATACATTTATCGACTAATCGTTACAATGCATCAAACTGAAGCCATTTGCAAAACAAAAGTGAAGTGATAAAATACAAAATATTTAATGAAATTGGAGAATATTTGAACAGAAATAAAGTTCTTACTGCACTACGAGTTAACTGATACGTTTTTATTGTTATATCAACTAGGATGGTGATTATAATTGTTCACATTAAGAATTAAATAAGCTTTGTGTTTGTGCTTCTTCTTGTTTTCTGTCAAAATCATATCGACACGTTCCTGGCAGAATGTATTAAGCGACATATTTGGCGACAATGACTTTTTTCCATATTCTCAAAATATATGCCAAGGTCCACATTTCGTTATACAGAGAATGTCCTTTGCATAACCACGTCATGAGTTATTAAGCAAATGAAATGGTAATAACCGAAAACATAATACAAATCAGCTACTTGACAGAAAGTTTTTTTCGTTTCCTGAACAATTTCCATTTTGTCGCTTAATACATTCTGCCGGGAACGTGTACAAAATGTCACTTGATCGTAGTTTAATGCCGAACTTTGGCTGTTTAAACAGCAATCAACTATTAACCAAAAACTTAATTAAGAGTTTAAATTAAGTTTAATCGTTGATCAAAGACCTATCGTTGACCCAAGTGATTTAAATGGGAGTGTTGCCATATTTTTGAGAAATCATTTGAAAGCATTAGAATTCAATTTGTAGTGTATATACATATTTAATATTAAAAATTCGAAATTAAATGTTGAATTTCTATAAATCTGATTTGATATACGTATGTACGTTGTATATAACTTTCATGTATGATTGATTTGAAACTCCCTTAAACCATAACACAAGATATCGGTATCATTAATTTCTCTTTAAATCTTGAGATTCACTAAATTATGTGTTGAACACAATTTGGCTTAAAAATTATTGCCAAATTAATGTAAACTTTTCACATATCACAAAATATCATATTTCTCTATAAAATAATAATATATGTATCTAGCTAGATGTGTACATATGTATGTATTTCATAGAAACCTCTCAAAATTTCCCATATCTGCGCATACGATACCAACAATCAAGTTCTGATCTTAGCGAACTGATGAGCTTTTTTTGTTTTAAATTTATCATCATGTTGTGATAATTAATAGATAAGAAATATAAAATTTTGGAAATTATTATTAGTTCATTGTGTGTGTTCCGCCGTCCATCCGTTCCTACTCTCGAAGGGGTAATCAAATCAATATAATATGATATTAATAACGTTTCTTTGCAGAGTCGGCCACATTGTGTAGCGTCCGTACCCTTAATGTGATTGGATACACTTTAGTTTGTTGAAAATCGAAACAAAACAAAATGCAACAACAACGACAACAAGAACAACAAAACGATTTGAAATAAAATGAAACGCGGGGAAAAATGATATATCGATATTTAATGATTGATGTTTGGGGGCTATGAACATTTGGTCAACAAACAAAAAAAATGCGTTTTGAACTTTAAGATTTTGAAAATTATGCGGAGATTTTTAATGACAGAGTTGAAATATGAGATGAAATTTAGTTTCCTTTGGCTTGGATCTGATTACGCTTCTTATGCTATCGATTATAATTATCGATGGTTAGATTTTCATAACAACTTTTCCATGTCTATTAGGAATAATTATACTATGCTGAGGTTATTTTCATTCGAAGGGAGAATTGAGACGTTTTCATTATTAATTGTTTAACTTTCAAATATTTGATGAAATTAATAGCCATAACGGAAGAAATATATGTATACATGTACATATGTATGTACATATGTATTTTTGGAGATATTTGAAAAAGAGTCAAAATCGCTTGGAAATTGGATGCATTAGCATTTAAGCCCACAGGTGTTTTACACTAATTTGGTGTCATGTGTTGTTTACCCGAATTTGTTTTAAATTTCAAATGTAAGCCAGAAATAAGTCTGCATTGTCTGAAATGTAATAGTGTTGACAGATCCAAAGATACAAGTGTCTAACATGTCGATGGTGTTGCGTAAAAAGGGCCAATCTCCATGTTTTTAAGAGGGTCAATTTGGTATTGTTTACCTTGTTACGACAAGTCAAAAGGGCAAAAGTGCTTGGGCCTAGGTAGACAATTATATTGCTCGAAAAGTCCAAACCATTCGATAGCTATAACTTTTTTTGTTACCGTATGATCTATGCAAATCTTTGAAACACAATCGGAAACAGCAGATTGACCCTGTTTACGCAACACCATCGATGTTATGCACTAAAGTAAACTTCCATTTTATTCAAAAACTTTGAAAATTTTATTTTTTTTAAATTGCAATTTTAAAAAATCAATTGAAATTCCAAGCTCTCAATTTATGGTTTAAAGTTCTATTTGATGAGTATTGAATTTAATGTGTTAATTTTTAATCGTTGTTTTAAAATTTCAATTGGACTTTTCTAACTTGAAGTGAAATGAAATTTATATTGTTTTAAATTCAATTGGAAATGGTGTAGGTCAAGCTGAAGCGCAGCAAAATTTCTGCAATAGTCTGCAAAATATCTTATCTTCGCATACAACAGAAACCCACCATCTGTCATTTATGACATTAGCCGCCGCCGATATGTATTCAAACCACATTCAGAAACTCTCATTTTGTTAAAAATATTTACAAATTCATTTCTTCTTATATTGTTTTAAATTTATAATTAAAATTCTTAAGAAAACGAGAAAAATACTTAATCAATTTCTTTTCATTTTATCCATTCCTTTCCTTTTTTTTTAGGTGCATGTGTCCCGCTGGTTACACCGGTAAAAACTGTGAATCAAAGTACGTTCCATGCTCGCCATCACCGTGTCAAAATGGTGGCACATGTCGATCAACTGGTTTAACATATGAGTGCAAGTGTCCAGAAGGTGAGTACCTCCATCACCATTTTTTTTTTGTGTGGGGTTTTTGTTGTTTTATCACTCTTTAGGCCGACACGACACGTTCGGTTCGGTTGGGTTGCAGTCAGTGGAAAGGAACCTGAAACTGTGGGAAATTTTATTAGCACACAATTTTTTATGCTTTATTATCAACAATGAACGAAAGGAAATTGCAGTGCTTACCTGTGAGACAACGACTATGATCTGCAAGTCTGACGGACTGACTAACTGTCTGTGTTTCAGTCTCACTGTTGTTGTTGTCTTGTTTAGTATTTTATGAAAATTGGTTTCCTTTCGAAGGAGGGCTAGTTATTGTAGCGTGTTGTAACTTTTTTTCTTCTTTTCTTTCTGTGTTGATATGTTTTATAATATTTATTGGTTTTATTATTGATTTTCTGTTTTGTTTTTGTATCATTGCTCTCATGTATTTTTCACTTTAATGGCAAATCACCATAAAAGTGTGGTCTGTCCCAGCATCATGTTAATGTAATATGGCAAAGATTGAACAAGTCAATTGCATAAACTGTTGTTTCAAACTACTAGGGCGTTGATTTCTTTCAGAATTCAAAAAGCAATTTTAGGTTGAGGTTAAACGAACCTAACTCGTAAGTAGAACAGAAGGAGTAGAGCAAACTCATATATAAATTCTAATCAGCTTCTAAATTATGGATTAAGAACACCATTTATTGACATCCTATCTTTGTTTACTCAGTATAAGGATCTTCTCTTAAACATAAACGATAATTGGTTCTAACTAGGGTAACCATTCAATTAATCATTATTCGGTTAATCGATTAAACATGCTATAAAATTAACCAAACATTTTAATAATTAAATTTTTCGATTAACGATTAACTCGAACAAATCAGTGCGATTAACCGATTAATAGAATATGAACACGTGTTTATGGCAAGCAGTCCGTCTTGAAACACTCCTAGAATGTGGCAACTCATATGACAACGATTTGCGAACAAATTTCATAACTTTACACACATTTTGTTGAGAGAAAACGTCACACAGTGCTTTGGCTCATAGATATAAATAAAACCAGTACATAAGTTTCAGTCGGGTGAACCGACTTAATCATACCCTCACCATACCATACCTCATCCATTGCGTGGGAGTTCTGTTAAAAAACGCCCATACTTAAAAGTGACCATATTCAATAGCAGATTGATATTGCGCTAAATATTGTTGAACACCCAAATTAGTTAGTTTCCCTCCCAATATTTATACGCGAGGTACAAAAATGGGCATGGCAAGTTGTTGCCAACGTTTTGATCAGTACCAAATTTTAATAAGAACGGTTATGATGTATTGGAGATATATTGTCGGCAAACCCCAAATACGCCCAGTTTTGTATGGGATGTACGAAACTGGGCGTGGCACAGTGGTGAGTTATTAATTACATAGTAGCTTTTAGCAAAATATTGCCTAGTACCGAATTTTATTAAGATCGGTTGTAGTTTACGAGAGTTATCGTGTCGATCAACCGGTCATCCGCCCAAATTTTATATAGGAGGTACCAGAATGGGTGTGGCAAAACAGCTCATTTTCTATAGGAGAGTTTTATTTGACTAAATATTGACTAGTACAAACTTTCATAAAGATTGGTTTGGTTTTGCGGGACTTCTCATGCCGAACAACCAGACGGCCAAACAACTTTTGTATGGGAGGTACCATAATGGGCGTGGCAAACTCACCATTGTTTTAATCGGTGATTAGCTTTTGATAACGGGAAGCCTTATACCTAATTTCGCGAATTATCATTTTGACAATCCAGTCGAACACCCTGTTTTGTATGGGAGGCACCAGAATGGGCGTGACAATCTCGCCCATTTTCTCCAGATATGTAGGCATTTACAGATTATTAACCGGTGTTAAAGCTAATCACATCTACCAGAAGAAAGGGTTGAAAGAAATATGATTTTGTACTAAATGTGTCGATTTGTATGGGAGGTACCAGAAGGGGCTTGGTCACAACGCCCATTTTCAATCCCAAACTCAATATTGGCAAATAATAGTCACTGACAAAATTTCATAGTGATCTGTAAAGATTTACGACAGTTATCGTGTTGACCAGCCAGACAGACAGACGGACATGGCTCAAACGTCTTAAAAAGTCCTAAAACGAATTTCGTCCGAAGATACTAAGGGTCTAATATGGCTCCTTCTATGTGTTACATTTTCTTACGTATTAAATGATATATACCCCCATCCTATGGTGAGGGTATAAAAAAATTGGATAATTAAATTGGGTGTAATAGTCTGATGAAATTGCAAGACCCAGTGGTCACTTTGTATGGGGGATATCAAAATGCCTAGTCCGATTCTGCTCGAACTATATACAATAAGGATAATAGTCAGAAAATTACGTTCTGCAAAATTTTTGTAAAAATAAAAAAATATAGTTTCAGAGCGACCCTACCCTTTGTATGGTAGGTACCCGAAAGCGTGGCACTTTTGGGTCCAAACTTTGAGAGGTTTTTAATTTTGGGTGGGTACCAAAAGTCACTAATTTTCATGTTGCTGCAACTACGATTTGTGATTTGTACCTACATATATTTTATACTTTATAATGTAGTTGCTTTTGTTACGTTTTGTTTTGTTTTAATCAATGTTTTAACACTTTTTTCTTTTTTTATTTTCCAATAATCGATTAATTATTTTCCAATAATCGATTAAGTTTATTCCAATAATCGATTAATCGAATAATTTGATTGCGTTTTGTTCGGTTAATTGTCATATTGAAATGTACGATTAACGATTAACCGAATAATCAAAAAACCCGATTAAAAGGGTACCCTAATTCTAACCTAAGCTAGAAGTGGCTGTCACTATTGAGACACTTAGTCCACTGAGGACGTATTGATACAACGGAACGTATTGTTATACGTTATATTAACCCTTTGATGACCAAACATTTTCTACTGAAACAATTAAATTTTTCTGATTATTTTCGTGATGTATGACCTATTAATAGCTGAGCCGCAAAAAATGGAACCACCAATTTTTTTGTTCCGTAAATTTTTTTCCATTTTAGATAAAAGACTTCATATATTTGCCAAGCATATGTTCGGTCCATGTAAGCCCTTTGAAATTCTGACCTTTTTTAAAGTTAAGGTATGAACTCAAAACGGAGCTGACATTTCCCCGCGTGCGCCTCTTTTTCAACCCGTTGCATCCCTTTGAAGTACGAGCACTTTTTGGCCCACTTTGATAGCTCATAGGAGTCAAATCGGATCAGTTAGAAAATTAACGCCTACTGCAATATTGTTGCCCCTTCCGTCTTCTATAAATCACCCATGGACACATTTCTTTTATCTCCTACCACTACAATTATAGGTGTCAAACACCCTAGGGCAAACATACATACTTGCCTGTGGTCGTCAGAGGGTTAATGGTCATTATCACAATGTCTTGTTAGAGCTAACAGACAGTTATATAAACTGGCAGCTTACAATTTTAGTTCGCTTTAACTATAGGATAATTTGAGATGGTGATATTGTGAGCAAGACACATAGATTCAAAAATAAAATCGTACTTTAACTCGGTGGACTACATACGAGGTGCTCATTCACCCTACTGGGTCTCGCCAGATGCGGCGCAAATATATTGGATTATCAAACTAGGGACCAAAATTACATTGCGGTGGTGGTATGTACATAAAAACAATGGTTACCCGTTACATCCCATGAAGGGATAGGAGAGAATTTCTCACAACCAATGACGTGAGCTTTCTAGTTTTACACTCACTGATTGGGACTTACAGTTTTGCACCGGCTCCGAACGCTATTTTGAGAAGCTTTTTCTGGCTAAGTACTCGTTAGAGTCGCCATAACTAAGCGAGAAGACCGTCGTCGAAAGAATTGTAAGGTGGTCAGAGCAGGGACCGAATACACGTTATCATGCACAAGAGCCGCGCTCACAGCCATTGCACCACCGACCGCCACGTACACGCTGAAAACAAAACGGACCCATCAACTTATTGCAGGAACCATGTACATGTTTGCAAGCATTGTTTTCATGAATTGAAGATCTACTTCTTTTTCGTTTCTTTGTTGTCTGTCACGTTTTTGGTCTCAGCCGTTTTCAACAAACAAAGCCATATTTGGGTCACTAAAACATATTATAACATAGTCATCATTGTGTCTCCAACATGTAATATTGAATAGCAAACACAATGTGTTTGGACACAAGTATGCTATATTTGCATACAAACAAAAAAATACAGATCTTTCCGTGTGTATGTACGCTATGGTGTATCGAAAAACAATATTTCTCAAAATTGCTACTCCTACTGCTGCTCAAAGTTTTAACTAATGATTGGAATTTGTAGACCTGCCAGGCGATGTCTTTAGTTTACAGATTTTATGCAAAACTTCGACGTTTTTAATGAAAATTCTAAAATTGTGAATTTTTCCAAAACATCGAATGGTGCAGGGATCAGTATCAGTCAAAAAATGTCCTTCCTTATAATGGTAATTTTACTACCTGTGATGTACTAAAAGGCTCCCATTGGCGCACCAAAACCATCCAAAATCATGGTAAATGAACTATTTGCCTTGGTCCACGTGCACCACATGGGACAAACGTCAATCTGTTCAAGCGACAATGGGTTAAGAACAGGCGACTTTTGAAAGAAGCTGCATATTCCAACCGTGTCATTCCTTCATGGCATGTGAATAAGTTAATTGGGTACCTATGAGGTGTAGGTATCTTGTTCGACAGCTTTATTTGCAAATGTTCGAATCTTAGTAAGAGTAGTCGTGTTGTAGATATTCCTGAAATTTAAAGATGCGTTTGGGTGAGTTAGAGGATGGATTAAAATTAAAAACAAAAATGGTTTCCCATTACATCCTATGAAGGGATTGGGGAGAGCTTCTCACAACCAGTGAGCTGTGCTGTTTCTAGCACCTGTTCGGAGCGGTATTTTGTTGAGCTTTTTCATGGCTGAGTACTCGATGGTGTCGCCATCACCAGCAATTGAAGATATTGAAGATAAAAATAACCTACATGAAAAAAAATTAAGAAAAACAATTCTTTTCGGGACCGGTACTAGTCCATCACGTACTAGTGTGAAGTACTAGTACAGCAAGTACTAGTACCAAGTACAAATTCATCAAGTAAAAATAACTAAATGCTTTCCCATTACATCCCATGGAGGAATTGGAGAGAGCTTCCCACAACCAGTGACCTGTGCGCTTTCTAGTTTTATACTCATTGATTGGGACCTCCAGTTTTGCACCGGTTCCGAACGGTATTGTGAGAAGCTTGTTCATGGCTATATACCCGGTAGTGTCGCCGTCACTATGCGAGGTTGCCGCCGCCGAAATAAATTTAAGGTGGTCAGAGCAGGGAACGAACCCAGGATCTCATGTACAAGAGGCGCGCACACTAACCATTGCACCACCACACAACAATTTCTAATATGTCGCTTCTAAGATACAACAAAGAGTCTACTAACATTTAAAGGTATTTTGGAATTTAACTTGAATTGCAAATATTCACGTGGAAAACTAAGATAAACTCCTACTCAAAAACTGATCCTTAACCCAGCAATACAATTATTCACTATCATCGTTTTACCAGTCACCAAGAACTTTTGAACAACAAAATAACAGCCAACCAACTCCACTAATTCGGCGATGGAAATCGCTATATTGACATTGCCAACCCAGTCAGGCATGAGTACTCGTAGATATGAGTATGACCTCCCGAAGGTGTAACTGTGGTGTGGCATCATGGCTGCACAAACACGACGACGACATTGTTGGTTTTATTGTGCTGGAATTGTGGCTGTTGACTCTAACTCTGGCTCCGGATGGGATCCTCTTCTTTGGGGCTGCTGCTGCAATGGTGAATGATTGACCATGTGATTTATTTGTAATTTTGGTTTAAACTTGTTGTTGCTACCGCTATTAAATGTTGCAACTCACACGGCGGCGTTGGACGACGATTCACTACTAGGCCGAAAGAAGAAGGTGAATGGCGAGAAGTGGAAAGCGAATGAGCGAGCGAGCGAGCGATTATTTCGATGTTGACTTATTTTGTTTTTTTTTTTATTTTTGCTTACGAGTTGGAGAATGTCTGTGGCGGCAGAGAGGAAGAGCCCAAGGGATTTAGTTTAAAATATGCAATAGCTGTATGGTAAAGATGCCTTTAATGTCTTTTAGGCCATTTCCCAGGCCGGTGATGCTGTTGGTATTAGTCGAAAGAGAGGGAGACAAAGTGTGTGAGAGAGAGAGAGAGATAAAAAGGAAAGAAAAATTGCGGCCACGTTTATCATTAAATAGTTGTAACACTAATGCAGGCATCTATGCGATGCTACTACATAGTAAATGGAGTGGTGTGGCGATGGTTGATGATGTCGAGATTCCTTCTACTGGCTACCGCGATTATCTCTGGCACAAAGGTTTTTATTTTACAATGCGGCTGGGACAAAGTCAAATGAATGACTATCTAGCTGTACGTTTGTCTGGCTGGTGATCAATGCCGGTGTAATCACAGATAATTTGTCTTTAATGGAAATTTTTCGCATCCCCATCTCAACTCATTGATTGATTGATTTTCTCAGCGTTATTGCATTATTATTATGATTTGCATTTCTTTCTTTTTTGTTGTTGATGTTGTTGTTTCTAAAGCCCAAAAACACCCTTTTTCCCAGGATTCGCTCGAATTGACTGATCAGAGGTTTAGCTTCAGTCGTGCGCCTACAAAAGATTATTAGGCCTATTTGTTGGCCTGCTCATATTGCTGTTGGTTAAATAGTAAACACCAACATTTCTTGCTCTCAACTTAGCCTTAGACTCATTGTTAACTAATGTTGTTGTTGTTGTTGTTGTTGTTGTTGTTGTTGTTGTTGTTGTGTTGGAACCACAAATATTAAGTCAAACGTGATAACCGGAGGGTGTATTTCAGATAGACAAGCGAAAAACAAAACTTAAATTAACTACACGGCGATTGACTTGAACACAAAAGCAAAAGAAATGTTGTTCATTTGAATTTGAATTTACTGGATCTCGATACTAATACTAAGAGATTTCAGGATGGTTGCCACAATCATTTGACCGGGCCAAAGTTTTGATTGTATAGCTTTTTTTTTGCTTTCGTATCTGCAATAATCAATCAATCTCCAGTGATGAATGGTTAAGAGATATGAACAAAAAAAAAAGGAATTGCACAACTTGAAAAATGTTTATTAAATTTATGTAAGTCAGAGAAACCCCAAAATTATTATTTATGCATTTCCACGTATTTAGTTTAACTCGGTTCGTTGTTCTTCAAAATGTTGATTCAGTTTCGCTAATTACTTTAGTATTTATATATGTAAGAAATACTTGGTTCGATCCCTGCTCTGACCAAGTTACACTTCTTGTGACGACGGCGAGAGCTTCTCGCAATCAGTGAGCTGTGCACTTCCTAGTTTTACACACACTGACTGAGACCTACAATTGTACACCTGTTCCGAAAGGTGACCGTCTTCGAAAGAAATGTAAGGTGGGCAGAGCAGGAATCGAACCCCCATTCTCATGTACAACCACGGGGAACACTAACCATTGCACCACCGACGGATCGACTAATTAGTCATGAAAAAACCTCTCCAAAACCAGTTCGGAACCGGTGTAAAACTGTAGGTCCCAGTCAGTGTAAAAACCTGAAATCCCTTCATTAAATGTAATGGAAAACGGGCTAGACGCTGCTGAAGATGATGCTTCACAAATATCGAGACGATCGTCCAGCGAATGTGAGTTCGAATCCCACCCGCGGCATTTACATTTTTTTCACTAACCGGAGAAAACATGATCTCTTAGCCTAAAGGAAATTACAACTTTAAAAATAACGAGGATCGAAGACAACTAAATGGGAAAATATTTATTTTATAATTATTTTGCCACAAAAACACGAAATGCGGTTGTTGTTGCTTTGTTGGACATTGTGGACTATTGCCTCTACCTGGTATTATTGAACTCATTCTTTCCACCATCCAATGTTCACTTGCAACCATACCTATGACGTTAAAAATATTGAGAGAATAAATTACTCCATCCTAAATTCCTCCATGATTCCACCTTGGTGTAAGCCAATTTACGTCAAATAACTCTATCGCACCGACCGCACCACGAATAGTGTGAAAGGAAATGTCAGATGAGAACAATGGCAGCTCTATACGTCATTACTCTATGACCGAAACTATTAACTTCGGTTCACGCAGCATCACTGAGCGGTAGCGCGGTGGATCACCAGCCCATATTGTCAAGGGACGATTTTAAGGGATCTGCGCCAATCCACAATAGAAGTGGATTACATGACACCCTCTTCTACCAATGATATAAACTTCTCCACCCATGTCCCGGCCAGGCAGTACAGGAAGGGACGTATCTTAGGTAATAGAAGGTATTCGGTCCTACATTGATGTGCCAAAATTATATGGCAAAGTAGGTTTAGTCTATTCTAAAGAGGTGGAGGATAGTCCTTGCACAAGGGCTACCAGACCATTGTAATATATTTCAGATGTCATGGAAATCGGAGAAGTTGCGCTTTAGCTGGGACGAAACTCCATCACTGCCTGAAGTATCAACATCGACTTTGGCAGTCAAACTGCAATAAAATCTCTGCAATCTGTATTCCTGACTTCAAGAACTGCCTTGCATCTCTAATGTAGATGGTTAAGTAGTTCAATATCCATCGATGAGGGTGCCAGGTCACATTTACTTTCCAGGAAACCATTAGGAACTGCAGTTGTCCTTTTTTGTACCTGAATCATATGTTAGACTTGACACAATAAAGTTCTACACAAGATACCTCTATGCTGGTAGCTGTGATCACTGGATACTTTTTAATAGTTAAACACGCGTCTAGACTTGGAATCTCAGGACGCAGTGGGGATGAAGACGAGAACGATAGCGTCGAACATCACCTATGCTACTGCCCGGACTTTTGTGTGAATATGAGACAATTTACTTTATGTTGGATCTAACATACATTCAGGGAGTTATAGGATATTTTTGCGCAGAGTATTAACTGTTTCAGTAACGACTAATGTACCATTCTACTTCAGCCACATCCTGGAATATCGGAATGAAGTATCGTATGGCTTGAATGCCCGTTAACCAGGTCAATTACAGATTCAACGATGGGGACGGATTATGACAGTCCGTGGTATCACAACGTCCTTATTGGACTAAGTGTGCGGGAAATATGGAGTCCGTTGGGTTGAACTGCAGTTGGTAGGGCGGGGAAAAACTAAATTGTAGAATGACCAAATGGAATGGTTCCATACAAAACGTCAAATCCCCCACATATATTAGTTCTAAAACCATGATCGGAAATTGAAAAAAATTAAAGAATTGTTTCATTCTGTATTTAATATTTATCCATGGTTTTCGTATTCTGGATTATGATAAACTTGAAGAAGACTCACTACACTTGGGAGATAAGTCCAGTATATAAGTACATATAACGCATAGACGGCCATGGAACAGCGTTGAAAGATGTTCCCAACATTCCTTCCTGCATTTGTCGACAACTCGAAAGCGGAACCACTGCTCGATCGGTAATAACACATTCTCATACCGGAAGGGGAGGGATATACGATATCCTGGTATAGAGGGATTGTGAATTTTGCAGTTATGGGTTGAAAATAAATGATCAGGGAGGGTATGCGGTGCACTCTAGGGAACTATGGTTCTACCTTTCTCATAGACTACCTGATGTGTATATCAGAGAGACATTTTGATTATCAGAGACATTTTGATAATCAAGTCCCTGGAATCGATATTCCTGAACTCGAGATCTGTCAGAACTGCCGCATACCCCATAACGGGATGGGCCAGCAGTACAATATTCATTTCATATGAGGGCAATGGTACAGGGGCTTCTGGGGAAAAATATGAAAAACGGTAGAATATGGTAAAAGTGTTGCTAAGTCTATGTAAGCAAGCAGTGTAACTAAAACACGCCTATTGTATACGCGCAAGACATATCTGGTCGATAGTAGATAGGATCCATAGATCCATTAACCCTCTGTATCAATGGTTGTTTCAGTTTTGACTGGACACTGTCTGATTGGAAGACATGCGACGAGACTATAGGTTACGGCAAATGACTCTGTATAAGCTGTAACGATGAGGAAGAATCCAATAAGCATCTTTTCTGCACGTGTCTAGCAATAGCCGGCTGGCGGATGAATATCTCAGAGAGACGTAGACAAGATCTTGAACTTCTTCTTACCCTATCCTGGTAGAATATTTCGTTAATGATGTCTATAAAAAAAATTAGAATACAAATTCTTAAAATTCAAAAAAAAAAAATAATTTCGGATGAAATATATTTGAAACTCAGAAAAAAAAACAAAAAAGTCAATTTGTAGACAAAAAGTAGTTTTTAGCATAATTGTTTTGCATATAGCACAATGTTTGAGGAACTATGATAAAATTTCTTTGTCGGCCTCCGGTAACATAGTTAGGCTAAAAGTTGTGTGGCAACACTGTTAGCTTATTAGTTGTGCAACCCATAGATAAAAATTATAATAACGGGTCCGCCAAATAACTTTTTTTTTGAAAATGCTATAAAGAAAAACTGCTGAATATTTTCTCAAATTTCTTTCTTTATTTGAAAGTACAATCCTTCCGGTTAATAATGGAAAATAATTTCATTCAAATGGCTGCCTCGGCTGGCCATGCAGTAGCCTACACGATCGGTCCAATTTTTAAGCACATTATCGATTGTGTGCAGCTGTATTTCACCAATGGCTTCACGAATATTGTCCTTTAAAGCGTCAATTGTCTCTGGCTTGTCGGCGTAACACTTATCTTTGAGGGCACCCCACAAATAATAGTCCAACGGTGTCAAATCGCAGCTCCGAGGTGGACATAAGCTCTGCGGCTGATAATGCGATCTTCAAAAACAGGGCGCAAAACATCGAGTGTAGCTTCGGCTGTGTGGCACGTAGCATGATTTTCAAAGTAATGTCGCAATATTTCCCAGCGTTGTTCAAGCGTATACACAACCATATTCGTTCAGCGGAAGGATAAAACTAATTATCTGTCAAATCAGACATGAGCTAAGTGTTACCATTCACGAAATAAGCACTAGTTGAAAAAAAAACGTTAGATGGCGGACCCTTTACATAAAGCGCAACCATTGTCAACTTTGTTTACTATGTGCTGTCCTGTACTACTGTCACTTCCACTGAAGATTCCCGTAATTCTTATTCACGTTTATTCAAAATTGTGGGAAATTTTTGTGAAAATAATTTAAACAAGCGAAATTGACAAGAGTTAAATAATTTTACACAATAACTTTTTTTTATAAAGGATGTCTCGGTAAGAATGCAGTTTTTTATTTTAAAATAAAATCATTTAGTTTTGAGACAGTTGTGATTTTTTTTATTGGATTGTAAAGAAGACATGTTCCGATTAAGGTGGAATAAAATATCCGTCAAATAGCCCCACGGCTCTGAGGACAGGCCGTTACTCTTTTCATGAAATTTTCCATGACTATTTCACAGAGATGTGGCTGTATCTCACCGATGACGCGTTGGATCTCGGATTTGAGCTCAGGAATTGTTTTTGCTTTATTCGCATAAACCCGAGATTTCACAAAACGCCAAAGAAAGAAATCGCACTGCGTTAAATCGGATGATCTTGGAGGCCAGTTGACATCAGAATTTCTTGAGGTAATTTGTTCTGGAAATCGTTGCTGGCGTCGTCTTGCTGAAACCACATGTCGTCCAGATCTATGCCGTCCAGTTGAGGTCACAAGAACTCCGTTATCATGTTCCTGTAACGAACGCCGTTCACATTCACTGCAATTTCGTTCTCATTTTCAAAAAAGTAAAGTCCATTTGTTTCTCATGGATTGCATGAGGATATTCTGAGCCTCAAATTCCACAATTTTGTTTACTCACGAAGCCATTCAGATGGAAATGCGCTTCATCGTTGAAAATGATTTTTTTTTGAAAAATTTTGCATTGACTTCACCCATTCAAGAATTGCCGGCGGAGTTCTTTTGTCAAATTTCGCTGCATAGTGCTTCGTGAAATTTGAAGTGATTGAGAACGATGCCGAATTGATGTTTTCGGGTTTTCGGCGACGCTCTCGTTTACAGCAGCAATGATTTCAAGAGACCGACTGGTTCGTTGACGCACAGAAGTCTTACTGTCCATATACGATTCAGTTTCCTAAAATTTGTTACCACTCTTCGAAAGGTTGACACATTATGAGCACTTTCTCGACCGAAAATTCTTCGAAGGTTGCGAGCGATCTCAGCAAAACTTTCCAAATTTTTGTAATAAGTTTTCGCAATTATAAATCGCTTAATATTTAATAATCGGAATAAACATATGTGGCAGCTGCCAAAATTTCAGAGTTGCCACTTGCACAAAAGAAAAATTACACTAAATTTAGAAAGTGCAATCTTACTGAGACACCCTTTATATAAAAAAAACTATTTCAAAGTCATGAGGCTGGTGTTGGAGATGTCAAGAGGATAAACCCCGTAAGCTCGCCCAATGTTTGAACATGCAGCAACGCCTTTTTAATCTAAAAATATCCACGCCCAAAAACTGTAGCAGATGCAAGAACCAATTTATGAGGACACCGACTGTGGCGACATGTCTTTGCAATTCGATGCCCACCAGATATTGGATTTTAAGTTACGTGTTGTATTCTTGGCAGAATAAGTAAGGTAAACTGGTTGGAACAGCTCTTTTCTTGCTTCTGTGTTTCTCTTATGCCAAATTCATATGTGTTTTGTTTTTGTACTTTTTTGTTTACTGTTATTGTAGATACACACCCGTTTTAAATTTGACAACAAAAACACGAAGCAAAAACAAAATATCTATTTTTCTTGCCTATAATTACAACAATTCCTACTGAATCTACCGTATTCTACCATGGCCCTGTTTAATTCCGGTATTCGGTTTTTATGAAATTTTCATTACCATAACAAGTACGTGTATAAAAAATAACGAAAGTTCCGTGGACCGAAAATTTCGCTTGGTACTCAGCTCTTTACGAAAACGTCGTAGGCAAAATCAGTTACAGGGTTGTTACGCCAAAGTTAATTCGTACGAAAGCAATTGTTTGATACTTGTTTGGGACCGGAATTTTGACATTTCTATAATTTTAACAACCAAGAGTAACATCACATGCGTTAAACATAAAACGGAGTGGGTAGAGGAATTATAAATTAAATATTTGCAAGGTAAATCTAAGATATAGTATGGTAACTCTCCGCAACAAAATTTTCCGTTTGGAGATAAATGACAAAATTTCTTACGAACATTTCGCAAGAACTGAATACGGGGCTTTAGATGTAATATTTTTGTTGGAAATTTTTTTTTCTTTTGATATGAAATGCAAATTTTTAAATATTAATATCATATTTTTTTCTACTTTTTTTGGGAACAACATATTCAATTTATTGCTTTCAACGACAGCTAGAAACTTGATCATTACATTAAAATTTTCCCAACACTTGTGCCTCATCTATTAGTTTACTTTATCTATGGTGAAACCTACAAGGAAACTTGTATCCGATGTGGTATCGATTGCCTGAATACAACCCTGGTGGCAGTGTCATCAAAATAACATACACAACTATAAGAACATTTCCATGCGTCTAAGTAGTGTAGTGTTTATCTGAATGTGGAAGTTTTTCTATTAATGTCGCTGCAATTTTGCTCTAGTTTATGAGTGCTTTCATACTTACCTACAGCCATATAGAAATTTCGATGCGACGTACAAGGGACTGTCTGAATGTGACTTTAACCGTTTTGCATAATCTGCATTTAGTGGCAATTATTTAATTATTTTATCAACTGTCCTTTGGTTAACTTTAAATTGTTAATCTCGCCACCATTATTATTGCCTTTTTATTTTGCATTTTGATCCACGACCCCGTTTCCCCATTCCACTTTAGTCTTTCACTGTCTTTTATTTAGGACATTCATTGTAGAAATTTATAGCTAATGAAACAGAATTCCATGTCATGATTATGGAAATTGTAGTATGTAAGTAACCCTCCCATTTGCCTTTTACCTCATTCAAAGAATGGTCGGCCGGCCAATGATGAGTTCGTATGTATGTGCTTGGACATATGCAGATCATCACAATCAAAATCATTAAGTGGTCTCACCCTCCCCTTGATTCCATTTCACATACATAGTGGTGGTTAAACTCGCGTTGTTGTTAAACTCTTATTGTATGAATTATAATGATTTAATATTCTGCAAGTTATGTTTCATGGCTGGATGTGTAGTGCTGTGTTGTTTGTATGTGGAAGACGAAACATTATTTCTGGGTTTTTATGTGTCCACATTTTATTGTGTACATCATTTCACCATCATCATTATTACTATGCTCAGAGTCAGAGTCAAAGTAGTGGTCGTCGTCATCGTCATAATCATCACTATCATCAACCATTGCCATTGTACGCGTTTTGTGGTACGTTGGCGCGCTCGCTTACTCGCTCACTCGATCGCCCGTTTGTCTGTTCACATTCTCTGGCCGAAAATAAAACCTACAATCATTTTTTCATTATTATTTGTTTCGGATTTCGATTAATGCCACACCAAACCGGCTTTTTTATAGAGAGGAGCCCAATCCAATAATATCGTTGCGACAGGCCGGGTTGCCACAGGCTAACTAAACTAAAAAGTGTTAATATGTAGTAGCAAACAGCATAAGGCAATTTATATAAAGTATGTACGATGGCCGTCCCAAAACTAGATAACGTATAGATGGTGCCAGTAGTTAGAAAAAATATATTTTGGTGAAAAGTGGCAACCTTATAAAACATATGTTTTAAGTTTCAAGGAGTCACGTTGTTTAGTATTTTTATTTGAGCCATCAAAAGTAAACGATCTCAGTGAATGTGTAAACATCGAAAAAATTGGTCACCGTTATGTCCAAGTTATGTCCAGTCCAAGCAATATTAAAGCCGAGCTAGATTCTACTCTGGGGAAGTCTGCTCCTTCGTTTTCGACTGTAAAATATTGGGTAGCAAAGCTTAAACGGGGCAGTACGAGCTACCAAGACGAATACCGTAGTGGTCAACCAATTCTAACCAAGTCCGCGCTAGACACGGTTACGAAAATCCACAAAATGGTATTGGATGATCGTCGGCTGTAGGTGCGTGAGCTAGCTGAAATGATAGGCATTTCAAAAAATGCTATACATCATATATTTACCGAAGATTTGAAGATGATAAAGCTGTGCGCAAAATGGTTGCCGCGCTGTGAAGATGTTTCAGCAGAGTGTTTGGCGATGTTTCACCGCAATAAAGCCGCATTTTTGCGTCAATTTATAGCCATGGATGAGACATGGGTCCACCACTTCACACCTGAGACAGTCGATCCCTACTCTGACCACCTTAAATTTCTTTCGACGCCGGTCACCTCGCTTAGTGATGGCGACATTATCGAGTATTTAGCCAAGATAAAGCTTCTCAAAATACCGTTCGGAACCGGTGTGAAACTGTAGGTCCCATTCAGTGAGTGTAAAACTAGAACGCGCACAGGTTGTGAGAAGCTCTCCCGAATCCCCTCGTGGGAGGTAACGGGAAACCATTTTTTTTTATTGCAGCGTTTAAGTGATGAAATTATGGAAAAAATTACGCATTTTGCGAAAAAGAAAGTGTTGTTTCATCAAGGCAATGCTCCAGTTCACACATCCACTATTGCGATGGCCAAAATTAATGAATTAAAGTTCGAATTGCTTCATCGCGCACCTTATTCGCAAGATTTAGCTCCCTCGGACTATTTTCTATTTCTAAACTTCAAAAATTGGCTCAGCGGTAAAAGATTTGCCAACAATGAAGAGGTGGGGTCTCCGGTTGATGGCAATTTTAAGGAGTTTGACAGTTTTTTTTACTATAAGCAGGGTATCGAAGCAATTGAATATCGCTGGAAAAAGTGTATCGAGCTAAAAGTAGATTATGTTGAAAAATTAAGAAAATTGTTACCAACTTTTTTGTGGACCGCCCTCGTACGATGTGGATTGTAGCATTAAGGAACTTTAGGGAATCTACTTATATTTATTTCTTACTGATAGATAAGAGCAGTTTAAACCCGCAGATCAGACAATGTTTATGGGTGCAAAATATTAACCGCGATATTAACCTTAGAGTACATGAAATTTATTTCTTAGAAGAATATATCCATTGAGCTAAACAGATTAGGGGTTGCAATTAGAAAACATGTAAACAGTCGGAACCAGGACTTGTACTCACGTTGGGGGAAGATCATAGGGAAGTTTGCGACTTTTCTCATTAACAATTTCAGCTATGTTTATCAAACCTCAGCGACAGAACTCTTATCTTGATTTTGAAACTTGCAACTTCCAATTGTTCGATTCCCTTTAATCAAAAAAGCAAGAACGAGTTGGTGGATCTCTGGTATATTAGTCTATGACATCGACTGTTTATCGATAAATTGTCAAAAATGTAAGCACATTTAACATTCTTAATGAATGACAGCAAGAAAAAAAATAACATTTTCCATTTGTACTTCAAGTATTTCATTTAATTCGGTAAAAGTTCTTGAGTTTCCTGAAATGTAGTCAATTTTCATAACAATTAGGAGTTCAACAAATATATTCAAATATATTTAAATTAAACCTATTTATATTGTACAATTAGTATTAAGTCTTTATGTAGCTATAATCTGTAAGAATGAAATTCTGTAGATGATTGAATAAATAAATAAATAAATAAACATGGAAGTTATTTGTTCTAGGCGCCTTCTACTATCACCACAGGCGCACGGAAACGATGAAATGATACGTGTCTTCGATGGGAACAAATCTAGTGTAGCAACAATTGACCTATTTTTTCGTTTTTCTTTAAACGTTGATAAATAAAATAAATTCTACGGCGATCCATATTTTTTGAAATATAGGCCTCCAAAGCTTGAATGTATAATCGGGCATAACTCAGTCATTTACTACTCGATCTTGTTGAAATAGTACATGTATAAACATGTTTATATTTATTAAATTAGAAAAAAACTGTTTTTTAATCTCACTTTTTTCATAAAAATTTACTATTTTCAAAAAAAAAAATCTCTAGTAAACTTATTTTCTTGGTAGACTCCGATAATAGACGTGTCTTCAACCTTTTTTTTTTGAGGTATAATACTCACCTGAAACCTTTCAAAGACCGGAGATATGAAAGTTCAAACAAAACAAAAAAAAAATACCCACAAGTCAACCTACATTTTCTTTAATACGTTTTTTAGCATCCGATAACTCGATAGCTACGCTAGTTATCGAAAAAGCTATTTCTATAAGAAAATATAAAATTCGGAACTTTTTATTTTTTTTCACAGGTTCTATAACAGTTATCGAAAAAATTTATTCAAATTTCGCTTATGTTTCATATCTGTATAAGAAAATATCATAAAATATAAAATTCGGAAGTTTTTATTTTTTCACAGGTTCCTTAACAGTCGATAACTCAATAACTAAGCTAGTTATCGAAAACATATAGTTTTTAAAGATATTTTATCGTTTTGAAAAAAGTGACTGCGTACTTCTATTCTATCGCCCGATATTTTTGAAATATTTATTTTATCATTTCCCTTGGGCGGAGTTTTTTAGTCGGTCTGTTTTTTAAACTTACAATTTTCTAAATTTATTCAAGCTCAAGAACTTTTTAATATAAAGCTTATTTATTAGCTTAATATTATTTTCAAAAAAGTCGAGCACAGCCCTGGTAACATTGGAACACTTTTTGTCTGAATCGGATTTAGAGCAGTGTTCGGGTTCAGGGCTCAGTTATTGGCGGTGACTGCGATTGAGGCAGCGGCAGTTACTACTAAAATTGTGGTGTTGAAAACAATTACAATAAGAGGGGCGTTGGAGTTATCTATAGTCATTCAAATAATAACTAATAACATAACTTTAAATTATTACTAAACGATCAATAAATTAGCATTGCATTCTCCGTCAGATAATTTCTTTTTCATATTCAAGCCTCTGCTCTGTCCGGGCACTTTTAAGCGAACCACAGACTTGTCATTCATGAGCATGAACACCAGCTATCGTTGATTTTTGTTGTCGGTCTTGATAAAAAGTAAGAATGTAATCGAAGTTGTTCGCATCACTATCATGTTCACAAACTTTTTTGGTAATATTTTTTCAAATTCATCAGTCAGACAAAATGTTATCGACCAAGCTTGTGCTCATGACTGACAAGTCTGTGGCTCGCTTTAACTTTAAGTTTGTTAATCTATAGTTGAAAAATTAAACTACGTATTCATTTTCAATTAAAAATGTTCTTCAAGTCGCTATCAAATCTGTGTCGGCAGAAATAGAGTCGTTTCAATTCAACGACGACGTCAATTCAATTTCGAGAATACCAAATATGTGTTGACAGTCATCGATTGTTATCGATAACGACTATGCGTATACCAATATTTAGCCGTCGACACAAGACGACTGGGAGATGCGAAAGGCTCTAGTTTATGAAGCCGATGCTAAAGCAAATTTTAAGTTTACTTTCCATATCTCGACAACTAAGTGAGTTAAAGATTTTCCAGTTTATTTCGAGGTATATCTATCATACACACTCTTTCCAATGCGCACAAAAAAGTGCTAAATTAAATAAAAGTGCTAAAAGTTAGCAACAATTCTTAACATGCATCACATTGTCTGCCTGCCTAGTAGTAGTATTGATTTCTGGTGCTCTTATGCCTGGCACTCGCACTCGATCTCCTTACACACATTTTAGGCAATTTTATGGTGAATTTTAAAGCTACGATACCACCACTGACTGTGGCCTAAGCCTAAGCCGAGCAAGCAAACCAGTCGCTGCCGCCAATGGAGCAGAGCGCATGTACACAGCGAGTGAGCACAACTTGGGCACTTCCATTTCGTTTGATTCTTAAACCACAGAAATTGTTGTACGAACAAAACGGCGATGACGACGACTCGATCGCCCCAACAATGAAACAATGAAAATGGAATACAACAGCACAAACAACATCGTACAACTAAAACGAGTCGATCGGTCACACACACTTACGGCCGGAGTCCGCCACTTACAATGGCAATGTTGAACCTTTTTTCTGAGATCGAGGAGTGGCCGCTTTTAAAAGACAACAACGAAAGCAACGGCGACGACGACGACGATGGGGCTTACAAATTCTCAGCTCGGCAACACAGGCCAAATATATTAACTGCTTTGCACTGCCAGTCAAGTCGGCCAGCCAGCCAGCCATCCAGCCACTCGGTTAGGTAAACATTCAAACAGCTCCACCGCGCGCTCCACACCACTTTACTCTGGCTAAAATTGGCCGCCTTAGACTTAACGCTTCGCCCTGTCCTCGTCGTCGCTAGTGGATGTTGTGGTATAAATGGATAGATGGATGTTGGTGTTGGTTGGATGGTTTGTTGGTTGGCTGGTTGCATGATCAACACTTAAATATGAGCCAGTTTTTTTCTCTGGCTATTGCCGTTTGTTTGAGCTTGATTCGTACTCTAAATCTTGTTTTTTCCTTCTTTAAATGTATATTAATCGATCAGTGGCATGTTTTGTAGTTAGTGGTCCCCACTCCTTCACCCTGGCTCCTGCCATTTTATTCACCTTCTTCATCTTGTGGGTTATGGAAAGTGGTCTTTTTCCGATACTCCTTCTGTTGCTGGTGGGATCTTTAGACAATTTCATGAGGGGATTTTGCTTGGATTTCGGACAGAATGAACTGGCGGCGAACAAATTTCATAGATAATGGGATGCAAAGTAAAATGTTGCCAGTTATACAGCCCTGGCACTAGATATTCTATGTGTTGTTGCATGTGTAGTCTAGGAGTAGTTTACAAGTTGCAACCTAGTCACTTTTCCAAACATCTGCCTGCAATGTGTTGCAAAGTGGCTGGCTCACTGGCCAGGCTGGGCTGCCTTGCCTGTGTGTTGCACATGTGTGTCTTCATTTCTTATCGAGGAGCCAGCCAGGTCTTTTGTAGATGCCAGCAACTTGAATTTTAAATCCCTAAACACACGATTTGACAATCTTGTATGAGATTATGTGATGCAGATGCTGTTGCTTCTACTGCAGCCGCCGGTGGTGGTACTTGCAACTTCCACATGGGATGATGATGATGTGCGTCTGTAGTAGCTCTAAACACCAACAAAAACAACTGCAACAAGCACACAACAATAGCGGCAGCAACAATACAAACCCAGTCACATAGTGACCTTCGCCACACCGAGCTGGCGAACTACAAAACGCTCATCATCAAAGGAAAGCAAATTTAGGTTTTTCTTTTTTTTTACGTTTTTGTAGAATCGAAAACACAACTACTGTATTGCAATTGTTGTCTGTCTGTCAGTCTGTCTGTGGGTTAAATTTGTTTATTCGTTCCATTTCTTTTCATCAACTCAATAATAATAGACAATGCCAATTACATACGCGACTAGCAGCTCATCGGTGGCAGTGAGCAGTGGCAAGCTATTGTGCATTAAGATAAACGTTTTTGGGTGACTACATCTATTGTATTACAACGAATTTTCACCATTCCACACACAAAAGGAATGTCTCCCCAGACGAAAGTTCCGAAATTCACCTGTAGTTCGCCCCGATATTCACCTTTAACGTATAATTTTAGGATTCTACTTTTGATAAATCGAAAATTTGGGGGATCAACTTTCGTCCAACACATAGACCCGCCGAAAATACTCCAGCATTTTATTGAACTCTCATCGCCGACGGCTTAAGTAGCTCTCATCGGTTTAAAATGGGAGCCGATTTGACCCATTGACCCGATTTGACGGGACTAATCCGATTTTAAAGGTTGAGCTATTTCCATGTTTTACACAACCAAAAGTGGTCAATTAAATTGTTCCGTTGGCCGCCGTCTTCGATAATTTAGTCTCGGCACGGAGTTGCTCTAAGGGCTTATTTTTTAGGTCAATGATAAACTTTGAATTACATTTTTCAGTATATGTTTAACAATGCTTTAACCACGCAAAATTGGCTGGTTAACATGTAGTCAGAAACATATGATTTTGACAACAGCGTTCCCATTCTCAAAAAGAGAAATGTACATTTTGCATATTTTTATATATATTTTGTGTCCAGATCGTTAATTTTTTGCGTCTACAAAGTTTTTTTGTATGTATTGGTTCAATTACTTCGTCGTTATGCATTTGTCTGTTATTTTATATAAATAATTCCTTTTGGTTGTTCTTGTTTATTGTTTTGTTATTCAGCCCAAAACATATGTTTTTTTCAAAAAGATTACAAGAGTTGCCATTCTATTTAATATTATGACGGCTTATATTTACTCACCACTGGAAGAGAAAATGCAAATTTAAGCTCTAAATAACTTTCAATTAGGATTGAATAATCCGATAGTTATATACCCGCGTAAAAATTAACCGTAGTATCGCATTTAGACCGCAGTTTATAGCGGCCATATTAGTGATAATCTTGTTCTCTATTCTTTGCCGTTCACACCACCCAATTTGAGATTAAATTGACATTTCATGTGTCAACTTTGTGCTTACCCCAATTTAGATCAAATCCATGCAGATACCAAATTGTCGCAGACGACGTCACAACGGACAAATTAAATTGGCCGCTCTTGGTTTTGCCAGTTTGTACAAATTTGAAATGTTTTGAAAATAACTGAACCTTTAACCTTTAAAATTTTATCAGGTTTTTTTTTAAAAAATCGGCTTACATTTTAAACCACAATTTTTGGTGGCGGTGACGCGACGGAAAATTTTTAAGTGGCTTCCGTCTATCAAACAGCTGATTTTTTGTGTAGGTATTTATTATGGTTGAATTTTTTTGGTAATTCGCAAAGTTGGATCAAATTGTGTACCAGGTTAAAATGAGGTTAAAAATTAAACATCAGTTTGTACAGATTCAAATTGAATGACTATTCTTCTGGGTTATCGTGGGTTACTTGAGTCAACCTTCGAAATTCGCTAAACTTGGTTGGGTTAAATTGCCGTATAAGTTGGAGTTGCCACCTGAAATATCAATTTAATCCAAAATAAGGTAGTGTACACGGAAGAGATTTGACAACAAGATTATCGTTAACCTGCCTGGAACAAACTGTGGTCTAAATCCGGCATGTGGGGCTAAACTATAAGTAGAAAGCTCAGAGTACTCCTATTCGGAAGAGCTCAGTCCAATCACTTCATAAGATGTGTTGTAATGGGAAACTGTGTAAGTGTGAACAAAAATTGATAAATTATCAAGTTAGATAAAATTGACATTGTCAGCTTCACGTGAGATGTATATAACAAACATTTTCTTTCCAAAATTATAAAATATTTAACTAAATCGTACTACATATATAAAAGATCTAGTGAGGTCAAATTTAAATTAATAAATCGTACAAGAAGTTTTTAAAATCAATTTAAAATAAAAAAGCACGTGAGGTGTCAGAGGACTCCCGGTTGGAACGAAGTTCCTTTCGTTATATATTATGTAGTAGTTAGTTCATATTATGTAGTAGTTAGTTAAGCACGTGAGGTGTCAGAGGACTCCCGGTTGGAACCAAGTTCCTTTCGTTATATATTATGTAGTAGTTAGTTCCAACACGCCTAAGGCGCCCGTTCAAAAATACGATAATTTAAATGAAAATTTTCTTTTTAAACTTCTTTCACTTTGGTTTTTCTAAATTTACTTTTTATTGGATTCAAAACTACAATATATACTAAATATTGGTTACAGGCTCCACCTAGAAAACTTCCCATTAAACAAGAAATTTCCCAACATATGTTAGTCTAGACACAAACCCAAGCAAAAGTACCCAATATAGTTACTAATACTGGGTTGCAACATAATAGTGTTAAAAAAAAGTTGCTTATTTTTTATTTCATTTAGCACCCATCCCGCATCGTGTGATAAGGAAAACGTGAACAGATCTATAAAAAATGATTGATTTCAGAGAATCATACATATTGGTGGGCAGGCATTCCTTGAAGAATCTCATACGATACATGATTTCAGAGAATCATACATATTGGTGGGCAGGCATTCCTTGAAGAATCTCATACGATACAATGAATGCATATACACAATCCTAAAATTCTAACTAACTATTTAACTTTCATCTGTCCCAAACGGGGGTCCCGTCGGTCACATACTAAATTGCCATTTGGTTACTGCAAAAATTTTGAATGCAATTTTTTTTCTGTGTGGTAAATTAATTAAATTGAATATAATTGAAACAAATTGAACTGAATCAACTGCCATGCATCCACCAACCCCAATTCCACAATGCGATCGTCATGACCACTACCAATGGCCCCTCTTCATCCACCTCCGCCGGCGTCAGAAATCTTCGCAACATCAACAACTGCAACTGCAACAGAAACCACTTTCATCTGAGTAGCTCCCATATGCAAGTAGTACGAGTACTACAATTCTAAACTGAACGAACGAACAGCTGCATAAGATCGGGGTATTCGCCAATTCGCATCATATCGTCGCATATCTTGGCGATATGAATAATGTGCGGGAGTATGGGGAGGCAGATGAGAGGAGATACTCGTACAAAGCAGGAACGGAACGTTGGTCGTGGTGGTGGTGGTTACTGGTTTCGCCTTGCCGTAGTGGTTGTCGTACGACATTTCCATCCATTATTTGCATTAATTAGAAAAGTTCATAACATGCAGTTTTGTGCTTGTCTATGCATTTTATTATCTTTCTAGCAAACATTTTGCCGGCTGCTGCGACGAGCTGACTCTTCGCTTCTCCCATATGATACATCTAATAACGATAGTTGTCTCCCCTCACCTGCAGAGGGGCTGACGGACATTGCAGAGCACTTAGTAAGCATTTAAGTAGTCAGCAGTCGCAATTCTTTAATTGCTGATCTGTGCGAATTTTGTGATCGGTTCACTCATTTTGTGGTGGAGTAGAGTTTGGGGTTTTGGTTGGACGGACTACTCGCTCAAGTAAGAAGAGTTTTGTCGTTTAATTTAGGTGCGGTTTATGCACAAGGCGAACATGTCGATCGATCTAACTTAAAGTTTATATGTTTATGTGAAACTTTATCTATGGTTTCTTTAAAATGTGAAATCAAATCATTGCATATGCATCTTTGCACTTCACTGTTTTCATTATTAGTTTAGAAATTGGAGAAATGTGTGAACGTCAGAGCCAATCAAAACTGAAACAAGAAAGTAGTTTAATTAGATTTGAAGCTACAAAGAACATTTTAAATAGCGGGTGTTCTTTTAGAGGTATAAAACCTTCAAACTTAATAAAACACATATGAATTGTATTAATTGCAATGAAATTGGTTTATTTGTTGCCATTTTTAATGAACATGGCTCGGCATCGGTAGGTCCATTTTTCGGCTACTTTTTGCGACATTTGGGACGTATATTTCATTACTAATATTGTCTTCTAAGTCGTCTATCGTCTCGGGCTTTTAGGCATAGAACCGCAATTTCATATAGTCCCACGGTGTTAAATCGCACGATCTTTGAGGCCAATTTACAGATGCAAAATATTCAAATTATACTACAGTCACCAAACGTTTCCTTTAATAAACAGATTGTGACAAACGCTGTATGTGACATATTGCGCCGTGTTGTTGAAACCGCAGCTTTCCCACATCTAGGTCAGTCATTTCAGAAACGAAGAAGTCATTGATCATTGCTCTATAGCGATCACAATTAAATGTAACGCTCTGGTCGACATCGTTTTTGAACAAATAAGGACCAATTATTGCACCAAACCATAAAACACACCAAACAATTGCTTTTTGTAAATAATTATCTTGACTCTATATGCGACAGTTTTGCTTGTCGACATTACCAGTCAACCAAAAATGAGCTTCATCGCTGAACAACATTTTCTTGTGGAAACCGGGATCAACAGCAATCACGATTTGGGATGCGGTGTTCCACAATCAGAACCATATTTTTCAAAATAAATCTGCACAGTAACAAGCGTTGATCAGGCGTCATTCGATTCATGATGAAAAGGCAAACCAAACTAAACATGAGTCACGTGATAGCTATCAAAATATCTGACACAGAAATGACTGACACTTCTAAAAAGCACCCTTTACTTGGACATAAATGGCTTCAGTAATTTCTTTAAATAAAAAAACATTTGCGATGTGCAATTAATTGATTAATCAACAAACCTGAAACCTGCCCCTGATTAATCGAATAATTGATTAATCATACATTATATTTACGTCGGTGGTGCAATGGTAGTGTGCTCGGCTATTGTGCATGAGAACGTGGGTTCAATCCTTAAATTTCTTTCGATGGCTGTCACCTCGCTTAGTGACGGCGACACTATCGAGTATTTAGCCATGAAAAAGCTTCTCAAAATACCGTTCGGAACCGGCGTAAAACTGTAGGTCCCAATCAGTGAGTGCAAAACAGAACGCGCACAGCTCACTGGTTGCGAAAAGCTCTCCCTAATTCCTACATGGGATGTAACGCGAAACCATTTATTTATTATATTTACGATTAATCGATATTTGCGATTAATCGATTCATGATTAATTGATTAATTGAAAAAGTGATTAATCACAATTTTTAATAATTGAGCAATTCATGTTTTTAGGTTATCTGAGTTTGGACTTTTTTCAACAACCTTCTTTAGTAAAAATATTTTGCTTGTACAGTCTGAATTTGTATATTTTTCAAAAATTATTTATTATTTTATTTATTTATTCATTTATTTATAAGCAAGTACAATTGAAGACACGAGAATGAACAGTGGATATGAACCATTTTGGGCTAAAATGAGTTTTATGAAGTTTACTATTCCCTGCTACTTTACGTATCGTTAGGTATGAAAACTAATCGTTCTAATATCATTGTTAGCAAAAAAAAATCTTAATCAATTAGATATAAACTGTTTTTTTGTTCTCCTGTAAAATTACCTTTCTGGTTCATATCCACTTTTCATTCTCACGTCTTCAATTATTCAAATATGATTAATCAATATTCTAATTAATTGATTAATCATTATTCTGAGTAATCAGAAATGCTTAATCACAATATCGGTTATTCAAAAGTGCAATTATTCGTTTAATCGAACAACTAATGTCGTTTTAATATCGGATCAGCCTTTTATATGAAATAATGTAAAAAGTTTTCAGATTTCAGTTGACCTAGCAATTAGTGATGTACGGTTCCGCGTATTTTAAGAGCCGGTTCTGTCGAGTCCGGCTCCAAGAAGAACCGGGTATTTGGACCGGTGAAATACTCGTAGTGAAATACTCGTATCTTATTATAAGAATATAAAATGTGATAAAAAAATAAATATTTCCTATCCAGTCCGGCTCCAAGAAGAACCGAGTATTTGAACCGATTCCGGTTCTCAGAAAATTGCTACCCCAAAGAGGCTTAAGTGAAATACTCGTATCTTATTATAAGAATATAAAATTTTATAAAAATACACATTTCCGTACCTTCACCCATAGGTTAACACGTTCCCGTAATCAGCTCTTCAATATGCATCTTTTGAGACCCCCACTCCAAAACAATGCTTTCAGTACACTGTGCTGAAAGATGAAACGATTAATCGTAAATATGATTACTCGTTTAATCGTGGCCAATGATGTCACCACTCCAAAATCCACACCAAACTGTCACTCTCTGTGGATGTATTGGCTTCTCGACAATGACGTGCGAATTTTCCGATCGCCAGATGCGGAAACTTTGTTTGTTGATATGTGCCCACGGGCAGAACGTATAATGTAAATGCTCGTGATTTATGAAGGGTGTTCAAACGAGATTTTAACGATTAACGCAGAAGACGCATAATTTAAAACATGGCATACTTGCCTTTGGACGTTAACGGGTTAAAATACAGTGGGCTGTGAGTGCTGTTTTTGTTTTAAAGTAAAAGCCGTTGTCCGATTTGTGTGATGATGTCCATTGTAGTGTCAACATACACTTTCTGGAATTTGGTGAACTTGTCTCGGTTGCACTTGATGCTGTATTTTTCATATTTAATTTACTTTTGTTTAATTTGTCTATATATTTTATTATGATATCATTTGTTGCCTTGTTCACAAAATACAATAATTTCTCCAATCATGCCAACTAAAAAGTTTTATTCTTGAATTAAAATTCTTGATATTTAAATTTTGTGTCTTTTATATTTCTTTGGAAAATAACTATAGGAATACTTTACTATTTAAATCGGGATTGAGATAAAAACATAACGGGAAGAGACTTCGAAAAACGTAATAATTGGTCAGATTAGTCATAAATGATTGGTCAGATTAGTCATAGCTCAAAATTTAAAAATTTTTAATAAAGGCAAAAAAAAATTTCTCATTAATAGACGTATTCATATGGAGTATTTTTTTGATAAAAGGGAAGGGAAAATTACAGTTTTCAAAACCAATTTGGTTATTCAAAAAATATCAATTGATTTTCATCACCACACATCTTCTGAATTCTGAATTTCAAAAATTGTATTTGAAATTTAAAAGAAGTCAATTGATATTTATAAAATTCCACATAAAACAAAATAAATCAAATGATATTTAAATTCAAAAGATATCAATAGCAATCTAGAGGACATGAATTAAAAATTTAAACTTATATTAAATTCACAACACATCAGTTGTCAAGGTCGAATTTCAATACCTGTCCTATCCAAATTATGCTACACGCTGAAAAATAACGTTCTCTCTAACATATTCTCCCAAACATATTCTGCAGTAACCATGTATATGTTTGGAACACACTTCAAACATTCATATGTTTGCCAGTCCCAAACTCACTTGTATTTAAATGTAAACATTAGCAAGTTTACTGGCAAACATGTATGCTTTTACGTGGAAACATATGCGTTCTTCATTCCAAATATCCATATACTTACGTGGAAGCATTCGCCTGTTTCCCCCAAACCTACATATACTTACGTGGAAACATATGCGTATTACCTCCCAAACATAATAATATTTAGAATCGAATTGTTCTCTAATTTCAATATATAAGTAATTAATTTTATCAATAGAAGTCCACATTTATAAATATGTAATTAAAAAAATTATGAATCACTGACTGAGAGAATAATGCAAAAATACCGATACACACTTACAAGATAGACGCTCCTCTTGTCCCTCTTTTATTCTCTTGCTCTTGAGAGCATAAACAGTGCAACAAACATATCTGTATTTGTATCACAAACACAGATATATTTGGGTCTCAAACACATATATTATAACATATTAATCATTGTGTCTCAAACATGTTATATTGAATAGCAAACACAATGTGTTTGGATACAAGTATTTTATATTTGCGACAAGATCCAAACACACGTTATATTTGCATCCAAACAACAAAAACTACCGATTTTCAGCGTGTAGAATTTGTGTAAATGTTCACGAAAACATCTTTACTCACATACTTTTTAGTCCTTACTCATATCGACTTTTTTCAATTCAAAAATATATAAAGTATTTATAGTAGTATCGTAATTGGTCTGACTATGTAAAACTTTCCAAATATCAAGAAAGATTTCAATACGTAAAACACAAAGTTTATTTCTCTATTTAATTGACTTATCCAAAAATCCCTTCTGGTTGTTAACATTGATGTTGCCACAGTTCATTTTAATCTACTTGGGGAAATTTCGTTTTGCATTTCCTAAACGTCATCTAAAGATTAGTATCTCAATAGTTTTGACTCTTTTTGTGATTTCTAAACGTGCCAGTCATGTGACCTCAATAAATGTCCCATATTTGTTGTCTTGCAAGTCTTATTTTGTCATACACATTCGGCATTAGATGATATGATTGACGTCGACTATAACGACTCGACGATGGACACTGATGACTAGTTTTTCCTTGGTAATTAGTCTACATATCTATTACATTGCATACCTTTGTACTCTCCATAGATCACAGATGGATAGATATTGAGTGAGCATGACTACAAGAGTTTGGGAAATTACGATCTAATAACATGAGTGTACACACGGACAAACTCCAACGTAAAAATAAACACACACACACGCGAATAATCATGATCATGTCACATTTGAGTTTATTTCAAATTTTAATTGTTTATAACTATAATGTGAACAATACGAGTGAGTATGATACACGTACTCGAGGAACTCTCGACTAGTACGTACTCCGAATATGTAGATGGTTGGATTAAGATACCTTTAATAAAAGGTACAAACAAACTATCGTGTTTATGCATGTGTGTGTAAGTGGTGGGGACAAGTACTGGTGGTTAGTGGCGCAGTGTTGTGTAGTGTGTGCCATGGATATTGTAATCTCTTTACGACAGTATGGTAACGACCAACCAACAACAACAGCAACAGAAAAGCTTTCAGGGAAGAAACGTAAGAAACCACTCGCCTGGATACAATGATGATGAAGTGCGGTCGGTCGGCCGAGGAGAGGGCGTGTTTCATTAGGGAAACAGAACGTTGTTGTTGCCGTGGCTGCCGCGTTGTGATTAAAAGCAGCAGCAACCAGCAACGTTGGCTCAGCGATGTTGGGGATATGAATTTGGTGGTTTGGTCGTGTGGGGAAACACACTCATCGCTCACAGGAGGAGGATGAAGAGGAGAGTATAGAAAACCTTAAAGAAAAGGCAAACAAATACACAACATTAAACAAAAATGAACAATATTTTTATGTTTTTCTTGGTGTTGCTGTTATTGTTTGTTGTCGGTGTGCGCCGCCGCCACCGCCGCCCGTGTTATTGTTTTACTTCTTTGAAGGAGGAATTGGTGGACGACAACAACAACCACCACCGACAAGAAGGCGAAGAAGCAGAAAAAAACAAGAAACAAATACACCAAACTCGATCGAAACCAACGAAGAGCCAGAAAAAAGAAAATCATCAAACGACACCAGCAACATAAACGGCAAACAACATGCACTCACACATACCCATGCGAACAAAACATAGATACAACTGTGCATGGGTGTGTGTATGTTGATATTACTTCTGTTATTATGGTGTTGTATTTTGTGTTTGTTGCCTCTACGAGTAGAATCACCGAATACGTTTTTTATACCTTACAAACTGCTGCGCATGGGTACACTGGGGGGAATCTACGTTTGGGTGTGTGTGTGTGTGTTTGTTTGTGCGCACATGTGACGTAGCCAACGTCGTTGTGTTGGTTGTTTTTGTTGTCTCAGTATAAAGCATAACAGCAACAACATACTAAACATACAAGATATGAACCGTGGGAAAGAAGATCTCAAGACGACGTTTTGTTTTTCTACTGTTGTTGTTGCTGTAGCCGCTGTTATTGTTTATTCGTTTCGCTTTTGATACGTTCGTTGGCTGTTCGTTATGTTGTTTTTGTAAAGTACCGAGTACACTATGCCCGCGAGTACCATGAGAGTTGTCCGTTACGTCTGCGTCGTTGCCGTCGTACGTACGTACATACATAGTTTCTGCTTATTCTTCGATTATCGAACGAATCGACCCGGTTGATTCGTTTGTCCATTCGTTATTACTACTGTTCATCGAATCCGAATAGTTCGTTATACATATCTCACATACCTTTAGTGCAGCCAAAGATAGACGACATTTAAACGAACACAAAAAGTTGTAATCCTAACTAACGATATGCTAATTCATAAGAAGAAGGAATACGACAATGTACGACAAAATATGATTTTTATCCTTTTAGTGATTCATTTATACCTTTTTTTAAATTGAAATAAAACATTTAAAATAGAATTGGGTGGCCCGAAAGAACAATGTATGACATTTAATTTTTAAAAATACTTTCCATAATTGGTCCATTCCGAGGGTCCAATTTTCGATCACTCTTTCCAGCATTGCCACCGGTATCTCTCGAATTACGCGAGTAATTATGACTTCCATGTCTTGAATCTTGAAGCCGGCTTGTCGACGAAGACTTTTGGCTCCAAATAACCCCAAAGAAAATAATCCAGAGGTGTGATATCACATGATCTAGGCCAGGGTCGTACGCAGGGGGTGGGCCCCCACCCGAAATTATTTCTTTAATAGGTGATTTTTGAATTTAGTGCTATTTTTCAACCTAAATATCAAGCTGGGTCGCGTCGTTGATTTTACAAGTTTTGTAAAAAAAAATTGATATTTTTCATTTTTGCAACTCGGACCTTTGAAATCGGTTCTGGACAGTCAACTCGGCTAAGATGGTAAGCTGATGCGCATCGTAAAAAAAAACGTCGGCGTGAGCTTTAAAAATAGTAGGTGGCGCATCGGCTTCCTTCTCTACCACTGGAATTTCGGTAGTATTTTTCAATAAATTCCAAACGTTTCTTGTTTCATATTTCTATATGGTGAACTTCACCATAATAAAATATTTAAACCATAATTAAATATATAAATATTTTGACACTCTCAGATCATAAAATATATTTCCGGTTGCGTTGGTATAAAAACACAAAATTGTTATGTCCCTATGGAAACCCTGATACCTACATAAATTGTTGTTCGCCCCAGCGTTGAAGTTAAAAATGAAACCAATTAGGTTTTTTTTCGTTGTGAAACCATTAGATTAAAGCGAACCATAGACTTGTCAGTCAGGAGCATGAACATCAGCTATCGATGATGATCATTGTCGGTTTACCGCCCCTCGTGATACCAAATCAGAATGTAATCGAAGTTGTTTGCATCACTATCATGTTTACAAAATTTGTTGGTAATATTTTTTCAAATTCATCAGCCGGATAAAAAGTTATCGACCGAGCTTATGCTCATGACTGACAAGACTGTGGTTCGCTTTAAGGCCACATTATGTATTAACCAATAAATTCACAATCTCTAAATTTACTTCAAACAGACTTGAGGTAGATTATGATAGAATTCACCAAAATTTTTGGCATAGTTTTCGAGATATTGGATATTGAAGTTTGAAACAAGTGTATAAAATTAATTATTATATAAAATTTTTGATTATTCGTAGTTATGGAGTTAACGGGTTTTGAAATTTGCAAAATCGATACTTGTTTTTCTGTAAATAAATGGAATGCAAGCGTCGCGAGCGTAGCGATCCTGTAACGGCTTCACGGCTTCAGGCCTGCTTAGTAGAATGGAGATAGTAAATAAAATTTGTCGAAACCTGGGTTAGTTTTCGAGATTATCGGTTGTTGCAATTTGGTAAAATCGGTGCAGGTTTAAATATGTTTCGTTTTAATTTTCTATATTTACTTTGCAATCTATCTGGCGTTCACTACGTGCCATGTTGGAAAACTATTCTTGGCAAGAATTGGATGGACTTGACATCAGTGACATGTCGTCCCAAAAAGATGGTGCCACATTCCACACACACTATCAGATTCATCTGACCAACACATCTGAAGCTCTTTATCGTGTTGGTCGGTGATCCAATGGTTAGTGTGACTCTTGTACATGAGAACGTACGTTCGATCCCTGCTCTCACCGCCTTACATTTCTTTCGACGACGGTTTCTTCGCTTAGTGACAACGACACTATCGACTGCTTAGCCACGAAAGGGCTTCTCAAACTCCCATTCGGAACCGGTGTCAAACTGTATGTCCCAGACTTGTCATTCATGAGCATGAACTTCAGTTATCGTTGATGTTCATTGTCGGTTTACAGTCCTTCTTGATACGAAATAAGAATGTAAACGAAGTTGTTCATATCACTAAAACCAAACCATCACTATCATGTTCACAAAATATTTTGGTAATATTTTTTCAAATTCATCAGTAAGAATGAACAGTCTGTGGTCCGCTTAAAGTTCTCCCCAGGAAATTATTTAATTTTTGTTATCGATATCGAATTTATCGATATGTCAGAGAGAATCAGATGTTATCAATGAATACTTTGAAATGTCAAATGCTAATAAATTCCAAGAAAAATATCTGAATTTGCAATAGTATATCGAGAGCTTATATTCAATACCAGCTATACGCAAAAACACAATTTTTCAGGAGAAGGAAAAAACAGATTATTTTCCGAACTCTCGAAGATTGAATCTTTAAATAATTTTTGTATGCAGTACCCACTAATAATATTTAACAAAAATACTAGAAGAAAATTTACTTCAATCTTCGAGAGTTCGGAAAATAAACTGTTTTTTCCTTCTCCTGAAAAATTGTGTTTTTGCGTATAGCTGGTATTGTATATAAGCTCTCGATATGTATTTTCCCCTTAAATATTTTAAATACTTTTATAAATATTTTACATAACTTGCCTTGATTGATATCGACATACAGAAAGTAGCAACTAAATACAATACAAACATATGATTTTTAATCGGACAACACATTTCTCAATCATTAGCATGCACAGAGTTTACCACGACATTTATTTCCCTTTTCTTTTTAATACTAAATGTGAATGCAATCGACGTTGTACGCATCTCTATCATGCCTACAACCTGTTCTGGTAATATTTTATTGGATGTCATCAGTCTGATAAAATATTATCTACTACACGCTAAAAAAAAACGGCCACTGTAATATTATGCAGGAACCATGTATATATTTGGAACATCCATATATTTACGTGCAAACGTTGATTTCATGAATTGAAGATCTTTAGCTTTTTTGTCTCTTTGTTGTCTGTCACGTTTTTGTTTTCAGCAGTTTTCAACAAACAAAGCCATATTTGGGTCACAAAAACATAGAATATATTATAACATTGTGTCTCCAACATGTAATATTGAATATCAAACACATTGTGTTTGGACACAAGTAAACTGTACTTGCGATAAGCTACATACTCGTTATATTTGCATCCGAACAACAAATATAGACAGACTTTTCAGCGTGTAAGTTCATGCTCATAAATGACTCTTGGGGTCTGTGGTCCGCTTAAGGCAGACTGTAGTGCAGCTACACGGAAATCTTTCATCGATATGTCAACTTTTATCGAGCAATTTAAGTAACTTTTTTCGATTATTTAAGATTTACGATAAAATAAATCTCATATTTATAATATTTATTTCTATGTAGTATATTTTTTTTCAATTTTAAACTTTCGATAACTATCTCTCGTTATTTTAATTTATTTTTTTGGGTAGTCTAAAAAGTATACAACTTGTTAAGAAAGATATAGTAGGGTTTGCCACTTGCATATATTGCAAAAACAAGTTGTAGTAATTAGATATTTGAACTTCTTCATCTTCTTTCGTGATATCTTTGGTGTTGTCAGAGGACAAAAGTCCTTACATTTTAAATTATATTTTCAGTTGCACATTATCAGATTAGGAATATATTTGAATAGAAATTTTATTTGAAATAGGAAAGAGTTTTAATTATGGTAATACATACATACATATGAAAGGATTTTCTAATTTGAGTGATATGATTTCTAAGTCCGAAACCATTTTTAGGCCGAAACCATTTGTAGTATGTCATGATCTTGATCAGTAGTAGTATGTCATGATCATGATCAGACGCAAGGACAACATTTACAAATTATTAAATTTTTTTTTATCAAAATAATCATTTTCCAATTGAAACTTTTCGTGCGCTTTTGCCATTTTATTTTCGTAATAATCGTTCACCTGTGCTCGCATTTCTTCGAATTGTTGCAAATTACGAGCGTACATTTTCTTTACATAATGTTCAAGTGCCAATAAGACAAAGAACCACTGGAAGTAATGAAAATATTGCTGCCGTTCAGGCAAGTGTTGCTGACGACCGCAATTTATCGATTCCAAGACGATGTCAACAATTGGAACTGTCTCAAACCACAACCTGTCGGGGTTAGAGAAAGGATTTAGGCTTGCATCCGTATAAAATTTTTATCACTCAAGAACTGAAGCCATTGGACGTTTGTCATTGGCAACAACCGAATTATTGCGAGAAAGTTTGGAGTTTCGATTATTTCTAGAAATTGTGACATTGAATGGCCACCAAAAAGTTGTGATTTAACATCATTAGACTATTTCTTCTGGGATTATTTGAAGTCATTGGTCTTTAGCAATAAACCAGACGCTCTTCAAGCTTTACAAGTCAATATTGAACGTGCTATTCATGACATACGAGTTGATTTAGCGAAAAAGTGCCAGAAAATTGGGTTCATCGAATTCGTTCCTGCAAAAGAAGACGTTAGTGTGTTTTTTTTTTAAAGAAATCATATCACTCAAATTGGAAACCCCTTTATATATTTCAGAGGAGGAACCACTAAAACTGTAATTACACAGTCTGAGTCGTTTGTCAAAAAATCAATCTAAAACTCATCTGAGTGTCGAAAACCACTCAGGCGAGTTTCAAATTGATTTTTTTTCACAGCCGACTCCTAAGATGAGAATTCAGATAGTGTAGTTATAGCTGTAGCAAGAGAATAGACTTCATTTTGCGAAGCTGATGCATAAGAAAATTTCTAACTTCAACTACCAATATCTCGATAACTAAGCGAGTTATCGATTTTTAATATTCCATTTTTCAGAAAATGATCTCGATATCATGTTCTTGCTTTGTAGCACTTCTGTTTATTAAAGTCCAACTTGAGAAAAAGTGCAAAAACTGTGGAAAAAGTGCTTCATTTATAACACTGGACTCACATGCATAGTAGTTGGTTAAACCTCTTTGTAGCTGTTGGTTTCATCGGTGTTTCTTTCTCAGTTTATGGGTTTGTTTAGGTTGCTGCCTCAACATATCATCCGTCCCCTCCTCGATCATGGTCTCTGTCGATCATCGGTATTTTCCAGTTTGTTATGTTTGCTGTTTTCCTCTTTGTACGTTTTTGCTTCTATCTCGTTTTATTGTTTGATTTACCTTTTTTGTTTAATGTTTTGTTGTTGATTACTCTTGTCATTCATTGCAGAGAGTTTTTTCTTTTTGTGTTGTTGTTTTCTGTTCTTTCTTTCTTTACTTTTGTGTTGACCACAAACTACCACGCATGCACATACAGTGGGGTAAAAAGGATATAGAAATTTAATCGATTATTGCGATGGGAAATTATTATGAAATTTAAAATTTGAGAACACCGAGATTAAACTCGAAACATTTATGTTATCAGAATGTTCTTCTTGAACGGGGGATATTATAAAATATTTCTTCAAAAAAATGCAATTGGTTGAGTACGAGTATACTAGAAAAGTTTCCCATTACATCCCATAAAGGGACTGGGTAGAAGTTGTCACAATCAGCTTCTCTCTATAGGTTTACGTTTATACTAATTCCGAAAGGTTTTTTAAGAAGTTTTTTTTTCTTACTTCATAGTAGCGCCGTCTCTAAGCGATGTAACTGACATCGAAAGAAATGTACGGTGGTCAGAGCAGGGATCAAACTTACGTTCTCGTGTACAATACTTATCATTGCACCACCGACGACCAGTGAAACAACGAGGCAAAATATCTATAAATAACTAGGCACAACTGATGTTAGCTTGTTTAAAGGATAATTTGTGCAAGTTCATTGTGTTCCCGCGGATAATCATGGTACTAGGTTTGTACATATGTACATATGTAATTACATATGTATGCACGAGCGTATACATACATACGTATTTTCTTCTTTGTCTTCTATTTCTGCTGATCATTAATTTTCCCTCCCTGATTGTGATTTAATTGCCTTTGTTCGTTGTATCTTCGTCTCTGTGAATTTCAACATAACTTGCATTTATGCTGAGCTTGTGGGTTTTCTTAAGAGAATCAAAATAATACAAGATACAATAAAGAAAGAGCGAATGTAGAATAGAGTTATATGTGTACTCTTAAATGAGTCTCGAATAGGGATGGGATTTCTAACTTATATATGTACATATGTACTAAAATATTAACATCTTGTACCAAAATTTTGTTGATAGATTGTAATGAAAAAGCACACAAACGTTATTATACTAAAACTTCACTCAAATAAGAACAATCCAAATATCAAAGGGACCATAGAGTAATACACTAAGAGTTTGCAACAGCTGTTTTTCTTGGACGGGAAACCAATAAAAAAATAAATATAAATATTTTTCAAAATAATTTTTGTATCCCTTCCAAAAAAATAGGATAAAAGAGGCATTTTTTTGATCAATAATTTCATCGTTGGAGCTAAATCTCTTTCCTCCGAGCCATTTCTTTAGGTTTGGGAATAGAAAATAGTCACTGGGGGCTAAATCCGGAGAATATGGCGGATGAGGTACCAATTCGTAGCACAATTCATGGAATTTTTCCATTGAGACTACACACGTGTGCATCCGTTCGTTTAAGGTCAATTGAGAGCAAACGCAGCACCCATCTTGCAGACAGCTTTCTTAAACAACTGATCATTTAAAATCGAAATCACACTGACATATGAAATGCCTATGGCATCAACAATCTCACGAACTTTTACTCTTCGATCGGCCAACACCATATCGTGGATTTTTCGGTTGTATTGACCTCAAATGGCCGGCCAGAACGTTCAGCGTCATTTGTACTTGTGCCACCACAACGAAAGTCAGTAAACCATTTTTTACCATTGAAATCGATGGAGCAAAGTCCCCATAGTATTTATCAAGCTTTTCCTTGTGGAAATAAGAATCTAGAAATAAGAATTTAGTGGAAATACGAATCAAACTCCTTGAGATAAAGGTCATAAAATGTTGTTCCTGTATGAAAAGGCTTAGTGTGTTTGCTCACCAAGAAGAGTGTGAAATGAAACGTCAGATGACAGAAATTGTTTCTCTAAATATATTTTCTTTATGCTCAGGGATCATTTCAGAGTCGTAGTGTCTAATACCTGGATTTGATCGTATATAACGTACTTTAGAACCTACTTTTTATGAACATTATTTTTTCTAATTTTTCGTGATTGTCGTGAATCACGTGCGAATGTGAGTCGGATCAAATTCTTGAGCGTGCGTGAACTTGAGTATCGAAAAAATCTTCGTGCGTAAGTAACCGTCTTTCTTTCTGAAGCTTGCGTGAGCCTGAGCCAAAACTTACCGACATGCCCATCTCTAACGCAGACCTTTTATCTTTTGTATTATTATATTGTGTAAATACTTTAATATATTTTATTTCGCGATTGCGAGCGCAAAAACAAAATGACTTGTCATTTATTATGCGCGAAATTACGCTTTCCGTTCTTGTTTAGGTAGAACCCTAAAGCATTTAGTTTTAAATCATATTAAAAAGATAAAGCGTAGTCACCCTAATTCTCTGATAAGTTATTTCCCCCATTCCATTCCATGAATGGATTGGGAATATCTTACAATGACACGCTGAGTGGTTGCTACACTTTTACACCGATTCCAAACGGTGTTGCGGTGAAATGCTAATTACACGAAATAGTTACAATTTCTAAGTGAGCCGACCACCGTCGAAGGAAATGGAAGGTGATCAGTGTATAGATTAAAGCCATCATTATCATGTACAATAGCAGCACCCGCTAACTGCAATTCTATTTCTGACTATAATTTTTTAATCGTGTATATTTTTTTTCCGTTTACGGTTCCAATGGCACCAGCCGTTTTCATTAATTTGATCTTCATTTAACGCATGTCGTGTATATTTACCAAATATTTACGCCCAAAAATTTGAGCAAAAATGCCATCCCTGGAGATATTGAATCTGCAATTCTCAAAGCCGGTTTTATTGTGAGCGGTAACCAATTTTCTCTTGTTAATACTGAAATCCCAAGTAACACTCTATTCTCTTCTCTTTCATCTAAGGGAGTTATAACTCTGGAAATGTATTAGGGAGAGACTTTCAAAAAGTTATTCTGATTTATTGGCATACTTAAACACAAATGCAATAAATATGTCGAATTGTCACATACATATGTATGTACTTATATACATACATATGTTTTTATATATCTTTTACGTATAAATCCTGATGGAGATAATCGGATAAATCCCTTTTCAGATCTTTTATAACCTATAAGTTATCATAGATAGTTTATGTTCCCTCGGTGATTCTCTACACTTAACAGACTCCACATACTGATCCATTTAACAAACTCCTTTTTCGAGATCATTTTCCAACTTAAGTATACATTTTTAAGATAATGTATTTTATTTATTGCCATTTTCAGGTTATCAAGGTAAAAATTGTGATCAAAATATTGATGATTGTCCTGGTCACTTGTGTCAAAATGGTGGTACTTGCATAGATGGCATCAATAGCTACCACTGTGCCTGCCCTCCCAATTATACCGGAGAGAATTGTGAAAAAGATGTTGATGAATGTGCCATAAGGTAAGTGAACATTTTCTAACATACTAAAATATGATCGTGCCTATGTAAAGTACATACATATCTATGTATTTAGTACTATGTACATATGTACATATCATACATGGTGCAAATTAATTATATGACAATTATAATTTGTTGTTTAATTTGAATTTCCTGTCCAAATGCAAATTCAAAAAACGGTCAATACCATTGGCAATTGTACTTATTTTCAAAGCATTTCCTTCATACTATTGGCAATTTTGGTTTTCAAATATTTTATACAGTACAGGTTTATGAATTTGAAAGTACTACGAGGCAATACCCAATACCTATCGAAGCCACAAACCTCTTCATATAAAATAATTTAAAAACAGAATTGCCAGCAGTCAAACAAATTCAAAATAATTAAAAGCATTCCCATATTTCATTACAATTGGCATCTGATTTCACAACCTGCATTTGCATTGCCTGAGCAAATGCAAATTCAAAACCTTGTAATTGCCATTGCGAACAATGGTAATTATTTTGCATTTGCATTAGAATGCAAATTAAAAAAACCCATGTATGGTACATATGTAGTATTAATTTCAACTCGAATTGTAGAATTGGTATAATGTTAAAACGTAACTTCACTTCATTACCTTTGTTTCAGACCTTCGGTTTGTCAGAATGGGGCCACTTGTACCAACTCGCAGGGTTCTTACTCCTGCATCTGTGTCAACGGTTGGACTGGCCCCGATTGCAGTGAGAATATTGACGATTGTGTGGCTGCGGCCTGTTTCTTTGGTGCTACTTGTATCGATGGCGTTGGATCCTTCTACTGTCGCTGTACTCCTGGTAAAACGGGATTGCTGTGCCATTTGGATGATGCGTGTACTTCAAATCCTTGTCATTCGGACGCTATTTGCGATACCAGTCCTATTAATGGTTCTTATACTTGTTCCTGTGCCACCGGATATAAAGGTGTTGACTGTTCCGAGGATATCGATGAATGCGATCAAGGATCGCCTTGCGAACACAATGGCGTTTGTGTCAACACTCCTGGTTCTTTCCGTTGCAATTGCTCGCAGGGTTTTACGGGACCTCGCTGTGAAACGAATATTAACGAATGTGAATCGCATCCTTGTCAGAATGAAGGAAGTTGTTTGGACGATCCCGGTACCTTCCGTTGCGTATGCATGCCCGGTTTCACTGGTACTCAGTGTGAAATCGACATTAATGAATGTCAATCAAATCCCTGTTTGAATGGTGGTATATGCCGTGATATGATTAATGGATTTAAATGTTCCTGCGCTCTGGGCTTTACTGGGTCCAGATGTCAAATTAACATCGACGACTGCCAATCTCAGCCTTGTCGCAATGGAGGTATCTGCCACGATTCCATAGCTGGCTACACGTGTGAATGTCATCCGGGTTACACGGGACTCTCGTGTGAAATCAACATCAATGATTGTGACTCGAATCCCTGTCACCGTGGAAAATGTATTGATGGCGACAATCGGTTCACTTGCGTTTGTGACCCCGGCTTCACGGGATATCTTTGCCAAACCCAAATCAATGAGTGTGAATCGAATCCTTGCCAATATGGAGGGCATTGTGTTGATCGCGTGGGCTCGTATGTTTGTCACTGCGTACCTGGGACATCCGGAAAGGACTGCGAAGTCAACGTAAATGAATGTCATAGCAATCCTTGTAATAACGGAGCAACTTGTGTAGACGGTATTAACAAGTATACATGCCAATGTGTCCCTGGCTTCACAGGAGTTCACTGTGAAATAAACATAAACGAATGCGCCTCGAATCCTTGTGCCAACAATGGAGTATGCATGGATTTAGTTAATGGATATAAATGCGAATGCCCTCGTGGTTTCTATGATCCCAGATGTCTGAGCGATGTGGATGAATGTGCTTCGAATCCGTGCACTAATGGTGGTCGTTGTGAAGATGGTATAAACGAGTTTATTTGTCACTGCCCGCCAGGATATGGCGGAAAACGTTGTGAGAACGATATCGATGAGTGCTCCTCCAACCCATGCCAGCACGGTGGTTTCTGTGTGGATGAACTGAATGCCTTCAAATGCCAGTGTATGCCGGGTTATACGGGACTGAAATGTGAAACCAATATCGACGACTGCGTAAATAATCCCTGTGCCAATGGCGGCACTTGCATTGACAAGGTGAATGGATACAAGTGTGTTTGTAAAGTCCCATACACTGGTGTGGATTGTGAATCCAAACTGGATCCATGTGCTACAAATCGTTGCCGCAATGATGCTAAGTGCACTCCCTCACCTAATTTCCTGGACTTCTCTTGCACTTGTAAATTGGGTTACACCGGCCGGTACTGTGACGAAGACATTGATGAATGTAAGCTGTCGACACCCTGTCGCAATGGAGCCACTTGCCACAACGTCCCGGGATCATATAGATGCATATGTGCCAAAGGTTATGAGGGGCATGATTGCGCCATTAACACCGACGACTGTGCCATGTTCCCCTGCCAGAATGGCGGCACTTGTTTGGATGGCATTGGCGACTACACCTGTCTTTGTGTAGACGGTTTCGATGGAAAACACTGCGAGACGGACATCAACGAATGCTTAAGTATGCCCTGTCAGAATGGCGCTACTTGTAGGCAATATGTTAACTCATACACTTGCACTTGTCCCCTCGGTTTCTCGGGCATGAACTGCCAGACGAATGATGAAGATTGCACAGAAAGTTCCTGTATGAATGGTGGTACTTGTATCGATGGAATCAATAGCTACAACTGCTCCTGTCTGCCGGGCTACACGGGTTCTAATTGTCAGTATAAGATCAACAAATGTGATTCCCAGCCCTGCCAGAATGGTGCTACTTGCCATGAGAATGGTGATGAATACACGTGTCATTGTTCTTACGGTTACACTGGCAAACAGTGCACAGACTATGTGGACTGGTGCACGAAGTCACCATGCGACAACGGTGCTACTTGCACCCAAATAAAGAATCAATTTAACTGCAAATGTGCTCCCGGATGGACTGGTAAATTGTGTGACGTCGAAATGGTTTCCTGTAGCGATGCTGCTATACGTAAAGGAGTGTCGCTGGATCAGCTGTGCAACAACGGTACGTGTAAGGAACACGGCAACATCCACAGGTGCTACTGCAAGCAAGGATACACTGGCAGCTATTGCCAACAAGAAATCAATGAATGTGAATCTCAACCATGTCTAAATGGTGGAACCTGTCGAGATTTGATTGGTTCGTATGCATGTGTCTGTCGAAAAGGTTTCCAAGGACAAAACTGTGAACTGAACATAGATGACTGCTCTCCTAATCCTTGTCAAAATGGTGGAACGTGTCACGATTTGGTCAACACCTTCAGCTGCTCGTGTCCCCCGGGTACTGCAGGATTAATATGCGAGGTTAATGAGAACGATTGTAAACGGGGATCGTGTCACAACAACGGCACCTGCATTGATCGTGTGGGTGGTTTTGAATGTAATTGCCCTCCCGGGTTTGTTGGTTCCCGCTGCGAAGGCGACATCAACGAATGTTTATCGAATCCATGTTCCAATGCTGGTACCTTGGATTGTGTCCAATTGGTGAATAATTATCATTGCAACTGTAAACCAGGTTACATGGGAAGACATTGTGAGAACAAGGTTGACTTCTGTGCCAATTCACCCTGCCAAAATGGTGGAATTTGTTCACCTAAGCAAGGAGGCCATCACTGTTTGTGTACTGAAGGATTCTATGGCAAAAATTGTGAATTTTCCGGCCACGACTGCGATTCCAATCCTTGTCAGGCTGGTACTTGTGTCATCGACGACGGCGGTGGCTATCGATGCGAGTGTCCTCGAGGAACGGAGGGCCGACACTGCGAACGCGATACAATGGATGAATGCACTCCTAATCCCTGCCTGCAAGGTGCTGCCTGTGACAATTTGCTAGGCGATTTCGTTTGTTTCTGTCCAGCGAAATGGAATGGTAAACGGTGTGAAAGCTACGATCCCAACTACCCAGGATGGGTTTTAGATCCATCTCGAGGAGCTCTTAATAAATATGCCAAGGACTTAGAGTACCAACGTGAGATGTGTGTGAAACGGGGCTGCGAACAGAAAAAGGGCAATCATGTGTGTAATCCAGAGTGCAACACTTATGCCTGTAATTTCGACGGAAACGATTGTTCTTTGGGCATCAATCCATGGATTAATTGTACAGCTCCCATTCAATGTTGGCAGGTATTCATGGATGGCAAGTGCAACGAAGAGTGTAACAATCCTGCTTGTTTGTTCGATGGCCGTGATTGTGAAAAGAAACTACAGCCGTGTAATCCCATCTACGATGCCTATTGTCAGAAGCACTATGCCAACGGATTCTGTGACTACGGCTGCAATAATGCCGAATGTAACTGGGATGGTTTGGATTGTGAAAATGAGGCGGAACCCCCGAATCTTGCCGATGGTGCTATTTCCGTGGTTGTACTGATGGATTTAAAAGAGTTTCATGAACAACAGGTGGTATTCCTAAGAGAAATGGGGCATCATTTGAGAACCACTGTCAGAATCAAAAAGGATTCTATGGGCAATGATATGATTTTCTCATGGAAGGGAACACAGCCCATCAACGACATTCAAAACACGGAATTTGGTCGGAAGAATAAGATTTTGTTTACGGAGCGTACGGGACAAAAGGGTATACAAGTGTATTTAGAAATTGATAATCGCAAGTGCACAGAATGTTTCTATCGTGCTGCCGAAGCTGCTGAATTCTTGGCAGCTACTGCCTCAAAGTACACCCTATCATCGAATTTCCCCATATACAGTGTGCGTGGAGTCCAGAATCCGGGGGAAGATGTTGTCGAAACTCCCACTAACGTCAAGTATGTTACTCTCGGCATCATTCTTGTGGTGCTGGCATTTGCTCTCTTCGGTGTTTTGGTGACGACACAGCGTAAACGAGCTCATGGTATCACATGGTTTCCAGAGGGATTCCGTACACCCACTATTAATCCACAGCGAAGACGTCGGGATCCTACAGGTCAAGAAATGAGAAATCTCAACAAGAATCCGTCCATGGCATGCATGAGTAATGATGTCAATATGAACTCCGGGCACATGGGTCACGCACAACAATGGTCTGATGACGAATCCGACATGCCTCAGCCGAAGAGACTCCGTAATGATCACGGTGGGTATGCCAGTGATCACACAATGGTTACGGACTATGAAGAAGCCGACAATCGTGTATGGTCGCAAGCCCATTTGGATGTCGCCGATGTGCGTTCCTCAATCATGACGCCACCAGCTCATCAGGATGGCAAACACGAGGTAGATGTCCGAGGGCCCTGTGGAATGACGCCATTGATGGTGGCAGCAGTACGTGGTGGTGGCATAGACACGGGAGAAGAAATTGAAACCTCCGATGACACGACGGCTCAAGTTATATCGGATTTATTGGCCCAGGGAGCAGAACTTAATGCGACTATGGACAAGACTGGAGAAACATCCTTACATTTGGCGGCGCGATATGCCAGGGCTGATGCTGCTAAACGTTTACTTGATGCTGGCGCAGATGCCAATTGTCAAGATAATACCGGACGTACTCCATTACATGCAGCCGTAGCGGCTGATGCCATGGGTGTTTTCCAGATCCTCTTGAGAAATAGGGCCACCAACTTGAATGCTCGTATGCACGATGGCACCACACCCCTGATATTGGCAGCTCGTTTGGCTATAGAGGGAATGGTTGAAGATTTGATTACAGCCGATGCAGACATTAATGCCGCCGACAACTCTGGCAAAACCGCCCTTCACTGGGCTGCTGCTGTGAATAACACCGAGGCCGTTAACATATTACTAATGCATCATGCCAACCGTGACGCCCAAGATGATAAAGATGAAACACCCTTATTCCTAGCTGCACGAGAAGGATCATACGAAGCATGCAAGGCTCTACTTGATAACTTTGCCAATCGGGAAATCACCGACCACATGGATCGTTTGCCGCGAGATGTTGCCTCCGAACGTTTGCATCATGACATAGTCCGGCTGTTGGACGAGCACGTACCACGGTCACCACAAATGATTGCCATGGCACCACAGACAATGATTGCCTCGCCACCACCGGGAAGTCAGCAAATGATCACCCAGCCAACAGTGATTGCATCTGGAAAGTCTTCGAAGGCGGCACAAAACAAAGCTGCGAAGAAGGCGAAAATGCTGGAGGGCAGTCCCGATGGGTTGCTCGACAATGGTGGCAGTTTGCGTCGTAAGCCAAGTTCAAAAAAGGGTTTAGGCCAACAGGCTTCAAAAAAGGGAAACAACAGCAACAATCTTTCGGCATCACAGTTGCTGAATGGGCTGGCTGGTGGCCCGACGGCGCAAGGCCCCGGGTCGGTAGAGAATCAACAACAACAGCTGCTGGATGCAGCTCTCAGTTCAGTGGACTCGCCGCCACCGACGGCCTTAACAAGTCAGCCGAGTCCCTACGACACCACATCAATGTACTCGAACGCCATGACCGGCGGAGGACAAACCAATCATCACAACGATCTACTGGGGAGCAACAACGTCAAACACCCACCGAGCTATGAAGATTGTGTAAAGGTACGTGAAAAGATAGGCTGAAATGCAAAATCACTAGATCTTGTTCGTGAAATATAACTTGTTTTTCTCGCCCTTACAGAACGCGCAATCCATGCAATCATTAATTCCCCACGACATGATTAAGATGGAGAACTATGGCTATTCCATGGGCTCGCCATTTCATCAGGAACTAATGAATGGTAATCAGACTGGAAATAATGGTCTGAATGGCAACAGCGTCATGGGGGGCCATGAGCAAGGACTCAGTCCTCCCTATTCCAATCAATCGCCTCCACATTCCGTTCAATCGAACATGGCATTATCGCCGCATGCGTATTTGGGTAAGTAATACAAATTGTCACCATCAAATTTATAGACTAGAAATTAATGTTCATTTCGTTGCGATTTCCAAATTGCAGGATCTCCTTCACCTGCCAAATCTCGACCCAGTTTGCCTACATCACCCACACATATGCAGGCAATGCGACATGCCACGCAACAGAAACAATTCTGTGGCAGCAATTTAAATACATTACTCGGGGGTAATGGTGGCGGTGTTGGTAATGGAAGTATTGGAAGCGGTGCTTCCAATCTACAATCACAGAATTCACCGAATAGCATGAATTTCCAAACACCAAGCAGTCAAAATTCGCCAGTTAGTTTGGGGATTATCTCACCCACTGGTAGTGATATGGGCATAATGATGGCTTCCCAACAGCAACAACAGCAGCAGCAGCAGCAACAACAACAGCAGCAACAACAACAACAACTGCAACAGCAGCAAAATAAGAATAGTGCAATATTACAATCGATGCAACAGCAAATGGGTGGTGGTAGCAACAATGGTGGTGTAATAGATTTCAGTTCAGCAGGCTTGGACTTGAATAGTTTTTGTGGATCACCGGGTAAGTGTTAATCAGTGACTGAGTTTAAAGTTCCGACTACTAGAATAATGTTATTACGTTTTCCTAATATGTTTTCTTCTTCTATTAATAGAGTCATTTCACTCTGGCCAAATGAATCCACCATCAATACAAAGTTCAATGTCAGCCTCGTCACCCTCGACAGCTAACATGTTATCCCCCTCATCGCAACATAATCAGGCCTTCTATCAGTACCTGACGCCGCCTTCACAGCACTCAGGTAGCCATACACCCCAGCACATGGTACAAACTTTGGATAGCTATCCAACGCCATCGCCCGAATCGCCTGGACACTGGTCCAGTTCATCGCCGCGTTCCGATTGGTCGGAAGGTGTACAATCGCCGGGTGCCAATAACCTCTACATATCGGGTGGCCATCAGGCCAATAAAGGATCTGAGGCCATTTACATTTGACAATGAAAGTAAGAAGGGAGTTCATCGTCCATTTTACTCTCTGTTAAACACTGCCTGCCTGAAGTGGGCTTCCACCCGACGACGACGACGATGTCAATTTATGCATTATTGTCATGATGAAGGTGATGTACATCAAATGCTAAATGCAAAGAGACTTATATTAATTTTAGGTAAATATTTAAAAAAAGGTAATACTAAAAAAAAATCAAACAAAACGCCCCATAAATAAATATAAATAGTAAAGCTAAGTATCTAAGTTAATTTCGGGCTCTACAGCTCTGTTTCAAAAACAGAGTTTAGAGCTGATTTAAGGACAAAATGATAAATAAAAAGCCATAATTTATAAGCATAACTAAAATTGCAACTCGAACGCGAGGATGAAGTTGACGACGAAATCTAACAAGAAGACACTATGAAATCAAAACGATTATCATCGAACGAAAAATCAGCTTAACACAATGAAACTCATTTGAGAATCTCTCCAAACCAATCAACAATTGAAGTTATTTCAAACTAATCTGAATCTCAGTATCTAGATCTGTTGTTTGAAATACTAATAACTTGCCCCCGATCAATTTAAACAAAAAACTTAACTGCGAGAAGAAAAAATTGTATAAAAAATGTTAATTTCGACTAGTAAGCTTTAAAGTTAAAAAAAAAAATAACGACCTCCTCTTTTATTAAAATAACAAACTGTAGAAGACAAATTTCTTTTTAAACTTTAGCGTTTAGTAACTAAGCATCCTCCCACACCTTAATATTTCAAACCTGGAAATTGTTTAGTTTAATATAAAACTATGTTAAGACAATTGTTTTTAATTATTATTATAGACTACTATTATTTTATATATCTTGCTATATAGTATAGTAAATAAAAAGAACGATAAGAGACAAAAGAAAGACAACTATTGCTTCCAACTCATGTATTTGCTTTTGTGCAACTACTTTGTTATATAACGAGAAACGAACTAAGCCAGTAACTAAGAAAGTAAATAAATAAACAAAAAAAAAGTGAAATGAAACTCCTAATTTTATAATTTAGTAGATCTTAAATGAAATGTTCCACCCCCTCCTTAGCAATCCGAAGCATAACTGACATATATTTTATATAATTATATTATCTTACATAATTAATTTTTTTTGTAAAAAGTATCTCAAAAATAATGAAAACAATCCCCTAACTTAAGTTTAACTGTAAGTATTGAAAATCGCCTTGTATTTGTAATCTATTTCGTGTTGTACATTGTAAAATTTTAGCTCTGTTTTTTGTTCCGTTTATATATTTTTTTTGACTCAATCCTCTTGATAATGATTATCTCTTAGCTTTATTTGAAATTATCCCCTCCCCCTAAAATCACCATTTAAAAGATAAGTGCTAACGTTTTTTTTTAATAATTTTTAATTAATATTTAATTGATCCATCATCTCTGTAGTTTTATAAGATAAACATACATACATATATAATTTAAATTTTTAAATTGCATTTCTCCTCTTCCCCTATTTATGCTCTTATCGATTGGAAAGTTTTTAATTTGACGATTTGGCGTAAACTCGATGTTTCGCTTATCCTTCTAATCCTGTATCATGTCGTTAATATGTAAATCTCGTAAGGTGTTTTATCCCTCTCCCTCTATGCCTCCTGTTTCGTTTCTATCGTGTCTCTTTTTTATTTTTTGCTTTATTATTCTTATTTTATAAATATACATTTTTTTTATACATATTATACATTTTAAAAAGAAACAACAGTATAGGACAAAAGCAAATTATACTGTGAAATAAAAAAATACAATAATAATTGTTAAATCAAAACAAAATCATTGGTTTTTCTTAACACTGCTCGAATCGCGAACTCTTTGTAACAATCGGGGGACCCTAATTCTAGTATGCTGACTTTTCTCTTCTAAGCCCGGGCACGATGTAAAAAATATCCTCACGATGCTATCCGAAATGGCAGCGGGTTCAAAATTTTCGGATTGGCGGTCGGAGGGTAGTAGGGTAAAGTTGCTAACTTCTGAGCCAGTGGTCGGATTGTTTTGTTTTTGGGCTTGTTGGAAAGGTCTTTAAGAGGCCTTTCAGAATCAAAATGGTTATAACTTTGTAACGGTAAGACCTCTGGGCTTCGTTTAGGTAATTTTGGAAAGGTAAGAGGTATGGCTATCTTTCAACAACATAAGTTACCTGCCATCTGGCTGCGCAAATTGGGGTTATGTGTATTTTTTCCCCATTTTTTCCGAAAGCTCTGTATCACAGCGATTTGACTTTTTCTACTTTTTTTTATTGATTCTGAAAATTTCAATAAAATAAAATCTTAAACGTGTTAATTTACAAAAACAAATAAATGTGTGCTGTTATTTCGCTTCCAAAAACAAAAACAAACATTTTTGCATTTCAGTATAATGGTCATAACTTTGTAACGGGCTTCGTTTAGGTCATTTGGAAAGGTAAGAGGTATGGCTATCTTTTCAAAAAAACATAAGTTACCTGCCATCTGGCTGAGCAAATTGAGGTTATGTGAATTTTTTTTCCCAAAGCTTTGTATGTCGGCGATTTGCCTTTTTTTATACTTTTTTTTAATTAATTCTGAAAGGCCTCTTAAAGACCTTTCCAACAAGCAACTTTACCCTACTACCCTCCGTCCGGCAATCCGAAAATTTTGAACCCGCTGCCATTTCGCACACTTGCATTTTCGGACATGGTCCTAGTGGACTTTTCTTCATGAAATGAGCCAAGGAATACGTTATTTGTCCGAAACTTCATGAATCAACTAAAATACCTATAAAAAAAATTACAGCGGACAGTTGTCCGAGGCCTTCGGCCACGGACTGTCCCTGCAGGCTGTGTCAGAGACACGGCCATTAAGTTTAACGTAGAATACGCCATCCGATAAGACAGAAAACATATGTATATAACAATAAATTCATTTGCTTATATTATTTATCATTTATTGTTATATATGTTTTCTGTCTTATCGGATGGCGTATTCTACGTTAAACTTAATGGCCGTGTCTCTGACACAGCCTGCAGGGACAGTCCGTGGCCGAAGGCCTCGGACAACTGTCTGCTGTAATTTTTATATTTACCAACGGCATTTGATTCAAGTCCGTTTGAAAAAAAAATATTATGTTCAATTTTTTTAAACTTAATTTAATTTATGTATTTTAATTAATATTTTTATTGAAATAAGTTCTGCGAATGTTGAGAGGGCCGCCCTAATATTAAAAAGGTTTACCTTATCGAGTCTTCGCATTAGCATTCGAGCGTTGTGTGAAAGCTTTACGCTTATAAATAAATAAATGGTTTCCCATTACATCCCATGAAGGGACTGGGGAGAACTTCTCACAATCACTGAGCTGTGCGCTTTCCAGTTTTCACTCACTGATTGGGACCTACAGTTTTACACCGATTCCGAACGGTAATTTGAGAAGCTTTTTCATGGCTAGATACTCGATAGTGTCGCCGTCACTATGCGAGGTGACCGCCGCCGAAAGAATTTTAAGGTGGTCAGAGCCGGGTTCGAACCCAGGATCTCCTGTACAAGAGCCGCGCACTCTAACCATTGCACCACCGACGGCAGCTTTACGCTTTACAATTCAAAATTAATGTTACAACAGCTTTATTGAAGCTTTCGCAAAAAAGCTTTATTACGTTAGCTTACTGTTTGTTTCACTTTTTACTAGATACATGTTGCCAAGCAACATTAGCTTGCTGTTCGTTTCACTTTTTACTAGATACATGTTCCTAAGCAATGTTGAGCAACCAAAAACACTCAACCAAACACCACACATATGTTTGAGTGTATGTGTTTAAACAATTTTCATTTGAGAAATTTAAATATTAGGAAGATATCAACCAATATGAAATGTATATCAAACGAAAGATAACATCTTCATTTACCTACAAAAAAAATTTTAAAAAAATTCATCTAGCCGTTTCCTCAAATTCAATGAAATAAAGATTACAACAATAAAAACCTGACATGACTCCTCATACCGTAAGGTAAGACGTATTCTACGTCAAAAATTTGAGTTTTAATATATCCTGTCAGTAAAAGGATAAATGGGATTGTAGCTTGAGTACGAAAGTAAGCTCTTTTAATAACCAGAACCTATTTTAACATAGTTCTTCTATTAGAAAAAACCCCCGCTTCGAAACCAACATTATAAATTATCCCGCAATAAGACTAAATACTTGTTATTGTTTAAAACAGAGGTGACCAAAAATTTTTATGGTGTAGTATTGGTGAGAAAAACGATATTGCTTCAGTCGTCGTTTAGACAGCGACAAATGCACATGAGCACGGATGTATGAATTTTTTGCTGATATATCAGCAAAAGTTGCATTTATCCGCTACTTGTTTACACGTCGCTTTCTCAACGACGACTGAATGGAAGAGCATAAGAATATGTGTGACTTTGTTTATGTGTTGGTCTCCGCAATTGCGGTATGGGCTGGTCACCAGTGGTTTAAAACCCAATTATAGAGCTGTCAAACGGTTACAAAAATATATAAAAACGGAAACGAACTAGGTATTTTGTTTTATACCAACAAATAAAATAAACAAGAAAATACAAAATACAATGTAAATTTTTTGAAATCTGCTGTTCTAAGGAGACTAACCTTTTTAATGCACTAAACCTTATGTCTTTTATTTCGAAAGTATTATAAATGACAAATAAATCGACCATCATGTATGTACTTTAATCAATTAAAATCAATTGCAATTAATCAACTTTCAATATTCTGGTGGATGAAAATAAAAAATTTAACAATTGCACTGAAATTTGATTTCATCCGAATTTTTTAAATTGTTTGTTAAAATAATCGAAAATCGTGACCAGAAAATCGATTTACCGACATGGAAAATCAACTGCAAAAAAATCGTTTTTAAAAGCCCAAAATCGATTTTCAACTAAAATCGATTTACCAATCCCTAAGCCCGGTATTCAGTTTTTATGAAAAAAATAACGAAAATTGCATGAACCCAAAACTTCGCTCACTTTTCATTTGCTTGGTGCTCAGCTCTCTGCGAAAATTTCGTAGACAAATCAGGTACAGAGTTGTTACGCCAAAGTTATTTCGCATGAAAACAATTGTTTGGGACCGGAATTTGGACATTTCGATAATTTTAGCAATCAGAAGTAACACCACATGCTTTACAAATACAATGCAGTGCGTAGAGGAATTATAAATGAAATATTTGCAAGGTAAATCAAAAATAGGTGGTAACTCTCAGCAACATAATTTTCCGTTTAGAGATAAATGACAAAATTTCTTACCAAAAATTTCGCAAGAACTGAATACGGGGCTTTAATGGAAAGTTTTCTAGGTGGAGCCTGTACCAATATTTGGTATATATTGTAGTTGTCAAGAAGAAGTTTAAAAAGAGAAAATTTTCTTAAATACAGTGATGGTCAAAACAAATGCAACCAAAATGCATCTTTTACGAAAAATTACGTAAAAATTTTCTGAAACTAAAATTAGCAATTTTTTGTTTTAAATTTTACACTTTATTGCTTCAAAAATAAGGGCAAGGGATCTACTCCATATATATTTAGAAAATTATATGCAAAAAAATAATAATACATATTCATTCTTGTATTTCAGTGGCCAAAACATATGCAACCAATAAAATCAAGCGCAGTTCAAAGCAAATGAATCGAATATTTTCTAGCAAATCTGTTGTAGTCCATTACAGTCTGACATATTCGAGGCATTGATATTATTAGTATGTCAATGACGCTTGTTGGGATTGATTTCCACGCATGTTTCAGTCGCCGAAACAAAATATCAGAACTTGCACAATTTTCCCACTCAATTTTTTGGTTTATGATTTCCTAGAGTTTCTCGATGGGATATAAGTCTGGTGATTGTGGTGGCCGTTCCATAACCGTAAATCTATTTTCACCAAACCACGATTTAACCACTTTCGATGAGTGTTTGGGGTCGTTGTCTTGCTGGAAGACCCACCACAATGGCATATCGTACTTGTACTCGGCACCATTTCTAAAATGTCTCTACACAAATCGGTTCATAATGCCATCAATTTTATGCAGTGGACCAAAGCCAGCAACAGAAAAGCATTCCACATCATTACACTTTCTCCTCCATGCATCGATGCGTTATCCTACTAGCTGTCGTACGTAACACATGCCATCGCTGCGAATAATATTAAATTTTGATTCGTCACTAAACAAGACAGGCCTCCATTTACTTCCTAGCCAATTTAAATAGTCTTAAGCAAACTGTAAACGCTTTTTCTGATTACAAGTTGATATAAGCGGTTTCTTTGTAGGACTTCGTTCGAGTAGAGTGGCCTGCAAACGACGTCTACGAATTATTCGAGTAGAAACTGATATTTGAATTTTGCAGTTATTTAGGAGGAAAAGTTAAATGGGCCCTATTTCACGTGTCTGATGATCAAATTGTCCGTCCGATCACTTGTCTTGCGCGGTCGACCACCTTGGTGTGGAATACAAATTTCTGAAGTTTTTTTTTAAAGTAGCAATAATGCGAGATATTGAACTTTTATGAACATCCCAGCAGGAAAAGGGAATGAATAGGAAGCGAGAAGGTAATGTGTAGCGTGTATATAACGTTGAATCCAGAATGCATTATTCTTAACACAGGGATGTCCTAGGAAAAGAATGAATTATTTTAATGTGTCCAGAGAATGCATTATAAATTCGTTATTTTTAATGCATTATTTTACATGTTATCAGGAATGAGTTATATAATGCATTATATATAATAGTGGTCTTCATGAAAGCTCGAAAGAACCTCGTAAACTCGAAAACATCTTAAACTTGCACAGAAAACGTCAGGACAAACAAATTTCCCTTACAAAGCGACTTGCACACACTACACTTCCTTGCAAGTTTTTACTGGAAGATGTTCGCGTACGTTTTGTGAAAATTTTCATTAAGAGAGTAAAATCGTTTTTTCGTTCTTAGAAGTAGATTCTTGCAATTTTTTACTGGAAAAGTAAACGAACAAAGCTAATGATGGTACGTAAAAGTATGAGTTGTAAAATCTATTTCATGCGAACGAAATTATTACCGGGCCTAAACGATTTACCTGCAAATATTTCATTTATATTTCCTCTACGCACTCCATTTTATTTCTAACGCATGTGATTCTACTTTTCGTTGTTAAAATTATCGAAATGATTCGAACGAAATAACTTTGGCGTAACAACCCTGTAATTGATTTTAAGCAAATAGGATGTACAAGTAGAGAAGAAAAAACCACCGCAATTTGGCAACTCTAGTAGAAGAGAACCAAAAAAGGCGACGGGATTCACTCGAACGCATTTCTTTCCCGCGTCATAACTTGATTATTTCATACTTTTTACATACTTTATGTAATTTGTGTTTAAATATGGTAGGAATTTCTATAGTTAGATAGAATAACATCATCAGAAAACTGCTCGTGTATTGAAATATTCAACGAAGAGAGTAAGAGAGAGAGAGAGCACTCTCTCGTTTTCTTTGTTGGCATTCCACTCCATGAGTAAATTTTCTTCTCTATACCATAGTTGCTTTATGTACCAAGCAACTGAAAAGTGAGCGGTATTTTCGGTTCATGAAGTTTCCGTTATTTTTTATACATTAAACACTCGCTCTTAATTTTTTGACTGAAGGAAATCGAACGTCTGGAAATTGCAAATTTTAGATTTAAGAGAAGAATTCTGCCGCTGAGGTTTGATAAACACAAAGTATAAATATATGAACATCGTGAATGCACAAACTTAAAAATGGACGATTTTGTTCGATGTTAAAGACAAAATAGCCGACAGACGATCAATTCCTCTCAGAAGCAGCATAAATTGAAACGCTAGATGAGAGAGTTGGAGCATCTCAAATACGTTAATCTCTGCGTACTTCTTAAGGCAACGAAAATTTCATAAAAACTGAATACCGGGCTTAAAGCGTAGTACGCAGCTGAACCTGAATTGCAAGTTGCCATATAAACTGTAAAAAAACACCCGAATTGCAGGTTCGAGTTTTGTCAGGCTACTTTCCGTTTGGTAGTAGGCAGCAGAAAAGAAATACAAACGGCATTTTCTGCCCATTACAGGTTTATTTACAACAGGCACTGGAGAATTGTTTCCCCTACCTAAAAAACAAATGAATGTTTTGACAATTAACCGCCACATTGCGGTTTTGAGAAAAACGAGTTCAAAGTTTCGTTCAACGGTAAATATTGAAAGCCTTCGGGCTTCTACGGCAAAAGCAATACTCTATATCTCTGAAACCAATGAAGATAGAAGAAACTCAAAACGTCAAAATGGAGTATACGGCAAATCAAGATTCAGGCGACGATTGCTAAGTCAAGGAATTTGGTCATTTGCGAAGAAAATTGTGGGAAGTATTAATTGTGTGCAGAGAATTAAAAAATGTGTGATAAGTTGGTATTGAATTTTTGTTTTTGAATTTGCATTTGAACAGGTAATTAATACAATTTATACTACAAATTATAATTGTCATATAATTCATTTGCCCCATGTATGACTAATACATACAGAAATCTACACGTTTATTTTTCCGTGTAGAGATAAATGAATATTTCTTAACCTGAAATTCAGGTTCATCTGTGTACTAGGCTTAATTAAGTCTATTCATTATGAAATGGCTAGGCAAACTGAACATTTTTAGCTTTGACACATGTCACGAATCACACGTGTACTGCCAATACATTAACATTGACAGACCAAATAGCAAAAAAAAATCACCCTTTGTGATCATTAGGACATCTGAGATGGAGAACACGATGAAGGCACTCAATTCTTTCAGCCGACAACTTCAATTTACAATGGAAGAGGAAATTAATACAGCCAAGAACTTCATTAACAGAGTGCTACAAATAAGCGACGTGGAATTTCATGGGAAAAATAATGAATGAATAAGGAATGAACAGTTTTCGCCTCTACACGATTGACGAATTGCTAACACGAGCAGATTTGAAACCATCAACACCATAACGTATGTTCAGGGATCCTCTGAGAGAATCAAACATTCAAATATTTATCACAGGGAGAAATACCATTTCATCTTTTAGTAGGACTAAATCGAGAATCGATACAGATGACAAGCCAAATGTGGTATATGAAATCAAGAGTAACGAAGACAAATCCAACATATGCCTGAAGGTGTATGTATGTGGATACTACAATGGACGAACTGAATACGAGAATATCATCACGAAAATGAGCACCAAAAGGCGAATTATAAGCCTTTGGAACAAAAACAGCACTGGCAGCCTCCTGTACCTTAACTCGACAAAGGCCGAACTCTGACGATGTGAAAATTCTAACTGAAGAAAATTTACTTACGACCTGTCTTCCAGGAAATGCTTCATATGCTGCACTAGAAGCGCATAGTGCTTATGCTGCACTACGTATGCTCAAGTTTACAGACATACAATTGACAAATTTAGACGGAAAAATCAAATTACGAAAATGAGTATTTTTTATCAAATTTTATATATGTACTTATAATAAGATATTTCATTTAACCCTCTTGGGACAGCAATTTGCTGAGAACCCGGTACTTCCCGGACTCGACATAACCGGTTCTTAAAATACGCGGAACCGCACATCAATAGTAGTTATCATCAACCAATTCATATCAACTGCGCAATATTCAGGGGCATTTCACCTCCGATGTGGTTGAAATTTCGGTTACTATCAATTACGGATTTTTTTAAGGGTGTAGAACACTTTGCCTATTAGAGAAATCGTTCCATTTGATCTGATAGTCTAACAATGGCTTACAACATAATTATTTGATACGTGCTCGCAAAACTCGGTAATGCATTTTACACATAGGAAAAGTAAAATGGGAATACTAGCTAAAATAATTATAAAAATTTGTTTAAAAATAGAAATATGTTATACTCGTAAATATCAAATAGCACTAGTGGGAACCACCTTTGAAGCTTGGAGCAATCCCTAAAAACATTTAGAAGAAATATTACCATAATGAAATATAATTAAATGACAGTCAGTAACGTAAAATATCAGAAAGAAACGTGGAAACAAATAAGGACTTAGTACTAAAAAAACACAAAATGTGAAACAATCTGTTTCAATCGTTACTACCTAATCCATCTTTCATGTGAGCAGTCACTAGTTACTCAAAAACTGGACTGATTCGTGGTTGAGTTAATATGTTAACGTGAACACAGACTATATACCCATCTTGATCATATTCCATATTTTTCTGAGAATTAGAAGAATTTACATATTGGTAGATTCCTTGAAAAAAATCACAACATTTTACAACTTGTGTATGGTCATACACATACGAGTATAGATTTATTTGTAAATATTTAATTTACACATTACACAATTTACTAATTATCGTGTGTGTATATGACAATAATATTCTCATTTTGTAATTGCAACTTTACAAATTACAGTGCTATATTTTCCTGTCAAACATCTTTTGTGAAATGCATTTCGTCATCTAGTCATAACTAAAAACTACTTAAACCGAAGATTTGGAACTGGTTTTGTGGCCATACCACATACGGGAATGTTATAATTACTAGTCATCCTTCTTCTGACTCTTTGTCGTATCACTGCTGCTCAAGGCCTCTTTGGTGATGTGTTCATTCTCACTAGGTACTTCGGAATTGTTCGTGTCCTCCAGCTTCTTTTTCGCTCCTGGATATGGGCAAACACCACCTTTGCACTCAAAGGGAAATTCTGGTCCAGTTTTTATCACATTTCCTTGGGCATCTTTCTTCTCCCAGGGATTCCAGTAACGCAGCATAATGGGTTGGACGAATTTGTGCCAGATGTATAGAAGCAGGGGTATAATGAAACAGGGAACGCAAACCATTTTTGGAAAATTTCAATTAAATTAATTTATGCACCACGTAAATGTATCTTTTTTAATAACCAGACAAAGTTCCTTAGATAATTTATTCAATTTGCGAAAACGAAATGACGTCTCATAGAATGTTTATCACATCAGCTGTTTTTGTAGAACACACCAGTGTTACCTGAATTTTAATTGCCATAACCGAATAAACCGATAAACCCATGGTAGAAATATAATGGTAGATGCAGTAGGACAACAAATACAACAAGCCAAAAACAACAGGCATTTTGTTTTTGCTCAGTGTCTGTGTTGTGTCAAGTCAGCTGATAGAAAAATGATGAAAATGTAAACAAATTTGCAAAAAGTGCCATTTAGAAAATGATTGAGTGTTATTTGATATATTGAAAGTGTTTAAGTGTGAAAATTAAAACGCTTCTATGTAATTTTTGCAGAGAAATATTTAAAAAACAGCAGTTGCTGGCGAACGGGGGTTGCAGACAAACAAATGTAAACAAATTTTGACATAAGAGAAAAACTTACTCACACTCAGTCCAGAAAAAAGTTCAAATCAGCTGGGCTAGTGCTTCTACCATTTCTCTGTACCATGGATAAACCGTACTAAGCATGGTAGAATAAGGAAGGTAAACTCGTTAGAACAGCTGTTTCAAATTTTCTATGGCTGTAGTTGATCGTTTCATCTTGCAAACTCATATATACTTTGTTTTTCTCCTTTTTTGTATCCTGTGTTGTTGGTATACTTACGTGTATATATTGACAACTTAAGCGATTGGAACAAAAACAAAATGCCTGTTGTTACTGGCTACAACAACAACAGCGTCTACTGCTACTACTTGGTTATTTTACTATGGTACTAAGTCCCAATTTTTGACCTGTCAATCATATTTGATCAACGATCAAACTTTATTTAAACTCATAGTAAAAATACCAAGTAGTCGCAGTAGATACAAAAACAATTGTGGGCAAGAACAACAGGCATTTTGTTTTTGTTTAGGCTCTCTTCATGTCAAAATCAACCTATACATATACCAACAAATAAATGTAAATAGAAAAGTTCAAAAGCAAAACCTTTGAAACGGACAGAAGCGGCCAACTAAACATCGAGAGAAAAATTTAAATCAGCTGTGTACCGAGTTTACCTTCTCATTCTACCATGATTTAAACTCTGAATTAACTTTTTAGGGAAATAGTTGATTGCTGTTTAAACAGCCAAAGTTGGGCATTTAAACTATGATCAAATGACCATATGATTTTGACAGAAAACAACAAGAAAAACCAACACAAAGCTGCTCTAATTGTTAATGTGAACAAATATAATCACCATCCTAGTTGAAATAACAATAAAAACGTATCACTTAACTCGTAATGCAGTTAAAACTTTATTTCTGCTCAAATACTTTCCAATTTCATTAAATATTTCGTATTTTATCACCGCACTTTTCTTTTGCAAATTGTGTCAGTTTGATGCATTGTAACGATTATACCGGTTATTTTTCGTAGCATTTGCCACTGTTGCCACATGGTAATAAGATTTTTTGACAAAGCACTGAAAACTCTTTTTGTATTTAAAGTTAGGTAAGTCAAAATCAACTGATTACCAATTTAAATAATCAGCCAAAAATTGGGCCTAAGGTAAAATTTTTGTACTTTTCATTGTTGTATGAAGAGAATTCTTATTATATACAGAAAAAACCTTGTCTAAAATTACCCAAATTCATGTTTTGATATAGCCAATGCACTGGACTACATACACCTAGTGTAATATTACCCACATTCATGGTCAGTTATTTAATTTGACAAATAATACAGAATTTACCTTGGATATTTGTAGATTTACCCAATGTAAAAAGGCACTGAACAAAATTTACTGTGAGTGATTTAAAATGTGAATTTGTGCAATACGTACAGTTTATTGTCGAGTATTTTGATAGATAAAATATTTTTTTAAAGTTTTTTTTTATTATTTCATTTATACATACCCCTTCGGTGGTGCAATGGTAGTGAGCGCGGTTATTGTGCATGAGATCGTGGGTTCGATTCCTGCTCTGACCACCTACAAATTCTTTCGACGGTGACACTATCCAGTATTTAGCCGTGAAAAAGCTTCTCAAAATACCGTTCAGAACCGGTGTAAAACTGTAGAACTCAATCAGTGAGTGTAAAACTAGAACGCGCACAGCTCACTTGTTTGTGAGAAGCTCTCCCTAATCCTTCTATGGGATGTAATGGGAATTCAATTATTATTATTACATACGCCTTTAAGTATTTTATCCAAAGCATAAAGTTCTATCATGTATAATGTGCGAAAGAACTGACAAGATTTGCACCTATCACCTTTTTGTCGATTACAAGGCGGCCTTCGATAGCCCGATACGGGAGAAATTCTACGAAGCAATGGCTGAGCTTGGAATTCCTGCAAAACTCATACGCCTTTGCAGGATGATAATCAGTAGCAAAAGTCACATGCTGCTCGCATATGCTTATCATATCAATATCATTGGGCTCACAATTAGAGAAGTTACGGCGGTGTTTTCGAGAATTGAGGAGTCAGCAAAAGTGGGTCTGAAAGTAAATGAGGACATGACAAAATAATGGTTTCAACGAGCAGGGCCTCCACCCGATTAGACCAAAACGTGAACGTTGATAACTGTTATATTTTCGAGAGAGAATTGTCCTTGCGAATAAATGTTATTTTGGGTTAAGCAAGCACTTTAGAGATAAAGCACTCTCTCGAGTAACAAAAATTCAGCTATCGTTTTTTTGGAAATTCATAAGTGGTAATAGCTTAATGGAATAAAAAACAGACCTATTATTAAAAGTGTAAATGTGAAATTTTATCGCAACAGCAATCAAAAACAAACAAAAGCGAAGCAAAATATTCTGAAACCATTTATAATACACAGTAGACGCAGACAAGTAAATTATTTTAAAAAAAATGTGATCCCTACTGCTCACTGTGAAATTAATGGAGAAGAAGAAATTAAATATAGAAAGATTGTTGGATATCCAAACAATATTTTTTAATATTTACTCACTTTTTGTTGTAAATAAAAGTAAGCAACTGTCAGATCGAATTATATATGTGTAGTGGAAACAGGGTAATTCAGAATAGTAATGCGTTGTTCACGCTACCGCAAAATTCAAGTGTTCGCAATTTGGGCTGAAACTGAATTGAAATTGATTTTGAATTGAGATATTTAAGATAATTTCTTTGAAATTGACTTGAAATTGTTGTATTGCCGTCATTTAAGGCTCGCATCGGCTCAAAATATTAGCCGATTTACCGGCTAAACCGATTTAAAAGTCCGAGATATTAAAAATTACCGAAATTTTCTGCACATCAAACGAGATGAGCCTAAAAGTAACGTCTTCCGAAAAATCACGTATAATAAAAACTCAGCCGCCGTCGCCTATTAATTTTTTAGTTGCTCAGTCACAACCGGTAATTATTAGCCGGCTTCGCTCACTGATTACGTGGTTATCAAATTCACAACAAAAATAATTTAAAATTTTCATCGACATGGATTAGTGAGAAGAAAATACAAACTGTATAGAATCAGTGCTTCATGTTAAGGTTCATGCACCATTCTGTTATTTTATTGTTTTATTCATTTCCTAAAAAATTTTGGTAATTTTGTTCAGCCACGAAAATTTCATACATTGTAATGTTTGTAAACAAACAGTTTGTCATTTTGTAACGAAATTGCTCAAATACCAGTATGACCGATTTCAATGTTTTCATGTTATATTTTATGGCATAACATTTCATTACATTTTGATTTTTTCACGGATTTTCCTTTTTTTATCGTTTTAATTTGCAAAATTTAGTCCCAGTAGATGCGAAAGTATGGAAATCACACAACGCAAAAAATCTCTATTTCTTCTCAAAGTACTAACTTGATCAGCTGTCTCATCGATACCCCTTGATTCTTCCAGTCACCTATCACCGTTTCTTCATTAAAGGCATCTTTCCAGGGGGTACCGATGAGTCAGCTGTTCAATTTAGTACTTGGAGAACAGATAGAGAATATGCTTTCAAAGAAGAGATGGTGATAGCTGACTGGAATTCAGCAAAAATGTTTCACTTTTGTTTTGATTTTTTCGTTCATGGCGCGATCTTAATTTCGGGTAGTTTTGTGAAATATTGTATTAAAAAAGTGGCAAAAAGTGATCAAATTAGCAAAAAATATAATAACAAATTAGATGTAATACGGTTATTCGGAGGAAGATAATGAAACACGACACAAATTCTGAAAATCAATCTTCAAAAAAAGCGAAGCATAGCGCAAAACAAAAGTGAAGAAAGCACATTTTCTTTTATTTTCTATATGTTTCCCAAGTATTCCACGGAACTAGTTAGTACAAAAACGAACTAGTGCACACTCTTAAAATATTACTCGGTGCATCTTTCATATGTTTCAACTTCCTAATTGATCAGCCGTGGCATCGGTACCCTTTGGTTTTTGCTTTGTTCTTGTCGGCTGATAGGAGGCCCATTTTAGTACAATTTGAAGTTTTTATTTTCCATCCCTGTAAAAAAACTCATGCCAGAGAAGGTAATCTATTTAACTACTCGTTATTCGGTTCGAATATTCGTTCGCGAACTGCACAACCACAAGTGTAGAAATGTCAAATTAGAAATATTCCGTTTTCCAACAAGTTCGGTTGTTGCCGTCGCTCGCGCACTTATTATTTGTTCGTTCGTATTGTTTGTTTTTCTTTAGCACTCGATTCAGTAGAAGGAAAAAAATAAAGGTGAAACGGCAAAAGAAGGAATTATACAAACCCTCGAATTTTGGTTTTAAGCGATCTGTCTGCCTTTGTTTATATAATCGTAGCCAAAAAAGTAAATAAAAGTGAAATTGTGTGTATGAAAGGAATTTTTTATATTGAATTGTTTGATCGAAGTAAAAAATTATAAATGCAGAATTTATTTTAATGATTCAAAAGAACGGTAGTGGTGTATGTGAATAGAAGTGGTAGACGAGGAAGAAGAGAAAACCTGGGTGAAAACATTGAGTTGATCGCATTCAGCTACAACAATACATCACCAACACCAGCAACTGACAGGTAACATCAAGGTAAATTTGTAAATGTACCAACGAGAGGGAGCCAAATAGAACAACAACAACAGCAGTAGTAATAACAACAACAACATCATTATCACCATTTGTAGTCACACACTCGTTCAGCAACTACAGCAACAACAATGTGGAGCCCCACACACATAAAAGTGACAAGTGAGTAGACACTAACAACAACAATACTTGCTTACAGATATGTTGTCAACTTGATAATGTTATATGTTAAATTTAGCGATTTTTTTTTAGAAAGATACCGTTTGTGAGTGATACTGATGGATAGGTAAATCATTGGAGCAAATTTCCTCCTTCTGTACCTAAGTCGATGTTCCACAAAATCAGAAAATAAAATACAACAACGACAAAAGACGCAACACCAAACGACAAGAACAACAAGTTGATTAAACCAAAAAGTGAGGTTAAAAACATTTTATAAATGAGCCCTCAATGGGTTAATAAAAGGAAATATATTTATATACAGAGTTATAGAGTTTCACAAGGGCTTTGCAATGATACATATCTCAAGCAGATCCGATGATAACTACCTGAGATACGACCGATTATATACTTAAGCTTTAAAGGCCTATATCTCAAAAAGTTGAACCTAGCGCGAAAAAAACTTATTTTTTAACTCAGCGCAAAAGCCTTTACCGTTGGTGAAATTTTGGTGCAGATCTGATTTTGCCGGTAAAATAGTTTTATGACTTTATTTGTATTAACCCGTTGGGGGCTAATTAAAAAAAGATTTTTTAACCTCACCTTTTTGATAAAAATTTATATTTTTCAAAAAAGTGCTATATTACATTAATTTATTGTTAGGCTCCGATAATAGATGTTTAATGTTTAATTTTCACCAATTTAATGATGCCAGTAAGATTTTTTTAGGCGTTTGTGAGCCAAGATAAATTCATTTTAGTATGTAATATAGAGGTTTTGAGATTCCGAAATGGACCCCCTGCAAAACGCTAGGTGTGGGTTCTCAAAATAAAAGGAACGATCAAATTTCGGTCATTGTTGGACCCTACCTAGAGGAGTTAATTCCGTAAGCGCGGACGAAGGCCCACAACGTATACAACTATAAAATATGTCAGTCAAAAAGGTGTTATATGGACACACAGATGTTCTTACCGCTTTTTGGACCTTGTGGGCCGATGGATCCGTGCGTTAAATATTTTTCTAATTTCCCCGATTCTCAACCGGCCACTCAACATTAGTGGCTTCCAATTTACAACTATTAAAACGGTCGGCATCACTGGCAGTGTGCAACAAGAGAACATCGTCAAAGGAATTTATTATGAAGTCTCTGTTGTGTCTCTGTATCTGTGTTAGGTTACTCGTTGCCTAAATGGTATTTTGCTTTTCGGTTTATTTTCATCATAATTATGTTTTTCTTTGTTTTGTTTATTTGATTTCAATACTTATCTTTGTTGCTGAAATTCTTGAAATTAGCTAAGAAACATCGACGTAATTCCTCAAAAACACACATTCACTCTTCCGTTCAAATGAAATAAAAACAACAAAAAATATTAAATTTGTCGCGTATTAACGTTTACCAAAACAAAACTCACAGTATTTCGGTTGGATAATTATTGTCGTTGTACTGCCTCTGACTCTGTCACTGCCTCCGTAAGTGCGCCTCCCCCTCGCAAAGTTCCTGTCTCTCTCTGTTCAAACGGCAACGACGACGTCGGCTGGTCATCATCAGCTAAACGTAACCACAGAACCCCAAGTGAAAATGGCACCGCACCCAACAATCGCAACGTCGATTACTTATTTAGATGGATGGTTGGTTGGAATGTTGGGTGATGAGTGCGTCGCTTCTACTGTTTTTTTCTTCTTCAATATTTTCATAAAAAAATTATGAACAAAATGTAGCATTAGAAAATGAAAATGTTGGAAAAGAGTCAGTTTGCCATTTTTACACGAGCAGTGTCAGGTTTTCGCTCCCCTCTCCCTAGTCAAGAGTGGATGGAGTATAGTAGTATCTACTCCCAGGGGTTGGAATGTTTTGGCGTTTATTTTATTATGTTTCTTTACTTAGCGATTCATATCTCTTCATTAATAATAAGGCTAACACACACGCACACACAGCAAGGCAATCACATGAAAAGACGTTAATACCAGAAAAAGAATCGTCATAACCCAAAAAAAGAAATGCCATTCCCCCTGACTTCTCTGCCTGTGTGTTAAGTTTGTTGGAGTATAAATGAGTAAAACTTGGCAAAACAAAACTTTTACTTCCATCGACAAACAATGACGACTACGATGGATGGACTGACGTGACGGCCGCACTGACAGACCGATCTATTGTGCATACAATCTAAATAGCACTTCTGTTTAGTGTTATCCATTCTCTGCCATTGGACGTCTTACACGACCATGCATCTATCTAGCCGACTTTGGTTTTATGCAAATTAATTTATTTGTTAATTCCAATTGCAATTACTATAAGAAAATTGGAACATTAACAGTGTTTCTGGCATTCTAGCATGATGTCTGTCCCCATTCAATGAGATAGAGCGCCAACAAGTTATATCTTTTAAGGTGGTGGGGGGCTCACATTGTGGGGATGGAAAATCTATTCCACTCTATTCTTCCCCTACCAACAATGTTTTAGAAGTTTTTATGCTTTAACAGTCTCTGTATCGGGATTGCGGGCGTTGGCAGGATAGCACCTATCACAAATTCCGTTAAATTGAAAAAATATTCCACTAAATTTTCGTGAACTGTATACTGTAGTTGTTGTACGATTGTACTTTAGTCAATCTAATGAACATTTGTTAATAATATTTAGTATATTTTATTATATACAAAGCAAAACTGATTCGAATATCAGCCAAATGCAAAAGTTGTTTAATTTTCGTATAGGAATTCTATATCTTAAACATTTTGAATAAGAAATTCAATAAAAATACCAAAACTAATTGCATTTGGAGCATTGAAGTCTGTATAGGAAAACACTACACGGAGTTCGAAGAAGATCCAACGATTATTAATAAGTGTCTTAGGCGAATACTTCGTATTTACAGGGCCTAGTAAAATGTCTAAACAAGACCTCCGGGAACGCATAATTAACAGCCCTATACAAAGGGATATACGTGGAAGAACACTTGGAATCTAGGAATCTAAGATGCCCAAAGTCAGATATTGCTGCTCCCAAAGAAAAATTCGGTTGAGGCAAACGAATTAACCGCTACCGAATCATCACAACCGCACAACCGAATAGAGAGGTTATCACAACCTACATAATTAAAACGTTTTTCGACTTCAACTTCGGATTAAATCATTAATCTCTCTTTTACAACAATTCCAATTCAAATTTAAAAAGTATCAATTACGTTTTGAAAAATGTCAATTGAAATTTGAAAATTATATTTGAATGAATTTGTATAACAAACTAGCTGGACTACGTTTTGCGTTCAAAGTTTTTGTAATGCCAAAGGGTGAACCAAATTTGTCGTTCCATTGCGTTTCAAACTATAGTTATATCCGTTTCTTTCAATGGCGGGGGGGGGGGGGGGGTCATACTGTTCCAACAACATATGTACCAAATCTCATCTTCATATCTCTGACAGTTCATGACATATAGCCATTTTAAATTTCAAGTTGTATGGGCGGTGCCACGCCCCTTTATCCAATCACAACCAAGTATAGCCAAGGAGTATCTACATTGTTAAATTTTCATAACAATCGGTGTATTGGACTAATAGAAAAGCCACCAGAGCGATTTTTGAAAAGGGGGCGTGGCACCGCCCACTTCCACCCTGGCTGTATAGCCTACGTCACCCCGCTAGATGATTCGGAATATTGTCTGAAAATTTCATCGAAATCGGCCCAGCCGTTTTCGACTCCATTCGTAACATACACACATACATACATACATATGGGCATTTCTCCAGAAATGTCAACCGTGGCGAAAAAATTGAAAGTCTATAGAAGTATGTTGTTTTAATATATTTTTATTGTCAATCTATCAAATTTAACTAATTTAAAAAAATTTTTAAATTTTGTAAAAAGCGGTATGAAATATTCGACTCCAAAGTGTAATAAGTACAAAAGATCTGTTTTAAACATTTTTATTGCATATTTTGTTTTGGTTAATGATCTCAATGAGAGACATTATGCAATGACATTTGCTTTTAAAAATCTCTGTTGATATTCCAAGAATTGGAGAGAAGTGTAAAAGGGACGATGCGATTGTCAATTACTGTAAATTTTTGCTTTGGTTTACCCTTCATTTCAATGTAGCATTCGACATTGAAAAAGAACATTTGTTATCAGTGAGTCGAAGGTTTTTGTTTAGTGAACATCAGAAACTAGTTGCAAACAGTTTTTTTTATTGGCAATTAAATACTGAAAAAATTATTAGAACATAATTAGTGATTTGCTTTCTAGAGTCATTCAAAGTTTGTTGCATTCGACATCCTGAAGGTAAAATGTATAAATTCTAAATAATTATTTTTTTCTATAATATTTGTATTTCTATTTGTAAATACAAAACATATAATTTTTGAATGTAGATGAGTAAAAACTGCGGCGAGAAAAATAAAGCCAGCTGCAAACGATGGAGAGAAAGTTTAAAGAAGGATGAATCACAAATACAAAAGTACGGTACAAGCAGGTAGCACTGCATATGCCAATAAAATTTTTTTTTTTAATATTGGTAATACCATTTAGAGTTAAAATAGGTTTTGTTCTTTGTTCTGTACACATAAGATGAATATAATTTTGTTTTTCGTTATTAAATATATTATGTGCAGATAATAAGTTTTGTTGTGTAAATAAATAAATCTAGTATATACATATGTATACATGTTCTGCAGTGTCATTAACTATGCATTTTAACAACTAAGGCAAACATTTCTAGGGGGAGTTACGGTAAAAACTATTTTCTGTCCCAAAATGTAGCATTCGACATGTAGCGTTCGACTGGGATTGAGCTTAGATAAAAAAAAATACTTAATATTTTTGTATAAAATAAAAAGCATTACTAATATATATATAAGTGAATAACATTCTAAAATTAGTTTCATTAAAATATCCCTTTAGGTTTCGCTGAAATTAGTACTTGAATTGTCTATCCTGAAAACGACTTCTGTTTTTGTAGCGTTCGACTGGCGTGGTTTTTTGTAATTATCTTGAATACTAAAAATTTGTCAAAATCAACCTTATTACCACTCACAGTGCTAATCACGAGCTTTAAGATTCGACTTTGAAAAATATTAAATAATTTTTGTGTCATATGTTTTTTCCACTTTGAATGCGTACGAATGTAGCATTCGACATTAGAGAATAGCCCATATGTATATATAGATTATGTATCGTAGTACCCCAATAAGCACATCGGATCCGAATCGGATCCGACTTCTATGAACTGATTTCGAGATCGGTTACTAAAGCGGCCGCAATTCCTCCTTCCATCTCGAAACGAGAAATGTGTCCGATCTCGAAATTACGTCGGATCCGATCTCCAAATCGAGAACAGACCCGATCTCGAAACGGGAACGGATCCGATGTGTAAATCATATCGGATTCAGTCTCGAAATAATTTCGGATTAAAATTTGTACCGGAAAATGAAAACGCAAACAAAATAAATGTGAAGAATTTATTCGGTACAGCGTTGACTGCAACTACGTCTAATATAGAAACATGTAAATATTTTATAAATTAATTTATTTTACTGCGGCACTCTATCACTTCCAATCGGATCAGAGAAAACGAAATCCGATGTTCCGGACTCAAACCGGATCCGAATCGGATCAGAGAAAACGAAATCCGATGTTCCGGATTCAAACCGGATCCGAATCGGATTAGCGTAAGCGGAATCCGACGCGGCAGACTCAAATCGGATCCGGATCGGATCCGAGTCCGACTTTGTGCTTATTGGGACATTATTTATACATAGATATTGGCATTGTTGTTTTTAATTTTATACAACATTTTTTATTGCACAATTTGTTATTAAATCGTAGTCTGTAAGGAATTTGTATTTCCATTGACTAAAAAATTAAATGAAATGGAATAAAATGCATTAATTGGAATTTAAAATTTTTATTTGAAATTTGAAATACATCAATGGAAATGTAAACTACATCAATTGAAATTTAAAATAGTTACATCAACTGAAATGTAAAACACATTTGAAGTACACCAACTGAATTTTAAAATTCGTCAGTTGAAATTTAAAAATTATTTAGCATTTAGAGCATTTTTCTTGTATTGAAATTTGGGAGGTTGCCTTACAAATATGGCTATAACTCCTCCTCCCTCATTATGCACCCTACCGACATACCGAACCGCGCAAAATGTTTGGAAAAAAGTGCCTATTTATCATATATTTTTTTCAAAAAAACGAAGGATTGCTCTTTTTTGCTACGCTAATTTCTTTGAAGAAAACATGTTTTTTAGAAAATGAATTTGAAATTTTTTTGTTAAAGACAATTTACTTGTGAACATTTGTGGAAAATTTAAAAAGTATAGCTTTTACCACTTTTGAGTTACAGTAGAAACTCGATACTTGCACGTAATGAAAACCCGGCTCGGTGCAAGTTTCGAGGTTGTCGCAAGCACAGAGTATTAATTTCCCATACAAAATAAAAGGCACATACATACATCTGTTTATGACACCGCACCTCTCAATAGTCAGCTTAAAACTGATTCAAATTAGAACATTTCATCAGCAGCATAAAAAGACGGGGATTTCCCGAAATGTATTCAGTCTAGGAAAACGTAAACAAAGCAGCACAGCACGTAAGAGTAATACAAAAATGTTGCAAGTATCGAGTTAAAAATTTCGGATGTCGCAAGTACTGAGTGCGAAATGAAAAACATTTCTATGTTGCAAGAATCGAGGTGTGCAAGTATCAAGTATGTGCAAGAATCGAGTTACTACTGTATTTGAAAATAAAAAAAAACGATACTCATTCTTTTGAAAGCTTGTGAAATACACAAAAAAGTTCAAAAAAAGATCAAATTTTGGGGTTGAGCTTTTCTTGGTATAGGCTTACTTTCCACCAAATTTCATCAAAATTGGCGACATGTCACTTGGAAAATATTTATTTTACCTTGGACTGCCCCATATTTGGTTTCATTGACAATTACAAAACAACGAATTAGAAACTTTACATGTGGTAATCTTTAGGGAAACAAATGAATTTTACATGCCATGTCCCAGCGCTATTCTGATATGGTTTTCTGTCCTTTTATGACTTTAACCAAACCATTCGACCGTTGTATATAAAGATAATGTTATACTACTATCCCAAACGATTGGCCTGGAAATTCTTCAAAACTTAAGACAACTGCTTGTAACCGAAATTAGAGTTTGTCACAACCACATTCGATGCCATCACAACAGAACTAGAGGTTGTATCAATCTATTAGAAGTTGCTTCAACCGAATTTTAGATGCGGACGGAGAGTGTATCCAACCCTCTCGATATTTTTAATTTTTGTCCCTATCGTCGCACACGTCTATAAATAATCCGTTTTTACTTCTTATGTCATTGGCCTCGATCGGCTGAAATTCATAATCCTATCGTTTTTTGCTCGACATCGATTTGTTAGATTGATCACATAAATCTAATTTCATGCCCCTCTTCAGCCGCGGCCGCCGAGAATTAGAAAGGAAAAAGAAAATATGCCGCCAACATGAGAACCTCGTGCGGGTTTCAGACGGCACTGAGCTGCCGCCCCCGTCATTGATGTAACAAGAAGACAGCGCTATCCGCGGCGCCTCTGCTGGCTATGTTAGTTTTTGAAAACATATAAACAGAAAATTTTAAATATCAGTTATGGATAACTCCCTTAGTATCGAAATATCTGAGGCTGCAAGTTTAAAATTCGATAATTTTTTTGAGGTTTTGCCTGACTCAATAGCCCTTTAAACACTGGGGATATTAGGGGTAACAACTTTAGACTGTCAGTTTTAACAACCCTGGTTGTCAGGTTTTCGTTTACATCCGGCGTGCGGATGAGCCGAACATACGGGCCAACGGCGGATAGAAAACAAAAAAAAGAAAATACAGGTTCGACATATTGCATCCTGGTCAGCGTCTGATCCATAATAGGCGGCTGCAATCAAATATCCTGGCAGTAGGTAAAATTCACAAACCCGGTGGACTGGGTTTGTCTCGCGCCACCGTTCATAATGGCAGTGACAATACAAAAACGAAAAGGAAAACATAAACAACCCCTATTTGTTAACGACCCCCGCAAACGTTATAAGGACCACGAAACATAAACAACCCCTATTTGTTAACGACCCCCGCAAACGTTATAAGGACCACGATTTACGGATATGCACTTGGAATGTAAGAACTCTATATAGATCCGGTGCAAGTATCCAACTGGCAGATATCCTCGAAAGTTATAAGGCTGACATTACCGCTATCCAGGAAATGCGATGGACAGGATATGGCAGGACAGTACCAAAGCGTGAACGTTGATAACCATTATAATTTCGAGGTGTTGGACGAATTTATATACCCCAAGCGGAGAATTGTGCTTTCGAATAGATGTTATTTTGGGCTAAGCAAGCACTTTAGAGATAAAGCATTCTCTCGAGTAACAAAAGCCCAGTTGTACCAAACTCTCATACAACCTGTCTTGCTTTATGGCGCGGAATCCTGTGTCCTATCGCCAGCAGCCGAAACATCTGTAGGAGTCTTCGAGAGAAAAATACTCCGAAAAATGTTTGGCCCTATAGTGCACAACGGCGAGTATCGGCGACGCATGAACCATAAGCTGTATGAGCTATATCCCGACATTGTTATCCCGATAGGTTATGTCAGTAGAATGGATGAAGACGACCCAGCACAAAGGGTTTTCGAAACCGAACTCGAAGGAAGACAAAAAATTGGAAGACCAAGACTCCGCTGGAGGGATCAGGTTGACGAATCCCTGCGTACACTTGGTATTGCCAACTGAAGAAATAAAGCAAAAGATCGAACTGGTTGGCGAAATATGTTATCTTTGTTTTATAGGCTCCCTGACCCCCCGGAGTTGTCCGAGACCGGATAAGTATATAAGTAAACCTTCTGGCTTGTCCTGGCTTAAGTATATTCTCTTCTGGGATGGCTCTAAAACCCGATTAATTTTTTTCAAATCTTCAATATTACAACAAAGCAATTTATCGGGAAATTGTAGTTAATATTTCTATCTATCGATGACCTCAGATATTTTACTCTACCCAAAACAGCTGCCAACAAAAACCTCGAGCCGATTTCAGCCTTCGCGCCCCTGGTTTAGCCGCCGTCAAAAATATCGTATCGGCTCCAATCTCTGGTTGTGGGGACTAACTTCAGTCGTAACAACCAAAATTAGGTTGTGTCAACTACGAAAGCAACAATTCTACGATATTTTTATTTTAGATATACTTAATAAATGACTTTAAACGTCGGATTAGTAATATATAGAATAACTAGCTGACCCGGCAGACGTTGTCCTGCAAATTTTGTTCAAATACCGTTAGCAGGAGCAGAAATAATGGATTTTTAATTTGTGGCTTGTATGGGAGGTACCACGCCCCTTTGTCCAATTGAACCGAATAGTAAATCTAAACCACCCAGGGCGCCACCCAAACGCATACAAAAAAATTTATTCAAATCGGTCCAGAAGTTTAGGAGGAGTTCAGTCACAAACACACGTGCAGAATATATAAAAAAGATGTTGTGGTAACCAAAATGAAAATTAATTGGAAATAATTAAACTGTTGGTTTAGTCGGAATACATCTTTTCAGATGAAAATGTTTCTCTACGCTCATGATAACGGTATGCAGGCAGTCGCTGATGAACTGTCTGTACTTTATAAGGAAACATCTTCAAGTCTTTCACCAAAATACGCTGCAGTGTCAAACGTGTAATGACCAATTATGTGGTATCATCCGCGGCTATATTCTTTTCGGCATGAGCACTACAACGCCTTCCGGAACTTTTCCCGGGCCGTCTTTAAAGCATCTTCCGATACGGTGATACATTTTGGCCACCCTGTACAATTTTTAATTAATAGAGATTTTGGAATTTTTTATATCATAAGCTTTTATATTCATTAATTCTTACACGTATTTTTAACCGTATTTTATTCAATATGGCTTTTATTTTTTGGTTTATTTAAAAGAATCCAGTTCTAAATAAAGATAAGTTTTCAAAAATAGAAACCGGGGTTTTGCTTCGAAACAAACGGATGTATCAGTTATATTGATTACACTGTACTAGAGGTGTGCGCGTGAGTGAATTTTCATTGACGATCACGCACGACATCTTTTTAACCTTTCACGATCAGGAAGAAGAAAAGAAGATGAAAAAGAAACCACGCACGGCCACTGATAACATTTTAATACCAATCGTTACTTACCTAATCGTTTCTATTTTTGATTATTGCTCAAATTTATTGTTAAACACTGCGAATATTAGGTACGACTTTTTTAAATTTTTAATAAGCAATTTCTTTAAATTGCACCATAAACTAAAATTTAGTTTAAAAAGGCAACAATAACACAAGTGTATTATAAAAAAATGTATGTACGTTTGTAAATAGACACATCTGACGACCGCCTGTAATTCGTGAGAGTGAACAACACAAATTTCGGTCACGCACGCGTTTAAAATTTTGAACCACGTGTTTTCACGATCGCGTGATTAAATTTAATGTTAGTCACGATCACACGTGACGCACACCTCCGTTCTGTATGTGACAGACCAATTGTATGTATAGTGACGCAGGCAAAGTTAGTTTTATTTTTTACGATTTTACCGTATTGATATCAGCTTAAAACAAAACAGGCCTAATATCACTCACAAATTCCAAACTAAACCAAACAATAAGGGTTTTCAGCGCCCTGTGCGATTGCAATTGCGAACATTTTGCAATGGCACAAGATTTGTAAGATATTTTTACACCACCGCTTGAACAGTGTGACAGTATCAGCTGTGGGGCAACGTCACCTGTTTAATAAGAAACCGCGCGGAGAGCAAAATAAAGCTATGGGGTTTGACCAGTACAAAAAAGCAAAACTTGAGCAATTGCAATCGTGTAAATTTTTTTTGTAAGAGTGCGGAAAAAAGCTCAGACATTTTGCAATTGCTTCGTTGCACAGCCATTCGCACAAGAAAACCCTTTATGTGCTATTGACAGTGCCATTGTTAGTTTGGGAAAGTTTAAATTATTTTTATTTATTTTGTCATGTTTTGTATAAAAATCATCAATTGTGCAGAGCTTTTATATACTCGTACATACATAATCTGCGCATACCTACCACTACCAGATAAATGGTCACACTAACCTTTTGGGGAGCAAACCAGATACAATCGCAATTGTACGGTGTTGGTGTCTTTAACGAGTCCAAAAAAGGAAACACGAATCCGAATTAAAAATGATTTATTCTTCGCTGTGTTATTTTTCTATTTGTTGTAAAGTTTTTCCAATCAACCACGTGCGTTGTTACAACACATGTCGAACAGGGGAAGGTTTGTCAACGTCTTACTTACATATTATAACACCATGTCCCAAAGAAGAACTACTATTAGTATTCGAAATTGGGAGCGCGTTGCTACTCGTACTCACAATATGAATTTGGGTGCGGTCGAGGAAATCACTTAGAATATTGATTGGAAATTGTGACGCCATTAGGTCATGAGCTTTAGACAAAACTGAACTCCTGTTTATTGAATGTTTTTCGATAAATTCAGAAGCAGAAGTCGATACGTGTTTTCCAAAAGCGATGTTATACATACGGTGTCAAAAAGTTATTAACTTAATACTTGATAAAACATAGCGAATATAGGTTAATTACTTTTCATAGATTAAAGAAAAACTAAGAGACACATTAAAGTTACTTTTGGCAAAGTTTTGTATTAAACACAATTATGATGATTGATAAAACCTTCAAGTCTTTGTTAATTAATGTCATATAACGCGACAAATGTTAACCATTTAGTACAGAAAATCCATATGTAATGTACACTCATTCTCAATATACCCGCCGGACAACTCTACTGGTTCAAAACCAACTACAACTCTAACTATAGACTTTTCCAATTTGAGTGATATGATTCCTTAAAAAAAATCACACGAATGCTTTTTATTTAATGTGTTTTTTTATTTAATGTGAAGTACAATCGATGTAATTAAGTTCTGAATCAAATGTCTTTCAAATTGCCTCCACGTCTTCTTTTGCAGGAACGAATTCCATGAACCCAATTTTTGAGCACTTTTTCTACTAAATCAAGTCATATGTCATGAATAGCACGTTCAATATCGTAATTTGCAACAATTCGACGAATAGCGAGCACATGTGGACGATTATTACGTCCATAAAATGGCAAAAGCGCACGAAAAAAAATTGAAATTGAAAAATGAATAATTTGTAAACGTTGTTCTTGCATCTGTCTCTTCATGATAAAATTGTAAGCATTACTGAATACAATGAAAAAAAATGGCAGATCAAATGGTCGAAACGTCAGCTAGAAATCATATCACTCAAATTGGAAAACCCTTTATAAAGCAACCATCCCACCACCGCAACTATCTTCCAATCTACTTTCTATTGACCCTTTTCTGCATTACCATTCCTCAGTTACGTAGCTAATACTACGAAGTCAACTACTTGCGTAGTTCCAACGCACAGTGGGACCGATTGAAAAAAAATGGTAATAATATCACAACTTTTAAAGTATTGTTCTGATCACTTTGGAATGTACTAGAATATTGCATTCAGAGGCATACTGTGTCAACCCATTTGGTTCTAACCACTTAACCACTTTGATGATTTTCAAAGCCTGGTACGTCTACACTTATACACCGTTTACAAAGTTTTTTTACTTTTGAGAATCTACTATGTAAGACAAACAAACAATACTCTAAGTTTTACGGAATATTTTTATCGTTAAAATATTCTCATCAATATTTAAAATTGCCAATTTTTTTATTGATTTATTTCAGTTTCTTGTTAATAACTCAGCTATTTGGGGGAAAATAATATTTTTGAAAACACCACTAAATTCGGAACACTTCAATAAAGAAGTGACTCTAAATGCAATATTCTGAAAGTCTGATCCATCTATATATTTCTAGTACATTTCAAAAATATCAGAATAATTCTTTAAAACTTGTGATATTATTACCATTTTTCTCCATTCGGTCCTACTGTGGAATATTCCTACTACGTATTTGGTTGTAATATCTGTGCCCACAAGGAATAACAACTAAGCTCGATTTCGGTCAGTGTTCAACAGAGGATTTTAAGAATTTTAAATCGTTGTCTACAATCAGGGAATATTGATTAAACTAATAGTTATAAGTTATATTTTAGCAATTTTATAATATTTAAATTTGATATTCATTTTATGATGAAGAAACAATTAACTTGAGAGAAGTAACAAAGTCAACTTTGTCCTGAATCGACTTTAGCTGTTATTCCTTGTAGGCTCAGATATACCATAGACTAATACTTATAGTAGACCTAATAGTTCTCTCACCAAATTTATGACATTTGGCCTGGTGTGATATTTACGTTCGATGTTGAAATGAATTGCTTCAATAATACCAGATAGAGGCAATGGTTCAAAACAACGAACAAAATAGCAACAACGGCATTTCGTTTTGTGTGTTAAAATTATTGTGTTAAATACAACACAAATGTAAACTAACAATAACAGTCAGTAAAAAAGTTTAAAACATATTTAAATTTCACAGTTTTTCACCACAACGACATGAAAAATGAAAGCAAGAAGTTATTGTAATTCCACCTGGTGTATCCCACTTTTCATCAAACATCTCTCTATCACGCCGACCGCATCAAGAAGTGTGTGAAAGGATATGATTTGCTCTATGAGATATACTAACAACTTAGCTACATAGAAAGAACCAGTTACATCACTGGCACAAGTACCACAACTACAACGTTTGCTTGATTAAAGCTGTCCCATTTAATACATAAATTTATATACTAACTTTTTGCAAATATTCAAAATATCTGCGTAATATCGACGAAATATTTCCGCACGTGTAGTTATTCACGCGAAATAACAAAAGAACAAAAAATTCGTTTTAACCACCAAGCAAATTGTCGGAAGAAATGATCAGTGTTATCAACTCTTATTCAATTTCTCAGAGAAAGGATATTTTTTGTGCAAAACAAAAAAATTAAAAATTGAGAAAAATGTAGTGGTCTGCGCTGACAAGTTGCTGTTCCACTTCGCAGCGAAACAAATTGAAGTTTCTCAATATTTTTCACGCAAACGGTCTTAATACTTTTCTTAATCGGTGTCCACTCAACATGATTTAACTAACGACTAAATCGAATTTCCTTGTTCGATATAAGTTAACGCATCCTGAGTTCGGTTTGCTTTCATTCCCCAGAATAACTGTTATTAGATTTTGCACCCAAGTTTACACACATAGGAAAAGCAACAACTCTCTTCGTTAGTTATTTTCTAATTCAGAGAGAATATTAAAGAGTAGGGCAAGTGATTTTTTTTTAACTGACTACCTCTTGCATTACCAGGGGAACCAGTTAGGGAACTATATATGAGCTGGTTACGTTGCCGGCGATATGGGGATTAAAAATCAAGTAGTTGCCAGTATTACTACTTACGTAGCTAGTGATTTAGTGGAATTTGCCACATACGAAGCTGACAGGTAACAACTAGAGTGTCCAAAACCGAAAAACTAGAGAAACCGCTTAACCGTGGTTCTTTTTTTTTAAAAACGTAATTTTCGAATAAACGGAAAAACGGTTATTTGACGTCGGTTAACCGGTTTTTACCAATTTCTATTAATATCCTTAAAACAATAATAATAAATTTTATGATTTTCTAATTTTAATGAAATGTTGGATTAAGAAACATGATTTCTATTTTCAAATACGATTTTATGCTTCAAAAAGTTCTAAATGACATTTTTTTAAAATTTGTTGTATTCAAATTTCAAATTTCAAAATGATTTTATGATTTGAATAAGAATTGCAATTTTTTTTTCAAATTTCGTAATGTAAATGTTTTTTATAATGTTTTGAACTTAATAACTTTTGAATTTAACTTAAATAAGAATATGATTTGTGGCATGTCCCCCGATCTCGAACGCAACCCTAAGCGAACGAAAGACAGTCACTTACATTCGACTCAAATTAGGTTCCCCTAAGTCGACATTTTCGTTCGACTGACTCAATATTTGTTCGCAAATAAACGCGGATTCTAAATAGAGGAACCCACATTTGTACTAAAAAGTTTTGAAAAGTGTTACGTTTTCATTCGACTAGAAATGACAAGATTGTGAAAACCTAATCAACGTCCTTTTGAGGGGAACACGAATGAAAGCTTTTATTCGAGATCGAGGAACAGGCTTTACATTTTAATTTAAATTTAAAACGTGGTTGTCAATTAAAATAGAGTTGTAAAATTTTGAGTTTTCAACACGAATAAACACGAATAAAATGGTTGCTAAACAGATGTATTGGAAGTGCTACATGTGCAATTTAATTTAAAACTAAAAACTAAAAGAACACCGGTTTTTGCCAAAATTGAAAGCCGAAAACCGGTTTCTTGAATAACTTATTTTTAAAAAGGCCGGTATTTTGGACACTCTAGTAACAACGCATATTGCGTATACGCACACGCAAAGAAAAATAATGTTTATTGCTCGGTTGCCGCAACAATACTTTGATTGATTTATATTAATTTATTAATCGCAATCGTTCATGTAGTTCTCCCAAAAAAACTCATATATCGCAAATGTGTATCATGTTGTTGCAAACGAGTTCTCGTTTGCATCAAACGCGTACAAAATTACATTTGCCGCAAATTTAAAAACGTTTGCGATAACTGAAATTAACCATTTTTCTAATGAGAGCACATACTACGAATCCACTCGTTTGGTATACACAACTCTACCTTGTCAATATATCTTGGAAGGACAATTGACGCGTTGTAGTTTGATGCGCTTTTAGTTATTTGATTGAGAGGCGAGACAGACGTGTAAGTAGACAGTGAAAAATAGACAAAAATACCACTTTTACCACTAAAAGTTGAAAATTTAAACAAAAAAGAGCTTATGGAAGCCATAGATAAACGTTATAATTACAACTCGGTTGCTGTAACCTAAATAACAGCAGGTGGAACCGTTTTTCGTTTCTCGCAAACGTTTTTTCAGCTCTAATTTTTCATAACTCGTTTACTGCAAACGTTTTTCAGTTCTTGCAAACGTTTTTAGTTTGGAGCAACTACAACTCGGTTGCTGTAACCGAAGGAACAGTTGGCGGGACCGTTTTTCATTTCCCGCAAACCTTTTTTCAGCTTATATTTTTCATAACTCGTTTGCTGCAAACATTTTTCGGTTCTCCCAAACGAAATGATATGTATGGATTAACAGAAGTTCGTTACTCCCAACTACAGTCCCCAAACTCGCCTCGTACATGCGATTTGACCCAACTAGACTATTTTTTTGTGAGGGCACGAAAAGTCTTTCGTATATAGGTACAAGCCATACAACATTGCTGCCTTGGAAGACAACATTGCACGTGTCATTGGTGAGATTCCGGCCGAAATGTTGGAAAAGTTAGCCAAAATTGTATTTTCAGATTGGACCACGTGACGTGTAGCCGTGGGCAACATTTGCATGAAATAATGTTTAAAAGTAAAAAGTAGGTCCAAATATCGATCCATATAAATATTGCATTCACTTTTCTGCGTTTTCTTCAATTTTCAAAAGCCCAATACCAAAAAAATCACCCATTACATTTTAATATGGAGAATGTGTACAAATTAAATGTTAAGTTATTGTTGTTCTTGATAAATTGTTCAAGATAAATTGCAAAAAGAGTTTCGAAGACTGTAACTATTTCAATTTGGTTATAGATACTCTAAAAATACTTATGCCCCTTTGTGTGAAAACAAGGACTTCTGCATCGTTTTCACATACAGCGTTACTAAACTATTCGCAAATACTTTCAGGATCTGAAATCAGAATGTTCAAAAAGAGTTTCGAAGTATGCAGACTGTTCAATTGTTTTTCAGATACCCAAAAAATATTTCGCCCATTGTACGATCTTGTACAGTCCTAAGAGGGAGTTTCACTCTCGTCATTTAAAAGCTCAATTCAAAAGTTTACAGAACATTTTCATATTAAATGACATTTCTTAAACGACAAATATCGGGCATTTAAATAAAGTCCATTTAAATGGAGAATTTTCGACTGTGACACTGAGCATAAGAAAACCAAACACTAAACCTATTTTTGCTTTTGTCCAGATAGTCGACGTTTCCCGTAAAAAATTATATTTTTTGTTAAAAATGTACATTTTGTCACTTTCAAATCCACATGAAAAATGCGTTTGAACATCTTTTCTTTTAAAAAGCTTTTGAATATCTCACGAGATGTATCGGGAAGTACTAAAGAAATTGATTATTTAAAATCCATTTTTATTAATTAAAATCCATGAATAAAAAACAAACCCATTTTAGGAAATAGCAAATCAATTTTGTACTTTGTTTTTGTTCCCCTAAATGTTTGTGTAGGTCAAGCTTTAAAAGCCAAAGAAAAGATGTAGAATAACGGCAAAAATCGATTTATGTATTTGATTTGGTCAATTTTACTAAAATTCCCATGAATGTTTTGCTGTTTATTAATGGATTTTAATAGACAAAAGCTCAATTTCTTTAGTTCTGTTTTATCCACTCATTCAGATGTTGAAACAAGTTATAATACATTTATTTTTTTCGTGAGAGCTTGACAAAATTTTACATTTTATTTTTCGAAAAGTAAACGTCAATCTTCTTAACCTGGTAACCGGTGAAGAAAAGCAATCACTACAGGGTGGCCCAAAATGTATCACCCTATCAGTAGCTATAACTTTTACAAATGGTGGCAACTGACATTTTTTTTTGATGATATTTGTTAAATAATAGACGTCGATAAGCCATAGAACGCAAAACTCCCCAAGTCCCACGTCAACTGGCCAAACCCTAAAACGTTTAGCCGCTCGTCTAGAAAAGACTGGAACAACACGTGACAGAAGAGCCGCCGTAAGGCCTCATAGTGGTCATTCCGACGCGAAAATCGCCGCTGTGGCTGAAGATGTCGTGGATGAGCCGTCAACGTCGACCAGATGACAATTACACGTTCGTGTCTGCAGCGCATTTTGGTGAAACATTTAAAGATATTCCCTTACAAAGTACCGGCGGCCCATCAGCTACTGCATGAAGACCGTCAATCACGTCTCAACTGAAACTGGAAATTCATACTGAGCGAAGACGACCATCTGAACAGATATGTAAACAAACAAAATGTTAGCTTCTGGGGCACTGTGGATCAACGTATCATTCACGAAGAGCCATTACATCCACTCCTATTTTTGCGAGGACACTGTGGGTAATCCGGTTACTGCGACTGGTGAGCAATACAGAACCATGATGAAAGAGTTTTTAACTGCTGGGATATTGGAACTGAAGGATATGTGGTTCTAAAAGCACGGTGCAACTGCATACACAGCTCGCGCCACGATGGACATTTTGAAGGATGGGTTTCTGGGTCGCCTAATGTCTCGTATTGGCGATTTGTAGTGGCCGGCCCGATTTGACCACACCGTAGTTAATTCTCTCTTTGGGGTTCTTTTTGAAGTAAAGAGGTAAAAAGAGCCTCATTGGTCATCAACAATGGCTGCGACCACATGACCGATATTAGCTTTGTTCGTTTACTTTCCCAGTAAAAATTTGCAAGAATCTACGTTTGAGAGAGAAAGAACGATTTTGCTCTCTTTATGAAAATTTGCACTAAAAGTACGCGAACGACTTCCAGTAAAAATTTGCAAGAAAACAGCTGATGTAGTTTCATCCTTTTCTACAAACATTTTGGATTGCAGTTACATTTCATATCTACCAAGGTAAATGTCGCTCACAACCATATCTTTAAATTTAGATACAAATAAGTCATGGCAATGAGCACCATTAATTGTTATTGCCTGACCGGCCACATTTTGCAGAAAGATGGTCCGATGATGCCTAGAGCCCAAAATCCGCACCAAACAGTGGCAGGTTGTGGATGCATTTGTTCCTCGACACTAATACGAGAACCCTAAATGCGACAGATTTGACGATTAACCAAGCCATCAAAAAGAAAGTGAGCCTCGTCGCAGAAGATAATTGTATAACCACAGTCAGGACGGTAACGTTGGCGTCAATATAAAATACTTTGTCGATAACACAATCCCTTGGCGTCAACATTTTTCACCCTTGTTTACTTTCTAATTTTTGGTCACTAAAATTTGAAATAAATTGATTTTAATTGTCAATTAAGTAGAAAGCTGGCAGCAATGCTGCCTTCTTGTCGCCAGGGAAATAAAATTTTTTTTTTCTCTACGCCAGAACTGACGTCAACATCCACCTCTTGTTCTTCTTCCATTAGAATACTTGTTTCGGAATTTAATATATTTTATTTTTTCTTGTTATTTTTACGACTTTTGTGTTATAAAGCTCTTAGTGATCCAGGCTTAGGGATTTTCTCCTCGGAGGTAGGTCAAGTACCTGCTTCGCGGCGTCGGGATAGTATTTTTGTGTTATAAAGGTTTCTGCGCGGCTGGCTTTGGACCGAGCTTAGGAATTTCCACCTCTGGAGTAGATCCAACACCGGCTTGGTATTGGTTAATATTCGGCAATTCAGCCGTTTCAATTGATTTATTTCAAATAGAATTTTTAAATTTCAATTTAAAAATAAATTTCAATTGGAAATGGTGTAAGTTTTTTCTATCCTGAAAAGTTTATAAAGTAGAGTTAATGTTGCATAGCGTTTCTTTTAAAACTCCGCGACGAAATCATGACTGTTTTATAACAGGAACAATCAAAGAAATGCATGAACTGTCTATTGAAGTACAAGACTCATCAGTTGAAATTCAAAATCTATCAATAAAATTAAAAAAACCAACAATGTTGATCAAATTGTACACTACACTTTTCTATAAGTCGTGAATCAGTCACTTCGCGTTACTTTTGTCGTTTTGGTAGTTTATTAAACGTTACAGCTGTTCGGTGACTACCTGCGTTGAGTTACGTTATTTAATGGGTAGTTTATAAAACACAGCTCAACGTTTTTGATCACTTCAGCTGTCAAATTGAATACGCCACAGTTCTTCGCGTCAGATGAGGAAATTACAAATTTAAAGAAAAATGTCGATCGAGGATGGGCAGATGGAAGTATTTTGCATTTCATTGCTTATAAGTAGTTGTCAATTTTGGCTGAAATGCTCACTTTAAAAATAATTAAAAATTACATTGTTTACTCACTGAAATTCTTATTTACAATAATAAAATTGGAATGGAAATAATGCGTTGCAAAATTATTATAATTATATTTTAAAAAATTATAGACATCAGTTGATGTTGATAATAATAAATAAATCAATACAACTAATTTAATATAGATGGGGAAATTTATTGGACATTGAACCCCAATATAACATAGTAGGTTTTTACACATTTTTTGTGAATATTGTAATATCTTAAAATCTGTCGATCTACTGAAATAGAGCTACATTTTTTAATCCTTTTCATTCTGAGCATTTCACTCAAGATAACTTTTTCTAATCTATAACTTTTTATTTTAGTTGGGCAACTCTATACACGACAAATGTCAGTGACAGCTTTCGTAGGCGAACGCAAGCGCGAAGTGATGTTTAAACTGCAATTTTTTGACTTTGGCGTTCGCGTTGGCTTTTGCGTTTACGTTGACTTTCTGGACTTTTAGAATACTACCCTTAAAATAATAAGCAAGGCCGAACGCAAAAAAAAAAAACATACCAGCTGCCACCATAAAACAAAATCTCTATCGTTTTATGATGTTTCTCAAAATATTGTGGAGTTTGCTAATCCGTTTCAGTTTAAAAAAAAAATTCTAAACATTTGTTTTTTGGGTGAAAAGTTTTGTTCAAAACAAATAAAAAAGAATATAAATATAACGAAATTATTAATATACATATTAGCAATTAGAATTTACAGGGTGTAACTGCTTCTATTCAATTTGCATAACAAATTTTCATTATTTCTGACGTAAGCAGTCTGCCACCTACAGATTAATTTCACGATATTCCCAGCTTCAATCTTTCAACAATCTTTGAACAATTTACCCACAAACTGGTCCACAAATACTACATATATTGCATCTTTGTTGAGGTGGTTAAATTTCTTGCCACTTGGCAAGCTATTGAGGAATGTTTGGTTTAACCCAGTGTGCAACACTTTAACCAGTTGGTAAAACCTCGTTTGTTGCACTGCTCGTCGTATAAGCGATGGCAGGCCGAGAGGGAAGAGGAGGAGGAGGGGTAACCAACCAAACCAGTACTCGCACGTAACTTGAATACCTGTAGTCTGACGACACCTGCTACGCACTGTGTTGTCATCTGTTCTTATATGTTCTGGTATCGCGTTGCTTCAGCGTTCCCAGTCATTTGTTGTGTCAATTGATTTGTATTTGCGTTCTCTATTTTGTGGTTCTTCTTCGGTTTGGTTTAGTTTCTTGATATCATCTCAAATACCAAACATACTGAGTGAATCACTTGATTCTTCCGTATACGGTGGTGGCGATTCCATCCATATGTGTGTTAGAGTTTATTCATTTGCTTGGTTACCTGAGGCAACTTTGAGAAGCGATACTACACGTTCAGTGGTGGCTACTTGAAGTAGTCACTGCCTTTGGTCGGTTATTTAATCTTATTTTGTATTCGCAAATACTCGTATCTCTTACCTATTGCATAGTTGGCTTTCTTGAGAAAGTCAACTTTAAGAGATTTTTGTTTTTTCTTCTCTTATCAATCGTACATTGACATTTATTTAATGTTCATTGCCTCGAGTGTCAGTCAGTCAATATACGAGTTGGAATTGAAGTTTGCACGTATGAGTTCCTTAATGATTGATCCCGTTTCACAGCAAATCAAAAGTTGTTTATAGGGAGATCTAGATATGTATAAGAAACAAAAAAAAAATATATTTTTGTTTTTACTGACAATATAACGGATTGGTCGAATTTGATAAACAATATACTGCGTTTGTTGGGAGTGGATACTACATACACGGGCTAGTCTATTAATATTCTCGATATGTTAAAGAAATCATTCACACCCGTGTATTTACTACTTTATATTTGTCTGTGCCATGATTACTCATGGTTTATACATTTTGTTTAAATAAGCTGAGAAATACATATCTTTCATGCATTCAAATATTTACCACTTTTGTGAATCCAAATTGTTAAAATGGCAACACAGAGTTCCGAGACATTTTTGGTTAAGACATTCTGTTTCGAATAGAATCCTACCTCATTATTTTAAACACTAAATTAGGAAATATCATACCATATGTCTTTTTATTGACCAAAAAACAGTTTGCGAATGTAACTTGAATTAGCCTTGATCCAGTACCGTACTTAGGATTTTCTTTCGGGGGGTTGCAACTTGAAAAATAGCACTACATTCAAAAATCACCACCTGCGTACTTTCCTGCCATTATCTATATGTTGTCCTCTACACTAAGGCCATGAAAAATATATTTCGCCTTAAAAAAACTTAATGAGAATAAGGGCTTGCATTACTTCTACACTATTACGCTCTCTTTTATCACAAATACTCAACGCGTGTGACGCAACGTAAATTGTATTGTTTATTTGGATCTTGGGTTTCAAAATGCAAATGTCGGTTTGAGATCGACCTTCCAAATTTATAGTAATTTAGCTTTATTTCATTCGTGTCTATAACGATAACAATAGCGATGATGATGACGATGGCGCTGCATTCAAAACCACTTAATTTTGTTTAAAAATTCATTGCTGTAATGACATCAAAAATGTGCAATTTGTTAATTTGCAAATTCCTGTTCCCAATAGATATCTATCCGTATCTACACTGAAAAATATTCCTAGCAATACTAATGAAACATTCATTCTTTATTAATCATTTTCGAATTTACAAAACGTATGAATAAAAAAAATTCAAAAAATATTCTTCAACATAAAAATTTTCAATACTTTTCAGTACAAATTTTGGTTCCTCTATTTCGAATGTGCTGTCATTTGGGAAGGAAGATAGAGTCAGTTGAACGGTAATTTCCATTTAGACGAACCCAATTTGAGCCTAATGTAAGTGACCGACTTTCGTTCGAGATCGGGGAACAGGCAATAAGAAACTTCCATGAACTTTTAAAAGCATCATTCAGAAAAATAACTGCAGAAGATCAGGTTTCATAAAATCTATTAAAATGTTTCATGCATGGTATGAACAAATTTCATAAATTACGTTTCGTAGAATCTATGAAATAGTTACGTAGATGTTATGAACAAATTTCATAAAATCTATGCAAATGTTTCATAGAAGTTATGAATCAGTTCAAAGGTTTTTTATGAAAAAGTTTTATAAATCCTGAAAATTAATAAAGGAATTCATAGAATATATGAAGAATTTCGTAATACTTATCATGAAGACATTTTTTTCAGTGTATGTAAGTCTGTACAATTATGTATGCATACTAGAGTGTTTAAAACCGAATCCGAAAAACCGGCGATACCTGTTAACCGGGATTTTGAGATTGACTGTGTGCCGGTTTTTTAAATACGCGCTTTTCGAATAAACCGAAAACATCATGTCTAAAATGCTGTCTTTTAGACAACTGTTTTTATGCAAAAACTCATTTTTTCATTTAAATTATGTTTGTTGCATTATCTTTTTGAATTAAATTAATCCTATCATTAATTTAATTGTATTCTTTAAATTTTTTGTAAATTATGTTTTTTGAAATTGTGATATAATTTGAATTAAATTATCAATATCTAAATGATCTAATGATCAATATTAAATTATCAATATCTAATATCGTCGGTGGTGCAATGGTTAGTGTGCGCGCCTCTTGTACATGAGATCCTGGGTTCGAACCCTGCTCTGACCACCTTCAAATTTCTTTCGGCGGCGGTCACCTCGCATAGTGACGGCGACACTATCGAGTATATAGCCATGAAAATGCTTCTCAAAATACCGTTCGGAATCGGTGTAAAACTGTAGGTCCCAATCAGTGAGTGAAAACTGGAAAGCGCACAGCTCAGTGATTGTGAGAAGTTATCCCTGGTCCCTTCATGGGATGTAATGGGAAACCATTTATTTTTTTTTAATGAATTGCCCTAATACCAAAACCTACTATTGTGAATTGTCATGTAGCATTAAGCTAAATTCGAAGATACAAATATCTTTAAAAACCAAAACCAAAAGAAGTTATTGAATATGAAGTTTCCTCGCAACTTAGACCACTGTAAAAATACACTTGCGATTTAACAGCCCTAAGCCGTATGTATGTTGGTTTTGATTTAACTCTCTAGCGATATTTATTTTATCTGTAGTTGTCTCACCAACAAGTCGCCCCTACCACTGCAAACAAGAATATATCACCATCAACACTTCCCACTGCAGTGGATGCTCTAGCTGGTAATTGTGAAGTCTCTCTGGAAGTCTCTCACATCGCTTAACTGGTTTTTAGTATATTTTTGCTAAATATCGTTACAAAAATTTAAAAATTAAACACAGAAAAAGATATAATTTTAAAATATTTATGCATTTTTTGTATTAAAAACATGATATATATTTTGAAAAAAAATGTTATTGCTCGAATAAGTTCTATATAAGATTTTAAGTTAAAAATTTTAATTTTTTAAAATATCAAAATGATTTTATAATTTGAATAACAATTAAATAATTGAAGTTAGTACATTAATTAATATTTAATAATTTTTAAGATTTGCATACATGCAATTTTTTTCAAATTCGAATATGATTTGAAATATGATTTATATTGAAATTTGATTTGAAATATGATATTTATTGAAATATGATTTATAGTTTAAACTAAAAATTTAACGTGATAGTCAAATTTAAATGCAGCTGTGAAGTAATTAGATTGAAACACTATTCAAAATATTCAAATTCAATAAAATCAATTCAATTCAATTCGGTTCATTTCAATTCAATTCAGTTCAATTCAATTCAATTGAATTGAATTCAATTTAATTTTATTTAATTCAATTTAATTTTATTTAATTCAATTCAATTCAATTCAATTCAATTCAATTCAATTCAATTCAATTCAATTCAATTCAATTCAAGTCAATCAAATTCAATTCAATTCAATTCCATTCAATTCAACCCAATTCAATACCATTCAATTCAGTTCAGTTCAATTAAATTCAATTCAATTCAATTCAATTCAATTCAATTCAATTCAATTCAATTCAATTCAATTCAATTCAATTCAATTCAATTCAATTCAATTCAATTCAATTCAATTCAATTCAATTCAATTCAATTCAATTCAATTCAATTCAATTCAATTCAATTCAATTCAATTCAATTCAATTCAATTCAATTCAATTCAATTCAATTCAATTCAATTCAATTCAATTCAATTCAATTCAATTCAATTCAATTCAATTCAATTCAATTCAATTCAATTCAATTCAATTCAATTCAATTCAATTCAATTCAATTTAATTCAATTCAATTCAATTCAATTCAATTTTTTTAAATTTTTTAAATTATTATTTATTAAAAAAAAAATTCAATTCAATTCAATTCAATTCAATTCAATTCAATTCAATTCAATTCAATTCAATTCAATTCAATTCAATTCAATTCAATTCAATTCAATTCAATTCAATTCAATTCAATTCAATTCAATTCAATTCAATTCAATTCAATTCAATTCAATTCAATTCAATTCAATTCAATTCAATTCAATTCAATTCAATTCAATTCAATTCAATTCAATTCAATTCAATTCAATTCAATTCAATTCAATTCAATTCAATTCAATTCAATTCAATTCAATTCAATTCAATTCAATTCAATTCAATTCAATTCAATTCAATTCAATTCAATTCAATTCAATTCAATTCAATTCAATTCAATTCAATTCAATTCAATTCAATTCAATTCAATTCAATTCAATTCAATTCAATTCAATTCAATTCAATTCAATTCAATTCAATTCAATTCAATTCAATTCAATTCAATTCAATTCAATTCAATTCAATTCAATTCAATTCAATTCAATTCAATTCAATTCAATTCAATTCAATTCAATTCAATTCAATTCAATTCAATTCAATTCAATTCAATTCAATTCAATTCAATTCAATTCAATTCAATTCAATTCAATTCAATTCAATTCAATTCAATTCAATTCAATTCAATTCAATTCAATTCAATTCAATTCAATTCAATTCAATTCAATTCAATTCAATTCAATTCAATTCAATTCAATTCAATTCAATTCAATTCAATTCAATTCAATTCAATTCAATTCAATTCAATTCAATTCAATTCAATTCAATTCAATTCAATTCAATTCAATTCAATTCAATTCAATTCAATTCAATTCAATTCAATTCAATTCAATTCAATTCAATTCAATTCAATTCAATTCAATTCAATTCAATTCAATTCAATTCAATTCAATTCAATTCAATTCAATTCAATTCAATTCAATTCAATTCAATTCAATTCAATTCAATTCAATTCAATTCAATTCAATTCAATTCAATTCAATTCAATTCAATTCAATTCAATTCAATTCAATTCAATTCAATTCAATTCAATTCAATTCAATTCAATTCAATTCAATTCAATTCAATTCAATTCAATTCAATTCAATTCAATTCAATTCAATTCAATTCAATTCAATTCAATTCAATTCAATTCAATTCAATTCAATTCAATTCAATTCAATTCAATTCAATTCAATTCAATTCAATTCAATTCAATTCAATTCAATTCAATTCAATTCAATTCAATTCAATTCAATTCAATTCAATTCAATTCAATTCAATTCAATTCAATTCAATTCAATTCAATTCAATTCAATTCAATTCAATTCAATTCAATTCAATTCAATTCAATTCAATTCAGTTCAATTCAATTCAATTCAATTCATTTCAATTCAATTCAATTCAATTCAATTCAATTCAATTCAGTTCAGTTCAATTCAATTCAATTCAATTCAATCAAATCTAATCTAACATAGCCTAATCTTGAAAAGTATTAACTGATGTGTTTTTTTAAAGAAAATTTGAATATTCTCTATTAAAATCTGAATAATAATTATTAGGGATGTGCGATTAATCGATTAATTAAAATTTTAATTAATCGATATCGTGATTAAGCAATTAATCTAATGGTTAAAAATTCTGATTAATCGAAACTATGATTAATCAATTAATTTGTATATTGATTAATCACATTCGAATAGCTGTGTTTACAAACCAAGTAAATTTTGGAAAACATAAAAATATATACTATACAAACAAAGGGAAGCATTTAAGCATTTTTAGTCAAGAAGATAGGTGAAGAAATTTAAACTGAAACAACCTAAAAAGATAAATTGCTCAGTTTTTCATATTTTGATTTATCACGTTTTAGATTAATCAATTAATCATGAATTATGATTAATCAAAATGAAGATTAACCGACTAATCATAAATATGACTAAACAAAATATATGATTAATTAATTATTCGATTAATCAGGCTGTCAATTAGTTAGGTTGCCTGATTAATCAATTAATCGCACATCCCTAATTATTATTATTTTTACGAGCAAAGGAAACAAGACAAGAAAATATTATTTTGTATTAATTTTTCTGCAATATTTTAAACATTCTGTTTTCCTTGCAAAATGAAAAGAACTCGTAAATAAAACCGCAAACCAACAGGTTTCTCCGGTTTTTCCATTCTGTGAAACCGAAAACCGGGGTTCCGAAAAAGTAATTTTTCGAATAAACCGAAACCCGGTTATTCGAAAAACGTTGATTTTTTGAACACTCTAATGCATACCCATGAATAACATCGAATTCAAGCTGCGTGTGTGTGTGCGTTTGAATGTGTGATGAGAGAGTATTATTTATAAATTTACATACAACTTTCAATTCTTATGAATTACCACAAATACAACCGACAAACATACATATATATCCAGGTCTGTAAGTAGAAAAGTATACACTCACCCGTTTGTAGTGGTTTGATGCTGATGCACAAAGGGTTTTCTAATAGGTCTGCTATAAAAATGTTCATAAAAATCCTGGTTGTGTCTGGCTCTTGTTTTCTTCATTAATATCGTTATGAAATCGAAATGAAATCATAGTCGTTCGTCTTATACAGTTAGTGATTACGTGTGTGTGTAGTCAGATATTATGTTGGAATCCCCTACAAACATTTTAGAGGATTGTGTAGGCGCGCAGGTTGCACGAATCTTCCTAATTATCATTTGAAGATGGGCCGTTGTCCTATCCCGTAAGCGATCGAATGGCGACTTGAGAGAAGTTATAAGAATCTTCCCGACTGCAATTGAAAGATGCTAGGAAGTTTCTTCCAAATGGGTCGCATTATCATCACGCAAGTGATTGATGAATCGCGATTTGAGTAACTAATCGGAATCTTCCTGGCAACATTAGAAAGTTGTTTGAAAGATTACACTTCCTTACTATGTGATTCTCTGAATCAGTTACATATGTATCGTCTAAGCGACGCATGGAAACCGTACAAAGAAGACTTGAACAATTAGTTTTCATCACATGTTCTTATTGTTCGTTGAGCAATAGTTTCGATAGCTCGCTCCTTACCCCGTAAAAAGGGATATGTACTCAAATTTTAAGTTAAAATTAAAAATATTTAACATATTTTCAGTGAAACTAATTCAAATTCAGCGCAATTTTCAGAGCAAATTTAGGTTGTTATTTGAATAACCATACATGGGTTTTATTAATTTGCAATGGATTTTAATTTGCATTGGATTTTAATTTGCATTACTTTATGTGGCCGTCGGTGGTGCAATGGCTAGTGTGCCGGTTCTTGTACTTGAGATCCTGGATTCGATCCCTGCTCTGACCACCTAAAATTTCTTTCGGTGGCGGTCACCTCGCATAGTGAGGGCGACACTATCGAGTATCTAGCCATGAAAAAGTTTCTCAAAAATACCGTTCGGAATCGGTGTAAAACTGTAGGTCCCAATCAGTGAGTATACAACTAGAAAGCGCACAGCTCACTGGTTGTGAGAAGTTCTACCCTATTTCTTCATGAAATGTAATGGGAAACCCAGGCTCTCATGTACAAGAGACTCGCACACTAACCACTGAACCACCGACCGAAAAGTTTGGTAAAAAAATGTTGTGCTTTAATTCGACAAGATTGTGGAACCCAAATCAACTTTCTTTCGTCTCATCTCTCATCAGCTCCTTAGCGCTCGTTGGTGATTTTGAATATAAATAATTCCTGGTACTATGAACGTCGACTCGTTTGTCATATTAAACCAAACGAATTGAATTTACACTCAAATTTAATTAAAGCCATTTAGGGTCGATTCAAGTATCAGTCGAGTGTTGCTTGCATTTTTAGTTCATACCAATATTGCGGCGTCTCTAATGATAAACCCTTTATATGCATAATCATTTCAATCAAGTGCGGTGTTCTATTTCTTACTTGGGTACATACATACATTGGTATGTACCACTTATATTTATACTATTTTTAAACGGACTCACTATTTTTATCTTTTTGTGTTCTGTCTGTTCTCAATGTTTGCATAAACAAGAAGATACTTGAGCGCTCATCTCATTTTACTTCGTGGAAACAACAGCAACTGCATCAGCATCTGCATTTGCATCTACATCTACATAATGTGGCATCATTAGAACAAAAATGCGGCAATTCATTCAAATATTAAGTGCTCTGTAAAGGCCTATTTGTGAGATGAAATAATGAGATGAGATTTATACAAATTGTGGATACAGATGCAGGCACTACGTTCGGCATGCACAGAGTAACAAAAGTGTAGTCGGTTCACTGTTTATTTTTTTATTTATTAAAAAGGGCATAATACTAATCAAATTATTTTAATCGAAGCTCAGTGTATAACTTACCACATTTTGTAATAATCGTTGTGGTAAAAAAAATATATTTCAAGATATCTGTACTTTGGATATATGTATAGTTTAAACTTGTGGTGATTTCGTTTGTAAAAAAAATAATGTTGCCCTTGTATGAGACAACATTTAAAAAAAATTTGTCATCACCCCTTCAAAGTTATACCTTTTTTGGGGTGAGAAAAGAACATAGAAATGTTGCATTTTCTCACTGCTGTATTCTTCCTTTTGCCTTTTTAGCATGTTTTATTTAGGTGTGCGAAGTTAGCCCCCATTTTTAGAAATAAATATTTTTGAAGATTGTTCTGAATTGTTCTAGGATTGTTCTACAATGTTCCAAAACGATGATTTTCTAAAATATAATTTGTACCGGTAAATCGAAAAAACCAATATTAAACTTTGCACCCCATTTTTGGAAAAACGAAATTTTTGCGGTTGTTCTGGGTTGTTCTAGTTGTTCTAAACATTGTTCCAAAACGATGATTTTCTAAAATATAATTTGTACCGTTAAATCGAAAAAAACCAATTTTAAATTTGCACCTCACTTTTGGAAAAAAAATTTTTTTGCATTTGTTCTAGGTTGTTCTAGTTGTTCTAAATATTGTTCCAAAACAATGATTTTCTAAAATATAATTTGTAGCGGTAAATCCAAAAAAAAAAATTTTAAATTTGCACCCCACTTTTGGAAAAAAATATTTTGCGGTTGTTCTAGTTGTTCTAAACATTGTTCCAAAACAATGATTTTCTAAAATATAATTTGTACCGGTAAATCGAAAAAAAACGAATTTTAAATCTTAGAACATAATTTGATATCGCTCGAATAAAAAGTTCCAGCCGAGTTTATTCTTCATTCAATGTTTTTTCAACTTTCAACGTATTCGTGACTAACCGATTCTAATACAAATCTAGTACAATCGTCAATAAACCAAGAACAACCAACGACGTCCATTTTAGTTTCCAGCAAAAGTTCGAAAAGAGTTGAATGGAAGACAAATTTGATCGAAATATTCTGTTCCGGCCATATAAAGCTTGGTTTCGGGTTGTTCTAGGTCAGTGATGGTGAACTTTTGCCATAACTTTTGAAAATTTTTAAACAAAGTTCGCTTGTCACCCACCTATAAATTATAAAAAGTTGAAAATAAAATTCCTTTCGTACTAAACATATACATTTTTTATTATAATTAGTAAATATAACTTTTTATTAAATAATTTTTAATTTAATGTGAAATTTGTTGTTGTTGCTCCGATGCCAATGTAGTAATTCTTGGTGAATATTTTGTAACTTTTAATGCCACACAAGCGGCAGATATATCATTTCCAAGACGATTTCTTGTAATGGACTTAATAAAATTCATTGCGGAAAATAACTGCTCACAATTATAAGTTGATCCAAACAGAGCGCTGTAGCAATTTTCATTGATGTGAATGAACTGGGAATTGAGTTCCATACTGTTAAAATTAAATTTTCTATTCTTTCTTCTGGTAATGATGATGATTTACTCATAACTTTCCTCTAATTTACAATTTAATTCCACGAATTTGTTTCTCCATATTACACTATTCCTGAACTCAACTAGTTCCATTTCTAAATTTTCGATATTAGTGTGAGTGAGTGTGAAGTCACTTGTATAGCTGGTTATTACAAATGTGTGAAAACCAAGGTTTATAAATATGCGAGTACATACAAATGTGTAAAAGTAACAAAAAAAAGTAAAAATTTCCGAAAATATTCAAAAAAATCAACAAATTTCAAAAATTATAGGTCCTGAAAACCCAAAAAGTGCGTGTCACCTAAATTCTGTCATTGGTTCGCATCACTGTTCTATGTCTACTGATGATTGTTCCAAATTTTTATAACGATCGGTTAGCTACAAGTAGGTCAAAAATTTAAAAAAAACAAAATATTACAGTCCGGAGACGTAAAGAACCCAAAGTTCCAGCAGAACTTTTCAGGTCTCTAGACTTCGAATCGAAAGTTCTCGTTTGCTTCCAAGTCATTCTTCATAATTGATGACATGTCATGTCGTGAAGTGGGTTGTTTTTCATATCGTTGACATTAGTTACGCTGTATAGATATGATCAGTATGAGCGCATGCAGGAAGTACCACGTGCAGGTTGTCAACAAACTCCCCTTTTTTATTTTTTTTTATATATGTATATAGTATATATTTTTTTTTATATATATTTTTTTTTTATATTTTTTTTTTATTTTTTTTTTTATTTTTTTATATATACGTATATATTTTTTTTTTGTATTTTTTTTTTTAATAACGTTATATTTTTATATATATTTTATATATATGCTTGCAGGTACCGGGTTTTCAGGGTTTTCAGGAGCTACATACATATATCTGAATCGTATACACACATCGACAATTTGTTTGTTTACGATTTTTTTTATCAATATGTGAAACGATACACTATGAAAAAAATTAAATTAAACGTAATCGCGTAGCGTCGTAGCGTAATCGCGTGCGTTTACGACTCAACGTAAACGGCGGCGTACGTCCACGATAAATTTCGTCACGTAATTCAAACCGCTTGTTCCAACGTTTTCGAGTTCACGCAGAAATTCGCAGCAAAGGGTCCATGCGCTCCAATTTTCAAGGAACGAGCACGTTTGATCGCCAAAATTGAATGTTCCGTCGAAGAAAAAGTTTCTGGAGCAGTTGCTATCAACGCTCTGTCGAACATTTGCAACTTGTGCGAATGGGTATTCAGCGAGGAGCCAAGTGTTAATTTACGCGAAGAATGCCTCATCTGCCAAAACGTTACAAGTAAGAGTAACATGCTGGTGCAATTAGACTTCGAAACGATCCAGATTCATGGATACAGTGAGCTCGAAAATGCGATCAAGCTTCAGAGCGGTAACCAATCAGAAAAAAGATGCGGGATTTGTAATACGGAACGTCGCATCCAAATTGAGTATCGTACTCATCTGTTCGTAAAATGCATTGGGGCCGCTGGAGCTGCATATAAACTCGAATCTTTCCCGACGACAATGACGTTGAACGAATCGACGTATAGTTTGGCAGGTGTGGTTCATTTCCGACCGGGCCCCACAATTCACATGGCCGGGCACTACACTGTTTATGCTAGATACGGCGGTGACTAGATCCTTTTCGACGATCTCTGCACAAAATCCAAACGTGCATCGCAAACAGAGACAATCAATCCGGTGCTTTGCGTTTACGTTGAGTCGTAAACGCACACGATTACGCTACGACGCTACGCGATTACGTTTAATTTAATTTTTTTCATAGTGTATCGTTTCACATATTGATAAAAAAAATCGTAAACAAACAAATTGTCGATGTGTGTATACGATTCAGATATCGATATATCGGTACCTGCAAGCATATACATATATAAAATATATATAAAAATATAACGTTATTAAAAAAAAAATATAAAAAAAAATATACAAAAAAAAAAAAATATATATATACATATATAAAAAAATAAAAAAAAATATTAAAAAGAAAAAAAATATATATAAAAAAAATATATATGTATATATATATAAAAAAATAAAAAAAAATATATAAAAAAGGGGAGTTTGTTGACAACCTGCACGTGGTACTTCCTGCATGCGCTCATACTGATCATATCTATACAGCGTAACTAATGTCAACGATATGAAAAACAACCCACTTCACGACATGACATGTCATCAATTATGAAGAATGACTTGGAAGCAAACGAGAACTTTCGATTCGAAGTCTAGAGACCTGAAAAGTTCTGCTGGAACTTTGGGTTCTTTACGTCTCCGGACTGTAATATTTTGTTTTTTTTTTTTAAATTTTTGACCTACTTGTAGCTAACCGATCGTTATAAAAATTTGGAACAATCATCAGTAGACATAGAATTTACGTGACACGCACTTTTTGGGTTTTCAGGACCTATAATTTTTGAAATTTGTTGATTTTTTTTGAATATTTTCGGAAATTTTTACTTTTTTTGTTACTTTTACACATTTGTATGTACTCGCATATTTATAAACCTTGGTTTTCACACATTTGTAATAACCAGCTATACAAGTGACTTCACACTCACTCACACTAATATCGAAAATTTAGAAATGGAACTAGTTGAGTTCAGGAATAGTGTAATATGGAGAAACAAATTCGTGGAATTAAATTGTAAATTAGAGGAAAGTTATGAGTAAATCATCATCATTACCAGAAGAAAGAATAGAAAATTTAATTTTAACAGTATGGAACTCAATTCCCAGTTCATTCACATCAATGAAAATTGCTACAGCGCTCTGTTTGGATCAACTTATAATTGTGAGCAGTTATTTTCCGCAATGAATTTTATTAAGTCCATTACAAGAAATCGTCTTGGAAATGATATATCTGCCGCTTGTGTGGCATTAAAAGTTACAAAATATTCACCAAGAATTACTACATTGGCATCGGAGCAACAACAACAAATTTCACATTAAATTAAAAATTATTTAATAAAAAGTTATATTTACTAATTATAATAAAAAATGTATATGTTTAGTACGAAAGGAATTTTATTTTCAACTTTTTATAATTTATAGGTGGGTGACAAGCGAACTTTGTTTAAAAATTTTCAAAAGATTTTTTGACACACTTATGGGAAAAGTTCACCATCACTGACCTAGAACAACCCGAAACCAAGCTTTATATGGCCGGAACAGAATATTTCGATCAAATTTGTCTTCCATTCAACTCTTTTCGAACTTTTGCTGGAAACTAAAATGGACGTCGTTGGTTGTTCTTGGTTTATTGACGATTGTACTAGATTTGTATTAGAATCGGTTGGTCACGAATACGTTGAAAGTTGAAAAAACATTGAATGAAGAATAAACTCGGCTGGAAGTTTTTATTCGAGCGATATCAAATTATGTTCTAAGATTTAAAATTCGTTTTTTTTTCGATTTACCGGAACAAATTATATTTTAGAAAATCATAGTTTTGGAACAATGTTTAGAACAACTAGAACAACCGCAAAAAATTTTTTTTTTCAAAAGTGAGGTGCAAATTTAAAATTGGTTTTTTTCGATTTACCGGTAAAAATTATATTTTAGAAAATCATCGTTTTGGAACAATGTTTTGCAAACTAGAACAACCCAGAACAACCGCAAAAATTTCGTTTTTCCAAAAATGGGGTACAAAGTTTAATATTGTTTTTTTTCGATTTACCGGTACAAATTATATTTTAGAAAATCATCGTTTTGGAACATTGTAGAACAATCCTAGAACAATTCAGAACAATCTTCAAAAATATTTATTTCTAAAAATGGGGGGCTAACTTCGCACATCTGTTTTATTTACCGCGCTAGACTATAATTTTCGAATGTGTGTGAAGATAAATTCGAATTTAACTAGCAAAGACACAAACCAATTGTTTTAGCAGAGCTCGTTATTTTATTAACAGGACTATGTTAGACACCTAAATTGGGGGCGGTTATATAAAATAGCGATTTTATCGAGATCTAACACACATTCATAATTCATAAGTTATAATTTATGTTGCCAACATTCTGTAAATGATATGCGAGAACCTGAAATTTAGCTATTCTATGCCGAATCATAATAATATAATAATAATATGGAGATATTCCGGCTCATCTGAAAAAGTTTACCGATTGGGACTAGTGTCAAATTTCAGCTATTGGCATCTATTTTCATTATTTAATACCCTCGTTTCCAAAAGTACCTTCAGAATAACAAATTCGTCCAAGAACTTATGAAATTTTCGATTCGGACGTACACGATGCGTCCATGGTGGTCACCAGGAAAAAGTTTACCGATTGGGACTAGTGTCAAATTATAGCTATTGGCATCTATTTTCATTATCTAATACCCTCGTTTCCAAAAGTACCTTCAGAATACCAATTTCGTCCAAGAACGATATTAAACGATTTTAAGCGACTCTTCATACAAACTAAAACTGTTTTTTTGATATTTCAGGTATTTCGACCACTTCGTTTAAGATTTTACGCGATTTTAACTGAAGCCGCTTAAAATCGATTAGCGTCCCACACAAAAAGTACAAAATAGTTAAGCGGGGACAAAGAACACGTACCAAATGACAGAAAGTCAGCCATTTTATCGGACAACATTCTACCCCGTGACTCGTTGAGAGGTCAAAAAATTCAATATTTGTGTACTTTTTGAGTGCAACAGTCTCAGCAAGAACACAAAACCAATACTTTTTTCACAAACGAACACAAAAAAGCACTTAGGGTAAAAGACAGAAAAATTTTGGAAGTTTTTCTCAGAAACGAAATCGCCATTAGTTTCCCATTATATCACATGGGAGCTTCTTTTGATTTTTAAAAATGCATTTTATTTCCTAAAATTCATGGTATTAAGTTTCTTATAGGATAAATTATATCTATCATTACACACAAAAAACGGCCTCTGTAACTTTTTTTCCTAAACATATTCTACAGGAACCATGTAAATGTTTGGACCACACTCCAAACACTCATATGTTTGAAAGTCCCAAACTCACTTGTATTTAAATGGGAATTTTTACTATATTTAAATGAGAATATTTATTGGCAAACATGTACGCTTTTACGTGGAAACATATGCGTGCTTCATCCCAAACATCCATATACTTAGGTGGAAGCATTCGCATGTTTCCTCCCAATACCACCATATACTTACGTGGAGATAATAGAAACTAATTATAATAACAAATAGCAACAAATTATTTTTGGATTTGAATATACATATATTTATACGTATGTATATTATATGTTATAAATTATTTCACTACTATAAATTCACATTTATAATCAGTTAATAAAAAAGGTAAAAGATTTAAAACGACGCTTTTTACATTTCCTTGCATTGAATGCATTATTTGATTTATTTTATGAAATGAAAATCTGCTTCTCTTTTGCTTCTCATTTCTTTCTTGTCTCAGGCTTTTTCAGAAGGTTTCAACTTCGGCAAACGATACAACATTTTAAATCACGATAATCATTATGCGTTGGTACACAAACAATATACTTATGTGTATACACAGCTCGTTCTGTGTTTTTTTATTAAATTTCACAAATGGCACGCCGCTCCGATTTTCTTTCCTCAACATCGTTTATCACCTTATTTATTATTTTTTATTTATCACAAATATTTTCTACTAAGCGCCGACCAAGCGCATTTGATATCCTCTATCCGAAGAACCATTGACAACTGAATGCTAGAAAATAAAACGAAATACTTTAGTCAAAATAAGAACCAATCACTGCATCTGCAATTTACACACACATTCAGGAATATTTATGAACCACTACTGAAAGAATAATGCAAAACCACAATTACACACTCACAAGAAAGACTGCGAGTAATCTCTCGTTGTCCTTCTTTTATTTTCTTGCTCTCGAGCAAAAACAGCTGTATTCGTATCACAAACATGGATATATTTGGATCACAAACACATATATTATAACAGTTTAATCATTGTGTCGCCAACATGTAATATTGAATAGGAAACAAAAAAACCAAACAACAAAAATACAAATTTTTCCCACAGCATACGTACTTAACCCATTAACTCTTTCTACGAGGCCTTTTTTTGTCTATTAGCCTCTATAGAGTCTCCATTAGAGGAAAAAAGTGGTGTTGGCCCATATTCACATATATTTTTATTGAATAGCAAACTCCTTGTGTTTGGACACAAGTATACTATACTTGCTACAAACTCCAAACACACGATATATTTGTATCCAAACAACAACAAAAACGACATATTTTTCAGCGTTTACATACTTATTTCTGACATTTAATAATATTTACAGAACTACATATGGTCACCTAAAATGCAAAAGGCCGTAACTACACTTATTAGCTTTTTTACAGGAGAAGGAATAAACGTTATAAATATTTCTTAAAAACTAAATTTTTCCATTAATTTGTTTTTCAGAAACAAACCCGCTTTGTTTTCTAAGCTTGAATCTAAAATTTGGATATTAAGTTTTAAGTAGTCTTTAATTTATAAAATACCAATAACGTATAAAACAATCTGGTCTAAAAAATAATTCTACTACCACTAGAGACTTCCCCAAAATCGGGAATATAAAAGGGGATTAATCAACATTACAACTTTAAAATAAAACTAAAAACTACAACTTCAATATGTTGTAATATATGTATTTGTGACCCAAATGTGACTTTGTTTGTTGAAAACTGCTGAAAACAGAAACGTGACAGACAATAAAGAAACAAAAAGCAGCAGATCTTCAATACGCGAAAACAATACTTGCAAACATGTACATGGTTCCTGCAATATGTTGCTGGGTCCGATTTTTATCACCCTGCATTTGTAGAACATTTTGTCCAAATATCTGTTCAACTTAGTGCAATTTTCTTGACTTTGTTTCAAAATGTCATTAAAATTTAAATTTATCTATACATTTTTCAAACAACTCGTTTTGTATCTTTACAATATGGTGTATCTTTACATACATATGTGGAGTTTCTTTACATACATATGGTGTATCTTTACAATCAAGGTTTAGAATTAGAAATATTTTGTCGGTTTGGAATTTGATTTTTTTTTTCAACAAAATTTATGGAAACTAAATATTTCGCCATTCTAAATAAAGGGGTTTTTCAACAGAGACGCTACAAAAGTAAATCGATAGGGACAGCAAACGACGCCATATTTTTTCCCGCTGTTTTGACATTTCTCTTCAGTAAGGTTTGCCATTTCATCATGGAAAGATATACGAGCCAACAACGAGTCGAAATTATTAAAATTTACTACCGAAATTTTGAGTCAGTGGCCTCAACTTTAAGAGCGCTACGTCCAATTTATGGTCGTCATAATCGTCCTACCAGATCAACAATTGAGCGTCTAGTGGAAAAATTTGAATCCACAGGCACAGTACAAAATGTTCCCGTGCCAGTGAGACAAAGAAGTGCCCGTAGTGTCGAGAATATTGCTGCCGCTGAGGCTTCAGTTCAAGAAAGCCCAAATGTGTCTCTCACACGTCGTTCTCAAGCGTTGGGCATCTCTGTGACGTCGTTGTGGCGAATTTTGCGAAAAGATCTTGGCCTACATCCTTACAAGATCAAATTGACGCAAGAACTGAAGCCGCTTGACCACCATAAGCGTCGTATGTTCGTGAATTGGGCTGAGCAACAACTTGAAAATGATTCGGATTTTCATCGGAAAATCATCTTCAGCGATGAGGCTCATTTCTGGCTAAATGGCTTCGTCAATAAGCAAAATACGCGTTATTGGTCAGACAGCAATCCACACGTAATCCATGAGTCATCATTGCATCCCGAAAAAATTACGGTTTGGTGCGGTTTATGGGCCGGCGGCGTCATTGGGCCGTACTTCCTCCGTGATGATCAAGACCGGCACATTACTGTGAATGTGAATCGCTACCGTTCAATGATAACCGAATATTTTTGGCCCCAATTGGATAATATGGACTTGGAGGACATGTGGTTCCAACAGGACGGCGCCACAAGCCACACAGCGAATGCCACAATCAATTTATTGTAAACCAAGTTTGGTGAACGTGTTATCTCACGAAATGGCCCAGTCGATTGTCCGTCTCGGTCGTGCGATTTGACGCCGTTTTTCCTGTGGGGCTACGTCAAGTCTATGGTCTATGCCAACAAGCCAGCGACGATTGATGAACTTCGTACGAATATCGAACGTGAAATTGCAGCAGTATCGGCCGATTTATGCTTGAAAACCGTCGAAAATTGGGTTCAGCGTCTGGACTTCTGTAAGCGTGCCGTGGTGGCCATGCAAAAGAAATCGAGTTCCATACATAATGGCATCGAACGTACTTTCACAGGAATAAAGAATTTCATTGGTATCTAAAACCGGTTTTGTTTTATTAAAAAAAACTTTTGAAAAACCCTTTACTTAATTTTGCTCCAAAATAGCTGAGCAAATTGTAGACCGAAATTCTTATAATTTGTATCTAATTCGATTGCGGACGTTCTGATGTATGTATTTATTGATATTCGTTCTTGAGCCCTTTCCAAAAAATTCGAAAAAAATTATTCCAACAAAATTTAAAATCTCGGTTATGTTTTCATAAGGTACCATAGTACCTCAACCTCAATTTTAATAGTGGCTGCTATATCACATTCCTGTTGTTACATAGTGTAATTAATGATCACCCTGTGTTGTACTTTACACTACTTTTTTATCAATTCTACAGCATTAAAATATTGCACTTTATTTTGAATAATTGCAAAAACTTGCCATTTCTAAAGATTCATTGGTAGGTTTTTGTTCGCAAAATACTTATACTTATTTGTTTTTGATGAACACATTCATTTATTTTTCATATCTGTTGATTACATTGTATACGATATTATACGAGTATTATGATTACTAGTGGTGGATTTCGAGTACGAATCAGTGTTTTACTAATGCTAAGTATTTTACTTGAATAAATTTGTGCTATTTGCTGCAACGGAATTTGAAAGTTTCTCAGTTTTTGTCCATTCGCTGCCACATGGTCATCACGTCGCGACTTAACCACAACGATAAAGGTGGTGATGACGGTGATGGTGATGGGTTGCACTGCAGATGATGGTGGTCATAATGATTAGGTGTGGTTGAGTGAGTGGATGGCCGGGTGGGATTATGCATAAATTACCGCTGTAAAAGCGTTTGACTTTTGTGTATCCCCTCACTGATATGTGAGTGAATCTTTTTATTTAAATTATTTTTACATTTACTACAGCTTACATATAAGTATGTATGTATAATAATTTTGAATAATAATATAATTCGTGCGTTATTTGTAATAATATATGCAATACTTTGTATTTGTATATATAAGTATTATTTCCTATGTATGTATATTACCATTCTTTATGGAGGAAAACAAGTAATATTTAATCGGAAGTGGTTTACTCTACACCATTTCCAATTAAAATTTTAAAAAAATCAATACATATTTAAAAACTCTATTTGAAAATACATCAATTGAAATTTAAAATTTATATTTGAAATTTGTAATACATCATTTGAAATTTATAAAAAAAATCAATTGAAATTTAAAAGACATCTATCGAAACAAATTGAAATTATGGTCGTGGGTTAGTGTGCGCGACTCTTGTACATGAGACCGTGGGTTTGATCCCTGGTCCGACCACCTTACGACCTTTCGACGACGGTCACCTCGTTTAGGCGACACTATCGATTACTTAGCCATGAATAAGCTTCTCAAAATACCATTCGGTACCGTTGGAAAACTGTAGGTCCCAATCAGTGAGAGTAAAACACTATTTCCAATTGAAATTTCAAAACTCTATTTGAATTTTAAAACACATTAAGCTAAGTTCAAAAATTTTATTTTAAATTTGAAATACATCAAGTGAAATTTAAAAAACATCAAATGAAATTTAAAAAAATCAAATGAAATTTAAAATACTTTAATTTAATTTTAAAAAAACATCACTTGAAATTTAAAACACATCAATTGAAACTTAAAACACATCGACTGAAATTTGAAACACAATTTGATATTTTAAACACATCAATTGCAACTTAAAATACATCAATTTAATTTAAAAAAACATCAATTGCAATTTAACTAACATTAGTTGAAATTTGTGTTGTGTGGATGTGTTATCCACTGAAATTTGAAACACATCAATTGAAATTTAAAACACCTCAATAGAAATTTAAAAAAACATCAATTGTTCGGCACGAAAAGTCCCGCAAAATTGTAATAAATTGTAATTGTCTAATACATAAAATCGGTTATTAATTTTTAAATGTCAACTGACGAATTTCAAGTTTTCAATTGATGTATTTTTAAAATTAAATCGCTATTTTTACAATCACCCATAGGGAAGTATCCATCATTTAATACGGGGGAAAAATGTAACGCATAGAAGAAGCCATGTTAGACCCTTAGTATCTTTGGACGAAATTCGTTTTCGCACTTTTTAAGACGATTGGGCCATGCCCGTCTGTCTGGCTGGGTGACTGGTCAACACGATAACTGCCGTAAATCTTCACCTATCACAATGACAAGACTATTATTTATCCAGACTTAGTTTGGGATTGCAAATGGGCTCTTTGACCACGCCCCCTCTGGTACCTCCCATACAAATCGACAGATTTAGCACAAAATCATATTTCTTCTAAAACTTTTTTTCTGCTAGATGTGATTAGCTTCAATTCACACACTGGTTAATAATCTGTAAATGTTCTATGTAACAGGAGAAAATGGGCGAGATTGCCACACCCATTCTGGCACCATCCATACAAAAGCTTGGTTGTCGTCCGGGTTGTCAACCCGCTAAATCGCATGAAACACTTCTGACCTTAATGAAATTAGGTATAAGGCTTCACGTCATTAAATTCTAACCCCAATTAAGACAATGGTGATTTTGCTAGGCCCATTTTGGTACCTCCCATACAAAAGTTGTTTGGCCGTCTGTTTGTTCGGCACGAAAAGTCCCGCAAAACCGATCCAATCTCTATGAAATTTTATTCTGGCCGTCTGTTTGTTCGACACGAAAAGTCCCGCAAAACCGAAACAATCTCTATGAAATTTTATTCTGGACAATATTTGGTCAAATGCCACTCGTTTATGGAAAAGGAGCGGGTTTGCACACCCATTCTGGTACCTCCGATACAAAAGTTGGGCGGATGATCGACACAATAACTCGATAAACCACAACTGATCTTAATGAAATTCGGTAGTAGTCAAAATTTTGCTGAAAGCTACTGTGTAATTAATAATTCACTACTGTGCCACGCCCAGTTTCGTACCTCCCATACAAAAGTTGGACGTATTTCCGGTTGGCCGACTCGGTATCTCCAGTCAACCACAGTCGATCTTAATAAAATTTGGTACTGATCAATATCACTGGTTTACAGCCAAAAAATACCAAGAACGCCACATGCCTAGATAAGTTAAATCTTGAACACGAAAAACGCTGTAATTTTTTTTCTAAGTACCGTTTTTTAGATAACGGTAGTTTTGTGTATGGTCCCACTGAAACCCTTGTGGAGCCCAATCGATCGAGATAAATCGATAAATGTCGATATGCTGTAAACGTCTATCCGATTACCAATGTCTGGGTTATGGCACCTCGAAGTTAAAAATTTGGCTTTTCTTACGTGGGCTCCACAAGGGTTTGAGTGGGACCATACACCGAAAAACACAAAAGTACCGTTATCTAAAAAACGGTACTTAGAAAAAAAAAATTACAGCGTTTTTCGTGTTCAAGAGGTCCCAATTAACTTATCTAGACATGTGGCGTTCCACATAAATATTGGGTGGACAATTGGTTGGTGGTCACAAAAATTTCCAAAACCACTTAGGATGCGAATTAAGTTACTCATTAGATAATGTGTAGCGCAATGCCACTCTGCGATTGAATATGGGCGAATTTGTTACGCCCATTCTTTTAATGTAAGGGTGAATATGAAAGTGTTTTAACAGAACTCGGACACAATGGATGGCATAGGGTGAGGGTATGTTTAAGTCGGTTCGACCGACTGAAATTTATGCACTGGTTTTATTTTCAATTGGAAATGGTGTAGAGTGACAGCGAAATTTCATCGTGGGAGATTTTAAATTAATAGGGTCTAATATTGTGCTTATTGGTATAAAGCTGTTATGTTTTAAAGTTAAGAAAAATCCGCCAAATATCTTTGTGTTGTTTGGTTTCTTATGCTTTCCTGATTACAATTTTAGGAAAATCTGACATTTGTTTGGATTTTCAAGAGTATTAAATAATGGATTTAGTTTAGTGAAAGTCTAAGAGAAATCCACCGACTCGGGAGTTGACACAAATGACCAATTTAGGGAGAAAACAAATTAATATACATCTTTTTGGACGGTAGGAAAATGTAGTTTATTTTGAAGAGAATGAAAAAGAAGGTGCAACAGATGACGTAAAATATAGTTAGTATGCATAGAACTGGGTTTGATAGACGGCTACCAATACTAAATACAATGCAAAGAAGATTACTTGATGTCTGTGTTGTCGAGTTTGGATTAGGAAATCATGTAAATCTGTTTACAATATGGAGGCTATTCATGATAAAAGAAAGTTGTTCATCAATGTCCAAAGCAAATATTTTTATAAAATGTCGCAACACGTAAATGCCACGATGACTTATGCACTCAACTGCATTTTTTGCTAGCTACTTTTCCTTCATACTAACTATCATCTTTATCTGTTAGTGTTGTTTTGCTAGCATTATTTTTATATTGCGAATAAACACACACACCTAAGATTGAGCAACTTTAAAAATAAATCAAAGTCTAGTGTTTGTCACGTAAAACACACACACAAACACACAATAAATGTGCAACCCACACAGTTACACCTGTCACCGTGCCATCTATCTCTCTTTACCCTGCATTAGGATTCCATATTAGTCATAATGCATTGTATCGGTGTGTTGTTATACATGCAATAGTATTAGTGCGATAGAGTACATACATACATACGTACTCCAGAGTATCTGTCTGTTTATCTGTGAGGTGTTTTATGATATTCATTGATCTTGATCTTTGCTTTGCATTTAAGTGACATGACACTATTTTTTCTATTACATTTTGTGGAAATTACAATTAAAACGAAAAACAAAAACGAAACGATGGCATGAAATGAAACCGGCGACAATTGACTTTGTTTAGTATGCCAAAGTTTTCTATTAGCATTCTTCTTTTTTATTGTTGTCGGCGGCATCGTTGTCGCCGCCACAAAATTATTACAATGCAAAGGTGGGAGTGCACTCTCACACCACCAGATAAGTCCACCGACTATACGAGTACAGTGCTATGCATGAGAACGTGCCTTATCCATAAAAATCAACTTGTGCGCTATTTTTGTATACATACATACATATGTAACTAACTACGAGTATGTATAAATTCTTCGCAGAAAAAAGAATGTGATAGTTTAATTTTTGTTACTTGAAATATATTTGTTTTCAATCAGTTGTTTATTTCATGCCAGTCAACTTTCTCCCAATTCTTGGTCGATCGATATGTTGGGTTAGTGCAGAACAGCTTTTACTTTCAATTTCTACTTAAATTTTAAATGTATTTAACTCACGGTAAAGAAAGATAAATACAATTTTCCAATGTTTCGTTTTGTATTTAGTGATGTTATTACCTCGTCTAATTGATAAAACTCACCCTAGTTATCGATAAATGGGAACATCTCTGTTTAACGTTCACCTCTCGGTTTTTGTATGGGGTGTAGAGCGTTAAATTACACTGTGCTACAATGGAAAATAACTTGAAAGGCGACCTAGCATACAGTGCCCGACATAAGTCTACGTACGGCCACCATTTCTGCTACCTGACGAGCCTGAAAACTTTATGCAGAAAAGTAATGATGCAGTTATGTTTGAAATCTTATTTTGTTAATATACTGCCAAAAAACCTACTTTGTTCCATATAAATTTATGAAATTATTTAAGAAAAACAAAAAAAAAATTACAGCAGACAGTTGTCCGAGGCCTTCGGCCACGGACTGTCCTTGCAGGCTGTGTCAGAGACACGGCCATTAAGTTTAATGTAGAATACGCCATCCGATAAGGCAGAAAACATATATAACAATAAATTCATTTGCTTATATTATTTATCATTTATTGTTATATATGTTTTCTGTCTTATCGGATGGCGTATTCTACGTTAAACTTAATGGCCGTGTCTCTGACACAGCCTGCAGGGACAGTCCGTGGCCGAAGGCCTCGGACAACTGTCTGCTGTAATTTTTATATTTATCAACGGCATTTGATTCAAGTCCGTTTAAAAAAAAAATATTATGTTCAATTTTTTTAAACTTAATTTAATTTATGTATTTTAATTAATATTTTTATTGAAATAAGTTCTGCGAATGTTGAGAGGGCCGCCCTAATATTAAAAAAGGTTTACCTTATCGAGTCTTCGCATTAGCATTCGAGCGTTGTGTGAAAGCTTTACGCTTTACAATTCAAAATTAATGTTACAACAGCTTTATTGAAGCTTTCGCAAAAAGCTTTATTACGGTAGCTTACTGTTTGTTTCACTTTTTACTAGATACATGTTGGCAAGCAACATTAGCTTGCTGTTCGTTTCACTTTTTACTAGATACATGTTCCTAAGCAATGTTGAGCAACCAAAAACACTCAACCAAACACCACACATATGTTTGAGTGTATGTGTTTAAACAATTTTCATTTGAGAAATTAAAATACTAGAAATATATCAACCAATATGAAATGTATATCAAACGAAAGATAACATCTTCATTTACCTACAAAAAAAATTTTAAAAAAATTCATCTAGCCGTTTCCTCAAATTCAATGAAATAAAGATTACAACAATAAAAACCTGACATGACTCCTCATACCGTAAGGTAAGACGTATTCTACGTCACGTATTCTACGTTGTCTTTTTATGTCATTTTCTGCTTCTGGAAAATATCGGACAGTACCGTTTTTCAAATCTTACGTTTGAGCTTTGTTTTAGGCTTCGAATACATTGTGTTTGTGTTTTTTGGAACAGTTACGAAAAATATTTCAGATAGAGATCATGGCTCCTGGAAAAGAAATTTCACTTGAAGTCAGAAAATTAGTCTTAAAACATAGAAGTGAAAAAAATCATTTGGTGAAATAGCAAAACTGTTGAATTTAAGCAAATCAACAGTTCAAACAATATTTCAGAACTTTAAAAGCATCGGTACTATTGAAAATAAACCACGCAGTAGACGTCCAAAGAAGCTAAATCGCAGAGACCTCAGCTTCATTATGAAAGAAGTGAACAAAAATCCTAAAGTGACTGCCACAAAGTTGGCCAAGGATGTAGAAATTGGATCAAATGTGAATGTGAATGCAAGAACTATTCAAAGATGTTTAAACAACTACGGTTTCTACAGCAGAACTCCACGCAAAAAACCTCTAATAAGCGAAAAAAAACGTAAGCTTCGCTTGGAATTTGCCCAACAGCATATTACGAAGGGAAATGATTTCTGGAAACTAGTTTTGTTTACAGATGAATCTAAATATAATATATTTGGAAGTGATGGGAGAGCCAAAGTGTGGAGAAAAGCTAATACAGCAATGCATCCCAAACACTTAATTCGTACTGTTAAGCATGGTGGTGGCTGCGTAATGGTTTGGGGTGCCGTCGCTGCATCTGGAGTAGGAAAGTTGGCTTTTATAGAGGGCAACATGGATCGTTATCAATATAAATCTATATTAGAACAACATTTGAAGCCCTCGGTGGATATCTTGAATCTTGGTGCCAGTTGGATTTTCCAGGAAGATAACCATCCGAAACGTACCGCTCATGTTGTTAAAGATTGGCTGCTTTATTATGCCCCACGACAGCTGCACACACCACCTCAGAGCCCGGATTTAAATGTCATTGAGCACGTTTGGGAGATATTAGAACGTAAAATCAATACTAAAAGAGAAGCTGCAAGAAGAATGGAATAATATAACGTCTACAGAATTGGGAAATTTATTTGATTCAATGCCCAGACGATTACAGGCAGTTATAGATGCCCTTGGTGGGCCAACAAAATACATACTAAGTTTAAATTTCATAAATATTGTTGAAGTTATTTATATTAGTTTATCAGTCGTACGTAGACTTTTGTCAGTGATATTTTTTTAGGTTTCTTAAATAATTTTCTAAGTTTATATTGAAGTAAGTAGTTTTTTTTTGTTTTATATTAATAAAATGAGATTTCTAACAAAAATACATCATTACTTTTCTTCATAAAGTTTTTGGACTCAGAAATGGTGGTCGTACGTAGACTTATGTCGGGCACTGTAGGTTATAGGCCTTGGTGAGTACATTACAAATCAGTGCTAGAAATGACAAAAACACCCTAAAAGTTTTGAGTTATTTAAAAAAAACAATGCGATTTCGGGGTAGTTCTATTATTTGTGGACTCGCAACTCGGTTGCTTTCGGGCTAATTTTTTTACAGTCTATGAAGAAGAAGAATGGAGCTTTCCAGTCATATGTATTTTATGCTACGTACATTTATTTTAGTAGTAATTTTCGTAAGAATATCTGAAAATTTAATTTTTTTCCTCACTTGTTTCGGGTGTGAATAATTTTGTTCATTACATTTCTACACATTTTCAAACAGCCCCTGTAACATTGAGCACGAAACATGTATATGTTTGGAACATTGATTTCATGAATTGAAGATCTGTCTGCTGCTTTTTTGTTTCTTTGTTGTCTGTCACGTTTTTGATTACAAGAGTTTTCAACCAACAAAGCCAAATTTGGGTCTTCAACACATATGTATGTATATATGCATTAAGGTGGACCTTGAAATTACATTTTTGCGATATTTTGGTAGATGAGGGCTCTATTCCGTGCCTTTTTGAAAAAAAATGACAATGCCGAAAAAAAAAATTAAAAAAAAAAACATTAGGGGTTGCGCACGAGCCGAGAAAAAGGTCCACTTTGCCAAAATTAGGGGGGAAATTGCCATAGGTCATCAGGGGTCACCCGTAGGGGGGAAGAATGTATGGCCGACCCCCATTAACTTTTTACCGCCAACATTTTCCCCCAAGACACCCACCCCCTATCTCCTCCCCTTAGGGGGGTCACCATACAAAAATGGAGGTTGCTCAGTATTTTCGAAAAACACCATAGGTCATCAGGGGTCACCCCTAGGGGGGCAAAATATATGACCGACCCCCATTAACTTTTCATCCCCAACATCTTTTCCGAACAAACTTACCCTCTATCTACACTCCTTGAGGGACTCCCCATACAAAAATAAAAGAAGCTGTAATTGAGTAGTACTACTAAGCACTCTTAATATAATATAGTCAAATTAACATATTTTTGTTCGCTGATGGGTATTTCTTGCGGTAAGAATCGATAACATGTAGTAAATACTGTTTCTCTTCTTCGCCTTGACACAGTATTCTATTATAATCTTGTATCATTTTTACTCCTCTTTCGGCAGTGTCGTTCACAACGCGCAAGTTATTTACAATTCTACGACCTTCTTGATAGTCTGCGCGAGATTTCCAGGTTGCTGGATTTGCAAGAATGAAATCTTGCGATATTCCAAATCGTACAAATAAATTTTTGGTATTATGAGAGACGAAGTTGCTCAAGTCTTTAGCCAAGAATTCCTCATTCACATCTTTGAATTTCACCTCGATTTTTTTAACGCTGGTGCTTTTGATTACGACGCGAGGAGCTGGGGGAACCGGGTCGTCTTCTTCACCTTCTTCGTCTTCTTCATCTTCTTCACCTTCTTCGTCTTCTTCATCTTCTTCACCTTTTTCGTCTTCTTCATCTTCTTCACCTTCGTCATTCTCATTTTCTAGCAATGCTTGGGCCATTTTGGCCTTCAACTCATTTGAAACCTTGTCATCGAAAAAGGCAAGGGCTATGTGCTCATCGGCGAGATACCATAGGTGACCGATAAATTTCTTTATCATTACCCGAGATAAATCCTGGTCAACGGACTTGTACTCGACGATGTCCTTCAAAAACTTCCAATCTTGATTCGGCGCCTCAGCTGCTCGAGAAGAACCAAACCATGCCTTGACGTAAAGTCGCACCACAAAAATACAAACGTGTCGAATACCATTCAATTCACATACTGATAAGTGAAAAGTTCTCCGAAACAAAAACATCTTGATGCTGTAAATGGCTTTTGCCATCCATCGAGCATGGGAAACGGGTCCTGGAGGTCGGAAATGGTAATTCTCAAGTTTTTCACCCAGAAACAAAAGAATTAATTGTAGCATTTCTTTGTAGTCATCGCGAGGGTGTTTCTCCTTCAATTGATCTAAGCAAAACTTCTTTATGCCGACTTGCATTGCCACAGGAATTTTTCTGACGACTTGATCGTCTATCAAGCCAAAATGGAATGGTTTAACCTTTACAGCGTCCCATTCCTGTTTGAAACGGTCAAAGCAAGGAACGCCTGGTGCACTGGTCTTTCCCATTTTTGTCTCAAAAACTTCCCTTAGCACCAGTTCGTATACGTGGTGTCTGCAAGGTAAATATAAGATTTCTCTCTCCAACAGCCGCTCAAGAGCAACTGCGGCTCCGGAGAATGGGCCACTGTTCGTTGATGTCGTGTCGAAAGAAAGTCCTTGTATTCGATGTGTCATATGCCAAGATGCCAACAGTTGATAAACGGCATGTGCTATTCTCCGGCCTTTCCCTTTCCCATCTTCTACTTTGGGAACTCCAAGAAGTTGTTCTTTTTCTCCGTACGAGACAATTACCGGTAGACGGTCCACCTTCTTTGTACCCACAAAATCCAAAAGCATTTTGCCATCCCAATGGACTACGAAGGATTTAGCTGCGACAAGCTGGAGATGAATGAAACGCGTTGAAGAATAAGAATTCTGAATGAGAGCAAATAAATCTATGCGATCTTACTTCTGGATTGTCTTTCACATAACGCAGCATGTTCTCTCGATTTGAACGCCGACATCTCCGAAGCGACGTACGGTTTATTGTGTATTGTTGAGGATCGCGTCCAAATGCTTCTGCCGCCGCTATCATAATGCCGACCGCGTCTCGGTCAGTCACTTTGCACTTGTCCAAAGCTGATAGGACTCGTTCAGTAAAACATTGTTTGTAACCTCTTCTGTCACCAACATTTGACGGGCCAGCTTCTGCCGGGAAGTTTTCGTCCTGTCTCCCATTATCATCGCTTGAATCACTGCTGGAAAATTTAACCACTGCAATTGAACGAATTTCATTTGAATATAAACATTGGACGAACACACAAAGCGCGAAATAGCTTACCGCCTTTAGCGAACCGATCTCTACTAGATTCCGTTGCACGTTTGTGTCGCAACTCTTCTTGTTCTTCGCGCTCAGCTTTTCTTTTCCTCGTTCGAGTATCAGTAGCGTCCACACCTCCCATAGTTCCTGGCCGGCCATCTTCTCTTTGCTTTAGCAGAAACTCAATGTCTTCGGTATTTGTCATTTTCTCAAGGGCGTTGGCGTGTGCGATGTCGAAAAGATTATCCAAGCTATCAGAAAACGTATTCTCTTTTTCTCTAGTGGACTCAGTCTTTCTGTGAGATGACTTTCTTAAAGCATCCCACTCATCGTGCAGCGCAGCTATTTTTCTTGTAACATCTCCTCTGGCTTTCGTCGGAATAGCTGCTTGGCGCCAAAAAATCATCACTGCGTCCGCGACTATAACCGCACTATTTTTCTTCGACATGTTTCGTTTGCGAATGTTGAAGAAATGCATTCTTAGCACTTGCTTCTTCGACGGTAATTTGTTCCCCGTAATATTCATGCTTGGATAACCAATCAAAAAAATATCGTCGCGCGATCTAAGTCGTGTTGTCATCTTAACTTTTAAAAAACGGGAGAAAAATCAATTTACTTTTCGCGGTCGTCGGCACTTGTTGAATGACAACAATCGATGAATGAACTGCTATTTATAACTACTACGTATTTTGCAATATTTTACTGCCAGGTACTGATGAATGGGGGCATCTGCTAAGGGTGCCTATGTACCTGATTCAGCACGTGTGCGTTTCAAATTTTTCAAGATTTTCCAAACAATGACCACTCTTGAATATTGGTGGAATTTCTGTAAAAAAATCAAAAAAATCTCGATATTGTGCAACTGTAAATACATAGATTTTCAGTATTTTTGTATGGGGAGTCCCTCAAGGAGTGTAGATAGAGGGTAAGTTTGTTCGGATGTTGGGGATGAAAAGTTAATGGGGGTCGGTCATATATTTTGCCCCCCTAGGGGTGACCCCTGATGACCTATGGTGTTTTTCGAAAATACTGAGCAACCTCCATTTTTGTATGGTGACCCCCCTAAGGGGAGGAGATAGGGGGTGGGTGTCTTGGGGGAAAATGTTGGCGGTAAAAAGTTAATGGGGGTCGGCCATACATTCTTCCCCCCTACGGGTGACCCCTGATGACCTATGGCAATTTCCCCCCTAATTTTGGCAAAGTGGACCTTTTTCTCGGCTCGTGCGCAACCCCTAATGTTTTTTTTTTTAATTTTTTTTTTCGGCATTGTCATTTTTTTTCAAAAAGGCACGGAATAGAGCCCTCATCTACCAAAATATCGACACAAGGTCCACCCTAATATGCATGTTATAACATATTTATCATTGTGTCTCCAACATCTAATATTGAATAACAAACACAATGTGTTTGGACACACGTATACTACATATATTTGCGACAAGCTTCAAACACGTTATATTTGCATCAAAACAACAAAAAGACACATTTTTCAATGTGTATGTATGCACGTGTTTTTGATATACATAGGTTTTTGTATGCATTTTATTCTGAAAAAATTTAGCTTTATTTTTTGGGAATCGGATGAAGTTTTATAAAGTTATTCCAATTTCTTGAAGTGATTTTAATATCACTTGATATTCCCAAGCGAAAAACATTTGACATGCTTGTTATTTCGAAGTAGATGACCAATTTGACATTTATGAAGTGACAGATTACACTGTTGTAGTTTTTGATATGCAATTTTTTTATCAGCGTTCTAGTAAATTGTATCGGTTAGAGGCAAGCCTACTGAGTTGATCGGTACCTCTGAAACCAATTCTCAGATTTTCCTGAAAAACTTCTAGGAACTTAAAATTTTTCAATCACAATATTTGGTAAAATTGTAGCCATGATAAAGCTGAACAACTTTTGTAAAAATATTAATACAATCGGAACGTGTGTAGACACCGTAAATAGCTGATAAAGAACACGTTGTATTTTGAAAACGGTCATTTGTAGTATGTATGTATATGTCATCATTACTCGAGAACGACTTGTTCGATTTTGTCCGAATAAATTTAGAAAAATTTAGAATTACAATATCTTTAATCTATTCCTATACTATTTGTCAATGTAATCAACAGTTTCGCAGTTATAAAAAAAGAATGGTGAATAAAATATTTTTTTTGCTTACAAAATTCAAATTTCATAAAAATCGATGGACGCGTTTCGCTCTTATCCTCAATTTAGTGAAGGTATCTAATTGTGTCAAGAATTGTATGTATGTAAATGAGATACTAGCCGGCCTGACACATAAATGGTGCCAGTAGTTTGAAAAAAAATATTTTGGTGAAAAGTGGCAACCTTATAAAACATAAAAAAGGAACAGTCAAAGCAACATGCTCAAAAATTTGTATTTTTTGTAGCTTGTCACAAATATAGTATACTTGTGTCCGAACACATTATGTTTGCTATTCAATATAACATGTTTGTGACACAACGATTAATATTTTATAATATATATATTTGTCTCCCAAATGTGGCTTTGTTTGCTGAAACCTACTCTAAACAACAAGACAGACAATTAAGAAACAAAAAGTAGGATATCATCAATTTACGAAACCAATGCTTGAAACCATGTACATGGTTGCTGCAATATGTTGCTGGGGCCGTTCAGCGAGTGTGGACTGGGATGGGAGAATCGTGTCCAACGACGGTTCCATTTGCAGGCAAGGCCATGGCGTCTGTTTTTTGGGATGCGCATGGGATAATTTTTTTTGATTATCTTCAGAAAGGAAAAACCATCAACGCAAACCATGAAAAGTACCCATTTTGCGAAAAAGAAACTGTTGTTTCATCAAGGCAATGCTTCAGTTCACACATCCACTATTGCGATGGCCAAAATTAATGAATTAAAGCTCGAATTGCTTCATCGCGCAACTTATACGCCAGATTTAGCTCCCTCGGACTATTTTCTATTTCCAAACTTAAAAAATGCCTCGGTGGTAAAAGATTTGCCAACACTGATGAGGTGGAGTCTGCGGTTGATGGCTGTTTTAAGGAGTTTGACAGTTCTTACTCTAAACAGGGTATCGGAGCTATTGAATTTCGCTGGAAATAGTGTATCGAGCTAAAAAGAGATTATGTTGAAAAATAAAGCAAATTATTTTTAGGTCGGCTAGTTTTTGGACCGCCCTCGTGTTATATCTCTGTGTCGCCTTGAATGATAAGTGTTACGCAAACAATCCAGAGTCCATTCAGGCCTCAAAACACGAAATCGACGCGGTATTGCACGAGATAGAGGCCCAAACAATCGGAAATGTTTTGAAAAATTGGGTAGATCGAATGAAGACGACTGAAGTCGTGAAAGCCCTTTACACGATGTTGTTTGTGTTTCAGTCATAATTCATAATTCTAAAAAAAATTATTAGCTTTTTTTTTTTAAAGGGCCCATCCTTTTTTGTATAATAACTTTTCAAATAATTTTATCAAATGATGCATAGTTTTTTTTGGAGTTGAAACATTTTACGACCAAACTAACAAATACATTTATTTTAAAGGAAAAAAAAATTATTATTTTGAACTTTCGGGAAAAAATTTCCACACATTTACATTGTTCGAAATATACAGAACATATATGTCTTTGAAAAGAGCAAATATTCCTCTTTGCAAAACCGTTAAAATTCCTAAAATCGGTTTGGAAAAAAACTGATCTAGGATTTTTTAAATGAACAGTCACCCAAAAGTGGTTACAGCGGTAAACAGATTTTGGGGGTGTATCACAATTTTTAAATACGGTTATATTATGTACACGACTAGAACTACTACCTCTACTAGGCCTTTTGAAAAGTTTTTGATTTTTTTTAATGAATAAAATGTATTTTTTGGTAAAAAAAAGGGTAATTTCAGAGTAGAACCAATATGACGGTATGTTTTAGTATGTAAAAGACTTTATCCAGGACTTTCATTTAATCGATATGACGATTCATAAACTCCTTAAAGACTGGAGGTATTACAGTATAAATTCGTCGGTTCGTCCGGATAATTTTTTGATCTATCACATTTTCAAAATATTTAGCTCCGTTTTATTGAAACCAAATATGGCCCGTATCTCGGGTTTAATTAGAGGCAACAAAAACTCCGTTATCATTCTGTGGAGGCGTTAGGCATTGAAGGTTATGTTCTGTCCGGCCTCATTTGTAATGAAATGCGGACCGATGATTCCACCAGCTCATGAACCACACGCAACAGTGCATTTTTGTGGATGTAGCAGTAATTTGAGAATCTGTTCGGGTTGCTCATCAGACCAAATGCGGCAATTTTTTTATTTACTTATCCATTTAGCCAGAAGTGTGCCACCATATGTTGCTCGAAGTGCACGAAAAACAAACAGATACATACATTATTTGATACATACATTGTTGCGGTGTGAGTCTTGCCATGATGAGTTGTCAAACAATACTGAATACAAATGAGATGACAGTATGACTGATGACACCACTCAGGCGAGATCTATGGAAAAAAACAAATGAAAAAAATAGGTAAATTTAGTTGATATCGGCTAAGTTTGTATATTATTAAAGAAATCATTGGATATGTCAAAATTTTCATTTTCGGATTACGGATAGTGTGTACTTAAGGATAACGATTTGCAGAAAAGATTTTGATAGATCTGTAATTTTTTGATTTTCCTAAAAAAATCATGCGATCAGTGTTTTATTTAGATCGGGGTTGCACAAAGAAAAGGGGAGATACAAAAACTTATTTCGTTTGATTTTTTAATTAATGCATTTTTGTTCATAGTTTTTCTTTTTATCTGTTCTTATTAATGCCCAACAGCTGTTTTGTTTACCACTTTGTACGCATATGCTTTTGCATTCTCACATTCCATTTTCTTTAATTTTCCTGAACTGGTACAGGGGGATTCTATGGCACAGCTGATCGAAAAGGTACTAGGCCGATGATGGAGAATGAGAGAGCAAAGAAGACAGGAACTAATTTTAAATAGTGTTTATTGATACTAATGACAGCTAAATTATGTTTTATGTTGTTTGCATTGAACGAAAATACGTATTCCCTTTGATGTCTGCCCGTTTCATGACCAACGAAAGTGTAGAATTGGTAAAATACAGCAGCAAATAAAATTCTATGAAATGGCCTACTACCTCGTCGTCATGAAGAGGCATCGAAGAGAGTAATGGAAACTCTTAAGTATTTCTCTATGACTGGTACGAGGGTTGCTACTTATTTTGCGAATCCTACTAGTGTTGCCAGACGCAAACTGGAACTTCCATTGGAAAGTTTGACATTTTTTAGCATAATCATACATAGAACGTTTTCACTTACGAGCACTATTTGTTGAATTTACACTGTGTTGAAAAATTCATCTCGGTCAAAAAATGGAATTGACCCGTGAAAATTTTCGTGCGATGGTTTTTTACGATGTTCGGCGTGGATTTTCGAGACAAGATTGTCTCAATCAAATTGTTTCGACTTTTGGTGATGAAGCACCATTAAAAACCACTGGAAATCGCTGGTACCATGAGTTCACTCTCGGACACCGTTCGCTCCAGGATGAATTTCGAGAACGTCGTTCAACGTCGGTCGTTGTGCCGGAATCCATCGATGTTGTACGTGAACTGGTAAAGCAAGACCTACATGTGACATACCGTGAGATTGAGGCATCCTTGGGCATTAGTATGACAAGCATCAATAAGATATTGCATGTTCATTTGGCCGTGAAAAAGATTTGTTCTCGTTGGATCCCCCATAATTTGTCGAAAGGCTCGTCTCCATTGGAGCAAAGAAATTTTGAAAAAAATATAACCGAGGTTACTCAAATGCAGTGTATAACATCATCACAGGTGACAAATTATGGGCCTATGCATATGAACCCGAAACAAAACAGCAATCGACCGTATGGGTCTTTCAAGACGAGCTAAATCCAGCAAAAGTTGTTCTTGGAAGAAGCACATCGAAGCAAATGATCGGGTTTTTCGGTATAACCGGCCATGTGGCCATAGTGCCTTTAGTGTAACGTAGGGCGGTCAATTCTGAGTGGTATACCACTATCTGTTTGCCAACAGTGTTCGAAAAAAAAGGAAAAACAACAAGAAAAGACGGATCATTTTGCATCAGGACAATGCGAGCTGAAACAATGGGCTATTTGAGCACTCAACATGTCGAATTGATGGGTCATCCGCCGTACGGCCTTGATTTGGCACCCAATGATTTCTTTTACTGTGTGGTCAACGTTTTTCGAAGCTCGAAGCAGCTGTTGAAGCGTTCAAAAGCCATGTTTTGGAGGTGTGGAAAAAGTGCTTTGAAAATTGCTTTGAGCGCATGCAAAAGTGAATTGATATTCACGGAGAATATTAAAAAAAAAAAAACCATTCCCAATGATAAATGATTGTTTGTATATTGCTGGACCCGAAATATAAATAGCAACCGCCGTACAATTCAATTTCTAAAGTGGCGTTTCTAATTGTATGACCACCACTGTATGTTCAACTTCTTAAACAGCTTAACCAAATATGGGAAGAGAGCTTCGTAAGCATAAAAATGTTTCTCAACTGGTCAATATTAAAAAACAAAATTGGAAAATTAAACAGCTATTTTGGCAGGCCCAGTGACGATATACAATTTCACATAGGTATATTCATTCTTCTTACCACTCTGTACCGAAAAACTCTTCTAAATCAGTGAGATCCCCAAGCAATGTGTATAGAAAAGCTGGTTACTAAATCCTTATGCTTATCCGCTGACATTGTGGCTTTATAAATTTATGAAAAATAGTTGAAATCATCGAATTTCAACGTATTCGTAGGTGTGTTTTCGAGATTGTTTTCCAAAAAAGTTGGTCTTATAAAGAACGTAATGTATAAAAATTACCGATTGCCCAAATCGGGGACTTGCAACAAACGGTGGTTGCGGAAATCGGGCTCATACTGTATTCGATCAGATTAATAACAAATCAGGTTCAAAAGCGTTTAATTGAATTTCTCGACCCAAATGATTTTATTGTTTTTAATATTTGCCAATCACTGATACCTCATTTATATCTCATTTAGAGTCGATAACAAATAACGAACAATACAACCTATATTTTTTAAAACAGGAGTATTTGGCCCAATGATGAAACACTAGATGAGTTCATATTGTGATAGTCGGTGGTGTAATACGAAAAATCCGACTGTTGTGCATAAGAACGCAGTTACAGCTCCCCTCACTCCTCACTCCACCCTTTTTTTTTATTGACAGTCACCTCGCATAGTGGTGGCGACTTTACTTTTACTTTTATTGACTATATTACAACCTCATGAGATCAGACGTCTTACACATATTAATTAAACAAACAAATTTCAACATATTCTTCCAACTGGCTCTATCCTTCGTCTTTTCCCGCCAGTTGGCAACACCAAGGATACGGAGGGATTCTTCTGCCCGGTCTTTCCAGCGCAGTCTTGGTCGTCCTCTTTTCCTGCTTCCATCGGGTACGTTATCAAAAACCTTTCGCGCTGGCTCATCATCATCCATTCTGATAACATGGCCTAGCCAACGCAATTGGGCCACTTTGATTCGTCTAGCTATGTCCACGTCAGAATAGAGATTATACAGCCCTGCGCGCCAGCGACGTCGGTACTCGCCGCTTTCCCCAACAGGACCATATATTTTAGGACCATATATCTTCCACTATCATTACCCCCTGATCTTCAGTGGAAGAATCTGAATGGAGTCACCAGATTACCATTCCCGTCCTTGCAGGATGGCAGCCCATTATCAGGCCAGCTACTCGATTTTCTTACCCTCTGGAAACACTTTCGGGATTCACCATTCATCCTGCACATTTCGGTTTTTTCACTCTCTCTCTCCTAAATAGTTGGTTTTCCTCCCTTCTCAGCTTCTTGTACCGCTCACTCGCAGCACGTGTTGTAACTGACTGTTCCGTTGCCATACGTGCAGCGTCTTTTGACGTAGAATACGTCTTACCTTACGGTATGAGGAGTCATGTCAGGTTTTTATTGTTGTAATCTTTATTTCATTGAATCTGAGGAAACGGCTAGATGAATTTTTTTAAAATTTTTTTTGTAGGTAAATGAAGAGGTTATCTTTCGTTTGATATACATTTCATATTGGTTGATATATTTCTAGTATTTTAATTTCTCAAATGAAAATTGTTTAAACACATACACTCAAACATATGTGTGGTGTTTGGTTGAGTGTTTTTGGTTGCTCAACATTGCTTAGGAACATGTATCTAGTAAAAAGTGAAACGAACAGCAAGCTAATGTTGCTTGGCAACATGTATCTAGTAAAAAGTGAAACAAACAGAACAGTAAGCTAACGTAATAAAGCTTTTTTGCGAAAGCTTCAATAAAGATTTTGTAACATTAATTTTGAATTGTAAAGCGTAAAGCTTTCACACAACGCTCGAATGCTAATGCGAAGACTCGATAAGGTAAACCTTTTTTAATATTAGGGCGGCCCTCTCAACATTCGCAGAACTTATTTCAATAAAAATATTAATTAAAATACATAAACTAAATTAAGTTTAAAAAAATTGAACATAATATTTTTTTTTTAAACGGACTTGAATCAAATGCCGTTGGTAAATATAAAAATTACAGCAGACAGTTGTCCGAGGCCTTCGGCCACGGACTGTCCCTGCAGGCTGTGTCAGAGACACGGCCATTAAGTTTAACGTAGAATACGCCATCCGATAAGACAGAAAACATATATAACAATAAATGATAAATAATATAAACAAATGAATTTATTGTTATATATGTTTTCTGTCTTATCGGATGGCGCATTCTACGTTAAACTTAATGGCCGTGTCTCTGACACAGCCTGCAGGGATAGTCCGTGGCCGAAGGCCTCGGACAACTGTCTGCTGTAATTTTTTTCATCAGTTGCAATGCGACATTCCTCGTCGTACCATGGCCCATCCCCCCGCGGGTTTCGATAGCCAAGTTCAGCCCTTGCAGCGGTTTCCAAAGAATGGGAGATGTGCCCCACTGCGCATCTGGGTCCTCGGGAGGGGGGGTATTCTGCTCTAGCAGGAGAGAGAGTATTTGTAGCCAGTCAATATCCAGCTTTTCCTGTGTTCGGCTTCGTACGGTTTCCGCCCTGCTCAATCTCGTGCGAACTTTCGCAGCCACCAGGTAATGATCCGAGTCGATATTGGCACCTCGAATCACACGTACATCCATTACACTAGAAGAGTGCCTGCCATCTATTACCAAGTGATCAATCTGGTTCTTCGTCCGTTGATCAGGAGATATCCAGGTCGCCTCATGAATGTCCCTATACTGGAATCGTGTGCTACTAACTACCATGTTCCCCGCAGCGGCGAAGTCTATCAGCCTTATTCCATTATCGGAGGTGGTATCATGTAGACTGTGATTACCGATGGTTGGTCGAAAGACACTTTCCTTTCCCAATTTGGCATTAAAATCGCCTAGAATAATCTTAAGAATGCAGTGTGTCGAAACTGGATTTTGGTCTCCTCAATTTCGATCCGGCGTTGGCCAGGGGTGTTGGTTCATCCGCCTTCAAAGGACAGAAGAATATTACCATTACTTCGAAGAGCTTCAGTGACCGGGGTCACCTAATAATCCTGAGACGTATCAGTGATCGCATTACCACTCAGGTTGCTCATTCGTTTCGCCTTCTCACTTTAGCTAGCTAACGGAGGTTTCCGATAAACCATTGCCCAGGACATTACGATTTACGATTTACGATGTAATTGGGTTGAGAGACGTGTCCTCCTGCACCGCGACCAAGGTAGATCTATTGTGCGCCCTCCATTAAAGTTTAATTCATGGTATCATTCAGGAACTTTACAATATCCTTCACCGCTAGTTTTTTATATGCGTCCTCCATCACTTCGGATCCGCCAAGTATCTTAAGTCTCTGGTAAGCAAAAGCAGGGCACTTCGCAAGTATATGTTCCATGGTTTCATCGTCCTCCAAACAATATCTGCATGTTCCCTCCTCCGCTATTTGCATCTTATTCAACATGAAGTTGCATGTGTAGTGTCCAGTGAGAGCTCCACATAGGAGCCTTAGATTGGGTCTGTTCAATTGAAGAGCATCCTTGCTCCTTTTTTCATTGGGTGATAGGAATTTTTTCGAGTGTTTGAGTGGTCCTTTTTTGATCCAAAACTCCTTCGATTCTCCTTTTGTTACTTTTGTGATCATTGTTTTAATGTCCTTTTTAGTGAAGCCATATTGAGGATTTGGGCCTATGAATGGCCGTTGCGCTCCCAGTCTTGCTCTTTCGTCAGCCAAGTCATTTCCATCAATCCCACTGTGCCCTGGCACCCATACAAGTGTTACCTTGTTATTCTCTGCCAGCTGATTTAGGGCCCTATGGCCTTCCAACACTGATTTGTGGTGAAAGATGGGTTTGTTCAGTGCCTTTAGAACTGCTTGACTATCTGTCATTATGTTTATTTTCGTTCTTGTTAGATTTCTGTCTAACAGCGTTTCTGTAGCCGTGTTGAGTGCGTATAATTCTGCTGTGAATATTGTAGAATCCTTGCTTAGGGGAATCTGGAGCCTACACCTGGGTCCTACTATGCCCGCTCCCACCCCTTCTGTTGTTTTTGATCCATCAGTGAACCATTTTTGGGCTCCTTCACGTAGCCATATAGGGTTTGAATCCCATTCAGTCCTTTTTGGGATAAGAACAGTGTAATTTCGTTTCAGCTCCAGTACAGGCTCTATTTGATCACTACATAAAGTCATCTCTTTAATATGATTAGCTTTATTAAGGATTTTCAGGTGTCCTGTGTGGTCGCCTACTTTAAATTTAAATAATTTATGAAGCTCGATGGCCTGTTTAAAGGCTTCTCCTTGTATTGCCAAATGCAACGGGTCAAGGTTTAAGATAACCTCCAAAGCAGCCGTTGGCGTTGTTCTCATTGCCCCTGTGATATTCAAACAGGCTAGTCTTTGGGTTTTCGACAATTTATTCTGGGCTGTGATTTGAGTGGTTTTCTGCCACCATATTACCGAGCCATAGAGTATACTGGGAAGAACCATTTGTTTGTATATCCATAGTGACATCTTTGGACTTAAGCCCCATGTTTTGCCTAGGAGTTGTTTACTAGCCCAAATTGATTTTGTAGCCTTTTTATGTATCATGTTTAGATGAGGATTCCAGGAGAGAGTTCTATCCAGCATAATACCAAGATATTTTACCTCCTGATCGAATTGAACCTCCGTATCTCTTATGTGAAGCGTAGGGATAGTTAATGTCCTTCGTTTTGTAAATGGGATAATTGTGGTTTTGTTAGGATTTATAGAGAGTCCCTCATTTTCGCACCATTCCCATGTTAATTTTAATGCATTTTGCATTTGTTCTCCAATTGTATCGTCATGTGTTCCTTCTACAATCACTGTGATATCATCTGCATATCCCACAGTGGTAAAACCATTTTCGTTCAGTTTTACTAGTAGATCATCAACCAGTATTGACCATAAGAGCGGAGAGAGAACTCCACCTTGGGGACATCCCTTTATAGTGTTTATTTCCCTGCTAGTATTTCCCATATTAGCAATAATTTGTCTTTGTGAGAGTATTTTGCTTACCCATTTTATCACTATTGGGTCTGATTCTCGTTTTATCAGCGCCCCTTCCATAGAATTATAGCTGGCATTATCAAAAGCGCCTTCAATGTCCATAAAGGAACATAAGGCTATTTCCTTCCTTTCCAGTGCTTTTTCAATTATGGAGGTTAGTTTGTGTATCGACGTTATGGTTGATTTGCCTTTTTGGTAGGCAAATTGCAGATTGTGTAGTGGCTTTTCAGTTAAAAGTTCATTACGAATATACAGATCAATAAGTTTCTCCATCGTTTTCAGCATGAAAGACGAGAGACTTATTGGTCTGTATGATTTTGGATGATCTGCTGGTTTGTTCCCCCCCTTTGGCAGAAAAACCACTTGTACTTTTTTCCATTTAGTAGGGATAAGGTTAAGAGCGAGACTGGCCCTGAAAACATGAACCAGTCGTCTTCTCAGTGAGTCTGGTCCATTTACCAGCATAGCTGGAAATATCCCATCAGGTCCCGGTGATTTATACGGTTTAAATGAGTTTATACTCCATTCTATCTTTTCATATGTTATGATTTGCCTAATTATAGGGTCGTTAGAATTGACTGTATTTTCAGATTCATAGTTCCTAATAGAATCACCTTCATCAAAGCTACATCCGGGAAAGTGAGTCTTAAGAAGAAGCTCCAACGTTTCCCCAAAGGATGAGGTTTGATTTGCATCATCTATTCGGAGATTGCCTATTGTCTGATTTTTCTGTGAAGATAAGGCTTTTTGAATTCTAGCCGTTTCTGGCACATCCTTCAGTTCTTCACAGAAAGTTTTCCAAGATGATCTTTTCGATTTTCTTAGCTCCTTGTTATACTTTGTAAGGGCCTTTCTATAATCTTGCCAGTTACCGCCAGATTTTGCCCTGTTAAATTCTCGTCGTGCCAATTGCCTTAATTTCTCAAGGTTTTTATTCCACCATCTGACTTTTCTATTTGTGTTCTTAGTTTTCAAAGGACAGTTATTTTCGTAAGATTCCAAAATATCATCGGTTAACTTATCCACCGATTCATCTAGATCTACTCTTGAAATTATCGGTGACGCGTGGGTTTCTAGCCTACCCTCAAGGTCAGATTTATACCCCTCCCAATTTGTAGCCTTCGGTGACCTGTACCAGATTTTCTGTATTAGGTCCGTTTTCAACTCAAAGAGAATATGTTTGTGATCAGAGAATGAGTTATTCTGTGAGACTCTCCAGTCTTTGATCATATCTTGAACATTGTGTGAGACAATGGTCAGATCTATGACCTCTTGTCTAATCGCATTTTCAAAAGTAGGGTTTTTACCCCTATTTGCTATTGCAATATTGTTTGTCATTAGGAAATCTAGTAGTGACTCACCTCTTTTGTTGGTATCAGAGCTTCCCCATACCTTATTGTGGGCGTTAGCATCACATCCGATTATTAGCGCCTTGTTGTGTTTCCTGCAGTAACTTACCAGCGCCTTCACTTTTTCAGTAGGCGCTTCGGGTTGTTCTCCCGGAAAATAAGCTGAGGCAATTATCAACTCCTTCCTCACTCCCATCTGATTTGCCTCCGTTAGTATGGTAACTAGGTCACCATCTGTGAACTCTGAAATTAGAAGAGAGTTAATGTTTTCATCCAAGATTATAGCGGCTCTTGGCCTTTCTACATTTATATCATAGATTAACTTACATTTTTCTATATTAAGCCCACATATCTTACCCGATCTAATCCAGGGCTCTTGGATCAGACCAATGTTGTAGGTGTTTTTGGCAAACCCTCTGCTAATTTCGGCGGATGCTGCTTTAGCATGCTGAAGATTTGCCTGGACACACTTCATTTTGATGGTTTTGTTGTTGGAATAGCCGACGCATTTATAGGTGCAGAGTCACCTTCACCTGGGCCACTTTCCATTGATGATGAGTCAGCATCATTCGTTCCCTCTTCCTCCACATCTTTTCCACCAGCCTCTTTGAGGTGTAATTGGACCTGGCCAAATTTAAATGATATCTGACCCTTTGTTTCCTCCAGCTTTACAGCTGAGATTTGGTCAATGGAGAAGACCAGCATAGCATTCGTTGCCTTGTTTGCTCTTCGAAGCATCCTCCATGCTTCCACCCTGAGCCCATCGTTTTGCCGTTGGACAAAGGATAGAATCCTTTCGGTCTCAATTGTGGCAGCGTTGGGGAAATAACCAACAGCAATTTTGGGGTGAGGCACTTTAGTTTCCTCCATTGCCCACAAGTCTGCTGTTGCCCATGGTTTAATGTTTAGAGCAAGTTTTTTTATCCACTCAGCCGTGGCATCATTTTTGCAGTGCAGGGTCAGATAGCCAGCTTTGTATGTACTGTTTAGGAATTGAGGTTTTATTACCTCCTCTTCTAGTACCTTATCCATGATGCTGTTTCGGATTTCATCCATTTGAGCTGTTGATAGGACTGTGTTTGGGAAGTCCTTCGCAAGTATCGCTACTTTTTGACCAACCAGTGCATCCTTAAAGGATGGTTTTGTCAGTGGTCTGTAAACTTTTTTGGCCATGGGTTTGTCTTTGACAGTTCCTTCCCTCTGACGTTTTCTTGATGACTCTTCTGGAGGAGTATTCTCTAGGGATCTTTGCCTCTTGTTATCTGCAATTTTTTGCTTTTCCTCTGGATCAAGGGCTTTGGCTCTAGCTTCAACTTTGTTCAATCCCTTTCGGAGAAGAAAGTTCATTCGCTTTCTGGCAGCTCCACTTAGCCTTTTTTGATTGTCATCTTTATTGACATTTAATTTCTCTATTTTTTGAGTGATTTCTTCACTTGCGCTTCTTGCAGCTCTGGAAGTTGAGGCTGTTTCAGTCTCCATAGTTCCAGATTGAGGTTTTTCATCCTCCGGATTTAAAGCAATTTCTGCTTCCATTTTCTTTTTTTCATTTTGTTGTGTAATTTTTTCCATTTTGGTCCCACGAGTAGACAGGGAAGTAAATGGTCCACTACACCTAGCCCTGTACGGCGTAGTAAGGCATTTCGTTAAATGGGGTTTCGCCCGGTTCCCCAAGTCCGCATATTTAGAACTGGATTACCCACCAGCCATTCATCTCTGAGCATATGCTGTTCCACCTTAGATTGGGGGTTTTGTTTTAAGAGAGTGAACCATCTCTCCGCTTTCACTCGCATGTAACCAACATCAGTAGCAGAGACATGACCGTACTACGATGTTGGGTTCCAGCCGTACTCCGAAGAAGAGCATGCTTGAGTGCGCTACCATCAGACATGAAGTTACGGCACGATCAATTGATCATGTTGACCCCCCAACACATCTTTTGGCTGACTGGAAATTTCGAGGCCGCTCGAATTCGCTTCCACTTTATGATCAAGATAAAGTGGTCCCCAGAGGATACCACGCGGAGGCCTATTATACATAGGGATTACTTTACAGTGTACAGTAATCTACGAGTCGGCTGTGAATGATTTACGATAGATCGTGGAAACACGTTACCTTATGCTATTACCGTAATTGGTATGTAGACTTGTCAAGGATTGTCAAGCCACTTTGCTATCTACACCCTTTCATCCTCCCAGGACATACTGCGTGGAAGTAGTGAGCTGCTTGGACTGCCCAATGAAGGAATCATTTCTGGTCACTCCCAAGTGAATGGCTATCAGAAACTTTCCACCTCCAAGGACAGTCCCATGTCCGGTGGCGACACTTTCGTGTAATTAGCCATTAAAAGGTAGTCAAAAACCGTTCGAAATCGGTATAAAAGTGTAGGTATCTTCTCTAGACATTAGAAGGGGCACATCGCACTGAGTGTAACAAGTTCTCCCCATGATGTAATTGAAAAATAAGTTAAGAAAAGCGTTCATATTGACTACACTATGGTACATTTTCTCTGATTCTTGAAAATTAAATACTTCACATGATATTAAGTGTAAGATCACTTATGTTTTCTACTCCAATCCCCCATGCATTGTCAGATTGACCCAGTAAATAATTAAGATTTTATTGGAGTCACATTTGTACAAGTTTATATTTCAGTCATGACCTGTGACTGCCCTCCCCCTACCCCAAATTCATGACTACTAATGCGGTACAGGGCCAAACTTGCGCGACGCACTGTTAATATCTAATTATGCACAAATATGTATGTGCACGTGGATATTCATGTAAATTGCAAGTATTAGTACTTGTTTCTGTATTCATTTTCATGCCATTCACAGTGGTGACGACAATATCGTTCTTATCTTTTTTCTGAGGTTTATTGTCGATTTAAAAACGAAATAAAATTATTATTCACACCACCATCAGCGTCGACCGGCAGCGACCAAAACACGACTCTGATGACAGACTGTTTGTTTGGCTAGTGGTATGTGGCTGTTATCGTGATACTTTTTCTTACTTCTTACTTTCCATTGTTGTGATTTCTTTTATTGTTTTTTTTTTTTGTATTTATTGTTGTGTTTCTTTAACAGCCAAGGTATCCAAAATGTAGGCAAGGCGTCGGTCGTCGCATCGGGACTTGGTGTTGAAGCATCTTGTTTTCATTGCTGTTGCTTGTGGATTTTGATTATTTTGTATTTTGACTTTATAATTATGCCAATGACACTTGAGGTATTTGCTCAGATACTTTGGGGTTTTTTTCGGAATAATTAACCGTTGTGCTCTACTTTCTGTTCGGAGTCGTGAACGATTCAGATGAATTTCTTCTTTCCAGTACAATGGTAGTCAATTGTCATTTCTATTACTTACAAATTTGGGATTTATTTTGTCGTTATTGTACTAAGTAGTAAATTAAATATCGAAAAATCCATTTACACTCCGGTTCACTTATTTAAAGGCACTAAAAATTCCATATTCAGCAGCCTGTATCTTTTGCAATTTGTAACCGATTGCAGAATTTTAATATGGAAATGGAAGCTAGACATCTTGAGATATAAAAAAATCACGACAATAGTGGTTTCTTAACTAAAGAACTTTTTTTGAGAAATTTATAAAAAAAGTCAAAAAATGTGCTATTTTTTTTGGTTCACTTGAATAAAGGCACTAATTTTAATGAAAAACAGTTTTTCTTGTTTTTTAAAATTTATTTTACTTTATTTAAGAATGGTTACAAACAACCCAATTTGTTTTTAATAACTTCAAATATACGGGTTTTCATTGAGAGATAAAGAGAATTTATGTAATCCAACGAAATTTGATTCCAAGCATCCTTAATGGCCTGAATTAGTGACTGCTTGTCATCAAATTGTCTACCTGCTTCATAGACCTTACGAGATAACCAACCCCAGACATTTTCGATAATGTTTAGATCTGGCGAATAGGGTGGCCAGTCAAGAATATTAACATTTTGACTTGCAATGAACTCCTTCACTACTCTGGCGTTGTGTATAGGGGCATTGTCCTCTTGCAATATCCAAGATATGGGACCAAATAGTTCACTGAACTTCGGAGAAGACGATTCCAATAACGTTTTATAGCTTACACCAGTCATTTTTGCACTTTGAAATTCAAGATCGATGGTGTCATAGTAGGTAACAGCACCCCACACCATAACGCCGCCCTCTCGGCTGTGATGTTGGTTCAAAAACGCTTTTCTTTGCGCAGATCATTGAAATAGTAGTTGTAGCCATCAGGCCCATCCAAATTAAACTTCTTCTCTTCCGTAAATACAACGGTTCTCCAGTCATTTATATGACCTCTTGGCTGCACATCCCATACCATGTAGTCTCTTGCGAATTGAAGCCGCTTTTCCTTACGAGGAGCATTAAGTGGCGTTTTTTTGTAATTTCAGGTATTTAAGATACTCACAGCTCATAATTACTCTGCGTACTGATGACTTGCTCGCTTCCACTCCAGCTTGAGCTCTTATTTTTGACAAGGATAAGGCAGAATTAGGAGCAATTCTGATGATTTGTCTTTTCTCATACGTAGATAAAGACAATGAAACCCTTCCTTTAAAATGTTTTCCATACCCCTCGGGGTCCTTGATGTAATTGTCGACAACTGTTGGGCTCCGTCTAATTTTTTTAGCTATTGCGCGGTTAGAATATCTATCCTTCAGAACGGTAAACGTCGATATTAGTTTTTTCCGATAGATTTAAAATTTTTTGTTTGTGAATATCTATCCTTCAGAACGGTAAACGTCGATATTAGTTTCTTCCGATAGATTTAAAATTTTTTGTTTGTGTACATACAGTGGTGTGCGATGAAATAGAGTCTACACTAATCAAGATTTTCAAAACAAAAACAAATGTAGAAAAATTAAATTTTGTTTATAACTTTTATTTTTAATTGTTCAATTAAGAACTAGATATAACATTTTAGAACATTAATGTCGTAATTTAAAATTAAATCATTAGGTATAAATCAAAATATTTCCAAATGCCCCGTTTTGCCTGTGAATAAAATAGAGTCATCATAGAATAAATAGCTCTGTCAAATAAAATGTATGTTTCATTAAACCTTTATATTATCTCAGTACTTTATGAAATAACTATTATTTTTTATCACAGCTAAGCAACGCCTTGACATCGAATCATCAAGTCTCCAGAAGTCATGTTTTCCACGCCGATTGTACCAGTGTCATAAGCTCATCTTTATTAAATTGGTTTATTCCTTTGAAAGACACTTTAATGTCTCGCCACAAATTCTGAATAGGATTTAAGCCCGGCGACTGCATAGACCATCTTAAAACTATGACACTACTATTTTCAAACGAAGCTTTTGCTCGCTTCGATGTGTGTTTGGGGTCGATATTATGTTGAAACACCCATCGAAGCGGCATTTCCCATTTAGCACAAGGCATCATGATGTTTTTTGATGTGTTAACATCTATACGCGCGCCTCTAGGGCAGTAAACTATAAATTTAATACATACGCAAGTGTTAGGTTTGTAAGAGTAAATCATCGTTTGTTTGTTCGTTGCTTGGCAGTCGGTATTGAAAGTGATTATTGGGCGATTTTCATATAATTTTCCCACGCGATTTTCTCCGGAAATTCATAGCCGATTTTATTAATTTCGACGGGTTTCGACGAAGAGTTTAGGCCAAAAATTAAGGCGATCCGATATCGGCGAGCCGAGATTGAAGTGTTTTAATTTGGAGTATTAATTTGGAGTAATATTAAAAAAGTATTTTATGTTGATCTTCGGTTATATCGTACGAATATAACAATGTATGTATGTATGTACAAGTGTCTGTTGCTTTGCATTCTTTGACTTTTGTGGGAATAAAACAAAAAGTATTGAGCAAGAAAATAATGACACATGTGCTTGCACTGGGTCTTTAAATAATTTTAAGTATTAATATTATTTAACTGTAACGTCATCATATGATTGAACGCTGTTTTTTATTTTCCAATGTAACATTTACGAATGTGTTCATAGAAATCGAACAGGTACCGTGTAGCAAAAAGGTGTTAACACATCGCCTGTGAGTTCGAACACTCATTGGATTTTTTTTAATACAGTGGTATAATATGCAGCGCCCATTGTCTGTTCAATTTGGAATAAAGGTTCTGTCCCAATGTAAGAGTAACAACCCCGTACCATTATGTTTCCGCTACCACGTTTAACTGTTAACATCTTGGACCGCTGATTTGCAGAGAATAAAAGTTTTGACGAGTGTGTGACTCTATTTCATCGCACACCACTGTATGTAATTAGACTTTGCTATGGAATCTATCAATAAATCAAGATTTAATCGTTACATTTTGATAGATCTGTAACAAATAGTGAGAAAAGAGTTTTAGCTTTCAGTTTTTTTGTACATATATATGTTTATAGAAATTTGGCAGAAATTTTTTTACCATATAAGGCCTCGAGTCTCGGTTATGGAAATGAAGAAATACAAATAAAAAAATAAATATTGGCATCTATACTACATAACCTAAGTCTCTAAATTAGTATGTTTCATATAAATTACCGAATTATTAAAATACCATTAAATATTATTAAATGACCAGCACAAATTAAATTTTGTCCTTGCAAACATTTAACAAAAGTTTGTATCCAACAAACGTACTTGACGTGATACCTCCTCATTTATAATGTTTAAGTCAGCATGTTCTTCTATTCATTTCGCTTCTATGTAGTTTAGCGTGGGAAAGTAAAACAGAGATTTAGATTTTTTTTGTTTTTGTTCAATTTCTGTGAACCGAAATTTTAAGATTCCTTTTAAATCAAGATTTCGTCGTGGTTTTTGGAAAATTATTCAAATTTTGCAATAGCCAATTCCATTATAACCCATGAAGGAGGCGGAAAAGGCATTCCAAAATCAGTATGATGTGATGATGTATATATTTTTTTAAATTGTTTATTCAAACTTTAAAGGTTTCAATAATAATAAACTATTAACTTTAATATCTGTTATTTTGTTTCAAATTACAGTACGTGCAGGTCGAAATCTGCTATGCAAGGGCAAAAACAATACCAACAATTGTTTCGTCACCATTGGCCTGGGGAAGGAGAAATACCAAACATCTGTCAAGGAAAAGGCTGACACGAATGTGTCCTGGAATGAAGAATGCGAACTGTGAGTAAAGGTTTCAGATTTAACTAATTTCTACAATTGTTGTTTAATACTTTACCTTGTGGGACTTTGCAGTAAAATTCCTGATCAGGGCAATCGTGCTGAATTGGTATTAACATGCCTCCACCGCAACAATCTGGGTATCGATGAGTTTCTCGGTCAAGTCACATTGCCGCTTAATGAAATGGATGCCTATGATCGACCACGTGCTAAATGGCATAAGCTAGAGAGTAAACCGGGAAAAGAGAAAAAGAACAAGGATCGCGGTGAATTGGATGTCTTGATATCGTTTACCGTCAAGTCGGGTTCATTGACTGATTTGAGTAAGAAAGAGAAACACAAGTCTTCCATAGGCCAATTGGCATCATCGGTGGGTGGTAGCCTTTTGTCAATTGGTACGATTGAAAAGCGTAAAGGAATTAAGAAAATTGCCAAAAAGTTCGGTTCCAAACTGCATTTGTCCTCCGGCAAGAAGAAGAATAAAGAAGACGACGACGTGTCATACACTGGGTCATTTGCCAGTATTGGCACACCAAACCGTGTGCGCGTAGCCGATAGTGATGACGAGGACGAATTTCAGTTTGATAAACTATCACAGAAAAGTTCTGTTAGTTCTTTGAATTTACGTGATGGACTGCAGGCTCCATCATCTAATTATGCGCCAAAAAATCCTTCCCCTCTCATGGGTTCAGTCGGTAAAGGTAAGGACCACCATCTACGATACGATGGATCAGACAACCTCAGTGTGGATCCGGAATTGGAAGAGATTGAAAATGAATTTAGTATTAGAGCTCGAACTTTACCGCCTCCTTCAAAACCTCCACGCACACCTCAAATGGATGCAGGTGACATCAGACAAAATGGCAAAGATGTTAAACACAATAGCGAACTGGATGAATGGGAATCGAAGTTGTATGCCAGAAGTTTAGACATTGGCAACTCCGACTCATTGAAGCGAAGATCTTGGGAACCAGTGGCTGTGCCACTATCATCTGCAACAAAAGAAGAGGGATTTAGAGAAGCCTTGAAAGAACCAGAACCAGAGCCGATGAACAAATCCTTCCTTCCTCCTCTTAGGGAAACCCACACTCCTGAGATATTAAGCGAAAGCTCTAGTGAGTCCGATTTCGAAGAGATTCCAAAATTACCAGAGGTCCAAAAAGAGGTTGTGTTGCCTACTGCTCCTCCCCAAAAACCTGCAGATCTCAAATTTTCTGATTCTCCAATTATCGACAGTAATGGTAACAACACACGAAAGGACTCACTCTTGTCGCCGGACGTGTCAAAGAATGAATTCGCCAAGTTTAATGCTTCCTTTGCCAAGTTCGAACAAAAAAATAGTGCAATATTTTTCGATATAGAAGAGGAAACCAACAATTTCCTTAAGAATGAAAGTCAAAACTCAGCAGTGTCATCACCAAAACCTCAACCAAAACCAAGGCCACGACAAACACCATCTATAGAAAGAGAGGAGCGATCTAAGTTCGAAGCTGAAGAAAAACAACGTCTACGTGCCGTGGAAGATGCTAAACTCGAGGCTGAATTAAGAGAAAATGAAAAACGTTTGCGCGAAGAAGAGCAAGCTCTACAAAATGAAGTCGAAGAGCGAGAGGAAGAAAAGCGCCGTGAAGCCAAACGCCGCGAGGAAGATTTGCGCATACTCAATTTCTCCAAACGACTGGTAACAACTGAAGATAAACCAGATGAGATACAGGAACCCGTACAAACAAAGCCAAAAGAACAAACAGAAGAGAAGAAAGAGGTTAACAACAAAGAACGTCAATTCGGCTACAACAGAGGTGAGCGTGAGAGTGAGAGTTTGCACATCCTGCGTTTTGTGACATGGATGTTGGTTGTGTTTGTGGGCAGAACACGGAGCATTTAATTGTATCCCTTCCATAAATAAAATGAATCCCACTGTCTTTCCTAATCCCACTGGAGCAGTTGTCTATCCAATGCTAATTCGTGTTTTCTTCTTTTCAGTTAGTTAAGCGTAGCATTATGTTTACATCTTGTATCTTGTCCAAAAAAACTAGTAGCTCAATTAAAACTACTAAACCACAAATTTTCTCGATTGCCCTTGTTTATGCACCACAAACACAAACATTCATTACACTCATACGCATGATAATAATAAGTAACGTTGCTTGATATGAATCAAAGATTTCTATAAAAATGTATATTGACCGTTTTTACTTCTATTCCCTCCCTCCTCACATCATTCAGAAAAGCCTCCTCTAAGTAAAGCCTCAACTCCCAGTCCCAAAGCGAATGAGCGTATCATTATTGGCCATGAAAAATCTACTTCGCAGGCAGAAAGACGTGCCGAGATTTCAGCGGCTTTAGCTAAAAAATATGATGGCAAATCTAGAGAGGTAACAATGACTACTGAAGAAAGCTTCAATTACTCATTCCTTGTATTCATTTACATGTTTTTGTTTCAGGAACTTATGCTTATTGCCAATGGCATGGAAAATGAGGCTTTGCTTCAGAGACAGCGCGTCAAGGAGCTGGAAGATTATTTGGACAATCTACTGTTGAGAGTTATGGAAACCCAACCAAAACTACTGCAAAATCCTTATTCACGTACCACATCGGCCAAGAGGTAAGTTAAGTTATGGCTCTCATTAAGTTCTCATTAAATTCTATGTTAAATCTGTTATCGCTTATGGCTTTTACACTATTGAAGTAGAATACATTTAACTGTCGTCAGAATAAGTAATCATGTAGCCAAGGAATCATGTTTTTGTTGGTCTTGTTTTGAATAACTCTTTTATTTTTATATTGGTGATTTTATATTTTTCCTTGATTACATGTTTGCTTTGGCTTTTAAGTAACATTATTATGTATATAGTTTTTGAAGGACAAAATTATGAATTCCAAAATGTGTTAAATCACGTCCTTGCGTATCATGTGCGTTGGGCGATTATTGCTTAAGGTACTTGCATTTCTTAAACAGAATTCTACCCAATTTTAAATATTTTAACAAGCGAACAGAAGAGGTTAGTTTAGTTTGTCCATAACTTTTAATAGGTCTAAAGCGAAAATAAACTACTTCACTGCATCAATTAAACTAGAAAATCATAAGCTTTTAAAAACTCGGAATTGACAATAAGAATGCTTGATCTTAATTTTAAATTGTTGTGTTGCTAAGCTGTAGGTATATTTTCATAGAGTCTAAGTCACGAAATTAACATTTGGCATCTACATTGAAGAAAGTTACAAAATGAGGAGAGTATTGTTTTAAGTTTGTTTAATTTATTTTTTAAATTTGAGGGTTTTGTCAAGCTTCGAAAACTGAAAAATCGGTGAACATTTTTGAAGACGATTCAGGTTCATTATTTTGACGTACGCTATTGAAAATTATTGAAGCCGGCCTTTCTAAACGCTATGCTAAATATAATTCCCATTGATTTGTACTTTAGAAACATTTCTACCTGAAGCTGGTTTCGGATGGCGGCAACTGATATCAGCAGGTACCGGACTGGAGCTATTCTAATTTCACTTAAGAGTGCATCCAGCCTGACTATTCAAATACGAGAATAACGAGAATTGGTTGGTTTTAGGCTCTCGCGTCTTCTCTAAAAAATGAGGTTTTAAATGTTATCACCACCTACCGGAAGATGCTATTGTCTTTCAAGCGGAGAGTTACGTAGTTAAAGAGGCGTGCGGTATCAACACCAGATAGAATCAATGCCTCAAATTTCATTCGCTTAATCTTCCATTCAGGTTTGCCAGTGCAAGGAAAATCTGTCAAAATGTTGTCACTTGTTCAGGATTATTTTAAATGGTTCCCATGGTATAGGTATTTCCATCGTAGTGAAGCGTAGCTGAAAGTGACAGAATGAATGTACCTGTGGTACCTGTAATGGCCGTGGCAATATCATACGGAATCTTTATGCACTACTTTTTGGCTGACTGGAACAGAGAATATAATTTACGCTCCTGTAAGATCACCAAACAAACGTCGCCTGAATTTAATTCAAATGCACGAAATGTCTTCCTATCAGGGCTAGATGGGATGTTTTAAAACTTTAGACGGGTCGGTCGAGAATCTCTAAATACGAACGTTGCCTCGCCCTTCCACACACCAAACCCGGCAAAGTTGCAGGGAATTTGATAAGGCTGAAATAGTATATCACCTCCTTCGCGAATATCCAATACTTCACAAAAAAATAAATGTCTTTCCAGCCTTGCTCAGGCAAATTGGGAGGGTTAGTTTTAGACAGCCAGTTACAAAACGGAAAAGAGGGATCGAAAATAATAGAGCAGAGGATACATAACAAATAGAAGCAGAGGATACATGAAAAATAGAATCATCTTAGGGAATGGATGCTGTGCTGCTATTGTACATCTACATATCAATGTTTTGAAAGGGTAAAGTTTAAGTTGTGGCCGTCGGTGATGCAATGTTACTGTGTGTTGCTCTTGTACATGAGATCGTGGGTTCGATCCCTGCTCTGACCATCTTATTTTTTTTTTCGGCAGCGGTCACCCTCGTTTAATGGTGGCGACACTATCGAGAATTGCTTATTGCTTGTACAAAATTGTGTTGACTTTTAGGCAACAACAAAAAACATGTCTAATGGGAACCGATGGTTCTCTGGAGATGGAAAGAAGTTTTTGCAAATGTTTTCTTGTGTGTTTTGCTTGCGAACACTTGCACACTAGTTGGAAATTCTCAATTGAAGTGAATTTTCATTCGCATTTAGTTTGATGTATTTTTCAATAGCATCATTCCAAACAACCGCTGATGAAGATCTGTGGCTAGATCTGAAATAGCTATACGGTTTGCCAGGAATCATAGGAATACATTTGCAAAACTCCTTTTTGAAAACTATATTTCTCTTAATAGAGATGTAGAATGGCCTCGAGCTTGACTCGTAAGATTAAAAAGTACGAATGAAAAGTCCGAATAAATAAAATCATCCCTGTTGAATATAAAAAAAAAATAAAAACATTAAATTAGTTGAGATCCACTATTAAATTATGGTTTAAAATGACATTACGTAAAGATAAAAGTTGCATGTCTTTATTTTATTACTTGAAAGTTTGTACTATAAGTTTCCTTTAAATGGTTTTACATTTGAATGCTTGTCTTTTACTTATTGTTGTTTATAATTAAGAATTCTGATTAATTTATCAAGTATTTGAGGACTTTTTTAAGGACTTTTCCTCCAATACTAATACTAAATAATTCAGTTTAGCACACGCAAGTGAAACTCAAAATGTTGTTTTTAGTTTTTAATTTTTTTTTAGTTTTTCAAAGAAATTTGTACTTCAGCTAAAAACAATGTATACAATATTAGTATATTAGAAGCGTCCAACGGTATATAAAATATGTTCTGGCACGTCCTTTTTTTCAGGGATTTTCTTAAAAAAAAACGAATTTGTTAAGTCTTTGGTACGGAGATTTTTGTGATTTAATAGTCAGATTGGAGTAATTCTAAATATTCAAAATTTGGTCCAGAGCACCTCGGAAAATGTATTAAAAAATAAAAAATGTATGTCTATATAACTATGATCTCCATTTCGAAAGTAAAGATTTTATACCCATTTTGCCGTTTAGAACGTAATGTTCCCACCATATTGCATTTTTAGTAAAACACGAACTAGTGCGAATTTCAAAAAAGCTGAAACACGTATTTACTTAAATAGACTAAAGATTCAAATATGTCAATCTGACATTTAAATCAGAATAATCTCCGTACCAAAATTTTAAAAATCCATTTTTTTTTTTGTAGAATTTCCTTGAATAAACGATTTGTCAGGACATGTATTGACATGTTTGATATACTGTTAGATGCACTTTAAAAGAACCTTTCATATGATACTAACATTGTATATGTTGTCTTTAGTTGAACTACAAAATTCTTTGAACAACTAAAATAAATACCCTTTTTTAGAAATGGTCCAGCTCACGGGATCTTAATGCTAGACACGAAATATTTGGGGAATCATCATAAAACAAACCAAGATACATTTTGAGGGGTGGACAAAATTAACTTTTTTTTTGTGAGTCGGTCTAATATATGTATGTACATTAGGGTGGGTAAGAAAAAAAATTGCTCCTGTCACCACCTAAAAATGAAGTTCAGTGTGTTTAATGACTATCTGCAAAATATTGTGATTCTGGGTTCAGCAAATTGTGAGCTATTTTGCTTTAAAAACACCTCTAATTATCAGGTTTTTTGGGTGTAACTTTTAAGATGTTGCAGACATTTGGAAAATTTATTATGGATACGTAGACCTTTAGGAGTTCTTGCATTGCACATATTGTTTTTATTTCTATTTTTGAAGTTGATTGAGTTGTAGGAGTTTAAATGCCGTTTTTTAGTGGATTTTCGTGGAGTCCTAAGAAAAAATTACAATAACTCCGTCATTTTTACTCGTATATTAACACCGAAGATGTCATTGTGAAGGTTATAAGCTCAGCTTCGTAGCTCGGTATGATTCTTTGGAACATAACGTTAAATTATACAGCTTATTTTTATTCTTGTCGGTAGTATTTCAAAATTTTTCGAAAGTTATCATTTAAAACTACATTGATCGCAAAAAATGTTGCAAATTTTTACCCGCAGTAAAAAGCGCTATTTAATACCTTTGAAATGATATATAAATTATGTATATCCGAAAAGAAATGGTCGTAATATTTGCATTTTTGTAAAACAACTTTGAAGCTTTCAGGTCTATAAAACAGTTTAATATTGAATGTGAATGCATTAAATGTTTCAATAAAATTTTATTTTTTTTTATTTATTTATTTATTTACATAACCGAGAGCCTCAAGGCCTTATATGCTTACAAAATTTCTACAATAATTTCTGTAAACATATATAAAAAAAACTTAAAACTAATTATAACTGTTTCTTCACTATGTTTTAGAAAAAATAATAAAAAATAAAATAATTAGCAAAAATTAAAAAAAAAAGTTTAAATAATAACATTATATAAATTGAATTATGGGTAACAGTTTCAACTACTAATCTAGTTTGCAAACAAAAAAAAAAAAGTTAAAAGAATCCATTATTCAAAAAATTCAAATTTGCAGGCTGAAGGCCACCTGCATATTAAAGAGCTATTTATAAATTGTTTTAAAATTAAATATATAGAATAACATGAGACAAAAAATATCTATATTTTGGTAACAGTTTTTTTTTAACCACAATCGTAAAAACATGAATAAAATATATAAATTTTAAGCAGCAAAACCAATTAAGTACTCATATTTCAACCAAAAAGAAGTATAAATACTTTGTGGTAATTAAGAAATTGCTATATTATATCTAGAGTAGTAGAAAACGGAGCATAAATCAACATACAACACTACTAGGACAATTGAAATTTGTAATATTTATTAAATGCTTTATTTTATAAATCATTTACTTGGACATGTTGCAAAATCTTCTTCTTGTATGTCTCTTTCGAAAATTGAAACGATTTAAGAGGTCCAGGAAGTTTATTATATATACGGTCTACCCTCACAAGAAAAGATTGCTCTAAAAAGGATGATATTCGGGGTATAATAAGTTTACTATTCCTTGTTGATCTACCAAAATTAAACAAGTCAAGTAGGAACACTGGTATTCGCGCTTTGATTGTTTTATAAAAATATATCAGAACTCTAAACTTTATAAAGTTTAAAAATGAACAACCTAAAAAATTTGTGACATAATTTGAAACGTGGTCATATCTTCTTAATGAGTAGACATATCTAATGACTCGGTGAAAAAGTGTAGTTAATTTTTTTAACACGTAACCTAGAGTGCCACTGTATAGCTCCAAGCCATATAAAACAATCGGCATTATAATAGAATGAATTACTTTTTTTTTTAAATTTTTGGTAAATATTGTGGTTTTTAAAGAAACATAATCAATTAAACTACCAAACCATTGTATTTCTCTTTTTATTCCGATTTTATTGAAACATTTAATGCATTCACATTCAATATTAAACTGTTTTATAGACCTGAAAGCTTCAAAGTTGTTTTACAAAAATGCAAATATTACGACCATTTCTTTTCGGATATACACAATTTATATATCATTTCAAAGGTATTAAATAGCGCTTTTTACTGCGGGTAAAAATTTGCAACATTTTTTGCGATCAATGTAGTTTTAAATGATAACTTTCGAAAATTTTTTAAATACTACCGACAAAAATTAAAATTAGCTGTATAATTTAACGTTATGTTCCAAAGAATCATGCCGAGCTACGAAGCTGAGCTTATAACCTTCACAATGACATCTTCAGTGTTAATATACGAGTAAAAATGACGGAGTTATTTTGATTTTTTCTTAGGACTCCACGAAAATCCACTAATAAACGGCATTAAAACTTCTACAACTCAATCAACTTCAAAAATACAAATAAAAACAATATGTGCAATGCAAGAACTCCTAAAGGTCTACGTATCCATAATAAATTTTCCAAATGTCTGCAACATCTTCAAAGTTACACCCAAAAAACCTGATAATTAGAGGTGTTTTTAAAGCAAAATAGCTCACAATTTGCTGAACCCAGAATCGCAATATTTTGCAAATAGTCATTAAACACTCTGAACTTCATTTTTAGGTGGTGACCTAAAAGTGATTTTTTTTGTATGGGATTTTACCCACCCTAATGTACATACGTGAGTTTACAAAATATAAATACACAATGGACCACAATTATTATTGACTAAAATTGCCTTAAAGTGAGTTCAACGAGCGCTATCACGTTTGTTTTCTTCATAGAAAATCACAATGATGATGGAGTTCGAGATAGAATGTCAACTTCATCTCGGAATCCGGAATGATGTGAAGGACATCGCAAACATTTTAATGACTGGCTTGTCTGCCGGCATTGTTAAGACTAAAACTTAAACTTGGTTTTTCATTGTCACCCATACAGGGATTGCGAGAACATCTCACAATCTCAAAGATGAGCCTTTGTATTTTTAGACTAACTGAGCGAGATCTACAATTATACACCAATTCCGAGCGGATATGTTGTGGTAAACTATATCTCTGCTTATTATGCGATATTGTCGCCTTCATTTAGCGATGCGGCTGTCGCCAAGAAAGTAACGTCTGCTTGGAGGTTTGTTGGAGACAACGGATTTATTGACGATGTCACGTTACCATACTTTTGGTATAGACATACATATGTATGTATTAGTACAAATTAGGATTCGATCTTGTTCGTATTCGTTATCATATTATCCCCTGGACTACAGTGTTTAATCCTTACCAGCAAAACATAAAATATAATTCATAATTTTGTCTTTCACAATAAACTAGATTATTAGATTGTCCCGCCGTCTCTCATGCACTCATTCATGCCCGCCCTTTTAGAAATAATTTTCAAAATATTTTCACAATTCTCTTCATGTTGCACATATTCACTTAAATGTTTTTTTTTTTGTGATTTTTTTCTTGATCAATATGCATTAACAAAATTTTTAATTTAGTTTTAAAAATTACATCAATATGAACGATTTTTTGTAAGAATGCTAAGAATTTAAATGATGCACGTAAAAATACATACTCGTACTACTACTACTACTACCCTACTACTCGTACTCGTACTCGTACTCGTATTCGTACTCTATGCATGAAACAGAGAAATTGAAGCTCTCGCAAAAATAAGGCACAAGTAAGATACTTATAAATATAAATTATACATAAATTATCCTTTGATTACAAAAATAATTAAGTCCTCCATTGAACAGAAAAGGACAATTGCTTAACGTAAACTTGTTGTGATTGTTGTTTAATTTAAATGCTTTGCAAATTGTGTTTAATATGTATTGTGTGATTGTTCTCTTACAGCGGCTGAAGAAACAAGAAAAGGATTTCTTTTCATGACTTAACGATTTCGTGGAATTGAACGTCAGCAAGTGTAAGGGTGGTAACACTTTATGCTGTATTTGTTGTACTCATCGCAGCAATAAACATCACACACTTTGATCTTAAAATACTAGTTCGTTCATTGGCGTCCATCATCTACATATATAAACTTTAACTTCACCATGACCACAAGTTGCCTTCACAGTGCAAAGAAACTAAAGTGCTTTTATTGTGTAATCTTTTGTTGAGATCTATAATATTTTTTACAACTAATTAATTAATAATAATGCTATACAAAGAAACAATTTAATTAAAACATACAACATACCGATCTACTTATACATACATATATTATATTAACTTTATTTTAGTATACAAACATTTTAACATTTTATTGAAATTATTTATTTTAACTAAAACAAATTTTGCGTCCTTTTATATCTAAAAACAAACGTATCTATTATATTTGCGACTTCTCTAATAATAAACATAGTCCTTGTTTCTTCTTAAAGTTTATTGAAAGGAGGATATGGTATCCCTGATAGAAAGGGAATAGTTATAACCAATTATAACCTGTCATTGATATTCTTTTTATATGTAAAAGTTGTTTTTTTTTTATATAAATTGTATTAATCAACAAAGACACACAGTAATTTGTAATTTTTATGTTTTAAATAATTTAGTTGGATTTAAAACAAAAAAGAAAAAAACCACGTGTTTAGTCTATAAGTTATTCAGACATTAATTATTTATTTATAGTTTAAAGCAAATTGATACGATCGCTCGTTTGTTTGTAAACTAATCATCAGTTTTCCCTCCTAAGTCTTTTTTTTAATCACGGAAACTCAACTATTCCCGATTTTGCATTGAAACTCTTAACAACTACGACTAAATAAATAAATGTATTCATTTTATCTGTTATTATTAGGTATTTTCTTTTATCCCCTAATTTTGTGTTTGTTCTTTGTGTCCAAATTAATTTTAAATCGTTTTTAATACATTTCTTTCGTTTTATTTGTATATTTTAATTTATGATTTTAAACAGTTGTTAATTTAAAAACAAAATAAATAATAAAAATTGTATTTAATATAATAATGGTTTGATATTTTGTTAAAAGAATCTACTGTCTCTGAGGAACCACTCTACCAACATAAATATAGCGAATAATACTTTTCTATTTCTTTGACGTTTGGGAATAAGGTCTTAAGTCAGAAACTGTAGTTTTTCGTAATTTTAAATTGAAAATTATTTATATATGAAATTTTCTGACTTATTGCCTAAAGAGCAAATGATTACGATTGGATGGAGTTGTGCTAGATTTAAGTTATTAATACCAAACGAAAGAGAAAAAAAAATTGAGTTAAACCCAATCAAAAACCCAAAATGCATTTTTTTGACTTAAGACCTTATTCCCAAACGTCAAAGATTTAGAACATGAATAACAGGAGTATTCATAACGAAAGAGAAGCTGTCCCTAATCCCTTTATGGGATGTAACGGGAAACCATATTGTTTTATTCATAACGAAAAGTTACATGTTGGTTATAACGGGTCCGCCAAATAACTTTTTTTTTTTGAAAATGCTTTAAAAAAAAAACTGAATATTTTCTTTCTTTTCTTTTTTTATTTAATAATGGAAAATAATATCATTCAAATGGCTGCCTCGGCAGGCCATGCAGTAGCCTACACGATCGGTCCAATTTTAAAGCACATTATCGATTGTGTGCAGCTGTATTTCACCAATGGCTTCACGAATATTGTCCTTTGAAGCGTCAATTGTCTCTGGCTTGTCGGCGTAACACTTATCTTTGAGGGCACCCCACAAATAATAGTCCAACGGTGTCAAATCGGGGAGGATGCCAGTTTCTTTCACTTTTTTCACAAGATAACGAACATACGGAGCTGGCGGTGCTTCTCTTCTTCCAAAATCCGTACGCAATTTTCGCACACATTCTGCAACATTACCATGATTTTCAAAGTAATGTCGCAATATTTCCCAGCGTTGTTCAAGCGTATACACAACCATATTCGTTTAGCGGAAGGATAAAACTAATTATCTGTCAAATCAGACATGAGCTAAGTGTTAACATTCACGAAATAAGCACTAGTTGAAAAAAAACGTTAGATGGCGGACCCTTTACATAACCTGACCAACTGGTTGAGACCAAAAAGCGGGACACAATGAGCAAAAAAGAAGAATTTTTTGGTTTTCAGTAGAAACTTGAAAAAAAAACATTAATTTTGAGTACAATCATTTTATTATTATAAATTCAAGTCGGGATGAACACCAACATGTGGGGCAATCTCACAAAAAGCGAGACAATTCCGCCAAAAGCGGGACGGTTGGCCAGGTTAGTTATAAATCACATACAACGAGCTTCTTGCTAGCATGTATTTTTAGGTTTTCAGCTAGTTAACACAAAGTTTATTCATAATACATTTCAATCTTCCATACACGTCGTTTAAAAGCAACTCAACATTTATATGATGCCACATTGTAATTTTGTATATGGGCATTTCTACAGAAAGATTGTTTTCCCCCTTCAAATATATATTTCTTCGAACTTCGCCGTCAGTCTACGTTGAGAATGGGGATTTCTCGATTTTTATAAACTTTATTCACTCGACTACGGGCTCTTTTCTCCTAAGAAGCCTAGTGAATATAAATTGTATTTTCCACAAACTCAAATGTTTGATTACGTTAAATTACATTCGCTTTGACACAAACCAACTGTTTTTCAATTGTTAGTTGAAGATCGTTGACATGAAGTTAGAAAATGTGTGACCAGTGTGTTATGAATAACACTCACGTTAAATAGTTAAATAGTAGGGTTTGTAGAGTGGGCAAATTTGGCATAAGTTTGAAAGATCGTTTTAAATTAGAAGACTTAAGTGCTTTGTGATCATCCCTTAAGTTTTTCTTAATTGAAAGAATATTCTTGGTTAATTTGGTGAGAAAACCCTTCCCCATGATATCTGTCAAAGTTAACGGATTTTGGAATTTGAGCCCTTATTCCAATGTTCTAGAAAATTTTCAATACTTATTTAATTTCCGAACATTTATTTGGAATTTATTAAAATCAATAAAGTTATTAAAGGGTGAAAATTAAAAAAATCCACAAACTGTAAAGCGTACCACAGACTTGCCAATGCGCATCAAGGATACTATGAAAAAATTGTATCGGGCTACCTGCATTAGCGACGGAATCTCAACAGTTTCAAATTTCTACATGAAAGTGCACGAAAAAAAATGTTTTTTTGTTGGTACTCATTGATCTTGTTGCTTATTACTTTCAGACATTATTGAAATTCCCCATAAAGTTGTATCAAAATCAAAAAAGTTGAAGTTACTTTTTGACTTTCGACGCACCGTAATAATCGGCGTCAATATTTAACATAATTGTCATCTATACCTTACAAACACGAAGACTAACGAATTGCAATATTAAAAAAATGTTGCCCTAATAAATTCCATGAACTTCATTGTACACATTTTAATACTGTCGGATTCCCGGCCCAACTGCAGAAACCAGATAGCACTTTTTGATGAAATTCGCGACGCGTTATATCGGCAATTACCTATACTCTATAAGCCATTTATGCCATTTTGGGAACTAATTGTGTAGTTGCAGTTTTAATGAGCAAAAAACTGCATTTTTTTACTGGGAAATTCAAAGTAAACTGCATTTATTGTATACTTTTATTTTTCTAAAAATCTTTTGCTGCACACACACACCAACATGACATAGGCTATATTTCACCGTCTTTAAAATTTTGAAAATTCAAAATAAAATATATTAAAATTTTCCACAGTGTAAAATTGCATCTCACATATAACCGTTACTATGTCATCATGAACTTATTATTTTCTGCCCGGCCTATTGCGCAATATTGCATTTCCTCATCCATTGTGATTGGGTCGTTGCTGACAAGTTACAGTAATATGGTATTCGGGGGTGGATAACTTAACTAATACCGCTTTCAGCGCCATCTAGTGGTGTCTAGTATCATATCGTCAACAGTGTTTATTCACAATAAAGCAATATCAACGCCACAAACCAATAAGGCCGAAAATGCCGAATAACAATTCACAGTGTCGGGCAACATTTGGTTTAGCTTTCTTCTTACAGTCTCGAGCCCAACAATCGTGATATAAATTTAATTAATAATGAAAGTTGAGTAACAAAAAATTCATATAAAATTGGAGGAGTGTATATGCGACAAATAAAGGGTAATACAAAACCCGGCATAAATACACTTTAGTTATTATTCTCTGATCAACACTAAAATTTCACCAGTCAAAAAAATATTTTTTCCGCTCGATCGATATAGGTCTCCACAGCTTGAGTATATAATCACTCATATCTCAGGTATTTATAATCCGATCTGGTTGAAATGAATGTCATTATAAAGGTCTTGGGAACTCTATAAGAGTGTATATAAAGATATTTTTTGTTAACCCATTGGGGGCCACCAAAAAAAAGTTTTTTTAACCTCAGTTTTTTTAAACTTATTTTTCCCCAAAAATGTCCTATATACTTATTCTTTCGATAGACTCCGATAATAAGCAAGACTTTTAAGGTATAATACTCTCCTGTAACCCTTTAACGACCGGAGACATTCAAAGTTTCGATAATCGCGCGATTTTTTTGAAATTATTTTTTGCCTGCGGAGCTTTCTGTTTTATAAAAAAATAAAAAATTATTTCAAAAAAGACCACAAAATACTATGCCGAAGCCGCGAAGCCGATGTTAAATTAAATAAATTTTTTCGACAAGCGGTTCTGAATGAAAAACTTGTAAAAAATAAAGGTTGATTTGAGTTCTGGGTTAATTTTTTATTATTTATTTTTTAAATTGAATATATTGAAGGCTTATAGGTGAGTATGATATCTTAAAATAAGGTTGAAGACTTGCCCATTATGGGAGTCTAGTAAAGCAATAGGTATACTAGGGCATTTTTTGGGAGGAAAATACATGTTTATCAGAAAAGTGAGGTTAAAAAATCGATTTTTTTATTGATCCCCAATGGGTTACTAAAACAAATATCTTTATATAAGCATTTATAGAGTTTCCAAAGACATTTCTACTGAAATTTATTTCAACAGGATTAGATAATAAATGGCTGACTTACGTGCGATTATAACTACATTCAAGCTTTGGAGGCCTATGGACTTGCGGCTAAATTCTTTTCTTTTATCACCGTTTAATGCCCTATCAGGCAAAAAAAAAGAGAAAAAAATAATGAATCGCAATTAAAGTGTATTTGATCCCAAAACTCATTATCGCCCAATATGCAGACGAAATATTGGAAAAAATAAGCAACACTTATAAATGATCTTAAGCTCGATTCAATAATAAGAACAATATCAATCGAAGATCGTAGAAAACTTAATATATTAATTAATTCACATTTAAAAATTCACATTGCGAGATACAGAAACGTGTTTCGGTTTGTTTTAATTTCAATCATGACCGTCATTCGACCCTGATTTCGCATGATGGTCATCTGACGTAACTGTGGAATTGCGGCATACTGGGGCATTAGTTCCAATCACATACATACATACATTTAATATTGCATGAACATTTGACCATCATCAAGATCCCACAGGATCTTTGCTGTTCTGTTCCTTTCTGATACCTCCTACATTCCATTGTGGGTTACAATTTCCAAATTTTTAAGTACAGCATTTATTTCTTGGCTGTTTGCAGCCGTTTCTCATTTTTTAAGTTGCAGTAGCCCCCATGGGTTTATGTGATTTCCAGGCTGGACAAGTGGTGGACAACTTGCTTATATCAGTTAACTTATTGTGGATGTGTTAATTAATAGCCCAGCGGCCAGTTGCTCCATCCGTTTTAGGTCCTTCAGTACAGCACTGCCAAGACAGCATCGTCGTACTATTGGTTTCAGTAAGATCTTCTAGGAAATCAAACAATTCCTTCGCACTTTTAATAATCTGTCCCTCTGGCCATGCTGACAGTTCCGACAACGGTATGAGACTGATTGACTTTGGCGCGGCAAAAAACATGGTCATTAGTGGTACAAGATTCCAGCATAAAGACATCCATCCACAAGGCTACTTGGGCATCCCCTGATCAAAGAACGAAGAACCAAATTGATCACGTAGTAATTGATGGAAGGCACTCAACCAGTGTAATGGACGTACGAGTGATCAGAGGAGCTAACATCGATTCTGATCACTACCTGGTAGCAGCAAAGGTTCGCACAAGATTAAGTAGAGCGAAAATCGTACGAAACCAGACGCAGAGGAAACTGGACATCGGAAAGCTGCAATTGCCAGAGGTACTCAAGGAAGCTCTCGCAACTTTTGGCACAGAACCCACCCATCCCGATGACGATCCAGATGCGCAGTGGAAACCCATTTCCGACTCTATAAAAACTGCCGCAACAACCGTACTTGGTTTTGAAAAACCACTTCGCAACAAACCATGGTACGATGAAGAGTGTCGCATTGCAAATGATGAAAATAACGCTGCAAGTATGGCATTGCCGTTCTCTTTAGGCGTAAGGAACGGCAGTGGAGAAAGCGCGAGAGTGAGAAAATTGAGACAAACAGAAGGAAGAACGAAGCCCGAAAATTCTACCAAAAAGTAAAAAACGGAACTAATGGACATGGTCCAGGGCGCCCTTCTGTAAGGACAAGGACGGAAATCTCATCGCAGATGTGCAGAGCATGTTGGGAATATGGAGAGATCATTTCTCCGCGCTACTGGTCCCTGAGATATCCAATGACGATGGGACAATCGATCACAATATGGATGAAAAGTCACATGCTGCTCGCGTATGCTGATGATATAGATATCATTGGGCGCACAATTAGAGAAGTTACTGCGATTTTTTCGAGAATTGAGAAGGAGTCAGCAAAAGTGGGTCTGACGGTAAATGAGGACAAGACAAAATTAATGGTTTCAACGAACAGGGCCTCCACGCGATTAGACCAAAGCGTGAACGTTGATAACCTTAATAACTTCGAGGTAGTGGACGAATTTATATACCTCGGATCTGCCGTAAACAAAAACAACAAGGTCAGCCTTGAGATCAAGCGGAGAATTGTGCTTGCGAATAGATGTTATTTTGGGCTAAGCAAGCACTTTAGAGATAAAGCCCTCTCTCGAGTAACAAAAATCCAGCTGTACCAGACTCTCATTCAACCTGTCCTGCTTCTGTAGGAGTCTTCGATGGGTGTTGTTGTGCGATGTTATGCACTATAGGGTCATACATTTTTCGGAGTATTTTTCTCTCGAATACTCCTAGTGATGTTTTATCAGCTTGCGATAAGACCCAGGATTCTGCGTCATAAAGCAAGACAGGTTGTATAGAGTCTCCTTTAGCTTTACTTGAGAGAGGTCTTTATCTTTAAAGAGCTTGCTTAGCCCGAAATAACATCAATTCGCAGCACAATTCACTGCTTGATACAGTCAAAATTTCTCTTCACTCAAATGCCAACAAACACAACGAGTGAAACCCTAGTCATTCTCTGTTCTCTCTCTTACTCTCTTCATTGAATATTTCAATACACGAGCAGCTTTTTGATAGTGTTATTGTATATAACTATACAAATTCCAACTGATGGTCCAATTACATAAACTATGCAAAAAGTATGAAATAATCAAGATATGCCGCGTGAGAGAAATGCCTTTGGGTGCATTTTTAGCACTTTTTGGTTCACTTTTACCAGGGTTGCCAAATTGCGCACATCTTCTGGTCGTCTAATTCTCGATCGTCTTTGTCAGTAATTAACAGTGTTGCATCAAAATGTACACCGGTTTAAAATTATTTTAAAAATTAAACTTGAGATTTTACAGATTCAGATACAGATTATTACTGATTAAAGCCCGGTATTCGTTGCCACAAGAAGTACGTGTATAAAAAATAACGAAAATGTCATGAACCGAAAATTTCGCTCACTTTCATTTGCTGGTACTCAGCTCTGCGAAATTTTCGTAGGCAAAATCAAGTACAGGCATCTTACGCTAAACTTATTTCGTACGAAAACAATTGTTTGATACTTGTTTGGGACCGGAATTTTGACATTTCGATTATTTTAGTAAATAAAATTAATAACACACAAAGTAAAATGTAGTGTAAAGATGAATTAGTAATGAAATATTTGCATGGTAAATAAGAGATATGTGATATGTGGTAACAAAATTTCTTTTGAAAATTTCGCAAAAACTGAATACGGGGCTTAAAAGTGTATGAGCAATCTTCGTTACCTTTGGGGTGTAAATTCCGTATAAGAATGCTATTGTTTATAATACTGTGAATACCTACAATATTTAACGAAATGCCCATAAAGTTTGTAGAAAGCCTATGTAGGTTAGTTTGGGATGCAATGTCGAATAAATTTTCCAATCTATATGAAATTAGTTGTCTTTGTGGAGTTGTGGAGTCTGGACAAAATTTAACGACTGCGACTCCAGCAATTTCAAAATTCACGACTCCTCTCCGACTCCAGAAGTTTGAAAATACACGACTCCACTTCGACTCAAATATTAAATAAACCCACTTTCTCAAGTATAATTTTCATTAACGACATAATTTGTACTACGTACACACAGGGAAAAGATTAGTTGGAAATCAATTCAGGCATTGGAAATTCCATGGTTAAGTCTATATTTTGATTAGAATTCATAATTGTCAAAAATCAGAATTATTTGTCGATGTTATTGATAGATTAAAAATAGGTCTTACTAAATACTAGTTGCTACTACCGAACTTTAGTTGTATTAACCAATTTGAGTATTTCAAAAACCTCATTCATCTGAAATGGAAGATACAACTAATAAAAAGTACAATATTAGAATTCGTATTCAAATATTAGTCACTGTAACCATAATTTAGTTTCTGTTGCAAAAACACTTCTTACAAAGTTATGTATTCGATTTTTCACTAGAGGCTTTGCTGTTAAATAGAAACTACATATACATACATAGGTGATTGTTACACGAGGACTTTACAGAAAAACTATTATGTTAAACAGAAAGAGGAACTATTATTTTGGATGACAAATTAACTTAAGCATACATATGATACCCATGGTAACCCATCCCCATTTTTGATCGAAAATATGTAAAATTTTGAAAGACTGCCTATATTTGTTTTTTTTTTGATTGTACGCTCCGTTTTCGAGATATGTATATAAATTTTTTCATATTTTTGATAAAAAAAATGGACACGAAATACGAACCCTGGTTATAAATAATAATAATTTTGTTTATATTTAAATATAAAATACACAATTTTCATAAAAATTATTTTTTTTACTTTTTTTTCTATAAAACTCATAAAGCATCACCAAATGGTTGTGACAGCCATCAAATTCAAGTAATTACTTTAGTTTAGCATACCAATATATTATTTGATACAACCGAATTAGATTTTTCATATTTTTTGTTCATCCAACTAATTGAATATTCACCACTATAGGATAATTTGATTGCTAGAACTAAAACTCGATTGACAGATCACATTTATTTCTTGTTGCTGTGGCTTCACCTAAATATTTCAGTTCTTGCAACAAAACCTGAATTACAAATCAATTGATATGCACAACATTTGGTGTTACTGAACACAATTATTGGTAATCACAACTGAATAATGTGATAGTCCAAGGAACCGTCAAATTTTAGTTGGCTGTAAATATAGTTGTGACAACGAATCTCTTCTCTGTGTGTATAATATGGCATTTTTGGCAGTACAACACACAAATATTTATTTTGTTTTAGAAGAAATATTTTTTTACATTAAAAAATACAAAATAATATTCAAAATAATACAAAACGAATACAGTTTGCAAAATAAAGTGCATATATTCTCGAAATGAAAAAAAGTTTGAAGTTCGAATTTTTTTTTTATTATTGTCTTTCGCTATAACATTTGCTTAAAGTGAAAACTCATTTGGTTTTTAACTGATTATGTTTATTTGCACTTAGAAATCCTGTTTCAATAAATTTTGGAAAATTAAGTCCGACCAATGGCCACCGTGGGCGTTGATGCAAATTTGGGCTCGTTTGATTATATTTTGCATAACTATATTCAGCATTTGTGGTGTCACGATGTCAATTTCGGCTCGAATGTTGTTCTTTAACTCCTCCAAGATGCGGGACTTTTTCGCGTACACCAACGACTTCAAATATCCCCATAAGAAGCCCAGGACAGTCAGATCTGACTGGCTAAGCCAAATCACCGAAACGCGAGAAATAAGGACCGATGATGCCGCCAGCGTGAAAATGAAATTCTTTGACCGTAAAATGGACGAAGTGCTCTATGAACTTCGCGAAAAGAATTTTTTTTTCAAAGTAAATTTCCACAATATGGAAGCGTTGTTGCAGCGTTAAACGATTCACGATGACTTGCCAAACCTTACTGAACAGAAATGTCAAAACAGTTTGACATTTTTAGCTGTGAAACTATAGTTATCGATATCAATAGTTCTCATGCAGCTAAAAAAACACCCGTCACATATAAACAATGAAATGCAAAATACTTCCGCCTGCCCATCCACATTTTTCTTTAAATTTGTAATTTCTTCAACTAACACGAGGATTACTGGGGTGTTGAATTTGACAGTTGAAAAGATCGAAAAAGTTGCACTGCGTTTTATGTACTACACACTTAAAATTATTTGCAAAAAAATCACTCCGGTAAGCGGATAAGTGCCTTTTTTAACTCCGGTCCGGTGTTAGTTTACTCCGCTGCTGGGAGTGAATGAAAATGTTTATCCGAACGTAGTGAATTTATTAAATTTACTCCGTTCGGATGAAACTTGACGCATTTTACTGATTTTACGTACCGTCGCACTCCGAACAGAGTGAACTGCTGGATCTACTCCGATCGGAGTGATTTTTATTTCCATTGCTGTTTCGTAGCAAGGGCAAGGGTCATTCGTGTGTTTGGTATAAGTATCTGTTAGGATGCTGAAAACATTTTTAATTTATAGTCAAAAATTGTCGCACAATTGTCGTGCGGTGCTGCATCTCTTTTTAACTGCCACAGTTGGCTTGCTGCAAGTGCATTTATACCTCTCTTTCGCACGCACAAGAATAATAAATTCGCTTTTGCGACTTAATTTTTATCAGCTGTTGTGTATTGTGTTAGGAAAGGAAATTTGAAAAAGTGAGCCGCATAGTGTAATGTAGCTTTCCACAGGACAATTTAAAACCATAGGCACTCAGACCCAGACGGATGGTATTAGCAGCGGCCCTTGTGAGGATTGGGGACGGACAGAATCCAAACTATATGTTAATGCTGTTAAAGAGATAATTTCAATATGCGGAAGTTTAGTTTTTTTGCAATTTCGTTTTTTACTTCACTTCAGATATTTTAATTTTCCTTTTGGATTTTCAGGACTTAAGGATTTTTTTATCAGACTGTGGGCAAAATATTCTTAACGAATATTCTTCAACGGGTTCGCTGGTGGATCGCTCAAGAAAGTCTCTAATCCAACTCATAGTAGAGCGGCTGACGACTACCTGTGGATTCTATCCATCTAGAGAGGAAAAGGTGGTTTGGCCCAAAGCTGCTGCAGCGATATTTCCGAATTTATGTGAAGGAAAGAACGCCGAAAATTTTGTAAGTTTATCGTATATTCATGATTACCATATGCGACCGAGGCGGATACATCAGTTACAGGTTAAAAACCGTTAACCGAGTCATCGGGAATGCTACCGTTTTGCAAACAGACGAAATTTTTAGTAACAAAACGTTTTGTTGCCGCCGAGGAGAAGTTGCTATACTCATAGATTTTCCCCGTTTCTTAGATGTACCTGGATTGGTAAGATTATTTTTCGACAAAATAACTTTGTACCTATAGTTCCTAAGACAATGTTATATTAATTAAAATATTTAAAAAATGCTCAGGCCGCATATTGATATTAATTTTCAAAAATAAACATAAAATACATTGAAAAAGTTTGTTCTGCATTTCTATTTCAAACACAATCGGAGAAATAGCATTCACTCCGTTCGGAGTTAATTCCATTCATCCGAACGGAGTGAATTCACCCCAATCGGAGTTAATTCGTTTCATACGAACGGAGTGAATTCACTCCGATCGGAGTTAAGTAGTTTCATCCGAAAGGAGTGAATTCACTCCGATCGGAGTTAAGTAGTTTCATCCGAACGGAGTGAATTCACTCCGAACGGAGTTAAGTAGTTTCATCCGAACGGCGTGAATTCACTCCGATCGGAGTTAATTAGTTTCATCCGAACGGAGTTAAAGATTTTCACTCCGCTACAAGTTATCCCATCGGAGTGAGACTCCCTGGAACTCCGAACAGAGTGAATATTTTTAAGTGTGTACCCATTAAATAACTTAAGTCAACTGAGGAAGTCACAGCTGTAGCGTTTTATAATTTACCAAAACGATAAAAGTCACGCGAAGTGACTGTTATGGAATAACGCCTCCACTGTCTATACTCGACCCAGCTTCTTCAAATTTGTTGATCACTCTTCGAATTGTTGACAGTTTGCGTGCGGTCTCACCGTAAATTTTCCCATTTGTGTAATGGGGTTTCACAATGTTAACGCATTGTTTCTTTGTGTATAATAACCGGAACAATCGTAAGCGACAGATGTAAAATTTCAGAGCTACCACTTGCACATAATAACATGACACACCATTCAGAACAGTCTGTGATGAAGATCTGCGGCTAGATTTGACCTGGATTTATAAAAAAACCGATTCCATGTTTGACAATCATTATGCAGTTTTACATATACTATTCTATTTGCACTTCATACTTTTAATGATACTATACAACAGCTGTTTTATACAATCTGAAACATTTCGGTATTCACAATAGTGTGCTGTCAAGCGCCTACAAATGATAATATGAACTATCACTCTTTCGATACCATTGTATTCGCCTATCGCCCATTGCCAAAAAGATGATATTAGGGGGGTTAGTGTTATTTTTTTTTGTGCAAGTGGCAACTCTGAAATTTGGCAGCTGTTACATACATATGTTTATTCCGATTATTAAAAATGGAGCGATTTACGAAAGAACAACGCGTTAGAGTTGTGTAAAAAGTTAAAAGCTAGCAAACTTCGAAGAAATTTCAGTCGAGAAAGTGCACCTATGTATGTATGTGTCAACCATTCGAAGAGTGGTCAACAAATTTGAAGAAACTGAGTCGGTTATGGACAGTAAAACTTCTGTGCGTGAACGTCGGTCGGTCGGTCTCTGGAAAACATTGCTGCTGTAAACGAGAGTGTCGCCGAAATCACGAAAACATCAATATGGCATCGTCCTCAATAACTTCAAATTTCAGGAAGCACTACGCACTCAATTTTGACAAAAGACCTCCACCTTCATTCGTACAAAAGTCAGCTTACTCAGGAGCTCAAACCAACAGACCCATGGAAAGCGCCGGCAATTCGTTCAATGGGTAATGGAGCAAAGTGAAGTTAATGTCAATTTTTCAAAAAAACTCATCTCCGATGAAGCGCATTTCCATCGTGAATACACAAAATTGTTGAATTTGGGGCTCAGAAAATCCTCATGCAATCCATGAGAAACAAATGGACCCACATCCAGTAACTGTCTGGTGAGGATTTTGGTCAGGCGGCGTGATTGGGCCTTACTTTTTTGAAGATGATGTCGAAATTGCAGTGACTGTGAACGGCATTCGGTACAGGAACATGATAATGGAGTTCTTGTGGCCTCAACTGGACGGCATGGATCTGGACGACATGTGGTTTCAGCGAGACGGCACCACCTGCCACATTGCGCTTTATCGATTTATTGCATCAACGATTTCCAGAACAAATTATCTCAAGAAATTCTGATGCCAACTGGCCATCAAGATCATGCGATTTCACGCCGTGTGATTTCTTTCATTGAGGTTTTGTGAAATCTCGGCTTTATGCGAATAAAGTAGAAACAATTCCTGATCCTAAATACGAGATCCAACGCGTTGTCGGAGAGATAAAGTCACATCTCTGTGAAAAAGTCATGGAAAATTTCATGAAAAGAGTAATGGCCTGTCATTAGAGTCGTAGGGGCCATTTGTTGGATATTTTATTCCATACTTAATCGGAATAATTAGCCTTACTTCGTTTCTACTCAAAACCCTGGAGAGCATAGTGGACGACATAGGGAAAATTGTAATACCGGACGATATGCTGAAATTCAAGCAACACGCATATGTCAAAGGCAGATCAGTGGAAACCACACTTCATGAGCTAACCCACTACATAGAGGAATCTCTCAATGACAAAGTGTATACACTCTCTGTATGCATAGATATTGAGTTCGTTCAAAAATGTCCGGACCGAAACACCCATACAATCCTTAGACCAGTTTATGGTGGACCGGGCATTAAAAGACTGTACTAATCATACTTGTATGCTAAGAAATGGATGAACTGTGGTTCCCATGATATAAATATTAGAGACAGGGTACAACGTGGAACTCCACATTGAGGGATAATATCACCACTCTTATGGGTCCTCACAATACACAGTCTCGTAAGGAAACTTACCGATGAAGGCCTTAACCCAGTCTTCTATGCAGACGCCGCAATAATACTTCTTAGGGGAAAGAATCCTAATCAATTATGCAGAGAGGCCGAAAGGGCACTGAATTTAGTGTACAATTGAGCGCAGCCAAGAGGTTTAAATGTGAACCCGGACAAAACGGAAATATGTCTATTCACAAGGAAGACGAAAATCTCAGAGTTTGAATTGCCACGATTCCTGGAAAAGACGATTAAAATATCCTATAAGGTTAAATACTTAGGAGTAATCTTAGATCGGAAATTGAATTGGAAGCACCAAATAGGGGACATGATAATCTTTGATCGGAATTAAATTGGAAGAACCACATAGAGGACAGGGCCAATAAAGCCTACAGATGTTGGTCGCTATGCAGAAGGGCTATAGGATTCAAATTGGGCCTCAACCCCACTGACTCTATAACCCCACTGACTCTACAGAAGCGTTTTGTAGTTTGGTGGACGGCTGTTGAAACGAAATGTAATATTGCAATACTATTATTATTAGCGGTGCAATAAGGACAACTTCGACAAGGGCTATGGGGACTATTTTATGTATCCAGCCAATCGAGATTAGACTCAAATACGAGGCCGTCCTTGCGGCAACACCCCTACAGACAATAGGTGTATGGGACAACAAGGATCTTAAGTCAAACACCAACGGATAATGGAAGCTTTGGACGAGTGAATCCGATCGAATACCCGAGCTAAGGATTAAGGCGAATTGTATGACTTTAACACCAACTAGAGACGCCTGGCAGGATGGAACCTTGGCACAAATGACAAATGCCACTCGCTGCTACACGAATGGCTCAAAGCTAGGGGAAAGAACGGGTCTAGGATTTTGTCATTGACAATCCGGCAACCGAAACCCATCTACGCCTCTCGGATCATAATACAAACTTTCAAGCAGAGTTCGGGTGATTACGGAGTGTATCAAATGGCTCGACGATAATACAAACCCAGCCGAAGCGAATATCATCACGGATAGCCAAGTGGCAATCAGGGCATTATCATCGGAACTTGTCAAAGCTAGAACGGTTCTTGACTGTAAGAAGGTGATAGATGATTATTCTATGCACGGCAGACTCAACATCATCTGGGTGCCGGGGCAAAGTGGAATAGTCGACAACGAACGAGCGAACATCCTAGCAACGAAAGCCAGGAAACTCCAAACGGTGAGCCTAGAGGGCGCGAAACTTTTTGGGGTGACGAAGGCTGAGTTGGGTAAATGGACGGAGTCGGCACAAATAGTCCAGTGGAACCAGGAAATAGTTGGCAGGATGACAAAGATCCTATGGGGAGAACCATATGGATCGACGAAAAAAGGTTTGCTGAAACTGGGAAAACCTGAAATGAGCAAGATGATTGGAGTGTTAACGGGACAGTCGAGATTACGGGCCCACCTATACCGTATTGGACTAGTGGCGAATAGTGAGTGCAGCGAATGCATGGAGGACGATGCAGCATTTCCTATGCCACTTCCCGGTCTTCACACAAGCTAGATCCAGGTATCACTCGGACAGTATAATACCGGACATGGCCAAACTTGTGGGAATGGACTGGAATAACTTAAGGAATTTCGCGACTAGCACCGAATTCCTATGGAAGGTATAGTGAATTAGTAGGGTAAATTGAGAGCCCACAACAGGCTTAAGTGTATGTCTACTGACACGGGAAAGATTAGAGTGCTTCTTTTTGAACACTTCACATCGCAACCCTCTTTTCAAACTAACTAACTAACTATGGGAACATGACTTTTTTACAATCCAATAAAAAATCACAACTATCTAAAAAATACGTGTTTCTAATTTGAAATGAAAAGTGCCTTTTTACTGAGACGCCCTTGATATCTATGAAAATGTTTCGGCTGAATTTTACGACCTTGGGGATACACACTGGAAAAAAAAATTTAATATGCAGTTTTGTTGGACTTGAGCTCCTGAGTCCGGAACAAGTTGTCTGAAAGGGGGAAGTTGGCCCTAAGTCCCAAAAAAATAGAGAAAACGGGCGCCTGAACTTACAGGTAAGTGTTGGTACTCAAATGAAAGGAAATCGTCTTATGATTTCATTGGTGCCATTACTTTTCACATCCGATGGCTGTGAGCCGCCAAAAAATTGCGCCAAATTCGACTGAAGGTACAGAGGGAATTTGAGATCGGCCCGGCGACTAGATGGAGTATAAATATAACAATTTTCAAATAGGAATAGCACACGGTACGAACAACGTAGAGATGAACCAATACCACCAATGAAATCGTGAGAAGATTTCCTTTCATTTGAGTACCCATTCATGCATATTTGTAAAAGAAAACCAGTACATAAGTTTAAGTCGGGTGAACCGACTTAATCACACCCTCACTCTAAGTCATCCATTGCGTGCGAGTTCTGTTAATAAAAAAGCCCATACTCAAAAGTGACCATATACAGGGTGATTCAGGAAGTTCCGCACAAATTTCTTGGTCCACTAGGACCATGTCCGAAAATGCAAGGGTGCGAAATGGCAGCGGGTTCAAAATTTTCGGATTGGCGGTCGGAGGGTAGTAGGGTAAAGTTGCTAACTTCTGAGCCAGTGATCGGATTTTTTTGTTTTTGGGCTTGTTGGAAAGGTCTTTAAGAGGTCGCCGAGATACAGAGCTTTCGGAAAAAAATGGAAAAATATTCACATAACCTCAATTTGCTCAGCCATATGGCAGGTAACTTATGTTTTTTTCTGTTAGCCATACCTCTTACCTTTCCAAAATGACCTAAACGAAGCCCAGAGGTCTTACCGTTCCAAAGTTATGACCATTTTACTGAAATGCAAAAATGTTTGTTTTTGTTTTTGGAAGCGAAATAACAGCACACATTTATTTGTTTTTGTAAATTAACACGTTTCAGATTTCAATAAAAATTTTTGGCTGAAGAATCAAACACAAAAAAACCTAGGTTACCTGCCATCTGGCTGAGCAAATTGAGGTTATTTGTTTTTTTTTCCATTTTTTTCCGAAAGCTTTTTTAATTAATTCTTAATTCATAATAATAATTTTTAATCAATAATTAATAATTAATTCTGAAAGGCCTCTTAAAGACCTTTCCAACAAGCCCAAAAACAAAAAAATCCGACCACTGGCTCAGAAGTTAGTAACTTTACCCTACTACCCTCCGACCGCCAATCCGAAAATTTTGAACCCGCTGCCATTTCGTACCCTTGCATTTTCGGGCATGGTGCTAGTGGACTTTTCTTCAAGAAATGAGTCAAGGAATACGCTGGAGAAATTTGTCCGGAACTTCCTGAATCACCCTGTATAATAGCAGATTGACATTGCGCTAAATATTATTGAATACTTAAATTAGTTACTTTGCCTGCAAATATTTATATGCTAGGTACAAAAATGGGCATGGCAAGTTGTTGCCAAAATTTTATTAAGATCAGTTATGATTTATTGGAGATATCGAGTCGGCAAACCGCAAACACGCCCAACTTTTGTATGGGAGGTACGAAACTGGGCGTGGCACAATAGTCAGTTATTAGTTACACAGTAGCTTTTAGCAAAATATTGCCTAGTACCGAATTTTATTAAGATCGGTTGTAGTTTGCGAGAATTATAGTGTCGATCAACCGGTCATTCGCCCAAATTTTATATGGAAGGTACCAGAATGGGTGTGGCAAAACAGCTCGTTTTCTGTAGGAGAGCTTTATTTGACTAAATATTGACTAGTACAAACTTTCATAAATATTGGTTCGGTTTTGCGGGACTTCTCGTGTCGAATACCTTTTTTGTATGGGAGGTACCACAATGGGCGTGGCAAAATCGCCCTTGTTTCAATCGGTGATTGGCGTTTGATATCGTGAAGCCTTACACCTAATTTCATTAAGATCGGAAGCGTTTCACGCGATTTATCGGATTGACAACCCGGACGAACACCCTGTTTTGTATGGGAGAATGGGAGTGACAATCTCGCCCATTTCCTCCAGTTAAGTATGTGAGGTGAAGCTAATCACATCTACCAGAAGAAAGGTTTGAAAGAAATATGATTTTGTACTAAATGTGTCGATTTGTATGGGAGGTACCAGAAGAGGCGTGGTGAAAACGCCCATTTTCAATCCCAAACTCAGTATTGACAAATAATAGTCAATGACAAAATTTCGCGGTGATCGATAAAGATTTATGGCAGTTATCGTGTTGACCAGCCAGCCAGCCAGACAGACGGACATGGCTCAAACATTTTAAAAAGTCCTAAAACGAATTTCGTTCAAAGATACTAAGGTTCTAATATGGCTCCTTCTATGTGTTAAATTTTTTTACCTTAAATAAATAAATGGTTTCCCATTACATCCCATGAAGGGACAGGGGAGAGCTTCTCACAATCACTGAGCTGTGCGCGTTCCAGTTTTTACTCACTGATTGGGACATACAGTTTTACACCGATTCCGAACGGTATTTTGAGAAGCTTTTTCATGGCTAAATACTCGATAGTGTCGCCGTCACTATGCGAGGTGACCGCCGCCGAAAGAAATTATAAGGGGGTCTGAGCAGGGATCGAACCCAGGATCTCATGTACAAGAGGCGCGCACACTACCATTGCACCACCGACGGCCACACACATTTTTTACCTATTTTATGATATCCCATCCCTATGGGTGAGGGTATACAAATTGCGATAAATTTTGTGAGTATTGAAATATAGAAAAACAGGCATATCTCGACTCACAGGCATTGGATGTGAAAAGTAATGGAAATAATAAAGTAATAATGTGAAAAGTAATGGAAATTAGAAAAGTAATAATCATTGAAACACCAACACTTACCTGTAAGTTCAGGGGCCCGTTTTTTTGATTTTTTGGGCCTTAGAGGCAATTTCCCCCTTTCGAACCACTTGTACTGTATTCTGTGAACAATTCCAAAGAGAATGGAATTTTTGGTTTCCAAATTTCATATATTTCGTTTCATAGAATGTATGAAACTAGTTAACAGATTCTTTAAAATGTTTCTTTGGCTGATAATTAATGAAAGAATTCATAAAATCTGTGAAAGATTTCGCAATATTGACGAAGAAATTTTTTTCAGTGCACCTTATTGGATTTTTAGGTATAATTTACTTCTATTTTACCTTAATGCATAACATCATTAAGGGATTATTTGTTTCCAAACAATTTTATACAATCGATTGTTTCTATGGAAAACTGTTTCCCATTGCATGCAGCTCTAAATATAACACATTTTCAAATCACATTTGGCATAATTTTCATTTAGTACCTGTTTAGTTTTACCACGCGGAAATTTGAAGACTTTAAGGAAAATACACAATTTGAAAACATTTCTTAACCCTGCATTTACAAACTCGTACAACATACGACATTCGTGCCGGCTAAGTGATCGTTTGTTCGGTTCGAAACGAACTCATACCTCGGCTGCTGTCAAAGAAAATGCCCATCAAACCGACAAACCAAGTAAAACATTTGAAATTTTCCTTAATACAATTCAGTATCACTACAAACTCGACCCCGTTGATATCGAACTTAAGAACAGAGCGCGTGAACGCGTTAATATAACACAACTAAAAACAAACAAATATGTTAAAACATAAATTGATAATAATAAAACTAAAGTATTAACTAAGTAAATACAACTTAAACTACAATACTACAAATTATAGTTTAGAAAATAAATAAACAAACAAACAAAAAAAGAAACCATAAATGGCAACGAAAAAAGCTATGTGGATTATTTAGAAATTAAAAGAATTCCAAGAGAAAAAAAAAACAAATTACTATTTAAGAAAATCTCCTAGGAAAGCAAAAACAAAATCACCGACAAGAAAAATGTATATTTAAAGAGAAAATAATTTCACAAAATCAAAAAAAGTAAAATCGTGAAGTGTCAAACAACGTAAGTGCTCTATCTACATACAAACATACATACATACATACATATGTACTTATGCATAAATATGTCTTCTATTAAGTGAACAAAAGTAAAGAAGCGAGAATGATTTGAAAGGCCAACAATAACAAATGCATTTAGTTAAAACCTGCATCTGAGAAAGAATGAGAAGAATTTCTTCTACTTAAGTATCTTACAAAATAATTAAGTTAATTCCACCGCTGTCGCAACTGGCCCTGCCAATTGGAAACAGCCTGCACGACCAATCAACCGACCGACAGTCTGTGATTGTTGAATGATGAATAATTTCACTTGCGTTAAGTGATTTCCCTGATGCAAATGACAGCAGTGATGGTTGATTGTCATTTGATTTGAATTGAGATGTTGTGTTTGTTGTTACTGTGCTGTGCGCATTGACTGAAATGTCTTGGCGAAATGTCAACCGAAATTCCTAAATCTGTGCTATTTTACAAATAACATTTCGTTACTTTTGTCGCCGACTCTCCCAGGTTTCGATTACGGTTACGGTCTCCTGTCTCTGCCTCTATTTCTACCTCCATCTCTGTTGCTGTTGTTGCCATTATACATTGCGATGATGTTGCTTGTGACGATGATGATGATGATCGTTAACACAACATGACAGTCAATTATGAAAGTGTAGCTTATTTTACTCGCAGTAGTGAGCGGTGATGCTAAATATGTCGACTAGATTCTTGGGATTACGACGAACCACGATTGCGATGCACAACGAATGACTACGGTGATAATGATGATGCCCATCATCATAGTCAATATGTAGTATACCCAAGTGTTGCCGAAGATGCTTTCAAAAAAATCCTAAAAAAATACATATGCAAAATACAATAAAAGTTCAAAATACTTTGTTTGTTAGGAACTGATTGATGTGTGACAAGGAATATAGTATTTGAACTAAATATGCAATTGTGAATACAAAAATTAAATAATTGGTTTTAAACCTACAACTTTCTTTAATAAAAATTAGCAACTGATAAAAAAAATATAAAAAAATGAATAATCCCACTCTTTTTTCAATACCAATTTAACACAAGTATTTGTAACTGAAAATTTAACTTATATGTATCCGAAAAATAGTAAACCGTACTAGCTAGAACCACAGACTTGTCATTCATGAGCATGAACACCAGCTATCGTTGATGATTATTGTCGGTTTACCTTCCTTTTTGATACCAAATAAGAATGCAATCGAACTTGTTCGCATCACTATCATGTTCACAAAATTTTTTGGTTATATTTTTCAAAATTCATCGGTCAAATAAAAAGTTATAGGCCAAGCTCATACTTATGACTAACAAGTCTGTGGTTCGCTTTAGATATTTTGTATATCCAACACCAACTTCCATGTCTAACACCTACGTCGCGATGTAATGTCTTTTGGGTGTCATTTTACTGTCATTTACCAAATTGTAACTTTCGATAACTCGATAACTAGGCGACTTATCTAAATTTTGTATTTATTTAAAATTTAAAATTTTCAAACATCAATATCCGATATCATGAAATCAAACCACGTGTACTCCACTTCCGGATTCGACAACTTATTTTTATTTTATTTTTTTATTGTAATAAAATATCCCATATATGTCCCCACGGCTCTGATGACAGGCCGATACTCTTTTCATGAAATTTTCCATGACTTTTTCACAGAAATATGACTGTATCTCACCGATGACGCGTTTGAGCTCGGATTAAGCTCTGGTTTATTCGCATAGACCCTAGATTTCACAAAACCCCAAAGAAAGAAATCCCATGGCGCTAAATCGCATGGCCAGTTGACATCAGAATTTCTTGAGATAATTAGTTTTGGAAATCGTTGCTGCAATAAATCGATTGTCTCATGCGTGATGTGGCAGCTGGCTGCTGAAACCACATATCATCCAGAACCATGCTGTCCAATTGGGGACACAATAACTCTGTTATCATGTCCTTGTAACGAATGCTGTTCACAGTCACTGCAATTTCGGCCCCATCCTAAAAAAAAGTAAGAACCAATCACGCCGCCTGACCAAAATCCACACCAAACAGTTGCTCTTTGTGGGTGCATTTAGTTTCTCATGGATTGCATGAGGATTTTCTGAGTCCCAAATTCGACAATTTTGTGTATTCACGAAGCCATTCAGACGGAAATGGGCTTCATCGGAGATTTGGGGTTTTTGAAAAATTGGCATTGACTTCACTTTGCTCCATTACCCATTGAATTGCCGGCGCTTCCCATGGTCTAATGGTTTGAGCTACTGAGTAAACTGAATTTTGTACGCATGAAGGTGGAGGTCTTTTGTCAAAATTTGAAGTTGCTGAGAACCATGCCGAATAGATGTTTCCAAGTATTCACCGACACTCTCGGTTACAGCAGTAATAATTTTTCCAGTACGTTGACGCACAGGAGTCTTAAGCGAACCATAGTCTTGCCATTCATGGGCATGACCATCAGCTATCGCAGATGTTTATTGTCGGTTTACCTTCCTTCTTCCTTCTATCATGTTTACAAAAAATTTTGGTAATATTTTTTCAAATTCATCAGTCAGGTGAAAAGTTATCGGTCAAGCTCATGCTCATGAACGACAAGTCGGTGGTTCGCTTTTCTGTCCATAACCAACCCAGGTTCTTCAAATTTGTTGACCACTCTTCGTATGGTTGACACATTAGGTGCACTTTATCGACGAAAATTCTTCAAATTTGCGAGCGATCTCAGCATAACTTTCCAGATTTGTGTAATAAGTTTTCACAATTATAACGCGTTGTTCTTTGGTAAAGCGGTCTATTTTCAATAATCGGAATAAACATATGTGACAGCTGCCGAATTTCAGAGCTGCCACTTGCACAAAAAAAATTACACTAAATTTAAAAAGTGCATTCGTACTGATACACATTCACACATTTTATTTGCATTGGGTAAGAAAATATCTTTCAATATTTTTTTCTTAGCGCCAGGACTACTTTGTATCATATGTGGGATTATGGGATATGTGGGATTAATTGTTTAATCGATGTAGTGATTACTCAGTTAATCGAATAATCAAAAATTCGAAAATTCTAATATTCGAATAAAAAAAAATCAACGCAAATTAGATGCTGTGAAATGATTTTTTGTTTATTTTGTATTGATAACTTGTGGAATATATGTCAGCGTGAATGGCGCAATGTGCTCGGTTTCCTGTATTTTCCATCACTTTTCATAGTATTTTGGGTTGAATACCGGCCATTTCATGTTGAATATTGTCTTTCAAGGCTTCAGGGTCCGTGGCTTATTGACATAAACTTTGGACATCAAATAACCACACAAAAGAAGTCTATAATCACCATTTTCTGAAATTAGGCGATCGTTTGAGCTTTGACGCCATCCTGTTGGAACCAAAAGTTATCCATGATCTTATCAGTCAGAATTGGTATAGTAAAATCCGTTATCATGGTGATCATGATGGTCACGGCTGCTCCAGTGTCGTCTTCGAAGAAGAAAGGTCCAATGATCGTTTCCGCAGCCCAAAAAGCCACGCGTTGGTCATGGAGAGGCTACTTGTGAATTAATTGAGGAGTTTCATGGACGAAGGATCGAAATTTTTGTTTATTCACGGCCCCATTCATAGGAAAATGATCCACATCACTCTTGATATTTTTTTGTTGCCAAAATCATCGACGATTTCCGCCATGTTGACCACGAAATTCCCATAATATACTATTCCATAGCACAAATTCACTTGGACTGACGATTCGATAGCCAATTCATAATTACTTATACAAGGGTGATTCGAAACTAAAAGAAACTCATCTTAAAGACTACTTGGTCGTAAAAAAAAACTATCTCATATAACTATTTGAAGTAGTACATGCTGATTTAATATTCAATTACTGACATTATGATAATGAATTCGATATCTTTATTTGTTATATAATTAGATTCTTGTTGTGTGAAAACTTTTCAGTGAAAATTCTCGTACCTAAAATAACATTGGATTGTTTTTTCATTTCACAGTTTCACAGAAACAGAATCGGCCGCCAGGTTGTTTACGAGAATGAGAAGGATATCATGAAATTACAATAGATTTTATCATCGCATGAGAAAACTTGTATATTTATATGTTACGATTGCAAGAAAGATTACAAATTATTTTCTTGCTATGTCAAAGAAGACCAAATTTGTATTTTTCTTAACCATCGCCTTACCAAAGGTTTTTATGTGGGTCGTGTACAAATGCCCACCAAAGGATTACCCATTTGATTGATGGTAAACCATGAAATAAAATTTAAAATAAATCTTTGAAAAAAATTAAAATTTTATCATATTTTGCACAACTCTGAACAACTTGTTCAGTCCCCTAGATCGGAGCTAAATTAATAAAGGTATTAAAGAATTAATACCGAAATGACCACACGGGTGGGTATTGGTAAGGCGAAGATTAAATCTTTTCAATAGGCCAGTTGGTGGAACAAATAGATCTAACGATATTAAACGCTAGCACCACAGAGAACCATCCAGTTTGCTACAAGAAGTTCAAAATCCAGTCAATTCTATGTGTATTCTAAGTATCAGGTCCCTGTTGGATAGTGTTGGGCACATTGTACAAAAGTCATTTGTCCTGACCTTCAGTCTCTTCGCATGACTACCAATCAGAGAGTGCTCCGTCAAGACTTATAAAAAATACAGATCTCCTTCTAGCCAGATTTGTCTTATGCCTCCATAATCTCTGCCTTTCTTCGAGCAGTACCCTGACATCCACAAAAAGCGAATGGCGTACTACTGAACCATCTGGGCACAACCTATATCCTGGGCACATGTTGTATTCGGAAAGACTGATTCCAGGGACTTAACAGCCTACAGACTTTAAGGTAATACATTAACCCCCTCTATTATAACTATAATCACCAAAATGTTTGCCTAATATTAGGTAGATTAGGTAGTCAAAGGGAAAGAGACAACCGTAGTTCCCTAGAGTAGGTTATGTTAGACAGAAGTGAATAAGTAACGTTGTAATACTACGGAAAGTCATGTTCCGCCCCGATTATTGCACCACAAAAAATTGACCTGGTGTGACAAAGAGGTTCTAAGCTTAATTCTCTCAATGTCTGTTAGACTGCTGTTCCATCAGCAGATTTGGATTATCTTACTGTCACCGGGGTAGTGGGAGATTTGATCGAGTAAGAGTTGCTGTTAAAAGTTGGACATAAAACAAAAAGAGAAAGAAAAGTGAATGCGTATTTTCGTTCCATAATTTAGCATTCATTAGCATCAATCAACCTCCAATTAAATTTAGTTTATTTGCAGTTCCCTATCGCTCCTTTTCCCACCCACTCTTTTCTCCATCAAATCACCAATTACAATTTCGATCAGCTGTGGCACGGATATCGTCGCGTTAGATCTAAAACGAAGTAATAACCTAGATATAGGCGATGTTTGGGGGCCTCGTAATTTTCTTCATCCCCAAAACTTCTGCAGTAATATCGAGGTGAGGTTCCAAGTCGAGACGCTTCTGTGTCTTAGAGTGCTCAGTGATCACAGTTGGTTGCATGGAGATATATCGTCTAGGAGTGGATACCAATTATTTCGCACTGTTCAGGACATAGCATGGGCAAACCTGCCTGAGGATTTTGGAATGTCTGCTATCATACCATCCATCATTTGCATGTCCAACACCCTTAGGTTTAAGTATGAGCTTGAATGCAGAAAGGGGCATAGGCACATACTCTGTATCATGTGCATATCCGTAATGCACATCGTCGCCGTTCTCTGAATCCTAGTCAGTTGTGTTCAATAGGCGGCTATCTCAAGAACCTGCCTCCACACGATAACCTCACAAAGCATTACCGGTCTCACCACCGCTGTATAGCGCTCTTACAGCTGTATAGGGAAATCGTCGCCTTTTTCGCTCTATCCGGTATGTTGGGTCTTGAAACTAAGCTTGCTATACAAAGTAACTACTATTGGGTAACATTTGTGGTAAGTTAGGTTAGCCTGACGTAGTCCAAAACTCTTTTTATTATAATACGAATCTGAATGAAATTGTGTATATAAATAAAAAAATAAAAATGGCTGTCGGTGGTGCATTGGTAGTGTGCGCGGCTTTTGTACATGAGATCGGGGGTTCGAGCCCTGCTCTGACCGCCGTACATTTCTTTCGACGGCGGTCACCTCGCATAGTGACAGTGACACTATCGAGGATGTAGCCATGAAAAAGCTTCTCAAAAATACCGTTCGGAACCGGTGTAAAACTGTAGCTGCCACTCACTGAGTGTAAAACTGTGAAGTGCACAGCTCATTGGCTGTGAGAAGCTTTCCCCAATCCCTTCAAGGGATGTTGCGAAACCATTGTTTTATATAAATAATATAATAAATAAATTTTATCTTGTATTATATAAAAATAATGAAAAATACAAGAATATTAAAAGTAATCAATCTATTTTGTTTAGGTGAAATATGATTTACTACACTGAAAGAAAAAGCTTCCTCAAGTTTATGAATTCCTTCATCAATTTGATTAAACATTTCCTCATTTTCCAACCACGACACATTTCATTCAATTGATGAAGAACATTTCATCAACCTTTCATCCATATTTCATTAATGGTATATGTTGTTCAACAACAACGTTACATAAAGTTGATGTACATTTTTCATCAATCTGATGTAAGTTTGTCATCAATTTGATGTAAATTGGTCAATATTTTGATGTAAATTGTTTTTTGATATCTTTGGACTACGTTTTGTTGTAAAAAATTCAAAAGAAGAGAGTATAATATCACATAAAAAATGCTCACAGCGTTGATATTGTTTTCTGTCCATTGCACTACTTACATTTTCTATTATGCATTTATTTTAAATTTTCTACTAGTTTTTTCTTTATTTCTTCAGTACTTCGTCCATATTTTGAATCGATCCCACTAATTATTTCTAAAGTCCAATGGTGAAGAAACGTACAATCTTCAATCTTTCATCAACTCAAGGAAGAACAATTGATGAACATGTGTCATCGATTTGATGTAAAGATTTTCGTTCAGTGTAGAAAATTCCATCGAAGAGAATATCAATTCAGCTTCAACAGAGGTCACTAAGAATTAGTTTCACACAGGGGGAGCTTGACAGTGAGTTAGTTGTGAAGCTGTCCAAATGATAAGGTGATGGAGTCTACTCTAGGGAATTAGAGTTGTCTGCTTCTTGTACACTAGCTGATCACTGTTGTGCGTATCGGCCATGCGTTTTGACGATTAGAGAAGTGACCGGCTGGCTGAGAGATAATGGTTCGGCAGTCATTGACGTCAATATCTCTGACAGGCAGATATTAATCAAGTAACTGGAATCATTATTCCTGAACTTACCATCTGCTGCAGATCTCTTAACGAGATGACCCAGCAGTACGGAATTCACCTCCTATGGATGCAAGGACACAGGGACATTGCGGATTGCGGTGAAGTGTAGAGCGCAGGAGCTGGACGGACTATGGTTTACCTTACAGATTCCCCAGGAACTGGAACCTTTTGCCATGCCTCTAGCGACAAGTAAGAGGTGGGCGAGGGGCACAGATTGTGTACGTGGAGGACAAATCTGGCCGAAAGGGGGTAGCAGGAGATCCATGCACCTTCTGTCTTTACCCAGGACCACTAAATCAATGATAGTTTCAGTTTCGATGGGTCTGGTTGGTAGACATTCGGCGAGACTATAGGATAGGACAAGTAACTTTTATAGAAGTTGTAACTATTAGGAAGAATCCACTGAACAAACTCTATGCACATGTCCGGAACTAGCCAGTAGGAGGATGTTTACTGTGGGGTCCTACATATAACAGATTGAGCTTCTTGATACAAAATAATGCCGTTTTCGTTTATCAAAAATAATGATTGGACGAGGCAACATTTAAAATACGTTCACAGTTGTAGCTTTTTAGGATGAGAGAAGAACATAAAAATGTTACATTTTCTCATGTTGTTATGCATGTTATATTTACCTCGCTACACTAAATTTGTCGACCAGTTTATGTGGAGACCTAAGCGATATTAAGCGAATAGTTTTCCGTGGGGCTACTGCGTAAACTCGTTAGCCCTGTTAAAAGGGCTAATAAGTCTAAGTGAGTCGCCGCTAACGCCTAACCCAACCTAACCTAGCATATAACGGGTGTTTTTTTAGCTGCTTGAGAAAAATCCGTTCGCGAAGTTCATAGAGCACTTCGTCTATTTTACGGTCAACATAATCGGCATAGTAGGCAAGCAATTTATTCAGTTATTGATCGTTATCGCACTTCTTTTACTCTTCTCGATTCACAACCATCGGCCAGACAAAGAAATGTGCGTACCGAAGAGAATATTGCTGCTGTAGCGCGAAGTATTGAAGAAGACGCCGAAATGTCGATTTCGGTGAATGGTCAAAAATGAATAACCTAAACATCAACGACATTTGGTTCCCACAAGACGGCTCAATTTGCAAAATCAATTTGGTGACAAATTTTTCCAGAAGTTGTCCTGTTCACTGACCCCCTCGTTCGTGCGATTTAAGGCCCTGGATTACTTTTTGTGGGATACTGTTCGGAACCGGTGTAAAATTGTAGGTCCCAATCAGTGAGTATAAAATGCTACTCGTGTATTGAAATATTCAATGAAGAGAGTAAGAGAGAGAGAGAGAGCAGAGAATGATTAAGGCTTCACTCGTTTTGTTTGTTGGCAAAGGAGTGAAGAGAAATTTTGACTGTCTACTTTAGTACACCGTTCTTGGCAAAATCAAAAAATGGGAGAAATCTAATAGATCTGTCAAAATTTTGTCTGCAAATCGATCTCCTCAACACTATTCCATCTTCTCCAACCTAATGAAAATTTTGAAATATCCAACGATTTCTCTAACAGTCTAACACGACCTTTACTTGCTAGTCAAATAATACATTTTTATTCACATATACAGTATTTTGTCTAGTGTAAGAACAATTTTGCCATTGGATTAAACCGGTTTAGGCTACGGAATATTTAAGGTTCGAAGGAACATTTAAAGAAAATTTTTTTTGTATTTTTTGTCCATATTTCACAAATATATGTGACCTGGAATGAAGAAAGAGTCCTAATGCGCGAAAACAGATTTTCGAGATAACACATGCCAGTCGATTTGGCATACGTTTCCACGTCATAATCGGCCAAAACCTGAACATAGATTTTTGACACACTAGTTTTCCAGGTCACATATGCATTTCTGAGTGCTGGACAGTTTTGATTCTCTTTATGCTGCTTTTTAGTGGCGTTTACCTTGATTTCCATCAAAATCTTTAACGTTTTGCAGTCGTTACAACAACAGAATCGTTATTTAAAGATGTCAAACTGTGTAGAACTTTTTGATGTGTTAACATCTATAGGCACGGGTAGGGCAATCTATCAAAGTGAACACATGCAAACAACACTCAGCGTTAGCATCACGTACGTGGTTGTTGTACAACAATAGTCTCTGGCTGAAAATAAGTATGCTGGTATTGGTATTGATGTAGCGGCAGCGAACAAACAAGCAGGTCGTCGTCTTATTGAATAGTATAGAGAACTCATGGAACGAATTGTATGACTCAAAAGCACTGGCGACATCTGGCGAATGATCCAGAACGAATTACTCTCTTTTTATCATAACTTGGTCCATGCATAATTTTGATGTGAAACATTGATGCCTTTTGAAACATTTATGCTATTTGTATTGTTTTATGTAATAACATTGTCGAAATGAAAAAGACTCGTTTATGCTATTTTATTCATGTAGAGGAGAGCGGAAAAAGATTGCAATAAGTTCTCTATACTATTCAATACTTCTTGTCGTCGCTCTGTTTATGACAAACAAAAACAATTATTACAGTGTGCTAAATATTGCTTTATTTATTTTAACAATATTACATCTAATGTTAAAGCAGATGTAAGAAGCAAGAAAGTGCAATAGCAAAAGAGCCTTCAGCACAAAAACTATTCTTTTTTTTATTTTCCAATGTAACATTTACTAACGTGTTCATGGAAATCGAACAGGTATCTACTGTGTAACAAAAAGTTGTTAACACATCGCCCGTGAGTTCGAACACTCATTGATTTTTTTTATCACTTCGATTACTATGAAATGATAAGTATAACGCAGGATTTAAGCAGTTGATATTGATTCGAAAGCAGCTTAAGAATAAACGCTCTCACTCTCACTCTTTTTCTCTCTCTCTGGAAATCACTATTCACCACTGTTCTCTTATCTCCTGTGGTTCGTGTGCTACTCTCTATAATTTCAACGCGTACTTGAAGTGTACAACAACAACACAACCCGAAACGTTGTGTTTTTTTGTTGCATTTTTAGTGAAATTAAATTAAAACCAATCAAAAAAAAAAAGAAATACATATGTATGTATAAACGACAACACCAAACCAGGCGAGCAAACACTAACAACAATTCAAACATAACTAAATGACCACCGAACTGAAAACCCGACCGAGTGACAGGCGAGACGATGATGGTATTAAAACTCGGTAGAAACAGCAATAACAACAGCAACAATATCAAAATAACATTTCGGATTTACAAAAATAAAAAAAGAGAATCCCACAAATTAACAAAATGATCTACAAGTGCAGGTCGCAAATATGTACTACATGTGTGTGTGTGTGTGTGTGTGTGAGAATGTACCGCAAACACACACCCACACATTATCTACCTCTTAATGTCTACACTGATAGTAGTACATCTGCTAATGTGTATCTCGTCTCGTACTCGTTTGAAAAAGCCAGACTCATGTACTAAACGGAAGATCCGACAACATTTTGTACGAATAACGGCGATAAACACAACAAAATTATGTATTTTATAGATGTGTGCATGTGTAGACACGGACGTTTGTGTTTTATGACATTTCATATTTATGTTCATGCGAAGGTGTGTGTGTGTGTGTGAGTGTGTGTGCGTGTGTGGTAAACATTAACAGACTCAAAAAAAACGTAAAAACATTTTCAAACATTCGCATTTGTGTGTATTTTTGTTGTCGTTACTTTCGGTAGAAAATACATTTTTAGGAAGTTCTGGAATGATAACTTTTACCCACCCTACAGTTAAAAATACGGCGTTGTGGTCAAAAATTTGCCTAAAATGTACAAAATAGTATTCCCAAGTAAAAAGTTTTTTAATAATAATTTATTAATTATATTGTAGTTCTGGTTCAAAACTCAAGATCGAAGTCAGTTTATTTATTCAATATTTCGATCCCCATCGAGGTTCATCTTCAGGAATGCTACGGACATCGGGTTTTTCAACAGAGACGCTACAAAAGTAAATCGATAGGGACAGCAAACGACGCCATATTTTTCCCGCTCTTTTGACATTTCTCTTCAGTAAGGTTTGCCATTTCATCATGGAAAGATATAAAAGCCAACAACGAGTCGAAATTATTAAAATTTACTACCGAAATTTGGAGCCAGTGGCCTCAACTTTAAGAGCGCTACGTCCAATTTATCACCTTCAGCGATGAGGCTCATTTCTGGCTGAATGGCTTCGTCAATAAGCAAAATATGCGTTATTGGTCAGACAGAAATCCACACCAAATCCATGAGTCATCATTGCATCCCGAAAAAATTACGGTTTGGTGCGGTTTATGGGCTGGCGGCGTCATTGGGCCGTACTTCTTCCGTGATGATCAAGACCGGCACATTACTGTGAATGCGAATCGCTACCGTTCAATGATAACCGAATATTTTTGGCCCCAATTGGATAATATGGACTTGGAGGACATGTGGTTCCAACAGGACGGCGCCACAAGCCACACAGCGAATGCCACAAGCAATTTATTGGAAACCAAGTTTGGTGAACGTGTTATCTCACGAAATGGCCCAGTCGATTGGCCGCCTCGGTCGGGCGATTTGACGCCGTTAGATTATTTCCTGTGGGGCTACGTCAAGTCTATGGTCTATGCTAACAAGCCAGCGACGATTGATGAACTTCGTACGAATATCGAACGTGAAATTGCAGCAGTATCGGCCGATTTATGCTTGAAAACCGTCGGAAATTGGGTTCAGCGTCTGGACTTCTGAAAGCGTGCCCGTGGTGGTCATGCAAAAGAAATCGAGTTCCATACATAATGGGTTCGAAAGTACTTTCATAGGAATAAAGAATTTCATTGGTATATAAATCCATTAGACCGACTCACATTGTATGGTTGGGGAAAAAGTGTGTTTTCTACATCCTTTAAAATGTACCTTGGTTTGTTTTATGATGTTTCCCAAAATATTTCCTGTCTAGCATTAAGGTCCAAGGTGAGCTGGACCATTTTTAAAAAAGGTATTTTGTTTTAAATTTTTAAATAATTTTGTAGATTAACTAAAGACAATGTATACAATATTAGTATTATAAGAAAGGTTATTTTAAAGCGTGTCTAACGGGATATAAAACATGTCCTGACACATCCTATTTCCAGGAATATTCTGCAAAACAACGAATTTTTTACTTTATAATACGGAGATTTGTCTGATTTAAATGTAAGTTTTCAGAGGGTTCGAACTTTTATTTTGCGCTTTCTATTTCAAATTGAGTTCTATATTTTTACATGGATAACGAACGTTTTTGAGCAGTGTTTTTCATGGCTAAATATCAAGTAGTGTCTCCTCCTCTGCATGGTGGCCAGAGAGTTTCTTTACACAAAAGTTATGCACGGTACTGTCGTATTTAGACCGCAGATTATCGCGGCACGGTTAGCGATAACCATGTTCTCTAATCTTTGCCGTTTACACCGCCAAATTGGATATTGAATTGATGTTTCAGGTGGAAACTTTGTGCTTAGTCCAAAAACGATGTACTAAAGTAGAGTCATAATTTGTATTCCCTCGAATGCCAGCAAACAAAACGAGTGAAGCCTTAATCTCTTCTCTGCTCTCTCTCCTACTTTCTTCATTTAATATTTCAACACACGAGTAGCTTTTTGATAGGAGTCGTGTTTTGGTTACAAGCAAGCGATTATCGCTAGCTAAGTTTCAAAGAAAACGGGTTTTTAGCGAAATGAAAAATGGTTAAAAACGGCATAAGATCTTAATTTTTTTTAAACTTAGCGATAATGAATCGTGTTGCTAAGTTCTCGCTAAGTGCTTCATACAAAACAAGCGAATATATAAGCAAGCGGTGTAACCAAAACACGCTTGATTGGTTGGTTGGTTTTCAGGTTGCTAAAGATATTATTTAGCATCAATTAGTGTCTTGAGACACCGTTTTGCACCGTATCAATCCTGAAGGTTCAAAGTACAGTGTCTATATCCAGCCTGTTAATCGGAGATACCTCATTAAATCCCCTAGATCTATCTCGTGTATCTCAGTGAGGTTATGCAGGAAGGGACTGCCCATAGTCGTCAGGCGTCTATTCATCAGTGCCGGACAACTGCAGAGGAGATGTTGCACCGTCTCCTCCTCTTCTGCGTCATCGCAAGCACGCCAGTGGTCATTATATGGCAGCTTCAACCGTCTCGCGTGATTACCGATTGGTCAGTGCCCGGTCAGCACGCCAGTTAGCCTAGATATGTCTCCCCGATTATGGCTAATCAGAGAGTTAGTCCGGTGAATGTTATATTCTGGCATCCTATCCCATCTGGTCTTCGCTCGTTCAAGGTAATGCAGGAAAATACCTCTTTTGACCAACACTATAGGCGTTGCGACTCACACCATGTGGAGATCGGTGGAAGAGGATCCTGCCCTGGCTAGTTCGTCTGCCTTTTCGTTCCCTAGGAGACCCTTATGGCCTGGTATCCAAGTAAGAACCACATTGGCCACCCGACCTAGCTCGATAAGTTTTTCTCTACTTTCACTAACGAGTTTAGATGCAGTGTTGTAAGATTTGAGTGATAGGAGAGCCGCTTGGCTATCTACAAATATTCCAATGCGCTCTGTTCTTAGCTGTAGTATAAGTGCGGCACAGACTTCTTTGATGGCCAGTATCTCCGCTGGAAAAACGCTGCACTTGTCTGGGAGTTTGAATGATAAGTTGAGGCCTGCCTCTTCGGAGAAAACACCCAAGCCGGTTCCACATTCCATTTTGGATCCGTCCGTAAATACTTTGGTGTCAAAAACTGTAAGTGGTTCCCCTTTATCCCGCTCTATTATCATGGGAATGCAGTAAGGGGGTGCAGTAATCGGTTGTTATATTGAGTTCTCTTGGAATTGTCTGTAGCATACTCGCATGTACAAATGCGTTGCTCTTCCAGAGTCCAAGAGCGTTTAGACGGGTGGCACTCCAGGCCGCACTAGCTGTGATGTGATGGTCGATTGGTATAATATGAAGCATTGCATTAAGGGCTTCAGCTGGACATGTCCTCATTGCCCCTGTTATGCCGATGCAAGCTGATCTCTGTACTCTATACAATAGTTTCACGGTGGACGTCTTCCCTGCGACAGGTCACCATACCATTGCTCCACGCTTAGTGTTATTGTTATTGTATATAACTATACAACTTCCAACCATGTTGAAGTAAAATTACATAAACTATGTAAAAAGTATGAAATAATCAAGATATGAAGCGAGAGAGAAATGCGTTTGAGTGAATTGTTACAACTTTTTGGTTCTGTTTTACAAGGGTTGCCAAATTGCGCACATCTTCTGGACGTGTACTTCTTGATCGACTTTGCTTAGTCCAAGTTAGAGCAACTTCGTGCTGATACCAAATTATCAAAGATGGCGGCACAACAGAAAAATTAAATTTTCGGCTCTTGGTTTTACCAGCTTTATACAAATTTGGAATGCTTTTGAAATAGCTGAATCTTTAAAATTGGATCAGTCGGTTAAATCGGCGGCAGTGCGAGCTTCAAAACAATTTTTGAGGCGGCAACGCGTCGACGCGGAAATTATCGATCGATTTCCGTTTGACAAACAGTTGACTTTTTGTGTATATTTCAATGAGTATGGAATTTTAACATCCTTTACCTTTTGTATATTCTTATTATGGTTGCATTTTTTTGGAACTTGGCAGAGTTGCATCGAATTGTACACTGGTTTAAAATGAGGTTAAAAATTAAATTTCGGTTTTTACAAATTAAAATTCTGGGCTTTTGTACTTGTATTTATTATGTTTATCCTGTACAACAAGAGTAAATCTTATGATTACAGTACAGGAATTGTATATGTCAAAAAAAAATTTCTAAAGCGGCGTTCACGTATACCGCGAATTCAAAGATTTCGATATTTCAGTCCACATAACATACATATGTTTTCGAAACTGCGATATCGCGATATAACTGAACATAGCGTAAACTTTGAAATATCGTTGAGTTTCCACCACTATAATTGCTAAATTGCCAGCACGAAAGAGAATTTCACCTCAAATTTAATGCGAATGGTAGGATGGACTTCTGTGTAAACGCGTGTTTTTTGTTCGACTATAGACTGTAGATTGTTGTATGATACAAAAAAAAAAACAAAAACAAAAAACACTAGATGGATGCATGTCAGGGAAACATAAAAACATTTCATTTTGCGGTACACACATTTACATGTTTACATACATCACTATGAAGCTGTCGTTCTTAATGTTAATGTTGCCGATGTCGACCATGATGGTTGGAGCTGCTACTGTTGATGGTGATTGTAATGACGATGATGATATTATTGATGCTGCTGGTGATGCTGTCGTTGGTGCTGTTTACGTGTCTTGTCGTGATAGCAAATACTGAACCACAACCATCGCATATAGTGTGGAGGGTGATGCTGTTGTTAGAGCTCATCACAGTGATCTCGTTTTACTAAATTTCCATACCTCTCGCTTCCTCTCTCCCTCTCTCTCAGTATAAGTTATATAATTTTGTTTGTATTTAATGATGATAACACCAGTTGACAAATTAAAAGAAATTAGTACTAGTGCGAGTTTTTTGTGGCCTACTAAACTTTAATAATATCGACAATTTGAATGTTCACCGGCGGTTACAATTGGATATTGCAATCAATTTCTGAATATTCACTTTCCATACCGGTTAAATACTAATTTTATATTTTTTTTAAAGGGATTGATTGGAAAGGAATGGGTCTTTTTGGAACTGCATTACTGATCTGCATCTGATAAACAGCACGTTCGCAAATTCAACATCTGGCGGCTTTACAGCTGTCAATCTGTTTAACAAAAGTGGCTGCTGCAACGAATATGCAAGTTTGAAAGAAGAGTTCCTGTCCTGGAGCAAAAAAAATCAATTTATTGGCGCGGAGTCTTAGAAAAATTTTAATCCCATTTGATTTATCCATTGTATTTTCAAAATACGCAACAGACAGGCATCTGCATTAGCAGATCGGCAACAGCGGTGCTATGCGCGCATCAGGTGCACAGCAGTGATGCATTTCCCAATAGGCTCAATGTGTGTAACATCTGAGGCCTAGTTGGAGAATAGAACGATATCCGAGGACCCACAATTTGACAACATTTTGGTGCACAGCAAATTGAATACAAAATTTAATATATCGCATAGTTTTCGAAATATCGAGATATCTTCACTGCGAATTTTTGCAAAACCTTTTAAAACTCATACTACAAGCTTACAAGTCATGAACATTTTCGAAGTTTCGAACTCCGTGACAAGTTCATCATCAGATGCCTAACTACTTGCCTGAATTGATACCATCGGTTGATCATCAATCGTATATAGTATACAAACTCAATTCATATGTGCGAATTAGTATCGATCGAAGATCCCTAAGTATCAACATGCACTGAAAGGCCTATGATTCCAACAAGAAGAACAGACAGATTTTTCCCACCATGTTCTTCTTTTCCTCATTCGTTGATACTTAGGGTTCTTCGATCGATACTAATTCGCACATCAACTCGATGATAAATGTTCATCAATTGTTCTTCATGGAATTCTTCAATTTCAAGAATGTGCGTTTCTTCACCTCTTTCAGCTTCATTGGATTGATGATCTTTTTTAAAATCAATCTTTATCATTGTAATTTGGAAATAGTTAGTGGGATCGATTCAAAGTATGGACGTAGTATTGAAATATAAAGGGGAAACGAAAAAAAAATAGAAATATAGTACATCAAAATATTATCTACAATCTGAGCATTTTGTATGTGGTCTTATTCCCTGTTCTTGTGATTATTTTACGATGAAAAATGGGCCAACTCATTTACTTCAACTTGATGGCAAACTTCCATCAAATTGATGAAAAATTTACATCAACTTGATGTAACGTTGTCGTTGATCCAACGTAAACTATTGATGAAATATAATGAAATGTTCTTCGTCAATTCAATGAAATGTGTCGTAGGATGGAAAATCAGGAAATGTTTCATCAAATTGATGAAGGAATTCATCCTCCCCAATCCCTCCATGGGATGTAATGAGAAACAATTTTTTTATGGCTAAGGCGTGTTCAAGAAGGAGAGCCGTGCATTAGTGACTGGCAAACCAATTAGTACCCTGCAAAAAGGTCCTAAGAACATTCAGCTTATCTCCCCCAATGTCTGTTAGATCCAACATGAAGTAAAATTCTAGATATTGTTGCCAACTCATACACAAAGCCAGGCAGTGGCATATGAGATGATCGACACTCTCGTTCCCCTCTTCATCCCCCAGCTTCTGCAATAATCATGAGCTGAGATTTCAAGTCTAGACCTGTGTCTGCATATTAAACAGTGTCGAGTGTTCAGAGCTACTAAAAAAAAATGGTTTCCCGTTACATCCCATGAATTCATATACTCACTGATTGTCGCCGTCACTATGCGAGGTGACCGCCGTCGAAAGAAATTTTAATGTGGTCAGAGCAGGGATCGAACCCAGAAAATTAGAATAGAGAAACAAATTCTCTCATTTGGCGGATCAATTCATTCACGGATCAATTTGTGCAAATGAGAGATCTTCGAAGAAAATGAACTTACACCAGGTGGAGTTACAATATTTGTTTTTAACGTTTTCATGTCGTTTTGGTATAGAACTGTGCAATTTAAAAGGTTTTGTTAATTTTTAAATTGAAGTGTATTGTTGGTATAAATTTGAGTTGTATTTTACCACAAAAACACGAAATGCCGTTGGTATTATCTTGTTGGATGTTTTATACTAATGCCTTTATCTGGTATTATCTGGTATCCCACCATCCAACATCTACATGCAACCATACCTATGAGTTAAAATTATTGAGACAATAAATTTCTCTATTCCGTATTTGTTCTATGACAATATAACAAAATAAAGTGACTACCGCTTCAGTCATAACATTAAAAATAAGAAATTTCAACGTTTCATCAAAAAAGTGCGAAGAAAATATAAAAAATTAATGCCTCTTTATAGGAACATTGCACTTATGTAAACATAAACTACACGCTTACAAAGATGGAAAATTGTAATTGTTATTTATATTTTGAGTCCTGGCAATACTACTGTTGCCAGATGAACACTGGAACTTCCATTGGAAAGTTTGACATTTTTAGCACAGACATACATATGTAGAACGATTTCACTTACGAGCACTATTTGTTGTACAAGGTGTTTCGAAAGAAGCCATCCGATGTTCTTTGGCTCTCATTTTTTTCTAAATGAAAAACTTAGATTCTGTTTTTTGATTATGTTTATGCCCCAGAAGCGATAGTTTTGCTTGTTCACGTACCCACTGAGGTGGAAATGAGCCTCATCCCTCATTGTGATTTTCTAATCATTATGAACAAAAAATGCCATAAAACGAGCAGCCCGTATGGTAATCAATTGTGACGGCGCCCATTTAACCGATATCATCTCAACTTAACCAATAAAATTCTAAAGGTTCAAATAAACATAATCAAAAAACAGAATCGAAGTTTTTCATTTAGAAAAAAAAAAATAGAGCCAAACAACATCGGATGACTTCTTTTGAAACACCTTGTATTTACTGGGTGTTTAAAAATTCATCTCGGTTAAAAAATGGAAGTCATGTGATGATTTTTTACGATTTTCGGTGTGGATTATCGAGACAAGAGTGTCTCAATCAACTTGTTTTGACTTGTGGTGTTAAAGCAGTTTGTAAATGGCTGATGCTAAGAATTCAGTCTCGGACGCCGTTCACTCCAGGATGAATTTCGTGAAGGTCGTCCAACTTCCTTCGTTTGCCGAAAACCATCGATGCTGTGCGTGAACTGATAGAGCAAGACCGACACGTGACATACCGTGAGATTGAGGCATCCTTGGGCATTAGTATGACAAGCATCAATAAGATATTGCATGTTCATTTGGCCGTGAAAAAGACTTGTTCTCGATGGATCCAAAACAATTTGACGAATGCTCAAAACACGGCATGTGTCGATAGGAGCAAAGAAATGCTGAAAAAATAAAACTGTATATAACATCGTAACAGGTGACGAATCATGGATCTATGCATATGAGCCCGAAACAAAACAGCAATCGACCGTATGGGTCTTTCAAGACGAGCGAAATCGAACAAAAGTTGTTCGTGGAAGAAACACATCGAAGCAAATCAGTGCGTTTATATTTCAAGAGAAGACGAATCAATTTGCATCAGAACAATGCGAGCTCTCACACATCAGCTGAAACAATGGGCTATTTGAGCACTGAACATGTCGAATTGATGGGTCATCCGCCGTACAGCCCTGATTTGGCACCCAATGACTTCTTTATATTCCCTCACATCAATAAAAAACTGCGTGGTCCGAATGGTGTTTCGAAAAACTAAGCGTCACTAAGCGAGGTGACCGTTGTCGAAAGAAATGTAAGGTGGTCAGAGTTATACAACCGACGATCTCATGTTCAACAGCCACGCACACTACCAATGTACCACCGACGGCCACACTGTTCTAGTTACACAAGTCAATGCATAGTTTGCCATATTAAATGGCTGTCAACTAGTGTAATCATCATAATGACAATAACAAGGATAATTCTCATAAAAATGGTGGTGGTTTTCACTGATAAGCCAATGGGGGAAGCAAGGAAATTTTGAATTTCAAACTAAATTAAAACAATTTAAGTTAAAATGTTTATTAATGTCAAGTGTGAATTTATTAAAAAAAACATTTGGAAATCGGAAAGAAAATCTTGGATAATTCCTTAGTCATAAAATATCATTATAAACAAATTTTTAAACATTTTCAAATTATTCAGCCCTAAGCAACACATCAGGTAAAATTACTTCATATTTTGTAAATTTCTTTAAGATTTTAAATGTTGTTTTTTTTTGTAACGAAAATATCACATCGAGGGCCCTTATAAAAATAGTTTGTCTTAGGTTTCGCTTCATTCTCCGACTTGTCTCTAATTTTATTCTTTACTTTTGTTTGGCCCAGATGTTTCTGAGTAGATTTCCATTGTATTCATGTGAAATACAACACAGTGCCAGCATGTTCGACTGAAAAAAAAAAGAATAAGAACGAACAAAATGTGAATATTTATAAACAGTTCGTTATTATTATTTTTGTTTTTTAAATTGTGAATTCATTCCAAACCCCATCCGCTGCTTGTTTAAAACAAATTTAGTATAAACAAATGTATTTAAATGGAATTATTACAGGGTGTGATGCCCATTCGATTCGAGAGAATAATTTTTGAATTGGTATTTGTTCACCTTTAAAACAGCAATGGAAAAAAGGCTGTCGACTCGTTCTGCTTGGCACTTGGCGAAATGTACAAACAAATTTTGTTTGATTTACGAGGTTGATAAAAGCGAATGAAAAATTTAAATTCCATACATTTCTGCATGACTTTCTCATGGGTGGGTTAAACACGTTTAATGCATTCCAATTGAAATATCAATTACAATTTCAGTTTTCGCATTATTCAGTTTATTGTGATATGATAATTCGAAAACAAGACATAATGAGAATATTTTATGAACATTTTAAACATATTGGTATTGTAATTAATAAATACATTCGATATTTTTTGGTTCCATTTTTGTGGATTAACAATATAAGCCATCGAACATCGTCACGATACGTGGTTGTTATTCGAAATTGTCTCATTTCAATTTATCACAATTCGTGGTCAATTTTCAAATTTCCAAGGAAAATACTCCATAGCCGTAGCAAATGATAAATATATGTATGACATTCATACGCACACATTTAAATGTGCCAGTTCGTCATAATCGATGGTGTAGAATCGTGTCTATTTGTTTAATCACATATGTAATTGACTAATTAGTAATTTGAAATAGTAAATGTGTTCAGTGCCCCAATTTAGAAGGGTTTGTTTTAAAGAAAAAATAAAAGCAGTGTCTCAGGAACAAAACATGATTGACAATTTTGTCATTGCTGTAGCGAACATGTTGTTGTAACGATTAAATTTTCGTTGATGGAACGAACTCAGTATTTAAAATTATTTGGTGTATGATATTTAGTCATTTTTTATTAATTTTTATCTCCGTTGAAGTTTGAACTATTCGATCTTTAAGTTGTTATGTTATTTAATAAAAATTATCGTGTATTCAAAATATATACGGTGTTTGCGCTTTTGAAATTATTTTGTTAATTAAAATTTTATAAGTTGTTTTTTGTAATTTTTAGAGTTTAGTATTGTTTAGTAATGGAATGGGTTTCAAATATACAATTTTTACATTTGGTGCTGTCGGTGGTACGTGGGTTCGATCGCTACTCTCGCCACTTTACAGTTCTTTCGACGGCGGTCACCACGCTTATTATAGGGCGTTTAGATGCACTCGATGTTGAAGATCGACTCGAAAATCGACAAATCACTATATTATCATGCGATTTCTCATACATTTTTGCACTCAAGATCGTGGAAATTTATCTCGATAATGTTATTATCATGTGACAAGTCATTTCAACCGCAGAGTTGTATACGCACTTTCAGTATGAGACTGTGTGAACATGAAACGGAAATGGAAAGTAAAGGAAATGTACTTCACTGAACATGTACGTTAATGCCAACACATAAAAACATGATTAATATAAGAGGTAGTGTTATAAGAGCAGCTGATATTGCCTCTTTCTTTATTTTCTAAATACTAACAAAATTCTAAATTAATTCCACATAAAAATGCCTTTAATTACATAGAAAATTATTTATACAAATAAAGAAAGAGAAAAAAATGGTTGAAAGACAGAATTGAATGATACTAATACATACATGCCATCACTGGTATAATTCCATAATGGCATCATGACATACAGAATTGTCAAACCTAAATCGAGTAATAATGCATGTAAACACCGTTTTGCCGTAGAAGGATAATCACGACATTATCATGATAAAGGAGTTCATGTAAACCACTATTAGTGACGGCGACACTATCGAGTAATGAGCCATGAAAAAGCTTCTCAAAAATACTGGTCGGAACCAGGTGTAAATCAATGAGTTTAAAACTAGAAAGCGCACAGTTCACTGCTTGTGAGAAGCTCTCTCTCAATCCCTTCTTGGGATGTAGCGGGAAAGAATTTTCATATACAGTAGTATCTCGATATAACGCTCTATATATTGTCAGCCCTTATCGTTAAATCGAAAAAATCGTTATATCGAATGAATTTTTTGATTGTTGAAACTGCAGAGTAAAGCTATTTTTTTAGTTTTATTATATGTATGTATTTATATACAGATACAGAAATCGAAAATACAACAACTGGAATAATAACGGTATTTTTTTTTTGCTTGTTTGCGTTTTTTTACAGTTGTTTCTTCTAACAATGCATCGAAAAGAAAAAAAATAATTTGTAGGAGAGCCCGACCTACATTATAGAACCACTAACAAAGACACTCTCTGTTGCTAAGTACGGCGAGTAAGAAAGAGAGCCGTAGTTGAATACAAAAACAGTAATAATTTTTCCTGTTTAGTGTGTAAGCGTTATATTGAGTACAACATTTTTGACACCCATCGTAATATAAGATACACAATGGTAATGAATTGTGCCATCGTTATATCGCAAAATCGTTAAATCGCATAATCGTTAAACCGGAATACTACTGTATTACACTGAAAGAAAAAATTTCATAAATCGAGTGAAATTTCTTCGTGTATTTAGTGACTCTTGAGAGATTTGGGGAATTGTAACCCCTAAATTAGAGCAGAAGGGAGAAAGTTTGCAAACGATTACGTTGCTGCGTCGAAACAGTTGTTTATACGACGAAACTGATTTGCTGGGATTAAAGCCTTGACATTTTCGTACGCAACGCTGATTTACTTATTAAATGCACTAAAAACTTTCTTGCCACCGTTCGCAAACAAAGCGTGGGCCATGTAAAATTAGGAATATATGTAACTCCGTCTTAAAAAATTGCCAATAGGAATTTTTTCACAATTATGATTTTAATGGTAATTGGTGAATTTGCATTTATGTATGAATGAAACTCAACATCGTTTAAACGGCTTCCACGACTTGCTTTACAGTACCTCATTCGATCCACCCAAATTTTCAGTACATTTTTGATTGTTTAGGCCTCTATCTCGTGGACCACATGGTCGATGGTATCAAGACTGTTTGCGTAACACTTATATTCCACGGCGTCCCAGAGATAATAGTCTAATTGGGTCAAATCTCAGTGGTGGGGCGGCCAATGGACTTCCAAGTTTCGGCTAATTATACGGGTTTCGAATACAGTGCACAAAAGATCGATTCTATGGTTGGCTGTGTGGCACGTAGCGCCGTCCTGTTGAAACCATACGTCATCCTCTTCATCTTTAGATAACAAAAACTCGCTGAGCATGGCACGGTAACGCTCGCCATTGACTGTAATGGCTGCACCTTGCACATTTTCAAAGAAAAGTGGCCCTATGACGCCGCCATGCCAAAAAGCGCACCAAACATTCACTCTCTGTGGATGCATCGGCTTCTCATTGACGACGTGTGGATTTTCTGAGCCCCAAACGAGAAAATTGTGGTTGTTAACGTAGCCCCCGAGGTGAAACTCTTCATCGGAAAATATGATTTTTGGTATTAATGGTCATCTTCAGCCAGGGGATCATCAGCCCATTCAGCGAATTGAAAACGCATCGGATGGTCACGAGGCTTCAGTTCTTGCACTAATTCGACTTTTCAGCTACAGCGGCAATATTTTCCACTGAACGCACTAGACGAGCACGAACACGAGTTATTTTGTTCAATAAGGACCCGGATTGAGGTATTCGCTTCACCAATTGATCCTCAAAATTGCGTTGATGGCACTCTATTTCTACCGAATATATATCGTAGATTTCTTACAGTTTCAGTCGAAGGCTCAGAAGTTTGGAAGAAAGTTTTTAATATTTCCCAATTTTCTTCAAGCGTTAGGCGACCCATTTCGTAAATTTCTAACCATTAACTAATAATCTGCCTTATCACAAAGGCTATCTGCTTTAAAATATCGGTGACGTTCACTATCTGCCCAAAAAGGTTGATGGACTCGCTAATTATAGAACATTCTGCAAAGTACAAAATGTTGATGAGAGCAACTGGATCGCGAGACTTACTACTGGCACAAATAGGAAGCTCACGGTGGTACAATGCTAAAAAGGCAATTTGTAACAATACGATAAAAAATGTCTCTCGCCAGGCGCGAAAGAATTTCCACCGCCTTTATATCACCCTGTATTAAAAAAATATATGCTTGCAACGCTCATGATTGTAGGACAACAAACAAACAAGCGAACATGTAATGAGTGTAATGCTCGCATGTACGTAATAACATGTAAGCATGTAGATGTGAACAATTTTTAGTGCGTATCTACATATGACGTGATGCAAGAGCACTAACTACACACGCTGCCCTGAAAGGTTGAGGCAACTCGCTCCAGAAAGTATTCACAACATGTACCTACATACATACATCATAAATGTTCTATGCTTTTGAAATGTTGTAGTTGTGGGTTGTTGCGATTTTTTTTCGTCAATGTTGTTGTCGTGGTTGTTAGCGATGTACGCGATTTTTTGCACTTTCAATTAGCGAAATGTATGTAAAATGCGAGCGAGAGATTTCAATTGCTGTCACTGCCAAATTAAAAGAAATGTAGTAGTAATAACATCAGCTTCGACTCCTCCCTCTCCTCCTGGGCAGAGTGTTGCCAATGACGTTGATGGGAGTGGGGTGCAAACATTATCAAGAAAGTTGGAATGAAAAACATCTGTTTGAAGGCAATGATGTTGACGATGACGACTGGGAATACTGGGTAAAAATGTCATTAAAGAAGAAGAATACGAAGACATGCCAACGGGCAACATTAAGGAATGAAAATGCCCAAACAAATCTCTGTGCATGAATGCATACAAATTTATTTGTGCAAGCAACTTTTCTTGCTGCACATCGAGTTGATGTCAATGTGGAGAATAGGGTTGCCGCGCTTCGGCGATTTCACTGCAATTAAAGTTCATGAAAAGGTGAATAACTAAACTGACCAAACATCCCGATTTGAATGTCTAACGGTGCGTTTTCACGGGACAGTTTGAGACAAGACAGTTGAGAATATCTATTAGTTGTCACAAAGAGAAGCATTGTTTATGTGACGTACGCGTCCAGCCAGTTATAAAGACAGTACAGTTTTAAGCAACCGCCGACAGTGTCGTTTCGTTAAATTGCATACTCTGAGTTTTTGTTTCTTCGCTCTTTTGCCATTGTGTTTTCTCATACTTCTTCAAATTACAATGGAACTGATGTACTGTGCAAAAGTTGACATGTATTCATGTTTATATATTTGTATTGTCAAACAATATTTCAATAAAAATAATTACCAACATTTTCAAATACAAATATATTTCCCAATTTGTAAGGTCGTTTGCGATGTTTTGCTTTTTTCTCAAATTACTACGAAACGTCACCGATATGGCCAATGGTTGAATTAGTAGAGGTTGACGCAGTAGGATTTGTTGTAATTGTGTGAACCAACAACATACATTTAATTTTTGTTTCATGACTCTAACCGTCAAATTCAACACAGATACATATGAACAAATACAGTAAACAAAAAAGTACAACAACAAAATACACTGCATTTGACAGATGGAGTCATAAGAAAGCAAAATCAGTTGTTCTAATGCGCCAACCTCTACTAGTTCAGCATGATCTGGCCGCTTATGTCAAATCTGTTGCCGAAGTTACTGTCGTTGAAAAATCAGAGACAGTGGCGAGGCAAGTGATAGAAGTGTAAGTGTGGTAGTAAAAATATGTGAATGTATTTCTACTGTCGGAGCAAAACTGTCCCGTGTAAACGCCAGGTAATAACAAAATATTTATGTACACAATAAAACGTTTTGTGTTATTGGGTTGGCAATCAAGTAACTTCGGTTTTCACATATAGATTGTTATTTTTGAAATTATTTTGCCTGGTGGCATTTCAAGCTTAAATTTGTCATTTGTAACATTGTAAAAAATTGATTCTTTACGACAATGCCTACTGAAAAAGATCCTAGTCCAAACACGATGAATGGGCTCAAACTTCATCAAATGCTGAACTGCACAAAAATGGTTATGTTGTCCATTTGGTGGGATTTTATGGGAGTAATTTACTTCCAAACTATAAATTCTGACGTCTATTGTCAGCAATTGACGAACCTTGATGGGGAAAGAAACACGACCTGAATTGGTTTTTCATCACGCCAACGCTATGCCACACATCTTTGCAAACTCACTAAAATATATTTTGGTGCTTGGATGGGAAGTGGTGCCACATCCACCTTATAGTCTTGATCTGGCACCTTCAAATTTTTATTTATTCCGGACACTGCAAAACTTTTTGAATGGAAAAACCTTCAACACAGAAGAGGACCTACAAACCAAGTTGTTCGTGTATATTTGTTGGACGGACTAGTCATTCTATGAATCTGGGATCAAAAAGTTGTCTGAAAGATGGCAGAAAGTCATTGAGCAAAATTACATCTACATTATATATTAAAATTAATTATTTTAATAAAATAACTGAAACTATTTTGAAGAAAAAAACCGAAATTATTCTCTTACCAACCCAATATATATTAAAATTAATTATTTTAATAAAATAACTGAAAACTACTTTGAAGAAAAAAACCGAAATTATTCTCTTACCAACTTAGTTACTTAGTTGGCGTCAAACAACCCAGAGGGGTCAAGGGCCTTACAAAATGAGGATAACATGTTTCTCCAACCGGCGCGATCTTCAGCTCTTCTCCTCCAGTCGGCAACACCAAGCTCTCGCAGGCAATATTCCACCTGGTCTTTCCAGCGAGGTCTTGGTCGTCCTATTTATCGATGTCCTTCGAGTTCGTGTTCGAATATCTTTCGCACTGGTTCATTCTGATCTATTCTACTGACATTTCCTAGCCAGCGTAGACGCCCTACTTTGATACGCATAACTACGTCGATGTCGGATACAAATAATAAAGCTCGTGGTTCATCCGCCGTCGATACTCGCCGTTTTCTCTCGAAGATTCCCAGTGATGTTTCATCAGCATGCCATATGACCCAGGATTCTGCGCCATAAAGCAATACATATATGAGAATCTGATATAGTTGAATCTTTGTTTCTCGAGAGAGGGTCTTATCTCTGAATTGCTTGCTTAGCCCGAAATAACACTTGTTTCCAAGCACAGTTCTCCATTTGATTTCCAGGCTGACGTTATTGCTTCTGTTCCCGTTAGATCTGAGATCAATAAGTTCGGCCACTACCTCGAAATTATAACGATTATCAACGTTCACCCTTTCGTCCAATCGGGGGGATGTTATGCTTGTCGAAACCATTAATTTTGTCTTGACCTTGTTTACTGCCAAAACCACTTTAGCTGATTCTTTCTCAATTCCCGAAAATACTGCAGTAACTTCTCGCAGATTTCGCCCAATGATGTCTAAATCATTCATCAGCATACGCGAGCAGTTTTATCTGTGTTGACTGCAGCTTTTCTCGCAATGATTTCAATTAATATGTTCAAGAAATCGCATGATAGGGTGTCGCCATGCCTGAGGCCTCGCCTCGTGCTATCTAAATGGTTCGGTGAGGTCTTTACCAATCTTTATTGAAGATTTCGAGTCGGTTAGTGTCATTCTACAAAACGTGTCAGCTTAGCAGGAATACCAAGCTCCGACATAGCTTGGTACAGTTTTCCCCATATCGGGCTATAGAAGGCAGTCTCATAATCTATAAGGAGATGGTGGAGACTTCTTGGACCAAAGTAGTAAAAAGAGAGCTCCACATCTCTGTCAATGGGGTCTCTATACCTACAGTCCGTAACCCCAAAATTCTCGAAGTTATTTTCGATAATCTCCTTACATTCTCGAAGCATGCGGATCACATTAGAAGAAAAGTCCACACCCGTAACAAGATCCTAAAGGCACTTGCCTGGACAACTTGGTCCAAGGAGAAAGAGACGATTGTATTGACTTATAAAGTTATAAGTTTCTCGGTCTTCAACTATGCCGCCCCGGTTTGGACCTCATTCCTAAGTGAAACCCAATGGAAAGGTCTGCAGAGGATTCAAAATAGGGCGCTTCGAATCGCAACCGGGTGCATACAAATGACGAACGTGGATTACTTACATGAGGAGACCAAGATGCTGTCAATGCAACAACATAACATGTTGTTGCCGATACAGTTTCTTTTGGATTGTCATCTGCCCAGTCACCCCAACCATCGTATTCTGATGCAGAATCCTCCTCTTCGTCTACTGCTACTGCGCGGGCATCCAAGGCGTCATTCCCTCTGACGTCAACAGACTGTTGATAGCAGTAGCCCAGAAAATGCTGCACAACACGGCGGTGTCAGGGGACATAAATAACTATTCTTGCAAAAGGGTTCTTAATGAACACCCTCTCGCCATTTCGCACACTGAGAGGCACCAGAACACCAGAACTATTCTGGAATTCTATTCTGAAATCATACAGATCGACAATAATCCCAGGCACTTTAGATCAGTGCCCATAATGCATACGAAGCTCTCATGACACTCTGCATATTTTCCACTGTCCTGATAGGCCTACTGACATGTGCACAGTAGACCTATGCGTCAGACCCATGGAGGCGGTACAATTTCTCCAGCTCCCCACTGACACACAGGGGAATTACTCTTAATTTTGTTTTTTATATCTTCCAGGGACGAACGAGTGGAAACCGACAATCTGTTACAACAACATCAAAGAGGAGGTAGGTGTCGATTTGTTATACGTGGTTTTGCTCCAGGATTTGTCGTAATGCGAATATCTGGTCGATAGTTGGCTTTCCAGGCCTAAAGCCACACTGATAAGGTTCGATCAGGTCTGCAACAAACGGCTTTAGTCTGTCGCACATTACGCTCGAGAGGATCTTGTGTTAGATGGATAAAATGCTTATTCCACAATAGTTCTTACATATACTCGGGTCGCCTTGTTTGAAATTAGGACACAGTATGCTAAGACTCAAACAATCGTTGGGCATGCATTTGTCTAGCAAGATTTTGCACATGAGATTATGCATGTTCCTTTCCAAATCATAGACGCCAGCCTGAAACAGCTCAGCCGGTAGTCCATCAGCACCAGCGGCTTTGTTGTTCTTAAGCCGGGAAATTACAGTTCTAACTTCGCTTTGTTTAGGAGGGTGGTAGTCGACGCCATCGTTCCGTATGTGCTCTACACCCTCATCTATATTGAGGACTCCTTGGACAGGTAAAACAGTGAAGTGATCTCTACGTTTTCCCAAAATACTTTGCAAATCTGTGACAAGCTTCCCGTCCTTACCTCTACAAAAGGGGGCCCTTCACCGGAATTCTGTATCGTTTTAACGATAAAAATCAGAAGTGAAATTGTCAAAATTTATAAATTTTCAATACAAAATTTGCGAATTTTGTCAATTTATCTACCGATTTCTAGCAAAAAAAGTTACAGAATACCGGTGCATGGTATTTCCAGTAAAAACTGGTACCAACAATAGACAGTCAAAATTTCTCTTCACTCAAATGCCAACAAACACAACGAGTGAAACCCTAGCCATTCTCTGTTCTCTCTCTTACTCTCTTCATTGAATATTTCAATACATGAGCAGCTTTTTGATAGTGTTATTGTATATAACTAGTGTTATTGTATAAACTATGCAAAAAGTATGAAATAATCAAGATATGACGCGTGAGAGAAATGCCTTTGAGCGCACAACTTCTGGTCGTCTAATACAATGCTACAATTGTCCCGGTTAGTTAATCCTAATTACGACTCCTTTGTAATTAGTTAAGAAACTACATCCTTAGTGGCATTCAAGCAACATTTATTTACATATACATTGTAAATGTATGCATTTTGGCAACTCTGGCTCAATCTCTACTATGACGTACCGCAACATACGTGTATGCATGAACAAATGGAGGCGCGGTACGTTACGTCTTTTCCATCTCGTGAAGCAGATTAAGAATGCATTTTCTTGATTTGTACGAGTGCTCACTCGTACTCGTACCCAAAAGACGAGTATTGACATTGAAAAAATCTACACAACAAACCAAATTCTAGATGCACAACAGACAAACGGACGGACGGATGTCTTCACATTACTTATACAAAAAATTGAAGAGGCTTCCGTTTCGGATGTGAAAGGGGTGCTCGCTCGCTCGCTCGCCTGCCTGCCAGACTTATCTGCACTTGACATCGAATGTTTTGTTGTTTGCAACCAACGACTTAAGTAAAGGTCATCAATTGCTTTTGCATGACTTTTCCTGGGATTGACCTTTACCTAGGCAAGACAGCTAGAAAGAGGGAGGCGGAGAGGAGAGATCAATGATCTTAAAGTTTAGACAATCAAATAAATTTATGTATGTCCATTGATTGCATAGTATGGATTCGCTGCTGGGCTATTGGGATTGAACACTTGATTGTTGGGTTTGTTTGGTGTAACCGGACATTAACGATGGTTGTTGGATGTTTGAATGATTTGAATTTATGTAAATATGCAAATGTTATGGATGGACAGACAATATGACCAAAGACTGACTGAGTGAGTTCTACTGTGGCTGGGTAACAACTACTCGTCATAGCGGACTTGTGGCCGGGACGGGGAGGGAAACGTGCGTGTCCGCGTACGTGTATCGTGCGTGTGTAATGTAAGTCCGCCATTAAAAACTATTTCCGATTGGAATTAATTATGAACAAAACAACACCAACAACAGAAACAGAAACAAACTGCCTCAATGGAACTACATAAGGAGGAAGGCGAGGTGGTGGTGGCGGTGGCGGCAGAAGTAGTAGTGATCGTAAGCGATGGTAATTTCCAAATGGAAAAACAAAAACAAGTGTATACAAGTAGTTTAGGAATAGTACTATGTATGATATATGGATAGTAAGTAAATACTATATATTATTGCTTTGGTTTGGTGGAAGAGCTCATCATCGAAACAGGAAAAACAACAACAGCCGAAACACAAGCAGCAACATTAAGTAACGCAAGTGCTACACACACACTTAAATACATACATATGTATAGTATATGTACTTAGTAGTTGTAGACTAATGCGTACAATAATACAAATGTTCGACCGACTGGATGGTTTAACCGCAACTAAAAGCATTATCGATCGACTGGCGGACAGACAGAGCAGCGTGCAGAAAATTTGATATGACGCCTTCGACTAATAGAGTCAGAATCAAATGAATTGTAGGCCTCATAAAGCGCGCAATTCACTTCGGCTACAACTCAGTTCAACAAACTGACAGACATTCATACATACAACACAGATTCTATGTACATACATATGTATGTTTTTATGTTTAGAAGTAATTACGGATGTCATCATTACCATCATAACCTATCATCATCATACGCACACTTCAATGATCGTCAGAATATCGCGCAAAAACCCGATTCTTTCCTTCTTCCAGTCCAGTCTATTTTTATGGCAATCGGGGTTTTTCGCGTGACCGAACGACAGACGTTTCGTTTGTATGATTTTTACCATATGTTGTTGTTATTTTTCGTTTTCTGTCTAATTTGTCAATTGATTGGCGTTCGACTTATGCGATTTTAAGAGAAACAAATATGGATTTCATTAGACTGGCGTATTTACGTTACGAGGGTGTTGTGATGAGTCTGCGAAAATGAGTCTATTAATTTTACGCAAACATATTTATACTTAACGATGTCTCCAAGGATATTAATATTATTATATTCTGAATTCGAAAATAAAATAAAATACAAAAATTTAGTACAACACAAAAATGCAATAAAAATTTTTAAATAAAATTCAGTTTAAATTACGGACTGATAATGTTTTTTTCTTGCGGGATGTGGTCGTCAACGGTTTTTGCACTTGGACTTTGGGCCTCCTATCGAGGCGGTTGAAGCTTTCGTTTCTTGATATTTTGGTGAAATAATTTAGGTTTTTGTGGTCATAGATTAATATATACACGCTGACAAAAACCGGCCTCTGTAACATATTCTCTCAAGCACATTCTGCAGGAACTATGTATATGTTTGGAACACACTCAACAAAAACCATATATATGCAAAGCCCTAAACTCACTTATATTTAAATGCAAACATTAGCATGTTTACTTTCAGGGATGCATATTTCATTCGTGTTTCCTCCCAACCGTCTCAGAAGAACGATTGACCACTGAATGCATGAAACTAGAACGCAACAGATCAGTCTACATAAAAAACGCTCAATTCATTTACAAACGCATTCAGGAATGTTTATAAATCACTGACTGAAATAATGCAAGAATGAAAAAATATAGTTAAACACTTGCAATAAGGCTGATAACCATCTCTCTTTGTCCCCCATTTATTATTTTGTTTCACCAGAGCATAGCGACAAAAGATTTAGTAAAAATGGCACCAACCAATAATACATATTTATATTTGTATAACCAACAAAGCTGTATTCGGATCACAAATACATATATTATAACATATTAAGCGTTATGTCTCAAACATGTAATATTGAATATCAAACATAATGTGGTTGGGCACAAGTATACTATATTTGCGACAAGCTGCAAACGATTCACGATGTCCATATATTTATATCTTTTGCAAGTAACAAAGTAACCAAGTAACAACTTCAGCAAGGTTTATCAAACTTCGGCGACCGAATTCAACTTCCAGGCGTTAGATTCCGTTCAGTCAAAAAATCAAGAGCGAGTCGGTGGATCTCTAGTATTTTAATCTATTGTCAAAATGGGGCAAAAATATTGGGGTTCAAACGATTTTTAAAAAATTTCAAGGTATATTCTATTCAGAATTCTTGATTGTTTGAGATAATATGAAAATTCTTTAACATTTAAATTATTCAGTCATTGGAAATTTGTAGTATGAACTTCTTATATATTAACATGTAAACTAACAAAAATAGTCGTAACAAAACATAACTGACATTAGCCTGGGTTATTAAAAACATCAATGCAACCATGTGTATTATAGATTAAACTAACCTCAAACCATTGCAATTATGCGAGAACGCACTAGGAAAGGTGAACATGGGGAAAATAAACCTATTCCTGTGTTGAATTAATTGACTTCTGTGTTAGTTGGTACTTAGGGATCCTTCGATCGATTCACATATCGCACCCTGACTTAATAAAAGGCGTAACTTAAAATCATGTGCAAAAAAGGATAATGATTTTAGCAGACCAAATTAGATCCGAAAAATGTTTATATCTAATAGCTGACCCGGCAGACTTCGTCCTGCCCTCAAAAGTATTTATAACATCAGATGGTAAAGAATGATTAATATCTCGACGTGGGCGCCATCTATTTTATCAAAACACAAAAAAACTAAATACTGCGCCATCTGTCAAACAACACAGAAACACTACTCACGGCCCATAGAGAATGCCTATAAAATTTGGTCAAAATCGGTTCAGTAGTTTTTGAGTTTAGCGATCACGAACATATACGTAATTTTTATGTATGTAGAGATAGCATCAGATTTTTGCAGAACGGATCTGTAACTATCTAATTGGGTCTAGTTAAATTTAATTTGATCTCAAATTTCACCCGGCCAGATATAATATGTCTGATTTTATCTAACGAGATATGTTATATCTGCACCTAGATAAAACCTCATATTTCACCAGACCTAATTATATCTCACACCTATAGTTTTACACCGGTTCCGAACGGTATTTTGAGAATTTTTTCATGGCTAAATAGTGTCCCCGTCACTAAGCGAGGTGACCGCCCTCGAAAGAAATTTAAGGTGGTCAGAGTAGGGATCGAACCCAGGAACAGGCGCGCATTAACCATTGCACCACCAAATGCCAATCGAATTAGACCTTATCTAATTAGAATCCTTTATAACACCAAAATACTATGCCGAAGCTGGTGTTGGACCCACCCCAGGGGAGAAAATCCCTAAGCCCAGCCACGGAGAAACCTTTATAACACAATGGACTTTAATTTTTAAGATTCATATCGATCGTTGAAGGATTATTGGTGAATATTATACCTTAAAGGAAAGGTTAAGATCTTGTCTATTATCGGAGCCTACCAAAAAATAAGTATAATAGTGATTTTTTTTGAAAAAAAAGTTTTTATCGAAAAAGTTAGGTTAAAAATTGTTTTCTTTAATTAATAATAATAAAATAATAATAAAAATTTGTATACACTGATTTATAGAGTTTAGAAAGACCTTTGTAATGATACTCATTTTAACCCAATCGGATTATAAATGGCTGACTTCAGCCCGATTATACATTCAAGCTTTGGAGGAGGCCTATATTTCGGAAAATATTGACCAGCGGCAAAATTTTGTTTTATTTTTTTCAACAGTGTTTAATGCCCTATCAGGCAAAAAAAGAATAGGTCACTTGCTCCTGAAGTAAATTTCCTCCAAAGTTTTTTGTTTTGGTAACATTTCTACAGGGTGTTCGTCGGGAAGGTATACTACTTTGTTTATAATTTTTGATTAAATGAAAGAGAATGGAGAATGTTTTATTTAATGTCGGCAATTAGGTATGGAATACAATATCACGCGGTATTTCATTAATTTCATCTGTCTGTCACTTTTAATGGATGCAAAGGTGACTGATGAATAATTTGAGGGTTTGCCATTGCCCAGAACCGACTATTCTGTTATCCATTCAAATGAAAATGTGCCTCGTCACTCATTATGATTTTTTCATGAAATTCGGGTTTGTCATGGACGAGCTTTAACATCGTATTGGCATATGTACGGCGGCGTAAATGGTCTTGTCGGAGGAGCTCTTGTGTCAACTGAATCTTAAATGGAAACAAATGCAAATCCTTGTGCAAAATTGTGGCCAAAGTTGTTGTTTGAAGACCAAGCTCCTGAGCACGTCGTCGAATTTAGGTTGATGGATTGTTTTGAACACTTCCTAGAGCAGCAGTAATGTTTCAGGCGATCATGCAGTACGTTGTGGTCCATGCTTGGGCCTATCAGCTACAGACCCTCTTTCTTCGAAATCATTCACTACACGATAAATAGTGGGTTTTGTTGGCACGATGTTTCTCCCAAAAATTTTACGTAACTTTCTCATCGTCAAAGTGATCGATGTTTGATTTTGATAAAATGTGTTAACGATTAACACACGTTGGTTTATCGAATATTTTACCATAATAAATTTGCCACGTCTCTACTTCACGACTGCCAAATATGAACTGTGAAGACTAAAGCATGAAACACATAGACGACGACAGGCTACATGAACACACGACTACAAATGCCGCTGACTGCAAATGTAGACGTGTGGCAGCTACTGAATTATTTTCAAGACGGCAACTGCAAAGTAAACAGCTGATCTGTAATGTTGACGTTTGTGTTATTGTGTTATTTGTGTTAGAAGAAAATAAAATGTCTGGAGAATATTTAATAAATATTATTACAAACATAACAAAAATTGTGAAAACAGTTGATTATTCTGCCAGTGGTGCCACTTCAGGCATTGACAGCTCTAACCTGTTGATTGTCGCCCACACAAATGGAAATTAATTTAATTCAACTACAGCTACATAAGTAGCATAGACAACAACCTGCTGTCGTGTCGCCTTGCCGTCGTTAAAATATTCACTTGCATATAAACGCATGTATTTTATTTTTGACAGGTTGTGGTCGGTAGCCTGTCGTCGTCTATGTGTTTCATGCTTAAAGTTTACCAAATGGCGGCAAAACAAAGTAGTATACCTTCCCGGCGGACACCCTGTATAACGTTCCTATAGACAGACTTTTACCACAATTCGGCAATTACCCTCGTATATCTCTGACAGTTTCCCCACACACGCAAAATATGTTTGCACTCAATTAGTAACGTTCAAAAATAACGCCGATTCGATTTATTCGTGCTATTTAGTTATTCGTCGCCGTCGTGTTTCTGTTCGTTGCCGTTAGCGTAGTACTTGTAGTCGTACAATGCTTTCGTTAACGATGATGATGTCGTCAGTTGTCGTCGTCATTCGTCTACCTACAGAGACATTTTACCATTTTACGTATGCATCTACATAAGTGCAGTGTTGTTGTTATTGGTACTACGGTTGATATTATTGCTCTTTTAGTTGTTGTTATTGTTTTCATAAACGCACACACACTCACACATATATATACACATCATACGTCCAAACTATAGTTCGTTACTTAGTATAATAAGCAAGCATAGTTAGTGGCGGTGTCGGTGGTCATCGTAGTTGATTTTAATTAAATATTCCTTCCTGTTGTCTTCTTTTTTTGAGTTCAATTTTCTGTTTCATAATACACTTTTATTTGTGGTTACACACATACACAGATATGCACATATACACGTTGTTTTGGTTATTTTATGCGTTTATGTTTGTTTATATTTTTGTACGCTACATTTGTATGTACAATTTGCGTCTGTATTTGTATTCCTACACACACTCACACAAGTGCATAAAATTGTGGCGTATAAACACACATGTAATTAAAATACATTAGATGAACTTTTCGTGTGTGCTAACGATCTTTTCTTTTTTAAGGTGTGCGAGGAAATGCATATGTATATAAGTCTATGACGTTAGAATTACATATGTATTGACATTTGGAGGAAATAACGGAGATTTGCCCCGAAGTGTTACTTAATTGGTTAAACTCTTTTAGTGGGGTTATGTCACACTTTCTTCGTTTCACGTCTGACTACAACATTTCGCAAAATATGTGTGATAGAATTGTACTAAAATTAGTACAACACAGTAACACAATCCAATAATGTTTTTCATGCGATGACATTCCAAATATAATGACCATTTGGAATTGCGAATATGAATCATCTTAATTGTAACTAGGTCATCGAAAATTCGGTCTCTACACTGAAGTGAAAGTAGATAATCTGGAGACATAACATTTTACAAAAAATCCCGAAGACGAATAAAAAAAACTTAACATAAATTAAATTTAAAGCCTTCGACTTTTTAACTTCCATTCACTACTAAAGTCAGAGTTAACTATTAGTGTAAATACGAGGTTGAATTTTATGTTTCGGGAGTTGGCAACCCTAGTGTTGCAATCTGACAACTGATAGCTCTATCGTAAAGTTGGACATTTTTGAGGTTATGCGTACTCAGAACGTTTTGATAGTTGTTTACAGTAACTTAAAAGATTCATCTCGGCCCAAAAATGGAATTAAATCGTGAACATTTTCATGTGATTATTTTTTACAACTTTCGACGTGGATTAACTCAGCAACAGTGCATGGATGAACTTAATTAAATTTTTGGCGATGAAGCTCCATCAATGACCAGTGTTTATCGATGGTATGGTGAATTCAATGGTGGTCGTAGTTCACTCCAAGACGAATTTCGTGAAGGTCGTCCTAAATCAGCTGTTGTTCCGAAAACCATGCGCGAACTGAACTGGTTTTGCAAAATCGTCATGTGACCTATCGTGAGGCATTAGTGGGACCAGCATACATTCAATATTGCATAAACATTTGACTGTCAAAAAAAAATTTGTTCGCGTTGGATCCCGCACAATTTGTCAAAAGGCTCGTGTCGATTGGTCGAAAGAAATGCTCCAAAAATACGATCGCGGTGCTTCGAAACACGTCTATGACATCGTGACAGGTGATGAATCCTGGATTTACGCATATGAGCCCGAAAGTAAACAGCAGTCAACTGTACGGGGGTTTCAAGATGAGCCAAACCCAACAAAAGTTGTTCGCGTACGAAGCACTTCCAAGCAAATGGTCGCCTGTTTTTTCGGAAAAACCGGACATGTCGCAACCGTACCACTAGAACTACGCATTACAGTGAATTCTGAGTGGTACGCAACCATTTGTTTGCCATTTGTCTTCCAAGAAATCAGGAAACCAACCGCCGAAGACGGATCACCCTTCACCACGACAATGCGAGCTCTCACACATCGGCTGGAACAACCGCATTTTTGAGCACCCAAAGCATCGGTTTGATGGGTCATCCGCCGTATAGTCCTGACTTGGCACCGAATGACTTCTTTTTATTCCCGTACGTAAAAAACAAACTGAGAGGTCAACGTTTTTCGACACCTCCTGATTCCCGGAGAGAGAAGAAAAATGTAATGAAATTTTCTTCCCAGAGCGGGACTTAGATTTTCTGGGCAATGTCGGTGGTTCAACTCAAGAAACCATCATATACTTCAACCGATATTAATTGCTTCTATTGCGTGCAACTTTCAAGGAAACATCGTTGCTTTTAAGTGATTCCTTAAATTGTTGCCTTTTTTCGTCTCTTTTTTTCTGTCATTCCTATTTGAATATTCTATTTGTATGAAGTTTTTAAATGATCTATTTAAAAATGAAGTGAAGGATGAAAATGAAATAGCGTTACAGAAATATAAGAAGATGTCAACATCATCATATATATTGGGCAAACTTCGCCTATTTCATGAATCGAGCTTCAAGGGCCACACTTTCTGTTCACCGCTTGAAAGTTCCAATTTCACAATTCTAAAGTAGATTCAAGTTGTAGGTGGTATTTGATTTAATTTATTTATTTCAGTCAATGGATATACAATCGATACAGACTACCTTAAACTAAAATAATATACATATGTGACCTGCTCCACGAAAAGGGATCTCTGTGCCGAAAAAAATTTTTTTTTACTTTTTGAGTGATTCTTATAGGAAAAAACGCTATTTCAAATGCCGCAAACCGCAAGTTTCTATGTCTTTTAGTTTTTTTTACAAATCACCGGTAAAGATGAACATAATTAATGAAATATATGAAAAAATGAACGAAGCGCTTTTTTTAAACGCGTTTTTCTCAATAACTTCTTTTCAGCGCAGAGGTCCCTTTTCGTGGAGCAAGTCACATATATCTAAAATATATATAAATTTACCAGTTTCATGTCCTAATTAATGGGTGTCTCAGTAAGAATACACCTTTTCATTTTAAAATTAAAACCCGTATATTTTGACATAGTTGTGATTTTTTTTATTGGATTGTAAAGAAGACATGTTCCGATTAAGTATGGAATAAAATATCAAATGGCGCCCACGGCTCTGATGACAGACCATTACTCTTTGTATGAAATTTTCTATGAATTTTTCAAAGAGATGTGGCTGTATCTCACCGATGACGAGTTGGATCTCGGATCTGAGCTCAGGAATTGTTGTCGAGATTTCACAAAACTCCAAAGAAAGAAGTTGCATGATCGTGGTGGCCAGTTGACATCAGAATTCATAATTCATAATAATTTATTCTGGAAATCGCTGATGAAATAAATCGATTGTTTCGTGAGCGGTGTGGCAGGTGGCGTCGTCGTCTTGCTGAAACCACTTGTCTTCCAGATCCAAGTCGCCCAGTTGAGGCCACAAGAACTTCGTTATTATGTTCCTGTAACGAATGCCGTTCACAGTCATTGTAATTTCGGCATCATCTTCAAAAAACTAAGGCCCAATCCCACCGCCTGACCAAAATCCGCGCCAGACAGTTGCTCGCTGTGGGTGCATTTGTTTCTCATGGATTGCAGACCCAAATTCAATAATTTTGTGTACTCACGAAGTCATTCCGACGGAAATGCGCTTCATCGGAGAGATGACTTTTTTTTGAAAAATTGGCATTGACTTCACTTTGCTCAATGCCGAATTGATGTTATCGGGTTTTCGGCAACACTCTCGTTTACAGCAGCAACGTTTTAAAGACCCCGACCGGTACGCTGACGCACAGGAGTCTTACCGTCCATAACCGACCCCTCTTCGAATGGTTGACCCATTAGTTACACTTTCTCGACTGAAAATTCGTTGTAGTTTGCGAGCGCTCTCAGCATAACTTTCCAAATTTTTGTAATAAAATTTCACAATTATAACGCGATGTTATTTCGTAAAGCGCTCCATTTTTAATAATCCGAATAAACATATGTGACAGCTGCTTAATTTCAGAGTTGCCACTGGCACAAAAAATAAATTACAATAAAAAATTTACAATATATAGTTTCTTACCGGCGAAAAATGACACAGTTTGCTTAGCAAGATGCTTCCATAAACAATTTGTCCAGGATTCTGATTACTCCAATATTGGGTCGCAGATTCCTTTCCTCTTCCAACAAAACTGCACAAAATAATAGCTTTCACAATTCTAGATGTTAAGTCCAAGTTTTCCAATCAAATCCAGATTTTCAAAGCATAATCCTGTTATGGTTAGCCAATAATTGGTCATGAATATTCCATGCGACGCCTGGTTAGAGATTTTCAAGATCACAGCTAGTGTTGACAATTTAGTGTTTCTTGTGTAGCAAAACGCGGAAAACAACCTAGTGCATAAATGAAACCGTAGCCGTCAGTGGTATAATGGTAGTGTACGCGGCTCTTGTACATGAGAACGTCGGTTCGAACCCTGCTCTGACCACCTTAAATTTCTTTCGACGGTGGTCACCTCGCTTTGTGACGGCGACACTATCGAGTATTTAGTCATGAAAAAGCTTCTAAAAAATACCATTCGGAACCGGTGTAAAACTGTAGGTCCCAATCATTCAGTGCAAAACAAGAAAGCGTACAGCTCACTGGTTGTGAGAAGCTCTCCCCAATACCTTCATGGGAAACAATTTTTTAAATCCTGTAATGGTTAGTTAGTCTAGGTCTTGAATATTCCATGCGATGCCTGGTTAGCGATTTCCAAGTGTTGCCAATTTAGTGTTGGATTTACCTACTATTTACCTAATGCACAAATGCAACCAATACTAATGATCAGTTTTTAAGTGGGTAGTTAACTAACGGATTAGTTAGTCCTAATTCTAAGTTAATTAGAGGTTAACTTTGCATTTTGTTTTTCAGTGGCGAGTTATTGCAATCCATGATATTTTTAACGATTGTGGCAACCCTTGTATGAATGAATTGGAAAAACATCTGTTTTGGGACTAAATACCAAAACAACAAAGAGGTATTTAGTCCCAAAACACTGTCTTCCACAGTCATTACCTCCTCATATTCAGTAGAAGAATCTGAGTGGAGTAGTGCTGAAAAGTGGTCTCTCCACATTTTAAGCACACACTGCATATCAGTCACCAGATTCCCAATCTCGTCCTTGCAGAATCGCAGCCCATTATTCGGCTTCCTTATTCATCCTGTACAAGTCGGTCTTTTCAGTCTTCCCCTGGTCCCAGCGTTATTTTTTCCGCCTAAATAGAGTCCAAACAGAACCATACACGCTTCAGACGACGACGAAAAAAATCCCTAGCGTCTAAACGAAATGGGAGAGAGATCGTCGGGCGACTTCAGTTGCATTTTTCTCTCTGCGTCGTGTATAGTTACGGGCATAGAGTAATCTCAGACTAGAGAGAATATTTGGCTCATCTGACGTTTCCTTCTACACTATTCGTGATGCGGTCGGTGTGATAGAGAGATGTTTGACGAAAAGTGACATACACCAGGTGGAATTACAATAACTTCTTGCTTTAAGTTTTCATGTCGTTTTGGTGAAAAACTGTGTGTGTTTTAATTGTGTTTTAAACTTTTTTAGTGACTGTTATTGTTCGCATACATTTGTGTTGTATTTAACACAATAATTTTAACACACAAAACGAAATGCCGTTGTTGTTATTTTGTTCGTTGTTTTGAATCATTGCCTCTATCTGGTATTAGTAAAGCAATTCTTTTCAACATCAAACGTAAATATCACACCAGGCCAAATGTCATAAATTTGGTGGGAGAACTAGTAGATCTACTATAAGTATTAATCGATATACAGGATTTAAATTGTTATTACTGCTTTAAACAATTTTTCGTTTTAACCCTTTTTTTAATTTTCTTTTTTAACCCTTTTCTTTAATTTTTTTTGTACACGCATATTCCAACTTACGTATGTGTTGGTTGCTCTTATGGTTTTTATGAAAATGTGGCAACTCCATTCTCTCAATTGAGAGATTTTGTGAGAGCGCCGCCAAGAAATTAGAAAAGATTCTATTCTAGCGGCGATTTCCGTCTCAATTTTCCCCTGCCATATGAAACCAATGTGAAAAAAACGTCGTCGTCGGTAGCGTGTGTGATTATGTTTCGATTCATAGTTGGGTTTCCTCCTTTCTCAGCCTCTTGTACCGCTCCCTCGCAGCACGCGTTGTAACTGACTGTTTCGTTGCCATACGTGCAGCGTCTTTTTCATCAGTTGCAATACGACATTCTTCGTCGTACCATGGCTTATCCTTCTGCGAGTTTTGATAGCCAAGTTCAGTCCTTGCAGCGGTTTCCAAAGAATGACAGATGTGCTTCCATTCCGCTGGGTCCTCAGAATGGGGGCATTCTGCCCTAGCAGGAGAGTGAGCTGTTGTCGACAGGACATTGATAACTCCGGTATTTTCAGCTTGTCAATATCTAGCTTTCCCGTGTTCGACGTTTTTCGCCCTGCTGAGTTTTGTGCGAGCTTTCGCAGCCACCAGGTAATGATCCGAGACGATATTCGCACCTCAAATCACACGTACATCCATTACACTAGAAGAGTGCCTGCCATCTATTACCAAGTGATCAATCTGGTTCTTCGTCCGTTGATCAGGAGATATCCAGGTCGCCTTATGAATGTTCTGATGCTGGATTCGTGAGCTACTAACTACCATGTTCTTTGCAGCAGCGAAGTATATCAGTTTTATTCCATTATCGGAGGTGGTACCAATTTGACGTTAAAATTGCATAGAATAATCTCAATGTCGTGGTCAGGGCAGCGTCGCGTATACTCCCTCCAGACGCGCATAAAATGATTCTTTGACCTCATCATTGTTATTCTCTGTCGGTGCGTGCACACAAATTAACGAGATGTTGAAGTATTTCGCTTTGATGCTAATTGTGACTCACTGGGTTGAACCTTGAAACTAGGTGTCGCAGTCTGTTTCCAACTATAAATCCGCATCCGAATTCGTGCTTTCGCTAATGGCACCTGTAGTAAATATGGCAGTTTCTTTCTGATGCAACCTTATCCTGTCCATCGCATTTCCTGGATAGCTGTGATGTCAGCTTTATATTTTTCGATGCCATCCGCCAGTTGGTAAGTGACACCCGTCCTGTATAGTGTTCGCACATTCCAGGTACATGCTCTTAAATCGTGGTCCTTATAACGTTTGCGAGGATCGTCACTAGTTAGGGATTTTCTATGTTTATTATATTTTCCGTGTATTTTCATAGAAAGCGCTTCTCACTGGTTGTGAGAAGTTCCCCCCCATTGCTTCATGGGATGTCATGGGAAACCATTTATTTTTTTTAATTCTCCAACGGTGGCGGGAGGAAACCCCAGCCCAATATCATAGGTTAAATATCAGTTAAGTTAAAACTTATTTCAGAAGATACTTGAACATAGAAAAAATCATAAGACATTCAAAACTGTTCACACAAAATCGGAACCTTAGACATTTTAAATCACATGCGTGTTTACGCATTGGAATACATGACCTAAATACGTTCGTTCACATCAGACAAGTGATACACTCCACTACTTTCTCACTTACGACCGTCGCCATGATAACCGTTTAAGGCAAATGATGGGAAAATTCTTTCACATGGAAAAATTGAAAAACAACAAAAAAAAAAACAACTCACTTCAATTGCATTTGATGGAAATGCTGGTGCTGTTTTGCATAAAACGCGCATAAATTTAAAGTTGGAGCGGCAAACCCATCAGCAACTCGCTTACTCGTATAAGAAAATAGATACTTAAGTATTCCGAAATCTAGTGGTTGGCGGGGCAGTACATACGATATTCATTTACATACGATACGATACGATACGTATAGTTATAATTCAAATTAACATTCCAAGTAGTTGTTGTAAAGGAGTTGTTGTTAGACCAAACGTGGGAACATTTCTAAGATAACCGTTTTAACTTGCAATCAGTGCAGATGGATAATCATTGTGTGCCTCTTTATCTTTACAGTTAATGCCGAAACGAATCTTAACAACGACGTCTAACACACCACCACCATCACCAACACCACCACCACCCTACGATGAATCAGAACACACCCGCGCATATTTCAAGACCACATCAACATCAGCACCATCATCATCATCATCCTCACCAAAAGTATCAAGAGTTACACCAAAGTGACCCAAAGACGCCAATAGATAATCGCGTTTCTTCATCATACAGTGGGAGTTCGGCCAGGAGTAGAGGCTTAGAAGGAGAAGAAGGATTGCTCAGCAAATCAATACAATTTACAAAATCTAGAAATAGTCAATACAGTAAAGATGTCAACGTTCCAAACAATGACAGCAGCAGAAGCAGCAGGACAAACACACCAACAGCAACAGAGTCCCATGGTGGCCAGGTGACCACATCAGTATGGCAGCGTTGGTGCCATGTAAGACCATCGACTGCGGCTTGTGTTACCATTCTATTGTTATCAACGACATGTTCCTTATGTTCTGCCTCATTGTGTGAACCGCAGAGTTGGTGGGATCCCTACAAGGACAAATGCATTCCTTGCACCGTGTGTCAAGGTGATACGATACCGCTGAGACCGTGTCAAGTGCATCGGGATACGGTGTGCGGTTCGATATATGATTTGAAAATCGACTGGGTGGTTCTGTCGAAAACGGAGCCCAATTGGAAAGAGGTAAGTGAAAAACACAGAAAAACTCAGAAAAAAAACCAATATGTACTTCATTAATTATAAGAAATCATCAATTAATTTTCATACATTTTTATGACGGTTTCCATCAAACATTTTTAGAGGTATAGAACTTAAAAAAACGAAAAGTAGTCAACTTTGGAAATTTTTAAAAAAATATACCCCACTGTGCGATTTGCAATGTTGATCTGTCATTGTAATTTCTCACTCCTTGTCTGCAATCAATTTTTTACAGAACTCAAAAATGTTTTATAGATCAAAAGATACAGACTTTTGACCGATGGAAATTTATTCTGAACCACTATGCGCCGTGGCTGTTTTGGATATAGTACAATCCAGAGGTTTACTTTCCATCATTGTTTGCAGCATTTGAGGCCGTATATCGGTACTAATGAGGCTAATGTTGCCTTCCAAGTCGTCAATCGCTTCTGCCTTACCGGCATAGACTAGCGATTCCACATGCCCCTTAGAAAATATTCCGGCAGAATTCCCTTCAATAAATCGATTGTGTTATGTCCATAAAGTGGATGGACACAGATCCAATTTTTATGCACATTGTCATATGAACTCATTCGGTTCTTGCCCGATGCTGCGTTCTACAGTTTGCACTGTACGACGTCTCGGAGGATGCGCGTTATCGTTTAGAGAAAACGTGGTGAGAATACGAATTAAATGCCCCGGTGGACGTAGTGCGTTCTGGTCTACGAACAGCACCATGTTTTTACGATAAATCTGAACAATTTGCAGTCAGTTTATTCCACTGATGCACTGAATGTTATGTTATATTTGTTGCCGGTGGGCATTACAGGTAGATTGCTTCCACGTCTGTCATCAGGTTAAGACATCTCTCACGATGGGTCACAGTCAGAGTTGGTCACGGAACAGTGCTGGAAAGTACCCCCAACCTTCCTTTATTTGCCGACTACTCGAAAGCGGAACCACGATTCTATACCACATAATACCACACTCTCATATCGCAAAAGGATTCCTGGAACTAACAATTCTTAGTATAGAGGGAAATGTGCATTTCTATACGGTTGGGTTGAAAACGAATGACCAGGTAGGCTATGGGGTCTACTCTAGGGATCTACGGTTGTCTATAAGTACATCTCGTAGATCACCTGATCATTGTAGCTTGTATCAGGCGGACATTTTAGCTATTAGTGAAGTGACCGGCTGGCTGAGGGATATTAGTCCAGCAGTCATTGGGACCAATCTCTTCTCTGACAGTCCGGCGGTAATCAAGTCTCTGGAATCAGAGTTCCTAAACTAAACATCTGCCCAAGACTGCCGCAGAACTATTAACGAGATCCCCCAGCATATATTTACTTTATATGGATGCCAGGGTACAGGGGTATTCCTGGGAATTGCAGACCGGATCAGCTGAAAAGACTTGGAACTACACTACAGGCTGCACAACAATGGGAACGCGTTGGCATGCTCATTGCGACGTGTAAGCATATCCTGCATGATGATCTGGACTAGGAACATAGATTGTGTACACACAAGAAAAACTTTAGACTATAGTGAACAGCAGGAGATCCCTGAACTTTCTTTCCCTTACGTACTAACATACTTTGGAGACCTGAAACAACCCAGAGGGATCAATGGAATTACAAACTGAGGATAACATGTTTATCCAAACGGTTAGATCTCTAGTTGGTAATACAAAGCTCTCGCAGGTAATCTTCCACCTGGCCTTTCCAGCGAAGTTTTGGTCATCATATTTTTCGATGTTCTTCGAGTACGTCTTCGAATACCTTTTGCACTGGATCATTCTGATGCATTCTACGGGCATGGCCTAACCAGCCTTCTGTCTCTAGCCAGGTCCAAAGTATCAATGCATGTTTTAGTATTGACGAGACACGCTCTGATTTGTAGATATGCGGCGGGTAGATATTGATAGATATTCTGTTGAAGAATCTATTGAACAACTTATCTGCACGTGTCCAGCACTAGAAGACAGGAGAACATCTACTATGGGATCCTACCTATTTGGGACCTGGAAGAATTATCTCAGACAATGGCAAATCAAATTTAACATAAATCACGTAAGACCTACTAAAATGGCTGGCACTGAAAACAGTGTTGATAAGTTAATGTTCCATACCTTTAAAATAGCACCCGTTACAATACACTTTTCAAGAAAATTATTGAAAAGGGCTTTATAAACCAAAAAGCTTACATTGATTTGTTCAAAGTTTTCATCTACATGATGATGTTTATCCGAAAATCTCATGTAATATTTCATAAAAATAATGAAAATTTTAATAAATTGTATCTTCATTGAAAATTTGAAAAAAAAGTTGATAGATTTGGTCCAAATGTAATATTTCATAAATATGTGTGCTTTACCACCTTACATTTCTTTCACCGACGGTCACCTCGCTTAGTGATGGCGACACTATCGAGTCCTGAGAAAGCTTCTTAAATACCGTTCGGAACCGGTGTAAAACTGTAGGTCCAGTCAGTGAGTGTAAAACTAGAAAGCGCACAGCTCACTGAATGTGAGAATCTCTCCCCAGACTCTTCATGGGATGTAATGGGAAACCATTTTTTCACTCACTACATTAATCTAAGTGGCAATCGCCAAAAGAAATGGAAGATAGTCAGAACGCCAAACAAGTACAACTACACTCAAAAAAAATTATATCCTTAATTTGAGTTCAAAACTTCCTGAAATTTAGTTCAAAACATTTACTCAATTGTATTCCATTTGTACTTAAAATGAGGAAATTGAACTATATGTATTTGACTTGATTTTTACTTAATTAAATTACACATTAAATTAGTACAGAATCAAAATACATAATAATAAAAATTTCTTTAATTTTCCTGTGTCAAATTTCATCAAAATGAGCACAATTTTACTAAATTTGAGGAAAATTATACGTAATTCTAGCTTAAGCTTTAGTTCACAAAATTCTGAGAAATTTTACTTAATCGGAGTAAACGTATTAATAGTACGGAATCAAAAAAATATGAAAAATGGTGAAAACAAAATTGTAACAGAGTCAACAAAGAAACAAAAAACGAACAGATCTTCAATTCGTGAAAACAATGCTTGCACGTATGGATGTTCCAAACATATATATGGTCCCTGCATATGTACTTCATTTTAGAACCTTTTTACTTAGGAACAATATTTGCAATAACAATACACGACATAATTGTATATTCACTTTTGAAATTTCTGAGCTCGCCAATCTTACCTTAGTTCATGGGGTTTATCGTACAAATGTTCAAATTTTGTTGATTATCGCTAATACCCGTAGTTACCAGTCCTTACGGGACGGGAACTGGTGATATATTTACAAAGGAAACAATTCTTTATTCAATGAAGTATTTCCTAATTTTAAGATAAATTTTGCTAAATTTTAGGAATAAAGGAAATAATTTCCTTACAAGGATTTTCTTCTATAAGAAAATTGTGAAGAAATATGTACGCGCGGAAAGATCTGTATTTTATCCTGTTTGGATGCAAGTGAAACGTGTAGAACAATAGCTTGTCGCAAATTTAGTATACAAACACTTTGTGTTTGGTATTCAATATTACATGTTTGAGACACAATTATTAATATGTTTATGTGTTCCAAATACATCAATGTTTGTGATACAAATACAGCTGTGTTTTTGTTGCACTGTTTACTTCAGTTGTTGCCGCTATACTCTGTCGAGAGCAAAATAATAAAAGAAGAAGAAAGGGAGATTGTTCTCAGCCTAAATTAATGTTATTACAAGTGTATAACCAAGGCTGAACTGATCAAGGTTGACGCATTAGAACGGCCCCTTTTGCTTTCTTATGACACTATTTGTCAAATTCATTGTAGTTTGTTATATACGAGTATACTTTGTTATATTATGTTATATGGCTCTACGCAAAAGTATACATGATAATGATTGCATTTAAATATAAGTGTGTTAAGGACTTGGCAAATATGTATATGAATATTTGGAGTACGTTACAAACATATACATGGTTCTCGTAGAATGTAGTTGAGAGAATATGTTACAGAGTCCGTTTTTTCAGCGTGTACTTACTATATGAAGAAATCAGTTCATGTTTATGGAAGTTTCCTCATTTTAAGTTCATTCGTGCTTAATTTAACTAACAAATGATTTTGATTTGAGTTAATAATTGACTCGATTGAAATATTTATTACCACTTTTGAAGGAAAATCTTCTATCTTTTGATGAAACATGTACTTATTAGAGGGAACAGGTGTGCTGAGGAAATTTGAACTTTATTTAGTGAAATATTTCCGCGATTTAAGGACATCTTGGTTCCTAAATCTAAGGGAAAAAGAATATTCATTTGAGTTCGACAATCCTTGGATTTATTCTATTTTCAAGTTTCCTTAGTTTAAGTCCATTTGGAATTAAATTTAGTTCTCTTTTTTTGAGAGTACAGATATTTAGATTACGAAGTCTTTGGCTTGAGAAAAAATGTACCCGATCTGCCACTCTGGAACTTGTTGTGTACCAGTTCATTGGCCTTTGCAATGTTTATTTTTGTAGTTGTTTGTATGGAGAAGCACTAATTCGATGACACAAAAAACACTAGTTCCAAATCAGTTTAAAACTTAGACACTGTTATTAGTTCATATTTTACTCATATTTATTTCTTGAACTATTACCTTTTCATAGTGATGGCAAAAAACCACGTAATCTAGATGTCGCTGAATGCAAACCAAATATTGTTTTGCTATTGCAAAAAGCGGAAATATTTTTCAATATAAAGTATACAAATTTGTAAATACCCGTAGTTATTTAAGAAATCCACAAAAATATCTTATGTCTTAAAAGTGAAGGGTTTTTAATATTGTTTAACTCTTTAATATTAAATGAATCCACTTTTTTAAATTTTCAATTACATATTTTTATAATTCATGTCTTGTTCTTATCTTCTTTTTTTCTTCTACACAGAGGCGAAAGTTTGATGGTTTAGATTATGGCTTCGACCACCATCAACTGACTGCAGAACAATTGCAGCAGCTACAGGAGGAGGCCGATCCATTGGATTGGCAAACGGCCGCCTTGTTCTTGGCCGTCCTGGCCTGTCTTTTGTTTTTCATCGTGGCCGCCTGTATTCTTGTACATCATATGCGACAGTGGCGACGCATGGAACGTAGATTAGATCAAGGTAAGTTCACCCAACCAAACAACCACACACACCCACATACTCAATTTCATTGATTGTTATGAAATCCCTGATTTTGTATGCAACACGCATTGCATTCAATGCACCACGTTTGCTTGTTGTTTGTCTGTCGATCCTTTCTTTGATTTTGGAAGAAGATCACGTTTTCTTTTTGTCCAGAGCCACCGTCCATAGTACTCGTATCACTCGAAATTCCATGCATACTAAGGCAAACGATGTGATTTGGTTAGTTGCGGTCGTGGTGAAGGTGATGGTAGTGCCGATTGTATTGGGCAACTGAAACAACCTACAGAACCGTAAATGGCGAGTGCCGTCAATCATGTTGGTTAGACCAATTTCAAAGCAACAAAAGACATTTGTGTTCTTTCGCTCCAATAGCCAAAGCAGACGAAACAAGAAGCAAACCTGCAAACAAGTCGCACGACGACCGGCATAATTCTCTGAAATGTTGGGCAACACGTACACGATTGTTTGTAGATACGTTTTTGAATTTCGGGTAATGCCTTCTCGGGTGCTACTGTTCGTTTGGCAGTGGCCTTCTCTGCATATATAATAATTTGAAATTAAAAAAAAAAACCAAAAGGAAATATTCAACAAAATGTTTTGAAAAATATGCAGTTTCAAAAGTGTTAAGAAGAAGCACACTGGAGCTAAACTTATGTATAATGTATCGCTCGTACGATATCGTGCATTTGCATCCATATTAATCCTAATCAGTCTGTCCTTGGAAATGATAAATATTCATGTTTTTCTGCATTGGCGGCCGGACGGACAGGACCGACTTTCGTTTGCTGACGGACGGTCGTACAAGAAAGATAAACAAGTGTTTGTTGTTCTGGCTGATACAATGTGTGATAGCCATGGATGGAGCTCCTCCTGCGTCCATCTACATCGTATGTATCTTAAGATTGGAAGCGTTGTTTTTCTGCAAATTCATATTGTGTTTGTGATTAAGACTACTAATGAGCCATTGATGAAAGATTGCATTTGAATTGTATATACAAACATATATGTGTGTACATATGTGTATACCATGTATACATACATATGCATGTACATATGTATTAGCGTTTGCATTATATGTTATTTTTAATGCTTGTATGAAATGTTGGTCTCAGCACAAGAAAAAATTGTTTACGATTCTTTTCTCAAAACATGACATTAACAAAAAAAATTATATAAAATAACAGAAAAGGCATAAACAAACTCTTTAATGAGGATCAGAAATGCTAAAAGCATAACAACAACTGATAAGAACAAGGAGAATAATACAGGGTCTAAGATCAAATCCAACTTCTAATGATTAAGGAGCTCTCATTAAACAAAAGGGATACTCATGATATAGTGCAAAATTTTTAAGTTTGATACCATCTCAACTGCAAATTTGTCAGTGGTAGTAAAGAAAAGATCACTAACTGTCCATTAACCCATGTATGATTGACCAGGCCGAATGGATATTGTTATTTAAAACAGGATATTCTGTTCATTCCCCCATAGTGCCCAATAAATTTCACGAACCAACTGTATATAATGTAACGAAGCGCGACTCTGGACATTACCCCGTTCATTCGGATTTCTAAAAATAAGTCTTTGCCTAAAATCTAAAAATAAATCGACTGGACCTCGGACGGATTTTTCGGAATATTTTATAAGATAAGGTTGGATTATGTACGTACTAGAGATCTGACCAAGACGTCTTGAACGACCATTCAAGACAGTTGTTTTTTTTTCAAGCATGTACTGTAGCGAAGTTGTGGCAACCAAATCCTTCAGTGTTCTGGAAAAAAACATTCGTGTATGTGCGTGAAGCTATGGAGAACAAAAAGACAATAATACTACTTATAGTGTAATGTCATACTAGGGAGAATATTTGGCTCATCTGACGTTTCCTTTCACACTCTTTTTGATGCCGTCGGTGTGATAGAGAGATGTTTGGTGGAAAGTGACATACACCAGGTGGAATTACAATAACTTCTTGCTTTAATTTTTCATGTCGTTTTGGTGAAAAACTTTGAAATTTAAATGTGTTTTAAACTTTTTTATTGGCTGTTATTGTTAGCATACATTTATTTGTGTTGTATTTAACACACCAAACGAAATGCCGTTGTTGTTATTTTGTTCGTTATTGTGAACGCTTGACTCTAACTGGTATTAATAAAGCAATTCTTTTCAACATCGAACGTAAATATCACACCAGGCCAAATGTCATAAATTTGGTGAAAGAACTATTAGATCTACTATAAATATTTTAGGCTATGATACTAATTCTCCTTCGCTTCACATCGTATTGTGTTTTTGTATACATACACATACGCACATATACGAATCCTTTGTCGACAGTACTCCGAAGTACTTGGTTGATGCATAGAGAAATACTTAAGAGTTTCCATTACTCTCTTTGTTGCCTCTTTATGACGACGAGGTAGTAGGCCATTTCATAGAGTTTTTTTTGCTGCTGTATTTTACCAATTGTACACTTTCGGTGGACATAAAACGGACAGAAATCGAAGGAAATTCGTTTTTTCGTTCAATACAAACAATATCAAACATAATTTAGATTTCATTAGCATCAATAAACACTAATTAAAATTAGTTCCTGTCTTCTTTGCTCTCTCATTCTCTATCATCGGCCTAGTACCTTTTCGATCAGCTGTGTCATAGATACCCCCTGGTTGATACAACCTCGCTACAGTAGTGGTGGTGATTTTTGAATGTAGTGCTCTTTTTCAACCTGAATTTCAAGTTGGCTTGTTGCACGGTCTATAATCTCTATGTCTTCTTTGGTCTCTCATTCTACATCATTTCCCTAGTACCTTTTCGATCAGCTGTGCCATATAAACCTCCTGTGCAAATGGAGCGATTTCCAGAGAGAGAGAGAGAGAAATGGAATGAAACTCTCTTCCATTTGACAGAAATCGTTCTGTCATTCTGCTTGCGATTTACGCTATCATATTTTGAGAATGCAAAAACATATGTCTGCAAAGCGGATAAAAAAATACTACAGTTATAAAATAAAAATAGAATACAGAAGACACAAATTGTGAACAAAGACTAAATATTTTTAAAAAGTGATGAAATAAAAGTTGTTATTGCCATTTTCTTTATTTTTTTTCGTTTAATTCAAAATGCAACCCAAAAATGAGAGAAATATAACAGATCTGTCTTTTGTTTGCAAATAGTTCTCCTCAAGTTTACACTATTCCAGCTTCTCTCACCAAATGAAAATATTGACATATCTAACGATTGTTCTAACAGTCTAACACGGAATTTAACAATCACAGTTCTCCGTTTGATTTCTGGACTGACGTTTTTAATTTTGTTCACCGCAGATCAGAGGTAAACAAATTCTTCCACTACCTCGAAGTTTTAATGGTTGTCAACGTTCAGCCCTTCCTCCAATCGGGTGGAGGCTCTCCATGTTGACGCCATTAATATTGTCTTGTTCTCATCTACTGCCAAACCCACTTCTGCGTAATCTATCTGGACTCTCGATGATGCTGCAATAACTTGTCGCAGATTTCGCTATCATCCTCATATTGTACATCATTAGCACATCCGAGCAGCATGTGGATTTTGCTGCTGAAAGTTCTATTCGTGTTGGCTGCCGTTTTCTTCATAATGATCGCCACTAAAATGTTGAAGAGATCGCACGATAGGATGTCGACCTGCACGAAAATAAAAAAGTTGTTTCACATTACATAAAATGGATGGATTGTGGAGGATTGTAGAGAGTACACTAGCATTATCAGACCAATACTCTCCTATGAGGCAATGGTATGGTGACCTGTCGCAGGGAAGTTGTATAACAGGGGCAATGAGGACGTGCCCAGCTGAAGCCCTTAATGCAATGCTTGATATTATACCAATCGACCTTCACATCACAGCTAGTGCGGCCTGGAGTGCCACCCGACTAAACGCTCTTGGACTCTGAAAGAGCAACGCATATGGACATGCCAGTATACTACAGACAATCCCAAGAGAACTCAATATAACAGCCGATTACTGCACTCCCTCATTGACGTTCGATAACCTATTCGATGTCAGGTTTTCCAAGAGAATAGGGTGTGAAAAGGGGAACCACTTACAGGTTTTGACACCAAAGTATTTACGGGCGGATCCAAAATGGAATGTGGAACCGGCTCGGGTGTTTTCTCCGAAGAGGCAGGCCTCAATTTATCATTCAAACTCCCAGACAAGTGCAGCGTTTTCCAAGCGGAGATACTGGCCATCAAAGAAGCCTGCGTCGCACTTATACTACAGCGAAGAACAGACCGTATTGGAATATTTGTAGATAGTTACTGAATGTAGGGAAAAACTTGTCGAGTTAGGCCGGCTGGCCAATGTGGTTCATACTTGGATACCAGGCCATAAGGGCCTCCTAGGGAACGAAAAGGCAGACGAACTAGCCAGGGCAGGATCCTCTTCCACCGAACTCCATATGGAGTCAGTCGCAACGCCTATAGGGTTGGTCAAAAGAGGTATTTTCATGCATTACCTTGAACTAGCTAAGACCAGATGGGATAGGACGAAAACGTGCCGCATATCCAGAAACACATGGCCAGATTATAACATTCACCCGACTAACTCCCCGATCAGCCATAATCGGGGAGACATATCTAGGCTAACTGGCGTGATGACAGGGCACTGACCTACCGGTAATCACGCAAGGCGGTTGAAGCTGCCATATAATGACCACTGCCGTGCCTGCGATGACGCAGAAGAGGAGGAGACGGTGGATCAGCTCCTCTGCAGTTGTCCGGCTCTGATGAATAGACGCCTGAAGACTACGGGACGTCCATTCCTGCATAACCTCACTGAGATACACGAGATAGATCTAGGGGATCCAATGAGGTATCTCCGATTAACAGGCTGGATATAGACACGGTACTTTGAACCTTCCGGAGTGATGTGGTATGCAAAACGGTGTTTCAAGACACTAATTGATGCTAAATAGTACTGATTGGGACATAAAGTTTTACAACGGTTCCGAACGGTGTTTTTGAGAAGATTTTCCATGGCTAAATATTCGATAGTGTAGCCATCACTAAGCGAGGTAATCGCCGTCGAAAGAAATGCAAGGATCGAACCCACATTCCTCATTGACAAGAGCCGCGCACACTACCATTGCTCCATCGACGGCCAGCGCCCTGCACGAAATGTTGTGTCATATTAAGTGGTTCTTTAAGATCTTTACCAATCTTCACTCAGGATTTCCTGGCGGCCAGTGCCATTCTACAGAGGAGTATCAGCGTAGCAGGAATACCAAACCCAGTCATAGCTTCGTAAAGATTTTCCCGCATCGCGCTATCGAAGCCAACTCAAGAGATTGTGGGCTTTCTGCACAATTTTTCGTAATTGAATATCTGGGCGGTCATATATATTCCGGATCTAAAGGTACAATGATAAGATCCGATTAGGACTGTAATAAATGTCTTTAGTCTTTCGGGCACTATGGTCGAAAGGACTGCAACGAGTAAAAGACTTATTCCACGATAGGTGATACATGTACGAGGGTCATCTGTTTTAAATACAGGACACATTATGCTAATACTCAATGCATCTCTCTATGAATTTCTCTCCCATGTAATGGATTTAACTTCAGCAATAGGGGTCCCAGTGAAAGTATGTACCTTTCCCATATATTTCCACTGAGCCTGGTGAGGTCCAGTAGTCCATGTAGATAATAATTTTAGGGATTCGACAGATTTTCTTTTTAAAATTATCGCCATTTATATTAAAATAATGCACCGTAGATTCAAAGAATATTGAGAAAAGAATCATATTCGCCTAAACGATCTCTAATTTCAAATACCATATATCCTATGATCGTTTTCGTTATTTACACTGCATATTTCCTATATTATTTGGACGGACTTGATGAAATATATACAAGAAATTTCGCCCGCTTAATTTTGAAGGGCGTGGCTATTGGATCACAAAATTTCTGACCATTAACTAGGGCGTAGATATTTGCTGATAAAAATACATTTAATAAAATTTGAACCGATATCTTGTTTACAACGCCCATTTATTTAAAAACGGGCGAGGATATTTATATTCTCTATATAACCACCGTCGGTGGTGCAATGGTAGTGTGCGCGCCTCTTGTACATAATATCCTGGATTCTATCCCTGCTCTGACCACCTTAAATTTCTTAATAAAATCACTGTAGTAGTTGTAGTTTTGAAATTTTGATAAAAATCTGTAATTTGTATACCATGCAAGTATAATGCAGAAACTGTCAAAGTCACTGCTTTTTGTCGGGGATAATTTCATTTTGTCCAGTTTGTGCTGTCAGATAATGTCTTTCCTGACAAGGGTACTTCCTGCCAATAAAAAAATGTGTCTGTTTGTTGGCGTGGGAATTGCTTCAAATCAATCAAATACTTTATGACACATTTAGAACAAAACTGCACTGGATGTGGCTAAAACTCTAGCAGATCCAAAATTCGACATCAATTATCTTCGCACCTACGCCGTTCTACTTGTATGTACTGCACACCAGACGGCAACATCCATCAATCATCGAAACAATAGGAGTGTCATGATATGTATTTTGTTTTTAGTGTAGGAATTCATTTTGGTGGGTAAAGCACGAAAACTGTAACATCTCGGCACACATGTCTCTCTGATCTGGTTGTGTCATAAATTTGGCAAGCTCTTCCGAAAATGACACAACACATAGAAAGGAGAGGATATATAGTTTATCCAGTTGTATTGTTTGTTGTCAGCGATAATGTATTGTCTTAACATTGACAAAACAAAACAGACGATAAAATGTGTGATCCGGCCTGGGTCGAGTGTACAAACTGAACAGGTACAGCAATGACTCGGTAAATGCAACTGGTGGAATATGAAGTTACGATATGTGGTGGTAGCGCTTACAATTTTCATGAACACATTTCAAATTCATCGTCTTAATTGAGAGGAGAAATTAGAGAATATTCCAATCAGCGAGTTTTCCTATGAAATTGTTGCCTTGTAGAACAAAAAAACACTTCGTCACGGGAAGCGTTTCTGATTGTATTTTGACTCTTATCTAGGCGTTTAGTCGACAGCCGTCACGAAGAAATACTATCTCCATACGAAACACATGTAACCGATTTGGTCGAAAATCGACATTGACAATGTTGTGTTCGGACTATGAATTTCTCAGTTTGTCAGTTATCTTATAAGAAACTTTTGTAATATGAATTTTAGGACAAATAAACATGAATTGAAAATTGAAAAATAAACAGTTTGTCTGCTATAAAGCCAAAGTAAGTTTATAGTACAGTGAATGTAAAATCTTCACGGCACAAGTGCATTTGTTTATCGGCTCAATAAATAGTTTGATCGAATGTCAGCTAATGTACAAATTCATCACCGCAACCAAAATGATTTCATTAACTGAAAAAGTTTCCTCACTGTCACGAATATATTTCAGTAGAGCGAGGTAGATGTTTCATTATATGAATAATGTATACACCAGGGTGTCCCAAAAATTTTTTCTTTTTCGATTTTCATGGTTGCTCAAAATTGAGTGGAAAGCTTATAGGGTAAAGTACTTTTGAGATTTTTTCCAGGTTTTTCGGAAGACTTTTAGAGGTCGAACAAGTCGAATTTCCCCCAAAAATTGGGTATTCCGGAGGTTTTTTGAATTTTGCTTAAAACTTAGTCAATAACCACGATTTTCTAAGTTTGTAAGTCAACAGTTTTAAAGGAAAACGTTCAAACTTTTACTGTATATGCATTAACCACCAGTTTTGGCAATTATTTTGCTCAATAAGGTACCACGTATTACATTTTTTCATACATTTTGTTAGTAACGCTTTATAACTTTTAAAATTTCTATGCAAATTTAAAAAACTAATGCTGAATTCTAAAATACGGATAAATTCCAAGCAATTTTGTAGATTAATTAAATTTTTAATTTGCTGTTACTGTTCCAGAGTTATACTATTATAAAACTTTTTACCCAATGTATGAACCTAAAAATATTATAAACTGATTGCCATTTTCGCATCGTTGCTTTAAATTTCTATGAGAATTTAAAACACTAATGATTCACTTTAAAAGGCGGATAAATGCCAAGCAATTTGGTAGAAAAAATTTTGAATTTGCAGTTACTGTTCCAGAGTTATGCCATTTTAAAACTCTTTACTCATTTTTTTTGCCGCGTGTAATTCTTTGTCGTTACTTAGCGCTTATAGATTTTTTCATGAATACAATGTTTAAAGGAAATCCGATGAAAAAAAAATACAAACAGTTTATAACATTATTAGGTTAAATATAAAATATTGTACCGTATCCGTATCTAATATATCTGTGTGCCTATGAAACCTATATCCTTCTGAAGCCTCTATCCTTCAGAAGTTACTCAAACGCACGCCAGCGAGCATGGGAATTCCTCTCACTGCTCACAATATATCTCGTGATATTTGAGTCGTATAGTTGCTCACGCAAAATGTGGTTCGTAAGTCGTTAGTTGTAGGCAACGTACGCGCTCGGGAGAACTATCAAAATTTAAATTTTATACGCAAGAGCTCTTGAGTAGATTCATAAATCGAGCAGTAAAACAACTCATGATTAGGTTCATTTCTCTAAAATGCATTCGCATTGAGCACGAGCGTGTGGTTTGGGCAACAACTCACTGCTCGCATTCGCCTTGAGACTCTTAAAGTCAAAAATGTAATATCTTGGAAATAGTAAGCAAAATGTACAACAAAATAGTGTCAAACAGTACAATCAATTTACAATAAATATACTAAAATGTACACAAAGTGTACCAAAAAGTACTAAACATTGAAAAAATATACCAAAACGTACATAAGAGGTACCAAAAATTATACTAAGGAAGCAGATAAATCGTACCAAAGGGGCCTTAATCGTTTACCTTTACATCCCATGAAGGGATTGGGGAGTACTTCTCACAACCAGTGAGCTTGACGCCTTCTAATTTTTCACTCACTGATTGGAACCTACAGTTTTGCACCGGTGAAGCTTTTTCATGGCTAAGAACTCGATAGTGCCGCCATCACTAAGCGAGGTGGCCGTCGTCGAAATAAATACAAGGTGGTCAGAGTAGGGATCGAACCTACGTTTACATGTACAAGAGTCGCGCACGTTAACCATTGCACCGTCGGCCACACTCCATAGAATGTACCAAAAACGTCCACAGTGTACCCAAAAGGTACGTAGTGTGTACCAACAATGTCCATAAGTTGTAGTAAAAATTTACTAAAAATTAACTAAAAAGTTCATAAAGTGTACCAAATTGTACTCACTGTGCTCCAAAAATGTACATAATGTGCACAGGCAGATAGTGTTTGCCAATAATAATGCCCATAAGGAGTGCCAAAAATGTACTAATACGTTCATAAAGTGTAGAAAAAAGTACACACAGTGTTCTAAAAATGTACAAAATAATGTTTTTTTATGTACTTCTGGTACAGTTTATATATGATATATATTTTGTATTAATTTTGTGTACTTTTAGCTACATATTCTGGTACTGGTAAGTGTTTTATGTAATTTCTGTAACGTTTCATGTATTTTGAGGTAAATTTTATGTACTTTTTGTACGAATTATGGTGAAGAATATTATCTGGAGTAATTTCTTACCACAATAGCATTTTGCGACTCGAGGCGGTCTACTCGAGAGCTACTCCAGAGCTGCTCGTTTTACTCGTTTGAGACGAAAAAGACCTTGCGAAATGCACATGAACAAACGCATGCAGCTCGCTCGTGAATGCTTGCGTTCCTTGCTTTATTTTCGCTCGTATACTCGAGTCGCATATTTAGATTTTGGTGTTACATCTCATGACTACACAGAAAAAAAGAAAGCCGTAGAATTGTAACAAAAATATTAATACGTGAAAAATTTCAGCACTCAATTAAATTTTTAAACAACAATTTAAAACAACATAGAACATAATTTAGCTGTCATTAGTATCAATCAAACACTATTTAAACTTAGTTTGCTGCATAATCTATAATCTCTATGTCTTCTCTGATCTCTCATTCTACATCATTTCCCTATCATTTCCCTAGTACCTTTTCGATCAGCTGTGCCATAGACGCTGCTGAAGTTGTTGGTTCACATACATTGAAACGATGATGTTAATTCGAAACGTACCGCGGCTGTTAAAAAACAACTTTCTAAAAATGACTCGGATCGATGACAAAACGAAAATTGAGATACAATTTAGTTTGTTAATATCTGAATTCCTTTACACACTGTCAGACTTATGCCCTGTTCCTCGATCTCGAACGAAAGGCTAAGCGAACGAAAGTCAGTCGCTAGCATTCGATTCAAATTGGGTTCCTCTAAGTCGAAATTTTCGTTTGACTGCCTCTACGAGGGCGGTCCCAAAACTAGCCGACCTAACAAAGAAGACACAACAAAAGTTGGGAACAATTTTCTTTATTTTTTAACATAATCTCCTTTCAGATCGATACACTTTTTCCAGCGATATTCAATAGCTTCAATACCCTGTTTATAGTAAGAACTGTCAAACTCCTTAAAATTGCCATCAACCGGAGACCCCACCTCTTCATTGTTGGCAAATCTTTTACCGCTGAGCCATTTTTCAAGTTTGGAAAGAGAAAATATTCTGAGGGAGCTAAATCTGGCGAATAAGGTGCGCGAAGAAGCAATTCGAACTTTAATTCATTAATTTTGGCCATCGCAATAGTGGATGTGTGAACTGGAGCATTGTATTGATGAAACAACACTTTCTTTTTCGCCAAATGCGTCGTGTTTCCCACAATTTCATCACTTAAACGCTGCAATAAATTAGCATAATATTCGGGGTTGATGGTTTCTCCTTTCTGAAGATAATCGTTACAAATTATCCCATGTGAATCCCAAAAAACAGAAGTTGCCTGCAGATGGAACCGTCTTCGCCTTCTTTAGATACGATTCTCCCATTCCAGTGCTCTGCTTTGACTGTTCCTTTGTCTCACGTGTGAAGTGGTGGACACATGTCTCATCCATGGTTATAAATCGGCGCAAATATTCGGCTTTATTGCGACGAATCATCGCCAAACACTCTGCTGAAACATCTTCACGAGGCTGCTTTTGCTCTATTGAGCAAGCGCGGCACCCATTTTGCGCACAGCTCTCTCATCTTCAAATCTTCGGTCAATATACGATGTATAACAATTTTTGAAATGTCTATTATTTCAGCTTACCATTTTGTGGATTTTCTTAACCGTGTCTGGCGTGGACACCTGGTTGTCTTGGCTGCTCTTACGGCGTCGTTTAAGCTCTGCTACCTCCAATAATTTACAGTCGTAAACGAAGGAGTATACGTCTTTAATATTGCTTGGACTGAGACCTTTCAAATGGAAATATTGAATTACATAACGGTGACAAATTTGTTCCATGTTTACAAATTAACTGGGATCGTTTACTTTTGATGGCTCAAATAAAAATACTAACGAACGTGGTGGCTTGAAACTTAAAACATATGTTTTACAAGGTTGCCACTTTTCACCAAAATATTTTTTTACAAACTACTGGCGCCATCTGTACGTCTGGTAGGCTAGATGACAGCAAATTTGAAGTAGAGGAACCCAAATTTGTTCTGACTTGAAATGACAAGATTGTGGAATCCAAATCAACTTTCTTTCGACTAGAACACGAACCAAAACTTTCGTTTGAGACCCAGGAACAGGCTGTTAATGTGATAAATCTGTAACCTAAAGTCAGAGAGCTTAAAGTTGGTAAACTTATGTACCTAATGGCCAGTTTTTCAGTCGGAGATCATCTTCGGATATGAGTTAAACTACGTTTAAACCAGATTTTCATTTTTTCAGTCAAAGCTAAAACTACGTTTAACTCTGCAATTTGTGCGAGTTAAACTAAGTTTAGATTGTGTTGGCTTTTGACAGCAGCAATGAAAAACAAGAAGAATAATTTTGTGTATGTAAACAATGAAACATTTTGTTGATATTTTTTGGAGTTTTGAAAATGAGTTTTTCCTCGGAAATAGAAGACATTAGTGAAGAATTTTGTTATGAGGTTACAAGAAAACAACGCACAATAATGACCCGGACAAATCACTTCAATTTGCTTGGCGATAATGACTTCTATGTAAGATTCCGTCTAACAAAAGCATCTGCATATGAAGTTCTTGAATTGAAAGTTATATTTTATTACACCAGTTATATTTATTACACCAATTGTAAATGAATTTATATTAATGCAAATTACTTACCTCAGTTGAAGAAAAGAAGCTGCAACCACATAGAACAATTACCAAAACAAAAAACAAAGAAAAAAGACAAATAACAACAAACAACTGTTGATATATTTGACATTTGCACAAGGTTGCCATGACAGAGTAAAAAAATTGTGATGTATTTAACTGTGCACTGAAAAACAGAATGGACAGTTAAACTAAGATTAAATCTAATCTCAGTTTTAGTAATCCGCGATTTAAACTCGCTCTGAAAAACTGGCCATAAGACATTCAGATGTTCATTAGGTGATATCTCAGGAACGAGTAAAAACTCGATAAACGCTTATTAGCCAATATCTTCGGTTTAACAATTTTTCATCAAATACGTGTGTTTCTTGATGTGACTCAAAATAGAAGTTACTCTAAATGAATTTCGAATACTGGAGCAGATATAACAGAAGTTTAATTAGCTTCAAGTTTTCGAATATATTGCCACTATAAACCTCTTCAATGCCATCCCATCTGTGAGCTTAACATTAGGTTGTGTCAGTAAACTCCTAGGGAAACCTTTGTATTTGCCTTTCCACAATCTCGGAATGTTTAAAAATTATTTCAAATCTTTTATACAAATTGAGGAATTGATTTTTCGATTGTTGCAGACAGCGATTCACTACTGTATGCGAACGTGAGTGTTGTTCAACATTAGCACTCGAAAATATGAAACAACATATTTGGCTCCATATACCTGCACACACCCTCCCACCTTCTCGCACACGCTATGGTAGCCTTCAATATATTGTTTTTTGGAAAATCGCCGAAAATCTGTGCGTTATCCCCGAAGTGATTAGATATTGCCAACATAATTTATGAGACGACCATGGATAGATGTTTTGTACCACATTACCTCTTACAACAGGAGAACCATAATCGGACGAACAAATTCATGTTAAGCATTCTTAAGTCACAGAGATGTCGATGAAAGATAAATGCGATGTTTTATGTTGAAAGAAACAGCAGCACTACAAAACACCGGAAGTAGTGTTTTTTTATCGAATCCAGGAATTCGGAAGGAAGATTATTGTCTTCACGAATTCGGTTATGCCCACAAACATTTCTAAAATTCCCACAAGTATTATTCGGAGAATAGCAGGTAAAGAATGTCACCTACTACTTATTGTGATGATGATCCCAAATACGTATCCACACTTAAGATTCTAATGTCGAACATTTCAAACAAATTTTATTTGAAAAGGAAACTCCAAAAAGAGCACAACTTCCGGTAGTTCATATATTGTAGCTGCTGTTGCTGTACGAGCATTTGAAATTTCCTCCAAATTTTTATGGGGTTGAATTTGAACGATTCATGTAATCGAGTGAAATATTAATGATTGTCGAGACGCAGCAGCAACAACAACAGCAACACATTTGTCATATGTTAAACATATTTACACATGCGGAGCGATGTAATTGACGATGTAAATGATAAATTGTCACATTTGGATATGGATTTGAATTTGGTTTGGAAGACACCTTAATGGGTTGTTGGGTTGCTTGTACTTCTCGTATAATTACAATGACAAATATCGTTTCCTTACACGAAGAACACAAATCTATTTTGGGAGACACAGCGAGTAAACAACAAATTATTGGTAAATCATGTGTGATTTGTACACGTACGGAATCGTACAAAGATATTTTTCTAGCAACTGCAGGAGAGTGTTGCTTGCATGAGCCATGAGCATCTTGGACTCCTTGTACTTTCATATACGAGTAATTCTGTATTTCATTGTATAAATATGTTATTCCATTCATTTTGGCTGTAAACATAATTATTTCAAATGCACTTCCTTTAATCCAAAATATTTACTCGATCGGATACTCTAACAACGGAAGGCCCTCCATATACACTGGCACCAGCACAACCGCCCCCTTTCACCTCTTGCGCAATCTGGCATAAACAATTCTTCGACCATTAGCCGTTTTCGTAATAACGCAATTTTTCATTATTGCCTGTTGGCTGTTTTTTTTCTGTTGTTTTTCTTGTGCGATTTTCGTGGGTGTGAAGTGAAAATGAACAGCAGTGCCCCAGTGGTGATTTCCAAATAGAATGAACTGCCTGCCCTCTCTATCTCTACAAGACCATTCAACAAATGAATTAACAAAGTTATGTTGAACGATCGATCGATTGAGTGCAAGTCCCTGGAACTGTACGCAGCAGTACATTAACCAAATACCTTGTGGATAAACTATTCTTCTGTTCTTGTTGTTATTTCGCAAAATGTTACAGTGTCTTGAATGAAAAATGATTATGGCTGAAATATTTTCATTAACTGGAAAATACGAGATCTGTTTGCTTAAAGGGAAATTTATATTCAAAAAGATTTTATAACATCAATAAATAATCAATATTCTCCGAGCTTGAGGACAGATTTGCTTTTGTTGTATTTATTTTCCTCGATATTTCGCTACTCCATTGTGTAGCATCATCAGGAGATATAAACAATATTTAAAAATTAAAACAAAATAACAATTGTGAAAAATTAATAATTATAATTAATTATAATATTTGAAAATGTTGCGATTTCTTCACAATTATAATTTGTAGTTTAATTTGAATTACCTCTGCGAATGCAAATCCAAAAAATTTAAATACCATTGCCAACTGTACTTCTTGCCAAAGCATTCCCTTCATATGTGGCAGTTTTGATTTTCAAATATTTTATACTGTACAGGTTTATGAATTTGAAAGTACTAATAGCATACATGAGGCGAACTAATTAGATGACAATTATAATTTCTAGTTTTATTTGAATTATCTTTTGAAATGCAAATTCAAAAAAATTCCAATACCATTGGCAATTGTACTTATTTTTGGTTTTCAAATATTTTATACAGTACAGGTTTATGAATTTGAAAGTACTAGGACGCAATACCTATCGAAGTCGCAAAGCTCTGTAAGTACATATAAAATACTTTCAAAATAGAGTTGCCAGCAGTAAAACAAATTCAAAATATTTAAAAGCATTCCCATATTTCATTACATTTGGGCATCCGATTCCACAACCTGCACTTGCATTGCTTGAGTAAATGGAAATTCAAAATTTTTTAATTGCCATTGCGAACAGTGGTAATTCTTTTTTATTTGCATTAGATAAAGTAATGCAAATTAAATCCGATGCAAATTAAAAACACCCAACACTGGTATTATTGCAATTCACAATTTATCGAATAAAAATTATCTATTGCTGAATTTTTTATGGTTCACGATTTATCTGCAATTATATTAAGAAACACTGTGCTTGACTTGAATGTTTATGCGATACGATAAATTCGTTTTTATGGATATTAAGATTCGTGAACTCGTATTTTTTAGTATCTGTATTTGGTATAAACATTGAAATAAAGAAATAAAAACGAAAAATATAAGAATATTCAAAATGTTCGATCATGTGTTAGAAAAAAAAACACATGCATTTCAAATTATAAATAAAGGGTTTGCTAGCACAAGAGACATAAACAGGGTGAGCATGAACGTTTTTAATATTAATCAGTGTTCCGCAAATAGTTGCACTAAAAATATAGCTAAAAGAAAAAGCTGACAAAAAAAAGGGCGGTTTCAAAATAAAGTAGTGACGGCAAACATAGAAAAAGAAATTTTAAAATGGAGGCAAATTGCCATTTTATTGGCGAAATGATAACGCTGGCATTGCTGTTTGTAAGAACAGGTGCACGAACCCGTCAATGGATTCCCGAAATTCTTGTGGGTATATTATCTATATTTAGCTCTATACTTAGCTCATCACACAAAGCCAGCTGTGTATATTGAGTTAATATCATTGGAAAATTGGCTTGTGAAAGGAAATTAAATATGCTCTATCTTTCCTGTTGTTCCTGATAAAATGCCCAACAAATTTCTCATACATTAACCAAAAGCCAAACAATTTTAATTATTTTGCATGGAAGGTGACAAAAGTAAAGCAAAATTATATTCAGAATAACAGAATTGAAAATGAGAAAAGTTAAACTAAACTTTAGTTAGTCCATTTAAAGATACAAATTTAAAAAAATAGTAACATCAAGGAAAAAAACTGCACTCATTGTTTTGCTTGCAATTTAACTATATTACGTTTTTCACAGAAATTTTATATTATATATTAGAAAGAAATTATTTTCCTAATTTGTTCCTTAACACCCTTCATTCATTCTTCCACACCTTCTTTTGTACATGGGACTGTCCTTGGAGATGGAACGTTTCTGATAGCCACTCACTTGAGAGTGGCCAGAAATGATTCCTTCATTTGGCAGTCCAAGCAGCTCACTACTTCTACGAAGTATGTTCTGGGCAATGGGTTTATCGGAAACCTCCGTTAATTAGCTAGAGCGAGAAGGCGAAACGAATGAGCATCCTGATTGGTTATGCGATCGCTGATATGTCTCAGGATTATTAGATGATTATGTCACTGAAGCTCTTCGAAGTAGTGGAGATATTCTTCTATTCTTTCAAGGCGGATGAGCGTACACTCCTGGCCAACGGTGGATCAAAATTGAAGAAACCAAAATCCAATTTCGACACACTGCATTCTGGTCAGCGTCTGATCCATTATGGGCGGCTGAAACATAATCATCCTGGCAGTAGGTAAAATGCAAACCAAGGTGGGCTAGGTTTACCTCCCGCCACCGTTATATAGGCAATGAAAATACACGGAAAATATAATAAACGAAGGACCCCCCTAACTGTTGACGATCCTCGCAAACGTTATAAGGACCACGATTCAAGGTCATGTACCTGGAATGTACGAACGCTATACAGGACGGGTGCCACTTTCCAACTGGCGGATTCCTCGAAAAATATAAGCTGACATCCAGGATCCAGGAAGTGCGACACACAGGATATGGTTGCACCACAAACAAAACCTACGATATTTACTACAGCTGCCATGAGCGAATTATTTAATAGTTGGCAAGAGACTGCGACACCTAGTTTCTAGGTTCAACCAAGTGAGTGAACGCATTGCCACAATTCGCATCAAAGCGACATATTTCTACATCTCGTTAATTTGTGTGCACGCACCGACAGAGGATAAAGATGATGAGGTCAAAGAATCAGTTTATGTGCATCTGGAGGAAGAATACGATCACTGCCCTGACCACGACATAAAGATTATTCTAGGCGATTTTAATGTCAAATTGGGAAAGAAAAATGTCTTTCGACCAACCATCGGTAATCACAGACTGATAGACTTCGTCGCTGCAAAGAACATGGTAGTTAGTAGCACACGACTCCAGCATAAGAACATTCATAAGGTGACCTGGATATCTCCTGTTCAGAGAACGAAGAACCAGATTGATCACTTGGTAATAGATGGCAGGCACTCTTCTAGTTTAATGTACTGACACGAGGTGCCAATATCGACTAGGATCATTACCTGGTGGCTGGGAAAGTTCGCACAAGAGTGAGCAGAATGAAAAACGTACGAAGCCGAACACGGGAAAAACTAGATATTGACAAGGATATTCCGGATATTTCAATGTCCTATCAACAAAAGCTCACTCTCCTGCTAGGGCAGAATACTACTCCTCCTGACGACCCAGAAACGCAGTGGCAGCACATCTCCCATTCATTGGAAACCGCTGCAAGGACTGAACTTTGCTATCAAAAACCGCAGAAGGATAAGCCATGGTACGACTACGAATGTCGCTTTGCAACTGATGAAAAAGTCGCTGCACCTATGGCAACGAAACAGCCAATTACAACGCGACCTGCGAATGAGCCGTACAAGAGGCTGAGAATGGTGGAAAACCAACTATTTAGGAGAAAAATAGCAGTGGGAGCAGAAAGAGAGAGAGAGTGAAAACACCGAAATGTGCAGGATGAACAATAAATCCCGAAAAATTTTCCAGAGGGTCAGGAGATGGAATAACGGGCCGCCCTCGTTCAAGGACGAGAACGGGAAAATGTGGAGAGCCCAATTTTCAGCACTACTACACTCAGATTCTTCCACTGAAGTTCAGGAGGTAATGATTGTGGAAAACAGTGTAGATTGTAAACCCACCCCCAACCAAGGCGGGATTAGAACAGCAATCTCCCGGCTTAAGCATAATAAAGCCGCTTGTGCGGATGGGCTACCCGCTGACGTTTTAACGGAAGGTGGGGAAGTACTTCTGGCTAACATGCATCAACTTACTTATATATGCGGTATATGGCTGGGGGAATCTATACCCGATGATTGGAGTTTCAGTGTATTATGTCCTGTATTCAAAAAGGGTGATCCGTGTTTCTGTTACAACTATCGCGGTATCAGTCTTTTATCCATCGCATATAAGATCTTGTCGAGCGTATTATGTGAAAGACTAAAGCCAATTATTGAAAACCTGATTGGACCTTATCAGTGTGGTTTTAGACCAGGCAAGTCCACGACTGACCAAATATTCACGCTACGCCAAATCCTGGAAAAGACCCACGAAAAGCAAATCGATACATACCACATTTTTGTCGATTACAAAGCTGCTTTCGATACGAGGAAAACTGTACGAAGTTATGTCTGAATTTGGAATTCCGGCAAAACTGATTCACCTCTGTAGAATGACGCTGACCAACACCAAATCAGCAGTGAAAGTGGGGAAAGACCTCGCTGAACCATTCTGTACCAAGCGAGGACTGAGACAAGGCGACACACTTTCGTGCAATCTCTTCAAAATCTTAATGGCGATAATAATGGGAAAGGCTGCAGTAAATACCAACAAGACCATTAACACAAAAAGAAATATATTTCTGGCGTATGCTGACGCCATAGATATCATTGTGCGAAATTTGCGAGAGGTTACTGCAGTATTTTCAAGAATCGAAAAGGAATCAGCGAAGGTGGGTGTTAATGAGGGTAAGACAAAATTGGTGGTGTCAACGACTATAGAAAACTCTCGACTTGGTCCGCAAGTGAACGTTGACAACCGTTTTAATTTTGAAGTGGTAGTAGATGCATTTATCTACCTTGAATCCGGCGTTGACAAGGGCAACAACGTCAGACTGGAGATAAATAGGAGAATTGTGCTAGCAAATTTTTTGGTCTCAGCAAGCAGTTTTAAAACAAAGCCATTTACTCTCTCTTTACCAGTCTGATTTTACCAGTCCTAGCATATGGCTCCGAAACATATCATATGTCATATCGCAAACGGATGAAAAACACCTGGGAGTATTCGTGAGAAAAATTCTCCGTAAAATATTTATATGGCTCTGTTAAGGAAAACGGCGATTACCGACGTCGTTGGAACCAAGAGGACATAGCTAGGCGAATTAAATTAGGCCAATTTCGTTGCCTAGTCCATGTTATCAGAATGGATGCAGATGAGCCAGCGCGAAAGCGTTTCGATAACGTACCCTATGGAAGCAGGAAAAGAGGACGACTAAGACTCCGCTGGAAAGACCAAGCAGAAGAATCCCTCCGTATCCTTGGTGTTACTAACTGGCGAGAAAAGGCAAACGATACCAGTTGGAGGAATATTTTGAAATTTGTTTAATTTCTTTGTTTAATTAATATGTGTTCAACATATGACCTCATGAGGTTGTAAAATAGTTAATAAAAGTAAAGTAAATGGATGTGTGTTAGTCTGGATGTTTAAACATGGGTGCACATTCGTCTTGTACAGTGAGTGAATGCGAATGCCAGTGTGCGTATGTAAGGCTGGTTTTATGTGTGTTCGCTTGCCATAATGTATTTCATAGGCTTAGTATAGTTTTTTCATCAATTCTTTATTCGGCCAATACATTTTTTGAACTTTTGTGTACACTTTTTGTAATTTTGTGTACACTATTCGGTCCTGCCGCTGTAATCAATATTTTAAAAATATGAGTGAAAATACACAATTTTTATTTTAAACCTAACAAATTATATATGTATATTAAAGGGTGTTTTTTTTAAATGCGATAGAAATTGAAAGTGTAAAAAATAACACAAAATATTAAATTGTTATCAAGAAAATTCGTTTATTCGAAAGACCACTACATGATATTAAAATTTGAAAAAGATTTCGGGCATATGGCCACCGTGGCTGTCCATGACGAAGCGTAGTTTGGACGTATGTCACGAACAACACGAACAATTGTGGCCTCCAATGTGTCAATTGTTGCCGGTTTATCAGCATAAACCAGTGACTTCACGGGGCCCGAAGGAAATAATCGATAGTTGTCAAATCGCACGAACTGGGAGGCCATTTGACAGATCTATTTCTCGAAATCAACTTATCGCCATATTTTGATTTCAATAAATCGATGGTTGCGGTGGCCGTATGGCATATAGCGCCATCCTGTTGAAACCACATCTCGACCGGGTCAATATCATCCACATTTTCAAACAAAATCTCATTGATCATGGTGCGGTAACGATATCCACCGACCGTAACGCGAACTCCGGCTTCATTTTTGAAAAAATAGAAATCGCTGATGCCACCAGTGTGCAAACCTCAGCAATCGGTGCATTTTTCTGGATGTAATGGAGTCTGTAGGGTCTGTTGTGGTCAGGTCTCACTCCAAATGCGGCCATTTTGTTTACTAACAAACCCGTTAAACCAAAAATGAGCCTTATCGCCGAACACAATTTAGCGATGGAACATGGGGTCAGATTCAAACTGCATAATCGGCTAAAGAACGACGTACATGATAGTCTCGTGGCCTTAATTCCTGCACCAGCTGGATCTTAAATGGGTGCAGGCTAACATCTTAACGCAAACTTTTCCAAGAGACCCCATTCCCAATTCCTGTGACCGACGAAGAATCGATATATTTGGATCTTCTTCCACACTTTCGTTTACAGCGGCGATATATTCTTCAGTACGCATATTCCTTCCACGTGTTGGTGTTATTACATTATTTAGAGACTATGTGGTATGAAATCTATCCACAATTCGACGGATGACATGCTCAGATGGACGATTATTTATGCCATAAAAATCACGAAGTCGTGAATAAGTTGTGCGAATCGATGACTGAATTTCAAAGTAAATTTCTGTAATTTGGTATAAAGTGTGAATTTATTCACCATGATTTGCCAGAGGATACTGATCATAATTGTCAAAAAGTGATCGCAGTATGACAGTTCGTTTGACAGCTAACCATTTCGAAAGTTCTTTCTAAGCAAAAGATACACCCTTTACTTCCTTGTGGAGACCCTATATTTGCCTTAAAGTTCATACGTATTTGTATCTTTTCTCTGGCATTCGACGCAACTGTTAAATGATGATCATTTGTTATAATCGTAAATGTTTTCTTGCTGCACAAACTCAATCCAACCCAATCCAATTCAATTCAAGTGTTGAACTTTTGCAATGGGGAATTGGCCAATGTTGTTGTTATTATAAAATGTTGTTGTTATTACATTTATTTACTCCATAAAAGATCTACTGATAGCACCTTACAAATAATCGTATCGTACATTCATTAAGTGTGAACATTTTGAAAATACGCAGTGCAGATTGCGGCCACAGGAATTGCGTCAGATGCGATTCTCAAGAACAGAAAAGCCTAGAAATAATGGCCAAACAGACAAGAAGATCGACAGCGTAAATACAATACAAAGCATATGTTGTTTTATTCACAAGATTCTGAAGAAGAATAAAACAAGTTATAACATCTGTATTGTGTTGTATAGTATAGTATGGACATATGTATATAAACAAAAAAGCTGATTATATGTATGAAAATGCAAACAAGTGCTGCCTTATATACCACTGATTCCTGTATATTTAAGATTTGTATTTATTTATGATTTCTGTTTCTTCTATTTATAGATGTCGAAGAACTTTCAACTAAACTCATGGCCAAATTGGCCGAGGTACAAAGTTTGGAGGGTGGCACCTTCTTTATAGGCAATGCCGATGCCCTGAGGATGCCACCATCAGCAGCGTCAGCAGCAACACTGACAACAGCGTCATCGGCATTTCATCAGCCGCAACATGTAATGTTACCAGGTGAGTTTGATATTATTGTTGCTTTTTTACATTCTTGTACACAATTCCATCTTTATATCCATCTTATTTTCTTAAACATCCTTCAATCATGGGATTTAAATAACTGCAAGGATAATCCTCTCTTTCGGAGTATTTTAAAGCGATTCGTTAACACTTTAGAAGATACCACTTGATATCTACAACACATTAGTCGCTCTTAGGCTGACGTCTCCTACACTCTAGTATAACAAAAATCCCAAGGAGATTGTTTTTCTTTTCTTCTTCTCAAGTGTTTCTTATTGCGTTCCTCTGAAAATATTTAGAATTTTACGAATAGGAAGGGAGGTGGTGTTGCTAATAGTACACGTGCCTGGCGGGATATTTTTTGTTCTCTACTGCAGTCCCTTTAATCCGTCCTCAAGATGTTCAGAATGGCTGCATAAATCAGGAATAGGAGGAGAAGGAGAACAAAGGAGGATTTATGACTTGGTATTGTTGTTTTTATAATGTCAAGTTTTTGTGTTTTTTTTTGTAAAAGATCGAATGAATGTTGTTTGTGGTAATTGTAAAATTGTCACCAAACACAGCATGTTGCCACCCTCACTTGAGTTTCAAGTACAACTCTCCACATGTTGCCAGTTACTTTGTTACTTTACATTTTATGAGGAGGAATTGTTGCCACACGGTTCGAGGGAGAATTAAGTTTTTTTTTGTTGTGTTCGTGTAAAGAAATGCGTTGTTTTGTTAGTAATTAAAATAAACTGAAGTGTTAACTTTAAACATTCGATTTATGGCGCATTAATGTACTGTATACCTCGCGTATGTCATCAACAAATGTAAAGAATTGGTGTATCGATCTTTAGTGATAATAATCGAGCAGTATTTGCGAGTATTTATTTGCTGTTTACAATATTCACGTCATAGAGAAACGGCATAGAGAGAAGCGATTTGACTCAGTAAATTTACGAAGTTTGGTGTTTTACATATGGACGTTGCATGTTGGAAAGTATTGCTTTATTAACACCAGATATAGGCAATGGCTCAAACCTACCAACAAGAAAACAGCAACGGCATTTCGTTTTGTGCGTTAACATTTTTGTGTAAATACACCACAAATATACACTAATAATAAATTAGAATAAAAAAGTCCAAAATACGTTTAAATTTCACTGTTTTTCATCAAAACGACATGAAAAATTTAAGTAAAAAATTGTTGTAATTTCACCTGGTGTAAGTCAATTTACGTCAAATAACTCTCTATCGCACCGACCGCACCCGGAAGAGTGTGAAACGAAACACCAGATGAGAAAGAAGACAGGTCTATATAAAATTACTCTATGCTTCACGTCATGATGGAAGTATTAGGTGATAGCAGGGGGATTTCTATGGATTAGTATGTCACAGTTCGTTCAAAGTCAGCTGTTAGTTTTATTTGCAAAGCTATTAGGAAAACAAATTGGAAAGAGAAAAATTGATAGGCAGCGTAAATGCACGCCCACAGGTCGCTCGCTCGTCACAAATCTCTAAAACGAAGAGTACACGCTGAAAAATCGGTCTTCTCTGTTTTTTGGATGCAAATATAACGTTTTCGCAGCTTGTCGCAAATATGGTATACTTGTGTCCAAAGCCATTGTGTTTGCTATTCAATATTATAGATCTCACCGAACCATTTAGTATGAGGCGAGGCCTCTCTTCAACATATTGCTTGAAATCATCGTGAAAAAGCTGCAGTCAACATGAATAAAACGATCAGCAGCTAAAGCTGGTGATTTAAGGGCACTTTAGGACCAGCGGATTGTCGGGCCTACTCATCTCCCAGCGTAAGGTGCGGTCGGGCAAAAATCAAACCTAGTTTGATTTACAGAAAGTCGGCCGGAAAGTCGGTTAGTGTAGGGCGCCCAACACAAAAGTCTGCCTGACTAATTGTCGGCCAGTCCGCGGGTCTAAGGTGCCCTTTAGACATCATTGGGCGAAATCTGCGAGAAGTCACTACAGTATTTTCGAGAATTAGAAGGAATTAGTATAAGTGGGGTTGGCAGTAAACGAGGACAAGACAAAATTATTGGTTTCTAAAGGCAGGAGATCCAAACGATTGGATGAAGGGTGAACGTTGATAACAGCTATAATTTCGATTATGTGGACGAATGTATTTACCTCGGATCTGCCGTGAACAGAAGCAATAACATTAGCCTAGAAATCAGACGGAGAATTGTGCTTGCGAACAGGTGTTATTTCGGGCTAAGCCAGGACTTCAGAGATAATAGGCGTGTTTTGGTTACACCGCTTGCTTAGATTATCACTTATTTTCTATGGAGGGCTAAGCGATATTAAGCGGCACTTGAAGTTACCGCTTCCATTTCAGTTTTAAGCAGGCATAAAGTTACCCGTCGTTATCGTTAAGTAGAAGAAAATAAATATTTGCAAGAATAACTACAAACCATGCGTTAGAGCAAGACGATTATATGTACTATTTCCGGTTGAAAAAGGCAGAAAGTTGCCAGTATGAAAAAATCAGAAAAACAGTGTTGGATATCGTCATTGTGATCCACCGACATAATATACACATATTCAAGAATAACTACAAACCATGCATTAAACCAAGACGATTATGTATATTATAATAAATTATCGCTAGTTTGGCGTTTCGGTTACTAGCAAGCAAGCGATATTCGCTAGCTTGTAACGAAAACACTCCTTTTCGCGAGAAACGAAGATTTAACTATATCAGACTCTGATACGACCTTTCATGCTTTATGGCGCAGAATCCTGGGCCATATCGTATGCTGATGGTGGTGTCTTCGAGAGAAAAATGCTCCGAAAAAAATATGGTCCTATACCAGAAAACGGCGAGTATTGACGACGGATGAACCACGAGCTGTATCCCGACATCGACGTAGTTATGCATATCAAAATAGCGCGTTTAAGCTGGCTAGGCCAAAGTAGTAGAATGGATGAGAATGAACCAGTGCGAAAGGGTTTCGAAGACGTATTCAAAGAACTTCGTAAAATAAGACGATCAAGACTTCGCTGGAAAGACGATCAAGACTCCCCTGGAAAGACCAGGTAAAATGTAGCCTACGAGAGCTTTGTGCTAGCAACTGGAGGAGAAAAAACTGAAGATCGAGGTGGTTGGAGGAACATGTTATCCTCATTTTGGCAGGCAGACCCCTCTGTGTTGTTTGAGGCCGCCGAAGTAAGTAAGTCATTAACACGTGCTCTCTTGCTACGATTGGAAAATCTTTTAAACTGATCCCAAAAGAATGCAAACGTATTCCAGGTCTTCTATTAGAATGACTTTATATAAGAGTCCGGTAGCAGATTTATATTTTCAAACTTAAATAAAAAACATAATAATTGACAACGACAAATTGACGAATGTAAATGCGGATTTTATATTTTAAAGAGTATGTCATCCAGATGTCATCCGTCGAGTTGAACACACTGTTCAAAACGGAGCCTTGTGTTCTTCGCCACACGTCAAGTAAACTTGGTTCAATTGAGATGATTTCTCGACGAATATTTTCCTTTAAAGCCACAAGAGATTGGGGACTGTCATTATAAACCCTCTCTTTGAGGTAGCCCTATAAAAAAATCCATGGGAGTTAGATCGGGCGACCTCGGTAGCCATGGGATGTCCCCAAAGCGACTGATCAGTTTTTGGGGGAAATTTTCCCGAAGCAAATTCATCGAAGCTCTGGCTGTGTGTGCAGTCGCCCCATCCTGTTGAAACCACGTGTGTGAAGAGTACGATGGATGAGCTCGCAGGTTTGGCAAAAAGAATTCCGTAATCATGCGTCGATAATTTTCACCGTTGACATTCGTCCCCTAGCCCCGAGAATTTTCGAAAAAAAATGCTCCAATTATCTCATGCGTGGATAAGGCACACCAAACAGTTACCCTGGGGCAATGCAATGGTTTTTGATATTTCAATCAAGGTTGGCGGGTTCTTGGAGACCAGTAACGGCAGTTTTGCTTGTTGACGTGGCGTTTAAGTGAAAATGAGCATCGTCGCTCCAAAAAATGGGATTTACAGTGCCAAAATGCTCCAACATCGTGTCACAATCAAAGTCACTTTCTTTCTGTTCAGTTTTTAAAATTTCATGAATAATCGCTCTTGGAAGTCCCAGTGAGGCTGCTCTTTTCCGTATTGAAAGTCGCGGATTTTCACGTAAACTGCTTTTCGGGAGTCCTTGAAGATCGACTAGGCCCTGGCCGTGGGACATTCATAGCCGAAGCAGTTGCGCGGAATCTCTGCACGCACGAACGAATTAAATTTACACTCGGTCCATCACTTATTCGCCGAATACCGAACTTTAAACAAAATTGTCGACGAGCAATTACGTAAGAATCATTACTCTTAAAAAATGTCTCCACAGCGAACGTACGATGCTCACTCGACCACTGCGACATCGTGACTGACAAATCCGCACAATCGATAATTCCAACGGCGCCACCCTCCCTCCACACCGTTTATTACTTTTTGAAATAATCATATTTAAAAATATAAATTTGCCACCAGACATCCTGTATAATCCGACAGAAGGCATTTAGAAGTATGTTTTTGAGTAAGGCTTTGTCAATTCAGTTGCAGGGTCATTTAATGCACAATTAAAAATGAACTGAAATTTCCCATAAGGTTATCTTAGTTTCGATTCTCACTGTATCCCACATCTACATAACTCAAAAACTAAAAATTTTGTGTAAAAATAATTTATGACAATCTTTTGTGTCGGACTGCAGCAGATCCATTAAAAAAAATCCCAAATTGGAATGGACATTACGTAAATGTTTGGCTACCACGCCACTGGTAGCCAGTCACTGGCAATAAAACCGCCATTAAAACAAAACAAAATTGGCCCATAAATTCGGTTTCTGTTTTTTTTTGAAAACATCAGATTCTGAAGTTTGTTTGTTCGTAACTTTGTTTTTTTGATGGGGTTTTTAATCTTTTGATATGTTGGATTATTATGGCCACACGTCGCCTATCAATTGTCAATACGATAAAATCGTTTTTAGAATTTTAACAATAACGATGGGATGTTCTTCTTCTTTTTATTATATCGATACAAGTAAGAAAATAAATACTCTGTCGTTAAGTAATAAAACATAAGGATTCGTTAAATGAATTGATCAATAAATGGCTGCGCGCACATGCGCGCTGTTAACGAAATGTTCCCATAGCTTAAGTGAATACTTGGTTGGGGGCGACAGACAAAGGAGCCAAGGAGACAGACACTAGACAGTCTTTACTGTCAAACCTCTTGAAGAATATGTGTTTATTAAGGTGACAGATTTATGGTTCAGGTCATTTACAGGGGTTCCCACTTATCTTCATTGTTTTTATATCGGCTGTTTATTTCCTTTACAAAATTTAACGATTTCTACTTTTAGGTAATATGTATGTACCTGAAAGCCAAATGAATATATTTTTATAATGATTTTGTGTTTTTTTGTTTTTTCCCTCTTCTACTTCACAGAAAAATCGGATAAACATCATCATCTGCATCAGCCATCACATCATCATCACCAGCATCTAATGCAGCAGCAAGATCGTCGTATGTTCAATGTGACGACGACAACTTTGAAATCGGGCAATGTTTATATTGAGGAAAACAGTTCAAAATGTTAAAGCGGATCGGGCCAAACAGAACTCACATACTCACACCACCAACACCAACAAAGTAATAAAATGAACAAAATATATAAAACAAAAAACGAACAGATATACATATAATGAATTAATGAAAAGAAAAAAGAAACTGGAACATACTTAAGCAAATTAATAATAATAATAAAAAGAAAATCGTTTAAGAAGAATCTAAACAAAATCCCCCTCTCTCTCTCCCACTATCTGTATCTTAACTTAATATTATCTATTTTTGTTGTCTTGTTTGTTGTATTATTAGTTTTTATTTGTTTGTTTTCTAATTCTCTCTTGTTTAAGATTAAAATCAGAAAATTGAAAACAAAAAAAAAATCGAAAAATGGAATTTGAAGAAAAAGAATATTTCTCCGTGTATATAATATATTAATATTAAATCAATATTTCTAAAAATGCCGGCCGATTAATATTTTAATCAAGACACCGACTATTACTAACTTAAGCCCCGCTCAGAGTATTGGATCTGCGCAAAAGTTTTGGCGGAATGAAAAATGAAATGAAACTCTTTTTGGCGAGAGATATCGGTTGATTATTTTGAATTCGATTCACATTAGTATATGAAACAAAAGATTCTGTCTTTCAAACACTATTTGTTCCAGATCGAATAGAGAACATAATTTTTCAAAATATAATCATGTCGACAAAATCTGTCAATTTATGAATTAGATTTTCACTTGAAATCTTTCGCATGTGGTGTAGACTCTGTTCACTTCGTACAATTGAATTAGAGCGTTGTGCCAGGGGAGCGTTTGCTACCAATATGTGGATTATTCAACAAATATTTTCCTCCAAAGAAAAACAACTTTGAAGTTGAAGCAGGTCGTTAGTTGTCTTTATTTTAGTAATCTTCAACAGATTAGAAATATAACTGGGTGTTCTCCCTCTCTTACTGGAAGGAAAATTCAAAAGTAAACTTTCTTTAAAGATGCTGATTGCTTTAGCAACTAAAGTTTGCCCATTTGGTGATTTCAGTGGGTCATCAAATACAACAGTTTTGTCTTTAACATGGTATATTGTGGACAGGTATTACCTGCCTTACTTCACCATCCAGATATTACGCGAATAGTTCCGCTCAAGAACTTACTATACGTGTATTTCTAACCGGGGCGAAGTTTCCGTCAGAAGTGCATACCTCAGTTTAGAGGTGCAATAACGTTTTTAATGTAATAATAATTTTAGTATTCCTACTGAAAGAGAAAAGTTAAATGCTGAAATAACTCACCTGCATTCATTGGAAACAGTGTAATTTTAGTTCCAGCTCTTATTCGTTGATGGGAGCATTAGTTACGAAGTGCAACGTCCTAATCCACATGAACATTCGAATTCTGAAAACAAACAACGTAGAAAGATTATTGAAGGTTTCTAACAACGATACGAAAAAAAATTAAAGAATTTGTGAAGACAGAATGGAATAGTGTAATCATGAGGACAACGAGTTATAAAAAATGATTTACAAGGTCTGTTGTGAGAGAAATGCGCTTGAGTGAATTGCATTGACTTTTTGGTTCTCTTTTGCGAGGATTGCCAAATTGCGCACTTCTTCTCTAGCTGTACATCCTCTTTGCTGATTTTTTGGGGAAAATCAAGAAATGGGAGAAATTTCGCGGCCTTAGAACAACAAGGTTCTAACTGAAATTTTTTATAAATTAATCTGCTTATCTCATCGTACTATAATGGACATGCCCTTTCAATTACTGCTATCGCCATAATTACATCTCTTATCGTTTGCGAGATATCTAATAGAACAAACATCTAACTACATATTTTGCTGTAGTAATTCGGTTAACAAAAGGGGATTCAAACTGGGTTGTCTCAAAATATACTTGGTGCACTTAGAACCTTCTGGTAGAAGGACTTTTCCCGCTTGGATGTTATGATTTGGCTATGGCGAATTTGCGAACATAGTACTGAGAGGTTTTCATGAACAACATCATCCCTCTTGCTTACCTTATCTGCACTGGTACAGGCCTGCTTAGTGAAGCGAAGTGCCTATGAACGTCCATTCCGCCATTCACGTGTAGGTTCATGTCAAGGGTATATTTTCGCCATAAGGCCTCCTGACAGACCTGCTTACTAAAGGGAAACAAGCATGTTTCCACGCATTCTTCAAGACGCGAGATGTAAGGTATATCAAAATTGTCGTCCGTCTAGCAGAAGGTGTATGGAGAGCCTGAGAGGAGCTAAGAGAAGTCACAGTTGAAAGTCAACAAATTGCTGCAGAAGGCATATTGTGAGAATGGCTCGACGATTAAACTGCTGGGGACATTTTGGTATCAATGTATATGTATACTTATAAAGACACACATGTTTAGGAAAATATATTATTCCTCCTGAGCTCAAATCCTACACGATACTGTTTCAAATTTTGTTTTTAAACAGAAACTGATCTGTTGTCTCTCAATTTTTTATAATAATATCGCTATATTTGTGAAATAAAATTACTTTTGAATTAATGAAACATTTTCATTGGAGCATTGAAACATTCGAACATAATCGTTGTATCAATGAAACAAAATCGTTGTATATCCGCATTATCGCAGTATCAGTATAATGAAATGTATTCGTTATGTCATTGAAATAAAATCGTCAATGCAAAATAATAGATCTACCTACAATACAATAACGTGTAATAAATGAACGTTATTTTTATATTAACGAGACTCTAACGTTATAAGAATGACGAATCGCCATATAAACAACACGCTATTATTGTATCAATGACATGTTTTCGTTGTATTTACGATACTTTAACGTTGTATTAACAACACACTGACGTTGATACAGTGATAGCATGGCGTTGATACAACCACAGCACATCAACCTCTAATAAAGTGAGAGCGAAGCGAGATAAAGTCAATGACAGAATACAACTATGGTTTCTAAATACAAAATACAATGACAAATAGTTAAACGAAGGCTTAAACTCGGAACTTTCGTTAAAAAAAATATTTCACATCGTGGTTGGTTCAAGTTATAATTAAAATTGATCAGTTAAAATTATTATTTTCGTGAACATTTTGAAGTTAATTAAAATGGTGATAGTGGAAAAGAGCAAGGAAAGGAAATTTTAAAATCAAAATACAATAAGACGGCAAATAGTGAAACGGGTTTAAAACGTTGACGGGCGTTTAACCAGACGTTTAAACCTAAGGCAAAGGGTGCTTGATATAGCTATGTACGTAGTAAATACTAGAGTCAAGAGTTTGAACTATATAAGTAGTTTTATGTTCAAAGTCTTAAGTGAATTGAATTATATTCTTAGAATTCATTTCAATTGTTAGCAGTGAGTTATTATATTCGAACTATCAAAACTAAAACCATTTTCTTAAATATTTGAAATAGATTTTTGTAAGTTTTGTTCCTTTTTGGTTTAGAATAAAATCTAAGTTCTATTAAAATCTAAGTTCTATTACCAACGATTTACGTTTTAAACTCTCAGTTATATGTTCAATGTATGATATCAGCTTTCAACAATTTAGATGAACTTTTGATTGGTAAATGGTGCATACAAAGGATATTTTGAAATTATAATTTGTTTGTAAGATTACTTTTTGCCGTCTAAATTTGCAGTTAATTTGTGAGATTTTCTTTGCAGTTAAAATTAAATGTGATGATTAGTGGTGTCAGTTGCAAATTTAACAATATAATTTTAAAAATATTCGATTAGTTAAGCGAGTAATTAAAATATACATTCAAAATTAAATTTTCGAAAAACACCTATGAAATTAGAAATTATATAAACGAAAAATATATTTTGGCAAAAGAAAAATATTTAAAATTAAATTTCTGCTTAATACACTAGCAACGTGTATTAAAATTTGAAATGCAAAATGAAATCACTATACAGCATAATTTATTGAATATTTTTAACAAACTGAAGGACTCTTGAATTATTTAATAAAGTTATATTGATTAAACTATTAATCGACCGGCTGTACGATAATATTAATTAATTTCATTAGCATAAGGTGTTACGAAATTGAAGAAATGCAACAGGGGAACTAGAAACCTAAGAATGAAAATCGTTGTACTCTCTTTGTCTCTCTCTCTCTCTCTCTTATAAATTATAATAAACACTATTTAATCTCTGACTCGCTGTCGTAAAATGTCTTAACGCTTTACCTTGAAGCAGTACAATGTATAATTTTAATCAACTATTTAATCATTGATATTAATTGAAATCAAAATAGTCCTACTTAATGTAAATATTTACATAATAATAATAATAATAAAGCTAAAATTGAATGAGGAAGAAGCAGGAAAAATAATATTAAGCAAAATATAGAATGCAACCCAAAGGTACTGCTACAGCCCCAAGGAACGGACAAGATGATGGAAATCTAAAATTACAGGGTGTCTCAGCAGTACTTGAAATTCATTTTACTAAGTATTTCATCTAAGTACACAGAAAAAATATAAATAAATACTCGTACATACTACATACTATTGTTATAGATATAAATACCCCAGGCAACATTAAAAAGGAATCACTCCCCTAACGACCACGCCCCTTCCCAACTCCACCACACTCCTTTGCTACCTAAAGGAAACAAATAAATGTTATACATTTAATTTTGTTTTAGATTTTAAAACAAAACAAAAACTACAACAACTGAAATGAAAATAATATAATTTACAATAAAGAAAACCACATGAAATTCTATATAAATTAATTGTTTGTTTACCGGCTGTCAGTGGGAATTAATTGCGCGATCGGTGCAACTTTTTGAATTGGCGTCTGAGGGACTCTGGTGTGCAAAATGATCGAAACGTAATAACACATCATCATGAATTGTTTACACGTTCGCCACACGTACCTTTCCTGTTTACGTTAGCAAGCAGAATATTCTGATTAGAATAATCTTGGAATTACACTGGTCCGCAGAAGAATTTAATTACAGGGTGGCAATGGCAAGGCATTTGAAAATAATTGAATTGAATTGAATTTAATTGAATTGAACTGAATCGTATGGAATTGAACTTAATTGATTTGTATTGAATTAAATTGATTTGATTATGGAATTGAATCGAATGGAATTGAATTGATTTGAATTTAACTGTATTGTATTGAATAGAATTGAATTTGATTGAATTGAATTGAATTGAATGTAATTGAGTTGAATAAAATTGAACAGAATGGAATTGAATTGTATTAAATTGAGTTGAATTTAAATTGATTGAATTGAATTAAATTAAACTCAATCGAATGGAATTGAATTGAATTCAACTGAATTGAATTGAATGGAGTGGAATTGAATTGAATTTAATTGAGCAGAATTGAATTGAATTTAATTGAGCAGAATTGAATTGAATTAAATTGAGTTGAGGTGAGGTCAGTTGAATTGAATGGAACAAAAATTAAATGAAATGAAATGAATTGAATTGAATTGAATTAAATTGAATTGAGTTGAATTGCATTTAATTTAATTGAGTTGAATAAAATTGATTTGAATGAAATTGAATTGTATTGAATTGAATTGAATTTGATTGAATTGAATTAAATTGAATCGAATGGAATTGAATTGAATGCAATTGAATTGAATTGTATTGAATCCGTTCCGGACCCATTTCGGATCCGTAAAAAATTTAACAAAGGTATCAGTGTAATCGCGAATTTACGGATGCGTAAAAATTTTAAAATGGAATCAGTGTAATCGCGAATTTACGAATCCGTAAAAAAGTTAGAAAAGGAATCAGTGTAACCGCGAATTGAATAATCCATTTCAATCCCGATTTATCTCCGTAAAAAAGTAAGAAAAGGAATCAGTGTAATCGCTAATTGAGTTTTTTAAGAAAAGGTCCTTATGTGGGACCCAGAAAATTCAAATGAATAATTAGAAAATAATTGCAATTAATTTTCTCCAATTCGTTTGAATTGCAATTTGTTTTGACAAACTTATTTGAATTGGAAATGAATTGCAATTCAATTTTCCCAAATTTATTTGAATTGATTCAAATTTCATTTAATTCTTTATTTTGGTGAAAAGAATTAAATCAAAATTTACCCAATTCAATGCATAATTATTCATGCGAATTAATCCCAAAATTAATGATTCGTTTACAGTTCTGGTAGGTAATAAGTTTTTGCAAATAGTTTAAAATATAAAAATATTTTTATTTCATTTAGGCGCATTCCACAGGAAGTTTGGCAACGAACCAATTTCGGTAGCGGGGGAAGTTGCAAAAAAAATGTGCACTACGCTCATGATAGAATTCAAAAACAACAAAAAATAAATTAACATTCTAACCCACGATCTCGAAAGAAAACCTAAGCGAATGAAACCCAGTAACTCACTTTGTAATTGATTTTGTAAATTCAAAAATACAATCAAAAAATCCGTTTTTGAATCCGTTTTTTTTTTGGGAGGAATTTCTCCCGCTTGCTGATCCGAAACTGATCTGTAACGGATTCCGCTACGGATACGTTTTATTAAAATACACGGGTCCGCAACGGATCCTAATATGATGTCCGTAACGGATTCGAAAAACGGACATAAAATCCCTTTTTGAATACGTTTTTTTGCGAGGAATTTCTCCCGCTTGCGGATCCGTAACGGATCCGTAACTGATTCCGTTACGGATAGAAAATACGAAGAAGTGGATCCGTTACGAATCCGAAACGGACCCGTTTGGCACACTGGGTAGTGATTGCGTATGTGTGTAGGCATCTACTATATTGTGGTGTATTAGTGTAGGTATGGCTGGATTTATGTATAAGTAATTCTGTTTGTTTACTATAAAGTGAGTGTAAAACTAGAAAGTGCACAACTCATTGATTGTGAGAAGATATTGATAGATATTGATACCCAGGCCGAAACGACGTTTCGTCCCAGCCAAAGGGCAACTTCTCCGATTTTAATGACTTCTGCCTGAAAGACAATAAAATGGTCTGGTAGCCTTTTTGCAAGGTCTACACCTTGCCAAATCTTACTTTGCCATCTAGTTTGGAATCTTCAGTGTAGAATTCATCAGGTCCAGTCCTGCCCATCTGGAATATAAGTGGAAAAGTTTCTCTCAAAGAGAGAGTTGGGTGGTATGTAGTCGACCTCTATTGTGGATTACCGTAGATCTTTTAAAATCGTCCCATCCACTGTGAGTAATCTCTTAGAAGGATTACCAACGTTGCAGCCATTTGGCATCTGCGGGATGCGACTCAACCACTATATCTCCGTCAAAGAAAAGAAGGTTCACTTCAAAAACATCTCAAACATTGCTCCAAACAATGTCCACACGTTGAAAGAAACGGCACCAGCAACATATTGCAGGAACCATTCATATGTTTGCAAGCATTGTATTCATTAATTGAAGATCCGCTACTTTATTGTTTCTTTGTTGTATGCCCCGTTGTATGTCACGTTGTTTTCTTCAGAAGATTTCAACAAACAAAGTCATTTTTGGGCCACAAAAACATATTTTATAACATATTAATCATTGTGTAATGTAATATTGAATAGCAAACATAATGTGTTTGTACACAAGTATCCTAAATTTGCGACCAGCTGCAAACACGCTATATTTGCATCCAAACAACAAAACGAGACATATTTTACAGCTTGTAGATACAGCAAATGCACACCACTTGAAATTTCATTCACGGCGGAGCCAAGACGTATTCGTTTCTACAACCTTAGTGACAAAATTAAACTGAATTGAATTGAATCGAATTGAGTTGAATTCAGTTGAATTGAGTCAAATCGAATAGAATTGAATTGAATTGAATTTAATTGAAATGAATTGAATTGAATTAAACTGAATTGAATTAAAAATACTTGAATTGAATTTAATTGAAATGAATTGAATTGAATTAAAATTAACTGAATTGAATTGAATTTAATTTAATTGAAATGCATCGAATTGAATTAAATTGAATTTAATTGAAATGAATTGATTTGAATTGAATTGAGTAGAATTGATTTGTATTGAATTGAATTGAATTGAATGAAATTGAATTGGATTGAATTGGATTGAATTGGATTGATTTGAATTGAATTGAAATGAATTGAACTGATTTGAATTGAATTAAATTGAGTAGAATTGAATTGAGTTGAATTCAGTTCAATTGAATCCAATGGAATCGAATCGGATTGAAATGAATTTAATTGAAATTAAATGAATTGATTTAAATTGAATTGGATTGAAGTGAAGTGAATTGAATTCAAGTGTATTGTATTGTATTGAATCATTCCATTTTTTGCTTAATTTTTAAGTTTTTGTAAGCGTATTTAAAACAAATTGAGTAAAACCCGGCAAACAGACGTGAAATAACAGGGTTTCGTTTTTCCAACAATTACTTTTTTTAAATCCGGCACACGGATAATTGCAAAAAAATATAATTTTCCGGTTTCACGGTTTTTCCGTTTCGGTTTTGAAGACTCTAATAGTAACGCTTTCTCGTCTTCCAACTGAGATGAGTTAGAAATCATTTTTCAGACTTCGCCTAATGATATCTATGCTATCGGATGCTGGACAGATCGTTTACTTCTATCAAATGGGACTAAGTTCTTGAAGATTCAATTCCTCTGAGGTTGTCAGGGATTTTATAACTGTAAAAAGCAATTGGTGGTAACTTTCGACCCGTTCCTAGCGGACTTTGCCCAAAAATTTAACGTGGTGTGATTATCTGCTCAGTTAAACTAATTTTCTTGTGGCATTTCCAACATCTGGCCTAGTGTTGTTTCCAAATTGCGAATGCCAAAACTTTATTAGCGATGGGTTTTAGAGGGATTCCTCGATGGTTCGATTACACACTTGGATCACATTTTGTAATAACAGGATAGGGGTGATTATCATTTGAAAATAATTATTAGATACAAAGTCCCATTCGAAAATAGTTTAAGCTTTAATATAATTTTTAAAAAGTTAATTACCTTCGTAGACCAAGGAATTGTTGAAACATTTAAACGGATTTTATTTTATTTTGTTGTAACAGTTATAACGCTTTCTTGTGTAATTCTTAATAGAGTTGTTAATATTTATGATAGCTTATACTAGTGTGTATGTGTATCCATATGTGTGAATTTTCCTCCTTCCTATTTTCTTCAACACTTAGGTCACGACTTCCCTTTATGGAGTAACCATCGGTTCCACATTGTATTCGCGACGCCGAATATGATTTCCATGGTTTTACCCGATTCCTAATTAGTTGCCATATTTGTTGTTTGTGGTGTTTGCCGTATGTTTGTCGTACCTCGGTATCGGCACCCTGTATTTGTGCTGCTCCTCGAGCATTCATCTACTAGAGGAGGCAAATCAACAAGCATTATGCCGCTTGTTTTCATTATTACTTGACTTGTTTACCCCTTTTTACTATTCAAGTTCATTTTAGAATTCCGGGCACGCGCTCCGACTTGAACGTAGAAGACTATTTCTAGTTGTGGAAGGTGTACGGATGGATGTTGCGGCCTCTTGATGGGACGCACGGCGTTGGTGCCGGTGACGGCGGTTGGGATGGTGAACACATATCACATACACATGCGTAAACAGAAAATCTAATAGACTTTTGCGGTAAAAAGAAAGACTTTTGGAGGGCCTTTATATGGTGTCTTCCTTTGCAGTCATAAATAAAGGAATATAAGCGAAGACCCTAGATGCAATTTACAAGAAAAAATTGTTCATGGGTTTTGTGCCTTTTAACTCACTAATGCCCAAAAGATAACTTCTGCATATTAAATTTATATGAAATTATTTTTTAATATTAACTAAAATTGATTTTAAAAGAAAAGTTTATGGAACTCCCAAAACTAATGCTGTGGATGCTAGTAAAAATTGGACGCCTCCGACTACAACTCCGGCTCCAGCAATTTGAAAATACACTACTCCACTCCAAATTCGAAAGTAAATAAAACCATTTTCTAATTTTTCTTTTCATTAACAACGAAATAATTTGAACTTTGAATTTGAATAATATCCTATATCATTGTTGGCAGCACAACACACAAATATTTAGTTTGCTTTAGAATAAATATATTTTTTAAAATTCGAAAACAGTTGATCCTCTATTCAAAATAATTTAATTTAAAAAAAGTTTGAAGTTCGATTTTTATTTGTATTATTGTATTTGTCTGGCATTTCCGTTGTCTATTTCCAAGATTTCATGTGGAAGATTTTTAACGATGTCAAGAATTTATCAATACATTGGCTGTGTTGCGAGATATGACTGCCATAAACACATCATTCTTTTCACGAGAAACCAAAATGACACAGGACAAGTCGATGTATAAGTAGTCCTAAGGCTAACTCATTTAACTAATACGTTGTAAAATTGTATATTAACCGGAAAAATCGGTCAACAAATTAATCTTTTCTAAAATGTTGACTTTTGACGGAAATGATAAACTTGGAGCCAACTCCGACTTCAGGCAAAGACTCTGACTACAACTCCGACTTCATATCACCACAAGTTTAAGAGCAAAACAAAAACCGAAAAGGAAGTAACGCACTAAAACTTATATTAAAGAATGTTGTCAAACAAATAGTAAGCGATTATTTATTCGAACACTAACATTAATTTCAAACAATAACAAAACTGCTACAAAATATAGTTTGACATTTTCAAGACTAAACAGAAGAAAATGATTTTATTCGTGACACTTCCGATTTTAGTAGTTTTTAACAAACTAATCTTTAAGGAATCTTTTTGAAGACCTTGACTTCAAGTGCCACAACTAGGGTGTTCAAACCCGACACCAATAAACAGGCGAAAACGGTTAACCGGGGTTCTGCAATTATCCGTGTGTCGGTTTTCAAAAAAACCTAATTGTCGAATAAACCGAAAACTGGTTCCCTGACGTCGGTTAACCGGGTTTTAAACAATTAGTGTTAAATACCCTTACAAAAATTTTAAAATTAAATAAAATCATGTATGATCTTCAAATATTAATGAATTTTTTCAATTAAATAGCATATTTATTTTCGAATATAATTTTGTAGCTTGAGTACGTCCTACATATACATACGATTTTAAACAATTTTTTAATTTCAAAACGATTTTATAATTTGAAAAAGAATTACATAATTTAAACTAGTACATAAACTAATATTTTACACTTTATAAAGTTTTCATACATGAAAATTTCTATCAAATTCGAATATGATTCCCAAATTTAAATGAGTTTAATGTGAGTTTGAATTAAACTTATCACGTTTATATTATATTATTATAAAAATATATAAAAATTTGAGATTTAAACACGAATAAGAATATTCAATTCATTCTAATTTAACTCAACTCAATTCAATTATATGTATACAAATCAGTTCAAGTCAATTCAATTCAATTCAATTTAATTCAATTCAATACAGTTCAATTCAGCTCAATTTAATTCACTTCAATTCAATTCAATTCAATTCAATTCAATTCAATTCAATTCAATTCAATTCAATTCAATTCAATTCAATTCAATTCAATTCAATTCAATTCAATTCAATTCAATTCAATTCAATTCAATTCAATTCAATTCAATTCAATTCAATTCAATTCAATTCAATTCAATTCAATTCAATTCAATTCAATTCAATTCAATTCAATTCAATTCAATTCAATTCAATTCAATTCAATTCAATTCAATTCAATTCAATTCAATTCAATTTACCGGTAATGGAAAAGGTGTTAGAAGAGATTATGGCGAGAAGGTTAAACAATTTTCTCGAAAAGTTTTCCATAATAAATAAAAACCAGTATGGTTTTCAAAAAGGTAGAAATATCAACAAACTGCTTGGACATTTTTCAACTCACATCAATCAATGTTTGGACCGTAATGTGCAATGTTTGGCACTTTTCATTGATTTTAGCAAGGCATTTGATACGCTGTATCACAAAAATTTAATATCGATGATGGAAAGATGTGGAATCCGTGGTAAATGCCTGAATTGGTTCAAAAATTACCTAGAATGCAGATCATATCGTGTTAAAATCGATGGAGTTTTGAGCCAACAAATAATGCAAAACAATGGTGTTCCACAAGGGTCGAAACTGGGACCAATTTTATATTTGATTTATGCCAACGAGTTAATAAGCATTTTAAAAAATAGCACGGCTTTCGCCTACGCAGATGACACGGCAATTATTGTGTCAAATGAAAATATAGATGTAGCTGCCCAAGTAATGCAGTCAGAACTAAATCTGATCACAAGATGGTGTCACGACAATGGGTTAATAATAAACGCATCGAAGGCTAAACTAATGCACATACGGTTACCACACATTCAAAATTCGCTAATATCTATTAAGTTTCATGACAATAATTGCCTTCATAAAAACGTACATACATCCAATGATAATGATAGCTGCCAAACTCATATTGAGCAAGTCACCAATTATAAGTACTTAGGAGTTATTGTGGATAACAAGTTTACGTGGAAGGATCATATACTATCGCTAAATAAGAAACTACGCAAATCCTCATATGTCCTTTACCACTTAAGTAACTGTGCACCACTATCAGTAACTACACAGGCATACTTCTCTCTTGCTGAGTCGTATCTACGCCATGGAATATCATCATTTGGAAACGTGTCTTACTGCAAAATATTACAACAAACACAAAATAGACTAGTTAAAATATTAATGAGAACCCGATTAAAAACTACGCAACGCGAAATCACAACAAATATACAAAACAACACTAGTCAAAACAATGTCAACACAACCTACAATTTTAGTAATAATAACTCACAAAATAATGTATCAATAAACCCCACGCGAAACACGATTAATAATTTTTCAAAACAAAACAACATTTTAAATATAAAAAACATATATAAATCAACAATAATAAATGAATTTCTCGATGAACACTACCTGGAACCAGAAAATCATGCATATAATACTAGAAGAAGAGCTGAAGGAAAATTCAAAGTACCGAGGCACAATAATAAGCATGGCAAGAACACTCTGAATGTACAAATGCCGACTGTATTAAACACACTACCACAGAATCTAATACAAATAAGAAATAAATATAAGCGTAAAAAAACCATAAAAAATTATCTTATAAACTCGCAATGAAGCGAAGATAAAAATTAATGTTCAATTGATAAATAAAGAATTGTCTTTTTATGAACTATATTAATGTTACACATTTTTAGATATATATCCCTGCATACAAGCCTTTGGCTTCGCGGGGGAAATAATGAAATGTAAATGAAACTACATATATTGTAAATCAATAAAGAGGAAAAAAAAAAAAAAATTCAATTCAATTCAATTCAATTCAATTCGATTCAATTCAATTCAATTCAATTCAATTAAATTCAGTTCAGTTCAATTCAATTCAATTCAATTCAATTCAATTCAATTCAATTCAATTCAATTCAGTTCAATTCAAATCAATTCAATTAAATTCAGTTCAATTCAATTCAATTCAATTCAATTCAATTCAATTCAATTCAATTCAATTCAATTCAATTCAATTCAATTCAATTCAATTCAATTCAATTCAATTCAATTCAATTCAATTCAATTCAATTCAATTCAATTCAATTCAATTCAATTCAATTCAATTCAATTCAATTCAATTCAGTTCAATTCAATTCAATTCAATTCAATTCAATTCAATTCAATTCAATTCAACTCAATTCAATTCAATTCAATTCAATTCAATTCAATTCCATTCAATTCAATTCAATTCAATTCAATTCAGTTCAATTTAATTCACTTCAATTCAAATCACTTCAATTCAATTCGATTCAGTTCAATTCAAATCAATTCAATTAAATTTAGTTCAATTCAATTCAATTCAACTCAACTCAACTCAACTAAATTCAATTCAATTCAATTCAATTCAATTCAATTCAATTCAATTCAATTCAATTCAATTCAATTCAATTCAATTCAATTCAATTCAATTCAATTCAATTCAATTCAATTCAATTCAATTCAATTCAATTCAATTCAATTCAATTCAATTCAATTCAATTCAATTCAATTCAATTCAATTCAATTCAATTCAATTCAATTCAATTCAATTCAATTCAATTCAATTCAATTCAATTCAATTCAATTCAATTCAATTCAATTCAATTCAATTCAATTCAATTCAATTCAATTCAATTCAATTCAATTCAATTCAATTCAATTCAATTCAATTCAATTCAATTCAATTCAATTCAATTCAATTCAATTCAATTCAATTCAATTCAATTCAATTCAATTCAATTCAATTCAATTCAATTCAATTCAATTCAATTCCATTCAATTCAATTCAATTCAGTTCAATTCAATTCAATTCAATTCAATTCAATTCAATTTAATTTAATTCAATTCAATTCAATTCAATTTTTTTTAGTGATTTATGATTTTTTATTCAATTCACTTCAATTCAATCCAACCCAGTTCAATTCAATTCAGTTCAATTCAATTCAATATTTTTTAGTGATTTATGAGTTTTTATTCAATTCACTTCAATTCAATCCAACCCAGTTCAATTCAATTCAGTTCAATTCAATTCAACGCAACGCAATTCAAATCAATTTAATTTAATTCAATTCAATTCAATTCAATCCAATTCATTTCAATTCTAATATAGTCTAATCCAATCTAGTTCAGTTCAATTATTTTCATCATCACAAGAAAAATATTAACTGATGTGTTTTTACATATGAAACGAATATACCGACAATAACCCATAAATAAAACCGAAAATTAACCAGTTTCACCGGCTTTTTCCATTCAGAGATGATTACATCTTTCTGCACTGCACGATAATAAATATGGGCATTATTTCAAAAATCAGAGCTTTTAACGCAGTACAATATTTTTACTCACCGAAACGAGGTTGCTTCAATCGAATTTCAGTTGTGAGTAGTATATTCAGACATGACAACCTCAACTCCGTTGTGGAAACCGCAATTCGGTTGCAGCAGCCGAATTTACGATTGCTACAACTTCTATTCAAACATTCCGTGTTTTTGTGATTCACTTTGATTGTCAGCTAAGGCCGGGGCCACACTGGCGTTTTCTTGTCGCGCGTTTTCAAAAGCTTTCGTAGAAGTATACACAATCAACGTATACAACTCAAGGTTGAGCTTTTTTTGCGTTAGAGCTTTTGAAAACGCGCGACAAGAAAACGCCAGTGTGGCTCCGGCCTAAGGGCAATCAGCTGTTTCTAAGTGATCAACAACACGATATTGATCGTTTACCTGTAAAGTGATCGAAAAATAAGTTTAGCAGAGACAACGAAAACATTCCAGTATTCTTTATCTCAACAATAAAACATTTTCAGTGTAGAAATTAAATATATTTGCTTTAATGGCGAAACTTTTTCAGTTAATGAACCTTTTCAGTTACTACGGTGATTAATGTGTGTGTTATTTGTCAATGAAATATATATGATGAGTGACTTTTTTACTAGGTGTACCTTCGAACAAGCGGAACATTTTATATGAATTGTTTTCAACTAAATGAATTTAGAAAGAATAAATAGGCTTAGGCAATGGGTATGGCATCTAATAGAAGGCCCATTTGAAGGCCTGTTTTAAGAAACGATTTCAGTTTTTTTTTCGCTGGCCATTGATCGTTAACATTTATACGCTAGAGAACATTGTCGGTCTGTCTGCCGGTGCTGTTGCTGGTGCCTTTTTGCTAATTGTGGTGACTGAAAGGAGGAGGCCCAAACCAATTTGAAATGCAAACGAGGCAACATACATTTGCAATTTCACGCGTTTAAATATGGAAAACGTTACAATAGGGAAATAGAAATGTAGAGATATGTATGCAAATTGTATGCCCACGGTGGCCAACACAGGGCCCCCGCTGGTATAGGTGCATTTGTGGCTTGTTACGTTGAAAGTGTAAAATGTGTAAAATAAGAAATTAGTTGGCTACTCCTGTTTACTCTTATAAACAAGTATACACACAAACATTTCAACTGTTAAACATTTTCATAGGTAAGTTGTCTTAGAAACTGCCTTAATGTCTAACTCTATCCGTTTCGTTTGTCAATTTGAACAGGGATATGCCATTATTTTGTTATCTAATATTTGTCATTAACAGAACGGAACGGTATCGATTAATATATTCGCGATAAATACTAGAAGTCTGTTGCAATGAATTGACAATTAAATAAAAATTAAAATTTATCAATTATTTTTTGTTTATTGTTTCATTTCTAATACTATACACTGCGAATCACATGAATAAAGAATCGAGCGTTTCAAACTTTAGGTGAGTATTTCATTTATTAGGATGATTGGACAAAACAAAAATTGTATATAATAATCACCAGTATCTGCTTTATAAACTATCACAAAAATATATATATTTTATATTTTGTAATTGTAAATTTATATTAATGTCGCATAAATTAAACATTTTGTATGCATCACTTGGATAAGGAATCATTAAAGAAAAGAAAAAAATATATTTTTCAATTCAATTTGAAATTGAAAATTAAACAAAGAGCAAATAACCAACAAGAAAATTTCATTTAATAAGGGGCACTTCCTCTTTTATTAGAAATAACTTCAAAAATGTGGTCGGACATAGATCGGTATAACGACTCTAAATAATTTAACGATATCGAACTCCAGCTGATATTAAGGTCTCTTCTGTCTCAAATTGCTTGCCCTTTCATAAAAATTTCTTAATATCCTGGGGAATAGGGCGGTTAATTTAAAAGGTTCACATTCTGTTGACGAAAATACTGCTTCACAGCTCTGGAAGTATGAATTGAGGCATAATCTTATTGGTACGTCCACTCAATGGAAAATGATAAAGTTGTGCGCAAGATGGGTGCCGCGGTTGCTTTCAATAGAGCACAAACAGCGTCGTGAAGATGTTTCAGTAGAGTGTTTGGCGATGTTTCACCGCAATAGAGCCGAATTTTTGCGTAGATTTATAACCATGGAAGAGACATGGGTCTACTACCACTTCACACCTGAGACAAATAAACAGTCAAAGCAGTGGATTGGAATGGGAGAATCGTGTCCAAAGAAGGTGAATACGGTTCTATCAGTAGATGCACATGGGATTATTTTTTTTGATTATCTTCAGAAAGGAAAACCCATCAACGGCGAATTTTATGCTAATTTATTGCAGCGTTTAAGTGATGAAATTGTGGAAAATTCATTCAAAAATTTTCATCAAGACAATGGCTCCGCTTCAGACATCCTCTACTATTAGGACCATTTTCTATTTCCAAATTTGAAAAAAATGGCTCGGCGATAAACGATTTGCCAACAATGAGGAGGTAGAGTATGCGGTTGATGGCTATTTTAAGGAGCTTGACAGTTCTTACTACAAACAGGGTATCGAAGCTATTGAATATCGCTGAAAAAAGTGTATCGAGCTAAAAGGAGATTATGTTGAATAATAAAAAAAATCAATGAGTGTTCGAACTCACGGATGATGTGTTAACACCTTTTTTCTACACGGTACCTGTTCGATTTCTATGAACACATTAGTAAATGTTACATTGGAAAATAAAAAATAATAGTTTTTTCGTATACGCCGGGCAATGCTGAACATCAAATGACTCGCTTTGTTTGGCCATAGCAACAACAACGAAACAACCAAACACACAACATCACTCATACTTTGTCCGAAGTAGCTGACGTATACGTGTGTCACATAATCACATGTTTGCCATATCAACAGCAACGAAACAGCCAAACACACAACATCACACATACTTTGTCACCATAACGTCGACTGCGCAAGGCTTACAAAAGAAATTTTGCGTGGCTATGCTTATATCTCCGTTCAACAACAGCAACAGACACATGAACATACATACATTATTATGTTAATACATACGCTATAGACACAATTTCGTTTGCCTCACCCCTGCCACACCACTCTTTCATTGCTCTCTTGCTCGCTCATTTTTGTTTAACACGTCATTATTCTCTTTCGCAGTCGCAGAAAATCTGGTTTTAGCAGCAGCATAAAATCTGGTTTTAGCAGCAGTATAAAATCTGACTTTGATAAATTTAGTCCCTATACGCCGCTATAGATGTTAACTCATCAATAAAATGTTTCCCAACTTTTGTTTGTCTTCTTTGTTAGGTCGGCTAGATTTGGGACCGCCCTCATACCCTGACATTAAAACCACGGTCTTGTCTAATTTTTGAAGTCCACACGGACGAATTTGATACAATTCTTAGATTTTTTAGTGCGTCATTTCATGTTTTTCCGTACTTCTCGATGTTATTAAAATAATTACACATAACTGTCTTCACCCTTTCAATTTTAACAGCAATCCCAATGGCATTAAACCCTATAGATTTCAAAATAAAGGCTTCAAAACAAAAATAAAATAAAGTCGAGAGCATTTCCGCGGCCCATGTTGTTGAACATTTTTAACATAACTATTTAATTATTTAATTTTATTATTCAAGCTCAAGACCATTATATGTATATCTCTATTAAGAGAGATATACTTTAGTGTGAAGAAGTTTTACAAACTGCATCCCCATGATTCCTGGCAAACCGTATAGCTTTTTCAGATCTAGTCACAGCTCTTCATCAGCGTTTGTTTGGAATCCAAACGAAAACTCTTTGTAATTTAGAATTCCCCACTATGCAGGTGTTCGAAAAATATCGCCAGCAAAGCAAGAAAACATTTACAAAACCTTCTTTCCAACTCCAGAGAACTATCAGTTCCCATAAGACATGATTTTTGTTGTTGCCTAAAAAACACGTAAAACGTAAAACGACAAAACTCCACGTAATTGTTATTGACTGTATGAAACCACTCAAAATTCCCTGCTGCGACCACCTTACAATTCTTTCGACGGCGATCACCCCGCTTAGCGACGAGAACACTATCGAGTATTTAGTCATGAAAAAGCGTCTCAAAATACAGATCGGAACCGGTGTAAAACTATAAGTCCCAATCAGGGAGTGTAAAAATTAGAAAGCGCATAGCTTACTGATTATGGGAAGATCTCCCCAATCCCAGTTCGAAGAATATACACATACACAGATTTGTAATTTTACCTGTTTGTAAGGCCCGCCAAAACTATGAAATTCAGAATTTTTTGGGTCACGCCCACTCTCATTTTCAGAGAACTGAAAAAAAAAAATTGTATATGACCTTTATTGATCGATATTGGTGTGTGGCCGTCGGTGATGCAATGGCTAGTGTGCGCGGCTCCTGTGCATGAGAACGTGGATTCGATCCCTGCTCTGACCACCTTACATTTCCTACGACAACGGTCATCTCGCTTAGTGATGGCGACACTATCGAGTACTTAGCCATGAAAAACTTCACAAAATACCGTTCGGAACCGGTGTAAAACTGTAGGTCCCAATCAGTAAGTGAAAGGCTCTCCCTAATTCCTTCTTGGGATGTAATGGGAAACCTTGTTGTTGTTGTATTGGTACGTTTCTTCCAAATAATGTGTAAAAGAATCATAGCATAGTATAGTTTTGTTTATTTGCGGTAGATGGCGTTGTTTAATATATCAGTGCATGAACTTTCATGTATATGTTCCCTAATCATAATTTCACGGCAAATTTAGATTTATTGTCGATTTTGCACACAACTATGAAGAGCTAAAATATATTTGACTGATGTTTTTCTGGTTCTTAACCGAGTTTGTTTAAATGAAGTCGACTAAGTTGAAAAAGATCAAAAAAATTCGATTTTTAAGGAATTGCTTTAGGTTTTTGTTTGCGAAAAGGCGCAAAAAAGCGCAAAGGCCATATATATGACGTATTAGGGGACCCTTTAACAAGCAATCTTGCATTCACAGATTCATGCACAAGCGTGCAGAAATACAACAAATCCTCCATGAAATGTAGATATCTTTCGTAGATATTCCTTTTCAACAAGCCAGAACTCCTAGGTTCAGAACTTAGCAATTTTACCCTAGTACCCTCCGACCACCAATTCGAAAATTTTCAAACCGCTGCCATTTCGCTCCATTGCATTTTCGGGGATGGTCATAGGTGGACATATTTTCATGAAATGAGCTAAAGAATACGCTGGTGAAATTCGTCTAGTCGTGACTGAATCACCCTGTGTAATAAGTAAATATTTTACCATCTAATATAAATAATACTCTACACTCTACAGGTCATGTTAGACTATCTGTGCAAATAGAGAGAAATGGAACGAAACTCTCTTCCGTTTGGAAGAAATCGCACGGTCACTCTGTGTTCGATTTACACTATCACTTTTGGAGAATGGATAAATATTTGCCCGCAAAGTGACCAACAAAATAAAGGGGGTCTCAGTAAGAATGCACTTTCTCATTTTAAAATAAAAACACGTAGTTTTTGAGGTAGCTATCGTATGATTTTTTTATTGAATTGTAAAGAAGACATTTTCTGATTAAGTATGGAATAAAATATTCGTCAAATGGCCCCTACGGCTTGGATGACAGGTCATTACTCTTTCCATGAAATTTTCCGTGACTTTTTCACAGAGATGTGGCTGTATCTCAGCGATGACGCGTTGGATCTCGGATTTGAGGTCAGGAACTAGTCTCATAAACCCGAGATTTCCTAAAACTCCAAAGAAAGAAATTGCACGGTGTTAAATAGCATGATATTGGTGGCCAGTTGACATCAGAATATCTTGAGATAATTTATTTTGGAAATCTGAAATAAATCGATTGTATCATGCGCGGTGTGGCAGGTGGCTTCGTCTTGCTGAAACCACATGTCGTCCAGATCCATGCCACACGAACTACGTTATCATGTTCCTGTAACGAATCCCGTTCACAGTCACTGCAATTACGGCCTCATCGTCAAAAAAGTAATACCCAATCAGGCCTCCTGACCAAAATCCGTGCCATATAGTTGCGCGTTGTGGGTGCATTTGTTTTTCATGGATTGCATGTGGATTTTCTAAGCCTCAAATTTGTCAATTTTGTGTATTCACAAAGCCATTGTGATGGAAATGCACTTCATCGCAGAAGATGACTTTTTTTTTGGAAAATTGGCATTGACTTCACTTTGCTCCATTATCCATTAAACGAATTGCCGACTCTTTCCATGGTCTGCTGGTTTGAGCTGGTAAGCTGAATTTTGTTCTCATGAAGGTGGAGGCCTTTTGTCAAAATTCGCTGCGCAGTGCTTCGTGAAATTTGAAGTTGTTGAGAACGATGCCGAATTGGTGTTTTCGGGTTTTCGGCGACACTCTCGTTTACTGCAGCAATATTTCCAAGAGACTGACCAGTACGTTGTCGCTCACGAGTTTTACTGTCCATAACCGACCCAGTTTCTTAACATATTTTGATCACTATTAGAATGGTTGACACATTAGGTGCACTTTCCCGAATGAAAATCGTTCGAAGTTTGCGAGCGGTCTCAGCATAACTTTCCAATTTTTTGTAATAAGTTTTTACAATTATATCGCGTTGTTCTTTCGTAAAACGAACCACAGACTGAGCTTGGTCGATAACTTCTTATCTGACTGATGAATTTGAAAAAATATTACCAAAAAAATTTTGTGAACATGATACTGATGCCTACCACTTCGATTACATTCTCATTTGGCATCAAGAAGGACGGTAAATGAACAATAAACTTCAACGATAGCTGATGTTCATGCAAGTCTGTGGTTCGATTAAAGCGCTTCATTTTTAATAATCGGAATAAACTTATATGACAGCTACCAAATTTCGGAGTTACCACTTGCACAAAAAAGCAAAAATTACACTAAATTTAAAAAGTGCAATCTTACTGAGACAAACTTTACAACAGTTATGAAATAAAACTAGAATAGAAAAAATGGATAATTGTGAACAAAGTGAAGCATTTGCAAAAGCTTTGTTTTCGTTCATTTCTTTCCAAACGCAACCCTGATCGCATCCTCCATCCATCTTTTCGTTCGTTTCTTTCCAAATATAACCCTGATCGCATAATTTTTCGAGGAAATACAAAAAATTAGAGAAATATAACAAATCTGTCAAAAAAATTTCTGCAAATCGTTCTCCTCAAGTTTACACTATTCCACTCGATTCCTGCAAATACAAATTTTGGCATATCCAACGATTTCACTAATACACATATGTTACATAGTGTTACAAGGGCTTAGGAGTTAAACAAGGGCTTAGGAGTTAATTAGTAAGTTAATTAAGTTACTTACTTATACATACGTAAAGTTTTTACATCTTTATGTAAATCACCTTTATAAGGGAGGGGAAATCTTTGGCACACTAGTTGCCACAATCCCAACACTATATACGCTTTGACATCAGTCTCTTTTTTTGTCGTAAAATATTTGAAATTCCCTTTCGACATTTTGTGTTAAGACATGTAGCAGGGCAGCAGCTGGGTGCCACTACAAGTTGACAGATGCTGGAATTCTGGCGTGTGTGGCAGTGTCTGAGAGAATTACGAGCACGGAGGAGGCAAGGAACCCGGAGCCGTAACACATGTAATCGTATGTACCACTCGCATAAATACAAACAACCGTGTATTACACACACACACACACGCACATAAACATGGAAAAGTAAAGTATTAAAAAGTTATTTTTAACACTCATGGAGACGATCAGACATGCTACATACATATGTAGTTACAACAACTACTGCCACAATGAATAGATACAACAACCTTCATGCAACAAACGTGCGCACATGCAACATATTCGTTACTGGAGATCTTTTACTTTGTTGCCTGTAAGAAATTGATTGTGCTATTGATGGAAATCTCGAATGAAAACTCCGAGCGAACCGGAAGGAAATGCTCAATAAGTGTTTCCCCTTCTGGTAAAGTGGTAAACGATAATGCAGGAGACGAATGTACAACTCATTATACACCAATACACGGACCACAATGTACCCACTCTCTCAGTCAGTCATTCACTCGTCCGCTATCAATCCCAAAATCGAGGATGGCACGCAACGAGAATCCAACATTTGAGAATTTAATCAGTCACGGCTGTTTAAGTGGATTTATGTTGCGCCAAAGATAGACGGAAACTGTGCGAGTTCCAAAATCCCCCAATAACAATTAAGATGAGTATCTGAACATTAAAAGTATTTGAAGTACTTGAGAGGACGTATGAACAAGGTACCACATTAAAGTTTGTGGTTTCGTTTAAATTCAACTCAATCGATTTGTGGCGGCGAAAGATGGAACGATCGATCACCTCTATTCTTCTTGTCGCGTTCAATAACATTAAAAGTCTAAATTTAAACAATAGTGATGAAAGAAAAGGGACATTGGAGGATGTGCACGGTTAAGAATAGAATCTATGGCAAGATGAATAATGTTTATCATGGGATTCTATCACAAATCTTAGAGTGAAATTTATCACTGCCTACGATGGAGTGGGTAATCAAAAAAATGTTAGGAATGGGACGACATTGTCACCAAGGAACGTACCAATTGGGTGAACTCAGTTGCCCAAAGCCATAAATCAATGATCGTTCAACGAAAAGAAACGGAAGTGGCATATTGTCCTAAGGAATCCATAGAATTATAAAAACAAGTGATGACAGGTGGACTGTGGGTATTAATTGTATCTAGCAGTGTCACTGATAACACTGAAATGATGGACAGTAGCATTTGTCTGAATTTGAAAAAGAAACACACACAAGTTTCAGTATATTTCTGTTTCTCTAGGATTCGTCTATGAAAAGCTCGAAGTCTTGATCTGCATTGTACGTTGTAAAACAGATAGGCAGCGTTGCCTTAATTACATATTTGTCACAAGGTGAATTTAACCGGATCTTAATCCAAATGATTAATCGTTTTATCTCGCAGTATGTACAGAGTTTATGTTGGTGTGATTCGCATATGTAAATTTCATGTAAGAGTTTGTAGAAATACGATTGATGATGATCTACCGATGATAAAATTTCAGACACAATAGTTTGGCATATTAATGTGAACTTGTCACGGAGTTCAAAACTAGTTATGCCGGTGAGTATGTTTTACTGAATTGTATGCGATTCCAGCAAAACCACACGCTGGGAAAATATTAGTTGGAAATCAATTCAAGCATTGGAAATTCTATGATAAAGTCTATATTTTGATTAGAATTCATAATTATCATACATCAGAATTATTTGTCGATGTTATTGATAAATTAAAAATAGGTCTTACTAAATATAATGAAGAAATGAAGTTGTAAAATTCTATAACCTTATTCATCTGATATGGAAGATACAAGTCATAAAAAGAACAATATTAGAAATCGTGTCCAAATAATATTAGTCACTGTAATGAAAATTCAGTTTCTGTTACAAAAACAATTACAAAATCATTCAAATAGGACTTTTCAGAAATCTATTATTTCAAACAGATACTGAGAAACCATACATGGGGCAAATTAATTATATGACAATTATAATTTGTTGTTTAATTTGAATTCCCTGTCCAAATGCAAACTTAAAAAACTTTCAATGCTACAGGCAATTGTACTTATTTTTAAAGCATTTCCTTCATATCTGGCAATTTTGGTTTTAAAATATTTTATACGGTACAGGTTTATGAATTTGAAAGTACTATGAGGCAATACCTATCAAAGCCACAAACCTCTACATATAAAAAACTTTAAAAACAGAATTGCCAACAGTCAAGCAAATTCAAAATAATTGAAAGCATTCCCATATTTCATTACAATTGGCATCTGATTCCACAACCTACATTTGCATTGCTTGAGTAAATGCGAATTCAACATTTTGTAATTGCCATTGCGAACAATGGTAATTCTTTTGCATTTGCATCAGATAAAGTAATGCAAATTAAAATCCAAAGCAAATTAAAAAAACCCATGTATGTGAGAAACAAATTGTGAAAAACCAATAAAGTATATACAGGGTGATTCAGGAAGTTCCGAACAAATTTCTCCAGCGTATTCCTTGGCTCATTTCATGAAGAAAAGTCCACTAGGACCATGTCCGAAAATGCAAGGCTGCGAAATGGCAGCGGGTTCAAAATTTTCGGATTGGCGGTCGGAGGGTAGTAGGGTAAAGTTGCTAACTTCTGAGCCAGTGGTCCGATTTTTTTTGGCTTGTTGGAAAGGTCTTTAAAGGGCCTTTCAGAATCAATAAAAAAAGCGGAAAAAAGTCAAATCGCCGAGATACAGAGCTTTCGGAAAAAAATGGAAAAAAAATCACATAACCTCAATTTTCTCAGCCAGATGCCAGGTAACTTATGTTTTTTTTTCTGTTGAAAGATGGCCATACCTCTTACCCTTCCAAAATGACCTAAACGAAGCCCAGAGGTCTTACCGTTCCAAAGTTATGACCATTTTACTGAAATGCAAAAATGTTTGTTTTTGTTTTTGGAAGCGAAAGAACAGCACACATTTATTTGTTTTTGTAAATTAACACGTTTAAGATTTTATTTTATTGAAATTTTTGGCTGAAGAATCAAACACATAAGGAAAAAAACATTTGATGTTAAAGGAAGTTTTCAATGTGGTTCCCATTTTCTACTAAACACAATTGCAGCCGTTTGCGAACCACATCCACAACCACATTCACGAACTTTCACCGCAGCTTCCTCAATGCGTGCAAGTAACTGCTCACGATTATGGATCTGCACAGAATACACACAATCTTTCATGTAGCCCCACAAAAAGAAATCAAGTGGTGTGAGATCTGGAGATCGTGGCGGTCAGACGATTGGTCAAGCTCGTCCAATCCAACGTCGAGGGAAATTGGTGTTAAGCCAATCCCGCACAATAAGCCCGTAATGCGCTGGAGCACCGTCTTGTTGGTAGAAAACATGATTTCGTACCGCAAGAGGTACTTCGTCTAGGATTTCTGGCATGACTTCTTGCAAAAAAGCCAAATAATTTTGCGAATTTAACCTGGGCGGAAGTACTTTTGGCCCAATCAAGGTGTTGTCGATGATGCCAGCAAAAACGTTGACGGCAAATCGGCGTTGAAATGCTATTTCTTTCTTGTTGTGGGGATTGTCATGTGCCCATTCGTGCAAATTATGGAAATTAGTTATGCCGTCTCTCGTGAATTGCGCTTCGTCGCTCCACACAATCAATCGTAAAAATATAAATGCGTGTACATCACATTGCAACATCTCACGGCAAAAGTTGACGCGTAGTGGCAAATAGGCCGCCAATATTTCTTGAACTGGTGTGAAATGGAATGGATGTTTTTTCTTTGTGAAGGACGCGCCATACTTTCGATTGTGCCACACCAACTTGGATCGCAATTCGTCTTGTGCTTGTCGTTGGGTTCTCGTCTATCGCATCCAAAATTAACTGTTCAACTGCAACGTCGTGTTGTTCATTTCCGGGACGCTCCATTTGTGTAAATAACGTACCTTCACGAAATCGGCGGTGCGTCTCACTGAATGTTGTTTGGTTTGGTGGTCGTCGATTAGGAAAACGTAATGCATATTCACGCGCAGCTGCTCTTACATTACCATCGCAGAATCCATACATGTAATGAATGTCTGCTAATTCTTCGTTTGAATAAGTTGCCATTTTTACTAATTCAAAACACAACGTACTCGAAACTGTTGCTGCAGCAGAGATTAGCGTAAACTTTTACTTTTTTTGTCATTATTCACTTTTAAAAAACCGGACAAAAATCACTTGTTCTTTTCGCGTTCGTAGACACTTGTGGAACGACAAAATTCTATCAATGAATACCTATAAATACGACTTACTTTTTTAGGCACTAATGAATGGACTGGAAAATGGACTGGAAAATAAAATCTTAAACGTGTTAATTTACAAAAACAAATAAATATGTGCTGTTATTTCGCTTCCAAAAACAAAAACAAACATTTTTGCATTTCAGTAAAATGGCCATAACTTTGGAACGGTAAGACCTCTGGGCTTCGTTTAGGTAAGGGTACCGTGCAATAACTCCCAAATGAAATAACTCCCAATGAAATAACTCCCAATGAAAAAAATTCCAATAAGAATGAAATAACGCCCAACTGAAAAAAATGAAATAACTCCCAAAGGCAAAAATGAAATAAGTCCCAATTTCTGGGACTTATTTCAAAATGTAAAAATAAAACCCAATAAAAATGAATTAACTCCCAATGATATAAGGCCCAACAAAAATGAATTAACTCCCAATTTCTTTTTTGGTTTCCTTTTACAAAACGCTTTTTATTTCATAATTATATGTAAGCATATACATAATCGTAATAATAATTACGATCTAGCCGCGCCGCGTCGCGCCTCCACCCCCCCCCCTCCCGGTTGACATACATACCTTTTCATAATATTCAATATGAATCAAAAGAAGTTGCTTAAAGCATCCAAGCGGTACAATTGAAAAAGTGCCATCGAATAAAATCGTCTAGAATTGTTGTTTTGCTTCTTTGGAGTGAAATAAATTCCAACAGGAATGCAATAAATTCCAATTAGTTAAAAAAATGAAATAAATCCCAACATAATTTTGTTGGGAGTTATACGACTTAGAAGTTATTTCATTATGAAATAACTCCCAATTAGAAATTATGACATAAGTCCTAACGCATTGGGATTTATTTCATAATGATATTATTCACAATTTATATGGAATTTTATTGATTTTTTGTTGGGACTTATTTCACTTTTTTTTGGGATTTATTTCATTTGGGAGTTATTTCACGGTACCTTAGGTAAGAGGTATGGCTATCTTTCAACAGAAAAAAAAACATAAGTTACCTGCCATTTGGCTGAGCAAATTGAGGTTATGTGAATATTGTTTTCCATTTTTTTCCGAAAGCTTTTTAATTTATTTATTCTGAAAGGCCTCTTAAAGACTTTTCCAACAAGCTCAAAAACAAAAAAATCCGACCACTGGCTCAGAAGTTAGCAACTTTACCCTACTACCCTCCGACCGCCAATCAGAAAATTTTGAACCCGCTGCAATTTCGCACCCTTGCATTTTCGGACATGCTCCTAGACTTTTCTTCATGAAATGAGCCAAGGAATACGCTGGAGAAATTTGTCCGGAACTTCCTGAATCACCCTGTATATAGATAATCGTCTCATCCACCGAAGTATATGGTAAGTATACATATTTACATTTTTCGCCGTGTAGACCCAGAATTTGATATGCTTTGGACAAAAACAACACTTGACATAGTTTTCTATACGAAAACAAAAGGTCATTAAAGTCTATATATATTTAACTGAATATGCCCAGGTGACATATCTCACCACACTAGTTCCCGAATCGCATGTATTTTTTTTTTTATTAGTATTACCATAAATTGAGGTGAAGTGAGATTATTAAACACAATCGTTGAATCTGACGCCACTATTGACGTCTTCACAAACATATGGAAAAAATTGTGGACACTAGTCGGGAGGAACTATTACTGTGGATGACAGATTAACTGAAACATACATATGAAAATTTTAACTTATAAGGGAGAAAGAGTTCGTATTTACCATGTGTAACCTATACATATCACCGTGGCGAATGGGTAATGAACGTTTACTCATTACCCACGACGATGGGTGTTTTTTGATCGAAATTGTGAATAATTTAGAAAAAATGCCTATAACTCGGAAACGGTACGTCCAATCGAAAAAAAATTTTGGTGTTTCTAAGGGATTTCAACTCGTATGAGAGATGTTTTTTTCAAAAAATCGCCAAAATAACAAAATCGTTAAAAAACCTACGTAGGAGCCTTTAACCTATGGCAACACCTATGGTCAACACGATAACTGCCGTAAATCTTTACAGATCACAATGAAATTTTGTCAGTGACTATTATGTGACAATATTGAGTTTGAGGATTGAAAATTGACGTTTGACCATGCCCCTTCTCGTACCTTCCAAACAAATCAACACATTTAGCACAAAATCGTATTTCTTTTAAATCTGTCTTCTGGTAGATGTGATTAGCTTCAACTCACACTGAAGGAAATGGGTGAGATTGTCACGCCCATTCTGGTGCCTCCCATATAAAACAGGATGTTCGTCGGGGTTGTCAATACGATAAATCGCGTGAAACACTTCCGACCTTAATGACATTAGGTATAAGGCTTCACGTTATCAAACACCAATCACCGATTAAAACAAGGGTGATTTTGCCACGCCCATTATGGTACCTCCCATACAAAAGTTGTTTGGCCGTCTGGTTGATTAGCACGAGAAGTCCCGCAAAACCGAACCAATCTTTATGAAAGTTTGTACTAGTCAATATTTAGTCAAATAAAACTCTCCTATAGAAAATGAGCTGTTTTGCCACACCCATTCTGGTACCTCCCATATAAAATTTGGGCGGATGGCCGGTTGATCGACACGATAATTCTCATAAACTACAACCGATCTTAATAAAATTCGGTACTAGGCAATATTTTGCTAAAAGCTACTGTGTAAGTAAAAATTGCCTATAGTGCCACGCCCAGTTTCGTACCTCCCATACAAAAGTTGGGCGTATTTCCGGTTTGCCTACTCGATATCTCCAATAAATCATAACCGATCTTAATAAAATTTGGTACTGACCAAAATTTTGGCCACAACTTGTCATGACCATTTTTGTACCTCGCATATAAATATTGGGAGGAAACTAACTAATTTGGGGTATTCAATAATATTTAGTGCAATGTCAATCTGTTGTTGAATATGGTCACCTTTGAGTATGGGCGGTTTTAACAGAACTCCCACGCAATGGATGACTTAGGGTGAGGGTATGATTAAGTCGGTTCACCCGACTGAAACTTATGTACTGGGTTTAAATCGCTAAAACTAAAATTTCTCGATTCAAAACTCGCTGAAACGCCCTTATGCCAATATCTCGAAAACGGAGCGTCCAATCGAAAATATAACTAACTTTTATGGGCTTCTACGGGGTTTACAAGTCGCCAAAATATCAAAATCGCTAAAATAAAAAAATGCCTATAACTCGGAAACGGTGCGTTCAATCGCAAAAATAATAACTTTGTTACCTCCGTAGGAAGCTTTAACCAATGGATGTCTTTAAAACGGCGTGACTTATTTTTAAAAAATTCGTTATCACGTATCGGCATTTCCACAGAAAAGTCGACCTTTTGTCACGTCACGTCACCCTCGTTAATTGCCTATATTTTAAGACCAGTTAGTTAGATGGTTTTTTCATCTGTTGTTAAATATAGAACTTCTTACATTATGTATTCAGTAAAATAACAGAAAACATTCGAACTTAATGGTCCCAAAATATAAACAATTTACTCTGGTGACGTGATGCGGCATTTCTGTGGAAATGCCCATATGTGTGATTTAACGATTTTTCATTTGAAATATTTTAATATAACGGATTTAAATAAAGTGATGCCGTATGAAAGGCGTCCGTTGCTTAAGGTACAAAATATATTATGTTTGCATTTGGATGCACCGTTCCCGAGTTATGCTATTTTTTATTTTAGCGATTTTCTTATTTTGGCCATTTTTTTAAAAAGAATGTCGTCTGTATGAATTGGGCCACTTTATGAAAAACTTTTAGAAGCCCGAAAAATTGGTTATATTTCGATTGAACGCTCCGTTGCCGAAATATAGACACAAGGGCGATTTTTTTTTCGAAAAATTTTGGTTAGCGATTTGTAAAAGAAGACAAGAAAGAAAGACAACCATTCGTTACAACCACTTAATGAGGTAAAAAATTACTATTTTTGCGATTGGACGCATCGTTTGCGAGTTATAGCCATTTCGTTATTTTAGCGATTTTTATATTTTGGCGATTATTTTAAAAACTGTCTTGCATACACAGAAAAAAAAGACGACTGTAAAATTTTAACAAAAAAATTGGTACGTGAAAAATTTCAGCATTAATTTTTCATTGATATACTGACAAATTAATCAAATATTGAAATGAAATTCGATAAATGGTACCAACAAAATAATTCATAATAAATACCCCAATATTTAAAAATAAATAAACGGTTTCCCATTACATCCCCTGAAGGGACAGGAGAGAGCTTCTTACAATCACTGAGCTGTGCGCTTTCAAGTTTTCACTCACTGATTGGGACCTACAGTTTTACACCGATTCCGAACGGTATTTTGAGAAGCTTTTTCATGGCTATATACTCGATAGTGTCGCCGTCACTATGCGAGGTGACCGCCGCCGAAAGAAATTTTAAGGTGGTCTGAGCAGGGATCGAACCCAGGATCTCATGTACAAGAGGCGCGCACACTACCATTGCACCGCCGACGGCCACACCCCAACATTTAACAAAGTCTTTCTAGGTTTTAAATATACCATAATTCAAACAATATCTTCAAATAACAAATAATAACAAATAACTTCAGTTAGAGATAAGTTTGTACAGGCAGTCGGTGGCGTAACGGGCTAGACGCTGCCCGAAACGGCGCTGAGTCACAAACATCGAAACGATCGTCCAGTGGATGTAAGTTTTAAATAAACAAACTTTCTAAAGATAACTCGGATCGAGGACAAAAACGAAATCTGAGATACAATTTAGTTTGTTTTTGATAAATAACGTACAAATATTTTCGTAGATGGGTGAAATTTTGTATCGAATGAAAAATAATATTTTTCCAATAAACAACTTATAAATATGGTAGCTGATATGTAATTTTTTTTATCACAGGATTTTCAATTAATTTTTTTTCTGCGTACGAATTGGACAACTGTATGGAAACCTTTGGTTGGTTGGTTGAAAAGGCTGCAAGACAGCACGCTGTCTAGCACACTTAGGCTAAAGAAGCCCATTGTGATACCTGCAGTTTTCCCTATAGCAACTATTGACTTGTCGACTAGCCAATTTGCCCTTTCAATGAATTTGTCTATAAGACCTACAGGAATATCCTGTAGGGCTACGGTGCTAACTAAATGTGTTCCGAATATCCTACTTCTCAGTCCTGCCAGAGCAGGGCAATCCAAGAGAAGTTGTTTCGTCGTTTCCTCGTCCTCTTCCATGCAGCATCTACAGAGAGTGGAGTTTCTATGTCCCAATCTTAGGGCGTGTTTTCCTACAAGAATAATATCCCGTAAGGGTTCCTATCATTGTGGATAACCTGCCTCTCGGCAAGTTAAGTAGTTGCCTAGTCCTCTTCCTGTCCACCTGTGGCCAGAGGACCCCGGCTTGTTTGTAAGTTGAAGAAAGTTTCCACTTGTCCTTGAACCTTCTTTTGCTGGAAGAACCTGTGCCGTAGTACCCTGTCTAGCTAACGCATCCGCTACGCAATTGCCTGGAATATCGCTGCGTCCCGGTACCCAGATGAGCCTGATGTCAAAATACTCTGCCATCACCCTAAGTGATGAGTGGCATTCTTTCACCGTCAGGGACGTAGAAAACATGGTTTCCAGGAATTTTATGGCAGCCTGGCTATCTGTGTAGATACATATTCTCCGGAGGATTGTGACACTACTTTTCAGTGATCAGGCAGCTTGAAGGAGATATTTACATTTAGGTCCGGTGAATGGACCCCATAGCCTACTTGCTCGTCCAACTTTGATCCATCCGTGAAAAATTTGATACATCCAGTGACTTTCCCACGTATTCCTGTTCGGAATAGAAATCCTTATATTTGTCGCTGGTAGAAAGTAGGGGATGCAGTAGTCCGTTTTTACGGGAATAGAGTTGTAGTAATTCAGCGTGTCCGGATATCAAAACGCCACAATCTCTGATTCGCTCCAGGAATGTAGCGCCTGCCGACTCGGCCATGATATCAGGAGTACAGATGTTCAGGATAGCACTAAGTGCAGTACCTGACGTTGTGCCCATTGCCCCACTTACGCTAATCAGTGCTGATTTTTTAATTTTCATCAAGGAATTCAGAATATATTTCTTTAGGAGGGGCCTACACAAAACTACGGTGCCATAGAGAAGTATTGGTCTGACTATTGCCGTATAAATCCGCATGATGATCTTAGGATACATTCCCCAGCGCTTTCTTTTTCACTCTCTCCTCCACATTCGGTTTCCAAGACAGTTTTCTGTCGAGAATTATTCCCAGATACTTGACCTTTTCCGTCAACTGTAATTGCACTCCCTTAACTGACGGCAGTTCAAATGCGGGTATTTTATATTTCCGACAGAACAAGATAAGCTCGGTTTTAAGTGGGTTAAGTGATAGTCCGTTGTTAGCGGTCCAGTTCGAAATCAGACTAAGTAGGCTGGTTGTACGAATGCTAAGTAAATTGAGGTTTCTACCCGTACAGATGATAGCAATATCAACGGCATAGGCAAAGACCTGGCATTCGGCTTTGTCCAATTCAAGAAGCAGTTCATTGACAGAAGTTAACCATAATAGCGGAGACAGAACTACCCCCTGCGGTGTCCCTCTGTTAACGTTCCTAGCAATTGTAACTCCACCCCATTCAGCTTTGACGGATCGATTCACCAGAAGCTTCCCAATTAGGCGTGTCACTAAGCTGTCGACTCCTAGATTCTGTAACAACCTGAGAATCGCCGAAGAATACCACTTAAGGAGGTAAAAATATTACTATATTACGATTGGACGCATCGTTTGGGTTTTATAGCCATTTTGTTATTTTTGCGATTTTCTTATTTTGGTGATTTTTTTTTAAAACTGTCTTCCATATGAATTGGATGAAAACCCTTAAAATGTTATTTTTCGATTTGACGCTCCGTTTCCGAGATATGTAAATTTTTTCACATTTTCGATCAAAAATGGGGATGCGTTACACAGGGTACCCTAGTTACAAATAATAATAATTTCATTCATATTTAAATATAAAATACACAATTTTAATAAATTTTTTTTTAGTTTTTTTCTATAAAATTCATAATGGGTTAAAGCATCAACAAACGCTTGTGCCAACGATCAAATTCAAGTAATTAGTCGAGCATACCAATATATTATTTAGTACAACCGAATTAGTTTTTAAAATTTTCATTGATCCAAGAAACAGAATATTCACCACGACAGGATAATTTGATTGCTAGAACTAAAACTCGATTGACAGATCACATTTATTTCTTGTTGTTGTACCTTCAACTAAATATTTCAGTTCTTGAAACCAAAACTGAATTACAAATCAATTGATATGCACAACATTTGGTGATACTGAACACAAGTATTGGTAGCCACAACTGAATAATGCGGTAGTCCAAGGAACCGCCAAATTTTGGTTGGCTGTAAATATAGTTGTGACGACGAATCCTTTCTCAGTGTGTGTCTCCAAAAAGTTAATATTCAATAGCAAACACTATGTGTTTGGGCACTAGGTTACTATATGTATATCCCACAAGCAACTAACAAATACAAACAGTTATATTTGCATCCAAACATCAAAAATTACAGATTCGGTTGTGACAACCTCTAATTCGGCTATGATGACCTCTAGTGTGGTTATGACAATATCTAAATTCGGTTACGGCTGGTTCGGCTGCTTCAATTGTTGAATGATAACACTGTAATTTTTTAAGTCATGGAAATACGGACACCACTACGTGATAAAAAACCAAAAAAAAAAAAGACCCGATCATTTTGTTAGGCTCATATCTTGCAAACCGTTCGGAATTTTGATTTACTTTCTGAGGGGAAGTTGTAGCTCTTGTCATAAAGAAGAGTTAAGAATCATTCCTAGGAAGTTCATATGTTCCAGAAAGTTGTTTATTGAGATCTTAGGTACATTTTTGTAGTTGATTATTTCCTTGAATTTTGAACGGTTTGCTACCTATGGACCTGAACAGAGAAAAAAAGGGGAAAAAATAGAATTTTTTAAAGTTTTTTGCGATTTTGACCTTGAAGATGAAGTTTGTTTTGATTTTATATTTTCACAATTTTTGTTCTTCTTGATGACAAGAGCTACAACATCCCTCAGAGAGTAAATCAAAATTCCGAACGATACGCAAGGTATGAGACTGACAAAATGATCACTTTTTTGCAAGAATGACACCAAGGCCCCAAATTTTTGGGGGCCCATAAAAAAAGTCCATGACTTTGGGCCAAACTGGGTCTTTTTTTGGTCTTTTATCACGTAGTGGTGTCCGTATATGGTTATATTTTTTCGTGTTGCACTGTGTTAGCAAAATCCGTCGTAACTGCAGAATTGTGTTGTCTTTTAGACAGCAACAAAAATTATTTCTAATAGAGACCGATGGTTCTCTTTGAGATGAGTTTTAGTTCGATGAATTGTTCAAAAGCAGCATTCCAAACAACAGCTGATGAAGAGCTGTGGCTAAATCTGCAGTAGCAATATATTTTGCCAGGAATCATGAGGATGCATTTTGCAAAACTTCTCTTTCTTAAAAACTATATCTCTATTAATTGATATTGAAAGGCCTTGAGGTTAAATGATAAAATAAAAATCTTTCTTTAAAGTATTCATGTGATAATTTCATGGATTTACTGGATTCGTTTAGTTCACCGACTAGATTGAGGAATTGGTGAATAAATATTTTTGGCTGTTATGCTTATATCCTGTTTACTTGATTATTAATTTAAAATTTCCCCAAAAATTTAAAGCTGACTGGCAGTTACAAACTGACAGCCAAAACTGTTCGTTAGCTCTAACTGTGGGATAACTAGACATGGTGAAATAGGCCGTAAGTACATTTAATGAATAATTTCAATTTCACATTTAGATAATTTTGAAATATCTGCATTGTTAATTATGTATACGGGCTATTACTTCACAGGGCACTCCTTTCGAGTGAAGTTGTATCCCTCATATGGTCAGTTTCGGTACAAAAAGGGCAATTCAATTCTTGCCTTTATAATTTATATAAAATAAATATATTTCAATTTTAATGAGAAGGGTTGGGTTTGTACTTTACAATTTTTTTCAAATACAACAGTTTTACTTATATGGGTGAAAAAACGTGTAAATAACAATACGGCGCCTCCATTTGACATTTCAAACAGGAAACATAAAACTAATTTAGTTATATGCATGTATTTTCAGCTCTTTAAATTCTGACATAACCCAAAAATGTCACACATTCATAAACTTCAAATCCAATTCAACCTCTATGACTGTTGTTTGCTATAAGATCTCAGCTACCACGTGGATTATTGTCTAAATTTAGCCATTCTAGTAGCCACAAATGGCTGCAAAATCCATTGGCAATTAAACCAAAGTGAACGCATCAGTCAATGAATAACAATGAAATGTTTGCCCATCAAATAAATCAAATCGAGTTACAACTTCCTCGGAAACTATACCTCCGCAATTAAATGCCAATTTTGGTTGTTTGTTTACAGCGAAATCCTGTAAACAGAGAATAGCAAAATTCCTGATAAGGCAAAAATAGTGCCAAGAAAAACCGTTCAAAACCAATTTAAAAAATAACACATATCTGGTTAATATCGTTGGAGTGAGTTAATTCATTTCTACCTACGAATACAAATTCTTCAATTGAAAATTTATTTGTGAATGGGTTTCGATTTTTAGCCACAATTACCTCATTGGCACGAGTACTGCAAGATATGAATGACTAAATATTACTAGTATGTGTGCAATACCAGTGTTGGGATTTCTTAAATTGCTTTGGATTTTAATTTGCAATACTTTATCTAATGCAAATGCAAAAGAATTACCATTGTTCGCAATGAGAATTAAAAAATTTTCAATTCCCATTTGCTTAAGAAATGCAAATGCAGGTTGTGGATTTGGATGACAGCCAATTGTAATGAAAAATTGGAATGCGTTTGATACTTGGTTTTTTTTACAACTGGCAATTCCATTTTTAAAGTATTTTATTTGTAGAGGTTTGTGACTTCGATAGGTGGTGCATCGTAGTACTTTCAAATTCATAAACCTGTACTGTATACAATATTTGAAAACCAAAACTGCTAGATATGAAGGAAATGCTTTGAAAATTAGTACTACTGTCAATGGTAGATAAATATTTTTGAATTTGCATCTGTTGAGGTAATTCAAATAAAACGACAAATAATATTTGTCATATAATTAATTCGCCCCATGTACGTGTAATACATACGTACATGCATATACATACCTACGCCGAAATACTATGCAAATAATAATTAACTGACTAATTTCAATCTGAAACTATAAATCTATCATAGTTCCCAAATATATCGAATTGTATGGTAGCATGGCGATAGTATCGCAATGGTAACCGCCCACTAGTTGGTTGCTATGCAAGTGCTCAGCAGTGTTGCACTATGGGAGAACATTTCTATTCTTTTATTTGAGTTGCGAAACTTCTTTAGATTTAATTACTGTTTACATTGTTAAAAGTTAAAAGTTACAAGCATGAGCAATTAACCTTAGGTTAGGCATAAACATGAAAGCATTATCCAATATCTTGTTATACTCACCAGGACTCTGTTATTTTAAGACAAGAAGATTAATTCTGGCAGTTTATACTTATACACACAATGGTGTTTGCATATACAATTTTTGCATGTATTGCAACGGCTTGAATGCTTGTTTGAGTTTTTGGTATGTGGACAAACTAAAATATCTTTGTCGTTTTCCCAACTACCCAAAAAGCATGAGCGAGAATCTTGAAATTGAATGATCTTCAATGAACTAGTAGTGTCGGCTACTACAGCTTCCTGGATCTTTGCCAAAACTCATTCGCAGAACGACTCATTCGCAGAAGGGCACTCGCGAGCATTGGTGGTCAAAATGACCTAAAATTGTATACGCGTAGGTGAAGTATTATGACATGATTTTAGCTGGTTGTTCTTCAAAATTGGGTCATTTTGAATTTTGATGTCAACAATTTATATCCTAACGAAATGATATATATATGGGGCATTCCAAGTCAAATCGGACAGTTTGAAAATTTTTCTTTTTGATTTCGGCCATTTTGTGATATTTTCTGGCAACCATCAAGAAACAGTCCCTGGTCAATTTTCATGTTGTTGTAATTGCTCGTTCAAAAGATATTGATATTTTAAAAAAATCGATTTTTAAAGGACTGTTTTGGACTATTGGTCATAACTTCCTCAATAATGGTCCGACTTGGACAGTTTTTTTTTTTTAAATCTGTTTGTTTTTTCTGTACTTTTAGAAAAAATATTAAAAACAAATTTTAAAAAAAAATATTCAGTGTTTTTGTATACGAATTTTGAGTTTTTAAATTTTAGTTTTAATTTGGAAACTGTTTGTACCCTTCGATTTTCTCGAAATTTTTTTGTTATAAACCTCTATCCATTCTGTTTCTTTTAAGCCTAAAATGATAGTGGGCAAATAATTACTAATATTTTTTTTTGATTTTAGAAAATTTTGAAAAATCATTTTCCATACTTTTTCTTCGGCTATTTTTAATTGATGTGTATACGTTCTTATCGTGTACAGAAAAAAATATGTAGATTTTAAGTTTACTAAAACACTTCAATAAATGAGATTTTATTTACTTATTTTGTTTAAAAAATTTATATACATTATTATTAGTTGAACGAGAACATTGTTTAGTAATAATGGTCCGCTGGAATAATTGAATACATTTTCTGTGTGCCAGGGATTGACACATCTTTTCAATCTTTTAAGACATGACTTTATCGCCAAGGAACAATCTACTTTTTTGAAATTAACTAAAGAATCGATAAAAGATGGCGAAATTGTGGTGATCCATTATTTCGCCAAAAACTACGCTTTTGTAAACTAGAACAACAATTTCAATATGTTCGATTAAGACTCCAACTTCAACCTAATGATTTATGACACAAAATGGGTATTTTGGATTAGCGGGAGGATGATTTAGTCGTAAGTAAGAAGTTGTAGTTAAAATAATAAAATTCCCGAGTGGTTTGGTGGTAATAGACCGAAATGTTTACATTTGATTTCTCCACGTTACTGTTATTATTATTAAACTGAACAATATCAGTTTATGGTCAAATCTCCAATCAAATCGACCATATTCAAGGGCGATCCCAAAACTAGCCGACCTAAAAAAGAAGACACAAACAAATTGGGAAATTGTTCTTTATTTTCACCATAACTTTCCTTTAGCTCGATACACTTTTTCCAGCGAATTCAATAGCTTCGATACCCTGTTTATAGTAAGAACTGTCATACTCCTTAAAATAGCCATCAAACGCAGACTCCACCTCTTCATTGTTTGCAAATCTTTTACCACTGAGGCACTTTTTCAAGTTTGGAAATAGAAATTAGTCCGAGGGAGGTAAATCTGGCGAATGTGGTGCGTTATGAAGCAGTTCGAACTTTAATTCATTAATGTTGGCAATCGCAATAGTGGATGTGTGAATTGGACCAATAACACTTTCTTTTTCGCCAATTGGGCCTTTTTTTCCAGCATTTCATCACTCAAACGCTGCAATAAATTAGCATAATACTCACAGTTGATGTTGTTTCCTTTCTGAAGATAATCAAAACAAATTTTCCCATGTACATCCCAAAAAACAGACGCCATGACCTTGCCTGCAGATGGAACCGTCTTCGACTACTTTAGACACGATTCTCCCATTCCAGTCCACTGCTTTGACTGTTCCTTTACCTCAGGTGTGAAGTGGTGGACCCATGTCTCATCGTTGGTTATAAATCGAAAATTCGGCTTTATTGCGGTGAAATATCGCCAACACTCTACTGAAATATCTTCACGATGCTGTTTTTGATCTACTGAAAGTAAGCGCGGCACCCATCTTGCGCACAGCTTTCTCTTCTTCAAATCTTTGGTCAATATAGCTCGCGCACCTTCAGCCGACGATCATCCATTACCATTTTGTGGATTTTCTTAACCGTGACTGGCGTGGACACCTCAATTGGTCGACCACTACGGTGTTCGTCGTCGCAATTCGTACGGCCTCGTTTAAGCTCTGCTACCCAATATTTTACAGTTTTAAACGAAGCAGCAGTCACCCCCGGAATAGAATCTATCTCGTCTTTAAGATTGCTTGGACTGAGACCTTTCAAATGGAAATATTGAATTACATAACGGCGACCAATCAGTTCTATGTTTACAACTTCACTTAGATCGTTTACTTTTGATGGCTCAAATAAAATACTAAACAACGTTGCGCCTTGAATCTTAAATCATATGTTTTATAAGGTTGCCCACTTTCACTAAAATATTCTTTTTCACACTAATGGCACATCCTATACTTTTGGTCGGCTAGTTTTGGGACGACCTTGCTGCTGGACGTCAAAACTAGACGTGGATTTGATAATCATAGCGACCACCAACTCTTAGTGGTCACCTTTTGTCTCCGTCAAGCGGCTGCCAACGGTACTAGAGACAAAATCTTAAAATACAATACAGACTGTCTGCAGCACATGATGGGATGTACGAATAAACTCTACGTTCCAATTTGGCACAGGACCCGCAAAATACGTTGGTGGGAAAGGACATGTGACTAAACATTGGATTAGTGGAGAATCCTGGACCGAAATTCGGAATCATGAACGCCTGCACAATATGTGTATACCATCGAAGACACCAGCGCTGAAGAGGCAGTTAAAATCAGATTATCAGCAATCAGCACGTAGAGTGGGTTACATGGTCCGTTCAGAAACCGACAAAGCTACAAATACAGGTAACCTGCGTATTGTGTTCTCTTCAATAAAAAAAGCTCAGCGGCAACAACATCAGGAGCACGGCTACTGATGGCACGGGGATATCATCACCAGTGGAGCAATGGCGTGAATTCTTTACGACACAACCTAAACTTCCGGATAATGAAAATCAGTGTACCCCTTCGGCAGCATACTCACGTGGCAACCTGAGAATTGATATTTCAACGGAACAACCATCGCAAGGAGAGATCGAGGAGGTACTGCGTAAAATGAAGGATCACAAATCTTCTGGTCCTGATAATATTCCAGCGGAACTGTTGAAATATGGCGTTAGCAGATGGTATTACTCCGGTCATCAGAAGTGCATGGATAGACAACAAAATCCCTACGGAGTGGAAAGAGAGAGTGGCTGTTACTATCCCGAAAAAAGGTGATCTAACGTTGTGCAAGCTCTGGAGAGGTATTTCATTGCCCAATGCAATATTTTGTGCGGAAGAAACAGGCCGGTTTCAGGCCTGGTTGTTCGTGTACCGACAACGTGAAGACACTCCATATAATCGTAGAACAATCAGTTGGACTACACACGCCTCTGTATCTACTTTTCCCAGATTTCGAACAAGCGTTTGATTGTGTGCACCGTAACTCAATGTGGTCCACATTGACCAAAAGGGGGATACCAGACAAAATAATGTTCATGATCCGTGAACTGTACAGAGATGCAGCGTAAAAGTTCGTTTTAATGGATAGCAAAACCAACCTTTCACCACATTTGCGGGAGTTAGACAAGGATGTATCTTGTCCCCTACATTATTTATTCTACTTATGGATGAGGTAATGGAGGCAACTAATGCGGAAGCACTTTGACATTCAGTGGAGTATGTAAGAACATATACATGATATCAATTACGCAGATGACATATGTCTTATGGCCCACAAATTTGATTACATCGAGGCCACGTTAGACAGACTCTCCGAAAATGCGAAAAAGTAGGATTGAAAATAAATATAAGGAAGCCACAGCGAATGCGTATTCGAACAGAACGGAATACTTCACTAACAGTTGACAGTTCGTTAATTGAAGACATGAATTCAGTCAACCATTTAGGATGAAGGATTAAAAACAAATAAATTGTTTCCCATTACATCCCCTGAAGGGACAGGGGAGAGCTTCTCACAATCACTGAGCTGTGCGCTTTCCAGTTTCCACTCACTGATTGGGACCTACAGTTTTACACCGATTCCGAATGGTATTTTGAGAAGCTTTTACATGGCTATATACTCGATAGTGTCGCCGTCACTATGCGAGGTGATCGCCGCCGAAAGAAATTTTAAGGTGGTATGGTTACTATTAAGTATGGTCCAAGACAATTTCTAATGAAGTACTCAGACGTACATGTGACAGTCCAATTGCATTGGATATGCATAGAAGAAAATGGATTTAAATCGGCCATATACTTAGGTGCCCAATATCTGATATTGCTAGAGCGGCACTTGAATGTAACGCGAGAGATCGAAGGCCAGGAAGACCACCAAATACATGGAAGCAGTGCCTGAAAAAAATGCTCGACTATCATGGAACCAAATTAAATCACTTGCCAGATATAGAAATTTCATGGAGAGATTTCGTTGACGGCCTATATTCTTCGTGAACCTTTTATTTAAACTGTATTTAATTTTTTTAAATTAATTAGAGCTGATTTTCGAATGTAGTGCTATTTTTTAACCTAAATATCAAGTTGCCTCTCCCCCCTGTATACATGTATTCTTTTGGGTTAAAATATTTTTTAAAATGTTCTGAATCGTAAACAATCATGAAGACACCAGACAGGAGTGAAACTTCATGTGTGTAGTTGATTTATTTGTTTGCAGTACATGAGGGTACGTTCGTTGTGGCGTCTCTCTCTTTTTCTTCATTGATATCATAATTAAATTGTTGCCGGTCGTCTTGTACAGTGAGCGATTGCGTATATATGCAAGCATTTACTGTATTGGAGTGTATTAGTACATACATTGCTGTTCTTATGTAATTGAATTTGTTTGGTTAGTGGACTAAGTATATTTTTACAATGGGGTTTTTTACGGTCTATCTGTTTTTAGTACAGGTATTGTGTTGACCTTGTACACTTTCTGTACTTTGGTGTAGACAGTAATTCTAAGTAGACGTTTCCGACACCGAAAGGATTGCCCACTCCAATTTCAATACCCGCCCAAAGAGTTTTCACTCCACAAAGTGGCATTTTCGAATGAAATCAAAATTATAATTTTATTTTCTAATACTTTATAATTCCAAACTTTCATTAAACAATTTAAAAAAATAACATTTTCGGTTTTTTCGAAAATTCGATTTGACTTTCAAAAGGATTATAAATAATCCCATGAAGATTTCGCCTTTGAAGGTCCAGTGAAACATGTTAGAATTCACATTTTAGTATGTATGGGTTGTGACATTCCTTATAAAAAGGACGAAAAATATAACCCATTAGCATATATCAATATTTATTTATTTTTTTATTTATTTAATAGGTAAGAGTTGTAAGAGGACATAAATATTAAACACTTTTGGTGGATATGAAAATAAATTCTGTACCATCAGCACCAAACCCGTGGTGTGTTTTACTATACTGGCCGTAGAAAAGGTGGGACATGTACAATTTGGAATATAATTTAGATTTAACAAAAATATTAGTAGGCCCATCTTTGACATTTATGAATAAAACACAACATCGTTCCAATGGCTTCCATGATTTGCTTTACAATACCTCATTCGATCTACCCAATTTTTCAGTTAATTTTTGATTATTTGAGCCTTTATCACGTGAACGACATGGACTCGAGATTGTTTGCGTAACACTTATCTTTGACGGTGCCCTAGATATAATAGTCTACCGGAGTCAAATGTTCAAAGCTTTCGAACACAGTGCGGAAAAGATCGATTGTAACGTTGGCTGTGTGACATGTAGAGCCGTCGTTGAAACCATACGTCGTCCATGTCGTCGTCTTCAACTTTAGGCAACAACAAATCGCTGAGCATGGCACGGTAACGCTCGCCATTGAGCGAAGCACAAATGCATCGGTTGGTCACGAGGACTAATCGGACTTCATATCGAGGTCTTTGTGCAAAATTCTGTGGAAAGAAATACGAGAAATATTCAATTGCTGCGAACGGTGGCGAGTTGATGGCTGTTCGATCACACTTTCAGCTACAGCGACAATATTTTTTGTTGGACGCACTGGATGAACTCCGATCGCGTTTTATAGATTGAGTTGAAGACTTAGAACTGTGGAAGAAAGTTTTTAATATTTCCTAATGTTTTTCAAGTGTAAAACAACCCATTTCGTAAATTTCTAACCTTTAACTAATAATCTGTCACTTCATAAATGTCAAATTGGCCATCTGCTTCAAAATAACGGGGTGTTCAATTTCCAAAATTTTACATCTTCAATGTCCAAATATTAGTTTAGCAGTCTAAGCTGTATTTTAGAAACGAAACAGAAATAACACTAAAATATAAATACATATACGAGGCGTATCAAAAAGTCGGTGACTTTTTGAACTTCCCTCGTAGTTATATGAAATACAATACTGCTCCCATCAAGTACCACCTGTTAGTAGACTACTGTCAAATTTTGAGCAAGTTCCGTCATTTACTTTGCGTTTAACAGCTGTTCAAAACATACAACCTCGTGCATTTTTTTAAAAATGGAAACAAGTGAATTTCGAGTACTTTTTGCGAAAAAAAACGTCAATCAAACCAAAGCAAAACTTAACAAATACTATGGGGACTCGGCATCATCGATTTCAATGGTAAATAAGTGGTTTACTGACTTTCGTTGTGGTCGCACAAGTACAAATGACGCTGAACGTTCTGGACGGCCAATTGAGGTCAATACACCCGAAAATGTCGAAAAAATCCACGATAAGGTGTTGGCCGGTCGAAGAGTAAAAGTACGTGAGATTGTTGATGCCATAGGCATTTCATGTGGCAGTGTGGTTTCGATTTTTAATGATCAGTGGTGTTTAAGAAAGCTGTCTTAAAGATGGGTGCCGCGTTTGCTCTCCATAGACCATAAACGTAATCGTGTGACAACTTCAAAGGATTGTTTAAAATAAATAAAAATAAATGGTTTCCCATTACATTCCATGAAGGAATCGGGGAGAGCTTCTCACAACCAGTGAGCTTTGTGCTTTCTAGTTTTATACTCACTGATTGGGACCTTCAGTTTTCCACCGGTTCCGAACGGTATTTTTGAGAAGCATTTTCATGGCTAAATACTCGATAGTGACGCCGTCACTATGCGAGGTGACCGCCGTCGAAAGAAATTTTAAGGTGGTCAGAGCAGGGATCGAACCCTGGATCTCAAGTACAAGAGCCGCGCACACTACGCATTGCACCACCGACGGCCAGTTTGGAGTTGTTTAATTGGGCTACGAATTGGTACCTCATCCGTCATAGCCTCCGGATTTAGCCCCCAGTGGCTATTTCCTATTTTCAAACCTAAAGAAATGGCTCGGTGGAAAGAGATTTAGCGCCAACGATGAAATTATCGATATCTATTGTATGGACCTCGAAAAATCCTATTTTTTGGAAGGCATACAAAAATTGGAGAAACGTTGGACTAAATGTATTGTGCTAAAAGGAGATTATGTTGAAAAATAATTTTTTTTGCAAAAAAAATGTGTTTTATTCAAAAAGTCACGAACTTATTTATCCGCCCTCTATATTCAATTTGAAGTTAATAAAAGTCACATCGACTTATTTTAAATTATTTTATTAAAGACCTTAAATGATTTTAAAAAATATATTCAGAATTTTAGTTGTATCAGTTCCAAAAGTAGTCCCTGAATTTCAAAACTCATTAAATGAAAATCAAATGATAATTTTTTTTTGTTTTTATTAATGTGTTTTGAATTTCAATTCTTGTCATTTAAATTGCAATTAATTAAAACTCAAAATTGATTTCTGTTATATTTTAGTGGATGTTTTTAAATTGTACATTAAATTTTTTGACTTTCAATTGATGTACTTTGAATATCAAATGGATTTTAATCATTATTGACATTTTTTTGTTTTATTGTTTTGGTTATTAATAAATTAAATTGCGAGAAGCTCTCCCCTATCCCTATGAAAATAACGTTTCGTCCATGAAATATAAGTAATTTTCTAATGGGCAAATATTTATTTTTTTTCGTTTATAAGAAATTATTTACCGTTGTGTAAACACTTTTTAAAAACTTTGTCTAAAAATTTTCCAAAATCGAATAACGCTTCACTTTAACAATTTCCTCCCACAGTGCAATGCAGCGGCACTCTGATTCCCTTTGAGGCAGTTTGATTTAATAGTTAGTCGGCTGCATGGCGATTAGATATCGAAATTTAAAATAAAATAAAGAAATTAGATACTTAAAAAGGCATTATAATCGCTTAATTGGAAGCATGAAAGTATTCAACTCCGATGTACGTGATGACCCTCATTAGACGCACTCGTTTGTATCTTCTTCGACTATGGCTCTCTGACTTGGTCAGTGCGAACAAAAAGCTAAAGATATTGTATGGAAACGAAAAGACATTGCATGGAAAACCCACCAGCTACTGCCATGTCGCCATATCCGTTGAAAGCGAGTAAGACTCTTGGGAATTTGTTTGTTAGCTGGATGTGAATATACGAGTATCGAATCGTATGATGTATGTAATGAATTTTTCTAATGGTGAAACTAACGGCCACCTACAATGTAATGCAATATGGGCAATTGGTTAGGCATTCAAAAGAAAAACGTGAATGACGTCCAAGTTGTTGAAATTCCTTCATGTTGAATTTCTTGCTTGCACTGCCTTCAGTTTGTTCCAAATTCGATTTGAAATTTAATTTCGATTTCAATGTATATTTACTCGTGTCTTAAGCGGAAGTTTGCCAATTTCGAACCATTAAGGGATGCGCATATGAACATCCTCATTTTTTTTGCATATTTCAGATTTTAGAATTTGTCCATAAATGAATTTGTTTAATTCAAAAATATTTGGCCTCGAAAATATTTAATTAACATTAAAATTATTTCGATTTCCAATTTTGTTGCTGTGTTGTATTGTTCTATTAAAAATACTAAAAATATTGCAAGTTATTTCAAAAATATTCGATGTGTTTGGAATGTTAAAGTATCTATCGTTTGCCAATTGTGTTTTTGAATGAGGCCAATTCACATGTGGTATCATGTTTAACACTAGACACACCGACTGTGTCTATAGTGGCTGTGGTTAGTGCCTTCTACTATTGTATAAGTATGTGAGGATAGGGGTGTCAGGTTCACTCTTTTTTCTCCAAATTGGGATTGATTTGAAAATTTTAAATATAGATTCCCAGCTAATGCTTGGTACTCAATAAACGTATATAAAATTCAACACCAATAACACTGTGAAACACAAAAAATAACAAGGTTCTGACAGCGGCTTCTGGTAGAGGGGGTAAAAAAACCTACACGTGTAACGGCAATTTGAAAGTATACATCTGATTTTTTTTAAGGTGGGGTTAAATTTCCCGCCTTTTGCACATTCTTATGATGAATCGGCGTTGAAAACCATGTTATCCTTACATTTTAGGTATAGGTCGTGTTCAGCGATTCTATGTAAAAATTTACGAGAATACCTTGTGGAATACTTTAACCCTCTGCCGCCTCAGTATGTGGGCATTTTTTTGTTCATTTGGTGGAAAAGGTTATAAACACCTCTAAAACAGGGATGTAATGGGTTAAAATCTACTACAAACATTTTCCTCATAAAATTCTATTATAAGTTTCTTAACACACCAAAGCTCAAAGCTCAACTTCAATGCCAAAAATAAGGCAAAACTGTAAATACATTTAAGGGTTAATTTCTTACTTATTCCGAGTTGATGTTCGGAATAAGTGTTCCAATATTCCACAAAACTGCATTTTAGGGGGTTGGTGTGTATTGGAAAGATATTCTACATAAAATTTTGCTATAAGTCACCAAACCAAAGAAAGCTGTAGATTACTATTTATAAATAAAAGATCAGTCTAAATTGGGCTATTTCAGCAAGAATTTATTTATCAAATTTTTCTTTTAGCTCTTGGTAATTCTATGTCGTTATCAAACAATGTCCAGCACATGTCAGCTATTAGAGAATGAATACTCTTCCCTTTATAGCGTTCTCCAGTAGGTGCACATGTTTGATGAAATCGTTCGCCATGTTCATCGGACTCTGTTTGCCTGATGCTCTTTTACCTCACCCTACCAGAATCCGTTGTCAGAACCTTGTTATTATCGAAAAAGTTTCATGTTGTTCCACAGTGTAATTCAAAGTGGGTCATTCAAAATATAATTGTGCGATAACATTCAATGTGAAACATGTTAAATTGCCTTAAGTTACGACAAGGAATACAGAGTCATATTTTCTCCTAACAGTCTAAATTTCCATTTAATATTCTACTTCCGCCTAATTACCAAAGTTGGCATACTCAACAATAAACATCTAGCCTCATATGTGGGAACTGAATGGGAAAAATTTAAGGAGCGAAAAGAGTGAGCGTCTTTTTATTTCTCAGTTTACACTAAGGAAGTTATTTTTTATCTGTCGTTTACCATTTTTAACAATTTTGTTTTAAATTTTGATCTTGTACACACTGGTTGTACTTTTGTATACTCTTTTTGTGTTTTTATGTACGCATTTTGTGTACCAGAAAAATACAAATTTGGGGTTTTGTACTTTTTTTTATACACTTTCATCACAAATGTGTACAGTTTTTGTACTTTTGTGTACACCTTTTGTACTTTTATTTTACGGGACTTACTACCCTGTTAGAATAAAGCTTTCCCAACCAGATTTCAGCAACCTCTCATAAAAAGCAGCACTTCAGAACGATCAACAATATGAACTTTTAACCGTTAACCAGCCGAGGGTAATAATTTTTGAAAGCCTAAACTCAAACTCACCCCGGTCAAAATTTGTTGAAGTAAAGGGTTTTTCAACAGAGACGCTACAAAAGTAAATCGATAGATTTGACATTTCTCTTCTCTTCATTTGACATTTCTCTTCAGTAAGGTTTGCCATTTCATCATGGAAAGATATACGAGCCAACAACGAGTCGAAATTATTAAAATTTGAGTCAGTGGCCTCAACTTTAAGAGGCCAACTTTAAGAGGCCTCAACAATCAGCGATGAGGCTCATTTCTGGCTGAATGGCTTCGTCAATAAGCAAAATATGCATTATTGGTCAGACAGAAATCCACACGTAATCCATGAGTCATCATTGCATCCCGAAAAAATTTCGGTTTGGTGCTGTTTATGGCCCGGCGGCGTTATTGGACCGTATTTCTTCCGTGATGATCAAGACCGGCACATTACTGTGAATGCGAATCGCTACCGTTCAATGATAACCGAATATTTTTGGTTCCAATATATGTGGTTCCAACAGGACGGCGCCACAAGCCCCACAGCGAATGTCACAATCAATTTATTGGAAACCAAATTTGGTGAACGTGTTATCTCCCGAAATGACCCAGTCGATTGGCCGCCTCGGTCGTGTGATTTGACGCCGTTAGATTATTTCCTGTGGGGCTACGTCAAGTCTATGGTCTATGCCAACAAGCCAGCTACGATTGATGAACTTCGTACGAAGATCGAACGTGAAATTGCAGCAGTATCGGCCGATTTATGCTTGAAAACCGTCGAAAATTGGGTTCAGCGTCTGGACTTCTGCAAGCGTGCTCGTGGTGGTCATGCAAAAGAAATCGAGTTCCATACATAATGGCATCGAAAGTACTTTCATAGGAATAAAGAATTTCATTGGTATATAAAACCGGTTTTGTTTTATTTAAAATAAACTTTTGTAGCGCTCTTATTGAAAAACCCGTTAGTTAATTCGAATTAGTCAATTGTAGTTAAAACACTACGGTCTTTTTCCTTAAAAAGACGATTTATTATACAAAAATCATGTCTCAAATCTCTCATAACTTTTTATGAATAAGGCGATTAGTTACTTATAGGTGGAAGATTTCCAACAAGTGTTTGCTGCTACCAACTGGGGGGAATTTTGCGATTAAAAAACGGTGCGGAATCTGGATTCAGTTCTTCCAAAAGAACAAACGTACCAAAATTCATCATCAATTGAGGTTTGTGCAAGGGCATAAATGAATATTATTATAAGTAGTATATGTACTCAAAAATGTATATCTATACATGAAATATTTTCTTCGAATTTTATAGGTTTAGCCCACAGGACTGACATTTTTTTTATATCTGACACTTTCTTGAAAAAGTTTGCCGATGACAGGCTTAGAGTCTAAAAAAAATAATTTAAATTATACCCAGTACTGCTCGTAGCAGTACTGCTGAGAGCTAAATGCTATGAAATCCACAGAGTGCAGGGCGACAATTTAACACCTGGATATAGTGAATGCAACAACCATTAATGCCTAGACACAAACCTTGTGGACTGTAAAGTAATGTGTACAGTGCATGTATTTCTCTATAGTACCGTGCATAGCGAAATATACCAAGAGTGTGCTACAACTGTTTTTCTTGGTCAGGAAACGTGTGAAATAGGTGGAGTTCGAATATAATTCGACTTTTAGGAAGCAAAACAAGCATCATACATGAGTTAGCAGACATTATCATTAATCAAACGTATGTTAAAACATATTATCATCAATCAAACGTCTATAAATATTATTTAAATTTATTTAAAACATGATGTATTTCCAGTCACTTATCTATTATTCTTTCATAACACTCAAAATCAGAAAATTACGATTTGACGCTTTCGCAATGACGATTTGCCGTTGTAGCATATTCGCTGTACAAAATTTTATATTTTTTTGTACCAGTGTTGCCACCAGAGTAACAACAAAATATCCGCAGCCTATCAAAAATTATACAAAATCAATAGATATTACACAATTATTTTTTTTTTGCGAAAACGTTTGCTTTTGAATTCAAAATAATTTAATTGAATCCACGTACTCGTATTAGATCCGATTATTTTTCCCGACGATAGAACTTCTCTGCAATGGTAGTGTGCGCTGCTCTTGTACATGAAAACGTGGATTCGATTCGTGCTCTGACCACCTTACGATTCTTCCGACGACGTTCACCTCGCTTAGTGACGGCGACACTATCGAGTATTTTGCCAAGCAAAAAGCACCTCAAAATACCGTTCGGAACCGATGTAAAACTGTAGGTCTCAATCAGTGAGTGTAAAAATAGAAAAGTTTACTGCTTGTGAGAAACTCTCCCTAATCCCTTCACGGGATGTACTGGAAAACCATTTTTATTTTTTTTATTAGTTAATCTAAAAATAAATAATAAAAAAGAGTTACCGATACGATAGGCACTCGCAACGCAAACTCAGCGTAGCAGGATGAACAATGTGCCACATCCCCACTGATAAAAAAAAATCATAAAAGTTCATATTATCTGCTCATAAACTTTTTTTTATTAATTTTATGAACAAATTTCAGAAAATTCTGAATAGTTCTGTAAACTTAATCATATATTCACAATTGCATAATAATCGATTCATTGAAAAAGCTCATAAATCCATGAATTTTTTCATAAATTTGATTACAAACACATAACAGTTTTTTGTGATCATTTGCATATTAAAGACATATTTTTTCCTTACATTATACATTGATTGTTTCAATAGCATCATTTCGAACAACCGCTGATGTGGGTGGAATCTAGATCCTAAATGGAGAAATTCATTAAATTTGAGGAACATTTTTTTAAGAAAAATTTAATTGTTTTAGTGAATACTTACTTCATAGTTTTTGAACGTTTTCATAAAAAGGGGGAAAAAAACAAAAAATTCATTTAAATTATGACCAGTTTCGATACCACCTACATATATACAATTTCATGAAAAGGCAACCAAAGAACAGTTTCATTAAGTATGTTGTTTGAATGAATGTTTCCATTAAGATTTATGAAAATTTCGTAGAATTTTTTTTGTTTCCTAATGAATAATATTTTATGAAACATGATTCATAATTTTAATGAATTTATTCTTTGGTTGCTTTTTCATGAAGAAGTTCAATACGGATATGTCATTAATTACTTATACAGAGTGATTCAGGAAGTTCCGGACATATTTCTCCAGCGTATTCCTTGGCTTATTTCATGAAGAAAAGTCCACTAGGAACATGTCCGAAAATGCAAGGGTGCGAAATGGCAGCGGGTTCAAAATTTTCGGATTGGCGGTCGGAGGGTAGTAGGGCAAAGGTGCTAACTTCTGAGCCAGTGGTCCGATTTTTTTGTTTTTGAGCTTGTTGTAAAGGTCTTTAAAACCCCTTTCCGAATCAATAAAAAGTAGAAGAAAGTCAAATCGCCGAGATGCAGAGCTTTCGGGAAAAAAAGGAAAAAAAATTCACATAACCTCAGCCAGATGACAGGTAACTTATGTTTTTTTTCTGTTGAAAGATAGCCATACCTCTTACCTTTCCAAAATGAGCTAAACGAAGCCCAGAGGTCTTATCGTTCCAAAGTTATAACATAAGTTATCTGGCTGAGCAAATTGAGGTTATGTGAATTTTTTTTCCATTCTCCGAAAGCTCTGTATCTCGGCGATTTGTACTTTTTTTTATTGATTCTTAAAGGCCTCTTAAAGACCTTTCCAACAAGCTCAAAATCCGACCACTGGCTCAGAAGTTAGCAACCGCCAATCCGAAAATTTTGAACCCGCTGTCATTTCGCACCCTTGCATTTTCGGATATGGTCCTAGTGGACTTTTCTTCATGAAATGAGCCAAGGAATACGCTGGAGAAATTTGTCCGGAACTTCCTGAATCACCCTGTATATGTACCTTTTATATTGAGTCCAGTGGTTAATAAACTAAATTCGTTACCTTTATATCCATCGAATGATGTATAGAGGTCATTGTTTTAAGCATTAAGGAAACATTTGACTATTTATTTCAGTTAACCTGCACAACAAGATCTAATGTATCATTGAATCGGTAGTTTGAAAAAGGGAACGAATCCAAAAACCGGAAAATACAAAACATAATGAATAAGGGAACAAAAACGGGACTACTTCCCTTATTCACCTACTTCTTAAACGGTACCTGCTCTTTGATTGTTTTTTTTACCTCAGGTTGTGAGTCCCGCTCCAAACAACTTTTTTCGCGGAAATTCAAATTGTAATTTATCTTCCTGACGATGCTACCCAAAGGGCAACAAAATATTGAAGAATAAAATTATTTAAAAAAACTACCAAACGCTCGAACATTTTAATTTTGAAAATAATATTGAACGATTTTATTAAAGAAAAATAAAGAAAGAACAGAAAATATCAATAATTGACCACGTTAAAGTACTCTGGCTACCGAATGCATGCTCGCCGATTGGAGTCTTAGCATACTGTGTCCTGTTTTCAAAAAAGGCGACATCGCCTACAAGATCCTCTCGAGCCTAATGTGCGAAAGGTTAAAGCCGTTAGCTGCAGACCTGTTCGGACCTGATCAGTGTGGGTTTAGGCATGGCAAGTGAACTACCGACCAGATATTCACATTACGACAAATCATGGAGAAAACCAACGAAAAAAAAATCTACTAGCTACCCACGAAGATGGGGAATTACCCATCACGATTACGGGAAAAATAATGGGTGGTTACCCGCGAGAATGGATAATGGGTTGGATTACCACTACCATTTTGATCGAAAATATAAAAAAAATTACAAAAAAAATCTCTATATCTCGGAAATTTATTATGTTTCTTATTGGACGCAACGTTTCCGAGTTATTGGCACTTTTTTATTTTAGCGATTTTCCTATTTTTGGCAATTTTATGAAACAAAAATTCTTCTATACAAATTGGACCACTTTATTAAAAACCCTCAAAAATTAGTTAATTTTTCCATTCGGTGCTCCGTTTCCGAGATATACTTTAGAATTTTTCCTAATTTTTCACAGTTTCGATCAAAATTGAGGATAGGTTACTCTGGGTAACCGATTACCCATCGTCGAGGGTAACTACCCATTATTTTCTCTATTACCCTGTGGTAATGGGTAGTCGTGATGAATACCCATTAATCCCCCCCCACCGGTACCACTGTGGGTAATGGACATCGTTCAGTATACTTATACATTCCCCACGGCGATGAGTATGGGTTACACATGGAGGGTAAATACGAACTCTGATTTAGACATCATTGGGTGAACTCTGCGAGTAGTAGTTACTGCAGTATTTTCGAGAATTGTGAAGGAATCAGCAAAAATAGGTTTGGCAGTAAATGAGGACAAGACAAAATTAATGGATTCGACAAACAGAACATCCAACCACTTTGGATAAAAGATAACGTTATAATTTCAAGGTAGTGGACGAACTTATTTACCTCTGATGTGCCGTGGACAGAAGTAATAATGGCAACCTGGAAATCAAACGAAGAATAGCGCTTCCAAACAGAGGTTATTTCCGGATCAACAAAGATCAAACTATACCAGACTCTCATACAACCTGTCTTGCTTTATGGCGTAGAATCCTGGGTCATATCGCATATGCTGATGGAACATCACTGGAAGTCTTCGAGAGAAAAATGGCTTCAATTATATATATGGTCCCATAATAGAAAACGTCGAATATCGACTACGGATTAACCACGAGCTGTATAATATGTATCCCGACATCGACGTAGTTATGCGTATCACAATAGCGCGTTTACGCTGGCTACGCCATGTGCGTAGAATGGATCAAAATGAACCAGGGCGAAAGGAATTCGAAACCATACTCGAAGGACATCAAGACTTCCATGGAAAGACCAGGTTTACGTTTTATTGTCGAAGAACTGAACTGTTCGTTTCGTTTACTATTTACATGCTGAAAAATCTGTCTTTTTTTTATGTTTCGATGCAAATATAACGTGTTTGTAGGTTGTCGCAAATATACTATACTTGTGCCCAAACATAGTCTGTTTGCTATTCAATATAACATGTTTGAGACACAATGATTAATAGGTTATAATATATGTTTTTGAGACCCAAATGTGGTTTTCTTTTGTTGAAAACCGCTAAACACAAATACGAACCAGAAAACAAAGAAACAAAACAGCAGCAGAACTTCAATTCATGAAAACAGTGCTTGCAAACATGTACATGATTCCTGCAATATGTTGCTGGGGCTGATATTTTTCAGCGTGTAGTTTATTTTTGTGGCCGTCGGTGGTGCAATTGTTAGTGTGCGCGGCTCTTGTACATGAGATCCTGGGTTCGAACCCTGCTCTGACCATCTTCAAGTTTCTTTCGGCGGCGGTCACCTCGCATAGTGACGGCGACACTATCGAGTATATAGCCATGAAGAAGCTTTTCAAAATACCGTTCGGAATCGGTGTAAAACTGTAGGTCCCAATCAGTGAGTGAAAACGGGAAAGCGCACAGCTCAGTGATTGTGAGCAGTTCTCCCCGGTCCCTTCATGGGATGTAATGGGAAACCATTTATTTTATTTTTTAGTTTATTTTTGTTCTGCAGTATACAGTTGGCCACAGTCCTCCACATTGTCATCATTTTCCAACCATGAATTAACAAATTTACACTTATTTACATTCAACAGCGCCGCGGAGGCATCTTAAGTACATAAGTACACAAATCCAAGAGACTCCAATCCGTCTCTCTGTTTTGTGCATAAACACCCAAAAACATTTGTGATACAACAAAGCCAACTCTCAAGTTGTTGTTATTGTGACAAAGTTTTTGTCACTGTTTATCCTTAGAGTGTCATCACTCTTTATATCGCGCCACTCAAGAGCGACTCACGAGGGATGAGTGAAAGTAGGCCAGATGCTGGAAATAGACCTTTGTTAAGTACTTTTCAGAGTTTTTAACTTTATAGCCTAGAACTCACCTCTCTCACTCTCTGTCCGTCTCGCCCTCTCTAGCACTTTCATTAGGCCAGGATAATGCTCAATTATATTTCAGCCAGAAGGAAAACAATAGAAATTGTCATTTTCTTTCACCTGTTACAAATCGCAAGTACGAAAGCGGAAACTTAGCCCACAAAAAGGAGTCATCTGCTTTGTGGGATCCTGCATCCTGCATGCTGTACTTCGCTTTGTTTGTTTCCGCTGTGGGAAGCCATTAAATGCAATTATTTCGAAGCACTTTTTATTTTTCGCAAGCAAACAAAACGCAATTTATTTACATTTTTAATGTCTTTTGTTTTATGAAAACAAAACAGCAAAGAAGAACGAACAAATAACGAAACAAAGCAGGGCAACTTTAAACAAAATCTTTTCTAATGACACAAGAACGAATGATGATACCCCTCCTCCATCGTGCGTAATTTGGAAGTATGAGTTTCTGGGGAGGTTAATGAAGCCGTTTTCTCCTTTTGCATTTTGAGTTCTGAAATTTAACCCTTATGAGGCTACCGCGTGACACAGTTGCCTGTTACAACGTGTACAAATTGCAACTTTTTGCTTCTGACTCGGTTGGTGGCTTGACGTCCTCCGTACTATGTATTTGCCACTTTTTGCGTAATGTGCGATTTGCAATTCTGCGGGCTATTTTCTATAATCAGGAATATGCGATCCGTGATGAATTTCGCACAAACATACCGTGAAATTAGAAATCTAACAAGGCACGCACGCACATATGCATATGCAGACAGATACACATACATAAATACGTACGCACTGGCAAATGGATATTTGTATGTGAAGGGATTGTCACGCTGTCATCGTCCAGGAGGACACTGTTTCCTTACGCAAAATATAAATTGTTATTACACATGAGGGTTGATGACTTTGGAGGTATCACATTTAAGTTGAAGTGCAAACATATATGCGACGTGTTTTAGAGTTTGATTGACTAAAGGCAGTAACTTCTGTAACATGATAGATCTCGCAAAGGCAATCTTTGTCGGTACGGTCAAATGTGTCGGTTTATCACCTCTATACGCAAAGACAAATGTCGTAATGCCTAAACGAATTCTCAGATAATGTTAATGCAATTAAATCGCGCCTTCTATACATGAGATCCTGGGTTCGATCCCTGCTCAGACCACCTTAATATTTCTTTCGGCGGCGGTCACCTCGCATAGTGACGGCGACACTATCGAGTATTTAGCCATGAAAAAGCTTCTCAAAATACCTTTCTGAATCGGTGTAAAACTGTAGGTCCTAATCAGTGAGTGACAACTGGAAAGCGCACAGCTCAGTGATTGTGAGAAGCTCTCCCCTGTCCCTTCATGGGATGTACTGGGAAACCATTTATTTATTTTTTTGTAATTAAATCAAACACACTGAAAAATATATCGTTTCTAATATAATTTGTGTTTGGAGCTCGTCGCAAATATAATATACTTGTGTGCAAACACATTGTGTTTCCTATTCAATATTACATGTTTGGGACACAATGATTAATATGTTATAATATAAGTGTTTGCGACCCAAATATATATGTGTTTGTGGTATAAATGCAGCTGTGTTTGTTGCACTGTTTATGCTATCTCGAGATCAAGAGAATAAAAGAGGGACAACGAGAAAGTCTATCTTGTAAGTGTGTATCAGAATTTGTGCATTATTCTCTCAGCCAGTGAATCATAAATATTTCTGAATGTGCGTGTTAATTGCAGATGATGTTTCACGTATTCAGTCGTCAATGGTTCATCGGACAGAGGATAAGAGGAAAAGCGCTTGATTAGTGACGAAACAATAAACGAAAGCTCGGACAGTTAAATGGTTTGTGATGTTGTTTGGTTTTTGTGTATGTGTTTCGTATATATGTATGTGTGCTACCAAAGTCAGAAACGATATTGGGAAAAGAAACTGGAAAGGGCAACAAAGTGAAGACCTTTGTCTGTCCGAGCCTTTTAAAAAAAAATCGGATCTGCGGACCATTTGTGAAATAAGTTCAATAAAAACACAAGTATGAACAAGCATGAAGCATGAACAAGACTTGTATGTTGTTTGTGTACCAACGCATAGTGATAACCAACGCATAACTGAAACCTTCTGAAAACAAAAACGTCAGAGACAACAAAGAAAGGAGAAGAAAAAGAGCAGCAGATTCTCATTTCATGAAAAATCATACTAGTCATTCAATGCAAGTACATAACTGTAAAAAGAGCCGTTTTTTCAATTAATTATTTATAAATGTGGATTTATATTGATAAAATTAAGTATAATAAATAATACAAATATATTGAATTCAATGAATAATTCGCTTCTAAATATTGTAATGTTTGGGAGGAAATAAACACAAGTTTCAACGTAAGTATATGGAGGTTTGGGGAAAACATGCGAATGCTTCCACGTAAGTATAAGTATATGCATGTGTGGCATGAAGAACGCATATGTGTCCAGCATACATGTTAGCCAGTAAACATGCTACTGGTTGCATTTAAATACAAGTGTGTTTGGAACTTGTAAACATATGAATGTTTGAAGTGTTTCTATTCCTAGACAAAAAAAAAATTTGAACAAAAAAATTGGTACGTGAAAAATTTCAGCACTCAATTAAATTTTTCATTCATATACTAAAAAATTAATGAAATATTGAAATGAAAATCAATGAATGGTACCAGTAAAACATTTTATAGAAAATACCACAATATTTGATGAAGTTTTTTGTTGGCTTCAAAAATACCATAATTCACAAATAATTATAAATTCATAAAAATGTATACCATTTCTAACAAACGTTTTGGTTAAATTAAAACAAATACTAATTTTTATCAAACTAATTTATCAAACATCGAAACGATCCTCCAGCGAATGTGAGTTCGAATCCTACATCGGCTGTTTCATATTTTTTTTAAAGAAAATACATTTTCTAAAAATAACTCGGATCGATGATAAAACGAAAATTGAGATGCAAATTAAGTTTGTTAATATGAGAATTTCTTCATCGACTGAAAACGAAAATATTTTTGAATAACAACGTACAAATATTTTCGTAGGTGGGTGAAATTTTACATCGATTAAAAAATATATTTTTCCAATGAACAACCTACAACAATTGTAGCTGAAATGCGAATTTGTTTTATCGAAGGATTTTCAATCAACATTTTGTTTGAATATACGAATATTTTAATTGAATCTGAAAGTTATTTTTTTCTGTGTAGTGTATCTGGGTAATTTTATTTTTATTTTTGGTCAATATGGGGCTCAAACGACGTCTGATGGTGAGCATACTTAGAAAAATATATTTTCAAAAATTTGACATTTTTTTCACGCCATAGCAAATTTTTTTAAAAATTTTCACGTATTTTTATTCTGTTATTCGACCTTCTCTTTATCAATAAATAATCAATATTCTCCGAATTTGAGGTCAGATTTGCTGTTCTTGTATAAATTTTCCTCGATATTTCGCTACTCCAAAATAATATTGTTTTAATTGTTAAATATTGATTATATATCCTGATGCTGCTATACAATGGAGTAGCGAAACATCGAGGAAAATAAATACAAGAACAGCAAATATGACCTCAAGCTCGGATAATATTGATTATTTATTGATTTTCACGTATTTCTCATTGTTGCCCGCGAAATAGCTTTGAATTATATTTATTGTATGTACTTGATAATATTTTCAGGTAAAATGTAGAAAAAAGAATTTGATAATTTGATTGAAAAATTGGGAAGAAAAAGAATGTTTGATTAAGATGTCAAACTGTTGCCGTAAAAACAAAATAATCCATCAAAATTTTGAAAATATATTTTTCTGTTTATGTTCGTCATGACACGTCGTTTGAGCCTCAAATTATGTTTTACCCAAAATCGCTAGGAATCGAAACTTCAACGGCCGCTAGGGGACTGTAAGTGCCCTCGTATACAAAAAGTTTGACCCTCCATTAATCAGCTATTTAACACGCATATTTTGAGAGCCCCATCCAAAAACATTTTTTCACTACATCCTAATGTGAATCCTCATTAATATAAGTACCCAGCAAAAATAAAATGGAGTAGTTCTAGTAGATGTTATTATTTTTGTACATCTTCTGCAACACTATGTGCATATTTAATGCAATTTTGACGCTGATCAATAACACTCCGAAAAATCTACATTTGCAGCACATCCATTATGAGTATTATGATGCAAATTTATTAAAGAGCTAAAGGGATAGTGGACAAGTATAAAGACGCCTAAATATATTACTTGTATTTAATTTGTATTTACTTTCTTTCAAATTTATTTTCATTTCCTTTCTTTTTCACCGGTTGACAGAAGCTTTTGGATTACTAATAAAAGGACAATTAATAAAATAATTAGTTAAACCCTTAAGTTGCTACTTAAAGTCAGAACTTTTTAATAGCATATCACTTGTTGAAAAGTTTCAAATGACAAGAAATTTACAAATTATTGAAATAATAGGTTTGGTTGCTCGTTTGCGGACGAAATATAGCATAAAAATTTTAGCATAAACTGCACACAACACAATATTAAAAGAAGTACTTCTGCACCTAAATTACCACTACATCTTACCAAGGAGTTGTGGTGCAAATTCTACTTCTTGGTATACTCTTTTTTTGCTGGGTATTTTATTGAATTGTTAATACAAATGTGTGTATCTATTTGTATAAACTTGTTTCCTTTCAAAGAGGAGAGAATTAATTCATGAGACCGATTACTTTTGAGTGCATACATATGTATATTTGCTGCAAACATAAATTATGGTAATTTTAGGATAAACGAAAGTTCGTTGACAATAAAAGAACAGCTTTAACGATCAACGTTTTTTATTTGCGGGAAAGAATCAACTTCTGCGGTCAACCATGTGACTAAGCAGCAAACGAAATTATTTCTTTGAGACAAATGAAATATTTTTTGAACGTTTTTTACTTTACGTGTACACTAAAAGAAAAGCGCTTTGTTGTAAGCATGAACTATGTTTGTTCGTGTGGTTTATATGAAAAGATGATTGATTTTTATTACTTAGGCTATTTTGTTCGTAATGCACAACAAATATATTTTTTATCTCATACTTTTCGCAATATTTTTTTTCTTTATTCTGGGGTTTGGTTTAATATTCATTCCGAATGCGCTACTGCAGTGATGACAGGTTTTCCGAAATGACCGTGTGCATTGATATTTATTTTAATCCAATTATTACACAAAGTTCTTATTTTTATAACTATACTCAAGCACCTGGCCAATAAACTGACAGAAAATAATAACAATATTGTAATCTGGTTCATCTATTAAATGGAAAGTAGGAAATTTTAATGTTTTATTAAAATAGAAAAGTCTCATGAAAAGATAGGGGAGAGCTTCTGACAATCAGTGAGCTGTGAGCTTTCTAATTTGTAGACTAACTGATCTAGGTCTACTGTTTTCTGTTTTACACAGAATCCAAATGCTAAAGCATTGAGAAGTTTTGTTCGTGCTTCATTACTCGATAGTGCCGTCGTCACATAGGGCGAGGATTGAATTCTCATTATGTTCGGATGTCGCGCAAGCTACCGATTTCGTGGGATAGTTGTGTAGCCGTTTATCGTTACCACCATCGGTTCTCTGTGAGAATTCCGTCAGCATTTCTGTTCCGTTATTTAAATTCTGCCATCAAGGCAACCTCCTACTTAATTTTCACCCACATGGGATTAACTATTGCCATCGTCGCGGTTCAGCTGATACTCAAACAGCGCATGAAACAAATTTTTTATACTATTTTAATTTTCCTTAAAGGAAACATGACAGTTAATATTTTTCAGATAAAGAATTGAACTGAATTGCATCAGCTGAGATTGGGTAAGATTTGATTGAATTGAATCGGATAGGATTGGATTAGACTGAACTGCATTGAATTGAATTGATTGAATTGAATTGAGTTGAATTGAATTGGATTAAATTGAATTAAAGTGAATTGATTTGAATTGAACTGAATTTAATTGAATTGAATTGAAATGAAGTGAAGTGAAGAGACTTGAATTGAATTGAGTTGAATTGAATGCTTTAACTTGAATTGAATGGAATTTTGTTGAATTGAATTGAATTGAGTTACATTAAATTGAATTGAAATAAATTGAAGTGAATTTAATTGAGTTACATTAAATTGAATTGAAATGAATTGAATTGTAAAAAAATAACATTAAATTTAACTGAATTGAACTAAATTGAGTTGAATTGAGTTGAATTGCATTGTATTGAATGAATTGAATTGAATTAAATTGAATTGCATTGAATTGAATGGAATTTTATTGAATTGAATGGAAATGAATTGAATTTTATTGATTTAAATTAAATTGAATGGAATTGAATTGAAATGAAAGAAATTGAATCGAACTGAATTGAATTACATTAAATTGAATTGAATTGAAATTAAATGGAACGAAATGAAATGAACTGAATTGAATTGAAGTGATTTGAATTGAATTGATTTGAATTAAATTGAATGGAATTGAGTTACATTAAATTGAATTGACTCAATTTGAGTTGAATTTAATTGAATTGAGTTACATTATATTGAATTGAATTACATTAAATGGAATTGAATTGAACTGAACTGAAATAAATAGAATTGAATCGAATTGAGGTAATTTGAGTTGAATTGAAATGAATTGAATTTAATTGAAATGAATTGAGTTGAATAGAATTGAATTGAAATGAATTGAATTGAAATGAATTGATTTTAAAAAAAATGGGAAATATTTAATGGCAACGGTTATTTGAATTCTAAACATAAAATAAGTTACCCGATGTGGAAACCCTGGATTTTCGGTTATTCAAAAAATACAGTTTTTAAAATAACCGGAAGGAGGTTATTAGTATTGATACCGGTTACGTCGGAGTTTCGGTTACCGTTTAAAATACCCAAGATGTATTATATATTTGAATGTATTATCGAGTGGTATTTTTTAATGCTTAATCACTGTCCTTAAAAAATCAACTTACGCTAAAGTGGATTTTTTGGTAATAAAATCATCAGAATTTCAAAATTCATATTCCAAAAGGAAACAGTGTCTCCCCCGGTTGTAGAAGTTAATGATGGCACCTTATGTTGCTGCATTCACACCATTTGTTTTTGGCATCAAAAAATCACTCCGCATTTGATGCTGATGCGTGTGGTCGCCGCAGACAAAACGCTAGCAGAAGAGTTTTCAATTTTGTTTGTATTGAAATCGCAATTTGAATTCGTTGCAGTCGTTGTCCATTCCCTAAGTTGTTGGCTTGCTGCCGCTTGCTGCTGATGACAGATCAAATTGAAATGTCCAGTTATCCAACTGTGAAAATAAGGTGGCTGACTGGCTACTTTGGATGAGCTCAGGCATACCTTAATGAATTCCAATGGCATTTTCTATTCGAGGGGACAGTGGTTTAGTTGAAGTGTTGAAAACAGTGAAAACCAATGAGGCGATTGCTTTAAGAGGGTTGGCATCTCGAATTAAGTTGATTAATTTCTACTCTATTTATAGATATGATGAAGTTTTTCTCAGTGTAAAGAATACAAAGAGCTATGGTGTGATATTGGACACCGACAGAAATTGTTCTAACCCTTTTATTGAAATACTTTTAGTCTTTCTGTGCAGGGTTTAATCGAAATTTATCAAAAAAAAAATACCATTTAAAATTGCCACCTACTGACGAAGTGTGAGAAAATGTCATGCCCTTGGAACTTGGTTATGATATCTCGCAAACTGCAGTCAACATACAAAGAATATTTTCTGACTTTATATATCCATTACAATAGAGATGGTCAGAAAGCGGTCAGAAATCTCTGTGAATTTAAGAAAACCAAAACAGAATTTACAAAATATATACTGATTCCAAGATTTAACAAACACATCCATCTTATCCAGAACCGCCTCGCTCCACTACAGACGGTTGCTACTCCTCAAGTATTTAACATGACAAATATTTCTAAATGGTTGTGGTTAAATCTGTGTCGTCGTTGTTGGCTTAAGTATTGTCATTGTTTGGTTCAATTAACTTTCAAGAACGCTTGAACAAATCGCGAAAAATCACAAGAAGAAAAACAATCATTTCATACAATTTATCATGTCACCCATGTCATGATGGGTGCACGAGCAACCACCTAGAAGCAAAATTTTCAACATTGTGGTGGGGTGCTTGGCTTCCGTTTCCTGCCACAGATTGTTGTTGCTTGTTTGTTTGTTTTGGTATTGTACTCCAATGGTGGTACTCGGCACTTGATGAATCAGTCTAACCCACCGACTCGATACACAAACAAACAACCTACAAGCGAAGATATGGCCATAAAGGACAATTTGGCTCTTTTGCATAAATTTCCATAGATCGATGGTGCCGTTTCCCGGAGTTGACTGCTGGCATGATACTAGTACTCGGTAAGGTATTTTAACTGTTAATCGTTGTCCATTTATCATATTTAATGAAATTTCCACAAAGAAACCAACCTCCTACTACCCGTTGTAACATTCGAAATGTTGTGGTTGTCATCATTAAAAGGGGTGGCGGTCGCGATGGTGGTGGGTGACTCTATGTTTGCGTCATAGTTGCAAAATGCAATTGTTACGCTACTCAATGTCACGTGACGCACGTGCGTAATTAAATTGATGCATTTCCATATTCTGGCACAAAAGACGCTTTCGCACACTCGTCCAGAGTGCGCCCAATAACAACCATCTGGGGATTTGAAAAATGGATATGACTTGTGGGCCACTTTTAAAAATTCATTGCATTATCTGGCTGGATCATTAATCATGGTATTAAACGCTTAAGAAATCCCGCCAGAAATAAAAAAAAGCACAGAATTGGCCACAAAATCCTTGAAATATAACAATAATAATACACAATACAATAAAATATTATATCAGGAACCGGTGCTACTGATTTAAATCAATTAAGATTTCGTAACCAACAAAAAGGACGATTGGCTTTTGTCCTTTTAAGTCACAGTAAATGCCACACGAAAACGGACACATTTCCCAAAAAAAGGAAAGGGAACTCTTAATATTTCTTAATGACTATATCAAGTTCGAACAACCAACGAGGACAACAAAAACAACAACACCAGAAAAAAAGAAACACATCAAAAAAAGGATAAAGCGGATAATGACCAGCAAATAGAAATGAATGTCATTTTGGTAATAAAAATAAATGTGTGTTGATACGATGACAAGGACATCAACATTGTATCAGTATTTATTTATATGGGAACTGTTGTCATATACATTGCATATCCTTTGTTGTTTAGATATCCCCCACCTAACACTCACTCTCTTTTTCGTTATCCTTGTTCATCCTTGGTATTGTTTATTGTTCCTAAGTCATTTGTTAGGGATTACAAAAACATCCCGAAAAAAATACCAACACTATATGAAATATACGCCGGGTATATAAAACAATAACAACGATTACTCGGCAAAACGCTCAGACAATAAGCGACAAGTTTTCGTTGATATACTTTCATATCTCCCAAAGTGACAATTTATTGCATTCCCTTTTGCCAAACTAACTAATTGTTGCTCGTTAGTTTAAGAAATATATTGTCATATTTATTATGAAATACTAAAGTCCATTCGGTAATAAAGTATTTGGAATTTCGAAAATGTTATTTTAGGGATATAAATCACGCTTAACAGAATAAAAACAACAACCACATTACATCCTGTGGAAGGATCTGAAAGGGCATCTAAACATCAGTGAAATATCTAGACATATTGATCGGCAGCATGTAACGTATTTCATGAACAATATTGGGCCTAGTCAGTCCCATTTTAAAAGTTCGCTCTGATATCCAAAATACAATGAATGGACTTCCTGGAGCCCAGTATTGAAACCTCATACCATTCAGACAATAAAGATCCCAAATGCTCTCAGACACCCAAATGAACCTAAACATGCCCAGAGTCGTTTGTGTGTATAATACAATTTGTAGCTCCCAAGATATTGGACAATATTTATTAGGAAGTCTCCATCAGTCACTACACTACAAATGAAATTTGAAACTTTAAAACGCTCTCCTAAAAAGTTGAAAAAATAGACATATGCTGTTATGCCTTGTGACCACAGAATTGTGCACAGGCCCCACATACACCAAAATCCAGAATCACACACTGACATATCTGGCTTTTTTGTTGTTTCGATGCAAATACAACGTGTTTGTAACTTGTTGCAAATATAGTATACTTGTGTCCAAACACATTGTGTTTGTTATTCAACATTAAATGATGAAGACACAATAATTAATAGGTTATAATATATGTTTTTGTGGCCCAAAAGTGGTTTTGTTTGTTTAAAACTGCTGAAAACAAAAACGTGACAGACATCAAAGAAACATTAAAGCATCGGATCTTCGATTCGTGAAAAAAATGCTTGCAAACATGTACATTAAACCGACTCATTTTGTATGGGGCCAAAAAAAGTGCTTTTGTTCCACCCCCTGAAATGTTCCTTGACTTGTTTTTTTATGATTCGCAAAATATTTCGCGTCTAGGATTAAAACCCCGTGAGCTGGACCGTTTTTAAAAAAAGGCTTTTTTGGAGTTTTTCAAAGATTTTTGATAGTTGATAGAACATTTGTTGGCACGTTTTTCATACCGTTGGATGCGTCTTTAAAAATGCTTTCCTATGATACTAATATTGCACATATTATCTTTAGTTAACTATCAAAAATCTTTGAAAAACTCAAAAAAAACCTTTTTTTAAAAACGGTCCAGCTCACGGGGTTTTAATCCTAGACGCGAAATATTTTGGGAATCATCAAAAGACAAGTCAAGGTACATTTCAGGGGGTGGAACAAAAACACTTTTTTTTGTGAGTCAGTCTAATGTACATGGTTCCAGCAATATGTTTCTGGTGTAATTTTGTTCAAACGTGCAGTAAAAGCCACCTGTTCTTGTGTATGTAGATGATACACAAATCTGGAGCCAAAAGTACCAAGCTTGGTAGTACAGTTTGTATTATGACAATATATGACCGCTATGGTTAATTTTCTAAAACTGAAATCCCTGATGTAGAGAGAATCTTACGAACCAAATTCTGTTGAGATTTGTCACGGTTTGTAAACTCTGGAGCCGAACGTACACTCACAGAACTAGCAAGCTCAAATTTGGCCACCGACTTTCAGTTGCTACAAACGAATTGATGCTGTCACGACTAAATTTAGCCCCCACAACTGAAATGGGTTTGGAGCAACCTCGAGTAGATTGTAATATAGATTATAATTGGCTGTGGCCACCGAATTGCAGCTTCTACAACCGAATTGATGTGTTCACGAACAAATGTAGCCTCCACAACTGAAAATTCGGTTGGGGTCACCTCTAAGAGGGTGTAACAATCGAATTTGGCAATTGCCACCGAATTGATTTTGTTGCGACTAAATTTAGTCCCTACAACTGAAATTCAGTTGGAACGACTTCTAATAGATTGTAGCATAGATTATATATGGCTGTTGCCATCAAATTGCAGCTTCTACAACAGAATTGATGTGGTCACCAATAAATTTAGTCTCTACAATTAAAATTCTGTTCGAGCAACCTCTAATAGGGATATGATGAATGACATTTAATGTGGTTGTGACAAATTCAAATTAAGTTAATATTTCTGCGAGTGCACCAAGCTTTGTAGAATGGATTGTCTGCGGACAATATTCATATCTGAGCCGATATGATCCATTATCATAAAATACTATCCCTGATCTAAGAAAGGCTTATATACCAAATGTTATTGAAATTGGTTAAGATTTGTAACATATGCTGCCGATAGCATCAAACTTGGTTGGACAGTTTGCATTGAGGCTATATGAAAATGTCAACCCAAGTGACTATAATTTGGAGATATTTCCTTTCCTAATACAAAATGGAAACGTGTATGCATCAGTTTATACGCAAAATCTGGCTAAAAGAATGTCTGCCCGACGATTGGAGTCTTCGCCTACTGTGTCCTGTTTTCAAAAAAAGCGGCCAGAGTATATGTAAGAACTATTGTGGAATGAGAGTTTTATCCATCGCAAAAAGGTCCTCTCTAGAGCGTTATGTTCGAAAGACTAAAGCCGTTTGCTGCAGTTCCGATCGGACCTTATCAGTGTGGCTTTAGGCCTGGAAAGATAATCACATTATGAAAAATCGCGGAGAAAATCCACGAAAACCAAATCGATACCTACCACCTCTTTGTAGATTATAAGGCTGCCTTCGATAGCTCAATACGGGGAATAGGGTGCCAAGCTATGCTGCAGCTTGGTATTCCTGCTCAGCTGACACGCCTTTGTAGAATGACACTGACCGACACGAAATCTTCAATAAAGATTGGTAACGATCTCATGGAACCATTTAGTACAAAGCGAGGCCTCAGGCAGGGCGTCACCCTATCATGTGATCTCTTCAACATATTAATTGAGGTCATCGTGAGAAAAGCTACAGTCAACACGAATAAAACGATCAGCAGCAAAAGTCACATGCTGCTTGCGTATGCTAATGATTTAGACATCATTGGGTGAAATGTGCGAGATGTTACTGCAGGATTTTCGAGAGTTGAGAAGGAATCAGCAAGAGTGATTGTGGTAGTAAACGAGGACAATACCAAATTAATGGTTTCGATTGGATGCCAGGGCGTATGTTGATAACCGATATAATTTCGAGGTAGTGTTCGAATTTATTTTCCCCGGATCTGCCGTGAGCAGAAGCAAAACCGTCAGCCTGGAAATCAAACGAAGAATTGTGCTTACAAACAGGTGTTATTTCGGGCTAAGCAAGCATTTCGGAGATAAGACCCGCTCTCGAGAAACGAAGATCGAACAATATCAGAATCTCATATAACCTGACTTCTATTATGGCGCGGAATCCTACGTTAAATCACATGCCGATGCAACATCACTGTTAGTATCGACGACGGATGAACCACGAACTGGCCAACGGCAGATCAAAATTGAAGAAACCAAAATCCAGTTTCAGCACCCTGCATTATGGTCAGCATCTGATCCATAATGGGCGGCTGAAACATAATCATCCTGGCAGTAGGTAAAATGCAGAACCACGTCCGGGCTTGCCTTCGACAATGACCACCATTATATTGGCAATGAAAATACAAAATGAGAATGAGAAATATAAACATTTTGTTATGTTTCATAAAAATCCGTCGAACAGGTAGTAATTTTCTAGAAACTATTTGTAAAATACACTCCGGTGCACTTATTTAAAGACACTAAAAATTCCATATTCAGCAGCCTGTATCTTTTGCAATTTGTAACCGATTGCAGAATTTTTAAACGGAAATGGAAGCTAGACATCTTGAGATATAAAAAAAAATCATGACAATAGTGGTTTCTTAACTAAAGAACTTTTTTTGAGCAATTTATAAAAAAAAGTCAAAAAATGTGCAATTTTTTTGGTTCACTTGAATAAAGGCACTTTATTATTTATTACATCTTAATCATTTTACGAGTCAAAATGGCAAAACAAATAAGTTTAAATCTATCGGAAAATACTAAAATCGATGTTTACCGTTCTGAAGGATATTCTAACCGCGAAAAAGCTAAAAAAATTGGACGGAGCCCAACAGTTGTCGACAATTACATCAAGGACCCCGAGGGGTATGGAAAACATTTAAAGGAAGGGTTTCATTGTCTTTATCTACGTATGAGAAAAGAAAAATCATCAGAATTGCTTCAAATTCTGCCTTATCCTTGTCAAAAATAAGAGCTCAAGCTGGAGTGGAGCCGAGCAAGTCATCAGTACGCAGAGTAATTAAGAGCTGTGAGAATTTTAAAATTACAAAAAAATCCGCCACTTAATGCTCCTCGTAAGGAAAAGCGGCTTCAATTCGCAAGAGACTACATGGTATGGGATGTGCAGCCAAGAGGTCATGTAAATGACTGGAGAACCCTTGTATTGACGGATGAGAAGAGGTTTAATTTGGATGGGCCTGATGGCTACAACTATTATTTGAATGATATGCGCAAAGGAAAGCGTTTTTTGAACCGACATCACAGCCGAGAGGGCGGCGTTTTGGTGTGGGGCGCTCTTACGTACTATGGTGCAAGCTATAAAACGTTATTGGAATCGGGTTTACCGAAGTTCAGTGAAATATTCAGACCCATATCTTGGATATTGCAACAGGATAATGCCCCTATACACAACGCCGGAGTAGTAAAGGAGTTCATTCCAGGCAAAAAAGTAAATATTCTTGACTGGCCACCCTATTCGCAAGATCTAAACATTATCGAAAATGTCTGGGGTTGGTTATCGCGTAAGGTCTATGAAGGAGGCAGACAATTTGCTGACAAGCAGTCACTAATTGAGACCATTAAGGATGCTTGGAATCAAATTTCGTTGGATTACATAAATTCTCTTTATCTCTCAATGAAAACCCTTATATTTGAAGTTATTAAAAACAAAGGGGGTTGTAACCATTACTAATATTTCTTAAATAAAGTAAAATAAATTTTAAAAAACAAGAAAAACAGTTTTTCATTAAGATTAGTTAAAGTGCCTTTATTCAAGTGAACCAAAAAAAAAATAGCACATTTTTTGACTTTTTATACCCTCCACTGTAAGTGATAGAGGGTATATAACAGTTTGTCATTCTGATTGTAACATATAGAAATATGGCTTTGCGACCCCATAAAGTAAATATATTCTTGATCCTTATAACAACCGGAGTCGATATAGCCATGTCCGTCTGTCCGTCTGTTGAAAACATTCTCACGACTTCAATCGGCGATAACGCGGTTTGGTTTTTGGCCAGAATGTTCCACGTATTCCTGAGCAGTTTGGTATTGAAAACCAGCGAAATTGGTCTATTGGAAAAAATTTTATGATTGGAAACGTAAAAAAACTCATAAAATTTTCACATTAATTTTTGTAGTTTTATACTTAACTACTCCTTTTGCCGTGTGGTGAATTTCCATGTTGAAAATCTTTGTTGTGGTTTTTATAATAGCTAAGTACTTTAGAATGTTTAGATGTACTTTCATGTGTTCATACATTTATATGAATTTTGTCACACTTTCTGAGGTCGCTGTGGCCTGATGGGTAAAGGGTTGCGCGTTGGAGTCTGAGGGTTGTTGGTTCAATTCTCGTCCCAGCTTGTTTTTTTTTTTTAACAGTTCTTCAAAAAATGTTTTTTTAGTTTTAAAAAAATGGATTTTTATTTTACTTGTGAACAAGTAATTTATTTTTATTTTTTTTTTAAAAAGTAAATTTTCTTAAAAAAAACTACATTTCTTAAGTACATTTAAAAGTACATTAAGTACTTTAAGTAAATTTCAAAGTACATTTCTTAAGTACATTTCATTAAGTACATTTCTTAAGTACATTTCTTAAGTACATTTCTTAAGTACATTTCTTCTTAAGTACATTTCTTAAGTACATTTCTTTCTTAAGTAAATTTCTTCTTAAGTACATTTCTTAAGTACATTTCTTCTTAAGTAAATGATTGTACATTTCTTAAGTACATTTCAAAGTACATTAAGTACTTTAAGTAAATTTCAAAGTACATTTCTTAAGTACATTTCATTAAGTACATTTCTTAAGTACATTTCTTAAGTACATTTCTTAAGTACATTTCTTCTTAAGTACATTTCTTAAGTACATTTCTTCTTAAGTACTTAAGAAATGTACATTTCTTAAGTACATTTCTTAAGTACATTTCTTTCTTAAGTACATTTCTTCTTAAGTACATTTCTTAAGTACATTTCTTCTTAAGTAAATGATTGTACATTTCTTAAGTACATTTCAAAGTACATTAAGTACATTAAGTAAATTTCAAAGTACATTTCTTAAGCACATTTCATTAAGTACATTTCTTAAGTACATTTCTTAAGTACATTTCTTAAGTACATTTCTTTCTTAAGTACATTTCTTAAGTACATTTCTTCTTAAGTACATTTCTTAAGTACATTTCTTCTTAAGTACATTTCTTAAGTACATTTTCAATGTGAGCATTTGACCATTGTGAGCAATGCATTTGTGAGTACTGTGAGCATTTGTGAGCATCCTGCATTTGTGAACAAGTAAATGCATTTGTGAACAAGTAACTTATTTTTATTTTTTTTAAAAAAGTACATTTTCTTAAAAAAGGTCCTTTTTAAAATTTAATATTTTGCTGGTTAACACTAAGGTGGAGGGTATCAAAGATTCGGCACAGCCGAATTTAACACTTTTACTTGTTTTTTTATAAATTGCTCAGAAAAAGTTCTTTAGTTAAGAAACCACTATTGTCATGATTTTTTTGATATCTCAAGATGTCTAGCTTCCATTTCCATTTTAAAATTCTGCAATCGGTTACAAATTTCAAAAGATACAGGCTGCTGAATATGGAATTTTTAGTGCCTTTAAATAAGTGACCGGATTGTATATATGATTTCCTAATGACTATTTGAACTTTTACCTCGAAGCCAAATTTTTTATATGACATTATTACAACAAGTGACACAATTCTACGCCCGGCGCTACTTGAATTTCAAAATTAAAGAAAGAACAAAACACAACTCTACTGTATTTTTTGAAATTGGGCATATATTTTTAATTTTTTTTACGATATCAATTCTGAAATGGTTATTAGATTTCCTTTGAAAATGTATCATGTAATTAAATTTCTTCATATCTTTTCAATCCGTTTCCAATGACTATGTGCCAGAGTTTAAAGAAACTCAGGATTGGTTGTGCTGCAAGATTTGGGTTGAACATTTTTAGAGACTCTAATACACGATAGACAAAACCGAAAAATTATTTAGGACAGGAGCTTCATTCAGTGCCTTGTAATACAAAATCTCACTTCTCAATTATATACATAGAAAAAAAGACGACTGTAAAATTTTAACAAAAAAATTGGTACGTGAAAAATTTACATTTTTACATTTGACATTATATACTGACAAATTACTCAAATACTGAAATGAAATTCGATAAATGGTACCAACAAAATAATTCACAAGAAATACCCCAATATTTAAAGAAGTAAATACGATACGAACAACCACATAACTTCAGTAAGAGATAAGTTTCTACTGGCAGTCGGTGGCGTAATGAGCTAGACGCTGCCCGAAAAGACGCTGTCACAAACTTCGAAGCGATCTTCCAGCGGATGTGAGTTCGAATCCTACCGCGGCTGTTTCATTTTTTTTTTAATAAACAAAATTTTTAAAAATACTTCGGATCGAAGACAAAACGAATTTATTTCACCATCGTAAATTGTTTATATTTTAGGACCATGAAGTTCGATTGTTTTCTATTCATTTACTAAATACATAATATAAGAATCTCTATATTTAATAACAGATGAGAAAACTATCTAACTAACTGGTCTTAAAACTTAAGTAATTAACGAGGGTGACGTGATGTGACAAAAGGTGGACCTTTCTGTGGAAATGCCCATATGTCAAATTCTTCATCGACTAAAAACGAAAATATTTTTTATAAATAACATACACATATTTTCGTAGATGGGTGAAATTTTGCATTGATTGAAAAATAATATTTTTCCAATAAACAACCTACAAATATGGTAGTTGATATGTGATTTTTTTTTATCATAGGATTTTCAATTAATATTTTGTTTGAATATTTTCGAATGTTTTAATTGAATTGAAAAATAATTTTTTTCTGTGTACAATTTTCGGATTTGTATAATTTTTTTATTATCAATTTATTCGATATATTCTACTTTCTATCAGGATATTTTAAGACGCACTTGCGGCAAACATTAAATAAATAGTTATTTAGGGATGTCAATGTATTGACACCAAATACACACTCACATACAGAAGTATATATACATACATACATAAAATATATGTAACCAAGGCAAATCTACATTATGTTAAATAAATCATAGTATAAATTCATTAATGATAAAATAAATATAGATACCCTTCGGATAAAGAGCACAGTCCTTGAAGATTAATTAATCGCCTGCTCATGTAAATTGTGTCGACTATATGGAGTACATACAACGAGTGCGAAACGTTGGTCAGAGATCCGGCCACAGATAATGATGGCCAACAACGACCGAACCGAAGGGTATGCACAACTCATTAGTTCTCACTCTGGCTCTCATACCCCACGATTACCGCACTTATTAGCCCAGGCGGCTGGAAGAATACACACTTTAGTGGCTTCATTGCAAAAAGGATGAAGGAAGGAAAGCAGCGAGGAAGGATAGGCGGGCAGACTGGTGGTTACAAAAATTTAACCCATGACGCTTATCTCACAGATTTAGTAAAAATAATTAATGACCTCGTTTTTGCCACTGTTTTGCCGAAAGGGCCAAACAAAAATCCAACACTCGCACACGAACACACACATACACACACCAAAGAGTCCTTAAATGCCGAACCATACGTCGGTATCGTACGCTTTTAAATTGTCGTTAGTTGCAAGGAATGTATGAATGGATGAGAGTGTATGGGTTTTAAAGGATGTACATGACTGTATGTGAGTGCACGTTATTTAATGTTCATTAAGTTCCTGGGCCTCAGCAGAGAAGAGTTGGACAAAACCCATTAAAAATCGTTTATTTCGATTTCACTTAATCCCTGCAATGGACGACACAAAGAGTCTCATACCCTACGAATAGCGTAGCAAGCAAACTTTCCAAACGATCATTAAATCAAATGAAATGAAAACGTTTATAAATTACATTTAATCCTTAACATTCCCTATCATGCCGATACACGTACATTTAGACCAACAAAGGGAGGTCATCGCCTGGAAGGACCGGCTACTCAACAATGCCCCGCCCACACTGCTCGTACTGTGTTGTTGCAATGCGTTATGCAAATTTAGAAAATTTGTTTGCTGTTGTTTTTGGCATGCAACATTAAACATTGTTGCCATTTTCTGTGGCATCTCTTTCCCCAGTTATTTTTTTTTTCCTTTTTGGTTTCATGGATACAGGGATTCCATGCATTGGTTATGTGACCGCAAAGCAACAATTAAACTAATCAGGCCGGGCTTAAAGTGTGATTTGCTTTATGGCCACCCGCAATTTCAAATGAGAGCATAAACAAACTCTGATGTTGTGTGGCGATTTGGTGTCTGTGATGCGTATAAAATGTCATGTTTAGTTTTATAATAATCGTTTGGTTTTTCATGCAGTTTTACAGTGCACCAGAAGTGATTCTTTGGAAGCAGAAAAAATAAAAAAAATATATAAAAAATTATCCGGTAAATATTGATTTCTTAATCTGTTAATCTAATGAAATGTCATTCTCGTATAGAGTAATTCCAAAATAAATGACACCTAGAAACTCATATTTGAAACTTGACCATTTCGTTGAAATTTGGCACAGAAATTTAGGTTGTTACTGTCATTATTACGACTTCAAAACTAAGTCACAATTTTTCATGGTTCAGTTGTTATAGCTCTCTAAAGCTGCTCGTCTGCAGCATTTTTGTGAAGAATTAGCTGTGTTCAAGTCGGAATAACTTTTCCTCATGTTATTGTTGAGAAACAAGTGCATCCATAACGTGTCACTGTTTGATGCGGATTTTGGGCTCAATACATCACCATTTTTTCTTCAAAAATGCTGCTGGCCAGGCAATAACAGGTAATGGTGCTCATTACCGCGACTTGGTAATCCAGCTATTTGTCCTAAATTGAAAGATATGGTTGTTGACAACGTGTGTTTTAAACAACACGGTGTACATGTTAAACAGCCCGAAAAACAATTCAACTACTGCACAAGTCATTTCCTGTTTGTGCAATTTCTCACCTTGGTGGTAGGATTGTGCTACCTAGATTGTAGAATGTAACGTCGTTATGCTTTTTCCTTAAGTGTTTTTTTTTTAAATCGCCTTGAAGGAGGAAATTGAACGCTGTTCTCGCTGAAAAATCTGTTTTGATTTGTTGTTTGGATGCAAAAATAACGTGTTTGCAGCTTGTCGCAAATATAGTATACTTGTACCCAGCCACATTGTGTTTGCTATTCAATATTACATATTTGAGACACAATGATTAATACGTTATTCTATTATTTGTGACCCAAATGAGAATTTTTTTGCAGAAAACTGCTGAAATCGTGACAGACAACAAAAGATAAAACAAAACACAGCAGATCTTCAAATGATGATACATTCTTTACATAAATTCATTCATTACATGGTTCCTGCAATATGTTATTTTTCAGCATGTGTCAATTAAATTCAGCCATATTTATCTAAAACGGTGAAGGAAAATTTCGCCAAAAGATACGCACTCGTTTGCAAGCAGAAGTTCCATAATAAATAGTAAAAAAATCCATAATAATGAATGAATCCATTACATCCCATTAAGGGGCTGAAGAGAACTTCTCACAATCACAGACCTGTGCACTTTCTAAATTTACAATCTCTGATTGGACCCTACATTTTTACACCGATTCCGAACGGATTTTTGAAAAGCTTATTCATGACTAACTGCTTGATATTGTCGCCGTCACTAAACGAGATGACCGTCGTATAAAGGAATTTATGGTGGTCAGAGGAGGGATCGAACTGCCACGGACGGCCATAGGTTTCATACGCAAGCTTATACTGTTTACTTTACGAATCAATAGAACTGTGCAACAGTGGGTTTCGGGCTCAACCAATCCAAAAAAAATTGTGAAAGTACTTGGACGTGGTATCATAAAAGCCCGCTCGGGTTTGTCCCTACACGTAATAATTTTTTTTTACTGGCCGAAGAACATTTTGGAGGTGGGTCATGGCCCTATTTCAGATTTTCTTCAATAAATCGTAAACAGCTTAAAATATTGCATTGCAACCTTTGACAGTATAGTAGATATTTTCCCATTTCACAATTCCCCCTAATATATTTCTAAGGAAAAGTGCACTGTTAATCGATTATTTCACGAAAAGTCATGAAAAAGTGCACATATTTTATTTTTTATTTGCTATAGCAAATTCAAAAATTTGTATTAAAAACTTTCCGTCAAAATTACAATTGAATCGGTAGTTTGAAGAAGGGAACGAGTTCAAAAATCAAGACAGAAAACTAAGCATGATGAAGAAGGGAGCCAAGACTGGACTTGTTCCTGTTACACACAGTGTACCTACGCAATCCGCAGATATCAGCCCAATAAAAAATGGCAAAAAACTGTCCGCAAAGTACCACCCAAAGCAGTGCCACTGCCTACAATGTGGGGCTAATCACTAGCAGAGAAAGTCCTCAATGGTGTCAACCTTACCCTCGTCTCCACAGAACCAACCCACAGTAGTCGATATCCAGCTGCAGTAGCGATTGACTTATTCCACTGCCGACCATGTATCCCATGTACACTCCAGCGATCAATCAACCCATACAGATAGCAAAGCGGTCGACTAATATAGATATACAAACAGTGTTAAATACAACCCAATCTAGCAAGGGGTACCACTGCTACATTCCGTGCAACGTTACCAAGACCTGAAACCCAGCAGAGCCTCAACTTGTTCAGCCTGGAACACACTGAAGTTAACAACCAATCTCAGTTATAAATTGAGTTGAAGGTCCACACTGAAGATTTCGGCTCCTGTATCTTTGGAGTTATCAGTGAAGATTAGTTTATCAGAGAGTGAGGAAGGTAAGCCATACACCCAGTCGCTCCTATGTACCATCATTATCTCCGAATACCTGTAGTCAGATGCCCGACTCAAGCATCCGTTCTGATCATCCTCGATAATACCATTGGGAATACTGGAATGCCCCTTAGGGTCATTCCTCCAGAAACCCAATTCGCTTAAGCAAACAGTACTTCGAACAGTACACTGACTTGCGTAAGCTTCAATAGTATTGAGATCGAGAATGATATCCAACGCTGCTGCGGAATACTCCGCCTGGCCACACTGATACACTAGATAAAGAACTAAATGTTTGAAAAGAGGTTGTAGCAACCGTAAATTCGGTTGTTACCACCGAATTGCGGTTGCCACAACCGAATTGAAGTTGTAATGACTGAATTTAGTCCCCACAACTGCAATTCGGTTGACGGTCGTCTCATAATTGATTCGGTTGTGACAATTGAATCATCAATTATATTCCTTCTGTCAACAAAATTTTCCAAACTTTCAGTTGGAACAACCGAATTTGGAATTAATTCAGATGCAACAACAAAAATTAGTACCAAATTCGATTGAAGTAACCCAATGTGCCATCAATTCAGGTACAACAACCGAATTTGTCATAAATTCGGTCATAACTATCGAATTTGGAATCAATTCGGTCGCAATAACATAAGGTTGTGACAACCTCTAATTCGGTTGAGACAACCTCTGCTTCGGCTATGATGACTTTTGGTGTGGTTGTGACAACCTCTAAATTTGGTTACTGCTAATTCGGCTGACCTAATAGAATTTTACTTTGAGTGTACACATAATCGCGGTTCATTGAACTTTGCCACGCAATTTCAGCTGACAACTATTCCCCAAAGCAACCCAGAAGACTAAGCATCCTTTGCTAATAATTGGGTGAACTTAGTCGTATACAACCAATGTATGATCTTCGGATACAGTCCCCAATTGTTACCAATCGAATTTCGAAAGGTGTAGGAAATATGCAGTCCCTTCCGAATCCGCTCCAAAGTATTCGGCTTTCAGTTTAATTTCTGGTCAAGGCCAATACCAAGATATTTCGACTCTGACGATAAAGATAGCTCCACACCGTCTAACCTCACGTACTTACTTACATATCGGGTCTCGAACAACCCCGAGGGGTCAGGGACCTTACAAAACGAAGATAGCATATTTCGCCAACCAGTTCGATCTTTTGTCTTATCTCTCCAGTTGGCAATACCAAGTGTACGCAGGGATTCGTCAACCTTGGTCTTGGTCTTCATATTTTCCGTGTTCCTTTGAGTTAGGTTTCGAAAACCCTACGTACTAATTCGTCTTCATCCATTCTACTGACATGACCTAGCCAGCGCAATCGCGTTATTTTGATCCGCTGAACTATGTCAATGTCAGGATATAGCTCATACAGCTCATGGTTCATGCGTCGCCGATAGTCGCCGTTCTGCACATTTTTCAGAGTATTTTTTCTCTCGAAGACTCCTACAGATTTTTCATCTGCTTGCGATAAGACCCAGAATTCTGCACCATAAAGCAAGACAGGTTGTATGAGAGTCTGGTATAGTTGGACGATTCAAATTCTCCAATCCAATCTTACGCCAACGTATGAAAAGCAGAACAGCCTTTTCAATTATATTTCACAAGATATCAACTAAAATACGGATTTTCCAATTGAAATTCAGAAAATACCATTTGAAATTTAGGTTTTATATTTGAAAATGAGGAAATATGAATTGAAATTCAGAAAAAATCTATTGAAATTCAGTAAATTCAAATTAAAATTCAGAAAATAGCAATTGAAATACAGAACAAAATCATTTGAAATTCCGAAAATATCAATTGAAATTCGGATGAAATCAACTGAACTCGGAAAATATCAATTACAATTTAGGAAATATCAATTGTACTTTTTTCGAATTTGTATCTCCTTATATACATTTATCTGAATTTAAATTGATATTGTCTGAATTTCAATTTTTTTTTGATGCATTTTAATTGATGTCTTCTGAATTTCAATTCCCAAAGTCTGAATTTCAGTTGGTGTTTTCTGAATTTCAATTGATATTTTGAGAACTTCAATTGATGCTTTCTGAACTTCAATTGATATCTCCTGATTTTCAAATAATATTTTCTGATTTTCAAATACAAATTATAAAATTTCATTGATATTTTCTAAGTTTGAATTAGAAATCCTTAAATTTTTTTTTTTTTTTTATTTATTTACAATCTGTCGGTAAGACAATAAGTACATTCGTTATTAATTACAAAAATGAATTTGGTTATGATGCTTCAGTAAGCAACATAACATAAAACAAAATAGACTAAATTTACTTTAAAATTATACTTATTCTATGTTATTTACAATTTATTAACAAACTTATTATTATTATTTATTTTCTGAATTGTAATTGCAAAATTTGTAGTTCCGTCTTTGTCGGAAAAACACCCAAGCCACAGCCCCTAGTCGTAGTCGAGAGCTTCACTGAGGTATCCAGCATTAGGTCGCTGATTGTAGACGAACATTTTCCACCGACCACGACGACCACGTCATCCCCAAAGGCCACAATCCTACGTCCTCTCAAATCAAAAGTACAGGGAACAAAACTCCTTCCTGTGGTGTGCTCTTTCAGTCAGCTTCCGAAAAGAGGCCACATCCAGTGTCGAATTTATGATATGGCTTCCAAGAATTTTACCTCTCCATACGACGATTCCATCAAGTGACGTGGTAGCTCTTCTTGGCGTTGGGAACGCCAACGCTCCTCCTAGCAAGCATATATTTCGTCACTTTCCTTGTAATTGGGCGAAATCGAAACCAAAGTATAAAATCTTATAAGCCATTTTTTGGAAGTTCAATCAGGTGTCCTAATCTATTTCTGCGGAATGACACTGATTGACAACAAATAAAAAATATTTTCCCATTCCATCCCATGAAGGGATATTGCAGAGCTTCTCATAATCACTGAACGGTGCGGTTTCCAGTTTTCACTCACTGATTGGGACCTACAGTTTTTCACCGGCTCCGAACAGTTTTTGGAGGAGCTAATTCATGGCTTATTACTCAATAGTATCGCCGTCACTGAGCGAGGTGGGCGTCGTCGAAAGAAGTGTAAGGTGGTCATAGCAGGGACCACCCACGGCCAACAAATCCTCAGCTTAAAATAGGAAAAATATAACCTACAATTTAAAATTTTTTAACGAGTAATTATCGAGCGATCTCATCAACATCCTTATGAGAATATATACAGAAATCAACTGCAGTTGACATGACAAGTACAAAGTAATAGACCCCGACACATACACGGTAGCATTAGGCTAATGGGGTGCATTGATTAGTGCGTGCTAATATTAAACTGCCGGTTCTAGTTCAGTTTTGACAGTTCTCAATTGTTTACATAACTGTCATCTCACTGAGTAACCTCGAGATTACTGCCAAAACAAAATCAGCAATATATCATAGCGCTACCTTCCGGAACCGTTGCAACCTTGTAGGTTCTTGCTCTTGATAACTCTTTTTACTAAATGCAAGAACTTCCTCATTATTTCTTTAAACAAAACTGATATCTTTTTTTTTTAAAAAGATTTGGAAATTATGCGATTATTGCAACTCAAAATTATCCCGACTTGAGACACTGTGCGCATTCTGTGGTCCCCGCTAAACAACAAATTATTTAACAAATGCAAATGTTATGTTTTTATATTTTTGTTGTTGGTTTTTCTAATTATTGTTGGCTCGTAAATTAAGCAAATATTTTGAATATTTAAATGAAAACACTAACAAAAATCTAAACCACGTGCACTTTACCCCATTCTATACTGCTCCCTTTGTCAGGACGACGAAAAAAAAACGATAAACATATAAAAAATTCATAGACTTCAAACGATAACATTCACACATTTGCTACTTGAAAGGATTTGAGGAACAAAGATGTGGCGTTGGATATGATTAATGATGTGTGAATCGAATATTTATTCATTGAAACCGAAAAAAGGGATAATAATCGTGTGAAGAAAAGCTTTCTTTCTTCCTTACATTCGTTGCCTTATCTTTTCTCCCACCTTAACGGGGCTGGCTATACAGGCTAAGTGAAGCAGAAACTCCTGCACTCATATCCTTTTCCCCCTCCACTGAAGCGAGTAAATATTCGCAAAAATACTACCACACACACATATGAATTGTTGAAGGACACACATTTGTACATGTTTGAGTAAATGTTGACTATTATGATGGTGCTGCTTAGGGAGGATGAGATTATTTTGCAGCCACTTCCTTTGGGGAGCAGCCAATGATAAACGGAGATTTGTTTTAGTAGCTCGAATAATGTCTTCTTCTTCTCCTTGGTGTGTTGCTAATAAATTCAACAAACCGTATAAAATGATACATGGATGTAATCTAGTGGAACCAACATACATGTGTATCCTGACGTATATGAAATATACTTGTATACATGTGTATATGTTTTGGGCCTCCTACATACATATGTAAATAATATACTCTCATATGCCTTATCTTGTGCGTTTAAGTCTGTTTAGGTCACATTAACGTCAGACAGAGTATATAAATTATCTTGATGCCACGAATTTATTCGTACCTGTGTGGATGATACATGTATCATCATTATTCGCAAACCCGTATGCCTGTTATTCCTCATCCCTTGGGGATTGGATACTACAAGAACAGTATAAGGTGCTTTATGAAATGCAATGTTACTTTAAGACAAATTTTCCAAACCGTTTCTAACCTTTTATTCGGTTTTCGCGAACTAAACCGAGATTTTGAAACGAATTTAATTTTTGATGGAATGTGATCTGTCGAACCGGCTGGCTATAACGTGGCTAATTTGAAAAATATCTAAAACGAACACTGCGTCAAAAAGACACGAGGCAGAAATGAAGGTACTTGTGTGAAGTCTACGCTTTCTTTGTTTATATCGCAATGATATTGTTACGGTTCGTCTTGTACAGTGAGTGATTGCGTATATGTATATAGAAGCAGCTACTGTGGTTGAGCAAATATCATTTACTCGTAGAGAGGAAAAAGATATCTTGAGTGGACTGTCAACAAAGAATATTTCAATAGTTTTGGAATGGAAATGGAGCACCTACCGCTCATGTTATATGCAAGTTTGTGCAAAAAGTTCGTGAGACTTTCTTGCTAGTGGACAAAACTCTTGGTCCCCGTCGTAGTACGGGGCGTACCAACGATAATGCGGCCGAAATTGTGCAACTCAATCCAATAACATCGACTCCCCATCGATCTCAACAACTCGGCATTTCACGTACCAGCATGATGAGATTTTGCAAATCGGACATCGGATTCGGCCGAAAAATCATCCTTTCTGAAGAGGCGCATTTTTAAATCGGCGGGTATGTCAACAAACAAAATTGCCTCATCTGGGTATCGAAAAACCCGCATGTCATTGCCGAGAAGCCAATGCATCCACAGAGAGTAACAGTTGGGAGTGAATTTTGGACTGACAGGACACTTTCGAAACACTTTCGTGCAATCTCTTTAACATCTTAATGGAGATAATAATGAGAAAAGCTGCAGTAAATACGAACAAGACCATTAACACGAAAACCCATATGTTGCTGGCGTATGCTGACGACATAGACATCATTGGGCGAAATTTGCGAGAGGTTACTGCAGTATTTTCTAGAATCGAAAAAAAATTAGCGATGGTGGGTCTTTCTGTTAATGAGGGTAAGACAAAATTGATGGTGTCAACGACTAGAGAAACCTCTCGACTTGGTCCGCACGTGAACGTCGACAACCGATTTAATTTTGAAGTGGAAGATGAATTTGGATCCTTGGATCCGCCGTGAACAAGGACAACAACGTCAGCCTGGAGATAGATTGGAGAATTGTGCTTGCAAATACATATATGCTATTTTGGGCTCAGCAAGCACTTTAGGAACAGAGCACTCTCTCGACCGACAAAAGTCCAGCTATACCAGACTCTCATTTTACCTGTACTGACATATGGCTCTGAAACTTGATTCATATCTGAAAAACACCTGGGAGAATTCGGGAAAAAAATTTTTCGAAAAATATATGGTTCTGTTAGGGAAAACGGCGAGTACCAACGTCGCTGGAACCAAGAGCTATATAATCTATATTCTGAGGTGGAAATAGCTAGCCGAATCAAGTTAGGCCAATTGCGTTGGCTCGGCCATGTTATCAGAATGGATGCAGATGAGTCAAACCGAAAGAAAGACCAGGCAGAACAATCCCTCCGTATCATTGGTGTTACCAACTGACGAGACAATGCGAAGAATAGAGCCAGTTGGAAGAATATGTTGAAATTTGTTTAAGACGTCTGACCTCATGAGGTTGTAAAATAGGCAATACAAGTGAAAGTAGGATGAGCTACTGTGAATTCAGCGGCGACAGCCACATGAATGAAATCGGGTTCCATAAATATTGGTAATATTTGTTATTTCAAATAAAGCTATAATATGCCAAAAGAAATTAAGTTTAGTTCACTTTAATTAATTTTTTAAGGGAACCACCCTGTACATTATTTACTGTTATGAAGACGCATTTTATCGTCACTGCAGCAATTTGTTCAATCGTCTGCTTTAGCTTCACCCCAATATAATTGAACATGTTCCAGTCAACCCTCACCTTCCCCGACTGTGGCTAACCGCTAAATCTGTTATTGCTGTTAACACGTATCAGCCACACAAAAAAGCGTTAAAATGAGATCATAAAAATTTTAAAATCCCATAAAAACGAAATCGAAGGCAAATGATATCCCGTTTGCCAATAATACACGAACGCATCCGGCATCGAAGACTTTCGATTCCATCGCTAACCACGAAGAAAAATTGTTGGCACACGTTCGCACGCTTTGAATAGAGACCATTTGCAATTCATGTAACTTCTGGATGAGTTCATATCTAATGATGCAATCAACAATAGCAAATCCATGTAAGGATATTTTAAATCAAACAAAGGATAACAAATCCTTGTGCCATTCAAAAATAATACATAAAAAACTCCACCACATTACTACACAAGGAAGTTTTTTTCGTTACATTGAAGTGGTGGCGTCCAAAAATCGCAACATGTAAAACGTGCCAGGAATTGCAAAGAAACGTAAAGGGTTCAATGCACAACCCGTTTTCTTCCATGAAACGAAATCAAACTCCTGGTTTCCCGTGTAAGAAGAGAAGAAAGGAAAACAGAAAACTTTGTTGAAAACAAAAAACTTTCATTTCACGCAATAATTTTAAATAATCTTTCCACAACCAGATCGTCGTCTTCTCATCACCTTCCGTCGACGTTCTGCCACAGTCTTTGGCCGTCGTACACTGTGCTGCTACACAACCCCTTTACATCATTTGAACGCTCCGTGTCGTTTTATTTTTATATTCAAAACGAAACGTTTGTTTTAAAATAAATCCCTGCAGGCTTTTGACTTTTAACTCTTTCGTTTAACGTTGCGAAACGCCTTCTCAAGTGTTAGTTAACGCTCCACATACTCGTATGCTCGCACCGTACACGTTTCAATTGCTGATTTAACTTTGAGAGCGCGGGTTTTTCTTCAACCATGGAATGGTATGAGGACGATTATTATTAGCTTGCATCTTTTCCGTACCGTGAAATTCATATGCATGGATGTTCTTTTCCAAGTGTGGCAATTATGTGATAAAGAAATGGATTAACGGAATGTTTAACCCTCTAAAGGGTCACTAAGGAGACAGTGATGTTTTAAAAGTGGAGTTAACTATTGGGTATTTTATAACGCCTGAAGACAGGATTGTGGGATTATAGTTATTATTTCATATGATAAGCTCTTCCAGTGTAATGGAAAAGTTGCAGACTGCAAACAATTTTTCATAACTTTAACATAATCCTTAATTAATGTTACAAATTCCTTCTAATTCAATCACCCGTATTCTTATTTATTATATATTTTTCAAGGCAATATACTTTGACAACGCTTGAAAACTCTAGGTCTCAGTGAGTAAGATATCTCGTTAACTATGTGTTTATGGGGATTTTCAATGTGTTGATTATCACTTTCATTTAATTTGTCAAGTATTTTATAGTAAGGTGCTTCTTTATTCGCCATAGAATCTGTGGAAAAAAGCGCCGTAAGCGAAAACTGTTTTTAAAAAATCGCGTGACTTTTTGTATAAAGTATTTCAGTTTGTGGATTTGTTTTTCAAGTATCGCAATAGGTACCGCAAACGAAATGATTTTCAACAAGACAGTGCCACATATCAAACAGACCCAAATACAATTCATTTACTGCATGAGTTATTTCCATTCTGTGTAAATTGTCGCCGTGAACATTAGATTGTACTACCCAGATTATATTGCGTATTTTTTCGTGGAACTTGTCGTAGGGTGAGATATTTTTAAGTTCTAAGTTCTTTAAGTTTAAGTTATAAAGACATTTATTGCCATTTTTGGAAGGAAGTTCCATATCGCACGTGGCGGGATGGGGAATAAATAAGAAAAATAAATAACTTTTTTTAACACTATTATGCTACAACCCAGTATTATCAACTATACCGAATACGTTTGCTTTGGTTTGTGTCTAGACTAACATATGTTGGGAAATTTCTTGTTTAATGGGAAATTGTCTAGGTGGAGCCTGTAACCAATATTTAGTACATAATGTAGTTTTGAACCCAATAAAAAGTAAATTTAGAAAAGCCAAAGTGAAAGAAGTTTAAAAAAATAAAATTCTCTTAAATAAGTGCCTTTTTTTCTAAAAAAAATACACATTCTCAAAACAAATACCTACACACATTTCTTAAAAAAATACCTTATCTCAAAGAAGTACCTTTTCTTAAAAAAAGGACATGTCCATACAAAAAGTAACGTTTCTTAAAAAAAGTACATTTCCGTACAAAAAGTACCTTTTCTTAGAAAAAATTATTTATTTTAAAATAAGTACCTTTTCTTAAAAAAGTACATTTTCTTACAACAAATTGCATTTTCTTAAAAAACTACCTTTTCTTTAAAGAGTACATATTTGGTGAAACAAAATAACTTTTCATGAGGTAAGTGCCTACTCTTAAAAATGTCGCAAATATGATATACTTGTGTCCAAACACATTGTGTTTGCTATTCAATATTACATGTTTGAGACACAATGATTAATATGTTATAAAATGTGTTTGCGACCCACATATATTTATGTTTGTGATACAAATACAGCTGTGTTTATTGCACTGTCTATGCTCTCTCGAGAGCAAGAGAATAAAACATAAACAACGAGAGAGTCTATCTTGTAAGCGTGTATTAGTGTTTTTGCATTATTCTCTCAGTAAGTGAGTCATAAATATTTCTGAATGGCGTGTAAATGCAGATGAAGTCAGTGTTTCTTATTTTGGGTGATGTATTGCGTTTTAGTTTCATGTCGTCAAATGTTCATCGGACAGAGGATATCAAAAGCGCTCGATCAGTGGAAAAATAATAAACGAAGGCTCGGACGGTTAAATGGTTTGTGATGTTACTTTGCTTTTTGTGTATGTGTTTCATATACATGTATGTGTGCTACCAAAGTGAGAAACGATTTTGAGGAAAGAAACGGCGGACCATGGGTGAAATAAGTGTAATAAAAAAACACAAGTAATTAATCCACGCTGGGCTTGCATGAACTTGATTTGTATATAAATATCTTGTTTGTGTACCAACGCATAGTGATAACCAACGCATAGCTGAAACCTTCTGAAAATAAAAACGTGAGAGACAACAAAAAAAAGAGAAGCAGATACTCATTTCATGAAAAAAAAACAAATAATGCATTCAATGCAAATAAATGTAAAAAGGGCCGTTTTCACTCTATTAATTTTTTGTAATAATTATTTATAAATGTGGATTTATATTGATAAAATTAATTATAATAAATAATACAAATATATTGAAATAAAAGAATATTTTGTTTCTAAATATTATATTTGGGAGGAAATTCGCATATATTTCCACGTAAGTATATATATGTAGGTTTAGAGGAACACGCGAATGCTTCCACGTAAGTATATGGATGTTTGGGATGAAGAACGCAAATGTTTCCACGTAAAAGCATACATGTTTGTCAGTAAACATGATACTGTTTGCATTTAAATACAAGTAGGTTTGCGAATTGCAAACATATGAATGTTTGAGGTGTGTTCCAAACATATACATGGTTCCTGCAGAATATGTTTGGTAAAATATGTTAGAGAGGCCGCTATTTTTCAGCGTGTAGTTGTAACAAGTTATAAATTCGGTAACGGATAACATGGCTGTCTTAACAAAATTTTTCTGTGCGTTTAGGCCCAAAACTCTTACCTTATTCGAAAGAGGATATTTCTCCTTACGTTGTTTCTTTCAGCCATGTAAAGTAAATACATGACTTGTTTACACATCGTTGGGATGTTTAACACCGTTGGGATGATGAGTGCCCCCATTAAAGTGCCCCCTGCTTATGTGAACTTCAGAATTAATTCCACAGAGAGACCGGCAACATTTCTATGCTTAAACTGCAACGAGAACAACGACAAAAAATGTCCACATAAAATGTCAGTTAAATTTTTTTTAATTAAATTACAATTTATTATGTTTGAATTGAAATTAATTTTAATTCTATTTAAACAAGACCACCATCAACAGCAGCAGGAGCAGCGGCGGATCCACAAAGTCAATTATTATTTTTAATGAATGCACAACTGCATCCGACGAACCTCCCGCCATCCTATTCCAATTTCATCCCAACACTGCAGGTATTTATGCATGAATGGACTTGGACTCATTATTTGAGCATTTGGTCCAGCAACCTAAGCAAATATTGACATTCATTCATTCATTTATGAACCCGCGAGATTTTATGGAAAATTATTAACAAACAAAATACTCGTACTCGTTTGTACAACAACAGCATCAAATGTCCACAATGTGGCATCGATTTGTGGCATGATGCTGCTGCTGCTCCCGGTGCTTATCAGGCCTATTTATGCGGGTGTTGGCGTTGTTGTTGTTGTAGCAGCATTGAGTGTGGTAATACGCGTTTTATGTGTAACCAACAAACACTTTGTGGCCAGCAAATTAACGCCTACGTGACCATTAACAATTTTTAAAATCAATATTTTCAATACAGAGATTTTTATGACACTCACTTTTAGAGCGGATGGTATTGCGGTGTTGAGGTGACATTTATAATAGTGTTAATATATTTTGGACCAATTTCCGATTTGGTTATCTCTCTGTATGCTGAACGTGAATTTCAATGAACCATTATTGGGTACATATTGCATCGGTCATACAGATTATTTGAAGTGAGTGGCGAGGATAATAGGATATATTTTTACATATGCACTCAGGTTTACGATGACAATTGCAGTAACGCAAAGAAAACATACACGTATCTCAGGACAAAATGGCAGGAGATAAAACATAAAATAAATAAATATTTTCCCATTGTCTTCCATTACAGCTTCTCACAATCAGCTGCGCGCTTTCTAGTTTTACACTGCCTAATTGGGGCTAGAATACTACCTAACGGTTTTTTGAGAGGCCTTTTAATGGGCAAATTCTCAATAGATTCTTCGCCACTAAGTAGGGTGACCGTCGTCGTAAGAAATGTAAAGTGCTTAGAGCAGGGATCGAAACCACCTTCCCACGTACAAGAGTCGCACACTCTATCATTGCACAAATAGCACATAGTAAGTTGAAATATATTATTGCAATGACGTATGAAGAAAGATCAGCGGCACGCATGGAGTTGTTCCAGGTGTTTGAAAGGCGAAATTAACACACACCGGAAACAATTGTTCTGTGTTGTTATCCTGTAAACCTATAAACTTTAACAAAATCTTCCAAAAAGTAGATGAATTCAATGTGGCCGACGCAAAATCTAAACCAAAACAGAACGAGATAACTATAACTAGAATAGTGCGTTCTATAAATATAACTTTCAAAACTTCGGCATCAGTGCGTAGTAGTAGGAAATCAGTAGGAAAGCAACGTATGTGTAGTGCCAAATAAGCACTCGACACGATAAAAGACTTCGGTTAATGTGAATACACAACGCAGTGACTTAACGGGCTAGACGCTGCTGAAGATGATGCTTCACAAAACATCAAAACGATCGGCCAACATATGTGAGTTCGAATCCCACCCGCGGCTTTTACATTTTTTTCACTGACCGGAGAAAACAAGATATCGTAGCCTTCAAGGAAATTACAACTTTAAAAATAACTCGGATCTAAGACAACTAAATTTTAAACAATTTTAATTGATTGACCTCAAACTTAGTGCTTGGGAGTTATCAAGGCCTCTGATTACGAATATTAGGTTTAAATTGCAAAAATCAAAAAATAATAAATTACGTAAAATCTTCCATGCCATTTCTCCCATTTCTATGCAGTTTCCAATAGTAATTTAAAAAACACTAATTTAATTTTGAAAAATATCAATTGAAATTTGAAAATTATATTTGAAATACATCATTTGGAATTTAAAATTTCTATTATAAATTTGAAATACATTAATTGAAATTTAGAAAGCATTTATGGCAATTTAAAACACATCAATTGAAATTGAAAACACACAAAATGAAATTTAAAAGACATCAATTGAAATTTAAAAGACATCAATTGAAATTTAAAAATTACACTGTGATAGTACAAAAACGTAACAGCAGTGCACCCAGTGGGTACACCTAATTCATGTACGCTGAATCCAGTGGTGCTAACGGTTTTTCTAGGTTGGGTGTTGTTTTCGAGATATTTGGGATCGAAAATTATTGTTTCAAGTACCAAAACAATTAAAATTTTCTCAATTTTCTACCATATATTGAATACTAGCTCACCCGGCAAACGTTGTTTTGGTGAATCATGGTGGATTGATATTTCGAAGAAGAATTTTCAACTCAAACCAGCATGAACTGTCACGGCAATATATGAAATTCATTGGAATGACAGTAGCGCCATCTGTCGAAAATTCGTCGTACCAACTTAGAAATCTTCGTGGGCTTATGCACAACAACTTTGCTAAAGATAATCACATGATCAAATGAACCCAGTTTTACTGGTCCATTTTTTAGGGATGAAGCTCACGTAGTCATGGTGGATTGATATTTCGAAGAAGAATTTTCAACTCAAACCAGCATGAACTGTCACGGCAATATATGAAATTCATTGGAATGACAGTAGCGCCATCTGTCGAAAATTCGTCGTACCAACTTAGAAATCTTCGTGGGCTTATGCCCAACAACTTTGCTAAAGATAATCACATGATCAAATGAACCCAGTTTTACTGGTCCATTTTTTAGGGATGAAGCTCACGTAGCTGTTGAATAGCTTTAAGATATATATAATTTATATGTAAGCGCCTCTTGCTGATGATTCTGATTCTTTTTTTTAATGATTCTGAAATGTCTCTTAGAGGCCTTTCCAACAAGCCCAAAAGTAAACCGCTGGTTCAGAAAAAATTTTCAAACCGCTGCCATTTCGCCCCCTTGCATTTTCGGGGATGGTCGTAGATGAACATATTTTCATGAAATGAGCCAAGGAATACGCTGCCGAAATTTGTCCAGTCGTGACTGAACCATCCTGTATATTGTAGTTTTGAACCCAATTAAAAGTAAATTTAGAAATGCCAAAGTCAAAGAAGTTTAAAAAAAATAAATTTTCTTAAATAAGTACCTTTTCTCAAAAAAAGTAAATTTTTCTCAAAAAAAATACCTATTCATATTCTTAAAAAAGTAAATTTTCTTAGAAAAATGACTTATCTTAAAGAAGTACCTTTGCTTAAAAAAAGTAAATTTTTTTACAAAAAGTACCTTTTCTTAAAAAAGTAAATTTTCTGACAACAAATTGCATTTTCTTAAAAAACAAAATTTTTTTAAAGAGTACCTTTTTTGTGAAACAACTTTTTTTCTTGAGATACTAACTTTTCTTGAGATAAGTACCTACTCTTAAAAATTCACATATTCTTGAAAAAAAGAGCAACTCCCAAAAAATTCAATTTCTTAAAAAAAACCTTTTCTTCAAAAAAATACCTTCTCTTAAAAATACAGATTTTCTTATAAAAATTCCTTTTCTTAAAAGTACATTTTCTTAAAAATAAAATAATACCTTTTCTTTTCTTGAGATAAGTAGCCTTTCTGAAAACAAGTACATTTTCTTAAAAAATAACCTTTCCCTTTAAAAAGTACCCGTTCTTAAAAAAAAGTACTTCATTGTAAAAAAAATGCATACTCTTATGGCTTTTTCTTACAAAAAGTACTTCTTCTTAAAAATAGTGCCTTCGCTTTAAACAAAACTTTATCTTTTAATAAAAGAAGTGCCTCTCATTAAAAAGGAACTTTCGGGAAAATATAATACACATTCTTACAAATAGGAATAAAAATATACTTTTTTTTAAAATACATTCTGTAATAAAAAAATTCTTAAAAAAAGTTTATCATTTTGCAAAAAGTATAGTTGCTTAAAGATTCATTTATATTATCGTATTTTTCAACGGGCGCCTTACGCGTGTTGGAACTAAATAGTACATAAAATATAGCGAAAGGAGCTTCCTTCCAACCGTGTGTCCCCTGACACCTCATGCGGTTTTTATTATTTTTAACAATAAGGAAATTAACTGTATTTACAACTTTTACGGTTTGTTCCGGTATATCGTTCAGATACTACTCGTAATCGGGGCGGACCAGGTACCCCACTCTACGTGCCTATAGTCTGTTCATAATTGCCTCTTCTATGTTGGCGTGGTGGATCCAAAGCGTTTGATTTGGAGGCGCTAATGATTCCGAGTTTCGGTTCAGAATTCTTTACTAATCCAAGTATTATTATTACATCTTTTTTCATGCTAGCAGTTTTATTCAGCGTGCGAACAATGCCGGGTCAGGTATATTCACTTTTCTGTGCCAAATTAGCTCGTAGAGTTTGACTTTACCTCATTGATATGGATGAGTCATGCCGTTGTTGGTCTGTTGTGTATTTTACGATTTTGCCTCTGATACCGTTGACAGCCGCTGGACGGAGACGGAAGTTGTGACCTGTAAAATGTGGTGGGTGCTATCAATATCAGCGCCAGGTCTAGATTTGACGTCTCAGCAGAGAACCCAAAATCATCTTGTTGACAAACATATATGATCAATTTGATTGAAGGTTTGACCATAGGGTGATTCCCATATATGTGAGTTGTGAATATTTTGAATGTATTGTTTTGTATATTTTTAAGAGGGAATTTTGATCCGTTGATTAACAGCTGATGGCGAGTACAGAAATCTATGAGACTGTCAACATTGTTATTATTCAGAGATCGCAAGCGCCTGTCTTCCCATAACTTCCAGTAAGTGTCATTGCGCACTTTGACATTGAAATTCCTTAGGAATATTTCTATATCACCAACTGATAGGGAGCTAACAGCAAAGTCATGATGATTATAGAAATTGTACTTAGCACTGTCCTCATCAAGTTCAGAGAATGCATACTCCAGTAGCACAGAAATCCCACGGAATTTCGAATTGAACCTCGCAATGACGATGCGATCCTTGAATGATGTGTATAATATGAGGTTGATTGAGACTTGTATGATATTAGAGCATTTCTATCATTAGGTGAAAGATGAAGGCCTACTCCATTTTTACGTTGCGTGTCATTTCCAGAGTGAGTGTAAAAACTTCCAATCAGTGAGTGTAAAAACTAGAAACCGCACATCTCGTTGATTGTGAGAAGCTCTCCTCAATCCCTTCATGGAATGTTATAGAACACCATTTTTTTTATCATTTCCAGAGCATATAAAGCAGTGATCGTATGTAGGATTCCACAACCCGTTTAAACCGCTCGAGTCTCGATTTTTCGAAAAGAGTTCTTACATTACCAATCACCGCTATTTAAAGTAAACTACCAATTACCGCTATTTAAAGTAAACTGCCTGTATCGAGGGCGTATATTTTTTTTAATTGGTTGAATACTACTATAGTATACTTGAGTCCAAACACATTGTGTTTGCTATTCAATATTACATGTTATATGTTTTTGTGACCCAAGTATGGCTTTATTTGTTGAAAATAAAAACGTGACAGACAACAATGAAACACAAAAGCAGTAGATTATGAAAACAATGCTGGTGAACATTTACATGGTTCCTATAATATGTTGCTGACTTGGTTTATTTTTCAGCGTGTGGGCGTAGGAGGGAATAAATCTTACAGAAATGAAACGAATATGGAGTTGTTTTACCAACCTACTCAAGAGCGCTCGAACTCCTCACAGTGGTCCTACAACTAACGTTGAACGAGCCGCATTTAGTGTTTCAGAATATATGACTCAAATATCGCAAGGCATAGTTTGAGCTGCGAGAGGGATTTTCTGTGCAATATCCCATGTGTTTGGCTGTTTTTAATACAATTCCACAATTTTTAAGGGCTGTTAAGCTGTTAATCTTTCCGTGATAAAGCGAACATCCAAATTGTAAACAAATTAGCTGGCCAATTAGATATTGCAGGAAGAAGCATTGTCGATTTGAAAAACAAACTTCCTTTAGAAGCATTTTCAAGTCCGATTCAGTATCAATTCTTACACAATCCAAGTGAATACCAAATGTATGACTTCTTTAAAAATAGGATTAATGCTGATTTTGAAATCGATATAATATACAATTTTACAAACACCTCAGTGATGGCCACACAATACAAGTAGATGCTGAAACATATGACCTTTTTTCTACCAAAGTATTTTATAATCTGCAGTAAATATCCCTACACAAAAGGACATGCATATGTCACAATCTTGTATGTTTCGAATGAAACATTTACCGGATACTATTACATTTCTCGATAATAAAAACATAACTTAAATATTTCTCTATCAAGATCAACTGTTGTCATAACAATAAAAATATAAAATAAAATTAAATTCCTACTCGTGTACGAAGATGTCTTGTGAAATGAATAAGGCCCTCAGATACATGCCAGTAAAAAAGGACTCTCCCTCAAGATGATTTCGACCATTGTCCATTCCGTGTGTGTACGTATGTACATATGGCCCAAAGGGCACAGCTTATCAACAACAAATGTAGTGTGGAATATTAAAAATTCTTCCAAGGAATACAACAGACACACGTAGAAATTTGTATGATTTGATTGTAATTGTGACATATCTTCATTTAAGTGAATTTTGCAATACTTGAATATTTTAAGAACGGACTGTGAATAATAACCATTTAAAGGCAAATTTAAATTCTCCGAAAGATTCCTCCTGTCTAGTTCACAATTCCCTCTCTCCCCAACGCTTTACATGGCAACGCATAAATTGATAATAATGCATACGAAGACGATATCCCATACATCCGGTGGCAGGAGGTGAGTGGTGAAAACACTTTCATCTTTAATTTGAACTGAAGGAGGAAATACAAATATGAACATATGAACAATAAGTCAATAATTGTTCCTTTGTGCCTTTAAGGCTTCTCCGCCTTAAGCCACAAAAGTTGCAAACTTTCGGATGGTGATGAGGCAAGTATGAGGTGTTAAACGAGTTCGAAGTTTTGCCCGTAAAGATGAACATGTTTCTTCAATTTGCCACTTAAGCCAAGGAACAAAGTCAATTATAATGATTATCACACAACGAGGGCACAGTGGCTGCCAAGACGTCCAAATTTTAATATGTCAAGTCAATGCACACAGAAAAATCTGCCTTTTTTTGTTGTTTAGATACAAATATAATGTGTTTGTAGCTTGTCACAATTATTGTATGCTTGTGTCCAAACACATTGTGTTTGCTATTCAAAATTACATGTTTGAGACACAATGATTAATAGGTTACATTAGGTTATGTTTTTGTGACTCAAATGTGACTTTGTTTGTTGAAAACTGTAATTAAAAAATCACATGAGGTTTCAGAAGGCACTCGTTTGGAACGAAGTTCCTTTCACTATATATTGTGTACTAGTTAGTTCCAACACCCCTAAGGCGCCCGTTGAAAAATACAATAATTTAAATGGATCTTTAAGAAAAGATACTTTTTTTAAAATGATAAACTTTGTTTTAAGAATTGTTTTATAGAATGTATTTTTTTTTTAAAGTATATTTTTAGGTCCTTTTTGTCAGAATATGTATTATAGTTTCCCGAAAAGGTGGTTTTGCCTAATGTTTTTTCTAAAAAAATGAACTATTTTTAAGAAGAATTACTTTCTGTAAGGAAAGACCATAAGAGTATGAATTTTTTACAAACAGGAACTTTTTTTAAGAACAGGTAATTTTTAAAGATGTGGTACTCTTTTTAGGAAAAGGTTATTTTTTTTAGAAAATGCACTTATTTTCAAAAAAGCCAACTTATCTCAAGAAAAGAAAAGGTATTATTTTATTTTTAAGAAAATGTACTTTTAATAACAGGAATTTTTGTAAGAAAATGTATTTTTTTAAGAGAATGTATTTTTTGAAGTAAAGGTTTTTTAAGAAATGGGAATTTTCCTATAATTGGTAATTTTTTCAAGAATAGGTACATTTTAAAGAGCAGTTGCTTATCTCAAGAAAAGTCAGTTTGTTTCACAAAAAAGGCACTCTTTAAAGAAAAGGTAGTTTTTTAATAAAAGGCAATACGTGGTAAGAAAATTTACTTTTTTTGAGAAAAGGTACTTATTTTAAAAAAACTACTTTTTTTAAGAAAATGTACTTTTTGTAAGAAAATTTACTTTTTTAAGCAAAGGTACTTCTTTACATAAGTTATTTTTTTTGTTAAGAAAATGTACTTTGTTTAAGAATATGTGAATAGGTATTTTTTTGAGAAAATTTATTTTTTTAAGGAAAGGCACTTATTTAAGAAAATGTTATTTTTTAAACGTCTGTCACTTTGGCTTTTCTAAATTTACTTTTTTTTTATTGGGTTAAAAACTACAATTGTACAAAATACATATTGGTTACAGGCTCCACACCTAGAAAACTTCCCATTAAACAAGAAATTTCCCAACACATGTTAGTCTAGACACAAACCAAAGTGAAAGATGTTTTCTAAATTTACTTTTTACTTATATGTGAAAATAGAAAGGGGACCTAAGGGTAAAAACCGGTTTTGTTCAGGAGAGCCATTTTAAAGATTTAAATACGTGTATCTTTGGTGTATCATCACTGAGCGTGTTGGTAATGGTCTCATTTGAAAGAGACACATCTCATGACGTCAGGAACGTGTTGTGTTTTGTGTAGTTGGTTTTTACTGTTTTCTACCTAGCGCGCTGTTTCCATGAGTTTGATATCAATTTTACTCGGGTTTTTTCGAATCCAGCTTTATTTTCTGAAATTATTAATTGTGAATTATAATAAATACTCATTTATAATTCATTTAAATCATGAATATCACTCTGTTAGTACGAAAAATTTTTCACATAACCTCACTTTCGTCGACTTCACTTTCATAAAACGCGCATATCTCTGGGAGGGAACACTTTTGGGGCATGGGATCGGTCTCATTCGATGCTCAGATGTTGTTCACATCAAAAAAAAAAAAAAGTGAAAATTTATTTTTTTACCCTTAGGTCCCTTTCTCTATGCGCTGTCACATATACTAAATATTGGTTACAGGCTCCACACCTAGAAAACTTCCCATTAAACAAGAAATTTCCCAACATATCTTAGTCTAGACACAAACCAAAGCAAAAGTACCCAATAGAGTTGATAATACTGGGTTGTAGCATAATAGTGTTAAAAAGGTGACGCGTCATAACGTCCATGGACATAACGCCCATGGGCGTTATGTCGCACTTAAATGGACATAAAGCCCATGACCGGTGTGACATAAAGCCCGTGGGCGTTATGACCATTCTAGGTGCGACATAACGTCCACAACTTTGTAAATATGGTATACATGTAAAAGGTACATTCTAGATGGACATAAAGTCCATGACGGGTGGGAACAAAGCCCATGGGCGTTATGTTCATGGGCGTTATGACGCGTCACCGTTAAAAAAAGTTGTTTAATTTTTGTATAATTTAGGCCCCATCCCGCAACGTCCGATAAGGAACTTCGTTCCAAAAAAAAATCAAATGAACAGACAACAGATTAACAAAAAATCGTCATCATTCGCATGGTTTCTGCAATATGTTGCTGCGGTCGTTATTTTTCAAAGTGTAGTGACACAGTAGAGTGTTGCTGAAATCAAAGTACAGCGGTACTGTTATGAGTACGGTAAAATTTAGGGTCAATAGGGCTGTGCTATTAGGACTTTGTGGGGGAAAACTGGAAAACTATGTATAAACTAACCAGAAATGAGTTAGAACTTGATGCTTGAAATTATGTTGTATGTAAAGATTTTTGACTAATCTTTCATGATTTCCAAATACTGTGCTACCATACAAGTATCCATCCTTCAGAGCACTTAATGGAATCAAGAGTGAATACTCGAGTTAACGGAAGGTTAAAGGAAGAACTAAAGGATTAAAAATTGTCTTAAGAAAGTGACTGAACTTATAACTAATGCAACAGCGAAATCGCTTCGCTATAGACAACGCAAAATTAATCATTCACACGCTCAAACCAGTAACAAGTGAAGGGACAAAAGAGCAAAAGTTTCAAGATGAATAAATGAATAAAACGACGTTGCCGTTAAGGATAAAATCGAAATAGTTGAAAGTGAAGATGGCGATAAAATTGTTGGTCCAATAACATTCTAATGAAAAATTGTTCAGCGCCAACATAAGCAGAGAAAAACCATTACATTATTTTTAATATTAATTTTAAGAACTGTGGGAATATAAAGGATCAGCGACGGCTGAACAGGATAATACAATAAAAATGAATTATTGTAATGAAACAAAAAAACACAAACAACACAATTATAGTTTTGTAGTTTTTTCCAAATTGCAAATATCAATTTGAACTGCAATTTATTTGTAACAAAACCATTTTGTATTAAAATAAAATTAAATTTATAATATTTATTCGTAATAATTATATTAACAATGGCCACAATTGCTAAACGATACTGTGGTGAAAAACATTGTATGTGTGTGCGCGGGTGTGTGTGTTTATGGCTGTGTTAAGTCCTGGCCCAAAGGATATTTGCATATCAATATTATACGGATGTCGTACATATAATCTCATTACTATTATTATATAATCATAAATTCAAAACTTGTCAAAAACTCAATTTACCCAATCGCGTTAAATTCGTCCCCCACACTTGTCCAATTGGCCAGATGCACATAATCATTTCAATTTGAAAGCCAGTTTTGCGGCGTTAGATAAAAGTAATTAACGCCATCTCCATGGTAAGTCAAACAAGTGGTGGCCGAGTGGCCCTAAATGTGGATGTCGAATAGATTATGGGATATTATTGTTCGAACTGTTATTGTTCTCGCCGCCATATGAATATTTAAGAGGTATTTTATAATTTAATTACCATAATTAAAACACATATTTAAACAATTTATGTCAATTGGATTTGTCAGCATTCGATTGTTTACAATTTATAATTGTTTACTGTTTAAATGTGGTGAAAAGTGGAGAAGATTCAAATCGCTTATCTCACACGAGTTGAAAGTCTATGTGACATTAAAAACGGAGTGGGACTGTTTGCGAATGCCATCATCGCCAATGGGAAACAGGTACAAGACAAATACTTTCAAATTCTTCACTATTTAAAATTGAACATGAATGCATTTCATTTGATCCAATTAGTACGATTTTGAAGTGAATCTTTTTATGACAGGATATTGAAATCCAGATCGTTAACCTGTGATGGAAATAGAGTGGGGTAATACGTCGTATCACAAAAAAAGTTCAAAAACTGCACCCAACAGAATCAAAAGTTCACCCTAAAGTACAATAAGTCTACACAAAAGTACATAAAGTGTGCCAAAAGTACAAAAGTTTTAAAAGTTAACAACAAGTGAACTCAGACGTACAAAAGTTGGTATACACTTTGTACGAAAAGTTTACATAAAAATACATAAAGTGGGCACAAAGGTACAAAAAGTATAAACGAAAGTACAAAAACCATATAAAATAAAAAGAAAATTTTAGTTGTCTTTGATCCGAGTTATTTTTAAAGTTGTTGTTTAACGAGGTAGATGCTGCTGAAGATGATGTTTCACAAACATCGAAACGATCGCCCAGCGTATGTGAGTTCGAATCCCAGACGCGGCTTTTACATTTTTTTCACTAACCGGAAAATCATGATCTGCCAGCCGAAAATTGATTACAACTTTAAAAAGAAAATAGTTTTCCATTATGTCCAATGGAGGGACTGGGTAGAGTTTGTCACAATCAGTGAGCTGTGTGCTTTATAGTTTTACATCGATTCCAAACAATTTTTGATGTGTTAACATCTAAAGGCGCGGGTAGGGCAATATATCAAAGTGAACACATGCAAACAACACACAGCGTTAGCATCACATACGTGGTTGTTGTAATAAGTACGTTGGAGTTGATGTAGCGGAAGCGAAGAGTATTGAATAGTGTAGAGAACTCATGGAACGAATTGTATGACTCAAAAGCACTGGCGACATCAAAACGTATTACTCTCTTTTTGTCATAACCTCGTCCATTCATAATTTTGATGTGAAACATTGATGTCTTTTATGCGTTTTGTATTGTTTTATGTAACAACATTGTCGATATGGTGCATTTATGTTGAAATATTATATAAAGAGAATAAGACTCTTTTACTCAGACTCTCTCTCTCTACATGAGAGCGCAAAAAGACTGCAATAAGTTCTCTCTACTATTCAATACTTCTTGTCGTTGATCTGTATATGACCAAACAAACACAATTATTTCAGTGAGCTAAATATTCCTTTATACATTGTAACAATATTACATTTAATGTTAAAGCAGATGTAAGAAAAAAGAAAGTGCAATAGCAAAAGAGCTTTCAGCACAAAAATCATTCTTTTTTTATTTTCCAATGTAACATTTACTAAAGTGTTCATAGATATCGAACAGGTGCCGTGTAACAAAAAGGTGTTAACACATCGCCCGTGAATTTGAACACTCATTGATTGTTTTAATGGTTAATTACTCAATAGTCTCGCCGTCACTAAGCGAGGAGGAGGCCGTCGTCCAAAACAATGTAAGGTGATTCTCATGAGCAATATTCCCGTACACTAACCAAATTGACGTTATGTGCACGTTCTTATGTCTGTTTTTTCCAATTTTAACGTAGAATACGTTATACCGTAAGGTAGGGGTGTTGATCTGGAGCACAAAATTTTGAGAAAATGTTTGTCAACTTTCACCCACTTTTACTCAAATATTAAAACATATTTTAGCAATTTTTATATGTTACTCAGTTTTGGTAATATGTTTTGTTTCGAATTACATTAAAAAAATTATATGTCTATATATAAAAGTTTTATGTAGTTAAGGAAATAAATATTTAAGAGCATGATATTTTAGACTTTTTTTGTACATGCCGCTGTTGTTGTTGGTTTGTAAATGCCGCTGTTGTTTTTGTTGTTGTTGTGAAATCAAATGATTTTGGCTTTGCTGTGCTTTGTTTATTTATCGAGCAGCGTGTAAATGTGTGTGTGTGTACATTTCGTTTTGTTGGATCGGTCCATGGTAAAATACCATGGATCGGTCGGTTATTAGTTCGTTTGGAGGGGAACATAAAATGAAGGGAGGGGAGCGTGGCCACTTGTGTGTGCTTGAAAGTTTACAGATCTTTGCTGTCGTTTGTTTACTTCTGCGAGCACCGTGTAAATGTGTGTGTATGTACATTAATACAAAGGATTGGCGATGTACACGCACACTATATCAATGGCGTTTTTCCTAAACACATTTCTGTGAATACATTGGGAAGTAGTTGGAAAGCAGCTAATCCATTGTGCTGCCATATCATAAAATGTATTGCTGTAGCTGTACTTCAAATGAAGATGTCGCTATAATGTAATACGTTAAACTAGATATAGTTTCATCCTTAAACATATGGCATACAGTCTTCGAGCACACAAACTAAAAAATAAATTAATAAATCTTGTTCAAAACTATTCCAATCGTTTAGATCAGTGGTTTCCAAACTTATTTGGGTTATCGCCATCATTTTTGTAGTTTTGTTGTTGTCTTATTTTACTAAAAATTATACTGTACATACATAAAATAACTTATCACACATAACTTATCCTATCTAAAATTAATTAACTTTAATACATGCAAACGCCTACTTATGTTACAAAAACTTAATAACTAGCTATCAGCTGTATGCGTATATATTAGATATATTTAAATCATTTATCAAAAATTATATTTAATTCATATATTTTAATTGCAACATGACTAAAGTATTCTACGTCTGACCTATGCGCCCGTGTTATCTAACACAGGCTTGTTATTTTATTTTTTTTTTGAATGCTCCGTATCTCGGCGATTTCGCCCTAGTACCCTCCGACTACCAATTCGAAAATTTTCCAACCGCTGCCATTTCGCCCCCTTGCATTTTTGGAGATGGTCGTAGATGGACATATTTTCAAGAAATGAGCCAAGGAATATGCTGGTGAAATTTGTCCAGTCGTGACTAAACCACAATTGATGTGTTTGTGACCCAAGTATTGCTGTGTTTGGGAAACAAATACAGCTGTTTTTGTTGCACTCTTTACGCTCTATTAAGAGGAATAGAATAAAAAAATTTACAAGCAGAGATAATTCACAATCAAAGTTGTATCTGCGTAACTGTATTTCTGCATTATTTTTCAGCCAGTGATTCATAAAAAATCCTGAAAGCTTGTGTAAATTGCGCAGGAAGTGAGTATTTCTTGCATCTGTTGCGTTTTAGTTTTATGTATTCAGTCGGCAATGGTTCATCGGATAGAGGATATCAAATGCGCTTGATCGGCGTTTAGTAGAAATATTTGTGATTAGTAAAAACCAATAAATAAAGGCTCGGACGGTTCAATGGTTTATGACTTTGCTTTGTGTTTGTCTTTCGTACATATGTTTTTGTGCAATCAAAGTGGTGAACGATTTTGAAGAAAGAAACTGAAAGGATCAATAAAGTGAAGCCTGCAAAGCCTGACGTCAATAAGTTGTTCCTTTATCTCAGCTTTAGAACACTACTGAACTGTTCGATATCGCGTGGAGCATCATTTGCTCGTCGGCTGTCTCGGGACGGCGCTGGAGATCTTGATCTGTTTCGTGGGTCTCTGCAGTATCTACCGCACAACATGCCCAAGTTCGCAGGAAATTCAAATTAAGCATTTCAATTAAAGGCCGTCGGTGGTGTAGTGGTGAGTGGGCGCGGCTCTTGTGCATGAGTACGTGGGTTCGATCCCTGCTCCGACCACCTCACATTTCTTTCGACGACGGTCACCTCGCTTAGTAACCGCGACACTATCGAGTTTTTAGCCATGAAAATGCTTCTCAAACCACCGTTCGGAACCGTTGTAAAAACTGTAGGTCCCAATCAGTGGGTGAAAAATTAGAAAGCGCACACCTCCCTTCATGGGATGTAATGGGAAACCATTTACCTTGCTTACGCCAGTGTCTTTTTTGACGCGTCCCATATTCTATTATGGATCTACTTATCCGTCTTAAAGTTTTTACTTTTTTGTTGGACAGACTTTGCCTTACTTAGACTTACCATCTGGTGGATGGAGCCCTGGCTAGCAAGCTCGGCTGCCTATCGCTTTACAAGATGACACAGTTCCCAAGAGTCCCTATGATAACCGGGCTGCAAAAGATGAAAAACTTACTTAATCTCGAGTACCATTTGCAGTTTAGTTAACTTTAGCGGAATTAACTCAGCATCAAATTTGACGCCGAATTATACAAAGAAATAGTGTCGAATAAGGAAAATCCAATTTTTTAATTGAAATTAATTATTTTCAATTACTAAATTGTATTACTTAGTGACACTTTTGCTTGAAACGTACATGTTGAACTTTCAATATTTTCGTGTTTTTGATCTTTGCTTGCCAGACATTTTTAGCGAAAACAAATAATTTTCATCAATTTATGACGATATAGAAAGTATTTTCACACAAGTTTTGGAAAAGTTTTTAGAAATAATAACATTTTTTGAATGACTCATATCATAACTTCATCGGAGTCAGGTGTCAAACGCCAAAAGATGCACTTACGAAACCTCTTTGCAAGATTGTTTTCTTTACAACGTTCGAAAACAGCAAAACTTTGTCATCGACCTGCAAGATATTGGAAAACAAAACTCTTATATCCTTTATAACAGTTTTGTGTAAACAGAAGAAACACCAAAAAAATCGTAAACGAGTTTTAGATAAGTAAATAAATTGAATTATCCTTAAAGTTTTCACACTAATCACACTTCGGATGCTTCTCTGCAATTGCTCCTGCTGCCGCCTCTAATTCTCAAACAAGTGTCATAACCGTATTAAATAATTCATATCCGAAATTAAGATATTCCTCATACCACAAATGTGGCAGTATTCGGACAAGGATATTTTTGGTTATGATATTTAGAAAGGACGTTGTTGTTGTGGTCGTGTGTGTGTGGGTGTGTTTGCAGTGGCCATTTGTTTTAATAACTGAAAATTTCATTTAGAATCATAACTACAGTAGCAACAACTGCAGCTGCTCATAAAGCAATTATCTCCATGTGGTCGGTCATCTTAATGGATAAAAGCCAACACTTACGGATGTCTGAAATACTTGTTCGTGAATAAGGATGTAAGGATGACCCTTACATGTGAGGAATGAAAACGAGGAATGGATGATAGGTGTGGTTCAATTCGTAGCAGATTTGTAATCTTAAACTCACAGAACTAATTGTTTGAAAAGAGGTTATAGCAGCGTGTAGCGTTTCACGTCTAAATTTAGTCCCGACAACCGAAATTTTGTTGAACCAACCTCGGTACATAGTTGATTCGAGTGTGATAACTGAATTTCAAATTATATTCGTTCTATCAACTAAATTTCCTGTAATTTCGGTTGCTACAACCGAATATGCTATCAAATCGGTTGCAACAAAGGAATTTGGAATAAAGTCGGTTGCAACAACCGAATTTGGCAATAAGTTGGTTGCAACAATGAAGTTGCTGCAGCCGAATATCGCAATAATTATGTTGGCGCAACTGAATTAATTATTAAGTCGGATACCACAGCATTCGATATTTAAAAACCTGACGTTTCACATTCCAAAAACTTTAACTAGAGGGCGGATCAATAAGTCCGTGACTTTTTGAATGAAAGTGTTTTAAAAAAAATTTTTTTTTTCAACATAATATCCTTTTAGCTCAATATACTTAGTCCAACGTTTCTCCATTTTTTGTATCCCTTCCAAAAAATAGGATTTTTCGAGGTTCAAAAATAGGCATTTGTTTGATCAACAATTTCATTGTTGGAGCTAAATCTGTTTCCACCGAGCCATTTCTTTAGGTTTTGAAATAGGAAATAGTTACTGGGGGCTAAATCCGGAGAATATGTCGGATGAGGTACCAATTCGTAGCCCAATTCATGAAATTTGCCATAAAGACCACACACGTGTGCATTCGTGCATTATCTTGACGAAAAATAACTTTTTTCTTGGCCGTATGGGGTCGTTTATTTTTTAAATCCTCGTTAAATCGGTCCAATAAGTTGGCATAATATTCGCCGTATATTGTTTTTCCCTTTTGAAGGTAATCCATGTGGATTATCCAGTGTGCATCCCACCTAGAGACACCCATTGTTTAGACTGCTGCTTGGTCTCCGGAGTGTTGTAATGGATCCATGTTTCATCCACAGTCACAAAACGCCGCAAAAACTCCTTCGAATTGCGGTTAAACAACTCCAAACAATCATTTGGAGTTGTCACACGATTACGTTTATGGTCAATTGAGAGCAAACGCGGCACCCAACTTGCAGACAGCTTTCTTAAACCCAACTGATTACTTAAAATCGAAACCACACTGCCATATGAAATGCCTATGACATCAACAATCTCACGCACTTTTACTCTTCGATCGGCCGGCCAACGCTATATCGTGGATTTTCTCGACATTTTCGGGTGTATTGACCTCAATTGGCCGTCCAGAACGTTCAGCGTAATTTGTACTTGTGCGACCACAACGAATGTCTGTAAACCACTTTTTTTGACCATTGAAATCGATGGGACAGAGTTTCCCTAGTATTTATCAAGCTTTTCCTTGGTTTGATTGACGTTTTTCTTTTCGCAAAAAATAATGTTTAATCAGCACCCGAAATTCACTTTTTCCATTTTTAAAAAAAATGCACGAGGTTGTATGTTTTGAACAGCTGTTAAAAGCAAAGTTAATGACAGAAGCAGTGTTGCATTTCATATAACTACGAGGGAAGTTCGAATAGTCACAGACTTATCCGCCTCGTACAAAATTCTAATATTAACAAAAATGGTCTCCCGTTACATCCCATAAAGAGATTAGGGAGAGCTTCTCACAAACCAGTGAGCTGTGCGCGTTCTAGCTTTACACTCAGTGATTGGGACCTGCAGTTTTACGCCTGTTCCGAACGGTATTTTGAGAAACTTGCCATTGAAAGAAATTGTTAAGGTGGTCAGAGCAGGGATCGAACCCACGTTCTCATACGCAAGAGCCAGAACACACTATCTTTGCACCACCGACGGTAGCGATATTAACAAGAACATAATATTTAGCAAGAATTTGTTAGACAATGCGAATTTTACGTAATGACGTTACCATCGTTATTTTTGACTGTTAATGTATGAGAAGTTCATACTTGTATGAGAAGTTCATACCTTGAAAGCGTCTGATACATTTTTCCAAGTGAAAAATGGTTGGTTTTCGTTTGAACAATAGATAGTTCTCGAAAGCATACTCATTGGCATGACTTGATTCGACCTCCGTGACAAGTTCATCATCAGATACCTACTCATGCGGTTGTGACAACCTCTAGTTCGGTTGTGACGACATGTAGTGTAGTTATCGCAACCTCTAAATTCGGTTACGGTAACCTCTAAATTCGATTACAGCTAGATCGGTTGTCGCAATCGAATTTTGCATTTTCTACTTTTCAAATGTCTTCTACTTTCATCATTTATCAAATGATAAATGTGGGTAAATTCGGAAAAACTTTATAAAATTATGAACGTTACCACTGATTTGTCATGCACGTGCGAAAAAATTAATTTCGATTAGAAAATACAAATTCACTATACCATTTCAAGCTGAATTGACACAATAAGAATTGAAGTGAATAAATTCTCAGGCAATTTAGAATTTAATTTTGAAATTACAAATTTGAAATGTAAAAGAAAAAAAATTTACTTTGAACTTGAAATACTTTAATGCCACTCAATCATACAAGGGTCAAATTAATTTAATGCTAATTATAATTTGTAGTGTAATATGTATTACCTCTACAAATGTAAAAAATTGCAATACCATTGGCAATTGTACTTATTTTCAAAGAATTTCCTTCATATCTGGCAGTTTTGGTTTTAAGATATTTTATACAGTACAGGTTTCTGAATTTGAAAGTACTACGATGCCCCACCTATCGAAGCCACACACCTCTACATATAAAATACGTTAAAAACAAAATTACCAGCAGGCAACCAAATTCAAAATTATTAAAAGCATTCCCATATTTCACTGCAATTGGCATCCGATTCCACAAATTCAAAATTTTTAAATTGCCATTACAAACAATGGTAATTCTTTTGTAGGTAAAGTAATGCAAATTTGAAAACCCCATGTCTAAATTAAAATTTAAAGCTCCGTAATTGAAAGTTCTGCTGAAGTATTTAAATTTCAATTGATATCCTTTGTATATTAGTTAATGTATTTTTTAGATTTAGCTGTTGTTTTTTGTTTTTATCAAACCAACACTGAGGGGATGTCCCCTATAAATGCAGTGAATTGTGTTGGCGAAGGACAATTGTGGTAGTGGACGGAGGTAGAGGGAGTAGTGTCTTTTGACATTTGCCTTGAATCTTTGTATGTCATAATTGGTGGGAAATACAGTAGCCGGAATTTTATTCCACATACAGACTGTAGGGTTGAAGAACAAATTCTCTCTATAGTGTGTAGTGCGGTCAACCGGCCACTCGATAAAAAACGGATGAGAGTTCCTGGAAAGCCGCGTACTTCGGCTAAATATTCTCATGTCTGGCATAAGTTGACGAATGTCTGAGGAACACATACCGTTGAAGTATCGACAGAACAGCGACACGCAACCCACATTTCGACGATGCTCAAGGGAGGCAATAGAGTTGAATACCCTACTGTCCCCTATTAACACCGTCGCTCTCCTCTGGATTCGGTCGAGAAGCTCGAAAGATGTCCTAGGAGCACCTGCCCATATATGGGAGTTATATTCCATTTTTGGCCTGATGTAGGTGGTGTAGATATTGAGAAGATCAGATGGAGTGAAGTATTTCTTGCACCGCTTTAAAAAGCCTAGACACTTGAATGCATCTTTCAACACTTCAAATAAATGTTTTGCTCAACGGACATCACATTGAATTGTCATGCCCAGAACATCAAGAGCATCTGATTCATCAATATATACACCGTCCATAGACAATGACGCCACCCTGGGTCAGCAATCCTGCATTAAAATCTACTCTATTCATTCGACCCCATTCAACAATGGCACCAGATCCCGGCCGAGTCTTTCATTCATCATTCGGCGTTTCACTTCAATCTCTTGAAGACTTTGTCAACGGTCGAATGAATAAGAAAGACAGAGGCTACTGTCATCCGCAATACAGTAGATTGGATTCACAGTCTGACCCAGGAGATCGTCAATTAAAAATAAGAAAAAGAGAAGGAGAAAGAACAGAGCCCTGTGGTAGCCTCGCAGTCAATTTATGATCGTCGGATGAAACCCCATCTACAACAAGTCCTATAGTGCGTTCTCTGAGAAAACTCGACATAAATCGAGTGAAGTTATCACCGACACCAAACGCGGGGAGCTTCTGCAAGAGTTTCAGCGAATGTTTTCTGAATTTCAATAGCTTTGACAATTTGAATTTCAATTGAAAATTTTTTAATTTATATTTGCAAAAAGGTGTCGTTATAAATTACAGCCTGTTTTTCTATCTCGAACGATAGCTTTCGTTCGTGTTCTAGACGAAAGAAAGTTGATTTGGGTTTCACAATCTTGTCTTTTCAAGTCGAATGAGAACATAAAACTATTCAGTACAAATTTTGGTTTCTCTATTTCTAATGTGCTGTCACTTAGGAACAAACATGAAGTCAGGCGAACGAAATTTTTGACTTAGAGAAACCGAATTTGAGTTAAATGTGAGTGACTGATTTTTCTTTCGCTTAGCTTTTCGTTCGAGATAGAGAAACATACTATTAGTTTTACTGCAATAAGTTAAAAAAGTTTTTATGTTTTTAGTCTGGAAAGATATATATATAAATCTTTAATTTAAAATGAAACTATTCGAGCGGTAGGTCAATATTTGAGATTCTTTTATTTTCAAAATTTCACTACCCATTGGGTAGCATCGTGACGAAGCTACCGAAACATTGAAAACAAAAGAATTTCAAATATTGGCCTAACGCTCGAATATTTTCATTTCAAATTAAATACAATAAATTCGAATAAATAATCACATTTTCATATATAATTCTTCTGAATGACTTTTGCAATTGGTAACTCAAAAACCAGGACACACAAAACAAAGACGGCTACAGTTTTCAACTATTATTCCATTTATTACTTGACTTTTTCAAAATCAAATTTGATTTATTATAACACAAAGACTGTCCGCTTATCATCTCAGTTAAATGTCAGCGGAGCCATTAATATTTTACACTTTTCACATAAATAAGCAAAATCAAGGACATCTATTTTCAAGTACAGGAAATTGTATACAACTCACATAAATTTTTCTTAAATTATCATACCACTTCTCCATAACAAAACTATAGCAAAACATATCACTTCTAAGCAATAATGTGGAAACATATCTTTATTAATTTTTGGGAAATTCTCTCTCAATCTCCGGTCAGGCATTCACACAGGACATACACAAATTTGTTAAAATGAAAATTAATGAAAAAGTAGAGTATCCTTACAACATTTCTTTCACTTCGTAAAGTTCTCTTTTGCATTTTTTCGCACACACGTTAACAACCCAGTTAACAATTTAATTGCCTTTGCCCTTTTACTTATCAACGTAAGCAAACTTTGCATATTTATACAGGATAAACGGACATGTTCATATGTAACAGTACATGTCCTTAATTCAAATGTTTGTATGTTGGTAGGGATGAATCGTTTAAAATCCCAAAGAAACAACAAAAAGAGCAGAAAGGACCCATAAAATAAAACACAAAAGTCAACATGAGCTCATAATTCAGTTTTAATTGAAGCTATGGCCAAGACCTCTAAATTCCCGCACTTCCTTCATGTTAATTTCCTGCTGACGTTATTCCTCTTCCCATGCAAATACGTCTGCAGTCCTGAAATTCGTTTGAGAGCACATGAATCCTTTTTAGTTGAAGGTATAGTGACCCGACATTACATCGTCACGAGTTCCAACTCAACAATTGATAATATTCTGCAAGTCGACTGATAACATTTAATTTAATGCCCGAGGTCGGAAATATTCCATTTATTATTGGATTATAAATGCGGTAAAAATAAATTCCGTCGTTTCCTTTTTTTTTTTTTTTTTTGCTGTGTGTGTCTACTACTAGTACAACTACCAGTTGTTGTAGTAGTAACAGTCAGACTATCAACTTGTCTGTCCTTTTGCCGGATTGTCTGTTGTGATTTGATGCCAGGATAACAAGTTCACTCGCAGTTCGTTTACTTATCGTTGTTTTGTTTTTTGGGGAAAAAGAAACACAAAAGGTCCAATATTTGCACGACCATTTGCCTACAGTAGATACACCCAAAGATCATTGGCTGTTCAAATGAATGACATACAAAATGAAATTACGGGCGACATGTAAACCATGTAAATCTGAGTCGCAGAATATTTGGATTCGGAAGAAGTGACTGCCACTATTGACACACTTAGCCCAATGAGGATCGTTGTGATACCACGGGACACCATATTCCATCCCCATCGTTGAACCTGTAAATTGACCTGGCATGGTAATGGGGCACTCAAGCCGTATGATACCTCATCCCGATATTTCAGGATGTGGCTGAAGAAGAGCTGTACATTGGTCCCTGGTGAACCAATCACTACTCTACAGAAAGGTCCGAAGATCATTCACTCAAAATAAAAGATACATATTATTAATGAAAAAGTAAATCATCGTATGAATTTTTTCATGAAATAGCAACCAAAGTATAAATGCATTAAAATTATGAATCATGTTTCATAAGACATCACTTTTATGAAAATACATCACTTTTATGAAAATACATCAGTTTTATGAAAATTATTCATTAGGAAACGAAACAAAACTTTCATAAATCTTAATGGAAACATTCATATATTTAATGAAACTGTTCTTTGTGTTAAATGAAATAGTACATAAACGGTACGAAACTGTTCAAACTTCTAATGAATTTTTTCATTGTTGAAAGTGATGAAAAACTATGAAGTTGTTACATAGAACTTGATATTTTTAGAAAAAGTTCTTAAAATTTAATGAATTTCCTCATTTACGATCTAGGAGCAAACCCTCCTCAGCGATTGCTCGGAATGATGCTACTGAAATAATCATTAAGCTACATGTAAGGAAAACTCTAAATGTAATGAGAATTCTTTAGTACCTAAATGATCACACAAATTTTCAAAACCAGGAAACATCTGAAAATAAACTGTTGTGTTTGTGTAAACAAATTTATGAAAAAACTACCGGATTTATGCATTTTTTTTAACGAATCGATCATTATATACTTGCGAACATAATCATTAAATTTTCAGAGCCATTCAGAAGTTTATGGACATAGTTCATAAAATTAATGAAAAAAAGTTTATGAACAGTTTATGAATTCTATTTTTTCAGTGTCCATTTTAACTTCCTGAATGCCTTTCAGACCCAACATGAAGTAAGATCCTAAATATTTCCTCCTACACACTGAAAAATTAGGGCCCCAGCTACATATTGCAGGAACCATGTACATGTTTGCAAGCATTGTTTTCGTAAATTGAAGAACTGCTGCAGTTTGTTTCTTTGTTGTGACAAATAGCAGTGTTTTCAGCAGCTTTCCACAAACAAAGCCACAATTGGGTCACAAATACATATATTACAACCTGTTAATCATTTTTGGACACAATGTGTTTGGCCACAAGTAAACTATTTTTGCAACAAGCTACAAACACTTTATATTTGCATCCAAATAACAAAAAAGACAAATTGTTCACGTGTGCGTACTATATAAAAGGACGGGCAGTATCACGCGATATGTTTGACTCTCTCACTCTCGCTCTCATCTTCATGTCTTCAGCTTCTGCCGTAATCATGAGCTGAGATTTCAAGTCTAGACGCGTGCATGGCTATGTTCCAGTGATCACAGTGCAACAGGTAATGTACTCCCTAATCTTGACAGCTCATCTGCTCTACGGTTCCCAGGAATGTTCCTATGTTCCCATATAAGGTGACTATCGAACTGCTTGGTCAACTCATTCAGAGATGTGCACCATTTGTGGCAGTACTTGCAGTCAGGAATACCGATTGCAGGAATTTCATAGCAGCCTGACTGTCAGAGTAGATGCTTATACCCCAGGCGGTGATGACGTTTCGTCCCAACTTAAGGTTAACCTCTCCGATTGCCATGACTTCTGCCTAAATGACACTACAATGTTCTGCTAGCCTTTTTGCAACGTCTAGGTCCAGTTCTTCAGAAGAGACTCCAAACCGTACCTTGCGATCTAGTTTGGGGTCATCAGTGTAGAAGCCTAAATACCTTATATAACCTGGTATGGGTCTCATCCAGTACTGCCTCTCCTGGGATATGAGTGGAGAAGTTTCCCTTAAAATTTAAAGTGGGTGTCATGTAGACGTGTCTTATTGTGGATTACCGCATATCCCTTTAAATCGACCGAAGGCCATAAGGGCTGGTGATCTATTGCGAGGAATGTCTTAGGCGAAATGTTGACGTTGCAGCCAATTGCCTTCTGAGCAAATCTAGTGGTAACAGGCATAAGTAAATAAAAAACCATAGATGGTGAAAGATAAGTGGTGGATTTGAAAGAAGAGGGAAATTTTCTAGATGGCCCTGGAGTGGTGGATATGGGCAAATTTCCCTGGAAACAAAAACTGCATTTCTATTACTTACATTCTATTTCGAAATTTAAACAACACAATCAAAATAAAAATGATTTTTGAGTGCTTTTTCGTCGTACCCGAGTGTAAATTGGTCGTACGGAAACAGCATGTGCCCTCTGGTGAAGATGGTGAATAAGCGAATGAATCATCTATGGTATTTCTATCATCTTTGTAACAGGTGTAGGATAAAATCCCAAACCCTCGGTAGGGGTTCTGCGAAGGGCACCAATGATACACACCATTTCCATTTACTGGAATTTGTCAACAGGTAAGTTTATTTTTCCAGTATTTTTCTAGTGTACCGTAGAACAATATTGGCCGGACAACAGCTGTGTATATCCAGCATACATGGGTTTTATTTAATTTGCATTAGATTTTAATTAGCATTACTTTATCTAATGCAAATGCAAAAGAATTAGCATTGTTCGTAATGAGAATTTAATAAATTTGAATTTGCATTTGGTCAGGCAATGCAAAATGCGGGTTGTGGAATCGGATGCCAATTGCAATGAAATATGAGAATGCTTTTAAATATTTTGAATTTGGTTGACTGCTGGCAATTCAGTTTTTAACGTATTTTATATGTAGAGGTTTGTGGCTTCGATAGGTATTGCCTCGCAGTACTTTCAAATTCATAAACCTGTACTGTATAAAATATTTGAAAACCAAAACTGCCTGATATGAAGGAAATGCTTTGAAAATAAGTACAATTGCAATGGTATTTAATTTTTATGAATTTGCCTTTGTAGAGGTAATTTAAATTAAACAACAAATTTTAACGTCATATAACTAATTTGCCCCATGTATAATATCCTTACAACTATTTTCGGTGATAGGCCCCATCGATCCAGGATGACCCTTTTACACAAATACTGATCCTGATCGACTGATCCCATCCATAGTGTTTGACAGAACATTTAGATTGGATAATTATTTGTTTATAAAATCAGACTCGAATCTCTCGTGAACCCCTCTATAATGATTCACACGTCGTCTCTTACCATATCGCAACTATGAGCTCCTAACGGACTTGTGTTTCTAATTTCTCAAGAGAACGACTTGGAATCAAGCGAATATTATTATGGTAATTATCTATAAATAATTCGCTTTGGTATATTTAGCTGCTTCTCTATCAAACTGTATTTTCTTCTCGAGTGTTTTGAAAAACATATACTAATTTACAAATATTTTTAATCTCTTTATTTCCCTTCCATATTTAAAGAAACTATTTTAGCTGGATTTCCTCATTGCTTTTCCCAGGCGGTAAAGTGTTGTAGTATCTTTTTGATAAAATACATATTACACGCAGGATAAGAAAACTACATTGCGAGAGGATTAAAATTTTTGCGATTATTACAATTTTTGCGCCGTCGTTGATACTGCCGGTGGACATGGCTACACGCTGAAAATCTGTCTTTTGTTGTTGTTTGGATGGAAATATATCGTATGTTTGGAGCTTGTAACAAGTTTAGTATACTTGTGTTCAAACTCTACGTGTTAATATGTTATAATATACATATGTGGTTGTGACCCAAGTATAGCTGTGTTTGGAATACAAATATAACTGTGTTTGTTGCACTATTTACACTCTACTGAGATCAAGAGAATAAAATGGGAACAAGGAGAGATTATTCACAGTCAAAGCTGTATGTTTGTAGCTGTACTTCTGCATTAGCTTTCAGTCAGTCATTCCTTAAAATTCCTGTCTTTTTTTTGTTGATTGGTGTTTGTATTTTGGCGTTTGCTAATCAATATTACATATTGGAGACACAATGATTAAAATGTTAGAACATATGTGTTTGTGATCCAAATATATCTGTGTTTATGATACAAACACAACTGTGTTTGTTGCACTGTTTATGCTCTCTCGAAACAAGAGAATAAAAAGGTGGCAATGAGAGATTATTATTTTTAAAGTATACTTGATTAGCGCGACTGCTTTAGTTAAGGAGGGCTAATATATTGTTTAGAAATTAAGAAAAAAGAGGGTTTAATGAAGACTGGTAGAGTAGTTAAATTAAATTGTATACATTAGGCGGCAGATGCCATAGATTATAATGATGTTAAAAAGAGATAAATATAGTGATGTAATTTTACATTTAAAGAGAAAGGATTAAAAAGAAAGGTCAAAATATGTAAATGAATAATACTGGTTAACCCTTGTTGGACGGTGCGTTCAAAAATACTCATAAATATTGTTTGTGTACCAACGCATAGTGAAACCTACTGAAAAAAACTGAGAGGTAAAAAAAAATGAGAAGCAACAGAGCAGCAGATTCTCATTTCATAAAAAAATAATGCATTCAATGCAAGTAAATGCAAAAAAGGACGTTTTAAACGTTTTAGTTTCTTTAATAATTGGATAGAAATTTAGATTCATATTGGTAAAAATATTTATAACAAACAATATAATACTTATATATATGTGTATTGAAATTAAAATATAATTTGTTTCTATTATGTTTGGGAGGAAATACGCACATGCTTCCACGTAACTATATGTAAGTTTATGGACGTTTGGAATGAAGAAAGCAAATGTTTCATGCTACTGGTTGCATTTAAATACAAGTGAGTTTGAGGCTCGCAAACATATGAATGTTTGAATTGGGTTCCAAACATTTACATGCTTCCTGCAGAATATGTTGGGGATAATATGTTACAGAATCCGTTTGATTCAGCGTGTGCATGCAATTTTTCTTTCGGTTGAAACCAAGGACACCTCTAATCCCCGAATGTCCTTTTTCGTTAAATATTATATAGAAGATAGTAAAATGTATCACTTTTTGTAGCCACTAATAGTTTGGACTATTTAGGGGAAAACATCCATTTAATGAGGAATATGGATCAGATCAAAGTAAACCACGCAATTATAGAATATGAATAACGCTGAAAAAATGGCCTCTATAACATATTCTCTAAAACTCATTCTGCACGAATCATGTGTATGTTCGGAACGCTCCCCAAATATTCATATATTTTCAAGTCTTAAACTCACTTATATTTAAATGCAAACATTAGCATGTTTACTTGCAAAGATGGATAATTTTACGTGCAGCCACATGCGTGTGTCATCCAAAACATTCATATACTTACGTCGAAGCATTCATGTGTTTCCCTCCAAACATGACACTAAAACGCAACAGATCAGTCAACATCTAGAGATCTGTGCGCTTTCTAGTTTAACGCTCACTGATTGGTATCTTCAGTTTTATACCGGTTCCGAACGGTATTTTCAGAAGCTTTTTCGTCACTAACTAATCGATGGTGTCCCCATTACTAGGGAGTGAAATGTTAGGTGGACAGAGCAGGGATCGAACCCATGTTATCATGGAATCGCACCCCATAACCATTACACCATCGACGACAGCAGATATACGAACTACTCTATTCATTTACGGACGCATTGAGGTATCTTCATGAATCACTATGTCCAAGATTAATTCAAAACTACAGTTATACACTTGCAATTACATTAACTAAGGCCAATAACTTGCAATAATATTAACTTAAGTCAGAACAATCTGTCTTTCATTGCTTTGCTCTCGACTGAGCACAGCGAAAAAAAAATTAAGTAAACAATGCACCAACAACAGATGTATTTGTATCACAAACAAAGCTGTATTTGAATCTCAAACACATATTTTATAACATATTAATGATAAAGTCTCAAACATGTAATACTGAATATCAAACTCAGTGTGTTTCGACACAAGTATTACATATTTGCGACAAACTTAACACACATTATACTTGCTTCCATACAAGAAAAAAAATACAGATTTTTCAGCGTGTGGTTGTAACCAAAAATCGAGAGACAATAGGTAAAAAGGAGAATTTTTTGATTTTAAATAAAAAAATGAAATAAAAATACATGTATTTAGTTAATTTAATTTGTGGACGTCGGTGGTGAGCACGGCTCTTGTGCATGAGGACGTGGGTTCGATCCCTACTCCGACACTATAGAGTATTTAACCATGAAAAAGCTTCTCAAAATACCGTTCGTAACCGGTATAAAACCGTAGCTCCCAATCAGTGAGTGTAAAACTAGAAAGCGCACAGCTCACTGGTTGTGGGAAGCTCTCCCTTATCCCTTCATGGGATGTAACGGGAAACCAATTTTTTTTTATTTAGGTAAAATATATATTTTTTTTGTATACTTTATAAACATTTTATTATTGTAGATTCAAGCCGGTTTTAGATTCAGGTGTGCGTAAGTTGAGAAAAAGTAATGTTCAAACTGCGATAGGGGGCGGATCAATAAGTACATGACTTTTCGAACTTCCCTCGTAGTTATATGAAATGCAACACAGCTCCCATCAAGTACCACCTGTCAAATTTTGAGCAAGTTCCGTCATCTACCTTGCGTTTAACAGCTGTTCAAAACATACAACCTCGTGCATTTTTAAAAATGGAAAAAAGTAAATTTCGAGTGCTCATTAAACATTATTTTTTGCGAAAAAATACCCGTCGATCAAACCATGAAAAAGCTTGATAAATACTATGGGTACTCTGCACCATCGATTTCAATGGTAAAAAATGGTTTACTGACTTTCGTTGTGGTCGCACAATTACAAATGACGTTGAACGTTCTGGACCCGAAAATGTCGGATAAATCTACGATATGGTGTTGGCTGATCGAAGAGTAAAAGTGCGTGAGATTGTTGATGTCATAGGCATTTCATATGGCAGTGTGGTTTCGATTTTAACTGATCAGTTGGGTTTAAGACAGCTGTCTGCAATATGGGTGCCGCGTTTGCTCTCAATTGACCATAAACGTAATCGTGTGACAACTTCAAAGGATTGTTTGGAGTTGTTTAACCGCAATTGGAAGGAGTTTTTGCGGCGTTTTGTAACTGTGGATGAAACATGGATCATGGATCTAAACAATGGGTTTCTCCGGGTGTACCGGCTCCGAAGAACGCCAAGGTAAGTTCGTCGGCCAATAAGGTGATGGTAACAGTCGTTTGGGATGCACGCGGGATAATCCACATCGATTACCTTCAAAAGGGAAAAACAATAAACGGTCCAACTTATTGGACCGATTTGTCGAGGATTTAAAAAAAACGACCCCACATGGCAAAGAAAAAAGTTATTTTTCTTCAAGATAATGCACGGGTGCACACGTCTCAATGGCAAACTTCCATGAATTGGGCTACGAATTGATACCTCATCCGCCATATTCTCCGGATTTAGCCCCCAGTGATTATTTCCTATTTCTAAACTTAAAGAAATGGCTCGGTGGAAAGAGGTTTAGCTTCAACGACGAAATTATTGATCAAACAAATGCCTATTTTATGGCCCTCAAAAAGTCATATTTTTTGGAAGGGATACAAAAAATGGAGAAACGTTGGATACAAAAATTGGAGAAACGTTGGACTAAAAAAAAAACTGTTTCATTCAAAAAGTCACGGACTTATTGAACCGCCCTCTATATCAATATATTATTATTTTATATTGAAGCCAGTTTTAGTTGCAGGTGTGCGGAAGTTGAGAAAGAGTAATGTTTAAACTGCGATCTCATTTTTGCTTTCGAATTAATAGTTTGCAAGCCCATTTTCGAATTTCGAGTACTATTAGCATTTGCTGAACACTCTGTAAACAGCGCTAAATGTATCATCCATCCATGTACGCTGAAAAATCGTTGCCCTTGTTTGTTTGTGTTTGTAGTTTGTCGCAAATATATTATACTTGTGTCCAAACGCAGTGTTTTCTATTCAATTATACATGTTTGAGATACGGTGTTTAATATATGTCTGTGTGACCCAAGTGTGGGCTTGCTTGTTGGAATTTGCTGGAGACATAGATACCATAGGAATAAAAAGCAGCTAATCTTAAATTCATAAAAACAATGCTTGCAAACATATAAATGGTTTCTGGAATATGTTGCTGGGACCGTTTTTTTCTTCTGCGTGTGTGAATTGTCATCTGTCTATATAGTATGTATGAATGACTTAAGTCTGTTTTGTAAAACCTACATGTTTGCCGATCATTTGGCCAAATGATGCCGACAAACCAAAAAAGGCATCACAATCATAATAACAACAACAGCTGAGCTCCGGACATGCGACCAATTTTCCTTCATATGACTACTCTCTACATGATTTTTTCCTTATTTTGTCTATTTTCATTGTTTGGGACTCACGCCAGGACTAGACGACAGGAAATGTATTTTATGTTGTTACTCGAATAAAACAAAAATAAAAAAATTGCATTAAATTTGCATGAATCTTCGAAGCTGCTGCTTGTACTCCACAGTAGCAGGAGCGGCTGCTGGCCGTCGTCTACTAAACTGGCTAACTGACGTGTTGCTGTGTGCTCGCGTTAACTCCTTCAAATGGTCAGCCACATCATGGACCAAATAGAGTGGGAGTGCAGTGTGTGTAGATAGAATCCGTATGTAGACATGTGAAAAAGCTACAAAATGCCCATAAGGGATTAGCTGTAAATCGTTTGCCTTTTTTACGATGCTCTGATGTGATGTTTTAGATCCAGATTTGCTCCGTGTGGCCGGCTCTTCGTCGGGTTGTGGAGGCAATAATTTTTACAGAATGACACTTTTTGTGTGTGTTCACCCCCGACCCCATGCAGGATGAGGTGTATAAAGAGATTTGGTATTTGCAACTTATTCTTATGTTCAACAATGTGTAGCAAGTTGTAGCTGGTACTCGTATGTAAATTGTTTTATTTTGTTATTTTATATGCCAAAGGCTTATAAGTGAGCCGGATCCCGGCTCAGTTTGTTTGCGGAATTTCATTTCCCAGATATGCCGACCATGAGTGCGACGCGACGTACCTTGAAATGTTGATATTTACATTCCGGGTTTTTTGTGCTCTCTAGCATTAAGCTATGACCACTAACGTTAGGGTGTATCTTAAAGAACTGCTGACTAATTGCGACGGTCTCTATATGCCTTCGATCAGTTTAACCGTCATTGTGGTTCAAATTTTATTGATAAAATTTAAATGATAAAAATATAAGAAACTTAAAATTTTATATAAGTAGTAGCCACCCTAACTTCCACCCGCATCGTGCACATGGTCATCATGGGTAATTTTATCGTTGTCCCATCACTCGTCCTCCTCTCAAGTTCGCAGTTATGGCTTAAAGACTTTTACGATGTTGTGATTTTTAATGATTTCGTAATTGTTTTAGACGACAGTGTTACGACAGCAAGTCACTGGCAATGCTTTTGCTCCTCAAAATCCTTAAATTAAAATATATTCACATGTAAAAGGACAAAGAGCCCCCCCCCCCCCCCCCCCTTTTGCGTTACTTATCTGGTTTTTGAAAGATAAATATGAATTATTCATTCTGGGAACCACTTTAATTTGAATTTAGTTGAATTGAGATAATGCATGAAATTTGTAATAGTTGTTTGTGGTATTTGGTTAGGAATTGGAAGGATACTCTTGTTAAACGGCTCATACAATTTTATAGTAAGTTTTTTCCTTTATATTTCCCCTCATACAAATCATATCCTTTTAACAGTTCGTGGTTTTTGGTTTGAGTCCACTTCCTTATGATTGGAATGTGGCGTGGCAAGTGTAAACAAACTATAAATGCTTAATTCAATCATGCTCTTTTGTTTGTTTGGTCGGTGGTCTTTCTCTTGTGTTGGCAGGGGGTCATATCACCGTTAATACCCTCATATCTTCAAAATTCAACAAAACCAATTTATACTTTGTTAACTGCAGACTTCAATTTACATTCTCAAGTCAGTGATAGACAAACTTTTGAAGGAAGTAACCTAAGAAAGGGGTTTACGTTTAGTTTATGTTGAAAATTCGCTAGCGAGATAAACCCGCTTATTCATAAAAAGTTGTGCGAGATTTGGGAGACTTTTTTTTATGATAAATTGTCTCTCAAACCTCTCATAACTTTTTATGAATACAGCCGAAAGACTATAAAATTTTGTCATTCTTTTGTTAAAGGGTGTTTCAACCCAAAATCGATTTTTTAATTCAATAGTTTGCTATGCTCATATGGGGAAACAAAGGCTTTACTATTTTGATATTATTAATTTATAACATACTAGCTGGATCCGGCAAACTACCTTTTGCCTTCAACGTTTTTGTAATGTCAAAGGGTGAAAAATCTCTGTTGTTCCATTACGTTCCAAACTATAGTTATGGCTGTTATATCGGTTTCTTTCAAAGGGGGCGTGTAACCGCCCTCTTCCACCCTGGCTGTAATTCATACTGTTCCAGCAACACATACACCAAATCTCATCTTCATATCTCTGACAGTTCATGAGATATAGCCATTTCAAATTTCAAGTTGTATGGACGGTGCCATGCCCCTTTATCCAATCACAACCAAGTACAGCCAAGGAGTATCAGCAGGTCGTCAGTACCACATTGTGAAATTTGCATAACAATCGGTCTATTGGTCTATCAGAAAAGCCGTCAGAGCGATTTCTGAAAAGGGGGCGTGGCACCGCCCATTTTCACCCGGGCTGTATAGCCTATGTCACCCGCTAGATGATTCTGAATATTGTATGAAAATTTCATCAAAATCGGTCCAGCCGTTTTCGAGTCCATTCGTAACATACACACATACATCCATTTTTATATATAGAGATTTTTATTTTTATTTGTTTACTGTAACGTGATTGAAGGATTACTAGTACAATTACGAACAGGATCTTCTTTGGTTATTTCCTTTTTTTTTTTTTGTTGACGGTTGCCCATGATGCCAGACTAACACAAGGACAGAACTAGTTTCCAGTGTGCCACACGAATCCGTTTCGATTTAGGGACGGCGGCCTCGCTTCTTCTTACATTTTGTTCGAAAAGAAATCAGTTGCGGACAACTGATCCGTTTGCGTATGAAATTCCCCGCGAAAACGCGAATCGCTTTTTCAACTTGTTCGGATCCATCGCGAACTCAAAACGGACTTCATATTCGAAACCGTTTCGAGTTCGTGTGTACTTATATTTAAAAAGAAAAATGGTTTCCCATTACATCCCATGCAGGGACAGGGGAGAGCTTCTCACATTCACTGAGCTGTGCGCTTTCCAGTTTTCACTCGCTGATTGGGACCTACAGTTTTACACCGATTCCGAATGGTATTTTAAGAAGCTTTTTCATGGCTAAATACTCGATAGTGTCGCCGTCACTATGCAAGGTGACCGCCGCCGAAAGAAGTATAAGGTGGTCTGAGCAGGGATCGAACCCAGGATCTCATGTACAAGAGGCGCGCACAGTAACCGTTGCACCACCGACTATATATACATTTAATATAGTATTTATTGCAGTTTTAAGTTTTTGAAGTTTGTTTTTGGTTAATGTATGAGAAATTCATACTGCAAGCTTACAAGTCATGAACAATTTTCTAACTGAAAAATTGTTGGTGTTTGTTGGAAATAATGGACAATTCAGTTAAGCACACTAACTGACATGACTAGTTTCGAACTCCGTGACAAGTTCAACATCTGATGCCTAACTACTGTGCCTGAATTGATACCATCGGTTGATCATAAATCGTATATATACAAACTCAATTCTGCAATTTACATGTGCGAATAGTGTCGATCGAAGATCCCTAAGTATCAACATCACAATTCCAACAACAAGAACAGACAGAATTTGTCCATCATGTTCTTCTTTTCCTCATGCGATCTCGCATTGTTGCATTGCTTTGAGGTGAGTTTTAATCCATATCACAGAGTTTTAGTTTTCCGTGTTATAGTATTTTTAAAGTTTTTTTTTGTCAATGTAACATAGTTTTATTTTAATGATCCGCCCTTTATGCTATTACGGGCACTAAACTAGCCATGGATCCGCATCCTTTTTTGGGCACATTTGGTTGTTTTTGATAAACTACCAGAGAAACCCATTTCGGAGGATTAAACTCCTTTGAAATTGCAATCGAGTAATATTCACCACGGTAATAAAGGATTTTTCGCAACAATTTGTAACGTGGTTTTGTCAAAGGCTGAGATAAGCTGAGTCATGTCCACCGTCTTTCGCTGGTGTTCACTAAACCTTCCGAAATAAGAACAAAAAGGTTTACTCTTCTCTGGGTTCCGAATTCAGATTCTTTATTGGGTTTATTATGATACAAAATAATTTAATGTCAAGAAATAATATCAATTGATCCACTTGTTGAGAACACACTTCTGTGAGCGGTTGAGAGTACCTTACTAGGAATGGTTTGAGTATACTCCTTAGGGATCTGTCTGAGAACACTCTTCGGGGAATGGTTTAGAACGGTTGACAACACCCTTCTGTGAATGGATTGAGAACACTCCTTTGGGTTCGGTCTGCGAACACTCTTCTTGGAATAGTTGATAACATTCTTCTGGGAACGGTTGAAAATACCCTTCGCGGAATGGTTTGAAAATACTCATTTCTGGTTTAAGAACACTCTTCGGGGAACGGATTGATAACACTCTTCAGGGATGTCGAATTCAGTACAGATTCATCATAATATTAATAACGCCAAACCCGTAGCAACCGTAAATTCGGCTGCTGCCACCAAATTGCAGTTGCCACAATGGAATATAGGTTTGCCACGACTGAGTTTAATCGCTGCAACTGACATTGGGTTGAAGCAACCTCTAACATGTTATGACAACCTCTAGTTCGGTTGCGACAGCCTCTAAGTCGGTTGTGATGACAGCTTATGATTGTAAAAACTCCTATAAGTTAAGGCTATTTCGATTGTTTTTCCTGTGGATGTCGATGATGGATTGGTAATTTTCTATTGTGTGGAAGAAATAATACTTTTGTATCTAGATATGCCAAAAGTCCAAAGTACCAAAAGTCCGTGACTTTTTGAATGAAACACAGTTTTTTTTTTGCAAAAAAAAATAATTTTTCAACATAATCTCCTTTTAGCTCAATACACTTAGTCCAACGTTTCTCCAATTTTTGTATCCCTTCTAAAAAATATGATTTTTCGAAGTCCATAACATAGGCATTTGATTGATCAATAAGTTCATCTTTGGAGCTAAATCTCTTTCCACCGAGCCATTTCTTTAGGTTTGGAAATAGGAAATAGTCACTGGGGGCTAAATCCGGAGAATATGGCGGTACCAATTCGTAGTCCAATTCATGGAATCCAAACAATCCTTTGAAGTTGTCACACGATTACGTTTATGGTAAACTGAGAGCAAACGCGGCACCCATCTTGCAGACAATCTTTCTTAAACCCAACTGATCACTTAAAATCGAAACCACACTGCCATATGAAATGCCTATGACATCAACAATCTCACGCACTTTTACTTTTCGGCCGGTCAACACCATATCGTGGATTTTTCCGACATTTTCGGGTGTATTGACCTCAATTGGCCGTCCAGAACATTCAGCGTCATTTGTACTTGTGCGACCACAACGAAAGTCAGTAAACCACTTTTTTACCATTGAAATCGATGGTGCAGAGTCCCCATAGTATTTATCAAGCTTTTCTTTGGTTTGATTGGCGGTTTTTATTTTGCAAAAAATAATATTTAATGAACACTCGAAATTTTTTAAAAAATGCACGAGGTTGTATGTTTTGAACAACTGTAAAACGCAAAGAAATTAAATTTTGCCCATAACAGGCATCTAATTACGCCACTGTTGTGACCCATTCGACGGTAAAAAAATTGGATATACCAGGTGAAGAAAAATCGACAAAAACCCCTATCATATTTGAACCTATGTCAGTAGCCTACAACTAAGCCTCTAATGACGAAATTCCTAAAACTCGAAACCGTCATCTAACAATGTAAATTTAAATTCTGCTTGTGACTGTTGACAATTTTATATTATAAAAATATAACTTCCACGCTAAATTATACTTTACTACTAGTTACAACGTGACAAAGCGGGACTTCTCTGCAAAAAGCGGGATAGAAAACCAAGGCGGGATAAAACATCGAAAAGCGGGATAATTCCACCAAAAGTGGGTCTATTTGACCACAATTAATAGAAGTGTATCTAACCATTTCAACTGAGAGGAAACTCCGATAATTGTTTCAAGAAAATTCTGCAGAGCTCTTTAGACTCTAATATTCATGCAGTAACTCTCTAAAAACTAGATAGACGAAATTTTGAAAATATAGAAACATTTTGCCAAATTAAGACGTCAATTTATACAACACCAGTCATTGGCTATGTTGTGCAAAATTTCGCTTACGTCGAGGAAGCCCGATTCTAGTGCGGAAGAACACAGTCCCAATTCCCACACTGACCACTCTACATTTCATTCGATCGATATAATAAGCCATGAAATCTCGTCTCTTAAACCGTTTGGTATCGGAGTTAAAGAGTGCGTCCCAATCAGCGAGTCTTAAAATAGAAACGGCACAGCTCATTCAACGCTACACGCTCCCTTTTCAATCCCTTCAACATATGTAATGGGAAAATACATTGCAGTTAAGTGCAGAGCGTCGCAAACTGATCTTTTGCAATTTTTGCACTGAACCGGAGTCGTTATACGGAATCCTACACGCTGAAAATCGTTTTTTTTTTGTTTGGATGCAAATATTACGTGTTTGTAGGTTGTCGCAAATATAGTATACTTGAGATCAAACACATTGTGCTTGCTATTCAATATTACATGTTGGACACACAATGGTTAATACGCAATAATATATGCTTTCGTGACACATATATGGAATTGTTTGATGAGTACTGCTGAAAACATGATACACGCTGAAAAAAGTACCTCCGTAACATGATGCAGGAACCCTATACATGTTTGAAATCATATATATGGAGGAACTGAAGATTTATTGCTTTTTGTTCATTTGTTGTCTGTCACGATTGTGTTTTCAGCATTTTTCAACAAACAAAACTACATTTGGGTCACTAGAACTTATGTATATTATATAATATTGAGTATCAAACAAAATGTGTTTGGGCACAAGTATCCTATGACTGCGGCAAGCTAAAACAAGTTAGATTTGCATCCAAACAACAAAACAAGACAGATTTTCCAGCGTGCAGACAACAAACACACAAAAAAGTTTATGACACGTAAGTATATAGATATTCCAAACATATACATGTGCCATCCCAAACATTCATACACTTACATCGAAGCATTGGTGTGTTTCCGTCCAAACTAATGATTGACGACTGAATGCATGAAACTTAAACGAAACAGATCCGTAAACTTAAAAAATGGTTTCCCTTACCTCCCGTGCAGGGTTTGGGGAGAGCTTCTCACTAATTGGTACCTACAGTTTTATACCGGTTCCGAACGATATCTTGAGAAGCTTTTTCATCGCTAAGTTACCAAAAGTGTCGCCATCACTAAGCGAGGTGCCCGTCGTCGAAAGACGTGTAACGCGGTCAGAACCAGAGAATGTCGATAAGTACCATTTAGAATACACTTACAAGTATTATTCGCAAAACAAATACAAATACAAATACATACAAGTAATAGACGAAACGCATACAATACTCTACATATTTATGCCAACGATAACTTAAGTAGCTACAAGTGCTAACATTCGATGGGTAGTACATAAGTACAATTGCGAGTTAGGGTTGTAGTTGGGCGCTTGTTAAACGAAAGTAAACGAAAACACTTGTGTGTGTTAGGTTATACAGAAGTATACAAAATCACTTGTGTGAGTTAGGTTATACAGAAGTATACAAAAACACTTGTGTCTGTTAGGTACTTAATACCCACTGTGTATGAGTAAAAAATTGGTTGCTGTGTAAAGGAACGCTGTTGCACGGTGAAATTATGTGGAAATATGTATGTATGTATGTATGTATATACATTTACAAAGTGTGGAAAAGTGAATAATAGAACTAGAAAATATTGAAAATTAGCGCACTGGTTTTTAATTAACATTTGAATATTGGGGCTTATGCCACAAGACCTGGCAATGCATTGTTTTGACGTAGTTTAGTGGCCTTATTAAAAAATCGACAACAAAAATTAATCTCATTCTGGTCCTCAAACAAAATAAAATTGAATTAAAAAATTATTATTTTCGATGGGTTTGGTATTAAGGACCATTCAAGCCATTCAACATTTCTCAGTTTCTCACTAAATCAACTACATTTTTCCGTTTCCACAGCACTTGCTGTATACTTATAAGTACTTGTGTGTACCCATACTTATAACACGACTCTGTATACAAATTATGAAAAAATACTTCAGTACAAGTGTGTACAATCTTCTTTAGATGTATTCTGGCGAAGAGAGCGAATAGGAGTGGATGTGTAGAGAAAATGTTCCTTATAAGTATAGAGTACTCACATAAATTGTACAAAGCAAATATGTGGTGGTATGTATTCTGTGTGTTAAAAATTTGGGTACACACAAGTATGAAAATTCTGTGTACGTACTTGGGTATACTTTTGCAACGAGTACTTATTGCTATTCTCTGGTCAGAACATAGATCGAACAGATCTATCATGTACCAGAGCCGCGCACACTGCCATTTCAATAAAAAACACTATTCATTTACATATACATTTGCAATACCGTTAAATTAGGCTGACAACAATCTCTCTTTGTCTTGCTTTTATTACGTTGCTCTCGGCTGAGCATAGCGACAACAAATGAAGTAAACAGTGCACCAAACACACACGTATTTGTATCACAAACAAAGCTGTATTTGGATTACAAACACACATATAACGACATATTGATCATTGTGTCTCCAATATGTAATATTAAATAACGAACAGAATGTGTTTCCACACAAGTATACTATATTTGCGATAAGCTCCAAACACACTTTATATTTGCATCCAAACAAGAAAAAAATACAGGTTTCCAGCGTGCAACCAGTGACTTAAGAATACGTACTATCTATTCTTAAGCCACTGGCTGTATTTTTTTCTTGTTTGGATGCAAATATAATCGTGTTGTGTTTGCTACTCAGTATTACATGTCTGAGACACAATGATTAACCCTCTAATGCATGAATTTTTCTTTTGACTCCTAATGCATGAGTCCGCCTCAAGGCGGACTTGAATTAATTTCAATTTACTCACCGGTTAATAATGTTTTCACCACAATACAATCACTTGCTGAATTGAAATTGACCAAAAAATATATATTTTTTATATGTGCAAAAATTGCTGTCTTTGCAAAAATAATAAAAACAAAACCTTGAAAGGGGTCACCTGTCACTTCAAATTGACATTACTCGAAATTATAGCAGGAGTGTTGCCACCCTGAAAAATCAAAAGAGTAGCTTAAAACGTTTACTACACTGTCAGAAAAGTCAGAGTTTTAACATTGAAAAAAATATGTATCAAATCGGGTTTTGCGTAAACCCCGTCTATAGGCGGGGCTATGCACTAGTGGGTTAATATGTTGTAATATATATTTGTGATCCAAATAAGACTTGTTTGTGATGCAAATACATCTGTATTTGGTGCACTGTGTGTTTAATTTTTTATCTGTTAGATAACCTTTTGAGAAAGTCTCCTCCGTCCCTTCATAGAATGTTATGGGAGTATATGTTATCATTTTATACCCGGTTCGGGGCAAACTCTGCAGTTCTGCCTGTTCAATGTTTCTGCGTTATCTCTCCAGTTAGCCACACCAAATTGTATTCATGCACGTGTTCCCCCCAGCGATCTTCCCCCCTTGCAATCACCACTTACCAACTTTACGACTGTTGCTGGATTTTGTATTGCACCGAAAATTTTGCTTTGGGAACCTCTGCACACATATGTGCCTACTCTATGTGTTTGATCCCCATCCCCATACTCGCTCTTATTCGGTTTCAAATAAATCGATGTATGTGGGTATTCAACATATAACAACAAAAGGGTAAAAATGTTATAACATTCGCACTCAATCTGATAACAACTTCAGGCAAAAGAAGAAAAAATGGAGCAATCAACAATGACGAACGATTTAAAGGAAACCCAAACAACGAATAACATGGGTTTCCTTGGTCCTTAGACGAAAGTAGAACATGTGCATTAGCGTCTAGTGCGAGTAATACCAAGAAATTGTTGGTGTGTTGAAATCAACAACTGAACTCACATCAGGCAGGACACACATTACTTGGGTTACATGGAAAACAAAGAATGCAAATCGAACTGTTTAAGAAACGTAAATACGACGACCACTAAATTTATAGTCATATCAGAAACATGTAAAATGTGCGCCCCCTATTGTGCGGCTTAAACATTATAAAATTGTTGGCAAAAGTCTATAATTTGAATAAATTTCCATGTTGTTTTAACGACACAGGCAACATCTTAATTAAAGTTTCACAACAAATTAGTTACAGATTAGTGGTTCTTCCATGGGTTACAAAATCGCGTGAATGGTCGCTCCTGCTATTACACAAATGTGCCATTTTGAAAAATGTACAGTGTAAGTATGTGTAACAGATTCACACATACACCCCCCCCCTAACAAAAGTTGTTTAGTGTGTTATTATCGTTTTGCCATACATGTAACCCTTTCTAAATATCCTTCCCAGGAAAATACAGCAAGGACGTACAAGTATATAAAGTGACTGCTCACATGATGCACAACATCTCATCTGATTTGCCAGCTGTGTAACAATGGTCTCTTTCTCTCTCATCCCTTGACATCCGTTTCCTTGTTTGCCGTCCCTTTCCTGGTTACAAGACATTATGTTATAGTGGCCATTGTGTCCTAGTGCTGGGAAGCTCTATCTCGAGACGTTATTGTAACATCTTTCGATACAATGGAAATTAGTTTCGTGCGTGGCTGGGTAATTCATACATATGTGTAGGATGTGGATGGGAAATTTCAATGGTAGCCCAACCCCAGAAAAGTTTGTATTCTTTTTCTTATCTAAACAATCCTTATTCATGCTGTCCCATTCGAAAGAAAAGTTTAAAATTTTAAGCTTCTTATAGTTTGGCCCTGGCTGGGTAAGAAAATAAAAGTAAAACACAACAAAATGTCAAAGTTTCTTAAGCGAAAACGGGTTCGATGCGGAGCAGGAAGAGGAAAGAGTAAAAGTTTCGTACTTGATTTAGTGCCTTGTGACCTCAGTTTAAACAGGACGCAGTATGCGTTAAGACGTCCGTCCATAAACACCCGTCCATACACACGCCATTAGAAATCATTTGCAAAACATTCGTGTGTAGTTTAATATTTTTCCTGTACGAGGTGGGGAATGAAATAAAGGAGATATTGTGACTTATGGTTTTAAATAACTTTAACACTGTTCCAACAACAAAGGCAACTTCATAACATTAATTATAGAGAAATATTGTAAAATAGATTTGATGAAACCGCACTAAAACCGTTATTACACTACACGGAAAGAAAAAAGCTTTGTCGCAGGTATGCAACATTTTTGTTAATGTATTTACGTGGCTGTAATGCAAAGTTTCGTGCATCTGGCTATTTGGGTGCTGCTGCAACGAAATGATTCGTAGATGCACTCATTCAATTCATTGTTTCGTTGGTACAACAACTGATTGTTTGTTAATGCAATGATTACATTAATTGTGAGTTTTGGAAAAAAATATAAAATTATGTTAAGGAAATTATAAAATAGCATAAGAGATTCAAACTATTGTTGTCATTCTATTTCAATAGTAAATTTATTACAAGGGTTTGTCGATCATTTTAAGTTGACTAATCAAATTCGTTGCTGCAACGAATTAGTTGTTAATTGATGTTTATTTTTAAAAAGGAAAAATGTAACTAGAGAGAGAGAGAGAGAGAGTTGATAACATGAGAAAATGTAAGATATACAGGACAGCAAGAGATAAGTGCCAGCTTGAGAGAACGATGAAGATCAACGGTGTGCTCAATTTGGCAACCCTCGTAAGAGAGAACCAAAAAGTGCCAGTAATCCACTCAAACGCATTTCTCTCTCGCATCATATCTTGATTATTTCATACTTTTTGCATAGTTTATGTAAATTTACTTCAATATGGTTGGAATTTATATAGTTATATACAGAATTTATATAGTTATATACAATAAAAATAAAAAAATAAAATAAAAAAATAGTTATATACAATAAAAATAAAAAATATTCAGTGAAGAGAGTAGAAGAGAGAGCGGAGAAAATGATTAAGGTATCACTAGTTTTGTTTGTTGGCATTCACTGAAGAGACATTTTGACTGTCTATTTTAGTACATAGTTTTTGGTTCAGTTCACGTGCGCATCAACCGATAGTGATAGACGTGTTTCTCCGGCAGAATAATTTTGATGAATTTCTATTGTGCATTAAAGAGCTACAAAAATTCTTTGTGTGACCGGCTGTTTATTTGCAAGTAAACTAAAATTAAATTTACGGAGATAACAATATGCAAGGAGATAACAACGACGGAGAGAACTTCATGCTCTCTTTCTCTTTTAGAGAACTGCACAACTGAAATACAAAAAACTACTGAAACAAGTGAACTACTGAAACAAAAGAGCGGAACAGGGAGAACTAGTTCATCTAGTTCACAAGAGTGAATCGTTCAATTGAACTAGATCGTTCTTGAACTACACAACTCTACCAGTTATGATGCTGTTGCGATCAATGTACCTTAGTTCTTATCTGAGTCGAACAAATGATATCAAGTCAGGTATTAGAATTTCATGTTTAATCTGAAATCAATTGAAAAATGTATTGGTTATATTTTTAAATTTTTTTGTTGCTGAACTTTTTGTTCGTGTTTTTTTTTTTTAAATTTATTTTATTATATTTTGCATGAAACCCCAACTTTTCATTGGTCTCAGTCTATTCAACAACAAATGCATGGTTACTTTTTCCTATAAATTGAAACAAAATATATGGGTTGAACCAAAACGCGCATTTGCGTCAGTTACGTAAAAAACGTTCAAATATATTCCCCTATGTCTCTTTTCTACACAATCAATTTTCGAATTTTAAATTTTTTCTTTGCGTGATTTTTAATTATTTCAGGAACTCTGTATGAAGGAACTTTGTACTCACTTTAGTTGACTACTAATTTTAGCCATTGGATAAGCCCGCGGGTTCGATGCCTGCACTGGCCACCTTACATTTCATCAAAATAAAATACTGTTCGGAACCGATGTAAAATTGTAGGTCCCAATCAGTGAGTATGAAACAAAAAAGCACACAGCTCACAGAAACAATTTGATTATTTACGGCTTTAGAGACAACAACAAAAATGATCCAGAACAGCCGCTGTACTTCTCAATACGACTCGGTCTCCTAAACATGAAAATCATTGTAATACAATATTTAACTAACAGGATTTTTGTTAAGACTTTTGGAACAAAGTTCCTTATTGCACGTTGCAGGATGGGGGCTAAATGAAAAAAAATTAAGCAACTTGTGTTTTAACATTATTATGCTTACACCCACTATTATCAACAATTTTGGGAACTTTTGCTTTGGTTTGTGTCTAGACTAAGTAATGTTGGAAAATTTCTTATTTAATGGGAAGTTGTCTAGGTGGAGCCTGTAACCAATATTTAGTATTAAACAATATTGTAGTTTTGAACCCAATAAAAAGTAAATTTAGAAAGGCCAAAGTGAACGAAGTTTAAAAAAATAAAATTTTCTGAAATAAGTGCCTTTTCTTAAAAAAAAGTATATTTTCTCAAAAACATACCTATTCATATTCTTAAACAAAGTACGTTTTCTGAAAAAATGCCTTATCTTAAAGAAGTGCCTTTCTTAAAAAAAATTAAATTTTCTTACAAAAAGTACCTTTTCTTAAAAAGGATTTTTTTAAATAAGTACCTTTTCTTAAAAAACTAAATTTTCTTACAACAAATTGCCTTTTCTTAAAAATCTACCTTTTCTTTAAAGCTTACATTTTTGTGAAACAAAACTTTTCTTGAGATATGTAAGTACCTAATCCTAAAAATGTACCTACTCTTGAAAAAAGAACCAATTCTAAAAAAAATTCCATTTCTTACAAAAATAACCTTTTCTTAAAAAAATACCTTCTCTTAAAAAATACCTTTTCTTACAAAAATTCCTTTTCTTAAAACTACCTTTTCTTAAAAATAAAATAATACCTTTTCTTTCCTTTTCTTGAGATAAGTCGCCTTTCTCAAAAAAGTACATTTTTATGAAAAAAATAAACTTTTCCTAAAAAGAGTAGCACTAATTTTTCAGAACATACTGTTCTTAAAAAAGTACTTCTTTGGAAAACAAATCATACTCTTATGGATTTTTCTTGCAGAAAGTACTTCTTCTTAAAATAGTACCTTTTCTTAAAAAAACATTAACTTTTAATAAAAGAAGTCCTCTCTTTAAAAAATGACCTTTCCGGAGAAATATAATACATATTATTACAAAAAGGACCTAAAAATATACTTTCTTTTTTAAACAATACATGCTATAAAAAAAATTTCTTAAAATAGTTTATCATTTTACAAAAAGTATATTTTCTTAAAGACCCAATTAAATTATCGTATTTTTGGAACTAACTAGTACATAATATACAGCGAAAGGAACTTCGTTTCAACCGAGTGTCCCTTGACACCTCATGTGATTTTTTTTTTTAAATTTATAATTTTTTCGAAATAAATTATTAAAACAAAATATTGTTTTTGAAAACTAAATATCAATATTTTCTGAAATCGCTAAAGGCAATGCTAGATTATCCCTGCAAATATATCTATTCGCGGAGAGAGTACAGTTCATTCCACTCAGAAAAAAAGATTCCAAAATTAGGGTTCAAAACTTTCAGAAATTTAAATCAAAAAATGTGCACAATTGTAGTTTATTTGTACTAAAAATTAGCAACTAAGTTAGGGTGAATTGTACTTAATCAAGGTTCATTTAAAAAGAGTATGATCTCAAAATAATATATCTCATTACCTATTGCACTGAACTTGAGGAAAACTCTACTTATTCCAAAAACATAAAATTCAAGTTCAGTTCTAGAAGTCCTGAAAAATAAATGTGCACTGACAGAACTTAATAACTTCATAAAAAGTTATGGGAGATTTGAAGGACGATTTATCACACAAAAAACGTCTCTCAAACCTATCACAACTTTTTATGAATAAGGCACTTATGGTATTTAGAGCATCTATATTGACGTCATGGTAAAATAATAAAGGACCTGAGTAAAGTGAACACTCTAAACGAGTGGACCTATCCCCGTGATTTTTTCAAAGATAGACGCTATCAAAGCTATAAGGCACCAAGATGGTTTTCGAGAAGTCCACTCCACAAAATTTCCAGAGCCATTTTTGATACAATTTTTCGACTTTGCAAAATTGCTGACCATTGCCCCGCTAATCTTATCCCCAAGACATTACCCTATATGACCATAAACAACAATTTTAACTTGTTCGATCCATCGTCTATATCCCCGTGAAACCCGATTTGCCATACTTCTCACCTAGCTCGAACTAGAATATCTCTATTTTCCTACACCTTTTGTCGAGGGGGGTGGATCAATAAGTCCATGACTTTTCGAACTTTCCTCGTAGTTATATGAAATGCAACACTGCTACCACCATCAAGTATCACCTGTTAATAGACTACTGTCAAAGTTCCGTCATTAACTTTGCATTTAACAGCTGTTCAAAACATACAACCTCGTGCATTATTTTTAAATGGAAAAAAGTGAATTTCGATTGCTCATTAAACATTATTTTTTGCTAAAAAAAACCGTCAATCAAACCAAGGAAAAGCTTGATAAATACTATGGTAATTCTGCACCATCGATTTCAATGGTAAAAAAGTGGTTTACTAGCTTTCGTTGTGGTCGCACAAGTACAAATGATGCTGAACTTTCTGGACGGCCAATTGAGGTCAATACACCCGAAAATGTCGAAAAATCCACGATTTGATGTTGGCCGATCGAAGTGTAAAAGTGCGTGAGATTGTTGATGCCATAGGCATTTCATACAGTAGTGTGGTTTCGATTTTAAATGATCAGTTGGGTTTAAGAAAGCTGTCTGCAAGATGGGTGCCGCGTTTGCTCTCAATTGACCATAAACGTACGGGTGCACACGTGTGTAGTCGCAATGGCAAAATTCTATGAATTGGGCTACGAATTGGTACCTCATCCGCCATATTCTCCGGACTTAGCTCCCAGTGACTATTTCCTATTTCCAAACCTAAAGAAATGGCTCGGTGGAAAGAGATTTAGCTCCAACGATGAAATTATTGTTTAAATAAAAACCTATTTTATGGACCTCAAAAAATCCTATTATTTGGAAGGGATGCAAAAATTGGAGCAACGTTGGACTAAGTGTATTGATCTAAAAGGAGATTATGTTGAAAAATGATTTTTTTTGCAAAAAAACTGTGTTTCATTCAACAAGTCACAGCCCTCTAGTTCTATTTTTTCTGAGTGTTGAAAGGAAGTCGTACGACCACTCTCTATTCGATGTACCTTTTCTGAGAAAGCTGATTTGCGAACAAAAATTAAGCGTTTAAAAAACACGACGAAATAAAAGTTGTTGTTCCCGTCTTCTCTGTTTCACTGCAAATGCAACCCTTTTGAGGAAAATAAAAAAATTTTAGAAATCTAACAGACCTGCTAATCGGCCTCCTCTAGTTTACGCTATTCCATTTTCTTCCCGCAAATGAAGATTTTGGCATATCCAACGATTTCTCTAATAGTCTACAATGGCCCTTATCGATCGCCAACATCAAGTATTCGCCTAAACACAATTTTTGTTTGTTAACATTTTTTAAACTTTTTTCTGTACAAGATGTAGACTTCGTCCTTACTGGAATTTCCACACCACCCTCGTCATTCTAATATTTAAAACATACGAACTGCAAAAATGTCAAGATTGGCCTCTTCTTTGGCTAACCACAAACTAAGGAAACTCACACCAAGCGACCGGTAATGCAAAGCTGTGGGAAGGGTAGAGAAACTCAACTAGTTCTCCAGGACCAGCAGGACATATTATAAATGGGATTATGATTTTATCGCAATAAACAGTCTTTACAATTACAATATTCCGCAACGCGTCAACCCTTCGCATTGTGTCTACCTTCCAACCTTCTCCCTCCTCACCCACTCTCAATGGGAAGTAACACACAAACAGTATCGGCAGCAGATGTCTTTGCCAAAGTTTTTGGCCACAAGACAAATACGTTACGATCCGTTCATTTTGTGTTAAATTTGTTTTTTTTTTGTTTTACGTTTTCTAAAATCTAAAGATTTATAGATTTTAGCAAAACATTTTGCTGATGCCGGGTTCGTTTGGCTTCATTGGTTTCATCCTTAGACTTGGAGTTTCTTGTGGTCTATAAGTCGTTAAAAGTTTCCTTATCGTGGAGTCAAGGAAGGCTTAAGGACATTTAGAATGTATTTTCCGTGTTTATGCAGACAATGGAGGCAGAAATATTCTCTTCTCCATCACCTGGAGAAAATCTTTAATTAAGAGAAGATTAGATGGACATGAGTGGAAGATGGTGTTGTTGTTGTTTGCCTTGTCAGAGACTTTGTTTGATTAACATTTGTGCGGGCAGCTGGCATTTAATGAACTATGACCTTTAAATTGTGAAAGGACCAAAGAAGGACATTGGTCACTAAACTTTTCACAAGAGATGTGAGAACATTTGTAGTGTAACGAAGAATATTCAATGTGCAGGAACCATACAAATTAAATCTTAGTTGATTTTACAATAAAAACTCATATCCTGCCGTATCCTGTGTGAGGTGTCATGATTCATTAGAAATTCGAACCCTTCGACCAACCGAGGTGCCAGAGAAGGTGTCTACTACATATAGTGCGATCACTTCAAAATGTTAATGGATTTAATTTCATAACATCCATTAAAACGGACCTCGCCACCAATTGGTGGTATCCGCCGGGGCGTCTCCCAACCAGTAAGAAGTGCTTATTATATTTTTGGACCCAGAAGAAAAACTGAGTTAACAATTTAAGGCTGGAATCAAACTAAACTTTTTATAGTTTTATTAATACTGGTATTATTTAAAACGTATTTCGAACTAAATTGTAATTAAAAATAACTCGAAGAAAAAACCATCGACATAGAGAGAGATGAATTGAAGTTCTGGCCTCTGAATACGAGATGAACTCTTAATTGTGGTTTTTAATTTATTTCATTCTGCCACTAAATTGCCGTTCCGGCACTTGCAGTGCATTATTTATATGGAAAACTTATCTCATAACATTAATTGTGGTCATTTTATATGGTCTCTGGTCTAGTTGTAGTCCTTCCTTTTAAAACCACACGCATTCACAAAGGAAGCCGGAGGCAACAGAAACAAATGGAACTGAACTTCAACTAGAATTCACATAGTACATAGCTCTCCTCCGAGTATGGACAGTGATTTATGCAACAACTCTGGCCGACCATAAATATGCCAAGTGCTACAGAAACAACATTGCCATCCGGAAGGCAAATGAGGTACCGTGCAAAAACTCCCACACATATGAGAGAAAGGACATTGCAGCCTTACCTGTGATGACCATTTAGCAGGGAAATGGCAGAAAATGTTTGTATGGTGGTCGTTGATACGCTTAACATGCCATTGGAATGAATAGAAAGCCTGGCATTGGTCCCAAGTGACCAACTAAAATTAGAGATCAAAACTTAACAAATATTTAACCCAAACGAACGAACAACTCAATTAATTTGAAAGGCTTTCTTATTTCTATTGCATTTACACTTCTCCCGTAAAATGTCCTTGTGGAATGGGGTACAAGAGTGACAAGAATTTATTGACACGAAAAAGTACAAACACGTAACGAGTGATAAACATGTTAAGTGATGGGCTTAGGAATAACTAAAAAGAAAAACAATTGCAAGACAGGAAAAACGGAAAGAAAAACTTTTTCTATTCCTCCCATCATCGATGAAGTTTTTATTTGTGTTTAGTCATTGAGAATCAAGGACTTCTTACGCGAGAGCGAGAGAGAGAAAATGAGAGTTTATTATTATGACCGAATCCCATGTAATCATCAGGTCATTATTGTTATGAATTTTATCATCACTTGTCTATTTCTTCCACGAACTGCCTGCTCATCTCGGCATTCCTTTTCTGTATCTTAAGGATATTAAGGCGATGACTAGAGTAAAAACAAACTATTCGCAAACAAAAATACTGACATTAACAATAACCTAATCGAGAGAAAGAGCGTAAGAAGCGGATTGGTAAATTTCGGCTACTTCGACCAAATGTTACCCTATCTACAAGATGTAGGGAGATTATTGTACGATATCTTGTTAAAAAGTACTTTTTAAATAGCATGAATTTGAACGTCGCTTCAATGAATATTGTCATCGATAGTGATCGAATGCCGCTACGAAAATGATGTCATTAGTTGAACAAGTCACTGTGACGAATATGTTTCATTGCAGCGATGAATTGTTTCATTGATTCGAAAAAAAAGTATTAAGTATTGATTTTATTACGTACACAGCTTTCGTAAATGTGGCGAATACGTTTCATTGCTGCGACGAATATTTTACATTGATGCGAAAAAAAAGTATTGAGAGAATGACGGAACGAACACGATTCCATAATGGAACAAGTTTCGTCACTGTGACAAATAAGTTACGTTGCTTCAATGAATATGTTTCATTGATGTGAAAAAGTATGAGGTATATTTTAAATCTCAAACACTTACCAATTATAATACTTAACCACTTTCCCCCCAAAATGTACAATAAAACTATTCGTTGCAGCAATCAACGAATTGAGTTGTTACAGTAATGCAACGAAAAACGTTGAAAAATTTAATTTATGAAATGTTTCGCTGCAGCAACGACGCACACGCACGAACTTATTTGATGTCTGCAACGAACCGATTTTCATTCAGTATCTAAGAATTCCACAGAAGGGATTTACCTCCTTAACATTCCGTATCGGTCTGGCAACGTACATATGTGCTATTCGATTCCAACTCTTGGAAAAAATTTGCTTGGTTATCAATATCCGCCTCAGATATAGCAAGACATGATAAGGAATTTTTCTTGCACTATGACCAAACAGAAGAACGGTTCAAGTATGGCGGCCCTGCAGACAGTTGCAGCTTTAGCGGTGACGGTTTGTTTTATAAGATAAATGTGGGAGTAGAATAATCATTTAGAACGCTGGAAAGCTTAGAGAAGCTTCTCACAATCATGGACAATTCCTCGATAGCGTCGCCGTCACTATAAAAATAATAATTTCCATAAAATATACAATCAAACTATTTGTTGCAGCAATCAACCAATTGAGTTGTTACTGTAACGCAACGAAAAACGCTGAAAAAAGTAATTTATGACATGTTTCGTTGCAGCAAAGACAAATTCGGCGGCCCCCATCCCACAACGTGCGATAAGGAACTTCGTTCCAAAACACGTATTTTTTGAAATAGTTGTGATGTTTTTATTGGATTGTAAAGAAGACATGTTTCGATTATGTATGGAATAAAATATTCGTCAAATGGCCCCCACGGCTCTGATGACAGGCCATTACACTTTTCATTGAAATTTTCTATGACTTTTTCAAAGAGATGTGGATGTATCTCACCGATGACACGTTGGATCTCCGATTTGAACTCAGGAATTGTTTCTGCTTTATTCGCATATGCCCGATCTTGGTGGCCAGTTGACATCAGAATTTATTGAGATAATTTGTTCTGGAAATATACCGATTGTTTCATGCGCGATGTGGCAGGTGGCTCCGTCTTGCTAAAACCACATGTGGTCCAAATCCATGCCCTTTAGTTGAGGCCACAAGAACTGCGTTATCATGTTCCTGTAACGAATGCCGTTCACAGTCACTACAATTCTTCAAAAAAGTAAGGTCCAATCACGTGGCCTGACCAAAATCCACACCAGACAGCGGCTCGTTGAGAGTGCATTTGATTCTCATGGAGTGCATGTCGATTTGCTCAGCCCCAAATTCGACAATTTTGTGTATTCACGAAGCCATTCAGATGGAAATGCGCTTCATCGGAAAATCTGACCTTTTTTTGAAAAATTTGCATTGACTTCACTTTGCTCCATTTCCATTACCCATTGAACGAATTCCGGCGTTTTCCATGGTCTGCCGGTTTGAGGCCCTGAGTAAGCTGAATTTTGTACGCATGATGGTGGAGCTCTTTTGTCAAAATTCGCTGCGTAGTGCTTCGTGAAATTTGAACCTGTTGAGAACGATGCCGAATTTATGTTTTCGGATTTTCGGCGACTCTCTCGTTTACAGCAGTATAGTTTTCAAGAGTCCGACCGGTATGTTGATGCACAGGAGTCTTACTGCCCATTACCGACCCAGTTTCTTAAAATTTTTTGACACATTAGTTGCACTTTCTCGACTGAAAACTCTTCGAAGTTTACGAGAGGTCTCAGCACAACTTTCCAAATTGTTGTAATAACTTTTCACAATTATGAGTATAACGCGTTGTTCTTTCGCAAAGCGCTCTATTTTTAATAATCGAAAACATACATATATGACAGCTGCCAAATTTCGGAGTTGCCAGTTGCACCAAAAAAATGGCACTACACTTAAAAAGTGCAATCTTACTGAGACACCCTTTAGAAGAACAGTGAAAGCATAGTAACACTTCAGCCAGTCGTACTGTAGGACTGGCATTTTTGCTTGTGGAAAAACTGTGGAAAGAAGTAAGGAATTTTGAAGTACGACTAAAGAGAGGAAACAGCAAATATGGCGACACTGCGGACAGTTGCAGATTTAGCGGTGACGGTTTGTTCTTTAAGAAACATGTGGGAGGAGAATAATCAGAATTGCTTAGAATAATCATTTTTGCGTAGAATAATTGGCTTAACTTATCTAAGCTTAGAGAAATTTCTCACCACGTTACAGTTAATAAAAACAAAACAATATTTCCCCACTATTTCTCATGATGTAATATGGGAGAGCTTCTCACAATCAGCGGGTGGTGCCCCTTTAAGTTTTACACTTACTGACTGTGTTCGACAGTTTTACACCGGTTCCTAACGGGTGTTTGAGAAGCTTTTTTAATTACTCGACTTACTAAGCACATTTATTTCAACCGGATTAATGTTTAGCTAAGAATTTTATGAAATTTTAGACTATCCTGTTTGAAGTTTTTATTTACTCCAATTCATGCATGGTCTTTCCTTAACACTGTTATTGTAGTGCTCCTTAACTATGGGATACAGCTCATTATAAACATTTGTCGCTAAATTTGTTGCTCCCCCCAACTGTTCAACGTTTTGACATCCTCATTAAACGATTTGCACCCAAAAACAGGATACTAACGCCTCGTGAAAAAATATTGTCGACCAAAAACAAAAGACGGCAGCCAGCCAGGACAAAATCCACAAGATAAACAACTGCAACAGCAACAGAAACAACAACATCAACAACAAGGACACAAAACAACAGTCGTTAATTTCATTTTATGAACCTAAAGGGAATCGTTTGCCTTCTTGTCCACAAACGAAACTGACTCTTGTGGAAATAAAAGACCAATTCACACGAAAGTGAGAAGAAAATATCCTTAAAACAGGATGAATTCAAATGGCTGAGATAAATATCACAACACAGCCACTAAGCTTTTGTTTCATCATAAAACAGCAGATGGAATGGGCACAGGATCATGCGGCATGGGGTAAGTAGCGTCAGCAACAGTCTTAAATAGCTGTAGTCAGCAATTAATGCCGTGAAGAAGAAAAGACACAAGAAACTTAATTTTTTTTCTTCGCCAGGACTTGAAATGGACATTCTAACGAGCAATTAGATTTCATTCCTTACAAGGGAATTAATTGTTATTATAACATAGCCCAGTTAGAGGGGAGGAGACCAGATGAAGACGGAAACGAAATTGACCAGAGTCGTTGGCTTGAACATCTGGAATTCGTTGGGACCATAGATGCTCATACATTTTTTATTAACAATTATCCAATTCCAATGTCGTTACTCGAATGCCAAATGGTTTGGCAGTTGGGATGATACGAGTAGTGCCGGCTGAAGGGGGTCATAATCTTAAAGTTCACACTACTTGACAATGTAAGCATCCATTATAGACCGTCTGAATGACTACAAGTGTATTGGTAAACTACTGTGTCTGTGGTTGTAATTATGAATTCGCCTTTAGATTTAATGAGTAGGGGTATTGCTTTATGATATTAACTATTACGAGTATGTTGAAATGTAGCTACATAATTAAATATTTTCCCATTACATCCCATCAAGGGACAGGGAAGAGCTTCTCACAATTAGTGAGATGTGCAATTTCTATTTTTGTAATCACTGATTGAGGCGTAGAGTTGGACACCGGTTCCTAAAGCGGTTTGAGAAGTTTTAAGAAATTAAAGGTGGTTTGAGTGGAATCGAACCCTTGGTGTAATGTACAAGACTCGCACGCACAAATCGTTGCATCACCGTTAGTTGAAATGTAATTAAATAAATGGTAAATAGTTTGAGTCATTTAAAATAATAGGTTTCTGTTTTTATTGCCAACTTTCCTTTGAATATTTCCATGTTCATACCTACACCCTGAAAAATCTGTATATTTTTGTTTTTTGGATGCAAATATATCGTGTTTGTAGCTTGTCGCAAATATTGTATACTTGTGTCCAAACACATAGTGTTTGCTTTTCAATATTACACGTTGGAGACACAATGATTAATGGGTTATTATACATGTTTTTGTGGCCCAAATTTTGAAAAGTGCTGAAGACTGCTGAAAGCAACAACGTGCAAGACAACAAAGAAACAAAAAAAAATCTTCAGCTCACGAAACCAATGCTTGCAAACATATACTTTAGACCGGGTGGGCCTCCATATAAAATAAATCCCAAAGTCGAGGGCAAATATTAAAGATCAAGTCGAGACAATTTCAAAAAACAATTAGTAAAAAACGTAATTTTCGAAAAAAAAACCGAACTGTAATTTTCGAAAAAAAAACCTTAAAAAAAATTAATAATAAATTATATGATTGTCGAATTTTAATGAAATTTTGGGTTAAGATATATGATTTCTATTTTCAAATATGATTTTATGCTTCAATAAGTTTTAAATGTTATTTCCAGTCAAATTTCAAAATGATTATATGATTTGAATAACAATTTTTTTTTTTTTAATTTCATAATGTAAATTATTTTATAATAAATGTTTTGAACCTAATAAGATTTTCATACGTGAAAATCTCTTTCAAATTTGGAAATTGGAATTTGATTTTGGAATTTAAATCAGTATAATTTGAATTTGGAATTAACATCAGTATAACTTGAATTTTAATAAAACTTTTAAATTTTATATTAACTCGCATTCCAAATTGGAATATGATTTAAATATCAGTTTAAAATTATACCGTGATTGTCAAATTTAAATAGAGTTGTAAAATTTTGAGTTTTAAACATGAATAAGTGCATGAATAATTTAATTTAAATCAGCAAACCGAAAAAACTCGTTCCACCGGTTTTTGGCAAAATTGAAAACCGAAAACCGGTATCATGAAAAACTGATGTTTCGAACAAATCGCAAAATGGGTTTTAAAAAATTCCGGTTTTTCCGACATCCTAATAGCAACATGCAAGACATCGTTGTATAGGTATTAGGGTAACCATTCAATTAATCATTATTCGGTTAATCGATTAATTGTTTTATAAAATTAACCGAACAATTTAATAATCAAATTCTTCGATTAACGATTAACTCGAACAAATCATAGCGATTAATCGATTAATAAAATATAAGTACGTGTTTATGGCAAACAGTCCGTCTTGAAACACTCCTACAATGTGGCTACTCATATGACAACGATTTGCGAACAAATTTCATAACTTTACACACATTTCGAACAGATTTGATAGTTTGTTGAGAGAAAGCGTCGCACAGTGCTTTGGCTCATAAATAAATAAATGGTTTCCCATTACATCCCATGAAGGGACTAGGGAGAACTTCTCACAATCACTGAGCTGTGCGCTTTCCAGTTTTCACTCACTGATTGGGACCTACAGTTTTACACCGATTCCGAACAGTAATTTAAGAAGCTTTTTCATGGCTAGATACTCGATAGTGTCGCCGTCACTATGCGAGGTGACCGCCGCCGAAAGAAATTTTAAGGTGGTCAGAGCCGGGTTCGAACCCAGGATCTCATGTACAAGAGCCGCGCACACTAACCATTGCACCACCGACGGCATAAATAAAAAAAAATTGTCTCAAAATTGGTTCATTAATTTGGGTGTAATAAAAAAAAAACCGTTTCCCATTACATCCCATGAAGGGATTGGGGAGAGCTTCTCACAGCCAGTGAGCTGTGCGCTTTCTAATTTTTTACACCGATTCCGAACGGTATTTTGAGAAGCTTTTTCGTGGTTAAATACTCGAAGGTGGTCAGAGCAGGGATCGAACCCGGGATCTCATGTACAAGAGGCGCGCACACTACCCATTACACCACCGGCGGCCAATTTGGGTGTAATAATCTGATGAAATTTCCAGATCCACTGGTCACTTTGTATGGGGGGTATCAAAATACCTGGTCCGATTCTGCTCGAACTATATACAATAAGGATAATAGTCAGAAAATTACGTTTTGCAAAATTTTTGTAAAAATTAATCAATTCAATAGGGTGTTATAGTGTGATATAGTTTCAGAGCGACCCTACCCTTTGTATGGGAGGTACCAGAAGGCGTGGCACTTTTGGGTCCAAACTTTGAGATTTTTTTAAATGTTGGCTTGGTACCAAAAGTCTCTAACTTTCATGTTGCTGCAACTACGATTTGTGAATTGTACGTACATATATTTTATAGTTTATAATGGAGTTGTTTTGTTTTAATAAATATACCTAGTACAATGTTTGAACACTGTTTTCTTTTTTTTGTTTTATTTTATTCGAATAATCGATTAATCGAATAATTTGAATGCGTGTTGTTCCGTCAATTGTCAGATTGAAATTTACGATTAACGATTAACCGATTAATCAACAAACCCGATTAAATGAGTACCCTAATAGGTATCGACGAGTAATACATTTGTCCAATAGATGTCGCTGACGTATATCATTTTCTTATATCTGCCTGGGATAGTTCATTTTTAATCTAGTTACCATTGAAAGAGACGCCTGTCGGATGACATCGTCATACAAAGTTATGTAGTAACAATTAGATTGAAGCATTAAATAATTATTGTTTGTTGTAACACCAAAACCGAGGGGTCAACCTAACATTTCGTGTTGTTTCTTATATTATAATATTTTATTCTATTACAGCAACAACGAAAAAAGACTGTTTTTGTCGACTTGCTTTGATCAGCCTGAGTGTTTTTGTTGCTATTTGTTTATGCAGTCGATAGAAGTTAGAAATATCAACAACAAAAGCGAAGTTAAAGTTATTGGAACGAAGTTCCTTATGGCACGTTGCGGGATGGGTGCTAAATGAAAAAAAAAACTAAACAACTTTGCTACAACCAGTGCTACAACCCAGTGCTATCAACTATATTGGGCACTTTTGCTTTGGTTTGTGTCTAGACTAACATGTGTAACCAATATTTAGTATACTTATATATTGTAGTTTTGAACCTAATAAAACGTAAATTTAAGAAAGCCAAAGTGAAAGATGTTAAAAAAAGAAAATTTAAATTATCATATTTTTCAACGGTCGCCTTAGGCGTGTTGGAACTAACTAGTATATAATATATAGTGAAAGGAACTTCGTTGCAACCGGGTGTCCCCTGACACCTCATGTAATTTTTACATACAGCAATTATAACCCCAAGTCGCTGTATTGCAATTGCAACTCTTATCTTTTTCTATTTTTGTTGGTCCATAAACATTGTAATTTGTGAGATGTTAGCTGAAATCAAGATCAGTAACATTTATTAGTGTTCAATAATAAAACCATCAAAACGACAAATAAATAATTGAAAGTATAAAATGCAAAGTGTAGTCTTCTATAAAAATGCCACACACGGTAGTCATCACGTATTCAAATACCCCTGCTGGCTCCGTCAGTTACCGATAGACGTTCAAGAAGTGATACGCCGTACGATCAAAAGTAATGCCTACTATTTCCACTCTGAAAACATACTATTGGCTATGATAACGGACCCGGAACAAAGAGAATGAGGTCAAGGATATGTTAGAATACGAGCAGCGAGGGATAATCCTCCACCCAGACTTCATGTACCTAGATATATGATCGACTGGGACAAAATCACAGTAACACAACCACCGTGCTTACAATTCCATTCGAATGAAGATATTCAACGTTACCAATATTCAAACAACGAAATTATAAAGATACCAGGTAAACAACGGACGTAATAACCGTAAACACCCGGTTGGATCGAAGTTCCTTTCACTATATATTATGTACTAGTTAGTTCCAACATGCCTAAGACGTGTTTCTAAATTTACTTTTAATTGGATTCAAAACTACAATATATACTAAATATTAGTAACAGGCTCCACCTAGAAAACTTCCTATTAAACTAGAAATTTCCCAACATATGTTAGTTTCGCCACAAACCAAAGCATAAGTACCCAAAATAGTTGATAATACAGGGTTGTAGCATAATAGTGTTAAAAAAATTTGTTTAACCCGCCCCAACCCGCAGCGTGCGATAAGGATCTTCGTTCCAAAAATCTTTTTATAGTAAAATTAAAATGATACCTGAATTTTGGACAACCTTTATTTGCCCTCGAAAAATTTGTTCGTGACCCGGTATACAGTACACCAAAACTTCTGTTAAGGACAAGTGTCATAGAACTGTATATGCGTTCAGCAATATCCAAGCACTATCACATGGACAAAGTAATATGTGAAAATTACAATTATATTTTTTACAGTTGGAAGCCATTTAAAATATTTCTATATACAAATCTAATTTTTTTCTAAAATTTTTTCTTTTACAGGATACAGAATTTTTGGCGCAAACGTTATATTTCGACGTCCAACGATAATTTTCTTTGCGTCTATGAAATGATTCTTTAGCTGACAATTAATGAAGGAATTCATAGAATCTACGAAGGATTCTGTATTATCTACAAAGAACTGTTTTTCAGTGTGTGGTTCAAATTAGCTAGAGAATTCAAATTTAAACACCCGAACGTTTCTTTAAAAGTGACTACCGCTCAGGAGTTCCAATGATAAATCACAGGCTTTTGACGCTTTTGAAATCGTTCCTACATACAAGAAAATCCATGCCCTATTTCTGTGATAATAATAATAATAAAATCTATTTTGCAATTTTATTCTTAATTTAAAATAAAACTTCTCACGTCACACATTAATTTTGTGATATGAAAGTAAAATGAAACATTACACATGAGTGAACACGGCAACATATTCCTTTCAAACATTTTGTTTTGTTTTTATGACATTTTATGGCATAAAAAGTTCCTTTCTTTCCTCATCAGACTCGTATGAAGGAAATATGCTAAAATTCTCGTTACCAATTATAATCCCAGCCATGAATAAAACTCTCTTCAACGCTAATGGCGAAAGGGGTGATAAGGAAGCTCCACAACGCACCACAAGATGATGTGGAAGCAGAGTTGCCGGATGATGAACATAGAAAAAAATCATTGTATCGTACAATTAAAATGACGTAAAAATACCACTTGGCATAAATTAACTTAAATTAAACACGGGCAAAACGTTCGTACTTATTTACTTCATCTCTAGCCGGATTAACATGCACAGACTTGGGCACCAGAATGAATGAATGTCTCCATTTAGCTGAAGGTTGTTTAAACATTCTCCACTTAAACAGGACGACAGGACAGGCTGCCAGGAACGGCGTCTGCCACAGGAAACTACTCTAAACACATTTAGTTGCAATGTGTAAGGCCTAGAGAGAGAGAGAGAGAGAGAGAGAGAGAGAGGGAGATGGAGTAGAAACCGAGCTACAACGCAACTTGAGTTCAGTCATGTTAATCAGTTTATGATAATTATTTGTTACAAATTGTTAAGCTTTGCACGAAGTTTACGGAGAAATTAACATAAACAACGACACTCGCAATCCTTCCATGAAAGAAAGTTAAACTCACACAAAGGATACAGAAACAACTTTCAAATTATATAAGCCACCATCTACACATACACACAAAGCCAGCCAGCCCGCCATCCACCTACCAATCAGCCACCCATCCAAGGACTCTGCATTGTGCCGCCCACTCCTGCCACTGGCACGCGCTCCCATTTATGTTTTTTTACAATTACAATTAAAAAACATTGTCTTTCCTTAAGTATCTCAAAATTTAAATGACATTAAATTATACAAACATGTGAGTTTAATTCTGGAGCAAAGGAAGGAGGACTTTATAAAAAGTTGATGCTCAAGTGATTCCCATCTCATCCCCTTCTATGCTACTCCTAGTCCTCTTCCTCCATCACTCGCAACACTTGTCTTAGGTAGGACATGTCATCTTAAAGTTTAATGACAACTTGCTCGCTCCTCAATTGCGCGTCAGTCTTACCCATAATCTACCAATGAATCCTTGAATAGTGCGAATAAGAAACAACTTTTAAGTATCCTTTAATTATTTATGAATCGAATGAAAGTTGTCCTATAGGTTATCCTAGTTAAGCATTTGATGGATTTAGTTGTCAGTGTTGTAAATTCCAGTTGGACAAATGCACAGCAGTAATTGAATAGTTTCATGTCAAAGTTTACTTTCAGTTTGTTTGACTTGTACATCCATCAGAAAAGGGCAGATGGCCTTTCCCCGGGATTCCCTTCATATGCCCCTCACTTCATTCGTATTAAGATGTAAATTAACTTTGTCTTTGACTTCAGCCACAATGTTGATTTGCCATTTACCAAAATTATAACTTAAATAAGAAGTACGAAAGAGTTTTCTCACAAATACCGACTTGATGACACCCTAAATAAATGGAAACAATTCTAGACAAATCAACTGCCATCAACGACAAATGTCAGAATTTGATGGTCACCCTAACTCCTTTTGTAAATTATAAATCTACGTTTCACAAATAAGTACAGAAAACCTCCGATTGAACTTAGTAGCCCTGTTAATAATATAGCCAAGACCACATGAAGAGATATACGCGAGATATTAGTACGTAGTATGTCAACCGTCGCAAGAGAGAACCAAAAATCGGACTCGATACATTCTCCATTTCCTCAGTCAGCCGATCACTTCCCCAATCGATACATGGATCAGTTAGTCTTCGAGAAAAAGATAGCCCTAGATCCCTAGACTAGGCTCCATACCCACCTGATCCTTCATTTGCTATCTTTACTTACATATTCGGTCTCGAACAACGCCGAGCGGTCAGGGACCTTATAAAACGAAGTCAAAAAATTTTCCCCAACCAGTTCGATCTTTTGCCTTATCTCTCCAGTTGGCAATACCAAGTGTACGCAGGGATTCGTCAACCTGATCCCTCCAGCGGAGTGTTGGTCTTCCTATTTTTCGTCTTCCTTCGAGTTTGGTTTCGGAAACCCTACGTGCTGGTTCGTCTTCATCCATTCTACTGACATGGCCTTAACTACATCAATGTCGGAATGAAGCTCATACAGCTCATGATTCATGCGTCGCCGATACTCGCCGTTGTGCACTATAGGGCCATATATTTCTCGGAGTATTTTTCTCTCGCAGCATCCTACAGATGTCTCGTCTGCTTACGATAGGGCCCAGGATTCTGTGCCATAAAGGAAGACAGGTTGTATGAGAGTTTGGTATATTTGGACTTTTGTTACTCGAGAGAGGGCTTTATGTCTAAAGAGCTTGCTTAACCCAAAATAACATCTATTCGCAAGCACAATTCCCCGCTTGATCTCAAGGCTGACGTTGTTGTTTTTGTTCACGGCAGATCCGAGGTATAAATTCGTCCAAAACTTCGAAATTGTACGGGTTCTCAACGTTCACTCTATGGTATAATCGCGTGGAGGCACTGTTCGTTGAAACCACTAATTTTGTCTTGTTCACATTTACCATCAGACCCACATTTCCTGACTCCTTCTCAATTCTCGAAAACATCGCCGTAACTTCTCTAACTGTGCGTCCAATGATATCTATATCTTCAGCATACGCGAGCAGCATGTGAATTTTGCTGCTGATGGTTTTATTCATGTTGACTGCAGCTTTTCTCATAATGATCTCGCCTTGTCTGAAACCTCGCTCAGATTCAAAAGGTTCGGTAAGATCCTTACCAACTTTCAATGTGGATTTGGTGTTCGTCAAGGGCATCCTGCAAAGGTGTATGAGTTTTGCAGGAATACCAAGCTCAGATATTGCTGCGTAGAGTTGCTCCCGTATCCGGCTATCGAAGGTCGCCTTATAATCGACAAAGGTATGATAGGTGTCGATTTGTTTTTCGTGAGCCTTCACCAGGATTTGGCGTAGCGTGAAAATCTGATCAGTTGTCGATTTTCCAGGCATGAAGGCACGGTCCAATCAGGTCAGCGATAATTGGTTTTAGTCTTTCGCACATTATACTTGATAGAACCTTATATGTTATGGATAAAAGGCTTATTCCACGGTAGTTGGCACAGATACTCGGGTCACCTTATTTAAATATGGGGCATAGTACACTGAGCCTCCAATTGCCGGGCATGCATTCATCTAACCAAATTTAGCTAATGAGCCGGTAATCCATCGTCTCCTGCGGCTAATAGTTCTTAAGACGGGCAATAGTTGTTCTGACCTCGTCTGTGTTAGGAGGGGGCAATTGACGTCTTCGTCCAAATTGTGATTGATTGTCTCGTCATTGGATAGCTCAGGTACCAATAGCGCAGAGAAATGATCTCTCCATATTCCCAACATACTCTACACATCTGCGATGAGATGTCCGTCCTGTACAGAAGCGGGGTCCTGAACCATGTCCATTACTTCCATTTTTGACTTTTCGATAGAATTTTCGGGCTTCGTTCTTCCTTCTGTATGTTCCAATTTTCCCACTCTCGCGTTTTTTCCACTGCCGTTTCTTACGCCTAAAGAGACGGTTTACCTCCTTTCGTTTCTCCCTATACCGCTCAGTCGTAGCTCGCGTTGCAATTGACTGAAGCATATCATGCGTGCAGCGTTCTTTTCATCATTTGCAATGCTACACTCTTCATCGTACCATGGTTTGTTGCGAAGTTTTTATAGAGTCGGAAATGGGGTTTCACTGCTATCTAACCGCGTACAAATTCACATATACCGCTGTACCAGGAACGGATTTGTCATACGATTTCCTTTCCCCATGAGAGTGTCGTATTTCCGATCGAATTGTGGCGCCTATTTCGAGTAGTCAACAAACGCAGATATGTGGGGGCATTTTCCAGCAATGTTCCATGACCGACTCCGGCCATGCCCCATTGTTATAGTTGCCTTAACCTGATGTCAGACGTAGACCAATCTGTCTGTCGCAAATTCGCAAAATTCATGCAAGATTCAGTTGTAATTGCATTACTCTCGAGATATGTGGTATTATTAACTGTCATGCCCCCAGCCCAAAATCTACATCTATGGGTAGGCCATTAAACATCGTCCTAGGGAATAATCGGTAGTTGCCCACAGCTGAGGGGAATTACCCATCACGATTATCCATTACCCACGGAGTACGGGGAAAATAATGGTTATTAACCCATAGCGGTGGGTAATGGGTAAGCGGCCTTTATATATTATCCACGGCGATGGGTAATGGATTACCCACGGTAACACTTCCTCATTTTTGGTGAAAAATGTGAAAAGTTTAGAAAAAACGTCTATATCTCGAAAACGCAGTGTCCAATCGAAAAAATAACCAATAATTGCTGGTTTCTAAGGAGTTTTGATAAAGTGGACCGATTCGTATGGAAGAATATTATTTTGAAAAAAATCGTCAAAGCCTGGTTGTGTTCGTACGTGCCGACGAAGAACAAATCCATTATTGTGTTGTAGACAAAGCCCAACAAAATGATTATATATTAACTGACTTCGATAAGAGGAAAAAATAAAAGAAGATCAAAGTGGAGATTAAGCCTACGTTCTCATGTACAAGATTCGCGCTAGCCAACAAATTCGCCACCGATTGGATACACGGTTCCTTAGGGAGTTTTGATTCCAGAAATTTTAGGTTCAGCGATTTAAAAAACAAACAAAAAGTGATGCCATATTCAAGACATCTATAGGTTAAAGCCTCCTATAACGGTACAGAATTTATTATTTTTTCGATTGGACGCTCCATTTCCGAGTTATATCCACTTTTTATTTCAGAGATTTTCTTATTATGGTTCTTCCATACGAATTGGACCACTATATGAAAAACCTTTAGAAACCGCAAAAGTTTGTTACTTTTTTGATTGGAAGCTCCGCTCCTTTTCCGAGATATAGACTTTTTTTCTATATTTGTCACATTTTCAATCAAAAATGGACATGGATTACCCTGGGTAACCCATTACCCATAACCGTGGCTAATGGGAAAAGGCTGCTTACCCATTCCCCATGTGTAATAGATAATCCTGTTGGGTTATTTCCCAGTGTCGTGGGTAGCTACCCATTATTTTCAACATTACCCACAGAATGGGTAAACGTTCACTACCCTTTCCCCACGGTGATGTGTAGGGGTTAAACATGGGGATGTAAATACGAACTCTGTAATCACATACAAACGATTATAATTTAAAAATGTCACATGTGTGTTTAAGATAATTTGAGTCGTCCACAATAATAATTCCTCCAGACAAGTGCCCACAACTTTTTGCGTGGTTGTGAAGGCGTCAATAGTGGCGTCAGATATCGCCCAAAAAACGCTTTCCAACATGATTTGCTTTGATATGCATACGGGTGCGTACACAGTGACCGCTTGTTGCCGAACCGAGCCGACTGTCGCTTATTGCGAGAACCAATGCGAGAAAACTGGTACTATACAAATTAGTACAAATAAGCGCGAACAGGTCATAGTGGGCGCCGAGATGGTCAGAGCGTATTTCAGCGCCGAAAACATTGTTATGATTTCAACTTGATTGGAAAACATAAAAAAATTAAAAACAAAAATTTAAGAAAAAGTAAATAAAACATGCAATCACAAAATTAAAAAAATAATACAAATTAAAAATAAAATAAAAATTAAAAAATAAAATAAAAATTAAACAAAAAAATATAAATTCAAATAAATAATATAAATTATATAAAATTATAAAAATTATAAAAAAATTTAAAAAAAAACATAAACAAAATTTAAAAAAAATTTAATAAAAGAAGTAAATAAAAAGAAGTAAATTAATAAAAGAAGTAAATAAAAGAAATACATATAAAAAATTAAAAAACATAATAAAAAAAAATAAAATTATAAAAAAAAATAAAAAACAAACTCGAAAGAACAACAAACCCAAATGCATACAAACATACGTAAAACACAAATAATAGATAAAATATCACCGCTGATTCTCGCATCCACTATGCACACTCAAACTTGTTTCTCGCATGAACAAGTTCTCGCAATAAGCGTCAGTCGGCTCGGCTCGGCAACAAGCAGCCACTGTGTACGCACCAGAGACCGGTTTCAAGCCTGTAGTTTTCATGCACACTCGCTCATTGATTGTGATTTATATGGATTAAACACTTTTGCGCAGCAACAATGAATGATTGATTTCACATAGGCTCAAGTCAAACAACCGCTTTACGATCATAAGCCAAAATCATACATGAATGTTCGTGCTTATTTATTTTGTGTTGTATCAACAAAGAGTGATCGCTGTCGGATGTTCGGTTGAGCTGCAATGATTGAAAATGAACAAAGGATGATCGAACATACTCGATCGCGATTGAAACTAGTGTTGGGTAGTTCATGAACTACCTAGTTCATTTAGAGTGACCAGACATCACCCTCATGAACATAATGCAGATGTTCGATACGGCGAGTGTGTTCATTATTGTTACGACGGGGCATCTTAAATGAACGAGTTCGAGAACTAGTGAACGAGTTCGACACAAGTCTAATTGAAACCGGTCTCTGGTGCGCATGTTAAAGAAAGGGGTGCGATTTTTTTTTTATCAATTGCGTCTGGTAGTTATTCTCGAAAGGAATGTCAGTTTCATTAATTGTATGTGTTTTTTGTTGTTGACAACAATGTCAAGGGCGCAGAAGTATCATACCATTCACATGCACACACATAGTTTTCATGCTCACTCGCTCATTGATTGTGATTTATATGGATCAAACACTTTTGCGCAGCAACAATGAATGATTGTTTTCACATAGGCTCAAGTCAAACAACCGCTTTACGATCATAAGCCAAAATCATACATGAATGTTCGTGCTTATTTATTTTGTGTTGTATCAACAAAGAGTGATCGCTGTCGGATGTTCGGTTGAGCTGCAATGATTGAAAATGAACAAAGGATGATCGAACATACTCGATCGCGATTGAAACCGGTCTCTGGTACGCACCCTAAGGCTGCCTTACCAAATCCGGCAAACCAGGGACGCTCATACTTTTAGGAATTAACAAAATCTGCGAATTGTAACCATTCCGAACGAATCTGTGATATGCCTGAATGAAAGGATTAATCAGCGTGAATTACAAACCGTTTACCAATCCAAGATCATGTTGAGAGAGTCGATGAATGTGATCCAGCAATAAAAACCCTGGACAATAAACGACTTAATGACAAGCGCAGAGTGAGAATTTGTTACGGACTATTTTAGCTAGAAATCAGTATGGGGATTTTGTCATTTGCATTAGATTTTAATTTGCATTACTCTATGAAATACAAAACGATTTATCAATTGTTAGCAATGACAATTCTACAATTGTGCATTTCCATTTGCTCCGACAATGCATGGCCGTGGAATCGGATGCCAATTGCAATCAGTGTTGGAATTATTTAATTTGCACCGGACTTTAATTTGCATTACTTTATCTAATGTAGAGGCAAACAGAATTGCATTGTAAGCAATCATAATTCGTGGTTTTGGAATCGAATGCAAATTGTGGGTATGAAATGCAATTTGGGGGATTGAAATAAGGGATTGCTTTTGATATTTTGAATTTGTTTGCAATTCTGGTTTTAAAGTATTTTATTTTACAGGGCTGTGTCATATAAAATACTGTATATATAAAATACTAGAAAACCAAAATTGCTAAATATCAAACCAATGCTTTTATAGTCAGAGCAATTGCCAAGGTATTTAAGTTGTTTTTCTTTAATTTGCAGCTAATTCAATGTAAAACAAAGGGTGGGTCGTGTAAAATTTGAAATTTAATTTCGCTTTAAAAAAAATACTAATAGACTTTTTTTCAAAATTATATTTTAATTGTTTAGTTATTGGTTGATGTATGAGAAATTCATACTACGAGTACAAACTTACAAGCCAGGAACATTTTTCTAATTGACAAATGGTTGGTTTTTGTTGGATATAATAGACAATTCAGTTCAACACACACTCACTGGCATGACTAGTTTCGAACTCCGCGACAAGTTCATCATCAGATTAAATTGCACTATGTGGTACTGATGTACTGCTGATTCTCCTTGGCAATACTTGGTTGTGATTGGATAAAGTTCCGTGGCACCGCCCATACAACTTGAAATTTAAAATGGCTATATCTCATGAACTGTCAGATTTATGAAGATGAGATTTGGTATATATGTATGTTGTTGGAGCAGTATGAATTTCAGCCAGGGTGGAAGAGGGCGGTGCCACGCCCCCTTTGAATGAAACCGATATAACAGCCATAACTATAGTTTGAAACGTAATGGAACAACAAAGTTTTTTCACCCTTTGGCATTACAAAAATTTTGAAGGCAAAACGTAGTATCCCTATAAAATGAAAACTTTAAATAATAAAAGACACGATTTTAAAAACTTTATAAAATTTTCAAATTAAATAACATGACGTCTATTTTCAAATATGATTGTTATAACTTGAATAAGTTCTAAATAAGATTTTCAAACAATGTTGTAAAAATATAATTTGAAAATTTGAAAAATATAATTTCAATAAAAATTAAATTAGTTTTGAAAAATTAATTTTTCAATTTCAATTTATAACATGATCTTTATTAACTTTACATTTTACATATATATTTACATTATTTGAGATTTTATACTAAAATATTACAACAAATGAGATCTGTGTTATTAAGTATAATTTGTTATGTAGAATTTGTAGTTATATAAGTAGTGTGAAGGAAAAACAGGAAAAAACCTTCATTTGATTTAATTTAATAAATTTGTTTAAAAATTTCAAAATTTATTTATATTCCAGAAGTTTCAAATCTCTTTCGAATTTGAATACTATTTTCAAATTTATAAGAATGTACTATGAATTTGTAATTTAAATGTTTTAAACACGCGTCGATAATTGGAACATAATTCAATGATACTGTAAAATTTAAACGTGATTGTACAACAACTTCAATACAGTTATGAAGTTTTGAGAATTAAACACGATTTAGAATATGAAACGGCCGGTCCAAAAATTGATTGTAAGTGGGCATGTGTAATTCAGTTTTGAACATCAGAAAAACTCAGTTTCACTGGTTTTTAATTAAAAAATTAAAAACCGAAAACTGGTTATTTTTATTTTAATTTTTTTGGATACTCTAAATACAATATAGGACAATGTTTGAAATTATAATGATTTCGAGTTTTATCCGTTTAAATTTGAATTATTCGATCTTTAAGTTTAATTTGTGAATTTTTTGACTCAATCCGTCTCAAGTATGCCAGAGATAAACTTCAAAAAGCGAGGCTTGGCAATATTTTCATTCAAGCTTTCGAATGTATGCAACTTAAAAATGTCCATCCTAATAAGTTGCACAAACCTAATACAAAACTAATACTGCGCCCAATTGCGGAATAGGGTAACCATCAACCACTTTATTTAGTTTTTAAGAAACCTGATAGTTTTCTCAAAAAGTTTTTGTCACAAAAACTTATTTGTAACTACACACACACAAACATTTACGAACACATTAACATCTTTAATCATATTCACGTTCTCTATACAGCACTCACATATTCATACATACATATATGCATACAAACAGACCCACTCACTCATATGCTGACAATTAAGAAATTAAGTTGGCACTTAAGTTAACTGTCACTTTGACAGTCAGACATCTTTGTTTTGAACGTTTTCTATGTTTACATTATCAACAGTCTAACACCTTGAAACTTTTTGCGCCACATGTACAAAGCCACACACACACACACGTTTGTGACGGAAGGAAACGACACCACTACACCACCACTTGTGCCCCACAATCACTAGAACTAACCGGGAGTAAGTACCTGAAGCATTTGGCTCCGCTCCATTATAAATGCCACTCATAATTAAATCAAATGTTTGTCTGCTGCCTCCACTCACATTCACAGGCAGGCATCACATCACATGTTTGCTCTGGAACCGGTACGTGTGATATCGTTCACCAGCAACGAACGGATAACTTCATCTTCCTTTGAATTGAGGGGGCGGAGGAGGGGAAGTTCTTTCATACAAAACTTTTAACTATTTTCCACTTTACTATTCCCTGTTTCACCTGTAGCTGTGACTGATAGCGTGGATTCGACTCCTCTCCTGGGGGTAAAACTAAAACGGGAAGTACCTGAAATGTAACATATTCCAAGTTGTGGGAGGGAAAGAGTAAATATTGTCTTCCTTTATCCTTTCATGAATGCGAATGCGACTGTGAATGTTTATTTACATTTGGCATTATAATTTGTTGTCTACCAGTATCACTATCAAATAATTACTACATTTTGGAGGATTCGGAAACTTTTGCTCAAATGTCACGTCATCTCGTCTCTGCCGAGTTGGCATATGAACTTTGTATTGTTTTAAGTTAATTTCAAATCATTCTTGCATATGTTGTTGAACAGTTTGGGGAATTGATATCTTTAATCTGAAATTTAATCCAGTAGTATTTTCAGTGGATAATAAATAAGTTTTCACTAAGGTGAATATGTAGTTGTAATTGTATAATGAACTGGTGTATAGCTAAGATAACCACACTACTGAAGTATACTTTTAGGAGAACTTAAATTTTTAGTTAAAGGGAATTAAGCTGGCCACACACGGGCAACAAATCGCAACGAGCGGTTGAAATTCGTTGTGCCACCACACACTTCTGGATCGGCTGATAAATTTAATTTCAAGTTGTTCGCCGCCGAGTAAACATGGAATGCTGAAATACAATAACTGAAGCCCCTGGTGGAAGCAGGTGTTAACTCACTTTTTTTCAAAAACAATATTTCCCTTTTTTTAATGTTTTCAAGCTATCTGATTTTATTTTAGATAAGAAAAAAGTCATCATCTGATATTTAAGAAATTAAAATTAAATTTTAATTTTTTTTTAAATCTCAGATACCATGGAAACAAACAAAAGGAAAATATTGTTTTCGAAAAAAAATGAGTTAACACCATCTTCCACCTGGGCCTTCAATTGTCATGTATGGTATTTGTTAATGCGGAAAAAGAAGAGAGGAGAGAAAAAACAATGAATCGTTCAGTTTAGATCCAGGACTGATTAAAACGGAGAGCAGAATTTTCGCACATAAATTTATACTCATTGCTTTCACTTTCTCACAATCATGGGTGAGTTTTGAATAACTCTATCACCTCCTCATTAAATGTTTTTCTTAATGTTGTAATTTTTCCGCTCATGTGCACATTTCAAAATATCAGAAGAAATTACAAAAATCGTCAACTTCGCCATCGTCAACCACGCACAGCCGATTAAAAAACCCCAAAGAGAAAACAACAAGAAAGAAACAATTTTTTGTCAACTTTCAATCTGTTTGCAACCAACGCCACACACATGACAATCTGTTGAAATTTTAACCGATCGTTTCAATTTTTTGCCTGTGTGTGGCCAGCATTAGAAAAGAATAAAGAGAAAACAGAACTTACTTCCCAGTTGACTACACTCACAGAAATTATGTTAGAGGTTGTAGCTGCCGAAAATTCGGTTGTTCGAACCGGTTGCGGTTGCCACAGCTGAATTCAATTTCCACAACTGAAATTCGGCCGGAACAACTCTATTTAATAATAGTTTTTCCGAATTTCCAATTACATACGTTGCATCAGCAGAATTCTTGATAATCTGTGGGTGTATTAAAAAATTCTTTACGTACTTAGTTACTTACATACGTGGCCATGAACAACCTAGAGGGGTAGAGGGCCTTACAAAATTAGGATAACACGTTTATTAAACCGGCTCGATCTTCAACTTCTCTCCTCCAGTTGGCAACACCAAGCTCTCGCAGTTAATAATCCACCTGGACTTTCGAGCGAAGTCTTGGTCGTCCTATTTTTCGATGTCCTTCGAGTAGCTCTTCGAATACCTTTCGCCTAGCAAGCGTAAACGTGCTGTTGTGAGACGCGTAACTACGTCGATGTCGGGATACAGGTTATACAGCTCGTGGTTCATCCGTCGTCGATACTCGCCGTCTTCTGTTCTAGGACCATATATTTTTCGGCGCATTTTTCTCTAGAGGACTTCCAGTGACGTTTCATCAGCATGCCATATGATCCAGGATTCTGCAACATAAAGCAAGGCATATTGTACAAGAGTCGGAGATAGTTGAATCTTCGCACTTCTCTTCTCTGAAGTGCTAATTTAGCCCTAAATAACACCTGTTTGCAACCACAACTCTCCGTTTAATTTCTGCGCCATTATTGGTTCTGTTTACGGCAGATCCGAGGCTTTTCGTCGACTACCTCGAAATTATATGGGTTATCAACATTCACCCTTTCATCCAAATGGGTGGATGTTCTGATTGTTGAAACCACTAATTTTGTCTTGGCCTCGTTTATTCCCAAACCCACTTTTGCTGCTTCCTTCTCAATTCTCGAAAATACTGAAGTAACTTCACGTGGATTTCGTCCAATGATGTCTAAATCATCAGCATACGCGAGCAGCATGTGACTTTAGCTGCTGATAGTGTTAGGCGGGTTAACTGCAGCATTTCCCACAATGATCTCTCTTAATATATTGGAGAGTTCACATAATTGGTTGTCGCGCTACCTAAGGCCTCGTCTTGTACTAAATAGTTCGGTGGGATCATTACCAATCTTTACTGAGGATTTCGTGTCGAGCAGTGTGATTCTATAAAGAAGTGCCAGTTTGACAGGAATACCAATCTCCGATATAGCTTGGTAGAGTTTTTTCCATATCGGGCTATCGAATTCAGTCTTAGAATTTGTCGTGGGGTTTCTCCAGGATTTGTTGTAATGTGAATATCTGGTTGATAGTTGACTTTCCAGGCCAAAAGCGACACTGATAAGATCCGATCATATCTGCAACAAACGGCTTTAGTCTTTGGCACATTACGCTTGCCAGCACCTTGTATGCGATGGATAAAAGAGTATTCACGATAGGTGGTACCTACACTCGGGTCACCTTTTTTGAAAACAGGATAAAGTATGCTAAAACTCCAATCGTCTGGCCTGCATTCGTTTAGCCAGATTTTGCATATGAGCTGATGCATGCACCTTTCCAACTCATAGCCGCCAGCTTTAAACAGCTCAGCCGGTAGTCCATCAGCACCAGGGGCTTTGTTGTTCTTAAGCCGAGAACCTGCAGTTTTAACTTCGCTTTGGTTGGGAGGGGGCTGTCGACACCATTGTCCTCAACACCCTCATAATATTGAAGTCTCATGGGGAAAGTAGAGCAGAGAAGTGATCTCTCCATATTCCTAACATACTCTACACGTCTGTGATATGATTCCCGTCCTTACCTAGACAAAAGGGAGGCCCTGATCCATCTACAATTGGTTTGGCTTTCAACTTTTTAGTATAATTTACGAACCTCATTCTTCCTTCTGGAAGATTCAATTTCTCCAAAACCGTTTTTTATTCTTAAACAAACAAATTTCCTCGACTCCTCTTCTCCGCTCTGTGGCGGTTCGCGTTGCGACTAACTGAAGCATTGCCATACGTGCACCGTTGTTTTCATCCGTTGCCATGCGACAGTCTTTATTGTACCATTGTTTGTCTTTAAGCGGGTTTTCAGAACAAAGTGCGGTTTCTGGGCGCCACGAAATAACCCCCAATGAAATACCCCCAAACTCGAAAATGAAATAATCCCCAATGAAGAAATAACCCCCAAAATCAAAAGAAATAACCCCCAAAATGAAAAATTAAATAAAGCCCAAACAAGATGAAAATAACCCCAAATTAGAAATGAAAGAACCGCCAAAAGTTATCGGTACTACCGCCTAATGAAATGAAGCAAGCCCCAAGTAAATGAAATAACCCCCAAAATAGTTATTATTAATTATATTATTATTAAAGAATTTAGAGGAATTCATTATTGTAAAAAGAGTAATTTCTTGCGGAAATGAAATAAACCCCAAATAAGATGAAGTAACCCCCAAAACCAAAACCACAATGAAACTATTCCCAACAAAAAAAGTTGGGGTTTTTTTTATTTGGGGGTTATTTCATTATGAAATAATCCCCAAATTAAAAATGAAATAACTCCCGAAAATTATCCCCAAATTCGTTTTTGCCAATTTTTTTGGGGATTATTTCATTTTCGAGTTTGGGGGTTATTTCGTGGCGCCCGGTTTCTGCAGCAGTTTTCATAAAGTGGGTAATGTACTTCCACTGCGCTTCAGAATCATGAGGCGGGGGTGCGTTCTGCGCTAGGATGTGAGTGAACTTCTCTGCATAGGCCGTGGCTATATCTGGTAATTCCAGCTTTCCGATGTCCAAATTTCTATAAGTATATGTCTGGCTTCGTACGACTTTCACTTGGCTTCATCTTATGCAAGCGAACCTTTGCTGCTACGAGGTAATGATCCGAATCGATATTAGCTCCTCGAATCACGTCGTTACACTAGTGGAGCGCCTTCCTTGAATTACCAGGATGTCAATCTGGTTCTTCGTCTATTGATCAAGGGATATTCAAGTAGCCTTATGGATATCTTTGTGTTGGAATCTCGTATATGCTTCGGCTATGAATAAACGGACAGTAATAATGCAGACTCAGCCCATTTTCTCATTTAGCTAAACTTCTAAAACTCCTGCAGTAATACAAGAGAGTGATTTCCAATGTAAGTGCATAAATTTAAATCTTTCACAGTTTTTGTTGTATTCATATATCCCGCATACATATATCAATATAATCCCACCTCGACCAAATGCATTTTCGCGTCTTTAAGAAATTTCATTCTATCAATGACCCTTTGACATTTCTAAGAGTTTTTACCACTAAAACCAATTCTAGCATTTAAACAAATTGGTACAAAATTCGTATCCAAAATGTTATCAGTCCCATTTGCAATTCGAGCGACACTTTCGTTAAGTCGTTTAATTTAAATTTGAATTGGAAAATCACCTTCGAATGAATTTACATTTTTGTGTTGTGCTATGATGTCGTTATGTCGTAGTGCGAGTTCTGGTTGAAATAAGAAAATGTTGGCCATTATTTAAAATAAACAAATCATTGATCATTATCTAAAGTGTTTTTCTTTTATTTTTGCCCAGTTACGAATAACAGGAAACATCCCGTGTATTTTTAGCAAGGTCTTCCGGTACCCTCTCAAAAAAAGGACACAAAGTCAGATATGAAAATGTATTTTTACCAAACGAAGAGCGGGAGAGAGAGTAGAGGACGCCCATGTACATTGATATCGATATCGTTCGCTTTGGGTATCATTTGTAAATTAACACAAACGACAAAAGTTAACTGCCTTTTAAGCCATTTAAGCGAAAAACGATTAATCTATAAACGCATAAACAACCAACACCAATACTCACTCGTATGCACGAATACCACAGCACAACAGCAACACAACACTTTTCGATACGGGCGAAATACATATGAATCCTTTCGCGTGTGTGTTTGTGTGTGAATTGGTGTCGGCTGGCTGCTCTGAATGACTTAAGGGGAATTTGTGGGTGGCAGCTTGGGATGCTGGATCTCTGGATAGTTGCTGGTTGTATGCAAATAATGTTCCACATGGCTACAGTTTAACCATACGAGGCGGCCACCACAAAATTAATCGTTACTCATGCCATGAACACATGGCGGCACACTCGCAATCACACTCAATCTCTCTCACAGTCCCTGCTATCGGGGCAACTGAGAATGGACATCAGTGCAACAACGGGCCAACGACGATGGCTATTAAGTGGGATTTCGAACAGTTTGAATTTATGACCACCAATAACACATAAACTGACAAAACGGTTCATTGCATACGCAAACCCGGCCAACGGAGCAGACTGAGTGATACTGCAAAAGATGACTGCTGCTGTCTGTCTGTGGCATATGACGTTCCAAATAGTGCATGTGTACGAGTATATGCAGCGACATCAGATGGTGAGACATGTCCAGCAGTATTTGATAAAAGCGCAAAAGAACTGCATCAAAATATTGATATTTTTATATAAAACTAAATGGTGCTGCATACTTTAAGGATAGTGTTTCAATATTGTCCTACCAGTGTTGCAATTGGGAAATAGGGAATTTAGGGAGAGAATAAGGGGAAGCATTCATAAAAATGCAGTTGGAAGAGAGTGTGAGAGTTAAATTTTTTGTGTAGTACAAGGTGTCTCAAAAGAAAGATTATAAACTAAACGGTTTCCCATTACATCCCATGAAGGAATTGAGGAGAGCTTCTCACAACCAGTGAGCTGTGCGGTTTCCAGTTTTATACTCACTGATTGGGACCTACAGTTTTCACACCGATTCCGAACGGAATTTTTAAGAAGCTTTTACATGACTCGATACTATATAGTGTCGCCGTCACTATGCGAGGTAACTGCTGCCGAAGGAAATTTAAAGTGGTCAGAGCAGGGATCGAAGCCAGGATCTCATGTACAAGAGGTGCGTACACTAACCATTGCTCCACCGACGGCCACCTAAAGAAAGATTAGATTTGTTTAGCTGACTGCTTGAACTCATTAAATCTGGGAGGGGCGCGAGAGCGGACCACGTTCTGTGCCTGCGAGAGTTTTACAAAAACGATGATTCAGCGACTGTAGCGCGTAGAAGATCATTTTTCGTCACTTGAATGATGAGCCAACCATCCCTCTCATTCCGGTTCAACACTACCAAAGCCAAAATCTTGGCCGCCCAGATCATCAAGAACGGCAGGAAACGTGGATAGTGTAAACCAGTTTATTTTTGAGGATCATGGGAGTCGATCTGCCGAAACGTCATTCAAAATTTTACCATTCGTCTAACTGAATGCCGTGAACGCGAAGGTTTCCCAAATTAATAAATATTTTTTCTAGAGACTATTTTTATTTTGTCAACTCACAAAATATAATCTTCTTTTGAGACACCCTGTATAACTCGACTTTCTACAGTGATTATAGCTTGGGTGTGATGTCAAAGTAGGAGTCGGAGCTCAGGAAATTACCCGGTGTCAGAGTAATAGTTGGTGCCAGAAAATATTCGTGACAGCAATGTCATAGATATTGGTTACGTGGAACGCCCGAAACCACTCAATACTATTTTTTGAGTATTCAATACTAGGGGATTACGATTGCGATTACGAATCCGATTACGATTACAATTAGGACCACGATTACGATTACGCTTACGACTAGAATTATGATTACGATTACGATTTCGCTTACGATTACGATTACAAATACAATTACGATTAAAATTACGAATACGATTACAATTATGATTACGAATACGATTACGATTACGATTACAAATCCGATTACGATTGCAATTACGATTACTATTACGATTACAATTACAATTATGATTACGACTTCCATTACGATTACGATTTCGGTTACGATTACGATTACGATAACGATTACGCTTACAATGACGACCACGATTACGATTACGAATCCGATTACGATTACGATTACTATTACAATTAGAACTATGATTACGATTACGAATACATTTACGACCACGATTACGATTACGATAACGATTACGATATCGATTACAATTACGACCACGATTACGATTACAATTACGACTACAATTACGAATCAGATTACGATTACAAATAAGATTACGATTACAATTACAATTCTGATTACCATTACGATTACCATTCTGATTACCATTACGATTAAGACTACGATTAGGATTACGATTACGATTAGGATTACGATGACGATTGCGATTAAAAATACGATTACGATTACGATAACGATTCGATTACGATTGCGATTACAATTGCGACCACGATTACGCTTACGACTAGAATTATGATTACGATTACGATTTCGCGTACGATTACGATTACAAATACAATTGCGATTAAAAATATGATTACGATTACGACTACAATTATGATTACGAATACGATTACGATTACGATTATGAATCCGATTACGATTACAATTACGACTACGATTACGATTACGATAACGATTACAATTACGACCACGATTACCATTACGATTACAATTACGATTACGATTACGAATCGGATTACGATTACGATTAAAATTACGATTACGATTACAATTACAATTAGAATTAAGATTACGATTACCATTACGGAGGTTACCAATTTACCATTTGAAGTTATGATTACGATTACAATTTCGCTTACGATTTACGATTACGATAACGATTATGTTTACGACTACGATTAGGATTACGATTATGAATAAGATTAGAATTACGATGACGATTACGATTACAATTACGATTACGATAACGATTCGATTACGATTACAATTACGATTACCAGTACGATTACGACTGTAAAACGATGTCATTAGAGAAAACGAAGTATAAAATGTAATGAAGTGATGTGGATACGGGAGAATTTAAACATTTGTTATGATTAAGACGTTGGAGATCGATCACAGGTCATTCTCCAACACTGGATCTTATAAATCAACTAAATTCTTAAGCTTTAATTAAAAATCTAAACTTCTTTATTGAATAGAAATTCATTAATACGATCACCAAGGAATTCTCGATAACTTAAATACACCTAAATCCAGATCTCAATGTAAATAGTTCTAAAACTTCTTAATTTTAAGTCATGAATTTTGAATATCAATTATTACTCTTGAATTTAAATTCTTGTATTGTTATTACATGAATTTGTAATTTCAATTCGTTTAAATTTCACTTGTATTTTCTGATTTGTTTTTTATATTTTTTTGAATTGAATTGTCCTCTTATGAGTTTAGGTTTAGGACACGTGATAATAAGGGGCAGTAGATGACTGCATTATAATCACTACACTCGCAGGTCGGTCGACTGTCCTGAGGATCTGATCTGATGGATGGATCCGAAAAGAACAGATGGAGAAAAAATAAAGAGGACGGTCAGAAGTAGATATTCTGATAGAAGGAGCACTAACAATAGGAATAACTCTGAGGTATGGATACAAATAAATGTATAAATTATATAAGAAGATGGTTTACGCACTCGAAAAAATAAGAGCTCAAAGAAATCAATGGCTCCACCACTGCAGATCACTCGTTGACCAGAAACCACAGCAAGAGATTAGCGGAAAATTCATCTGACGATGGTCCCACTAGCCCGAAGGAAGCAATGTCAACCCACGTCAAAATTCAAAAAAAAAATTTAAAGTCTCCACGACGCGTAAAGAGACCAGGTCATCTGTAGAACTCCATCCAAAGCATCGCCGTCACCTTTGATGTAGGGCTGGGCATTCACAGAGAAGGTGCTCTATGGTTTCCAACTCCTCTTCGTCTCCACAAATGCGACTGTTAATTATTCCTAGTAATTATTAATATATATTTTCCCCCTCTTTTAAATGAATTATTTCCATCATTTTTTCTTTGATAAAGCCCTTTATTACTTACCTATCCTTAATCTACTTTCTTCTATTTTTATCGTATTCTCGTCCGTCCGTTATCTCGAATATCCCTAGCCTGTTCTTTGTCCGCCAAAATCATATTTTCGGCAGTCTAAGAAAGTCCTATTTTAAGTTCGGTCTCGCGGCACCTCCTTTCAATCGATTATATGTTTAAAATAATTAATTAATAAAGTGAATTCAGCTACAGTAGTCAAACCCGTTAGTAATCCAATTGCGAATGAAATCTCCAACATCTCTCGATTCTACTGACAGCCATATATCCCTCGAAATCCTACAACCCACGCGTGCAGCGATAAATCCAGCCATTCAAGTAACACATCGGTGGATTAACAGAGGCAAACGAGCTCAAATCAGTAGAAGTTCATCAGCTCAATCAGCCAGTCTGCTTCAACGTTCCCTGCAATAACACTATACCCCGGAACATAACAGAGTCTCAGCCTGCCGGGTACTAAACTGTTCTAAATCCGTTTGCAATCCCAAACCAATTTGGATTTACATATGATTGACCTCATCGTACTGAGGACCCACTTGTTGCCAGGGCAGATAACAAATTCGCCCGATAGGTACAAGCACGTGTCCACTATATCCCATTATCTTCTTCATAATCGCCAGTATTTCAGCTTGGAAAACACTGCAGTTTCCATCCCATCAGTGATAGACTGAGTTGAGGGTCCTGACTGAAGATCTCTACTCCCGTACCAGCTTCCGTCGATAAATATTAGATAACCAGAGATTGCGGTATACCACCTCCCAGATCCTTCTATACAACATCATAATTTTTGGGCACAGTTCAAAATCTACCGTCGGCAGTACATAATCAGTCGTCCGACACAAGTAATCGTCCTGGTGATCTTCGATCATCTCATGGAGAATATTGACATGCCCAATCCAGACCAAAAACATCCGTAAACCTGTATTAGTTGTAATTCGTTGAATGTTGAGTTGGTTCTTCGATCGGTGCAGTCGCTACCTGATGCATCTTAGTTGTAGCCCTCGCTAATCTGCTCCAACTTCGTAAAATCATCAATCGATCTTATGACTTTAATGCCGCGATCGCGTTTATCGCGGGTAGGTTAGCGATAATCTTCTTGTTTAATCTTTGCCATTTTCATCGCCCAATTAGAGTTTTAACTGACATTTCAGGTGGCAACCACGCTTTGGTTTTTGTACACTTCGTCTTAAAAAATGTTCTGATTTATATTCAATACACGAAAGGAGAAATAAACGGTCAAGTGGAATTTTGTATGAGAAAATAAAAAAAAAAATTTCACAGTATCAATTACTCATTTTTAATCAAAACACAATAATTGTAGCATGCCGTGCAGAGAACGAAGACGACACCAAAATACCGAAGATGGCGGCACAATAAATTAATTAAATTGGCAGCTCTCGGTTTTAGAAAAAATTGGGATGTTTTTTAATAAATCAACCCTTAAAATCGGGTCAGTGGGTCAAATCAGCTCACATTTTAAACCGATGACGTGATCGTCAAAAATTTTTTTGGTTGCGGCGGCACATCAGAAAATGTTTGACCGGCTTCCATCTGTGGGTGCTTTCGAAACGGTTGATTTTTTTTTTTTGTATGTTTTTTATTATAGTTGAATTTTTTTGGTTGCATTACACAGTGCAACACAAAAAAATAAAACCATATACGAATACCACTACGTGATAAAAGACCAAAAACAAAAAGACCCGTGTCTCCCAGTTTTGCCCAAAGTCATGCACTTTTTTCAGCAAGCCCCCAAAGATTTGGGGCGTCGGTGTCTTTCTTGCAAAAATGTGATCATTATATCAGGCTCATATCTTGCAAACCGTTCGGAATTTTGATTTACTCTCTGAAGGTATGTTGGTGGAGTCACAAGATCACCCTGTATGATGTTACTGAAGTATTTGAAGATGATGGAGGGCATTCTGGAAGCAACGTGTCTGTGGACACCATAAGTTCTGAATCAGAGTCAGATTCGGACGATTCGGATCCACAACTTAAGAGAGTGCGATTTGCAAGTCCAGGGCCATCAACTTTATAAACATAATACGAATATTTTTTTTTATTATTTTTGTAATAGATAGCATGTCAATAGTATCTCAATGTTGAAGTAAAGAAAAAACAAATGAAATTAAAACATTTTCGGGAAATTTTTCACTTTTGCGGCTACCTAAACGGTGTTAAGAATCATTCCTAGGAAGTTCATATGTTCTAGAAAGTTGTTTATTAAGATCTTCGGTACATTTTTGTAGTTGATTGTTTCCTTGAATTTTGAACGGTTTGCTACGTATAGACCAGAACAGGGGGAAAAAGGTAAAAAAAAAGTCGAATTTTTTAAAGTTGTTTGCGATTTTGACCTTGAAGGTAAAGTTATGATTTTATATGTTCACAATTCACTTTATGACAAGGGCTACAACTTTTCCTCAGAGAGTAAATCAGATTTCCGAGCGGTTTGCAAGATATGAACCTGACAAAATTACCACTTTTTTGCAAAAATGACAGCGAGGCCCCAAATCTTTGGGGGCCCATAAAAAAAAGTGCATGATTTTGGGCAAAACTGGGACACATGGGTCTTTATTTTTTTAGTCTTTTATCACGTAGTGGTGTCCGTATATGGTTATATTTCCATGACTTAAAAAATTACACATTACTGTTTAAAATGAGGTTAATAATTACCCTTCATTTTTCGTGATTAAAATTATTTGTCTAATTTTCTGGGTTAGTGGAGTTCACCAATCTTGGCCTGTATAAAAGCGGCATACGATGTTAGCTGTTTGAATTTAATGTGTTGCGTTTTAAATACCGTTTGATGTATTTAAAATTTTTCAAGATGTGACTGCTGCCATTTTATTGAAATTTGGGAGACAGACTTAATAAGCTGGCAACTGGAATAAATTATTTTTTACTGACAATTGATATTAAGCTTTTCTAACTCATTCCCTAATAAAATGTGTCAAACCTCTATTCTACTGACCTACAACTGCTAAAGTGGCCACTGACTTATTTAAAATGAAATACGATCTTCTTGACTTCCGCCGCCGCAAATCTTCAGAGGTTTCCCAATTTTCATTTGTCATATTTATACTTTTAATTACAAAATTTATGATTTCCACCCAAAAACAACTGAAGTTATTAAATTGGTTTTTTTTTTACTCTGTTTACTTGGAAATTCCTTGGCAAACAATAAGGACGACAAGTCCCCTTAGAATACTTATAATTTCACCATTGCAGAATTTTTTCCCGGCTTAATTCAAGAAAATAAACACTGAGGAGCAAAGAAAAAACAGAAAAACGCAAGTAAATCCCGGAAATATTTACACAACGTAAAAGGAGACGGAAATAACAAAATAAGCAAATTGTCTGGTGAAATAAAAATTGTTTCCGTACATAAATGGCAACGAACACTGGCAAGCGGAGATGCCCACCGAATGGATGTCATGGAACGGATAAAATAATACTAGAGCGGAGTAGTACAAAAGATGTTACATTCCATTTCAATTTGTTCACACAATTCCGGCTCTATATGCACCCCATAGTTGGCTTACCCCATCCTCTCCTTTTCCTCACGCCCTTTGCCAACAATATTTCTTGTCGTTTCTTGGGTCGAATTTGTTGTTTTTTCCTCCAAGATGCCGCTCGCCCGCATAAGATTTACATAGTACAGCAATAAGTCAACAGACCCTTGAAAACGTAAAACAAGACCTGTTGATTTCCTTTGGTTTCGCTCGACAAAAATATTTAAATTAGGTGGAAACTGCAGGAAAAAACTTGGTGATTGCTCATGGGTTTCGGTCCTTGGTTATGTTTTTTTTTCTCTCTCGTCCTGTATGCCGTACATTATGTTGCAGGATATTCGAAAGTGGAGAAGTGGCATTAATTTAAAATTGATTGCGAGCCTCCTTGGCCATGGTTGTTGATGTTTGTAGTGGTAAGAGAATAACGTCCGTCCTGTTGCATGCCCCTTCATTAATTCAAATGGACTTATTTTTGACCATAATCATGATTTATGGCGCCATTGCACGCTGCTCTTGTAACGCGTCGCTTTCATAATTCTGCTGTCAGATTTGTTGAATTATATTCAATAGCATCGGCGTAATCATGCGCTGCCTTATTCCTGCTCTTGGTGAAATATTCAAATTTGATTTAGTCTTAAATGGGTCACAGACTGATAATCAGTTTGTATTTTGTGATTTATTGCGTTTTAAGGATATTAATTACTAACCCACGAGATTTGAGATAAGTATTTATTTAACTGAACTGCTGGCTTGTTAGGACGATAACGGAGATAGACTAATGGAAGATTTGCAAGGTAAGAGTAATAATCTGATAGATATAAAGGTAGTTTCAAAGTAAAATTCATCAAAATTGTATCCACTTATTCACCAACACGTTTCTATTTGAAGTAAACCGAAATTGTTTACACTGTCATATTCTGCTCGCATGCAGCCTGGTCCAGAAAATGGCCTTACCAACAATGATAACAAAAAGGTTTTCCATTATCAGTTAACCATTGCAAGGGATTCGACTTCATGGTTATTACACACATCAAATATCGCCTAGATTTTCCAAAGGTTCTTTATCAGTTTCTCCAAAGCATGGGCTGCTACAGACGCTAATATCATCGCCGCAATAGAATCAGGAGACTTTCCCTCGAACTCAATAAAGGCTATAACATGTGTTTGGAGCTTGTCGCAAATATAATATACTTGAGTCCAGACACATTGTGTTTGTTATTCAATATTACATGTTTGAGACACAATGATTAATATGTTATAACACATGTGTTTGCGACCCAAATATATCTGCGTTTGTGATACAAATACAGCTGTGTTTGTTGCACAGTTTATGCACTCTTGAGAGCAAGAGAATAAAAGAGGGGCAACGAGTGTGTATATCTTGTAAGTGTGTTTCTGTATTTTTGCAGTATCCTCTCAGTGAGTGATTCATAAATATTCCAGAATGTGCGTGATGCAGTGCGTTTTAATTTCATGTGTTCAGTCGTCGATAGTTCATCAGACAGAGGATATCAAAAGCGCTCGATCAGAGAAAAAAGAATAAACGAAGGCTCGGACGGTTCAATGGTTTGTCATGTTACTTTGGCTTTTGTGAATGTGTTTCCTATATATGTATGTGTGCTACCAAAGTGAGAAGCGATTTTGAGGAAAGAAACTGGAGAGGGCAACAACGTGAATCCCTTTTTCTGCCCGAGCCTCTACTGGAAAAATCGGACTGGCTGACCATTTGTGAAATATAATAAAAAAACAGAAGTAAATAATACACGCTTGTCTTGCATGAACTAGATTTGTATATAAGTATAATGTTCATGTACCAACGCATAGTGATAACCAAGCTATAGTTGAAACCTTCTGAAAACAAAGACGTGAGGGACAACAAGGAGACAACGAAGGAGAAGCAAAAGAACAGCAGATTCTCATTTCATAAAAAAAGTAATGCATTCCATGCAAGTTAATGTAAAAAGGGAAATTTTTAATATTTGAATTTTTTGTATTAATTGTTTATAAATGAGGATATATATTGATAAAATTAATTATAATAAATAAAGAAAGAATAATTCGTTTCTAAATATTATTATGTTTGGCAGAAAATACGCATATGTTTCCACGTAAAAGCATACATATTTGTCAGTAAGCATGCTAATGTTTGCATTTAAATACACCTGATTTTGGTACTTGCAAACATATAAATGTTTGAAGTGTGTTTCAAACATATACATGGTTCTTGCAGAATATTCTTGGGAGTATATGTTACAGATTTTTCACGCTACGTCAAATCCGACCTTCGATAGTCCGATACGGGAGAAACTCTATGAAGCAATGTCTGAGCTTGGTATTCCTGCAAAACTCATACGCCTTTGCAGCATGACCTTGACGAACATCAAATCCGCAATGAAAGTTGGTACGGATCTTACCGAACCTTTCGAAACTAAGCGAGGCCTCAGGCAAGACGACACCCTATCGTGCGATCTCTTTAACATCTTAATGGAGATCATTATGAGAAAAGCTGGAGTCAACATGAATAAAACCATCAGTAGCAAAAGTCACATGCTGCTCGCGTATGCTAATGATATAGATATCATTGGGCGCACAATTAGAGAAGTTACTGCGGTTTTTCGAGAATTGAGAAGGAGTCAGCAAAAGTGGGTCTGACGGTAAATGAGGACAAGACAAAATTAACAGTTTCAACGAACAGGGCGTCCACGCGATTAGACCAAAGCGTGAACGTTGATAACCGTTATAACTTCGAGGTAGTGGACGAATTTATATACCTCGGATCTGCCGTGAACAAAAACAATTGAGAAGAGAATTGTGCTTGCGAATAGATGTTATTTTGGGCTAAGCAAGCACTTTAGAGATAAAGCCCTCTCTCGAGTAACAAAAGTCCAACTATACCAGGCTCTCATACAACCTGTCTTGCTTTATGGTGCAGAACCCTGGGACTTATCGCAAGGAGATGAAACATCTATAGGAGCCTTCGCGAGAAAAATACTCCTGAAGATGTATGGCCCTATAGTGCAGAACGGCGAGTATCGGCGACGCATAAACCATGAGCTGTATGAGCTTTTTCCGGCATTGACATAATTAAGCGGATTAAAATAACGAGATTGCACTGGCTAGGCCATGTCAGTAGAATGGATGAAGACGCTGGAAGGGTTTTCGAAACCGAACTCGACGGAAGACGAAAAATAGGAAGACCAAAACTGGAGAGTTAGCAAAAGATCGAACTGGTTGGCGAAATATGTTATCTGCATTTTGTAAAGTCCCTGACCCCCCTTGAAATTCAAATATAATACTATGGATAGGATCAGTAAAGGCACCGCGACCATATATTCGTGGAGATCGATGGGGACAATAGTCGAGAATAGTCTATTCGGCATTGTCGTTTGGTGGTCCGGTGCCGGAGAAATCCACTTACGTAAGTCTGTTGGTAAAGGTTCCAAGAATGTCAATGTGTGTATAACGGATGTCCTTCGCACAACGTCTACTGAGGGTTTGGGGGTTATCCTTCGCCTGTTACCAATAGATATGCTGGGCGGACAAATGCCGGCAACGCCCGGAGCAGTCCCTATAGTCACAGTAGGATTTTAAGGGAGGATTACATCCCACCAACGACTACCTTTGAGAGAATATTCTTCTCTCATATCCGAGGCAGACAGGGCAGGACTGGACGTATACCAGACAATAAAAGATATTTATGGTGAAGTAGGTTTTGGAGCCTGTTTTAAAGATGTGGGTCTAGACCTTGCACGAAGACGACCAGACCATTGTACTGTTGTTCAGGCAGTAGTCATGGAAATCGGAGAAGTGACATTCTAGCTGGTGCGAAACGTCATCAGCACCAAGAGTACCAGTATTCCCCTTACAGTCAGGCTGTTCAAACATTACCTCGCATCTCTAAATGAGATGAAAAAGCAGTTTGACATCGACGTTATGTGAGTGACTGGACACAGGAACATTTTACTGAAGGATAGAGCAGATGAGCTGGAGTGATTAGGAACAACCCCACTTGTTCCACTGTATAAGGAACATGTGGGCATGCACCTTTCTACATGTAAGCTCATGCTTAAACCAGAAGCTCTTATATATGCGAACGATAGATAGTATGGAGACACAAATAGCAGAATCACCAGACAGATATAGCCCGGATATTGTTTAATCTCCCTTAGAGTGGAGTGTCCAGTTAGAATATCAGTGAGTCTTCTCAGCTTTGAGTTTGCAATTTCAGCATGGAAAGATATACGAGCCAACAACGAGTCGAAATTATTAAAATTTCAGTCAGTGGCCTCAACTTTAAGAGGCCTCAACAATCAGCGATGAGGCTACGTCAAGTCTATGGTCTATGCCAACAAGCCAGCGGCGATTGATGAACTTCGTACGAATATCGAACGTGAAATTGCAGCAGTATCGGCCGATTTAACCGTCGAAAATTGGGTTCAGCGTCTGGACTTCTGCAAGCGTGCACGTGGTGGCCATGCAAAAGAAATCGAGTTCCACACATAATGGCATCGAACGTACTTTCACAGGAATAAAGAATTTCATTGGTATCTAAAAACGGTGTTGTTTTATTTAAAAAAACTTTTGTAGCGCTCTTATTGAAAAACCCGATATAAAACTGGCGGGTACAGACAAAGCGATGTGTCCGCTGTTTCAAGAAATATCTGGTGGCCTGATCAGAAATCGTACCCCCGTTCTCATGTACTACACTCTACCCATTGTACCACCAACGGCTACAAGTACTTCACTTCTGACAGTATGGTACTTTACTTCTAGCATATAGGATGTAATGCAAATGTGCCTTCTTCGATGCTGAAGATTGGAACATCATGCTTCAATGACTTTATTGTTTTATGGTTATATTTAATGTTTATATGAAATTTGTAAATAAACATATATCAGTAAAAAATCCTGCGATGGGGTTCTCACATTCAGCGAGTTGTGAGCTTGCAACTGTTAGATACACAGTTTTCCACCGATTTAAAATCTTTGAAAAATGGTTACAAAGATAATATTTCATAGCATTATATCCGCTAATGTTACCTTTCCTCAGCATGTCAAGATCCTATGGCCACCTATGACTCAAATTTATTTTCAAATTAACGTAGACAAAAATCTTCATATTGCTGCATACATTCAAGTTCATCATTATTGATTATAAAAGAACATTAGGCCTGTGTATTTACCCTCCATTGTTAACCTTGAAACTCAAAACAATGGCCCAAAATTCAATTTGAATCGATGCGATATGATAATTAAAAGTCATTCAAGCGGAAAAATTAACCAAAAACACGTCTACCAACCAAATCCAATTACTAATCAAACGCACTCATTACTTGGAATGAAATACTCGTATCTATAGAGTTCTCGGAGATTATGAGATGTATCCTAGCATAATCATGATACTGAAATTGAAACCTTATCGGAATCCTTTGAAGTTCTCGAAACAAAGGCGTTTGTTTGTGACAGGCAAGTGTCTTTAAATACAAATACACACGTTTAATTGGACTCGAAATGAATGAACTGCAATATATGATTTCTCTGTCGAAGGAATTCTAAAATCCATGGACGAGAGAAGAGCTGATGATGTTACGTTTTTATTGAATGACTATATAAAATGCTGCATAAATTGTTTATAGCTCATTACCTGCTATCTAAACCTAAATCCAACATACTGGACTGAATTTGCCAATCAACCAGTAGCACAGAACGGTAGTAGTCGTACGTGGCGTTGGCATGTGGTACCCCCTTTGATACACAATTTACAACTCTGCATGACTCTACAAACCAGCATTTCCATGTGCGATAGCACGTGAAACCGAATGTCTAGGCTGTCGTCTATAAACGCATTGGGAGTAATAGAGTTTTGTGCTATTTTTTCTGGTTTATTGGGCTAATTCAATAACCAACAAAGCCATAAACAGTTACCACAAGAAGTTACAATGTGTTGAATTCATATGAAACCATAAATGTCTGCAAAATGGGGGGCGCATGTTAAAAAGGGGAGGCGATTTCATTCGATACGATACCATACGTTTGCATACGTTTCAAACTGTCTCACAGTCATACATACGTATAGCTTCGAATCGTCTATGTATTACACTGTACAACACGACTTTGTACCTTATAAATGAAGAAAATCAAACAGATTCAAAAAGTAGCGCAGAAAAAAAACACCCGTTAGGTTGACCCCTTGAAAAGAATCGATTACGGACCAAGCAACAAAATTTGTAATTAAAATCAAAATAGTTGGATAATGACTTCATTTTTGCGGAATATAAATTTAACCGACTCACGTGGAATAATTTTGTCCACTTTTTTAAGCGCCACTTGAGCGCTATTACGTAAAAAATGTAAAATTTATATTGACGTAGAATACGTCTTACCTTACGGTATGAGGAGTCATGTCAGGTTTTTATTGTTGTAATCTTTATTTCATTGAATTTGAGGAAACGGCTAGATGAATTTTTTTTAAATTTTTTTTGTAGGTAAATGAAGATGTTATCTTTCGTTTGATATACATTTCATATTGGTTGATATCTTCCTAATATTTAAATTTCTCAAATGAAAATTGTTTAAACACATACACTCAAACATATGTGTGGTGTTTGGTTGAGTGTTTTTGGTTGCTCAACATTGCTTAGGAACATGTATCTAGTAAAAAGTGAAACGAACAGCAAGCTAATGTTGCTTGGCAACATGTATAATAAATAAATAATGATAAATAATATAAGCAAATGAATTTATTGTTATACATATATGTTTTCTGTCTTATCGGATGGCGTATTCTACGTTAAACTTAATGGCCGTGTCTCTGACACAGCCTGCAGGGACAGTCCGTGGCCGAAGGCCTCGGACAACTGTCTGCTGTAATTTTTTTTAATGAGCACATTAATACACGTGTATCCCAGATATATTATAGATTAAGCTAAATCCGTCCTCGGGATCAAACGTAATAACGAAATTTCGCATACCATAGTCTGGCGGACGTGCATAAAATATTGTATCGTCTTTTCTAATTGTCCTTTTTATCGCTGTTTTTCTTATCGTTACTAAAAACAACCAGGTTCTTTTTACTTTACAATAAGTACCACATTATTATTGATTTTAATTCAACAGCACAAACGACACATTCTACAATAAATGTTTACATACTACCATTGCCGACGATGTGTAACTTTCCCCCCTTTGAAATGAAACAGCCCTCAGTTTTGCTACAAATCGGCTATTTATGCAACTTCGGCCATTTCTAGAACCATCCCGTACCAACACCGTCCGTTCTCGATAGTTCCCGAAAGATTGAATCCGACTTAATGATTAGTGGCGAAACGACATCTGTTCTCGATTGTTTCAGACTCTTCTTGCGTAAACATCACATATTCGTGGTGAGTTAGTATGATGCAGCTTTTCAAATTGCAATGATAGCATACTTTTAGGTTACATTAACATTAGACAATCAATATATGCAATATTCACCACAAACTATTTGCTGACTGTTATTTGGCATAAATGTTAGTTACACCACACATATAACGCATTTATGTCAACAATATTGTTTTTCGTAGTGCAAATGTAATCGAATTGATCTGGAAGATACGGGTATTTGTTTTTATCTCTACTTTCGCAGTATGTTTAATTAGTTTATGTGTGCACGAAAAAGTTCGAGTTTGTCGTACAGTGTTAAACAACCACTATGTTGTACTTGTAAATACAGGAGACCCATGGTGGGCCATAGGATTTCCGTTTTAGATCATCTTTCATACATTACACATCTCCAAAAGAACAACGACCCACAAACACACAAAAAAGTCAATACCAAACAACAAAATATGCCACTAGCTACCTCCGGTAGTGTTCAGTTCACACTCCATCAGATAAGATAACAGCACAGAGGAGAAACTTACTGACTACAGGTATGCGATTGCGGGCGAGAGTCCGGGCTCCCAGTGCTTAGATAAGCAAAACAAGGACCAGAGGTACAATTAAAAGTGACAGAGGCGTTCACCTCATAATGACGTTAGGACAAAAGGGGGAACTTAAAATTTTCAATTGTTGTAAACTGTGGGCCAGAGCTGTAAACGAATCATTCATTTTTGAATTAATTCGCGAATCATTCATGCACTGAATTAGCAAAATTTTTAATTAATTCTTTTCACCAAAAAAAGAATTGAATGGAATTTGAATCTATTCAAATGAATTAGGCCAGAATGAATTGGAATTCAATTCCTATTCAAATGAATTGCAATTATTTTCCAATTCAAATTTGAATTGGTAAAATGAATTGCACTTTATTTCCAATTCATTTGAATTGAATTGATTTTGAATTAATATATATACATTAATACATATTTATGGTAGCAGTGCATGGAACTGACTTTGATTATATCGAAACCGCTTTTGATTTTGTAACACTTAGATCAATTTAAATTTAGTTGTTGTATTTAAAATATAAACTGACATGTACCGGAATTCTGTAACATTTTAACGATAAAAATCGGTAGTTAAATTAACAAAATTCGAAAATGTTGTAATGGACTTTTATGCATTTTGACAATTTAACTACCGATTTGTATCATTAAAAAGTTACAGAATTACGGTGTAGAATTCCATTAGAACATTTAACCCCTTTCAGTGGATTAATTTTAAATTTCTTTTTTAAATTTTAAATGATTTCCTTTGCGTTTATGCAGACCACGTGTTCTCGATAGTTAGAAGGTTGGTAGCACCGCCATCCAGGAAATGCGATGGAGAGGAGAGAAAATGGCTGGTCTACGAGGAACAACTGTGACATATACAGCAGCTGCGATTAGAAAGTCATAAATTTGGTTGCGGATTTCTACTTGGAAAAGACTACCACCTTTAGACTTTTAGACAGGCGTAAGAGATACTTCAGTGAAGTCTATATGTTACTATCAATTCATGTTGCTTTCTTTTCAGCGTTTAATAGCAGACTGACTGATAATGCCAAAAACCTCTGCAATTTATACCAACTCACCACACTCAAATGGTGTAATCTTTTTATCAAATTCAAAAACCTTCTAGCAATATTGTCAGAATTTATTGTTCTCTGTACGTGTGTAGAACACACTAGATTAGTGGAGGGATATGAATTCATAATACTGGTTTGGCGAACTGGTATGTTGTTGCAATGCATACTTATAGGCACAACACTAATCGCAATGTTATTTACAGTAAGCCAAATGAGTATGCATGCACATTACATTACTGTAACATAAGTAAAGGTGTTAATGGTAACAATATCTATACTACTTTTGACCGGCAGAAAATGGAGTACAACTCCCCCAAGTGGGCTAGAGTTATAAATTCATCTTTAGATCTTCTGGACCGGGTTCAGGAGAGAGCGATAGCGATAGTAAGTGTTGGTATTGTGGCCATTACCTCCCTCTAATGCAGCCGGATCGACATATTTCTGTTTTATTTCGACATATTTCTGTTTTGTGTTCTGCTCGAATAAGTGACTTTATTTTAGTGGTCAGGGTTATTCACACTGGCCACGCGGTTTTCCTGAAATTTGTACGACTATTTCATCCAATCATGAGTCTACCGAAACATTTAGGGAAATTCGGCCTTCAGCCGGAGTATCTGGAATAATCTTCCACATTTCATTTTACCACCCACATTGGAAATCTTCAAGTTTACGTCAAATATCAACAGAAACTTCTCCCTTTCTTTGCCTACAACCACAAAACTTTCCTGTAACCAAAACAATAATCAAAATGAACAACAAAATGATTTCCCACTACATCCCAAAAAGGGATTGAGGAGAGCTTCTCACAACCAGACAGCTGAGGGATTTCAGGTTTTACACTCACTGATTGGGATCTATAGTTTTACACCGTATCGGAACGGTATTCTGGCCGGTATTTTGAGAAGCTTTTTCATGGCAAAATAGTCGATAGTGTCGCCATCACTAAGCGAGGTGACCGTCGTCGAATGAAATGTAAGATGGTTAGACCAGGATTCGAACCCACGTTCTCATGAACTAAAACCGTGCCCACTAACCATTGCACCACCCACGGCCACCAAAACAATGCTACGCATTTATAGAGGCCATTCCTGAGTGTTGATCCCATAATAAAACAAAACTAATAAATTATTCTATTGGGTTGGCGAGAAAATAGCTTCGGTATTCGCATATAGGTGGTCCTTTTGTTATTTTCTATATTTCTTTGTTATACAGATACATAACAGACATTTCAGACTTAAATTATTTTTAGTAGTCAGTCAGGGAATAAGGACGATCAAAATGACATTTTCGTCATATTTTGCTCCATTATTTCCGAAAAGGCAAAAAAGCCGCTGAAACATACCGGGATATTTGTGACGTGTATAGTTTGGATGCTGTAAGAGAACGCGCATTCCAAAGCTGGTACAAAAATTTTCATTTTGGAAATTTCACGATCAAAAATGGACACAGGAGCTGAGCAAAGACACAAACCAATTTACTTAGCAGAACCCTGTTATCGAACTAACATAGCTCTGTTAAGCAAATTATTTTAAAGAAAAATCAGCAATTTATTGATTTTTTCTATAAAAAAATCGATGCAGAAATTTAAATACAGTAATTAAAAAAACCGCCGTCGGTGGTGCAATGGTTAGTGTGGGCGCCTCTTGTACATGAGACCCTGTGTTCGATCCCTGCTCTGACCACCTTAAAATTTCTTTCGGCGGCGGTCACCTCGCATAGTGTCGGCGACATTATTGAGTATTTAGCCATGAAAAAGCTTCTCAAATTACCGCTCGGAACCGGTGTAAAACTGTAGGTCCCAATCAGGGAGTATAAAACTAGAAAGCGCACAGCTCACTGGTTGTGAGGAGCTCTCCCAAATTCCATCATGGGATTTAATGGGAAACCATTTATTATTTCTTTTAATTAATAAAAACTCGCTCCAAGGTAAATATAATTGCTGCATAAACTAATAAAGACGGAACCAAATCCCCAATATTGGTATTTAAATATGTGACATATAATGGAACTATTAAGTCAAAATATGGTCATATGGAGAATTCTCCACGAACCAAACATATTCCAGTCGATAGTCCTTAAGGAGTGTATTCGAACAATAAAAATCTAGAATTTCCCCAAGAATTTCAGACACTCGGATTTTGAAATTTTCTGTGTGAGGTCCCTATGCAAGATTTGGGCCTACTGTGTTCAAACGAAGAATTCTGCAAAAATCTAATATGTGCAGTTGGGTAGTGCTTAATACGTCCTTTTAGAATATGGGAACCATATATTTCAGAAGACCTTCAGAACTTAAAATACTTAATTTTATATTTCATATACGAAAACAGTTTTTCACCCATTGTGCCCAAACGAAGAATTCTCCACGAACCAAACATATATGCCAGTCGATAGTATGCCAGTCGAGTGTATTCGAACAACAAAAATCTAGAATTTTCCAAGGAATTTCAGACACTTAAATTTTGAAATTTTCTGTATGAGGTCCCTATGCAAGATTTGGGCCTACTGTGTTCAAACGAAGAATTCTGCAAAAATGTAATATGTGCAGTTGGGTAGTGCTTGATACGTCCTTTTAGAAGATGGCACCCATATATTACTCCGAACTTAAAATTCTTAATTTTATATTTCATATACGAAAACAGTTTTTCGCCCATTGTGCCCAAACGAAGAATTCTCCCCGAACCACACATACGCCAGTTGATAGTCCTTAAGGAGTGTCTTTAAATACAAAATTAAGAATTTTCAGGTCTGAAGGACTTCTGAAATATATGGGTGGCATAGTCTGTAACAATATGTCAAGCACTACTCAACGGCAGAATTCTTTTAGTTCTTGGAGAATTCTTTGTTTGAACACCTAATCCCTAATCCTAATCTTGCACAGGAACCTCACACAGAAAATGTCATATTCGGAATTTCTGAAGGTCCTTGGGAAATTATAGGTTTTATATTTCGAAGACAGATTATACAAGATTACGTCGATACTCGCCGTTTTCTCTCGAAGACTCCCAGTGATGTTTCATCAGCATGCGATATGACCCTGGATTGAGCGCCATAAGGCAACACAGTTTGTATGAGAGTCTGATATAGTTGAATCCTCATTCCTCGACAGAGGGTCTTATCTCTGAAGTGCTTGCTGAGCCCGAAATTTCCAGACATTATTTTCCGTTTGATTTATAGGCTGGCGGTATTGCTTCGGCAGATCCTAGGTAAGTGAATTCGCCCACAACCTCAAAATTATAACGCTTATCAACATTCACCCTTTCATCCAATCGGATGGATGCTCTACTTGTCGAAACCATTAATTTTGTCTTGTCCTCGTTGACTGCCAAAAATGAGTTAAGCTACAAATGTAAACTATTAGCACTCGTCATGTATGGGGACTTCCCTTATACTCCTTTTCGCAGACGCCTCTGTTTCGTTGAATTAGACAGTTGGGATTGTTAAAAATTGAAGTTGAAAAAACGAAAATCAGAACAATACAAAGCAAATGAACACACATACATATCTATCTATCTGTGTTTGTTTAAACTAGAAATGATGATGTTATTTGTTATTTAAAGTTTTCATAATTTCCATATCATTTCACAAAAGAAATTTGAAATGAAACTCCAGCAACTGTTTCACATAACTGAACGACAGAGTCACTCATTCTTAATGCAAATACCAGCAGACACTTGGCAAGTGTTATCAATTTTACTAGGTACAAGGTATCTATGCCTCTACCCCTCCTTCTCCAACCTCCCAGTACCCCTTACATTCTTTAAACTTGTCTACTTTGCTGTGTGTGTAGCCAGAACTGTTGGTTCATCATGAGGTTTATAACTTTATCAGTCGGCAGGATAACAGCAGTAGCAACAACAACAACAATATGAAATTGTAATGTTGCTTGTGTTGTTGCCGCCGCATTTGTGTCATTGTTGTTGTTGTGGCTGTTCCACATGTATTTTGGTAGTTGTGGGATTTTGTTGCTGTTTTCAAAATAACTTTAATGGGAATTTTATCGATCATATAAGGACTTGCATGTATGAGTTGGCAAACAATCATTGGGTGGAAGGGAGATACCACCAACGAAAGACTCTTCATCGTGGGGAAATGAGGACTTTAACGATGCTGATGTTTATGATGATGACGGCCAAAATGTAATTTTGATGCGGTTGGTAATGTACTCGCTTGTATACTTATGTCTATGAACCGTAAATGATGTGAAGAATCAAAAATATTTAATTGGGTTTGGGTTTTCTATTAAGATACCTACATTCTTGAGTAAGAGTAAGATGCTTGGATTCACTAGAAGGGTCTACACTGATCGAATACAAATTCCGTACATAATAGTCCAGCAAACATGAACTTTGCTTCGATCAAACAAAATCTTTAGAGCAAAGTTTAGTGTTGATGTACTTAATACACTGTAATAATATGGCTTTGGACCAGATTAATGCCTACGAGTCAGACATTCATGATTCAAAGAAAATATTTTGAAGAATCGCACCAGCTAACATAAAATCCCAATTGGAATTTGTATAGGCCTCATCAAACCAATCCCTTCAACACCTTTGTAAAAATGACCATCGAGCTTGAATTGTTGAAGAGAATTAATCTATGTACAAATCATTAAAATACACTGAATACAAGAAAGCTCATCTGCAGTAGAAGTCACACGCGACATGTATTCTAGGTAGCCATTTATTTTCAAGCAACTAAAGATCGCACTTCAGAAAAGATGCATTCTTCTTGCATATAATTCTGTGATTAAACTTTCATACAACCAGCAACAAACTATATCCTACACACAACCACAATCAGAATATTTCCTAATAACAGTCAGCTTAAATTGCCAAGTAAAGGGTTTTTCAACAGAGACGCTACAAAAGTAAATCGATAGGAACAGCAAACGACGCCATATTTTTTCCCGCTCTTTTGACATTTCTCTTCAGTACAGTTTGCCATTTCATCATGGAAAGACATACGAGCCAACAACGAGTCGAAATTATTAAAATTTACTACCGAAATTTGGAGTCAGTGGCCTCAACATTAAGAGCGCTACGTCCAATTTATGGTCGGCTCATTTCTGGCTGAATGGCTTCGTCAATAAGCACAATATGCATTATTGGTCAGACAGCAATCCACACGTAATCCATGAGTCATCATTGCATCCCGAAAAAATTACGGTTTGGTGCGGTTTATGGGCCGGCGGCGTCATTGGGCCGTACTTCTTCCGTGATGATCAAGACCGGCACATTACTGTGAATGCGAATCGCTAACGTTCAATGATAACCAAATATTTTTGGCCCCAATTGGATAATATGGACTTGGAGGATAGATATGTGGTTCCAACAGGACGGCGCCACAAGCCACACAGCGAATGCCACAATCAATTTATTGGAAACCAAGTTTGGTGAACGTGTTATCTCACGAAATGGCCCAGTCGTTTGACCGCCTCGGTCGTGCGATTTGACGCCGTTAGATTATTTCCTGTCGGGCTACGACAAGTCTATGGTCTATGCCAACAAGCCAGCGACGATTGATGAACTTCGTACGAATATCGAACGTGAAATTGCAGCAGTATCGGCCGATTTATGCTTGAAAACCGTCGAAAATTGGGTTCAGCGTCTGGACTTCTGCAAGCGTGCCCGTGGTGGCCATGCGAAAGAAATCGAGTTCCATACATAATGGCATCGAACGTACTTTCACAGGTATAAAGAATTTCATTGGTATCTAAAATCGGTTTTGTTTTATTTAAAAAAAACTTTTGTAGCGCTCTTATTGAAAAACCCGTTATTAGCAATTTGAATTTTGCATAACAAGAGCCAGACGAAATTCCACACGCTACAACACCAACAGGCAGTCCCATTCCCTATCAGGATACAGCACACATTCCAACTATAACAGCAGCAGGTCAAATTTCCTAAGAATTCAACTCTGCAAAGCAGCAGCCTGGTCAATATCCTAATAATTATTACAGGCCGCCGCCGACGCCAGGTTTACCAACCAAGCAGCCGCCGCCGGTTTTTCTAGGTCTCTACGCCGCCGCCGAAGCAGAAACAGTCGGCGTAAACCTCTATATTTCACCTTCATCTATCTACGTCTATAATTTCCATGTTTTGGCATAGGGGTTAATCAGTTCGTCATGTTCTAGTCCGTTACGTTCCTGTTTAATAATGACTACAGCGTGAATTCATACATGCAACTTATCTGCTACCAAATGAAACTGCCAAATCATGTTATCAAATGCGTAAGACAAAATGCTTGTAGAATTTTCACTTACAAGGATATTATTTTGCACAACAAAGGATGTTAAAGTCGACTTGTCTAATGTTTCACACTTCATTAGATGATTCCTTCCAAAGTTTGCTACAACCAAAAACAGTCATTTGCCAAATGCAGAACTTACTAAAATTTATGAAAAGAACTCGAGGAACTGCACCACATGAGGCCATTTGGGAGTTAATCATGTTAATGCATTTCGAAATAAGAAACATTTTTTTAAGGAAAATCATAAGAAAAGATGACAATGGCAGAACAAAGTTTTGTGTGAAAACATTTAACCCCCACTTTCTTAATGGCCAAAAGACAAATCACCATTTATCCCTTAAAGAAAAAAAAAACAGGAAAAACTTTGAAAAAACTCACATTAAAATTGACTTCTCAGACGTCGTTTGGAAGAGACGTTACGTAAATATTTGTCCGTCCATGTATTTGTCTGTCCAATTGTGACGGCACTCTCCCACTCCTCCAAAGACCATGTAAATCCTCTTAAATACTCAATGATTGCCTGCAAAGTTTTCACACTCTTCGGGTACAATGGAAGTGAAAAGGCAACCAGAAACAAAATCAAGCGTGTAGTCACAGTTCCTTAAACACAAAAAAAAAACAACCGCCATCAACATGGAATATAAAGACTGTATCTTTTTTTCCACGGAATCAAGGGAGAAAAGTGCGAAAGTAAGATGCTATTTAGGGCGAAGGAATGTACAGTGGTTTGCGATCATGGTCGGAAAGAGACCAAGTCGTGTTCAAAAACTCAGTTAGTTTTTCAAGTCTTTTTTTAATGCTGGGTGTCCGAAAATTCACTCCAAATTGGAATTTGGCAAAATAAGTAAGGTAGAAGCAGGAGGAATTGCAGGCATTTTGTTTTTATTTCAAGAGCCGACCTTGTCACATTCAGCTGATCGAAAATACCAAGATGTATTTATTTCTGGTTATAGCAGGAGGAATTATGGTAAAAAGAACAAGAACAAAATTAATCCGCTGTTTTAACGCTTCCACCTGTATTAGATACGTCTTGGAAATTGAAAAAAACGAAGTTTGACAAGGTCGGACCACAACGACAAAAAAATAATTAATTAGCTGTTTTAACGCTTCCACCTGTAATAGATACATCTTGTTCGTGGAATGTAAAATGTTGAATGTCGCAGTAAAAGATTGATGTTGACGAAAACAGACAGCGTAACAGCTGACAATTCTGGATTATTAAAAACGGAACTCTAAATGAAAACAAATCCAGTTTTCATTCTTGAAATATATTTTAAACTATTCAAACATTAAATTGTTCGAGCGTTTGATAGGTTCGTTTGGTTAATCGAAAATACACGAGTTATAGTTGATGTGAATTTTGAGCCGGAGTCATCATCGGGCAATTTTTCTTTGAAAATGCGGCTGGTCGAGCACTAAGCCCGGTATTCAGCTATTATGAAATATTCGTTATCATAAGAAGTACGTGTATAAAAAATAACGATAATTTTATGAAGCGAAAATTTCGCTCACTTTTCATTTGCCTGGTACTCAGCTGCTTACGAAAATTTCGTAAGCAAAAGTACAGGGTTGTTACACCAAAGCGTCGTACAGGGTTGTTACACCAAAGTTATTTCGTACGAAAACAATTGTTTGATAATTGTTTGGAACCGGAATTTTGACATTTCGATAATTCTAGCAAACTAAGGTAATGACACATGCGTTAAAAATAAAATGCAGTGCAAAGAAGAATTTTTATTGAAGTATTTGCAAGGTAAATCAAAGATAGTGGTAACTCTCCGCAATAAAAGTTTCCGTTTAGAGATAAATGACAAAATTTTTTACAAAAATTTCGCAAGAACTGAATACGGAGCTATAACAGTTAAAATAGTGATCTGTTATGACACGACAATCTCTTTATACGGCATTCGCACTGACACTGATTTTCTTGACTTTGCTGTCCCTTTTGCTGATTTAAAGCAGAAATCAAGAAAATTTGCTAGAATTTGAAAGACGACCAAGAAGTAGACCACAAGAAGTTGACACGATTCACGCAAACCCATTTCTCTCTAGCGTCATATCTTGATTATTTCAGACTTTTTACATGTTTTATGTAATTTTACTGAAACATGGGTGGAAATTGTAGAGTCATATACAGTAACGTCATCAAAAAACTGCGAGTGTACTCAAATATTCAATGAAGAGAGGTAAGAGAGAGAGCATGTAGTCGTAACCATAGAGAAATACTTTTCTAGAGAAAATATCTCGTTCAGCAAATTTCTGACATTTGCCTTGGTGTGATATGAACGTTGGATGTTGGAAAGAATTGCTTTAATAATACCAGATAGAGGCAATGGTTCAAACCAACCAGCAAGAAAACAAACACGGAATTTCATTTTGGGTTTTAAAATTATTGTGTTACATACAACATTAATATATACGAACAATAAAAGATAACAAAAATTCCTAAAAATTCGTTTAAACTGCACGGTTCTCAATGAAAACAACATCACAAATTTAAACCAGCAGTTCTTGTAACTCCACCTGGTGTAAGTCGACCAGCTCCTGTCACAGCGACCGCACCGCGAAGAGTGTGAAAGGAAACGTCAGATGAGTCAAATTTTCTCTATTTAAAGAATTACTCTATGGTCGTAACGCTTCACTCGTTTTGTTTGTTGGCATTCGAGTCAAGAGAAATTTTGACTGTCTACTTTAATACGATACACAGTTTTTGACGTCACACTACCGATGAAAAGTACGCTTGTTCACAACCATTTCAATCAAGGCACATTGAAGTGGTAATAACACGCGCACAGCTGATTTTTTCTTTAATTTCTTAAGTATTAATTTTTTCTCAAATTCAAATGACTTTTGTTTAGTTTTATTCTTGGTCTAAATTTGTGCTGTACTTGACTGTAGAAAATACCAGAAGAAACAAAATGTCTATTGTTGTGTTTGTTGTCGTAGCAACACCACCTTTTTAATGCGACTTAACTTTCAACAAAATCGAGAAAAACCCCAATGTGAACGAACACGTTATATTTTGTTCAGAGTTTTGAAACAAAATCAAGCAAATTTTTTCCAGTGCTAATAAGCTATTAGTTTTATTGTTCCTAAAGTGCATGATATGGATTAGGACAACATGTGGCCAAAGTGATTCCAACTTTAAAACAAGGGAGGAACCAAAGTCCCCAACAAAAAATTATTCAACAAATTATTAAAAGTTTCTTGACAAACAGAACATTTGTGGTAGATTCTGTATTCTCTTTATACATCTGACTACAAAGTTCCAAAAGGTTGAACATTGGCTTTATACGCCGACGACACAGCTGTAGTTTCAAGCGGGAAAGTCTCAAATTCTATTGTCAAAAATATGAATAAACATTTCGCGCATATTGAAAAATACCTGACAAAATGGAAAATTCAAATAAATCAAGGAAAAACACAGGCAATATTTTTTCCCTTTAATAAGTCACCAACGATAATACCCAGTATTCTACTTAGTATACAAGGACACCAAATTTCCCTCCAAACCTCCATAAAATAAAATGGCATGATTATGGATAATCGTTTGTCATTTAATGAACATGTATTAAGTAAAGGGTTTTTCAACAGAGATGCTACAAAAGTAAATCGATAGGGACAGCAAACGACGCCATATTTTTTCCCGCTCTTTTGACATTTCTCTTCAGTAAGGTTTGCCATTTCAAAAACGAGTCGAAATTATTAAAATTTACTACCGACATTTGGAGTCAATGGCCTCAACTTTAAGAGCGCTACGTCCAATTTCTGAATTCTGAATTTCATTTCTGGCTGAATGGCTTCGTCAATAAGCAAAATATGCGTTATTGGTCAGAGAGCAATCCACACGTAATCCATGAGTCATCATTGCATCCCGAAAAAATTACGGTTTGGTGCGGTTTATGGGACGGCGGCGTCATTTTTTTTTTTTTATTAAACCAGCACTCAGGGGATGCCCCCTATAAATGCAGTGCATTGTGTTGGCGAAGGAAAATTGAGGTAGTAGAGGGTGGAAAGAGGGAGTAGTGTCTATTGATATTTGCCTTGAATGTTTGTATGTCACAATTGGTGGGAAATACACTAGCCGGAAGTTTATTCCACATACGGACTGTACGGCTGAAGAACGAATTTTCTCTATAGTGTGTAGTGCGGTCAATCGGCCACTCGATAACAAACGGATGAGAGTTCCTGGAAAGCCGCGTACTTCGGCTAAATATCCTCACGTCCGGCATAAGTTGACGGATGTCCGAGGAACACATACCGTGGAAATATCGATAGAACAGTGACACGCAACCCACATTTCGACGATGCTCAAGGGAGGCAATAGAGTTGGATACCCTACTGTCCCCTATTAACACCGTCGCTCTCCTCTGGACACGGTCGAGAAGCTCCAAAGAAGTCCTAGGAGCACCTGCCCATATATGGGAGTTATACTCCATCTTTGGCCTGATGTAGGTGGTGTAGATATTGAGAAGATCAGATGGAGTGAAGTATTTCTTGCACCGCTTCAAAAAGTCTAGACACTTGAATGCATCTTTCGACACTTCAAATACATGTTTTGCCCAACGGACATCACATTGTATTTTCATGCCCAGAACATCAAGAGCATCTGATTCATCAATATATACACCGTCCATAGACAATGACGCCACCCTGGGTCAGCAATCAGGTGTACCACAGAGCCCTGTGGTACACCTGCAGTCAATTTATGCTCGTCGGATGAAACCCCATCTACAACAACTCGTATAGTGCGATCTCTGAGAAAACTCGATATAAATCGAGTGAAGTTATCACCGACACCAAAAGCAGCGAGCTTTGACAAGAGTGCATCGTGCCATACTCTGTCAAAGGCCTTGGAAATATCAAGAGCCACTACCTTACTCTCACCAAGCCGGTGGATGGATCGACTCCACTGCTCCGAAAGGAACGCCATCAGGTCTCCAGTAGATCTCATTCTACGGAAGCCATACTGCCGATCATTAAGAAGGTCATTGGACTCAAGATACTTCACTAGATGGTGGTTAACCATACTCTCCATAACCTTCGAGAGCGCAGAACAAATTGCAATTGGGCGGTAATTTGCAGGGTTACTTGCATCACCTTTTTTAGGGATTGGCTGGACATTAGCAATCTTCCAACGCGCCGGGAAGACTCCGGCACGGTATGCAAGGTTGAAAAGATTGCGCAGTGTACACGCCAGTGTCGAAGAGCACCTACTCAAGACCAGTGCAGATATGCCATCCGGGCCCGGGGATTTACCTACGACGAGATTCGCAAGAACCTTTTTAACTCCTCGCGTTCGAAAAAATATCTTGGGCATGGAACAAGATACGTAATTGATCACGGGGAGTGGTTGATTGCTATCCGGCAAGGAAGAGTTCCTTGCAAACATTTCAGCCAAGAGGTTAGCTTTATCAACCGGTTCAGTGAATGTTATGTCATCTTTAAGAAGAGTTGGGATAGAGGAAGAACTATCCTTTATTCTTCTTGCAAATGACCAAAAGTTCTTACTTCCACTAGGGAAAGAAAGAACTTTAGTACGAATACGCTGTTCGTGAAGAAACTTTTCGCGTCGCCGTACTTCTTCCGTGATGATCAAGACCGGCACAGTACTGTTAATGCGAATCGCTACCGTTCAATGATAACCGAATATTTTTGGCCCCAATTGGATAATATGGACTTGGAGGACATGTGGTTCCAACAGGACGACGCCACAAGCCACACAGCGAATGCCACAATCAATTTATTGGAAACCAAGTTTGGTGAACGTGTTATCTCACGAAATGGCCCAGTCGATTGGCCGCCTCGGTCGTGCGATTTGACGCCGTTAGATTACTTCCTGTGGGGCTACGTCAAGTCTATGGTCTATGCCAACAAGCCAGCGACGATTGATGAACTCCGTACGAATATCGAACGTGAAATTGCAGCAGTATCGGCCGATTTATGCTTGAAAACCGTCGAAAATTGGGTTCTCCACAGGCGATTGAAGGAAGATATGTTAAAAACCATAACCGCTTCCATATCCGCCGTCGATAGGAATGAGCAGCGATCGAAGTCATGTTCTCATGTCCAAGAGTCGCACACACTACTATTACACCACCGACGCACAGAGATTCAGAATCGATTTCCATCGACAAAAATTCTATATCTTTTGATCGAGTAAAAATATTTAAGTTCTCTAAGAACCTGATTGTAGGCAAAGAGTGAAGGATTATTCGGAAATTTTAAAATTCAAAATTGAACAATTTTTTAGAAAATATTCCAAAGTTGAGTACTTAACTTTTCGATTTTAAAGAAAATAAAAAGTCTGGGACCTAATTATGTTCGACGATAATCGTCCAAACGTTATCGTTACGTCGATAATGCTGACCATAGAACCATTTAAAATACATGCGTATGTAAAACTACACTGCCGACAAAACAATAATGAATTCGATATCGATTTGAGATTAAATTGACATTTCAGTTGGCAACTCCGTGCATAGACAAACTCCGCGCCGAGACAAAATTATCGAACACGGCGGGACAATTGGTTTTGCCAGTTTTGTACAAATTTTGTATGTTTTTGAAATAACTGAACATTTAAAATTGGATCAGCGAGTCAAATCCGGCCAGTTGATAAAAATCGGATCAAATTTTAAACCAATAGCAACCATTTATATCGGCGGTGGCGTGAGCTTCAAAAAAGTTTTTGTGGCGGCCACGCGTCGGAAAATTTTCAATCGTCTTCTGTCAAACAGTTGATGTTTTGTGTATGTTTTTATTATGGGTGCATTTTTTACTAACTAACACTGTTGCATCAAAATGTACACCAGTTAAAAATGAGGTTAAAAATTAAACTCCAGTTTTTACAGATTAAAATTGTACAAGTACTTTTCTGGGTTAGCCCGGGTTAACGCAGTTAACCTTCGAAATGCGTTAATCTTGTTTGGTGTAAATACCGTACAATTGTGTATGACGATAATCGTCCGAACGATACTGATATGTCGATAATGACAACAGTTCACCTACAATTTAAAATACATGCGTTGATAAAACTTCACTACTGGCAAAACGATAATGAATTCGAAATTGTTTTTTTACCTAATTAGCCCCTGTTTTTTTCTTTCGATGTTTTTTTAAATGCAAATTCAAAGAATTTGAATAGTAGTAGTTGTATTTTCAATAGTAGTTATTTTCAAAGCATTTCGTTCATATCTGGCAGTTTTGGTTTTCAAATATTTTATACAGTACATACAGGTTTATGAATTTGAAAGTACTACGAGGCAATACCAATCTAAGTCACAAACCTATATATAAAATACTTCAAAAACACTTCAAAATTGTCAGAAGTCAAACAAATTCAAAATATCAAAAGCATTCCCTTATTTCATTGCAATTGCCATCGGGTTCCACAACCGGCATTTGCATTTCCTTCATATCTGGCAGTTTTGGTTTTCAAATATTTTATACAGTACATACAGGTTTATGAATTTGAAAGTACTACGAGGCAACACCAATCGAAGTCACAATCCTCTACATATAAAATACTTCAAAAATGGAATTGCCAGCAGTCAAACAAATTCAAAATATCAAAAGCATTCCCATATTTCATTGCAATTGCCATCGGGTTCCACAACCTACATTTGCATTTCCTTCATATCTGGCAGTCTGGGTTTTCAAATATTTTATACAGTACATACAGGTTTATGAATTTGAAAGTACTACGAGGCAACACCAATCGAAGTCACAATCCTCTACATATAAAATACTTCAAAAATGGAATTGCCAGCAGTCAAACAAATTCAAAATATCAAAAGCATTCCCATATTTCTTTACAATTGCCATCAGGTTGCATTTCCTGATCAAATTCGGATTCAAAATTGTGTAATTGCCGTGTAGCCGGTAACTCTTTTGTGCTTGTATTACATAAAGTAATGCAAATTAAAAAATCCCAACAAAATTTGTAATGCTTAGAAAAAAAATTAATTTTTTAATATTACAGGATAGTCGATTTTTTCGTATATTGAAAATGGAGAAAAATTTATTTGTTTTTTCGTCTTCATTGAACTGTATCTCATACAGCAGTTTTGGAGATATTGCATTGAAATGTACTTGAGTAAAAAGAGGAGGCTTTCACGCGATGACTAAGTTTTTTTAATAGCTAATATAGTCTCGCTGTACTAAATATTTAAAAACAATATCTTGTTTGAAAAAAGTATTGATCAAGATAAGTTTAGTGGATTAAAAGGATTCAGTGAGTATAAGACACAGTTTGAAAGGCTTATGAGTTCTCTAATTTATTACGTTAACTTTTGCGTGTGCCAAATTAAACCCTCAGGAGGTATCGTCAATTTAACGAAAACTTTAAAAAAGTATGTACGCCGCCAAAAAGCTGATCAAATTCTCTTTCTTATTTGGGTACATTTTATGCTAATCGTAGTTCATTTGACTAAGTTATGTCCCAAACATCCGTTACAACCATTTGGCATATATGTACAAAAATCGTATTACTGCGGGTGAATTGCAAACAGATCGTACTGAAATTCATCAAAGTGCAAACATTGGCATTATAATGTTTTTATAACATTGTATAAAGTCGAAAATACAGGAGAACTGTATTTTGCTTTTTTGCACTGCAGGCTGCGGCGGCACTGTTGGTCGAAGAGAGTGGAGAGTGTGTGTGGCTTATAGTGGCTGACGGGAGATTTGTATTCGTCCGCCATTCAGTTTGCCATCATGCATTGGACACGTGAGGAGCAGTCATTTTGTGTTGAAGCGTATTTTTCAAATGCGCACTCGATCATTGCAGTGCAGCGTGCTTTTCGTTTACGATTCGCTGTGTCCGCACGCAGAAGTATTGCTGGACAGCACTCAATTGTAAATTGGGTATTTTCCTTGCGAACAGCAGGGAATGTGTCATGTTGGCAGCAGGGAATGTGTCAATTGGCAGAATACCAGTCGACACGCTTGTTAGAGTTCATGAAAACTTCAGAAAACGTATGCAGCAGTGTGTGGATAGCGAAGGTCGACATTTGCCAAATACACTATTTAAAACTATGCAATTTAAAAATTCACTTACTGTTCAATATAATTAAAATATAAAACAAATTTTTCTAAGGTTCATAATATTTTAAATACATTCCCAAATAAGCAAATTACCGCGCTCCACCCTGTATAAATAATTTTTTTCGATTTTCAATATTCGAAAAAAGCAAATATCTCTAATACGAAAAAAATTAAAAGTTTTTGTACGCATTACACTGTGTGTGATTTTGGCACTTTAAAAATCTGATTTGAGTGAAACATAGCGAACCTGCATAATTTTGATACGCTGAATCTAATCGTATTTCCCGTTTTTCTCTACCACGTCAAAATTTCGAGATATTTGACCCCAAAGTTTGCTGGGATGTCAACAACTGTAATATTTTTGAGACTGAATTAGAGGCAGAACGCTTCAAAATTGAAGTTTGACTTCTGAGTAAGAAATGTAGAGGACCTTAAGAAGAATACCAACTTCAAGTTTGTACCCCCTCTCCTCCCCCCTTACCCTAACAACTCGACAAAAACATTATTACGCCTACGACTTTTACTAGCGACTTCGAAAAAGCCCTTCGAAATGCTATTTCAAAAGTTTTTCCAAAAGTGCACCTGAAAGGATGCTGGTTTCATTACTGCCAGGCACTGAGACGGAAATTGGCAAAGATGAGTGAACTAGAAAGAGCCCTAAAATCAACCGCGGACGCAAGGCGAATATTTAAAATGATATTAGTTTTACTAATCCTTCCGGCGGACAAAATAATTAACGGGTTTGACATATGTAAACAGGATGCTTATTGAACTTGTTCCATATTTTCAACATTTCAATAATAAATATTGAATTACTAACCATTGCTTATATTGAGATACTACTCGTTATAATTTTAAAAAAAAACAAAAAACGGTCATAACGCCCAATTTTTTTTGGGCTTAATGACCGTTGGGCGTTATGACCGATCGCCTGCAAATAATCCTTAACTCTTTGCCTACAGTTGGATTTTTACAGAACTTGAAAATGTTCATTCGATCAACAGATATTGAATTTTGGCCGGTGAATATTTATTTTGAACCACTGTGCGACGGCCACAACCAGTTAACGACTTTAGCTATTTAACTATTAAATAATTTATCTATTTAACTATATAACCATCTCACTATTTAATTATTTAAATAAAACACTATTTAAGCTAGCGATATCTTCGCCAAAACCACCGTGCCTCTTTGGAATTTTCATCTTGAGAAAAAGGCAACAGCTTCTCTCCGCCTTACGCTTGTACAGGGTGGGCCAAAAGAAAGCAAGGGGTGTAAAAGTTTAATAACTTTTTCATTTATTAATTTTTTTTTATTTTTTCTTTCAGATTATATAATATACAAAAGGGAAATTTTTTTACACTAAGTATGAAAAATTATGTCTCTTAAATGACCACCGTTTTCAGCTTCGCACTGATGGGCTCTTTTTAGAGCATTTTCCATAACGTCTTTCAAAACTTGTGGCTGTAGCGTTCGAATTTCTGCAACAATGTTTGCCTTGAGTTCAAGGATTGTCTCTGGCTTGTTCACATACACTCGCTCCTTCAAATAACCCGAAAGAAAATTGTCGGGTGCTATCAAATCTGGCGATCGCGCTGGCCAAATAATTTCCTAATTTCTGGAAATTATTCGCTCTCCAAAAATTTGACTTACAAGTGCCATTGTGTCTCGAGCAGTATGGACAGTGGCTCCGTCCTGCTGAAACCACATACCAGGTCTGTTTTCAAGAGCAGGACGTAAAAAATTTTCTATCATAAACCGATACCGCTCTCCATTTACGGTTACAGCACTTCCACCTTCATTCTGGAAGAAGTAAGGCCCAATGACATTTTCGGATGATGGGGTGCAATTGGCGTTGATGAATGGCTCTTGGATTTTGAGAACCCCCGAACCTACAGTTCGTTACGTTAAAATGTCGACGATATGCTCTTTGCGTTAAAATAATTGATCTCTGGTTTAAATAATAAAATTCTCTTGTTCTGGTTCTCTGTTCCGTTGTGAACCTCTCCATTATAAATTATCCAAGTGTTGTCTATATAGTCTGAAAGAAAAATTAAAAAAAAATTAATAAACGAAAAAGTTATTAAACTTTTACACCCCTTGGTTTCTTTTGGCCCACCCTGTACCTAGAAATGCCCAACACATCATTTGAAAATTCGCATCCCGTCCTTTTTCCTTCTGCTTTGTGGCTTCATTCATGTTTTTTCTCTTCCGTTTATTATAATAAAATAGACAAATGTCTTACTTTCCTTGGCGGCTCGTACTTTAGATATGACGACCCTTAAGGCGCAACTAAGTACAGAAAATCTTAACATTATGTTTAGAGGATTTTTTAAGCATTTGTTAATTCTGTTGTTGTTCGCGATGATTTTTACAGATTTTCCTTTTTCTCTCGAGGAGCAAAAGAAAGAACCTGAGGCCGCCATAACAAGAGCTCTCTAAACAGATATAAAGTGCCATAATAACAATAATGAAAAGCCTTAACGCTGCGCAAATAAAAGCGGAATGATACTTCATTGGAGCTTATAAGCGACAAGCAGTGCAATCGTAATGTGATTCCATGGAGGACATTTAGGAATGAAAAATGTTACAGCAGAAAGAAGGCGCGGCGTCATCTAAATGAAGATTAGTCAAGGATTTTGCAAAACAACCAAGACGCCGTTCAAGTATTTTCCTTTAAAATTCACTCATAATGCTATTTAGTGGAAAATTAGAAAAGTTGTTTAGCCATTTTATGTCTGGGACAAATCTTCTGGCAGGGGCTTTAGTGCCTCTATACACTATTGTAGCGAAGAGGATTATCTGATTAATGAGGACAAAATGTTTTATAAAAAAAACCAGCAATTTGTCTTTATGCCATTTCGTTATTTGCTGGTAAAATAAACTTGAAATTGCATTATTAACATTATTTTGTTTTATTCGTAAACAAACATTGAATTAATTTCAATGAAACTGGTTAATTTTTTGCGCTGAGTATTTGGCTACTAAAACATTTTTATAAAATAAATGAGGCGTGAAACGGATACGCGTTCAGAGAACAAAAGCAGAGAGAGACAACCAACAACATCGAAATTCAAATCTTCAATTTAGTAGCGGGAAACAAATTTTACTTTATTTCCTAAAATCAATTTAAGTTAACTTGTTTGTCAAAAGATTAAGCATAACAATTTGTCGCTGCGCCAACGAACAGTAAAGCAAAGAATCTAAAATGTTCTTGGAATATTTGTTCTAAAACTTCGTCTTTGCTAGTACCAAATACTTCGAAGCCGATGCAAATATTAGGAAAGAGCTACGTGAGCGTATGAATAAATACAATGAATTTCAATTATCCAATATTTTTTTTTCAAAATATTGCACATAACCCTTTTCACTGGCGTAGCGACGAAATATATGTATGTCTTAGTAAAAACTTTATAATATTCTCAACAACTTCTTCTTAAGAAATCTAAATCCACATGTGATCATATGTATTACAACAGACAGTTAATGAATCTTTGTGTATAAGCATATCCTCTTACCAAAGCCAGTTATACCAACACACTGAAATATTTGTCTACATAAATATGTATGAGGATGTGTTTATGAGAGGGTCCTTCTAATATAAACATTGTTAAACTTGTCGATTATAGACTCCCCCTATTTGGTGTTTTCATTTATGTTTGTGTGTGTGTATGGTAATAGTGGGTGTATCAACACTTTCAACTCCTTTAACAACATCATTATTGTCTTGTAAGTCGTCCTCCTCTGTATTGTTTTCACACTCACACACAGTCATTTGCCGACACACTTATCTCTCTTACACTTGTTGTTTTCAACGAGGGTAGTAGCTAAAGTGTTGAAGTTACGAATTTTTAGAGAGTCGAATTCATTATAAGAGAATCTAAGTCAATTCCATGTTAGACTAGAGAAATCATTGGATATATCAACATTTTCACTTCATGAGAGCGAAGGGAAGGAATAGTGTAAACATGAGAACGATTTGCAGGAAACAGTTGGACAGCTCTGTTGGAATTCTCAAAGTTTTTGATTTTCCTTAAAAAAATTATGAAATCAGGGTTGCATTTTGAATAAAACGAACAAAAATAAAGAAACTGGTAACAAAAACTTGTATTTCGTCGTACGATTTCTTTTAAATGAAAGACAGTTTCATTGCATTTCTCTGTCCGCGAATCGTTCTATTTGCACTGATAGTCTAGGTTAAGTTAGGTTGGAGTGACAGCCTGTATGTCAGGCTCACTTATACCTTGTGGACTATTGTAATACAACAGAGACAAAAAAATCAATGAGTGTTCGAACTCACGGGCGATGTGTTAACACCTTTTTGTTATACGGTACCTTTTCGATTTCTATGAACACATTAGTAAATGTTATATTGGAAAATAAAAACAAGAATAGTTTTTGTGCTGAAGACTCTTTTGCTATTGCACTTTTTTTTCTTACATCTGCTTTAACATTAGATGTAATATAGTTAAAATAAATAAAGCAATATTTAACTCACTGAAGTAATTGTTTTTGTTTTGTCATAATCAGAGCAACGACAAAAAGTACTGAATAGTATAGAGAACTTATTGCACTCTTTTTCCGCTCTCATGTAGAGAGTCTGAGTAAAAGAGCATAAGCGAGTCTTATTATCTTTATAGAATATTTCAATATAAATGCACCATTTCGACAATGTTATTACATAAAAAAATACATAAAGTATAAATTTTTCAAAAGGCATCAATGTTTCATATCAAAATTATGAATGGACCAAGTTATAACAAAAATAAAGTAATACGTTTTGAATCATTCGGCAGATATCGCCAATGCTTTTGAGTCGTATAATTCGTTCCATGAGTTCTCTATACTATTCAATACTCTTTGGCGACAACGACCTGCTTGTCTGTTCGCTGCCGCTACCAATACCGTCATACATATTTTCAGGCAGAGACTATTGTTGTACAACAACCACGTATGTAATGCTAACTCTGTGTGTTTTTTGCATGTGTTGACTTTGATAGATTGCCCTACCCGCGCCTCTAGATGTTAACACATAAAAAATATGAGAATTTTCTAGTCCCTCCTATGAACCAGTTTGATTGCTACAAAAAGATCATGAGCCTGCATGACAGGCCCACTTAGACCTTGTGGACTATTGAAATACAACAGGGACAAAAGAAAAAATATCAGAATTTTATAGTCCCTCCGATGAACCAGTTTGATTGCTCCAGAAAGATCATGAGTTGACAGCTGCTAACATCAGCCAAATTTGCAAACTCCCCAAAGAAATGTGGGCCTAGAGTATCCTGCCGTCTTCTGTAAAGACACAGACACAGAGGTGTTCGACTGACTTAAATCCTCTTCGTCACAGCAGCTTCTGCAAAAATCATTTCTCAAGACTATCAATCTCTCTGCGTGTCGTTCAAAAATAACGGTCCCACCAACATATTGCAGGGAGCATGTGTATGTTTGCAAGCATTGTTTTAATGAATTGAAGATCTGCTACTTTTTTCTTTCTTTGTCAACTGTCACGTTTTTGTTTTCAGCAGTTTTCAACAAACAAAGCCACATGTGGGTAACAAAATCATATGTTATATCCTAATAATCATTGTGTTTTCAACGTGTAATATTGAAAAGTAAACACAATGTGTTTGGACACAAGTATTTATAAGTATACCAATTTTACGACAAGCTACAAAAACATTATATTTGCATCCAAACAACAACGAACTACAAATTTTTCAGCGTGTATGAAATTTATATTATAAGACATATGTCCTTCCACTCTAACTTAAGGGCTGCAATGAACAACGTCTTCTAAACAGCCGTCACCATATATTGGAAGCGGCTTCAAACTTAACAGCAGATAATTGCAAAACTGATCAGCAATTGCGGCACACAACTTGATTTGGTTGATATAAAATACCGTGCGTGCTGAATTACGGGAATTTATAACTACAACTCCCTTTAAGATAATATATTTTTCTCAGGACTAAGGTTACTAAGCCAGGCTTGAGAAAAGAAAGACAATCTATCAAATGCAACCTAAAGCTTTAAAACACTTCTCAAGTTAGGTCTTCCTAATGCTGACAAAAGCTAATTTTTTTCCACAAACTTTTCAAGCGGCCCCCTCATATTTTTGTAAGACATCATGTTACAAATAACATAAAACTTGTAGTTACTCGTATGCAGCTGTAGAGGGCTGGCTATGCATGGCATTATATTGTACACATCTTTTTAAGTCAGACAGACGCAACATGTTGAGGCGTTAGGGAAACATCTTGTCGTGACATGAAGATGTTACTCGTGTCTCCTCCTTGATGTTGAAAGGACTCAAAGCACAAGACTCACATCCTTTGCAATCCAAACAAAGAACAAGAAGAAGACATTGTACAATGATAAAGTGTTTTGTGTTGTTGATGTATGATTTTTATACAGAATCAGATTGAGATAGAGTCACATGTCAGGGGTGTGGGCAAAGCCACAGAGTACGAGTGCGTATATTTGTTAACTACTTGAAGAAGATGTGTTTATTTGTTTTAACAAATAAAATAATATACATAAAAATATCTTCCGAGAGATATATTAGAGTCTACAGTAGGTGGTCATTGGGTTACGAGCGACTTAGGAATTATATTCATATTCAGATTTATAAATTAAAAAATGCCCAATGATGATCTCCATGTTGATAGTAATACGAGTGCTGAGTTATGTATATTAAATAATAAAAAAATTCCAAGAAAATTGTATCACCAGAAACCAATCTTTATATAATTTTGATACAAATTATGAATTAATAATTACACATTTATTTATCAAGATAAGTAAACAACATCAGCACCGAAATTCTGTAACATTTTAACGATACAAATCTGTAGCTTGGTTGTTAAAATTCATAAAATTTCAAAATAAAATTTCCGAATTCTATCAATTTAACTACCGATTTTTATCGGTTACAGAATTCCGGTAGAGAATGGAAAATTTCATATTTGATATGAAACAATTTTGGAAAGATACAAGTTCGTGTTTTTGTTTACTGAAGATGGTTGCTGTCGATGGTGCAATGGCTAGTGTGCGTAAGTGTATTCCAAACATATACATATATACATGGTTCCTGCAGAATATGTTTGGGAGAATATGTTACAGAGGCGGTTATTTTTCAGTGTGTACAGATGTTTCGTCTACTTGCGATAAGACTGCGAATCTGGTCTAGCTGGACTTTTGCTTTATCTCTAAAGTGCTTGCTTAGCCCAAAATAATATCAATTCGCATGCACGATTCTCCGCTTGATCTCAAGGCTGACGTTGTTGTGTTTGTTTACGGCAGTATATAAATTCCACCTCGAAAATCGAGTGGACCCCCTGCTCGTTGAAACCATTAATTTTGTCTTGTCCTCATTTACTGTCAGGCCCACTTTTGTTAACTCCTTCTAAGTTCTCGAAAAACCCGCAGTAACTTATCTAATTGTGCGCCCAATGATATCTATATCATCAGCATATGCGAGCAGCATGTGACTTTTGCTGCTGATGGTTTTATTCATGTTGACAGCATCTTTTGTCAGAATAATCTCTATTAGGATGGTGGCCGTCGGTGGTGCAATGGTTAGTGTGCGCGGCTCTTGTACATGAGATCCTGGGTTCGAACCCTGCTCTGACCACCTTCAAATTTCTTTCGGCGGCGGTCGCCTCGCATAGTGACGGCGACACTATCGAGTATATAGCCGTGAAAAAGCTTCTCAAAATACCGTTCGGAATCGGTGTAAAATTGTAGGTCCCAATCAGTGAGTGAAAACTGGAAAGCGCACAGCTCAGTGTTTGTGAGAAGTTCTCCCCGGTCCCTTCATGGGATGTAATGGGAAACCATTTATTTTTTTTTTAGGATGTTAAAGAGATTGCACGATAGGGTGTCACCTTGCCTGAGGCCTCGCTTAGTTTCGAAAGGTTCGGTAAGATCCTTACCAACTTTCACTGCGGAGATGGTGTTTGTCAAGGTAATCCTGCAAAGGCGTATGAGTTTTGCAGGAATACCAAGCCCAGAAATTGCTTCGTAGAGTTTCTCCCGTATCGGGCTATCGAAGACCGCTTTATAATCGATAAATAGATGATAGGTGTCGATTTGTTTTTCGTGTGTCTTCTCCAGGATTTGACGTAGCGTGAAAATCTGGTCAGTTGTCGATTTTCCACGCCTGAAGCACTGGTATGGTCCAATCAGGTCAGCGATAATTGGTTTTAGTCTTTCGCACATTATACTTGATAGAACCTTATATGCTATGGATTAAAGGCTTATTCCACGGTAGTTGGCACAGAGACTCGGGTAACCTTTTTTAAATATGAGACATAGTACACCGAGACTCCAATCGCCGGGCATGCATTCATCTAACCAAATTTTGCTAATGAGCTGATGCATGCACCTTATCAGCTCATCGCCGCCAGCCTTAAATAGCACCGCCGGTAATCCATCGGTTCCTGCGGCGTTGTTGTACCTAAGCCGGGCAATAGCAGATCTGACCTCGTCTTGGTTAGGAGGGGGCAAACGACGTCGTCGTCGAAATTGTGATCGATCGTCTCATCGTCATTGGATGTCTCAATATTCCCAACATGCTCTGCACATTTGCGATGAGGTTCTCGTCCTTGTCTTTACAGAAGGGGGACCCTGAACCTTGTCAACTAGCTCCGTGTTTGACCTTTTGGTAGAAGTTTCGGGCTTCGTTCTGCCTTCTGTATCTCTCAGTCTTCGCTACTGCCATTTCTTACGCCTAAAGAGATGGTCTACTGCCTTTCGTTTTTCCCTATACCGCTCAATCGCAGCTCGCGTTGCAATTGACTGAAGCATTGCCATATGTGCAGCGTTCTTTTCATCATTTCCACTGCGACTCTCCTCATCGTTCCTTGGTTTGTTGCGAAGCGGTTTTTCAAATCCAAGTAAGGTTGGTGCGGCAGTTTTTATAGAGTCGGAAATGGTTTCCACTGCGCTTCAGGATCGTCATCGCGAGGGGGTGGGTTCTGTGCCAAAAGTTGCAAGAGCTTCCTGTAGTAGGCTGTTGCAACCTCTGGTAATTGCAGTCGTACGTCCATTACACTGGATGAATGCCTTCCATCAATTACCACGTGATCAATTTGGTTCTTCGTTCTTTGATCAGGGGATACCCAAGTAGCCTTGCGGATGTCTTTATGTTGGAATCTTGTAAAGGGGTTTTCAACAGAGATGCTACAAAAGTAAATCGATAGGGACAGCAAACGACTCCATATTTATTCCCGCTCTTTTGACATTTCTCTTCAGTAAGGTTTGCCATTTCATCATGGAAAGATATACGAGCCAACAACAAGTCGAAATTATTAAAATTTACTACCGAAATTTGGAGTCAGTGGCCTCAACTTTAAGAGCGCTACGTCCAATTTATGGTCGTCATAATCGTCCTAACAGATCAACAATTGACCAGATCAACTGAATAGTGGACAAATTTGAATCCACAGGCACAGTACAAAATGTTCCCGTGCCAGTGAGACAAAGAAGTGCTCGTAGTGTCGAGAATATTGCTGCCGCTGAGGCCAAGAAAGCCCAAATGTGTCTCTCACACGTCGTTCTCAAGCGTTGGGCATCTCTGTGACGTCGTTGTGGCGAATTTTGCGAAAATATATTGACCTACATCCTTACAAGATCCAATTGACGCAAGAACTGAAGCCGCTTGACCACCATAAGCGTCGTATGTTCGTGAATTGGGCTGAGCAATAACCTGAAAATGATTCGGATTTTCATCGGAAAATCATCTTCAGCGATGAGGCTCATTTCTGGCTAAATGGCTTCCTCAATAAGCAAAATATGCGTTATTGGTCAGACAGCAATCCACACGTAATCCATGAGTCATCATTGCATCCCGAAAAAATTACGGTTTGGTGCGGTTTATGGGCCGGCGGCGTCATTGGGCCGTACTTCCTCCGTGATGATCAAGACCGGCACATTACTGTGAATGCGAATCGCTACCGTTCAATGATAACCGAATATTTTTGGCCCCAATTGGATAATATGGACTTGGAGGACATGTGGTTCCAACAGGACGGTGCCACAAGCCACACAGCGAATGCCACAATCAATTTATTGGAAACCAAGTTTGGTGAACGTGTTATCTCACGAAATGGCCCAGTCGATTGGCCGCCTCGGTCGTGCGATTTGACGTCGATGCGGCTACGTCAAGTCTATGGTCTATGACAACAAGCCAACGACGATTGATGAACTTCGTACGAATATCGATCGTGAAATTGCAGAAGTATCGGCCGATTTATGCTTGAAAACCGTCGAAAATTGGGTTCAGCGTCTGGACTTCTGCAAGAGTTCCATACATAATGGCATCGAACGTACTTTCACAGGAATAAAGAATTTCATTGTGATCTAAAACCGGTTTTGTTTTATTTAAAAAAAAAACTTTTGTAGCGCTCTTATTGAAAAACCCGTTACTACTAATGACCATGTCGCGGCAAAGTCAATCAGTCTCATACCGTTGTCGGAACTGTCAGCATGTAGACTGAAATTGCCAATAGTTGGATGAAATACATTCTCCCTGCCTACTGTAGCATAAAAGTCTCCTAGTACATTCTTAATGTCATGGCTAGGGCAGCGGTCATACGTTTCCTCTACGAGCTCATATAATATGTCTTTGGCATCATCATCTTTCTCTTCTGTCGGGCAACTGAAATATCCCTCACAATCCATATTTGAGTAACATCAAATTTGATAATTTGTTGTCATAGTATTGAGCAACGATTGCCATTAATTTAAAAGTATATCTCCTATAATCGTCAGATTCGTTACGTATAGGTATTGACCCAGGCCCAGTCTAAGTTCTGATCTACACATAAATATTTTTGGAGTAATGTTTTTATCATTTAATGAGCAAATATTAGTTGTTAACGTGGTTTTTTGTGGTTTCTGTTAATGACATGTTATTATACCTGCTTGAAATTCGAATTTTCTAATTATATTTATTAGTTACTCGAATAACTCAAGTAATAGCAAAAATTTTCTTTGTTGTTGGAGTAAGTCAACATTACTCGAGCCTTGATTACTCGAACAAGGCGAAATAATAATTGCATACCCTAGTACACCGATAAAAGACGTAGCTTCAAAAGCTGAAGTAAAACAATATTTTAGCTCTGAGACTAAATTCAACATTAGTAAGACTCAACTAACAACTCAAGTGTTCGGAAAGATAATATATCAAACTCAAAAATTACTGTTTTCGTTTCGCTATTAGTTACACATTTTTAAACTTAATATCTTTCGTTTTAAATAATTATTTGCCTTTAATAAATACGACGCCAAAACGTCAGTGCTCTGCGCTATGTTTAATAAAGTTGTAGTTTTTTCTTTAAATCAAAGAGTCTGCAGGATTAGTTTAGATGCTTTTAATTCAACTACATACTAACTTTTGAAATATTCTACAAAATAATTTAAATTGAATCTGCTGTAAAATTTCTACCCTCTCCCGGCCAGCGTATGAGCATTGCGAAGCAATAAATATTAATCATACGTCACCGCATTCCCTTAACAACTTTCCACCGTACATAAGTAGTAAATAAACTGTGTGACTACATGATACCCCAAGTAAATAATTCCCTATGTTATCATTTTTTATACACTCTTCATCCTCTTTCAGTTAGCATTCTCCCATGTACTCGTGCTCTGCCTCGATTGTACATAGCACATATAACCTTTGTCTATTTGTTGTTGTTGCTATCGCAGATGAAGCTCCTCCCATTTTATTTCGCACACATACACACCGATAACACACATTTACATTCTCTGTAAATGTACACAATTGTTGTAGTTGCTTCATTTCTCTTTTTGACTTTAAAGAGAGGGCGTTGCCATTTTTGCTATTGGTGATGTTACTCCGCCCTTTTGGCATCATTTCACATTTCGCATTTGGGATTTGGAATTTATGCGTTGAATAGTAATAGTTTTTTATTTGTTAGTTTGGGGGTTTGTTTTTAACATAGATTTATGTTTCTTTGAGATCGAGGGACAGATAAAAATATTTACAAAAAACACTTTAAAGTTGAGTTGAAAAACAATGGCAGTTCTAGGAAAACAAAGTTAGTAGTGGGATTAATAGTTTATTTTCACAAAATTTATCATTCACCCAAAAAAAATCGACACTTTTACTTATTGGAATCTGGACATTTTAAAGCAGATTAAAGATCGAGAACAGCGTCTCACAAATATTACAGGATTTTAGGCACAATTCGGTAAGATGATAAATCTTTATGCTCAGGGTGCTCTGATTAAACTTGTAAATCTACAACGGATCATATAGTTCCCCCTGCCACTTGCCAGCAGTTTGTGGATTATAAAGCTACAGTAGATAGTCCCATGAGAAAATGGCTCCAAAATACAATGTCTAAGTTTTGACAGTCTCAATTTCATCATAAAGGTAATAATGAATATTGCAGACTGAATAAGTCTAATAACCCAAGTCTAAGAAAGCAGCGATAGTATTGGATAACGATTTTTAAATTCTTGTACAGGCTTCATAAATAAATAAATTGATTTTGACATCGAACGATAACAAATCGAGTTAATAATATATCCAACAACTTGGTGACGATGCTTGAATCGAGATAACTCTTATTAAAATAGAAGAAATGAGCTGTAAAATTAGGAAATTCACAGATTACTCAGTTGGCGAACCGATGTTATTTCGAGTTCAGCATTCACTTTAAAGGAATGGTCCTGCGCTATCGATAGAAAACACAGTCATAGAAGATATCCCAAAATGGACGCAAGAACTAACTCGAATGTTGGCGCATCCATACGGTGCGATAACATTTTTGTTGCATCAATTTGTGAAAGTCCCAAAACTTTAAAAGCGTACTTGGCGTATTTTGGGTTAAAAGTTGTACAAATTTTAATTTTTTGCTTCTGGAATACCAATAAACTGTTATATTTAATGGGATTTTCCGTGGAGATGCAAAGTTTCTGATAGGAGTGGCCAGCAATGATCCCTTCATTCGGCAGTCCAAGCAGCTCACTACTTCCACGCAGTATATCCTGGGCAATGGCTTTATAGGAAACCTCCGTTAGCTAGTTAGAGTGAGAAGGCGAAAATAAATGAGCAGCCTGATTGGTTATGCGATCACTGCTGTGTCTCAGGCTTAGTAGGTGACTGATGTCACTGAAGCTCATCAAGCTATCGGGCATATTCTTTTGTCCTTTAGAAGGCGGATGAGCCAAACATATGGGCCAGCGACGGATGGAAACCAAAAGCAGAAAATCCAGGTTCATCATATTGCATCATGGTCAGCGTCTGATCTGCAATTAAATATCCTGGCAATAAGTAGAACACAAAAACTCAGTGGACTGGGTGTGCCTGTCTCCACTGATACAAAACCGATAAATAAAACATAAACAATCCCTATTTGTTGACGACCCCCCAACGTTATAAAGACCACGATTTACGGCTATCCACTTGGAATGTAACAACTCTATATAGATCCGGTGCAAGTATCTAATTAGCAGATATCCTCGAAAATTATAAGGCTGACAATACCGCTAACCAGGAAATGCGATGGACAGGACATGGCTGCACAAGAAAAACTACAGTTGCCATAAAAACAAACATGAATTTGGTTGCGGATTTGTAGTTGGCAAAAGACTGCGATATCTAGTCTCTAGGTTCAATCCTTGTAGCCACAATCTGCATAAAAGCGAAATATTTTTATATTTCCCTAATTTGTGTGCATGCCCCGACAGAAGAGAAAGATGATGATGCCAAAGACATATTCTATGAGCTCCTAGAGGAAACGTATGACCGCTGCCCTGGCCATGACATTCAGATTGTACTAGGAGATTTTAATGCCAAAGTAGGCAGGGAGAATGTGTTTCATCCAACTGCTGGCAATTTCAGTCTACATGCTGACAGTTCCGACAACGGTATGAGACTGATTGCCTTTGCGGCGGCAAAAAACATGGTCATTAGTGGAACAAGATTCCAGAATAAAAACATCCACAAGGCTACTTGGGTATACCCTAATCAAAGAACGAAGAACCAAATTGATCACGTGGTAATTGATGGAAGGCACTCATTCAGTGTAATGGACGTACAAGTGATCAGATGAGCGTACATCGTTTCCGACCACTACCTGGTAGCAGCAAAGGTTCGCCCAAGATTACGTAGAGCGAAAATCGTACGAAACCAAACTACCAGAGGTAGCCACAGCCTACCTACACTGAACGATGACGATCCTGATGCGCAGTGGAAACCCATTTCCGACTCTATAAAAACTGCCGCAATAACCGTACTTGGTTTCAATAAAACCGTGGTACGATGAAGAGTGTCGCATTGCAAATGACGAAAAGAACGCTGCACGCATGACAATGCTTCAGTCAATTGCAACGTGAGCTGCGGCTGAGCGGTATAGGGAAAAAAGAAAGAAGGTAAAACGTCTCTTTAGGCGTAAGAAGCGGCAGTGGAGATAGGGCGAGAGTAAGAAAATTGAGACATACAGAAGGAACAACGAAGCCCGAACATTCTACCAAAAACTCAAAAGCAGAACTAATGGGCCTGGTTCGGGGCCCCCCTTTTGTAAAGACAAGGACGGAAATCTCATCGCTGATGTACTGGTATCTGAGATATCCAATGACGATGAGACAATCGATCACAACATTGACGACGACGTCGATTGCCAACTCCAAACCAAGGCGAGGTCAGAACAGCTATTGCCCGGCTTAAGAACAACAAAGCCGCAGGAGCCGATGGATTACCGGCGGAGCTGTTTAAGGCTGATAAGGTGCATGCATCAGCTCATTAGCAAAATTTGGTTGGATGAATGCATTCCCGGCGATTGGAGTCTCTGTGTACAATAACCCACTATTTAAAACAAAACTGGTCTGAGTCTCTGTGCCCACCACCCTAGAATAAGTCTTTTATCCATAATATATAAGGTTCTATCAAGTAAAGGGTCCGCCATCTAACGTTTTTTTTTCAACTAGTGCTTATTTCGTGAATGGTAACACTTAACTCATGTCTGATTTGACAGATAATTAGTTTTATCCTTCCGCTGAACGAATATGGTTGTGTATACGCTTGAACAACTGTCCTTCCAATGCGTTTTCGCTTCGCTAAGTGGGCCTGCGATCGACTTACAGAAGATGCCGATTTTGCCAAAAAAAAATTATCTTTTCAGATGAAGCTCATTTTGATCTTGGCGGGTATGTAAACAAGCAAAATTGTCGCATTTGGGGCACAGAAAACCTGCACGCATACATTGAAAAGCCGATGCACCCAAAACGAGCCACTGTTTGGTGCGGATTTTGGTCCAGAGGCATAATTGGGCCATTTTTCTTCGAAAATGAGCAAGGAGTGGCCGTTACAGTCAATGGCGATCGTTATCGGGCCATGTTGAACGAATTGTTGTTCACAAAAATTGAAGAGGAGGATATTGGCAACATTTGGTTTCAACAGGACGGCGCTACGTGCCACAGAGCCGAAGCTACACTCGATGTTTTGCGCCCTGTTTTTGAAGATCGCATTATCAGCCGCAGAGCTGATGTCGTTTGGCCACCTCGGAGCTGCGATTTGACACCGTTGGACTATTATTTGTGGGGTGCGCTCAAAGACAATTGACGCTTTAAAGGACAATATTCGTGAAGCCATTGGTGAAATACAGCTGCACACAATCGATAATGTGCTTAAAAATTGGACCGATCGTGTAGGCTACTGCATGACCAGCTGAGGCAGCCATTTGAATGAAATTATTTGACCTGACCACATTTTCACGCTGCGCCAAATCCTGAAGAAGACCCACGAAAAACAAATCGACACCTATCATCTATTTGTCGATTATATGGTGGTCTTCGATAGCCCGATACGGAAAAAACTCTACGAAGCAATGTCTGAGCTTGGTATTCCTGCAAAACTAATACGCCTTTGCAGGATGACCTTGACGAACACCAAATCCGCAGTGAAAGTTGGTAAGGATCTTACCGAACCTTTCGAATCTATGCGAGGCCTCAGGCAAGGCGACACCCTATCGTGCGATCTCTTTAATATCTTAATGGAGATCATTATGATAAAAGCTGCAGTCAATATGAATAAAACCATCAGCAGCAAAAGTAACATGCTGCTCGCATATGCTAATGATGTAGATATCAGTGGGCGCTCAATTAGAGAAGTTACTGCGGATTTTTCATGAATTGAGTAGGTCTGGCAGTAAATGAGGACAAGACAAATTTAATGGTTTCAACAAGCAGTGCCTCCACGCGATTAGACCAAAGCGTGAACGTTGATAACCGGTACAATTTCGAGGTGGTAGACGAATTTATATACCTCGGAGCTGCCATAAGCAAAAACAAGAACGTCAGCCTTGAGATCAAGCGAAGAATTGTGCTTTCGAATAGATGTTATTTTGGGCTAAGCAAGCACTTTAGAGACAAAGCCCTCTCTCGAGTAACAAAAGTCCAACTATACCAGACCCTCATACAACCTATCTTGCTTTATGGCGCAGAATCCTGGGTCTTATCGCCAACAGACGACACATCTGTAGGAGTCGTCGAGAGAAAAATTCTCCGAAAAATGTATGGCCCTATAGTGCACAACGGCGAGTATCGGCGACGCATGAACCATGAGATGTATGAGCTATATCCCGACAGCGCGATTGCGCTGGCTGGGCCATGTCAGTAGAATGGATGAAGACGAACCAGCTCGAAAGGTTTTCGAAACCGAACTCGAAGGAAGTTCTAAAAAAATGGTTTCCCATTACATCCCTAGAAGGAATCGGGGAGCTTCTCACAACCAGTGAGTTGTGCGCTCTCTAGTTTTTATACTCACTGGTTGGGACCTACAGTGTTTAGATCGATTCCGAACAGTAATTTGAGAAGCTTTTTCATGGCAAAATACTCGATAGTGTACCGCCGCCGAAAGAAATTTAAACCTTATACTTCTTTCAACGGCGGTAACCACGTTTAGTGACAGCAACAACAAAATACTGTATCTACCCCTTCATGGGATGTAATAGGAATATATGTAAGTATGTATGTACGTATGTATGTATGTAGGGGGTCTCAAAAGATTCGTATTGAAAAGCTGATTATGGTAACGTCAAACATTTTTAAAACGGGAGCAATTATAGTCCCCAACCGGCCGTTGAAGTTTCGACTGTTTGAGGCACTTGATCCTATATTTCCAAATATTTTGAAAATTCCTGTTCCTGTAATGCACTTCTTATACCACCTTCCCAACGCGTATATCGACATGAAATGTACCTGTCGATTCAGCCCCGGGTGTGATAGCAGCCAAATATCTTTTCAAATCTGCTGCCAGGTTGCTGGAATATCCACAAATTTGTTACTCTGTATTAATACAATTAGTATCCAAAGAATTGAACAAAGAATTCAAATTATTTATTTACCATTTAGTGCAAGACCCCAAAGATTTGAAAACTCTCAAAACTTCCTCCGCCCCCCATTTCGCATTCATATGTGAAAAAGTTTTCGCATTTTTGTGACGTTAAATAAACAAAGAAATAAATTTGTAGACAATTCAGAAATGAATTAATGTAATTATCATTGGCATTCAAGCGAATAATACAATAAACAAAAAATAACAATCACAAACTCCGATTCCCCGGCTAAGGACGATGATGACGGTGGTGGATGGAAGAGGAAGTGGTGGCGGTTTCAATTGTCTTCCACAACAAATACAAATCTCAGCTGAACCAGAGCAACCAACCAACTAAAGGGGTAGAAAAAAATTAAGAAAATAATCTATTTTGGAAAATCTATGGTTAAAATTAATGAAGAAATAACGATGAGCACAAACACAACTCGAAAACAAAAAGATCCTTGGCGAATTCAAACAGGATGATATGTTGTGTGTTGGTGTGCGAGAGTGTGCGTGCGGATGTAAATCCACCCACAGTTAATGGGATATTCAAATAACGGTGAATAGCACCCTGGGGAACGATAAAAATCATATTAATAAACATTTACATTTGTACGGCGGCCTTTGTCGCACAACCACCACCCCTTAGACATTTCAAAAATGAATAAGACCATAGCAAATCGTAAAATTCCTTGTTCCATCAGTCACAAGGACGTATGCATATAATTGTATCTTGGTTAATGTTTAACTAAAGGAATCTCTATCCCCAAATACAATGACAATTGGATTTCTACGAAATTATGACATGGTCTATTTGTAATGATATCAAGTTAATGAGTAAATTACTTTAACAAATACATGTATGTACATATATTCATCCGGTTAATTCCCACATACGATCAATACAATAGGAGTAGCACAAAGAGGGATTTGTATGTCGGAACGTTGCCCGCATCTGATGAAAACCAATTGACCCTTGTCACTGTCATAGAGACAACGAACGTCACCAAAGTATCACCAACACATATGCAGTGCTGTTTATATAATGTGAATGTCCTTATGAATACAAGTGCATGTATACATTTAAGATTTTGTTTCCTACAATTCAATAGCGTCCCCAGATAGGGGACGGTTTAAGGATGATAGAAATTTATAAACAAAACTCATTTAGATCAATATCAGTTTATGCTAGATAGCGGTAAAGGAAACTGCACGCAGAAACAAGACTTTTTAAAATATTATTGCGATATGAATGCTCTACCTTTTCTGGCTTTACTAACATTTATATCAGAATAACATTAGAATGTCAAAAAACATCCGGTGGTGTATATTGCATCTTGTTTCCCTAATCGTCGGTTGATTATTGTTTTGTCGTATACGCCATTTATGTTTTTACCGAGGTGATATTGTTTCTACAGGTTTTTGGGCGTTCTCTTTCCAAATCTGTTGTCAGATTTTTGATATTTCTTATCATTACTGAGATGTTTACCCTAATTTGTGTGCATATCCTTAAACATTGCTAGTTGGTAACAGTAGTATAGTTGCGAAACCAATAGTAAGTCGATGTTAATTACGCCTAAAAGTATGCCGTCGCTACCACAAACCAACTCAACAGCAATATTTGATGATTCTACGCGGTCTCAACACTATCGGTTACGTTGATACATAATTTTCGGGATAATTCGAGAAGAGATAAAGTTACTGCTGACACTGAGCTCAGCGTGATTTTAAATGGGTAAAGGTAGACATCAGAAGAATATTTTTAGTTTTCTCTGAGATAAACAGATCAGGGTTTTTCTTCAATTACATCAAATGTAAACAGTCATATCCAGTATTAGAACTCACGTTGGCGGACGGTCATTTCGAAGTATGTGACTCTTTTCATCAGCGCCTTAGCGTTCTAGGCATCGTCTTATTAGTAATAGTAATTAGTAGTAGTCTTATTGAGTAAAGATTTATTGTAAAGTATTAAGTTTATACTGTAAAACTAATATAAATACGTGTCGTATTTTAAAATAACCCCTGTTTAATATGCTTCAAACTTCACTTCGTCACTTGAATTGCAGAAGGGCGTAATCTTCATAACACCAAAATTGTTCTCTTGATTGATTACACTGTGTGTAATTTTTTAAGTCATGGCAAAATAACCATATACGGACACCACTACGTGATAAAAGACTAAAAAAAAAAGACCCTTGTCTCCCAATTTTTCCCGAAGTCATGCACTTTTTTTTTATGGGCCGCCAAAGATTTGGGGCCTCGGTATCATTTTCGTAAAAATGTGATCATTTTCTCAGGCTCATATCTTGCAAACCGTTCAGAATTTGCTTGCAGAGGTATGTTGGTGGAGTCACAAGATCACCCTGTATGATGTTAATGAAGTATTTGAAGAAGAAAGAGCTGATGATGGAGGGCAGTCTGGAAGCAACGTGCCTGTGGACACCATAATTGCTGAATCAGAGTCAGATTCGGACGATTCGGACGACGATTTGGATCCACAACTTAAGAGAGCGCGATTTGCAAGTCCAGGGCCATCAACATTATAAACATAATACGAATACTTTTTTTTAATATTTTTGTAATAGATAGCATAGTATCTCAATGTTGAAGTAAATAAAAAACAAATGAAATTAAAAAACGGTGTTAAGAATAATTCCCAGGAAGTTTATATGTTCTAGAAATTTGTTTATTGAGATCTTAGGTAAATTTTTGTAGTTGATTGTTTCCTTGAATTTTGAACGGTTTGCTACATATGGACCTGAACACGGGAAAAAAGGTAAAAAAAATCGAATTTTTTTAAGTTTTTTTTGCGATTTTGATCTGGAAGGTGAAGTTTTTTTGATTTTATATGTTCGCAATTTTTGTTCTTTATGACAGGAGCTACAACTTTGCCTCAGAGAGTAAATCGAAATTCTGAACGGTTTGCAAGATATGAGAATGAGAAAATGATCACATTTTTACGAAAATGATACCGAGGCCCCAAATCTTTGGCGGCCCATAAAAAAAAAGTGCATGACTTTGGGAAAAATTGGGAGACACGGTCTTTATTTTTAGTCTTTTATCACGTAGTGGTGTCCGTATATGGCTATTTTTTTTTTCGTGTTGCACTGTGTTATAATACACCAGGGTAAAATATATATCTATAAAAACATACGGTCTTAGTCATAAAAGTTATGAAAGGTTTGAGAGACAATTTTTGTATGGTAAATCATTTCTCAAACCTCTCGTAACTTTTTATGAATAAGGCTGTTAGACTTTAAAGTTTCTAAGGTATGATGCGAAAAACAGCCTGTAAAAATAGAATTGTTTTGATTTTATAAGTTTTTTTTTTAATAGAGTAAAAATAGTAGAGAAGTTTATTCTCTCATTTATTGAAGATACAATATAAACGTTGGATGTTGGAATGCATGGATTGAATAATAGCAGATTGAGGTATTAGTACAAAACATCCGACAAGACATTGCAACGTAATTTAGAGTATCTGTGGTAAAATAGTTGTGTTACATATATCAGAAATGTATACCAACAATAAAAGTAAAAAAATGCAAAAATAATTTAAACTTCACAGTTCTATACCAAAACGACATACAAAGTTAAGTCAACAGGTTTTGTAACTCCACCTGGTGTAAGTAAATATTTGTCAAACATGTCTCATTTGCACAAACCCACGACGAAGGGTTGTGAAATGAAACGTCGGGTCAGAGAAATGTTTCCTCTATTCTAATTTACTCTATGGTTTTTTTGCTTCTCTTGTAGAATATTGAAAATGAGGCTGGTTGCTATGGCATTCCAATTACACGAGTAATTATTAGACAAATGTTTCCCGGGAAATATTGTAAAGTGCGTACTGAGAACTGCGTTTTTTTGGTATTTCAATCGTGGAATATCAAAAGATGGGTAAGTGAAGAACTGAAGAACTTTACACGGGGGTACTTATAGTCTCCTACCGGCCATTGAAGTTTCGATTCCTAGAGTATTTGGTAAAACATATACTTGTTGGCCCCATTAACGAGAGACTCCACGTGTCCCCACAAAAAATAGTTTAAGGGGGTCAACTCGCACGAACGAGGCGACTAATTGCCAGCGCCACCAATGACACCGACCGTTTGAAACCACCTATCAACCAAGACCAATTCTCCTGCACAAGCTGTATTTGGTATGGCTATAGACCTAGGTCCTTACGTAAAATTGTACAGGCGCTCGAATAACACAAACCCAATTGCTGCGATTGGCGACGACTGGACACATAGCAATATTCAGTAACACTGGCGGATACAGCAGCAATATTCTCTTCGGTACTCACGCTACGGATAAGGTTCGATGGATGCATGTCCAATAGAATGAAACTGGTGCCAAATTTGGTCACAATGGCTTAAATAACCTGCTCGGTGGGTCGACTATGACGACCATAAAATGGACGTAACTTGCAAAACACATTTTTCACAGAACACGAATTTTGATAATAAAACTCAATGATTCAAAATATAACACAGAATTTAGTTAGCTGATCAAAAGCATTTCACAAACAACAAAAGCACCATCTATATGAAACAACCATCCCAATATATTGGTGGCAATCTCGCCATCCCAATACATTGGTGGCAATAATGACGCCCAGTCTTTAAAACATATCGAGAGCTTATATTCAATACCAGCTATATGCAAAAACACAATTTTTCAGGAGAAGGAAAAAACAGTTTATTTTCCGAACTCTCGAAGATTGAAGTAAATTTTCTTCTAGTATTTTTGTTAAATATTATTAGTGGGTACTGCATACAAAAATTATTTAAAGATTCAATCTTCGAGAGTTCGGAAAATAAACTGTTTTTTCCTTCCCCTGAAAAAATGTGTTTTTGCGTATAGCTGGTATTGAATATAAGCTCTCGATATTGGTGTATGTTCCTTAATATTAAGGAATATGACATCTTAAAGATCGAATAATAAAACTAAAATGGAAGCATATTATGTGTATTTACAAATACATTATGTTTGCAGCTACTACTGTGCAAACATATTGTATTTGAATAAAAGCTTCTGAAGTGTTGAATAATTCTTGATTGCGTAGTATTTTTCCAGTCAATTAATTCGGTATTTATAACAACCTGCTAAGTCGATTTTTATAAAATATGGAATACAAAAATAAATGTAATACATTGTTACGAATTTTCTAATCGTCCTTCTTAGCGCTGGTTTATTGCCGTTTATGAACCAAGGTTCGTTTTTCAACAACACTTTTAGTTACTTTTATTTCAAATCACAGCGTTAATCACATCGTTAAACACAGGCTGACTCATAAATGCTGCTCAGTTCTTCACCTTGGAATAGTGTTATCCGTCAATTTCCATTCATTCCCAGAGTAGTCAAGAGCTGTCATCTACTTCCCGAAAAGTTTACTAAGACCTAGAATAATCGTGATCTTTCACTTTCGTTAAGTTATATTTGGAGATTTCTATTCAATTCCAGAACCTGTGGTGAGATACCACGGGTAATTCATAATACTGGTTTGGCGAACTGGTACGTTATAAGGGCATACTTTCAGGCACAGAATTATGTTAATTTGGTCATTAGGAATAAGTAATAGCTTTTAGATAATCGTAACAATATGTATAGTGAAAACATTACGTAAAAAATTATAAGTTAAATAAACACATTTTTGGTAAGTTTTAAAAAAAATGCTTTAAAATTCACGTTAAACATATTATGTTTATAACAAATAAAATTATATTTGAAGGCGGCAACCACAGTTTATTTTCCAGTAGACACAGAACAATTCGCGTCATACATAACACGTGCATTAAGTGCATTAATTATAGCAATAGTGCATTAATTATAATCACCATAAAAAACAGCATGCTCGTGAAATTCCTATGACCCCTAGAAATGTTTCTGAAAACACATTGCTGCGCAAACATAAAAAAAAAACTAACACCGTTTTTGTTGCTTAAGCGATACCCACCTGTTCTTCTAAGCGAAGGAAATAAGATACACACAAGGAAAAGATTAGTTGGAAATAAATTCAGGCATTGGAAATTCCACGCTAAGGTCTACCTTTTTATTAGAATTCATAATTGTCATACATCAGAATTATTTGTCGATGTTATTGGTAAATTAAAAATAGGTCTTACTAAATACAAGTCAGTACTACAGAACTTAAGTTGTATTAACCAATTTGAGTATTTCTAAAACCTCATTCATCAGAAATGGAAGATACAACTCATAAAAAGTACCATATTAGAATTCGTGTTCAAATATTAGTCACTGTAATCATAATATAGTTTCTATCACAAATACACTAGTTACAATGGTATGTATTCGAGTTTTCATAAGAGGCTTTGCTTTAAAAGAGAAACTGTATTTGAATGTTACACGAGGACTTTCCAGAAAAACTATTATTTTAAACACAAAGTTGTGAAAAAACAATAAAGTGCATTGATATCATCCACCGAAAAATATGGTAAGTATACATATTAACATAGACCCAGAGTTTGTTATGACTTAGACAAAAACAACGGTTGACATACATTTTTCTATACGAAACCAAAGGATGTTAATGTTATCGACAAGACGAATATCACCACACTAGATTCTACATCGTATGTATTTTTTTATTTTACTAGTATTATCATAAATTGAGGTGAAGTGAAACAGAATCGTTGAATCTGACGCCACTATTGACGTCTTCACAAACATAGACAACAAATTGTGGACACTTGTTTGGAGGAACTATTATTATAGATGGCACAAATTAACTTGAATATACATGTGATATTTTTAAATTATAACTGTTTGTACATGGTTACAAAGTTCGTATTTACCCACCCTGTGCGTAACCCATATACATCACCATGGGGAATGGGTAATGAGCGTTTACTCATTACCCACAGGGTATGGGGAAATAATGGGTAGCTACCCACGACGATTGGAAATTGCCCTTCACGATTATCCATTCCACATGTGGAATGGGTAAGCGATCTTTACTCATAAACCACGGCGATAGGCAATGGGTTACCCAGGGTAACCTATCCACATTTTTAATCGAAAATGTGAAAAATTTGGAAAAAATTTCTATATTCGAAAAAATATCTAATTTTGTTGGGGGTTGTAAGAGATTTTCATATAGTTGGCCAACTCAACCACGGCGATAGGCAATGGGTTACCCAGGGTAACCTATCCACATTTTAAATCGAAAATGTGAAAAATTTGGAAAAAATTTCTATATTCGAAAAAATATCTAATTTTGTTGGGGGTTGTAAGAGATTTTCATATAGTTGGCCAACTCATATGGAAGGTTTTTTTTTTAATAAAAAATCGCCAAAATAAGAAAATTGCTAAAATAAAAAAAATGCCTATAACTCGGAAACAGTGATGTGTCCAATCGGAAAAATAATAAATTTTGTACTTCCAAAGGAGGCTTCGACCTATGGATGTCTTGAATACGGCATCAGTTTCATTTTATAAAAAATCGCTATATCTGACATTTCTTGAATCAAAAATCGCTAAAACGCCCATATGCCAATATGCCAATATCTCGGAAACGGAGCATCCAATCGAAAAAATAACTAATTTTTGGGATTTCTAAGGGGTTTCATAGGGAGCTTCAATCGTATGGATTATTTTTTTTTTTTTAATCGCCAAAATAAAAAATCGCTAAAATAAAAAACTGCTTTAACTCGGAAACGGTGCGTCTAATCGTAAATATAATAACTTTGTTACATCCGTAGGAGGATTTAACCAACGGCATCATTTATTTTTAAAAAAATCGCTAGCACATATGTGTGTTTAAATGATTTTTTATTTGAAAAATATTAGTTTAGCGGATTTAGAAAAAGTGATGCCGTATGAAAAAAGTGATGCCGCAAAAAAAACAAATTATAATTTATAATATTTTTTATTTCTGCGTTTGTACACTCCGTTTCCGAACGAAAGCTATTTTTTTTAATTTTGCCAATTTGTTTTAAAGAAGTCGTTCATACGAATTGCACCGCCCACTTTATGAAAAACCCTTAGAAAGCCGGAAAAATTAGGTATATTTCGATTGAACGCTTCATTTCCAAAATATAGTCATATAAGCGTTTTAGCGATTTTTTATTCGAAAAATTTTAGTTTTAGCGATTTGTATTTAAAAAAAATGGTGCCGTATTAAAGACATCCAATGGTAAAAAATTATTATGTTTGCGATTGGACGCTCCGATTCCGAGATATAGAAATTTCGTCTAATTTTTTCATATTTTCGATCAAAAATGGTGTTGCGGTACCCAGGATAACCCATTACCCACGAAATACGAAACCTGGTTACAAATAATAATAATTTGTTTATATTTCAATATAAACTACACAATTTGAATAAAAAATTATTTTTTGTTTTACTTTTTTTTCTATAACATTTATAAAGCGATATGTATCAACAAATGGTTGTGACAGTCATCAAATTCAAGCAATTAGTTGAGAATACCAATACATTATTTGGTACTAGAATTAGTTTTCAAATTTGTCGTTGATCCAAGAAATAGAATATTCACCCCTACAGGATAATTTGATTGCTAGTACTAAAACTCGATTAACAGGTCACATTTGTTTCTTGTTGCTGTGGCTTCAACTAAATATTTCACTTCTCGTAACCGAAACTGAATTTCAAATCAATTGATATGCACAACATTTGGTGAACACAATTATTTGTAGTCGCATCTGAATAATGTGGTAGTCCAAGGAACCGCCAAACTTTAGTTGGCTGTAAATATAGTTATGATAACGAATCTCTTCTCTGTGTGTAAAGTGCCGAAGCGCAATAAAAAGGAAGCTGAAAAGCTTTACAGAAATTTTGAAAGCATTCATTGTCGCTGCAAAACCATTTATCGTGAAATTGCGTTTAACTTCGCACTTTAGTCAATTAATTGAATAAATTTATTTTCTATCCAATTTGCCGCACCCTTTCCATCATCCATCCCATTCGATAGATATTTCTGTCTATCTCTCTTTCTCCTTCTGTCCAGTTAATCGCTTGGCTTTCGGTAATTAATACATTTTGCATGTTTATGACATTTCTACGCCACAGGTGTTTGCACTAATCTTTCTTGGACTCAAACTAAGGACTCGGACATGTCACACACACACACTCACTCACTCATGTAATCTCCATCCTCTTGATGCTTACCCCCTTCCATATTAAACGGTCTGTATGATGATAAACTAATTTATATGTATTAAAGACTCATGTGTCTATGTATTAGTTGAAAGTAAATTATGACAAATGTCCTTGACAGTCGGTCTACCATCAACCCTTTTCTCCACACTGGACTCATTAGTAGCGCAGCACATGTAGCATCCATGCCCATGTCCATATAAATGGCATGGATAACTCTCTCTCTCTCTCACTCTCTTACCCAAAATAAAACTGGAACATGGCATAATGAAACGGATGTGACAAAAGATAAATGTTGGCTAAAAGGACGAAATGTTTCATTCATTTTCTATACATAACGAACAGAATGAGATTTGTAGTTTTCTCGTACGAGGACGTTGACGAAGGGGAAGGAGTACATGCCACATTGTCACTATCCTTGCCCTTACCAAAAACAAATTAGTCTTGTCGCACATCTACGTATAAGTATGTGTGAGTGCTCGTGTTTGTGTCACAACAAATGTTCCATAATCTCAACAACATTTTTTGAATGTTGCAGCAAATGTTGCCTCTATCATATCCCCTCCCTAGTTAGTCCTATCGGTTTTTGTTTTGTTTGCTTGTAATTATTCAATTCAATAAATCCTTTTTACGCCTTTGGTCTTTGACCACCCGCATTCCATTGTCAACTGTGGAATGTACGAGTGAGAGTGGTTGTGGGCCCGGGTACGAGATGTGAGTTCACATACAGATCCATGAACTACAAAACGAAAGCCCTTGTTTGGATTTAAGCTACAGACGACATATATTCTCTGGAATAGAACAAGTGTCACACACTTCTGTTGCAATAATTAATGTCCTCGGTCATTAGGGAAGCATTTCGGATGATATATATATATGGAATTTTCAAAAAGTTTTTAACACTTTAATTAGACATTAAATTACAAATATAATAATAGTTGGACTAGAATTTATTAATTACTAAATGGATAGTTTGTTACATTGGAATAATTTCATAAGAAATTTAAAATTTATCAAAATTTCTTTATCAAGAGTCCTTAGAATGCAACATTGCGTTAACTTAACAAACATTGTTCTCTTGGAGCAAGTAGACTGACTCAAGTCTATATTGAAGATACATGTCTCAGAGGCAACATTTTCTATAAAAAAAAAGTAATAAAGATGAATTATTTTTTATTCCACTTTTGATCCTTTAAGTATCATGTGATTTAATTTTAAAATATTGTTAGAGGTTGTATTTATTTGTATAACAAAAAATTATCAATTGGAGAAGATGTTCAAAACAAATTGGGAAGGTAAGTTGTCTAACCGTCAAACTGTTGCCCTATTAAACAATATTATTGTCCTACTACACACCGCAAAAACGGCGTCTTTAACACATTCTTCAAAACACATTCTGCAGTAAATACACACACTCCAAATATTCAAATATTTGCAAGTCTCAAACTCACTTATATGTAAATGCAAACACTATCATGTTGAACTGCAAATTCACCTATATTTAAATGCAAACATTAGCATGATTACTTGCCAACATGCATGCAATTGCGTTTTTCCTCCCAAACCTCTATATATTACATGGAAGAATGTGCGTATTTCCTCCCCAAACACACGGTTACTTAAGTGGAAGCATATGCATGTTTCCTCCCAAACATAATAATATTTAGACGCAAAGTATATTTTGATAAACAACAGATATGTAACAATACTAAATTTCATATATCGCTGTTCTCAAATTCCTATGAAATGTGGGAGTGGTAAATTTGGAAAATACTAATGAAGGATGTTAGCCTGATATATATTTGATTCGCGAAGAATTCTTAGTTTGGGCACAGTGGGTCAAAATGTTATGACACGGGACAATACTAACTTCAGTATATCGCTGTTCTGAAATTCGGGTACCACACTTTGAAAGCACTATGAAGGAGCTTTTTGCATTAGTCCTTTCCGCGAAGTGTTCTTGGTTTAGACACAGTGAGTGTTTCAAAAGTAGAGTAAATGGTATAAAGGAAAACGCCTAAAATTATAGTATTCTGAAATTCGTCTGAAACCTTGCAGTACTATAACCCAGAAAGATGTTCCGACATATTTCTAGATATTCATTTAGTTGGCGAAGAATCCTTGATTTGGGCTCAATGTCCTTTCCAAAAATATATACATTCAACAAAAACAAATAATATTCACTGGTAAGCTGTTCAAGATTTGTGCTACTAATACTGAAAGTTCGTAATGTTTTTTATACGATTTGTAAGTTTTGTCTTTTTTTGATTAATTTAATTCGCCAAAAACCTTGTTACTTCAATATACTTCCCTTTCTAGTACTTTAACTTTTACCTGTTAACGTAATAACAGCGCTCTGCTAAGCAAAGTTGTTTGTGTCTTTGCTAGTTAAATTCGAATTTAACTTCACGCACATTTAAATTGCGCGATTATAGTAATAGTAATCAATTATAGGATAGTAAATTCGAAAAGTGCACTTCAAGGGCTATCAGCAGGTATATATTTGGTTCATGGTTGAAGCCCCATTTTGCCAGAGTGGGCCAAAATCAGGTTTCGTATATGAATTTCAAATGCGTATTTGGACATTCTGAAATTGTTCTGAAATATATGATTACCATTTTTAGAATGTACTCCTCATGGGCTGTAAGAGAGTATACACTTGGTCCATGGTTGACGACGCAATTGCCCACAGTGGGCCAAAGTCGAGAAAGGGTCCCGAAACTGAAAATCTCAAATTCCTACAGTCTGAAACTGTTCTGAAAAATTGGGATAGTAAATTCGAAATGTGCACCTCAAGGCCTATCACTAGGTATATATTTGATTCATGATTAAAGCACCATTTTGCCACAGTGGGCCAAAATCAGTTTGCGTACATATATGAATTTCAAATGCGTATTTGGACATTCTGAAATTGTTCTGAAATATATTTTTACTATTTTTAGAATGTACTCCTCATGGGCTGTAAGAGCGTATACACTTGGTCCACTTGGTCCATGGTTGGCCAAAGTCGAGAAAGGGTCCCGAAACTGCAAATCTCAAATTCCTAGAGTCTGAAACTGTTCTGAAAAATTGGGATAGTAAATTCGAAATGTGCACCTCAAGGCCTATCAGTAGGTATATATTTGGTTCGTGGTTGAAGTCCCATTTGGCCACAGTGTTTATTATGTACTTTAAAAGCTTGAAGGTTTTGAACGACAAAATTATGTACTTTGCACCATGTTTTTGAATTACTACGACAACAATATAAATTCGGAGTAGTTATGCTTTCTAATTTCTAAATTTGATTTTAAAATATTGTTCTAATCGGCTAAAAAGTGATTCTTTTTATGAATTCTCCTATTTTAAGCTCTTTAACATAGTTCTGTTAAGACAATAACAGTAGTCAGCTAACTGAAGTGGTTTGTGTCTTTGCTAGTTATATTCGAATTTATCTTCACGCACATAAAAAAGAGGCGGTTGGATAAATTTTACCTCAGTGACGAGCACAACCGTTTTGTTTTTTCTTTTTTTTCTTTTAATTTAGTGACCAGAAGCTGCTCTATAATTACTTTTGTTTGGGCTTGTATTTATTTTATTTTATATTTGTGAAAAACTTCTTTCAACGTCTTCCAGAAAAATCGTTGCCTCTCATAGTGCTACTTTTGATTGATTAATACTCGCATGTAAATAGAAAACCCAGAAAAAAAACAATATTCCCACAAACAATTATGGAAATTCCCCCTCAAGAAATATCAGCAGGACATAATTTATATCCTAAATTCAATTTGAATAAACTTCTCTACTAAAAATCATTTATTATCTCTTCTCTCTTCGAAAGGAGATAGAGAGAAGAACATTAGTTAAAAATCCTCGTCGTTGCTGTCACCGTTGAAGTCTTCATTTAAATTAATCCACACATCGTTCCTGCGTCCATATGACAGCTGATATCATCATATGTGAGTGCGTGTTTATTGGCTTAAGAGGGGAATGAGGATGAGGACCTTCGTTTTTTTATGTTTTCATTAAGTTCCTTGCGTTGAAACGACGCCAAAGAAGATATAACTGTCAAAAGGGACTTTAAATAATGACAAACGATTTTATGCCGAACACAAAATCCACTTTGGCAAATATTCCATTCGCTTTTTAGTTAGAGATGGCAAAAAATTGCTCTCCAGTCAAAGGTTAAACAACAGAATATATAAGATTTTCCCTCTACCACGTTTTTGTGGATTCCACTTGGAGTGGCATCATGAAAAGGAGTCACATGAAAGAATACCAAAGTGAATAACAAGTAGATTTTCAAGCAGGCAAATGTATCAGGGAGAAATGCAAATGACGCTGATATGGAAGTCGAAATGAAACCTGACAACTTTATTGCGGTTTTTGCCACAGATGGTAACTGATATGAGAGTCCACGTCCATGAGAGATATAAGAAGGATCAAATGTTTGTGTATGTGAGTGCAAAGGAGGCTGTTGAAAATTCTAATGTAGTCACATTTGCATGCAGGAGATCAAGAAGACGTGTCTGTTGTTATGGCGTGGGAGAGTGTATTTCGCCAGCAATCGAGGGTAGTATGTGATGCCTGAACAATTTCAGAAGTGAAAATAGGAATATTGTTTATTTCATATCGAACCGAACACATTTCTATTCATCACAATTTATTGTTGATTCCAAAATCTTTTAAAAATATTCTACCCATATATTGAAAAAATAATATAATTATTTTAGTCAAAGTTATAGTTAATAATACTAGAAATCGTGGAAATATTCATCGTACAAATATACGGTGGCAGCAGGAGGCGTTGTGGTAATTGTGGTAATTGTGGGCAACAGCAACATGTATACAACATCAAAAAAAGTACAAAAACAAAATATATATGACTTTGACAGTTAGCAATTGTCACGGCAAGAGAAAAAATCAAATCAGCTGTTCTAACAACATAACCTTGACTATTTCAACCCTGAAAAAGTCTCTCATCCACAGGGTATTGGGGAAAATATTGTGTAGTTATCCACGACTATGGGAAATTACCCATCACGATTAACCGTTACACATGCGGAATGGGTAGGCGGCCCTTACACAGTACCCACGGCTATGGTAATGGCTTGCCCACTTTTACTACTTTACTACTTTTTGAGGATTTCTATTGACTTCATATAATGTGGTACAATGTGTATGGAATAATTTGTTTTTAAAATATCGGCAATATAAGAAAATCGCTAAAATAAATAATGCCTATAACTCGGAAACGGTGCGTCAAATCGCAAAAATAATACATTTTTTACACTATTACAGGAAATTTTAACCAATGGATGTCTTTAATACGGCATCACTTTTTTTAAACAATCGCTAAAACTTTTTCAAATAAAAAATTCCAATTTTGGATCGAAAATATGAAAAACGTCTATATCTCATAAACGAAGCGTGCAATTGCAGGTTTCTATGAGGTTCTGATAAAGTGGTCCATTCTTAGGGAAGATTTTTTTTTTAAGAAAATCGCCAAAATATGAAAATCGCTAACCATAACCAGCGAATGTATTTAATATGGCATTGTATTTTATATATCGCTAAAACTAAAATTTTCGCAAATAAAAAATAGATAAAATGTCCGTCTGTCTATATCTCGAAAACGGAGCGTCCAATTGAAAAATTACTAATTTTCCGAGACTCCCCAAAATCGCCAAAATAAGAAAATCGCTAAAATAAAAATATGTCTTTAGCGATTTAAACAAAAATTATGTAACACATCCACTGGTTACCGCATTCCCTGGATGTCAAAAACGTGTGCTTTTTGCGATTGGACACACCGTCTCCGACTATACCCGTATTTTTATTTTAGCGATTTTTAAAAAAAATATTCCTTGCGAATTGAACCACATCAAACGCCCTTAGAAATTAGTGCAAAATTTTTTTTTTTTTTTGAACGCTCCAGACAGAAATTATTATTTTTGTACCAAGTTAAATCCATAATTTTATTTTAACGGTTTTCGCCTTTTAGTGATTTAAAAAAAAAATTCTAAACGAATTTATCACAACCCCTTAGCAACGTGCAAAAAGTGGTTATTTTTCGATTAGACGTTCCCTTTTCTAGATATAAACGTTTTTGGAACGAAGTTCCTTATCGCACGTTGCGGAATGGGGGCTAAATGAAAAGCCATTAAACAACTTTTATTTTACCACTATTATTACAACCCACTATTATCAACCGTATTATTTACTTTTGCTTTGGTTTGTGTCTAGACTAACTAGATGTCTCCATATGTTGGGAAATTTCTTGTTTAATGGGAAATTTTTTAGGTGGACCCTGTAACCATTTTTTACAGCCAAAGTCGCGATGTCGAACGTTAACGTTCGCTTTCTTTCTATGCGACAAACAGCTGACTTGGGAGCCACTAACAAGCGAACGAAAACATATACAATTCAGTACAAAATCGGACCCTACTTACACTCTCTCCTACAAAATCCAAACGAACGAAGGCAGTCCCTCACTTTCGTTTCCAAAAACGCAAGTCATTATATTTTGACTTGTCGTTCGCATGGTTTGACGTGTGTTTGTGTGGTTGTTGTTCAAAGCAATAACATAAAGTTGACGTTCGCCAATTAATTTCGGAGCGAGAGAGAAGAGTACGAGGAACCAGTATCTGCAGGTGCCGCAAAGTTGTCGATTTTGTGCTGAAATGGAGATAAATTTTAATAACAAATTTATTATAATGACATTATTTTCTGTCCATTGAATTCTATATACATAAATTGTTTTTGTTTCAAGCTTTTATTTGATTTCCAGCTATGCGACAAACAAAAGACATGTGACTGGTTTTGACATTTTCGTTCGCCTAGCCGACAGCGAAAATAGTTAGTGGCTTCCGATTTTGCAAACACACAATTACATTTGAAGTCTGTGATAAGAACGAAAGTGAGTGACTGGCTGTCGTTCGCTTAGGTTTTCTTTCGAGATCGTGACTTTGGCTGTTAGTGTATATTATAGATTTCAACCCAATAAAAAGTAAATTTAGAAAAGCCAAAATTAAAGAAGTTTAAAAAAATAAAATTTTCTTAAATAAGTGCCTTTTCTTAAAAATAGTAAAATTTCTCAAAAAAATTACCTATTCATATTCTTAAACAAAGCACCTTTTATTAAAAAATACCTTATATTAAAGAAGTACTTTTCCTTAAAAAAAAGCATATTTTCTTACAAAAAGTACCTTCTCATAAAAAAAGGATTTTTTTTTAACTAAGTACCTTTTCTTAAAAAAGTACATTTTCTTACAACAAAATGCCATTTCTTAAAAAACTTCTTTAAAGAGTACATTTTTTGTGAAACAAAATAACATTTCTTGACATAAGTACATAGTCTTAAAAATTTACCTATTCTTGAAAAAAGGATCAACTCTAAACAAAATTCCCATTTCTTAAAAAAAATCTTTTCTTCAAAAAATACCTTATATTTATTAAAAAAACTACCATTTCTACAAAAATTCCTTTTCTTAAAAGTATCTTTACTTAAAAATATAATAATACCTTTTCTTTTCTTGAGATAAGTAGGCTTTCTGAAAATAAGAACAGTTTCTTAAAAAAAAATAACCTTTTCTTAAAAAGAGTACCGCTTCTTTAAAAATTACCTGTTCTTAAACAAATTACTTCGTTGTAAAAAAAAATTCATAAATTTTTCTTACGGAAAGTACTTCTTCTTAGACATAGTATCTTTTCTTAAAAAAAAACATTAGCGTTTAATAAAAGACGTACCTGTCTTTAAAAAATTACCTTTTCGGGAAAATATAATACATATTCTTTTTTAAAAAATACATTCTATAAAAAAAAATTTTAAAAAAAAAAGTTCATCATTTTACAAAAAGTATATGTTATTAAAGATCCATTTAAATTTTCTTATTTTGGAACTAACTAGTACATAATACTGATATATAGCGAAAGGAACTTCGTTCCAACCGGGTGTCCCCTAACACCTCATGTGATTTCTCTAAATTTTTCAAATTTTCGATCAACATGGGAATGGATGGGGAAATGGGAAAGTGTAAAGGCCGCTTACCCATACCCTGTGGGTAATGGATAATCGTGATGGGTAATTACTCACCGCTGTGGGTAACTACGCATTATTTTCCTCATTCCTTGTGGATAATGGGTAAGCAATCGTTACACATACCCATAAGTAATGGTTTACTAAGGGTAACACTTTACCCACGAAATATGAACCCTGGGATAAATGGTGACAACCCAGTAAACAATTGTTTTCGACGTGTCGGACGTCTATAAGTTCTCTTAAATTATATCAGACAATTAGCCGAAATATCTGAAATTCCTTCAGTCATTTAAACGAGTTTTCTGTACATTCTCTGTCAGCCGGATCTGCACATTCTCTGAAATTCTATACGAAAATCATGCGACGTTTCTGCACATTCTCTGAAGGGAATTTTTTATTCTATTTGATTTTGTTTTTATACCGTAACCATGCGCCAGTAAGGGAATTTCCCGAAAATGTTTTTACTGTATAGTTTCGGTGAATTAAATTGTGGTTTTTGTTTTGTCTGCATCATTTTGTTTGTTGTCTTCAGTTACAAACGAGCAAGCAAGTGCTTAAGACGTCGCGGACGTCAAATAAAAATAATAATTAATTTGTATAATTAATTGGTACGAAAAATCTGACAGATGGTCAGAAAATGATCTGAAAAGTCAGAACATTCTCGTATGTCTGTTCAGTCTCTCCGAAATTGCCACAACAAATTGTACAATGTGTCAGAAAACGATCGGAAAAATCGGCCCATTTTTGGATGTTTTTTCAGATTTCTCTCCGAAATTGGTGCGACAAATCGGACAGAAAATGATTGAATAAGTCGGACCATTATCGGATGTTTAATTAGACTATGCCGACTTCGTTCAGATACGTCTAAAAATCCTTCAGAATTTCCCTCAGAACTCTAACAGAAATCTGTCCCTTCCGAATTTCCTCCGACAAAACTTTCCGAATTCTTGTCGACCACCCATACGAATTTCTGTACGTTGTCTGACCGACATCCGCATCAGACTCGGTAACTTGTGCAGAGTGTCTGACAGATTTCTTACCGAATTCGGTACAAATTGTTTACTGGGATATTGTGTTCCAAATGTAGAAGTGATGGTCAACGGCCTGCTCATGTTTCAAATCGACATAAGCCGATAAAAACGATAGCGGCTATCGTCGCAAAAAACACGCACTAAGCTAGGTGACCATGACATTTAGAAATGCAAGAGCCTTCAAAGGGACGAATTTGAACCAAAAGATGTCACAGAGAGCAATGTAGACCTACATAATTTACCATGAATGATTCGAGCAAGATCAACACACCTTCAAAAAAAAACCCATTTGGAATCAAAGGAAACTCTGTCTTTTATTCAAGAACCTAAATTTGGCACATATGACCCTTTACAACGTCATTCTAAAAAAGTTATTTTCTTTTGAATTTTAATGTACTAGAAGTTCGTACTACAAGCTTTCAAGGTCTGATACATTTGTCTAAGTGGAAAATACTTGGTTTTTCATTGGAATAATGATAATACAGGAAAGCAAGATCTTTTCGTTATTCGCGATTTTTACTTCCACAATTTTTATACCACCCTCATGTCAAAGGATATCACGCATGCTGTGACAAAATGCTGCAGATTGCATTAGGGATTCACTTGAGTAAGTATGTGACAACTTTTACGATTGTCATAACATACAAAGAAACGATGATAAACGAAGGAGAAAAACAAACTATGAAGAGGCGAATTTCGCAATATATACATGTATGTAAAAATATTCACAATGTAACGCAGTGTCCCTTCTTGGGATTTCCCCACATTTGCCCTTTTGCCCCGAGACAAACGGAGGATTTTAGATGTAACTAAAGTATTTCAGATTTTTTTGATTTATGCACAACTCGAGTTCTCTTTTTTTTGGATTGTTTGCTGCTGTTATGCATGACGTTTTTGTAAACGGTTTACTAGTTCAGTTAACAACACCGGTGAGACGTGTGTCCTTTTTTTGTTCGTTGTAAATACCAATGTATGAGGTATGTATGTATGTGAGGGTTTCTAGCTTTAGGCCGCAGGACAAGGATGTTTCTGAAGGATTTCCTAAACAAACCCCACACATACTACCATCTTACACAGTCCAACAACCATCATATTTAGGACCATTTATTATGTCGACTTGGAACAACAACAATAACAAAAACTCCAATAAAACACAGAAAATATCAACATTTGTAGTTTTTAATAGAAAAATAAACGAAATGAAATTTATGGCGGAAACGATAAGGAAAAAGAGGATGTCGTATCATATCATATGATGCCGTAACTTTTCCCATGTCACCATTGTTACGGTTACGATGGGTAGACAACACTTAAGGACAATACAGGACCGGAACTTTAAGGATTTTAAAACACGTTGCTATTGTTGTCGGTGTTGTCAAACATCTCCTGACATGTTTTGTTTAGATCTGTTTCGGTTTGTTTTTTTTCTTTTGAATCAACTTAAAAAGTCGTCGCCGGAAGCTGACGAAGTCATAAATTGTTTATGTTTTATTTAATAGAAAATTGCCAGGAGTAAATCGACTTCCGGAGTGTAGTATAGCTTTCTGTTGACAATTGTATGAGCGAATACTTTTGGCATTAGCAAACACTTAAAAATGGGGATGGGGCTCTTAAAAAACGGATGCCATAAGTCAACAGTAGAAAATAGGTTTGTCAATTATGGTCAATTCAAAATGAGTTATCAAATTTTAAAGATACTGAGGTCAGTAGTATCCATTTTAGAAGATATATCCTTTTCAATATTTAACTTGTAGTACGATGGTTGTTTGATTGGTAATCAAACTTCAACGGATAAAACAAAATTTATATGAAAACTTAAGTAAATTTTTCCACATCGCCTTTTTTGTTAGCTGCATAACGCTTTGACTCTAACAGAGTTCGTATTTACACCCCATGTGTAACCCATGGTATCACCCAAAAAGAGCGAATTAATAAGAGCGACAAAATAACAACGAAAGAAAAAAAGGAGATAATAAAAAGAGCAAAAGATAAAAAGAGCAAAAGTTCCATAAATTTGATAATATATTAAATACACAAAAAATTATACAAATTATCAAAAGTATAATAATTTTCTAATTAACAAACGATAAATTTAATTTTCGCATTTTAAATAAACCACAATATTAACTACTTGAATAAAACTATAATACTCGAATTAAATTTGGAGATTAAAGTTGTGTGCAATACCCCGTAAAAAATCAATTAAGTCCCGGTTTTCGTAATCATTAAACAAGTCTTCTATTTTTTTTTAGCTGTATCACGATAAATCTTTCAGCTTTTTGGTGGCCTGCAATATATTGTTCAATTTTTACTTCGTTAAGTTTCGATGAACTGCCATATAGTTGGATGAATAAATCCTAAAAGGGAGCTAAATCCTCTGTGCCATCGTTCCACGGAATTATTGGTCTTTGGTAAACCGAGTTTTGAAGCATCGTGGGAATTCCATATTTTTATGGGAAACAATGCTTGGCGACGATTAGGATTATTTTGAAGACGTCCAACCCATGTATCTTCTAAATAATCTATTAATTGCTGTAACACATCATAATTCTTAAGAAAGTATTCTGATTGTAGAAGTTCCTGGAAAATCTTTAAAACATCTACTTCCGGCACAAAGGCAAGAGCTGCTAACTGCCGTACCTGAAGCGCAAATTCTACAGCATTGGTGTATCGGGATTGCATACCAATACTTTGCATTTTACGCCATATACACTGGCTCATGTGGAAAAAACAACCTCTTAGAATTGCTTTGGGAAATACTTCGTTGAACGCATTCATTGCTCCTTTTTCAAAGTCAGTCATTATAGTGATAGGTGCCAATTTGCTATTTAAATTTTTCAAGGCGGTTAAAGCACGAACATAAGATGTTTGCGTTTTGTTGGCCATTAATATAAAAACAGTTGGCAAAACATGATATTTTACAGCGTGGATCGTATAGATTTGAGTAAAAAGTTGGGGAGCAGTATTAAAGGTTCCATCAGCATACCAGTGATCACATCGCGTCATGTGTGATAAATTTCTTCTGGTTGAAAATATTATAATTCTATCATGGACTTGTCCACTATCATAAAGTAAAAAAGCTCATTTTCAATTTTCGAATAATTATCCGGAATAACTAGGTCCAGCAGAGATGTTGGATTAACAAATGTAAGATTATTCTTGTTTCTAATCCTTGGAGCTGCTTTTTTATAAGGGAAATTGGTGGTAGTTGTTCACATACAGCTGCAGGTAACATATATGTCTCAGCAGACACAATTTGATGATTGCTTTCTTGACATACACGAGCTCGTTCCTTGATATTATGTAGCAAATCCCTTTCTTCAATCTTTGCTTTGTGTGATACGTGATTATGAGCACTCGATTTCTTAATTTGTCCTTCCGAAACTATTATACGCCCGCGACATTTTCCAGCAAGACATTCTATGCACTTCCAATAAACGCTGCCATTGTTCTCTTTGTCCTTCCGGTAAACGTAACCATTTTTTTTAAAAAGAACAAAACCTTTTTGGCTTCTCGTATATTCAAGCGTCATTTTTTAAAAATTTATTACAAATATTTATTATAAATATCTTGCACGAAATTATATTTATGAAAACAATATTTTTAATATTACCAAATTTGCATATGATTCATGGCAAACTTCTTAAATTTATAAAAACCACAAGTATTAACATTATAATTGTTGTACAGTGCTTTTAAATATTCAAAATATAATTAGCGAAATCCGACTTATGAAATTAAAAAAATCGCGCGATTTTCTTAATTTCATAGGTCGGATTTCGTTAATTTTATTCGCTCATTTTACCTTTCGCTCATTTTTTGTTCGCTCTTTTTTTTCGCTGTTTTCGATTCGCTGTTTTTGTTTTCGCACTTATTGGGTGGAACCGTAACCCATACACGTCATCGTTGGGAATGGGTAATGAACGTATACACTAGGGCTGTTCAAAAAATTTTTTTTTTGAATTTGATTATGCATAGTAGCTTATTTTGTTCCTTTTTTATAAACATTGCTTTGTGCAAAAACTCAAACAAATCGAAAAATATTTAGGGGTTGCTCAAAGGACTTCTTTTTATTGAACTTTAATACATATAATCTAAGCAACATTACATAAAAACCACTCAACACATTCTATAATGCATTATGATCTTGTTGTCGCGGATTATACCCTTTTAGTGTAACTTTTCGAGCATCGGGAACTCTCTTTCTGTGATCCTCTACCACCTGAATTAATTTCTGCATCTCTGTCTCATTCTTCGTAATTGATTCGTTGAAGGCAGACATTAGAGCAACAGAACGTTCTGCTGCATCGTTAACCACTCTCAAAGAATCAACAATGTGCTTGGCTTCATGGAATTTTGGTGATTCATTCCACGAATCGGGATCAATGTTGAGAAATTCCAGATCAATATTTAAGGCATTCAGAGCACAGACAGATGAATAATTTAGCAGATTGTGCAAGCTTTTGCTCTCTAACCGATCGCAGCTATTCAGCTTGATTCCTCTTTCTGTCCAGTCTTTCTTAATATTATTTAACTCGTTTGCCAACATTCGTTTCTCCTGAACTGACAGTTTATCGGAAAACAGGGAAAGTGGAATCAGCTCGGGCCCAAGATACCACAAGTGAGATTTTAGCTTCTTCATTGCTGCTTCTGAGACAATCGCATTCACAGTTGAATACTGTTTTATTTGTTTGAATAGACGCAAATCATTTACTGGAGCATCACTTGCTTTAGGACAAGAAATCCACGCTTTAACGTAAATGAGGCACGCGAACAAACAAAATTCGGCGAGATTCTTCTCCTCTTTGACCGTTAGCTTAAATTCTGCTCGAAAAAGAAAAAACTTCAAACAGTATATCACTTTTGCCATCCATCTTGCCATGTGGTATGCACCAGGAATCTTGAAACGATACTGATCTGCTGTGGGTAACTCCCCCAAAAGTAATAAACAAAGCTCCACCATCTCTTTGTAGTCATCTCGTGGCATGTATTCTTCTCTTGATGATAGAATACCCTTGAGGAAAGAAGTTACTTCCTTTTTCAGATCTTGTAGGTATGGCGTGTTTAGGCGTTTATCGTCCAAGAGCTTGAAGTTCTGGTGATTGATTTTTGCCCAACCTTGCTGAAATCGTTGAAAAAGTGATATATTAGGACCTTTGGATGGTCCAAACAACACTGAAAACACATTTCCAACAATCAGCTCGTGAATGTGATGTCTACAAGCAAAATATAATAAGTTCCTGCCCATCTGTTTCTCAAGAAGAACACATGCTCCATTTGTAGCTCCTGTATTTGCAGCAGTTGTATCAAAGCTCATTCCAATAATATCATCCACAACTTCCCATAGGACAAGAAGCTGGAATGGTGCTTTTGCTTGTGCGTCTCCCGTTCCTGAAGATATTTTGGAAACGCCAAGTACTTTTTCCAGATGATGGCCCGTGACAACCACAGGTAGCCGATCCACATTTGATTTTGGGTCCTGTTTGTTTGTACTGTCTTTCATCACTTTGCCATCCCAATGAACCAATAGTGGTGGCTTTTCAATAGTAAGGAAACCTTCTCTCACAGCCATATCAATATATGATCGATGACCTGCTCGCTTTCTTTGTACAGTTGAACGAGATAAGAAACCATCATCCAGATCTTGCCCATCAGCTTTTGCAATTGCTGCAGCTAAGATTGTGAACTTAGTATCAGAAAGATTTATACGATCCAATGTTGATGCCACATCAGGAGAAGCAAGCATGTTCTGGAGAATACGTGATTTGTGTGGAGGGCTATCTCCAGATGACACAACAATTTTCTTAAGTTGTTTCCGATAATACGTTGGTATTTCAATTTCATAGCTTGTTTAAATTTTATCAGATTCATAATTGTCTTTCTCACCATCTTCGTCGAAATTTTCAAGTGCACTAAATGTAGCAGCTGTTTTTCTTACCTCTTCACGTCGTTTTCTTTCTTCGTTCGCTTGTTTCCGTTGTTGGACCCGCAGTTCCCGTATTGCCAATTCCGTGTCCACTCCAGCCATCTTCATCTTTCTACTTCCTCGCTGATCCTAGAGAAATACTTTATCTTCTTCAATTCTGATTTGGCTTTCAGCTTCCTGATGTGCTATATCGAAAAGCAGTTCAATTTTGGTTGAGAACGTAGTTTCTCTAGTACTCTGTGCATCTGAAACTCGTGATTTGTTTTTCTTCAGCAAATTGTATTCCTCAACAAGATATTTCATTTTAGAAACGATGTTTGGTTGGAAAGCCATTGGGATACGAGCTTTGTCCCAAATTTCCATTATTTCTTCTGTAGTGGACTTCAGACTTTGTGGAACAGTTTTTTTTAAGGGTTTTGTGGTGATGGAAAAAAGTTTTTAAGACAGCAGCAGTTGTACTTGAAGCCATTATAAAACACAATTAATATTATAGCAAACCGTAAAAATTGCTAAAACACTATTCAAAAACCGTACGCTACACACAATTGACAAAGCTATGAATATTTTGGCAGAATAGTCTAGTGTACTTGTTTCTCAAGGGTCAACTTCAAACTGCCTACTGGGCAAATGGGAAGGAGAAACACTTGTTGCTTTGTTGACTTTTGTTTGTGTAAAGAAAAGAAACTGAGTAATAGTTACGCACTTTACTTGCTGTTACCAAGCAGCGAACTGCGCAGGCGACGTTTGCTTATGCAGCGAAGCAAAGACAAAATAGTAAATTTTCTAAAGAAATATGTATACAAAAGCTATTCTATAGCAAATCTTTGGGAGCGTTGAGCAACCTCTAAACATTGTTCGATTGAATATCTTTTTTGCAGGTCTTATTTGCACTCCAAGTGGCACAAAATAAGCTACTATGCGTTTAGATCCGATACAATTTTTTTTTTCCCCCTATGTCGTGAACAGCCTTAGTATACACATTACCCACAGGTTATGGGCAAAATAATGGGTAGCTATCCACGGAAATGGGGAATTACCCATCACGATTACCCATTACCCTCGGGGTGATGTAGAAAATTATGGGTAGCTACCCACGACGATGGGGAATTAGCCATCACGATTACACATTACCATCAGGCGATGGGTAATGGATTACCCAGGGCAACCCATCCCCATTTTTGATCGAAAATAGGAAAAAAATAGAAAAAATTTCTAATCTCGGAAACGGAGCGTCCAATCGGAAAAATAATCAATTTTTGAGGGTTTTTCATAAAGTGGTCCAATTCGTATCGAAGAATATGTTTTTCAAAAAATCGCCAAAATAAGAAAATCGCTAAAATAAAAAAGTGGCTATAACTGGGAACCGGTGTGTCCAATAGAAAAAATAATAAAAATGTTACCTCCATATAAGGCTTTACCCAATGAATGTCTTCAATATGGTATCACTTTCTTTAACAAAGAATCGCTAAAACTAAAATTTTTCAAATAAAAAATCGCAAAAACGCCTTAATGTCTATATCTCGAAAACGTAGCGTCCAATCGAAAAAATAACCAATTTTTCCGTGTTTCTAAGGGTTTTTCATAAACCTGTTCAATTCGCATGGAAGAATTTTTGTTTAAAAAACAATCGCCAAAATACCTCAGGGTAACCCATTACCTACGAAATGCGAAACCTGGTCTCTAACTTACAGGGCACTTGATTTAACACGGTTCGGCTGAAGCGAGTTTGGTAAAATAAATCGAGTTACTATCATTTTTAAGCGGAGTCGGTTTGTGGAAAAATCCACTTTTTAATAAAAAGCAAGAAATAAATGTATAATATTTTGCAGACATAAAGAAGTACTTGTTTTCAATGATTTTTTTTCTCAAAACCAGTGCCGTGGAGTGGTAGTAGGAGTCTGGAATATTTTCCTGGAGTCGGAGTCGTAGTTGGACTTGTAAAAATTTGGACGACTCCGAATGCTAGTTTAGCATTTAATTCAAAACTCGACATTTTCAAATAGAATAATTTGTTGACCGATTTTTTCGGTTAATATACATTTTTACACTGTATTAGATAACATCAGTTTGCCTAACGTATAAATCGATTTGTCGTATGTTTCTTGGTTTCTCATGCGAACAATGCTATGATTATGACGGTCATATCTCGCAACAAAGCCGATGTATTGTTAAATTATTGGTATCGTTAAAAATTGCCCCACTCACATCTAAATTATACATGCAAATAGACAACGGAAGTACTATAATAATATCCAATAATAAATATAAAAATCGAACTTCAATCTTTTTTTCCAATTCGAGAAAATTGCCACTTTATGTTGAAAACTGTTTCTTAATTAAAAATATTTCTGCTAAAACAAAATATATAGTTATGTACTGTGCTTCCAACAATAACTTATAAATGCAGTTCAAATTATTTTGTTGTTATTGAAAATTATACCTGAGAAAGATTTTTATTGAATATTGAAGTCGGAGTCGGAGTGGAGTCGTGTATTTTCTAAATGCCGGAAGCAGAGTCGAAGCGGAGATGTGGATTTTCAAATTGCTGGAGTCGGAGTCGTTAAATTTTGGTCAGACTCCACAGCCCTTTTCAAAACATAAACAAATAGTTCTTAGAATATTAAAAATTACCTGACTAGTTAAATTTTGCAGAAATTTGTTAAAAAAAAATTCTAATGGCCAGCTTCACAGTTGAAAATTCTCAATTTAAATGTACTTTAAATGCCCCATGTTTGTCAGTTAAATGTCATTTTCTTCATATCTTCTGTAGTATTTGTATGTGAATCTTTGAGAAAGTTGTCAAGCTATCTATACACTATAATATTGTTTAAGATTGTACTGTAAAATATTTAGCGGTTTAGGAAATATATACGTGAAATTAAACCCAGTGTCCATATTCAGAGGTAGGATTGTATTTGAGGCTATAAAACACATTGTGGTGAGGTAGAGAAAAACTGATCGTGTTTATACAAATACTTTCATATGATATTGGTCTGGTTGAACTCAGAACTAATTGTCCTTAAATTGCCTCATAGTGCAAATCATCAAAATTTTGATTTTTTTCGCTTTAAAAATGCGCCTGATTATGTTTTTCCTTTTCGGCCTTAGGCTAAAATGAATTTGCCCAGCGAAATTAAAGAAAAATATAAGAACACGAAAAGCGTAACAAGACAAGTATGCCAAATTAATGGTATTATTTTTGCGGGTTTATTGGCGCCTTTACTTTTGTAGTGGGACATCCATGGGTCAAGATAACCAAATTTGTACCATATTAAAGGGGTCTTGAGAATCGGAAAATCCAAAAAACTAAGCGTGGGAACTCAAATTAAACGGAATTGACAACCTTCATTATTAGTTGCAGTTTTTTTAGAATCTACCGAAAAATAAAAGTTAGTGTTTGCCTGCGGCTCTACGATGTATAAACATTTACTTACAACTAAAATTGTTTGACTATTACTACCTCTATCCTTCACTCTGAAAATCTGTATTTTTTCTTGTTTGGATGCTAATATAACGTGTGTTTGGAGATTGTCGCAAATATAGAATACTTGAGTCCAAAAACATTTGTGTTTGCTATTCAATATTACATGTTTAAGACAGAATGATTGATGTGTGTTTTTGATCCAAATACAGCTTTGTTTTTGACACAAGTACAGCTGTGTTTGGACGTACATAAATGGGAACTCACTACTACTACTCGTACTACTATGACTTTCGCATGAAGTAATCCCCGGGTAGCGCTAGCGATAGTATTCTTTTTATCGAATTTTACATTTTAACACCCAAAACTTCATAATTGTGCAAGTTACGGAACAATTTCATTTAATTTTTCGAGTACTTTTCACTTTTCTAACAAAATAAAATGTAAATTGAGTCACTCGAATTTATAAAGATTTTTTTAAAATTTCATCTTCAGATAACTCGATAACTAAGAGAAATATCGAAAAAATTTATTTAATATTGTCACTAAGAATTTCTATCACACACACAATTTTGTTTATTCAATTTCCAAAAACTTCCGGTAGATTTTTTTTTACTTTTCGATAAGAAAAAAATTAAGTCATTCAAATTTATCGTTTTTTTCAAATTTCATCTTCCGATAACTAATAGAGAATGTTAACTATTTTTTCGGCGATCTGCGAAAAAAAGTTAATCAAGCTGAAAGTGTTCCAAAGACGTCTTCTGGGTCTCTTTTTTGGACCACGTGGTTCCCATGGGCCTCTAGTAATAGACATATAGAATGGGCTTGAGCTTGAATAAATAAAATGAAAATTTATCAGTTTTAAAAAAAAGAGAGCGAATAAATAAAAATCAACCTAATATCCTCTTTTTATATAGACAAAATATGACAATATAAAACAATATTGCGCGACAAAATTAAAATGAAAGGTTCACGAAGAACATAGGGTGTCAACGAATTCACGCTATTTATTCTGTCTCTGGCAAGTGGTTTAATTTGGTTGCGTGATAGTCGACTTTGGTTATTTTTCCTTTCCTGGCACCACTTCCTGGACTGAGATACGCCTGAGGGTTCCGTTCAATTGCCGCTCTGGCAACACCTGATTTTGGACGCCTAAGTATATGGCCGATCCTACCATATTTTATTCTACGTATATCCAATTCAATAGGGATGTTACCTGTACGTTGCCAGAGTCTTTATTAGAAATTGTATTATGCCAGTAAATACGAAGTATTTGCCTCAGACAGGGCTTAATAAACGTTTGGAATTTCCTTATTGCCATCTTCGTCAAGCTCCAAGTACTAAATCAAACAGTACGGACTTCACACTGCAGTTAAATATTCGCAATTTCGTCCTCTTAGGGATCTTATTACGCCAGATTTTTTGTAGATTTAGTAGTGCAACACGGGCTTTCTTTATCCGATCAATAATATACGTTACGGACCCACCGCCTTGTATACTAACTAATTGATTGATTCCACGTCTTTATCCCAATTCAATATGCTGCATTCCTTAACAGTGTCCAAATGACGGATACTAACTTGTCCGGTATCCACCTTATGGTCAAGGTGCACAAGATTGATCTTCGGTGTATACTATCAAAAGCATGTTCAAAATCTACGAAGGGTAGGTACAGAGGCGAGTGTAATTCAACCGACTGATCTATGATTATCAGGGGCGTGTTTACGTTGTCGGCACACTGGAAAGATCCGCGGCAGTATAAGGATCGCCACTACATTGCCGATTGCGTTGAGCAATGTAGTACTCATCCCGTTACTTTACCCTTTTCGAGGATAGTGTTAACCACTCCATCTTACCACCCCGTAGTGGTTTGATTATTTATCCAAGCACTTCCGATGACCGGCATTATGGCATAGGCTAACGTTGATGCACTGTATTGCAACAGCTCCGCTGAAATGTTACCAAGACCAAAAGATTTATGATCCTTAATTTTTTTTAAAACCGCCTCGATTACTGTTCACGACAAGGGTTCCATTGAGACATCCATTCTTAGGTTGCGAGGTGAGTATGGTGCTAAAGAGTACTCCGATTTTCATCATTCGGAAGTCTAGATTGTGTCGTAAAGTATTCACGGACCTACTTGGTGATCTAATGATATTATTGTCGTGCTGCCAGTAGCTTTTAACGATGCAGTACTCCTGAAGTTGTTTCCGCTCAGCCTTTTTATTGAAGAGTACATAATACGGAGGTTACCAATATTTGCAGCTTTTCGGCTTATTCTCTTATTTCCTTCAGATAGTTAACGAATCGTGTACTCAATCGTAGGTTGCGATTGCAGATAGCCTTTTCAACGTTGGTGTCTTGGATCGACATAAACGCCGAAAAAACGGTGCATGTAACATTAAACAGGAACCATGTGTATATTTGAAACATACATATAATTCCATGAATTGAAGCTCTGTTGCTTTTTTGTTTCTTTGTTGTCTGTCACGTTTTTGTTTTCAGCAGGTTTCGAAAAACAAAGCCATATTTGGGACACAAAAACATATCTTATAACATATTAATCATTGTGTCTCTAACATGTAATATTGAGTAGCAAACACAATGTTCTTGGACAAAAGGGTACTATATTTGCGACAAACACGCTATATTTGCATCTAAGCAACAACAAAGGACAGATTTGTCAACGTACATATATTTATATTGTGACGTCGGTGGTGCAATGGTTAGAGTGCGCGGCTCTTGTACATGGGGACGTGGGTTCGATCCCTGCACAGACCACCTTACATTTCCTTCGCCAGTTCAGAACGGTATTTTGAGAAGCTTCGCCATCACTAAGCGAGGTGGCTGTCGTCGAAGGAAATGTAAGGTGACCAGACCCACGTTCTCACGCACAATAGCCGCGCACATTAGCCATTACACCACCGATTCTCATTTACATTTGTGTACATTTTTATGTGGGAATTGCATTCGATCAATAAACAGGTGTTGACGAGTACAGAAATCTTTGAAGCGTCAACATTCTTGTTCTTCAAAGTTCCAAGCCCATGTCTTCCCATAACTGCCTGTATGTTGTGGTTGCCCACATTGGAATTGAAGAAATATCTTTATGTCACTTCATTATAGGGAAATTGAATTGACTATAGAAATCGGTTGGCGGTCGATATTATAGGTAGGCAGATTGCTTCCACGTCTGCCATAAGGTTAACAATAGCTTATGGTCGGAGTCGGTCATGGAAGAGACGTTTAAAGATATAAAAAAATACAATTGTTCAAATGTCATTACCTACATGTATTTGTTGGTTTAAATAAAGGAGTTTTTATTTTCCCCAATACACGCACACATTCCGATACACACACACACACCACTATACAGACATATGTATATGCACTTGACAATAGATACAAATATTCCTATGAATTATTACTGTAATAAAATAATGAAAATCTTTGCCATCGGCCGGAGAAAGGACACGACATCAGGTGTGTTTAATTACGCGGATTTTGTTCGACGACTAATTGGTATTTACTGCGAACCCGCAACATAAGCGAGATGGCAAAATTTTGTTACGCGCAAAAGGTCATAAATTAGTATTTTACCTTTTAATTGTCTTCGCAACACAAATACACATGTACAACCAAAGGATTATGTGTCTAAACGAAGTCATGTTTAACATTTGAGGGAGGAAAAGATGGAAAAGGCATTCCCATAGAAGGCCTTTTCAAACAGTGAAATTTTAAATTCGTACCAAGCTCTAATGTAGTTTCGATCAGTTTCGTGCTTATTATGTTTTACTGCATTACAATTGAAGTACATACTTCCATTTCAGTTCAGTCGAAGAATGCACATTTGCATTACAGCTTATATGTTGTTTGTCAGAAGAAATGTACTTGTATACGTTTTGTTTGTCATTAGAGCAACTTTTTTCCAGTATCTTCAATTGCTTAATGAATAGACGATCCAGGGTCAATCAAGGTGACTGGGTTCGAGTCTCGATTAGAAAAATATTGATGATAATGACAATAATAATATCGTACTATGCAAGTCGAAGAAAATCCACAAGCGGCGGAAATAACAGGTTTGTACTATTTCGGGTCCTAGGAATGGAACTGCATTATTAAATTTTGTACCCATAATTATAATTTCCTTGAAATTTGTATTTGGTTCTTGTTGGGAAACGTTTTTGTCAATACGATACAAATTTTAGTTGAGTGAATTAAAAAATGTAATGAAAAAATTATTGAATATATTTTTAAACCCAACAGAAGAATTGGTTGAAACAAAACAGCTAACATTGCTTTCTGTCTAGTAAATCCCCCTCTCGATAACAACAGTTGGTTTTAAAAAACTGTTTATGATTGGTACCTGGAGTGTAGGAACTGTTATGCACGCTGAAAAATCAGTATTTTCTGTTGTTTGGATGCAAACATAACGTGTGTTTGGAACTTGTCGCAAATATAATATACTTGTGTGCAAACACATTGTGTTTGCTATTCAATATTACATGTTTGAAACACAATGATTAATATGTTACAATAGATGTGTTTGCGACCCAAATCTATCAGTATTTGTTATACAAATACTGCTGTGTTTTGTGCACTGAGAGAGCAAGAGAATAAAAGAGGCACAACTTGATTCAGAATATTCGTGAATGTGCGTGTAAATTTCAGATAAATTCAGTGTTTCTTATTTTGGCTGATGTTTTGCGATTTAGTTCCATGTCATCAATGGGTCATTAAAAGCGCTTCAGTCATCAATGGGTCATTAAAAGCGCTTGATCAGTGAAAAAATAATAAACAAAGGCTTGGACGGTTAAATGATTCGTGATGTTGCTTTGGTTTTTGGGTATGTGTCTCAAATATATATACGTGTGCTCCCATAGTGAATAAAGGAATTTATAGAAGGAGACTGGAAAGGGAAACAATGTGAAGCCCTTTGTCTAGCCGAACATTTGCTGAGAAAACCGGAACGAAGGACCATTTGCGAAATAAATTACACAATATAATACACACAAGTAATTAACACACGCTTGTCTTGCATGAACTAGATTGATAAAAAGAATAAATAAATGGTTTCCCATTACATCCAATGAAGGGAGAGGGGAGAACTTCTCACAATCAGCTGTGCGCTTTCCAGTTTTCACTCACTGATTGGGACCTATAGTTTTACACCGATTCCGAAAGGTATTTTGAGAAGCTTTTTCATGGCTATATAGTCGATAGTGTCGCCGTCACTGTGCGAGGTGACCGCCGCCGAAAGAAATTTTAAGGTGGTCAGAGCAGGGTTCGAACCTAGGAGCTCATGTACAAGAGCCGCGAACACTAACCATTGCACCACCGACGGAACTAGATTGATAGCCAGCGAATAGTTGAAACCCCTTGACAATAAAAAGGAATATCAAAAGAGCACCAGAGCCTCAAATCCTTAAAAAAAATGCATTAAAGGAAGGAAAGTAACTGTAAAATGGGCCGTTTTATATCTTTTATTTTTTTCCATTAATTATTTCTAAATGTGGATTTGTATTGAAAAATTAATTATAATAAATAAAACATATATATTGAAATCAAAGAATAATTCGTTTCTAAATATTATTATGATTGGGAGGAAATACGCATATGTTTCCACGTAAGTATATGGAGGTATGTGGGAAACACAGGAATGCTTCCACATAAGCATATGGATGTTTGGGACGAAGAACGCATATGTACCCACGTAAAAGCAAACATGTTTGCCAGTAAACATGCTACTGTTTGTATTTAAATACAAGTGAGTTTAGAACTTGCAAACATCTGAATGTTTGAAGAGTGTTTCAAACATATAGATACAAGGTTCCTGCAGAATATGTTTGGAACAATGTGTTACAGAGGCCGTTTTTATTCAGCGTGTGGTATCCCACAATGTGGACAACCTAGGCCTAAACGAAGAAGTATGTTGGCTTCATAGTGGCAAATCGCAATTACCTTCTGGCCTCTGCTTTATATACTCCCGCAATGATACGCATACACATACGAGTACATATAAATGGAGTCGGGCGTGTTCTTTCACCTAGGGATAGAAATGCTTTAATAAAGCCTTGTTTATCTGATCGCATCGTCATTGCGAGTTTTAACTCGAAACTCCGCAGGACTTTCAGGATTTCCAAAGCAACTGGATTTTGCTGTAAGTTCCTTGTCAATTGGTGACATTAAAATATTGATGTATTGATGCAAGATGTTTTTGGGTTCCTTGCTGAACGTCAAAACTGGTACTGATATGGATAGCGACCACCAACTCTTAGTGAGCATCTTCCGTCTCCGTCCAGCGGCTGTCAGCGGTATTAGAGGCCAAATCGTAAAATACAATACAGACCGTCTGCAGGACCCATCCATATCAAAGATGTACGATCAAACTCTACGCTCCAATTTGACAGAGGGCAGTCAAAATACGTGATCCTTGGTGTGAAAAGGTGTGTGAATAAATCTTGGCTTAGTGCAGAATCCTTTACCAAAAATCGGAATCGTTAACCCCTGCATGATATGCATACACGATCGAAGATACAAACGTTGAAGAGGCAGTTAATGTATGAGAAATTCATACTACTTACAAGCTTACAAGGTCAGGAATATTTTTCTAATTGAAAATTGGTTGTTTTTTGTTGGAAATAGTAGGAAGTTCGTCATCAGATGTCTAACTAATGTGCCTGAATTGATTCCATCGGTAGAATATCAACACTAAATATCAGCACACACGGTGTTGGTCTATATAATTCCAACACAAGAACAGACGGCTTTTTTCCACCATATTCTTCTTTTCCTCATGCCTACTCACCGAGTTGTATTTTTCCGTGATATAGCTGTTTGTTGACCGTGCTAGTGTCAGTTTAGTGTATTTGAATTTGAATTTTTATCAATTTTTATTATGAGGCAGTTAATATCAGACTATCAATAATAAGCTCGTAGAGTGGGTTACATGGTCGGTTCAGATTACGACAATTTTCTGCACGCTGAAATATTTGTCCTTTATTGTCGTTCGGTTGGAAATATAACGTGTTTGTAACTTGTCACAAATATAGTATAATTGTGTCCAAACACATTGTGTTTGCTATTCAATATTGCATATTCGAGACACAAACTGTGAAAAACAAAGCAGATCTCCATTTTTCAGCAAAATGTTGCTGGGGACGATGTCTTTTCAGCGTGTGAATAATATCGCGGAGGAAACCGAAAAAAACTGCAAATACAGGTAATCTCCGTATTGTATACTCTTCAATAAAAAATCTGAGCGGCAACAACATCAGGAGTACTGCATCCTACAAAGCTACTGATGGCACAGAGATATCATAACCTGACCAGCAAGGGAAGCGATGGCGTGAATTCTTTACGACCGAATCTAGACTTCCGGATGATGAAGATGAGTGTCCCCCTTCGGCAGCATATTCACGTCGCAACCCGAGAAGAGATATTTGAGCGGAATCCCCGTCGCAAGCAGAGATCATGGCGCCACTGGGTAAAATGAAATATCACAAATCTTCTGGTTCTGATACTATTCCAGCGGAACTGTTAGAATATGGTGCATCAGTGTTAGCAAATGTCATTACGCTGATCGTCAGAAGTGCAGGGATAGTTAACAGAATCCCTACGCAGTGGAAAGAGGGAGTGGTTATCACTATCCCGAAAATTTGTAATGTAACTCTGTGCAGGAACTGGAGATGTATTACATTGCTCAATGTCATAGGCAAAGTAATAGCGACTCTTAAACTTCAGCAGATCTCGCCGGTGGTGGAACAAATTGTGCGGAAGGAGCAGGCGTGTTTCAGGCCTGGCCGTTCATGTGCCGATAATGTGAAGATACTCCGTATAATCGTACAGTAATCAGTTGAGATACACTCGCTTTTTCGTAGACTTCGAACAAGTATTTGATTGTGTACACCGTAACTCAATGTGGCCCACATTGACAATGTGGCCACATACCGGACAAGATAGTGTTCATGATCTGTGAACCGTACAGAGATGCAGAGTATAAAGTCCGATTTAATTCAAGCATTCACCGCAACTGCTGGAGTTAGACAAGGATGTATCTTGTCCCCCATATTATTTCTTCTACTTATGGGCGAGTTAATGGAGGCCGTCGGTGGTGCAATTATTAGTGTGCGCGGCTCTTGTACATGGGAGCGTACGTTCGATCCGTGATCAGACCAGCTTACATTTCTTTCGAAGACGGGCACCTCGCTTAGTGAAGGCGACACTATCAAGTACTTAGCCAGGAATAGGCTTCTCAAAATACCGTTCGGAACCGGTGTAAACTTATGGCCCACAAATTTTATGACTTCGAGGCCAAGTTAAATAGACTCTCCGAAAATGCAAAAAAGGAGGATTGAGCAGAAATATAAAGAAGACAAAGTTAAGCCGAATCGAACAGAATGGATTACTTTACTAGCAGTTGATGGTTCGTTAATTGAAGACGTACAATCAATCAACTATTTAGGTTGCAAGATTACCAAGGACGATAGCTCCGCGGCGGACATAGGTGATTGTATAAATATGGCCCGTGTTGCATTTCTAAACCTGCACTAAATCTAGAAATCTAAGAAAATATCGGAAAAGCGAATATTCAATTGCAGTGTGAAGTCTGTACTGTTGTACTACAGGGTGGAGCGCGGTAATTTGCTTTTTTGCACTGCTGGCTGTGGCGGCACTGTTGGTCGAAGAGAGTGGAGAATGTATTTTTCAAATGCGCACTCGATCATTGCAGTGCAGCGTGTGTGTAACAGCGGGTGTGTAAACAAACAAAATATGCGGTACTGGAGTAAAACAACCCCCAGAGAACTTCACCAGAGACCTCTGTATTCGGACCGCGTCACTGTGTAGTGCGCCATATCACGAGTAGGCATCATTGGCCCGTACTTTTTACAGGATAGCCGTCTTGCCGTAACTGTGAACTACGAACGGTACTTGACTATGATACAGGATTTTTTCAGCATACATGGTTCCAACAGGATGGTTGCACTGCACACACAGCGAGGGTTACCATGAATTGTTTGAGGCAACTGTTTGTTGGACGGCTTATCTCTTTGAGGGGTGATGTGAACTGGCCGGCACGCTCACCAGACTTAGCCCAATGCAATTTTTTCCTTTGGGGTTACCTGAAGTCGAAGGTGTATATCAACCGTCCCAACACCTTGGAAGACCTAGTTAACAATATTGAGGCTGAAATTGGCAGAATACCAGTCGACATGCTTGTCAGAGTTCATGAAAACTTCAGAAAACGTATGCAGCAGTGTATGGATAGCAAAGGTCGATATTTGCCAGATACACTATTTAAAACCATGTAAATTAAAAATTCCCTTACTGTTCAATATAATTAAAATATAAAATAAATATTTCAAAGGTTCATAATTTTTTTATTTCATTCCTGTACTTTCAGCTTGACGAAGCTGACAATGAAGAAGGTCCAAAAGTTTGTCAATCGTTGTCTGAGATAAATACTCCATATCTATTGGTTGAAGACAGTTTCTAATGAAGTACTCTGACAACGTACATGCAACAGTCCTATTGAATTGGACATACGTAGGAGAAAATGGACTTGGGTCGACCATACACTTTGGCGCCCAACATCAGATATTGCTAGATCGGCACTTGAATGTAATCAGCAGGGGTATCGAAGGCCACTAAGACCACCAGCTACACGGAAGCGGTGCCCGGAACAGGAATACACACAAACTCAACTTAGGAGTGCGTACGAAATAAATGGTGCACACATTTTTGGTAAAAGAAATCTAGATGCATTGATTAATTTCTTTACAAGTATTTTTTATTAACAAAAATTAAGTTCAAATTCAGTTTCTACACTAGCTTACAAATATTCAGTTTTTATTTATATTTTTTTTAAGGATGCCTTCTTTTGGGGGCTTTAGTTGTACTCTCTGGTACGATATTAGTGCTTGTAGCCGATTTTCTTCCAAAAAATTTTGCATCCTTAGCCGCTCCTTTAGTAGCCCTTAAATGCCACTTAAATAAGGCCCAATATCTTACGTTAGGACGGAGTTGTGGACAGTTTGGAGGATTTGCCTCCTTTGGTACAAACACTTGTTTTGGTAATAGCTCGTTTGCTGTATTGGCAAGTCGTGAGATCGGGTCAAAAAAATGTGGAATCTTCGTGCTTTCTTACAAATGGAAGAAGTCGTTTTTTAGACATTCCTTGATATACACTTCGGTATTTATCGTGCCAGTTGTAATGAATGAGCTGCTCTTTTGTCCACAAGCGCAAATGGCTTGCCACACCAAATTTTCTTCGGGAACTTTGCCTTTTTTGAACTCTGTACTCTTCTGCAAAATGTCCTTTATAATTTGCAATATAAAACTCCTGAACAGGTAGCTGTAAAAAGTTGGACATCGTAGGTTTCAACATCCATTACAAAGCATCCATAATTTGGAATGAAATTTCGTTGCAAATTTTCGATTTTTTTTGGAATTTCTATCCGGCATTTTTTGAAGTTTTAAGACCTGCCTCTTTTTTCACTTTTATTACCAAAGACTCCGAGCAATTGGCCGTCTGAGAAACTTTTCTTCCTAATACGTTTGGATTTTTCTTAAAAATGTCTAATATTTGCTTTCCCTTCCCGCTCTTTTTTCTGCCACACCCAGTCAGGAGTTCTTTATATTTTTTATATCTGTATTACCGGACATCCCTGCCATCCTACCAATTTTTTTATATGGACGCCTTTAATATTCGTTGAAAATTGTAATTATCTTTACGCGAAATTTCGTTGGCTCTCCATTTAAAAAGAAACTAAAGTACCGATTGACGTTATATTAAGCACGTGGGTTTTGATGCCACTGACAGATGTCAAAATGGCAATGAAATCTAAAGGCATTGGATGTTTTAAGCCTAAAAGTATGCACCATTTATTTCGTACGCACACCTCATCAAGGAACCAAATTAAATCACTTGCCAGAGACTAACATCGATGGAGATAGCTCGCTGACGCTCTATGTTCATTGTAAACCTTTTATTTATATTGTTATTGCATTGTTTTGTGCTGTTTTATTCCCAATAATAAAACAAAGTTCGGTTTTAAATTACAATAATTACAACAGCTTAACTTCCTTTTATTTTATTTATATAGCACAACAGTTTACTTTATTTCAACCACTTTACAAGAAGTCTTATGTTTTACTATCAAATCGCGATGCTTACTTTCCGGCGGTTAAACACAAACTGAACTCTCCGTTCCAAAGACCTCCGGTATTTGTACGAACTCACCATACTCAAATGTAGCGATCTCTAGCGAATTCAAGAACCCTATAGTCGTTGTTGTTAGTTATCTTTGTAGAATCATCTCGAAGAGTGGAGAATTATCTGAACTGAGGCGAATTCATGCTACTGGTTTAGCGAGCTGGTATGTTGTTACAATGCATACTTTCAGGCGCAGCATTAATCGCGCTGTTATTTACATAATGTTAGTATGGTCATTAAGAGTAAGTAAAAGCTTTTACTTATATATTGTTATATTTTGTTTAAATAAATATAGGACATATATGAATAGTAAAATTTAAATATTCTCAAACACCTTCTGGTAGAACGATAGAGCACATTCATCTCAACGTTTCTATTATAAAGCGAACAAAATATCCTCCCTAAGAAGGGCCCCAGAAATGATTGAGAAGGGTCTTCCTTCTGCCTATGGTATAATAAATATTTGTAGTTGTAGTAGTGATAACAGTGTCTTATTACAATACAATAATTAGTGTGATAATTTATGATTCTGTTTAGAAACATTAAAGAATCTCCTGCCATGTTACACAGAAATTACCCATGAATCCTGGTACCTACCCCCATTTGTTAAGGGAAAGGGTTGGAAGAGCGAATGAATGATATTAAAGTAAAATAACCAAATTTGTACTTCATTTTATAATTTTTACTCGAAAAAAAATGCAGAAATATGTCTCATTATAAACACTTCATTTCCAGATAATTTAACAGAATAATTTAACAGAAAATTATGAAAGAAAAATGTGAAAAAATACTGCAATAATAATAAAAATAACGACTGCCGACCCGTAATAAAATTTATCAAAATAATTAAATCATTTGGATGGTTCAACTACGTGTAACTGTGTAAAATCCTAACGGAAAAAGGGACACCAACTCAGTTGTCGAAAGTAAAGTATAAAAATTGTAGTTAAAAATTCAAAATTTTATATGAAATCTGTTCATAGGGATGTTTAACGAAAAGATCTGTGTGTGTGTGTGATTTGAAAAGCCTCGCATTTGGATCTGCCGAAAATTTCACATGCGTGAATGATGTCCCTTTCAAAGGACGCTGACGTTATGATAACATAAACATAAGCACCTTTTGTCGTGTAACACTTGATGTCAACACCAACGAAACAACCAACACATTTTGCATCGGCTCTTTATCTTTAGTTTAAATAATCATGGAAACATCTCTTCATCATACACACATCCTTTGTGAAAACAGCCTTACAGCCAACAATTGTAATGACAACCACAAGTTAAGAACCCGACAGGACATTAACATCACCGCTTTCTCTTTCGTCGTTTTGACTCGTATTCAACATTATTATCGTCCTTAACTCGTACATCCGCAATTACATGACGTTTAGGAAGGTGTTCATCCTGTGGTCTTGGTGCTGCATATGCATTGTGGCGTATGAGTGTGGAATACATTGTTTCCTTTTACCTAATGTCCTTTAAGATAACATTCCATGGACTACGATGACGACGCATCTCCCTCGTTGTTTGGGCCATTACTTTTGGTGCCATGAATATTCATGAGTTGTGTTAACAAAACTTTTCTTATCTTTTCGGTTTTTATGAGTCGAGTTGGCTCGTTGAGATTTTTCATTGGCAACATGAAATGATGATGATTATGTCTCAATCGCCTCGTCCTACAGCTAGGGGGGGGGGGGGGGGCTTTGGAATACAAAAACATTTCAAATTTGTAAAAGAAACATTAAAAAGTCTGAGCAACATTTCTCAAATCGGTTAAATTGTTGTAATTACAGTTTGCGGGACAGTTGATTAGTTGCCAAATTGTGAAACATTTTTGTATTATGTGATTTGTTTGGAATTTGTGCAAAGGATTCGACAGAAATACTAAATAAGAGATTATGTGAAAAGCCAGGACATCGATAAGGATTCAGTCAGTTTTTCAAAGTATAATGAGAAAAATGCGAATTCCCTTAACATCAGTTAAAAGGGTGAGGATACAACTCTCTATACTCCACAGAAACCTACTGAACTTCTCGCACAGAAATTACTGCCGTCTGAAGACTCTAACTCTTAGTGGCCGAACATGGTTGTTAACTTCTTCTAAATTTGTACTTGTCCAGTAAAAAGAAAACGTATCCTAATATATATACAGCAATGAATTTTCAATGGTATTGTGGTAATTATGTACTTGCCTATGATCACTTTCAAGTAAATTTTTAGCTGTTCCATGTCCAACTAAAGAAATTGCACTAGCTGGGACCCCGGGATAAATTCAAAAAAGTTTAACGCTTTTGTGGGCTCTATAAAGAAATCTATATATCTGAGAGAGCACACTCATTAGCTTATATTGACGGTGCTATTAACAGTGATTTACCGGGATCTATATAATCTGCGATATCGGCACTATCTGTTGCACAGGGGATCATTAATTTGGACCACTGACGCGTAGACGCATAACTTCGTCATTGATCCACGCCCACTTAACGAGAAATGTGAATAAATGAAAACACCAAGGTGGCATTCTCACGACTTCTTTGGAATTTACCCCTAAATCGTATTTTTTTTGAAATGGCCGTACGAGTGATCAGAGGAGCTAACATCGATCCTGATCACTACCTGGTAGCAAGAAAGGGTCGCACAAGATTAAGTAGAGCGAAAATCTTACGAAACCAAAAGCAGAGAAAGCTGGTCATCATAAAGCTGCAATTATCAGAGGTAGCCACAGCCTATTCAAGGAAGCTATCACAACTTTTGGCACAGAACTCACGTCCTCCCGATGACGATCCTGAAGCGCAGTGAACCCCATTTCCAACTCTATGAAAACTGCCGCAATAAACGTACTTGGTTTCGAAAAAACGCTTGGCGCTGCACGTATGGCAATGCTTCAGTCAATTGTAACGCGAGCTGTGATTGAGCGGTATAGGGAGAAAAGATAGATAGAACGTCTCTTTAGGCGTAAGAAACGGCAGTGAAGAAAGCGCCAGAGTAAGAAAATTGAGACATACAGTAGGAAGAACGGAGCCCGAAAATGCTACAAAAAAGATCACAATTTGGACGACGACGTCGATTGCCCCCCTCCTAACCAAGACGAGGTCAGAACAGCTATTGCCCGGCTTAAAAACAACAAAGCCGCAGGAGCCGATAGATTACCGGTGGAGCTGTTTAAAGCTGGCGGCGATGAGCTGATAAGGTACATGCATCAGATCATTAGCAAAATTTGGTTAGATGAATGCATGCCCGGCGATTGGAGTCTCAGTGTACTATGTACCATTATTTAAAAAAAAAGTGGCCTGAGTCTCTGTGCCCACCACCTTGGAATACGCCTTTTATCCATAGCATTTAAGGATCTACCAAGTATAATGTGCGAAAGACTAACACCAATTTTCGCTGACCTAATTGGACCATACCAGTGGGGCTTAAGGCCTGGAAAATCCACAACAAACGAGATTTTCACGCTATGCCAAATCCTGGAGAAGACCCACGAAACACAAGTCAACACCTATCATCAATTTGTCGACTATAAAGCGGCCTTCGATGGACCGATATGGGAGGAACTCTATGAAGCAATGTCTGAGCTTGGTATTCCTGCAAAACTCTTACGTCTGTGCAGGATGACCTTGACGAAAACCCAAATCCGCAGTGAAAGTTGGTAAGGATCTTACCGAACCTTTCAAAACCAAGCGAGGCCTCAGGCAAAGCGACACCCTATCGTGCGATTTCTTTAATATCAGAAAGGCTGCAGTCAACATGAATAAAACCATCAGCAGCAAAAGTCACATGCTGCTCGCGTATGCTGATGATATCGATATCATTGGGCGCACAATTAGAGAAGTTACTGCGGTGTTTTCGAGAATTGAGAAGGAGTCAGCAAAAGTGGGTATGAAAGTAATGTGGACAAGACAAAATTAATGGTTTCAACGAGCAGGGCCTCCACTCGGTTAGACCAAAGCGTGAACGCTGATAACCGTTATAATTTCGAGGCAGTGGAGGAATTTATATACCTCGGATCTGCCGTAAACAAAAGCAGCAACGTCAGCCTTGGAATCAAGCGGAGAATTTTGATTGCGAATATACGTTATTTTAGGCTAAGCAATCACTTTAGAGATAAAGCTTTCTCTCGAGTAACAAAAGTCCAACTATACCAGGCTCTCATACAACCTGTCTTGCTTTATGGTGCAGAACCCTGGGACTTATCGCAAGGAGATGAAACATCTATAGGAGCCTTCGCGAGAAATATACTCCTAAAGATTTATGGCCCTATAGTGCAGAACGGCGAGTATCGGCGACGCATAAACCATGAGCTGTATGAGCTTTATTCCGGCATTGACATAATTAAGCGGATTAAAATAACGAGATTGCACTGGCTAGGCCATGTCAGTAGAATGGAAGACGGAAGACGAAAAATAGGAAGACCAAAACTGGAGAGTTAGCAAAAGATCGAACTGGTTGGCGAAATATGTTATCTGCATTTTGTAAAGTCCCTGACCCCCCGATGTTGTTGGGATCAGGTTGCAAAGTCAGCAGACGACCTGTCAACTGCAGTACAAGGAAAATACCCTTCCATCTGCAGAGATGTGTTCCAGGGCTTTGTCAAGAGTGCCTTTAAGTGGGCAACTTAGAATGATTTGGGAGCAAGTATAGACAAAACCAAGCTTGAACTCTTTATCAGAAAACATAAGGTTCCGTATATTGAGCCATTATCTCTAGGTAGTATGAAAATTTGCCTGAAATATAATGCAAAATACTTAACTATGATGTTGGACAGAAATTCAAATATAATACTATGGATAGGATCAGTAAAGGCACCGCGACCATATATTCGTGGAGATCGATGGGGACAATAGTCGAGAATAGTCTATTCGGCATTGTCGTTTGGTGGTCCGGTGCCGGAGAAATCCACTTACGTAAGTCTGTTGGCAAAGGTTCCAAGAATGTCAATGTGTGTATTAGACTGGTCCTTATTTTGAAAGTCGTCGGAACCTGTGGGCCATGGGCTCATTTTGTTTATATTTATGTCAAATATCACCGTGCAAATTTTGAGCGCGATCGATAAACCTTTACCACTCTCTCAAGAGCCTTAAAGTTACAAAAATAGTCTATTTTTGAAAAATTTTCCAATTTGGACCACCCAAACGGAAAAAGGATGCACCCTAATTTCCAGACTATATTTTTCCTGATGCAGGAATTCATTACGAACAAAATGACACCTCACAAGCTAAAATCGGAGTAAGACTCACGAAGTTATAAATGATTAAAAAAGGTCAATTTAATAAAATGGAGGAAATTTTCTCTTAACCCTTATTAAGGTCTGTTTGTTTGACTGAAAACCTTTTCAGTCAAACAAACAGACCTTAATAAGGGTTAAGAGAAAATTTCCTCCATTTTATTAAATTGACCTTTTTTAATCATTTATAACTTCGTGAGTCTTACTCCGATTTTAGCTTGTGAGGTGTCATTTTGTTCGTAATGAATTCCTGCATCAGGAAAAATATAGTCTGGAAATTAGGGTGCATCCTTTTTCCGTTTGGGTGGTCCAAATTGGAAAATTTTTCAAAAATAGACTATTTTTGTAACTTTAAGGCTCTTGAGAGAGTGGTAAAGGTTTATCGATCGCGCTCAAAATTTGCACGGTGATATTTGATATAAATATAAACAAAATGAGCCCATGGCCCGCAGGTTTCGACAAACTTTAATTTTCTCCATACAACATAGGTCCAGTCTAGTGTGTATAACGGATGCCCTTCGCACAACGTCTACTGAGGGTTTGGGGGTTATCCTTCGCCTGTTACTAATAGATATGCTGGGCGGACAAATGCCGGCAACGTCCGGAGCAGTCCCTATAGTCACAGTAGGATTTTAAGGGAGGATTGCATCCCACCAACGACTACCTTTGAGAGAATATTCTTCTCTCATATCCGAGGCAGACAGGGCAGGACTGGACGTATACCAGACAATAAAAGATATTTATGGTGAAGTAGGTTTTGGAGCCTGTTTTAAAGATGTGGGTCTAGACCTTGCACGAAGACGACCAGACCATTGTACTGTTGTTCAGGCAGTAGTCATGGAAATCGGAGAAGTGACATTCTAGCTGGTGCGAAACGTCATCAGCACCAAGAGTACCAGTATTCCCCTTACAGTCAGGCTGTTCAAACATTACCTCGCATCTCTAAATGAGATGAAAAAGCAGTTTGACATCGACGTTATGTGAGTGACTGGACACAGGAACATTTTACTGAAGGATAGAGCAGATGATGTGGAGTGATTAGGAACAACCCCACTTGTTCCACTGTATAAGGAACATGTGGGCATGCACCTTTCTACATGTAAGCTCATGCTTAAACCAGAAGCTCTTATATATGCGAACGATAGATAGTATGGAGACACCAATATCAGAATCACCAGACTGATATAGCCCGGATATGACCTGAATCGTTCGAAGAACTTGATATCCATTCCTCGACAGGTTATCTTCATGGACCTAAGAATATTTTTGTTTAGCACAAATTGGTTCATCAGGTACTAATATACCTACCATCTTTGAATACCGGGATGGAATATCATATGGTTTGAACGCTCCTTACCTATACCAGGGCAATTTACATGTTCAACGATGGAGACGGAACATGACGTCCTGTGGTATGAAAACGGTCCTCAGCATAATCTAACTTGTCAGGTTATGCTGAAAAAGAGGAGTCATAGTATTGATGCTTCTTCTCATGAGATATTTCTTGACATAGTATCTGGTAAGTTGCAGTACGATCTTCGGACACAAATATAATATATTTGCGGTGAGCTCCAAACATGTAACGTTTGCATCTAAACAACAAAATAAGACTGATTTTTCAGCGTGTAGTAAATATAACTGGTATCTTTGTTTCTTATCTTTGCTACAAGATAACTGGAAGCAGTAGGTTAGGTGCAAGTGGCTATTACTATGGACACACTTTTTCTAAAGAGGACCGTTGTGATACTACGGGGGTCGTACTCCGACCCCAACGTTGAAGTTGGAAATTGACCTGCTATGGTCAAGGGGCGTTCAAGTTATATGATAACTCATCCCTATATTCTAGGATTTGGCTGAAGAGAGACGTACATTAGTACTTAGCAAACCAGTTAGTATTCTTCAAAAGATAATTCAGCTTAACTCCCTGAATGTCTGGTAGTTCCAACAAGTAATATCCTAGATATTGTCTCCTACTCATACTCGTACAAAACACCTAGAAGTAGCTTAAAAGATCTTGGACGCTTACATCATACTCTTCATCCTCATAGCTTCTGCAGTAATCATGAGCTGAGCTTCCAAGTCCAGACGCGAGTCTGCCTATTAAAACGGGACCAGTGATCACAGCTATTGTCATACGGATATCTTATCTAGGAAATGGATATCAAGTTTAGCGGGCGACTCAAGTCATAACTTGGCCATACTGGCCTGGTGATCCAGCATTTTACGCCTCCAGACCAATCCCATGTCTGAGTGCTTCGGTTTTAAGTGTGAGCTTGTATGACGAAAGGAGCATACCCACATGTTCCATATCCAGTAAACCAAGTAAGGTAGTCGCCAATTTCGGCACCCCATCCGCTCTATGGTTTCCTGGAATGTAACCATATATCGTAGATAACGAACTAATTCACCATATCATTTAAAGACGCGCGTCAGTTGCTAGCAGGTCCGTTGGAAAAGAGAACAGATTTCCGAGAATAGATGTTGTTACCTCAGGCAGCGAAGAGTTTCGCCCCAGACACAGTGCTACTTCCCCGTTTGCCATGGTTTCTGTTTTTAAGACACTACAGTGGTCTGGTACCCTTTGTGGAAAATCTAGATCCACCTCATTAGAATAGACTCCGAAACCTACTTTGCCCTCTAGTTTGGAGTGTAGAAGCTTAAATACCTTTTATTACCTGGTATGCGTCCCTTCCAGTCCTGCCTTTCTGGAATATGAATGGAGAAGTTTCTTTGAAAAGTGGGTGCTATGTAGTCGACTTCTAATGAGGATTGCCACAAATTTCTTAAGCGACCACACATTTTTCATTCTTGAGCATGAGCTTGGTCGATAACTTTTTATCTGACTGATGAATTTCCAAAAAATTTTACCAACAAATTTTGTGAACATGATAGTGATGCTAACAACTTCGATCGCATTCTGATTTGGGTATCAAGAAGGTCGGTAAACCAAAAAACCGCTTTAAAATCGTCGTATGATCATATGGGCTGGTGATCCATTGCGAACAATGCCTTAGGCGGTTTGCCGAATTTCCAGTCATTTGCCTTCCCATCAAATCTAGTGGTAACTGGTGGAGGATAACCCCCATACCCTCGGTAGGAGTTGTTCGAAGAACAACCGTGGTACACACCTTTACCCTTCTCTGGAGTTTTGTCCACAGATTAGGTAACTGGATTTTTCCAGTACCGGCCACCAAACGACAATGCCGAAAGCATGTGATCCCCCGGTCAGCACGAATTACCGATAGACCCGATTTTATTTTAGCGGCAAACGGGCAATCAATTTCAGCAGTTGTTGTTGCATTCGATGTTTTGATAGCGGGTGCCTATTTTTGGTTATTTGCTTTGGGTCACCCTGTATAATTCTAAGAAATATTACATCCTTGCCAGGTATTTGAGTCCGAAATTCTATTTAAATCCCAAAAATTTAGAATGATATTCAAAGTTGTAATTGCTAAGAGATCATATCTTCTCCGGTTAGTGAAAACATGATCTCTAAGCCTAAAAGAAATTACTGCTTTTAAAAAAACGAGGATCTAAAACGACTAGATTAGAATGATATTGTTTAGTCTTAAATTCTGGTTCCCTGTACAGACAGACAACGCAATGTAGATCATTCTACAGTCAATAGTGACTCCTGGGTTACTTTGCTTTAATCCCTGGGAAACTTGTAACCTTTGTACTTTTGTATTCTGAAACTGTTTATCCAAAAAATTTAGTTTCCCGCCGGCAGTTGGCAAAGTTTGCAATTCTTCATTACGTGCAACTCATCCGCGGCATTTGCTGCTATTAAAGAAAGGGATTCCATTTGGATCTGTGTTATGTTTGTCTTGCCCACTCACTGACTGCACAATGTGGCACGTAAACCCATTACAATTATTTATGATGTCGTCGTACTGCGGAACTGAAAATCGCAACAACTGCCATTCATTACGCACAAAATGAAACAGATGAACAGATGGTACTCAGTCAACTTTAGCTGCAAGAAAAATAGTCAACCTGCCCTCCCTAAATGAAACAAAATCTACGCACGATTTATTGCAGTGTAACTAAATCGAGATTATATTTTCTAATAATCTGCAGTCGCGTGTATAAGGTGTACAATGAGTGGCCTATGAGTATATTTATACTTATATACAGATAAATTTGTTATTAACTGTGAAAGGAGAACATAACAGTGATAGCGAAGTGCTAAATATTATACAGTGCGATTCAACAGAATGTGTTACATATAGGATTTTATTTTATGTATATTTTCCATCAAGTTGGTGAAGAAAACAAAAACGATTGCATTCTTGTTTTGATAATGGTGGTATAACAACAATCAACTAAAACGGCGAATGTGTGGTCTTCCAATGTGACATCTAAGCCGTGAACACTTATAAAAAAAATAGCCTCTCTAAATAGACGCAACAAACCTTGTGCATGTTCGACTTAGCAACACTTTTTGCCTTTTGCGTCCTTCTCACGACGAAGATATCTTCTGTGGGTTATTCTTGGTCACTGTTGAAGGTTGGCTTTTATTGTCTACACGCTGGGAAAAATGGCCCCAGCAACAGAATGCAGAAACCACGTATATGTTTGGAAGCATTGTTTTCATGAATTAAATATCTGCTGCTGTTTTGGTCCCTTGTTGTCTGTCATGTTTTTGTTTTCTGCAGTTTCAACAAACAAAGCCATATTTGGGTCACAAAAACATATATTATAACATATCAATCATTGTGTCTTCAATATATAACATTCAATAGCAAACACAATGTGTTTCGAAACAAGTATAAAATATTTGCGACAAGCTACAAACACCTTATATTTGTATCCAAACAACAGATAAACCTAATTTTTCAACATGTGTATACACTGACATTTTGTTTGAAAGTTAATTTTATGACTCAAGGACTTGGTAGGAAATACAAAATGGAGTCAATACAATGGAATTACTTCCTTTAGTACACGCTGAAAAATCTGTATATCGTGTGCTTGGAGCTCGTCGCAAATATAATATACTTGTGTGCAAACACATAGTGTTTCCTACTCAACATTACATGTTTTAGACACAATTGCTACTATGTTATAATATATGTGTTTGCGACCGAAATATATATGTGTTTGTATAATAAATACAGCTGTGTTTGTTGCACTGTTTATGCTCTCTCGAGAGCAAGAGAATAAAAGAGAGACAACGAGAGAGTCCATATTGTAAGTGTGTATCGGAATTTTAAATGGTGTGTGATGTTGCTTTGGTTTTGTGAATGTTTATCGAATATATATGTATGTGTGCTACCAAAGTCAGAAACGATTTTGAGGAAAGAAACTGGAAACGGCAACAACGTGATTCATAAATGTGGATTTATATTGATAAAAATAATTATATTAATTAATACAAATATATTGAATTCAAACAATAAGTCGTTTCTAAATATTATTACATTTGGGAGGAAGAAAGCATATGTGTCCACATAATATCATACATGTTTGCCAGTAAGCATGCTACTGTTTGCATTTGGGACTTGTAAACACGTAAACGTTTGAAGTGTGTTCCAAACATTTACATACATGGTTCCCGCAGAATAGTTTTGGGAGAATATTTTACAGCGGTCGTTTTTCGATAGACCTACCCTTGATGTAGGCGTGCTGTTGAGTTGGTCGTAAGATAGCTATCGAGTAATCTCTTCAAGGTTTCAAAAGAATCGACGATAGACTTATCGGTCGAAAATCCTTAAGCCCCGTATGGAGTGGTATCCTTGGAAGTAGTGGAATTTTATAAAACGTTCACCATTTTATAATTAGACTGATTGGTAGAAAATTAAATAGTAATTGAAAATTTTATAGAATATTGGAAGAAGTGCTAAAATTGCAATACCCGTAAACGTTGACTTCTTCCCTGAGGAAGGTTTTTGTAACCAAATTAACCAGGTATTCATTTTTATTTATATTTGTAGTATTTCTCATATCGTACGGCCATTTCAATATGGCATTACAAAAATGGCATATGCCTAATGTACATACACGAATATTTGAAAAAGTGCTTGAAAACTCGACTTTCAGGAAGCAGTTCGTAAGCCGCTGCCGTGGTGAATATACATATGTTCACGTCACATTTCAGTCCTTATGATTTCAAAAAACGGAAATTTATTTTAATGTGAGTATTGTGGTCCTTATAGGTTATTCAGCTACTAACCAATATATTACACGGTGAAAATTCGTGAATTTTACGTTCGATAGGCAAAAGGTGTGGCCGTCGGTGTGGTGCAATTGTAGTGTGCGCGCCTCTTGTACATGAGATCCTGGGTTAGATCCCTGCTCAGACCACCTTAAAATTTCTTTCTGCGGCGGTCACCTCGCATAGTGACGGCGACACTATCGAGTATTTAGCCATGAAAAAGCTACTCAAAATACCGTTCGGAATCGGTGTAAAACTGTAGGTCCCAATCAGTGAGTGAAAACTGGAAAGCGCACAGCTCAGTAATTGTGAGAAGCTGTCCCCTGTCCCTTCATGGGATGTAATGGGAAACCATTTATTTATTTATTTAGGCAAAAGGTGTAGAGAAGTAAAAGAGGAGGAAAAAATGTCATGAAATGCCTTGGCATTGTCTCTCGGGGGATTTTTTTCAATTATTTTTTTTTTGTGTATTTCCCGTTTTTGTATTGATTTTAATATTTCATAATGTGATAATTCAATAATTCCATATTTTGAAATTTCAAGTGTAATAGCTCGATGAATTGCGCAGCAACTTTAAAAGAGAACTGAATAATTAGCCCGCAAAAACTTCCATCGTGTAATAGTGCACTAAGTTACTGAAGTAGATTTTTTTGTAGATTTTCTCTGATCACTTGATTAATTTCCGAAATAATGAATTCAGAAATAAAAACGAACTAGCATTTATTCAAAATTCCCTTTGGTTTAGAATAACTCCTATCATTATCAGTGACGGTTTTTGTAACGCGTTGGTTAAGGTTGGTCTATCCACTTTGCTCGATTACAGATCAGAAACAAACTGTAAACCAACCGCTCTTTTCAAACGCACTGTAAAATGACTTAATTTCGTATTAAAACCTTTGTATTGAACCAATTCCACAAAAGAGAAGAAGTATTTTGTATTATGCCATTTTGATAACAGAGCAACAACATTATTTTGATATAATGCTCATAATTTAAAAGCGTTTTGTAACAACAACAAAAATACCACCAACAATGCAAGACGTCACTCGCGCCTTTCGAAACATTAAAAATAATTGCGAATATTTCGCGCATTAATCGAAAGACATTGGTAATGTCATGTTCTGAAAGGCAGCGGGCAGGGCGTTGGGGGGATGAACAACGGATGGAGGTTGGGCATGAAATGGCAAAAGGAAATTTTCTATAACTTCCTTTATTTATTTATTTTTTCGTTTTCTTCTTAGAAATTTTCATGTTTTCCATTTTCAAGCGAAATGTTTTTCTTTATTGTCTGTGAAATTATTATTTATGGCCGGGAAAATGCTGAGAAGCGAGAGAAGACATCGATGATTACTTTGACTTCTTCTTCTCGCCTATAGAAAACCGGATATTAGCAGCCGTGATGTAACACGGTTATAGATATCACCCACGCGTTGTGCTGCTCCTCCAAGACATTAAACACAAGTACCTGGAACACGTCGGTAATAAAATTGAATTATGGCTTTTTTCGCGCGCGCTCTTTGGAAATAAAACTTAATGTTAATGTTCCTTTACTTTCCAATTCACTTCAACTCAATTCAGTTCTGTTTAATTTCTTGTTAAACTTTTTGCCTGCCCCCCTGAGTTTACCCCCTTTTGCCTGCTTCCTAAATACCAGTATAACTTTCCAATTAAACAAATGCCAACAAATTTTGAAAATCGTGGCCATTATAAAAGTTAATTAATACAAAGAGCTTTACCTTAATTTGGACAATGCGCCAATCGGTTAAAAGCGCATAGGAAAAAACGCCAAAGAATACAAAGAGGAACAAAAGATTTCCTTCAAGAAAATCTGGGCCTTGCCAGTTTTAAGTGGCCGAGATTGAACAGCAATTAATTTGCATTTTTAAATTGCAATTTAACCCAAAAGGATTAAGGAACTTGAACCATTAACCCCTCTACTGAGTTCGAATTCACAACTTCTTCGAAGGCGCAATGGTAAAAACTCATTAAGAACACTGGAGGAAAAATGTCAGATATTCTTTTGAAATAATATGTAATTGATGTTAATAGCACTTTTATGTCAACTATTCAATTATTACAATCGTCAATCATTTAAATGTTTAAATTTACCTGTTTCGGTGACTTGCCGTATATCAGAGATCTCCATAAAATCTGAAAAAGAAGAAATTATAATTAATTTTCATTCTAGTTATGAGAAACTACACCATTTCCAGCTGAAATTGAGAAAATAGAAATTGGTGTTGAAAAATAAATTAAAAATACGTCTTAGTAAAGATAAGTTGTTACTACAGAAATTAAGTTGTATTAACCAATTTGAGTATTTCTAAAACCTCATTCATCTGAAATGGAAGATACAATTCATAAAAAGTACAATATTAGAATTCGTGTTCAAATACACTGTGAGAGAAATTTATATTTTTTTCAAAATGATGGGGTTCTGTCAACACATTTTGGTAGAATGGTCTAAAAAAAAATATACGTGTATCGGCGTTTTGCCAGATCTGATCAGATTTTGTTTAGGGCGGGTCAAAGTCTCCGCCCCTCGGAACTTTCCTGCAACATATCGGCATGCAAAATTGTGTGTTCCCTTCTGAGGTACAAAATATGTTCAGAAGTTTTATAGAAAAGATTCAGATAAACATTTTTGTGGAACAAATTAATCCTCTAACTGTCACGTATAACCATAATTTTTACTTTTTTTTTGAAAACTCGAAAAAAACTGCTCCAAACTGACGGGGCGCGTGGTCAAAATTTTCTATAATAATGATCGCCATAAAATTTCACTATAAGTTCCACAAAAATGTTTATCTGAATCTTTTCTATAAAACTTCTGAACATATTTTGTACCTCAGAAGGGAACACACAACACAAACTTTGACGCGCCCTAAAAAAAAATTCTGATCAGATCTTGCAAAACACCGATACATGTATATTTTTTTTTTAGCCCATCTACCAGAATTCGTTGACAGAACCTAATCATTTTGTTTTGGTATCGCACAGTGATATTAGTCACTGTAATCATAAAATGTGAAAAATTTAGAAAAAATTTATAAAGCTCGGAAACGGAGCGTCGAATCGCAAAAATAACTAATTTTTGGGGGTTTTTACTGGGTTTTCATATAGTGGTCCAACTTGTATGGAAGATTTGTTTTTTTTTAAAAATTGCCAAAATAAGAAAAATAAGAATCGCTAAAATGGCTATAACTCAGAAACGGTGCGTCCAATCGCAAAAATAAAAAAAAATTACCTCCGTAGGAGGCTTTAACCTATGGATGTCTTGAATATGGCATCACTTTAATCTTTTCAAAAATCGCTAAAACTAAAATTTATCGAATCAAAAATCGCTAAAACGCCCTAATGCCAATATCTCGGAAACGCAACGACCAATCGAAAAAATAACTAATATTTACAGGTTTCTAAGGGTTTTTCATAAAGTGGGCCAATCGTATGGAAGAAATTTGTTGCAAAAAATCGTCAAAATAAGAAACTCGCTTAAATAAAAAAATGGGTATAAGTCGGAAACAGTGCGTCCAATCTGAAAAATAATAACTTTGTTACCTCCACAGGAGGCCTTAAATAATGGACGTAATACATCATTTATTTTAAAAAAAAAATCGCCAACGCATACTATGTGTGTTTTAGCGATATTTTATTTGGAAAATGTTAGTTTAACGGATTTAAAAATAGTGATGCCATATTAAAGGCATCCATTGGTTAAAGTCTCCTATGGAGTTAGACCATTTATTATTTTTGCATATGGATTCACCGTTTTCGAGTTATAGCTATTTCTTTATTTCAACGATTTTCTTAAACTGGCGATTTTTTTTTAATCGTCCACACGAATTGGATCACCACGTAAAACACCCTTAGAAACCCGGAAAAATGGGTTATATTTCGATTGAAAATGCAGACATAATACCATTTTAGCGATTTTCTATTCGAAAAATTTTACTTTTAGCGATTTGTTTAAAAAAAAGTGATGTCGTGTTAAAGGCATCCATTGGTTACAGCCTCCTATGGAAAAAAATTATTACGACTAAATGTTTACGACTGAATGTTTTTTAGGGGTGTGGGGGTTGAAATTTCCCCCTTTTCCAGATTCATATGATGATTCGGCATAGGAAACCATATTATCCTTACATTTTAGGTATAGAATGTGTTGAGCAATTGTATGCTAAAAATTACGAGAAACATTTTTGTAGAATACTTTAACCCTCTACCGCCTCCATATATGGGTCTTTGTTTCTTTTTGTTGAATAGGGAAAAAGCACCTCTAAAAGAGGAGTGTAACGGATTAAAAATCTACTATAAGTTTCTTAAGGCACCAAAGCTCACAACTCAACTTGAATGCCAAAAATAAGTCGAAACTGAAAATCCATTTAAGGGTTAATTTCGTACTTATTCCGAGTTGGCGCTAAACTGCCCAACAAAACTCCATTTTAGGGGGTTGGTGTGTATTGAAAAAATATTCTACAATTCACATGTGCGAATTAGTATCGATGGAAGATTGCTAAATATCAACATCACTGAAAGGCCTATAATTCCAACAACAAGAAAAATGTTCATGACTTGTAACCTTGTAGTATGAATTTCTCATACATTAACCAAAAACTAACAAAAATCGGTCAATAAAATTCAAATTCAAATAAGAATATTCTACGTAAAATTTCACCATAAGTCACCGAACAAAAGAAAAATGTAATTTATTCACACTGCGCTAATTAGGCGCGCCACACTTTGTCAGCTGTACTTTGGCTTAAGATCCATCGGCCTGCAACAAAAAACTGTGTTCCACAGTGTAATATAAGGTCGTCTTCACTTTCTGATCCTTACTAGATCGCTGTCACAGAGTTATGTAGCCATCGAAAAACGACACCATAACTTCATACACTTACCACTGAACCACCTACAAAAGCAAAAGCTTTTCAAAGCAAATTCTCTTTAGATATTCGTTTGTACCTGTTCAAAAATGTACTGCAGCTTTTTTACTGGCAAATGTAAATGACTGGCCTTTAATCAACTCGATGGCCAATAATCTCTCAGTTTTGGCGTAGAATACGTCTTACCTTACGGTATAGGGAGTCATGTCAGATTGTTATTGTTGTAATCTTTATTTCATTGATTATGAGGAAACGGCGAGATAACTTTTTTTAAAAATTTTTTTGTAGGTAAATGAAGATGTTATCTTTCGATTGATATACATTTCATATTGGTTGATATCTTCCTAATATTTAAATTTCTCAAATGAAAATAGTTTAAACACATACACTCAAACATATGTTTGGTGTTTGGTTGAGTGTTTGAGTTTGTAGCGTGAACACAAACTATGCTGCTGTTTCAGTGTGGGCACAAACCTTCGGCTGTTGTTTTGATTGATGAAATATTGAAATTTCGTATATTTACTTATGTATTTAAGTGAAACAAAATGTTAAATGTGAATTTGAATTTAACATGGATATATAATTATAAAAAATATATGAAAAAATTAATTCATACATTTTTATGTTAAATGAAAGTGCTGCCAAGTAAGCAAAATAACAATGCTGCTTGATGCTGTTTGACAGCAGCTGACAGTTGACGTTTAGTAAATTAAAATAATAAATAAATTCATTTGCTTATGTTATTTGTCATTTATTGTTATATATGTTTTCTGTCTTATCGGATGGCGTATTCTAAGTTAAACTTAATGGCCGTGTCTCTGACACAGCCTGCAGGGACAGTCCGTGGCCGAAGGCCTCGGACAACTGTCTGCTGTTTTTTTTTACATTCCACAATTGGTCTCTAAAACTCATACAATTTCTCCGACATACAACTTTTGTCGAGTGTATATAATGCAAATGGAATTTCAACATATTGCCATTAAAACCAAAATAATTATAATATGGAAATATATGGAATCCGAACACAGCGAACATGAGACTAAGAACCCTCTACTCCTCTGCATTTGGATTCACACAAACGGGACACTTTGCCATAAAAGTGTCCACGATGATCATGAAATGTGAAAACGATTATAATGAAAAGATTAAAACCCCGATTTCATTGTAAAGTAAAAAAAGTGACACCTCGTTCTAAAAAAAAAAACACAACAAAACACAATCAAAATAATACCTACGAGAGAGTGAAAAAAGGGTTGAAATCATTTCAAATTAATGAATATGAATTGCAGAAGGTTCATTTTAATGATAACTGGCTGTTTTCGAAAAAAGGGGTTAATTTTTTCTTTGCTAAACTTTGGACTTCAAATGAATCTGAATGGGGGAAAAAATAAATGCTGATAATGAACGTTGAGCTAAATTCTTTTCTTCCTGTGATTATAGAAAAAAAAACTCAAAAAACCTCGTCAAAATACGAAATTTCCTTTCAAAAACAGAAACCAAATAAAAAGGGAAGAAACTTAACCAAATCATAAATCAGCTGTTCCGTCTTCCTCTTATTGCTTTTGGTTGAGTTCTTAAATAACCGCATTACAAAGTCATTTCCTTCATAATTAATTTATTTCAATTTTTATATGATTTGTTTTCTTTTTGGGTATTTTACTTCATTTTTCATTTTCTTTTTTGGTTGGAATTTATGAATGTGCATTTTTCCACAGATAAGGCACATTTTATTGTATCTGGAAGATTTATTTCATGCTCATTTTCTAGGTGTTTGGAGGAAAAATTAATGGCATTTAATTTTGAAATCAGATATGAATTTAAATTAGGCAGTTGATTTATTGAATTTCTACATATTTCGAAATATATGGACTTTTAATCGAAGAAATTGTATACATCATATTCAAATGTCGGTATATGGAGCCAAAACTTAAAAACATTTCATCCGCAGTAGAGAGAGTTTTTTTCAACTGATTGCAAAGTTCCAATCGGATTTACTGAAGTCTAGGTCAATGATTTCCTCCTGACTATAAGTTCAATAAAATAATGGTGAAGTTGTCATGAACTGAAGATCTGTTGCATTTTTGTTTCTTTGTTGTCTGCCACGTTTTTGTTTTCAACAGTTTCAACAAACAAAGCCACATTTGGTTCACAAACACATGTATTATAACTAGATACCGGATTTTTACGTGCAAAATTTCAGTTAAATACGTGCTAAAAAATGTCAAAATACGTGGAAAAAACGTGCGAAAATCCTCAATTCCAAAAGTTTATTCAGCCAAGTAATTCATAATGTTAACATCTCAATCAAACAGAAAACTATTGTAGCCAACAATATTAATCATTTCAACATTTTGAAACGTAAAATTACGGCGACGATCAGTCAGCATCATTTTATATTGCGAAAATGATCGTTCAACGTCAACGGATACCAACGGCGCGTACAAAGTAGCCAACCGAAATTCTGGATTCTTTTCTTACACAAATATGACAACATCAGGATTGTTTTCAAGTTGGAAGCGAATTTCACACGGCTAAATCCGGTCAACAAAGCTCCAGCGTTATCGTAAATCTGTAAAATACTTGCGAAAAAGCAAACAAAAATCAAAATACGTGCAAATAACCTAAAACCACGGAAATACGTGCTGAAAAAATGCTCCCCCAATCGAAAAAAAAATAATTTTCCTACGTTTCAGAATACGGAGAATCCGAATCCGTTAATGAAAAATTTACGTGCAGCACAGGTCTCTAGTTATAACCTATTAATCATTGTGTCTCCAACATGTAATATTGAAAGGCAAACACAATGTGTTTGGACACAAGTATATTATATTTACGACAAGCTACAAACACGTTATATTTGCATCCAAACATCAACAAAAATATAGATTTGAACGCACATCCTGGTATTTCCACTTTTTTAAAAAAATTTACATTTTAGCTGCGGGAAATTAAGAAAATTATAAATTGTTTATATCTTAAATCTGGGAATGTGCGATTAATCCATTAACTAAAATGTTGATTAAAAAATCTGATTAGTCAAATCTACACGCTGAAGAGAAACGGCCCCAGCATCATATTGCAGGAACCATGTATATGTTTGCAAGCATTATTTTCATGACTTGAAGATCTGCTGCTTTTTTGTTTCCTTGTTGTCTATCACGTTATTAATTTCAGCACTTGTCAATAAGCAAACCCCATATTTGGGCCACAAAAACATATATGTGACCCGCATACAAAAACTCAACTAGTGTGTCAAATCACGTTTTTGAGTAAAACGCATTTAAATTTTCGCCCACTGTGTTGCATTTTCATAGTGTGCAGTAATAGTGATTGTATTTTTACATTACTTTCCGATGATTTTAAGACTTGCGAAAGGTTTTGTATGAAAATTAAGGGTTTTTAATATAATTCATGAAATTTGACACACTAGGTGGATTTTATTTCACATATTATAACTAGAGTGTTCAAAACCGAAAACCGAGAAACCGGTTTTTTATTCACATTTTCGAATAACCGGATTTTTTGATTTATTGAAATCTCGTTTGCCGGCTTTTTTAACTTATTATTTAAAACAAAATTACGAACAGTATCTGAACAGTAATTTGAACTCTTCCCAATCAAAACTGCAAAAACTGTCTTCAATTTCAGTTGGTGCTTTTTAAATTACAATTGATGACTTGTAAATTACAATTGATGTCTTTTAAATTTCACTTGATTTATTTTAAATTATAACACTGCTTTACAAATTTTAACTTTGGAAAAATACCAAGAACACCACATGCCGAGATAAGTCAATTGGGGCCTCCTGAACACGAAAAACCCTGTAATTGTAAAATGACGAGCGACTTGAACGTAAAAACAGGCAAATTTTGAGGTGCCATAACTCAGCCATTTCTTGTCAGATAGAAATTTACAGCATATCGACGGAAAGGGCATGCAATTACCTTTCCAACGATCGGACTTTTTGGTAGGACTTCACAAGGGTTTGAGTGGGACCATACACCGAAAAACACAAAAGTACCGTTATCTAAAAAACGATAGTTAGAAAAAAAATTACAGCGTTTTTCGTGTTCAGGAGGTCCCAATTACATTATCTAGGCATGTGGCGTTTTTGGTATTTTTTTGGCTGTAAACCAGTGTAATTTATGTCTTTTAAATTTCAATTGATGTCTTAAGCCTCAATTGTATTGATTTTAATTATAACTGATGTCCTTTAAAATTCAGTTGATGTAATTCAAACTTCAATATATGTCTTTTAAGTCACGTGATGTCCTTTAGAGTGATGTCTATTAAAATTCAATTGATGTCTTTTAAATTTCAATTGATGTATTTTAAATTTCAATAGACATTTTTTACATTTTAATTACGGTGTCTTAAATTGTGTTTTAAATTGAATTGTAATATTTAAACTGCCATTGATGCCTTAAATTTCAATTGATGTGTTGTAAATGTAATTTGAGATCCTTCAAATTTCAATTGATTCATCTTAAACTATAATTCATGTCTATTAAATTTCAATTAATGTCTTAAATTTCAATTGAATTATTTTAAATTACAATTAATGTATTTTAAAATTCAATTCAGAAAGAAAAACTGCGATATTTACTACAGCTGCCATGAGCGAAAACACGAATTCGAGTGCGGATTTATAGTTTGCAAGAGACTGCGATACCTAGTTTCAAGGTTCAACCCAATGAGTGACCGCATAGCCACAATTCGCATCAAAGCGAAATATTTCAATATCTCGTTAATTTGTGTGCACGCACAGACAGAGGATAAAAATGATGAGGTCACAGAATCATTTTACGAGCGTCTGGAGGAAGTATACGAATGGCCACGACATTAAAACTATCCTAGGCGATTTTAGTGCCATATTGGGAAAGGAAAATGTCTTTCGACCAACCATCGGTAATCACAGTCTACATGATACCACCTTCGATAATGGAATTAGACTGATCGACTTCGCCGCGGCAAAGAACATGGTAGTTAGTAGCACACAATTCCAGCATAAGGAAATACATAAGGCGACCCGGATATCTCCTGATCAGAGATCTAAAGTTCGCACAAACGTACTTAGCCGAACACAAGAAAAGCTAGATATTAACAAGCTACAAATACCGGAGATATCAATTTCCTAACGACAGAAGTTCTCTCTCCTGCTAGGGCAGAATACCATCCCTCCCGAGGACCCAGTTGCGCAGTGGAAGCACATCTCCCGTTCTTTGGAAACCGATGCAAGGACTGAACTTGACTATCAAAAACCGCAGAAGGATAAGCCATGGTACGACGAAGAATGTTGCATTGCAACTGATGAAAAGACGCTGCACGTATAGCAACAAAACAATCAGTTACAACGCGTGCTGGGAGTGAGCGGTACAAAAAGCTGCGAAGGGAGGAAAACCAACTATTTAGGCGGACAAAATGGCAGTGGGAGCAGAGAGAAAGTGAAACAACCGAAATGTGCAGGATGAATGGTGAATCCCGAAAGTATTTCCAGAGGGTAAGAAGATTGAATAACGGGCCTAATAACACAGTGCGACAAATCGAAACTTTTTGCAAAGCTCCAGGTACTCACTATGCAGATTCGATAGCGGTACTAGAGCTGAGTAAAACCCCAGTTTAGTTTGGCTAGATCAGTAGCGGTTTTTTTTTTTGGCCCCTCAAAGTTTTTGAAATTGGGTGCGACCACCAAAAAAAGGTGTCATTAGTTTTCGGCAAACAGCTCCTTCAGTTTTGGTGATAGCCGTAAACTGTCTTCAGCAAAGTTATAGCTGACAGTCTGCCGAAGAAATTTTTTTTACAAAGGTTTTCAAAAAAATCATGTTTTCCGGGAGTGTTTCTAAAAAAACTTTGTTGAAAAACGTATCTTTTTAGTATAACTGTTAAACTACCGGATTTTTTTTCATATTCTCTTCGACAAAAATGAAGCTTTTGAAATAGCAAACAACTCTTCTAAACAAGGTTTTACAGTCTGAACACTTCTACGACCTCTAAAATGGCCCCAAAAGTGCATATTTCCAAAAAAAAACACTTTTTTGGGTTTTTGTTCGCTTAATAAAGCAAATATTCAAAACAATATACGTTTTTTTTTTATTTTGACCTTTTTTTTTAATTTTTTTGATGATTTTCCAATTACTTAATTCCAATAATTTAACAAAAATTTAATTATCATCATAAAAATCACGGTAATCATTGTCAAGCTCAACATCATCGTTATCGGAATCTTGGAAGTCTGCAAAAATTTCCATTACTTCTTCGCCTTGCTTATCTACTTTTTCATTTTCTATTTCCATAGGCTCAGAGCTCCTTTCTAATTCATCTTCAAATAAATTTTTTGCACGCCAATCCGGTAGTTTAACAGTTATACTCGAAAAAGTAAAAAATACGTGTTTCAACAAAGTTTTTTTAGAAAAACTCCCGGAAAACATGATTTTTTTGAAAACCTTTGTAAAAAAATTTCTTCGGCAGACTGTCAGCTACAACTTTGCTGAAGACGGTTTACGGCTATCACCAAAACTGAAGGAGCTGTTTGCCGAAAACTAATGACACCTTTTTTTGGTGGTCACACCCAATTTCAAAAACTTTGAGGGGCAAAAAAAAAAACGGCTACTAATCTAGCCAAACTAAACTGGGGTTTTACTCAGCTCTAGTACCGCTATCGAATCTGCATAGTGAGTACCGGGAGCTTTTTTCACTGTTGCACTGTGTAATGGGCTGCCCTCCTGCATGGACGAGAATGGGAATCTGGTGAATGAGAAGAAAATGTGGAGAGACCACTTTTCAGCACTACTCCACTCAGATTCTTCCACTGAAGATCAGAAGGTAATTATAGTGGAAGACGGTGTAGATTGTTTAAGGCCGGTGGCGAAGGACTACTAGCCCACATGCATCAACTTATATGCAGTATATGGTTGGGGAAATCTATGCCTTACGATTGGAGTCTCAGTGTATTCTGTCCTGTATTCAAAAAGGGTGATCCATCGAAAAGAAGAAGACTAAATCCAATTGTTGAAACCCTGATTGGACCTTATCAGTGTGGTTTTAGACAAGGCCATACACTTTCGTGCAATCTCTTCAACATCTTAATAGAAATAATAATGAGAAAGGCTGCAGAAATTACGAACACGACCATTCACACGAAAATCCATATGTTGCTGGTGAATGCTGAGAACATAGACATCATTGGGTGAAATTTGCGAGAGGTTACTGGAGTATTTTCAAGAATCGAAAAAGAATCAGCGAAAGTGGGTCTTGCTGTTAATGAGGGCAAGACAAAATTTATGGTGTCAACGACTAGAGAAACCTCTCGACTTGGTCCGCACTTGAATGTTGACAACCGATTAAATTTTTAAGTGGTAGATGAATTTGTCTACCTTGGATCCGCCGTGAACAAGGACAACAACGTCAGCCTGGAGATAGATAGGAGAATTGTGCTTGCAAATATATGCAATTTTGGGCTCAGCAAGCAGTTTAGGAACAAAGCCCTCTCTCGACGGACAAAAGTCCAGCTATATCTCTCATTTTACCTGTCTTGGCATATGGCTCCGAAACTTGGGTCATATCGCAGGCGGATGAAAAATAACTCGGACTATACGAGAGAAAAATTCTCCGTAAAATATATGGTCCTGATAGGGTAAACGGCGAGTACCGACGACGCTGGAACCTAGAGCTATATTCTGACATGGACATAGTTAGGCTAATCAAATTAGGCCAATTGAGTCGGCTAGGTCATGTTATCAGAATGGATGAAGATGAACCAGCGCGAAAAGTTTGCGATAACGTACCCGATGGAAGCCAGAAAAGAGGACGACCAAGACTCCGATGGAAATACCGCGCCGAAGAATCCCTCAAGATCCTTGGTGTTACCAACTGGCGAGAAAATGTGAAGGATGGGACCAGTTGGAAAATTTGTTAAAATCTCCTCATGAGGAGATACCCTTTTTCCTTACCTTACCTTCAGAATCATTCCTAGGAACATTTTTGTAGTTGATTATTTCCTTGAATTTTGAACGGTTTGCTACTAGTGGGCCTGAACATAAGAAAAAAGGTAAACAAAACTACTTTTTTTAAAGTTTTTTTGCGATTTTGATCTTGAAGATGAAGTTTTTCTGATTTTATATGTTCACAATATTTGTTCTTTATGATAAGAGCTATAAGGGCAAGATATGAGCCTGACAAAATGATCACTATTTTGCAAGAATGACACCGCGGTCCCAAATTTTTGGGGCCCATAAAAAAATGTGCATGACTTTGGGCAAAACTGGGAGGCACGGGTCTTTTATGTCCGTATATGGTTATATTTTTTCGTGTTGTACTGTGTTATATTATAGCTTAGTATTTGTTTTAAGTTTTTGTGTTTTATAAACTAATATATGAATCTGCGGCATTAAATATTTCACTTCTTTTTACTTTTAATGATTTTACGGACTCGTAACGAATTCGAAACTGATCCGCATCCGTTTTTGTGCACATTAGGATCTAATACATTCTAAATGTAGGTGTTAGAAGCAAATAAGACTGCAAAACTGTAAAACATTTATACTAAATTTTTGCTATCTTATTGGACTTTTCTGAATGTTGTACATATCCAACCAATATGATACCTGTCATGGCCACAATCAACAGCATTACCGCCGCATACGTAACCTCGACAGCATTTAACTCAACAAATGAGGATTTGTACTTTAATTAATGAGCATTGAAAATGACCAAAGCAAGTGAAGGATGCAATGTACTACACATGAATGAAGGTACAAACACAGCTACCCGATCCCAGCCTCGCATTCATCCATTTATACACCTAATCACTGTCACAAACAGACCACTAATGTTATAATACGATTAATTACAAACAATCAACGCTAATGTCCCTGTGTGTGTCCAGAAAAAGCGACAGTAATGTTGCATGAATGTTAAATACACCCATTCACAGTGAGCACGCAGGACTCTCACACACACACACTTTTACACATCCTGCCAGTGTAATGTGAAGGAAATCGCCCTTTAAACTTGTATTGTATTGAAGAAAATTAGTTAAAACACCCAAGGGCGATATTCACGCACAGAAAGACTCTTTGAGGGCGAAAGAGAGCGAGCAGTGGAGGTAAAGAGAGGAGGATAAAATTAATCAACAGCATTCGAGTGAAGGAAAGATATCGCTGTGCAGTGAAGAAAGGGATAAGTAAGTAAAACAAAAGGACAATAGTCGATGTCTGTCTGAGTGTGTGTGTTTGTATTTGTCCGTCCTTCTGTTTGTTATTTGTACAAATGAAACAATCGAAGGATAATGACAATGATCGATTTGCTAATATCTGTCAATGTTTATTGTTGTTGTAGTAGTTGTTGTGGTCCATATTGAAGAGTACATCCACCCACACACCAATACAAATTATATTTTAACATGACGGCCAACAAGCACGAGAAGAACGTTGTATAGGGGGAGAACTGTGGAATTGCCGGGTTACCATGTTCATACAGATGTTGCCACACTCGTTTGTCCTTGCCTTCGTTGCTGCCGTTGTTGTTGTACAACGTCAATTAACTTTGGAGCAACTTCAGTGGCAGGATAATCGAATAACAACAATACTGTTCGATAAAATTAAACAATTGTTTGTATTTAAACACATTTATTTATAGATTGCAAAACGATTAAGATACGACAACCATAATAGCCACTCGGCCAGACATCTTACTATAGCCATAGTCTCGCTACTAGCGTTCAAAACGAAAATACGAGGGTTGGCTAATAACACTGGGGAACAACAGTGTGTGTCGGGAAGCGAGTAAACATCACGCTCAAAGCTCGCTGACTAGTAACGTCGATTATAATGTTTTCCCATTGTATATCTATATATTTGAGCTAGGTTCTCAGTGTCTCTCTGAAAGTATAGTCTTTTCTGCGAAGGAACGTCGTTGATGTTTATCATCTCCAATAAAAGGCGTCTGTTATAATTACTCTCTTCAGCTAGTATGTCTACGTCATGTAAGTTGGGACTATGAGAAGTTCTAGCATAGTGCGCCGCTAAGGCTGCTTTCTGTTCTAAATTATTTCTGTCAAGTGTTGTTATGTCAGACTTATGTGACGATAATCGTGTCTTCAGCTTATTCTGTGTTGTCCCGACATATACATTTTGGCATATGCCTGACTCCTCCCCATTACACTTGATTTTATACACTATGTTGTGTTTGTCCTTTTTGTCCACTTTTGTCTTGGTTCTGCTGAAAAGTTGTGATATAGTGTTGCCAGATTTATATGCTAGTTAATATTTTCCTTTGTCGTACATATTTGACAGTTTCAATCGTTCCGATAGTCCGGGAATATACGTCGTTGAGTTGTATATTTTGGGTTGTTCATTTTATTTTCGTTGTTCAAAACACGTCCGATTAAATTCTCTATTAAATTGTTTGGGAAACCATTCATACCCAAAATGTTCCTTAAGCTCCTTTTATTCTCGTCAAGGAACTGAACATCACTAATATTCAATACTCTTGATATGAAGTTCGTCGCCGTGTTGATAATCGTACGTCTGGGGTGTTTTGGGTTGAAGTTTATCAGACGGCTCGAAGCCGTGGGCTTCTGGTACCAATTTAATTTTAGGGTATTTCCCTGTCTTATCACCACTGAATCCAAATATGGTAGCTTCTCGTCGCTTTCGATCTCCATCGTGAATTGTATTCGTCTATGAAAATCGTTGAGTCTTGCCAAGGTATTGTCGATTTCATCCTTCCTCACTATTGCAAATAAATCGTCCACATATTTTGTCATTATCCTCGGTTTCACAATTAATTTGTCCAGTGCTGTGTCCAGTAGTTCCTCCATTATTATATCTGCTTTCACAGGAGAAGCAGGAGAGCCCATTGGCATTCTCTCATATAGTTTGTCATCGTACTTAAAGTAACGTGTATCCTTTATACAAAATGTCAAGATCTCCATAAATAACTCTTGAGGTATTTCCGTGAATCTCTCCAAAATAGTCCACTTTTCCCTTATCGTCTTCAAAGCTAATTTAATGGGAATGCTAGGAAACAAAAAAATAACGCCAAATGAAATTAACACTCGTCATGTTGAGGTTTTGGATTCTGCATCTGAAGTCTATAGCATCATTGACGTTGTATTTGGAATTTTGTGTAAAATTTTTCAAAATTCGCACTAAATATTTACAAAGTCCGATGGCCGGTGCATTAATGGACGAGAAAATTTCCTAGTTTGTCCCACTGTGTCAAGTAGAACTTTGTCTCTTTGACTCAATGTGCCTGTGTATAAGTGATTGTCGATAAGCGAGACAAGTTTCGCTCTCGATATCTCTTGCTCTTCCCTGTTTGCAATCGTTTGTATACATGCTTCGCAATGCAATTGACCAAGGAAAACGTCTGTCGAATATTTAGGCCCCAATGAGAGTAATCACTGTGTGTTTGTTGGTATATCTTTACTCGTCGTGTTTGTGCGTATTTCCTCCCAATTGTAATAATATTTAGAAACGAATTATTCTTTGATATCAATATATTTGCATCATTTACTATAATTAACTTTATCAATATAAATCCACATTTATAAATAATTAATATAAAAAGTTGAATTGAATGCATTATTTGTTTTTTTTTCATGAAATGAGAATCTGCTGCTCTTTTGCTTCTGCTTTCTTTGTTGTCTCTTGTCTCTCACGTTTTTGTTTTCGGAATGCAAAAAAGTTCCGCCGTTCCTATTTTCTCAGTAAAGACAGACAAAGGGCTTCACGTTGTTGCCCTTTCCAGTCTCTTTCCTCAAAATCTTTTCTCACTTTGGTAGCACACATAAATATATACGAAACACATGCACAAACACCAAAGCAACATCACAAACCATTTAATCATCCGAGCCTTTGTTTATTCTCTTTCACTGATGAAGCCCTTTTGATATCCTCTCTCCGATGAACCATTGACGACTGAATACATGACACTTCATCTGCAATTTACACGCACATTCAGTAATATTTATGAATCACTGACTGACAGAATAATGCAAAAATACCGATACACACTTACAAGATAGACTCTCTAGTTGTCCGTCTTTTATTCTTTTGCTCCCAAGAGTTCATAAACAGTGCAAAAAACACGTACATTATAACATATTAACCATTGTGTCTCAAACATGTAATATTCAAAAGCAAACACAATGTGTTTGCACACAAGTATATCATATTTGCGACGAGCTCCAACCACACGATATATTTACATCCAAACGACAAAAAACGACAGACTTATCAGCGTGTACGTATCCTAGTCCCTGACAAACCAATTAGTACTCTGAAGAAAGGTCCTAAGGTCATTCTTAACTTTCTGAATGTCTGTAGATCCAACATGAATTAAGATTGGAGATATTTTCTCCTAATCATACAAAATGCCGGGCAGTAGCAAATGAGATGATCGACGCTCTTGTCCTCCTCTTTATCCCCACATCCTCTCCAGTAATCATGAGCTGAGATTCCATCAACATATGTACGTGCTTGCACAACCCACAAATGATTAAAACAGCGAATGCACACTGCCAAGCCATTCGTTATTGCTGAAACTATCAACACAACTGCTTGTACTACCGCAGTCACTAGCCAATTTCCTGCGAATGACTGGTTTGGCTGTCGGCTACGACTGGTGTTTTTGCCACCGACGTAGTGGTAGCAGACCCAAAAGTTTTCCTGTGTATTCTGCTTCATTTCATTTTACGCCTATTATTTTCATAGCTGAAGCAGTAGTCGCTTGGCAAAAATGGATTATTCATTCCTTGTCCATGCTTTTTGGCAGTTAGCACATTAAGCACTGATTTGAACTCACTACTCCAGATGCACCTCGTAAGCAAATATGGCCAAGTGGTCTCGGTGCTATTGTAAATTAATGGAGAGCGAGAAAAGCAAATAAAACCTCATCAAAAACAGCAACAAAATATGCGGGAAGATTGTCGAACGTCTTAGCACACGGTTAATGAAAACCCCTACGGCAGATAAAAATTAAGTCATTAGTTAACTCCCACAGAACACCCTATGATAATGTCTCCATCGTCCTCCTCCTGCTAGACCAAGTGGTAAGAGACAAGGGGATGCCACCCCACCCGAGTCGAGTGTAGAAAATAAATTGCAAAACGTTTGTTCTAAGATTAACCACGATTACCGAAAGTTTAACAAAACATAGAAAGAGGATGAATGGAAAACTGAAAACGCCGGAAAACTTTGAGAACACAACAAATGTTACAATGAAAAATTAGCGGGTCGAAGGGAAGGAAATAGGGGGATGGGAGGACAGGGCCACAACGAAATGTTACCAAATCTGACAGATATAAATATGAACAACAACAGCAGCAGCCACTACAAACAGACAAGGGCACCATATAATGCTGCAACATTAAGTATCTAAGTTGGCGAGAGTATCTAAACAACGAAATGATAAACATAACAAATGCGATAATAATTACCGTGGATTAAAAGTTTCTGTTGCAAAACAGCGTTTTATAATGTATCTGCTGTGTTCTTAATGCTGCATGCGACATTACACGATAAGATTAACTTTAATGGAAAGCATTTCGCAAATTTCCCCAAAGAAATCCTTCAATTCTTTCAGATGATCTGGATCCCTCTGACTTTGAATGATTTGTTCGCAAATTAGTATTCTGCTCATTGTCGTACTGTAATTAATAACAGAATTTAAATGTTAACTGAAATAAATTGCATTAGACGAACTTTCTTTGTAGCAATCGAGAAGAGTCTGCGGATGACAGTCGGAGGCATCATTGTTGTGGTCTTCTTTAGTTACATGAGTGGCACAAAGGAAATCGCATCTTTGCCATAAACTAATATTTGTTACATTTGTATAAAACAACACGGGATGGGAATAACACAACGCCATGTTGACAAAGGAAGGATAATGATGATGGAAAGTAACCACGAAGACGACAACGCAATTCAGTTCCCTCCTTTCATTTATACCAGTGATTTTTTTATTATTATTTCATTTTTTGCTTTCTCTTTTGTCCAATGCTCATGACATAAGAAGAAATGGGTGTTGACATTTTTAGCGTAGCCACTCCTTTTTGTCTCTAAGGACACAAAGGAATACCAGCAAACAGTGTTATGTATACACGGATACATGGCAAATGAAGTCAAGACGGAATAGATGCCTTTAAAAAAATCTGTGAAAGGAATCGTAGAAAAATAAATAGTTTTCTTTTAAATTTGTAGCTTAAGAGAACGAGTTTGTGTTTATCACAAAATAATAATACTTTACAATATTTCAGAGTTCGAATTTACCCGCCCCTCCCCCCATGTGTAAACCATACACATCGCAGTAGGGAATGGGTGATGAACGTTTACCCATTACGGGTATGGGAAAAATAATGGGTAGCTACCCACGACAATGGGAAATTACCCATCTCAAAAATTAGAAAAAATATCTACATCTCGGAAATGCGCGTCCAATCGAAAAAATAACTCATTTCTAGGGGGTTTCTAAGGGTTTTTCATTAGAGGTCCTATTCGTATGGAAGAATTTTGTTTTAAAAAATCGTCAATATAAGAAAATCGGTAAAATAAAAAAATGCCAGAACCCGCAAACTGCGCGTCCAATCGAAAAATTGTTTGCCTGCATAGGAGCCTTTAACCAATGAATGTCTTTAATACAATACAATATTTTTTTTAAAATCGCAAAAATTAAAACAAAATCGTCAAAACGCCCTTATGTTTATATTTCGGAAACAAAGTTTCCAATAACCAATTTTTGCATGTTTCTAATGGGTTTTCATAAAGCGGGCCAATTGGAATGAACGACCTTTTTATATAAAAAATCGCCAAAATAAGAAAATCGCTAAAATAGAAAAAATAGCTATAAATCGGAAATGGTGCGTTCAATCGTATCGTATTAAAGACATCCATTGGTTAAAGCCTCCTATGGAGGTATTTTAAAATATTTTTACGATTGGACGCACAGTTTCCGAGTTATAGGCATTTTTTATTTAAGAAATTTTCTCATTTTGGCGATTTTTAAAAATAAAAACATTCCATACAAATACGAAAAAAATCCTTTTATGAAAAATTCTTCAAAATTTCCAAAAATTTGTTATTTTTTCGATTCGAAGTTGCGTTTCCGAGATACAGACATTTTTCCTAATGTTTTCTTAATCTATCCAAAATGGAGAAGGATTACACTGGGTAACCCATTACCCAGCGCCGTGGGGTACGATCGCTACCCATTCCCCACGGCAATAATAATGGGTTACCCAGAGTAAACCATTACCCACGAAATACGAAACCTGCAAACTTTAAATAATAATTATAAATTTGTTTCAGTTTCACGAAAAATAATATTTTTTTTAATACGATATGAAAATCCTTTAATAAACAATAAAGTTATACACATTGTGTTACTCCAATTTATAAGTCGATTCACATTTTATACGTTGCACGAAGGACAATAAAATCAAAAAGAAGAGGAAAATCACTATAGCTTTAAAAAAATATTTAGGACCAGATTAAAATTTTACCACGTAAAAGTGGCCGTCGGTGGTGCAATGGTTAGAGTGCGCACCTGGGTTCGATCCCTGCTCTGACCACCTTAAATTTCTTTCGCATGATGACGGCGACACTATCCATAAAACCATGGAAAAGCTGCCAAAAATACCGTTCGGAACCGGTGCAAAACTGTAGGTCCCAATCAGAGTGTATAAAACTAGAAAGCGCACAACTCACTGGTTGTAAGAAGCTCTCCCCGATTCCATCATGGGATGTAATGGGAAACCATTTTTTTTTCTAAAGTACCTGCATGTGGTAGTAACAAAATATGCTCGGAATTGTTCTACCCATACATGGGTTTTTTTAATTTGCATTGGATTTTAATTAGCATTACTTTATCTACTGCAAATGCAAAAGAATTATCATTGTTCGCAATGACAATTGAAAAATTTTGAATTTCCATTTTCTCTGGCAATGTAAATGCAGGTTGTAGAATCGGATGCCCATTGGAATGAAATATGGGAATGATATTAATTATTTTGAATTTGTTTGACTGCTGGCAATTCTGTTTTCAAAAAATTTTATATGTAGAGGTTTGTGGCTTCGATAGGTATTGCCTGGTAGTATTTTCAAATTCATAAACCTGTACTGTATAAAATATTTAAAAAACATAACTGCCACAAATGAAGGAAATGCTTTGAAAATTAGTACAATTGCCAATGGTATTTAAATTTTTTGAATTTGCCTTTGTCGAAGCCCATATATGGCTCTACTTCACCATACTGTGTTTTATATCCTAAAATACATCCAAGCTCTGAATCTGAGTTCCCGGTTCGATTTTACGTCCATATTTCCTAAACTGATAAAAAGTTTGCATTACAGTCTTTAGCAATATTATAGGCATATGTAATTTGACAACTCTCTGAAAGACCCAAGGAAAATATATTACATCAGTGATGGGAAAATTGATGACATGTTGAGAATATGTAAAATTTCATTTCAGTTTAGTCTTCGCAGTGCCAGCATATAACCTATTGCATATGTTTGTCACCGTTTCCGTTCACCGTCATCTGATAGACCACATTAGATTCTTCCTCTTTCCCTACCCCAGATTTTTTACTGCCGAATAATTAGCCAACAGTATAGGGTGCCCTCCGGGTCAGTTGATATTTCCCCCTTATCATAAAATGTCGAGTGTTGAATTCCCCCCGCAAACCGCCGGTTCAAATATCCTCGGTGGTAGCTCCTTGTGATCTCTGTTTCGTCTCCCGCTCACATGTTCTACCAAATTAAAAATCGTCATATTTGGAAAATTATCAGATCCTAACGTTTTCCCGATTGTGATAGTAAGAGGGTTTTGGTTACACCGCTTGCTTATATATACTCGCTAGTTTTGTATGAAGCACTTAGCGAAGCGAATCATTATCGCAAAGTTTGACATTTTTTTTACATCTTGTACCGTTGTCAACCCTTTTTCATATTTTGGAATAAAATGATTTATCGCTAAATAACCGGGTTCTTTGCAACTTAGCAAACGATAACACTGTGATAGTCGAAAAAATGAACTTCGATGAATCCTTTTCGAACTATTAGGGGGGAGTCCCATGAGTGCGAAAGTACATTTGGAAGTGTCAGATTGGCTCCAGTTTTTGAGAAATCGGTATATATGGATATAGCTAAGACTGCGCTATTTAAACAAATTTTACCGGCCATAGGGCAATTTTTTTTTTGGCCTAAAAGGGCTTAAAAAGCTTATTAAAATAGAAAAAACAAATGTTTGCGCTCGGTCACACTTCTTGAGATATGGGCTTTTAAAGCTTGAGTATATAATTGGCCATATCTCACATATTTATGGTCCGATCTGGTTCCGGTGAATATCATTACAAAGACCATTAAAACTCTTTAAATCTGCATATAAATATATTACATTTTATTAACCCATTGGGGACAAATTTAAAAAATACGATTTTTTAACCTCACTTTTTTGCTAAAAATCTGATTTTCTCAAAAAACAGCCCTAGCAAACCTAGACTCAGGTTGTAGGCAATTACAGGCATTAACCCTTCTAAGAACGGAGTTGGATGATGAAGATTAGCATTATATTTACCTAACGGTTATTTTTAAAAATTTTTCATTTCCGAACGGTATTTTGTGAAGCTTTTTAAATACGCCATCACTAAGCGGGATGACCGTCGTCGAAATAAATGTAAGGTGGTCGGATCAGGAATCGAACCCATGTACTCATGTACAAGAGTCGCGCACACTAACCATTGCACCAACGACGGTCACAATTTAGGAATAGTATTGTATAATTGGGAATAGTACTGCAGATAAATATCTAAACCATCCCCTTCGAACTAGTTGCCAACTATTTTATTTGGTCTATCTTAGAACTACTACATTAGGTACATATATATCCGAGTTAGTTCATGGGACTGTCCTTGGAGGTGGAAAGTTTCTGATAGCCATTCACATGGGAGTGGCCAGAAATGATTCCTTCATTGGGCAGTCCAAGCAGCTCACTACTTCCACGCAGTATGTCCTGGGCAATGGCTTATCGGAAACCTCCGATAGCTAGCTAAAGTGAGAAGGCGAAACGAATGAGCAACCTGAGTGGTAATGCGATTACTGATACGTTTCTTATTTCTTATTCTTCTGTCATTTGAAGGCGGATGAACCAAGAAACCAAAATCCAGTTGCGACACACTGCATTCTAGTCACCGTCTGATCCATAATGGGCGGCTGAAACATAATCATCCTGGCAGTAGGTAAAATGCACACCACGGTGAGCTTGGTTATATTGTTATATTGGCAATTAAAATACACAGAGAAAATAATGAACAAAGAAACCCCCCAACTGTTGACGACCCTCGCAAACATTATAAGGACCATGATTTAAGGATATGTACCTGGAATTTACGAACGCTATACAGGACTGGTGCCACTTTCCAACTGACGACTGTCCTCGATAAATATAAAGCTGACATCACAGCGATCCAGGAAATGCGATGGACAGGATATGGTTGCACCAGAAAGAAAAACTTCGATATTTAATACAGCTGCCATGAGCGAAAGCACGAATTTGGGTGCGGATTTATAGTTGGCAAGAGACTGCGACACCTAGTTTCGAAGTTCAACCCAGTGAGTGACCGCATAGCCACAATTCGCATCAAAGCAAAATATTTCAACATCTCGTTAATTTGTGTGCACGCACCGACAGAGGATAACGATGATGAGGTCAAAGAATCATTTTATGAGCGTCTGGAGGAAGTATACGCGATGCTGCCCTGACCACGACATTAAGATTATTCTAGGCGATTTTAATGCCAAATTAGGTAAGGAAAGTGTCTTTCGACCAACCATCGGAAATGACAGACCGCTGCAAAGAACATGGCAGTTAGTAGCACACGATTCTAGCATAAGGACATTCATAAAGCGCCCTGGATATCTCCTGATCAGCGGACGAAGAACCATATTGATCACTTAGTAATAGATGGCAGGCACTCTTCTAGTGTAATGGATGTACGTGTGATTCGAGGTGCCAATATCGACTCGGATCATTACCTGATGGCTGCGAAAGTTCGCACGAGATTGAGCAGGGCGAAAAAACGTACGGAGCCGAACACAGGAAAAGCTGGATATTGACAAGCTACAAATACCGAAGATATCAATGTCCTATCGACAGAAGCTCTCTCTCCTGCCAGAGCAGAATACCCCCCTCCAGAAGACCCAGATGCGCAGTGGAAGCACATCTCCCATTCTTTGGAAGCCGATGCAAGGACTGAACTTGGCTATCAAAAACCGCAGAAGGATAAACCATGGTACGACGAAGAATGTCGTATTGCAACTGATGAAAAAGACGCTGCACGTATGGCAACGAAACAGTCAGTTACAACGCGTGCTGCGAGTGAGCGGTACAAGAAACTGAGAAGGGAGGAAAACCAACTATTTAGGCGGAAAAAATGGCAGTGGGTTCAGAGAGAGAGTGAATAAACCGAAATGTGCACGATGAATGGTAAATCCCGAAAGTTTTTCCAGAGGGTAAGAAGATTGAATAACGGGCCTAATAATGGGCTGCCCTCCTGCAAAGACGAGAATGGGAATCTGGTGACTAAGAAGTAGTGTGTGCTCAAAATGTGAAGAGACCAATTTTCTTCTTCCACTGAATATCAGGAGGTAATGATAGTGGAAGATAGTATTATGAAATAATCGATTTTACTACAGGATATATTCCATAGAGTAATGACGTATAGAGACGCCAACTCTCTCAGTAAACTGATGACATTTTGTGTGTTGCAGATGGGCGTTGGATTTGAGCGTTAATTTTTGTGTAAATACGCCACAATATATGTATACTAATCATTAAATCTAACACAAAAGTCCAAAATAGGTTTAAATTTCAGTGTTTTTCATCAAAACGACATGAAAAGTTTAAGTCAACAATGTTTATAATTCCACCTGGTGTCAGTCAATTTACGTCCACGAACTCTCTATCGCACCGACCGCACCACGAATAGTGTGAAAGGAAATGTCAGATGAGAGCAATGCCAGCTCTATACGTCATTACTCTATGGTATATTCCGTCATCGGGAAGCATATTTGGCTGTCTACTGTTTAACTTATTTTTTAATGATATTTCTTCATGTTTCATCAAATCTAAATTTCTTCTATTTGCGAATATTTAGAGTTGTCAAACTCGATTTCAGAATTTTTCGATAAACCGGCTTTTGCCTTTTTTGCGGTTTTCGGACTAGTCGAAAACCCTGGTTTTATTGTATTGTGTAACCACATTTTTTTAAACTTTCTGTTCTTATATTGGAATAATTGAACTTTCAGTTCTCTCGAAGAGATTTACCCATAATTGAGAAGGAACTTGTAAAAAATATTCAACCAATCGTTACAAAACTAAGAAAATGTGGCAAAATACTTTATAGAACCTTATATGCTACGGTTAAATGGATTATTGCACGATAGTTGGCACAGAGACACAACAACGCGCGGTAAATGTTATACATATTGATCATGGCAGAATTATCTATCAGGTATAGTCATTTCAACAGGTGAATTAATTTTTTTCCATGTTATTTTTCGTTTCACTTATCAAACTCATATGTATTTTGATTTTATACTTCTTTGTATTCTTGTTTGGTTGATATTTATTTGTGTTCAGTTGACAACTGAAACGAATGAACAAAAATAATATGTCTGTTGTTGCTGCATGCAACTACAACAACATCTTCTGCTACCATGTATTTGCTGGTACTGGCTACTAACGTGCTGCCGTATCGTATTTTTTTTCACCCATTACAGCAAATGTTGCCACATTTCGTAGTATTAAGTGTGGATCGTTTTTTTTAAAGTCGTGAGTGGCAATAGATGAATGGAATACAAAAGCAGCCCTATTGTCTTTTGAACCTCAATATACAGACGCACGGATGGCAATCGATGTGCCTGGGGCGTAATGGTGCATAGAACGGTATTCAGATTTTATGAAATTTTCGTTGCCATAAGAAGTACGTGTATAAAAAATAACGAAAATTTCACGAGGCGAAAATTTCGCTCACTTTTCATTTGCCTGGTACTCTGCTCCTTTCGAAAATTTCGCAAGCAAAATCAATTACAGAGTTGTTACGCCAAAGTATTTCGTACGAAAAGAATTGTTTGATAATTGATTGGGACCGAAATTTTGACATTTCGATAATTTTAGCAAACAACAATAATACCACATGAGTTAACAATAAAATGGAGTGCGAAGAGGAATTATTATTGAATTATTTGCAAGGTAATTTCTCTTACGAAAATTTCGCAAGAACTGAATACGTAGCTTAGACGATAATCGTCCAAACAATACTGATATGTCAATAATGACAGTTCATCTACCATTTTAAATTCATGCTTTCAATAAACTTAACTACCGACGAAACGATAATGAATTCGATATCGTTTTTTAATTAATTAGCCCCTAAAATTATAATCAAAAAATATATTATTATAAACTAATTGTCTCATAATTTTTATATTTTACTATATATTTTCTACGTTAACAACCTCATAAAATCTCTTAAAATGTCCATATTTTGTTACAATCTGTTCTGTTTTTTTATAAACCACAATTTTCAGGTATGATGATATCAAATTCAACGCAGCATTGTACACCAGAATGTTTGTTATCCTTTACGTTGTCTTACAATTTTACCTAAATTTTGTATCCTTATGATGAATTATTATATCTTAGGATTAGGAATTACAAACTCTCGAAATAAACTTTATGAAATTTCTTTTAAAAAAACCACTTCAAACGAGTATCTCTTCATTCATTTATTGTCGTCATTGACATCATCTGCTGTTGCTGAGTGTATGCGATATCCTTACAAGGATTTACTGACACATTACAAAGGATTCGGGTTACAGCAAAACGATTCAAACCGCTCAAACTGCTTAGCGTAAAGGATTTATCAAAAGCATTCCACTCGAAATTCTCAAGTTGCTAATTGCCGCCGTTTAGATGCCCCGTCAGTTCTCCTGTTCGAAAATGTTGACAAATATGCGTTTCGTAATTAAAACGCTGAGACGAGAAGGTGAAATTTCAGTAATTTATTTAATTAATAGCAGTTGGAAGGAAGAAGAGCACAAGAATTTGTCAAAGCGGAAAATATGGATGAAGAAAAGCCTGCAGGCTGAAGGGTTAAAACCAGGAGTTGGTAGGGGTAAGGAATTTTCAAAACGTAAACGTTTGTGTTAAGAAATCATCTGGCTTCTTATGTTACAAAAGTTTAGCAAATAAATGAAAAATTATAATTTTGAATTTTTATTTCGTTAATCCCTCAGTCGCGATCCCATCTGGTATTGTGAGCATCGTGTTTACTCTGTATCAAATTTCACCAAATCAATGGATGCGATTAAATGAGAGAAAGCGAACGAATACTTGCCCTGTTATCGGGCTACTTTGTGGAGTGGCGCACAAGTATCAAATTGAGTCATAGCCATTTTGGGTGTTGGTTCCGTTTCCGCTATTGTTGCAACTCAATCGAGCAAACAACCTTTGGTTTCCGTTCATGCGGGCCAAGCTCTGTATCCTGAAGCTGCTGGTGGAGGAGTACAGTTCAATTTGTGTCGGTTAGACAATGACAGATATGTCAATAGCTTTGACTCAGACTTGGATGTTGTGTTGATAGTCATTAATCACTTGACGGTTTTTTGTGTCAATTGTTGTTTGGCAATTTAAACTGGCGTGCGCTGCCGGCATTGTTGACTCCTTCCTATTATTTGATTTGATGGTAAATCCTCTTGACAGTGAATTCATCGGTGTTTTATTTTTTTGTTCTTCTCTTGTATTGTTTACAACTGTTGTTCGTCTATTGTTATTCAACCATGTTGATTAATGACAATTCATATTTTCTGTCAAAAAGTGAATGCGATGCCAGCGAATGTCAAGGAAGCGTTTGGTATTTGTTAGGTATCGTTACGTTCAATTTACTTTCGGCTGTGCGAAAAGTGGAAGTTCCAAATAGTCCCACATGTATTTGACATTAAATGGCTTTCTACACGTTTGAATATTATAGGACTACATTTATACCAGTCTATTAAAAATCATTAGTTAAAGCGAACGATTTTCCAGTCATGTGTCCAACTGAGGGAAAGTGTAGGATACATTGACAGTCCCCTATAGTAATATTGTTGGACAGGAGGATCTGAACATATGTATGTCGAATATACAGACCTAGGTTTGAAAAGAAGCTTCGTGACGTTGACGAATAGTTAAATCCAAAGTGACCTAACGTATTAATTCATTGCCACAACGAGAATATTATTTCCAACAACAGCAAAATCGTCGGATGCACGAAACTGCAATAAATATTTATGTTGAGACTATGAAATATACTCTAGCTCATTTTCTAGGAAACTATTCGTCACAGATGTGGAGCTTCTTTTAGTTTCCTTAACAGACTAATATGACATTTAATACCCAGTGTTGTTTTACAAAGATTCGTCTTTTGTTTTGAAAATATCTCAAAGGCTTTGAACATTTTCTTGGTTTAGTGTGGCAACCATAGAGTAAAGATGTATAGAGACGCCATCTCTCTCAGTATTTTGATGACATTTTGTGTGTTGCATATGGGCGGTTGCATGTTGGAAAGTATTGCTTTAATAATACCAGATAAAGGGAATGGCTCAAACTATCCAACAATAAATCAGCAACGGCATTTCGATTTGAGCTTTAAAATTTTAGTGTAAATACACCACAAATATATACTAACTATAAAATATATCAATCAACTATATCAAAAAAAATATGTTTAAATTTCACAGTTTTTCATCAAAACGACATGAAAAATTGAAGTCAACAATTTTTGTAATTCCACCTGGTTTAAGTCAATTTACGTCAAATAACTCTCTGTCGCACATTCCGCACCCGAATAGTGTGAAAGGAAAAGTCAGATGAGAACAATGGCGTATCTATACATCATTACTCTATGGTGGCAATCTTTAGGAATTCAAATTAAGAAACAATTAAATAAATTTCCTTGTAATTCTTGCACAATATTTCATAAACATTACGATTACCGTCATTAATTTTCAACCAAAATAACATTTCAGTGGAACAATGATCCTATTTCATAGATTCTATGAACCACAAGTTTCACAACTTCTATCAGCCAAAAATTTCATAGAATCTATGAAACTCATCATACAATCAATGAAATCCGTTCAAAAGATCCATTAAAATCTTTCCACATTTTTATGAAACGTGTGAACTTTGGAAATAAAATCAAAGCATTTTGGAAACGACACACAGTGGTTCAGGTTCGATTTCCATCGGGAAAAAATTCAATATCTTTTGATCTAGTCAACATTTTTAAGTTCTGTAAAAAACCGATTGTAGGCAATCAGCCAGGGACCACGACGATATATCAACATTGAGAATAGCACAGTGGGGTATATTTCAGAAAAATGTCCAAAGTCGCCCACTATTTGCTTTTTTTCGATTTCCAAGAAAACAAAATTTTTGGTTTTTTCTTTTTTATGTTTTTTAACATACATATTTTGGCATAATTGTTCATAATGCGTTCAAAAAATTTAAATTTTTTTCGCAATACAGATGTTCGCTATTTTCGAATTTTCAAAATCGAAAAATCTTGACCACTTTTTTTCGAATTTCTTGAACTGTAGGTCATTCAGTTTTAGATATATTACACTCAAATGTTCTTTGTTTTAAAGAGTGAGTACTTTGCTGTAATACTGGAACTAATTATATACAAAAAATAATGTTTTTGAATAAAATTTTGGAATTTTGACCAACACAACTTCTTTGCTTCAAAAGCGTCCAATAAATATGATAATTTCGCAAGGTAACTTTTGCTGCCGCCTGAATGAACACAAACAAGATAGTGCTAATTTAATGAATAAATTCTGATTTTTAACTATTTTTTCTTCAACAACTTTAAAAAAGAAGGTACGCAGCTAAAAAGCTGATAAAATTATCTTTCGCATTTTGGTATTTTTTGTACTAATCGGAATTCATTTGCCTGAGTTATGTCCCAAACATTCCTTACAACACAACATTTAAATCGAATTCCGGCTTATATCTAGAATAGCCCCACCTCTCGTATCGGCCCCAACTTTTTTCACACATAGAACTAGTCGTTCAGAGAAAAGACATATATATATTTTTTTTTTTGGCGATCGCCCATATTTCTCGCATTACGGGTCCCCGAACCTTGAATATATATGTATGCCCCTATATACTTAACATTTTCCGGTGGGATATGGCAATATAGATATCGTTGGAAAGCTTAGGAATATTTCTCGAAAACTGCATGCAAAAATGTCATAAACATGGCAAAAAATAAAAATTATTTTAAAAAAATCGCGGAACTTTTTTAAAATAATTTTTCGCAAAAAAAAAAAAACTATTTTAAAAAAATTGCGTGATTTTTTTTAAATCATATTTCGCCAACAAAAATAAAAATTATTGTTGTTGTTGTTGTATGTGGTTGCCATATTGACTAAAAAAGCACTCACAGGTTCACAAAGAAAGTTTCAATAATTGTAGCACTAATATCTCGAAAACTGAGCGAGCTATCACAAAAATGTATTTATTTATTTTTGTTTATGTTCCGATTTTCTAAAAAAACGTTTAAACATTCTGCACATTTTCCGAATTAAAAAAAATCAATAAATTTCACACATTATACCCGTATATATCGATAACTAAGCAGTTTATTCCAAAAGTTTATTTCATTTTATTTTGTTATTTTAGGATTTTATATCCAACCCCTTATCAATAATTTCATTTGCTTTTAATTTAGAAAGTCTGTATTTTAAAATCTGTATTTTAAAAGTTATCGACTTTTTCATTTAATCTTTTATACTTATTTCGACCCTGTTTACATAAACCAACTGCCAGGTAGGATTCTAGAATTAGTTGGGATCACAAAATCACTCCATAGGCCTAAACTTCGAGGGCCCGTAACTCCCAAAATATTGCTCGTCGCCAATTTTTTTTATTAAACATTTTTTGTTTACAATAATATGTTCTACATCCCTTGTTTTTTTGGAGGGTGGGGCTATAACAGATAAGCTCCCGAATTCCTGCCGGTGAATTGCATACAGGTGGTATTGTAATGAATGGCAAACATTGGCATTATTATAATGTTTTTATACCTAAATACTAATAAATTTCGTCTAAATAACAGCGGTGTACCAGTTTCAACCCTAGGTAAATTTATTACCATTCTTGAAATAAATCCAAGTACGATATTCCAGCAGCATTTTCTGAAAAATTTAAAAATAAAAGGTTGGGGTAACGCTGGGATTAGGTTTTCGTTTTAGTATGAAATATCAATGCATGAAATAACTAATACAATAGTATTTTTAGCCCGCAATCACATGCAATTCTTTTAGGCCCACTTATTTTTATGTTTCTCATCAAAAACTCTATGAATTTTAAGAGATGTAGGACCTGGTAATAAACAACATGTGCTTACCGTCTTTTCCAGCAGACATAATAAATAATGTCCACAGAATTCAATGAACGATGACAAAAATAAATTTAATTTCAACAAGTTAACGGAATCTGTCAATGAATGTAGTTGTCTATTTTGGTTATAAAATTCTCGTGTGTAATTTGTTCAATTTGGTGTTACCAGGGCCACGAAAATACAAATTTAAATGACAAGTTTTACACGCTGTAATATAGCTTGGTTCTTAAATATTGGATTCAAACGATATTTACCAAAATTCTTAGATGTAAGAAATTTTAATAAATTCGCGTTAAATGTGAACTGTGAACCACTGTGCGACGTCATTAATTAAAAATGTCAGATCTTCATTAGCAGTTGTTCCGAATGATACTATTAAAAAAAGTCGTCAAGCTATTTGCAACGAAAACTGTAATGGAATGAGAATTATTTAGTATGGAAATATTCGAAAAATATTGCTAGCATGCAAGGACAAGAAAAATTCAAACTTAGTTTAGTTTTATGAAACCTATGAGATACATCATAAAATCAATGAAATTGTTTAATACATTTCTGAAAACTTTGTTATGAATATTCAATGAAAAGGTTGCATACCGATAGCGAACATGTTTCATTCAGTTAGTGAAGATTATTATATGAAACTTTTATATTACAAATGATGTTTTCAAAACACTTCCTTGGATTAATGATAAATGTTTTAATAAATAAAAGAATCCAATGAGTATTCGAACTCACGGGTGATGCGTTTTTGTTAAGGTTAACACCTTTTTGTTACACGGTACCTGTTCGATTTCTATGAACACATTAGTAAATGTTGCATTGGAAAATAAAAAACAGTTCAATCCTATGATAACGTTACATTTAAATATTAATACTTAAAATTATTTAAAGACCATTGCAAGCACATGTGCCATTATTTTCTTGCTTAATACCTTTTGTTTTATTCCCACAAAAAACAAAGAGAATGCAAAGCAACAGACACATGCCATCCTCAAGGATAGGTGCAAGATCATAGTAATTCGTTGAAGACACGTAGGTGACCGTTCATACAAGTCATCGACGAAATTTTCATACAAGTGTCCGCCAAGTCGTGCAAGTCCTGCTGAGCGACACAGTCGCTCAGATCATCGTTGACCACTTCATACATGTAAAATACATTGTCGCCGACGACAATATAAACGACGTTTCTGATATACATATGATCGACGACGACCAAATTATTGACAGATCTCTATGCAATTCGTTGACGATTCTTTCAACGACATTGTACTTACCCATATCACCTACAGTGAAAATTTTTACGCATTGTATTTTAAGTTGCTGTTGCACATATGTACGTATATTTATTTTTTAATTAAATTTTCGAACAGAACACAAACAAAAAAATTTAAAGAAATAATAAAAAAAAAAGGAAGGCAAATTAGTTTTTGTTGCCTAGGCGGGCATTCTCCTTATTTGTTGTATTTTTTATCAGCCGATATATTGATCGGAGCTCCTTCACAAAATCTTCATACGATTTCCCCTCCGTTCTGGTAGCTTATATAATAAAATAATACTGATTTATATTATATTATTTATTTATACTCACAATCAAATCAAAAATTACTTCACACTTTAGAAATTTCTTTCACCGCCAACAGAACCTTCCAGCACTGGCTTTATATACAATCTGAATGTTTTTCTAATGTTTTTACTTTTTTGTCTTTATTGCCCCGTTACTACGTCTTTTTTGTTTTGAAGACGTTTCACATTCTTGTGTGATGTGTTCGGTCGAAGACTACGTTAATGTTTGGTCGCTCAGCTGGTACTCAGCGAAGTGTGATGACAAATGAACACGATTTTTGTCGCCCAGACGGTCGTGGATGGGCATTTACTAATCATCTGTTAAGTAATTTGTCTCTGAATTGATTGTTCGAAGAAAAATTCTTGTATTGAATCATTCAAGATTTTATCAGCGACATATGTCGTCCGCGTAATGTCTTAAAGACATCGTTGACGATCAAATCATGTGAGATTATTTGTCCTACTGGATTGTTATGTTCGTACATACACTACCATTGAGTAATACTTAAGAGTTTCCATTACTCTTTTCCATGCCTCTTCATGACGACGATGTAGTAGGCCATTTCATAGAGTTTTATTTGCTGCTGTATTTTACCAATTTTACACTATCGTTCGACATAAAACGGACAGAAATCAAAGGGAAGGCGTATTTTCGTTCAATGCATAAAACATAAAACATAATTTAGCTGTCAGTGTCAATAAACACTATTTAAAATTAGTTACTGTCTTCTTTGCTCTCTCATTCTCCATCATCGGCCTAGTACCTTTTCGATCAGCTGTGCCATATAATCCTTAATTATTACTCTATGACGCTACACAACAAGATGTATCTAACCACGTCATTATTCTCTTTGCTCTGAGAGTGCTCCGCACCCACACAAGACAACTATTCGCTGCCGCTACATCAGTGTGTGTTGTTGTCGAATATATGTTGGCCGATTCTGAGAAATACCACACAAAAATTCATACAAATCGGTCTAGCGGTTTCGGAGGAGTTTAATGCCAAACAATCAGTGTGATCGCAGTCGGACAATCTGTCCTTTGTGAATTTAGTCCTATAGATGTTAACACATCTAAAACATGGCTTCCCATTTCAGCTCATGAAAGAGTTGGGGAGAGCTTCTCACTACTATTGAGCTGTGCGCTTTCTTGTATTGCACTCACTGATTGGGGTCTACAGTTTTACATCGGTTCCCGACAGTATTTTGAGAAACGTTTTCAAACGATAGGGTCGCCGTCAATAAGCGAGGTAACTGCCGTCAAAAAGATCGAACCCACGCTGTAATGTACAATAGCCGCACACATTAAACTTTTAAATTTTTTTCAGTATACTAACGGTCAAGTAGTTGAAGTTAACGAAGTTTTTGTGGATACGTATCTTCTGGAATTGGTGGTAAATTCTGTTCACAGAATATTTGAAAATAATTAGAATCAGGTGAGTAGTCTTCAAAGGACCTACGTTTGGTCTATAAGGGAATGAACTCCGATTTTGTGTTACAAGCGGAATCAACTGCATGAAACGGAACTTAAACGAAAGATTGACTAAATAAAAAATTAAATAAATCTCCCACATTCGATCAATAAGAAAATATGTTCCACCACGACACGAAAATATATCCACTTTAATAAATTGTCCATGAACTGGAATTTACATGTGGACAGTCTTGCAGCACTCAGTGCAGCACTCAGCACTCGCAGTGTGTTCTGCACTGTATAAAATCCCACACCCAAATCCATTCGTCTTGATCTCAACTAACTTGGATCGAAGGACACTTCTGTGTATTGGAAATCAGATGGGTATAAGGCGGTTGGAGAAAAAGAAGTCTCCGAAATTCGAGTACCATTTGATTTGAGGGAAGGACGCTTACAAATGGTCAGAAACGTGAGCTTCATAGAGAAATCTATATACATAAAATAAGACCCATTTGTCGGTAGAGAGGTCGCGTTTACAACGTCTTACCAGGATCGATACAAATTGCTTTATCGGAACTTTGTGTCGACTAGGGGATCATAATTTGTATCTATGAATTGCTTACGAGAAGGCGCATATCCTCTCCCCTGGGGCACACGACCTTAACTCGAAATATGAATAAAAGAACACCCCAAGGAAGTCTGATGTCCACTTCCCGGGAATTTAGCAATGAACAGTGTTTTGCTACACGCTGAAAAACGGCCTATGTAACATATTCTCCCAAACATATTCTGCAGGGACCATGTATATGTTTGGAACACTCTTCAAACATTTATATGTTTACAAGTTCCAAACTCAGGTGTCTTTGAATGTAAACATTAGCATGTTTACTGACAAATATGAGTGTTTTTACGTGGAAGCATTCCGTGTTTCCCCCAAACCTTCATATACTTACATGGAAACGTACGCATTTTCTTTCAAACATAATAATATTTATAAGCGAATTATTCTTTTTTTCTTTATTTATTATAATTAAAATAAATAATTAATAAAAAAATTTAAATATTTAAAATGAACCTTTTTACATTTACCTGCTGAATGCATTACTTTTTTTATGAAATGAGAATCTGCTGCTCTTTTGCTTCTCCTTTCTTTGTTGTCTCTCACGTTTTTGTTTTCAGAAGGTTTCAACTATGCCTTGGTTATCACTATGCGTTGGTACACAAACAATATACTACTTATATACAACTCTACTTCGTGCAAGACAAGCGTGTATTAATTACTTGTGTTTTTTTATTATATTCCACAAATGGTCGTCCATTCCGATTTTTTCAGTAAAGGCTCGGGCAGAAAAAGGGATTCACGTTGTTGCCCTTTCCCGTTTCTTTCCTCAAAATCATTTCTCACTTTGGTAGCACACATAAATATATGCGAAACATATACACAAAAACCAAAGTAACATCACAAACCGTTTAACCGTCCGAGCGTTTGTTTATTCTTTTTTCACTTATCAAACGCTTTTGATATCCTCAGTCCGATGAACCATTGACGACTGAATACATGAAATGAAAACGCAATACATCAGCCAAAATAATAATGCAAAAATACAGATCCACATTTACAAGATATACACACTCGTTGCCCCTCTTTTATTGCCTTGCGCTCTCAAGAGCATAAACAGTGCAACAAACACGGCTGAATTTATATCCCAAACACAAATATTTTTGGGTCGCAAACACATATGTTATAACACATTAGTTATTGTGTTTCAAACATGTAATATTGAATAGCAAACACAATGCGTTTGGGCACAAGTATATTATATTTGCGACAAGCTCCAAACACATGTTATATTTGCATCCAAACAACAACAAAAACTACAGATTTTTCAGCATGTAGAGCTGGAGTTATTAGGTTGCACAATCGTAGTAGAGACATTTGCTTAAAGGATAGTGTGACATATCTAGATGTGATTCTCGAAAGAAAGCTTACTTTTAAGTCCAACACTATGGATAGGATCAGTAGAGCCACAGCGGCCCTATATTCGTGTAAAAGGGTCATCGCAGGACGACGGAGCCATTCCCGAAAATAGTTTACTGGATATATACAGCTGTTGCCTGATAGATATTGCTCTCCGTCATTGTTGTTTGGTGGCTGATACTGGAAAAATCCACTTACCTAAGTTTGTTGACTAAAGTGCAGAGGATGGCAATGGTGTGTATCATGGGTGCCCTTCGCACAACCCCTACCGATGGTAGGGGGGTTATCCTCCGCCTGTTACCACTAGATTTGCTGTGAAAGAAAATGGCTGCAACGTCAGCAATTCGCCTAAGGCATGCGCCGCATTGGATAAACATCCCATATGGTCATAGGTCGATTTTAAGCCATGTTGATTGAGCCACTGTTCGAATTTTCGAAGAGCAATTTTTACTATTTTCAACCCAATTTTTTTTCTATGACGACGATGAAACAAAACCTTATATTTGACGAAATTTCACACATTAAAAGAATTATTTTTTCAAAAATATATTACTTTTGAAGAAGAAACTGCAAATAAGTTTTTGTTGCCTCCGGTTGAGAAAAACGAACTTGGGGTTGTTCAAATGGCCATTGTTCGATTGTTCGACTTCTCGAATAGTAAAAAAAAACCGAGGAGCAAATATCTTTCAGCAGCAAAATTGGACTTTTTCCCTTTTTTTTTGCCTGGTAGAGCATTAAATGCGGATTTAGAAAACAAAGAAAAAAGTTTGCGGAAGTCCATATTTTCCGAAATATAGGTCTCCAAAGCTTGAATGTATAATCGCGGATAACTCTGCCATTTATTATCCGCTCCTGATGAAATAAATTTCATAAATCGTTAAATTTATATTCCAACTAGTCGTCCCGCCGTCCGGCCGGGCTCAAGCAGGGAGGATCAAATTCCCTCTGTAGCTGAAGTCGATGTGTGACAAAATCAGAAAAATCGCGCGAGTTTTTACAAATAATTTGTTTATTTTGGTGTTTAAAAACTACAACAAAGGACAACAGAAATAAAAGACAACAACGACGAAATACAACAGCACCAAAAGACAAGAACAACAAGTTGGTTAAACCAAAAAAGTGAGGTCAAAAAAACATTTTTAAAAATGAGCCCTCAATGGGTTAATGAAAGGAAATATATTTATATACAGAGTTATAGAGTTTCACAAGGGCTTTGTAATGATACATATTTCAACCAGATCCGATGATAAATACCTGAGATATGACCGATTATATACTCAAGCTTTAAAGGCCTTTATCTCAAGAAGTTGGACCTAGCGCAAAAAGCAAAACTTATTTTTCAACTCAGCGCAAAAGCCTTTACCGTTGGTGAAATTTTGGTGCAGATCTGATTTTGCTGCTAAAATAGTTTTATGCCAAAACGGATTCTACCAATTCCACCGGTTGTTCAAATTATTTCTCTATGGTTCAAATAATGGAAATTTTCAGAAACCCAACGGTCGGTGGATGTCCAAAAAAGAGGTAATCCGGTTTTCGGGTTTTGATGACATTAAGTAACAAGCCCAGACATACCCTAGTAAGGATCGCTGTTTATCAAAAACAGCTTTCAAAAAGACTTGGCTCGGCGTGTATTAAATCCATGCTGGCAAGGTCCAATCTTAAACAATTGGGGGTTTTCAGCATTAATCAATATCAATTTAGACATAAAAAAACCTTCTCCCGAAAATCCCATTCTTGAAATGAAAAATGAATCATGTCAAAAATCAACTTCAATCTCTGGCATGAGGATGTATCCCCTACGAGAAAATATTTCTATTAATGCCAACGATAAGAAATGTAATAAGGTCATATCATTTGATCGGCCATGTGCCCTGGCCACAAAAACCATTAGAAAACTATCATTTGATGCAAAGATTGGACGACAAAAGAAATCCACCAGCTAGACAAGAGGGTGACTCGATGCCTCGTGTTGGCAGCTAATAAAAATCATTGAACGATAGAATTGTGGAATGGTGGAACCAATGAAGGCGAATGGCAAAATATAAAACATATGAATAGTTATTGGAAGAGGAAAACGATCCTTGGGGCAACACAAGTAAATACTACTACACATCCTAATCGCACCACTCGGAAAAGCGACTAAGAATTCTTGTATCCTAAAGGAAAACAATTGTGCTGATACAATCGTTTAGAGGAGAAATGGCTGCGATATCATGCGTGGGTATGGATGGGGAGAGGGTTGATAAAGATGTATGTAAGTAGAACTGTATTTGCGGCTTTTCTTTGTAAAACTTTTCTTATCGCAACAACAAGCTTTTTGTTGTTCTTTTATTACACTTTTTCTTTTGTCAAGTTGTTGTTATTATCATTATTATTGTTGTAGTTGCGGTCGTAAGTATGGGATTTGAGGTGTAGGTGGGGGTGGCAAAATGACGCCAATGTCATGGCATACGCCTAACCACATCCACGTCCTCGTTCCTATTTATTCAACCATCTCTTCTGTAAAGACAGCTACGAAGGAGGTCCTTTGCCGCTACTCACTGGTGTCATAATCAGAATTATGCGAGTATCATTCCTCCGCCTACCGCTGCCGGCGATGCCGCTATTCTTGAAGGATACAAGCGAATTCATGATTCACTCGAAATCTTATCGCAAACACAATTTAAAAGTATTTCATACTCCCGCTGGAAATGGAAATGTTTCAATTTATCATCGATGGAACACTTTATGGCATCCTTTTTTCCGGAGACACCACAATACCCAAACAACAATAAAAAAATAAATGGAAATAATATTTGCGGGTTGCCGCCAAAGTATCTCGATTTGTATTTACTCTCCGAAAAGTTTAGATTTTATTACACTTTACGATTGCAATGGTACTCGTAAAATTTCAAAACCTCGAATATTAACCAAGTAAATGGAGATGGTTTAGAGTGCCAGTATTTAACAGCATCATTAACTTTCCAGGGATTTCATCCCTAACACCGACTAGGTTGGACAAACTAACACACAGATATGACTATACAAATCATATTTTAAAGCGAACCAATCAACCCCTAAATCACGGTTCACCCCCAGCAAAAGGTTCAAAGGTAAAAATAGTTTAGAAAATATTTTTAGGGATTACATTGTTTTTCACTAAATAAAAGATTAAATAGTTTATAAAACTTTCCAAAAAATTTACTAGGAATATAAATATTCTGGAGAATAAATAAATGTAGAAATAAAGGGGGAATTTATGAGCGGCAAATTGCTGACGAGTGGCCTTTAAATTGTTTACAATACGTGTGGCAGATTTAATAATTCATACCGTGTAAGGTGGCCAAATAAAAGGCTTACTTTTTCAGTAAACTAAATGTCATTTCTACAGTCTGACTCCGAGAGAACCATTTAACCAACAACCCTTTTATTCTGTTTCGAACTTGAAGGCAAACATTATCGTACGATCTCTTCAACATCTTAATGGAGATAATAATGAGAAAGGCTGCAGTAAATACGAACAAGACCATTAACACGAAAAACTATATGTTACTGACGTATGCTGACGACATAGACATCATTGGGCGAAATTTGCGAGAGGTTACTGCAGTATTTTCAAGAACCGAAAATGAATCAGCGAAGGTGGGTCTTGCTGTTAATGAGGGCAAGACAAAATTTATGGTGTCAACGACTAGAGAAACCTCTCCACTTGGTCCGCACTTGAACGTTGACAACCGATTTAATTTTGAAGTGGTAGATGAATTTGTCTACATTGGATCCGCCGTGAACAAGGACCACAACGTCAGCCTGGAGATAGATAGGAGAATTGTGCTTGCAAATAGATGCTATTTTGGGCTCAGCAAGCAGTTCAGGAACAAAGCCCTCTCTCGACGGAGAAAAGTGCAGCTATATCAGACTCTCATTTTACCAGTCTTGACATATGGCTCCGAAACTTGGGTCATATCGCAAGCGGATGAAAAACACCTGGGAGTTTTCGAGAGAAAAATTCTCCGTAAAATATAGTACCGACGTCGCTGGAACGCAGAGCTATATAATGTCTATTCTGTCAATTGCGTTGGCTGGGCCATGTTATCAGAATGGATGAAGATGAGCCAGCACGAAAGGTTTTTGATAACGTACCCGATGGAAGCAGGAAGACTCCGCTGGTAAGACCAGGCAGAAGAATCCCTCCGTATTCTTGGTGGCGAGATCCAACTGGCGATAAAAGGCGAAGGATAGAGCCAGTTGGAAGAATATGTTGAAATTTGTTTGTTTAATTAATATGTGTAAGACGTCTGACCTCATGAGGTTGTAAAATAGTCAATAAAAGCAAAGTCGTTCACTCACGGAGGAAATAAACAGGTCGTTCAAAATCGTCAGTTCTGCCACCGAGCAATAGAAAATAGCTTCTATGCCTCTCTTCGTGTTCTCTTAATGACAACGAGGTAGTTTCATCGAGTTCGAGTTGCTTTGGTAATTTAGACTTTGGTTGGCATAATACGGACAGAAATAAAAGGGAATGCGTATTTTCGTTCTATGCAAACATAATTTAGCTGTCATTAGTATCAACCAAACACTTTTAAACTTAGTTTGCTACATGGTGTATAATCTGTAGTCTTCTTTTCTTGTCTTCTTTAGTCTCTCATTTTACATCATTTCCCTGTTGGCTTTTCGATCAGCTGTGCCATAGAAACCCCACTGGAATCTGTCACAATCCGTCGATCAGGGAACACAGATTTAGTAAATATCATCCCTAAAATCTATGACAAAACGTAAATTGTTCTGGTAAAAACGAATAAAGGTTTTTATATGAATTCAATTCTGACAAACCCTGTAAGAGAACTGCACTGGACAAATTTTCTTGCCAAATAAAATCCTTCAATTAAACTACAAGCTCGTTCATTAAATTTTAATCAGAGAAATAGGTTTTTGATAAATTAAACTAATTTATGGATTGTCAAAATCGAAAATATCAAAGGGTTCATAAAATAAATCAAATTTGTTCATTAAATCTACGAAACATAAATTTAAATATAATAACACATTTTCATTTTAAATGTAATAACACATAGACGACCAGAAGATGTGCGCAATTTGGCAACCCTCGTAAAAGAGTACCAAAAGGTGGTCACAATCAGTGATGCCAACTTAGCTCTTTTGGGGCTAGATTTAGCACTTTTGGACCGTGCGCGGACAAAATGCCATTGACACTTTTTTGGAAAAACGAGTAATGTCCACGCGATTTGAGCCCGTCGCGAGTTTGGTGAGTGGCGCGAAGCTGAGAGTTAACATTTTCGATGACTGGCGCATACATCTGGCTAGTATTTCTGGCTTATTGGCATAGATCTGCGACTTAAGGAGAAGTCACAAGACCACTTCACGTAGCCTATAACTTTCAAATCGGTCGTGCAGAATGCTATTGCCCATGCTCATCAGCAGCGTAAGACGAGACGTAGCGACATCCTGTTGAAACCACATATCGTGATCAGTAGCGCTCTTCATTGACAGTGATAGAATACGGTGTCTTAGAAGAAGTACTGACCGATGATGCCGCCGGGCCCTAAACCAGGCCAAGCAATGGCATTCTGTGCATCCTTTGTCACTTGATAATGACTGGTATCGTCAAAAAAAAATATAGGAATGCTTGTTGATGTACCCGTTGATTCATAAGTGGGTGTCGTCGCAAAACGGGCGCATCGCGCGCAGCGGTATTACAAGAGAACACCTATTTTGTTAATAAAGTTTTAACATTCACACGTGGTGCTCTACTCTGTAACTTTATTCACTGAGCGCGTTTTAGCACTTTTGGGATTTTTATTTGGCGCGTTTTAGCACTTTTTTGGGTGGTTCGGCGGCGCGTTTCGTTCATGCAGAGTTGGCATCACTGGTCACAATTCACTTAAACCTTTCTCTGTGGGGTCATATCTTATGTAATTTTAATTCAACATACTTGGAATGTCTATAATACCAAATACTATCAAGAAGTAGACGACCAGAAGATGTGCGCAATTTGGTAACCCTTGTAAGAGAACCAGAAAGTGGTCACAATTAACTCAAACGCATTACTCTCTCTGTGGCCGTCGGATTACTCTCTCGCATCATATCTTGATTATTTCATACTTTTTACACAGTTTATATAATTGAACTTCAACATGGTTGGAATTTGTATAGTTATATACAATAACACTATCAAAAAGCTGATCGAGTTTTGAAATATTCAATAAAGAGAGTAAGAGAGAGAGAACAGGGGATGTGAAAAAATCAATGAAGAGAGTCCGAGAGCGCGAGAGCGGAGAATGATTACATAGACGAATTTAGTATAGACACATTAATTCTCTCAATAAATTAAACGTCAAAGGCATGGTTGCAAGAACATTGGATGGTGGAAAGTATGGGTTCAATAATACCAGATAGAGGCAATAGTACACAACGTCCAACAAAGGAACAACAACCGCGTTTCGTGTTTTTTGTGGCAAAATAGTTGTGTTAAGGACAATACAAATGAATACCAGTGAAAAAGTGCAAAATACATTTAAATTTCACAGGTCTATACGAAAACGAAATAAAAAAATTTAAGTAAACAGTTCTTGTACCTCCACCTGCTGTAAGTTGATTTTTTACGAATTTCTCTCATTTGCACAAACCTACGTCGGAGAGTATGAAAAGAAACGTCAGATGAGAGAATTAATTCGTCTATACTAAATTCTTCTATGGATTAACGCTTCACTCGTGAAGAGAAATTTTGATTGTCTACTTTAGTACATCGTTTTTGCTTGATTTTATATATAAGGTGTGTTTTTTTTTTAAGCGGAGAACTTTAAGTTGGCAACACCTTTTGCAATAATAACCGATTTGCCAGTTCTGTTGTTTGCTTGGTTTAGGAATTTATCATGAGTAAACTCACGAGGAAGCAACGATTTCACATTGTTCAAATTTATTTTGAAAGACATGGTTCAAGTCGAGAAACTCGTCGGTCATTACGTGAATTTTTGGTGCTCAGTATCGTCCATCTAAACGATTAATTCCAGAAACTATGGAGCTATTTCGCAATACGTTGTCGATGATAATCCGTAAGCCACTGTCGAAACACCAGTAAAAAAAATGTTTACCCATTACATCCCATGTTTTTCCATGACATCTAGTTTTACACTGACTGATTTAGACATATACCGGTATGTTATGGAAATCGATCGTTTTAAATGGAATACGATTTGACATAATAATAGATGTGCAAATAATAGATATCAATTAATTTATTCCTCTTTTGCTGCCATTAAATAAGGTATATATAAAATATTGGTTCCCCAATATCAGGAATTAGGCCAAAAAAATTCGTCAAATAGTTAAATCGTATTCGATTTTGACTCGAACGATTTTCATCACATGCCCGATTGTTTTTCACCGGTTGCAACGGTATTTTGAGAAGCTTTTTCATGGCTAAGTTCTCGGTAGTGTCGCCATCATTAAGCGAGGGAACAGTCGTCGAAAGAACTGTTAGGTGGTCAGAGCAGCCATCGAACCCACGTTATCATGTACAAGAGCCGCGCATACTATCTATTGCACCAATGATTTTTAATGGTTTCATGGCATTTACACATCCCTGATTTTAAAACATTTGTTCTGTGTTTATAAAAATTATTCGAATTTGAGGATAAAAATATTTATCATATACACTAAATACTACTATACACAAAATCAAATATTTTAAAAATGAATTTCTTTTAATTTTTGCATAATTTTTTGCAGTTTGCACAATTTGTTTAGTCATTTGTCATAATTTTTTTGACGGCTTCTGTCAACTCTGAAATAGACAACGTCCAGTCAAAAAGGATGTCCAAGTGGAGAACCCTCAACGTTGGCAACCCTAGTAGAAGAGAACCAAAAAAGTCGATACGATTCACTCAAACGCATTTCTTTCCCACGTCATAACTTGTATATTTCATACTTTTTACATATTTTATGTAATTTTATTTATCATATTTAGTATTTAAATCGCATAGTGACGGCGACACTATCGAGTATATAGCCATGAAAAAGCTTCTCAAAATACCGTTCGGAATCGGTGTAAAACTGTAGGTCCCAATCAGTGAGTGAAAACTGGAAAGCGCACAGCTCAGTGATTGTGAGAAGTTGTCCCCGGTCCCTTCATGGGATGTAATGGGAAACCATTTTTTTTTTTTTATTTAAATGTGATTGGAATTTCTATAGTTACCCAGCGGGCAAAAAGCCGAGCCTTAGCGAGTGTTACGCTAAATGCTCGCAAACGGGCTCAGAAGCGAGTATTTACCGGACCAAAACCGGGGGAGAAATTAAACTCGCCCAAATATTCGCAAACTGGTTCAAAAACGGGTGCTAAACGGACGAAAAAAGAGAGAGAAACATTGTTGTCGTTGGGTCGTGCGCACACGTGCAGGCACACGACACAACAACAAAGTTTTGGCTATTGCATTTTGTTTTATTTTTCGTGTTGTTCTCGCAAAAGATATTGCAAAAGTCTCGCAAACGAATCTGTTGCAAGACATCGTAAACGAAACTTTTACTGCCACAAACTGAGCGACTGATGATTCATTTTCCGATCGTTTTCGGATCTGTTTTCGAGAGTTTTACCCGCAAAAGTTTCGCGTAACTCTCGTATGCGATATCGTATACGAAGTTTTGGTCCGCTGGGTAGATACAATAACATTATCAGAAAACTGCTTGTGTATTGCATAGAATAATACATACCATAGAAGCTTTTATTCGCTCAATAAATTAAACGTCATCGGTACGATGGAAAGTAAACATTGGATGGTGGAAAATATGGGTTCAATAATACCAGATGGTGGCAATAGTAAACAACGTTCAACAAAGGAACAACAACCAAATTTCGTGGTTTTGTGGCAAACTAGTTGTGTTAAATACAATACAAATGTATACCAACCAAAGACGATCTGGAATTAGACGACCAGAAGATGTGCGCAACTTGGCAACCCTGGTAAAAGAGAACCAAAAAGTGCTAGGAGTTCACTCAAACGCATTTCTCTCTCGCGTCATATCTGCTTATTTCATAGTTTTTGCATAGTTTATGTAATTTTACTTCAACATGGTTGGAATTTGCATGGTTATATACAATAACACTATCAAAAAGCTGCTCGTGTATTGATATATTCAATGAAGAGAGTAAGAGAGAGAGTAGAGAAGTACTAGAGTTTCACTCGTTTTGTTTGTTGGCATTTGAGTGAAGAGAAATTTTGACTGTCTATTTGTACATCGTTTTTGTACCAACGATAGAAGTCAACAAAAAAGTGCAAAATATATTCAAATTTTTCAGTTCTACACCAAAACGACAGGAAAAGTTCAGTGAACATATTTTGTAACTCCACCTGGTGTAAGATAATTTTAAATTTAATTGCTCTCATTTCCACAAACCTACGATAAAGAGTGTGAAATGAAACGTCAGATGAGAGAATAAGTTTATCTAGCAGGGGGGTTCCTTTCCATAGCCGATGAACTTTAGAGTTGGGAAAACATGCAGGATAAAGTAAGAAAGATATATAGCGATAGATGACTGGAAGCAAAAAGGATGTACAGATAGAGAAGAAAAAATCCCCGCAATTTGGCAACCCTAGTAGAAGAGAACCAAAAAAGTCGACACGATTCACTCAAACGCATTTCTTTCCCGCGTCATAACTTGATTATTTCATACTTTTTACATACTTTTTGTAATTTTATTTAAATATGGTTGGAATTTCTATGGACAGATAGAATAACATCATCAGAAAACTGCTCGTGTATTTAAATATTCAACGAAGAGAGTAAGAGAGCGAGCAGAGAAACGACACGCTTCACTCACTGTTGGCATTCCACTCCATGAGTAAATTTTCTTCTCTATACCATCTGGAAGTATGTAGGGTTGCGCTCAATGCGGTTTTCATATACATATTTGCCTTTTTGTATTGAACCAAATTACAAAACTCATCAACTGAGAGTATTTTTGTGATAAATAAATGAGGAAAAAAGGGATACCAAGTGAAATATAGCACAATGTAATGAAGTGTTAGAGTAAAATTATTTATAGAGATTGCAATTATAACGCAAGTTTATTAAAATAAAGATTTTGTGCACAACTTTTCTTGGTTTCCGGTCCAAGAAAACACATAAGTATAAGTGTATTACTCTATAGACTAGAGTGTAATGGAAAAATAATAAAAATAAAAACAAACGAAAATAAAATAATTTAAATAATATTTATGGTCGTTTGATAGATGATAATGCATTTTAAATTAAGTTTGAATAATGCTAATTAATGTCTTTTTAATATTTGCGATGCTCGATTTGACATCTAACAGTTGAACTATGTACATGTGAGAACTCCAACTACTCCAGTGTTTTTCAATGGTTTCCGGTGCACGAAAAACAGCCCACTCTTGATATATTTCTCTATGGTGTTACTTACCCAATTTACACCGATCGGGGCGTGAACCCAGGCACCTTGGGGCAACGAGTTTTTTTTTTGCGCTATCGGAAATATTTGCGCTGTCGGAATATTTTCAATTGTCTTAAGAAATTTTGTCATTTAAAATTTTTTTGCGGAGAGTTACAATCTTTCATTTATTTACCTTGCAAATATTTCATTTATAATTCATCTACGCACTCCTTTTGATTTTTAACGCTTGTGGTGTTAAGCGAACCACAGACCTGTCAGTCATGAGCGTGAACATCAGCTATACTTGAAGTTTATTGTCGGTTTAACACTCTTCTTGATACCAAATAAGCATGTAATCCAAGTTGTTCGCATCATTATCATGTTTACAACATTTTTTGGTAATATTTTTTCAAAATCATCAGCCAGATAAAAAATAAACGACCAAGCTCATGCTCATGAATGACAAGTCTGTGGTTCGCTTTACTTTTGGGTGTTAAAATTATCGAAATGCCAAAATTCCAGTCCCAAACAAGTATCAAACAATAGTTTTCGGGAACATTTCTGTATTACGGCACGCACTCCATAAAAAAACAACCATTTTTTGAGGGGGCGCAGACTACGATATTTTAAGTAAAAAATTTAAAATAAGAAAATCGGGGCAAATGCATAGTTTCGGAGTTATGGGCCCCGAAATTTCGGATATGTGAGAGGGTTATGGCGTTAGGGTACCGTGTAAAAATATAGTGAACAAATTATTTAGCATTTTTCGATAACTCGCATAGTTATCGAGTTATCGGTTGAAATTTTGAAATATTATCAACTATTTTTGGAAAAAAATAAGGACCAGGGGCAGACAAAAAAATTTTAAAAAAACCAAAATTAAAGAAAAAGTAAAGAATATGAGAAAATGGGAAACTAGCCATCACAGGGACCTATGTTGCTCGTACCGTGTGGTAGACTTTTAAAAATCGTTAAATTTATATTCCACCTAGTCGCCCGACCGGGCTCAAGCAGGAGGGTTCAAATTCCCTCTGTACCTTAAGTTGATGTGTGAGAAAATCAGAAAAATCGCGCGATTTTTTTAAAAAAAATTACATGAGATGTCAGGGGACACCCGGTTAGAACGAAGTTCCTTCCGCTATACGAGTATATTATGTACTAATTAGTTCCAACACACCTAAAGCGCCTGTTGAAAAATACTGTAATTTATATGGATCTTGTAAAATGATAAAATTTTGTTAATAAATTTTTCATTTATTGAATGATTTTTAAAAAAAAAAAAAAAGTATATTTTTAGGCCCCTTTTGTAAGAATATGTATTATATTTTCCCAATAAAGTCTTTCTTTGATGAGGCCCTTCTTTTATTAAAATAAAAAAAATATGGTTTCCCGTTACATCCCGTGAAAGGATTACGGAGAGCTTCTCACAAACCAGTATGCTGTGCGCGTTCTAGTTTTACACTCACTGATTGGGTCCTACAGTTTTTCACCGGTTTCGAACGGTATTTTGAGAAGCTTTTTCATGGCTGAATAATCGATAGTGTCGGCGTCACTAAGCTAAGAAAAAGCCTAAGAGTATGAATTTTTTTTACAAAAAATACTTTTTTAAGAACAGGTACTTTTTAAAGAAGTGGTACTCTTTTTAGGATAAGGTTATTTTTTAAGAAAATCTACTTACATATTTTCAGGAAGGCTACTTATCTCAAGAAAACAAAAGAAAATGTGGTACTGTATTTTTAAGAAATGGTACTTTTAAGAAAAGGAATTTTTGTAAGAAAAGGTATTTTTTTGTAAGAGAAGGTATTTTTTTTTGAAGATAAGCTTTTTTTTACTAAGGGTAGGTACTTATCTCAAGAAAAGTTATTTTGTTTTAAAAAAAGGTATTCTTTGAAGAAAATTTATTTTTTAAGAAAAGGCAATTTGTTGTAAGATAATGTACTTTTTTAAGAGAAGGTACTTATTTAAAAAATTACTTTTTAAGAAAAGGTACTTTTTGTAAGAAAATTTACTTTTTTAAGCAAAGATACTTCTTTACGATGTTATTTTTTTAAACTTCTTTCACTTTGGCTTTTCTAAATTTACTTTTTATTCGGTTCAAACTACAATATGTAATAAACAGGCTCCACCTAGAAAATTTCCCATTAAACAAGAAATATGTTAGTCTGGACACAAACCAAAAGTACGAGTGTTAAAGTGCTGCCAAATATAATTCCTCGCTGAGGGTTGTGTTTCATGGATTTGCCAGTCTTGCACTTTGGCTTTTCTAAATTTACTTTTTATTCGGTTCAAACTACAATTTGAAATACACAGGCTCCACCTAGAAAACTTCCCTTTAAACCAAACCAAAAGTACTCAATATAGTTGATAATAATGGGTTGTAATAAAGAAGTTAAAAAAAAATTACAGCAGACAGTTGTCCGAGGCCTTCGGCCACGGACTGTCCCTGCAGGCTGTGTCAGAGACACGGCTATTAAGTTTAACGTAGAATACGCCATCCGATAAGACAGAAAACATATATAACAATAAATTCATTTGCTTATATTATTTATCATTTATTGTTATATATGTTTTCTGTCTAATCGGATGGCGTATTCTACGTTAAACTTAATGGCCGTGTCTCTGACACAGCCTGCAGGGACAGTCCGTGGCCGAAGGCCTCGGACAACTGTCTGCTGTAATTTTTATATTTACCAACGGCATTTGATTCAAGTCCGTTTAAAAAAAAAAATATTATGTTCAATTTTTTTAAACTTAATTTAATTTATGTATTTTAATTAATATTTTTATTGAAATAAGTTCTGCGAATGTTGAGAGGGCCACCCTAATATTAAAAAAGGTTTACCTTATCGAGTCTTCGCATTAGCATTCGAGCGTTGTGTGAAAGCTTTACGCTTTACAATTCAAAATTAATGTTACAACAGCTTTATTGAAGCTTTCGCAAAAAGCTTTATTACGTTAGCTTACTGTTTGTTTCACTTTTTACTAGATACATGTTGCCAAGCAACATTAGCTTGCTGTTCGTTTCACTTTTTACTAGATACATGTTCCTAAGCAATGTTGAGCAACCAAACACCACACATATGTTTGAGTGTATGTGTTTAAACAATTTTCATTTGAGAAATTAAAATACTAGAAATATATCAACCAATATGAAATGTATTTCAAACGAAAGATAACATCTTCATTTACCTACAAAAAAATTTTAAAAAAATTCATCTAGCCGTTTCCTCAAATTCAATGAAATAAAGATTACAACAATAAAAACCTGACATGACTCCTCATACCGTAAGGTAAGACGTATTCTACGTCAAAAATTGTTTAAAAATTTTTCATTTAACCCCCATCCCCCAACGTGCGATAAGGAACTTCGTTCCAAAAATGTATATATCTGGATGGCTACCATAACCAATCTCATGGTCACTGTACGTAAAAAAGTGGACTTATGTATATGGGCTTACAGACATCCCACGAAAAAAAGGATGCCACTGCGGAATTCGTGGCGTTGAAGTACCCACACTAATCCATACCCAAATGGCCTTCCGCATTAATCCCTGCGAGGGCTAGTTTTCCATTTTCTCACGTTCTTTAATTTTGTTTTGTTTTAATTTTTTTATTACCTGCCTCTGGTCACCTTAACTTCAGCCATATTTTCATTAACTTTTCTCAAAGAAAAACAAGTTTTTAAAAAATTGCGGGTTTTTTGTTTTTTTTCTTTGCGAAAAGTAAAATACATATTTTGGAGATAGACATACTAATGTAAGCCCTATGTACCATATATGTATGTATGCACAACCATACCCTTGGTTAATTGTACAAATAGTTTTTACTGGATACTGCTACTATGACACTATAAAATCTCCCGGTATTAATTAATACGAATGTTTGTTTACTTGCAACATAACTATACATACATATATATCCGTATGTAAGCATGTGCATACACGCATGTGTACTTACCAAAGCATGTACACACATATGTATGTATGCATGTATGCTCGTTTAGAGACACTAAAGAAAACATGCATCAGAATATGATTTCCAGTACGAAATGTGATAACAATTTGTTCGAAAACATTTGTATTTCCCAGTAAATACCCAAAATATAAATTACACTGCCTTACCTTTATTTAACTGAAGTTACAGGTGTCCGGCGCATTATTTAATAACCGTTACTCAAAGCGAACCGACTGGAATTATCCAATAAGAAACCACCTACATTTTGTACAGTCTTTTCAAACACTCGAACACGTTTATAACACAACGGACAACATTTTCTTCACCATAATTATTACGAATATCCTGAGAATAAACTAAATTACAAGAAACCAAAACACTTAACACGCTTTTAACTCAAATATCCCCCAACACCGACTTTGGGGACCCAACGAATTTCACAACAAATTGCAAACTGAATGACAAGAAGTAAACAAAGAATTGTGTTGCCACCACACAGATCAAACCAAACAAAAGGTGTTACCAGATTTAAAGATTTTGGATGATCGTTACAAACGTTTTCGTGAAATTTAAATAAAGAGTCCCATTAAAAGTTGTTAACAGCCTTTGATAACAATGTAAAATGATCGATATTGTTATTTTATTCTAATGGGGAACTCATTTGAAATAGTCAAACACGTTCCTTATAACCAAAGAGGGTTTCGAAATTATCAATGTTTAAATTTTGAATTTATGCATTATTTCATTGCATTTTAATAATTTAATTTTATTTCGTAATGAAATGAAGCACAAATTTGGTTGTTAATTCATTTATGGATTGGTATTTATTTTATTCCCATTGGGTGTTATTTTGTATTTTAAAAAAATAAAAGGTTTCTCGTTACATCCCATGAATAGATTAGGGAGAGCTTCTCACAAACCAGTGAGCTGTGTTCGTTCTAGTTTTACACTCACTGATTGGGACCTATAATTTCACACCGGTTCCGAACGGTATTTTGAGAAGCTCTTTCATGGCTAAGTACTCGATAGTATCGCCGTCACTAAGCGAGGTGACCGCCGTCGAAAGAAATTTATCCGTCGAAAGCAGGGATCGAACCCACGTTCTCATGCACAAGAGCCAAGCACACTACCATTGCACCACCGACGGTCACAATTTTGTTTTTTAACTTTGGGTTTTATTTCATTTTTGTTGGGGTTTATTTCATCTCGTGAAGCCTTCAAAGCATTGATGATTGCAGTCATAGAGTAATATGTAAGGAGTGGACATGAGCATTTCAGATCCATTAAATGCTCTTCGAAAGTCAATGGGTTAATTGGATTTTTGATATATGTAATTTCATTTTTTTTCTTGAAAATTTGGCCGTAATACGAACAGAAATAAAAGAAAATTGTTGTATTAGTTCACATTAAAACTCGTTTATATCATATTTAAGTAATCGTATTTTAAAAGTCCTAAGTTCCAATAAAACCAAATTTAAAGTCAGTTTTTTTCCATTCGTCTATCGCTCATTTGCCTTCCATTCTATCCTGTATGAATTTTCCAACTAAGAGGTCGTTCAGCTGTTTCATCGAACCCCCGTGACTACAGCAATGTCGCATTTGAACCGCAGTTTATTGCGGTCATAACCTTGTTCTTCTTTGCCGTTTACACCACCCAATTTGAGATTAAATTAACATATCAGGTGGCAACTTTGTGCTTAGACCAATTTGTAGAAAACGGCGACACAACAGAAAAATTAAATTGGTGGCTCTTGCTATTGTCAGTTTTGTACAAATTTGGGATGTTTTTGAAATAAATGAACCTTTAAAATTGGATCAGTCGGCAAAATTGGGCCAGTCGGTCAAATGAGCTCAATTTGTAAACCAATAGGAGCCAATTATACTGGCAGCGGCGTGAGCTTCAACAAATTTTTGGTGGTGGCGACGCGTCGAAAAATGTTCGATCTGCTTCCGTCTGTCAAACTTGATTATTTTCTGTATGTTTTCATTATGGTTGCATTTTTTAGTAACTAACAGTGTTGTATCGAAAAGTTCACCAGTTTACAATCTGGTTAAAAATTAATCGTCAGTTTCTACACATTAAAATTATATGAGTAATCTTTTTCTGTTTGTTTAAATGCCGTATAAAGCCCTGCATTCAATTTTTATGAAATTTTCGGTGCCATAAGAAGTAAGTACGTGTATAAAAATAGCACAAATTTCACGTACCGAAAATATCACTTAATTCATTTGCTTGGTACTCAGCTCGTTGCGAAAATTTCGAAGGCAAAATCAATCACAGGGTTGTTACGCCAAAGTTATTACGTACGAAAACAATGGTTTGTTAATTTTTACATTTCGATAATTTTAACAACCAAAAATAACACCACATGCGTTAAAAAAATAAAATGTAGTAAGTAGAAGAATTATATATGAAATATTTGCGAGGAAAATCAAAGGTAGGTGGTAACTCTCCGTAACAAAATTGTCCGTTGAGAGATAAACGACAAAATTTCTTACGAAAATTTCGAAAGTATTGAATACGAGGTTTAACCGGGGACTAAACGGCGAATTTTGTTTGAAATTTGTACAAAACTGACAACAACAATAGCCGTCAACTTAATTTTTCTGTTGTGCCGCCGTCTTCGATTATTTGGTCTCGGCATAGAGTTTGTCCAAATAAGAAGTTGCCACCTGAAATGTAAATTTAATCTCAAATTGGGTGGTGTAAACGGCAAAGATTAGAGAGCAAGGTTATCGCTAACCTGGCCGCGATAAACGGCGGTGTAAATGCGTTATAAGGGTATCTAACATCATTTTCCTGAACTATTCATACTGGCAACGTTGTGCCTGCTTAAGTCCCGTATTCAGTTCTTGCGAAATTTTGTCATTTAAGCCACGTATTCAGTTCTTATGAAATGTTCATTCCCATACGAAGTATGTGTATAATGTGAACGAAAATTTCGTGTACCGAAAAGTTGGCTGACTTTCATTTACCTGGTACTGAATTCGTAGTGAAAATTTCGTAAGTAAAATCAATTACAGAGAGAATTTTTGCAGAGAGCTAATACCAAATACCAAACAAATGAAAACTGAGCGAAAATTTCGAATCGCGAAATTGTAGTTAATTTTTATACACGTACTTCTTGTGCGATCGAAAATTTTATAAGAACTGAATACGTGGCAGATGTCGGATAGCTGGAAGGATAAGAAGTCCCGACCAAGAGCGGCTGAGTTTGAGGACGTACAATAAAAGTATTCAAAGTTCGAAAAAGATTCTGCGACATGACGAAAGGACGTCGTCATTTATTGATTATCTTTCCACAGGGGATACTCCTAGGATTGGTGAAATCAGGACAGGATGCCTCCGTAGTTCGTCGGTCGAATTAAAATCCAGAAGCATATGCCCACAGTGGGCGGCTGTCTGGCCAGGATCTGTTCTCCAAGTTATAGTCGGTTGTTTATCACAGTAGTGGTTTACTCATAACTTCTTGAACAGGGGTAGGAAGACGGAGTCATTCCGAAGGGTAAATGGGAATATGTTGTGGAATGGGATATGTCAGTATACATTCAGGTCCGAAAGGATATGCCGGGTTCTGAGGATTTGAGGCGCAGGATGGTTCTAAGGCCAAAGTTTGTGGTGATGGAGGAAATTGAGTACACTCACAAGGATAGCGATCCCGAAGTTCCAACACAATTTGAAAATCAAACGACTGGAAGAGGTAGATGCTGTCCAAAGACATGCGATGTTCATTTAGAATAACGAGTCTTCAGTTCTTCAGATAATACTTGCCTTCTTCACAAAGATGCAAGCTATACGAAATAAGATTTAAAACATTTCGTCTTGATTTAAGTTTTCTGGTTTCTTTCGTGATCGAAAAAACAGACGTCGACGTCGTTGTCGTTTTTATGTCAACATCGCTTCGTTTCAAAATCGTCGTCACATCAACGCTATGTTGGTGTTTTGTAACTGCCTTGAGACGACGTCGACTGTTTATCGATAACTTATAAAAAACATAAACAAAGTTGTTAATCTTAATGAATGGAAGCAGGAAGAAGAAAATTTTCAGTTTGTAAAAGTTATTGAAGTTCGTAAAAAGTAGTTAATTTTTGCAACAATGTGGATTCCGATTTTGGAAGTTATTGGATCTAGACGTCCTATACCGCAAGGAAGCGAAGAATTGAGACGGGTCCTCGGTGGAGACACATGCAGCCATTACTACCCAAGAGCTGCATGTACTGCGAGAGGAATGACAAAATGGTTAGCGAGAAATAATCTCATCAAATTCACCATGGAATATTTTGCTATCTTAAAGGAATTGAACTGTACATTCGTTACCGGCCGCTTGTTTGCAAGATATGGGAGTAATACGGCATTTACACCGACCAAGATTAGCGCATTTGAAAGGTTAAGTTCGTTAACCCACGCTAACCCACAAGATTACTCGTGCAATTTTAATCTGTAGTGCAATGGTTAGTGTGCGCGACTCTTGTACATGAGATCCTGGGTTCGAAAAAGCTTCTCAAAATACCATTCGCAACCGGTGTCAAACTGTAGGTCCCAAGCAGTGGGTGTAAAACTAGAAAGCGCACAGCCATAGAGTAATACTTAAGAGTTTCCATTACTCTCTTCGTTGCTTCTTCATGACGACGAGTTAGTAGGCCATTTCATACTGTTTTTTTTTTCTGCTGTATTTTATCAATTTTACACTTTCGTTGTACATAAAACGGACAGAAATCAAAGGGAATGCGAATTTTCGTTCAATGCAAACAACATAAAACATAATTTAGTTGTCATTAGTATCAATAAACACTATTAAAGATTAGTTCCTGTCTTCTTTGGCCTCTCATTCTACACATTTCCCTAGTACTTTTTCGATCAGCTGTGCCATAGAAACCTCCTGGCACAGCTCACTGATTGTCAGAAGCTCTCCCCAATTCCTTTATGGGATGTAATGGGAAACAATTTATTTTATTTACAAAAAATAAATTGTTCGAGCGTTTGGTCGTATTTTTAATTAATTTTATTCTTCGATATTTCGTTACCCTTTGGGTAGCATCGTCAGGAAGATAAACACAATTACACTGTGTGTAATTTTTTAAGTCATGGAAATATAACCACTCCGTAATAAAAGACCAAAAAAAAAAGACCCGTATCTCCCAGTTTTGCACAGTCATGCACTTTTTATTTTATGGGCCCCCCAAAATGTGGGGCCTCGGTGTAATTTTTGAAAAAAAGTGATCATTTTGTCAGGCTCATATCTTGCAAACCGTTCGGAATTTTGATTTACTTTCTGAAAAAGTTTTAGCTCTTGTCATAAAGTAAAAAAATTGTGAACATATAAAATTTTCATCTTCAAGGTCACAATCGCAAAACAATTTTAAAAATATCCATTTTTTACCTTTTTCTCCTGTTCAGGTCCATAGGTAGCAAATCGTTAAAAATTCAAGGAAACAATCAACTATGTACAATCAATGTACCTAAGATCTCAATAAACAACTTTCTAGAACATATGAACTTCCTAGGAGTGATTAATTCCGAACGGTTTGAAAGATATGAGCCTGACAAAATGATGAATGACGCTGAGGCCCCAAATCTTTGGGGGCCCATAAAATAAAAAGTGTATGACTTTGTGCACAACTGGGAGACACGGGTCTTTTTTTGTCTTTTATCACGAAGTGGTGTCCGTATATGGTTATAATTTTTCGTGTTGCACTGTTTTATTAATTAGAAACGAAAAGAATTGATAAACAAAAATTTTTTTCCTTATCATTTGAAAAAACGACAATAACAAAAAATTTGAAGAAATGTTCTTGTCATATGAAAAATGTTTTAGGTTACAGCCAGAAACATTTTGTGTAAAAATAGAGCCTGTTTTTATTCCCTGCTAAACTAATTTTTCGACCACTTTGTATGGGGAGCTAAGCGATATTAAGCGGCTCCCCATACAAAGTCGTCGAAAAATTAGTTTAGCAGGAATTAAAAAAACAAACAAGGAAACAAAAAGAAAAAAATTATTTACAGCCAGAAAAAAAATTTGGTTGAAAAAGGTATATACATAATGGTAAATTCAACAAGTTAAATGTTACAAATGTTACCTAGTGACAAATTTTAAAAAAAAAAATTTAAAATTTATCAATCATCATGACGCTGTAGGTGTTAGATGCCAGTCCATTTAAAGAGGATTTCCTTGTCCTATGACTAAAGTATTTAAGTACCCTATGATTATTTTCCTCTTCCACTGTACGTTGTAATTGTTCGTTAACGGGGTTTATTTGTGCCCCAATTATGTTGTCCACCTTGCAGGTCGAACCAATTTGATTGACCCAACGAAAAGTAGAAATAATAAACAGTGAAAACAATTCTCAATACAATTCGGATTGCCTCTGTGTGCCCTAAAATTCTTTCAATTTACTTTTCCTTTTACATTGATTTTGAAAAATCAATATTTCATTCATCTAAATGAAATAAAACGACATTTTTTTTTAAATTTTCTAAATTAAATTTTATTTATTTTACGTTTTCTTGTGGTTTTGTTTTATTTTTATCATTAATTTTAAATTCTTCAATGTTTTCGTATTTGTTTGTAGTTGGTTTTTTCAATCCTTTTTTTTTTTTTGTTTGTTTAGTAAGAATGTAATACAATATTTTGATTTGACAAGTATTTACTTAATTATGTACGCATGTACTCGTATTTAGATGTAATTATGTCTGATTATTCGTTAAAATACATTTATGTATATTGTTTTCGTTTTTTTTTATAATTTAATAACTTTGGTTGTTCTTCTTCGCCTTCTTAATATGTCCTATCCAGTCAGAATTAGGTTTTTGTTATTAATTTATTTTTTGATATTTTTTACGGTGACTTTATGTATATTTAGTAAATTTATATATATATATATATATATATTTAGACGTATTTCACTATTTTTTCTTTGTCGGTTTTAAGTTCATCATTTTAATGTTTGTGTTACGGTTACTTTAGTAAATATATCAAAAGTTTTAAATAAAAATGGAATTAAATTTAAACAAATAAAAATTATAGGAGTTAAACATTAAACACAATTGGAGCCAACAACGTCGACGAAAATCTTACACAGATTGGCAGCATTGGCAATTTAAGCAGTGAAGTGCGATCTGGCAATACCAATTGTGTAAAATCTTTAATGGTTTTGTATTTCTTAGGGTTGCGATGATTTTGGTGAGTCATGGGAGGAAGATCAATGAATGAGAATTTTAAATCATAAACTCACACTAAACTAAACTTAGAAAATAATCAACAATCAGATCGTTTACATCTTAGTTATCATTTCAATATTTATAGTAGTAATTTTCTAAAATCATGAATACAGTATAAGAGATATAAAAAATATGAGCAAACTATTTATGTTTTACTGCCAATGGCAGTTGAATTTTTTTCCACTTAATTATCATTAATAAATTTAACTATTTACACTTTAAATAGGGGGCGGAGAGGGAAGTACGAATATTGTTGCTTTCTTCATCTTATTTAGCATTAAAACTTAAATTTTCTTATTAAAATTATAGAAAATAAAATAATTTACAAGTCTTTTATTTTTTTTTGCATAACAAATTATAACAAACTTAAATACAAAAGCTTAAACAGAAAATAATTCGTAGACAACTGTACACAAAGTATAAAACTTATAAAGCAAATGTCCAGAAATTTACACAAAATATCGGTGGGGGGGATGACTTTTAAGTGAAAAAATGGATGCAGCATTAACTTGTAATCCGGCACCAAACGACAGTGCAGTGTTGAAATCATAATATCGATTTACGCTGCGCTCTCATTTAGGTGCGGTCGTTAATTATATAGTAGTTGGTATTGCAAAATTTATACAAATCATTTTAACGCACTTTCACTTCTTTCTAAGCAAGAAAAGTCACGTCGCTTTTGGCACAATATCAATTTCCCTTACAGTAGAGGAAATCTGTTACAAAATTGCACACCTTAAATTCCAAAGGATAAATAAGGAAATAAGTACATGTATTGTCCCAAAATATTGTATGTTAGGTTAAAACAAATTCCCAAAGAAATATTTTAAAATAATAATCACATAAACACGTGTGCCCCCCGGGGGTTAAACACACGCTACCACACTTATTTCTATCAGTGTATTCAATGATACAGGGTTGCATGTGATGCATTATCGTTGCCAAATAAAAGTTTAAAACCAAATCTCCTCGACTTCTTCTTCTGCTTCATCCTTTAGTATGGCTTTCACTAACATATTCATCAGTCAATTATGCACAATAGTTTGTTTCATTTAAAATTTTCTTTGGTAATGTCCTCGATTCATCCAGAAATGCCGTCTGCCGTGCTGATGGGCCATGGGTGACGATGTATTTTAGCTTGAGGCCCCTAACGAGTTTTTCATGTGAGTTCCAGCGCCAGTGCCGAATGGAGAATTGCCCGGTCCCGCCTGTGGACCATTGTTGTTGAGATCACCCGGCGTGCGAGGACCATTACTGCCGGCACCCATCATGCCAGGTGTGTTCGCTCCTCCACCACCAGCACCTGTGGGTGATTCTTGGGAAATCGAATTGGCATGACGTTTCAACATGGGATGATTTGCCATGGAGGCGAATACCAAACGCTCCTCGTAGTCGTACTCGCAGAGTATTTTGTTTTCACACAAATAGAAACGGTCACCAACACAAAATCTGTAAAAAAAAAGAATGCAGAAAAATATGACATGAGTAAAAGAATTACAAGCATGAGAGGGAGAAAGAGAGAGATTGCGTGTAAGAACAAATATGAAATGTTTTTTTAATTTAAAAATTCTTAAATTTCCGGTTGCCGGAAGCTTTTTGATTTTTTGTTCCTTTTGCAAATGCATTTGAATGTAAATTCTCCTTGTTTTTTTTCAATTATCTTGAATTTAAACAAAATCCTATAAAATGGGGAGAAAATTCCTTAATTTTTGTTTGTATGCAAAAGGTCTGGTTTTATTTCTATTAGAATGGAAATCGATAGCGTCACTTGTGATGAAGGTTGGTTGCAGTATCAGACGACATCTTAATTAAAATTTTTTTTGTCGTGATACAATTGTCATTTGTAACAGTGCATTCACTGACCGAGAACTGCCGCAAAAACTGTTAAAGATCTGTCTCTTTTCAGCAGCGTCAAAGTTCAAACCATAGAGTAATGTCATATAGAGCGGCGATTCTTCTCATCTGGCATTTCATTTCACACTATTTGTGGTGTGGTCGGTGCAATAGAGAGTTATGTGACGTAAATTGACTTACACCAGGTGGAAAAACTTTTGATTTCATTCATTGTCCATGTCGTTTTGATGAAAAACTATGAAACTTACACGTATTTTGGACCCTTGAGGTATATTTTATTGTTAGTACATTTCGTGTGGTGTATTCACACAAAAATTACAACGCACAGAACGAAATGCCGTTGCTGTTTTATAAAGCGTCCGCCATCTAACGTTGGTTTTTCAACTAGTGCTTATTTCGTGAATGGTAACACTTAGCTCATGTCTGATTTGACAGATAATTAGTTTTATCCTTCCGCTGAACGAATATGGTTGTGTATACGATTAAACAACGCTGGGAAATATTGCGACATTACTTTGAAAATCATGGTAATGTTGCAGAATGTGTGCAAAAATTGCGTACGGATTTTGGAAGAAGAGAAGCACCGTCAGCTCCGTATGTTCGTTATCTTGTGAAAAAAGTGAAAGAAACTGGCATCCTCATCGACAAACCAAAGCGTGAAAAGCCAAAAATAGTGCGTACAGCCAGAGACAAGCCAGATACAATTGACGCTTTAAAGGACAATATTCGTGAAGCCATTGGTGAAATACAGCTGCACACAATCGATAATGTGCTTAAAAATTGGACCGATCGTGTAGGCTACTGCATGGCCAGCCGAGGCAGCCATTTGAATGAAATTATTTTCCATTATTAACCGGAAGCATTGTACTTTCAAATAAAAAAAGAAATTTGAGAAAATATTCAGTAGTTTTTTTTATAGCATTTTTAAAAAAAAAAAAGTTATTTGGCGGACCCGTTAGTTGGTTGGTTAGCCATTGCATCTATTTGGTATTATTAAAGCAATACTTGTGAAAAGGAGACAAGCAAGGCTGCTCAGGAAGGTTTTGTTTAGACTTGTGTCGAACTCATTCAGTAGTTATTCAACTCGTTCATTTAAGGTGCCAAGACAGAACAATCACGAACATACTCGCCGTGTCGAACATGTGCTTATGTTTGTGAGGGTGATGTCTGGTCGAGCTAAATGAACTACATAGTTCATGAACTACCCAACACAACTTGTGTTATAAGAACAGCTGATTTGTTTTTATTTTCATTTAGTGCTGCCAACTTGGTGGGTACTAGCTGTCAAACGTTGTTTACCTTTTTTGTGTGTACATTGTTCGTTTGACGTTGAGATTGATATAAACTACGCACCAAATAAAAACAGAATACCATTTGTTGTTACCTTGTTGTAATTTTTGTAGTATAGCTTTTACCTTTTCAAGCTGCCTTGGACACAACTAAGTACACAGTAGAATAGAAACTGCAGTTAACCATAGACCAAATTAGAATAGAGTATTCTATTCTCTGAATAATTTTAATTCATAGGTTTTGGTGGCATGTAAACGTTGGATGTTTCAAGGCATGGCTTCAATACTACCAGACCAGATAGAGGCAAACCAGGCAATAGAGGCAACCTCCAGCAAAACAACAACAACATCGCATTTCGTGTTTGTGTGGCAAAATAGTTGTGTTAAGTACAATACAAATATATACCAACGATAAAAGTCAACAAAAACGTGCAAAATACATTTAAATTTCACAGTTCTATAACAAACCGCAATGAAAAAGTTACGTCAACAGTTATTGTAACTCCACCTGGTAAGTTCAAAATTCGTCTATGATTTATACACAGATTTGTCAACTCGTTCATCGGTTAAATGATTAAAGGAACGGGAACTTGTGGAAGTTGCAAGTTTGAATGTCAAGAGAAAGTTCTGTCACTGAGGTTTGATAAACACAGCTGAAATTGTTACTGCGAATGTTCAAAATATGTAAATATATGAACGTCGTGAATGCACAAAACTAAAAATTGAGGATTTTGTTCGATGTTCACACAAATTGTTGTAATTAAACAGCTGACAGAAGTTCCTTTCCTCATTGAAGAAGCGCAAAGAGAAACGTCATATGAGACGGACATCAAATCTATATATAAATTAATCTATGATCAAGAGAACGTGAAGAGAGGGATAGAGGCTCTTGTCTATTTCCGTATGATAGTGCATATACAACCAAAACGTTCCGCAAAGAAGACAAGTGCACAGCAGGGAAGATATTTGTAGTAGATAAGGACTTTTTACCTCAAATCCTTTTGGTCCAATAAGAGTACTTTCGGATTTGACTCACCAAATATTATTGTGAGAGGTTTTTAAATACACAACATGGTAAAATATGTAAGGTAGAACCAGTATTAATTGCAGGAATATTGTTTTTATATCAAGGCCCGACCTTGTCAAACTCAGCTGATCGAAATTGCCAAGATTTATTTTTTGTGTAATCAGACTGAAATATATGTATGTGTGCCTGAGGCTAACTAAAGCTTTAACTGCATTTACACCGAATGATTAATAAACTGTACGCAGTTTAATATAATTTGTTAATATGTTCTACAAACAGCCCATTAATCTTTCGGTGTAAATACAGATTTAGATAATTATTTTATAAAAAGTACTCTTACGTCGAAATAAGTACTTTCGGAAGAATACAAAAAGTACCCTCGAAAATTACCAAATATCATCACTGGTGCACAGTAGAATTGAAACTACATTTAACCAGGGGGGTATCCATGACACAGCTGATCGACTATGTAGTAGGAAATTGATAGAAAACAGAGTGGATAGGCGACAGAGCGATAAACAAGCAGAAGCAAATAGTGTTTGATTGATACTAATGACAGCTAAATTATATTTTATGTTGGTTGCAATGAAATATACGCATTTCATTTTATTTCTGTCTGTTTTATGCCTAACCAAAGTAAAATACAACAGCAACTCGAATTCGATGAAGTGGCCATAGAACGTAAAGATTATATATTTATCTATGATTTAACTGCGTTCACAGATTGTAGCTTAAATCTCGCAACTCTAGATTTCAAATGAACAAACAGCTGATTTTTGTGCACAGCTTAATTTATCGTCAGAAGTTGTGGAATTGTCGATAACAGCCCTAAATTCAACTGGAAATGTATGAGAATGAGAGAGAGCAAAGAAGACAGGAACTAATTTTAAATAGTGTTTATTGATACTAATGACAGCTAAATTATGTTTTATGTTGTTTGCATTGAACGAAAATATGCATTCCCTTTGATTTCTGTCCGTTTTATGTCCAACGAAAGTGTAAAATTGGTAAAATACAGCAGCAAAAAAAATTCTATGAAATGGCCTACTACCTCGTCGTCATGAAGAGGCATCGAAGAGAGTGATGGAAACTCCTAAGTATTTCTGTATGGTTAAGCCCGGTATTCAGTTTTTCTGAAATTGTCATTGCCGTAAGAAGTACGTGTATAAAAAATAACGAAAATTTCATGAACCGACATTTTCTGTAACTTTTCATTTGGTTGGTACCATAAAGCAACTATGGTATAGAGAAGAAAATTTACTTATGGAGTGGATTGCCAACAAACAAAACGAGTGAAGCGCGTCGTTTCTCTGCTCTCTTTCTCTCTCTTACTCTCTTCGTTGAATATTTCAATACACGAGCAGTTTTCTGATTATGTTAATTAGGGAGTTCACATGGTGTACTATTGTGTTGTATTTATCGTATATGCTAAAATAATACAACCGTTGTAAATATGTTGTTGGTATTCTTCATGTAAATATATTTTACGACTATACAACCTGAGCATGTCTGTTTTTCCAGTGTACTATGTTGTATGTTCAGTGTCAGTTGTTTTTTGTGTACTATTTAATCAGATATATTATTGTGTTTTGAAGAAATTTTGCATTTTTCTACAACATTAACTCAAGAATTAATTTAAATTGGTAAAATAATAATAAAAAAAAGGAAATTGGACAAATGGAAGGAGAAGAAACTACTTTGGTAAGTTTTTGTGCACAAACTTTTCACACAAAACCGTAAAATTTTTATCTTTTTCGCTTCTTGTTGGCATTTTTTAATTTTCTTTGTTGCTTGACGTTTTTATGACTTATGATTTAGCACATACAACATGCTGCTCACATGCATAAGTCATATGCACTAATTTGTTAAATATGACTTTACGACTTATGACTTTAGGAGACCATGTGAATTCCCTAATTGTATCTAACTATAATAATTCCTACCATATTTAAATAAAATTACATAAAGTATGTAAACAGTATGAAATAATAAGGTTATGTCGCGGGAAAGAAATGCGTATGAGTGAATCCCGTCGACTTTTTTGGTTCTCTTCTACTAATGTTGCCAAATTGCGCCGGTTGTTTCTTCTTTACTTGTGCATCCTTTTTGTTGGTACTCAGCTCTTTGCGAAAATTTCTTACGCAAAATCAAGTACAGGGTTGTTATGCCAAAGTTATTTCGTACGAAAACAATTGTCTGATAATTGTTTGGGACCGGAATTTTTACATTTCGATAATTTGAACAACCAAAAGCAACACCACATGCGTTACAAATAAAATGGAGTGCTTAGAGGAATTATAAATTAAATATTTGTAAAGACGGGTGTTAACACGCCTCTGCAAAATTTTCTGGTCAGAGATAAATGACAAAATTTCTTACGAAAATTTGGCAAGAACTGAATACGTGGCTTTATGCTACAAACATTTTGGGATTTGGTAATTAGAGATCAAGTTGTGGAGATAAACATCTGTTGCTGTTCGAAATACAACCCTGATATTGCGACAGACATGGGAAAGCGTGCAAACTGTTTATGCAATTGATAATTAAATATTTTAAATTTTAACATTAAACAAAAATTATGCCGAATTGTATTAATACAAGAAGTAACTTTTCAACAATATAACAATTGATATTTGTATTGCGATATTCTGCATTTTACAAACATATATATGTACATACATTACGGTTTTAAATCACATGCATTTTCACTGGAAAATATTGACTTTATAGTTGATTTCTTGTTTTTCCCGCAGAGGTCTAATTAAAAATGCATTTAAACCCGACTGCCATGACATACAATATGCACATGCATATTTAAGATATTTCTACCATCTGGGTAATAACAAAAGGTGTACAAAATAAAAAGAAAACCATTTAACAATGGAGGTCCGACCATTGCACGGACTGCTGATTGGCCCCAAGCCAGGCCAGACCGCGCAAAGCGATGCTATTGTGGGATGAATGGATGTCTGTCCATACATACGAAATTAACCCGGCATAAATGAAAATGCAAATAAATATGGCATCCATTCCCAGTCATTGTGATGAATTGGCCCAACTAATCAATTTTTAAAAAATTAATTCAATTGCCAAAAAATCATTGAGGCCTGGCAACAATTCATTTCATGTTGACTTGGCTCGTCCTTTGAACGGATTTCATACTTCAGACATATGTAAGCTATCGCAGCACCTGGTGGTGTGCACTGACTGATGAGTCCACATGTTAACATGCGCCAGGAGCACAAGAACGGGACACAGGAGTTTTTATGTAAATTCCGGAGGAATGTAAAATATGTCGAGCGGAAATGTGACGTTTGTGTTTATTATTTCCAGTATGGAAATAAAAACAAAAATTCCAGCCAGACCCCTATAAAAACACTAGTAGATCACCGCCGTCTCCCCACAATTGTTTTATGGCAAAGGCAAGTTTTCCTCTGGTCGTTTGTGAGGGTTTTCATAATTTCCTGTTGACGATGTCCCTTGTCGCCGTCGTCAGCATCAGCATCATCAGAATCTCAGTCATCGATATCATAAAGTGTTGATAGAAATTTCAGAAATACTCATTGACTATCCACCAGGACAAACGAGACAAGGATGAGAACAAGCAGCTGATAAGTGAAAAACGTCAAACGGAAGCACCCGCAGCTTTTGCCGCAAAACATTTTTCGTGTGGTTGATTTTATTTTATTTTACGGTCTTGTTTTTTCTTTCCATGCAAAAGGAGGTGGATTTAAAAACGACATGTTTATGTGGAGAAAAAAAGCCACTTTTTTCCTTAAACACATGAATCCCAATCCAAAGTTTTGCCAGCCACCATTATGCTTGTTCAACTTTTTCTTCTGTTTGTCAACAGAACTATTTGTGCCGTTTTGGTTTACAGTTTCACTGAGTACATAGTTGTATTCCTCATCCCATCTATTACAACTCTGCCGGCACAGGTGCACATATTCTACATATGATCACATCCCGTTATTTGAGTTTCAAAAGTGTTGTTGTCGTTTCCTATGACTTCCGCTTTCGTTTTTGTTGTTTTGTAAGATAAACAACAGTTTTTTGTTTTTTGTTGAAATTTTGTTTATTTGAGTTTATTATACCCAGAGTCGCATGGATTTAAATGTTGACTGCAGGAGTCGGGTATCATTCAGGTGCATAAATCACATTGAACTAAAACAACAAAAGTGCCAGCAATTGAAATCCTTTTGTAAGTCCTTGTAAAGCTGATTTTTGTTCAACAATAAAGTATCGTTACATTGTATTTGCAATTTGTTAAATATCAGATTTAATTTATTTAGGGCGGAAATTGATACATTGATATGGAGCATCTTTGAATTTTGGAAAACTCTAGAAATTAAATGGTAAGGCTGTTGATTTCTTGCTGAATCCCCGTATTCAGTTCTTGCGAAATTGTCGTAAGAAATTTTGACATTTATCCCTAAACGGAAATTTTTGTTGCGAGGAGTTAACACCTATCTTTCATTTACCTTGCAATTATTTCATTTATAATACCTTAACGAACCCCATTTTATTTATACCGCATGCGGTGTTACTTTTGGTGGTTAGAACTATCGAAATGTCAAAATGTACTTGATTTTGTCTACGAAATTTTCGCAGAGCTCAGTACCAATCAAATGTAAAGTTAGCAAAATTTTCGGTTCATGAAATTTTTGTTATTTTTTATACACGTACTTCTTATGGCAGCGAAAATATCATAAAAACTGAATACCGGGCTTGAGAATATAAGCACCATTGCCGATTGCCACTAAAACCCCGTGTTCAGAAATTCAGTTCTTGCGAAATTTTCGTAAGAAATTTTGTCGTTTATCTCTAAACGGAAATTTTTGTTACGCAGTTTTACCACCTAACTTTGATTTACCTTGCAAATATTTCAGTAATTCCTCTTCGCACTCCACTTTATTTTTACTTTTGGTGGTGTTGCTTTTGTTTGTTAAAATAATCGAAATGTCAAAATTCCGGTCCCAAACAATTATCAGACAATTGTTTTCGTACGAAATATCTTCGGCGTAACAACTCTGTAATTGAGTTTGCCTACGAAATTTTCGCAGAGCTGAGTAGCAGGCAAATGAAAAGTTAACGAAATTTACGGTTCATAAAATTTTCTTTATTTTTTATATACGTACTTCGTATGGGGACAACAATTTCATAAAAACTGAATACCGGGCTTGAGGTAAAAATCTTAAACCTAAAGTAGTTCGTTCAAATTTAAAAATTATTGGGTAGTAATATTTGTCATTGCACATAATTAAACTTCTCTGCCTAGTGTGACGTTTACAATGATATAATCGGACTTATTACCGTCACCAACTACACAAAAACGACGTCGTTTTGCAGCCACGGTTGAAAATTGCTATTCGCGTAATCGTTATCGGCAACTATCGATGACTGTTGCCACATGTTTGGTATTATCGAAAGCGGAAGCTACACCAACCCATCTGCACGACCGACAAAACTCAGCGGCGAAAGTTGTCAGCTGTAAGGCCTGAAATCATAACCTGGCAATTTCTTTTAACATTGCGTGAGGTTGGGGGTTTTAGAAGGACTAAAGCAAAAAAATATACACTCCGGTTCACTTATTTAAAGGCACTAAAAATTCCATATTCAGCAGCCTGTATCTTTTGCAATTTGTAACCGATTGCAGAATTTTAAAATGGAAATCGTAGCATCTTGAGATATAAAACAAATCATGACAATAGTGGTTTCTTAACTAAAGAACTTTTTTGAGCAATTTATAAAAACAAAGTCCAAAAATGTGCTATTCTTTTGGTTCACTTGAATAACGACACTTTATCTAATTTTAATGGAAAACAATTTTTCCTGTTTTTTTAATTTTACTTTATTTAAGAACTAACGGGTCCGCCAAATAACTTTTTTTTTGAAAATGCTATAAAAAAAAAACTACTGAATATTTTCTCAAATTTCTTTTTTTATTTGAAAGTACAATCCTTCCGGTTAATAATGGAAAATAATTTCATTCAAATGGCTGCCTCGGCTGGCCATGCAGTAGCCTACACGATCGGTCCAATTTTTAAGCACATTATCGATTGTGTGCAGCTGTATTTCACCAATGGCTTCACGAATATTGTCCTTTAAAGCGTCAATTGTCTCTGGCTTGTCGGCGTAACACTTATCTTTGAGGGCACCCCACAAATAATAGTCCAACGGTGTCAAATCGCAGCTCCGAGGTGGCCAAACGACATCAGCTCTGCGGCTGATAATGCGATCTTCAAAAACAGGCCGGAAAACAACGAGTGTAGCTTCGGCTGTGTGGCACGTAGCGCCGTCCTGTTGTAACCAAATGTTGCCAATATCCTCCTCTTCAATTTTTGTGAACAAAAATTCGTTCAACATGGCCCGATAACAATCGCCATTGTCTGTAACGGCCACTCCTTGCTCATTTTCGAAGAAAAATGGCCCAATTATGCCTCTGGACCAAAATCCGCACCAAACAGTGACTCGATTTGGGTGCATCAGCTTTTCAATGTATGCGTGCGGGTTTTCTGTGCCCCAAATGCGACAATTTTGCTTGTTTACATACCCGCCAAGATCAAAATGAGCTTCATCTGAAAAGATGATTTTTTTTTTGGCAAAATCGGTATCTTCTGTAAGTCGATCACAGGCCCACTTAGCGAAGCGAAAACGCATTATTTCCCAGCGTTGTTCAAGCGTATACACAACCATATTCGTTCAGCGGAAGGATAAAACTAATTATCTGTCAAATCAGACATGAGCTAAGTGTTACCATTCACGAAATAAGCACTATTTGAAAAAAAAAAAACGTTAGATGGCGGACCCCTTATTAGTAATGGGTACAAGCCCCTTTGTTTTTAATAACTTCAAATATACAGGTTTTCATTGAGAGATAAAGAGAATTTATGTAATCCAACGAAATTTGATTCCAAGCATCCTTAATGGCCTGAATTAGTGACTGCTTGTCATCAAATTGTCTACCTCCTTCATAGACCTTACGAGATAACCAACCCAGACATTTTCGATAATGTTTAGATCTGGCAAATAGGGGGGCCACTCAAGAATATTAACATTTTTGCTTGCAATGAACTCCTTTACTACTCTGGCATTGTGTATAGGGGCATTATCCTGTTGCAATATCCAAGATATGGGACCAAATAGTTCACTGAACTTCGGAAAAGCCGATTCTAATTACGTTTTATAGCTTGCACCGGTCATTTTTGCACTTTGAAATTCAAGATCGATGGTGCCATAGTACGTAATAGCACCCCACACCATAACGCCGCCCACTCGGCTGTGATGTCGGTTCAAAAAACGCTTTTCTTTGCGCAGATCATGGAAATAATAGTTGTAGCCATCAATCAGGCCCATCCACATTGAACTTCTTCTCATCCGTAAATACAACGGTTCTCCAGTCATTTACATGACCTCTTGGCTGCACATCCCATACCATGTAGTCTCTTGCGAATTGAAGCCGCTTTTCCTTACGAGGAGCATTAAGTGGCGGCTTTTTTGTAATTTCAGGTATTTAAAATACTCACAGCTCTTAATTACTCTGCGTACTGATGACTTGCTCGCTTCCACTCCAGCTTGAGCTCTTATTTTTGACAAGGATAAGGCAGAATTAGATTCTGATGATTTTTCTTTCTTTTCGGTTACAAATTTCGAAAGATACAGGCAGCTGAATATGGAATTTTTAGTGCCTTTAAATAAGTGAACCGGAGTGTATATTGCGAATTATTTTCATATTTAAAATTTATAATTTAACCAATTTTAATACTTATAAATTGCATTTTTAAAAACCTGCAGCTACATATACTAGAAATTTTGTTCAGACCTCCCCTAATTGGTGGTTTAGACCGTAAATTTCGGTATAATCCGTCAAATTAATCTGAACAGACTTCTTGTTGATCATGCAAGACACCAGTACCTCGTTTCTGTAGTTCTCGAATCGAAAAAGTTTTCACATTCAGCATGAAACAAAAAATTCCATCGTTTCTCGATTTGTGAGTAAAAAGTTGTTCCTGTATATCAAAGCGAAAAGAGGCAACACTGATGACGTTTTTATTGGAATATTCCAAGACAGCTGTCAAGTATTAAAAAAATGTAAACAAACAAAATAAGCCAGTGCGAAAAATAACAAAAAACAGAAGTTGGTCCTCACAATTTGTGTTGGAATTTAACCCTCCAAATTGTTTCTTGAAAACACCAAATTCGTTGATATATATATTCCTTTTGTCTTTTTTGATTTTTCTGTAATTTTTAGGAAAAATTAATTGAAATTCATAACAAAAAGATATAATTCTCCAATAAAAATATAATTTTTAATTTCTTATAACGGATTTTGGAGCAACACTATCAAAATCTCGCACCGTTTTAATTTGACAGAATTTTTGACGTTATAAATTTAAAATTTTTGGACTCCCTAATTTTTAGAAACAGTGTTTCTCGGATTTTTCCAATAAGCAGCATAAAAAAACAGTACGTGACGGAAAGTTTCGCAAGACAAAGGTTGTAGGCACAGACACATGTGAGAAGCAATTTTTTGTACCGATTCGTAGCGTTTTTGCTTCAATTCACATGTTTCATGCGAAAACTTTTTCGATTCAAGAACTACAGAAACGAGGTACTGATGTCTAATCAAAATTTCCACGCGTTTGTCCTTGTAGTAAAGGGTTTCTTGAGCCAATAATTTCCAACTTGGACTCCATATTGTTCCGATAAATAACTACTTTTCAGGAAATGCAATAACTTCCACTGAATTAACTGAAAATAGCTGAAATGGAAAACGTTAGTTTTCTCCTGCTGTCATTCATTTAGAATGCCAAAGGTTTGTTTTTGACAAGATATCTATAACCACACAATGTCATCTCAAAACAGTTGGAAAACACCAAATTAGTGTCAATGTTGTAACGAAATGATCGATGAAGACAATCGTAATAGGGCCGATTTATTAACATACAAATCTATCGATATACCGATAATAATGATGGATGTAAACATGACTTTAGGGGCCCTTAGACCTGTGTAGAAGTTGCTTGACTTCAAGTTGACATCAACTTCGATTATTTCACGTCAACTTCGAATTTGTCATTACACATTGAGGCGACCTCATTTTCTTGCCAGATGTCGAAATGAGCACCAAATTTAAGAAAATATTTTTGTATTCTTTGTACAAATAATAGTAGAAATCATATTTATTTATTTTCATTTTGCCGATAATGTTGCCTCATGAATATTTCTCTTCGAAATGCGTATGAAAGTTATTGCAACTTCACCTTACAATGATGGATATACGGACATATATATATACGGACATATACGGACACCACTACGTGATAAAAGACCAAAAAACAAGACCCGTGTCTCCCAGTTTTGCCCAAAGTCATGGTCTTTTTTTATGGCCCCCAAAAGATTTGGGGCCTCGGTGTCATTCTTGCAAAAAAGTGATCATTTTGTCAGGCTCATATCTTGGAAATCGTTCGGGATATTGATTTACTCTCTGAGGGAAAGTTGTAGATCTTGTAAAAAATTGCCAACATTTAAAATCAAAAGAACTTCATCTTTAACGTCAAAATCGCAAAACATTCGATTTTTTTTTACCTCTTTCCCCCCGTTCAAGTCCATAGGTAGCAAACCGTTCAAAATTCAAGGAAACAATCAACTACAAGAATTTACCTAAGATCTCAATAAACAACTTTCTAAAACATAGGAACTTGAGAGATAGCATGGTATCTCAATGTTGAAGTAAACGGTGTTAAGAATCATTCCTAGGAAGTTCATATGTTCTTTATGACAAGAGCTACAACTTTCCCTCAGAGAGTAAATCAATATTCCGAACGATTTGCAAGATATGAGCCTGACAAAATTATCACTTTTTTTTAGGTCTTTTATCACGTAGTGGTGTCCGTATATGGTTAGATTTTTTCGTGTTGCACTGTGTTATCCATCATTGTAAGGTTAAGTTGCAATAACTTTCAAACTTTTGCAACCAACTTCAAAAAATCAAAATCGCTTTGATTTTACCTCAACTAGTTTGTACAAACCACCAACTTCACCTTACACCATGGAAAAGTTGATGTCAACTTGAAGTCGCTGCAACTTATCCACAAGTCTAAAATATCGATCGAGGATGGACAGATAGAAGTATTTTGCATTTCATAGCTTATATAAGAAGTAGTTGCCAATTTTCTAAAATTTTTTTAAAAAATAATTACAAATTATATTGTTTTCTCACTGAAATTCTTATTTACAATAATATTATTAAAAATGGAAAGTTCGAATAAATAATGCGTTGCAAAAGTATTATAATTATATTTACAAAATTATAGACATCAGTTGGGGTTGACATTAATAAACAAAAGAACCAATACATTGTAAATGCGGCCGAATGGCATGTGTTTTTGAAAAGACAACTAATTTCATATAAATTTATTCGACATTACAACCCAAAATATCATAGGTTTTTTACACGTTTTAGTGAATATTGTTGGTAATTGCAGTATTATAAATATGTAATAGCAATCTTAAAATCTGTTGATCTCTTAATAAATTTTGCGCATTTCACTCGCTCACGATAACTTTTTCTATTCTATAATTGTTTATTTTAGTTGGCAACTCTATAAACCACAAATGTCAGTGACAGCTTTCGTAAGCGAACCCAAGCGCGAAGAGATGTAGTATAAACTACAATTTATTGACTTTGGCGTTCGCATTGGCGTTTGCGTTTACGTTCACTTTTGGGACTTTTCAAATCCTACTACCCTCAATATAAATTATGAGATTAAAAATGTTAATTGCCACTTTTAATCTTGAAATTCGTCCCTTGACCAACAAACTGCATCACATGTCTTGTATCCCAGTTTCTGCCATCGAACTTTTCATGTATTGGCAAATAATAAACAACAAACAAAAGTTTATTATTCAAGTAAAAAGTTTTGAAATTAGCAACTATTCTAATGAAATTGAATAACAAATTCACTTGAATGCTGCATTCGAATATATGTAAGTACATCAGAGGGAATCCCAAAATGAAAATAAAAACAAATTTATGCGCTATAAATGGGCAAAAGAAAAGAGTTACCCACCTAAACACGTGCAATTAACCCCAAAACAGATGTGTAAATATGTAAACAAATATACCAATTTACACATCATTCCTACGTCAATGTAAACAATTCGGTCTCACCTTTCTTCTCAAGTGTCGTTTTGGGACTGAATTAAACATTTCGATAACAAAAGGAAATCAACCCTTCGTTCGCCCGTTTTCAAACAAAAAATATGGTCATTTGGTAGAGTGAATATAAAAATAAATAAAACATGATTTTATTCACATTTTTATCAATACGATGTGTTTGGTAATTGTCTTCAAGGGTGTAATTTCATAAAATTTTATTGGCTTTATTGTTACATATGTATGTTAATATACGGAAGGTGGCTAATACGGCAGAAAGGGTATTATCTTACCTGTGATTGCACTGTTGACAGGCGAAACATTCCAAATGATAAACGTTTGTTCGGGCTCGCATAACCATTTCAAATGCCGGAATGACTTTACTACAGGCAGCACAATAACCAGTGTTGCCAAACAACCTGTGTGAAAAAAAATAACGAAAAAGAGAAAATTTATTATCTACATAATCTAAAAATCAATTCCAACTTTATGTTTTTTGTTGTCATCTTTACAATATTAGGGTTATGACTTCTCCTTCCACTCACCTTAAGTAATCTCTTTTGCAGAGCATTAAATTCCCTTTAGTGTAAAGCGTTGAGCCCACTTCGCCCAGACGGCAATCACAACAGCCGCATTTTAGACAATCCTCATGCCACAGCATGTCTAAAGCTCTTAATAAGTAACGGTCCTGTATATGTTTACCGCATCCAGCGCACAGCTGACTGCCATTGTTGTTGTTATTATTGGCCGCCGCTGTTATACTGTTGCTATTCGCATTGTTTGGGTTGCTGTTGTTGGCATTTTGCAGATTGTTGGGACCCACATTGGGCTCTGTTTTTGTTATATCCATAGTCATCATCTGCAAAAAGAAGAAGAAAACAATAGGCGGATATTGTTAAAAATTATTGAATTATAACAAGATTTAGTTTTCAAACTACTAGTTTATATAATAATCTGAGCCCTTATCTTGGAAGATTAGGATAAGCTATTGTATGAGATATTCAACGAGTATTTTTATTTCCCGCTAAACTAATTTTTCGACCACTTTGTGTGGGGAGCTAAGCGATTTTAAGCGGCACCCCATACAAAGTCGTCGAAAAATTAGTTTAGCAAGGAATAAAAAAACTAGCTTTTTGTTTGGGGAGACGCTTCAAATCGCTTAATGTCGATTAGCTCCCCACAGAAAGTGGTCGAAATATTAGTTTAGCAGGGAATAAAAAAACAGGCCTATTATTGTATGAGATGTCAAAAAGTCATTACTGCTAGCATAAACAAGTAGCACAAAATTTAGTTTTCAAAAACTACAATATTGTTACGAATTCCTTATTCGTCCTTTTTGCGTTGTTTTATTCCCAATAATAAAACAAGGTTCGTTTTAAATTACGATAATTACAACGGTTTAACTTCCTTTTATTTTACTTATATAGTACAACAGTTTACTTTATTTATGACACTTTAACAAGTCTTATATTTTACTATCAAATCGCGTTGCTTACTTTACGGCGGTTAATCACAAACTGAACTCTCCACTCCAAAGACCTCCGCTATTTATACCAACTCACCATACTCAAACGAAGGTATAACTAGCGAATTCAAGAACCTTCTAGATGTTGTTGTTGTTGCTTATCTTTGTAGAACAATCTCGAACACAGGAGAATTATCTTTACTGAGGTGAATTCATGCTACTGGTTTAGCGAGCTGGTACGTTGTTACAATGCATACTTTCAGGCGCAGCACTAACCGCCTGATGTTTACATACTGTTAGTAGAGTCATTAACAGTAAGCAAAAGCTTTTACTTATTCGTAACACTGCCCCCCACTTAAGCCTGTTCGTCCCGAGCAGGCTCAACCCTCCGTTTTCCATACAGAGCTAGTCTTTCCAAATGCACGACTTTCATTTTAGCTCTTGGACTTTGGCTTTTCTGGATTCGATAAACCACGTCATTTATTCGTTTGACAACCTTGTAAGGGCCTTCCCAGTGAGTCTGAAGTTTTGGAGATAAACCCTTCTTGCGCTGTGGGTTGAACAGTAAAACTAGCTGGCCTTCATGAAATCCTTCTGAATTTGCCGCTCGGTCGTATCTGGCTTTCATTTTGTTACTGACCATTTTTAATTTGTTGCGCACAAATTCATGGAGATCATTAAGATCACCCGTATCATGGTAATTGACATCACTGTTCGCAGGGTCAGACGCTGGTATGGTACCGAACTCTAAATCTCCAGGCAGCTTCAGCTCATTTCCAAAAATTACTTTAGCGGGTGTTCGCGAAGTGGAGTCATGGGTGGCCGTCCTATATGCCAAAAGGAACTTCGGTATGTGTTCATCCCAATCTCTTTGATCTGCGCTGACTACTTTTCTTAGGTATTCTTCAAGAGTTCGGTTGAATCTTTCAACCATTCCGTCAGACTGAGGATGCAATGGTGTTGTTCTTGTTTTCCGAATACCGTATGACTCACACATTTCTTTGAAGATGGTCGATTCAAAATTCCTACCCTGGTCCGAATGGAGCTCCGAGGGGACACCAAAACGGCATATCCAGTTATCCACAAACACTTTAATTATAGTCTTCGCTTCCTGATTTGGAACAGGGTATACTTCGGGCCATTTACTGAAGTAATCCATAACCACTAAGACGTACTGGTTTCCAGAGCTACTGACGGGAAATGGACCAGCCACATCCATAGCTATACGCTCAAAGGGTGCACCTGAGTTGTATTGCTGCATGTGGCCATGACTTCTTCGCGTTGGTCCCTTAGCTGTCATGCATTGGGTGCAATTTGCTATCCAATCGGCTACCGCTTGTTGACAGCCAATCCAGTAGAACCGTTGCTTTAGCTTTTCAATGGTCTTGGTTATTCCTAGATGTCCTCCGCTCGGGCCATTATGGAATTCTGTCATTATCTCTTTTTCCTTGGAGGAAGGTACCACTATTAACTTTTTGACTATTTTACCATCCTCACTTTCCCATAACCGGTATAGGCAACCATCCAATAATTTTAGGCTGTTCCACTGGGCCCAGTATGCTTTCATCAGGGGGCTCTCTGAGGCGATGTCATTGCGTGTTGGTCTTTCACCTTTTTCTTTTGCAGAAATGATTTTTGCCAGTATAGGGTCGCTTCTTTGTGCTGTTGACCAGTCTTCGTTGGATTCTAGTCGAAGCAGACGTACGTCAATGATGTTTTCTTTCACCTCTGCTTTTGAGCAGTGTTTGCATTCCAGCTTGCATGGACGACGTGACAGGGCATCAGCATTACCGTGTTTTCCTCCTTTTCTATGCTCAATGCTGAAGTCATAGCTCTGCAGTCTTTCAATCCAACGAGCAAGTTGGCCTTCGGGGTTCTTAAATTGCAGTAGCCACCTTAGCGCCGCATGATCGGTTCTTAACTGAAAAGGCTGGCCGTACAGTTATTTGTGGTAGTGTTTGACACACTCAATGACTGCCAGTAGCTCTCGTCTCGTAACACAGTAGTTTTTCTCTGGCTTTGAGAGTATTCGGCTGTAGTACCCAATAACTTTTTCCTGGCCATTGATTTCCTGCGAGAGCACGCCACCTATTCCGTAACCACTCGCGTCAGTATCCAACACGAATTTCTCTCCAGCAACAGGATATGCAAGCAAAGGAGCCGTGCATAAATATTGCTTCAGTTGGTGGAATGACTCTTCTTGTTTTTCGCTCCAACAGTACGGCCGACTTTTCATTGTCAGCTCGTGAAGACTTGCAGCCACTGTGGCGAAACCCGGCACAAACCGTCTGTAGTACGTACAGAGTCCTAGAAAACTGCGTAATTCATGGAGATTCTGCGGTCGTGGCCAATCCTTCACTGTCAGGATTTTGTCTTCATCGGTGGAAATGCCATCTGCTGTCACTCGATGTCCCAAGTATTTTACTTCTTTCTGGAACAGAGAACACTTCTTCGGGCTGAGTTTCAACCCAGCCGCGGTTATACGTTGCAGGACTTCTTTAAGATTCTTCAGGTGTTCATCGAATGTTTTCCCCATGACAATGATGTCGTCTAGGTACACCAAGCATGTTCGCCAATGAAGTCCTTTCAACACGCACTCCATTAATCGCTCGAAGGTGGCTGGAGCGTTACATAGTCCAAATGGCATTACTTTAAACTGCCACAGACCATCCCCTACGCTGAATGCAGTTTTCTCCTTATCTTTCTCGCTGATTTCTACTTGCCAATAACCACTTTGCAAGTCCAGCGTGGAGAACCATTTTGTTCCTGACAACGTATCCAATGTGTCATCAATTCTTGGTAGTGGATAACTGTCCTTTTTGGTGACGTCGTTGAGCTTTCTATAATCCACACAAAATCGGGTACTTCCATCTTTCTTCTTAACTAGTACCACCGGCGAGCTCCATGGACTTGAAGAAGGTTCGATAACACCATCCTTCTGCATTTCAGCTACCAGTTTCTTTACCTCATCTCTTTTTGCAAGTGGAAGACTTCTGGGCGCCTGTTTTATTGGTCTCGCTTCCCCTGTATTGATGTCATGCTTTACCATTGATGTTCTACCTTGGCATTCTTTTTTCAGGGCGAAGGCAGACGCATGCTTCCACAGTAATTGCTTTGCTTTGTTCCTATCAGAAGGCTTTAGTTCTCGCACCCACTCACTGAGATGCGACTCCAGCACTTTCTGCTCCTTTTCTGATAGTTTGCTGCAGTCAGAATTAACTTCACAGTTGATGACCGCCTCGGCTGGTGTACATTCTGCAATTTCTGTGCGGTCGCCGATCACCTCTTCGTTGTTGGACAAATTTAGAACTCGTACAGGCAAGTATCCTTCATTATTAGTTCTTACTAGAGCTTTGGCAGTGATGATGTTATAGTTGTTTATACTTGCCGGTTCAACTACCCACAAACCGCCGATCTCACAATCTCCCTCCATTCGGGCCCATACTATGGTTTCTGAGTTTGGTGGCAATTTTACATCTTTGTAAGCGATCAGCCTTTTAATCTGTGTTGTATTGTCGTACCCCACATTGAGAGGAATTTCCACATTAGCCCACGTCAAAACTTGCTGCCCCATATCTAACTTGAGGCCTTGGGCAATCATAAAATCTGCGCCAATTATCACTTCATCTACAATGTCGGCGACAATAAACACGTGTTCGATGCTCATGTTGGCAATGGCTAACTTCAATTTAACTTTACCATGTACAGTTGCTGGTTCACCCGTTGCTGTGCGGAGTCTTACACCATGTAACGATTCTATTGGTCCATTTATCAAATCAGATCTGATGATAGATTGTGACGCGCCTGTGTCCATAGTCAATATGCGCTTCCGACCACCGATAGCTCCGTAGACAGTGAGGTTGTTGTTTTTCTGCTGTATTATTGAGATGGAGATCGTGGGGCCCTCGGTTGTGGGAGCTAGTCCATGCCCCTCTGGGCTAGCTCGTTTTAGTTTAACGGAGCTTCATTTTGTGTAGTAAAATTTACCCGTTTATTGCCACGTTGGGGTGAGCTCGATCTTGATCGTTTTCGTGGCTCTCTGCAGTTTCGTGAAATATGACCAGGTTTGTCGCAATTGTAGCACTTTGGTCTGGGCTTACTTCCGCCTGGTAACGCCTTGCTGAGGGTTTGGGTGATTTCTTTAAGATCGTTTATGGCACCCTTCAAATCTCCTGCCTCCGACTCCATTTCAATTTTTCTAACTCTTTGTATTTGAGGCTTGGACACAAATTTTGCTGTTTCCTGTGCCAATGCGAACGAAACAGTTTCGGCGAATGTAGCTTTTTGTGTGGCACAAGTCACGTATTTTATGTCAGGATCACGGATGCCGTTGACGAATGCTTCAATCTTAAATTGATCCAAGAATGGGTGGGACTCACCAGGATAAGTCATCAACACCAAACGTTTCACCTCGGTTGCGAAGTCCTGAAGCGTTTCATTATGCTTTTGCACTCGGCCTCTCAATTCCATGCGATATAAATCCTTCTTGTGATCGCCACCATACTTGCGTTGTAACGCAGCCAGTATATCCTCATAGTTGTTTCTGGCACTGACGGGAATGCTCTGAAGGACTTCTGCTGCGTTGCCTTTCAGTGCTAAAATTAGCTCTACTGCTTTGTCGTTGCTGTTCCACAAGTTCTTAATGGTGTGGAGCCATCGAAACTGGGAGCTTTCAATCTACTAGAGCCTTCAGGAATTACTCGAACTGGCCCTTCTTGCAACTGGCGATCATTCATCTTTCTTTCCAGTTCGGCGAATCTTTCCTGTTCGACCTGTTCGATCTTCTGCTGAAATTCCTCGAATTTCTGTTCGACCTTTCCGAATTGATCATTAACCTGTATCTCCATGTTATTCATAGCTTCTGAAATTTCATGTAGCTTGTCATTTGTGGCGTTTGATGTTTCCTGCATAATTCTAGAATTTTCACCAAATTTCTTTTCAAGTTTTTCATCCATAATTCTAGAACTTTCGTCCAATTTCTCGTTCATAATTCTAGAATTTTCATCCAGCTTCACCTTAATAATTCTAGAGTTTTCGTCCAATTTTGCAAACTTTTCCATCATGGCCGCAAACATTGTAGAAACATCTACATTACCAGTTGCTTCATTTGCAGATATCTCCATTTCTTCTTTGCATTCAAACTGGTATTTGTCAATGTCAATGTTTCGGCGCTTGAATTCTTCTATTAATCGCCTCTGCAGCTCTACCTTATTACCAGCTGTCGGTTGATCCAATTTACTCAACTCCTTTTTTAGTTGTTCAACTTTGAGTTCTTCAAACTTCATCGTTGTCCTTAATTCGTAATCCCACTTCTGACACCAATGTTACGAATTTCCTTATTCGTCCTTTTTGCGTTGTTTTATTCCCAATAATAAAACAAGGTTCGTTTTTAATTACGATAATTACAACGGTATCACTTCCTTTTATTTATGTATACAGTACAACAGTTTACTTTATTTATAACACGTTAACACGTCTTGTATTTTACTATCAATTCGCGTTGCTTACTTTACGGGGTTTAATCACAAACTGAACTCTCCATTCCAAAGACCTCCGCTATTTATACCAACTCACCATACACAAATGAAGGTACATATATCTAGCGAATTCAAGAACCTTCTAGAAACTAGATGTTGTTGTTGTTGTTTATCTTTGTAGAACATTCTCCTACACAGGAGAATTATCTTTACTGAGGTGAATTCATGCTACTGGTTTAGCGAGCTGGTACGTTGTTACAATGCATACTTTCAGGCGCAGCACTAACCGCCTGATGTTTACATACTGTTAGTAGAGTCATTAACAGTAAGCAAAAGCTTTTACTTATTCGTAACAATATAATATTTAAAATTTTTTCAATAGCGCTAAAAGTATTCTATAATTTGCGCTAAAAGTATTCTATAAATAGCGCTAAAAATTAAGCAATATTTTGCGATAATAATGCAATCAATATTATCGATATTAGCTATTATTTTCGATAGCGTTAAAAAGGTATGCAATAATTTGCGATAATAATGCAATCAACATGAAAAATATTTGTGTTAATGCTGTAAATATCTACTAGTGATGTGCAGCTCCGTGAATTTGAAGAACCGGTTCTGTTGAGTGCGGTCCCTAGAAGAGCCGAGTATTTGGACCGGTTCCCGTTCGTTGGTGCAATGGTTAGTGTGCGCGTCTCTTGTACATGAGATCCTGGGTTCGATCACTCCTCTGACCACCTTAAATTTCCTTCGGCGGCGGTCACCTCGCATAGTGACGGTGACACTATCGAGTATTTAGCCATGAAAAAGCTTCTCAAAATACCGTTCGGAATCGGTGTAAAACTGTAGGTCACAATCAGTGAGTGTAAAAGTAGAAGGCGCACAGCACACTAATTGTGAGAAGCTCTCCTCAATCCCTTCATGCTATGTTATGGGACACCATGTTATGTTTATGTTCCAGTTCTCAGCAAAAGGCCTACTAAGCGCAATTATCCTATTATAGGAATGCAAAGTTTGGTTAAAAAAAATATACATTTTAATACCCTCACCCAAAGGTTAACACTTTTGGCTCCTTTGACAGACCGTTTTTCAGTTCTTTTAGAATCATTTTTTGGTCTATTTGAAACCGTTTTCGGTTCTTTTGAACTCGGTTTTCAGTCTTTTAAGAACCGTCTTGGGTTCTTACAGAACTGCTTTCGGTTTATTTGGGCCCGTCTTTCGGTTCGTTTGAATCCGTTTTCGGATCTTTTGGAACCGTTATTCGGTTCTTTTAAGCACCGGTCCGGTCGGTTCGTATAAATACATCTTGTCATACGTAACGTTTTTGTTTTTGGATAAAACTGTATACTTCCAAAGCAAAATTTTCTTGGTTTCTAAAGGGTTTTAATCCTAGCAAAAATATTATTAAATTTTAGGGGTAAACACTGCATTAAATGAGCCCTTCATTAGAAAATGATGCCGTACGTCAGCGACATCTATTGGTCAAATGTAATACTCGTCGATACCTTACCAACAATGTCTAGTATGTTACGATCGAGCCACAAACAAACAAAAAACGATTTTGGCAGTTTTTCACGGACTTGGAAAGGACATTATTTTTGTAAATTGTCTCGAGGTGATCTCTAATATTTGCTCTCGACTTTAGGTTTTTTGTTTTTAATTTAGAGACCGACCCGGTCTAATATATGTATGTAGTATAAGCCGTAATCAGCAGTTCAGTTTGCATCGTCCGATTAATCAAAAACTTCGGTTAATTCGATAACATCGGATAAAACTAGTTGTTTTGGCTGAAGGCTATATAATTTCCGCCATGGTGTTGCCAGATCATCTGGTCTTTAAATATGCCATATTTTATGTACAAGATGTCACAAGAGTTGTCACCCTATCGTACTTCAAGTTTGCTTTGGCGTTTGTGAAGTAAACAGATACAAAATACACGTCAACAAGACATGGATATCTTCACTCCTCAACAACGCGGAATAATTGTTTCAATTGGAGCACAATGATTTTCGGCGCAGATTTGCCGGTTATCCGACACAAACTGAGAAACACCACAGTGTGTATGCCCTCGCCTTGAAGAATATGGGGCAACAAGAGATGTTGGCAGGTCTGCCCCGTCCGATAGCAGCCGTTCTGTTGGCTGCGGCTCAAGATTTCGCAGAGGACCCTGAGGTATCGACCAGATGACGTGCCACGCAATTGGGCATGAAGATGTTCCCTTACAAAGTATAGACAGTGCTTCGGCTGTTAGCTATTGGCAGCCAAACGCGTGTAACCTACAGCCAAAGAACATCGGGTGACAACGATTGTGCCACCTTGTATAAATGATTTCACGCAAGTAAATTTATTCTGAGCTTTGTTTTGCGAATTTCATTTTGTTGTTACATTATGTTGCACAAGTGTTTTATGGCTTTATCCTGTCCAGAGGATACAAAATGCGCAGAACAACCAGGATATTTACTACATAAAAAATAGGAAAACTTTTTACCATAAATCATTTTAAAGCGAAATAGTAACAAAAAATCTCGAAAACGTTAATGGTTAACAAAACGTTTTGTGTTTTAATTTTTTGTTAAAAACATTCACTTCAAAGTTTCTCTTAAACAGACTTGAAAGAGCAACAAAAAAACAACTATGTTTCTCCAATATGAAACAGGGCGAAAAGGGAGAGAAAAATTTAAACAATGTCCACTACAAGTCAAGCAAACAAACACAACTGGGACGGACGACGACAATGACGACCACTACAGTAAACAACACGTAACCTGACAAGTTTCATAGAGGCAGGCAGAGAAGAAGTTCAAACTATAAAAACGTCAGGACAACCGAGCAAATGGAGAAGTCATGCACTAAATAAACAAGCCATGATGAAGAGCAAAACAAGGAGAGATGGTAAAAGTGAACCCTTATAACAAAATAAAATACAAATGAATTATTAGCTACTGATGCTCTGGCCAACAGTTGTTAGCCGGCAAGCTATAAAATTCCAAACATTTGAAATTGTTCGCATCATCTGTGATTTCCTGCTATGGAAAAAGGAAACACAGGACGGACGGCAACAAAACATCCAATGTCAGCAGTGTCTTCTTTCTCTTTTCTTCGGTTTTGGCTGTAAATCAACAACAACGTGATGAAAAGTTTTGTACTCTTCTGCAGAATGTAACGATAATGAAAACAAAATAAAAACTATTGCATATTTTAAGGCATCACGTTGTCATCGTAAAAGCAAAACACACCACACTTAATAGAATGGTGTATGTAGAAGAATATATAAGCCAAATAAAGAACACAACACCCCAGATCTCAGAAAACTCAACCAACTTACGTGTTAATCTTAAAACTACTAAAAAAAAGATTAGGGAAAAATATTATGATGAATGTTATAGAACATACACACACACATACAAATATAACAAAAGACACACTAACGCCATCCTTTGCAGACACACAACCGATCTCCATTCAGACGACGTGATCACACTTGGGCTCGTCCGGGAATTGAACCCGGGACCTCTCGCACCCGAAGCGAGAATCATACCCCTAGACCAACGAGCCGGTGCTTCGACCGCTGTCAAGATTGCTTTTTAAACTAACAAGCAACGCTACGAAGCATATTAACACATACATTCATATACATACAAACAAGAACAAAACAAGTATCTCCAACAACAAAGCATTCAGCACAATTAAACCAACCAGGCATGCGAAGTGTAGTAAAATTCTTGCAAGAGAGAAAGAGATGGCACTGAACACAGCACACACACATGTGTACACGAGAGCGTCAGAGGGAGGGTGAATGATAAAACTGAACATGCCAGGGATGATAAAGATATTAGGCACATATTTTAGAGATGGTAAGCATTGTCTTTCGTATTTCATTACCACTGGAAAATGCAACTTCTTCGCAAGTCACATCGTTTATAATTTTCTTCATACCGGAATAATCCCGCAACAAAATAAACTCTGTTGCTACCGAGTGTAAATAACAATATCGGCCCCTGTGCGGGAAATGATAACAAGTGACGGAATGTAAAATTTGCAGCAGAATGTTTGTTTGCGCCCAAGTTTAATGTTTAGTCATTGAAGACCAAATTCAAATCTCCAAGTTACCATAAGTCTTATGGTATGTATACAAAGAGTTTGCATAAAAGAGTCAATTACGTAAAATTTGACGTTTACTTTGACACACGAGGACGAATATTAATTTAATTCACACCACAATTAAAACAGAATATTAATAAATATGTACGTTAAGCTATGACGTTAACAACACATGTATACGAGCGTAACTATTTAAGTTTTGAAACTAATAATAACAAAATTCATTCGTGATTTAAAATCGCTTTATTGACTTTCAAAACATTCTCCTTTATAATATATACTATAATCGAAACATGTTTGAACTATTTGTCATAGAACTTTTCCAATCCACACCAACAGTTTCTTTAACGAATCTTCGGAACTCGTTCTCCTCGCAGTTTACCTCTAATATGCGGGAACAAAAAGTCACCGATTATTTCGATGTTTTCAGCGATCGACGTTAAAGCTCGCATTTTCGTGGAGAATTATTCGCTTTGTCGGTTGGTTTTCCTAAGTTTTTGCAACAATTCTTGCAAACAAATTCACAATTGACCGTTCTGTTGCTACATAAACAGTTTTCCCGCAAAAACAGGCTACCATTTGTTTCGTTGTGCTTCGAGAGTGAACAACTTTTGTTGTATTTGGTTCAACCTGAAACATCCATACAGTCACTGCTATTTAGTTTCAGACTCATATTGATGGTTCATCACATGTAACAATCTTATACATGTATTTTGAATGGTGGTGTATTTCTTGAGCACCAATCGACAAGAACATCTTTTTGAGCTTTTGTCACATTATACGGGATTCAAGGAGATCAAATATTATTCACGGTCAAAAGATGATGAAATAGTTTAAATATTCTGGTGGAACTAATTCGTAAGCTTGACTCAATCTGACAGTACGGTACATGACGATCTTGCATTATAAGTTTTTAAACAGCGTCAATTGGATACGATGACCCAACCACTCATATTGGACGACCTGCACGAAATTCGTCCTTGAGAGGTCTACGGCGATTAATCGCAATGTACCACCGTGTCACAGTGGCTAAGGATGGGACTTCATCGCCAAATGTATGCGCTTTATGTATGCACTCGTGTCTTGATAATACACAGTAAAAATCGTGATCGCATGAAAATGTTCACGACTTAATTCCATTTTTATTGTGACACATAACCAACACAAAGCGCGAAATGTTTTGAACTACGCTATGTTAAAAATGTCAAAGTTTCTATTCAAAACGTTAGCTGCCAAAAAAAATTACATTTGTATTAGACTCAATTTTTCGTCCAGTATATATAAGAAGTGTATACTGGTCGAAAAGGACACATTGTAAATTAACTTGGCAACACTTTTATCAACTCTCAACTCTAGCCGATGAAAAAATATAAGAACAAAACATTTATCAAAATGTAGTAGCTTCTTTTTTCTCACTTTAGCTATGTCAGTGCTTCTGGCCCAGAGCTTAAACTTTTGCCTAGATATTGACAGAACGTCAGTTCAACCCTCAGAAAGGGCACAATATTAATTTTGTTTACTGATTCCCGCAGTATATTATTTTTAAAACAAAAGCCTTTCAAGTAAAAAAAAATATTTAAATATTTAACATTAATTAAAAAAACATTAAAAATATAGTCAACAATACAAAATTAAAAAAATATGTGACCCGCCCAGGATTCGAACCGAAGTCACGCGAGTGCTACCCCACCATGCTAATTTCGAAGTGCAGCCTGTGAGGCAATACTTCGGAACAGTAAAACTTGAGATTGTTTCAAGAAAAACTGAATATGTTGAAACTGAAAAATGTTTCAAGTGAGCGTAAAACTGGAACGCGCACAGCTCACTAGTTGAGAGAAACTTTCCCTAATTCCTACATGGGATATAACGGGAAACCATTCATTTATTTATTTCAAAAATGTTTCAAAGTTCTCATTTTCATTTATTTTAGTTTTCGGAAACCCAAAACATTATCGACTGTAACGTGTTATTATTAAAACTAAAAATTATTTAAAATGTAAAGAACTAAGATGTTTCATGTTCTTAATATTTGTGAAGTAGTATTTTGACGGATTATGTATTTATACTGTTCAGACATTCAGAGAGGTATTGCACGTAAATTACTTCCGTGCAGTTACCATCTTCCATTTTAATTCGGAGACAATCACCTCGCCTAAGGATGGTGAAACTATCGAGTAATTAGCCATGCAAAAGTGGTCGTAATCGGTGTAAAAGTGTAGGTTCCAATAAGCGAACTTAAACAATTAAAGATAAATGATTCTCCAAAGCTTTCCCACAACACCTTCATGGAAAGTGATGGAAATAAGCTTAAGTTGTCTTTGTTTTCGCTGTACTTAAAAAGTTGTATTAGTAAATATAGTAAATTGACAAATATTTAAAATAAAGCCTTTTATATTATTCTGGAATGTGGTGAAAATCGATCGAGTTCAAATTTGATTCAATTTGGCAATTCATACAACAATTTTCGGTAAAATTATCAATATTTAATTTTGCTTTAATTCGTGTATAGTATTTTAGTGCACACAAGAACGTCATTCTTATGCTGGTCATACACGTTACAACTGCTTGTACAAATATTTGACAGTTCTACATGAGTTGAAGTTGAGTTACAGGTTGCATGAATATCATAATGTTTTGATTTTTTCTCTAGGTTGTACCAATTGGTTGTAACGTGTATGGCCAGCATTAAGCAAAGTCAAATTCGATTTCCGTTACATCCCAATTAATATTATGTATTTAATATATACTATCTCAATAATTTTTATTTAGTACCCAAAAGTACTATTTGATTACCGTGTTCCATCCCTAAGTTTTATGTATTTTTTTTTCTTTTGTTTTGAGATATTCTATATTTAGAATCGCGCGTAAAACACAAAACGATAATGTGACTAAACGCAATACAAAATGCATGTACTTATATTTTAAGTGACGCATGTGTCCAACATTCAAAGAATCCATAATAAATTTTCAAAACATTTTGAAAATGTTCTTGGAAATATATTTAACATGCATTTGTCCAGCAGGGCCTAACGCCCTTTTAGCTCAGTGGTAGAGCACTGGTCTCGTAAACCAGGGGTCGTGAGTTCAAACCTCACAGAGGGCAGTTGAGAAATTCTTTGTTTTAATTGTTTTTTTATTTAATACAAAATATCAGCTGGTATGGATGGGATTTATTTTAATTTAATATTTACAAAACGTCTCTTTTTCAAAGATAAATTTTCCTTATACTATTCCCTTTCTTAAATGCTTAAATTTGTAGTTTAACACCCTTTTGCTTCCAGGCAATTTGATAAAACCGTTCTCCATAACTCAATTTTGTTCAATTCCTTTGCTCCTTTTTACTTGGTGTCAAAACGCGAAATTGCTTTAGTGGCCTAGAGTTATGATTTTGAGGGAAAAAATACAAGTGTACATGATGTGGTTTGCTGTAGATTTTTTTAGGATGTTACAATTTATCCAAATTTTAGTTTTTTTTATTCTAGTGATCACAAAAACTGAAATTCAATGCATTTTTAATTTGTTTTTAAATAACAAAATTGCTTGTTTTTACACGTCATAATAAGATATAAAAGTGAAGTACAGTGAAGTATGAACATACAGGAACAGGAACTTTGGCATTTTCTATGATAAACAACTTAGGATTAAGTTTATACTGAAATATCTACTTGGGTAAAACTCAACACAGATGTTAGTTACCAGTAGAATTGTCAACAAAACTGAAGGGTAGGTATAAAAAAGGTTTTTTAATATGAAAAAGTTTATAGAGCTATTTATTGGTCAAACTTGAATAATTTGAGAATCAATCTAATCTAAAGATGTAGTTTATTTGGTTTTAGTTAAATTTTAATTGATAAGATAATATTTAGTTAACAGATCATTAAACCAAGTTTAACACACAACCAAAAAACAAACTCTAATAGTCACTTTCTCAGTCAGTAGTAGAGATATAGTGTTGCCAGAGGCCGACTAAAAAATTACGCCAAATGTTTTCAAAAATTCGTGCCTGGCTAAATTGGCTTTTTAGTAATGTTTATAATTTTAAACAGCTTTTATACCTTAACCCTTTTATATTTGTTGAATTTCTACAACCAAAAAAAGGTTTAAAAAAATATTTTTTTTTGCTTTTAGCAAATTCTTTCAATTTTCGTGGAATAGAATTTTCCTAGTGTCCCAGGGGTCAAGTCATCTCTACTTAGAAATTCTCTTTGTCGGACATTTCTTAACTAACGCAGAGTTTATAACTGGAACTTCGGGAAAAACTACCAACGGATTTAGACTATTTTACAAAAGTCATATCTTCCTACTGAGGGCACTGTACTGTACAAAACAACTATCCCTGCATTTAAAAATCAGACAATATGTATTAAGCCGGAATAACAATGCAAGCTACATTTTCAATAGACGTTACTTCGTATTGATATGCTTGTTCTAACAGGTGATACCAGTATTACGGCCAATATATCAAGGCAACAATAAAATATATTTTGTTTTCGTGTCATAGTTAACACTAATGAATGTCAAGAATAAAACTAAGCCAGAAATTACAAAAACCAAATACATTTCAATTTAAATCTTTATGTAATGAACAGAAGGAAAAGCAAATCATTTAAGTTGTTCTTATCACACAACCTCTATTAGTTGCATCATGATTCAAATGGCATAAATGTCACATCCAGGTTTGTATTTTGAATAATAAAAAATGTTAATGTATTTAAACATATTTGCTATTAAAAGATTCTACGGATAAAATTACGTTTTATAATGCATCTTTTAATACAAATGATTTCAATTTTCATTGTTGTTTTTAAGTTTAAAAACGAAATTCAAAGTACAGCGCCATCTACCGCTATTATTCGAACAAATATGTTGCTGGAGTAGAGATAGACCAACTTCAACGACAAATTTGAGTTACATTTTTGTAAAAAAAAAAAATAAATAATTATGTGAAATTATGTGTGTGAGAACGAGTTGGCATGATAAACAAAACTGTCGCTTGCATTGTGAAAGAAAAGTGTTTGTGTAATGTAGGCGTCCAGACAATTATAAAGGCAATACTCTCTTAAGCCGGAATCACAATGCAAGCAACATTTTCAATAAGCGTTCGCAATGTAAGCAACAGTTTACTTCGAATCGAGATTTTCGTTCTAACAGGTGATACCAGTATTACGCCCAATATATCAAGGCAACAATAAAATATATTTTGTTTTCGTGTCAAAGTTAACACAAATGTATGTCAAGAATAAAAGTAAGCCAGAAATTCCAAAAACTAAATATATTTGAATTTGATTCTTCATGTAATCAGCTGAAGGAAAAGCAAATCATTTAAGTTGTCCTCTATTAGTTGCATCATGATTCAAATGTCACATACAGGTTTGTATTTTGAATATTAAAAAATGTTAATGTATTTCAACATATTTGGTATTAAAAGATTCTACGGATAAAATTACGTTTTATAATGCATCGTTCACCACAAATAGTTTAAATTTTCATTGATGTTTTTAAGTTTGAAAATGAAATTCGAAGTACAACGCCATCTACCGCTTAATAGTACATTATTTATTCGAACAAATCTGTTGCTGGAGTAGAAATAGACCAACTTCAGCGACAAATTTGAGTTAAATTTTTTTAAAAAAACGAAAAGACATTTAAGTGAAATTCTGTGTGTTAGAACGAGTTGGCATGAGAAACGAAACTGTCGCTAGCATTGTGAATGCAGCTTTGTCAAAGAAAAGTGGTTGTGTAACGTAGGCGTCCAGACAATTATAAAAACTCTTAAGAAAACGCCGTCAGTGACGTTTCGTGTGAAATCAACATCGTTTACCAAAACCTACAAATAAGAAAAAAAAAATTGAATTAAGCTGTCTTTCTGATTTTTTTTTTTAAATTACAACGAAACTTCACCGAATTGGCCGCTTAAATCAAAACGTTTGCCGAATTTACTGTCTCTGACATACCAGAGACGCAGGGCCGGATTTAGGGGAGGGCAAAAGGGGCAACTGCCCGAGGGCTAGTAAACACTAGTAAACAACTTTTCCTTTGATATTTTTTTCGCATTTTACCTTTACCTACAGTACTTTGTACAAACATGATATTAAATATTAACAGAAATCATCGATCTAACGGGTTTTTCAATAAGAGCGCTACAAAAGTTTTTTTAAATAAAACAAAACCGGTTTTAGATACCAATGAAATTCTTTATTCCTGTGAAAGTACGTTCGATGCCATTATGTATGGAACTCGATTTCTTTTGCATGGCCACCACGGGCACGCTTGCAGAAGTCCAGACGCTGAACCCAATTGTCGACGGTTTTCAAGCATAAATCGGCCGATACTGCTGCAATTTCACGTTCGATATTCGTACGAAGTTCATCAATCGTCGCTGGCTTGTTGGCATAGACCATAGACTTGACGTAGCCCCACAGGAAATAATCTAACGGCGTCAAATCGCACGACCGACTGGGCCATTTCGTGAGATAACACGTTCACCAAACTTGGTTTCCAATAAATTGATTGTGGCATTCGCTGTGTGGCTTGTGTCGCCGTCCTGTTGGAACCACATGTCCTCCAAGTCCATATTATCCAATTGGGGCCAAAAACATTCGGTTATCATTGAACGGTAGCGATTCGCATTCACAGTAATGTGCCGGTCTTGAGCGGTCTTGACCGCCGGCCCATAAACCGCACCAAACCGTAATTTTTTCGGGATGCAATGATGACTCATGGATTACGTGTGGATTGCTGTCTGACCAATAACGCATATTTTGCTTATTGACGAAGCCATTCAGCCAGAAATGAGCCTCATCGCTGATTGTTGAGGCCTCTTAAAGTTGAGGCCACTGACTCCAAATTTCGGTAGTAAATTTTAATAATTTCGACTCGTTGTTGGCTCGTATACCTTTCCATGATGAAATGGCAAACCTTACTGAAGAGAAATGTCAAAAGAGCGGGGAAAAATATGGCGTCGTTTGCTGTCCCTATCGATTTACTTTTGTAGCGTCTCTGTTGAAAACCCCTTTATATATGTGTACTCCAATCAGGCAATCAGTAAAATAATAAAATAGACAGACAGACACTGGACAATGTTATTGCAAGACCCAAAAATGATTCTTGAATCGGCAATGCGTGCATTAGAATCATTGAAATCATTTGTGGAATCCAAAACAAATGATTTTGATAAATACGAGGAAGCTGCCAACTAATATATCAGACTGACGAATACGTAGAATCACGCACCAGGACCAGAACGAGAAACGTGAGGTTGAATTCGCTCGATTACGCGAAAACACAAGACGCAAATCTGTCACCGAGGGAAAAATACAAACTATCCGCCTTTATCCCAGTGGTAGACTAGCTTTGTGTTTCTCTTACCGAAAGATTGAAGCTGTAAGTTCGAGATTTGGATTTCTTAATCACAACGAGAAGATGGATGCTGAAAGCAGAGGCGTTGGTGGAAGTTTATCACGATGATTTAGAACCTAGTGTTGGTAATGAGTTGGTTCAATTTGTGTCTTTGATCGACTCATACAAAAAGGACTATGGAAAATACCAATCTCCGCAGGAACTATTTAACTACCAAATTCTCGAAGATCAAAATTTCCGAGCTACATTCCCAAACATTGTAATTGCTTTGAGAATGTATTTGGTTTTGATGGTATCAAATTGCTCATTTTCAAAAATGAAAATTATAAAAAATTAGCTTCGAACCACGATGGGACAAAACCGTCTATCAAAGCTTTCTCTACAAGAGCATTGAAAATGATTTACTTCGAGAACTGGATTTCAGCGAAATCATTAACGATTTTTCTGCGAAAAAAGCTGGGAAGGTTCCGACCGTTAATTTAAAGATAATTTAATTTCAGATAATTCTTGTATTCGATTACACAGTGCAACACGAAAAAAAATAACCATATACGGACACCACTACGTGATAAAAGACTAAAAAAAAAGACCCGTGCCTCCCAATTTTTCCCAAAGTCATGCACTTTTTTTTTATGGGCCGCCAAAGATTTGGGGCCTCGGTATCATTTTCGTAAAATGTGATCATTTTCTCTGGCTCATATCTTGCAAACCGTTCAGAACAGGAGAAAAAGGTAAAAAAAATTAAATTAAAAAATTTTCGGCAAATTTTTCACTTTTGCGTGCTACCTAAACAGTGTTAAGAATCATCTCTAGGAAGTTTATATGTTCTAGAAATTTGTTTATTGAGATCTTAGGTAAATTTTTGTAGTTGATTGTTTCCTTGAATTTTGAACGGTTTGCTACCTATGGACCTGAACACGAAAAAAATGTAAAAAAAACCGATCTGGAAGGTGAAGTTTTTTGATTTTATATGTTCGCAATTTTTGTTCTTTATGACAAGAGCTACAACTTTACCTCAGAGAGTAAATCGAAATTCTGAACGGTTTGCAAGATATGAGCCTGAGAAAATGATCACATTTTACGAAAATGATACCGAGGCCCCAAATCTTTGGCGGCCCATAAAAAAAAAAGTGCATGACTTTGGGAAAAATTGGGAGACACGGGTCTTTTTTTTTTAGTCTTTTATCACGTAGTGGTGTCCTTATATGGTTATTTTGCCATGACTTAAAAAATTACACACAGTGTTATATTTATATGTTTGTTAAATAATAAAATAATCTATACTTGGTTTCACAGAAATTATTTAGTGGAAAACTCGACTGAAAAATGTTGTCCAATTTAATTGGAAAATAATTTGGGGCCAGGGGGCCTCCACTCCTTTGTTGCCCCGGGGCTTCCACATATCTAAAGCCGGCCCTGCAGAGACGGTAACAAAGTCAATGAGAGAAGTGTGTGTATTACTAAAAAAATTGTAAATGTATTGCTATTGTCTCCACAAAACTGTATCGTGTAAACGCCCAAGTAATTTTAAGGATTACTTTACTGCATAGTATTATTATTTTCTTTTTGAAACTATTTCTGATGTACCTTACAAATAATTCATGAACTCCATTTGTTGTTTTTACGCATGTTGACAAAATAGTCAGAATATCAACATATTGGTCGCAAAGAATTGGTTTTGTACGAAAATACTTTGGTATAACAACCCTGTAATTGATTTTGTTGACGAAATTATAGCAAAGATGTGAGTGAGTACCAGTCAAATGAAGTGAGCGAAATTTCCCAAGGAAAAAATAATCGAATTAGCCCTAACCGAATTTAGAAGATGTCACAACCACATTAGACGTCATTAACTCAGAATTAGTGTTTGTCACAATCGCATTAGATGTTGTCACAACCTATTAGAGGTTGCTTCAACCGAATTTCAGGCCTGAATTCAGTCGTGACAACCTCAGTTCGGTTGTGGCAACTGCAATTCGGTGACAACAGCCAATTAGAATTTATGTTACAAACTATTAATATATTAGTCGTATGGACTAAATTTAGTTGCGACAACATCAATTCGGTGGCAACAGCCAAAGAAGAGATTGTTATACTCACAGTTGATTAATAAGAAATAAGACACGTTACAGTAGTAACTCGATTCTTGCACATCTTGCACACCTCGATTCTTGCTACATAGAAATATTTTTCATTACGCCCTCAGTACTTGCGACATCCGAAACTTTTTAACTCGATACTTGCAACATTTTTGTATTACTCTTACGTGCTGCTTTGTTTACGTTTTCTTAGACTGAATACATTTCGCGAAATCCCCGTCGTGTTATGCTGCTGATGAAATGTTGTAATTTGAATCAGTTTTAAGCTGACTATTGAGAGGTGCGGTGGCATAAACAGATGTATGTGCCTTTTATTTTGTATGGGAAATTAATACTCGGTGCTTGTGACAACCTCGAAACTTGCACCGAGCCGGGTTTTCATTACGTGCAAGAATCGAGTTTCTACTGTTTTTATATCATAGATAAGTTAAACTAATAGATGAAGCACAAGGGTTGGGAACATTTTAGTGTAATGGGTAATTTTCTAGGTGTCGTTGAAAGCAATAAATAGACTTTTTGTTCCCAAAAAAGTAAAAAAAAAATTACATTAACATTTGTAAAAATTAAAACAAGAGTACAACCCCTAACTTAAAATGGAATATCTGATGGTCATCGAATTACAAAGCAATGCGCCACCGTCTATTTCCTTATAAATTAGTTATTTATCCGGTTCAGCAACGATTCCGAGTTGAGAGTCCTCAGACACTCGAATGATTTTTGCATCTGCGACCACAGAAGTTCCTACAGTTTTTGTTCGGTGGAAGTTTTTAGATTAAAAATGCGTTGCGGCATGTTCAGACTTTGGTCGGTTTTACGGGGTTTCTCCTCATGATATCTCCAAAGTCCTTTATATAGGACAACAATTTTATTTTCTAAACTTATTTAAAGTTTGGCACATTTCCCTGTTTAAATAATTTTCAGAAAAATTTCCCACAATTTTGAATAAACGTAAATGAGAATTATGGAAAACTTCAGTGACAGTGCCAGTAGTACAGGACAGCTGGCAATGCTCGCGCTATATGTATTATTTCCTTTATCTATGATTTATAAAGCCTTTTCTTTGGACATTTTACCAAATTAATCAATATAGCAACATTCTTAAAACATATGACTAAGGCCCAGTTTTTGAGTAGTTGTTTATGCCCCAATTACCGTTCGCCACTCAACTTAGTTTGGACGACTTAGAGACGACCCAACTTCAACACGACCAAACTTATCTTTTGTATTGTGGTTCACAACTGTTTTGGCTGTAACTGTTATGGTGTTACCAGCTCGAAATATCAATTTTGACAAGTAAAAGCAGCTGATTTATGTGAAAATAAAAGAAGTTTATAATTGTGTTGGATAGAATTTATATAAGTAGCATAGATTTCTTTTATGAAGATGGAGTCGAAAACGCGAATATAGATGTGTTGCATTTAAGAAGAAATATTCGTGATGCATCCAGTCTTCTTGAGCTGCCCAGTGCAAGGTATGTATTTGCACATACACGTTGCCATTCATTCATGTTCTGGACGTTGTTCCTAAACTACTTAACTCCACAGCAAATCCTTCCCATAGTTCTCGCACTTGGTTCTGCGTGGTGCTAAATTGTGGTTTTCCAAGGGCAAACAGCTGGATTACTTTCTCTTTACGATTCAAAAATCCATTGTATCCCTATAATACCAGCCGCAACTGTCGGTATAAAATGCAAATTGAAAATGACAATACATAAATTAATTTTGTACATTTCATTAAATATCAACTAAAAAATAAGCATAGCTTTTCTACACCAAAATCTACAGCGCCAGGACAGGCAAAATTCCTCCTCAGTCCGTCACCCCACCCCTGTCAGTCAGCACTCGCTTATTGACTTTGTGTCATCAGAATCCAAAGAGCAATAGCAGCAGTGCAACTGGTAAATATTACACGAGCGAATATTTCAAACCCGCAATCAATTTGCATAAATTGATTTGATTGAATATTCTGTACAAAGAACAATCACAGGAATATCGAACAGATCCATTGGAAAGGGGTTGCTCCTACTGTAGCGATTTGGATAAATATCACAATGAAATGAGTTTTGAAATGACCAAGAGGAAAGAAGTTGCAAAGAGTTTTGTGGGACAAACTAATTTCAGCGCAGTTACAAATATGAATATTCATTCAATTTACATTCTTTATAATTGAGATTCTATCAAGTTTAGTTTGGCACAAATGCTTTATAACATGTTCTGTATGACACCCATTGTTGTCATACTGCCTCGTATAATAACCATATGATAGACGTAGCCTACGTACATACATATGTACTTATATAGAGAGTAGTAGTTTCTCTCCAAGCTAATTATATTTCATAATCTATCAAATTGCAAAACACTCAGGAATTTCAGACAATTGTTGTTATTATGGCGAATGTGAATTCAATATATTGGAATCCAACACCAAAAACACATTGTGGTTGCAAATGTGTGTACGAATACGATAATTGCACCTACAAAAATATCCCCACCATATGCTGAGAGATAGAAATACGGACAGACATATACTGGCAGTTGTAGTGTCACATGGTTGCATTTGATAGCACCGCTTCGGCTTTATTGCTCCCACAAAGCCCGGCGCCCTCTTTTGGATTAGGAAAACGATTTTGCATAAATCGCAAAACATTCCATTTCATTCAATTCGCTTTAAATGCTTTTGAGAGTGTTATTGCATAATATGTAAGAGATTGTTTGTGTTGCTGCTGCAAATCATAATTTATGACAAATTTCAAATAAATTTATTGGTAATTGTTTTCTAACCCACCTCCCCCTCTTGCGCACTCATCCCTTTCTAACCCGACACAAATATGAAATTTCACAATTGTGGGATTACAACAATTGACTATTTATGATGATGATTATTTTCAGTTTTTATTGTTGTTTTTCCACAACAATAAACCACAAATTGTTTAAAATAAAGAAGTAGTAATAACAAAAATGGTTTCAAATAACTGCAAAATAATTGCATTGTTTAAAAAAGTTTGTGTAATTGAACAGTTATTGATGGGCAAGTCTCACCAACAAAAAAAAAATGCAAAATACATGACATGAATTATGAAGAGGAGGATTGAAATCATTCGATTGGAAAAATGTTTAATGCTATTTAGTAAATAAATAAATATATAATAAAGCTATGTTCAGGTATACCGCGATTTCGCAGTTTCCGCCATTTGATTCCCATAAACAGCTGATATTTGCAAGTTCAAATCTTGAAAACTTAGAAGTTGATGTATGTATACCTTAAAGCCGCTTAAGGCCTTGTATTCAAATTTTATGAAATTTTCCTTCCCATAAGAAGGGAACAAACAAATACACTTTAATTGCGATTCGCCTATTTTTCCCGTTGTTTTTTTTTTGCCTGATATGGCACTAACGGGGATGAAAAAAAATTTGGCCACAAGTCCATATTTCCGCGCGTAAGTCAGCTATTCATTATCCAATCCTGTTGAAATAAATTTCAGTAGAAAGGTCTTTGGAAACTCTATAAGTGCATATACATATAAAGATATTTGTTTTTAGTAACCCATTGGGGACCAATAAAAAACCCGATTTTTTTAACCTCACTCTTTTGATAAACATGTATTTTTTTCCAAAAAATGCCCTAGTATACCTGTTACTTTACCAGACTCCCATAATAGGCAAGTCTTCAAGCTTTTTTTAAGATATCATACTCATCATAGATAAAGAAAATAAGTAGATATCCCACAGGCGTTGTCAAGTACTGCCACTAGGTGCTGTGTTGTCGTTTTGTAACTTTGACCCCTTTCACACTCGGCAAGTTACTTGCGCAAGTTAGTTTTTCAACTTTCCGAGTACAAGCAAGTCTGTACCTCAAATTTATTCCCCTAACCCGACCTTACCTCTGTCATCAACAAACCAAGACTTGGGCAAGAGATTTGCGCAAGTAACTTGCCGAGTGTGAAAGGGGTCTTTCATTGAAGTTTCTCATAACATTCACTGACGTTTATTCAACAGTGTGGGACTTTTTCAATACAAAAATAGAATAATTTTCCAGGTTGTGCTATTCAAACAACTAATTTAATTTTTTTCATGTCGTCGTGTTCCCCACTTTCTAATTCAAATGCATTTTGGTTATGAGTACTGTTATTGTTGACTTGTACAGCATCGGCCCACTAAACAAAACAAAATGCCTGTTGATGATGCCTACACTACCTACTGCTATCACCCGATCTAAATACATCTCGCTAGGTATATTTTGTTTGGGATCAAACGTTGTAATTATTGAATTCAGCTCCATCTAGAAAATATCCCATTGAACAAGAAATTTCCCACGGCATGTGCGGTATCTAGTTAATTCCTTTATCTATGATACTCATCTATAAGCCTTCAATATATTCAATTAAAAAAAAATGAAATAAAAAAATTAACCCAGAGCTCAAATCTACCATTATTTTTTTACAAGTTTTTCAGAACCAGTTATCGAAAAAATTTATTTAATTTAACACCGGTTTCGCGGCTTCGGCATGGTATTTTTGTGGTGTAAAACTTTCTGCGTTAGGCGTGTTCTCCTCTGGGTTGGGTCCAACACCGGCTTCGGCATAGTATTTTTGTGAGATAAGGCTTTCTGCGTGGAAGGCCTTCGGCCGGGCTTAGGAATTTCCTCCTCTCGCGGCTTCGGCATAGTATTTTGTGGTATGTTTTGAAAAAATTTTTTATTTTTTAATAAAATCATTGTTTGGGGCCGGAATTTTGACATTTCCATTATTTTAGTAAACAAAAGTAATAACACACGCGTTAAAAATAAAATGGAGTGCAAATATGAATTAAATTGGTAACTTTCACGTAACAACCCTGTACTTGGTTTTGCCTACGAAATTTTCGCAAAGAGCTGAGTACCAAGCAAATGAAATGTGAGTGAAATTTTCGGTTCATGAAATTTTCGTTATTTTTTATACACGTACTTCTTATGGCAATAAAAATTGCATAAAAACTGAATACCGGGCTTAAAGCCATAGATTAATTTATACAAAGATTTGTTATCCGGCTCATCTGACATTTCTCATTGCGCTTCTTCAATGAGGAAACGAACTTCTGTCAGCAACGTCGAATAAAATCCACCATTTTTAGTTTTGTGCATTCACGATGTTCATATACTTAAATTTATAAGTACTTATTTTGAACATACACAGTCACAATTTCACCTGTGTTTGTCAAACCTCAGCGACAGAATTCTTCTCCTGACGCTCAAACACAAGTTCGCTTCCCCTCAATCGTTAAACCGATGAGTTGACAAATCTATGTATAAATTAATCTGTGGCTATACAATTGAGATCGTCTCAACCCTTTGACGACCACAGGCAAGTATGTTTGCCCTAGTTTTTGGAACCTATAATTGTACAGGTAGGAGATAGAGTGACGGGCGATTTATACATAGAAGACGGTAGCGGCAACCATAGTATACTGGACGTCAATTCTGTAACTGATCCAATTTGACAGCCATAAAAGTGGCTAAAAAAGTGGTCTTACTACAAATGGATGCAACTGGTCGAAAAAAGCGCGCACGTGGGGGAAACGTCAGGTACGTTTTCAGTTCATATCTTAACTTTAAAGAATGTAAGGTCGAATTTCAATGTGCTTACATAATGTTTGGTAAATATGTGCCTTTTAGCTAAAAATTAAAAAAAAAATTATTGGCCTCATTATTTGCGGCGTAGCTATTATGGTAACCATTCAATTGATCATTATTCGGTTAATCGATTAATCGTGCTATAAAATTAACCGAACATTTTAATAATTACATTTTTCGATCAACGATTAAATCGAACAAATAAGTGCGATTAATCGATTAATAAAATATAAGTATGTACGTGTTTATGGCAACTCCTACGACAACGATTTGAGAACAAATTTTATAACTTTACACACATTTCGAACAGATTTTATAGTTCATTGAGAGAAAGCGGTACACAGTGCTTTGTCGCATAGACATAAATAAAAACAAATTGTCTCAAAATTGGTTCATTAAATTGGGTGTAATAGTCTGGTGAAATTTCAAGACCCACTGGCCACTTTGTATGGGGGGTACCAAAAAGCCTGTTCCGATTTGCTCAAACTATGTACAATAAAGATAATAGTCAGAAAATTATGATTCGCAAAATTTGGTCAAAATTAATAAATCCAATAGGGTGTTATAGTGTGATATAGTTTCAGAGCGACCTTACCCTTTGTCTGGGAGGTACCCGAAGTCGTGTCACTTCTGGGTCTAAACTTTGAGATTTTCTTAATTTTGGCTTGGTACCAAAAGTCACTAATTTTCATGTTGCTGCAACTACGATTTGTGTATTGTATCTACATATATTTTATATAATGAAGTTGCTTTTGTTACGTTTTGTTTTAATAAATATGTCTAGTACAATATTTGAACACTGTTTTCTTTTTTTTTGCTGTTTTATTTTATTCGAATAATCGATTAATCGAATAATTTGAATGCGTTTTGTTCGGTTAATTGTCAGATTCAAATTTACGATTAACCGATTAATCAAAAAACCCGATTAAATGGGTACCCTAGTAGCTATTATTATCATAGATCATAGATCACGAAAATAATCAAGAGAATTAAATCGCTTCGGCCGAAATACATGGTCGTCAAATGGTTAAGAGTAAACATTACGAGAGTTAGAAATTAGGACAACACAGTTTTTGGACACATCACACAACGGGTTAACATATTAACCATCTCAATCACATAGATTGCTTGCCACATATGTAACTTGGAATGAAGACTGGCATGTTAAGCCCCGTATTCAGTTCTCGCGAAATTTTTGTATGAAATTTTGTCATTTATGTCTAAACGGACAATTTTGGTGCGGAGAGTTACCACCTATCTTTGATTTACCTTGCAAATATTTCATTTATAATTCCCCTACGCACTCAATTTTATTTTTAACGCATGTGGTATTACTTTTGTTTACTAAAATAATCGAAATGTCAAAATTCCGGTCCCAAACAATTATCAAACAATAGTTTTCGTACGAAATAACTTCTGCGTAACAACCCTGCACTTGATTTTGCCTACGAAATTTTCGCAAAGAGCTGAGTTCTAAGCAAATGAAAATTGAGCGAAATTTTCGGTTCATGAAATTTTCGTTATTTTTTATACACGTACTTCTTATGGCAACGAAAATTTCATAAAAACTGAATACCGGGCTTTATAATGAACCCCTGTTTTCGCAGACTAAAGCCTTTTCTCCATTCCAGGTCACGTATGCAGCTTTATACTTGTTTGTCTACCTTTAGAAGTTTTGTTCAAACACTGTTCCTTTCGGAATTGCTCAACAAGTTTCAAATATTAATTAAAATATTAAACTATTTGCAAGGAGACATCATGTCACGATCGACTTACTGTCAAATATGCAAATAGAAACAAACAAATATTTCCGTATAATAAATTGTTTAATGCGATATTTGAGTTTTCTGTTAACAAATTATAATCGACAAAGTCACGTTCGGCACAAAACCAACAGAAATAACAACCTCACACACCAAACTGTGATCAATTTTAACGTGTTGCAGCTGCTAAATAACAGAATACATCACAGGTGTGAAATCTTTAACTAATTTACTCAATAGCAATTACTAATTCAAATGGCAACATAAAATCTGGCAACATTGCGCCATAATTGTAACCCCCGGCTGCCTAATAGGGACCTAAGAAATGTCAAGAATTCCCTCCATCAGGGAGGAGAGAAATGCTTTACCTAATACGGTTCGAATTTCTTTAGATTCTCACGCATTTGACATTCCATGCAGGCCATATTTAAACAGACATTAACCAGATGCTCGTCTGCTACCGTCCGTCATCGCATTCGCCTGGCTTTAAATTAAATTGTAATTGACGTTTGGCAAACAAAACGTGTTGAAAATGGCCATATTAGTTGAAAAGAGAGGAATGCCACCTCTTTTCTAGCTTCGGCATTATATGGATTGCCAATTAATAGCGTTCACTAAGAAAACTGTAAGCATTAAGGAAAAATATTATTAATTATCTAATCAAAATGAATAGATAAATGCAGTTTTGAACGTAAATTTTCAATTTAGTTTTAATTAACTTAAAAATACGAGTTACAGACACAAAACAATGCGTTTTTGCCTTCTTAAGCTGGGTTTGTTCGAAATCTCTTTCAAGTTTTCCATGCGATTTTCCACGATTTTCCATGCGTTCTCACCATGGCTTGTAAGCGTGTATGTTTGATTTGGTCTTAACGTTTTTGCGTTTCTTTTTTCGTAGGGGTAATTATCGTGTTTTACCACTTGCGGTAGTGATTTATGATACACACATATACGGAGTGGAATATATTGCCATATTGCGCCGCTGCCGCTGCCGTTGCCGTATGTCTCGGTTTCAGTTACAGCGTATGCATGTATTTTTTACGCGCGTACAAAGTATGCGTGCAAAGTAATAATATTAAAATTCAATTAACTTAAAAATGGTTCAACAGCACAGCCTGTATGGAAAGGCAACTTTGTGAGCGCAGCAGAAATGTTGCAAATATTTGATATGGCAAACAAATACACAAATTAACTGGATGCCGGGTTTCGTTTTTTTTTTATATACAAATGCACTTGAATGCTCTCAAGCATTCTACGCTGTCTCCTCCTCCGTCAAATGTTTGCCGGCTATGGAGGATGAGTTGTAAGAATTTTAATAAACCCTCCCTGTTTCACACTTTACAAGAGGCAATCATGTTAAACTCGCGTCTACATGGACCGCTCGACATGCGGACTTGTATGTTCAATGTAAATAATTTCCATATCAATGAACAGTGCTGGACACTTTCTATGGCTGCCATTGCTCTTGCACGTTTTATACTGTACTACTACCATATACGCAAAAAAAAAGGATCTCTGGCAATCCCGTTGCAAGCAGCAACCCTGAATCAATGTTGACCGACCGTTGAGTTTGTGCGGTTTCCACACGGTTTAACATTAAAATAAAAATTACCTTTAAAATCTCATGAAAATCTCTGTATTTTTTTGTCTTCCTCCAAACTATAGTTCATATCGGTGGATACGATTGGATATACGTACGTCCGTCCATCCATTCATATGTAAAGTAAATACAGTGTAAAGCACTGATAATGAATGATTCATTTGGAGTTCTGTCCAATGAAAATGGAAAAACGAAGGAAACCCAGATAGAGGTGCATAAATATGACCATCATATGCACGTCATTACGCAGTGATGCGTTCATAAACTGTTTTACACTCGGAAGTTATTGGCAATTGAATTTTATGAGAAAAGTTGAATTTTTATAAAAATAAAAGGAAACTAAATAGAGAACGTGATTAGAATAAATACTATATATTACTGTTTTTTTTTACTGGGTGGTTGTAATCTTTTAAAAGTTATTAAGGGCTCAATCAAAATGAGCAATTGTCTACCGTGCGGAATATTTGTAATATTCTACATACAAAGGAATAAATTGAACATTTGAATATTGGCATCGGGGAAGGGCGAAAGAGACAAATATGCTTTGGCATTGTACTGTAAAAGAGATAAGTACGGACTTTGGTTAAACACTAATAGGATAAGATCGGTCATCATGCCCCGGTTACACTATTCAATCATCATCACACAATTATACAGCGACCCCGTTTGTTTGGTACCATTTTAGAGTATTCTTTAACTCAATCTTTGCAAAAAAAAGTACGCACTGGCGCTACTTTACTTTAAAGAGATGTGCAGACTTTTTAAATTGTCATGGACAACATGAATGTCATCTCCCAGTTTGACACCGTTAATCTAAAGAGTCCAAAACCAAAATACCAGTTAAGGAAAGGATTCTGATTGTGAAAAATTAGATAGAATTCTCTAACAATTGGAAAAAAATAGAGCAAATCTTCGGTTGTCAATCTGATTTTTTAAAAATTATTAACCACTCATACATGTCCATGTCAGACTGACCGATATTAAGTGTGTTGTTTTTTTACGCCACTAAAGTTAATTATAAAGTAGAGTAATTTGTACGGGGGAGTTAGCGATATCAAGCGTCATTTCAAATTCTTTTGGATTTTGGACTCTGTGTAAAAACTTTATTTGTAGTGGTATTTGTAGATAGTATTTTCCTACAGAAAATATATACATATGTATAACATATTGTTTACAAAAATTGCACTTTGAATTCAAAAATAAATTGAATTTATTTGTAGATCTATATATGTATATAAAAATGAATGTATGGTGTTTGCACGGGCTAAATAAACTCTGGATCTACTAGACCGAATGAGATGAAACTTTCATATTATAGCTCATTCGCACTGCAAAATATTTTCCTGATTTCGTATCAAATGTACCAAAAAAATCTGAAGTGTTCGCATTGGGGGTTTTCCTGATTATATTGAAAGTCAAGGCGTATTGACGAGGTAGTGTTACTACGACAACAAACACACCAAGCCGACAACAATATTCCAGGAATAAAAGTAAGCAAAAAAGCACAAAAAAATATGTTTGAGAAAATAAATTGTACCTAAGAAATGCGATAAATACGCCGTGATTGAAATGGTTGTAAACAAATGTACTATTCGTTCGTAGTGTGAGATAAAACAGCGTTGCATAAAGCAAATCAAGCATTTTTTCCTGATTCCTAGACAAATAAGAAAAAATACCCGATTTGTAGTCTGTCAAAACGTATGGGAAAGCAAGCAAATTTTCTTGATTTCTGATTGAAATCAACAATAGGGGCAAAATCAAGAAAATCGATGGCAGTGCGAATGCTGTATTAGATTTGTATTTGTCAAATTTTGTAAATAGGTGGCGCTTTTTTCCATATCAAATGTTTGAATTCATTAGTGGCCATAACATCATTGAATGATTTTGTCGCCAGTACGAAATCTGCCAGGTCAGCTATTTTATATAAGATATAAAGATGGCAAACACCAGCCAATTTGGTATTTTAGTCTCATTTGGACATTTAAGGATTTTCTACAATAACTCGCAATATTTTTCCAAGTGTATTTTCTTTTATAACCCATCTATGTGCATCTATCTCTCTTTCTTTCACACATGTCCATGTCAGACTGACCGATATTAAGTGTGTTGTCTTTTTACGCCACTAAAGTTAATTATAAAGTAGAGTAATTTGTACGGGGGAGTTAGCGATATCAAGCGTCATTTCAATTTCCCACTTAAATTCCAACTTAAAGCCTCGTATTCGGTTCTTGCGAAATTTTCGTAAAGAAATTTTGTCATTTATCTCTAAATGGAAAAATTTTGTTGCGGAGAGTTACCACCTATCATCTTTGATTTACCTTGCAAATATTTCATTTATAATTCCTCTACGCACTCCATTTTATTTTTAACGCTTTTGGTGTTACTTTTGGTTGTTAAAACTATCGAAATGTCAAAATACCGGTTCCAAACAATTGTCAAACATTTGTTTTCGTATGAGAAAACATTGGCGTAACAACCCTGCAATTGATTTTGGTTACGAAGTTTTCGCAAAGAACTGAGTAGCAAAAAGTTGAAAGTGAGCTAAATTTTCGGTTCATGAAATTTTCGTTATTTTTTATATACATACTTCTTATAAAAAAATAAATGGTTTCCCATTACATCCCATGAAGGGACTAGGGAGAACTTCTCACAATCACTGAGCTGTGCGCTTTCCAGTTTTTCACTCACTGATTGGGACCTACAGTTTTACACCGATTCCGAACGGTAATTTGAGAAGCTTTTTCATGGCTAGATACTCGATAGTGTCGCCGTCACTATGCGAGGTGACCGCCGCCGAAAGAAATTTTAAGGTGGTCAGAGCCGGGTTCGAACCCAGGATCTCATGTACAAGAGCCGCGCACACTAACCATTGCACCACCGACGGTGGCAACGAAAATTTCATAAAAACTGAATACCGGGCTTAAGCAAAGACTATGTTGTCACATGTTCAGGTACGAAAAATAGCAACTAACATTTGTCTTAGATACATTTTGTTATCGATTCTTGTGAATGTTATCAAGAAGGAGAGACTGAAAAACATAGATATGCAAAATGGTTTACAAATGGTACGAGGGTGGTCCCAAAACTAGCCGATCTGACATATAGATGGTGCCAGTAGTTTAAAAAAAAAATATTTTGGTGAAAAGTGGTAACCCTATATACCATATGTTTCAAGGCGCCACGTCATTTAGTATTTTTATTTGAGCCATCAAAAGTAAACTATCTCAGTGAATTTGTAAACATGGAAAAAATTGGTCACCGTTATGTAATTTATTATAATTCAATATTTCTACTTATATTTGAAAGGTCTCAGTCCAAGCAATATTAAAGCCGATCTAGGTTCTACTCTGGGGGAGTCAGCTCCTTCGTTTGCGACTGTCAAATATTGGCTGCTACCCAATATTATTAATATTAAAATTAAACGAAGACGTACGAGCTGCCACGACGAACACCGTAGTGGTCGACCAATTGAGGTGCCCACGCCAGACACGGTTAAGAAAATCCACAAATTGGTATTGGATGATCGTTGGCTGAAGGTGCGTGAGCTTAGCTGAAAGGATAGGCATTTCAAAAAGTGCTATACATCGTATATTGACCGTAGATTTCAAGATGAGAAAGCAGTGCGCAAGTTGGATGCCGCGATTGCTTTCAATGGAGCAAAAACAGCGTCGTGAAGAACTTTTAGTAGAGTTTTTGGTGATGTTTCCCCCAATAAAGCCGAATTTTTTAGTCGATTTATAACCATGGATGAGACATGGGTCCAACACTTCACACCTGAGACAAAGAAACAGTCAAAACAGTGGACTGGAATGGGAGAATCGTGTCCAAAGGCGAAAACGGTTCCATCTGCAGGCAGTTCCATGGCGTCTATTTTTTAGGATGCGTATGGGATAAATTTTATTGATTATCTTCAGAAAGGAAACCCCATCAACGGCGAATATTATTCTAATTTATTGCAGCGTTTGAGAGATGAAATTGTGGGAAAAATGCCGCATTTGGAGAAAAAGAAGTTTTGTTCATCAAGACAAAGCCCCAGTTCACACATCCACTATTGGGATGGCCAAAATTAATGAATTAAAGTTCGAATTGCTTCATCACGAACCTTGTTCGCCAGATTTAGCTCCCCGGACGATTTTCTATTTCTAAACGTGAACAAATGGCTCGATGGAAAAAGATTTTCCAACAATGAATAGGTGAAGTCTGAGGTTGATGGCTATTTTAAGGAGTTTGAAAGCTCTTACTATAAACACGGTATGGAAGCTATTGAATATCGTTGTAAAAACTGTATCGAGCTAAAAGGATACTATGTTGAAAAATAAAGAAAATTTTTCCCAACTTTTTTGTGTTTTTGAATTATTTTATTTAATGCAAAACAACGTATATTTTAAAAATGGAGGATCCATTTTTTTAGGTTGACAATAAAATTGTATTAATGTTTCATAACAACGCACTGTAAATGTTACAAATATTTGATCATGTCAGAATTTTCTATTAGGTAAAGACGTTTGAATAGGTCATTTAATTTGTTCCATGTCATTTTCGTTCCTATTTATTTTGTTTTTGTACTTTTTTGTATTATTGTATTGCTAGTAAACATTTGTGTAAAGCTTGATAACTGAAACGAATGAATAAAAACAAATTGTCAGTTGTTGCTGCCCACAACTACAACACCTGCTGCTACTACCATGTATTTGTTGACACCGGCTACAAACGTGTTACCGTATCGCATATTTTTTCAACCATTACAGCAAATTTTGCCACATTTCGTAGTATTAAGCGTGGATCGTTTGTTGTTTAAAGCCATAAGCGGCAATAGCTTAATGGAATAAAAAATACCAGCCCTAAATAATGAATAAAATTCTCCAAATTATTTCGAACGGAATTTTTTGCACGATAGGGGTGGATAATTTGTTGACAGATTCAAAGCCTAAGCAGATAGAAATCTATGCATAGGTTTCTGCGTCAGTTTAACGATTTGAGATTGTTTTTGTTTAAAATGTCAACGAATTTTTATTAAAATGTAAAACCTTTACACTGTACGTATCTTTTGCTTCGGTAGTTTACTATTTTGTATGAATTTGCTTTCCATAAGAGTACGTGTATACAAAATAACAAATTATTTGGATCACATTTCATCTACTTCCTACTCAGCTCTTGGGGAATATTTTGTAAGCAAAATCAATTACAGGGTTGTTATGCCAAAGATATGTCGTGCGAAAACAATTGTTTAATAATTATTAGGAAACTGGTTCATTCAAGAACGAATATTGGAGATAAAACTTATGCGCTAAGCTAGAAAACCTTTTTAACCAATGTCCAGAGTTGCGAACTAGTATAAATGACAACCCTGGGAAATTATGGTAAATATGGCATGTTTGAATTACTTTTTGGACTCTGTGTAAAAACTTTAGTTGTAGTGGTACCAAAAAATTTTGGCAAGACCCAAATTAAAATAGACAGCCACATAAATAAAAGACAGTATTTTCCTACGGAAAATATATATGTATAAAATATTGTTTACAAAAATTGCACATTGAATTCAAAAATAAATTGAATTTATTTGTAGATCTATGTATATATGTATATAAAAATGAATGTACTGTGTTTGCATTGGATAAATAAACTCTGGATCTACTGGACCAGGGCACACTAATCACGGTAGTAGCAGTAAATATGTGTGTAATCATGTGCAAAATCGCACTTGGCTTCTGTCAAACTCAGCTGATAAAAATGTAAACAAAATGTGCATTTTTGAATCAGTTGTGATATAATTGGAAAGAAATATTTGCCAAATTAATGAATATTGAAATTAATAATTGAAATTGTTTGATGCTGCAGTTGAATTGGTTTTTCCCGGTGTGAAACTCTAACTCGTATTCGCGCCAGTTGTTTAATTCCGCGTCTGTAAACAACTTATAACCAACAAATGTAAACAAATTTGACATTTCCCCAGTGCGTCAAATGAAAAAAATCAAATCAGCTGTTCTAACGATACAACCTAGTCTTTCAACCATGTACTGGACCGAATGAGACGAAACTTTCTTATTAGATTTGTATTTGCTCAACTTAGGTTTGTAGTACAAAATTTTGCAAATAGGTGGCGCTTTTTTTTCATATCAAATGTGTGAATTTATTAGTGGCCATGACATCATTGACTACTTTTGTCAGCTATTTATATATAAAATATCTTTATATATATAATTCTACTGCACGTGTGTTTGTGACTGAACTCCTCCTAAACTTCTGGACCGATTTGAATAAATTTTTTTGTATGCGCTTGGGTGGACCAATTGGACAAAGGGGCGGGGTACCTCCCATACAAATCGCTTGAAATAGAGGGTTTTTCAACAGAGACGCTACAAAAGTAACCTTCCATACAAATCGCTTGAAATAGAGGGTTTTTCAACAGAGACGCTACAAAAGTAAATCGATAGGGACAGCAAACGACGCCATATTTTTCCCCGCTCTTTTGACATTTCTCTTCAGTACCATGGAAAGATATACGAGCCAACAACGAGTCGAAATTATTAAAATTTACTACCGAAATTTTGAGTCAGTGGCCTCAACTTTAAGAGCGCTACGTCCAATTTATGGTCTTCAGCGATGAGGTTCATTTCTGGCTGAATGGCTTCATCAATAAGCAAAATATTCGTTAGTGGTCAGACAGCAATCCACACGTAATCCATGAGTCATCATTGCATCCCGAAAAAATTACGGTTTGGTGCGGTTTATGGGCCGGCGGCGTCAGTGGGCCGTACTTCTTCCGTGATGATCAAGACCGGCACATTACTGTGAATGCGAATCGCTACCGTTCAATGGTAACCGAATATTTTTGGCCCCAATTGGATAATATGGATTTGGAGGACATGTGGTTCCAACAGGACGGCGCCACAAGCCACACAGCGAATACCACAATCAATTTATTGGAAACCAAGTTTGGTGAACGTGTTATCTCACGAAATGGCCCAGTCGGTCGTGCGATTTGACGCCGTTAGATTATTTCCTGTGGGGCTACGTCAAGTCTATGGTCTATGCCAACAAGCCAGCGACGATTGATGAACTTCGTTCGAATATCGAACGTGAAATTGCAGCAGTATCGGCCGATTTATGCTTGAAAACCGTCGAAATTTGGGTTCAGCGTGTGGACTTATGCAAGCGTGCCCGTGGTGGCCATGCAAAAGAAATCGAGTTCCATACATAATGGCATCGAACACACTTTCACAGGAATAAAGAATTTCATTGGTATCTAAAACCAGTTTTGTTTTATTTAAAAAAACTTTTGTAGCGCTCTTATTGAAAAACCCGATATTATGCAGGACAACGTCTGCCGGGTCAGCTAGTAAAATCTAAAGAGCAAAACGGTTGGCAAACACCAGCCAATATGGTATTTTAGTCACAATAGGACATTTAAGGATTTCTACAATAACTCGCAATATTTTTCCAAGTGTATTTTCTTTTTTAACCCAACCGCTGTGTGCATCTATCTCTCTTTCTTTCACTCTCTTGCATCTGTTTGTGTACACATCCACATAACGATTTTTAAATGTCATTAACGCATTGTCAATTTAAACGTTCGTTAATTAAACGTAAACTCAAAGTGAAATCCAACAGCATTTTAATGCCAGTGCAGATTTTATGGGCATTTAATCGTTTATAAACATTATTGACACATTTCATATGGGATCGACGAGGAAAAAATTAAAAATAACTGATGTCCAATGGATACGAATACAAAAAAAAAACAATATTCTCAATTAAGACAGCGTACAAGAGGTAACATCGGATAACGAGAACGGCTAGAATTGCAATGGAATGGACGTAATTAATCCCCTCAGCGTGCACTTATCGCTTAGTGTGGAACTCCTTAATCAAGGCCAGATATTCCATTTTTTTATTTTGTCATATTACTTGGTCTTGGGAAATATGACGGTATAAACTGGTCTACTACCTCTGTTGGTATGCGTTTTTAGCATATTGATATGAGACACGTCATTATTGTGTAAAAATAATTAAATTTTGCGTTTCTGTATGTTTTTCGTGTTTGTTAAGCCTATTTGGTGCATGCTGTTGCACGGTCATCAAATTCAAAAACATGTAATTTCTACTTTGCCCACATCAAATGCACAAAATGCGATTTAAAGGCAGACTTCTGTTGTTGCATGGGGAAGTTCCTCTATCCCATTGACCAACACCAATGTACCGCCGTCTATATCCGTAGAAGGACAACAAAATAGCATTTACTTAACAGCTGTTGTGGATACTCTGCAAAATGGGGTGACCAGTTGTTTAGATAGAGAAGCGTAGGAAGATTAAAAAATTACGGGTTAAAAAAACAGAGAACTTTTGATTCACCCGGTAACCAAACTTAGGTTGGTATTCCATACGTCGTGAATCAGTCACTTCGTGTTGCTTTTGTCGTTTTGGTAGTTTGTAAAACGTTACAGCTGTTCTGTGACTACCTGCGTTGAGTTACGTTATTTAAAAAAGTTTAAAAAACGCAGCGCAATATTTTCGAGCACTTCGGCTGTCAAGTTCAACGCGCCATAATTCTTGGAGTTAGTTGGAGAAATTAAAAAACTGTCGAATGGGAAGTTCAAATAAAGAATGCGTTGCAAAACTTTTATAATTGTGTTTATAAAATTATCGACTATCAGTGATGTTAATGCATTATTAAACAAAAGCATCAATACATTTTAAATGCGGCCAAATGACAAGTGTTTTTTTTTGTAAAGTCAACTAATTTAGCATAGACTGGAAAATTTATTTGACATAGAATTTAAAAAAATCTAAGTTTTTTACACTATACGTTCTTTCCCTAAATATTGTTATTGTTATTTACAGTATTATAAACAATACATCTTAAAATCTGTTGATCTATTGAAATAGAGCTATATTTTCTAATCTTTTTCATTGAGCGCAGCTCACTCAAGGTTACATTTTCTAATCTATTATTTTTGGTCTTAGTTAGACAACTCTATAAACTAATGACAGCTTTCGTAAGCCAACGCAAGTGCGAAGTGAGGTATAAGCGATTATTTTTGAGTTTGGCGTTCGCGTTCGCTTTTGCGTTTACGTTTACTTTCGGGACTTTTAGAATACGACCCTTAATAAAATGTTGTTGATTTTTAAATCATATTGATGGGCATCTTTCACTAGCCTAGTTTACGAGTACAATTCGCTATGAAGTGATTTCATTGATATCGTCTTCAAGAAAATTATTCGAGAAAACTGTATTCAATCGGTCGGGAAATGTTACATAAAAAGGATATAAATTAAAATGGACTACGACAAGGTCATACAAAATTTCTTCAAAAGCGGGCATACAAAAATTTCCCAATTAGAGACAAATGAGCAAATTCGTGTCAATAATTTCGGTAGAAATCCATGTCACTTTCAAAGGTAAAAAGAGACATATTAACTACAATCGTCTTGAAGTTTCTCCAGAGACAAAAGAGTAAATTGTATTTCCTACTCAAAGTTACAGCGTGGTGTGCTGTTTACGCTGGAAGAGTCATCGGTCCTTTTTTTTTTTGAGAACACCGCGGGCCAAACGACGACTGTGGACGGTGCGCGCTACAGAGCCATGATTACCGATTTTTTTCTTCACCAATTGGATGAATTGGGACTGGAGTACATGTGGTTCCAACAGGATGGTGCAACGGTGCACACCACTCGAGACACAACCGTTATTTTGAAGGAAGCATTTCCGGGTCGCTTAATCTCGTTTTGGTAATTTGGAACATCCGATTTAACCGTTCCAGACTTCTTTTTATGGGGTTTTTTGAAGTTACGGGTTCACGTCAACAAGCCTCAAACGCTTGAAACCCTTAAAGAAACTATTCGCCAAGAAATGCGAGAACCTGTCGCCCGAAATTCTTAAAAGAGTGCTGGAAAATGCCATAAAACGAGCCTGTATGATCATCAACCCTGGCGGCTGTCACTTGGCCGATATAATTTTCTCAACTTGATGGAATAAATTCTAAAAGATTAAATAAACAAATTTCACAAGCAGAACCAAAGTTTTTCATTAAAAACAAAAAAATTACAGCAAAAGAACATTGGGTGCTTACTTTTGCCCCACCTTGTGCAAAGAAGAGGATGTTTTTTATCGCTTTGAATGGTTTTTGCTTCTGCTGACCTCATCACGTGAATTTATTGCTGCTCGGACTGTTCCGGTTTTTATGCTGATCTCGTCACTTCTAAAGTATACTCAATATTTTGTACGTATATTCACCATTGACCGCTACAGTTAACAACATTTCTCCCATATAAAAAACGTTTATCGTAAACCTCCTTCGCATTGTTGCAAACGAATATTCATTCACCCCAAAATTGTTATAATTTACTTGTGTTCAGATTCGTTTCGGCTTGAGGTTATATGTGAAAAAGAAAACAGTGTATAGGATTATCTTTTCGTCACAATTTTATTAATTAATTCCAATATATTCAAGGATCTAATTTACTTTTACGGCAAATAAGAAAACGTTTGCCAACGTGTGTAAAACGAAGCAAATCCTAATGTTAAGGTATTCTTCGTCATTGCGCCATTCCTGAGCTAGCTCGGTGGATAAACGAGCGGAGGTGCCCATTTCGAAAAAGTGTCCATTTTCGAAAAAGTGTAAGTACTAATAAAAATTTGTACTTGAAATTCCAAAAAATAATTCTATTATCTGGGAACACTTTCGGAAACTTTGGAAACACTTTCGGAAACTTCGAGAAATTTCACTATCGAGAAATTAGCCATTAAAAAGCTTCTCAAAAAACCGTTCGGAACAGCTGTGAAACTGTAGGTTTCAATCATTGAGTGCTAAACTAGAAAGCGCACAGCTGTCTGATTGTAAGAAACTCTCCCCGGTCCCTTCATTAAAAAATTATTTATTTCTGTTTTGACTTTACGGGAATTTGAATTAGGCTCTCGTTTTCAAAACAGATGTGCTACTCTTATGACACGTTTTCCTTCTCGCGAACGTAAATATTCGTTTACAGCATATAAAATCCTTAAACGAAGTGTAGTTGTCCTAAATTTCATTAATGGGGAATGTATATTGTCGACCCCCATCTGTTGTGTTTGCCTGGTGATATTTTACTTCAGCCTGCTGCTGTAAATAATTTTACTGGTTCCGGTTTCCCTGCGAAACTCACAGCGTTTATTTGCTGCCGTTCAAGGTTTCATGATCTTAATTTTTGCAACTTCTGTTTATTGTTCCGGCTTTCTTTTATTCCCGGTTCCCGTTTGTATGCTGTTTTATACTGCACTTCTATATTTCTATATTCGATATGTTTATTACATAGCTCCTGGTTCCTGTTCTATTCGTACCTGTCGGTTGTTTCGTATCACCTGTTGTTTGTATTTTAAATTACGCTCTCAGTTCCTCAGTCGTCTTCGTTCGTGTAATTGTATTGTATATTTATAATTTGTAATATATATTTAAAACAATGTTTATTTATTTAACAAAAATATTTTTTATATTTATTTAATTCTTTATTAGAACGAAGTTCCTTATCGCACGTTGCGGGATGGGGGCTAAATGAAAAAAATTAAACAACTTTTTTTTTTGATTAGTATTATCAACTTTATTGGGTACATTTGCTTTGGTTTGTGTCTAGACTAACACACGTTGGGAAATTTCTTATTTAATGGGAAGTTTTCTAGGTGGAGCCTGTATTCAATATTTAATATATATTGTAGTTTTGAACCCAATAAAAAGTAAATTTAGAAAAGCCAAAGTGAAAGAAGTTTAAAAAAAGAAAAGAAGCATTTTCTTAAAAAAAAAGTAAAGTTTCTTAAATAAGTGCATTTTCTAAAAAAAGAAAATTTTCTCAAAAAAAAAAATAACTATTCAGTTCTTAAACAAAGTACATTTTCTTAAACAAAAACCTTATCTTAAAGAAGTACCATTTCTTAAAAATTTTTTTTTTTTTTAAATAAGTACCTTTTCTGAGAAAAGTAAATTTTCTTACAAGAAATTTACTTTCTTAATAAACTACCATTTCTTTAAAGAGTCCCCTTTTTGTGAAACAAAATAACTTTTCTTGAGTTAAGTACTTACTCTTAAAAATTTCCCTATTCTTCAAAAAGGAACCAATTCAAAAAAAATAATACCTTTTCTTAAAAAAAACTTTTCTTCAAAAAAAATACTTTCTCTTAAAAAAATACCATTTCTTACAAAAATTCCTTTTTATTAAAAATAACTAAGTAGATTTTCTTAAAAAGAATAACCTTTTCCTGAAAAGAGTACCACTTCTTTAAAAAGTACCTGTTTTAAAAAAGTACTTCTTTGTAAAAAAAATTCAAATTGTACTTTCTGTAAGAAAAAGCCATAATTCTTACAGAAAGTACATTTAAAATAGTACATTTTCTTAAAAAAAACATTAGCTTTTAATAAAAGAAGAACCTCTCTTTAAAAAAGGACCTTTTCGGGAAAATATAATGCATATTCTTACAAAAAGGACCTAAACATATACTTTAAAAATAAATACATTGTATAAAACAAAATTTTTGTCTAGTACATATATAGTACATAATAGTCGTGTTTTGGTTACAACCAAGCGATTATTGCTTGCTAAATTGCAAAGAAAACGGCTATTTATCGATAAGTAATTTTATTCAAAAATATGAAAAAGGATTGAAATGTCAAAAGAAAATTTTATTTAAACTTAGCGAAAATGATTCGCGTCGCTAAGTTCTCGCTAAGTGCTGCATACAAAACAAGCGATTATATAAGCAAACGGTGTAACCAAAACACGCTTAATATATGGCGAAAGGAACTTCGTTCCAACCGCTTGTCCCCTGACACCTCATGTAATTTTATATATATATATCTTTTTGTATAAGTTTAATTAATATATTATAGTTTATTTATCGTTTGTTTCTTTAATTTTTATTATATTATTATTGTTTAGTATTTTATTTATTGTTATTTTTTATTGCACCCTTCATTTATTTTTGCCTTTATTTTGTTTTTTCGCCTTTTCTATTATTTCTTCCTGATGCTTTTCATTCTGTTTTACATTTTGTTTCTGTTTTACTTATATTAATGTTTTTTTATATTTTATCAAATAATTAATTACTAAAGTAATTACTTAATTATATTTAGTTATGTTTATGAATAATAAGTTTTCCTTTTATGTTCAACGTGTTTTCTCATACAAATATCAGCTGTTTATTGCACTGACATCTCGGAATAAAAATATTCTCTTCAAATTTGAATACAACATAAAATGATAATTAAATTGATAGCTTCGGTAGAGCTCAAAGCTAATTAAAATACGAAATCAATGAACTTGCTATTTTAAGAACCACTATATGAATATTTCCGGTTCCAGTTCATATACACATTGAATATACTTGCAACAATGCGTTGTATGCGTACTGTTCCATCTCTCTGTTAAGCCTGGTATGGTCACTCGCAAACCTAAAACAACAGAATTTTGTCAGAAAATATGAGACAGTTGAATGCGATGTTGGCGTTGGTAGCGATAGTGCTTGAAACCCAATGCGGAGAGGCACACACAACAACAACGTTCGTCACTAATTAGTGTCATTACACATGCTCCATATGACGTAGCGAAAAACAACAACAACAACAACAAAAAATCTGTCATTACCAACACTTACATAACAAAACACTCTAACCAAATTGTTTGTGCAACCAAATATGTGAGAGTTTTCCGACGTAAATTCTATCTAGCCCTCTATCCCAGAAAACAAATAACAAGGCAAGGAAATCGACCGGGTACATTGTTTTGGACGTGATTGCACAGATACATATATACACACTCGTGAACATGCTGGCAAGGAATATGCCAGAAAGAGGAAGGGGACACATTTTGATTTCAAACATCGAGATGGGGGCGCCATAAGCCTTTAATAAATGCATCAGATTTAGCAAACAGCAAAACGAAACGAGTGAAAAAAAATCCCTCAAAATTACAACACTGCTTGTGACAGCAAAGTGACAGTAGGCAACGACGAGTGGTGGTAAGGGTTGCCACATTACACACCTACGCCCACCCATCAGGGTGATCATGTGTCAAAAGAGTTAAGCTTACACCAACAATTACCATATTAAGACACCCACCTACAACAACAGAACTTTAGACTTTGCGTGGACTTTACTAATGCGGCTACTGGGTTTATATGAGATTCGTTATTACAACCCCTACTATTTGGGAACTTCCGCCCGAAATAGCATGTCTAACGGTAATTTTACACTTGGTCCTATTTTACGACGTTACCTGTCTTAAGCGAGCGCAAGAGTGCCGGACCGCCCGGACAACAAAAGGGTTTAAAAGTCTTAAGTTATTTTTATTAATATTGTGGATTCGCTGCTGAGACGACTGCCTTCACTGACTGAGTAACCACGTAATGCCAGAATATTGATTAAGGCTTAATGAGTTACTCCGACTACGATGGCGAACATGATGGTGACTATGACTTTCCTCGGCCAAAGGAAGTTACGACGGAAACGGAAATACAAACGCGCCACAGCCGCTGTGAAAGGAGCGAGCCGGCACATGGGGGAATGAGTTTAAGCAACAAACATAAGCGACGTTTATATTAAAATAAAATGATTTTTCGTTTGTTTTTTTATTTATTTTTTCGACTTTGTTAATTAATACGAATATAAAAATGTAAATTGAATATGAGTTTTTCACCTCCACCTCAAACTCCATTTTCTCACACTCCCATCTGGCAGGACTTCGAGAGAGAAAAAAATCACTTGTTATAACAAAGAATGCAAAGAATTTCGTTTTGTGAATTTATGGTAAAAGTCCAAAGTTATGAAACGTCACGAAAAGTGGGCATTTTTTTCACTACATTTCCATTACAAATGCATTTGCTTCAAGTTCTGAGGAGAAATACGAGCATTGTAGCCCTAATGTTTTGAAAATTATGATGGCCTACGAAACGTGCAAAATAATTTTTATAGAACAAAAAATAAACCAGAAAACAAAGGTATGTAAATCACATGAAGGGCTTCTTTATGGCAAAATGAAAACAAAATATATGTATGAAGAAGAATCAAGGCAATTTTTTTTGTATATTAGAACAATGCCAAAAAGTTAAAATGCAAACTGAATAAAAAACAACTTAAAACAATATTTTTTCATCACAATACTCTAAAGTGGGATAAGGGGGATCAAGAAGCAGAGCAAAAAGAGGCTAGAACAACTTTAAGACGGCACAGTGGTTTATGAAAATATTGCGACGACTTGCGAATGAATGGACATACTTCCAAATTCATGCAGAAGACAACCATTTTATTTTAAATGATATTTAATTTTAACTTAACCAACATTTAAATCGAGTTTTAATGGGCAATAAACTACTCGACTTCAATTATTTTACATGGCAACTCTTGATGAAACTATATACCTATCATACTAAACCATCTCTACTTAATATCGGTACTATTTATGTTTCCTCAGAAATGTTTTGCTTTGAATAGTATTTGCGGACTGATCTAATTGATTAGTCCCTCACAGACCACCTTAAAATTTCTTTCGATGACGGGTACACCGCAACTGGCGGAGACACTATTAAGTAATTAGCCATGATGGAAGCTTGTAAAAAACAGTGAGACTAAAAATAGAAAAGTGCACATTGATTGTACGAAGCTCTTCCCTCCATGGGTTGGAAAAGAAACGTACGTGTTTTTAAGAAGTTTTAGCAATTTAGTTAGGTAGAGCCAAATGCCAAAATTTTAACACAACTTAGCCAAAATTCAGTATCTACATTTTCAATGTTTCTCAGTGAAGAAGAAAGAGTCTTACCAGATAACTCTGAGTCAGTCGCACACGCAAAAGCAGTCACCTGGGTGAAAAATGCTATCACATAAGTCACTCTGCGTTCGAGTTACAATATATTTCTACCGCCGTTGCACAATCGACTGGCTTTGGATATTTTTTTTTATATTTTTTTTTCTGAAACACGTGTTCAAGTTACAACTTTTGTGAATAAAACACATACACACCTATACATGATGAATACACAAACTCTGCATCATCTATTGGTTGATTCTTCTGTTAAGCCCGGTATTCACATTTTAAGACCCGTATTCAGTTTTCATGAAATGTTCGTTGCCATAAGAAGTACGTGTATAAAAAATAACGAAAATTTCACGAACCAAAAATTTCGCGCACTTTTCATTTGCTTGGTACTCAGCTCTTTGCGAAAATTTCGTAGTCAAAATCAATTACAGGGTTGTTACGGCCAAAGTTATTTCGTACGAAAACAATGGTTTGATAATTCTTTGGGACCGGAATTTGGTAATTGTAACAACCAAAAGCAACACGACATGCGTCAAAAATAAAATGGAGCGTTTAGAGGATTTATAAATTAAATATTTATTAGGTAAATCAAAGATATGTGGTAACTCTCCGCAACAAAATTTTCCGTTTAGAGATAAATGACAAAATTTCTTACGAAAATTTCGCAAGTACTGAATACGGAGCTTTATGAAAGGTTCGTTGTGAAAAGAAGTACGTGTAGAAAAAATAACAAAAATTTCATGAAGCGAAAATTTTGCTCACTTTCATTGCTTGTTACTCAGCTATTTGCAAAAATTTCGTTGGCAAAATCTATACCAGGGTTGTTACGCCAAGTTATTTCGTACGAACACAATTGTTTGATAATTGTTTGGAGCCGGAATTTTGATATTTCGATAGTTTTAACAACCAAAAGTGATACCACATGCCTTAAAAATAAAGCGGAGTGCTTAGAGGAATTATGAATGAAATAAGTTAAATCAAAGACAGGTGGTAACATCAAATTTTTTCGTTTAGAGATAAATGCCAAAATTTGGCAAGAACTGAATATGAATTGATGTGGTGTTGTTTTGTATACCTAAATACAACATAAATTAATAAATATCCTTAAACTGTACATATTGAATGTACCCAATGTCCACAAAAACGGATGCGGATTCGTTTCTAACCGGTTACGAGCCCGTAAAATTTATTTAAAAAAAGCGAATGGCAGAGCCGTTTCGAACCCGATACGAGTCCGTAAAAACATAAGAAACGAATCAGTGAAATTTCGATTTGGCGGATACGTTTCGAATCCGTTACGAGTCCGTAACAACATAAAAAGCGAATCAATGAAATTGCGATTTGTCGGAACCGCTTCGAATCCGTTTCGAGTCCGTAAAAACATAAACATAATTAATGTCGCAAATTTATATCTGAGTTGATAAAATACAAAACAAATACTAAAACGATTTAAATTTAGCTGACAACGAATTTATTTATTTGTAAAAATTAATATATAATATTAGTGAAAAACTTAATTGGATTAGTGGTAAAAAAATATAGTTCATTATCTATTTAAATTTTAAATATCTTTTAAATATCAGAACGAAACCGTGTCGAATTGGCAAAAATTTATAAAAGTGGATCTGTCTCGAATTCTTTTTATGAAATTTGTTGAGAGTTCTAGACGGATACGAAAAAGTAGAAAAACGGTCCGCTTTTGCGAGAAGAATTTCATACGCAAACGGATTGTACGAATGTACGAAGAAACGGGTCCGTCTCGAATTCGTAACGGGTCCATCTGGCACACTCGGTATATTAACTTAATTATTTATTATTTTTAATTATCTTCACTTGTACTTGTAACACAATCACATCAAATTTTCAGCGCTGAATTATGACACTTCATGTGATGATTTAGTCACGGCTGCATTATATGTCATACTGTGATCCAAACGGAAGTTCGTTTCTCAACGCAGGTGACCGCTTATACGTTTCATATTATTAAAAAATTGGAAAATGAAGTGAAAGTGATGTGATGCGTCTTATGTAATACGACCCTAATAAAGCATGTACACAGGCAATAATTACAAATGACAATAATTACAAATGTCAAATTCTATAAGAAAAAAAACAGTGCCTCCCAATAATACGATGACCATAGTTGTATGTAAACGCCGTAAAGTCTTAATAAAGTTTAACAAAACCACTGTGCCACATTTTTTTTGCAGCATTTGTACAAAAATAGTTTGCTTTAATGACATTACAGCCATATTAAGAACAAACAAAAAAAAAATATTGTTCAAAACAACACCGAACGAAACCTGACTAACAGAAACCCAACAAAACCTTGACCATAACTTAGTGACCATTCTTTTTTCGTTTGTTCTTTTTATGCGTTTAAATAACCATAAAATTGATTGTTATATATTTTCTTCTTTGGGGAAAGACGAAGGGAATTATTGACAGTTTTAACAAGTGTTTACAAGCACTTGAAACATTATGGCAACCACTATATTTTTTGACAGCTTAAATGTTACTATTGTGATTTCTACTTTTTCATCTCCATCTTTTGCCTGTGTATCTTACTAAATCATAACATCACATTTTTGTGTCATTCTCTGTTTTTTTTTTTATACTTGATTCTGAAATGAAATCATAAGGAACCCAGAATGTGAAATGAAATCTCAGCGTCAAGTGTTGCCACTTGATGTTAACTTAACACATTTCACAAACAGTCGTTGTACGTCGGGTATATAACGGGATTTATGACCGTTGTTTTTTTTTATGAGAGAATAATTGTCTGCTGCACTCAACATCTGTTAACTACTGAAGGGAAGTAAATCGTCAGTCCCTATTGGGGGGGGAAATCTCTCAATACAAGTGCTCCATATGATCAATAATTCCGTAATAATCGTTTAGTGATGGTGATGGGGGGGAAGTCGAATATACTTCAGATTCTCAATAGCAATAATGTATTGTTGTTGCTTCAACAATACAGACATGTTCAACTTATGGTGTTGATTGGTATTTATGGCTGTTTAAGTGTTCCGTACGTGTTTCCCTGTGCCATTGACAGCCAAACGTCAATTGTTTAGAAAGCGAAGCACAATGTTTACATCTGGGGGAAATGGCAAACAAAAACGTCCCAACGTTGTGGCGTGTAAATGTTAACGCTCTTCAATCCAATAGGCGACATTGTTGTACAACACATATGGTGCTCAAGTTTACAACTTTATTACGATACTCCAATCCAATACCCGTTGTAGTAATGCATTGGAGAACTGTTGGCCTTTGTTTTTCTTTCTTTTCGTATTTGGTTTTTGCACATTCTCTAAATCCTGTTTTGCTCCACCCTCAGTTGCTTCAATGTCGCCGTCTATAGAGTCTGGAGCCACTGTTTTTCCAATAAATGTTGTGATTTTTTTTATTGGATTTACAAGTGTTGGTATGTCTTTGATTTTTGTTAGGAGTGGAGTGGAAGGCGTGTGCTGTAAATAATTTCACACTTAAGTTTAACGGTGTATAATGACATTTTTTGTAAAATTCCTTAATGGGTTTGGGATGTGAACACGTTGATAAAACAACAAAAATAAAAAATATGGCAACTGTTTTAATAGTAGCCTACAAAGGCTTAACCCCCAAATAAAAACTCACCACAATGAATTTGCACACACTATCAAGGTCAGGGTTGTGTTCCTATGTGATTCCAGAATTAACGTACTTAAACGGGTCTATATTAAAGGGTTTTCGAACTGAAGTACAGGATGTCGCTGAACAATTTGCACATGTTATTTGTTACAGTCTTACAACCGACAATACTATGGATCCACGTGGTTTGGCATAATAGGCTTGTTTCTTTACATTGCCGCGGATTCCCAAACCATCCCAAAGATGTTTCTTTACGCAAAAAATGGGTAACAGAGAGCAAAATTATCTTTAAGTTTAACTTTTTATCTAAACCACAGAGCAATAGAAAAGAGCTCAATGCCTCTCTTCGCGTTCTCTTAATGACGACGGGGTAGTAGGCCATTTCATCGAGTTCGAGTTGCTTTGATAATTTACTCTTTGGTCGGCATAATACGGACAGAAATAATAGGGAATGCATATTTTCGTTCAATGGAAAGTGGCTTTTCGATCAGCTGTTCCATAGAACCCCCCTGCCTAAACATACCAAAATCGTACTTCGGGAAAGTTTGGTAGAGTGGCAACTGCCCAAAATCATCTGTTTTAAATCAGCTGTTTTCTGTTCGTGAAAATAAATTAAAAATTTTTTGATAAAAAAATTACAATAAGGGCAGAAAGTATTATTTTAAACAAATAAAACATTAAATGAATAACTTGGAAATATAAATAAACAAGCAATTTCAATAAATTAGTATCATGAAAATTTTAATTTTTAACACATTAATGTCTTCACCGTAAAACAAATGTTTCCCATTACATCCCATGGAGGAATTAGGGAGAGCTTCTCACACCTAGTGAGTTGTGCGCTTTCTAATTTTTCAATCACTGATTGGGACCTACAGTTTTACACCGGTTCCGAACGGTATTTTGAGAAGCTTTTGTCATCACTGTTTAACGTTTATTTTTGGGTAAAAAACGTGTTTTTTTGTTTCTTTACTTTTGGACAATTTTCTCTTTTTATGAGACCAATTTTTGTTTTACTCTCATTTTACCCAACTTTACCCTAATACCTATTATAACCACACATTTGTACAAAAAAAATAAAGGTAAATGGAGTCGGGTATATCTTAAATTAACATATTTCTGTGAGATTTATGACTTCGAGCTTTAGAATTTATGACAGGGTTTACATTAATCGATCCTCTTTATCCCTGTATCAGATTGTATTGTTATCCCACGAAATTTTAGTCGAAAATAATTTTTCTTACAAATTGTTCTTATGAAGAAGTTTCAACCACACAATAACAAAATGTGGCAACACTTGTTATCAATACAATTAATCTCTAACGCATTTCGACCGTAGGTCATCGCCAAGTTATCGATAAACTTCTCTAATCTATGCCGTTTACAAAACCCAACCCCAATTTGAGATTAAATTGACATTTGAGGTGGCAACTTCGTGCCTGGACCAATTTACAGCAACTCAGTGCCGACACCAAATTATCGAAGACGTCGGCCCAACAGAGAAATTAAATTGGTTCTCTAATCTATGCCGTTTACAAAACCCGACCCCAATTTGAGATTAAATTGACATTTGAGGTGGCAACTTTGTGCCTAGACCAATTTACAGCAACTCAGTGCCGACACCAAATTATCGAAGACGGCGGCCCAACAGAAAAATTAAATTGGTTGCTCTGGGTTATGCCAATTTTGTACAAATTATTGATGCTTTTGAAATAAAGGAACCTTTAAAATTGGATCAGTATCGGTTGAATATTTATATATAGCATGATAATAATTGATTTCTGTGATTATTATATGCACTTATATGACTTACAATGCGCAAGATTCTGGCATTTTAAACCGATGGGAGAAAATTATATCGGGGATGGCGTGAACTCCAAAAATGTTTTAGTGGCGGCGACGCGTCGGAAAATGTTCGTTCGGCTTTAGTCTGTCAAACAGTTGATATTTTGTGTATGTTTTTATAATGGTTACATTTTTTAGTACTTAGCGGTGTTGCATCAAATTGTACCCAAGTTTAAAATGAGGTTAACAATTAAACTTAAAATTGTATAAGTAATTAATTAATTGTATAAGATTAAAATTGTATAAGTAATCTTCTGGGTTAGCGTGGGTTAGCGGAGTTAACCTCTGAAATGCGATAATCTTGGTTAATGTAAATGCTGCATAAACCTCGTTATAGGGATAATTCCGTTATATTGATCAAGTTATGACTGCAGTCAAAATACGACACAATCTTTTGCAACAATACCACTGTTTCTTTTATGGAGAAAAACTTTCTTTCCGATATCCAAATTAAAATCTTGTTCCATATCTGTAAAACAAGTTGGCAACACTTTACAGTATTTACTTTGATTCAAACGGAATATAATCATGAAACGATTATCTTTCAATAAACATCTGCTACAGCAGGATACGAGTACACTGACTGACATTGTAAAATCGTCATTAGAATAATGTTGCACCATAAATTCTCTCTTCCTTCTCTACAGAAATGGCGCTTTAACTCACCTTCCTCGCAAGCGGTTTTACTTTGGAAGTTGCCACTTCGAAGCGGAAATGCATTCAATTGTAATGTTTACTCTGTTTGTTTTAAACATGTTCATTGTGTATGATGATGATGACGATTCTCCACTAGAGCAGAAAATACGTATGTACGAGACAAAAAGGAAATCGTATTTCTAAAACGATTTGTTAAATATGCGTAAACAAAACTGTCAAAAACATGACAGAATTATACATGCAAACGAACAAATAAGCATATCCGTAATTGAGTTTAAACTACAAAGGAAAAATGGTTTCGAAGTTTAGACAAAAAGTTGAAGAGAGAATACATCTAACTCCATATTTAATATTTGAAAGCCATGTTAAATGATTTTTAAATCGAAATTAATTGTGGCTAATTTGTATGAAAATTAAATTGTGTTATCATGATTTATGACAATTTACGGTCAATTTGACTGGTACATTTAAAGAAAAATTAAGTTTAAAAAATAAACAAAAGCCTATAAGGAATTACAATGTTAAAAATAACTCGGAAAACTAAAATTGAGAAATCATATGATAGGGCCAAACCAAAAAACAGAACAAACACTACAATTACAATAGTTGCGTTCTGTAAATAGAAATTTCAAAACTTCGACACCAGTGCATGTAAGTAGTAAGTAGTGCGAAATAATCACCCTACACGATAAAAGACTTCGGTTAGTATCTAGTAGTATCAAAAACACTGCGGTGGCTTAAGGGGCCAGACGATGCTGAAGATGTTGCTTCACAAACATCGAAACGATCGTCCAGAGAATGTGAGTTTGAATCCAACTCGCGGCATTTACATCTTCTTCACTAACCGGAAAAAACTAAATCTAATAACGCATTCCTTTGCCGTCTACACCACCTAATTTGGCATTAAATTGTCATTTCAGTTGGCAACTCAGTGCTTAGACAAACTCCGCGCCGAGACAAAATTATCGAAGACGGCGACACAACAGAAAAATTAAGCTGGCGGTTATTGGTTTTACCAGTTTTGTACAAATTTGGGAAGTTTTTTGAAATAACTGAACCTTTAAAATTGGATCAGTGGGTCAGTCAATGAAATCGGCTCACAGTTTAAACCAATATGAGCCATTTATATCGGCGGCGTCGTGAGCTTCAAAAAAGTTTTGGTGGCTGCGACGCGTCGGGAAATTTTCGATCTGCTTCCATCTGTCAAACAGTGGATTTTTTGGGTATGTCGTTATTATGGTTGAATTTTTTTTGCATCAAAATGTACACCAGTTTAAAATGAGTTTCTACAGATTAATATTCTGTGAGTAATCTTCTGGGAGTTAAGGGAGTTAACCTTCGAAATGCGTTAATCTTGTTTGGTGTAAATGCTATAGAATGCCGCATTTAGACCGCAGTTTATCGCGAGCAGGTTAGCGATAACCTTGTTATCTAATCTTTGCCGTTTACACCACCCAATAGAGATTAAATTGACATTTCAGATGGCAACTCAGTGATTAGGCTAACTCCGCGCCGAGACAAAATTATGCATGACGGCGGCACAAGAGAAAAATTAAATTGGCGGCTATTGATTTTTGAATGTTTTTGAAATAACTGAACCTTTAAATTTGGATCAGTGGGTCAAATCGGCGCAAACGATAAAATCGGCTCACATCGTAAACCAAAAAAGAACCAATATATCGGCGGCGTCGTGAGCTTCAAAGAAGTTTTGGAAGCTTCGACCCGTCGGAAAATTTTCAATCGGCTTCCATATGTCAAACAGATGATTTTTTGGGTATGTTGTTATTATGGTTGCATTTTTGTAGTAACTAACTGTGTTGCATCAAAATGTGCACCAGTTTAAAATGAGGTTAAAATTTAAACTTCAGTTTTAACAGATTAAAATTGTATGAGTTATCTTCTGGGTTAGCGCGGATTAACAGAGTTAACCTTCGAAATGCGTTAATCTTGTTTGGTGTAACTGCCGTATAAAGGAATTACAACTTTAAAATTAATTGCTTATTTACTATAAATTTGATATGGCAACACCGAAAAACGTTACAGAACCAAATACTTGCAAATGACATAACTACACCAAGATTGAATGCAATGTTCATATTTTCCTTTGGGAGATGTTAATTAAATGAATTCTGTAGATAATTTTGGATAATAAGGAATATTATGCAAATGGTTTGAACATTCCTCCACTGGGCATTATTACCAGTAAACGTGAGTTAAGCTAAATCCAAACTAAAGTCATTAGAAATCCAAACTAGTGGATTCGAAATCAAGTTAATGTGTTTTTAGATACAAACATATACGGAAAGACAGTAGAATACCTCACGTCAACAAGACTTTATTATATTACCAATGACAGCCCATAGCCAGATATCGTGTTTAGAAATGTCAGTTCCTTTACCTTTTTAATTTACCCCTAAACCATAAAGAGTGTTTAAAAACTAAAACCAGAATCCTTTTAACTAAATGGCCTAAATACCACCGGATATCACATTTTCTAAAACTCAAACGGCGGGTATCCCAATGCAATTGCAGCAATTTACGGTTAGTCACTCAATAAGTCAAATAGTTTCCTATTCGTACGAGTATTACGCGAGCAGCACAGAGCATGAATCCAACAAACAGTCGTTGAAATTACCACTGGTAAACAAAAAATTGTTATGCTGCCGTCATTCAATTGCCATTTATCCGTTTTGTTAATTGCTCATTATTGCAAATATTGTTCACAACAACAGCAACAAAGGCAACAATCAAATTGTTTTATGATTTACTCCAAAACGTCAACGATTGGTTGCTTGGTGGCAGTCGACAAAATGTTGCAGTTACTGCCACTGCCGTTGTTGCGCCGCGCCATCAATGTTGCAGCAGCCGGGCAGGCAACTGCCGCTGCTTTTGGCATTATTATCGTTGAAATCTGTCAAAATCGCGTTTGTTCAATTATAAATCTGCTGACAATTACCACACACAACCGTAATGCCACATATTGGTAGCATTTTTCAACCAGTGGCCGGAGTAGCCAGAGTGGAGCAGCAGTTCACTACTACTCACCATCATCATCCAACACTAATAGTAACCCATTGAATGCCATGAGCAAGCAAGCAAGCACAGCCTGGCTGGCTGGCAGGCAGCTTGCTCATGAGGAGAGTGCCACTGCATACCTCCAAACAGTCATACAAATCGACAGATATGGGACAGACGACAACGCTAGACTGATACCAGCAGGCTGTATGAAAGATCACATGGAGAGTGAGTGAGTGAGAAGTTTGAGGTTAGGTTGCGATTTTAATAATGGTAATGGTATTTCAAACGAGTTTGACAATGAAGTTTAGAGTGTTAAATTGAAAATAATTGAAATTTATGTTAATTAATTGTTTAAATTGTCAATGTTTGTTTTCGGGATAGCATTTTGATGATGACGATTGCGATGGGTTGCGCTGTGATTGCTATTGCGGTGTTAGCATCGGCTGAAAACAGATACATAGATCACATGTAGACGGAAATGTTACTGTGACAGAATGAGAATTTTTAGTTGAGACTCAAAAGTGTTTGACGTTTAGTAATTTTGTAAAGAAAGTGAAAGTTGTTAAGCATAATTAATGAAACCTCTTTTCTGATCTTTGCAGTTTTACGCTGCGTAATTGGTGCAAAAACTTACAGTTAAATGCAAAATGTGTGCTTTCGAAATAGCAACCAAATAAATTAAAATTTAATATAATAATTTTATATTATATTATAATATAGTAATGTGCTAATTTAAGAAACACGTCACTATAAAATTCGTCAAATCAATATTTCACTAGACTATATTTACATGAAATCAGAGCCGATAATCGGCGGTGTAAATACAGAATTAATAGAGATGAACGCATTAATTTCTTTAAGGGATCTTAATCATTTGATTCTGATCCGTTATGGGAACTTGTACACTTTGTTAGATATCGGCTCCTGTTAGTTCCATTCTGGAATTGTAGCCTTCTCCTATAATTTGTTAGTCTGACAAACTGTTATGTTGAATTCAGACCTCAGTTTAACACGGCCAGGTTAGCGATAACCTTATTCTCTAATCATTGCCGTTTACACCACCCAATTAGAGATTAAATTGCCATTTCAGGTGGTAACTTTGTGGCTTAGACCAATTTAGATCAACCCCGGGCCGATACCAAATTATCGAAGACGGCGGCACAATAGAATAATTAAATTGGGGGCTGTTGGTTTTTGCCCGTTTTATACAATCTTGCGATGTTTTTGAAATAACTGAACCTTTAAAATTGGATCAGTCGGTCAAATCGGGTCAGTCAATCAACTCGACTCACGTTTTAAACAGATGAGAGTCAAATCTATCGGCGGCAGCGTCAGCTTCAAACTAATTTTAGTGGCGGCGACGGGTCAGAAAATTTTCGATAGGCTTCCGTCTGTCAAACAGTAAATTTTTTGTGTATGTTTTTATTATGGTTGCATTTTTTGGTAATTAGCAGTGTTGCATCAAATTGTACACCAGTTTTAAATGAGGTTTAAACTTCCGTTTTTACAGACTAATCTTCTGGGTTAGCGTGGGTTAACTGAGTTAAGTTTCGAAATGCCATAATTTTGGTGGGTGTAAATGCCGTATTACTCTCGATTACATAAAAGTTCAAATTAAATAACAGCAGGAAGTTAAGAAAACTTTTAATCACAATACTCGTATAGACGTAAGGTCTTTCAACATTCATCAACGGAAATTACAAAACATTGTTGCCCTTGGGAGAAGAAGTGCTGAATGAACTAATTAATTTAAAGATCTAAATGAACTAAACCATTTCCAATTGAAATTTGAAAAAAATCAATTGAAATTTAAAAATTCTATTTGAAATTTGAAATACATCAATTGAAATTTGAAAAACATCAATTGAAATTTGAAGCAAATCAATTGAGGTTTAAAAGATGTCAATTGAAATTTAAAACACATCAATTGAAATTTGAAAGACATCAATTGAAATTTAAGACATCAATTGAAATTTAAAACACATCAATTGAAATATAAAATACACCAATTGAAATTTAAAAATCTAATACATAAAATCGGTTAATAACTTTTAAATTTCAAGTGACGAATATCAAATTTCAATTGATGTCTTTCAAATTTCAATTAATATCATTCAAATTTCAATTGATGTGTTTCATATTTCATTGATGTGTTTTAAATTTCATTGATGTATTTTAAATTTCAATTGATGTCTTTCAAATTTCAATTGATGGTTTTTAAATTTAAATTGATGTATTTCAAATTTCAAATATAATTTTCAAATTTCAATTGATATTTTTCTAAAGTAAATTGATATTTTTCAAATTTCAATTGGAAATGGTTTAGATCTGGAAATAGAGCTGAAATAATCAGCCTTATTACGAGTGTCGTTGTCGTATTTCGACTACGGCAGTTTTGTAAAAGATTAAAGACAAAGTTGGCGTGTTATCTTTAATCTTTTACCAAACTGTCGTAGTCGAAATACGACAACGTCACTCGTAATAAGGCTGAATGAAACGAACTGGATAAAGGAAAGGCAGGACATGGGACTGTCCTTAGAAGGTGGAAAGTTTTTGATAGCCATTCACTTGGGAGTGGCCAGAAATTATTCGTTCATGTCCTGGGCAATGGCTTATCGGAAACCTGCGTTCGCTGGCTAAAGACAGAAGGCGAAACAAATGAGCAGCCTGAGTGGTAATGCGATCACTGATACGTCTCAAGATTATTAGGTGATCCTGTCACTGCAGCTCTTCGAAGTAGTGGACATATTCTACTGTCCTTTAAAGGCGGATGAGCCAGCACCCCTGGCCAACGGCGGTTCAAAATTGAAGAAACCAAAATCCAGTTTCGACACACTGCATTCTGGTCAGCGTCTGATCCATAATGGGCGGCTGAAACATAATCATCCTGGCAGGCAAACCACGGTGAGCTGGGTTTGCCTCCCACCACCGTTATATAGGCAATAATAACGAAAACCCCTTAACTGTTGACGATCCTCGCAATCGCTATAAGAACCACGATTTAAGGATATGTACCTGGAATTTACGAACGCTATACAGGTGGGGTGACACTTTCCAACTTTCGGATGTCCTCGGAAAATATAAAGCTGACATCACAGCGATCCAGGAAATGCGACGGACAGGATATGGTTGCACCAGAAAGAAAAACTGCGATATTTACTACAGCTGCCATGAGCGAAAACACGAATTCGAGTGCGGATTTATAGTTTGCAAGATACTGCGATACCTAGTTTCAAGGTTCAACCCAGTGAGTGACCGCATAGCCACAATTCGCATCAAAGCGAAATATTTCAACATCTCGTTAATTTTTATGAGCGTCTGGAGAAACTATACGAACGCTGCCCTGACCACATTAAGATTATTCTAGGCGATTTTAATGCCAAATTGGGAAAGGAAAATGTCTTTCGACCAACTATCGGTAATCACAGTCTACATGATACCACCTCCTATAATGGAATAAGACTGATATACTTCGCCGCTGCAAAGAACATGGTAGTTAGTAGCACATGATTCCAGCATAAGAACATACATAAGGCCACGTGTATATCTCCTGATCAGAGGACGAAGAACCAGATTGATCACTTGGTAATTGATGGCAGGCACTCTTCTAGTGTAATGGATGTACGTGTTCGAGGTGCCAATATCGATTTGGATCATTACCTGGTGGCTGCGAAAGTTCGCACAAGACTGAGAAGGGCGAAAAACGTAAGAAGTCGAATCGAGGAAAAGCTTGATATTGACAAGCTACAAATACCGGAGATATCAATATCCTATCGGCAGAATCTCTCTCTCCTGCCAGAACAGAATAGAACGATGAATCCCGAAAATTTTTCCAGAGGGTAAGGAGATGGAATAACGGCCGAATAATGGACTGCCCTCCTGCAAGGACGAGAATGGGAATCTGGTGACGGATAAGCAGTGTGTGCTTGCAATGTGGAGAGACCACCTTTCAGCACTACTCTACTCAGATTCTTCCACTGAAGATCAGCAGGTAATGATTGTGGAAAACAGTGTAGATTGTACCCCCTCAACCAAGGCGAGATTAAAACGGCAATCTCCCGGCTTAAAAATAATAAAGCCGCTGGTGCGGATGGGATACCCGCTGACCTTTTTAAGGCAGGTGGCGACGTACTGCTATCCCACATGCATCAACTTACTTATATATGCGGTATATGGTTGGGGGGAAGCTATGCCTGACGATTGGAGTCTCAGTGTATTATGTAGGGTGCTCCGTGTGTCTGTTCCAACTATCGCGGTATCAGTCTTTTATCCATCGCGTATAAGCTCTTGTCGAGTATATTATGTGAAAGACTAAAGCCAATTATTGAAAACCTGATTGGGCCTTATCAGTGTGGTTTTAGACCAGGCAAGTCCAGGACTGACCAAATATTCACCCTACGCCAAATCCTGGAAAACCCCCACGAAAGGTATATCGATACATACCATCGATTTGTCGATTACATAGCTGCTTTCGGTATACCCATACGGGGAAAATTGTACGAAGCTATGTCTGAACTTTGTATTCCGGCAAAACTGATCCGACTCTGTAGAATGACGCTGACCAACACCAAATCAGCAGTGAAAACGGGGAAAGGCCACACTGAACTATTCTGTACCAAGCGAAGATTGAGACAAGACGACACACTTTCGTGCAATCTCTTCAACATCTTAATGGAGATAATAATGAGAACGGCTGCATTAAATACGAAAAAGACCACTAACATGAAAAGCCATATGTTGCCGGCGTATGCTGACGACATAGACATCATTGGACGAAATTTGCGAGAGGTTACTGCAGTATTTTCAAGAATCGAAAAGGAATCAGCGAAGGTGGGTCTTGCTGTTAATGAGAGCAAGACAAAATTTATGGTGTCAACGACTAGTCAAACCTCTCGACTTGGTCCGCACTTGAACGTTGACAACCGATTTAATTTTGAAATGGTAGATGAATTTGTCTACCTTGGATGCGCCGTGAACAAGGACAACAACGTCAGCCTGGAGATAGATAGGAGAATTGTGCTTGCAAATAGATGTTATGTTGGGCTCAGTAAGCAGTTTAGGAAAAAAGCCCTCTCTCGACGGACAAAAGTCCAGCTATATCAGACTCTCATTTTACCTGTCTTGACATATGGCTTCGAAACTTTTGTCATATCGCAAGCGGATGAAAAACACCTGGGAGTTTCCGAGAGAAAAATTCTCTGTAAAATATATGGTCCTGTTACGAAAAAACGGCGAGTACCGACGTCGTTGAATACGAGGGTTGAATTTTATGTTTCGGAATTAGAGAACAAAAACAAATATTAATCATCGAAAATCACTTTATTGTTTTTCAAAATATTCCCCATGAAGATTTATACACTTTTGCATGCGTTTCAACCAATTGTCGAAACACTTGTGCCACTCTGATTGAGTTTTCTCCAAAACATGCATTCTGAATGCAGCAAACGCTTCTTCAGGTGTCGAAAAACGTTGACCTCTCTGTTTGTTTTTTACGTACGGGAATAAAAATAAGTCATCCGGTGCCAAGTCAGGACTATACGGCGGATGACCCATCAAATCGATGTTTTGGGTGCTCAAAAATGCAGTGGTTTCAGCCGATGCATTGTCGTGGTGAAGAGTGATCCGTCTTCGGTGGTTGGTTTTCCTGATTTCTTGGAAGATAACTGGCAAACAAATGGTTGTGTACCACTCAGAAATTCACTGTTCTGAGTTGTTCTAGTGGTACGGTTGCGACATGTCTAGTTTTTCCGAAAAAAACAGGCGACCATTTGCTTGGTAGTACTTCGGGAGCGACCAACTTCTGTTGGATTTGGCTCATCTTGAAACACCCATACAGTTGACTGCTGTATACTTTCGGGCTCATACGGGTAAATCCGGGATTCATAACCTGTCACGATGTCATAGACGTGTTTCGAAGCACCGCGATCGTATTTTTGGAGCATTTCATTCAACCAATCGACACGAGCCTTTTTTTGAGCGATTGACAAATTGTGTGGGATCCAACGCGAACAAATTTTTTTTGAAAGTCAAATGTTTATGCAATATTGAATGTATGCTGGTCCCACTAACGCCTAAGGTTGTCTCAATCTCACGATAGGTCACATGACGATCTTGCAAAATCAATGGTTTTCGGAACAACAGCTGATTTTGGACGACCTTCACGAAATTCGTCTTGGAGTGAACTACGACCACGATTGAATTCACATTGATGGAGATTCATCGCCAAAAATTTAACTAAGTTCATCCATGCTCTGTTGCTGAGTTAATCCACGTCGAAAGTTGTAAAAAATAATCGCACGAAAATGTTCACGATTTAATTCCACTTTTGGGCCGAGATGAATCTTTTAAGTTACTGTAAACAACACAAATAGCGCTCATATGTCAATACGTTCTGAGTACGCATAACCTCAAAAATGTCCAACTTTACGATAGAGCTATCAGTTAAAATTCAACCTTGTATATCATTTACATTCTGAAGTGGACATATCTAGGCGAATCAAATTAGGCCAGTTACGGTGGCTAGGCCATGTTATCAGAATGTATGAAGATGAGCCAGCGCGAAAGGTTTACTATGACGTACCCGATGGAAGCAGGAAAAGAGGACGACCAAGACTCCAATGGAAAGACCAGACCGAAAAATCCCTCCGTATCCTTGGTGTTACCAACTGGCGTGAAAAGGCGAATGATAGAACCAGTTGGAGAAATATGGTAAAATTAGTTTAATTTGTTTGTTTGGCCTCATGAGATTGTTTAATAGTCAATAAAAGTAAGTAAGTTCCCTCCGGTTCAACTCAACTCTACTAATTAAATGGTTACTGACCCCGCCTTCTGGGCATATTTCACAACTGTGGCAACAACGCCTCCGAAACCAATTGACAGCACCACCACCTGTGAAAGCAACAATTGCCGATTTGTTTATTCTAAAGAAATTTTAAAACCATCCAATACAATTGCACTGTTTGTTGTTGTTGGGGTTTTCTTCTTCTTTTAACAAATTAATTAATGCCTTTATGGTATCGATAATTGTTTTAAACACGATGGAAGAATGTTTGGGTCTTGTTTTGCTCATTTTTGGTTTTCTTTCACAATAATTAGTGGTCATCAGCACTTGGGTGGTTTGCAGCGATCCGATGCATTCTTCTACTCTTTCATCAAGATTATGATGTTGCTGTTAAAACATTAATCACTAATGACCATCGACTGACTAATCGAGAATGGTTAATTGTAATTATTGCATTGTAAAAACAACAAAAACAAGACAAACAATACTAACAACTCTAACAACCAAATGGCAAATCATTATGGGATTAAGAGGCAGTTTAACCAAACACTCAAAGCAGAATAATAGCAAAAACGAGGAAAAACAATTAGCAGAAATATAAGACAACAACAGCAACAAAAATAACTCCAACAACCACACCAGCCCACTTGTGGGGAGTACAACAACTCGTGCCGGTAATGATTTTTGTTTTGTTTCCAAAGGCGAACCAAAGCAACTATGTCTCGGCAGGAGAAGAAGAAGAACATAATGTTAAAATAAATAAATGTAAAAAAAAAACTGAAAAACTAGATTGTATTTATATATTTTAATGATGGCATAAAAGCGGCAATTATGTTGTTCTTCTTACTAGAGTGAGGCTACTACAACAACACTGCAGCAACAAGAGCATTGCCACAAAGACAGATAGGCGGACGGACAAACGAACGAAAGGACGACCTAGACTCATCATCATATACTACATAATGGCAAAACAAACAAACAAACATGCGAAAAACGAACTCTACGAAATCGCTGGAAAACGCTTAAATGGTCACGACAAGTGGTGTTAGTTTTCAGTAATAATATTCTTGTTATTTTGATGGGAAGAAATTAAGGAACGTCATCCAGTCAACTCGGTGCGGCATCCATATTCGCCACAGTCATCCATCCACTGCATCTGACCGAAAAGTTTCGTTTGTGGCTGTGGTATGAGTTTTCCGATTCTCTCACTTAATTAACAACAACAATAACCACTTTTATAACAGAACATGGGTGGTATGAAAATTGGGAGAAATCAAGGCCACAATACATATGTATGTATGTGGAACAAATATTATTAAATATTGGAAAAAGTTTTGAGCGATATATGAGATACTCCATAGCAATAACTAACGCCAAAAGGGAGGGTGAGGGTGTTTCCAAATATCAGGGATGATACTTATTTATTCGGACTTTTTTTAGTACTATTTTATTTTATTTATTCAAGCTCAAGGCCATTCTATATCTCTATTAATAGAGATATACATAGGTTTTTAAAAAAGAAATTTTCTAAAATATATCCTCATGATTCTTGGCATACCAGAAATATCCTCATAATTCTTGGCATACCGGAAAAATTCATCAAACTAAATGCGGCATAAAACTATTTTAGCAGCAAAATCAGACAAATTGGACAAATAAGTTTTGTTTTTTGCGCTAGGTCCAACTTCTTGAGATATAGGCCTTTAAAGCTTGAGTATATAATCGCTCATATCTCAGGTATTTATCAGCGGATCTGCTTGAAATATGTATCACTACAAAGCCCTTGTGAAACTCTATAACTCTGTATATAAATATATTTTCTTTTATTAAACCATTGAGGGCTCATTTAAAAAATGTTTTTTAACCTCACATTTTTGGTTTAATCAACTTGTTGTTCTTGTGTTTTGGTGTCGTTGTCTTTTGACGTTGTTGTTGTTGTCTTTTATTTCTGTTGTCCTGTGTTGTAGTTTTTACACACCAAAATAAAAAAAATTATTTCTAAAAACTCGCGCGATTTTTCTGATTTTGTCACACCTCGACTTAAGCTACAGAGGGAATTTGATCCCCCTGCTGTGCCCGGCCGGGCGACTATTTGGAATATAAATTTAACGATTTATGAAATTTATTTCATCAGGATTGGATAATAAATGGCAGAGTTATGCGCGATTATACATTCAAGCTTTGGACACCTATGTTTCGGAAAATATGGGCTTCCTCAAACTTTTTCCTTTTATTTTTAAATCCGCATTTAATGCTCTACGAGGAGAAACAAAACGAAAAAAATCCAATTTTGCTGCTAAAAGAAATTTGCTCCCTAAATGCAAATGAAAACTTATTTTAACTGAGAATTCCCCACTATGTAAGTGACCGAAATATATCGCAACAATCATGAGGATGCATTTTGCAAAACTTCTTTTAAAAAAAACTATATCTTCATTAATAGGGATATAGAATGGTTTTGAGCTTGAATAAATTAAATAAAATGGTGATTCGGAACTTTTAAAAACTGTTAAGTGATGTCCTTATTAAGACCCACAACCCACACTAAAGCGCACCACAGACTTGTCAGTCATGAGCATGAGCTTTGTCGATTACTTTTTCCCTGGCTCAAAAATTTTAACCTAAATTACCAAAATTGTTTTCAGGCAAGTTTAAAACAGAAATGCGTTTAAAATAATCGATAACATTTTTAAATTTTTTACCATAAAAATAGTTGTATCTATTGGAAATCCAGGAAATTAGATTAACAATTTTTCGATAACTCGATTAGTTATCGAGTTATTTGAAATACCACTTTGGAATGTCGATAAGATAAACAATATACTAACTAACAATTATTTAAAAAAAAAACTTAACTTCGGGAAGCTGGTGCCGAAGTCTCGAAGCAGGTGTTACCTTATCTAAGCTACGCAAAAAAGTTATAACTTTAAGGTCCGTATTAAGATGAACATTTCGCGATAAATATCGACGAAAAATTTGCGCAAGTGTAGTACTTAGCACGCGAAGTATCAGCAAAATGTATCGTGCAACATTTTAATGTTTCTAAGAAAAATATAAGGAGGAAACGATCAATATTGTGCACTGATTCGATTTCTCAAAAAAATATATTTTTAATGAAAAAAAATTTAAAACAGAAAATATATACTCCTCAAGACTGGCTCCTTTTGCAACAAAACTAATTGATGTTGCACACTACATTTCAGGCGAACGACCTCAGCTTTAGATGAAAACACATTTATCAATCTTCAGCATCGGTTATCATTGAAATTTCGTCGTAATATTTTACCATTTCATCAGCCTCATGAATGGCAAGTCTGTAGTCCGCTTTTATCTTTCGTATCCCGATAGCCTTTACTTAGTTATCGGGATACGATTTGTATTTGTTTTTTTCTACAAAAATAAAAAATTATTAGTTCTCGGGAGCGTCGGATGCCATTATCTTTCCAAACTTTTCAGAGTATCAATGAATAAATAATTAATACAATCGAAATTTTTGTTAGCAGTCCATACCGCCCGAACTTCCAATTATCACCCGTAGCAAGAGTTTTGGAGTCCCTAACCTTGCCAACCCTGAAAGAGTATTTCCAGCTCACCGATCACCAACATGGCTTCAGGCAAGAGTATAGCACTTCGACGGCTTTAACCAATATAACTACCCACATCACCAATCGCCTTAATCAGAGCACACCCGCTGAACGCACAGTGGTCGCAGTTTTAGAACTGTCTAAAGCATTCGACACGTTCGATCACTCGATCCTGCTCCAAGTCATATTGAACTCGTCCTACATCAACCTTACCATCCATCTCTACGGAGACAAGCATTTGTAGAGTTCTGCGGCCAGAAATCCTGATATCGCAAGATGAAAATATGTCTGCCACAGGGAGGAGTACTGTCACCCATACTCTTCAACATTCATCTTTTGAAACTTCCACCACGTCCTCATGGAGTTAGTATTGTGTCGTACGATAATCTCCTCGGGCGTAAACGTAGATGACATACACGATGGGAAAAAACGGCCTCAGCAACATATTACAAGAACCCTGTATATGTTTGCAAGCATTGTTTTCATAAAATGAAGATCAGCTGCTTTATTGTTTCTTTGTTGTCTGTCACGTTCTTGTTTTCAGTAGTTTTCCACAAACAAAGCCACATTTGGGTCACAAAAACATATATTACGATAAAACCTATTAATCATTGTGTCTCCAACATGAAATATTGAATAGCAACCACAATGTGTTTGCACACAAGTATACTATATTTGCGACAAGCTACAACCACGTTATAATTGCACCGAAACAACAACAAAAAGACCGATTTTTAGCGTGTATGTGCCAGGACTAAAAGCGATGTGACCACCCTCACAGCTTCCTGCAGGAACGAAATTTACAGTTATCAATGACACTTTTTCTTCTTGCACCAAAGAAATAGAAAATTGCTGTCAATGGGGGGTTTATACCACAGAACGAAACCGAAATTCGCGGAATTATTTTCGATAATCTCTGTTACTTTCTCAAAACACGCGGAAAACCTTAGGAAAAAAGTACAACACCCGAAAGTCCCTTGTAGGGATAACATGGGGCAAGGAGGAGACAGCTGTCTTTGTCTTTGAGACAATTGTCATTCTTTAACTATGCCGCCCCAGTATGGACCTCATTCCTAAGTGACACCCAATGGAAAGGTCTGCAGAGAAACCAAAATAGTGCACTTCGAATCGCGACCGGATCCACATTAATAACGAATATGGATCACCTACGACATGAGCAGATCAAGATGCTGTCAATGCTACAACATAATGTGTTTTTGACGTGACAGTTCCTTTTGGCACGTCATCTGCCCAGTCACCCCAACCATCAGATTCTGATGCAGAATCCACCTCTTCGTCATATCCAGAAGGACTTCAGGCGCTACCGCTTTGACATCCAAGATGTGATTCAGACGGTCAACAGTAGCCCAGAAAATGTTGCACAACACGGCGGTGTTAGAGGTCATAAATAGAATGGTCATAAATGCTGGCAACAGGGTCCTTAATGAACACCAACCCGCAATTTCGAATAAGGAAAGGATTCTCCCCAGGCACTCCTGAACTAGTCTGGCGGCTCTTAGATCTGATTAGCTTAGATCTGATTAGATTTCCATTTTGAATATTGCAGGAACCATGTAGATGTTTGCCAGCATTGCTTTCGTGAATTGGATATCTGGTGCTTTTTGTTTCTTTATTATGACAGACATCAGTGTTTTCAGCAGTATTCTACAAATAAAGCCACATTTGGGACATAAACACATATATTATAATCTATTAATCACTGTGTTCCAAACATGTTATATTGAATAGCAAACACAATATGTTTGGGCACAAGTATACTATATTTGCGACAAGCTACAAAAACGTTATATATGTGCATCCAAACAACAAAAAACGAAAAAAATTCCAGCATGCAGGCACATTAGACCAACGCCCACAATGAATACAAAGCCCTCATTACACTATTCATATATTTAACTGTCCCGATAGACCTACTGCGCCAAGTAGACTTATGGACCAGACCCATGGAGGTGGCAACATTTCTCTAACTCCCCACCGCCATCTCCAATGACACATGGAGGAAACAGCTACTTGAAGCAAATTCATTGCAGAACTCTGGAAATATATTTCTCAAATTTCACATTTCGAGATTTCAAAAACAAGATAAACTATTTGTCTGAAAGAAATCTAGTATCAATGGAATTTCTAATGCAATCTGAACAAGGTCTTACATCTTTCGAAACTTATCATACTACCCGACCAAGATAAACCTTAAGACATCACCAACAATAACAACAACAAAATGATTAAATGAAATGCAAGACATCATTAAACAGAAAACAATTACGAAACTCATTGAAGCCAATTATTACTTCTTGAGGATAGTCAACAACAACAACAACAGCTAAAACGAGAACAACACAATCACAAGAGCAGCTCCCAGAGATTGCGAGTGAAAAATACTCAATGCACTAAATACGAGTGCGAACACAACCGCAAGAAAAATAACAAAAAGTGCAAAACTCACGCACATGTTGCCAATCCTCGGCTGCTCCTCTCATTGCCATTTAGACATGAAGAACAAGAAACTGGCACTTTAACAGCGACAACAAAACAAAAAATAAACCCCCATTTAATGAAATAAGGGCAACAATTGGTACGTTAATGAAGCTAAAAATGTTATAAGACACACGGCAACATACAGGCTACAGAACTGAAGAATTCCAAACTACTCCGACGAGTCGTGGTGACACTCGCTCGAACGCTCATCCATCCAACGGGCAGATCCATTTTCCACTCACCATTGGCGGAGAAGCGCATTCATACAGACATCTCCATTTCGGGTTGCCGTTGTCATAAAGAACCGGCTGTTATTAAAGGAGAACTCCGTTTCCCTTCAACGTCCGTCTCCGCACCGTTCAAGTTAAACAGTGTACACTCTTCTACATTGTTGGAGTTTTGGTATTTGTTTTATTTACCACAGACGTTTTCCTAAAGTTTGTGTTTAGTAGACCGACCAGTAAACAAACATAACAACACAACAGTAACAGATCTTGATCTGAACTGATCAGATCATACTAGGCCGACTACGTCAGCTCAGTTCAGTTGACAATTGGCAATTATGTCTTTATGTGGAGCATATTTGTAACATTAACAACATTTCTAATGAATGTTAAACATACAACAGATGTATGTATGTATGCACATAGAGTACTATGGACGTAAGTATGTCATTTATTATTAATTGAATACTTTTGCGGAATTCTTCATCTTGGTACCCTTTTTTGTCTTGTTCCTCATCTTCTTTTGGCTAATGATTGAGTAAAACGTTAATGTCATTGTAAAACATGATAACTTTTAATAATTGACGACATATATTTTCCAATAATTAAAGATGTTTCGTTAAAAAACAATCATTACAATGAAATAGAGTTGCATTCCAGCACAGACATGGACATTGATTAATATGTAATCAAACAGGAGTTGAAATTTATTGTAAATCTTAAGACGAATCACCGCAACTGTTTAACATCGTAATTCGTTTCATCTGGCAACATTGACGGCGTTTTGATCCGGAGAGATAATGGTCTTATAGGGTGAAGAGAGATAATGGTCTAATAGGGTCAAATCGCAGCTGCGAGGCGGCAATGGACTTCCGAGTTTCGGCTGATTATGTGGTTTTCGAACACAGTACGCAAAAGATCGATTGTAACGTTGGCTGAGTGGCACATAGCGCCGTCTATACCATATGTCGTCTGTCATCCTCTCAAACTTTTGGGAACAAAAAATCGCTGAGCCTGGCACGGTAACTCTCTCCATTGACGCTAACGGCGGCTCCTTTATAATTTTCGCCTTGATGCCGCCACGACGACGTGTGGATTTTCCGAGCCCCAAATGCGGCAATTTTGATTTTGATATCAAAAATGTACAGCATAATTGGATAGATCGAATGAGGTAGTGCAAAGCAAGGCGTGGAAGCCATTTGAACGATTTTCTGTTTCATTCATAAATGTCAACAAGGCTTTACCAATAAATTCATAATTAAGAAAATATGTTTTTTAGTTTTTTTTTAAACGAAATTAGGGCTGGTATTCTATAAGTCGTGAATCAATCACTTCGAGTTACTTTTGTCATTTTGGTAGTTTATAAAACGTTACAGCTGTTCGGTGACTGCCTGCGTTGAGATACGTTATTTAATGGGTAGTACAGTGGCATTTTTTTGTATGAAAATTTTTTTTTCTTTCTACTCAAGGATTGCCGGGCCGCATATTATGCCACTTGATGAAAAAATGTTATGCTATAAATTTGGGGAAAATTGGACAATGTTAACACGTCGCGCCCGAAGGTCAAAGTTCAAAAATTTTGAAATTATGTTTTTCTAAGTGACAGATTGTTGCAATATACTTATTTTTCGGCAGATTTTTGCGAAACTTGGTGGGTTTGCAACACAGAAGTTACTTTGTATCTGGTAAAAATTTAGGCAACATGGGGCAACGTTAACACGTAGCGCCTTTAGGTCAAAGTTGAAACATTTTTAATTTATCTATTTCCAATAGACAACTTGCAGAAACATACTAATTTTTATTCGGATTTTTATGAAACTCGGTACAAATGTAACAGTGAAGTTCATCTTAATCTGGTAAAAATTAGGACAAAATTGGGCGACGTTAACACTTACCTCCTCAAGGTCAAAGTTCAAAAATTGATGAATTATGTATTTCCAATAGTCAGCTTCGAGCAACATACTCATTTTTTACCAGATTTTTACCACAAACTTCGTAGAATTGTAAGTATGAACTTGTTGTTTATCTGGTAAAAATAAAAAATAAATAAAAAAAAAAAAATAAAAAAAAAAAAAAAAAAAAAACTTTGACCTAAAGGCGCTACGTGTTAACGTTGCCCCATGTTGCCTAAATTTTTACCAGATACAAAGTAAGTTCTGTGTTGCAAACCCACCAAGTTTCGCAAAAATCTGCCGAAAAATAAGTATATTGCAACAACCTGTCACTTAGAAAAACATAATTTCAAAATTTTTGAACTTTGACCTTCGGGCGCGACGTGTTAACATTGTCCAATTTTCCCCAAATTTATAGCATAACATTTTTTCATCAAGTGGCATAATATGCGGCCCGGCAATCCTTGAATTTCAAAAGTAAGGGAAAAAATGCCACTCTAATGGGTAGTTTATAAAACGCAGCGCAACGTTTTTGATCACTTCAGCTGTCAAATTGAACACGCCACAGTTCTTCGCGTTAGTTGAAGAAATTACAAATTTAAAGAAAAATGTCGATCGAGGATAGGCAGATTGGAAGTATTTTTCATTTCATTGCTTATAGAGCTCAAACTTTTTTTAAATAATTCAAAATTATACTGTTTACGCACTGAAATTCGTATTTACAATAATAAAATTAGAAATGGAACGTTCAAATAAATAATGCGTTGCAAAACTATTATAGTTGTATTTAAAAATTGTAGACATCAGTTGCTGTTGACAATAATAAACAAAAGAACCAATCAATACATACCGCCAAATGGCACGTGTTTTTGAAAAGACAGCTAATTTAATACAGATGGGGAAGTTTATTGGACATTGAATCCAAATAATATAGGTTTTTTACACATTTTATGTGAATATTGTTGGCATTTGCAGTATTATAAATAACAGCAATCTTAAAATCTCTTGATCTACTGTAATAGAGCTAAATTTTTTAATCTTTTTCGATCTGAGCATTTCACTCAAGATCACTTTTTCTGATCTACAATTGTTTAGATTAGTTTGGCAACTCTATAAAACGCTTATGTCAGTGACATATTCCGTAAACAAACGCAAGCGCGAAGTGATATATAAAAAAACCAAAATTTTTTGACTTTGGCGTTCGCGTTGACTTTTGCGTTTACGTTCACTTTCGGGACTTCTAGAATACTACCCTAAATTCCACTTTTCACATGGCTCAACCCATAGAATAATACATACATAGATAAACTTATTCTCCCATCTGACGTTTCATTTCACACTCTTCATCGTAGGTTTGTGGAAATGAGAGCAATTAAATTTAAAATTAACTTGCACTAGGTGGAGATACAAAATATGTTCACTTAACTTTTTCATGTCGTTTTGGTGTAGAACTGAAAAATTTAAATGTATTTTGCACTTTTTTGTTGACTTTTATCGTTGGTATACATTTGTATTGTATTTAACACAACTAGTTTGCCACAAAAACACGAAATTCGGTTATTGTTCCTTTGTTGGACGTTGTTTACTATTGCCTCTATCTGGTATTATTGAACCCATGTTTTCCACCATCCAATGTTTACTTTCCATCGTACCTATGACGTTTAATTTATTGAGCGAATAAATGTATCTATGGTATATATTATTCTATGGCTCAACCCTTTACAAAATTTTTTAATGATTAACATTTCCATTTAACACATTTCGACAACGAATTCATTCAACGATCATGCTAATCTTGTTAATTTCACCTTCTACACTTTGAACGCCCTATCACACAAAGAATTGTTTATTTGAATTTAAAAATAGATCGATTTTTAGAAAGAGTTTGACATTCTTGTTTTGTTTTTATAGTTCAAAGAAAATAAACGCAACGCATGTAAATGCCTTTTAGCGCCTCGTCTGTGTAGGTACTTATCATGCTTGTTTGCGCCTGTCCCACTGTCTTGCGAAACATGAAAATGTGACATTTCTGTTTGTTGCAGTGCCAACACCAAATCCAAAGTCATTAATTTACATCCACACCAAGCATTAAGTGATCAGTGGCCGATGTTTTAGTGATCTGACGTGGATCCATTGAACGATTCGACTCAAAGACAAAACTCATGGGCCATATCGATGTCGGTACATTTAAAAGATTTGCAGTATGAAACACAGAAAACAAAATTAATCAATTCTGAGAGAAAAGCAATCATTCCGACATTATTAATCCGAATTTAAAAATAGCCAATTAGTGTATCTCAGTCAATTCTCAAATCCCAAATATGTATGAGAGATGTTACCGTAGTCAGGCCTCAAGATGAGTTTGTGTTATTGCTTCTTTTAAGTGAATTTGTAAACACATTTTAATTAAATTAAAAAAACAAACAAAATGTCATTAAAATAATAATAATAATAATTGCGATTATCATAATTATATTTTCCTTATTTAAAATACTAATAAAGCAACTACACCGGCTAGAAAGAGCATCGCAATACAATTAAAAATAAGATGCTTAATTGGTTGCAACTGGTGGCAGTCAGTGGGTTTGTCATAGTACCCTTCGTACCCGCCGTCGCGCCAGCTTTCGGACTTGGATTCGTATTCGCATCAATTTTGTTGTATTTAATTTATTTTTTTTTTCATATAAATTGATAATCAAACAGACATGATTGTATGAGGAGATATTTTGTATGGTGTGGTCAGGTCTGGTCGTCGGCATGTTCGTTTATTCGTACGTCTCGTACCCGCCAGTCTGACCATTAGATCACATGTCTGTCCGTATGTCTGAGCGATTATTACGTTGAGTTTGCTTTATTATTTCATTAATTTTAAAAAGCAATAAATATTAAACAATTGCTTATTAATAAATTGCATTTAATTAAGCATTATTTTGTTATTCATTTCATAAATTTAATTCTAATTTAACCCTGCTGTTAGATTAGGACCATTTGGTCCAAATTTTTTCTGTTTTCCCTTGTAACTTTGGAACGGTGATATATACTGACTAAATTTTTCTGCTAATGGGGTCTTTTAATAAAACAATGTTATGTGCGAAAATTAAATTTTCTAACTTTATTCAGGACTGAGAAAAATACAAAATGACGAATCTTAGATTAGAGGACCATTTGGTCAATAGTACATTTTTTCATTACCAAGCGAATGTAAATTCATGTCAAATATTTAGAAGATGTTTTTTATATGTCAAATACTTGCTTTAGAAATTATTGAACCAAAATAGTTACAAAGGATAAGATAAAATTATTATTTTGGATGAAAATTCCAGTATGGACCAAATGGTCCCTCAATCTAAGATTCGTAAGTTTTTTCATTACCAAGCGAATGTAAATTCATGTCAAATATTTAGAAGATGTTTTTGATATGTTAGCGGATGTTTTTGTTGGTGTTATTGAAAATACACTTTGCAATAAACACTTTAGTATTTGTAACTTTATAGAAAATATTGTTTTTAGAAATATTTTCTATTTTATTGTCTTGTCGAAAATTTTCTCTGTTATTGAACGTACAATAAAATATTAGTTCCTCGTTTTTTTTGTAACCACGCTGCGTTATTTTTTCTACCATATCGTAGGAACCAATAGGTTATGGGCCCTCGTGCGTAAAACGGTTGCATTAATTGTTTGCTAAATTTTGAGAAATATTTTCGCCGAAATGGATGACGTCAAATGTGGCATCAAGAAGCTTAATGAGAGCAACTACCAAATCTGGAAGTATAAGCTAGAGCTGCTACTCATCAAGGAAGATCTCTGGGACGTGGTTGTTCGAGATAAGCCGGAAGCAGTTACAACAGCATGGACATTGAAAGACGGTAAAGCTCGTGCTACAATCGGTCTTCTAGTGGAGGATGCGCAGCTGGTGAATCTTCGGAATTTGAAGACAGCGCGTGAATACTGGGAATCATTGAGGATGGCACATGAGAAGTCTACTCTTTCCAACAAAGTCATGCTATTGAAGAGGTTGTGTCGTATGCAACTTAAAGGAGGACAAACGATGGAGAATCACATTGGTGAAATGCTGGATATTGTGGATCGCCTGGTTGGTTTAGGTGAGCAATTGGCAGACCATCTTGTTGTCGCGTTTCTTTTGGGAAGTTTGCCGGATGATTATAACTCTCTTATAACTGCGCTGGAGGTGAGGCCGGAAAAAGATTTGACGTTGGAGCTGGTTAAAGAGAAACTAATCCAAGAATTTAGACGGAAAGTCGAAATAGAAGTTTCGGAGACTGCTGAAGCCGCATTAAAAACAAAAGGCTACGTGGTAAAATGTTTTGCTTGTGGAGGTGTTGGACACATCAAACGGAACTGTCCCGACAGAAAAACGCTAAAAAAGTCGCACTACAAAGCAAAGCAAGTGGTTCAATATGCGAAGCCAAGCACTGAAGGTAGTAGCAACATATGTTTCAGCTCAGGTGGTAAACGTTTGAATTCTGAGTGGTATGTCGATTCAGCTGCTACATGCCACATGTGCTGCGATGAAATTTTTTTCACAAGTTTGAATAGAACAAAAAGTGATTTCATTTATTTGGCAGATGGCTAGAAAATTGAGGCTAGTGGTTCTGGTGATGGGTTCCTGCGATGTCAAAACCAGGATATTCCTATCAAGAACGTGCTTTACGTGCCGGAACTTGATGGCAATTTACTCTCGGTTCGAAAACTCACTCAAAACAATTTGCAAATTTTATTCAAGGGTGACGTTTGTGAAATTTCATCGTGTGGTAGGATATACGCGACAGCAATTTTAGAAAATAATCTTTATAAGCTCAAGCAAGACAATAGCGCTCGAATAGTGAAGGTGATGGAAACACAATGCATTCATATGTTTCATCGACGCTTCGGTCATCGAGAGAAGAGCAGCATTAAAACAGCTATCCAATCTGGTTTGATATCAGGAGTTTCGATCAAGAATTGCACATGCGAGGAAATCTGTGAGCCATGTTTGCGAGGTAAGATGACAAGGCAAGAATTTCCGAAGAAAGCGGAAAACAGATCGCGCAATGTCTTGGACCTCATTCACACTGACTTGTGTGGCCCGATGAGGGAAGTGACGCCAAGTGGAAATAAATACGTGTTGACAATGATTGACGGTTACAGCAGGTATTGCATGGTATATTTTTTGCAAGCTAAAAGTCAAGCCATTGATAAGATCAAGGAGTACGTCAACTACGTGGAAAATTACTTTGGTAAAAGGATGAAATTTTTACGAAGTGATAGAGGCGGAGAGTTTACTAGCAAGGAACTTGTAAATTTTTTGAAGAGTAAGGGTATACAGCAGCAATTCACAGCACCTTATACACCGCAGCAAAACGGTGTTGCTGAACGTAAAAACCGTAGCTTAGTGGAGATGACGCGCTGCATGCTTATACAAGCAAAGCTTGAGCGCAAATTTTGGGCAGAAGCAATGAATACTGCATGTTATTTGCAGAACAGATTGCCATCGAAATCAACTGAGAAGACGCCTTTTGAATTGTGGTTCGCAAAGAAACCATCACTGAAACATATCAGGATTTTCGGATGTGAAGCGTACTATCATATAAAAAAACAGTTTCGTTCGAAGTTGGATGATGTCTCCCAGAAGTGCGTGTTGGTGGGATTCTGTGATGAATCGAAAGCATACAGGTTGCTGGACGTAGCAACAGGGCAAGTGAAAATTTCGCGCGATGTCAAATTTATTGAGCGAATGGAAAATGTAAGTAAATCAGGCAATTCTGACATGGAAAGTGAAATATATGTCGATCTAATGGGTAATGACTTGCACAATGACAACTTGGATCAGCAATGTGCAACTGAAGAAGAAGTTGGAGCTGATGATGAATTATATACCGATTTTGATACTGCTGAAAGTGACGACAGTTCTGCAGAAGGGACAACTCTTACCGACATCGTTGAACAACAAAGTTCAGAAGTGGGTCAAACTTTGCGTCGATCTTCGAGAACCAGCAAAGCTCCGGAAAGATATAGTTATAAAGTCGCTAATGTGAAAGAACCAACAACATTCAAAGAAGCTTTAGCAAGCGAAGACAGTGCACAGTGGATTTGCGCCATGGAGGAAGAGCTGCAGTCAATGTATGCGAATCATACTTGGGATCTTGTTGAGCTACCAAAAGGTAGGAAGGCTGTAGGAATCAAATGGATTTTCAAAATAAAAAATCTGGCGGATGGATCATCGCGGTATAAGGCAAGATTAGTTGCCAAAGGTTTTTCACAAAAGTTTGGTCAAGATTACGATGAAGTTTTTGCACCGGTTGTGAAGATGTCAACATTCAGAACGCTATTGGCAGTTGCATCGGCGAAGGACATGCTGGTGAGGCATATCGATGTGAAGACAGCATTTCTGAATGGCGATTTGGAAAATGAAATGTACATAAAGCAACCGACAGGATTCGAAGAAGCAGGACAAGAGCATCTGGTATGTAAACTTAACCGAAGTATTTATGGATTAAAGCAGTCAGCTCGGTGCTGGAATCACAAGATAAATTCAGTTTTAATTAATCTTGGATTCAGAAGGGGAGATGCGGACTGCTGTCTTTATGTAAAGGGAGAAGGCAATAATATTATGTATGTTTTAATATATGTCGACGATATACTTGTGATAACAAAAGACAAGGTCTTATCTGACAAAACCGTGATTGACATAAGCAAGATATGGGAGAATTAAAATTATATCTGGGTATTGAAGTGGAGAAAAGAGACGGGAAATTTTATATTCATCAAAATAAATATATTAATAAATTGTTGAATAATTTTAAGATGTCAGACATAAAACCATCTAAAATTCCTATGGACGTTGGCTATATCAAGGAGGTAAATGCAAAAGATGTACCTTTGGAAACAAACGAATTGTACCGGAAAGCTATTGGTTCGCTGTTATACTTGAGTGGAAACACTCGTCCAGACATTGCCGTTGCAGTTTCAATATTAAGTCGCAAAGTAGCGCATCCTACTCAGCGGGATTGGACGGAAGTCAAGCGAGTTTTCAAGTACTTGAAGGGTACCGATAATCTCAAACTATGTGTAAGCTGCAATGATACCGAGTTTAATTTGAATGGCTATGCGGATGCAGATTGGGCTGGTGACATCAAAGGAAGAAAATCTACTAGCGGCTATATTTTCAAGCTAGGCGACGCAGTTATTAGTTATGCGAGCAGAAAGCAAAATATCGTTGCTTTGTCGTCAACTGAAGCCGAATTCGTTGCGTTAGCGGAAGCTACTCAGGAGCTCATGTGGCTTAAAATGCTTTTCGACGATCTTAAGATTGAGCTGAAGTCGATTTTGGTGTTTGAAGATAACCAGAGCTGCTTGAAACTTGTGGATGCTGAAAACATTAATCCGCGAACAAAGCACATTGATGTAAAGTACTATTTTCTTCGTGATGCAAAGCAATCCGGAACTGCTGATTTTGTGTACTGTCCAACTGACGAAATGATAGCAGACATTCTAACAAAACCTTTGCAAAATGTAAAAATAAAAAGTTTACGGCTTTGTTAGGTCTTAATTAAATGTATTTTAAGTATTTGAATAAGTGTTCATTGAGAAGGGGTGTTGGTGTTATTGAAAATACACTTTGCAATAAACACTTTAGTATTTGTAACTTTATAGAAAATATTGTTTTTAGAAATATTTTCTATTTTATTGTCTTGTCGAAAATTTTCTCTGTTATTGAACGTACAATAAAATATTAGTTCCTCGTTTTTTTTGTAACCACGCTGCGTTATTTTTTCTACCATATCGTAGGAACCAATAGTTTTTGATATGTCAAATACTTGCTTTAGAAATTTTTGAACCAAAATAGTTACAAAGAATAAGATAAAATTATTATTTTGGATGAAAATTCCAGTATGGACCAAATGGTCCCTCAATCTAAGATTCGTAAGTTTTTTCTAATCTAACAGCAGGGTTAAGCAAAACTTGATCGACTATTGAACTCCCTACAGCAGGTGGGTAATATTTGTGTGGAAACTGGCAACGCTAAAAACAATGGTGTTGCCACACATTCACAAGTACACGTGTCGGGGACCGAATGTTTTAATTTAAATTTCAGTTTATTTACATATTTCTATAATATCTATATCTATAAGTATGTGACAAATTATAAAAAAATATTATAAAGGGTGTCTCAGTAAGATTGCACTTTTTAAATTTAGGACCTAATGGTGTAAGTCACTTTCACATTCACCTCATTTTTCGACATCATCCCTTGACTAAATTAAGAACCTGACGTATGATTTTTGGCAAAATATGTATTCTTTGTGTTCATTTATACATAAAAATGTACTAAAAATCTTACAGAAAGTACTTAGCTTGTTTACTATGTCCCGTCAAAAATATCAAGTGAATGTGACTTGTGCGATTAGGCCGTTAGTGAAATTTTTTTTTGTGCAAGTGACAACTTTGAAATTTGGCAGCTGTCACATATGTTTATTACGGTTATTAAAAATGGAGCTCTTTACGTAAGAACAAAGCGCTATAATTGTGAAAACTAATTACAAAACATGGAAATTTGTGCTGAGAGCGCTCGCAAACTTCAAAGAATTTTCAGTCGAGAAAGTGCACCTAATGTGTCAACCGTTCGACGAGTGGTGAAAAAATGTTAAGAAACTGGGTGGGTTATGGACAGTAAGACTTCTGTGCGTCAACGTCGGTCGGTCAGTCGGAATCTTGAAAACATTGCTGCTGTAAACGAGAGTGTCGCTGAAAACCCGAAAACATCAATTCGCCATCGTTCTCTACAACTTTAAATTTCACGAAGCGAATTTTGACAAAGGAGCTCTAAGACCATGGAAAGCGTCGTCAATTCGTTCAATGGGTAATGGAGCAAAGTGAGGTCAATGCCAATTTTTCGAAAAAAAATCAACTTCTCCGATGAAGCACCTTTCCATCTGAATGGCTTCGTGAATACATAAAATTGTCGAATTTGGGGCTCAGAAAATCCTCATGCAATCCAAGAGAAGAAATGCACCCACAACGAGCAACTGTTAGGCGAGGATTTTGGTCTGGCGACGTGATTGGGCCTTACTTTTTTGAAGATGCGACCGAAATTGCAGTGACAGTGAACGGCATTCGTTACAGAATCATTATAACGGTGTTCTTGTGGCCTCAACTTGATGGCATGGATTTGGACGACATGTGGTTTCAGCAAGACGACGACACCTGCCACACCGCGCATGAAACAATCGATTTATTGAAGCAACCATTTCCAGAACGATTATCTCAAGAAATTCTGATGTCAACTGGCCACCAAGATCATGCGATTTCGACTAAAACAGAAACAATTCCTGAGCTTAAATCCTAGGTCCAACGCGTCAACGTCGAAAACGGTGCGTCTAATCGAAAAAATAATAAAAATTTTACCTCCGTAGGAGGCTTTAACCAATGAGTGTCTCAAATATGTACTTTTTTTTTTAAAAAAATCGCTAAAAAAAAATTTTTCAAACAAAAAATCGCTAAAACGCCCTCATGTTTATATCTCGGAAATAACCATTTTTTTTGCTGGTTTCTAAGGGGATTTCATAAAGTGGTCCAAGAATTTTTTTTTTCGAAAAATCGCCAAAATAAGAAAATCGCTAACATAAAAAGGTGGCTATAAATCGAAAAAAGTTATGCCATAATGGTTAAAGCCTCCTACGGAAGTAAAATTTTTATTATATTTTCGATTGGACGCACCGTTTTCGAGTTATAGCCACCTTTTTATTTTAGCAATTTTCTTATTTTGGCGATTTTTCGAAAAAAAATTCTTCCATACGAATTGGACCATTTTATGAAAACCCCTTAGAAATCTTCAAAAATTGGTTATTTTGTCCGAGATATAGAGATTTTTCCTAATTTTTTCATATTTTCGATCAAAAATGGGGATGGGTTACTCTGGGTAACCCATTACCTATCGTCGTGGGTAGCTACCCATTATTTTCCCCATTGCCCTGAGGGTAATGGGTAATCGTGATGGGTAATTCCCCATTTCGTGGGTAGCTACCCAATATTTTCCCCTTTGCCCTGAGGGTAATGGGTAATTCCTCATTTTCGCGGGTAGCTACCCATTATTTTTCCCATACTCTGTGGGTAATGGGTAAACGTTCATTACACATTCCCCACGACGATGTGTATGGGTTACACATGGGGGGGGTGGGGTAAATACGAACTCTACCTTTGAACGATAAAAATCGGTAGTTAAATTGACAAAATTCTGAAATTTACTGATTTTTTCGTTAAAAAGTTGCGGAATCCGGGTGCACTATGGAGTAATTAGTACTATGTTAGATTTAATTTACACTTTGATATAAGAATAAGGTAAGATATTTTCTGATCTGTAAAAATTGTGTTCTATAGACTGAATAATAAAACGTTCTCAAAAAACTGTTCAGAACCGGTGTGAAACTATTCGGGAAGTTTAAACCCAGAAATCGTACAGTTCATTGATTGTAAATAACTCTCCCCTGTTCCTTCATGGGATGTAAAGGAAATATATTTATTTTTTTTATAGAGAATTTCATTTCATTTGAACAACAAAACTAATTATTTCCTCTAAACGCTGTAAAGTGTTTAAGCATATTTATTTTTCTGTAGTTTAATTTTAATTAATGAAAAAATACAAAAATATACATATTAATTTTTATTCATATATACATTCAAGTATTATTATAAATATTGTATAATAGTCGAAACAACGACACCAAGAAAATGGAAAAACTTGCATGTGTGTATGTCCATTAGGGTGTACTGTAAAACGGTTTGTTTGGAATTTAAAATCATTGATACCAGATGTCTGTATAACTCTTTCAGATCATGTTATGCTTTTTTGGTGAGTTCTCATCGAGACTATATGTATATCAAAAGTTGTTATGTTACTGAGAATTCCTGTATACATATCGACGAAGAATTCCATGCATTAACATTGGAAATCAATCGCACAACTTATCTGCTTCCTGCTGAAACCCCCATTGGATTTAAACCAATATTATTTGTCTTTTCATATCCAAACTAAAATACTCTGTCATAAATTAAAAAATATTTTTCTTCTCAACCCAATATTAGCAATAAAAAAAACATAAATATTTTTTTGGCAAAGCACTTTCGGGATTAAAACTTCCACCGCTGGTAGGGATCTAATGGGCCCTAGTAAACAAAGGGTCACTTCGCATTACTTTTTTCTTTTGGTAGTTTATAAAACGTTACAGCTGTTCCGTGACTACCTGTGTTGAGTTACGTTATTTAATGGGTAGTTCATAAAACGCAGCGCAACATTTTTAACCACTTCAGCTGTTAAATTCAACACGCCACAATTCCTCGCGTTAAGTCCCGTAGTCAGTTCTTGCGAAATTTTCGTAAGAAATTTTGCCATTTATCTCTAAACGGAAAATTTTGATGCGGAGAGTTACCACCCATCTTTGATTTACCTTGCAAATAATTCAAAAATAATTCCTCTTCGCACTCCATTTTATTTTTAACTCATGTGGTATTACTTTAGTTTGATAAAATTATACAAATTTCAAAATTCCGGTCCCAAACAATTATCAAACAATTGTTTTCGTACCAAATAACTTTGGCGTAACAACCCTGTAATTGATTTTGCCAACGAGGTGAGTACCATTCAAATGAAAAGTGAGCGAAATTTTCGGTCCATGAAATGTTCGTTATTTTTTATACACGTACTTCTTTCTTATGGCAACGAAAATTTCATAAAAACTGTATACCGGGCTTTAGTTGAAGTAATAACAAATTTAAAGACAAATTTCACTCGCCGATAGGCAGATGGAAGTATTTTGTATTTCATTGCTTATAAGTAGTTGCCAATTTTGACTGAAATGCAATCGACGGACACAGCTCATATTTTTTAAAAAATAATTCAAAATTATATTGTTTACTCACTGAAGTTTGAAATTATTATTTACAATAAGAACATTAGAAATGGAAAGTTCAAATAAATAATGGGTTGCAAACTATTAAAATTACGACATTATTAAACAAAAATCAATACATTTTAAAAACACGTGTTTTTCTGCAAATACAACTAATTTAATATAGATTGTAAAGTTTATTCGGCATTACAACCCAAAATAACCTAAGTTTTTTGCACACTTTATGTACATTTCCTTAAATCTGTGGTCACAAACAATAACAGCCTAAGTCGATTCTAAAATTTTTCAGGTAGAGCAGTTTAAAGTTTAATATCTTTACAGGAAATCAGGAGTCGGAGTTTTTGTGATAACTTTGCTACAGATAACAAAGAAACGAATTCTTTTACTTACTTCTTAACAAAACAGAGTTGCTTATTTGAGCACGGGGACTTCTCAAAAATTCTTTTCCAATTTTTTCCTACCTCGAGTTAGGCTGTTATTGTTTGTGACCAAAGAAATATTGTTGTCATCTGCAATATTATAAACAATAATAGCATTCTTAAAATCTGTTGATATATTGAAATAGAGCTATCTTTTGCAATATTTTTCATTGTGTACAGTTCACACAAGATAACTTTTTTTAATCTATTATTTTTTATTTTAGTTGGGCAACTCTAAAAACCACAAATGTCAGTGACAGCTATCGCAACGCAAACGCGAAGTGATGTATAAACAACCATTTGTTGACTGTGGCGTTCGCGCTGGCTTTTGCGTATACGTTCACTTTCGGGACTTTTAGAATACTACCCTAATACTTTGCCATTCCCATAACCAGCTGCAACAAAATGTTTTCAGTACACCCTAACGTACATTCATATATAAAACATATTTAAAAATTTTTAATATGAATGATCATCACTGATCACACCTCACTTGTTATGTCTCGGCAAATTCATATTATCGCAAGAAAAGCAACAACAAACTTGTAATATTCTACACAATGTTGGAGCCAGAATCGTTAGCGTAAGCGTTAACGTTGACGCCGTCATTTGGCCGCGTTGTTGTGTATTTTTCGATGAATTAATAAATCAATCTTGCCGTTGTTGCATGGATTGGTGGTTGTTGGTGGTGTTGCTGGCTGCATTAATGCAGCAATGAGTGTTAGTGGGGGAATACCTTCCCCTCCCTCTGCATATCTACTTTAAGTTGTATAATCTCATCGTATAAAGAAAAACATTTTAATTAAAATTATTTTAATGAAAAAAAAACAGAATTCAGAAAAAAATACTACACTTAACGCCAAAACGTAGGCAGAAAGCAGTCACAGAAATACAGACAGGCAGACGGACGGACGGATGCACAGTTTGTCCGCCAAACTGTTCGCATCTATGGTATTTAATTGTAAAGTATGACTGAGACCGATCAGCCGGCCGGCCGGTCGATCGGTTGGTTGGGTTGGCTGTTTGCTTGGCCGTTGTTGCTTGGTTGAATCGTAAAGTCGTGCGCTTTTAACAACATTTTACACAGAGAGAAAAAACGCTAATTAGTTAGTTTTTCTATTTTAATTATATGAATAAAATACACAACAACAGCAATAATATCCACGGCGACGGCAGCAGCAGCGAAATCGCTCAAACTGCCAACGATGGCAAATCTTTTAATTAATTTATTAGATTGTGTAGAGGCGAAACGTCCTATCATTTGTGATTTCGATGTGAGTTTGTTTTCAGCTTTAGAATGATGCAAATTAAATATTTTAATTGTTTTCTTCATAGCCATAAAATTGATCATTATTATTGCACACCGACAAGTAGAAGAAGAAGAGCCGAACGAACATGTATGTACATACTCGTATTTGATGCAAACCAACCGCCAGCAACAATTGTGTTTTATTTTAAACGACACAATCACTATGCTACACATCCCTGAAAGGCGCACTCACAGACCATAGAGCACAATAGTGAATATAATGGGAGGGGGGGGGGGGGGGGGATGGGAAACCGAAGACAAGATGCATTTAATGAGTAATGTGAAGTACATGCAATGACACTCACTACCGAATGACTGCAAACCTGCTAATACTGTTGACATCCAACTAAATTAGGAAGGTAATCTGATTCCACAAACATTTCTGAAGTCATTAAGCTTTTCTCGGCATCTCACGGGTTGCGGCATCCTTAATGCACAGTGGGTGTGATATTTCGAAATCGGGAAACAATTTTTAATTTTTTTGTTTTGCTAAATATCTGAATGCGACGAAGGCTTTAATTACGTAAATGCAAGTTGGGACTGATTTTGTGGCAATTAATGGTGGTTTTGTTGCTGACATAATATTCAAAATTTTTCTTCCCTTTTTCTCTAAAACTGTTGTTTTGTGTTCGTTTTTGAAAAAATTCCAAGTGGTCCGTTTTAGTTGCTGAAAATTTAGCATTCATAAAGTGCAAAACTGTTGCGCATTGTGCCCATCACAAGAGTCACGTGGTGAGAATATTGCCCAATAAAACAGCTGATCGATCTTCTGTCATTGTTTTGGTTTCAGTTTGTACTTCATTTTACTTTTTCAATATGTCAGTCTCAAATAAATACAACGTCAAACGTTGAATTGTTTTGAATGAGGAAGTATTGTCATAATTTCTCATTTTTATTGTTAACATTTCAAAAACACATGATTTATTTTTTTTATATTTAACTTTAACTCGAAATTACCGACAATATTTCAAAAATGGAGCGAATCTGTTCGTCTTCTCTTTTGTCATTCAGAAACCAATTTGGTGTATTAACAGTGATGATGCGCGGCTCTTGTACGTGAGAACGTGGGTTCGATACCTGCTCTAACCACTTTACATTTCAATCGTCGAAGGTCACCTCGCTGAGTGACGGCGACACTATCGAGTACTTACATATATTTATATGTCCTCTATTTATTTTTGTGACCATCGGTGGTGCAAAGGTTAGTGTACACGCCTCTTCTACATGAGATACTGGGTTCGATCCCTGCTCTGACCACCTTCAATTTCTTCCGGCGGCAATCACCTCGCATAGTAATGGCGACACTATCTACTACTTAGCCATGAAAAAACTTCACAAAATACCATTCGGCACCGGTGTAAAACTGTAGGTCCCAATCACTGAGTATAAAGCGCATAGCTGCCTGGTGGTGAGAAGCTCTCCCAATTTCTACATGGGATGTAATGGAAACCCCTTTTTATTCTTTTATTTATTTAAACAAAATATAACAATATAAAACAATATTAGAATACAAAGTTTAAATAAAAGATTCACGGAGAACATAGGGCGGCAACGAATTCTCTCTATCGATTTCTGTCTCTGGCAAGTGATTTTAAGTTGGTTTCATGATAGTCGACTTTGTTTATACATATTCCTTTTCAAGGCACAGCTTACATGTATTTTGTGGTCTTCCTGGGCTTCGACACCCCTCCATCCCATTCAAGTGCCGCCCTAGCAATATCTGATGTTAGACGTCTAAGCATGTGGCCGACCCAAGTCCATTTTCTTACACGTATATCAAATTCAATATGACTGTTGCATGTATGATATCAGAGTACTTTATTAGAAATTGTCTTGCGCCAGTATATACTTATGCCCCTATTACCGTTCACCACTCAAATTAGTTTGGACGACTTAGAGACGACCCAACTTCAACACGACCAAACTTATCTTTTGTATTGTGGTTCACAACTGTTTTTGGTTGCAATTGTTATGGTGTTACCAGCTTGAAATATCAATTTTGACAAGTAAAAGCAGCTGATTTATGTGAAAGTAAAAGAAGCTACCAATTGTGTTGTGCTTGGAAAATCGAAATGGATTTAAATAGCATAGATTTGTTTTATGAAGATGGAGCCGAGAACGTGAATATATATGTGTTGCATTTAAGAAGAAATATTCGTGATGCATCCAACCCTTTTGAACTGCCAGTGCAAGGTTTATATAAGGTTTATAGTTCAGCGTAGTGCCAAATTTTGGTTTTCCAAAGGCAACTGCTGGATTACTTTCCATTAGCTGGACAAGTTTCTCAAACTGAGCCTTTTTTCTGATTTTGATACTTCTAAAATATATATATATATATAAGTGGCCGTCGGTGGTGCAATGCATAGTGTGCGAGGCTCTTGTACATGAGATCCTGGGTACGAACCCTGCTCTGACCACCTTCAAATTTCTTTCGGCGGCGGTCACCTCGCATAGTGACGGCGACACTATCGAGTATATAGCCATGAAAAAGCTTCTCAAAATACCGTTCGGAATCGGTGTAAAACTGTTGGTCCCAATCAGTGAGTGAAAACTGGAAAGCGCACAGCTCAGTGATTGTGAGAAGTTCTCCCCGGTCCCTTCATGGGATGTAATGGGAAACCTTTTTTTTCTTTTTAAAATATATAAAATATTATTGTTAAATTAAAATGTTCAAATGTTAAATGAAAACTATAATTTGAATCCAAAATAATATCTACTTACGATCTCTTATCAAACTAAAAACACGAACAACTATAAACTCAACTGATCTCAAGCAGTGGTGAAAATTTAACGCATTTGTCGACCAAACTGGCACAGAGTTGTCAACGGCAATACGACAAAAGTAAGTGAACACAACCAAAAAACCAGCTGTTGTTCAGTTGAGTTGAGTTGACCGTTGAGTTGAGAACGGCAATGCCAATTCATCGATTACGACCAAATTCTCAACAAAGTTGACAACCGTAATAGGGGCATTAGTATTTGTATCAGACAATGATTGTCAAACGTTTGGACCTTCTTCACTGTCAGCTTCATCCAGTTCCAAGCCAGTTCCGACCGTACAACAGTACCAACTTCACACTTCAATTGAATATTCGCAATTTCGTCTTTTCCGATATTCTCTTATTGCGCCAGATATTGTGCAGGTTTAGTAATGCAACGCGGGCCTTATTTATACGATCACGTATATCCGCTGCGGAGCCACCATCCTTGGGAATTGTACATCCTCAATAGTTGGCTGAATACACGTCTTCAATTGACGAACCGTCAACTGTTATTGGAGTATTCCGTTTTGTTCGAATACGCATTAGTTTTATCTTCTTTATATTTATGCTCAATCCTACTTTTTTCACATGTTCGGAGAGTCTGTTTAACTTGGCCTCGATGTCATCAAATTTGTGGGCCATAAGACATACACATGTCATCTGCGTAGTCGATATCATGTTCATACACACTCCACTGAATGCCGATCGGTGCTTCTGCATTAGTTGCGTCCATTATCTCGTCCAGAAGGAGAAGAAATAATGTGGGGCACAAGGCACATCCTTGTCTAACTCCCGCAGATGTGGTTTCTTTCCATTAAAACGAACTTTCTACGCTGCGTCTCTGTACAGTTCACGGATCATGGGCACTATCTTATCCGGTATCCCCTTTTTCGTCAAGGTGGACCACATTAAGTTGCAATGTACACAATCAAACCCTTGTTCGAAGTCTACGAAAAGAAGATATAGAGGCGAGTGTAGTTCAACTGATTGTTCTATGATTATACGGAGTGTGTTCACGTGGTCGGCACACGAACGGCCAGGCCTGAAACCCGCCTACTCCTTTCGCACAATTAGCTCCACCACTGGCGAGATCCGCTGACGAATAAGAGTCGCCATAACTTTGTCTATTGCATTTAGCAACGTAATACCTCTCCAGTTCCTGCACACCGTTAAATCAAATTTTTTTGGGATAGTGAAAACCACTCCCTCTTTTCATTCCGAAGGGATTTTGTTGCCTATCCTTGCACGTCTGGCAACCGGCGTAATGATATTTGCTAACGCTGATGCACCATATTTCAAGAGTTCCAGTGGAATATTATCAGGACCAGAATATTTGTGATCCATTATTTTACCCAGTGCCGCCTCGGTCCCTGCTTGCGACGGGGGTTTCGTTGAAATATCCCTTCACTTCTCAAAATACCGCTCGGAACCGGTGTGAAATTGTAAGACCCAATCAGTGTGTGTAGAACTAGAAAGCGCAGAGCTCACTGATTGCGAAAAATCCCTTATCACTTCATGGGTTTTATAAGTAATGGGAAACTATTTATTTATTAGGAAGCAAAGTTATTGAAGTTGCAATGTCCAAGGCTTTTCGATTTATTCTCTTTACGAGCCTCGATAACAGCCCCTTGTTTTTAAAATACAGGTCACCAAAGGGTGTATATATAATCGTTTGTGTTGCTATCATTCGTTATGTGAGCAAAACGTGATATACATTGTCGGAACTTCAAAACGGGTTCCTTGAAAAATTTTTATTTAATCTTGTATCTAATGTCATATTTAGACCGTAGTTTATCCCGGGTAGGTTAGCGATAACCATCTTCAAATCGGATCACATTTTAAACCGATGTGAACCACTTTATATTGACGGCAATATGAATTAAAAAACATTGCATCGACAAATTTTCTGTCGGTTTCCTTCGCTGATGGTATGGGTGGCTTACCAGAAGATGTGCGCAACTTGGCAACCCAGGTAAAAGAGAACCAAAAAGTGCTAGGAGTTCACTCAAACGCATTTCTCTCTCGCGTCATATCTTACATATTTTATACTTTTTGCATAGTTTATGTAATTTTACTTCAACATGGTTGGAATTTGTATAGTTATATACAATAACACTATCTAAAAGCTGCCAGTGTATTGAAATATTCAATGAAGAGAGTAAGAGAGAGAGAGTAGAGAAGTACTAGGGTTGCACTCGTTTTGTTTGTTGGCATTTGAGTGAAGAGAAATTTTGACTGTCTACTTGTACATCGTTTTTGGTGGCTTACAAAACAGTTGATTTTTTTTTGTATGTTTTTTATTACGGTTGCATTTTTTGCTACATTTTTTACTACTAGTGTTGCAACAGTTTAAAATTAGGTTAAACATTAGCCTTCAGCTTTTGCACATTAAAATCGTATAATGTCGCATTTAGACCGCAGTTTATTACGGCCAGGTTAGCGATAACCTTGTTCTCTAATCTTTGTCGTGTTCTCTAATCTTTGAGATTAAATTGACATTTCAGGTGGCAACTTTGTGCTTAGATCAATTTAGAGCAACGCCGTGCTGATACCAAATTATCGAAGAAGGCGGCCAAACAGAAAACTTAAATTGGTGGCAGATCTGTACAAATTTGGCCTGTTTTTGAAATAACTGAACTTTTAAAATTGGATCAGTCGGTCAAATCAGGCCAGTTGGTCAAATTGGCTCACATTTTAATTCGGCGAGAGCCAATTATGACGGCGACGGCGTGAGCTTCAAAATAATTTTGGTAGCGGTGACGCGTCTGTACATTTTTGATAGGCTTACGGGAGTCAAACAGTTGATTTTTTGTGTATGTTTTTATTACGGTTGAATTTTTTTGGATACTTAACAGAGTTGCATCAAATTGTACACCGTTAAAAAAGAGCTTACAAATTAAACTTTGGTTTTTACAGATTAAAAATTATATGAGATTTCTTCTGGGTAACCTTCGAAATGCACTTATATTGGTCGGTGTAAATGCCGTATAAAAGTGGGTTATCGGAGTTAACCTTTGAAATGCGCTAATCTTGGCCTGAATTTAGTTTAATGAGTACCCCTAATAAAATGTCTCCATTGCAATTATCAGTTTTTTTTCTTTGAGAAAGTGACTCTTGTTTTCGTCGAATTTACAAAATTTACCGAAACTGAAAAATATTGTCAAAGCAACAATGTGTCTATCGGCGTTGCCACATTTGTGCGATAGTGCCAACTGCCTGATTTAGCCCATTGTGTCTACACTACACATTATTAACCTGCACATCATAATGGGAATGTAAAAAAGAATATTGCCTCTTCTGCTTGCATAATTTTTTTTTTTATCTTACAAAACATATGCAAGTTCTTTTTTGTTTCGTTCGTTCTCGGGACTAAACAAGCCTTTTAGTTAAACGAAAGCTGCCTAACAAGCGAGCGCAAATGCGAAACGCGAGCAAAAACGCATCAATGTCATTTTAGCTTCTTCCTACACTCGAGCAAAACGGAGCACAATTGGAGATCATTAAAATTCCTCATGTGACATAAACGAACCAAAAAACGCAGAAAAAGCAGAACACCAGCCCAATGACAAAGATGCAGCCAACCAGTAATCATAGTCATCATCATGAACGCGAGGAGGATGCACTCCCAATAAGACGAGATGAGCTACTACCATTCACTTTTCACATTCACACGAACGCACTGTTACACTATTCCATACAGCAGTTGTGCAGTTGGAACAGTATTCGTCTTCGTCGTAATGTGTCTTTGCTAATTACATCTAAAATGTTTCTGCTGCTCATGCCGCGTATGACTTTTGCTCCAAAAGCAAATTGCATTGAAAAGCCAAACCCAAGAAGGAAGGAAAACGAAGAAGAAAAAACCGTCTTGCTCGCGCCTTTATTCTCTCTTACACATTCGCAAATAAGATTGGAGTAAACCTGACAGGTTGTAAAAGGAAATGAAGCATAAGGAACGTGAACCGAAGATGTAGATCAGGATCAAATTAAACTATATTAACAGCAGGGCGTAACAACAGAGACAGCCAGACGGACGGACATACACAAATGAACAGGCCGAACTGGCCGCAAGTGAATCAAGCGTAAATGAAGAGATCTACGTCGTCTCCGTTTTGGCGCAAATGAGATACGGCAGTGACACGACTTTACAATTTCAAGTACAGCTTAAGCGGGTATACATGGACAAGAAACAGTGACAGTGACACTGAGCCAAAAGGGAATGTTGCCCCTGAATTGGAAGGCGAAAACTCTACAAGGGTGAGAGAAAAAAAATCAGGGCGAGTGGTATGGAAATTGAAAACTGAGTATTTTAAAAAATTAGATTTTAACCATGTTTGAATTAATTAAAAGATATCGTAATATTTTCATATTTAAGAAAAGTGTATTCGCTATCGAAAATGTTCTATAACTTGGTAAATATCAATCTCATAAAACTATGGCAACACGAACTTAATTTGACAAAGGTCACCAAATTCGTTACCTTATACCGCGTTTATGCTGCAACCGAAATCTCGGTTGTCTAGATTTCATTCATATGAACAGCTGATTTGAGTATGGAAAATCAGATGTTTAGGCCATCATGTTTTTAACCAATTTCTGCTAAAAATATGTTGCACATAAATTGACCTAATACGGCGTTTACATAGAGGGAGATTTAAGCGTTACGAGGATTACGAATGTCAGTTTCGATTAAAAATTGTCAACTGTAATCTCGATATATGTAGCTATAATCTCCTTGTATGTGGTGTGTATTGCAGTTTAATACGGCATTAACACCGACCAAAATTAGAGCATTTCGAAGGTTAACTCCGTTAACCTTCGCAAACCCCACAGATTACTCATACAATTTTAATCTTTAAAAATTGAAGTTTAATTTGTAACCTCATTTTAAACTGGTGTACAATTTGCAGTACGACACAAATTCAACTATAATAAAAACATACATAAAAAACTGTTTGACAGATTGAAGCCGATCGAAAATTTACCTCCGCGTCGCCGCCAATAAATTTGTTTTGAAGCTCTCGCCGCTACCAATGTAATTGGCTCTCATCAATTTAAAATTTGAGAAGATTTGACCAACTGGACCGATTTAACCGACTAATCCATTTTAAAAGTTCAATTATTTCAAAAACATTCCAAACTTGTGCACAACTCCCAGACCCAAGGCCGTCAATTTAATTTTTGATGTGTTAACATCTATAGACACGGGTAGGGCATATATCAAAGTGAACAAATGCAAACTACACACAGCGTTAGCATCACAAACGTGGTTGTTGTACAACAATAGTCTCTGCCTAAAAAAAGTATGATGGTATTGATGTAGCTGCAGCGAACAAACAAACAAGTCGACGCCGCCAAAGAGTATTGATTAGTATAGAGAACTCATGGAACGAATTGTATGACTCAAAAGCACTGGCGACATCTGGCGAATGATTCAAAACATGATACTCTCTTTTTGCCATAACTTGGTCCATTCATTATTTGTGAAACATTGATGCCTTTGGAAATATGTATGTATTTATTATATGTAATAACATTGTCGAAATGGCGCATTTATAATGAAATATTTAATAAAGAGAATAAGACTCGTTTATGCTCTTTTACTCAGACTCTCTACATAAGAGTGGAAAAAGAGTGCAATAAGTTCTCTATACTATTCAATACTTTTTGGCGTCGCTCTGTTTATGACAAAACAAAAAGAATTGTTTCAGTGAACTAAATATTGCTTTATTTATTTTAACAATATTACATCTAATGTTAAAGCAGATGTAAGAAAAAAGAATGTGCAATAGCAAAAGAGCCTTCAGCACAAAAACTATCCTTTTTTTATTTTCCAATGTAACATTTACTAATGTGTTCATAGAAATCGAACAGGTACCGTGTAACAAAAAGGTGTTAACACATCGCCTGTGAGTTCGAACACTCATTGATTTTTTTCTTGTTCCGCCGTTTTCGATAATTTTGTCTCGGCAAGGATTTGTTCTAAATTGGCCTAAGCACATAGTTTCCACCTGATATGTCAATTTAATCTCAAATTGGCTGGTGTAAAAGGAAAAGGTTAGAGAACAAGTTTACTGCTAACTTGACAGCGATAAACAGTGATCTAACAGCTTGTTTCTCTGTCTCGTACGAAGTCTTTCATTCGTGTTCTAGACGAAAGCAAGTTGAGTTGGGTCCCACGTATGTCCTTGCAAGTCGAATGACAACATAATACTTTTCAGTACAAATTTTGGTTTCTCTATTTCGAATGTGCTGTCAGTTGCGAACAAACACAGAGTCAGGCAAACGAGAATTTCGACTTAGTGGGTCGAATGTGAGTGACTCATTTTCATTCGAGATACAGAAACCGCTGTTAATGGGTAAAACACGAGGAAAAAATTTGTCGTTTTTTGTTGTTTGGATGCAAATATGCTGTGTTTGTAGCTTGTTGCAAATATAGTAGACTTGTGTCCAAACACATTGTGTTTGCTATTCAATATAACATGTTTGGGACACAATGATTAAGGGGTTATAATATATGTATGTATTTGTGATCCAAATGTGGCTTTGATTGTTTAAAACTGCTGAAAACAAAGACGTGACAGCCAATAAAGGAAAAAAGAAGCAGATCTTCAATTCACGAAAACAATGCTTCCAAACATGTACATGGTTCCTGCAATATGTTGCTGGGGCCGTTATTTTTCAGCGTGTAGTAATGCGTCTTCATACTTTTCGGATGTAATGAATATTATGAATGCAGGCATTAAAAGGTTGAAGAATTCGCTAACTATAAGCAGACTGAAAAATGTGAAAATGTCAGTTTTTATGTAAATAAAGACACTACCATTGTCAAAATCTTAGATTATTAAGAAACTCATTTTATTATTTAAATGTAAGTGATCGATCGGTGAGCCATGTGTGGGTGTCCTTCCCCGTACTCAGACGCCAAAGTGCTTATTCAATTAATGGACCAATGAGCAAACATATAAATTTATATTTAATTATAAAAAGCGACACGGACTCGTGAAATTAATAAAAATTATATTTGTTATATTTTTTGCATTTTAAGACAAGTTTTCCACTCGTAAGCAATTGAATTTGAAGTTTCTCGATATATTTTTCATATATTTGTTAGAGGTTCATAAAATTTTGAAATAGTTCCAATTACAATTGAACAAATCGCAACCAATAATCGTAAACTAGTTTGTAGCTTAACTTAACTGCAAAAGTTAATTATTCTTAACGACTTAAGCGAACAAGACCCCGACAAATCCATTCCATGCACGCTTAGGACAAGCAAATGACAAATTACTTGTAATTTACGATTCTTAATAAATTGTCAATAATTTCTGTGTGCAATTAAGTTTTATTAATAAATATAAATACAGCTTACGATTCAAACTAGAGATTGCCAATTAAAATCTATTAACAAATACAAATCTCATTAAGAATAATTTGTTCAGATAAAATACAGGACCGTCGATAAAATGTAGAGCAAATTACTCTTTGAGCCCAATCACCTACCAGTTGGTACCCCCCACATATGTGTATATGTAGTTGGCGGAAGAGAGGTGGGCCCCCACCATAGTATTGAAGTTGTTGGTGCAACTAATTAAAAATTAACAACGTTATCGACAACAAAACCAACATGATAATTACAGATTTTTAATTAAAACACCAAACTCGAGTTGAATTGCAGAAATGTCAACATAACAAACACAACCCTCGGAATTGTCTCACTCTGGCATCGAACGGTGGAGCGAAGCATAGAGCTGAATGGGTAGCCGGCGTGTGGAGAGTAACAGAAAAACATTAAAGCGGACATGCGACAAGGTTGCTGTTGCCTTTTCATTTCTCTTTACTGCTGCAAAGTTTGCAACTTGATTTTTTTTTCTTTCTTCTAATTAGTACTGATATCAAGACAGCTCTACTACTCATTATTATTTTATTTAATCATAATGATCTCAGGCACTTGTATGGGCTGACAGCATACAGGGTTGTATGACAATTTATCGAATAATGGATCACAACTGTAATTTTCGCCAAGTATGGCAACGCCACTCCTCTCTGGTGACCATAATGATGATTTTATTATGCTAACGGCAAATCCGAATATGATGTGGTAACCAGTATGGAAAGAAATTAACCTGACATTGTTTAAAGGAGTTGCCAGATTAGGGAACACACAGAAATTATGACCGGTAGAAATGAAACGCACAATTTAAAACTTCAAAAGACATTTATTTAAAAGTGAAATCTGAAGCCCCTTCGCAAGCAGCCCATTCTCAGTTTTTCGTTTTTCGAAAACCTGAGTTTGTAATAAATGCTACTAAAGACCTCTTGAAGAAAAAATCTTACTACTGAAATAAAATAGCAAAATGCACTTTCAGAAATCAATATACAGTTTGATTACAGCTACAAAATTAGAGTTATAATTAACTCAATTATGTTATACCTCAGCACCATTGGCCGTCGGTGGTGCAATGGTTAGTGTGCGCGGCTCTTGTACATGAGATCCTGGGTTCGAACCCTGCTCTGACCACCTTCAAAAAAAAAAAAAAAAATTCTTTCGGCGGCGGTCACCTCGCATAGTGACGGCGACACTATCGAGTATATAGCCATGAAAAAGCTTCACAAAATACCGTTCGGAATCGGTGTAAAACTGTAGGTCCCAATCAGTGAGTGAAAACTGGAAAGCGCACAGCTCAGTGATTGCGAGAAGCTCTCCCCGGTCCCTTCATAGGACGTAATGGGAAACCATTTTTTTTTTTTAGACTAATAATAATGCTCTCCATGGGCCTTTTATTACCCCCGATTTTCATCACACCACCCTGTAGCATTATGAATTTATTTTTTTATCCGATTAATTTTACGCTCGATTTATGAAATTGAAAAAGAAATGAGTCTCGAATTAATGAATTCCAAAGAGTATCTCTTTGTTGTTTTCCCCCCCAAAGTGGTTAATATATCACAGACATCAAGGGCCAACCAACCAAAAATTACCAGCCAGGGAGGGAGTCAGTCATCATCGCAAGCGGGTACTCGACTTGTCAATGGCACTGCAGACGGCAACGACGACGACGACGTCAGCGGCAATTAATGTGCTGCAGGTTTGTAACTGGTATTCAGACAACCGCTATTATGCTATCCAGTCCGCCTGCCATCATTATGTTAATGATTTGAACTTGGCAAATTAATAAAAGCCAAAGTAATTAGGAACGACATCTACTCTGGAGAGCGAATAAACAGGGTACTTAACATATGATAACAAGCTGTGGCGGAGAACTGCGCTGGGAGACAATTGTTGCTGTTGGCTTATAAGAAAGGCCTTGCGAGAGGATGGGTTACATTTCGTACGTTTAAGTCAATGCGATGTGATGTCTTTGAATTGCCAAACAAGTGCAACATGTTGGCATTGTTGGCCGCTAACGCTGCCATTGCCGCTGTTGTGGTTAATTAATTCTTATGATTTTAATTAGAAAGAATCTCACGAGTGACGGTGGAGGTACAGTTTCCACCCACTTGAATGTGGAGCGAGCGAGCTTAAAAATGAATTGTTCCAGGCAATCCTTTAAATTGTAGACGGTTTGCTTCACTGGTGTGTAGATTGAAATTTTGCTGTGGCTGTTAAAAATTCGAATTCCAAATGCTTTGTTTTCTTGCTGTTCCTCGCTTGGCATGAGGCGTCCAATGCTACTGATATTGCTGCTGTTTTTAGGAATTTTAACAAGCTTCAGAAGCCCAGTCGTAGCTGTTTGTACTCTTGTAGTTATTTTATTTTTGGAGTTCAAACTGAATATTCCCACAAGAATTCATAAAAATCACCGTGATAACATGGACATCATTAAAACACATTCTCTCATACGTAATTAGCTGTGGGGAGTGGATGTGATGTGGCGAACGAAACAACAGTCATTCCAACCAACTAACCAAGAAGATCCGATCCGTCTGCGCGGACGTTTAAATAAGGGCAAAAACGGTTTAGCGAGCGAGCATTGCAAAAGCAACAAAAAGGACAGAATTCCAGTGCGATCGCGAGAGAGCGCGGATCACTTGAAGCTCATTAAAAAATACCAACAACCTAAAACGAAAATGTGACAAAATTTTTAAATCATCATCATCATCATACTCATACTCGACCGCATCCTCCTCATCGCCATCATTATTGGTATCGGCCACGAATAGTTTTGGTATTAAAGAGTCCAACTGATGATCAACACAAACGGCAACCAGCCAACCAACAATGATCATAATAATACCACAATAACAACAATCCGTGGTAAATAACAAAAAAAAAAAACCAGTGCATATTAAACCTGGAAACAAACTATATACATCCATCCATCCTTTATTGGTGCTGAAGTTTCTGCTTTGAGGAGATCCTTTCATTGTTTTACTTTTTAAGCGGCTTTTAGTACTCAATTGTTGTTGTTGTTGTTCTCTTATTCCTTTGTGAAACAGTGGTTTGAAAAATCTTTCGTCATTTTCTATAGAAAAGTCATTTATCCATTTCTTACGTGGTGATATGTCATATATAACGTAGCGTTTACAAGAGACAGTTTTCGGGAGACAATAGCAATACATTCACACTTTTTTACTACTACACTCACACTTCTCTCATTGTCTTCGTCACGGCCTCTAATTTTTCGAAGACAGTAAATTCGACAAATGATTTGATGTAAGCGGTCAATTCGGTAAAGATTCGTTGTACTTTGGGAGAAAAAGTCTATTTTTATTTGGATATTTTGGTAAATGATATTATATTCACACAAAACGACACTGACGGCAATTGCGTAAAAGTCTATTGTCTTTATAATTCTCTGGACGTCTACGTTACACAAACATTTTTCTCTTCTTTGGCAACTAATACATATTCTCAATTGTCTAGTCTCGTGTAAACGCCGGGTATGCGATTAGGTAGACAGTTATTTGTCACATAAGACTTACTTATAGCGTAGACAGACGACAGCGTTAATTTGCATTAAAAGCTCACTAATGTGAATTAACATTTTGCCCTGACAGACGACAGTTTTTGCATTGAGTAAACAGCTGTTTGTTTGTAAACAACTGTTTGTTTGTCAAGTAATTTTTTGGACTTTTACATCGAAATCAAATGGATAGAAGGCGGAAAATACGATTAGCAGCTATTCTGTTGGTGCTATTCTTCTTTCGATTTTAAATATTTCTCATTTTTTTGGAAAAAAACAATTAAAATAACTCATCTTTGCTGACTCTGAATCCATTTTCAATTGACGATAGCAAACAATTTGACAACAGCTGATTCAAGTTGTATCAAATACATGGTGATAGCAGGTGGTGTTATTGCAATGACATCCACTTCAGCGGTGTCAAGCATCAGTACATAAAATCAACAAAGCAAACAACAAACACAAGAAAGTTACACTTCCACTGTGTTCCGGCTATCACCTCTATGTATAGATACATCTTGAGCTGATTGATTGTCGACGGTGTTGCCATATTGAAATACCTAAATGCATTATAAATGCACGGGGATAATTCACAAGTTAATTTCAATTAAGACTGCTAATGCAAATTAACGCTGTCGTCTGTCTATGCTATTAGCTTCCCTTTAAATCCCATGTGGGGATTGGAGAGACCTTCTCAAAATCAGTGACAATTGGTGCGGTTTCACATAAAGGTATAGGGTAGAACTTCACGGATTGACACTTACAGTTTTACAAAGGTTCCGAAAGGGGTTTTTGAGATAAGAATTTTGTATGGCTAATTATTCGATATAGTTGCCATCGCTAAGCGATGTGACCGACGTCGAAAGAAACGAAAGGTGGTGTTAGCGGGGATTGAAGCCACGTTATCATGTCCAAGAGTCGCACACTCGGGTCATAGCAACACCGACGGTATTATTACGACAACAAAAAACAATAAATATTGCTGTATATGTTGTCACAATAACGTCACCTGAATTAATGCGCCTTGATTCAGTCTGAACACGCACACTGTAAATCTAGTTTTGCTGATATGACAGCATATCAGTAATATCATAGAATAATACATACGTAGATAAACTTATTCTCTCATCTGACGTTTCATTTCACACTCTTCATCGTAGGTTTGTGGAAATGAGAGCAATTAAATTTAAAATTATCTTACACCAGGTGGAGTTACAAAATATGTTCACTTAACTTTTTCCTGTCGTTTTGGTGTAGAACTGAAAATTTTGGTTGTTGTTCATTTGTGGATCGCTGTATACTATTGCCACCATCTGGTATTATTGAACCCATATTTTCCACCATCCAATACTTACTTTCCATCGTACCTATGACGTTTAATTTATTGAGCGAATAAAAGCTTCTAGGATATGTATTATTCTATGAGTAATATCCGTGACGATTTTGTGTAAATCCTTAAACATGTAATTTGGCTTAACATTGAGAATCTGATTTGAAGGGGTTTCGTACAATTTTCTCTTCTTTACACAGTTCTGCTCGCATTAAAACCTCTCTTTTTTTCTTCTAAACAAAAACAAAATGTGAGTAATAAATCTATAAAAAGGGCCTAACTCGATTTTTTGTTACTTGACAGGAGAAGGGAAAAACTTAATAAAATACGTACAATTTTAGATACAAAAAAAATCTTTTATGCAATTTTTAATAAAAATAAGCAACACATTTTTGGAAATTGCATTAAAACTTTTTGTTGTATCTAAAATTTTACGGATTTTATTAAGTTTTTTCCTTCTCCTGTCAAGTAACAAAAAATCGAGTTAGGCCCTTTTTATATTAAGCCATCGATATGCAGAAGAGAATCTCTAATCCTGAGGGACGACGCCTTCAGCCGTTTCATATCGTAATACGTAGTTTGGAAGTGTGATTAAATATAAACTTTATTCCAAACTTACGAAACAGTTGTATGTATCAAGCTGAAATGTTGGATGCAAATATAAAGTGTGTTTGTAACTTGTCGCAAATATATTATACTTGTGTCCACACATATTATGTTTGCCATTCAATATAACATGTTTGGGACACAATGATTAATAGTTAATAATATGTGTATTTGTGGCCCAAATACGGCTTTGTTTGGTGAAAAATTGCTGAAAACAAAAACGTGACAGACAATAAAGGCACAAAAAGCTCCAGGTCTTAAATTCCCGAAAACAATGCTTGCAAATATGTACATGGCTCCTGCAATAAGTTGGTGGGGCCGTTAGTTTCAGCGTGTAGACACACTCTAATGCTTCTACATTGTCACTATAACTTAGATGGACAATTGACGCGTTGTAGTTTGCTGTTGTTATTTGAATGCTAAGCGAGACAGACGTGTAAGTAGACAGTGAAAAAATAGACAAAAATGCCAACTTTTTTTTAAAACAAACTTTATGAAAAAAAGTTGGAAATTTAAACAAAAAAGTGCTTATGGAAGCCATAAATAAAAGTTTTAATTACAACTTGGTTGCTGTAACCGAAAGCACAGTTGGTGGAACCGTTTTTCGTTTTTCGCAAACGTGATTTCAGCTCTAATTTTTCATAACTCGTTACTTCCAACGTTTTTCAGTTTTCGCAAACGTTTTTTTAGTTTGGAGCAACTACAACTCGGTTGCTGTAACCACAGGAACAGTTGGCGGAACCGTTTTTCGTCTATCGTAAACGTTTTTCAGCTCTCACCTCTCATTTCTCATAACTTGTTTACTGCAAACGTTTTTCGGTTCTCCCAAACGGAATTAAATTTATGGATTAACAGAAGTTCGTTTCTCCCAACTACGTCCCCAAACGAACTTCAGTTATCTCAGGTTTCGTTTGGGTGGAACGAGTTTTTTCTTTGCGTTTGAGGCATCCTTGGGCATTAGTATGACAAGCATCAATTAGATATTGCATGTTCATTTGGCCGTGAAAACGTGAAAAGGATTTGTTCTCGCTGGATCCCCTATAACACTATGGAACATTTTTGGGATTATTGTCTGGGGGGTGAGAAATTCCAAGTCAGGGTGATGGTACTAGGTCAGTATAGTAAAACCCTCAAAGGGTTTGGCGTTCGTATGTGTCAGTTTTTTTTATGACCTTTTAAATTTTTTCCTTATCTTGATGTTTTTTCGCTTAGTTGTAACATTTTGGCAAAAACGTAGTTTAACATAACTCGAGAACCACTTGTCCGATTTTGCTAAAACAAACTCAAAAAAATTTAGAATTACAATTTCCTTAATCCGTTCATATAACGTTTTTCTTTATAATCAACAGTTATGCCAAAAAATTAAATTTTTTGTTTTTAAATTCATAAAAAATCCAAAACGGAAAAAAGGATCAAGTGTTATTAATTTCATGTAAAGTCACATAACCTATAAACAAAATGTGACATAGATCATAGAAATCGATTAACGCGTTCTGCTTTTATTTACAATTAAGTGAAGGTATCCCATTTTGACAAGAATATTGATATTTGTTTTTATTCAAAAAAGTGTCATTTATGCAGTAAAACCGCCTTCAAGCTGAGTTTTGAACTGTCAATAAATAATCTCCAGTCATCTGCTTCATATTTTATTTCCATTGCGTCCATCAATTTTCCTACATCCGGGCAATATGCAGAAGTTTTTTCATCATTCACAAGGAATAAACTTTGGAGTGTTGCCTGACGACTTCGATAAGCTGTGACTTTCACACCGGGTGCCAACAAATTGTTTGATTTCAAAATGGAAGCCAGCTCTTCCGATTTATGCTGTGTTAATTCCAACTTGGCAACAATTGAATCAAGCTTATTTTGATTTATTAAAATTGGCTCATTGGATACTGATGGCTCATATGGGGGATCATCACGTGCATGATATGTCGGAGCAGTCGTAGAAGAGAAAATATCTGGGCTAGAAGCTTTTGGCACAGGAATGTGGTCCGAATGAGGCAATGGTGTTGCGGCACTTGCACTTTTTGCGGCTCCTTTATTCGCACATGCATAGCAATTCAATGGATTGTGACCTTCGCCAGGATTAGTCCAAGTCATTGGGATACCGAATGGCATACTTTCACGTCTTCTATTTTTCCAATCCATTAGACGGTTGTAGCAGCTTTTACACACTATATTTGGTACCCAATTTTCGTTCACTATAACATTTTGGTTGAAGTACATCTCGTATGTTTGAACAAAATCAGTACTGAAATTTCCCCTTTTTTTATGTGTTGAGACATATTGACCACAGCAGTAGCAAAAGCTATTTATATCTGGCTTGCACAGTTCCATATTCTGTTCAGTTTTGTTCACTTTTAAAAAACTGGAGAAAAATCACTTTTACTGTTCGCGTTCGTCGGCACTTGTTGAATGACAAAAATCACAGAACCAGTGTGAGAAAGAGAAGAAGTATAATGACAATGCATGTTTTATGTGAACATTACAGAACCAGTGTTGCCACATCAATATTTCTCCTTTAGTACAGTAGAAAAATATCAGAGAGTTTGGCTTGTGAGTGTCAATGTTTTCTCCAAATAATGTTGTGCATATCTGGAGCAAATTTTTGAAATTCATACATTTACCTAATTGTGAATAAATGAGAAACGCGTGCATCGATTTTCATGATCTATGCCTTTTTTTGCTCATGAGTTATGTGACTTTACGCGAAAGTAATTAGTTTTGGCACTTTTTACCATTTTGGATTTTTTATGAATTTTAAAAAAAAAATATTTAAATTTTTAGGCAAAAAATACTTTTTTCCCTTCATACATTCATTTTTAACTTCGAAAGTGTTGCACATATAGGAAAACGGTATAGAAACAGATTAGAGAAATTGTAATTCTTAATTTTTCTAAATTTGTTTCATCAAAATCGGACAAGTGGTTCTCGAGTTATGTTAAACTACGTTTTTGCCAAAATATTACAACTAAGCGAAAAAACATCAAGATAAGGAAAAAATTTAAAAGGTCATAAAAAAAAACTGACACATACGAACGCCAAACCCTTTGAGGGTTTTACTGTACTGACCTAGTACCATCACCCTGACTTGGAATTTCTCACCCCCCAGATTGGCTGTTGTACTGTGTAATTTGACGAATGCTCAAAAAAAAGGCTCGTGTCGATTGGAGAAAAGAAATATTGAAAAAATACAAGCGCGGTAACTCAAATGGTAACTCACATGTGACGAATCATGGATATATGCCCATGAGCCCGAAACAAAACAGCAATCGACCGTATGGGTCTTTCAAGACGAGCTAAATCCAACAAATGTTGTTCGTGGAAGATCACATAATCGCGATTTTTTCGGTATAACCGGTCATGTGGCCACAGTGCGTTTAGTGGAACGTAGGAGGTCAATTCTGAGTGGTATACCACCATCTTTTTGCCAACAGTGTTCGAGATATAATGAATAACAACAAGAGAAGACGGATCATTTTACATCAGGACAAACACATCAGCTGAAACAATGGGCTATTTGACCACTCAAAATGTCGAATTGATGGGTCATTGGCACCCAATGACTTCTTTTTTTTCTGCGTGGTCAACACCGTTTTTCGACAACGGAAGCATCTGTTGAAGCGTTCAAACCCCATGTTTTGAAGGTGTCTTAATCGGAGTGGAAAAAGTGCGTCGAAAATTGAGAAAAACAACAAAACCATTTCTAATGATAAATGAATGTCTTTTTCATTGCTGAGCCCGAAATTTAAATAACAGTCCTCGTATCTCTTTTAACATTTTATATCAATTTTATATTTTTATCCGAAAACTGATACGACTGTAGCTTTCGTCAAGCAAGATTTGCCCATATTTAAATATTATCCACTTCGATATAACTTTTTTATTTTATATTTTTATTGCGTGTTTTAAGCTGATAAAGCACAAACATAAAAATCTTAACAAAATATAGGAATATGTCCAACTCGATTCTGAATAAACCCAGTAAATTGGAAGGTGGAGAAATATTGGGTTTCTTGTCTTAGTGTCATTTTATTTTTGGGCATGTGGCAACTCTGAAATTTGGCAGCTGTCACATGTTTACTCCTATTATTAAAAATGGAACACTTTACGAAAGAACAACGCGTTATAATTGTGAAAACTTATTAGAAAAATTTGGAAAGTTATGCTGAGGCCGCCCGCAAACTTCGAAGAATTTTCAGTCGAGAAAGTGCACTTAATGTGTCAACCATTCGAAGAGTGGTCAAAAAAATTCAAGAAACTGGGTCGGTTATGGTCAGTAGGACTCCTGTGCGTCAACGTACCGGTCGGTCTCTTGAAAACATTGCTGCTATAAACGACTGTCGGCGGAAACCCGAAATCAAATTTTCACCAAGCTCTGCGCTGCAAATTTTGACAAAAGATCTCAACATTCATGCGTACAAAATTCAGCTTACTCAGGAGCTCACAACAGCAGACCATGGAAAGCGCCGCCAATTCATTCAATGGGTAATGGAGCAAAGTAAAGTCAATGGCAATTATACAAAAAAAAAGTAATCTTCTCCGATGAAGCGCATTTCCATCTGAATGGCTTCGTGAATACACAAAATTGTCGAATTTGGGGCTCAGAAAATCCTCATGCAATCCATGAGAAACAAATGCACCCACAACGAGCAACTGTCTGATGCGGATTTTGGTCAGGCGGCGTGACTAACTTTCTACCAAATTTACTTTTTTTTTGAAGATGAGACCGAAATTGCAGTGACTGATAACGGAGTTCTTGTGAACTCAACTGGACGGCATTGAACTTGGCGACATGTAGTTTCAGCAAGACGGGGCCACCTGCCACACCGCGGATGAAACAATCGATTTATTGCAGCAACGATTTTCATATAACAAATTATCTCAAGAAATTCTGATGTCAACTGACCACCAAGATCATGCGATTTCTTTCTTTGGGGTTTTGTGAAATCTCTTGTTCATGCGAATAAACCAGAAACAAATCCTTAGCACAAAACCGAGACCATGGAAAATTTCATTTCATTTTCATCCATGGAAAGAATGGCCTGTCATCAGAGCCGTGGGGGCCATTTGGCGGACATTTTATTCCGTAGTTAATCGGAACATGTCTTTTTTATAATACAATAAAAAAATCAAAACTATCTCAAAAAATACGTGTTTTTATTTTATATTGAAAAAGTGCATTCTTACTGTGACACCCTTTATTTAATAAAATATATATTAGCTGCAAATAGTTATCCAACGTCGGATTCCTGATAACCATTCGATTTGAGAAGGAATATCCGATTTAAAGGGTTTTTCAACAGAGACGCTGCAAAAGTAAATCGATAGGGACAGCAAACGACGCCATATTTTTCCCCGCTCTTTTGACATTTCTCTTCACTAAGGTTTGCCATTTCATCATGGAAAGATATACGAGCCTACAACGAGTCGAAATTATTAAAATTTACTACCGAAATTTGGAGTCAGTGGCCTCAACTTTAAGAGCGCAACGTCCAATTTATGGTCGTCAGCGATGAGGCACATTTCTGGCTGAATGGCTTCGTCAAATATGCGTTATTGGTCAGACAGCAATCCACCCGTAATCCATGAGTCATCATTGCATCCCGAAAAAATTACGGTTTGGTGCGGTTTATGGGCCGGCGGCGTCATTGGGCCGTACTTCTTCCGTGATGACCAAGACCGGCACATTACTGTGAATGCGAATCGCTACCGTTCAATGATAACCGAATATTTTTGGCCCCAATTGGATAATATGGGCTTGGAGGACATGTGGTTCCAACAGGACGGCGCCACAAGCCACACAGCGAATACCACAATCAATTTATTGGAAACCAAGTTTGGTGAACGTGTTATCGCACGAAATGGGTCAGTCGATTGGCCGCCTCGGTCGTGCGATTTGACGCCGTTAGATTATTTCCTGTGGGGCTGCGTCAAGTCTATGGTCTATGCCAACATGCCAGCGACGATTGATGAACTTCGTACGAATATCGAACGTGAAATTGCAGCAGTATCGGCCGATTTATGCTTGAAAACCGTCGAAAATTGGGTGGCCATGCAAAAGAAATCGAGTTCCATACATAATGGCACCGAACGTACTTTCACAGGAATAAAGAATTTCATTGGTATCTAAAACCGGTTTTGTTTTATTTAAAAAAACTTTTGTAGCGCTCTTATTGAAAAACCCGATATGTATGTATGTGCTTAGTACTTTCATAAATACTAAAGGGTCCGCCATCTAACGTTTTTTTTTTCAACTAGTGCTTATTTCGTGAATGGTAACACTTAGCTCAATTCTGATTTGACAGATAATTAGTTTTATCCTTCCAATGGCAACATTTGGTTTCAACAGGACGGCGCTGCGTGCCACACAGCCGAAGCTACATTCGATGTTTTGCGCCCTGTTTTTGAAGATCGCATTATCAGCCGCAGAGCTGATGTCGTTTGGCCACCTCGGAGCTGCGATTTGACACCGTTGGACTATTATTTGTGGGGTGCCCTCAAAGATAAGTGTTACGCCGACAAGACAGAGACAATTGACACTTTAAAGGAAAATATTCGTGAAGCCATTGGTGAAATACAGTTGCACACAATCGATAATGTGCTTAAAAATTGGACCTATCGTGTAGGCTCCATTATTAACCGGAAGCATTGTACTTTCAAATAAAAAAAGAAATTTGAGAAAATATTCAGTAGTTTTTTTTTATAGCATTTTCAAAAAAAAAAAGTTATTTGGCGGACCCTTTAGTACAATACTATACTTATACCTTCTGTGAAGGTATGGTGGGGAGTCGCCTATGACGGGGTAACGAAAGCTCCATTTTTGCGAAGACGGTGTTAAAACTTCGGCAAAGGTGTACCAATCTAATGTTTTGGAAAAAGTTGTGAAGCCATTAGATAGCACATTGTTCAAAAAAGAGTCGTGGCAAGAGCCCATAAGGCAAGAATCACTCAAGAATGGTTAAATTTTTTTCAACGGATAATTGGTCATCGGGAAGTTCAGACCTGAATCTTTTAACCAAAAAGTTTTGGTTCGTTTTAGAGGGCATGGTCACCCAAATTTGGAATCTCTTTCCGCTCAATGGACAATTTCCCTATGGCTGTGGTGAGTGAGTACTGCAATAAACGAAAGGCCGGTCAGACTTCGGTCGTTCTGGAAGATAAATGCCGGCCATTTTGGATAATCTTTTTTTTGTGTTATTTTCTTAAATATTTAATGAATCAATATACAAAATATATGTATATTAAAAAATCCTTTGTTATTTGGATTTTATCAAGAAAACTTCGTGTACCAGAACATATGAGTTACCGAAGTATTCGCTGTGAGAAAGTTCATAGCGAAAACACTGTGCTCGGCGAGGATTTCTTTTCAGAGCAATTTCAGTTGATTGCAATGAGCCCTGCGATACGGACAAACTACTGGTGGCAATGCTTGTGCTGCTTATGGCTTTAATGAGGCTCTAATTGACATCTGCATTTATTTGAGCGCGCGCGCACACTTTAACTTGGAACACAACTCCATATAGAACATATCATCATCATATTAAACCGAACTCCGGCTATAAAGTGAACATGCAATACAGCCATTCAATAGCCAAAGAACAAACGACCAGTCCAGGCCAACTCGGCAGTCGATCGGTCTACTACAAAAAAAAAGTCACACAAACAAAAACAATAACAAACCGGGAGACAAGCACACGAAAGATACTCGTTGAATGCAACAGCTCATCGATCACACACAGTTCAGTTGCCAAACTCCAGATCGGACCCAGCCTGGCCTGGGAGAATGAGAACGATGAGAACGTACTAGTAACAGAGCAGCTACATTGGTGGCGGCTAAAAAGGTTGCCGCTGCGCTGTTGCGGCTGCTGCAACTGCTGGGGCACAGAAATATTTTAATTGGCTTCTTAACTGAAAGTGTTTAGGCCGCAGTTAAAATCGTATAATGACGCGAATAAGCATCATTAGTAAAGCAACGTTTTAGTACGTACTCTACCTCGACTCGAGTCGCTTCCACTCCCGTAAAAGTATTCGTCTTCGTCGTCGGCATCTTCTTCTTCGCTCGTCCATTTCCAATAAAAACCGAAATCAAGCACAACAACAACCACTACCATTCGTACTACGGCCAACACAAAAAGATCGTGTACGTTCAACCCAATTAACAGAAATGTTTATGCTGCAATTTGCGGTTAGAATTAAGAAGAAAAAAATCTCGCAAAATAAATACATATATACTATACTCGTCGCCTTGCTCGCGTTCAAACTCCTCTCCGCCACCTCCTCTACATATTAAGTATGCTAAAGGTTGTGGCAACAACATTCAACATCATCAGCCGCCTAGGCGGAGCAGCAGCTCAAAGACGATGACGCGCGTCCGTCCGGAGACCGTACGGATACAGAATGCTTGTACGGAGTGTACATATGTATGTATGTGCATACGTAGATATGCGTGCGAAGTTTTAACATTTTCTGTGTTGCATTTCGGGTTCTCAAACCCCCCTCAAAATTCAAAACATAAATGCTCGTAAAAGCAAAAAAAACACAACTGATTTTGTTTCAAGTTGAATGTACCACATAGTGTGGCAAATCAATTAAATAAAAGGTTGATTTTATAACGGAGCGATGCAATTGATACGACACCAAAAGGAACAGAGGGAAAAAAAGACAGAAAACTGCCGCAACCACTGAAGTTAAACTACAGCTATACATAAAGATGCATGGGAAGGAATCCCTCTCTGGCCAGTAAATGAATCACATGATTTGCAAGGATTAAGCAAAGTTCTCAATGCAAATTGTAGTTTTGGAATTCATTGCAACTCGATTTTACTCAAGGAATTTAAGATATTAAAGAGCCATTCGTTTTTAGTATTTAATTGTATTACAAGTTTTGCGAAAAAGTTGCAACTACTTCAACTCCAACCATAATTAGGTTCAAATCAAGAGAGGCTTTTAGGTGCCAAACAACCTGATTTAAGGTCCCCACCCACATAAGCGCATCTTCGGTCAAGCGTCGGCGTTAAAAAGTAATGCACGCTATTTCTTATGAAGTACCCACCATAGATTAATTTATATATAGATTTGTTATCCGTCTCATCTGATGTTGCTCTTTGCGCTTCTTCAATGACGAAACGAACTTCTGTCAGCAACATCGAACAAAATCATCCATTTTCGGTTTTTTGCATTAACGATGTTCATATACATACTTACATATTTTGAACATTCACAGTAACAATTTCAGCTGTGTTTATCAAACCTCAGCGATAGAATCATAGAATAATACATACCATAGAAACTTTTATTCGCTCAATAAATTAAACGTCATAGGTACGATGGAAAGTAAACATTGGATAGTGGAAAATATGGGTTCAATAATACCAGATAGTGGCAAAGTATACAACGATCAACAAATGAACAAGAACCGAATTTCGTGTTTTTGTAGCAAACTAGTTGTGTTAAATACAATACAAATGTATACCAACGATAAAAAGTCAACAAAAAAGTGCAAAATGTATTTAAATTTTTCAGTTCTACACCAAAACGACATGAAAAAGTTAAGTGAACATATTTTGTAACTCCACCTGGTGTAAGTTAATTTTAGATTTAATTGCTCTCATTTCCACAAACCTACGATGAAGAGTTTGAAATGAAACGTCAGATGAGAGAATAGGTTTATCTATGTATGTATTATTCTATGGATAGAATTCTTCTTTTGACGTTCAAACTTGCAACTTCCACAAGTTCGAAGTTTCGAATATTACAAAAAAAATTCGTTTACAAAAAATTTTATCTGAAAAAAGTACAGAATTTTATATTCTGTATAAACAAAAATATATTTTATATTTATATTATAACATACCCACCATGGAATCTATGGCCTTGAACGAGTTTGAAGTAATGCTTACAGAGAGGTTTAGTTGCAGATCCAAAATAGTCGAAAATGTGAAATAGGTAACTACAGTTCTTTACACACGTAAGGTTGCAGATGGGGCTTCCCAGGTTAATGTTTACTGGATCAAAACATTGGTGCTGAGACCGATACTATCAATACTATCTAGGATTCAGAGAATGAGAAAGGCAATTAAGTTTGTATAATATGACCTGTTGACTCAGGGAGAATAGTTCAGCGATAATGGTTGTTATTGACTTCTTTGTTAGCCTGGTGGCTATTGAGTCCGTGGAATAAGTCTTCCTGAACTCAACTCGGCACCGGCATCTTAAATGGGTGTTTGGACATATTGGCAATCCGAGGAACTGTGAGGCGAATTAACAATACTAAAGAGGGCCTTGCAGGTTACATAGGATAGCATAAGTCTCGAACGACTTGTAGACATATCCTGACCGAAACCTTCCATATTATAATGTAGGAAAAGTGGAAGAGAGGCACAGCGTGTTGATGCACAAGACAATTAATGACTTGATAATGAGTTCATACCCACGATTTTTTCCTAGACTAGATTATCATATTGCGACAGAGCACCGTAAACTATTATTGCCCGACCTGGCTCCAGGCCAAACTCGACACTAAACAGTGACATATTAGGTTAGGTGTTAGTGGCAGTCGAAGTGCGGCTCCCTTAGACTTAGTAGTCCATTGTAATTGGAATATGTAATCAAGCTGATTCATATTGCTCGAATCTATAACATACCCACCATGGAATCTATGGCTTTGAACGGGACACGTACAAAGAAGATTTTTAGTGGATTGATCCTTTTCCTGATCGCTACAGCTTCAGCAGAAGTCATTTACCCTGAACTTTAGTCACGCCGCATGTCTAGCAATCAGACAGTGTCCCGTCAAAACTCAAATAAGCATTGATACCTCGAACCTGGCTAAAAAAAAAGAAGCTTTATGGATCTCCTGATATCAACTATGGGAAAGATTTGTCTTGAGCGTACACAATCTGTGCCCCTTGTCCATCTCTCCTGAATAATCATATAGGAGCGTTCCTGCAGGATATGCTTACACGTTGCTAGGGTCATGATAAATTGTTAATGCATTCGTTTCTCAACAATCACACGTGTATTTTTTGAACCCCAAATAAGATAATTTTGATGAATAAGGAAGCCATCCAGGTGGAACTGTTCCTCATCAAATATTTTCTTTCTATGAAATCACAATGTTGTTTAATATAAAGTAGCATTTTCAATAACCCTGAGCGATTACGCTGTAGTTTTTCTTCAACAACAACACATGGCATGTATTTCAAATATTGCGTGAATTTTCAAGCAGCCTTTTTATGCAACAATTTGTACTATTATAACGACTGCTCTAATATTGCAGCTACTGTTGCTTGGAATTTTGATAAAAAAAATTAGAATTATTTTTTAATCTCCTTCAATAAGTTATGTCCTTTAATAACTCCTTTACAATAATTTTAATAGTTTCATGACCAACGTCTGTTGGTCCCGAAATAACTAGTTTTGGCGACAGTTAATTCACGATGTTATCATGCGTTTACACGAGATAAGACAATTGAGAAACATAGAGTAATATCACATAGAGCTGCCATCGGACTCATCTGACGTTTCGTTAAACACATTTCGTGGTGCGGTCTGTTATTTGAAGTAAATTGACTTACACCAGGTGGAATTACAAAAATTGTTGACTTCAATTTTTCATGTCGTTTTGATGAAAAACGGTCAAATTTAAACGTATTTTCGACTTTTTTGTTATTATATCTTTGTGGTGTATTTACACAAAAATTTTTTCTTGTTGGTTGGTTTGAGCCTTTGCCTCTATCTGCAGTTATTAAAGCAGTACTTTCCAACATGTAACGTCCAAATGCTACACACCAAACTTCGTAAGTGTACTGAGTTAAATCGCTTCTCTCTATGTTGATAATATGTATGCATGTGTGTATTAGTTTATTCGTATTCAAAATCGAATTTTTAATTAATGTATTCGAAAAATCAGAGACAGTGACGAAAACAATGATAGAAGCGTGAGTGGATTAGTAAAAAGTGTGAATGGATTGATATTGTTCCGCGAAACTGTCCCCTGTAACGCCAAGTTAGTGGTTACAAAAAACAGCTTGCACATCTTAATTGTACTGTTTTGATTTAAATGAAAAATATTTATTTTTTAATTATATTTAAGAACAGTTTAACTCAAATTTTCGAACACCATCTAATGGTGGTAGATTTCAATTCTGAGAAAAAATTCTAAATTTTTTCTACCCGTTGCCCTAAAAGTGCCGTTTTGTGTCCGATTGTGAAAAAAGTGCAACCCCACTTCAAGATTTTGCGGTTTTTCGGAAAGTTGCATTGCAATTTCCGCCCTCTCAACGAGTCACGGGCGACAATGTTGTCCGATAAAATGGCTGACATTCTGTATTTCTGTATGTCATTCCAATTGTATTGGTAATTTGTCGACCAGTTTGTAAGAAGAGTCGCTTAAAATGGCTTACTATCGCCGCTTAGGATTCCATATATTCTGGTCGAAAATTGTTGGTAAGTGAGGTAAATAAAACATAGGATGATTTTCACTGAGGTATACTTCCCCCAAATGCACAGCGTGACATCCTACATCTATTACGTGTGTGCTGAAAGCAGCCGAAAGCGATCCGCATATAAATGTTGCCTCAATGTGCTGTTACTAAAGGAAACTCCAATTAAATTTGAACAAATCATGTAATTCGCAAATTAATTTCAATGCAATTATAGAAATGAACACAATTTACAGATGATGGAAACCTCCGTATTTTGAAACTCACCAACACAAGCGTTTGCCCACATGGCTATGTAAATCCCACAAGACGAAAGTGCCCGTTAAAAACGATGTCCTCCCGGCGCAAGCAAAAAAGCAGCTGATGAGTGTTTTACAAAAGGAAATAATAGTACGGGGAAAACGAAGAAAATATCACGTGTGCGAACGCGAGTATCACTACTACCACTTCATTGACGCATTGCAACACAAACTAGAGCGTGGCGGGCGTAAAGCGGTAGCTACTACAACCACCACCACCATCAACACCGATACATTTGACATGCCTGCCGTACAAGGACGGCAGTATGTACGTTCACGTATTCGATGAGACGACCCCGGCCTAGGATGTTCTTTAATGCGTATTAAAAATTAATTCCCATATTGGTAACTGGTACGTCCATACGACTGACTGTGTGCATATAAATACAATCAGTTTTACCAAAAAATCATCCCTGGTTGGGTTCAGTCACTGATTGTTGTTTACATTCCTTAAATATAAAATCGCTGGCATTGCATTACTGAAATTGACAGCAAAGTTCCATTATAAATCTAAGGGCTAACAAACAATTACTTCCGTTTTTTTTTATTAAACTTCCACCACCACCACCATCTCAAACATTATCATCATCATAGGCTGCTGCTGCTCACCACTGTTATTACCATTACCATTGCCATCATCATCGTCGTCAGCATCATCACAACAAATGTGGACAAAAGAAAACTAATTTTAATTATTTATATGATATGAGAATGTAAAGCACAAAACGAAGCGAAACAAATTCAATTAATCGACAAGAGATGCTGCTCACTTTTGAATAAAAAAAGGAGAAAAAAGTGAAATCATGTGAAAAATATAATTACATAAATTACACATCGTAAGTATAAATGGGGTTTATTATAAAATTGCATTTGTCTGATTGTACTGTTTTAGATGTGATTGATATGGGAAATTTTAATGAATTATAAATCCCGTAGATAACAGCAAATAGTTCTAAAATACGTGTAATTTTTCGCATTAAGCAGTAGCGGCACATTGAATTCGGAACTAAATTAATTTTGCCACTGACTGTCGTCAGACTGTGAAAAAGTTGGCAATGCTATAAAATAACATTTCTAAACGGCTTTATTATCATAAAACTGCACTTAAACCAACCAAGATTATCGCTTTTTCGGGATTATAAGTGTCAAACTCCATAAGAAAAAAACGTCGATAATCCCGAAAATACGTTAATCTTGTTTGGTGTAAATACCGTATAAAGCGATGAGAAATTTAAACAAAAGCTGGTACATTTTCAGTTTTTATGAAATTTGCGTTGCGATAAAGAAATACGTGTATAAAAAATAACGAAAATTTCGCTCAATATTTATTTGCTTGGTAATCAGCTCTTTGTAAAAATTTCGTACGCAAAATTTGCAGGGTTGTTACGCACAAGTTATTTCGTACGAAAACAATTGTTTGGGACCGGAATTTTGACATTTCGATAATTTTAACACCAAAAGTAACACCACACGCATTAAACATAAAATTGAGTGCATAGAGGAATTATAAATGAAATATAATGCAGAAAAATCTAAGGTATGTAGGTGGTAACTCTCCGCAACAGCATTTTCCGTTCGGAGATAAAGCCCCGTATACAGTTCTTGCGAAATTTTCGTAAGAAACTTTGTCATTTCTCTCTAAACGGCAAATTTTGTTGCGGAGAGTTACCACATATCTTTGATTTACCTTGCAAACAATTAATTTATAATTCCTCTACGCGCTCCGTTTTATTTATAACGCATGTATGTGGTATTACTTTTGTTTGTTAAAATAATTGAAATGAGAAAATTCCGGTCCCTAACAATTATCAAACAATTGACTTTGAAATAACTTTGGCGTAACAACCCTGTAATTGATTTTGCTTACGAAATTTTCGCAAAGATCTGAGTACCAAGCAATTGAATAGTGAGCGAAATTTTCGGTTCATGAAAAAATTTTTTATACACGTATTTCTTATGGCAACGAAAATTTCACAAAAAATTAATACCGGGCTTAAATGAGAAAATTTCTTACGAAAATTTCGCAAGAACTAAATACGGGGCATGGTACAAATATAATGGTAGATGGCAGTACGAAAGCAAATACAACAAGCCAAAAACAACAGGCATTTTGTTTTTGCACAGTGCCTGTATTGTGTCAAGTCAGCTGATTGAAAAATTATGAAAATGTAAACAAAATTGGATAAAGTGGAATTGGAAAAATTCGATTGTGGTTTATTTGATATTTTGAAAGTGTTTAAGTGTGAAAATTATAACGTTTCTATGTGATTTTTACAGAGAAAATATTTAAAAAACAACAGTTGCGGGCGAACGGAGATTGCAGACAAACAAATGTAAACAAACTTTGACATAAGAGAAAAACACTCCAAAAAAAAGTTCACATCAGCTCGGCTAGTGCTTCTACCATTTGCTTGTACCAGTTTGAGACAAGATAGTTGAGAATATGTATTAGTTATCACAAAGAGAAAAATTGTTTGTGTGACGTACGCGTCCAGCCAGTTATAAAGACAGTACAATTTTAAGCAACCGCCGACAGTGTCGTTTCGTTAAATTTCGTGCTCTGATTTTTTGTTTCTTCGCTCTTTTGCCATTGTATTTTGTCTTACTTCTCCTAATTACAATGGAACTGATGTACTCTGCAAAATTAGACATGTATCCATATTTATATGTTTGTATTGTCAAACAATATTTCAATAAAAATTAGCAAAATTTTCAAACACAAATATATTTCCCAATTTGTAAAGTCGTTTGCGATGTTTTGCTTTTTTCTCAAATTATTACGAAACGACACCGATATGGCCGATGGCTGAACTAGTAGAGTTTGACGCAGTAGGATTTGTTGTAATTGTGTGAACCAGCAACAGGCATTTAGTTTTTGTTTCATGACCCTAACCGTCAAATTCAACAAAGATCCATATGAGCCAACACAGCAAACAAAAAAGTAAAACAACAAAATATACTGAATTTAACAGATGGAGTCATAAGAAAGCAAAATCAGTTGTTCTATTGCGCCAACCTTTACTAGTTCAGCCATGATCTGGCCGCTTATGTCAAATCTCTTGCCGAAGTTACTGTCATTGAAAAATCAGAGACAGTGGCGAGGCAAGTGAGAGAAGTGTAAGTGTGGTAGTAAAAATGTGTGAATGGATTTCTACTGTCGGAGCAAAACTGTCCCGTGTAAACGCCAGGTAAGGCACCCCTGATCGAAAATCCACTAGGGAAATGATATAGAATGAGGGACCAAAGTCGACATACAGATTAGAGACCATAGAGTAAAGCTTAGTAGAGAAAATATTTGGCTCATCTGACGTTTCCTTTCCCACTCTTCGTGATGCGGTCGGTTTGATAGATAGATGTTTGACGAAAAGTGACATACACCAGGTGGAATTGCAATAACTTCTTGCTTTAATTTTTCATGTCGTTTTGGTGAAAAACTGTGAAATTTAAATGTGTTTTACACTTTTTTATTGATTGTTATTGTTAGAATACACTTGTGTTGTATTTAACACAATAATTTTAACACACAAAACGAAATGCCGTCGTTGTTAGTTTGTCCGTTGTTTTGAACCATTGCCTCTATCTGGTATTAGTAAAGCAATTCTTTTCAACATCAAACGTAAATATCACACCAGGCCAAATGTCATAAATTTGGTGGGAGAACTATTAGATCTACTATAAGTATTAATCTATGTTAGAGACCATGCAGCAAACTAAGTTTAAAAGTGTTTGATTGATACCACTGACAGGTAAATTATGTCTTATGTTGGTTGCATCGAACGAAAACACGCATTCCCTTTTATTGCTGTCCGTGTTATGCCAACCAAAGAGTAAATTACCAAAGCAACTCGAACTCGATGAAATGGCCTACTACCTCGTCGTCATGAAGAGGCATCGAAGAGAGTAATGGAGACTCTTTAGTATTGCTCTGTGTTTGTACCAAGGTACGGGGCTTAAAGCTGCAAAGACGATGTTTATATGAGGCGATTGTCGCTTCGACTTTCGTTGAATATTCATTTGGCGTAGCTTCGTATCGCCGTATGCATTTATACAATGCAACTGATTTGTTGCCATCGGTTTTGATCGGTCCAGAACTATATGTTTGCACATTTGTACTTTTCAATGGACCACAATGTGTTTTTTAATTTCTCACGGCACCAAAAAAATAGTTTAATAAATATTAACTTTAAAAATTAGATTAATTCGATATAAGGAATGACCAAAATAATAAATGGGTACAGCAAATACCGAATTCGTACAGTACAATCGTACGTACAGACGTCGTTAGAAAACTGAAAGCGAAAATAATATTTTCGTAATATACTTCTGAAATATACGCTTCTTAATCCAATATGCATTCCATTATGTTAAATACATTTAAATTTTAAAAATGTATCGGTGGTGCAATGGTTGGTGTGCGCGCTTCTTATACAGGAGATCCAGGGTTCGATCCCTGCTCCGACCACCTTAAAATTTCTTTCGACGACGGTCACCTCGCTTAGTGATGGCAGCACTATCGAGTACTTAGCCATAAAAAAGCTTCTCAAAATACCGTTCGGAACTGGTGTAAAACTGTAGGTCCCAATCAGTGAGTATAAAACTATAAAGCGCACAGATCACTGGTTGTGAGAAGCTCTCCCCAATTCCTTCATGGGATGTAATGGGAAACCATTTATTTTTTTCTCTAACCTCTAGAAAAAGTTGTGAAAATATCAAAAAGTACCAATTGAAGAAAATTTTTGTTGCGGAGAGTTACCACCTATCTATGATTTACCTCGCAAATATTTCATGAATATTTCCTCTTCGCACTTCATTTTATTTTTAACTTTGGCCTAGCAACCCTGAAATTGATTTAGCTTACGCAATTTTCGCAAAGAGTTGAGTACCAAGCAAATGAAAAGTGAGCGAAATATTTGGATCACGAAATTTTCGTTATTTTGTATACTCGTACTTCAAACGGAAACGAAAATTTAATGAAATCTTAATACTGGGCTTAGGACAGAAATTTCAAATAGTCGCATGAATTTTAATTTCGTGGGATTTTGACTAATCCTTTTGCAACTCTACAGCCTTCGTCCACAAACTGGTGTCGCCTCGCGTATAAACAGGCTCAAAGGCGACATATCGTCGCCTGAATCTTGAATTGCGGTATACACCAAATTTCCGTTTTGAGAAAAACGAGTTCAAAGTTCTGTTCAACGGTAAAAATTGACAACAATGGGGCTTATACGGTAAAAGCAATACTCTATATCTCCGAAACCAATGAAGAGGTCAACGTGCAGTAAAATATGAGTGTTTCTCGTTTTCTCGTCAAAATGACGTATACGCCAAATCAAGATTCAGGCGACGATATGAGACGCTCAGATGCTAATTCATCTAACTCCACAAAACAGCAGATGGATAAAACTTGAAAATAAGTTTGCAACTAGAGATGGGCACGTGAGTAAGTGTTGACTCAAGCTCACGAAAGGAAGACGATCACTCATGCTCGATCACGCAGGAAGATATTTTCGCTATTAATTTTCACTCACGCTCACTAGAGCAAAATTTTATCTTATTGTTATTATACACATGAAAGCTTTCGTAGAGATCGAGGAATTGGATTTTCTATTACACCTCATGAAGGCAAAGGAGACAGCTTCTCACAATCAGTAAGCTGTACTTTTACACTATACTTTTTTACCGATTACCAAAGGCTTTTTGCGAAGAAAATAATAAATAAAACAGCTGAATAGTGAATGAAATACTATCAAAACTTGGTTTTGCAGCTTTTAATCAGGGGTGTGGTGCCGGAGTTGAAGTTTAGGAGTCTGAGTTCAGGATATTTGCCCGCAGTCAGAGTAGGAGTCGATTTTTTAGACCGACTACGACACCGTGCTAAGAAAACTACTAAAAATGCCAGACACAGCAAAATGGAATGGCATGAACTGTCATAACAAGAAACTGTTTGCAGTATTAACAATGTCTCGGACTAATCTTGAATAAAACAACAAACAAAAATTGGTTAAAACAATAAACAATATGTTTGCTGAAATAGCAAACATGTTTGCTTTTCCCTTTTCCCCAATATTTTCTGCTGGGTTTACTAAGTGTAAGCGCCGTTGTGCAACGGCATTTACATCTACCACGATTATCGCATTTTTGGGATTATCGTCATTTTTTCTTATGAAGTTTGACATTTATAATCCCGATAAAGCGGTAATCTTGGTAGGTGTAACTGCAGTTATAACCCCGAAGATTAATGCATAACTGATTTAAGATTTAACATGACAAAATTCGGGAATCTCTACAAATACGGTACGAAACCTCCTATTGATTCGTGTACAATTTTTATTTCTTGCAATTCTGTTAAATTTTTTCGAAATTTTACTATTTACAAGTTTACAATTGATTAGACTTGTAAACAATAATAGATAAGATGAACAAATTCCTTTGAATTAACTCTTATGGCCAGTTTTTCAGTTGGTGGTGATCTTCGTTTCTTAGTTAAATTGTGGTTAAACATCGAATTGGGTTTTTTAGTCATTGTTTAACTATGGTTTAACCAATCAATGTTGGTTGGTTAACTTATAGTCAAAACCATATTATTTTGACAATCAAATTTCTGACTGTCAAAGTGAGAAATGAAGATTGTATAAAATACATGTTTCAGATTTGCGTATGTGTACACATACGTTGAGTCTAGATCGTTAAATTGTTGCGCCTATATAGTTTTTTAAACATTTTTGTTAAGTCCTTCGATTTTATGCATCTATTTCTTATTTTACATGATTCCATTTTGTTTGTTACCCTTTGTTGTTTTGGTATTTATCCCAAAACACACGTTTTTCAATAAGAATACAAGGGTTACCATAATCGTTAACAATATGGCGACTTACATTAACTCACAACTGAAAAGCAAAATGCAAAGTTAACCTCTAATTAACTTAGAATGAAGATTAAGTAATCCGATAGTTAACTACCCACTTAAAAACTGGCCATTAAACTTCGCTTTCACTATCGTACAAGCGCAACGTTGATTATTCCTAATAATTTGTCAATCGTCTCAATGATGTACAGTAGTAGTAGCATTTATTTCACTCTCTTTGCCATTATTGCCCGTACGCATGTGGCAACTGTCAATCTACAGGATAATTTAATTCAAAACGATCGTCGTTAGTCAATGTTGCCACATACATACAATAACAACAAGTTTGACATGAGGATTGGAAGAAGAAGAAAACAATGAATACAAACGAAGACAGTGTAAACTTAATTAATGACAGGATGTGGTTGGTTAAATGAATTACTTTTTAGTTTATTTTAACAATAATAAGTGATTAATTAGAAAACAAATTAACTAAACTGGATTTATCGTATATAATAAGACGACGATGACAACAACGACAACAACCAATGAACGAACAACTTTATTATTATTTCAAAAGCGGCAGCAACACAACAACGATGCCAACAACAAAAGAATTGAATTTTAATTAATGGAAAAATGTACAACAGCAACATATTCCTCTCACACTTGGCCAACAACGATCGTCTCGTCTCGTCTCTTGTTGGCTGTAAGGAAAATGCAACCAGCCAACAACAGAGAGCGGAGACAGATAAAGTGTGTAACGACATACATATGTACATGTACATTTATATACAAACATTAATTTATAAACTTATACATATGCAGGTATGTAATTGTATAATTAGTATTTATCTGTTTCTCTTTGCGGTGCAATAGGTTGGCGATATCTGCTCGGTATTGTAGTTACTCGTGTGTTAGGAGAATGAGTAAGGAGTTAAGATGTACTCGTATAATGTACAACTTCCAAGCCGTTGAACAAAACTTAATTAACGCTTAAGCAAAAACTTTTTTCCACTAATTAACGACTTTTCTTTAAAAACAATAACAACAAAGATACATTACTCGTACATACTTTTTTCGCCGAGTTTGTGGCGGCGGTGCTGGCGTTGCCATATGTGTGCGACTCTGTGTGTGCTAACAATGCACGTTTCTTTTTCGTTGCTTTTGCTGTTGTTGTGTTTAATTTAATTTTTTTTTATTATATTTTTATGCAATTAGTGCCAAATGCGTGTCTGTCAAGTTATAAAGTATCTTTTGCTGTTTTTCTTTAGTTCGTTTAGTAGTTGAGTTTCCTCCTTCTTCTCTCTTTCTGCCCTGTCCCACTTGCCTCGCTGATTAGTATTGCCATTAATTTTGAAAAATTTAGTTGTTGCTGCTGCTCTTTTTCTCTCCTAACTTCATGGTGGAACTTAACACAACACAACTCCACGCCACGCTACTCAACTCTACTCCACAAACACCTATCTCTATCCGTCCATTAGTCTGTCCATTACTGCATTGCATTGCAACGCGATCGACAAAGTGTTGGTTGCAGTTTGTTGCACACAAATGCAAAAACAACAGCAGGAACAACAACAGCAAATGCAAACAACAGAAAACAATTTACAGCCGCAGTCGCACTGCTGAAGAACGAGAAGTAACCCAAGAAGAAACTGGAGAAGGAGGCAGCAGCGACGACGGCGGAAGAAACTTAACACAACAACTACTAAACAACAAAAGGTGTATTAATTAACATTTAAACAATAATTAAATTATTCATAAAACGAACGAAAGACCGTAAGAACAACTACAACAGCAACGAAATATACATACATGTTACGAGAAAAGTGTTAAGGAAACGTTTGTGTTGTTGGTTGGTTCGTTGGCTGACTGACGATGTGCAATATAGTGTAATTAACTATTAATGATTTATCATTAGCGACGAGCGCCCTCTGTTGGCTACAAAATTGTTATACAATTTATTAATAAAATTAATTATTGATCAACCTTAATCTTATGCTGAATCAGGTATAATTTTCAATTTACGTTGCAGAAAAATTTCAATTGTTGATTACCCACACAGTTAACCTGTGATTAAATGCATTAATCTTGCGGGGTTGTTTAACTGTCATATAGCTGATTTAAAACTTTATTAATAGTAAAGTTATTAATGCAATTATTATAAAGCATTAACAATTGAATAGTTTCTTTGTTGTGAACTAAAAAAACTACTATTCTGATTCACCAGATTACAGAATTACATTCAAAAATTGAACGAAATCAAGACAAAATTTACCAGACTTGCCATATCATTTGACAAATGGAAAACCTATTTTGTTCAAGTGAATACTTCAACACGCTGAAAAAAAAGAAACCTTTAATATATTGCAGGAACCATATACATGTTTTCATGAATTAAAGATCTGCTGTTTTTTTTTGTTTCTTTGTTGTCTGTCACGTTTTTGGTTTCAACAACGCCACATTTGGGTTACAAAAATATATACTTTATTATAACCAATTAATCATTGTGTCTCCAACATATAATATTCAATAGCAGGCACAAAGTGTTTGGGCACAAGTATACTATATTTGCGACAAGCTACAAACATGTTATATTTGCAGCCCAACAACAATAAAATACACATTTTTCCCCATGAATGGATCATGAAAATATATAGACGCATTATTAGTGTGCCCACCTTCAAAAAAAAAATTTCTTTCGGCGGCGGTCACCTCGCATAGTGACGGCGACACTATCGAGTATCTAGCCATGAAAAAGCTTCTCAAATTACCGTTCGGGATCGGTGTAAAACTGTAGGTCCCAATCAGTGAGTGAGAACTGGAAAGCGCACAGCTCAGTGATTGTGAGAAGTTCTCCCCAGTCCCTTTACGGGATGTAATGGGAAACCATTTATTTATTTATTTATTATTAGTGTGCCTCATAAACCCGAATTTTAGGATTTTTAAAGTAAAACGACGTGTAGAAATCTTACGACTAGAAATCTAAACCTTAAACCCAACTTGCTATTGAAGTTAGTGACACCAGGGTATTTTGAAAAATACTTATGGGTCTCAAAATTTGCGTAATGTGGTGTTTATTACGGGAAAAATAGTTAAATAAGACGGGTATGTATAATTTTCGTCCACCACATCTCTTTGAAACATTTCCCAATATAATTTTTACTTTTAACAAAAAATTGTTTAAATGTTATTTCCTGGAAGTTTTGTCATAAGTTTATAACAATTAGGGTTTCTCAATGTCCGGTTAAAGTGTCTGTTTAGTAATCAGTACTTTGATTTATCGTAACGATATCACAGAGAAATATACATAAGTATTAACAAGAGTTAGCAACACCTGTTTTATGTTCTATAAAAGTCCGTGGAAGACTTGGTAAAAATATAATGAATGAGAGAAATCTTTAATTTTAACAATCTTTGTGTTAATTGGGATCTACGCAAATAATTTTACTTTAACACTTCACTACATTTTGATTTTTTCACTAAATATCCCTTTTTTTAATCGATTTTATTGGCATAATTTCCTCCCAGTTGATGTGTTTTGTACGTTTGGCTTGACAAGCGGCTGCAAAAGTATGTAAATCGCACAACGCAACCCAGTCACCTATCACGGTATCTTCTTTGAAAGCATATTTTCTATAAGTTCTCCAAGTAATTACTTGATCAGCTGTCTCATCGGTATGAATAAATTATATACTAAGCCTGTTTTTTTATTCCCTGCTAAACTAATATTTCGACGACTTTGAATGGGGAATTAAGCGATATTAAGCGACACTTCATACGAAGTCGTCGAAAAATTAGTTTAGCAGGAAATAAAAAAAAAACTTACTGTCTGTGAAGGTTCTTCATGTTCTTATACTCCAGTTAATTTCATAACATGTTAGGTGTTTTACGCAGGCAACTCTGGTGAAATGTATGACTATAGTTGTCAGTACTGTAAGGTATCAGCTGATTACCTTATTATTGTTTTTGTGCAGTGTAATTTTTCAAATTATGGCGAAAAACAATCAAGACACCGTGGGAAGAACTTCTCAGTTGCCGAGGTACATTTAGTTGTTGACCTGGCGGAAGAATGCAAGTCAATTTTAGAAAACCAAATATACGTCATAATAACATGAAAATGAAACCGACACTTTATCGTTACGATAAAAGATAACCGGACATTGAGAAAGTGGACCTAACTTTTTTATTTGTTTATTTACTTTTTGTTAAAATTAAGAATTAGGTGTTATATGGAAATGAAAATGTTATTAAATATATTTCCTGCAAAAAGCATTGGTTACTCAATAATTGATACCCAATTGCAAAAAAAAAACATCGAATATATTTTTCGAAAATACGTTGAAGCAACAATTTTCTTAAATTATTTTCGTTCTATTTCCCTTTTATTACTTTAATTCTTATGCGATGGGACATCAGAGTGATTATGTACAGATGCACAAATGTTTTGAATGATTACATGGTCCAACAAGTTTTAGTACTTTTGTAAAGGATTGATTTGAGCTGAACCTGAATCTAACCTCGAAATTCCTCCATTTTTTGAAATATCTTAACTTAAAGTTAAAAAACAGTTCTTCGCTATATTCACGACATTGTACCATGGTGTATTAAGTTTCATCTATAAAAATGTATTATGCCATCTGTCGTCACAATGCGAGTGTAACCTGCCCAATATCTCAATCTTTGTTTGAGAAATTTTCCGCTGAAATTCATATGGTAGAGGGCGGATCAAGAAGTCCGTGACTTTTCGAACTTTCCTCGTAGTTATATGAAATGCAACACAGCTACCACCATCAAGTACCACCTGTTAATAGACTACTGTCAAATTTTGAGCAAGTTCCGTCATTTAATTTGCGTTTAACAGCTGTTCAAAACATACAATTTCGTTAATTTTTTTAAAAATGGAAAAAAGTGAATTTTGAGTGCTCATTAAACATTATTTTTTGCGAAAAAAAAAAACCGTCAATCAAACCAAAGAAAAGCTTGATAAATACTATGGGGACTCTGCACCATCGATTTCAGTGGTAAAAAAAGTGGTTTACTGATTTTCGTTGTGGTCGCACAAGAACAAATGACGCTGAACGTTCTCGATGGCCAATTGAGGTCAATACACCCGAAAATGTCGAAAAAACCCCGATATGGTGTTGGCCGATCGAAGAGTAAAAGTTCTTGATGTCATAGGCATTTCATATGGCAGTGTGGTTTCGATTTTAAGTAATCAGTTGGGTTTAAGAAAGCTGTCTCCAAGATGGGTGCCGCGTTTGCTCTCAATTGACCATGAACGTAATTGTGTGACAACTTCAAAGGATTGTTTGGAGTGGTTTAATTGGGCTACGAATTGATACCTCATCCGCCATATTCTGCGGATTTAGCCCCCATTGACTATTTCCTATTACCAAACCTAAAGAAATGGCTCGGTGGAAAGAGATTTAGCTCCAACGATGAAATTATTGATCAAACAAATTCCTATTTTATGGACCTCGAAAAATCCTATTTTTTGGAAGGGATACAAAAATTGGAGAAACGTTAGACTAAGTTTATTGAGCTAAAAGGAGATTATGTTGAAAAATAAATTTTTTGTTTGCAAAAAAACTGTTTCATTCAAAAAGTCACGGACTTATTGATCCGTCGTCGTATTTTCGTTAAATTTTCCCTTTATTTTAAGGTGAAATTATTAAAATCGTAACGCCCTACTTGTTTCAATAAAAATATTTTTTGAATATTGTGTTTATTCTCTGAAACATGCCAATGAATTCGTAAATTTTGCGAAAATCTAATTTTTGTCTTACTAGCGAAAATACCATACCAATCAAATTCAACGGACGATTTCTCAAACAAGGAATAATTATTATATTGGAAAGGCTTACCTGCATTTTGAAGGCAATAGGTAGAACTGTCGGATAATATTCCAAATTTTGTGTAAAAAGCTTAATCCGCGATTCAAAAGGGATGATTATTCTTTATTCGGCCTTTTACTAGTACTTTTCTATTTTATTATTCAAGCTAATACTAGAGATATAGCTTTCGAAGAGAATTTTTGCAAAATGCATCCTCATGATTCCTGGTAAACCGTATAGCTATTTCAGATCCAACCACTGATCTTTATCAGCGGTTGTTTGGAATGATGCTATTGAACATTTCATAAACTAAATGCAAACGAAAATTCAATTCTGATGAGAATTCCTTATAATGCAAATGTTCGAAAAATATTGCAAGCACAAACACACAATAAAACAATCGGTTCCCAATAGAAATGATTTTTTGTTTTTGCCTAAAAGACAACACAATTCATACAGGCAATACAGATTACCTGCAGTTTCGTCGTGCTGTATGTTCAAATTCATCAGGGATGATTTTTATTCATTCGGCCTTTTTACTGGTACTTTTTTTAGATATTATTCAAGCAGAAGCCCATTCTATATCTCTATTACATATACTCTTTTCTATTCTATATCCATATTGCAACGCCCGAATATATCGAAACCCCATTTTTTCCTAAGTTTAGGTTAAGATATTTCGAAAACCTGATGTGATGGGGAAATTGTGAGGGCAGATTCGGGTTCACGGCACCTCAAAGTGTTAAAAAAGTATATTATATTATCAAGGGGGGTCTTGACTTTATTCATTACACATATTTAGAATAGTTTAGATGCCAATGCGAAATCTATGTAAAATGTAGGGAAACTGTCAAAGTCGTGTAAAAATAAGTACAATCTAATTATTGCAATGTCTATTTGAAATCCGTCGCATTTGTAAGAAAATTCATATTTGAAAACACCATAACTGTCAAAACTTCGTCAGAGTTGCCACACCTATAGTTAACGTTGTATAATTAATCTTAAAGTTTTATGGAAATTGTATAATTGCTATCGTACATTGACTGTAAATTCGGCCATTGAGATAATAGGATATGATTTGTTTTAGAACAATTTGATTTATCACTATTTTGGAAAAGACAAAAATTCAAAACTTCGTTGATATAATTATCGACATAAATTTTTCATAGTACTGATTTATATATCTTCTCGAAGTCTCTATTAAAGATGATATTTTTATTAATTACTTATAAATAAATAAATATATCAGTGACGACACATCTTAACAGCTTTGTCAAAATTTTAGTATTTTCTATAAAAACGGATGATCTCAAATATGTTTATTGTCGAGTTTATCTTTCTTTATTGATACGACTAATTTGTTACTGATGGCTTAGGAACCCACGATCGACAGGTGAAGAAATGCTTTATCTTTCAGAAATATTATAATCTTTAGAAATGGTATATACCAATGTAAAGTTTCACAGTATTGAGCTTTCGTTACAATAGTTAAAAGAAATCATAACCAAAGAATGTATATCTACAAAAAATGTCTAGTAGAGAATACACTATCAGCTAAATCTGACATGTAGAACTAAATCTTGTTGTCGATAATTTAATATACTGTGAAAATAATCAGACGAGAGGGCTAATACGAATTGCTAGAAAGAATTGTTAGACACAATTTCATAGTTCTTAGTAATTGCATGGCATTTCCTTTGAGTAAATTACATTAATTGTTTATCTTTTTTAATATTACAGTAAAAACATGTTTATACTACACTCGAAACCTAGAGATATCTAGTTTTCGTGGCCTAAACATCTTATTTTCCATACACAAATCAGCTGTTCGTGTGAATGAAATCAAGACAATCGAGATTTCGGTTGCAGCATAAACGCGGTATAACTTGATTGTAAAGGGATTTATGGAATATGTGGTATAGTAAATTTTCCATTTCCGGGAATTCCTGTAGTGGCATATAGTTATTCTTATACACATGTATTTACTTACATAGGGAGATACGATTGCCGGTTGCAACAATCGATAAAGTTCTAAGTATCTTTTAAGATATTCGCTGAAAATCACGTTCTCCTCCTTCGATTTCAGAGATTTATCAGATGTATTTCCTTTTTTTTTGTTGTTTTGTTGCTAATTTTTATTTGCTTATTTTGTGAAATTTAGCACAATTTTGTATAAATTTTAATTAAACACTTCTGCACTCTTACACACACGCACACACAACACAATGGAATACACAATTTTTACCCCCAAAGTGTAAACAAACAATAATAATAGGCGAGCGATAGATGGATGCTACTCTGGCTAAATATTCGAATTTTCTTTTGGGCAAATTGCTTTTTCTTTTGGTCGATTTTCTTTTTGATTTTGAGTTGTTTAGCACGCGTTAATTGAATTGTTTATTTGCTTTGATATGCAGACAATTAAAATTGAAATCGTGGGGAATTGGCTGCAATAACAACAATAATACACAAATACTAGAAATCTGGTAACGTCAATCAGCATCCAATTAAGCAGCAACGGCAGGCACAGGTTTCAAAGAATGGAGGAGATCGGAGATATTTCAGCCAAAACAATAACCACTAATAATGTGGGCCACATGTATGAAATGTATCCAACGCGTCTTATGACGTTTAGACTTCAGGGCAGTCGGGAGACGAAGGGTTACTTTTGACTGCAAACACGTTTGGTTGTCGCTATTGTTGTGTGAGAAATGACATTCGACTGTAGGATTATTTGCAACTACTAATGGCCAAATCACCGCAAAACGTTACACTAATGACTTGGCAATGACACTTTGAAATGTGAATACCAAAAACGTCAATACGAACGAGTCGATTTTCTGTTGTTTTTTTTTTAATTATTTTCCCTCAATAATATGTATTTTTTACACTTAACGAAGCATATGTGGGTTGGTTACACTTGGTTTGGTAAATGATTATTAAAATTTTATTTTTTGTTTCGAAATTCTGTTGAATTAGAATTCCGATTGGTATTGGGTTTAAAATTTGTTTTCTTATTTTTTTTTTTTTGTATTTATTTAATTCCTCTACAAAATTGCACCGTGCGTAGTTTCCTCTCTAACGTCCGTTAGCGCCGACAATACTTCGACGAATGAGTTCATGTTTATTTGTTGAAAACATTTATGTTGCCGATGCATTTCTTTTTCATTCATTCATTTTCATTTACCAAGCCAAAAACAACCCACTGCCATTCGCTGAGTGTAGTGAAGAGATACAAATGCGAGAGCGGCCGGGAAACTGAGTGCGAGATTTCTCATTTATATTTATTTGTGTCGTTTTTGTTTTGTTTTTGTTTTAGTGAGACCGGCTTTTTGGGAAGAATACTCTCTGCGATGGTTTTGTTGTTATTCTTATTGACTTTGGAGCTGTGGTGGATACTCTGTTTCATTTCAATGGAGGGACAATTGTTTGGGGATTTTATTCCAGTGAATGCTAACAGTTTTCATATAGTACACAATAGGTTTGGGTAAGATAAACTAATGAAACTAGTGATATCTTAGAAGTGATAATTCTCAAAATAAAAAAGAATGTTAGACAATAAAAAATAAAGTATGTAAATAGTTTCCCAACTCCATCCCATGAAGGGACAGGGGAGAGCTTCTAAGTTCATTGGGGCATACAATTTGTCACCGGTTCCAAAAGGTTTTTTGAGAAACTTTTTTCATGGCTAATTAGTTGACAGTGTCTCGACGTCAATAACGAAGTGACGGTGGTCAAAATAAATATAAGGGGATCAGAGTAGGGAACGAGTCCCCGATTTCATGTGCAAGAGTCGTGGATACTAATCAATACACCACCGACGGCCAATTCGTATATACTACTATATCGACACGTTCCCGGCAAAATGTATTAAGCGACAAAATGGAAATTGTTCAGGAAACGAAAAAGACTTTCTGTCAAGTAGCAGATTTGTATTATTTTTTCGGTTATTACCATTTCATTTGCTTAATAACTCATGACGTGGTTATGCAAGGGGCATTCTCTGTATATGGAAATGTGGAGCGTGGCGAAAATTTTGAGAATATGGAAAAAAGTCATTGTCGCCAAATACATATGTCGCTGAATACATTCTGCCAGGAACGTGTCAATATTATAAAAATTGCATACATCTTGTTGCATAATGCCAACTTTTAATCGGCGTAAGATTTGTATATTCCTTTATTTTAATTAATCAAAGAAGTTGTTACTTGCTGACTACAAGCAACTTGCTAACTTGTATCTATAAGTAACTTGCTGTCTATTCCAGTAACAAAATAAACATCTGTGCACGTGCTAAACTTCCAGTAATCACTACTCTCTTGTATCTCGCCGCCTTAGCGCAACAAACTTGGTGGTTCATTTTAATATCTGCACTCTCTTGCAATGTCTTTTCACATCTCTCAATGTTTCTCTCCCATCAGTCAACTCTCTCCATTAGGGGTTGAATGAATACCCCACAAAGTAGTGAAAGGGATTTAGATGTCATTGGTTGTTTGGAAGGGAAAATAATAACAACAACACAATGGTTACAATGACAACAAAAGAGCCTACGCAAACAAAGGACCAAGGATGGATGCGCAAATGCTCAGCTCCTAAGGTGTAGGAGGAGCAAAGTGCTCAATTGAATAGTATATACTTATATATACACACATATATGTGTTTATATAGGAACGTTATATACTATCGCAAAGGTGTTTATAAAGAAAGTAAATAACATGCACTTGTTACTGTAACCTGTGAGTGGTGTGACAATCATGTGAAAGAGAGTAGTTTGAGTGCGAGTGAGTTGTTAGTGAGTGCTGGTGACATGTTTCAAATGATTACGAGTGACACCAACAACTTACAGGTGAAATCACAAACAACGCTGGCACATTATAGAAGCAGAATATTGTTGTTGACTTCACTATGTGGCACCTTTAAATGATATTTGGTTTTATTTTTCCTTCCCTCTCTCTCTGACACTGCAAACACTTTTGTGTCGCGTTTAATCAATCATTTCATTTAAGCTTTTAATTAATGACCCAAGTACCAAAAACATTACACTGAATACGGTTACAAAAAAGGTTACTTGCTAAGAAATTAACCCTTTTGTTGCATATAACGCCAATAAAGGAGGGTAAAACCACCCCTGATTTCCGCAGAGGTCGTACCCACTGTGCCACTGCCACAAGGAATCTTGATGGAATCCGTTTTGAAAAGATTATTGAATATATCAACAATGATTGTATTCGCGAACAGTTCGTTGCGGTTTGACTTCTCAAATGACCCGTCAATAGGGTGCAAATATGGTGTGATTATCCTTTCGTCACGTTCTACATTAGATGTGGAGAAAATAAAAGGACATTCAGAGGTGTTCCGAGGTAAAATAGTCGTAATTTCACACCTTATGTGAAAAGCATTTCAAGAATATTCACAACACCAATTTAGTTGACACAATGCTTGCAATACTTTCAGTATTCATTGAAATAAAAATCATTTAAAAACAATTGAATACTTTGAAAAGGAAATCAATACAATGCACAATTCCGGAAAGCATAAGGTTTAAATTAAATTGCATGTATCCACCAAAAACATTTTATGGAATTAATTATAGGCATTAATTAACCAATTTACCAATTTTTTCTTCAATACTGAGAAAAATGTTTTTGTAAAAGCCAGAAATATTTCTTTAATTTGACTAATTTTAATTTTTGTTATTCGTTGAATTATCAAAATGTATTTCTAATTGAAATTCGTTAATCTATAAATAAAATTAATTAAAGCAAGGAATGTTTTTGTTGAATCAAAGATTGACAAATAGAATTCTTTGAAAATAAGAATTAAATATTACAAATGGTTTTTTGAAACTAATGAATTAATTTTAAGTTTTAACAAAAAACTTGGGATGAAAAACAACAAATCTTGTTTTGTTACATCAAATAAATTATTTCTATGACTGAAAAGTATACAAAAAATTCATTGAAATCGGACCCGAAATTGTTCGATATCATAGAATTTTTTTTTCTGTGTAGGTGTTAGTGGCAGCCGATGAACGACTCACTTAAATTTATTAGTCCATTGTGATACCACGGGCTAACGAGATTAAGCGTTAGCCCCACCGGAAAACCATTTAGTTTGCTCCAAGAACCTCAATACCTTGTCTAAGAGGTAAGACGCCATAGCACCTCCTGACGGCTAGTGCTGGACACGTGCAAAGATGTTCAGATGTTCATCGTTACAACTGCTACAGAAGTCACTTCCCCTGAAAACTGAAACAAGCAATGATACCTTGGGCCTGCCTAAGACAAAAGCTTCATTGATCTCCTGCTACCCATATGAGCCAAATTTGTCTTGATTTGACTTGAAATTTTAAAATTACACAGTACAACACATGATTTCGGCATTCAATTCTGAAAATTGCACGCAACAATTTTTTTTACAGGCCAAAGACAATTTTGGAGGTGGGTCAGTGTCCTATTTCAGATAGAGACTACACAGCTACCATTTCACAATTCCCTCCTATATATTTCTAAGGAAAATAACACTGTTAATCGATTATTTCATAAAACATCATAAAAAATTGCATATATTTTATATGTTTTGACATTTCTTGCCTATTATCATTTGTAGGCGCTGGACAGTAAACTATTGTGAATACCGAAATGCATTTGCTTTTATTTCCGATTGTGAATGCGAACAAAACAGCTGCTGCATACATGCGAGAGCAAATGTATAGTATCATTAAGGTTTTGAAACAGTATGAAGTGCAAGTAGAATAAAATAGTATATGTCCAAAATTAAAGTATTGATTAAAGTATTAATATTGAATTGATACATTATTAAACAAAATGTTAACAGTATACAAATATATCATCATTATGCTTACATAAAATATTTGTCCGATTTTGTGTGCACCTATAATTTTTCACCCTGGTGTTTTATGCGCAGTGTAAACAAATGTAAACAAATAGTTTGTGGTTTTAAGCAGTGGTAATTAAAGCGACTTTTGCAATAAAACAAACATAATTCAATGATTTTCATACTCACATTTTAACAAAATCTTCAAAACACTTTAATTTCTTATATGTAGACTTTTTTATGTTTTCAACTACCGTCAAAAATTTTGTTCGCGCATACGAACCCGAAAAATAAACAGCTGAGGCGACATCTACCGCTTTGTGATTGCAATAATTTTGCGAAAAGGCGATAGGCGCTAGGTATCACTTTTTGCAAAATTGTAATACGAAGCAAGGGAGTGCAGCCGCCTATCGTTTACACTGTGCAACACCAATTTTGGGGGTGGACGATTCATGCGCCAAATGATCACACTAGGTGAGTATAGTCAAACCCCAAAAATTTCGACCGCTATGTAGCTACACATTTTTTTATGGGCGTGGCAATTTTGAATTTTTTTTATCCAATACTGTCCGAGATAAATTTAAAAATCGAGTATAAATATTAAATTGCACGAATTCTTGTGATAACATGTCTGCAGTGAAATTTTACAGGGATTATTTTCGTAGAATATTCAAATGCTCTATATCAAAGTTTAAAGGGTCCTTTTCGTCCTTTGTTCATAAAGTACCAAACATTTACACTAAAATGACCAGCTACGGATTCAGAATGTTCCACGAATTTATTCCTCAATAAATTTCATGATGGGTCGTCATAGACAACAATTTTCTTTATTTCCAGACGTCCTTTTTGTCTTTTCTTGAAACAGTTTTCACCAAAATAACCGGCAAAATATCCAAATGTTCTGCCAATTTATTGTGGATTAGATTTTGCTAGAGGATTTCGCAGACGAGAATCGTTCATCTTGAATTTGCATATACCCTTTTAGTCATTTTTTAAAAATTTGATTCAATATTTGTAGTCGATTTTAAAATTTATCTCGGACAGTATCGGATAAAAAAATCAAACTTGCCGCGCCCCTAAAACAAAAGTGTTGTGTAGCGGTCAAAATTGTTGGGGTTAGACTATACCCACCTAGTGTGGTCATTCATCCACCCCCAAAGCAAAAACCTAAATTTTGTTGAATAGTGTTATCGTCCCAAATCATAATAGGGGAGTAATACTGGGCATGAAAATAACAAATTTATTTAGGACATGTTGTGTTCTGCGGTAACTATAGTGCCTACCCCGTCAATGCTAATTTTTGATTAAAAATTCCCATTTAGTACAATTTCGGGAATAGTTTTCCGAAATTTGATATCCTGTAAACTAAAAAAAAAAACTGCTTCTAGGTTAAATGTAAACGAGACAACTACAATTAGAATAGTTCGTTCTATAAATAGAACTTTCAAAACTTCTGCATCAGTGCGTGTAAGTAGGAAGCAATGTGTAAGTAGCGACAACAATCGCTCTACACACAATCAATAAATGTCTTCGGTTAGTGACTTGTGTAAATACACACCGCAGTGGCTTAACGGGCTAGAGGTTGCTGAAGATGATGCTTCACAAACATCGAAACGATCGTCCAGCGAATGTGAGTTCGAATCCCACCCGCGGCATTTACATTTTTTTCACTAACCGGAGAAAACATGATCTAAGAGAAAATTAAAGGAAATTACAACTTTACAAAAACAACTAAATTTGTAACCACAGTAAATTTTTCCAAATCCGATCTCAGATCACTAGAAACAAATATGTTCGGATTTGTTGTTGTTATACAGATTCTGCGTTCATTAAATATTTAGTGCAAATGAGTAAAGATAACGTCATACAATTGTTGATGTCGTAAAGGAAAGAATAATTCAAATAAATCTAATACTTAATGCGTCACATATTTATCAACCTATACACGCTGAAAAATCTGGATTTTGTTGTTGTTTGGATGCAAATATAAAGTGTTTGTAGATTGTCGCAAATATGTTATACTTCTGTCCAAACACATTGTGTTTGCTTTTCAATAATACATGTTGGAGACACAATGATTAATAGGTTATAATACATGTGTTTGTGACCCAAATGTGACTGGGTTTGTTGAAAACTGTTGAAAACAAAAACCTGACAGACATCAAACATACAAATCTTGCAAACGTGTTTCGGTTACAAGCATGCGATTATCGCTTGTTAAGTTGCAAAAAAAGCTCTTTAGCGATAAGTCATATTATTCACAAATATGGAAAAGTGTTAAGTACTCGTATGGTAAAAGGTGGGCGGTGTTACCAAAATACGATTATCGTTCCTGCAGTATGTTGCTGCTGCTGTTTTTGTTCAGCGTGTACTTATTAAACTCACCTCGTCGTTGCTGTAGCTCATTAACTACTCTCCTCGCAAATGAGGTAAAATATATGAAAATTGTTTTAATGTTGAAACAAAACAGTAAAAACATAAACTCGTAGGTAAAACTTTACCTTTAATAACATTTGAATATAAATGTAACGCCGTTGCAACAGATTCGAATACAAGAAAAATAATAAAACGCTTCAATTTGTTAACTCGATACTAAAAACATTTGAATGGTATGGGGGGGATGCACGCTTGGCTAATTCGACTGGATGGATGGCTACAGCCATCCGGAGGCACTCACTTATTCATTCGCCCAGAATTTTAGTGAGGCAGAGTGTGATGCAGGCGGCTGTTGCTGCTGCTGCTGCTACTGCCACCACAATCATTTATCTTACTAATTTGCCACAATCTAATACATTAAACGATCATAAAGAACATTTCAATTAAAATAATTAACAACAACACATTCAGGGGGAATCTACACACGCAGATGATTTGGATGATGCTTCGGATGGACTGGCGGTCGGACGGACGGTTGCACAGAGTTCCGAGCGGAAAATCTCTTGGAAAAGCGAGCATAAGCAGCTGAGCACTTAATTAAGCACACACAGTGTATAATTATCTTTCGACCCTGTGGAAAAGCCTTTCAAAGTCGTAAAGGAGAGCAATAACTGTTAGCTCATTGATGTGATTATGCGGCACAGTGGAACTAAACACGAGTATACAACTGAAAATAAACTAAATATTCAAGTTGGAATTGACTTCTTAAATTGGGGTTTCTTACTCTTATTGGTATCAAATAATATGACCAAAACAATACACATTTTTCTAAACCCAAATTAATAATTTGTGGTTAACGTTTTAGATTTTTCAGTCTACACTGAACTGGCATTCCATATAAATGAATCGTAAATAATTCAAAGGTTTTTCTGACTCAGATTTGGTATAAGCAATTTTATGAGGAAGATTAAAAAAAACATTTTGAAAATTCTTTGTAGATATTGCAAATAAAGTGTGATTCATTTATGACCGGTTTTTACAGTCAGTGGTGATCATAATTTCTTAGTTAAATTGTGGTTAAACATCGAATTGTGTTTTTTAGTCATTATTTAACTATGATTTAACCACCCAATGTTGGTTGGTTAACTTATAGTCAGAACCATATTATTTTGACAATCAAATTACTGACTGTCAAGTGAGAAATGAAGATTGTATAAAATCCATGTTTCAGATTTGCGTATTTCTACACATACGTTGAGTCTAGATCATTAAATTGTTGTGCCTTTATAGTTTTTTACACATTTTTGTTAAAATGACTTCGATTTTATGCATCTATTTCTTACTTTACATAATTCCATTTTGTTTGTTCCCCTTTGTTATTTTGGTATTTATCCCAAAACCATAGATTAATACTTATAGTAGATCTACTAGTTCTCCCACCAAATTTATGACATTTGGCCTGGTGTGATATTTACTTTTGATGTTGAAAAGAATTGCTTTACTAATACCAGATAGAGGCAATGGTTCAAAACAACGAACAAAATAACAATAACGGCATTTCGTTTTGTGTGTTAAAAGTATTGTGTTAAATACATACAACAGTCAATAAAAAAGTTTAAAACATTTAAATTTCACAGTTTTTCACCAAAATGGCATGAAAAATTAAAGCAAGAATTTATTGTAATTCCACCTGGTGTATATCAGTTTTCGTCAAACACCTCTCTATCACACCGACCGCATCACGAAGAGTGTGAAAGGAAACGTCAGATGAGCCAAATATTCTCTCTAGTCTGAGATTACTCTATGCCCAAAACACACGTTTTTTCCAATAAGAATACAAGGGTTGCCATAACAATATGGCGACTTACATTAACTCACCACTGAAAAACAAAATGCAAAGTTAACCTCTAATTAAATTAGAATTAAGATTAAGTAATCCGATAGTTAACTACCCACTTAAAAACTGGCCATTAGAGGTTCGGGTTTCTCACTGGTTTTTTATCACAGTTCACGCGTGACTGGTGTCATACTGTTATCTTATTTTTATTCAGTTTTGTTTGACACTTCATTATAGTAAGACTCACAACTAGCGTGTTTAACAAACCGGAATTATCGAATATCCGGGTTTCGGGTTATTCGAAATATCACTTCTACGGAAAACCGGTTTTCGGTTTTACGGAATGGAAAAAATTTATTATTTTTCTGTTCCGCATGGAAATTAATAATTTTAAATTTTTGTTGAAAAATTAATACAAAATCAATTAAAATGAATTGATATTTAAATTCAATTCAATTAATTCCAATTCAATTCCATTTAATGCAATTCAACTCAATTCAATTCAGTTCAATTCAATTCAATTCAATTCAATTCAATTTAATTCAATTCAATTCAATTCAATTCAATTCAATTCAATTCTATTCCATTCAATTCCATTTGATTCAATTCAATTCAATTCGATTCCATTTGATTCAATTCAACTCAATTCAATTCAGTTCAATTCAACTCAATTTCAATTCAATTCCATCAATTTAGTCCCAAGACAATTGTTATATATTTTGTTTATTTTTGTATTTAAAACTTTCACCGAAAAATATCTCTCTCCTAATATTTTCCATATTTCCCATTTTTCTTTATTTTTGGAACGCATTTCTTGAAACACACGTTGCGGGATGGGGGCTGAATGGAAAAAAAATTAATCAACTTTTTGTAACAACTTTATTACAACCCAATATTATCAACTATAATGGATACTTTTGCTTTGGTTTGTGTCTAGACTAACATATGGTGGGAAATTTCTTGTTTAATGGGAAGTTTTCTAGGTGAAGCCTGTAACCACCATAGAGAAATGGTGTATAGAGACGCCATTGTCCTCATCTGACATTTCCTTTCACACTATTCGTGGTGCGGTATGTGCGACCAGGGGGATTCTATGGCACAGCTGAACGAAAAGGTACTAGGCCGATGATAGAGATTGAGAGAGCAAAGAAGACAGGACCTAATTTTAAATAGTGTTTATTGATGCTAATTACAGCTAAATTATGTTTTATGTTTTTTTATGTCCAACAAAAGTGTAAAATTCGTAAATTACCGCAGCAAAAAAAAACTTTAAGAAATGGCATACTACCTCGTCGTCATGAAGAGGCAACGAAGAGAGTAATGGAAACTCTTAACTATTTCTCTATGGTGCGTCAGAGAGTTATTTGACGTAGATTGACTTAAACCAGGTGAAATTACAAAAATTGTTGACTTACATTTTTCATATCGTTTTGATGAAAAACTGTATAACTGTCTTGTTATATTTTACTGTTAGTATATATTTGTGGTGTATTTACTCAAAAAATTTAACGCACAAATCGAAATGCCATTGCTGATTTATTGTTGGATGGTTTGAGCCATTGCCTCTATCTGGTATTATTAAAGCAATCATTTCCAACATGCAACCGCCCATATGCAACACACTAAATGTCATCAAAATACTGAGAGAGATGGGGTCTCTATACATCATTTCTCTAAAGTACCCACTATCTATACATGTATATATGGAAGTATAAAAATGAGTTTGTGTTTGCATTTTTTAGTACCGTTTAGACTCGAAAACGGTTGGACCGATCTTTTGGAAATTTCCACAGAATGTAGCTGTGTGGTCGGTGGTGAAAATAAATATTTATGAAAACGCGATATCTGGAGGACTGTTTACCAATCGCCTTGAAAATTTGTGTGGATGCAATTGGCAGCAAAATTCGTGATCCAACAAAAAAATGGGCGGATCAGTGGGCGTGGCATAGAACTTGAAACATTTTAAAGATGTATCTCACGAACTATCAGAGGTATGAATATGATATTTGTTATATAAGTTGTTTGTACAGTTCTAATTACAGCCAGTGTGTAAGTGGGTCGTGCCACGCCCCTTTTTCAAAAATCGCTCTGACGGTTTTTTTAATAGACCGATTGTTATGAAAATTTCGCAGTGAGGTACTGATGACCTGCTGATAGTCCATGGCTATACTTGGAAGTGACTGGATAAAGGGGCGTGGCACCACCCATACAATTTAAAATGGCTATATCTCATGAAGTATCAGAGGTATGCAAATGAAATTTGGTATATACACATGTTATGGGCGGTGCCACGGCCCCTTTTCAAAAATCGCTCTGACGGCTATTCTAATAGACCGATTGTTATGAAAATTTCACAAAGATGACCTGCTGATAGTACTTAGCTATACCTGGTAGTGATTGGATAAGATTTGGTATATATGTTGTTGGTACAGTATGAGTTACAGGGTGGAAGTGGGATGTGCCACGCCCCTTTTAAAAGAAACCGTTATAGCAGTCATAATAATACTTTGATCGTACTGAAAATTTCACAGTATGTTACAGTTGGCCTACAGATACGAACAGGCTATTTGGAAGCAAGTTGCCAAAAAGGGCCGAGGTGCCGCCCACACACGTCAATATTTGACTATTAGGTATCGTTAGCAGAAATGCAAAACCACGTAACTACAATTTTAATTTGTATTTCCAAGAGAAAAAACAATCCTCGTAAAAGGATGAGGAATTAATTTTTCAATTCAAATTTTCAAACTTTTGCTAAAGTAAAGTCTTAAGTTCAGTAAGATTCGAAAATATACTGGCAAACTGCATTTTTTGTATTTATTTATCAGTTTTGTTTCAACTCCTTTGAACAAAATGAAAATTGTAGTTACGTTCTTTTGCATTTTAGCTGACGATATATATGTGAGGTTCTGTACATATACTACTGATATCATGCAAATTACTTTTTGGGGGAAACCAATGAAAATACGGCTATTAAAAAGGTCAGACTATGAAGCTAAGAAAGTGACCATAGATATGAATGAATATCATTGAGGTCAGTTTCGAGAGCATTCTAAATATCGTTATCCCAATAGTGCATTTTTAAAAAAAAAATTCAGAATAATCTTATATAGGCTACAATAATCACTGGAAATTGTAAAGGAACCGATGTCATCATTCCACGCACTCCCATGATAACTACTGACATGCCCATCGATTTCAAAAGATTGCAGTTTCCGATTCGGTTGCCATTTGCGATGACCATTAATAAAGCGCAAGGGCAGTCGCTTCAAGTCTGTCGAAAATAAAGGGTTTTTCAACAGAGACGCTACAAAAGTAAATCGATAGGGACAGCAAACGACGCCATATTTTTTCCCGCTCTTTTGACACTTCCCTTCAGTAAGGTTTGCCATTTCATCATGGAAAGATATACGAGCCAACAACGAGTCGAAATTATTAAAATTTACTACCGAAATTTGGAGTCAGTGGCCTCAACTTTAAGAGCGCTACGTCCAATTTCTGAATTCTGAATTTCATTTCTGGCGGAATGGCTTCGTCAATAAACAAAATATGCGTTATTGGTCAGACAGCAATCCACACTTAATCCATGAGTCATCATTGCATGCCGAAAAAATTACGGTTTGGTGCGGTTTATGGGCCGGCGGCGTCGTTGGGTCGTACTTCTTCCGTGATGATCAAGACCGGCACATTACTGTGAATGCGAATCGCTACCGTTCAATGATAACCGAATATTTTTGGCCCCAATTGGATAATATGGACTTGGAGGACATGTGGTTCCAACAGGACGGCGCAACAAGCCAAACAGCGAATGCCACAATCAATTTATTGGAAACCAAGTTTGGTGAACGTGTTATCTCACGAAATGGCCCAGTCGATTGGCCGCCTCGGTCGTGCGATTTGACGCCGTTAGATTATTTCCTGTGGGGCTACGTCAAGTCTATGGTCTATGCCAACAAGCCAGCGACGATTGATGAACTTCGTACGAATATCGAACGTGAAATTGCAGCAGTATCGGCCGATTTATGCATGAAAACCGTCGAAAATTGAGTTCAGCGTCTGGACTTCTGAAAGCGTGCCCGTGGTGGCCATGCATAAGAAATCGAGTTCCATACATAATGGCATCGAACGTACTTTCACAGGAATAAAGAATTTCATTGGTATCTAAAACCGGTTTTGTTTTATTTAAAAAAACTTTTGTTATTGAAAAACCCGATATATGTTGCATGCTCTCGTGAGGGTAAACCTTCAAACTTATATAAATTTACAGCAGAGTACAAAACTAGAGAACTTGAATAAATAGAAAAATATATCAACATTGCGTCTCATTAAAATTACAATTCAGTGGTACCGAATCGCAACAAGTACGGCTATTACAGTATAATGAGAAGCTGTTTAGAGAAATCAGCACACGATCGAAATCTAAACAAATAGTTATTTTAGATTCTTCTTCATAATATTCCAGTCAACTACAGCATTATTTGCCCATTATCCCGTGTCGGAACGCAAACATAATGGAACAAAATAAATTTATTCACCCTTTAGCATTAAAAAAAAATTGAACGCAAAACGAAGTTTGCCGCGTCCAGCTATTTTAGTATATATTGTAGTTTTGAACCCAATAAAAATTAAATTTAGAAAAGCCAAAGTGAAAGAACTTTAAAAAAGAACATTTTGGTTTCCCGTTACATCCCATGAAGGGATTAGGGAGAGCTTCTCACAACCAGTGAGCTGTGCACGCTCCAGCTTTACACCGGTTCCGAACGGTATGTTGAGAAGCTTTTTCATGGCTAAATACTCGATAGTGTCGCCGTCACTAAGCGAGGTAACCGCCGTCGAAAGAAATTTTAGATGGTTAGAGTAGGGGTCGAACAAACGTCCTCATGCACAAGAGCCGCGCACACTACCATCTGCACCACTTTTCTTAAAAAAAGTAAATTTTCGCAAAAAAAAAATACAAAGTACCTTTTCTTAAAAAAATAGCTTATCTTAAGAAGTACCTTTGCTTAAAAAAAGTAAATTTTCTTACAAAAAGTAACTTTTCTTAAAAAAGTAATTTTTTTCAAATAAGTACCTTTTCTTAACACAACACTACCTTTTCTTTAAAGAGTACCTTTTTTGTGAAACAAAAGAAAATTTTTTTGAGATAAGTACCTACTCTTAAAAATGTACCTATTCTTGAAAACGAACCAATTCTAAAAACAAAAATCCCATTTCTTAAAAAAAAACATTTCTTCAAAAAATACCTTCTCTTAAAAAAATACCTTTTCTTACAAATATTCCTTTCCTTAAAAGTACCTTTTCTTAAAAATAATATAATAATACCTTTTCTTTTCTTGAGATGAGTAGTCTTCTGAAAATAAATACATTTTCTTAAAAAAAATAACCTTTTCCTAAAAAGAGTGCCACTTCTTTAAAAGTACCTGTTCTTAAAAAAAGTACTTCTTTGTAAAAAAAATTCATACTCTTATAGCTTTTTCTTACAGAAAGTACTTCTTCTTAAAAATAGTACCTTTTCTTAAAAAAACATTAGCTTTTAATAAAATAAGTACCTCTCTTTAAAAAAGGACCCTTTCGGGAAAATATAATACATATTCTTACAAAAAGGACCTTAAAATATACTTTAAAAAAATACACTCTATACAAAAAAATTGTTTCTTAAAATCTTTATCATTTTACAAAAAGTACCTTTTCTTAAAGATGCATTTAAATTATAGTATTTTTCAACTGGCGCCTTAGGCGTGTTGGAACTAACTAGTACACAATATATAGCGAAAGCAACTTCGGTTCCACCGGGTGTCCCCTGACACCTCAAGTAATTTTTTTCTAAACGGCAGGTAACACAATTCAATCCAATATAATCTAACATAGTCTAGTCTAGTCTAATTCAGTTCAATTCTTTTTATTATCTTAAGTGAATTGAATTGAACTGAATTGGTTTATATTGAATTGAATTGAATTTTCTTATTGGTGTTTCAATCTCAAAATTTCAAAGCTGTATTTAAATTTAACAGTAACGTTTTATTTTTAAATTATGGTTTAAATCATGTTCCAATTTGCAATTCGTGTTTAATATAAAATTGACAAGTTTAATTCATATTCACCTTAAACTTATTTAAATTTGAAAATCATGTTCGAATTTGAAAATAATTTTCATGAATGATAATCTGATAAAGTGTAAAAAGTTAATTGATATACTAATTTAAATTATTTAATTGTTATTCAAATTATGAAATCATTGCGAAATTAAAAACTTTTTAAAATCTTATTATTATTATACAAAATTATCACTTTTTTGCAAGAATGACACCGAGGCCCCAAATCTTGGGCGACCCATAACAAAAAAGTCCATGACTTTGGGCAAAAATGGGAGACACGGGCCTTTTTTTTTGGTCTTTTACCACGTAGTGGTGTCCGCATATGGTTATATTTCCATGACTTAAAAAATTACACACAGTGAAATTAAAAAATTTTCGGGCAATTTTTCACTTTTGCGGCTACCTAAGCACTACCTAAACGGTGTTAAGAATCATTCCTAGGAAGTTCATATGTTCTAGAAAGTTGTTAATTGAGATCTTGGGTACATTCTTGTAGTTGATTATTTCCTTGAATTTTGAACGGCTTGCTACGTATGGACCTGAACAGGGGAAAAAGGTAAAAAGGCGAATTTTTTAAACATTTTGACCTTGAAGATGAAGTTTTTTTGATTTTATATGTTCACAATGTTTGCTTTGTTTTGACAAGGGCTACAACTTTCCCTCAGAGAGTAAATCAAAATTCCGAACGGTTTGCAAGATATGAGCCTGGCAAAATGATCACTTTTTTGTACAAATGACACCGAGACCCCAAATCTTTGGGGGCCCATAACAAAAAGTGCATGACTGGGCAAAACTGGGAGACACGGGTCTTTTTTTGGTCTTTTATCGCGTAGTGGTGTCCGTATATATTTATAATTTTTCGTGTTGCACTGTGTTGTAAAAAGTTTGTAAGGATTTTTATCCCAAATTGAGTATAAACCGGTTAACCGACATCTTAGAACCGGTTTTCGGTTTATTCGAAAATTGCGTTTTTTTAAAAAACGGCACACGGTTAATTGCAAGTAAAACGGCTTATAATAAAGATTCCGACATCAAATTCCATTTTAGGTGTTTTTTTTTTAAAGTAAAAACAGGGGCACATGAATCAGCCATTACGACGAAGGTTTAAAACCCAACCGTGAGCCAAGTCCCTCCCGTCTAACATCCAATCATTCATGCGCACTGTAAATTACCACAGAACGGCGACTCCATCTGTAGTTCCTTTCGATAGATTTCTCTCTTCCAAGTGACAATATATGCGACAACTATTTTTCCTCGCTCCAGATGTGTACCTTACCTTACCTGACATTCAAATTTCTATGTCAGACTTTCTGAGTCGAAAAGCAGCAAGCAAGCAAATGATTTGATCCTTGTAAAGAAGAAACTCTTGAAAACATTATTTAAAACAACAACATTTTGCACTCGTCCCACTGTAGCCACTGTTACAGATATTTCTATGTTATACATTCCTCTCTGGTTGGTGGTTGTGCGTTATTTTAGTCATATGCTGGTCGTGCGGAAAATGTTGAAATCCAAGTCCTGCCTAATTATAATTAAACATGCGAACAAATAAGTAAAACACCGGGACAGGAGAGAGAGAGAGAGAAAAGAAAAAAGAGAGCATATTGCAAGAGCATGGAGCAGAGAGTCTTAAATCGTTCAATGATAAACCCGAAACTTTATCACAATATAAAAACGCATTATTTTGATTCATTCATCCACGTGGATGCAAAAACACAGAATAGCTCGATTGCCTCTGTTTCACGCTGGGATAAACGAAAAATTACTACTCCATCTCTACTAAAGAAAGTTGACGATGATGATGAGAACGGCCTAACGTTGGGGTATGAAATTGAAACATTTAAAAATTAATTCCTGCTCGAGTGCGAATTTATGAGAAACACACGTGCCGTTCTGTGTATAACCATCGTTCGTACTCATCATCTAATTGAATTGAATTTCGTTGTGTCATTCAAAGAATCCAAACGAATGAATTCAGGACTCACGTTTGCGTATGCAAGTACAAGACAATAAAAATACATAAGTACGATATATTTATTAGCATGGTCGTCGCTGCCTTATAGAGCCTGTAGCTCTGCCTCATCGTCAGTGGCAGAAGCTAAAGAATGAGTGCAAGCGTGTTGTCATCCCTTCTTGTGTGCATCACATGCATCAACCACATCCCATTGAAACGCGTAAGTCAAAAAGAAATACGCAATTAATTTAGATACTAATTAAATGGGGTTCCCAAGAATGATTATTCCTTTTTCATATTCAGCAATTTGATTTGCATTATACTGAAAGAGTCCTAATTGAAACTCAAGCATAATATCAAAAGGACGTTTTAGAAATTTACTCTTTGCTTGGGGGATGCTGCCGTAGGTGGTTAGAAATCATTGGGGTAATCTATTCCAGTAAATTAAAAACATACTAAAGTGATTACAAATATAAAATTGAAATTCAATGGTAATGTGCGCGGCTCTTGTGCATGAGAACGTGGGTTCGATCCCTACTCTGACCACCTTAAATTTCTTTCGACGGCGGTCACCTCGCTTAGTGACGGCGCCACTATCGAGTATTTAGCCATGAAAAAGCTTCTCAAAATACCGTTCGGAACCGGTGTAAAATTGTAGGTCCGAATCAGTTAGTATACAAGTACAGGGTGTTTCAAAAGTGACCACCCTATTGGAAGATGCTCTTATTTTTGCAAATGACCGCCAATGTCAAATCTGTTTGAACGCGGAACAATCGTGTCTATTTTTTGCGTAACAATTCGTCTGTGGTGTTGGCGCAGCGCGAATACCGTCGCCGATTCCCCGTGCCTCGCAATTAGCCATCACCCGGTCGTTCCTATGGCGAATTTTGATCAAAGACCTGCGCATGTTCCCATACAAAGTCCAGTCCGTGCATCAGCTGCTGCCTGTCAACCGCCAAACGCGTGTAACCTACGCCCAAGCCATCCTCAATCTCGTGGACGAAGTGGACGATCAGCGGGTACGTGAACAAGTAAAACTATCGCTTCTGGGGCACCGAAAATCCACGAGTGATGCACGAGGAGCCATTACACCCGCTCAAAGTGACTGCATGGTGCGCTGTTCACGCTGGAGGAGTCATCGGGCCATTTTTTTGTCGAGAACGTCGCTGGTCAAACGACAACAGTGGACGGTGCGTGATATACGGCCATGTTAACCGAGTTTTTTATGCCGCAATTCGACGAATTAGGACTGGAGGACATGTGGTTCCAACAGGACGGAGCAACGGCACACACTGCGCGAGCCACAACCGATATTCTGAAGGCGGCGTTCCCGGGTCGCCTCATCTCTCGTTTTGGCGAATTGCACTGGCCCGCAAGATCGCCCGATTTAACCGTTCCAGACTTTTTTGTGGGGTCCCGTGTTTGTTTTGAAGTCCCGTGTTTACGTGAACAAGCCCGAGACCCTGGAAGCCCTCAAGGTCAACATTCGACACGAGTGATGAAAAATGCCATAAAACGAGCCCGTATGGCAATCAATTGTGACGGCGCCCATTTAACCGACATCATCTTCTCAACTTAACCAATAAAATTTTAAAGGTTCAAATAAACAAAGGTTCAAAGAATCGAAGTTTTTAATTTAGAAAAAAATGAGAGCCAAACAACATCGGATGACTTCTTTTGAAACGCCTTGTAGAAAGCGTACTGGTTGTGAGAAGCTCTCCCAATCCCTTCGTGGGATGTCACCTTTCTTTTTTAAGTGTTAATCTCATCGTACGGACAGAAAAATGTATTAGGATTTATTTATTGGATCCATGACTATGAAAAAGGTTTCCGCTTATTTAACAATAAGAGGCCAAAAGTCAACTAAAGAAAATTGAACAGCGATATTGAATGTTTCTCTATCTCCAACGAAAAGCTAAGCGATCGAAAATCAGTCACTCACATTCGACTTAAATTGGGTTCGTCTAAGTCGAAACTTTCGTTCGCCTGGCTCTGTGTTTGTTCCCAAATGACAACACATTCGAAATAGGGAAACCAAAATTTGTACTGAAAAGTTTTGAAAAAATTTATTTTAAAAATTTAATTCCATTCGACTTGAAACGACAAGATTGTGAAACCCAAATCAACTTTCTTTCGTCTAGAACACGAAGGAAAGCTTCCGTTCGAGATAGAGAAACAGGCAGTTAGAAAATTGTAATTCTGACTACAACAAATTGGTCTGTTTTAAAGGATTTCCTTGGCATAAATAATATTATTACAAGTTTAAAAATTAGGTTATTGAATCTCGAATAATTTCGGAAAATATCTACGAAATGCCTAGAAGAATACAAAATTTGAGAGACTTTTTTAAATTTGTCTTCTTTGTACAAAAAATCGAGAACATTTTGTATGTGATGGAAATTGATCGATTTAAATTGAATACGATTTGACATAATAATGTTGTTTTTTTGTGCAAATAATGGATATCAATTATTTATATATAATTATGTATATATAAAATATTTGTTCCCCAAAATATAACAAATATGCAAAAAAAAATCGGTTAAATAGTCAAATCGTATTCGATTTTGACTCTATCGATTTTCATCACATGCCGAAAATTCTCCTTTCGTATTTCGTGGTTCAAATTCAATTTTCGTGTATGAATTTAAAAGGGGAAATTTCACATTCTGAACACCTTTGGAAATATGTGGAAAGTTATTTTTAGAATATATATACATCTTATACGCCACAGTGGGTCAAATTCGACCAAGGGGACCGAAACTAAAATTCTCAAATTCCGAAAATCTAAAAAAGTTCTGAAACCGAGGATAGTAAATTATAAAAGAGCATCTCACGATCACAGGCCACAAAAGACCATCTCAAGTTCCGATTTGGTCATAGTTGGCCAATCTCACATTCCGTAGAAGGATTTAAAATGAGGATTTTGACATTTTGAAGACCTTCTGAAATATGTGGTTGCTATTTTTAGAGTGTACAGGGTACAGCGCGGTAATTTGCTTTTTGCACTGCAGACTGACACGGCCATTAAGTGTAACGTAGAATACGCCATCCGATAAGACAGAAAACATATATAACAATAAATGATAAATAATATAAGCAAATGAATTTATTGTTATATATGTATGTTTTCTGTCTTATCGGATGGCGTATTCTACGTTAAACTTAATGGCCGTGTCTCTGACACAGCCTGCAGGGACAGTCCGTGGCCGAAGGCCTCGGACAACTGTCTGCTGTAATTTTTCATTTATTTTCATCAGGGATGCTTTTTATTTATTCGTCCTATCTGGTGAGAGGAGAACAACCAGAGAGATGTGGTAGTTGTGTAGCAGAACTGTGAATGTTAAGGCATAATCTTTGATTGCGCTTTCTCGGAAAACTGGTTTTCGCACGTAAGCACCGTTTTCGTAGTCCAGCCCACATACATATATCAGATATTTCCTCTCCGAAAAATGCATTTTAACTCTCTCAATATCTACAGGTTCTTTTTTGTATTACGTACTTTTGAGATTAACGATCAAAATCAAACGGCAGAAATAGTAGCACTAAAATGCTGTTGTGTTCCAAAATTCAAGTGTTCCAAAACTCGATCAAGAAAACTTACCGAAAATTTGTATTGCAATGGGTCGCGGAAAACATTGCAGCTCCGAGAAAAGAGAGATCATTAATAAATGATTTTAGACGGAAAAATTCTGCAATTTGAAGTTTATTGGGCAAAGTGATACGAAATCCCATAACTTTTGAAGAAAGTGGCGAAAAACGTGGAAGAAAGTCCGTAATGTCAAGTTAATTGTGAAGTGGTTAGTTCGGCAGAGTAGGAAGGAGCCGTTTAAAACTGTCAGGGGCTTAAAAAAATTACAGCAGACAGTTGTCCGAGGCCTTCGGCCACGGACTGTCCATACAGGCTGTGTCATAGATACGGCCATTAAGTTTAACGTAGAATACGCCATCCGATAAGACAGAAAACATATATAACAATAAATTCATTTGCTTATATTATTTATCATTTATTGTTATATATGTTTTCTGTCTTATCGGATGGCGTATTCTACGTTAAACTTAATGGCCGTGTCTCTGACACAGCCTGCAGGGACAGTCCGTGGCCGAAGGCCTCGGACAACTGTCTGCTGTAATTTTTATATTTACCAACGGCATTTGATTCAAGTCCGTTTAAAAAAAAATATTATGTTCAATTTTTTTAAACTTAATTTAATTTATGTATTTTAATTAATATTTTTATTGAAATAAGTTCTGCGAATGTTGAGAGGGCCGCCCTAATATTAAAAAAGGTTTACCTTATCGAGTCTTCGCATTAGCATTCGAGCGTTGTGTGAAAGCTTTACGCTTTACAATTCAAAATTAATGTTACAACAGCTTTATTGAAGCTTTCGCAAAAAAGCTTTATTACGTTAGCTTACTGTTTGTTTCACTTTTTACTAGATACATGTTGCCAAGCAACATTAGCTTGCTGTTCGTTTCACTTTTTACTAGATACATGTTCCTAAGCAATGTTGAGCAACCAAAAACACTCAACCAAACACCACACATATGTTTGAGTGTATGTGTTTAAACAATTTTCATTTGAGAAATTAAAATACTAGAAATATATCAACCAATATGAAATGTATATCAAACGAAAGATAACATCTTCATTTACCTACAAAAAAAATTTTAAAAACATTCATCTAGCCGTTTCCTCAAATTCAATGAAATAAAGATTACAACAATAAAAACCTGACATGACTCCTCATACCGTAAGGTAAGACGTATTCTACGTCAAAAAAAGAATTTCAAATAGCGGCATGCGTTGAAACAGTTCGAGGTCGTTACGAGAACATAACCTCCATGCCTGTAGCCCAAGAAATGTTTCGCTTTTAATTGCAAAGCATGTGGCCAAAAGTTGGCCAGTTTGCAGACATTAATCCGATGGGGAATCCTTCGGGTGACGTCAAAACAGCTGTGTCTGAGGCGAAGCCTAAGAAAAATTAAGAACTTTGGGCTATAGTTCTGGAGTCATAGTAAATTCAACGCCGAGACGATGTGCGGGCCATGCAACAAAGTACTAAATTATTTTCGTCATATTTTAATATACTTCATTAAATATCTATATTTTATTATTTTCAAATGTTATTTTTTATTTTATTATATTATTTTTTATATTTTTGGCATTTTTGAATGACAGTGCCATTTCTGTTCACAGATTCATGTTAATTCGTATTTAATTTTTGCAAATATTTTATGGAAATATAAATAAAACTTGGAAAATCGAATTGCCACTTTATATAAAAGGTTGTTCTCTTTTAATTATGTAGTAATTTTTTTTCGTGAAAAAAAAATCTCCGAAAATTAGTAATTCAACCTATAGTGCTATTAGTTTTACCGCAGCTGTATGAATATTTCGTTCATGGTTGACACCCGATTTTACCACAGTGCCCATCACTTTGAACGACAAAATTATGTACTTTGGAATATGTGTTTGAATTCCTGTGGCAAAAACATGCTACAATATCATGGTAGTAGCGGTAGGTAGGGCAAAAATAATAGTAATTTTGTATTTGTTGCGTACTTGTACTTGTAAAGGGGTTTTCAACAGAGACGCTACAAAAGTAAATCGATAGGGACAGCAAACGACGCCATATTTTTTTCCCGATCTTTTGACATTTCTCTTCAGTAAGGTTTGCCATTTCATCATGGAAAGATATACGAGCCAACAACGAGTCGAAATTATTAAAATTTACTACCGAAATTTGGAGTCAGTGGCCTCAACTTTAAGAGCGCTACGTCCAATTTATGGTCATCATTATCGTCCTACCAGATCAACAATTAAGCGTCTAGTGGAAAAATTTGAATCCACAGGCACAGTACAAAATGTTCCCGTGCCAGTGAGACAAAGAAGTGCCCGTAGTGTCGAGAATATTGCTGCCGCTGAGGCTTCAGTTCAAGAGAGCCCAAATGTGTCTCTCACACGTCGTTCTCAAGCGTTGGGCATCTCTATGAAGTCGTTGTGGCGAATTTTGCGAAAAGATCTTGGCCTACATCCTTACAAGATCAAATTGACGCAAGAACTGAAGCCGCTAGACCACCATAAGCGGCGTATGTTCGTGAATTGGGCTGAGCAACAACTTGAAAATGATTCGGATTTTCATCGGAAATCATCTTCAGCGATGAGCCTCATTTCTGGCTTCGTCAATAAGCAAAATATGCGTTATTGGTCAGACAGCAATCCACACGTAATCCATGAGTCATCATTGCATCCCGAAAAAATTACGGTTTGGTGCGGTTTATGGGCCGGCGGCGTCATTGGGCCGTACTTCTTCCGTGATGATCAAGACCGGCACATTACTGTGAATGCGAATCGCTACCGTTCAATGATAACCGAATATTTTTGGCCCCAATTGGATAATATGGGCTTGGAGGACATGTGGTTCCAACAGGACTGCGCCACAAGCCACACAGCGAATGCCACAATCAATTTATTGGAAACCAAGTTTGGTGAACGTGTTATCTCACGAAATGGCCGTCGATTGGCCGCCTCGGTCGTGCGATTTGAGGCCGTTAGGTTATTTCCTGTGGGGCTACGTCAAGTCTATGGTCTATGCCAACAAGCCAGCGACGATTGATGAACTTCGTACGAATATCGAACGTGAAATTGCAGCAGTATCGGCCGATTTATGCTTGAAACCCGTCGAAAATTGGGTTCAGCGCATGGTAGAAATATAATGGTAGATGCAGTACGACAACAAATACAAGCCAAAAACAACAGGCATTTTGTTTTTGCTCAGTGTCTGTGTTGTGTCAAGTCAGTTGATAGAAAAATTATGAAAATGTAAAAAAATTTGCAAAAATTGCCATTTAGAAAATGATTGAGTGTTATTTGATATATTGAAAGTGTTTAAGTGTGAAAATTAAAACGTTTCTATGTAATTTTTGCTGAGAAATATTTCAAAAAAAAGCAGTTGCTGGCGAACAAACAAATGTAAACAAATTTTGACATAAGAGAAAAACTTACTCACACTCAGCCCAGAAAAAAGTTCAAATCAGCTGGGCTAGTGCTTCTACCATTTCTTTGTACCATGGTTCAACGTCTGGACTTCTGCAAGAGTGCCCGTGGTGGCCATGCAAAAGAAATCGAGTTCCATACATAATGGCATCGAACGTACTTTCACAGGAATAAAGAATTTCAGTGGTATCTAAATCCGGGTTTGTTTTATTTAAAAAAACTTTTGTAGCGCTCATATTGAAAACCCCGTTATTTGTTGCCACGTATTCACATGTTAATGAAGTTTGCGTTCTCATATGAGTTACGTGTATACAAAATAACGAAAATGTCATAAACCTTTTGCTTTGTTTTAAATAATTTAAAAAGGTTTTAACTTGCGTTTGGTTGCAGTCTCGCCAATGTAGCTGTGTTTTTAGAACTACATTTTGGTTCAAAATTACCAAGTTATTACCAAAAAGCTAAAGAATGTCAGTGCGAATGTTTACATTTTAAACAAAATTACATAAAGTATGTAAAAATAATGAAATAATCAAGCTATGACGCGGGAAAGAAATGCGTTTGAGTGAATCGCGTCGACTTTGGTGGTTTTCTTCTACTAGGGTTACCAAATTGCGCCGGTTTTTTCTTCTCTACTTGTATGTATGTTCAAAAATAGAGAAGAAAAAACCCCGCAATTTGGCAACCCTAGTAGAAGAGAACCAAAAAATCTGCGGGATTCACTCAAACGCATTTCTTTCCCGCGTCATAACTTGATTATTTCACACTTTCTACATACTTTATGTAAATTTATTTAAATATGGTTGGAATTTCTATAGTTAGATAGAATACCATCATCAAAAAAATGCTCGTGTATTGAAATATGTGCATACGTCCTTTTTGGGTTTCTCTCTCGGGTAAACGCTTCAACCCAGCTGATTTGTTGTTTTTTCATGTTTTTTTTTTTGATTTTGATTTTGTTTCTTTCTGTTTGTTAATAAAATTCAAAGAATTTCAATCAATGTGCATTTTATAGCATAGACTTTGTATCAAGGTAAGAAAATCTTATTATATTTTGCACATTTTGTGTGCATAGTGATTTTCATTATTATTTTTTAGTCTAATGCGACTACCTACTAGATAATTCTACCATGGTACTAGGTAAATGATGTAGAATGAGAGACCAAAAAAGACAGGAACTAAGTTTAAATAGTGTTTATGGATAATAATAACAGCTAAATTATGTTTTATGTTGTTTGCATTGAACGAAAATACACTTTCCCTCTGATTTCTGTCCGTTTTATGTCCAACCAAAGTGTAAAATTGGTAAAATGCACAAATCGAACTCGATGAAATGGCCTACTACCTCGTCGTCCTGAAGAGGTAGGGAAGAGAGTAATAGAGGCTCTTAAGTATTACACTATGTATAGTGTTTGATTCATAGACGAATATAGGGAGAGATACATTTATTCTCTATAAATTAAACGTCATAAGTATGGTGGAAAGTAAACATTGGATGGTGGAAAACGTGGGTTCAATAATACCAGATAGAGGCAATAGTAAACAACGTCCAACAAGGGAACAACCGGATTTCGTGTTTTTGTGACAGACTGGTTGTGTTAAATACAATACAAATGTATACCAACGATAAAAGTCAACAAAAAGGTGCAAAATACATTTTAATTTGACAAAACGACATAAGAAAGTTAAGTGAACATATTTTGTAACTCCACCTGGTGTAAGTTAATTTTAAATTTAATTGCTCTCATTTCCACAAAGTGTGAAATGAAACGTCAGATGAGAGAATAAATGTATCTATACATAGAGAAATACTTCGAGTTTCCATTACTCTCTTTATTGCCCTTTCATGACGACGAGGTAGTAGGCCATTTCATAGAGTTTTATTTGCTGCGGTATTTTATCAATTTTACACTTTCATTGGGCATAATACTGATAGAAATCAAAGGGAATGCGTATTTTCTTTTAATACAAACAACATAAAACACAATTTATCTGTCATTAGCATTAATAAACACTATTTAAAATTAGTTCCTGTCTTCTTTGCTCTCTCATTCTCCATCATCGGCCTAGTACCTTTTCGATCAGCTGTGCCATAGAATCCTCCTGATCTATACCTACATTCGTCTATGGTTTGATTGATACTAATGACACCTAAATTATGTTTTATGTTGTTTGCATCGATCGAAAATACCCATTCTCTTTTATTTCTGTCCGTATTGGTCCAACCAAAGAGTAAATTACAAAAGCAACTCGAACTCGATGAAGTGGGCTACTACCTCGTCGTCATCGAGAGAACGTAAAGAGAGGGATAGAAACTCTTGTATATTTCGCTATGAATTAAATTTGGTAATATTGTTTTGAATTTTAATTAATTTCAAGTCTTTTCTTTTGTAGCTGTTTCGTGTTGAAATATTGAAATCATATTGAAATATTAAATCAAATTAAAATTGTGATTCAGGCAATAGCTCCAAAGTTAGATTTAAAATTAGGTCAGTGCTGTTGTCATTCTGATCATGAAAATTGGCCTCCTTCCATTTAAACTGATTGAGGTTGTATAGCTAAGACCTTTCGATGTTTGCATTTTGGAGTGAAATCGCGCAAATTTTGCCCTTTACATTATAGAAGATTTCACAAATGTTGAAGATGCATAACTTTGCTTATTTTCGATAATGATATTTATTCGATTTGAAAAATAACATTAAATTCTTGGCTGAAAACTATTTTATGCAGTACCAATCCGTCGCAGCTGGTAGACAACTAAAGACAAGTAATGGAGAATGAATAGACATGTCCAGCTCAAATTTGAGATGCAATAACAGACTTCTCCTTAAAGATGCTATTTAATAGACACATCATTCCCCGCACTTCAACTTGACTCCTCACCATCGTCCTCATCATCATCTTCCTCAGAGCCATCTATTAACATGCTAAGGAATTCCTGTTGATTTTCACTTATCAACTCTAATAGGGCTGGATTTGTTTCGCCGATTCTTTGGATTGCTCCATCTATCAAGTCAGGATGTTCCTGCAGAGCAGAGCGTAGATTTTGAAACACTGGATCGCCCCGGAATACTTCAAATGGAGTCATTGATAAATCAGCATCGGTATCTGTATAACTTTCGCCTTCGGGAGTCGAAGGTGACGTGGGGATTCCTTCAATTAAGTACTCTATGGCTCTTTCTGGATTGTTGAAACTGGCACGCAGTGCTCGACGTACCTCGTTCTCTGGATAACCCATTGCAACTATTTGCTCTACCATAACATCTTTCTGGGGATTGTTAGGGGGTGTCGCTGATTCTGCTGCCGGAGGAGGTGGCGTCTTAAATTCTGGTCCTGCTATTGTTGCTTTCATTTCCTCTTCCGGTTCTTTCTTATGTTGAATCTCTTCTTCCTTTGACGTTGTTGACACCACCGGGGATTCCGCCAGGGGTTGTTTCAGGATCATAATTACCAGAAACTTCTTAACATCTATGTTGTATGCACTGATTTTGTCCTCATTGTTAAGTATTTTGCCGGCATAAATCAATTTCTGCAGTTCTGGTTTCACCCCCACGTCTGGGTACAGAAAAAGCTCCTTTTTCAGATCCAAAACGGACTTTGTCTCGTCAATATCAATGACCAGAGACCTTTGGTTGAGAGTTTTTATTTGTAATTTCATCTTAAATATAAATTATTTGGTATATTTCACCACAATTTGGAATATCAATAGCAAGAGAATAACAAGCAGCATGCGAATCAACACATGCACACAAATTCGACAATAGTTTGACGTTTCAGCACGTTTTGTTTTTCTTGTTAGTGCTGTAAAATCATTTTGCACGAGTACTCAACAACTATTCGGAGTGAAAGACAGCAACTGTGATACACTGTGAGAAAACATTACACCGAAAACAGGTCAGTCGAGAGTTTAAAGTAATACAAACGGTTTAAATTTAGTTTAGTTCTTGGAGATGTCCAAAATTTTCACATAAAATTTAAGAAATATTCCAATTTTTCTTATTTAAGAATTTGTTATACATATTTCATTAATACCGATTTTGTGTTGATCAATCATTAGAAATACATTTCATTTCATTTTATTATACAAAATTGTAACTTAAAGCCTATTGGCCAATTAAATACGGAATATGCCACTTATGCAAAATACTAATAAAAAATGTGAAATTATAATAATTACTTAGACTATAATAAAATGTTTAATATAAAAAAATAAAAATAAAATTTATTAGATAAATACATGAATTACTCATAATGCTCTGATTAAATAAAAACAGCAAAAATCACTCGAAATCAAATATAACATTAGTATATAATCGAATTCCTAAGTTCGCAAATAAGACTGATCTAATTAGTGAGCTACAGATTTCCAATTTCAATTTGTAAACTCACTCATTACACAGTGCAACACGAAAAAAAATAACCATATACGGACACCACTACGTGATAAAAGACTAAAAAAAAAAGACCCGTGTCTCCCAATTTTTCCCAAAGTCATGCACTTTTTTTTTTATAGGCCGCCAAAGATTTGGGGCCTCGGTATCATTTTCGTAAAAATGTGATCATTTTCTCAGGCTCATATCTTGCAAACCGTTCAGAAGGCAAACCGTTCTCTGAGGCAAAGTTGTAGCTCTTGTCATAAACAACACAAATTGCGAACATATAAAATCAAAAAAACTTCACCTTCCAGATCAAAATCGCAAAAAACTTAAAAAATTCGATTTTTTTTAACCTTTTTTCCCGTGTTCAGGTCCATACGTAGCAAATTCAAGGAAACAATCAACTACAAAAATTTACCTAAGATCTCAATAAACAAATTTCTAGAACATATAAACTTCCTAGAGATGATTCTTAACACTGCTTAGGTAGCACGCAAAAGTGAAAAATTTGCCGAAAATTTTTTAACCTTTTTACCTTTTTTTCCTGTTCAGGTCCATAGGTAGCAAAAAATGAAATATACCTAGCCAGAACCATGTGTTTGTCCAAGGGTTAACACCGTTTAGGTAGCGCTTAGGTATCACGCGATCATGCACCGACAGCAGCATTCTTCAGTCTATGTTGTTGTATTTGTTCATCCACACTTCCTCTTGGCCTCCACGAGTTACATTGGACTTGATTCAGAGGTGAGCGTGAATCCCAATTACAAAGAAAACAAAAGATTTTTGGGAAGCCGCCCTTATCGATGATCCCTTGTAAAATGTTGATGACCTTCAAATCACAGCAAATCTTCCATTTATTTTCGTAATATTTGATTTTTTCCATTATATCTTTCAATGTTTCAATGTTTGCTACCTATGGACCTGAACACGGGAAAAAAGGTAAAAAAAATCGAATTTTTTTAAGTTTTTTGCGATTTTGATCTGGAAGGTGAAGTTTTTTTGATTTTATATGTTCGCGATTTTTGTTCTTTATGACAAGAGCTACAACTTTGCCTCAGAGAGTAAATCGAAATTCTGAACGGTTTGCAAGACATGAGCCTTGGCCCCAAATCTTTGGCGGCCCATAAAAAAAAAAGAGCATGACTTTGGGAAAAATTGGGAGACACGGGTCTTTTTTTTAGTCTTTTATCACGTAGTGGTGTCCGTATATGGTTATTTTGCCATGACTTAAAAAATTACACACAGTGTTATTAAAGGAAAAAAAAATTTCGGAAGATAAGAAAAAAATATAAGAGAAACAACTAAAAGTCGTAAGTAAATAGAGGAATGTAGATACTGAAGAATTCTTACTCGTATTTTAAATGGTTCTACGATCATGATTATCGACATAACGATTACGTTGGGACGCCCGACATAACGATTACGTTAGGCCCCTGATTATGCAACGATTTAAAATATATGTGTATATAAAACTTCACTACCGACAAAACGGTAATGAATATGAATACTTTTGTATTCATATGAATACTTTTTTATTCATAAAACTAGTAAAAGACAGTTTTAACAAAAATACAAAAAAATCTTCTCTGAGATATCAAGTTCCAAAAATGCACGGGAATGAAAAGTAGTAAATGTGGTAAATCTGTCAAAAATGTGGTCGTAGTCCGCATCTTCCAATGTACTATCTTCATACTGCTAGAGTCAGCCACAAACGAAATTAAATTATCTATTTCCATTTCTGTTTACACTTTTGTTTACAAATAAAAGAAGCTGGCAAGAGAAAGTCATATTTTTCTGTTCAAATTTAAAATTATATTTGAAAATTTAAAAAACTTAAAAACATCAATTGGAATTTAAAAGACATCAATTGATATTTCAAATATATCAATTGAAATTTATAACAAATCAATTGAAATTTAAGAGATTAATTGAATTTTAAAATAAATCAATTGAAATCTAAAACAAATCTTTTGAAATGTAAAAAACATCAATTGAATTTTAAAATACATCAATTGAAATCTGAAACACATCAATTAAAATTTAAAACAAATCAATTTAAGTGTGAAACACATCACTTGAAATGTAAAAGACATCAATTAAAATATATAAAATCGGTTAATAATTTTTAAATTTCAATTGACGAATTTTAAATTTCAATTGATGTATTTTAAATTTCAATTGATACGTTTCAAATATCAGTTGGTGTTGTTTGCAATGAATTTTGCAATTAATGTATTTTAAATTTCAATTGATGTTTTTCAAGTAGCAATTAATGTGGTTTAAATTGCAATTGATGTATGTATTTCAATTTCAAAAAGAAATTTTAAATTCCAATTGATGTATTTTCAACTTCAAATATAATTTTCAAATTACCTTTAAGGTTTTTAAATTTCAATTGGAAATGGTATATTACTTTTTTTAATATTTGTTTGGGTGCGGGATAGTGTTGAAACCCGAAACCGAAAAACCGCCGATACCGGGTAACCCGTTTTCTTGTAATTAACCGTGTGCCGGTTTTTTATAAAACGTAATTTTCTAATAAACCGAAAACAGGTTATTTGACGCAACCGGTTAACCGGGTTTTACTCAATTTATGTTAAATATCCTTAAATAATTAAACAAAGACCGATATAATTATCAAAAATTAAGACATTTTTTGAAATAAGTAGCACGGTATCCTATTTTAAAATATATAATTTTATAGTTTGAATAAGATCTACGTAAGATTTAAATTTTTTTTTATTTCAAACCAATTTTATAATTTAAATGCACTTTACAGAAATTTCATACATGAAAATAAGTTTAACGCGAATATGAATTAAACTCCAAAATTATATACTCGTAAGTATACGAGTATTAAGCACGCATTGGAATTGGCAAATTGGAATATGGTTTACCAAAAATTATATTCAATTCAATTAAGTTCAATTCTATTCAATTCAATTCAGCATAATTCAATTCAGTTCAATTCAATTTAATATAATTCGATTCAATTCAATTAAGTTCAATTCAATTCTATTCCATTCAATTCAGCTCAATTCAATTTAGATCAGTTCAATTCGATTCAATTCAATTCAATTAAGTTCAATTCTGTTCAATTCCATCCATTGAATTAAATTCAATTCAATTCAGCTCAATTCAATTCGATTCAATTGAATTCAATTCAATTCGATTCAATTGAATTCAATTCTATTCTCTTCAATTCCATTTGATTCAATTCAACTCAATTCAGTTCAGTTCAATTCAATTAAATTGTGCTCAATTCTATTTAATTCAATTCATTTCAATTGAGTCTAATCTAACATATACTTGGATTATACGAGAGCTTATAGTGTGATATCATATCGCGATATGTCAAACAAGTACGTTTTACCTGCACGTACTTTATTGACACATCGCGATGTGATATCACAATACAGGGTGATTCAGGAAGTTTCGGACAAATTTGTCCAGCGAATTCCTTGGTTCATTTCTTGACGAAGAAAAGTCCACTAGGACCATGTCCGAAAATGCAAGGGTGCGAAATGGCAGCGGGTTCTAAATTTTCGGATTGGTGGTCGGAGGGTAGTAGGGTAAAGTTGCTAACTTCTAAGCCAGTGGAATCACCCTGTATAAGCTCTTGTATAATCGTAGTTGTAGTCTAATCATATCGAACTCTCTTTCAGTTCTTGTTATCTTCATAGGAGAAATATTAACTAATGTGTTTTTTAAAGAATTTTAAATACATATAACTACATATGTACATATGTATTAAAATCTGAATAATTGTTATATTTTCTGAAGAAGGATCCTCTTCTTCGAACACAGGAAACAAGATAAGAAAATGATATTTTGTGTTGATTTTGTATTAATTTTTCTACAAAAATGCAAATAACCGAGAAATAACCGTAGATAAAACCGAAAATTAATCGTTTTACCGGTTCTTTTCATTCTATAAAACTGAAAACCGGTTTCCTGAGAAACTGATTTTTCTAATAAACCGAAACCCGGTTATGCGATAATTTCGGTTTTTTAACACTCTAGTACGGGACCGCTTTTTTGAGTAAAGTCGTTGAGAGGCTATCTATCCCCTGTCCCTTTGTGGGATGTAATGTGAAATTTATATTTGTATAGCATAAATAATATCAGGGAAGAACAGAGTTTTTCTTGGATTCGCTTAGAAATTGTAAAAAATATGAGACAACAAATATAAATAAGGAGAACAGTCATCTTATGGTCAGTTTGATTCCCATGGTTCAAAGACAAAATTTCAAACGAAATCTTTGGGCCACGATAGCTGAGGTAACGCCTCCAATATGTTTCGACATGAACATATCACCATACTTAAGGTATTTTTTGGCAAAGATCGAAATTATAACCTACACTTTCGCACTTATCTAATGAAAATTGTTACAACACCTGGTCAATTTTTAATTCCATTAAACAAGAAAAACAAATTTTCAGTCATCCCAGTGTAGAACCAAACACATTTCAAAGTTGTGCCTACATGGCCACACCAACTTGTTCTTTGCCCAAATTCATGTGATTTTCTGTAGTTTTAATTCAAATAACCACCAAGTGAATGGAGTAAATCCATTCCAACCTACATACGATACATAGTATGTACAATAAAGCATTCATTAATGGGACGTCAGTGGTGTGTATGTAAGTAGGAATGAATCTATGTATTTCAGCTGCTTACAATTTTAACTTATCACTCCTTTGGGAAATGCACGGCACTGAACCCTTTTACTTGAAATGCGCACGGGTATTCGTGGGACAAGCAAAGCAAACACTGATTTATTGCACTTGGTCACTTTGCGTAATGTCAGAGACGTGACTTAGGATCTGTTTAGGATTTTGTAACAAAAATACCCTTTTCTTCAGAAAAATGCAGTAGTTTTTTGTTGTTTTGCTCGGGGAATACATTAATTACCACATTAGTTGGATGTATCCTACGGCAGGACAAACATGGGACTAATGAATATTTCAAAAACAAAAATTAAGATAAATGAATTCATTATATTTAGATGAAATTAAGGGGAATATAAAAGGACATAGGGTCTGGGTATCTCCCAAAAACTCTTGTTGAAAGATTTATTTCTCAAGTTTTCAAAAAAAGAAACGGAAATTATCAGCTCTTGACGTTTATTACATGTACTTCGTTTTTTCTCAAATAATTGAAACTTTAAACAGGAAATAAAAAGCAGTTTATATCGCACGTGTTTCATTCCGGGTATTGTTTATCCAATCACATTTCGTAACAACTGCAGAGGAACCAGCCAGTCGCGCGCAGAGTAGAAAAGTGTAAATTTCAAATCGTGTGAAATATGTGAACAACGTGTGCCCGATTTTTATCAGATATCAGAAATCACTTTACAATGCGTCAACACCCATTATAAGACTCATTCGATGCTGGCGAACAACAAAAGTCGAGTATTAAAGCATATTAACGAAATGATGACAGAAAAGTCGAGCGAACGACCAACCCAACCAGACGTTTGGAATCGAACGTTTGAATTGAATATTTGCAATTGAATGAAACTACCCCTGTTTGGGCAAGGGTCGTCTCTGACGACGCGATGAGTGGTTTGAACCCTTTGCGGGTAAATTTTAAAATTTCACAGCATTTAATATGGTGAAGATAAGAGAAATATCTGGTACGTGGAAGTTTAAACAAAGCGCAACTACAACAATGGTTGCAATAAGCGCTTTGGTTATAAAATCTTACAAATTGAATGTAATAAATTTTAAAATTTTAAAAAACCAAATTCGAATTGTAAAGTTGGATTACACTCGAAGAAAATGCGACAATATATCAACTACATAGAGATGCATTTATATTTTTTAAACCATTTTCCATGTTATGGTCCGGTCCGTATTGATTTTTATACAATAAACATCCAATAAACATTCGATAAATATTATGAATATATTATTATGTCTCTAAACTTTTTTATTTGGTTTTTAAACATTTTTAATAATGTATTAAAGATGTTGCTTAAGCATAAGACGGATGTATTAAACGTATGTACTTATATATGTTTATTTATTTATTACCAATAAAACAAGACTTTTCCCCAAATCTATTTCAATTTCAATGAAAATTACCCTCTACAGCATTATTTATATTACATGTAATAGTTGGTCGAATCACCGTTTGCAACCACCTGGTACTAGTAGTGACTGATTTTCGATCTTGGTCGAACCATTTTAAGATAAAAAAAATTACCGTGCAAAAACGTGTAAAAATTTTTAAATGTTATTATTTTTTGACCAATCTCATTATGAGCGATGAAACACATTTTCATTTAAATGGATATGTTAATAAACAGCACTGCTGAATTTGGGGTACCGAAAATCCCAGAGCAGTGCATCAACGACAATTATACCCTCGCAGATTCTCTCTGTGGAATTATGGCTGATAGAGTTATCAGTTCATATTTTTTTCGAAAATGCAGCTGGGGAATCAGAAACCGACTTTCGGGCGGTGTAATTTTTTACGTCCGGTAGTTCTCAATAATCGTGACATATGGTTCCTGCAAGATGGAGCTACAGCTCATACCGCGAGAGACACAATGTTATAAGCATTACAAATCAGTCAGTCCTTGTTGGCCCACTCTGTATATGCCCCACAGATCCGACAGTACGTTTTTCGCATTACGATTTTAAACAAAGTACTTTTTAATAGTTATTGATCTTGAATCGAACATAAGAGCTGACAGATCGAATAATATAAACTTAAACGGAAATAATTCGAAGACGGTAATTCTTTTATTAAAAGCTAATGCTTTTTTAAGAAAAGCTACTATTTTTAACAAGAAGTACTTTCTGTAAGAAAAAGCCATAAGAGTATGCATTTTTTCTTTACAAAGAAGTACTTTTTTTTAAGAACAGGTACTTTTTAAAGAAGTGGTACTCTTTTTAGGAAAAGTTTATTTTTTAAGAAAATGTACTTATTTTCAGAAAGGCTACTTTTCTCAAGAAAAGAAAAGCTATTATTTTATTTTTAAGAAAAGGAATTTTTGTGAGAAAAAGAAGAAAATGTTTTTTAAGAAATGTAAATTTTTTAGAATTGGTCATATTTTTTCAAGAGTAGGTACTTATCTCAAGAAAAGTTATTTTGTTTCACAAAAAAAGTACTCTTTAAAGAAATGGTAGTTTTTTAAGAAAATGCAATATGTTGTAAGAAAATTTTCTTATTTAAGAAAAAGTACTTGTTTAAAAAAAAATTAATTTTTTTAAGAAAAGGTACTTTTTGTTAGGAAATTTACTTTTTTTAAGCAAAGGTAATTCTTTAAGATAAGGTATTTTTTCAAGGAAAGGTACTTTGTTTAAGAATATGAATAGGTATTTTTTGAGAAAATTTCGTTTTTTTTTCAGAAAATGCACTCATTTAAGAAAATGTTCTTTTTTTAAACTTCTTTCACTTTGACTTTTCTAAATTTATTTTTTATTGGGTTCAAAACTACAGTATATATTATATATTGATTACAGGCTCCACCTAGAAAATTTCTCATTAAACAACAAATTTCCCAAAATATGTTAGTCTAGACGCAAACCAAAGCAAAAGTACCCAATATAGTTGATAATACTGGGTTGTAGAATAATAGTGTTAAAAAAATTGGTTTAACTTTTTTTCATTTAGCCCCCATCCGGCAAACTATTCACACAGTGTATATGCAACACAGTGTGTTATAGAATAAACTTAACCTGAAACTTAACCTACGCGAGAAAGCAGGAGGAATAGAAGAACAAGGAGGAGAAACGCTTTCTACACAGAAAAAAATATTGGCCTGTAAATTTCAATTAAAAATATAATTGAATTGTTTAAAAAAATGCAATTACAAATTAATTGAATCAATTAAATTTTTAATCATATTTACAATTTATATTTTGAGTTACAAAATAACTTCGAGTTGGCAAGGCGAAACTCAACGGCGCTAAAACGTTTAATTCTTAACAAACCTTAATATAAACAATTTTTGTAAACAAAAATTGTTGTGATGAAATATTTTACACAAAGTTGAATTTTACAGCGCCGTTGGGAGACAATATATGTGGCGGCTGAGTCACCAGCACCAAAAGACACAATTTGCCGCCTTATGCCACGTACAATTGTTTACACGAAAATTGTTTTCAGAAATTTCACGTAAAAAGAAACTTTAAGACTCACCTTCTTAGACATTTTGAACGTGTAAAACAAGAGTGCCCTAAATTGGACAAAAGCAATACATTTCTCCAACAAAGGTGTGAATATGCAGAAGAGATGGAATGCGACAATGGAGTGACAGTTGCTGCGTAAGGAGCAGATAAATTGAATGTTTCTCCAGAACCACCAGAGCAGATCCACTCTTTCAGTTATACAAACAAAATGAAAATAATTTGTGACAATTGTTGAATTACATTCCCTCAATCAGAATTTATTCGAACTGTTTTTTGTGAAGTATGTATTCATTTTGTATTTAATACAAACCGTTTAAACATTAACGGCCTTATTCATAAAAAATCATTAAATTAGATCTAAAGCATTCATCAGTTATTGAAAGCTTTAAGATTTGACGAAGGTTTTATTAGAACCGTATTCATAATGAGTATTTTAACTAGGGAACAGATAATTGACTGACAACCCAGTTTTATGTATTCTCATAGTGCTTGTGTTGTAAAAACAAGATGAACAATAACCGATAGACCGAATTAAATGTTTTTTATTGAATTGCGTCAATTCATTTTTGCAAAATTTTAAACATTAATGGAAAGAACTATTCAATAAAAAGATCAATTAGTATTTGCTATATTCATAAATTTGGAAGAAGTGCCAAAAAATCATATTGAATTGGATTTCAGTTTTGGGTAGTCGAATATAAAACCGGATAATAGGTTGTAGTTTCAATGTTTTGATTTTATATACATCACTATGTAAACAATAGTTCATTTTGGTTAAAAATTATAAAAATTGGAACGAAAGTATTTGGTTGCTTAGCAGGATAATATGACACTATAAACGCTGCAAATACACACAAAATAATTCCAAACGCGTGAAATGTAAAAAAATTATTTCATTTGTGTATTAATGCGGATAAAATGGCCTTAAAGAAGGGTTACGCGTTCAACAAAACTGGCGACGTTAGAGAACTCTTAACAGAGGAATTTTTCGATTATGAATACAATTTTTGGACTTTACCTTCTTAAACCTTTAACAAGCCTATGACAACTTTTTATGAATAAGGCCGTAAATGTTTAGTATATAATTACAGTTTAAGAGAACCGGACATTAGTTCGGATTAAAAATTTAATTTTTTATACATACAGATAAAATATATAAATAGATAAAAATCGATTTAAAAATATAACATTTTAGATTTTTCTAGAGTCGTCGCAAGGGGGTGGGGGTTTCATGCTGAAAAAAGCAATAACAATTTTAATTGATTCAATTCAAAATTTAATCAAAAATCGCGGAAAAAAATCAATAATTTTTTTAATTAACTTGATTACACACTTAATCAATATTTTTGAAAAAATTCAATAAATGTTTTAATCAAATTTACAAATTTTTTAATTAAGTTTTTTTTGACAAATTTACAAATAAAAAAAATCAAAAAAAATTAATCAAATAAACAAATTTTTTAATTGAAATTGATTTCTATTTTTTTCTGTGTATTCTTGTGTTGGAATAATTGAATTTTTCACGGTGAATTGATACTTAGGGGGTTCGATCGTTACGAGTTTGTACTTATATACGTATTGCGCAAAACCTAAGCAACTTAAAATAAAAAATATTTTAAAGACATCAGTTGAAACAAAATATAAAAGACAGTATTTAATTTTTTTCATTATTGGCAACATAAATATTTTCAAAAATAAGAAATTGAACTTCAACATGGTGAAATATGTGACGAAAACAATATGTAATCAAATTTTAGTGCCGCATAACCGAAACAACTTTTCAAAATGTTGTATAAAATCTTTTATTGTCTAAAACCTACAGGCAAAGTTTCGGCATGGTTTTTAAAAGATCATCGCGGTAGCTGAAATACCTACCACTAAATTTTCGTTTGAGGATTCCAAAAGATTTTCAATTGGATTCATGTGTGGTGATTGTGCCGGCCAATCAAGAACTGAAACATTTTTCATCTTTAAATAATCTGTGACCAACTTGGAACTGTGTTTCGGATCAGCGTCAATAAGAATTGTTTGTACATGACACGGTTCATAATGCAGTCAATGACATGAAGGGTTCCAACACTATTACCAGAGAAATACATCCAGAAATGGTATTATACAATTCTGTCAGATAGTAATTTTTTTTATTTCTTTATTTGTAGAAATAACTTTTTATGTAATTAAAAATATATTTAAATATGTGGAATTTATTTAGAATTTTGTTAGTATTTAGAAAACAAAGAAAGATAGCAATATCAGTTGTTCTTATAACACTGCCTCTTATAATTATCATGTTTGTTAGCGTTGCCATTAATGGACATGTTCAGTGAATTACTTTTCGATTTCATGTTCACACAATCTCATACTGAAAGTGCGTATACAACTCTGCGGTTGAAATGATTTGTGACATGATAATAACATTATCGACATAACTTTTCTCGATCTTGGGTATACAAATGTATGAGAAATCACATGATAATGGAGTGATGGAGTGTGCAAGATCGATCAAAACGCCCTATTATTATTATGGTGGGAACCAAAACTTATTAGTCGTACAACTTTGATATCATCGGAAAACGGCTGCGTATGTATGTAAGTTGCCAAATAGCTGGAATATCATAGGAGAGCGGTACGTATGTAAGTTGGAAAATGGTGTCCCAACCCTGCCACAATATATCATTTTATGCGATAAGCAGAGTGCGCGAAAAACCGAAATTTTTTAGAACTAAAGCGAACCACAGACCTGTCATTCATGAGCATGAGCTTGGTCGATAACTTTATATCTGACTGATAAATTTGAAAAAAATATTACCAAAAAGTTTTGTGAACATGATAGGGATGCGAACAACTTCGATTACATTCTCATTTGGTATCAAGAAGGGCGACAAAACAACAATAAATATCAACGATAGCTGGTGTTCAGGTTCATGAATGACAAGTCTGTGGTTCGCTTAAGATTTCGGTTTGTTCGATAAATCATTATAAAAAAATATAAATCATGTTTCTAAATTCGAAAAATCATATCTTTTATTTTTAGTTAATGTATGCCTCTGTAGAATGACGCTGACCAACACCAAATCAGCAGTGAAAGTGGGGAAAGACCTCACTGAACCATTCTGTACCAAGCGAGGACTTAGAAAAGGCGACACACTTTCGTGCAATCTCTTCAACATCTTAATGGAGATAATAATGAGAAAGGCTGCAGTAAATACGAACAAGACCATTAACACGAAAAGCCATATGTTGCTGGCGTATGCTGACGACATAGACTTCATTGGGCGAAATTTGCGAGAGGTTACTGCAGTATTTTCAAGAATCGAAAAGGAATCAGCAAAGCCCTCTCTCAACGGACAAAAGTCCAGCTATCTCAGACTCTCATTTTACCTGTCTTGACATATGGCTCCGAAACTTGGGTCATATCGCAAGCGCATGAAAAGCACCGGGGAGTTTTCGAGAGAAAAATTCTCCGTAAAATATATGGTCCTGTTAGGGAAAACGACGAGTACCGACGTCGCTGGAACGCAGAGCTATATAATCTCTATTCTGACGTGGACATAGCTAGACGAATCAAAGTAGGCCAATTGCGTTGGCTAGGCCATGTTATCAGAATGGATGAAGATGAGCCAACGCGAAAGATTTTTGATAACGTACCCGATGGAAGCAGGAAAAGAGGACGACCAAGACTCCGCTGGAAAGAATCCCTCCTTATCCTTGGTGTTACCAACTGGCGAGAAAAGGCGAGGGAGAGAGCCAGTTGGAATAATATATTGAAATTTGTTTAATTTGTTTGTTTAATTAATATGTGTAACACGTCTGACCTCACGAGGTTGTAATATGGTCAATAAAAGTAAAAGTAATGTATGAGAAATTCATACTACATGCTTACAAGGTCAGGAACATTTTCTTAATTGGAAAATGGTTGGGTTTTTGTTGGAATAATAGACATTTCAATTAAACACAATCACTCACTGGCATGACTAGTTTCAAACTCCGTGACAAGTTCATCATCAGAAGATGCCTAACTACTGTGCCTGAATTGATACCATCGGTTGATCATCAATCGTATATTAATATTAATATTATTAAGTGTTTATTTTTGGGAAGGATATTCAACACAAATTGAGTAAAATCCGGTCAACCGACATCAAATAACCGGTTTTCGGTTTGTTCGAAAATTGTAGTTTTTAAAAAAACCGGCACACGGTTAATTGAAAAAACTGGCTAACCTGTTTCCCCGGTTTTTCCGAATTAGAAACTCTATCTATAAGCAATAAAACCTTATAAAATACATTATTTTCATTGTCAGAAAAATAGAAAATTAGATTTCAAGACTTATATTTGTTCGCCAGTTTGCAGTCAAGACACCGTCTCGTACAAAAAAAGTATAAAACTTAGTTTACAAACTTATTAACACAGATTTTTATTTGAGTGTATCCGGAATGCACTTCGAATAAAGACGCCAAAAGTCATGAGCTCGAGGTCGCGTGGCACACAGCTGCAGACTCTGGTCAACCAAGATAAGGCTGCCAAAAATTATTCAACTGTTAAGGATAAATTCATATCTTCTGTTACTATCTAATAATCGATGGATACTCTTTGACAGTATAATAATCATATTTAATGAAATTAGAGCTAAAAAAAACAAATACACATTGAGGGAAATTTCAATAATCTTGAAGGTTCTACCGCTTTTTTGGACTTTTATTATAAGTTTTCGTAAATCTGGAGTTATTGCCAATTGCCGAAGGAACACAATAACATTTGGCATTTGCCACATCCATTACAACGAATATAAAAAGGACTGCTCATAATTTTGGAACTTTGATTTGTGTGCATGTGTGATCAGATCAACCCCTAATTAAAAAAGGTCACTTTTTCATCCATTTCGCTACCACTATTTATGAATGCAGCGGTTTGTCAACAACAAAACAAACTGTAAAATAAAATTAATGTCTAAATTCGGATTAAATGCTGGTTTGTGTAACTCTTTACGGCCAGGGCAGGAATAGTTTCTGTCCTTCGCTTAAGTATGTAAAAAAATCATAAAAAATACTTAATGAAGATGAAAAACGTATGCACGTTTAATTTTGGGAATAACCCACCACCCAAATTACCAGTTATGTATAATTTTAAGACTTCCTGACGTGAAGTATGGAAAGCAAATTGGATATGGAACAGAAATTGAGTGTTCAGTGTAACCGACTGGAAAAAACTGGTCATTTTTAGAGTTTTTGTTTTGTATGAAAAGAAAATGATTTTAATTTGATTTGTATGACCGAATTTGTTAGTTTTTAGTGAATGTAGTTGGAATAGTCTGTTGGAATAATACAAAAAATCGGTCATAAAATAGCTAGCAGAAAAGCTGGACTCACAGAAAAATACAACACTGTGATACAGATTAGAGGTTTACGCCGATTGTTCCTGTTTCTGCGGCGGCGTAGTGACCTTGGTCGGCTAACATGGCGGCGGATAACGGCGGCAGCGGCAAGACCGTCGTTTCCAGTAAAGGCCGGCACCAAGGTTTCCAGGTAGTCAAGCGGCGGCACAGCAAAAAACGGCGGCGGCATGGCTCGGCGGCGTAAACCTCTAATACAGATTAAAACTCACCTCAAAGCACTGCACCACTATGTGAATGGTATCAATTCAGGCACAGTAGTTAGGCATCTGATGATGAGTTCGAAACTAGTCATGCCAGTGAGTGATTGTGCTTAATTGAAATGTCTATTATTCCAACAAAAACCAAGCATTTTTCATTTAGAAAAATGTTCCTGACCCTGTAAGCTTGTTGTATGAACTTCTCCTACATGAACTAAACCCCAACTAAATAGGTCCCAAAATTCAATTCAAAAATATAAAATTAATATTTAGTGTATCAAATAAAATGTGAGCAGTTATTTCTCGAAAATTATATGCTACTATTTTTCTTACCGTGGAGCTGTATGTCAAAAACGATGTACAAGTAGACAGTCAAAATTTCTCTTCACTCAAATGCCAACAAACAAAACGAGTGAAACCCTAGTACTTCTCTACTCTCTCTCTTACTCTCTTCATTGAATATTTCAATACACGAGCAGCTTTTTGATAGTGTTATTGTATATAACTATACAAATTCCAAACATGTTGAAATAAAATTACATAAACTATGCAAAAAGTATGAAATAATCAAGATATGACGCGAGAGAGAAATGCATTTGAGTGAACTCCTAGCACTTTTTGGTTCTCTTTTACCAGGGTTGCCAAGTTGCGCACATCTTCTGGTCGTCTAATTGTAAATCGTCTTTGTGTATGTATTTAACAACTATGAGATTTCATGGCAATAGACAGTCAAAATTTCTCTTCACTCAAATGCCAACAAACAAAACGAGTGAAACCCTAGAACTTCTCTGCCCTCTCTCTTACTCTCTTCATTGAATATTTGAATACACAAGCGGCTTTTTGATAGTGTTATTGTATATAACTATACAAATTCCAACCGTGTTGAAATAAAATTTCATAAACTATGCAAAAAGTATGAAATAATCAAGATATGACACGAGAGAGAAATGTGTTTGAGTGAATATCTGGCACTTTTAGTTCTCTTTTACCAGGGTTGCCAGATTGCGCACATTTTCTGGTTGTCTAATTCTTGATCGTCTTTGTTCATGGCATAAAGCAACTATTGTATAGAGAAGAAAATTTACTCATGGAGTGGAATGCCAACAAAGAAAACGAGTGAAGCGTGTCGTTTCTCTGCTCGCTCTCTTACTCTCTTCGTGGAATATTTCAATACACGACAAGTTTTCTGATGATGTTATTCTATCTAACTATAGAAATTCCAACCATATTTAAATAAAATTTCACAAAGTATGTAAAAAGTATGTAATAATCAAGTTATGACGCGGGAAAGAAATGCGTTTGAGTGAATCGCGTCGACTTTTTTGGTTCTCTCTACTAGGGTTGCCAAATTGCGGGGTTTTTTTCTTCTCTACCTATACATCCATTTTGTTCATGGTTCAAAAATGGAAAATGTAAAGCTATCTTGCTCCCCAAGAAAGTTTTGCTATTTCTCCTACGGAACACCACCATGTACATAGTAGGTGGATAGGGGGAACGAAACAAAACACGTAAGTAGACATTTTTAGCGTCTATATGAGCAATCAGAATGACAAATGCCACGAACACGCCTCAGGAAGAACTGCGTCATATACTACTGGTACAACTACACTGAAAGAAAATTTTTAAATCAAATCGATGATAAATGTTTATCAATTGTTCTTCAGTGAATTGATGACCATTTTCATCAACTCATTGAAATGGTTCTTCAATTCGAATGTTGTGCGTTTCTTCGCCTTTTTCAGCTTCATTGAATTGATGATCTTTTGTACATCAATCTTCATCGTTGGAATTTAGAAATAATAAAGAGAAAAAGAAAAACACTAGTAGAAAATTTTGAAATAAATGGCGGTTATGCAAGTTTTTGTTTAAGGGCATAATCACGAAAAAATTACATAAAATTTTGCGATAACTCGCTCAGTTATCGAGATAGAAAACATAGTTTTTGACTATAAATTCTTTATATGTATATGACCACGCCCCTTTGCCAAATCCCGCCCATATTTTCAGCAGATCTTAGAATATGTTTTTAATTTGTGATTTGTATGGGAGTTTGCCTGCGAAGTTTCGGCTCGATTGGATCATGCATGCATACAGACAGGTAAAGTTAATATAAAGAATTTAAAAACACCAAAAAATTTTAATTTTTTTTAAGAAATTCATAATTTTATACAAATACGTAATTATTTTCTACGCAAATTTCAATGCTACATTGTGAAAAAAAATGTTTTTATTAAAACTTCGCGAAATATCTTTTCCGAATATAAAATATCAAGTACACTTTAAAATTCAGTCAATCCCCATTGATTGGATTATGTCTTTCAGCAATGCGGACATAATCCTCACAATTGTTGGCTTTATGACCGCCTTTTAATGAGAATGGGAATTGAGTCCGTTTTGGGAGACAACAAAAATTGAGATTATGTCCTTGGGGGTTATGTCAAGTCACCAATAGAAAATAGTGCAAAGGGCAGAAAACAATATCCACGCTGTGAGCATTTCCTATGTGGTATTATGCCTTTGCAAAATACTCCAAAGAATTTGACTATAGATGACAACCTTACATCTAATTGACGAAAAATGCGCAGCAAATTGATGAAAAATGTACATCAACTTGATGTAACGTTGTAGTTGAATCAGCATAAACTATTGATGGAAGAGTGATGAAATGTTCTTCATCAATTCAATGAAATGTGTCGTAGGTTTTCATGTTTCATCAAATTGATGAAGGAATTCATAAATTTGTTCAGTGTAGTCTCTAGGCTAAAACCCGGTGAGGGAACGTATAGTCACTATCGGTATAAAATTTAAATACTTCAACATTACGTTGATTTGTGTATATGCCCCGATGTTAGATAAAGATGATGAGGAACCACGACATTAAGATTGTATGTGATTTTAATGCCAAAATTGGCAGGGAAAATGTATAATGTCGGTAAATTCAGTTTAGATACCGGCACTACCGACAACGGAATGAGACTGATCGATTTCGCCGCGGCTAACAACATGGTTGTCAGTTGTACGAGATCCAGCCATCCACAAGGCTACTTGGGTCTCCGCTGAGCAGAAAACAATGAACCAGATTTATTACTTGGTAATTGATGGATGGCTCTCTTCCAATGTAGTGTCACGGACGTACATGTGATTCGTACGAAAACAGACATAGAGAGCTGGAAGTCGGGAAGCTGCAATTACCAGAGATAGGCAATCTTATGCAATTACTAGCGTATGACTCGCGCACCCCGGATGATTCTGAAGCGCAGTGGAAACACTACGACTCTATAAAAACTACTATAAAACAACGATTGGTTTTGTAAAACTGCCTCAAGACAAACCATGGTAAGACGAAGAGTGTCGCATGTAAGTATACGTTTAAAAAAATGGTTCACGTATGGCTATTTTTCGGCCAGTCCGAATGTGTCCGAACACTCCAAACACACAAATCTTAGTCCAAGTGCTAGATAAAAGATGAAATATGACAAAATTCATTATATTATGTGGACTATTTTTAATGGAAACAGCAAAATGACAAAATTCATTATTAACCCTTAGAAGGCAGTTAGTTTTTGCTTATTTTCTATCACTTGGGCTAAGATTTGTCTTTTGGAGTGTTCGGGCACATATAGTGAAATTTTATGGCGGTAATTTTTGTAGAACATTTTGACCACGCCCCAATCATTTTGGGGCAGTTTTTTGCGAGTTTTCAAAAAAAAGTAAAAATTGTGGTTATACGTGACAGTTAGAGGGTTAATTTGTTCCCCAAAAATATTTATCTGAATCTTTTCTGTAAAACTTCTGAACATATTTTGGACCTTTGCATGTCGATATGATGCAGGAAAGTTCCGAGGGGCGGAAAGAATGCAAACTATCTTGTCGGTTGGAGAAATATGTTATCTTCGTTTTGTAACGACTCCTCGGTTATTTGTGGTCAGATAAGTAAGCAAAGCATTCTTAGGTATCAGAAAACATGTCATATGTTTCGACGGGTGAAATACTCGAGTAATACTTCAAACTTGGTTAAAGTTTGATTAAACATCTAAATTGGCGTCGAAGAGAAACACACCAATACTATAAGCCTGCAACATGCATGTTTCACCGCGTCAATAAGATTGGTTGGGTTTTAAGCTTTGTACTTACATAAATGTATTTTTCACACCAAGCAATTTCCACTTGTCTCCCAAATTTCCACAACTATATAAGTAGGTGCAGAAATAGAGGGTTGAATTTTATGTTTCGGGATTAGAGAACAAAAACAAATATTAATCATCGAAAATCACTTTATTGTTTTTCAAAATATTCCCCATGAAGATTTATACACTTTTGCATGCGTTTGAACCAATTGTCGAAACACTTGTGCCACTCTGATTGAGTTTTCTCCAAAACATGCATTCTGAATGCAGCAACCGCTTCTTCAGGTGTCGAAAAAAGTTGACGTCTCAGTTTGTTTTTTACGTACGGGAATAAAAAGAAGTCATCCGGTGCCAAGTCAGGACTTTCGATGTTTTGGGTGCTCAAACATGCAGTTGTTTCAGCCGATGTATTGTCGTGGTGAAGAGTGATCCGTCTTCGGCGGTTGGGTTTCCTGATTTCTTGGAAGACAACTGGCAAACAAATGGTTGTGTACCACTCAGAATTCACTGTTCTGCGTTGTTCTAGTGGTACGGTTGCGACATGTCCGGTTTTTCCGAAAAAACATGCGACCATTTGCTTGGATGTGCTTCGGGCGCAAACAACTTTTGTTGGATTTGGCTCATCTTAAAACGCCCATACAGTTGACTACGGGCTCATACGCGTAAATCCATGATTCATTACCTGTCACGACGCCATAGACGTGTTTCGAAGCACGGCGATCGTATTTTTGGACCATTTCTTACGACCAATCGACACGAGCCTTTTTTTGAGCGATTGACAAATTGTGTGGGATCCAACGCGAACAAATTTTTTTGACAGTCAAATGTTTATGCAATATTGAATGTATGCTAGTCACACTAATGCCTAAGGTTGTCTCAATCTCGCGATAGGTCACATGACGATCTGGCAAAATCAGTTCGCGCACAGCATCAATGGTTTTCGGAACAACAGCTGATTTTGGACGACCTTCACGAAATTCGTCTTGGAGTGAACGACGACCACGATTGAATTCACCATACCATCAAAAACACTGGTCCTCGATGGAGCTTCATCGCCAAAAATTTAATTAAGTTCATCCATGCACTGTTGCTGAGTTAATCCACGTCGAAAGTTGTAAAAAATAATCGCACGAAAATGTTCACGATTTAATTCCATTTTTGGGTCGAGATGAATCTTTTAAGTTACTGTAAACAACACAAATAGCGCTCGTATGCCAAAACGTTCTGAGTACGCTGAACCCATACAATAATATATACATAGATAAACTTATTCTCTTATCTGACGTTTCATTTCACACTCTTCATTGTAGGTTTGTGGAAATGAGAGCAATTAAATTTAAAATTACCTTACACCAGGTGGAGTTACAAAATATGTTCACTCAACTTTTTCCTGCCGTTTTGGTATAGAACTGAAAAATTTAAATAAATTTTGCACTTTTTTGTTGACTTTTATCGTTGGTATACATTTGTATTGTATTTAACACAACTAGTTTGCCACAAAAACACGAAATTCGGTTGTTGTTCCTTTGTTGGTCGTTGTTTACTATTGGCTCTATCTGGGATTATTGAACCCATGTTTTCCACCATCCAATGTTTACTTTCCATCGTACCTATGACGTTTAATTTATTCAGCGAATAAAAGCTTCTATGGCAGAACCTCAAAAATGTCAAACTTTACGATAGAGCTGTCAGTTGCCACTAGGGTTGCCAAATCCCTAAACATAAAATGCACCCCTCTACACGCAAAACACAAATCGTATAGTTCGACTATAGTTTAACCCAGGGGGTCCCGATCAGGAGGGTTCGATGCCAAAACTGATGAAATTGATGAAGTTGGAAATGGTGGTGCAGAAAAAAAGAGAGAAAAAACGATATATGTCTGAAAGTATAAAGACCTGCCAGTTTTTCTGAAGTTTGCAGCGGTGTATCGAAGCAAAAGTACGAAATACATCAACTGAAAGTATTCTTATTGAAAAATGTGGTAGTTTAATCGCGCAAAAATTCAAAATGTAATTAAGCGTTAGAGTACAATTATTAAATAAAATATCATCCATAAAATCATTATATATATTCCAATTATAACTCAAGGTGGCCGTCGGTGGTGAAGTGATTAGTGAGCGTGGCTCTTGTACGTGAGAACGTGGGTTCAATCCCCGCTCCGACCACCTTACATTTCTTTCGACGGCGGTCACCTCGCTTAGGGACTACGACACTTTCGAGTATTTAGCCATGAAAAAGCTTCTTAAAATACCGTTCGGAAGCGGTGTAAAACTGTAGGTCTCTATCTAGAAAGCGCACAGCTCACTGGTTGCGAGAAGCTCTCCACTATTCGGAACCGTCATACAAAGTTTTTTGGTGCGTATTTTGAGGCCAACGATACTTTTTTTTAAATTGGGGTTGCAATTTCTCCAAACTTTTCCTAAAAAATGGGACGGGAAAAAGATTGTACGCCAGAGAAGAAGCGCAATATGTGTAGTGAAGGCAAAAGCCATGTGAAATTTCAGAAATTCTTAACCGATCGAGAAAACTGGTCTATAATATTATTGATTACATTAAAACTAATAAAAATGTTACAAAGGAAACCAAAAAAACAAGAACCCAAGTAGCAAAAAAACAACTGAAGCAGCGGACCGAGCTTTTGTCCGGAAGTTAACAGCCTTATCCACGATGTCGAACGTTAACTGTCGCTTTCTTTCTATGCGACAAACAGCTGATTTTGGGCCCACTAACAAGAGAACGAAAACATATACAATTCAGTACAAAATCGGACCCCACTCACACCCTCTCTACAAAATCTAAGCGAACGTTTCAAAAAGTGAGCCACTATATTTCGACTTGTCGTTCGCATGGTTTTACGTGTGTTTGTGTGGTTGTTGTTCAAAGCCATAAAATGAAGTTGACGATCGTCATTTAATTGCACGGAAGAGTATGAACATCTAGTATCTACAGGTGCTGCAAAGTCGGCGTTATTAGGCTGAAATGGAAATATATTTTAATCAAAAATTTATTATGATATTATTTTCTGTACATTGTGTTTCTTTCTTCCGTTGAATTCTATTGAAATTGTTTTTGTTTCATTTATTTATTATATTTCCGGCTATTCGACAACCAAAAGACAAGTGAGTGGTTTTGACATTTTCGTTCGAATAGATGACAGCGAAAGTAGTTAGTGGGTCCCGATTTTGAAAACACACAATAACATTTAAAGCCAGGGATAAGAACTAAAGTGAGTGGCTTTCGTTCGGAGATCAGCTCTTAGGACGCGCAAGCCGAATGAAACCACTCCTTTCCAAAAATTACATGAGGTGTCAGGGGACACCCGGTTGGAACGAGGTTCCATTCGCTATATATTATGTACTAGTTATTTCCAACACGCCTAAGGCGTCCGTTGAAAAATACTATAATTTAAATGGATCTTTAAGAAAGATACTTTTTGTAAAATGCTGAACTTTTTTTTAAGAAAACCTTTTTGTGTAGAATGTATTTTTTTTAAAAAAAAAAAGTATATTTTTAGGACCTTTTTGTAAGAATATGCATTATATTTTCCGGAAAAGGTCATTTTTTAAAGACAGGTACTCCTTTTATTAAAAGCTAATGTTTTTTAAAGAAAAGGTACTATTTTTAAGAAGTACTTTCTGTAATAAAACACCATAAGAGTTTGATTTTTTTTTACAAAGACGTACTTTTTTAAGAACAGGTATTTTTTAAAAAAGTGGTGCTCTTTTTGAGAAAAGGTGATTTTTTTAAGAAAATTTACTTATTTTCAGAAAGGCTACTTGTCTCAAGAATAGAAAGGCAAAGGCATTATTTTATTTGTAGAAAAATGTACTTTTAAGAAAATGATTTTTTTAAAGAGAAGGTATTTTGTGAAGAAAAGGTTTTTTTTTAAGAAATTGGGTTTTTTTAGAATTGGTAATTTTTTCAAGAATAGGTACATTTTTAAGAGTAGGTACTTATCTCAAGAAAAGTTATTTTGTTTCACAAAAAAGGTACTCTTTAAAGAAAAAGTAGTTTTTTAAGAAAGTTGTAAGAAACTATACCTTTTTAAGAAAAGCAATTTGTTGTAAGAAAATGTACTTTCATAAGGAAAGGTACTTATTTAAAAAAAATATTTTTTTAAGAAAATGTACTTTTTGTGTGAAAATTTACTGTTTTTAAGCAAAGGTACTTCTTTAAGATAAGGTATTTTTTTAAGATTTTGTTTACGAATATGAATATGTATTTTTTTGAGAAAATTTACTTTTTTTAACTGTTCATCGTAAATTATCATTCATTGTTATTTGGAGTGAAATAAAAAAAATAAATATGTTTGTTTTTGAGACAAAATTTGTGCTAATTTAGTGTTCATTACGGGATTTATATCGCAAACGGAGCGTCCAATCGGAAAAATAATTATTTTTTGCTGGTTTCTAAGGGGTTTTCATAAAGTTGTCCAAGTCTTTTCATAAAGTTGTCCAACTTTGAAAAAAAGACCCTAAAATAATAAAACGGTGTATTTTTAACGAAAACGGTGTATTTTTAACTTTCTTAGGAGGCTTTAACCAACAAATGTCTTTATCTAATCTAACTTTCTCAAATAAAAAATCGCTAAAATGCTAAAATTATTTTAGCGATTTTCTTATTTGTTGATTTTTTTCCCATACCCTGTGGGTAATAGGTAATCGTGATGGGTAATTTCCCATCGTCGTGGGTATTTCCCCATTATTTTTCCCATTTTTTTCACAACTACGTAAATTGAAAGGTGTTCCAGCATTTAATCACAATGAAATACGTTTTAATTATAAACTAATTGGATATAACACGTTTTTATATACAATGGTTTGTCACTTAGAAACGGATTTAAAATGTAAGAAAGTGACTTTTTACTTACTATTGCATTTAAATAATCTGGGAGAGTAATTCGAACGGGAATCCACAAAATATCCACTTTTACAAAAACGATCGTTTAAAATTCATGAGAAGACCTCAATTATTGATCTCGGAAACTATGCTATTGCCATGCGAAGTTTGGAAGCCGTAACTCGGAAAGTATGTGCCGCCCTTGAATGTTATTGATTACCATTGCTAAAACAATTTTGTTTCTATTTTCTTAGTCCTTTTGTTACAATTTGAATTTATTTAAAATCCATCCCTGACGGAAATAGACTATACAACAGAAAATTATTTTTGATACGCCATTGTATTCCAAACGGTGGTTTTTACGCTTAAAATTTACTACAAATACCAAATGTATCAAAAATATATAAAATACACGATCAAATACAACAGATTGCGAATACCATTATTATAACTCTCTCAAATAATTGTACACAAAACTTAAAATAACAAACTGTTTATTTTTGAAAATTAATAAACATTTTAAGTTCTTTGACAAATTTCAACCTTTTCCTATAAAATATAAAAATTGAGCTATTTGTTATTGACTGCTTCTTATTTTTAGGTATTTAGGTAAAGGTATTTAATTAACAAAGGTTTTTGCGCATTAAATTCAGCTAAAATGCACCACTCACTTTTCCAATTTTTCAATTTAAACATCTATCAAAATATAAAGTGAAAATCCGAATTCTTTATTGAATTTACACAAATGTCAACCTCCAATAACTCGGTAACAATGCAAGTTATCAAAAATGGTATTTTATATTTTTAGACTATTTCTTACTTTTCTATTAAAATATAACAAAATTAACACACTAACTAAGTTATCGAAAAATTTTATATAATTTTATTCGGCTTATTTTGAGGCGGTCTGAGAAAAAATTTAATTGAACACGAAGTTTTTCAAAGTCGTCCTAAGACCCCTTTTTTCGTGTTCTTAAATTTTGCTTTAATTTCGCATTTTTTTAATGTTGTGCGATGGCCTGCCAGTGCATTTCTGCACCACCGACAATTTCCATTTATGGCGTTTTAATCAGACCTCGTTTCCAACCAAGCCAATTTTTTATGCATTCTCCAAAAATACGTGTGGAACCGTTCTTCAAATAACCGAAACGCTGTTTTTATTACACTCATTGTTGCGATATTTTATCTTTCAGTGTATCAAATAAAAACATTCTCTGTTGCCACCCCTGTTTCGACTCCGAAAACACAACCAAACGAATACCAACTACTTTTTAGCATTTTGCATCAAGTAATCGTTATAGTATTGCGATAACAACGCATTATTCTAATGCATTTATGCAGGTGACGTTATTACGACAACAAATACAAGAGGCAGTTTGTTTTTAATTGGTTTCACTTGAGTGTCAAATGCATGACAAATGTATGCGGCCAATCATTGCTGAACTAGTAGAGGTTGACGCATTAGAATACATAACTGATTTTGCTTTCTTATGGCCCTATCTGTCAAATTCAGTGTATTTTGTTATTGTATTACTATTTTGTTTATTTTAGTTGTTCGTATGGATGTGTTAAATTAGACAGCTAAGAGTTAGGAAACAAAAAGAAAACATGTTGCTGCGTTAACCTCTATTAGTTTAGCCACGCCAACAATAAATGTACAAAACCCAGTGTGTGCATGGTACAATTATATATGCACGGAAGTCGTTTGAACAGCTGATATAAATTATTATTTTTTTGTGTGATATTTCTCATATGTATTTTGTTTTCGTACTCTTTCGCATTCTTGAGGTTTTGGTATGTCTTCGTATAGAGTTTCACAACTGAAGCGAATACCACAAAAACAAATTGCTACCTACATTTACAACAAAGCAAGCTGCTATCACCATGTAGATATTATTGTACCATGAGTGAGTCAAGTAGGCCAATATGTAAAAAGTTAATTTAGCTGCTCTATTGCTGCCACCTGTTATAAATACATCTCGGTATTCTCGTTTATATGCGAAAGGAAAAGCAACAAAACAAACTTGTCAAAATCATATGTTTTTCAACAATTGCTGACACATCGTCCCTATTTAAGCTGCCGTCATTTTTGCGTGAAAATTCTTTCGGAAACGAGAAAAACCGACTCATTTATTGTAAAGAAAATTAAGTTTATGCAAAGCAATAGAGACGTGCATTTAACACAAACTCGAAACGCATCTTATAATAAAGACTCCAAGCAAAAGTGTGTGACCGAATAAAACAGAAAAAGGAATACTCACAATATTGAGAATCATGAAATTGACTATCAAAACACTCGACCAGAAAACATTTTATGTGGAGTTCGATGAATCGAAAACGGTGTGGGATCTCAAGGCCCATTTGCACAAGTTGCCGGAGGTGGCTGTGCAACCGGAATTGCAACAATTGATCTACGCTGGCCGTGTGCTTGACAATGAGAGCGTATTAAAGACGTATAGTATTGATGAACGCAAATTCTTGGTAGTCATGGCCAAGAAGACGGCAGGGCCGACAACAACACCAGCAGCGAAATCTACTGAAACAGAAGCAGTTAAAAGCTCGAACACTAGTGAACAGAGTGCCGCCACTGCAACAGCGGCCTCATCTGTATCACAACCAAAGACTGAAGAAAAAGCAAGTAAGGAAAAAGAAGCCCTTTCTACAGCTCCGGCAGTGACAACCTCGGCTGGCGGCACCACCACCACAACAACAACTACGGCCACAGCGACAGCAGCTAGTGAAAGTGCACCGGCACAGCAGAGTGCCGCAAGTTTTCTAGATATTCTGGATATTTCACCCACGGCAGCCGCCAATGAATCGATGGTTCGAGAGATTATGAGTATGGGATATCCGGAGAGCGATGTGCGTCGTGCCCTCTTGGCCAGTTTCAATAATCCTGACCGGGCCATCGAGTACTTGATCGAAGGTATTCCTGATATTCCAGATATGATGGGCACAACTCCCCCGGCAATTCCAACCGCCAATCCTCCAGCAGCCGCCCCTGGAGGCGGAGCAAATACTTTAAACTTCTTGCGTGAGGATCCACGTTTTAACCAGATGCGCCGAGTTATACATCAACGTCCGGAACTATTGAGTAGTGTTTTGTCCCGTATTGGTGACACCAATCCAGCTCTGTTGTCCGTCATCCGCGAGCACCAAGATGAATTTGTCGCTATGCTTAATGAAGAAGTTGGAGCTGGAGATACAACCGAAAGCAGCGGTGGTGGTGGTGGTGGTGGTGGCGTCGGGTCTGAACCAAGAGAAGACGTTGTGGAAATAGTTCTCACTGAAGAGGAACGACAAGCTGTCGACCGTTTGGTGGCCTTAGGTTTTCCACGTGAGATTGTATTGCAAGCCTACATTGCATGCGAGAAGAACGAGGAGCAAACAGCCGATTTCTTGTGTAGACATATGGAAGATTAGATGATGTGAGTGACGGGCGCAGTCAACCAGTCAGAATACAGGAGTAAAAAGCGAAACAATTGCATTAATTTATAACAAAATACCATATTCTTACATTTGTTGTAAACTAGACTATAGATCAATAATGTTTAAACACAATGATAAATGATTCATAAAATTTCTTGAGATTAAAATCAATATTTTCTGGTGTTGCTTTTATTTTGGGATGAGGTAGATGGCGAGGGGTAGACATGGTTACGTTAGTACTTCAAGCCTAAAGGTTTTTGATTAAGATATTTTTGATTGCACTAGTTTCCTTTGATGATGTTTCTCTTTTTATGAAAATGTTGATACATGGAATGAAACCGGCATACTTAAAACCTTTTATTTGTCCTATGGAAAGAATGTTTCTCTCTTAACGGATACTATGCTTCAATGTAAGGTACATTTTAATTTGGCATTTTGTCAGTATTTTGTAGTTTAATTTATTTTTTATGAAAGAGATGGCATTCCTTTGAACATCGTCTATGAAATGCTGCTTTTGTCTATGGAAGACTTTGGAGTAATGATGTATTTCCTATTAAAATTGGGATTAATTTGAAAAACGCTTCGTTCGTCATGAGTCAAATTCATTGTTGTTTTCACTATAGGCAATATGCTCCATTTCCAGGGAATGAACGATCACCAGCATTTTTGCTTATGAAAATGAACTTTTTCACTGGGAAATATTTCTCTGTTCCATTGGAATAATAGATATATATGCATCATTTTCTACCGATGATATATTACTTACCTTATTCATGCCCTGCATATCATCATAGCCCATGTTGTAGTGATGACTTGGAGCCATTGGATATGGGTTGTGATGTTGCTGGTGTTGATGAAGATGTTGGTGTTGATGTTGTTGCTGATGCTGCTGCTGTTGATATTCGTTTACATAATCGTTGTAGAGTTGCGGCGGTAATTGGGGCAATTGTGGCGTTGGAGGCGGAGGTGGCTGGGCATCGTACATGGGAAGCTTTTTGGCTTTCGGTTTCCGGCCTCTACGCTTGCCCGGCTTTTTGGGAGCGTTTAGTAGCATTGATGCGTTTACAAAAGTGTTTACAAATAAATCGGGCATTTTACAATCACACTGGAAACGTTAAAGTCAATTGTTGTCGCTTCAACAGCAGCAACACAGTCCTGTAAATAAAGAACAAGGAAAGTTTCCCCAAAAGGAATTGATGTCACTTTTCTTGCAGTATAAGTATGTATAAGGTTGGGAGTCAAAATAATTACAATTTAGCATTTGGTGGTTGGTGTAGCATGTGTTTACAGCCGGAAGAATAAAACATTTTACGATTGATTTTCAATTTCAAATATGTTTCCCCAGAAAACGTGCTATACGTTAGGTTTATTTTAATATAGTAGTTTTTGTAGAAGAAAAATCAAAACAAATGATTTTACTTTGTGAGAAAAATAATAACAAAACAAAATGATTTATTATACAGTTTCCAAGAAACAGAACTTCCATAATTTTTTGCATAAAAACATGCTTCTAACTGAGATTGATAGAAACCAAATCACATACTGTACAGCGTTAAACAAAGTGTCTCCATTAATGGACACGACTTGGGGCAAAGATCCAGACTTTCACTCAACTATTCTTCCTTTATTGAAGTAAAACAACTTTGTTCAGCTCTGTTATAAATTTTATTTTTGTTATGTATTTTGTTTAGGAGTTTGAAAAGCCTTCCTAGCTTTGTAAAGCACTACACAATCTACTGTCCGTTATATCTCGCGCCATTGTCAATAAATACATTGTAATAAATACTATATCTTTAGCAGCTTTTAAGAAATTGGTGTTTGTCCTTTTTAGATTCTTAATCTTTTCTTGATTTCATCAGCCAGTTTAGCCAATGGAATGTCTTCTTCTTTCCGTGTAGTAACTTCGCGTAACTTTACAATACCCTTTTCCAATTCAGAATCTCCAAACACAATAGCCAGTGGTATCTGTTGATCTTCGCAGTGCTGAAGTTGTGCTAACAACTTTGGATTAAGTTTGTACGAATGTTCAGCCTAAAATAATACAAAAGTTCGGAAATGTAATGTAATTTACTTATTAAACTTGTTCTTATCTCACCTTAATGCCCTGATTCCACAAATCATTCAAAATGCCCAGACGTTTCTCGTGCAAACCCTTATGTGCGGAGGCGACATATACCTCCACTTCATTGGTACGTTGCTTTAGTCCAGATGCCGCTGCTTTGGCCTCTAGTACAGAAAATATACGTTCCACACCAATAGACACACCAACACAGGGAACTTGTTTGCCTTTGGTATCAAACATACCCACCAAATTGTCATAACGTCCACCGCCAGCTACAGAGCCCACGGTACCCTGCTCTTCTGTAGCACCATTAGCCAGTGTTTTAGGTTCAGCCTTGAGGACACATTCATAGATAACGCCAGTGTAGTAATCTAAACCGCGAGCCAAACTCAAATCAAAACTAATTTTGTCGGAAAGACCCATAGCACCGCAATATTTTAATAGCAGTTGCATGCCCTCAAGGCCTTTTACGGCAGCCGCTACAGCTTTTAACTTTGGATCAGCCAACAGTTTTTCAACCAAGTCAGCACCACCACATAATTGAACATATTCGCCAATTTGATCGGCGGTGGCAGCATCCAAACCTTTTTCATCAATCATTTCTCGACGGACCTCAGCCCACGGGGACTAGAATTGAAAAAGCATTAGTGCGTGAAATCAAAATATTCATTTGTTTAATAGTATACTTTATCCAACTTATCGACGGCTGAACATATAGAACGGAATTTGTCTGCTGGCACACCACACGCTTCAAACATACCATCTAAAAGTTGGCGGTGATTAAGCTTGACCACATAATCACCAATATCGAGTGTGTCCAAAATCTCCGATACAATCTTCACACATTCTGCGTCTGGTAGCATGAGATCGTACGAGCCAGCAATATCGAAATCCTATAAGAGAAAAAATCATGTTCTTAAAACAAATTTAAAAGTCTGAATAAATACAACTCATAATTATAGTTACTCACTAATTAAACTTTGTTATTAATTAATTTAATTAAATAATATAATTGTATAATTTCTTATTAATGAAAAGGTATAATATGTTATACATGGAGTAGTTCTTTTGTATTTTATTTGAATTGACCGAAAGGCTTCAATTACAAGTCTGAATAAGAAAATAAGTAAAAATAAATAAATATATCTTGAAGTCGTTATTGGAAAAACGTTCCCCATAGATATGTGGTTATATGAAAACTTTATGAAAAAATATCTGTTGAATCTCAACAAAAATTATAGGCGGTGAAATCAAAAAAAAATAAATCTTTCTAAATATTGATGAGAAGTTTTAAATTTGAACGTAATAACCCGAAATAACTTCTTCTAAACAAACTTATATTTTTGAACCACTTTTTAAAAGTTTTACCTAAAATAACATGATTTTTTTCACTATTTGTACACCCTTCTCTTCCCACCAATCTCTCTTTTCTCCACATATATACAGGCAATCACAATGGGCCGACCGACCTCCAAGTGCAGTGACGATAAGTTGTATTCTGTCTCTTATTGTCACGTGTCCTAAACCTAACCTAACCTAACACGATTTATTTTTAACAATATGAAATTTTTATTATATACGATTTATTATTTTTGATTGCTTCGAGCTACAGAGATCAGGGTTTTTATATCTCAAAAGAAATTGAAAAATATTCTTCTAATAAATATTTTCAGTTCGAATAATATGTAATAATTATCATATGGTAGAGCCCGACCAAAAAACGTAGCCTACCAAAAATATAAATCGTTGCCTTAATATAAAAAAGACCCAACTCATAATTTTTGGAAATCTAGGTTTTTACTGATTCTTGTTGAGTACGTCCTGATACACCTTGTATTCAAATATCCTGCAGGTTAGATGAAAACTAAGGAAGTTACAAGTTATAATTGTATTTTTATATTAATGTCCAGTTTTAACACGTTTTTCCTTTTCCTGTACAATTCGATGTTCATGTGTTGAGTCTTTTTTATATTAAGGTATCGAAATAGTTATGTTCTATCGATTATCAGCACAAGTGATAGAGATACAGTGTGTCATTGTGAAGAAGACGGTCACTGGCCTAGAACGCTAAGGCGCTGATAAGAAGAGTCACGAATTTCTAAAGGACCGTCCGCCAACGTGAGTCAAACTCTGGTTGCGACTAGCTCAAAGGAAATCGAAAAATAGGAAATTAAGTTTACAGTAGGAAGAGCATATTCGAAAAAACTAAACTCATAAACGGTTTTCTTCCCAAAGTTTTCCAAATCAAGCTCAAGGCCAAGGGTTCCCCCCAAAAAGTTAATTAATGAGTTCAATCTTAATATTATTCGATATTTCGCCTTTCATCGAAATGCATAATCCGGAATATAAAGAGCAGTGCAATGTGTGGAGAGTTAGGAGACAGACGAATCGGTAGAGAGCAATAAGTTTTTATTTGCCAATTTATATTCCTGATGATGCCTTTCGATGAAAGGCGAAATATCGAATAAAATTAAGATTGAACTTATTAATTAACTTTTTGGGGGAAACCCTTGGCCTTGAGCTTGATTTGGAAAACTTGGGGACATAGAATAACACATACCATAGAAGCTTTTATTCGCTCAATAAATTAAACGTCATAGGTACGATGGAAAGTAAACATTGGATGGTGGAAAATATGGGTTCAATAATACCAGATGGTGGCAATAGTATATCGCGAACCACAAAGGAACAACAACCGAATTTCGTGCATTTGGGACAAACTAGTTGTGTTAAATACAGTACAAATGTATACCCACTATAAAAGTCAACAAAAAAGTGCAAAATATATTTAAATTTTTCAGTTCTACACCAAAACGACGGTAAAAGTTAAGTGAACATATTTTGTAACTCCACCTGGTGTAAGATAATTTTAAATTTAATTGCTCTCATTTCCCCAAACCTACGATGAAAAGTGTGAAATGAAACGTCAGATGAGAGAATAAGTTTATCTACGTATGTATTATTCTATGCTTGGGGAGATTAAAACGGAGGCCGAATAAGGAAAAAATGTCAACACATAAAACAAAAGGTTTTCTAAATTTTTTTAGAAAATTCTTCTTGAGAGTAGAACAACGGGAGTGCCACATAATCCCCAAAATCAAAATCCCCAAACACAAAATCCCCAGACGAAAAAAAAATCCCTAAATCAAAATCCCCAAATACAAAATCCCCAAACACAAAATCCCCAAACACAAAATCCCCACACTTTTTCAGAGATATTGTCACAAAATCCCCAAACACAAAATCCCCAAATTTTTACGATATTACCGAAAAAAAATAAAATAAATGTTGAGCGTCTTAAGAAAATTAAAAAAGTGGTTGAATTTCGAACTGATTTCGATAAAATAACTCATTTGCCTTGTAAATCTCATAATATTTCACTGTGTACCTAAAAGCTTTATAACATGTTATAAATTTCATCTTAGGGAGTGCCACATAATCCCCAAAATCAAAATCCCCAAACACAAAATCCCCAGACGAAAAAAAAATCCCCAAATCAAAATCCCCAAATACAAAATCCCCAAACACAAAATCCCCAAACACAAAATCCCCACACTTTTTCAGAGATATTGTCACAAAATCCCCAAACACAAAATCCCCAAATTTTTACGATATTACCGAAAAAAAATAAAATAAATGTTGAGCGTCTTAAGAAAATTAAAAAAGTGGTTGAATTTCGAACTGATTTCGATAAAATAACTCATTTGCCTTGTAAATCTCACAATATTTCACTGTGTACCTAAAAGCTTTATAACATGTTATAAATTTCATCTTATGTGTAAACTCTTTTGATAAAGAAAAATTATTGTTTTTATCCCATTATGAAACATTTGTGAATTCATTATATAATATGTTTAAAATTTTAATTTCTAACTGAACTATTTTTATAACGAAATATTGTTGTTTTCCCCTTATTGTTATATATATTATATATTTTAGTTTACTACTACTATTCATGACATACCCAATAAATATTTGTGAATAAATATTTACAATTTGTTTTGAATTTTAATTTCAGAAAAAATTCCAAACACAAAATACCCATTTTCTGTGTGAAATACATTCAAATTAGGTTTAAAATCGCGGCGATTTTTAACCTAATTTGAATGTATTTCACACAGAAAATGGGTATTTTGTGTTTGGGGATTTTGTGTTTGGGGATTTTGTGTTTGGGGATTTTGTGTTTGGGGATTTTGATTTGGGGATTTTGATTTTGGGGATTATGTGGTACACCCTAGAACAACTTTTCTTACAGAAAGGACATACGGAGTAAAACTTGTATAATAACTATGCAAATTTCTTGCTAAATCAATAAATTTTGTAATAAAAAATTTGAAATTACTTACACATTGATAAAATTCACGATAGCGACCGCGTGTCATTGCTGGATTATCTCTGCGATAAACTTTGGCAATGTGGTAACGTTTAATGCTGGAAATCTTATTCATAGCCAAATACCGAGCCAAAGGAACTGTTAAATCGTAGCGTAGTGAAAGAATTTCACCGCCTTGATCTTTGAGATCATATATCAACTTAGAATCTTCGCCATATTTGCCAGTTAATACTTCCTAAAAACAGAGATGAAACATTTATTAAACCACTAATTATAAACGATTTTAAAGTTACTTTACCTTCAACTCAAATACTGGCGTATCAATAGCTTCGCCACCGTGTTTCTTGAATACTGCTACAATTTTATCCAAGACATTTTGACGCAACATCATGTGTTGCGGAGCATAATCTCTTGTGCCCTTGGGGGTCTTCAAGGTAAACTTCTGATTCTGTGTTGGCTCATCGCCAAGTTTGGCCTTGAGTGCCAGTAAACGCGCCACCGCTTCATCGATCTGAAATAAAATGCAAAAAAGAACATCACCATTGATTGTCCTTCATTAGAAATGGGTAACAGTAATTAATGTTAATGCTAACCTTGTCCAATTCCAGTTGCCGATGTCTTATGGTACCACTACCACTACCAACTCCATCATCAGTGTCATTATTATTATTATTTTGTTCCACCACCACCTTTGAGGGGCACTTGGCTGTCGCCAGAAAGCGGCAGTAACAATACGAGTTTAAAGTCGTTTGTTGATTCAGATTTTGCTTTACAAAACGCGCGCTCGAAATAAGTGAACGTAACATGATTTTATTATTTCTTAACCAATTGTTGTGGACTTTATTTGAATTTAGTTAACGTGGGAAGATAAAGTGTTGCGATTTCTTTAGTTTAGATTAAGTTGTCTTAGACCTAGACGACACAACAACAATAATGAGACTGAATTAGAAGTGGCTTTGAACTATCAGATTATAGTATTCTTTTTTTTGGAAAATTCTTTTCTTATTTGATAATTCAATATTTTTTACTGGGTAATACTATTATGAACAACACAACACTATCGTTATGAAAATATGGATGCACAAATACGGGAATAATGATGCATATTACATTTTACACAAAATGCAAAAAAGTGATTTGATTAGTATAAATGTTGTATAAAAGCTATATAAAAAAGCTGATTTTATTCTTGTTAGTAATATATTTCAAATTTATGTAAAGACAAACTATTTACAACTAAAATACCAATGAAAAAAAAAGAAAAATAAGCCTTTACATTTGATATTCAGACATATATTTAAAATATTTTACAGTGCTTCTTGAATATGTATTTGCAATTGCTGATCTTTGTGTCTGGATACCTCAGATGAAAATTATAAAAGAAACTGATATGTAAAATTTGTTTCTATAAGAAACGTCCCACTCCAACAAATTTCCACCTTACAATCGACACATATTTGATAAAAATTTTATTCTAATGTGTAAAAGTAAATTTTTAATATTCAATACTTGGTTATATAATACAGTGAGACACTCAAAATTTGATACGCTTGAGACCAAAAAAATCTGAAAGCTACTGATGAGAGAAGAAAAACCACAGCTGGGTTTGGTCTGATTGACTAAGGTTTTTTTTTAATTGGCGTTTGAAGTTTTAGGCTTAGAAATGCATTTTTGATAAGAGAACACTTTTGGTAATGCCTATATCTCGAAAACTGTTCAAGATTTTTCTTGGGTGTCTTCGGCAAAGTTGTAGCTCGTGAACGTTCATTCAAAAAATTCCACCTTCATGATCAAAAACTTTAAAATGTAAAAAATATAATTCTCGCCGTTTTTTACGGGTTTTGTTTTTATTTATTTTTGAAGTTTTTCAACATGAAAGTGGCATTTTTTTAAATAAACGTTTAACGGTTTTTTGTAGGGCAGTTCACGAGCTACAACTTTGTCGAAGGCACTTGAGCAAATATGTGAATAGTTTTTGAGATGTACGTATTACAAAAAGTGTTCTCTTTATCAAAAGTTCATTTCTAAGCCTAAAACTTCAAACGCCAATTTAAAAAAACCTTAGTCAATCAGACCAAACCCAAGTAGGGTTTTGTTATATTACAATGAAGAAAGGATCAGCTTTCTGAACTGTTGGGCATTAGATTGTCAATTTTTCTCCATTTCATAATATTAAGAGATACGCAAGAACTTCTTAAAACAAGTGCGGGTTTTAAGACATCAGGAGTCGCGCACAATCGATCACCATCGCATCACCGACTCTTTTTAGACAACTGTTTTCTCTGAATTTACGAATATAAATATTTGAGTTTCCGAACTTTGTTTCTTTATTTTCAGAGTGGTCTTATTTCTCTTCTAATCAGCTGGAAAGCAGAACAGGACTAAATCAGACTCGCAGCTTATAATTATGAATATAGTAGGTTTGACCAAATTTTAGTATATTTTCTTTCGTTTTGAGCAGCAAGAGCTTGTTTTCAGTCATTTCAAAAATGGTCATTGGCGATGAATAGTAGCGGAATGACTTGTTTAAGAGAACAGAGAATAATATCGCGGTAGGTCCATGAAAAGAAAAACCGTATATTATCCGGAAAATAAGAGCAAACTCTAAATTAGCCACTCCCAAACCAACCAATGAGGTAATATTTTTAGGTCCAGCGGCGAGAGATATATACATATATAAGTATACCGCTAGTATAAACTTGGCGGCAGCAGTGTCATGTTTTGCGCTTACATGCCAGCAGCCTATGATCGAAATTTGCAATTTATAAAGAGTAAGTGAGAAACATATGTATGTACAGTTGTGTGCGTTGAAGTTGAGTCAACACTAATCAACATTTTCAAAGCAAAAACAAATGTAGAAAAATTAAAATTTTATTGTTCAATTAAGAACTAGATATAACAATGTAGATCATTAATGTCGTAATCTATAATTAAATCATTAGGTATAAATCGAAATATTTCAAAATGTACCGTTTTGCCTGTGAATTAAAAGAGAGTCATCGCGATTCATCATCTGAACTAGAATAAATAGCTGTGTCAAATAAAATGTATGTTTCGTTAATCCTTTATATTATCTCAGTACCTTACGAAATAACTATTATTTTTTTATCACAGCTAAGCAACGCCTTGACATTGAATCATCAAGTCTCCACAACTCGTGTTTCCACGCCGATTGTACCAGTGCCCTAAGCTCATCTTTATTAAATTAGTTTATTCCTTTGATAGACACTTTAATGTCCCGACACAAACTTTGAATAGGATTTAAGCCCGGCGACTGCATAGACCATCTTAAAACTATGACACTATTATTTTCAAACCAAGCTTTTGCTCGCTTCGATATGTGTTTGAGGTCGATATTATGTTGAAACACACATCGAAGCGGCATTTCCCATTCAGCACAAGTCGTCATGATGTTTTTTAATATAGTGGTATAATATGCAGCGTCCATTGTCTGTTCAATTTGGAATAAAGGTTCTGTCCCAATGTAAGAGTAACAACCCCGTACCATTATGTTTCTACTACCATGTTTAACTGTTTGGATTGTGTTCTGGGGCCTGAATTCGGTGTTGGAAGGCCCACGTACAGGAAGATTACACATATCATAATTAACCAATCTCACATTTGTTTCAGCTGTCCTCAAAATATTTCACCATTTGCGTACGGGCTATTTCACATGCTCCCTGGTAAAATGCAACATTTTTTGAACGTTCCGTTTGGATAGAAATGGAACTTTTCGGACACTTTTTGCCTTTAAATTGTTTTTAATTACCATTTTTCTTAATGTAGAGGTGTCAACATCCCGATCGTATTGCCTTTTATGGGCGGAAGAGGTAACAAATGTCGAACACTAAGTGGCGCAATATTTTTGGTTCCAAATGTCATGTAATTTACAGGGTTTCCCGTCTGTTTCCTGGATTGGGGTTATATTTTATTTCGGTCTCCACCATTTTTTGTTGAGCAACTAATTATGTCAGTAATTTGTATGGAGCTTCTGAATTCTTTTCTCATCTCTTTAATTCTTTCTTGGCGCTCATGATTGCAATACTTAGATCGGCCCATTTTGGAACGTCAATAATAACAATTTATTAATGCTACTAATAAACATTAATCATATTTAGAAGCTAAACTTTGGTTTCAAATTCAAATCCAAACTACCATTAACCATTTCAAAAACAATATTTTTTTGTAATTGACTGTATTTTATAGCACACGTTATTACATGTCCTTCAAAATACTGACACTGACCTGGAGAACAGTAGTGTACAAAATTTATTAAAACTGACGGCATTATATATTTCTTGACATGAACCAGCTTGGACAATTGATTTGCAGAGAATAAAAGTTTTGACGAGTGTGTGACTATTTCATCACACACCACTGTATGTATGTATTGCTTGAAATTTTAGCCCACAGATAAAAAAATCTTGAAATTCGCTGGATTATTGTTATTCTACCAATACAATGATCCTAGGCATAAGTCAGACATTGTTCAGTACTGGCTGGCACCGCTAATGTGATTCTTCCACCAAAACAGATTTCTAAACGATTTTCAAACAGAGTTTAAACGTGTTTTGAAGAAGAAATGTTAGAATTGTCAGTTTGTTCTCTCGGCCGATCAAGACGTAAACAATGTCCAATACGCCGTGTTGCTCAATTTGCTTTAAAGTGTTTATCGGGAACTATTTTGTTAAGTGCAAAATTTGCTATGCGAAGTTTCATAATTTCTGTGCCGTGATTGATAATGATGCTGATTATAAACTATTCAAAAAACCTAAAACCATGGTTTTTAACTGCAACAATTGTGTTAAATCATCAACTGATTTGATTGCGGTAATGTCAACATTAACAGCCTAAATTACTGAGCTTAAAAATCAGCTTATTATGTTCTCAAAAAACAACAATACTGAGAATATTCTGCATTTGCGTTCTTCTCTTCCTAATGCGGTTTCAAAGTAGACTCAGTTAGAGAATAATCAACCGGTTCACCCACATCTGCATATTTCATCTCGCAAGAAATCTTCTCATCCTATGATCGCTCCATCGAATAGTGCTGAAAATGTTGTTGTTTCTAATTGCAATGACGATGATATTAGTAATACCAATATGTGTGCTGTTACAAATGATACCAATGATAATGTTGTTGTTGGTTATCTCGGTGCCGTTGATGATCACAATGTTAACAATAATATGAATATTAGCAGTGTGAATTCCGCTCACAGAGTAATTGATACACATTGCAATTCCTCTGTGCCAATATCTTGTAATTACGCTGCTACTGTACCATCCCAAGCAGAGGACGATATTCCAGCCAACAATTTGCCATGGAGTCAAGTAATTAGAAAAAGAAAAGGCCATCGTGTTGTTTTTGGTGTCAATACCAATAGTGAGCTGGATGTGATAGCGAATAAAAAATGGGTCCACTTGTCATCATTTAAGCCTTCCGTCACCACTGACCAAATCCTAAATTATGTGGAAAAGTACGCTAATGTAACTAAAAATCCATTAGTATGTTACAAACTTGTAAAAAAAACGATGCTGATGTGAATTCTTTAACGAGAATTTCGTTTAAACTTGGTGTATCGGCTGGTTATTATAATGAACTGTTCAGGCGGTTATTGTGGCCTTCTGATGTTCGTGTTCGACCTTTTAAGTTTTTTCCAAAAACGGGGGCCGAAATGAAACAGATTTGATTGTCAATGCGTGTAAATTTGAAAAGCTGAAAATTTATTATCAAAATATTGGAGGAATGAGAACGAAATTGAATGATGTTTATCAAGCTTCTGTCCACGCTGACTTTGACGTTATCGTTTTGGTTGAAACCTGGCTTAACTCGGATTTTGCTGATGCTGATTTTTTTGATGCTGCAACTTATATTGTTTTCCGTAAGGATAGGGACTACTCCAGAAATAATTGTGTTAAGGGTGGAGATGTTCTAATAGCCGTTAATAAAAAGTTTATTTACTCAATTTGTGTGCTTTCTAATGCTGATTCATTAATAGACCAACTATGTATTTCTTTAGATGGCCGTAATGGTAATCTCTTGATAATTGTTTCATATAAAAAATAAATGGTTCCCATTACATCCCGTGAAGGGACAGGGGAGAACTTCTCACAATCACTGAGCTGTGCACTTTCCATTTTTCATTTACTGATTGGGACCTACAGTTTTGCACCGATTCCGAACGTTATTTTGAGAAGCTTTTTCATGGCTATATACTCGATAGTGTCGCCGTCACTATGCGAGGTGACCGCCGCCGAAAGAAATTTTAAGGTGGTCAGAGCAGGGTTCGAACCCACGATCTCATGTACAAGAGCCGCGCACACTAACCTTTGCACCACCGTTTTAATTGTTTCATATATCCCTCTTAATAGTTCTGATACTTTGTATGATGCCCATGTACAAAACATCATTGATATTGCATCAAATAATAAGAATAGTAGACTTCTTGTCTTAGGTAATTATAATCTTAGTAAAGTTTCATGGGCTTTATATCCCAATTCTGATTATCTCTGACCCATTAATGTAAATTATTCCATTGAAATAAATGTTATTGATAGTTTTCTCAGTCTCATCTTGGCTCAAATTAATAGGTTCAATAATCGTTTAGGAAAGAATTTAGATCTAATTTTCATTGATCAAGATTTAAAATTTGACATAAGCAACTGTTTAAATCCATTTAGTAAATCAGATATGCACCATATTCCGTTGGAGATATCTTTGGAATCTTACTTATGTACATTCAAGAAAAAGTAATGTTGTGAATGGCCTTGATTTCACTAAATGTAATTTGGATGTTATTAACAGTTTAATTGCACAAATTAATTGGGTACAAGTATTTAACGGTTGTGATCTAAATACTTGCTTTGACAAATTCATTTCCTCAGTTTATAGCATTTGTGTGGATAATGTTCCGCCCTGTGTTCCAAGCATACGAGTACACAAGCTACCGTGGTATACGAGAGGTCTTAAGAAGTTAAAGAATAAACACAAAATAGTTTACACCATAAAGAACTTTTTGAACGTTATTCTACAGAATTCAAGTTTTTGTATAAACAGTATGTTTTTAATTTTGAAATGAATATTAAACTGAATCCCAAATACTTTTGGTATTTTATTAATTCTAAAAGAAATTCATCGGGATTTCCTGCTAAAATGTTTTTCGATGGCAAAGTTTCTAATTCGACTTCTGAAATTGTTGATATATTTGCGGACTATTTCAGTTCCAATTTTGTCCAGGGTAGATATTAGTAATGGAATAAGTAGTGTGAATCTAAATTCGTCAATTGACTTTGGTATGATACATTTATCAGCTGATGACATATTGTTTGGGATTTCTAAATTGAAACGTTCTTTTAAGTTGGACAGTGATGGTTTTTGTGGTACATTTTTTAAACATTGTAACAATGCATTGGTCATTCCACTATTGATTTTGTTTAATAAGTCTTTAAGTGATGGCTTATTTCTTGATAAATGGAAAACTGCATCCATAACACCGATTTACAAATCGCTTGCAAGGGATAACATTATAAATTATAGACCCATATCTAAATTATCAAATATATCCAAAATTTTTGAACATATAGTATTTGAAAAAGTGTACTTTGCCGCTAAGTCTATAATCTCACCCTATCAACATGGTTTTGTTAAAGGTCGATCTACAGTAACTAATTTGTTAACTTTTTCAGAATACATACTGCATTTCTAGTTTCAGTCTTGGCTGTCAAGTTGATACAGTATATATGGATATTTCCAAAGCTTTCGACAAAGTTTCACATAATGTGTTAATTAAGTAATTGTCTGACATTGGTTTTCATTCCATGTTCTTAAAATGGGTAGTGAGTTATCTTTCGAACAGAATAAGTTTTGTTTCTTATAGATTCCGTGAATTCGTATCACTATAATGCTACATCTGGTGTACCTCAAGGTACGAGTAGCATTCTTGGTCCGTTATTTTTCATTTTATTCATGAATGATATTTCATTATTTATTCAACATTCTCAAGTTCTACTTTATGCAGATGATTTAAAGATTTTTTTACATATTAATTCCATTGCTGATGTTTTTCGCTTGCAAATAGATATCCATAATATTGTACAGTGGTGTTCTAAAAATCATTTGAAAATTAATTTGTCAAAATGTTGCCTGGTTTCCTACTACAAATGCAGAAATCCAATTTTTTATAAATACTCCATAGATAACCAAGCTTTAGAATCCATGGTTGAAACAAAAGATTTGAGTGTTGTTTTTGAATCTAATTTCACTTTTGTTAATCATATCAATATGATTGTTCCTAAAAGCATATTCTTTACTTGCCTTTATCAAGCAGAATTGCCGTGATTTTTCCGATCCGTACACAATAAAATTAGTAAACATGTCAACGCTACTGCTTAAATTAGAATATGGGTGCATCATTTGGAATCCATTTTATGCCACTCATATCTCCCGACTTGAAAGAGTTCAGAAAAAATGCATCACTTTTGCCCTCCGTTCTTTGAAATTTACATTGCCATTACCAGCCTATGTTGATAGGTGTAGACTTGTTCATTTGAAATCTCTTGAAAATAGAAGAAGTTTGTTATCATTGAAATTTAATTATAAATTAGTTTGTGGGTATATTGATTGTCCTGCCTTGCTTGGCTTGATAAAATTTAATGTTCCCACTAGGTGTTTGCGTCACAACTTTGTTTTTAGTTTGCCTATTCATAGATCTAACTATTAATCGAGCCTTAAATTAATTTAATAAAATTTCTGATCAAACTATTGATATTTTTGGTAATTTTGAACGTTTTGTGTCCATATTGGATATTACATATTTTTAAGTTAAACTTTGTTATTAGTAAGTAAGTGATGATTTATCCGACCTTTAGTATTGTATTCAATTATTTTCATTTCTAATTAATAATATATCTTCCTGACGATGCTATCCAAAGGGTAGCGAAATATCGAGAAATATAATTAATTAATAAACACGACCAAACGCTCGAACAATTCAATTTTAAAATACAATACGAAAGGTCGGATAAATCATAACTTATTCAATCTAAGGTGAGCACGCCAAAAGATAAACGAAGGGGAAGGAGAATGGACTACAGCAAATTCAAGAAGAACAGCCAGGCTAGGAGATGGGTTTCTTCAATTGTTTATTTTTCTAATTTTTTGTAATTGTTGTTTTTTCAAATGACATGAAAAAATTATGTTTATCAATTATGTTTCATTTCTAATTAATAATATATCTTCCTGACGATGCTATCCAAAGGGTAGCGAAATATTGAAAAATATAATTTGTTATTAGTTTTAAGTTATAGTCTGTAAGTATTTTTGAATGTCCATAGACTGAATTAAATAAATAACAAAAAAATTACAGCAGACAGTTGTCCGAGGCCTTCGGCCACGGACTGTCCCTGCAGGCTGTGTCAGAGACACGGCCATTAAGTTTAACGTAGAATACGCCATCCGATAAGACAGAAAACATATATAACAATAAATTCATTTGCTTATATTATTTATCATTTATTGTTATATATGTTTTCTGTCTTATCGGATGGCGTATTCTACGTTAAACTTAATGGCCGTGTCTCTGACACAGCCTGCAGGGTCAGTCCGTGGCCGAAGGCCTCGGACAACTGTCTGCTCTAATTTTTATATTTACCAACGGCATTTGATTCAAGTCCGTTTAAAAAAAAAATATTATGTTCAATTTTTTTAAACTTTAATTAAAATTTAATTTATGTATTTTAATTAATATTTTTATTGAAATAAGTTCTGCGAATGTTGAGAGGGCCGCCCTAATATTAAAAAAGGTTTACCTTATCGAGTCTTCGCATTAGCATTCGAGCGTTGTGTGAAAGCTTTACGCTTTACAATTCAAAATAAATGTTACAACAGCTTTATTGAAGCTTTCGCAAAAAAGCTTTATTACGTTAGCTTACTGTTTGTTTCACTTTTTACTAGATACATGTTGCCAAGCAACATTAGTGTGCTGTTCGTTTCACTTTTTACTAGATACATGTTCCTAAGCAATGTTGAGCAACCAAAAACACTCAACCAAACACCACACATATGTTTGAGTGTATGTGTTTAAACAATTTTCATTTGAGAAATTAAAATACTAGAAATATATCAACCAATATGAAATGTATATCAAACGAAAGATAACATTTTCATTTACCTACAAAAAAAATTTTAAAAAAATTCATCTAGCCGTTTCCTCAAATTCAATGAAATAAAGATTACAACAATAAAAACCTGACATGACTCCTCATACTGTAAGGTAAGACGTATTCTACGTCAAAACAAAAAATTAAGCTTTATAGTGTTGTCATCACTAAGCGAGATAACCGTCATCAAAAGAAATGTAAAGTGATCAGAGCAGGGATCGAACGCACGTTCTCATGTACTAACCATTACACCACCGTCGGTCGCTTGTATCCCCTATGTGTATATTCGTCTCATAAACGCCACAGCATTATACAGCCCTTGTCACAAATTGTCGACCGGTATAAGGAAAGGCTGACCGCCAAATTACTTTCAAAGTCCCATGTTTACATTTGTATACCTTTGTCAGACGAATGTACAGGAATTTTAATATTTGGCCCGTTCAATTATTTATTATTTTAAAATGTATATACGATATCTACGTTAAACTCATTCAAACAAAGACTTCTAGCTTTATTAAATAAGTTAAGCAAATCGTTTCCCACTCCGGATCTTGCCCAGATATCTATTCATACAGCTCCGGTAAAATGGAACATATGGGAGTTTTTAATTTATTTTTTTGTAAGTACAAATTATTAATTGTTATAAATATTTTACAATGTAGCAGCTCAATTGTTGTAGCGCATTTAACCATAAATGGCATTGCTGCTTGGTTATTGAATGAATAAATAAATTAAATTAAAATTAAAATGGGGTTAACAAAATTTGAACTTAATAACATTAACGCATTATTTTTAATCTAGGTATGGAGGTAATTTGTGTAATGGTTAGTGTGCGAGCCTCTTGTACATGGGATCCTGGGTTCGATCCCTGCTCTGACCCTCTGAAATTTCTTTGGGCGGCGGTCACCTCGCATAGTGACGGCGACACTATCGAGTATATAGGCATGAAAAATATCGTTCGGAAGCGGTGTAAAACTGTAGGTCCCAATCAGAGAGTATACAACTAGAAAGCGCATGGGTTGTAATGGGAAAACCATTTATTTTTTTATAGAGGTAATAAAGAATATCTTAGGTAATAATCTGAAAGAAGCAGTGCATAGAATATGCTGGTTAAATGTAGTCCCCACGACGTATGAACGTAGAATCCCTGAGTTAAAACAAACATTACTTAAGGTTAAGTTAAATTATTTTAGTTAGTTCCCATGACATCCTGGAGAATTTCTAAGAATACAAGTTTAACTTATGATGAATACATAAGAATACAATCCAGACATCTGTTACAATTCGTTTATACAAAATTTTGGTGTATTGATAATGGTTATGCAGATAACAAAGGAATGGATTCTCAAATCAAACAAACGACTCGCCAACTGATCAATTTGTATATATAATTTTTGCTTAATGCAAATTTTAAACTGAAGAACTCTGAAGTCATTGGTAATGCTAAAAACATAAACTTAATTTAAATTTATTGTTAATATTTGTACCCGTAAATGTTGCATTGAATTAAATAACCTTTCAAAGATGTAGCTGCTGACCACTCCCAATATTAGAATCACTTAACATCATATAAGCATTCACTTGGTTCTTGGCAACTAAGTACCTAGCGAGTAAATTATGTATAAAAACAATATCTTTGATGGCTCATAATCTGTGAGAGAAGTCAAGGCCATTCAAAAGCCGCACACTGACTGATAACACTGGGATCACTCCAATGCCCCCATGTGCGTAAAACAACTAAGCAACATAAAACAACATAGAACCCACCACCCCACCAACAACAAACAAACGACAGTCCTCTGTTCACTGTCAACGACCAATTACAACAACACAAAGGAAGAAGATCAAGATGTTGAGATGGCTGTGACAGCGGCAGAAGAAGCAGCAGTTTAATGTTTGTTTTCATTATATGAACCACTTTCGTGGTTTACATGATGTAAACAGGTAAGTGGCAGTAAGGTAGTCAAATAAACAACAGCTGATTTTGAACGCGAAAAAGTCGCGCTCGCTCCTCGCTGCATGTATGAACTTAATGGTGGTACCGGAGTCATTTTGGCAAATGCCAACAAATCACCTTTTGATGAATATTGTTAACCATTGAAAACTGGTTTCATGAAAACGAATATAAGAAGTGATTGTAGGTCAACCCAATATACGAACAATGCACCAATAGATTACCAACAAAAAAATAGAGTAATAACTAAAAATTAATTGTAAGCCATTTTATACAATGTGGAAAATGAGCAAACCAAAGCGTTGCTCCAAATGTGAGGAAGGTAGAAAGACCGTTGATGGATGATTGAATGTTGTGCTGTACAGAAATATGGAAACAAAAGTGGTGGTGACTCAATGACATGACAATACCGTGAAACTTCAAGAAACATTTACAGAAACAAAGTGATGGTGATGAAAGTCTGTCTGCACTGTCTGGTCGTCTGGGCTGTTAAGGCAATGCAGATGATATCTAAGATGTGTATTTGGTTAAATTGCAAGAGATGTTCAACAAAACAATTGTTAGTTGGTTACGATGATAAAATCGCCTAAACGAATTGAAACTTCCATTAAACTTTATGATACATACACTTTTCAAAATGAAACATACAAGCACACACCATATGCACGTATGTACCATCAAGGGAAGGGTTAGTGAGTAGTACGAAGTATCTCCACAAATGGAATACACTTATCAATACCTAATGAAATTTACTCATTTCCTTGCCAATACACATGCTGTTGCTATAGTCCTCCTATATCGGGATGTACCTTTTCTTTGGGTTCCTTGGCCGCCTTAAGTTTTCGCACCAAATCACCTTGTAGTTTAATATCTTCCAAAATTTGTTCACGCGTTTCACTCATTCCTGATACGTTTCAACCGACAGTAAGAAAAAACACAAATCAATGCTCTTTTTGCTATTCTTTTAAGAGTCTTAACACTTTTCCTTTTTGCCTAATCGTAATGGTACGAGTTTTTGCAATACTAATGCCGTTTTAATTTATTTATTTGTGTTTTTCTTCACAAAAAATATTCGGGAAAACTACACACGCGGCGCACTCGATAAAAAACTTGGTTAAAAATGACATTCTCTGTGATTATTTGGTAGGGTTGCCGAGTCTTGCAAAATGGTTTGATTACTTTTGGACAGAGTCCAGAGTTGTAAGATATGGTACTTAAAAGCCGTTACAAGTTCTTTTTTGATTTAATATTTTTCAAGTCAATATCAACAGAAGTTCAACATTGACCGTTAAAAATATTGATTGACAAGAATGTGCACTTGGAATGTCAGAAGTATATATGGGTACGTTGCCAAAGATGTCTTTTTGATCTCCTCGCAAAATGAAAACCATTAAATCAGAAGCATAAAAAACATACATAGATGGGCATTCTAATTTGATTTATAAAAACGAACTGAGAGAAAATTCGAAACGAACATTCAAATCTATACCCACATTGCATGCCAACTGGAATCGAACTGAATATAATATTTTATTATAAAATATACTGAATTATTTCTACTTATTACTTATGTACATATGGGTAAAGGTACAATATATGTATTTACGAATTAAGATTGAGATTGGTTTACTATGATAGCATAGTAAGTAAACCGTAAAAAACCGTTGTCCATTAAATGAAAGCAATATCAAGGCATTATTAATATAAACTAAGAAGATATAGGTTCAATGCAATCTAATCGTCTTCAAGAAGTCGACGTTTCTTCATCATTTTGCGCTTTTTCATCATAGCTTCAAGTTTCATGTCATCTAAATCTTCTTGGATACCTAAGAAAGAAAAACGATATTGAATAAAATGAAATGTGCCAGTGATGCAGAAGTAACAAAATCCATACCAATTTTTTTACTTATAAATTCTTCTCTTTGGACTTGGGCGAAACTGGATTCCATGGCGCGATCGTCTCCATCATCTAAATGTCTATATCTAAAAGAGGGAAGATGTAAGATGAACATATTTATGTAAGAGCAATAATGTTTCGTTAACAACTGCTTACTTTGCTTTATCATAGCCAAATATAGCTTTGATGTGTGACGATATATCTTCCTCGCAGTCTCCATCATCAATAAAGTCATCTAATTCTGAATCATATTCCGAGTCATCATCGTAATCATCTAAAATGCGTCCTATGAAATGAAGTTTTTAAATAAGTTTTTAGTTAAAAATCGTAGGAATTGTTTGAAACGAAATATTAGGTTATGTGAGTGATGGAAATCGATTGAACTTGACATAATAATGCTGTTTTTTTTTAAGCAATATAGTGAAAATCAATTAATTAATTTATCTTTCTACCACTAAGATGTTATTGAAGACCAAAATGTATCTTTTCCAAGGTGACAACTTTTGAACAGCTGATTTAATTTGTTCATGTTGGTGCGACTTTGTCAAACTCCATTGGATTTTGTTTTTGTACTTTTTGATCGGGTTTATTGTTGGTATACTATGTATTGAGTTTGACAAGTTCGGACCCCCAAACAAAAATAAAATGACTGTTGTGGATGCGGCAGACAATTACAACAACGCCTCCACAATCTTGTTAATATTGACAATTATTACAAAAATGTTCAATCAAAATGTCAAATCGAATTTGATTTCACATCAATCGATTATCGTCCCATAGCCGATAAATAAAACAAGACTATTAGGTGGTGTCTCTACTTACGTTTAGGTGCTGCACTTTTCCTGCTGTCGGCATATCTGCTTGACGAGGATGACGGTGGGCCTCTTCCTACATCTGGTGGTGGGAATTGGCGTGATCTTGGTACATCGGCTGGCGCCAAATCTCTGGCCTTTACAGATTTTACATCACGAGGTGGAAATTCACGAGCAGGACCATCAAAGGGCTGTTTGTTTTTTAAGCTACCATGGGGATTTTTGACGGGGGCAATATTACTGGAAGACGATTTACTGTTGCTGCTACTAGTGGATGCAATAGGTTTGCTACCTGACTTTGTACTTAACGACAATGAAGAAGTGCTTTTTATATTGGATATGGATGAACTAGATGATGCGGCACTGCTTGATGATGAGGTTTTGACGGGCAGTGTGGAACTGCTAAAGGGCTTTTTAAATTCGTGACTACTTGTAGTTTTCTTCTCAGAGCTGGTGCTGGAACCTGAGCTTTTACTATTACTGCCACTTGAAGGCCCCGCTTGATTTAATTTTGGAATTCTACCGTTTGGTTCCATTCGTTGTGTGGTTGCTGTCGATGAAGGTTTTGTATCCTTTACACCTCGTTTGATCTCTTCATGACGTTCTCTATCTCTACGATCCTTGGCCTCCTTTGCCCTTTGTCTCTCTTCCATTTCTTTTTTTTCCTTGGAAGTCAACAGACGTTCGGGTTCCTTTTTCTTTTGAACAACAACAGAGACAGCGACGGGTTCGTGTTGTTTCTTCTCGGCAAGCTTTAGTAAAGCTTGAAAATCCATAGGTGGAGGTGCAGGTTTACGGCTTTTCATTCTGTTTCGCCTCTCTTCATCTTCGCGTCTTTTACGTTCATCCTCTTCTGCACGTCTTTCCGCTTCTGGATCGTACAAAGGTTTTGATGAACTACTGTGTGTACGTGCCACTTTAACACTAGGACTTGCAGTTGCTGCCTGAGTACGCGATCTGGTATGGCTATTTTTTTCCTCAATTTCTCTTGTAATGGCAGCCTTTACACGTTCTTTCGTACCAGAAAGGTCTTTAAGGGATTGAGGGCGACTAGGAGCAAAGCCTTTATCTTCCTTGACATCTTTTACCTGTAAATAAACCACTTATACTCAATCAAGTGCCCTCCAAGAAATTAAAAAATGCTTTCAGCTACCTTATCTATATATTTTTGATAAAACGAATTGGCCTCTGTCGAAACATAGCCATAATCATCCTGATCTGGCTGTTCTGGGCCCGTCATGGTTATAGCTGTATGTTCGGTGTTGACGGCATCGTCCAACACCGATCGATTGGCTGACTTTGTGACCTTCAACATTTTGCGAATCTTATTCTTGGACTTCTCATCGCGCATGGACAACAAATTGTCCAACTTCTCCTTCTGTTCCCGCTGCTTAGCTCTCTCCTCTTGCTCCTTCTTCTGGAGAAACTTTTGTATGTTGTCTGATAACTTTTTTTCCTTTGATACTTTTTTTGGGGGAGCAAATTTTGTGCTATAGTATTTGCTCTAATAAGGAAATATAAACAATTAATTTAATAGAATCAGTGTAATGGAGTAGTCCCATCATTGAACCAACTATATGACACTTTGTCTACCACGGTGTCAACGAACCACCTTATTTTGCAGTGGTGTGTGAAGTAATGAGTACAACTTGTAATAATTTACTTACATCGTTTTTGTTGTCCTCGCTGTTCTTCTTGGCCATATGGAGTAACGTACCGAAGTCCATGTTGTGGGTGTTTGGATTTTCTGGGAGTGGATGCCAATAAAATATTCTTATTTTCTTGGACTCGAATTAGGGAAAAGCAACAATATGTTTCTCTATTTCTTTAGGAACGAATGCGTGCAGCCAGATTGAAAAATTGATGAGGACTGAAAAAGATGATGATGATGATCCAGCTGATGAACAATAACAAGAAGAGTTGCCTGCTGTATTTTGTATAAAAGTATGTTGCCACATGTTATTGTGTGTGTTGCCTTACCCTTTCTCTACCTAAACCAGGACGTTAAGCGTAATCTCATTCACAATAAATGACAAGCCATTTTGTTTCTGCGCCCGTTAACCAGAAGTACGCTCCCAAGCGAAACGAACTAGTTACACAATAATTTTGTCTATATTTTTATTTTGTTTTAACTTTTTATTTTGACTGTTTTTCTATTGCACTTTCTGTTTGGCTTTTTTTTTTGTTTTACTTGCTATTTTTGTGTTCTGTCAAAGTATTTATTGATAAAACACGCAACATGATACAAATACAAGGTAGTAGCGGCAGCCCATATGATTTCCTTTGTTTACATTTCGTCGTACCCAGTAAATGTCAAAGTTGTTTGTGTGAGTGCGTTCTCTTTTGATTTCATATATCTATCTACAACAATGCTAATGCTACTACCTTGTATTTGTATCATGGTAGTAGCGTTAGCATTGTTGTAATTTCTGTACCCAGTTATTGTCAAAATCAGCTGATAAAAATGTACACATACATGTACAATTGTGAACATAGATAGATGCAATCAAAAGAGAACGCACTCACACAAACAACTTTGACATTTACTGGGTACGATGAAATCTAAACAAAGAAATCATATGGGCTGACGCTACTACCTTGTATTTGTATCATGACACACAACATGACACACAACAACGCCCAATTTATACGATGATTTTTTACGACGTTGCTTCTGCTTGCTTCTGCGACGTCTTTTTTTACATATAGGTGAACGGTGTAGAGAAGGGCATTATGGAAGAAACAGAAATCGAGTCTTTTTCTTTACCGCTCTTGCTTCTCTACACCCTTCGACTATATGTTAAAAAAAGACGTCGCAAAAGCAACGTCGTAAAAATCATCGTATAAATTGGGTGTAAGCAGCATAGATAAAGGAAATAAGTAGATATCCCACAGGCGTTGTCAAGTCCTACCACATTCACTGACGTCTATTCAACAGTGTAGGACATTTTTTCAATACAAAAATAGAATAACTTTACAGGTTGTGCTATTCAAACAACTAATTAAGTTTTCTTCATGTCGTTGTGTTCCCCACTTTCAAGTTAAAATTTTGTTATTTTGATTGTATCTTTTTGTTTCGTGTTATTGTTGGTGTTCGTTTCTGTTGAATTTGAGAGCAACGGACCACACAACAAAAACAAAATCCCTGTTGATGTTACCTACCACAACTATTGTTAGCACCTGTTCTAAATACGTCTTGCAAGGTATATTTTGTTTGGGATCAAACGTTGTAATTATTGCATCCAGCTGCATCTAGAAAATATCCCATTGAACAAGAAATTTCCCAAGGCATGTGCGATATCTAGTTGATTCCTTTATCTATGGTAAGCAGTGTAAGAAGAAGTTGCAACAACTTTCATACGCATTTCGAAGAGAATCGTTTATGAGACAACATTATCGGCAAAATTTAAATAAATAAACCAAAGCATAAATAGCATAAATATTATCGGAAAAATATAAACTAAATAAATGTGATTTGAAGTGTTATTTAGAAACATTCAAAGAATATTAAAACAGTGTTTTTTCGTTAAAATCGGTGATATTTTCGCAGTGCGCTTCTCACCTTTCATTACGAAATATGACGAGATAAAAGATGGTAACTCTCTGCAACAAAAATTTTATTTTAGTTATTAGCATTAGAAATTCCGTGGTTAAGCTATCAAAATTAGCTGAATAATGAAAAACACTATGTACACAAATGTCTATGCTATAAATTGCATTTTGATTGAAATTGTTTGAATTTTAGTAACAAACAAAAAGAATAATAAATAAATAAATGGTTTCCCATTACATTCCATTAAGGATGTATTACCGCAAACAAAAAGAAACAAAATCAAATTTGACAGCTTACCCACGGAAAATATGAAAAAACTACTAACCAGCTGGGCTGACGTGTTTACCCGACAGATAATTCTACCATGAAATTACTGGTGTACGTTGAGTGCATGGCAAAATAAGTATGGTAAACGCACTAGGAATTGTTACAACAAACACAGGCAATTTGTTTTTGTTTAGTGTCCATAATCTGTCAAAAATTTTTTCATGTATGTATCTACTGTAAAAGTAAACAAAAAAGTACAAAATAAAAGTAAACAAAAAAACAAAACGCATGTGAATTTGACATAAGAGTAGCACCTAACCAAGAAATATGTTGAAATCAGCTGTTCTAACGAGTTTACCTTACTCATTTTACCATGGTTGCGTGCATAGTAAAATAACTAACTAGTAGCAGTAGACGTTGTTGTTGTTGTAGGCAGCAACAACAGGCTTTTTTTTTGTTTAAATCGCTTAAGTTGTCAATATATACACGTAAGTATACCAACAACACAGGAAACAAAATGAAACAAAAACAAAGTACATGTGAGTTTGACAGCTGAAACGATCAACCACAATGAAAAAATTGAAAACATCTCTAACGAGTTTACCTCCTTATTTTACCATGGTTGTGTGTGTTCCGAATAAAGCCCGGTATTCAGTTTTTATGAAATTTTCGTTGCCATAAGAAGAATAATAATGACAATTTCACTCACTTTTCATTTGCTTGGTACTCAGATCTTTGTTGACCGGAATTTTGACATTTGAAATGTAATATTTGCAAGGTAAATCAAAGATAGGTGGTAACTCTCCGCGACAAAATTTTCCGTTTGAAGATAAATTACAAAAATTGTTACGAAAATTTCGCAAGAACTGAATATGGAGGGTAATTATTTGCTAATTAACACCAACTAATACACACCAGTCCATCAAAGCCAAAATACTGGTAATTTTTGTAATTTTTTACCTAAATTGCTTATGCTAAATGAGAATGCAATGACTGTAGTTCCCAGAACTCATTCTCGAAAGGTAATTGTTCTAGCTGAATTCCTTAGGCCAAATGGAAATGCAATAACTGCAGTTCCCAGAACCACATTGTCGAAATCTTGAAGATAATTACCATTCCCCTTCAAGTAGCAGATGCTAATAAATGCAAGTCCATGATATACGTAAGGTCCAGTGGACAAACGCATTGTTTTATTATACTCGTGCAAATACTACAATTTAATTTATAGAATTTCCCACCATCTGCCGCCGTAGAGCATTGGTTTTCATTGCGTATGGGAACTATCGAGAAAAATAATAATACAACATATGTCATAGAGTAATCGCCTACTAGAGAGAATAATTTGCTCATCTGACGTTTCCTTTCACACTCTTCTTGATGCGGTCGGTGTTATAGAGAGATGTTTGACGAAAAGTGGCATACACCAGGTGGACTTACAGTAACTTCTTGCTTTAATTTTTCATGTCGTTTTGGTGAAAAACTGTGAAATTTAAATGTGTTTTAAACTTTTTTATTGACTGTTATTGTTAGCATAAATTTATGTTGTATTTAACACAATAATTTTAACGCACAAAACGAAATGCCGTTGTTGTTATTTTGAATCATTGCCTCTATCTGGTATTAGTAAAGCAATTCTTTTCAACATCGAACGTAAATATCACACCAGGCCAAATGTCATAAATTTGGTGAGAGAACTATTAGGTCTACTATAAGTATTAGTCTATGGGTACAGGAGTACACACATACGTACATTTAAAATTATTTGTACTCGTACCAGGAAACAAAAAATTAACTGATTGCTACGGGAATCGTTCGTTACACGAGCAAAAGCTATTCGTTTACGTTTACCGCTCTTGATAACTAACAACATAAGGGCTATTCAATAAACACACAAGGAGCCAACGTTTGAATTATATCGGTTAATGGTCGTGATAACTAACAAAACCCGAATAAAATACACAAAACTAATTAATCATTAGTGTTACTTTCATACATTTTCAGTCATGTTTCCTTCAGAAAGATATAAATAAACCTTTGCGAACATAACCGAAACGAACGATTCGTAAAAGTTAACTAAATTTCTCTTCACTTAAATGCGAACAAATAAAACGAGTGAAGCGTTAATCATTCTCTGCTCTCTCCTATTGTCTTCATTGAATATTTCAATTCACGAGCAGCTTTTTGCTAGTGTTATTGTATAGAACTGTACAAATTCCAACAATGTTGAAGTAAAATTACATAAACTATGCTAAAAGTATGAAATAATCAAGATATGATGCGTGACAGAAATGCGTTTGAGTGAATTGTTACCACTTGTTGGTTCTCTTTGGATCCCTTACTCTAAAATCAGCTGTTGTCAAATTGCGCACATCTTCTGGTCATCTACTCTTGAACGTCTTTGTATTGATCGGAGTATTGTTTTTAATGGGGAAAATTTATATTGTACTTACTCCGTCACTTTACCGTCATACCGTAAATCCCATAGGAAAATGAACAAGTACTCGCAGTAGATACAACAACAATTGTGGACAACAACAACTAGTTTTGTTTTTGTTTAGACCCTCCTCATGTCAAATGCAGCTCATGTGTATACCAACTTCATGACACCCCCTGACCTTTGTCAGCAGGAAGCTTCCGGAGTTTGTCAATAGTGGTGATCAAGACGTCCTAACGTCACAAATCATCAGTGGGCCACTTCTTCAAGACGTCACTAAATGTTGTATTTAAATCTTTGTGATGACTACTGTTGTATTGTAGTATGCTTTAAAACATTTCTGAATTTTTTTTAATCATAAATTCAAGTCAGTATTTATCCTATTTATTTTAAATGTTTGTTATCTAAATGAAGAAACGGTACTGCAGAAGTTTGATAATAATAATCAAGAAATAAATACTGTTACTGCGCTACATATTTTTTTATTATGAAACAAGGGTAAAAAAAATTTGTAATGCTGCTTCGAGCTATAGTTTAAAAGATTTTTATTTTTTTATTTTTATTTGTTGTTCAATATTTTTGTTACTTGTTTTAAATAATTTATTATTCAATTGATGAAACCGTATAACCGTATTTGGTCTTAAAGGCTTGGTTATTGAAATTAATAAAATAAATAAATAAATAAAATAATCTGAAAGAAATTTTGTTTAAAAGATTTTTATTTTTTTATTTTTAATTTGTTGTTCAATATTTTTGTTACTTGTATTAAATAATTTATTATTCAATTGATGAAACCGTATAACCCTATTTGGCCTTAAAGGCTTGGTTATTGAAATTAATAAAATAAATAAACAAAGCCCTCTCTCGACTTACAAAAGTCCAGCTATATCAGACTCTCATTTTAACTGTCTTGACATATGGCTCCGAAACTTGGGTCATATCGCAAGCGGATGAAAAACACCTGGGAGTTTTCGAGAGAAAAATTCTCCGTAAAATATATGGGCCTGTTAGGGAAAACGGCGAGTACCGACGTCGCTGGAACGCAGAGCTATATAGTCTCTATTCTGACGTGGACATAGCTAGACGAATCAAAGTGTGCTAATTGCGTTGGCTAGGCCATGTTATCAGAATGGATGAAGATGAGCCAGCGCGAAAGATTTTTGATAACGTACCCGATGGAAGCAGGAAAAGAGGACGACCAAGACTCCGCTGGAAAGACCAGCCAGAAGAATCCCTCCGTATCCTTGGTGTTACCAACTGGCGAGAAAAGGCGAAGGATAGAGCCAGTTGGAAGAATATGTTGAAATTTGTTTGTTTAATTTAATATGTGTAACACGTCTGACCTCATGAGGTTGTAATATAGTCAAAAAAGTAAAGTAAAGTAAAAATAAATAAAATAATCTGAAAGAAATTTTGTTAGCACAATTCGAAATGGACGCTTGTATGTATATTCAGTCATACGTTCGTAAACCATTATTAATATTGCCTCGTTTGGGTTGGTTGATTATTTTTAGTATGAAGACAAGAAAAGGTGGCAATATTGCCTAAACCAAAGTATAAAACACACTACTAATAACAATGCTGAATTTGCATATGAATGTTGGCAAATGCACTGTTTCTTATTTGAATGTCAAGAACCGTGACGTGACAGCAGCTGTCTACACAGAAAAGATAAGCATCGGTAATATTGCCCAGTTTGGATTTGGTGATTTTTTTGTATCAACACAATTGTACCCCAATTAAATAGCTGACCCGATGTTGCCCAGTGCATTGGCTGATATCAGACCATGAGTTTCGGTAATATTACACTAGGTTTTTTGTCTGTGTAACTACACAACATGTGTTAAGTGGAGTTCAAATTATCAGACAGATCTGACAGACATATCTGAAGGAGTTATCGATAAAATATCGATTTTTCGTCCACACAGAAAAATTTATCTCACAGATATCATTTGAAGCAAGACACCACAGTGTCAACATCAACGGTTTGCGCTTGCAACAATTACTTGCTAGTCCACAGAAAATCAAAGGGAGGAGGAGACACTGCTGAGAATATTTGTTTTGCACATGTACACACATGCCTACATATACTCAATTACACAACCTAATTTCTAGGAAAAAAGCTAAGCATATAAATCCCAGCTCCCTCTGCTATGTGTAATTTCTTTATTTTTACAAGCGGTTATGGTTTTTATTTATTAACATTTTATTTTAATAAAATAAATTACACTGAAGGTTTGTATTTTTTTCATTTCACATTAAATCCCAGAAATTCTATGTAATTTCTAGTTTCCACTCTTCTCCTCTTCGTTTGTTCTCACCGACATTTTATCTCTCGCTCTCTGTTTTATCGATAACCTCACAGAAATCGCTTGGTTTTCAAACTGTTTTGAAGACCATCAGATTTATCTGATGACAGCTGTTCACATTAACAATTTTTCTTCAGATTCGACATATCGAAAAATCCGTCTGATAATCTGAATATAATTTCATAAAGAAATGTGAGTAAAAATGTAAATGTAAGGAAATCGATACACACCACCTTTTGTCGATTACAAAGCTGCTTTCGATTGCCCCATACGGGGAAAACTGTACGAAGCTCAACTTGGAATTCCGGAAGAACTGATCCGACTCTGTAGAATGACGCTGACCAACACCAAATCATCAGTGAAAGTGGGGAAAGGCCTCACTGAACCATTCTGTACCAAGCGAGGACTGAGACAAGGAGACACACTTTCGTGCAATCTCTTCAACATCTTAATGGAGATAATAATGAGAAAAGCTGCAGTAAATAAGAACAATACCATTAACACGAAAAGCCATATATTGCTGGCGTATGCTGACGACATAGACATCATTGGGCGACATTTGCGAGAGGTTACTGCAGTATTTTCAAGAATCGAAAAGGAATCAGCGAAGGTGGGTCTTGCTGTTAATGAGGGCAAGACAAAATTTATGGTGTCAACGACTAGAGAAACCTCTCGACTTGGTCCGCACTTGAACGTTGACAGCCCATTTAATTTTGAAGTGGTAGATGAATTTGTCTACTTTGGATTCGCCATGAGTAAGAACAACAACGTCAGCCTGGAGATAAATGGGAGAATTGTGCTTGCAAATAGATGATGTTTTGGTCTCAGCAAGCAGTTTAGGAACGGACAAAAGTACAGCTATATCAGGCTCTTATTCTCCTGTCTTGACATATGTATGGCTCCGAAACTTGGGACATATCGCAAGCAGATGAAAAACACCTGGGGGTATACGAGAGACAAATTCTCCGTAAAATATATGGTCGGCGAGTACCGACGTCGCTGGAATATTCTACATTCTGACTTGGACATAGCTAGGCGAATCAAATTAGGTCAATTGCGTTGGCTAGGCCATGTTATCAGAATGGATAAAGATGAGCCAACGCGAAAGGTTTTCGATAACGTACCCAATGGAATCAGGAAAAGAGGACGACCAAGACTCCGCTGGAAAGACCGGGCAGAAGAATACCTCTGTATCCTCGGTGTTACCAACTGGCGAGAAAAGGCGAAGGATAGAGCCAGTTGGAAGAATATGTTGAAATTTGTTTAATTAATATGTGGAAGACGACTGACCTCAAGAGGTTGTAAAATAGTCAATGAAAGTAAAAGAAAATTTGACAGATTAGGAACAACAAAAAAAAATAAAATGCCTGTTTTTGTGGCCTAAAATTACAACAATTCCTACTGCGTTTACCTTACTTATTTTACCATGTGTATGTCCTTTGTAGATACGAACAAAATTGATACCAAAATGCTTGATACTTTTATCTAATCATTAATAAATTTCTTGACAGGGAGAGTGACTGGAGCATAGAGTAAATATGGGTAGAGAAAATCTTTCACTCACCAAATTTCTGACATTTGTCCTCGTGTGATGTATACGCTTGATGTTGAAAAGAATTGCTTTACTAATACCAGATAGACGCAATGGTTCAAAACAACGAACAAAATAACAACAACGGCATTTCGTTTTGTGTGTTAAAATTAATGTGTTAAATACAACACAAATGTATGCTAACAATAACAGTCAATAAAAAAGTTTAAAACACATTTAAATTTCACAGTTTTTCACCAAAATGGCATGAAAAATTAAAGCAAGAAGTTATTGTAATTCCACCTGATGTATATCAATTTTCGTCAAACATCTCTCTATCACACCGACCGCATCACGAAGAGTGTGAAAGGAAACGTCAGATGAGCCAATTATTCTCTCGAGTTTGAGATTACTCTATGCATAATCTGTTTCTAAATGTCCTCGGAAGTAATAAATCAAAAACAAGATCTTCAAAACCAGAAAACGATAATAGAAACCAAAAGTTACACCTGAAACCCAGAAATTTGAACATGCATATGGATGGCTTACAAGAGCCAGGAGAAGGAGAAAATTAATGAAATACGTAAAATTTTAATAACAAAAAAGTTGTAATGCAATTTTTAATAAAAAGAGGCAACACATTTTTGGAAATTGCATTAAAACTTTTTGGTGTATCTAAAATTTTACGGATTTAAGTTTTTACCTTCTCCTGTCAAGTAGCAAAAAATCGAGTTAGGGCCTTTTTATATTAAGCCATCGATATGTGACTTCAAACTAGTCCAAAACTTGCATATGCAAAACGTCAAGCATACGACATTAACTTGAAACATTAAAGGGTGCATACCACATCGTACTTACCATAGTCTAATAATATAAGTCGACGCGTGGCGTGTTGTTGTAATAATAAACGATTTTGACAGAATTTTGTTGTACTATTGTTATGACAATACACTCGATATGTCAAAATCATTTTATATACGAAGAGAGGCAAAGGAAAAACGCCAAAGTAAATAATTACATGCATAGAATTACATGTATTAAAAAAAAGTAATAGGCAGAAAGTTGGAACGCATTTAAGATCCAAATTGGTAAGTATCCATCAGTAAGTCCATACATATGTATGTAGGTAATTTTAGTTACTTCTTCTATATATTTTTAGCCATCAAAAAAACTACAGGCGGTGAAACGACCAGCGTAAGCAAAGAGGGCAAGGAAGATTCAAAACAAATGATGCGACAAGTTTGACACTTCGAGTGTATTACGTAAACAAAGAATGATAAAAAGAAACAACCCGATAACAAAATGCCTGATCAGCTGGGCTTATGCTTCCACTTATATTATTACACTATGGTACTTACCTAAACAGTTTTACTTAGTTTGACCCTTGAATTATGACTTAAGACACCACTTACATATGCATTTGCTTACTTTACTTACTAATACCCGATTCCACATCTAGGAATACAACAACAAATATAAGATATGAATTCGAATATTAACTAAGAAAGAAAAAAATCATAATTAGGGAATTCACATGGTCTCCTGAAGTCATAAGTCGTAAAGTCATATTTAACAAATTAGTACACATGACTTATGCATGTGAGCAGCATGTTGTATGTGCTAAATTATAAGTCATAAAAACGTCAAATAAACGTCAAGCAACAAAAGAAAATTATTAAAAAAAATACCAACAAGAAGCGAAAAAGATAAAAATTTTTTACTGTTTTGTGTGAAAAGTTGTTGAGAAGTAGTTTCTTCTCCTCCCATTTGTCCAATTTTCTTGTTTTTTTTATTATTTTACCAATTAAAATTAATTCTTGAGTTAATGTTGTAGAAAAATGCAAAATTTCTTCAAAACACAACAATACATCTGTTTAAATAGTAAACAAAAAACAGCTGACACTGAACATACTACATAGTACACTGGAAAAACAGACATGCTCAGGTTGTATAGTCATAAAATATATTTACATGAAGAATACCAACAACATATTTACAACTTTTGTATTATTTTAGCATATACGATAAATACAACACAATAGTACACCATGTGAACTCCCTAAATGATAATGATTATCATATCTATTAATTAAGTTGTGCGACCACAGTAATGATCATATGCAAATTGTAAACAGAACATCGAGTATTGTCAATCATCAAGCAATAAATAAATAAATGGTTTCCCATTTCATCCCATTTAGGGACAGGGGAGAGCTTCTCACAATCACTGAGCTGTGCGCTTTCCAGTTTTCACTCACTGATTGGGACCTACAGTTTTACACCGATTCCGAACGGTATTTTGAGAAGCTTTTTCATGGCTGTATACTCGATAGTGTCGCCGTCACTATGCGAGGTGACCGCCGCCGAAAGAAATTTTTTTTTAAGGTGGTCAGAGCAGGGTTCGAACCCAGGATCTCATGTACAACAGCCGCGCACACTAACCATTGCACCACCGACGGCCAATCAATCATCAAGCAATACACGATTAAATAAAAAAACATTTTAAGATTTACACCCTGTTTTTGTAACATCTCCCAACAGCAGGCGTGCAATTGCTAGACAAGCAATCCGGTTTTCAATTGAGTTCATTGTTGCTTTTCGCTCGGGCATAAAAGCTCTTTTTCTTGGTTGTGTTCCTGTCAAAGAACAATATTACCTTCATGTTTTTATTGGCATTTCTTAAAGCTTTTTCATACAAATATATGCTAAATGGGGGCAACCCTTGCCATCAGCTGTAAAATCAACAACAGCTGATTGTAGGTATTAAAAAATAAATAAACAAACGAAAATAAACACAATTGTTTGCTTTTTTTACCAATTTAAAATGATTTCCTCCGTTGACTTCGGTTTTCCTACTAAAACTACGAAAAATTATGATAGAGAAAGTCGCCTAAGCCATAGGATTTTGCGTGATTCAACCAATGTGTTGGAGATTCCAGAAGACCAGTAAGTATATCAGTATAATTTGATTTTATTTATTTATTTATTGAAATGAAAACACATCAATATAACCCACACGAACAATTTTTTACGATTGTCTATTTTGACATTTAACATTGTACGTTGTTGACTTATGTGAACCTACATTTTGACGATAACTAAAAGCTTTTGTGTTTACACTCAAAAAAAAGTTTACAAAACCAAAAATGAAATTCGTTTGGCTCTAGACGTGCAATGATTGAAAAAACAAGTTACAAAAACAGGCCGTTAATTTGAACTTTCATATCTCCGGTCTTTGTAGGGTTATTGGTGAATATTATACCTTAAAAAAGGCTAAGATCTTGTCTAGACCAAGCCTACCAAAAGTAAATATAATAGTGAATTAAAAAAAAAATATTTTTTATCAAAAAGGTGAGGTAAACAAATCGTTTTTCTTAATTAGCCCCCCAATAGGTTAGTAAAAATTTTAATACACAGATTTATAGAGTTTAGAAAGACCTTTATAATGATACACATTTCAACTAGATCGGATAATAAATGGCTGACTTGTGCCCGATTATACATTAAAGCTTTGGAAGCCTATATATCGGAAAATATGAACCAGTGGCAACATTTTCGTTTGTGTCTTTAATCAGAATTTAATGCCCTATCAGGTAAAAAACACCAAAAAAATAGGCCATTTGCTCCTAAAGTAAATTTTACTGAAGGAAGAACGAAGCCCGAAAATTCTACCAAAAAGTCAAAAACTAATGGACATGGTTCTGCAAAGACAAGGATGGAAATCTCATCGCAGATGTGCACAGCATGTTGGGAATATGGAGAGAACATTTCTCCGCGCTACTGGTACCTGACGATGACGATGAGACAATCGATCAAAATATTGACGACGACGTCGATTGCCCCCCTCCTAACCAAGATGAGGTCAGAACAGTTCAAGGCTGCTCAAGAAGGTTGTGGTATAAGAACAGCTGATTTGTTTTTTTTCCATGGCGTGGTGCCAAAGTGGTGCACACTAGCTGTCAAATGCTCTTTACCTTTGTTTTGTGTCCGTTGTTCGTAGTACGTTGATATTGACATAAACTACACGCCAAACAAAAACAGAATGCTGGTTCTGCAAAACTTGGTTAGTGAATGCATGCCCGGCGATAGGAGACCCGAGACTCTGTGCCAACTACCGTTGAATAAGCCTTTTATCCGTAGCATATAAGGTTCTGTCAAGCAAAATGTGCGAAAGACGGCTTTTAACACTTGGTTTTTAACAGCCAACACATTTGCATTGGCCAAGATTCTATTGTTAAATTTGTGTAATTAGAAGTGTCTTTTCTTGGTTGTCTCTTCTTAAACACTCGATCAAGAAGAGAAAAGTTTTAATAAGCGACGAGAAAATAAATATGTCTGAGACATTTGGAGAATATAAATGTGTGTCTAAATTTTATAGCAAAACGTTTGATAGTTTCATCTAATCTTTAATTAATTTCTTCACAGGGCTGAACTATATTTCAGGAGCCTGGACCTTGGTAAGCATAATAATATTATGATTTGTGTAAATGCTATTGTAGGAAATGGTTAGATTAGATCAGATTATTCAATAAATGGTTCTATATTAAAATACAACAAAATCTGTTTCTGTAAATATGGGCTAAACATTTGGTGTGAATGAACATTTTAAATCAATATAATGCACCTACACTAAATTCTGTAAATTGTCCTTTCTTCTTTGGGTAAATATACAGGCAAATGACACGCTTGACAATGTAAAGTTGCCTACGTTCATTTGTAATATTGCCCTATTAAATAGCTGACGCTGCCGTGGACCAAACCCTTGTGGGAACCACTGCTCTAGTACTTACCAATATTGGCTAATCCCAAAGAACTTTCCTTCGAATTCTAATTCATCTGGCATATCCGTCCCATCCCATATAGCGCATCAGAGTGGCATCTCTGTTAAATGTTGTATCAACACTTGATTAATAGTTTGTTGGTTTGGTGGTATTTTCTTCTTTATTCAGGTAATGATTGTCGAAATCTTTGGAAAAAGAGGACAATTAGTGCCATTAAACTTCGTTACCCCACACAAAGGGCGTTTCTCGAAATCAATTTCGACTCCTTTCGTATAACTTTGCGTAATTTCAAAGGAATCTTGGTGAACCAAGTGAAAAAATTTCGTTCATCATGGCACTGCGACCACAAATTTCTACAAATGAGTCTGATTATGAGACCTTAATGCAACGTTTACATATAAGTGGCAGCACGAGTGTAGGGACGACGGCAGCTAATCATGTTGGTGGTATGAATTCCAATAGTATTCAACGAATCCAAAGACAACAACCACAATCCCAAGAGGATTATCGCATGTACGAACGTAACAATATAATAGCGGCTTCAAAGTATGCCACACCTAAGCAGATAGAACAACTGCATTTGCAGCAACAACTGCAGCAGTACTCGCCAAGATTAACGGCGGATGGATTAAGTCTGAATGGAGCAGGTGGCGGAGGTCATTCGCCCGTGTATGAAAATCTTGACTTTTACCAAAATGCTGCGGGTGTTCCGATGCCGAAGCATTTTGATAGTATTAATAGAAGGGCTCAACCTCAGAGTCCGTCTTCGATAGGTCAACCCCAAACTATGCAGAAAGGACATTATATGGTTATGCAGCCACCTCCAGTAACTGGGTTGGGCGGCCTGGGCAACTCGTTACGTTATGCGCATACACCAGTGCCGGATCCGGAAGCAACCCCTATATACGAAAACATGCGGGTCATACCTAATTCCGGGCAAAGGGCTCAGCCACAGGCATCGCCAGCAACCGCCACAATTTATCAACATCACAACATAGATGTGCTGTCGTCGCCACAACATCATGCAAATCTTGCGTCTCGAGCTCTGCAGCAGCAACAACAACAGCAGCAGCAACAACCACAACTTCAGTCACCTCTAGAACATTCCATAGACGCACAAGGTTTAAGTCTTGGTGTTAATACGTTGGATATTTTAGCATCCCCTATGCATCGCCGAAGTACTTCTAATTCATCACTTAAATCGGCAGCTCAACAATCAATGGGCGGCGGGGCTGTTGGTCTTAGTTGTGACGCAAATTCCCCAACGCAACGTTATCGCAACCTCTCCCTACCCAGTCATATGAGTAACAATCCAGTGTCCCCTTCAAAATCGTACACCAGTTCTTCATCAAGTATGGGAGGACCGAGTGATTACAAATTACATCATCATACGCCACTAAAGACAACGGTGAGTTTTTATTATAAATATTATAAGTTATCTTTTAGTTTAAATGCTGTTTTCCTGTAAACCAACCATTTATTTTCATTCCAAAACCGTAGCATTCATAAACATTACTCGGACTTTTACTCTTATTAAATAAATATGACATGATCTTAATTCTTGTTAAATTGTGCTCATTCAGTTTGTTTGCTCGAAAGACCTGCCCAATGGCAAAAATTAAATTTGTTGATAGGCGGGGCGGAAAAATGCCTAGATGGGAGAAGTTAATATTTTTTACATAAATAAAGTTTTACTGCTTTAAAAGCAATACAATTTTTTTGTTTAGAAATATATCTGTAGTTTCCCTATGTATCATTTTATATTGAAAATATTATTTTTCATGCAAAAATAGATTTGTTCGTGTTTTCCTTCAAAGTACTTTGTAGATTCTCCACAGAAAACCCAGTAAACTTTTCCATTATTATACATTTATATTTTTATTGTATTATCCGTAAATCCACTTCTCCAGCACCATTCTCCTGGTATAAATGTTTCTGTCAACCCCAATTACATAGAGGAAATCAACAGTTCCGATTATGTGTGTATGACTGCCAATATAAACAATAGTCCATTGATGAAACCGCAAAAGCCACTGCCATCTTACAATTCCAACGATAATACAGCGGCAACAGCACAAAAATCAAACTTAACAACCGCAAACTTGGAAAGTCGAAGAATTTCTCCAACTGGTGCAGCTGGGAATATAACACCCAATAGTAATAAGTTATTTACACCGATAGAGGCAAATTATAACGCCAATAATACAACGGCATCATCGCCGACTCCATCACAAACAAGTAGCACTGGTATGTAGCACTAGATTGCCTTTAATAATAGTGGGCTTGTTATGAAATATATTTTCCTTCTTTTTTCTAGGAGGCTTGGCGAAAAATCTTCTGCCGTATAGTGTAACACCACCACGTCCGGCTGGTCCGTCAGAGGCACAAAGAAAAATCGAAGAATTAACACGTCAACTTGAGGAGGAAATTGAACAAAGTGAAGAACAGGGAGAATATTTCGGTAGGCTTATGTGAAATATTTGCGAGCACAATGGATTTTATGTTTAATTTCCATTTCTGAAGGTATTTGTCACACTTGTGGTGAGAAGGTTAAGGGAGCCGGTCAAGCTTGTCAGGCTATGGGAAACTTGTACCACACAAACTGTTTCATATGTTGTTCCTGTGGCCGTGCCTTACGTGGAAAAGCCTTCTATAATGTACACGGTCGCGTCTATTGCGAAGAAGATTACATGGTATGTGCAATATATCACTTATTTTACCAAATCAGCAGGAAATTACAACTTTTTAATTGTAACACATTCATAATAATTTGTGTGTGTTTGTATTTATCAGGTTGTTGTAAATTTAATGTTGAAAAGTTCAATAAACTTGACAAACGCCATAGCGGGGGGCGGATACTTTGCCTATATGTTGAATATTAATTATTGTATTTCCAAGAAATATAATACGTATCCTTTTTAAGCAAGCTATGCAACGGCAAAGGCTTATAGACCAATTAGTCTTACCTCGTTTCTACTCAAAACCCTGGAGAGAATAGTGGACGACAAGGCGAAAAACGGAATACCGGACGATATGCTGAAGTTCAATCAACACGCTTATGTCAAAGGTCGATCAGTGGAAACCGCACTTCGAATCTCTCAATTCAATAATGTCCGCACCGAAACATTCATCCAATCCTTAGACCAGTAAGTTTATTGTGGACCGGGCATTAAAAGACTGGATCAATCATATGCTAAGGAATAGATGGATAAACTGCGGTTACTATGATATAAATATTAGAGACAGGGTACAACGTGGAACTCCACAGGGAGGGATTATATCACCACTCTTATGGGTTCTCACAATACACAGTCTCCTAAGGAAGCTTACCGATGAGGAACTTAAACCAGTCCGCTACACAGAAGAGATTGTAATACGTCTTAGGGGAAAGGATCCCAATCAATTATGCAGAGAGGCCGAGAGGGCACTGAATTTAGCGTACAACTGGGCACAGCCAAGAAGCTTTAATGTGAACCCGCACAAAACGGTATTATGTCTACTATTCACAAGGAAGACGAAATTCTCCCAGTTTGAAGAGCCACGATTCCTGGAAAAGTCGATTAAAATATCCGATAAGGTTAATTACTTAGGTGTAATCTTAGATCAAAAATTGAATTGGAAGCACCACATCAAGGACAGGGCCAATAAGGCCTACAGATGTTGGTCGCTATGCAGAAGGTCTATAGGATCCAAATGGGGCCTCAACACGGAAATAACACACTGGCTCTACAAAAGCGTAATTAGGTCCGTACGAAATGTAATATCGCAATACTGCAGAGGGTTCAACGATTGTGCTGCATTGGTATTAGCGGTGCAATAAGGACAACCGCGACAAGGGCCATGTAGACTATTTTATGTATCCAGCCAATCGAGATTAGTCAAATACGAGGCCACCCTTCCTGCAAAACGCCTACAGGCAATAGGTGAATGATCCACAGGGATATTAAGTTCAAACACCAACGGATAATGGAGGCTTTGGTCGGTTACACGCAAGATACGAGTGAATCCGCCCGAATACCCGAGCTATGCATTAAGGCGAACTGTTTGAGTTTAATGCAGCTAGAGACACTTGGCAGGATGGCGATTACGGAGTGTATCAAATTGCTCGGCAATCAGGGCAATATCATCAGAAGTTGTCAACTCTAGAACGGTCCTTGACTGTTAGAAGGTGATTAACGATTATTCTATGCACGGCATACTCATCATCTGGGTGCCGGGACACAGTGGAATAGTCGGCAACGAAACTCCAAACGGTAAGCCTAGGGGGCGCGAAACCCTTTGGGGTGACGAAGGCTGAGTTGGGTAAATGGGCGGAGTCGGCACATATAGCCCAGTGAAACCAAGAAACAGCAGGCAGGATGACGAAGATGCTATGGGAGACCCAGATGGATCGAGGATAAAAGGTTTGCTGAAACTGGGAAGACCTGAAAAGAGCAAGGTGATGAGAGTCTTAACGGGATTACGGGCCTACCTGTTCCGTATTGGACAAGTGGCGAATAGTGAGTGCAGGGCATGCACGGACTTCACACAAACTAGATCCAGGTATCTCTCGGACAGTATAATACAGGACATGACCAAACGTGTGGGAATGGACTGGAATAACTTAAGGAATTTGGCGAATAGCACCGAATTGCTATGAGGGATATATTGAATTAGTAGGGTAACTTGAGAGCGTACAACAGGTCGAATCAACATCTTAAGTGTATGTCTACTGACATGGGAAGGATAAGAGTGCTTTCTTTTCGAACACGCCACATCGCACTCCTCTTTTCAAACTAAATAGCTAACTACTCTTTTGCTTTCTTTGTAGTATTCTGGGTTTCAACAAACTGCTGAGAAATGCGCCATTTGTGGGCATTTGATAATGGAAATGGTATGTAACACAATTTCACTTACAAAATTATTAAAATTGTTATCCTTGACATATATAGATTTTACAAGCCATGGGTAAATCGTATCATCCGGGTTGTTTCCGCTGCTGCATATGTAACGAGTGTTTAGATGGTGTACCATTCACGGTCGATGTGGATCATAAGATATATTGTGTCAACGATTATCATCGCATGTTTGCACCAAAGTGTGCCAGTTGTGGCAAAGGTAAACTTGCAGAATCACCATTAGTTACATATTTTTCATAATTAATTGGTTTTTTTTTGCTCAAGGCATCACTCCTGTCGAAGGCACTGACGAAACCGTACGTGTTGTCTCTATGGACAAAGATTTCCATGTTGATTGCTATATCTGCGAAGATTGTGGTATGCAACTAACAGATGAACCTGATAAACGCTGTTATCCTTTGGATGGACGACTTCTCTGTCGCTCATGTCATTTACAGTGTTTGTCAATGCAATCCGCATCACCGCATGTCGGCCATCAAGAACCCGTGTGCGCCTCTTATCAATACATGGGTTAAACACAACAGCTCTATTACTACTACTCGTGAACTAAACCTCGGCTCTCAAATCAACTATTTTGCAATATTTATACCATTTTACTTACATACATCGTATATGTGCACGCGATAAAGTAAATATTAAGCTAATATGGAGCAGCTAAAGTATTGATGCCAACACTTGTTCCCGTGATGATATAAATCAGATAATCTTCGCAATAACAATTGCATTTATCGAATGCATTTAGGTACGAAACTTGCTTATCTTTTTGAATACATTCACATCTATTGATCAATGTATGCAAAAACTATTTTCAAAGACATCATATTTTTTTAACTACTTTAGTTTTAGATTTTGTTACAATCGTAGTTTGCTTGGTTTGACTTTCTTTTTGTAGTCTTAGAGGACTTTAATTGGCTTTATATATTTTAGAGCCAAATTACGGCAATTAAACTAAAAACAAGAAGCATTGCTTAATAACATTTCCACCATTAAGAAAATAAAAAAAAAAATTGTTTACTATAGAGGATCTTAGTACTTACATTGCTCCCATGAGTAGCCCTCGAGGCCATTATAAGTGATCAGGGGGAAGAACGCACGATATTCTGTTAAAATCCGGAGCGAAGCCAAATTAGTAAGTACACACATGTAACAAAGAACATTATCGATGAAGCACTTATTTATATATAAATAACAACGCAATCATAGGGCGAACAATGTTCGTTGTCGCCATTTGTCAAGTGGTTTCTTAATGGAGATAACATTTAGAATCTGAACATCATAATCGACGAAGGAATTCAGGTTGTTAGAAGCGGTAGATAACCGAATGGTTCGAATGTTGTAAGAATTTATAAGGAAAACTGAGGTACTGAAGGACGACTAACTGCGTTTACTTCATAATACAAAACGAAGAGATTCATTACAAAAAAAAAAAAACATTTACTTTTTTTTTATCGACAAAAAACATCTTACAAAACTAATGCATTAAAATTTCTGTCTGTACCAGTCTTTTGTTTGTATCACCAGGCATGCGATACGGAACGGTTGCAGCCATATTTGTCAAAGCCTTTGCCTTTTGACGTAAATGGTGCAGCTGCTATAAAGAAGAAACAAACGATAACCAATTGAAATAATAACAATTTATTTCACTTACACCATCTCGGCCCGTGTCCAGCATACCCGTATCTTTGCCCTTTACAGCCTTATACTGGGAATACAGAATGTCCATAGCAGCCAATAGGATATCTGGGTACACTTTACATATCTCACCGCCCAAGCGCTTGAAGTTACTAATGCATTCTTCCAAGTCATTCATGGACATTGGTACAAGCTTTGTATTGGCCAAAATTTCAAGGGCGATTTGATATTTACGTTCATGATAATAATCAAAGAATGCAACCAATTCTGTTAGCAGATTAAAGGTGGATATGACTTGAGGTTCACATTCAATGCGACTGCCTCTCAAACGTTCACTGAAATCAGCAGCCATTACGGACAAGCGTTCTCTCAACGAGCCTTTTTTTGAGCTTTGGTGAACGACTTGAGAGAGCATTAATGAGAGATAACGCAAAGATTGGCTTTGCATCTGAAAGGAGGAGGAAAATATTGGATAAGGGGCCATATTAAAGTGTTTTGTAAACCGTCAAAACCGTTGTATTGTATTACAAATATTCTGCTTTTGACAAGCGCCACGTAAAATCGTTTGCTATAATTAATTGCAGTACTCACACTAGCTATATCGAACAATTTAATGGCGTCTTCAAACATTCCTTTGCGCACCAATTCCTCAGCAACCATGCCAGCGGCTGTACGATTGTCGAACTCGACACAGTCAAACTGTTGGAAGAGACCTCTGCGAAAGTAAACACACATTAGCATAATGCGACCACATTAACACTTCCTAGATGAAACTAACCCTGCTGCTACACCGGTTGGCATCATTTTGCCGAAGATCAAATCATAATCCCGGCATTCAATTGCCAGGTCACTGACACAAACCAAAAACAAATTGCGTCCCTCTGGATCTTTAAGATTGCGTAAAAAGAAAAAGTATTGCAAAGCTTCGGCAGGATCCGTGACTTCAAACTTTTTCACATACAGCATAACCAATCGGGCAATATTCAATCTACGCATGGGAACAGGATCCTCAATATCAACCGATACTAAAATAAATAAACATTTTTATATACTCCAGAGTAGGAAAAGCTTTACTCACACAAAGGTTCTTGAACATTTCGTGGTCCAGCTATTAAAAACATTTCATTTAATGCCAGTGCTATGTGTACGGAATGTACTCGATACTTTTCGGTACGCGATAGAAACTCAATAGCTGCCTCGAATTGCCCCGTTAAAGACAAAACTTGGAAGTACAAATGTTGCTGTTCACCGGCATTAAAGTGTTTCTCTCCATATTTTTCTAGTATCATTGTTTGCAGGCCTGAGTAGGTCAAAGCATCTGAGCTTTCGGTCACATCGGTGCGCAAAATTGACAATTGTATCCACAAGAAGTCATCGGTGGTTTTTGCAACTTCCAAATGTTGTTCATTTGGATCACAGCCAGCTATAATGCAATAAACCTGCAGTGTAAAGTTGAATTTTATAAATCATGGTCCTTACTGGTTACTTTCATAAAAATCCTAAATTACGCGCTCCAGAAATGGCACAAAAAGAATTAGGGAAATATTTAACAAAGAATTGTCTGGATTATAATACTCCGTAACTTCCCTAACTTCGAAAGTGTTCACTTACCGCCTTCTTATACGGATCCGTTGAATTCTTAATCTTATTGCAATAATGCAACTTCAGCTGACCCTCCAGTTTTGTATTTATCTTTTGTTCTGGTTTATTGACTTTGTCCTCCAAGACCTGTATAAAATCTTCGTGACCAGCGCTATAAGTAAAACAGAAAACTCGTATCCGTTACTTCATTTCACCACTGTATGTGGTTAGGCTGTTACTTACCCTCCCATTTGCATACATTTCAGTGCAGATTTTAAATCTCCACATCTTAGGCAGTAGTAAACCATTGGCCACAAGGGTTTGCCGTCAATAGTGACGTCCTGCAGACCGAAACAGTTGCCCTGGTTAAAGGTTAAACCCACAAATGATGACACCAGATTGAAAATACTGGGCACACCCCCACGTTGAGCTTCCCGCAAATTACCACTTATTATGGTGGACATATAGAGTTTGTAGCGGTTTTCCAAATACTTTTTGGCTTGGTCTACAAATTGTGTAATGTGTTGGCGACTTTGCATGGGATCCCGATTGCGCGAAACCGGAGTCACATCGACCATGTACTTCATAATTTCCCAGATTTCATTAACCTTTGGGTCTTCAAAGGATTGTGCAACTTTGGCGAATTTCTGCACTAAGCTTGGTCGAAAAGCGCCTTTGATCACGATCGCATTGTAGTCATAGACTTCACGGGCATAAGCCATTTCCTGGGTAACAAAGTGAAGAGTTAGCATAAGAAATGCCTAAATGTGTGAAAGGATAACTTACAATCCTATTGAGACAAGATCTGCTGCCGAATGTTTCATTGATTACAGTTTGTTCCGGTAATTTCTGTATATCAATCCAATTCTGCGATGGACCAACCAATGCATTCATCAGTTTCATTTTCTCTTGGCGCCACTCTGACTTTATATGTTCCCATTTTCGCTTTTGAGCATTCATAAAAGACTGTAATAATACATTTCCATTTATTCGACAACATAATCATCCTGAGGTTAGTGGCCATTAAAGGAATTTTAATTTTACTCACATTTTTGTGGACTTCCTCGATAACCGATAGAATCGCATTCTCTTTTTCATTTTTCAAAAAGCTTTGTATATCCGTATCAGCTATGGGATCTAGGGGTTCAAAAGTTTTGCGAGCATTCAACGATTCCAATTTCTGTGATATTTTGGGCAAATCAATGCCCTTGGACCCCAACAAAATATGACTGAAACACAAAGCGCAAATTAATACAAATGGTTTAGATTTTACTTTGCCTGGAATTTACGCTTGTATATCTTGTGCCCCGGTCTGTGTCACTCGAGAATGCAATTCCTTGGTGGCTTCCAAGACTTGCGAAATTGTGCGTTCCACACGAGGTAATTCCTCCGATGTCTGCGTTTCGTTTGTTAAACGCTGTGCCTGCTGAAGCAACGAGTTAAAATCCATGGCGTTGGCGTTCGTATTGTTTTTAAGGTATATAAATAAAACAGTTTCACTTGTAAACAATATGAATTGATAGTTGTTTTCTTCTGAATTTGTTGAAGGCACCGGTCTTGGGTGTTTTTTTGGCGGCTGCTTAGTGTTGTGAGAGTATAGGTATGTTGTCAAGTTTCATTAGCACCCGATTTATGCGAAATGTGTGTAACAACGTCCTGAAACTGTTAGTGTTGCCGGGCTGACAAGAACACACAAGATTTACTTATTCCAGGTTTATGTCGCATTCACACTGCAGTTTATCGCTGCAAGGTTAGCGATAACCTTGTTCTCTAATCATTGCTGTTTACACAATAAAACAATCATAAAGTAGACAGTAAAAATTTCTCTCCACTCGAATGCAAAAAAGCGGCTCTCTAGCGGCATATATTGATTATTATTGAATATTATCAATATATCTTTCGAAGATTGCCAAATTGCGCACAACTTCTGGTAGCATTCTTCCTGATCGGCGCTGTTTACAGCACATAATTTGAGATTAAATTGATACTCAGGTGGCAACTCTATGCTTCAGTCAGTCAAATAGGGTCAGTCGGTAAAATCGGCTCACATTTTCAAGCAATATGTGGCAATAATATAGACGACGGCGTGACTTAAAAAAATTTTTGTTGTTGGCGACGCGTTTTAAAATTTGCGATCGGCTTTCGTTTGTCAAACAGTTGATTTTCTGTGTTTTTATTGTGGATTAATTTTTATAGTAATTAACAGTGGTGCATGAAAATATACACCAGTTTAAAATGATTACAAATTAAATTAAATCTTCTACAGGTTAAATCCTATGAGTAATCTCTAGGTTAGTGCGGGTTAACAGAGTTAACCTTCAAAATGCGTTAGTCTTGTTTGGTGTAAATGACGTATTATAGCAGCTGTTGTTGAAAGTTAAGGCAATAACAGGCATAGATAAAGGAAATAATATATATAGCGCGACCATTGTCAACTATGTTCACTAGGTGCTGTCCTGTACTACTGTCACTTTCATTGAAATTTCCTACAATTCTCATTGACGTTTATTCAAAATTTTGGGAAATTTTTGTGAAAGTTATTTAAACAGGGGAAAATGTGACAAAATTTTTTTCAAAGTCATAAGGCAGGTGTTGGGACATCAATAGGAGAAACCCCGTAAGACCGCCCAACGATGAACATGCCGGAACGCCTTTTTGATTCAAAGACTTCGCCGTCCTAAAACTGTAGCAACTTCTGTAGTCGCAGATGCCAAAACCGTTAGAGTGTCTGCGGTCTCTTAACGAGGAATGACCATCAGATATTCTACTTTAACACCCCTATTCTGTGTATGTGGTAACAATCAAATTGTAACCATAAATTTGTTACAAAGTTGTCACCATTGTTTGTATCTGGTATTCTGACAAAACGGTGACAACGAAAAATTAACCTCGTAACAAATAATTCACCTCACAATAACAGGTTGTCAAAAACATATGGTTTTCGGCACAAAATAAACGCGGTAAAAATAGAAAAGTAAGTATTTAATATATTTATGTTGTATTGAATTAAAATTAATACATTATTATTTAGGGAATTTAAGCGCACCGCAAAGGCATAGCTGGAATGCTATATTGCCTTCCTCAAGGAACACACCGTCGGTGGTGCAATGGTAGTGTGCGCGGCTCTTGTGCATGAGGACGTGGGTTCCCTTCTCTGACCACCTTAAATTTCTTTCGACGGCGGTCACCTCGCTTAGTGACGGCGACACTATCGAGTATTTAGCCACGAAAAAGCTTCTCAATATACCGTTCGGAACCGGTGAAAAACTGTAGGTCCCAATCAATGAGTGTAAAACTAGAAAGCGCCCATCTCACTGATTGTGGGAAGCTCTCCCCAATCCCTTCATGGGATGTTAAGGGACACTATTTTTTTTATTTTTTTTTATACAGAGATGCTAAGCGGAAAGAATACACCTGCGCAACCGCGCCAATTAGAAGTAATTTACTTTACCGCCGACTCTCTGATCTACATCAAAATTTCACCACCGACAAAGGATTCTGCGCTGAGTTCAAAAAGTGGTTTTCCACCCCGCCTATAGGCCTTTAAATCTTGAGTATATAATCGTTCGTATCTCCGATATTTATGATCGTATTTATTTTTACTAATCCATTGGGAAGTTAATTAATAAAACGATTTTTAACCTCACTTTTCTGCAAAAAATTTAAATTTTTTTTTCGCAAAAATGCCCTATTATTTTTTTTTTGGCAGGTTCCGATAATAGACAAGCCCGTAGCCTTTTTTTAAAGGTATATGACACCAATACCCCCTCAAAGACCGGAGATATTTACATTAAAAATTTTATAATACATTTCGCGGGTTTTTGAATCTTTCTAACACAAAAGCAGGTCATTTCTTATTTCTGCTCCATTTCCATAGCACAAAGTAACAGAAGTCCTTCCTCCATTTAATTATGCCCTCTTGTCGTTTTCGTACAAAATATATTATTAATTTTTCCCGTATACAGTTTTATTGCTTACTTGCAGAATTTATAACATGTTTTTGTATCAACTTTACGGTAATCAACTTTACGGTTGTAGCAACTTTACGGTAAATAACAATAACAGCTTTTGTTACTTTTGTCACCAAAAAAATGTGTCAGAATACCGATTTGTGACCATTGTCACATTGCTGTCAAATAGTAACCGTGGTGACTTTTGTAACCCTGCCAGAATAGGGCTGTAAGTAACGTGTTGTATTCTTGTTTCGAAGTGATATATTTGTTGAAAATAATTTTCTTTTGATACGAAATTATAGAATTTTAATGTCACACTTTTTACTTTTTATTGGGAACAAAAAAAATCCCATTTATTGCTTTCAACGACATCTAGAAAACTGCCCATTACACTCAAATTTTCCCAATACCTGTGCCATAGATAAAGGAATTAACTAGATATCGCACATGCCTTGGGAAATTTCTTGTTCATTGGGATATTTTCTAGATGGAGCTGAATGCAATAATTACAACGTTTGATCCCACACAAAATATACCTTGCAAGATGTATTTAGAACAGGTGCTAACTGAAGGTGTGGTAGGCAACATCAACAAGGATTTTGTTTATGTTTTGTTGTCCGTTGCTCTGAAATTCAACACAAACGAACACCAACAATAACAGTAAACAAAAAGACGCAATCAAAATAACAAAGTTTGAACTTGAAAGTGGGGAACAAAAGGGCATAAAAAAATTAATAACACAACCTGGAAAATTATACTTTTTTGTATGTATTAAATTTCCCACAGTGTTGAATAAACTGCAATGAAGTTATGAGAAACTTCAGTGAGAGTTACAACACGACAACACAGCACCTATTGGTAGTACTTGACAACGCCTGTATGATATCTACTTAATTCCTTTATCTATGCTTGTGGTTCATCTATTAGCATCCCTACAAGAACAGTGACAGTCGTTTGACCGGTCAATTGACTGTCATTGTTGATGGGTATATCCATCAAAGTTTCTATCACATTCTTAAAGCCGAAATGAAAAAGTTGATGGAAACTTTTGTGTACGTGTGATTTTGTATCTCCCTCGAACTTATGGGTTCGGTCGCCTATAAAACATATATCTGAGCTGCTCACTCTAGTGCTGTTCACTAATCAAAGATTATATGAGTATTAGTCACAGTTGATAGATATATCCATCACAGTTGACTAATCATACTTGATAGATATACCCATCACAGTTGACTAATCAAATTTGATGGATATATCAGTCAAAGGTGATGGGTATAGCTTTTATAATAAAAGACGATGTTATTAATGATTTTATGGTATATTTTTATTATTTTTATATATTTTTAATATCTAATCGTATAATAAATGACAATGAATGATTCTTAGTCAAGAATGGGAGTGAATGAATAAGAATAATCGATTCAAAATGAATAAAGTAGTAACTGGGCAAAATAAAATACTTATTTACAATTTGTTTTTAATAAATCTTCTGCTTCATCCTATGGTGGCTTCGTTCAATTGTCTTTTAGCACACCTAAAATAAAATACTTATTTACAATTTGTTTTTAATAAATCTTCTGCTTCATCCTATGGTGGCTTCGTTCAATTGTCTTTTAGCACACCTAAAATTTCCTTCACCTGGGGTAACAACCTTGTCGCGATGTGGGGGCCTAAGTGTGGCCGAGGCTGCCTAAGTGTGGCCTTGGCTGCGCGAACTAAAGGTTACTCCGGGGGGAAGTTGAGTCTCGTTGTAGGTCTATCTGTTGATCAGGCCTACTTAAATAACGAATGTCAATGAAGCTTCCCCCGACATGGCGATTCTTGCGTTTTTGGCGCCATTAGAATATCCAACGTTGAATGCAAAAACACTTTTAAGGTCAAGGTGGTTGGAAGCAGTGCCGAGGACCTAGAATGGCCAGTTAGTGTTTAAACAAACTGGTTCCTAACAGCTCCCTCCGACGCCAGGGCACGGGTCGGTAGTAATGAAATATGTTGCCCGGTCCAACTCACGCCGTCACTGGGGTGGACTGTATTATATTTACTGGCATACTCGTGGGACTAACATGAACAAAAAAGAACTAATGAAAAAACTAAAAACAGGAAAACAAAACAATGATAACAACACTGCAAACGAAACTGATACACGAAACGATACTAATACGACATTTGAAACGGAACACAGGCTAATCCACGATAGCATTGTGAAACAACACCATGAGATCGTTTCGATGATGATGAAAACGCAGAGTCGGGTTCATCATACTCATGGTTCTACAGGGGGTGGTGTCTTGACCCCTGTAGTAGAGTCTGTGGCAAGCACACAAAAAGCCAATGGAAACCAAAACAAGGATGATGACGCGGACGAAACCAAGCGGGGCTGCATAAGCCCTCAGCCTTCAATAACAGGTGGTGACTCCAACTCTGATTCCCAAAGTGATAATAATGAAAACAACATTACCATTTTAGCAACTCCAAAAAATGACGAGGTAAATAGAATGGTCGATGAAGTAAGCGAGAGCATAGCGAAGCTATCCACACAAAAGAAACGACTCTCGGGGGCTCAACGCAGGAAGATTGCAAAGAGGAACCGTTCAGCCAAACAAGCCGAAAAACAGGATGTTCCTAAGGACCTGTCGGTGCCTCCCTCGACCTCAACAGAGGCTGAGAAGAGAAACCGATCACCGGAAGAACAGAACACTGTCAAATTAATGGCAAAGAGGAAAAAGTGTTCTCCGTCATCTGGTAATTCGGAGACGCCCAAACCCCATATTACCCAGGGGATGCAACAGAGCTCCAGGGACAATAGGAGCAAAGCCGATGCGATTACCGGAAAGGCGAGCACATCAGCCAAATCAACCGACAAGGAAAGGGCGCGTAAACACGAACCCTATCCAACTCGGAAGAGGAAGCTGAATGCGAACACGGGCAAAGAACCGCCATCCTACGCAAAGGTAGCGAGAAGGCAACAACTGGACGATCTCTGCTATGCAGTAATTGACAGCGGAAACCCAACTGGCTCAATACCGGATAACTAACACCAAATCGTGGAGGACCTCGTCAACACGAAGGTAATCGACCACATAATGAAGGCCGAAAGTGGACCTCCCATAGAAGTTGTCAGTAGCGGCTTCAAAGGGGAGGTACTCACTTTACAGCTGGCCTCACAACGCTGTGCGGAGACTTTAAAGAAGCTGGTGGATGAAATCTCTGCCCCCTGGGAAGGCGGTAAGCTAGCCCTCGTAAGGAAGAAGGACATCCCAAGGCTGACGAAGGCTACTGTATATATTAAAGGATGGGGCAGCAAGTTTGCATCGGACGCCATATTTAAAGTCATTGGCAAGCAAAACGCAGGACTATCCGTGGACAAATGGGTCGTTTTCCACAGGGAGGAGGGGCAGGAGGGCACACTCCTTGTGATCGGAATAGACCCGGCATCCATGGCTGGTCTTGCCAAGACTAAAGGTATGGTGTTCTTTGTGACCAAAGCTGTCTACATCAAAGTTGGCAAAGTGCCAATCGGCATGACGACCGGAGGAACACAGCCGGAGGATGCGAAGCATGACGAAGCGAGTGGAGGCTCGGCGGAGCAGACACCGCAAAATAAGAAGGAGGAAGTGGCCGAAGGCATCACAAACTCCCAAGAAGACCGGTTAATGGAGGACCAATGTTAGAGGTCATCCAGATTAACCTCCACCGGAGCGAGACGGCAACCCACGCTCTGTTGGATAAAATTAATAAAGGTAAAATACACATTGCTTTAATACAAGAACCTTGAACCACTAAAGACAAGGTTATTGGATTAAATCATATTAATTACCAACTATTCTATACGAAGACGGATTCCCGTCCGAGAGCATGTATCTTATGCCATAAAAACCTTTGTTTTCTCTTCTCCCCAGAGTTGTCAACATCGGATGCAACAGTGCTGAAACAGGGAGATGGGAATATATACCTGGCATCAGTATACTTGCCATATGATTCGCCGACACCACCACCTTCGTCGGAATTACAGCGACTGGTAGAGAGGGCCAAACAGACAGGTAACGAAGTATTAATAGGTAGTGACTCTAACTCTCACCACACGTCGTGGGGTAGTACTAACTGTAACCGTAGGGGGCATGCCCTAGTAGAATATTTGAATACTAACGACCTTTTCACACTGAATATTGGGAACAAAGCCACTTTTGTCAACAAGATTAGGGAGGAGGTGTTAGATATAACAATCTGTTCTGAACACCTTATAGATGAAATTCAAGATGGAGGGTTTTAAATGATCACTCATTCTCGGATCACAGATATATTAGATTCAGGATAACACGGCCACCACCGAAACCGATATGCTTCCGAAATAGGACCAAGACAGACTGGACAAAGTTCGGAAGCCTACTTAAGAATCGACTAGTCCACCCTCAACTCGAATACTCTAGCAGGGACGAACTAGACGACATAGTGACAAAGACAACGCAAGCACTAGTAAAGTCCTTCGAGGACAGCTGCCCACTTCGGGAAAGAAAATCGGCCCAAGAAAAACCCTGGGTTACAGGGGAAATACGAAATCTAGGGAAGAACGTCCGTAGACTTTACAACAGGGCCACGCGTAAGAAATCACCAGTATACTGGGAGGACTACAAGAGAAGTCTCGGTGAATACAACGCAATATTGAGAAAAGCGAGACGCAACTCCTGGAGACTATTCAGTGAACAGGTGGATAGCGTCAACGATATGTCGAAGATGAAAAAATTCCTCTCTAAGACCCACGTACAGGCGGAAACGCTAGTAGATGACACGGGAAAGAGAATGAATACAATGGAACAAACACTTAGGCACCTGATGGATACACACTTTCCAAATGGGAACGCGGGACCCACAGGGGAGTGGTCACAAGATGAGAATGTGGTACATCAGTCGCCAATCATTACGGACCAAATGGTCCAAAAAGCTTTCTCCCCATATAAAGCGGCGGGACCGGATGGTATTTTCCCGGCTATCCTACAGCATGGGGTTGACCAAATAACAACCCATCTGGCAGGAATTTTTTCCGCATGCTTAAAATACGCCTACACACCGAGAAACTGGCAGGAGGCCAGGGTAGTATTTATACCCAAACCTGGAAAAGCAAGCTATGCAACGGCAAAGGCTTATAGACAAATTAGCCTCACCTCGTTTCTACTCAAAACCTTGGAGAGAATAGTGGACGACATGGTAAAAAGTGGAATACCGAGCGATATGCTGAAGTTTAGACAACACGCCTATGTCAAAGGCAGATCAGTGGACACCGCACTTCATGAGGTAACCTACTACATAGAGCAATCTCTCAATGACAAACTATACACACTCGCTGTATGCATAGACATTGAGGGAGCGTTCAATAATGTCCGGACCGAAACACTTATCCAATCCTTAGACCAGTTTATGGTGGACCGGGCATTAAAAGACTGGATCAACCATATGCTAAGGAATAGATGGATAAGCTGTGGTTCCCATGATGTAAATATTAGAGACAGAGTACAACGTGGAACCCCACAGGGAGGGATTATATCACCACTCCTATGGATCCTCACTATACACAGTCTCCTAAGGAAACTTACCGACGAGGGACTTAAACCAATCTGCTACGCAGATGACGTTATAATACTTCTTAAGGGAAAGAACCCAAACCAATTATGCAGAGAGGCCGAGAGGGCACTGAGTATAGCGTATGAATGGGCACAGCCAAGGGGCTTAAATGTAAACCCGGACAAAACGGAAATATGTCTATTCACAAGGAAGACGAAAATCTCAGATTATGAAGAGCCACGATTCTTGGGAAAGACGATTAAAATATCCGATAAGGTTAAATACTTAGGGGTAATCCTAGATCGGAAACTGAATTGGAAGCACCACATAGAGGAAAGGGCTAATAAGGCCTACAGATGCTGGTCGCTATGCAGAAGGGCTATAGGGTCCAAATGGGGCCTCAAACCGACTATGACACACTGGCTCTACAGAAGCGTAATCAGGCCTGTACTAACATATGCTTCTGTAGTATGGTGGACGGCAGTTGAGAGGAAATGTAACATCGCAACACTGCAGAGGGTTCAGAGAATGTGCTGCATTGGTATCAGCGGTGCAATAAGGACAACCTCGACAAGAGCCATGGAGACTATTTTATGTATCCAGCCAATCGAGATTAGAATCAAATACGAGGCTGCCCTTGCGGCAAAACGCCTACAAGCTACAGGTGAATGGATCAACAGGGATCTCACGTCAAAACACCAACGGATAACTGGGGCCTTAGTCGGGTACACTCAAGATACGTGTGAATCTGACCGAATACCCGAGATAAGGGTTAAGGCGAACTGCGTGACCCTAACGCCAACTAGAGATGCCTGGCAGAATGGGACCCTGACACCAATGCCAAATGGGACTTACTGCTACACGGATGGCTCAAAGCTAGGAGAAAAAACGGGTCTAGGATTCTTTATTGAAAATCCAGCAACCGAATCCCACCTACGCCTCCCGGATCATAATACGAACTTTCAGGCGGAAGTTCGGGCGATTACGGAGTGTATCAAATGGCTCGGCGATAATACAATCCCAGCCGAGGCAAATATATTCACGGATAGCCAAATGGCAATAAAGGCAATATCATCAGAAACGGTAAAATCTAGAACGGTCCTTGACTGTAAGAAGGTGATAAACGACTACTCTATGCACGGCAGACTCAACATCATCTGGGTGCCGGGGCACAGCGGGGTATTCGGCAACGAGAAAGCGAACCTCCTGGCAAAGAAAGCCAGGGAACTCCAAACGGTAAGCCTAGATGGAGCGAAACCCTTTGGGGTGACGAAGGCTGAGTTAAATAAATGGGCGGAGTCGGCACATATAGCCCAGTGGAACCGGGAATCAGTAGGCAGGATGACAAAGTTCCTATGGGGAGACCCAGATGGATCGAGAACAAAAGGTTTGCTGAAACTGGGAAAAGCCGAAATGGGCAAAATGATGGGAGTCTTAACGGGGCATTCGGGATTACGAGCCCACCTGTACCGTATTGGACTAGTGGCGAACAGTGAGTGCAGGGCATGCATGGAGGACGATGAGACGTTGGAGCACTTCTTATGCCACTGCCCGGCCTTCACACAAGCTAGATCCAGATATCTTTCGGATAGTACGATACCGGACATGACCAAACTTGTGGGTATGGACTGGAATAAACTAAGGAATTTCGTGAATAGCACCGAATTCCTATAAGGGACATAGTGAAGTAGTAGGATAATCTTAGAGCGCACAACAGGTCGAACTTAGCGGCTTAAGTGTATGTCTTTACTGACATGGGAAGGTTTAGAGTGCTCCTTCTGAACACTCAACACCACGCCCCTCTTTTCGAACTAACTAACTAACTAACTAACACCTAAAATTTGAAAAGGAGATATATAAATATATGTATTAATAATAATAAGTATATATGAATGTATATAAATTAATAATTATTTAATCATTTATAGACAAAAATATGTACATACCACTCAGTCTTGTTGAACCACCTAAGCTTCCCTATCGCATGCTTTTCCAACCTCTCATCCCAATTGTATATATCAAGCAGGTTATCCGTGAACATTGGGGGGCAGGCACTGCTGACATCCTCTAGCGCCTCTTTCAGTATATTTTCTGTGAAGAAGTATGTATAAATATCAAAATATTAAAATATCGAACCGTAAATTTTAGTTTGTTGATATTACTTGAGCAAAATCTGGGGTTCCCAATTTCTGCTCTAACTCTTGCACCGCTGTAATGGTCAGGAAAGGGAGCATGCTGCCGACTTCATTAATGATTTTGTCCTGAGTTTGGCCAGGCATGCCAGACAGAATCTTCCACTACTTTTTGATGGCTCTTAAATGCCTCATTTTTCATAATCATTATCTTTGTTTTTTGGATCACATAAGTTTATTCTTTTCCACTGTTTATTTTTATTCCACGATATTTAACGATAATGAAACTTTTGCCGTTGCACTTTGCCGAGGATTCACAAATTTTACTTTTTAAACGTCAACAAATTCAAGTTTCCATCAACACTGACAGTCGAATGACCGAAACTATTCTTGTAGGGTTGTTTCACTCTTGCAAATGGAACTCAGTATAAAATAGTTGCAAGTGTATCAGTGCAAAAATATTGTGTGTGTTAGTTTCCATCATTCACATCTTATAGGGATGGTACAATAATATCTACATGGTAATAGCTAATTCAGACGGTGATGTGAAACACTTGTTTCGTTTACTCAACCATGATTGTGAATCGCCCTGTTCACAAGACGCATTCGTGTTTCTATTGACAGTTGTGATTTACTTTTTTGTTACTTTTATGATTTATATAAATGTTTTATTTGTGTTAACAATCAAGGCTTTGCTTTTTATTTATATTTAAACACAAACTTCACTTTCGCTCTATGTTTATTTATTTTTTGCTTTGTTTTGCTTATTCTGACAACTAGTTCAGATAAAAAAGCGATAGCGTACTAAATAAATTAGAGATGGTAGTAAATTATTCATGTTTGGTAAGATGTTTCGAATTGAAACGAGATGGTTCGCTCTCAAAATTTTGTATGGCGAACCATGATGTTTCAAACATGATTGGCACGAATGAGAGAACGAAACACGAAAAAAGCCAGCCGTCTGAACTTGCTATAATAGCACCTAGTGACAGTACTTGACAATGCCTGTGGGATATCTACTTATTTCCTTTATCTATGTCTATTAGTTTACTTTATCTATGATAACAGGTACATGGTACAATAATATATACATGGTAATAGCATCAGGAGTTGTTGTAGGCAGCAACAACATACATTTAGTGTTTGCTTTATTCGCTGCAGTTGTCAAACTCTACACGAATTCATATCAATAACACAAGAATGCAAAAGAGTACAAAAACATAATACATATTAGTTTAACAACTAAAGCGAAATATCACATGAAAAAATTAAATCAGCTGTTCAAACGACTTTACCATGTAACTGGTGTTTTGTTTAGCTGCATGAGAACTTAAAATGATAATACAAGACAGAAATATTTTTGGAATGAAATTGTTTTAATTATAATCTGGTACATAATTTCATGATATTTATTTTTTAAATACGATTTCCGGCATACATATGTATGTCCGCCGCGACTACGAGTTACATGTCCCTTTGGATCGGTCCAATTTCTGACACTTGGCCGAATGGCGTCAATGGTGGCTTGAATATTGGCTTCCAATGCTTCAAGAGTTGCTGGTTTGTCGGCATAAACCAATGTCTCAATATAGCCCCATAAAAAGTGATCTAGAGGCGTCAAATCGCACTAACGAGGGGCCAAGTGACCAGGGTCACTTCGGGAAATAAAGTTGTCAACAAACTGAGTGCAATAAATCGATTGTTAAAGGCGCTGTATGGCAAGTGGCGCCGTCTTGTAGGAACCAAATGTTTATGTTTAGCTGATTAATTTTGGGAAACAAATATTCAGTCAGCATTTCTCGATAGCGCTCGCCATTTACCTTGCTCATTTCGAAAGAAATACGGACCGACCATTATCAAAGCTGTCAAATTCAACACAATGTATACCAACAATAACACTGAACAAAAAGGGCACCAATGCGCCTAGACATGACCATCCCTACAGTTAAAAAAAAATCCACAAAATATTAGAACACGAAAAAGGAAAACAGTTTTAGATGCGGCCATGGAGTCTAAAATTGAGCTCCACCTAAGGACGCATAACAGCAGAGATGTGTGGGTACTAAGACTAAATGCATTCTTCTCATGGATTCCATCGTGCCTTTACTTATTTATTGCGACATCGTTGGGTCAAGGTAACCATATTTTTACAATATACAAAAAAAAAAATTCTTTCGGCGGCGGTCACCTCGCATAGTGACGGCGACACTATCGAGTATATAGCCATGAAAAAGCTTCTCAAAATACCGTCCGGAATCGGTGTAAAACTGTAGGTTCCAATCAGTGAGTGAAAACTGGAAAGCGCACAGCTCAGTGATTGTGGAAACTCTCCCCGGTCCCTTCATGGGATGTAATGTAAAATAATTTTTTTTTATAGGGATCTTGACAATTGTTATTAGGTTTTATTGTTGGTATAATTTGACTTGAATTTGACAAGTCCGGCCCTCCAAACAAAATGGTTATTGTTGTAGGCGACATTTACAACAACACCGCCTGCTATAACCTGAAATAAATAAATTGTTATGATGAAAGTTACAAGTTATTTTTGATTTTTATAATATTTCTCCGCAAATAATTGGTATAAATAAAAACTATTCCTGATTTTTATTATGGTTTGTTTTCAGCAAGAATTATTGAGTGATTCTTTTTTCATCGCACAAAAAGTAAAAATAAATAAAATATGGGCTTTCATTCAAACTCGAAAATTCCTCGTATACCTTGTAAAACGTGTGTATTTACGGGATGTCAAACACTTTGCATACAAATTTTACGTTTGAATTTATGAGAAATACAAGGTACACGAAGAATTTAGAGTTTGAATGAAAACCCATGAATTTTATTTTTCCTGGTGAAATTTAAAGGACTTTTATTTGAAATGGTTCATTTACACCGACCAATATTAACGCATTTCGAAGGTTAAATCAGTTAACTCGGAAGATTACTCATACAATTTTAATTTGTAAAATCTGAAGTTCAATTTTTAACCTCATTTTAAACTGGTGTACATTTAATTACTAAAAAATGCGACCATAATAAAAAGATATATAAAAAATTAACAGACGGATTAAATTAAAATTTTTCGACGCGTCGCCGCCACCAGATATTTTTTGAAGCACACGCCGCCGCCGATATAGTTGCCTGTTATTGTTATCGACTGTCCCGATTTGAGCGACTGATCAAATTTAAAAGGTTCACTTATTTCAAAAATATCCCAAATTTCAGTAGCCGCTAATTTAAGTTTTGTTGGTAGTGAAGCCGTCTTAAAAAATTCTGTATCGGCGCGGTGTTGGGCTAAGCACGGTGTTGCCAACTGAAATGCCAATTTAATCTCAAATCGGATGGTGTAAACGGCAAAGTTTAGAGAACAAGGTTATGGCTAACGTGGCTGCCATAAACTACGGTCTAAATGCGACATAAAAGTTATTGAAAACAAAACGGAATACAAATTAATGGAATAAATAGATATATGAATAGATATGTTATTATTATTATTTGTGGTGATGTAATAAAAATCAAAAATAATTCAACACTAGGTTCATATACAGTTCCCACTAATACTTCAATCGCTTGTGCAATAATTTCACAAAATATGTATTAAGCCACATCATAGCATCCGCTGCTTATTATAATGATATGTTTGATGTTCTATGGTATACAAAGATCTACATCTTCAACTCTAACCTCTGGGCTATCAGATTGATGACAGATACTTATATACATAATTGATTTAATTACTTGGTTTAGAGGATATGTAAGTTTTTGACAACCAGCCCGATTCTGAATACTCTCCGGGTGATAATTCCCGGGAAATTATTTTTTCCCGGGAATAAAATCCTCCTATTCTAAACAGACGGGGAATAGAATAATAAGGGAGAGATAATTGCGAATTTTCGAAGTCAGCTGTTTTGCTTTATGACGTTTGGTTTTGGTTGTTAAATGCAAATCATTTTAAGCAAATGAAACTTAATTAACATTCAAAATAAGTGAAAATGTACAATGTATAATGGCAGCAGAAGAACGACCGGGAGCAGGAGAAGCAACAACAAACGTTTGCAAGGAGATAGTAACGCGATGCGACGAATTCACTGGAGCTGCCGCAAACTTTGTAAGTAAATATGGGAACGTACATATCTGTGGACTTTTGACAAAACAACCTCTTTCTAAAACAGCAATTTTAAAGGGGAGCGAAAAAGCTTTTTAAATACCTCAAAACTATTTTTAAAAAATAATTGCTAAAAATTTAATATTAAAATGGAAATCTACACTATTTTTAATTTTACCCAGTTATTTTTTAAAAATAGCTGTGAAGTATTTATAAATCTTTTTCGCTCCACTTTAAAATTGCTGTTTTAGAAAGAGGTTGTTTTGTCAAAAGTCCACAGATATTTACTTGGCTAAACTCTAGTTAGGGGCATTTCTTGGAATGGAATCAAAATTTTATCATCAATATAGATTTTTAAGCTGGGCTGAAATATATATATTTTTTTGTACGATCGGCCCATCTTCTTGAGATATGGGCTTGCAAAGCTTGAGTGTATAGTCTGCTATATCTCTGAAACTACTTTTCCGACCTTGTTGAAATTTATGTCATTAGAAACTCCACAAATACGGTTAAAAATATTTTTCTTTTTATTAACCCATTGTGGAATAATTTAAAAAAAAAGATTTTATAACCTCACTTTTTTCTTTAAAATCATTATTTTTCAAAAAAAAAACCCGTAGTGTTGCTACATTTTTTCTACATACCGGTAATAGAGAAGATTTCAGGCTTTCTTTCAAGGTATAATACGGCTCAGTAGCCCTTGAAAGACCGGGGATATAAAAAGTTCGTTTTGTTATCAAACTTTCAGCATAATATGAGGAACTGTTTTCATAAAAATATCAAAAATTATTTTAAAACAATCGCGCGATTTACTGATTTTGCCACACATCGTCTTAAGGTACAGAGGGAATTTGTACCCCCTGCCTGAGCCAAGGTGAAATATAAATTTAACGATTTTCAAAAATTTATTTTCATTTCAACGTTACGGAAAAGAGATTAAAAAAGGGCGCTGGTCCATATTTTCCGAAATAAGTCAGCCATTTATTATCCGATCAGTACCATTACAAAGGCCTTTTTAAACCCTATAAATCTGTGTATAAATATTTTTATCTATATTAACCAATTGGTGCGAGTGCGAGTCCAACGCCCGATTCGTGGCTTTGGCATAGTATTTTTGTGTTAAATCGCGTGATTTTTTGTAAATAATTTTTTAATTTTGATGAAAAAAGTGGCAAATGTATTCAAAACTTTTAACTGAAATGTCTCCGGTCTTTGAAGGGTTATTGGTGAGAATTATATATTATAAAAGGCAAAAGTCTTGTCTATTATCGGAGTCTACCAAAAAACCACCAATTTTTTGAAATAATAAATTTTTATTAAAAAAGGGAGGTTAACAAATATTGTTTTTTAATTAACGCCCAATGGATTAATAAAAATAAATATGTGCACACACAGATTTATAGAATTTAGAAAGACCTTTCTAATGATACTCATTTCTACTAACTTTGATAACCTCTTTTAAAACTTTTGAACTCAGTGCAGACGCTTTTCTCGGTGGTGACATTTTGGTGTAAATCTGAGAGTTGATGCTAAACTAAATTTATTCGGTAGAATAATGCCATAATATTGATGAAAATAAAAGTAATTATTTAATTTTTTATAGAAAATATTAAATACTTACATTTTTGCGGAGCACTCCCTAGCAATTTGTTGGCGGAATTACTCCCAAAAGTTGTTTTCACATTCTCCATTTTATTGACATTTAGAATACCTACTTTTTTCCCGGGGAAGAATTTCCCTTTTTCGAAGTTCGTTTAGAATAAGGGAAAAGGGAATTGAGGATTGGGCTGAACGTCTTGCTACTTACATCAAACTCCTAATTGCAACACCCAGTAAATTTCTGGATTCATTATATATTTATTTATTTTATTTATTTCTCTTCATGTACATAACCGAGCCATTAGGCCTTATATGGTTACAAAATTTCTAGCATAATTCCTTCAATGGATAAATATTTAAATCAGTTCAATTACAATTTTTGGATAATAACTTAAAAGTAATTTAAAATATAAAATGCATGCTGCATTAATTGTTATAAAAAGATATAAAAATATAAAAAAAGATAATAAAAAAATCAATTTCAATTCAAAATTATTATTTCAATAACCGAGCTTTAATTGCCATGTATGGTTACAAGTTTCTACAAAATGATGATAAATAAGAATTTAGAAACTAATAAAAACAAAAAGTAAGCTTACTTTTACTTACTCTCTATTAATATTGTGCAATATGACAACTATATTGCACGCAAAATAAGTTTCCGACATAAAAAGAAGTTATCGTTAATAAGTTCTCAAGAACTATAAGATGAAAGCCCATAAAGATTAATTGACAAAATTCGTGATGGAAGCGGCAAAACGGGTCCTGTTATAGACAGCAAAACAAGGCTAAAATCCTATAAATTGTCCAATCAAATTAATTTGCACACGTTATGTCTGCCATCGACCTGAAGGCCAAGAGATTATTTTTCATGTTTTAAAACATAAAACACAAGTACAATTTTTGCGAATTGATACTAAATTGCCGCCAGCACTAGTTGGCATAAATTGGCATTAACTCTCTTGAATAGGCTATATGTTATGATGTTGTTCACTACTCCAATAGTATTACAAAGGAAGGCTTCAATAATTACCTCTCCCATAAATAAAATTCACTAGAGAATGATCCTACATACGATTGCAATTATCATGCATTCAACTGCATGTACTGGCAAAGTTGTTTTCTAAATGGTTTCCTAGAACAATCCATTATCCTGATTGAGTTTGGCAAACTGTTGTACAACCGGGCTACCCTAACAAGAAAAGAACGATCCAGCCAAGATGACATTCTAGGTATCACAATTTGCCTGTTTCTTGTCGATCTACCAAATTTAAACATATCCAACAAAAACAGAGGAGTTCTAGCCGACCTAATCTTATAAAAAAAATCCAATGAGTGTTCGAACTCACGGGCGATGTGTTAACACCTTTTTGTTACACGGTACCTGTTCGATTTCTATGAACACATTCGTAAATGTTACATTGGAAAATAAAAAACAGCGTCATCAACATGATGACGTTACAGTTAAATAATATTAATACTTAAAATTATTTAAAGACCCAGTGCAAGCACATGTGTCATTATTTTCTTGCTCAATACTTTTTGTTTTATTCCCACAAAAGTCAAAGAATGCAAAGCAACAGACACTTGTACATACATACATATATTGTTATATTCGTACGATATAACCGAAGATCAACATAAAATACTTTTTTAATATTACTCCAAATTAATACTCCAAATTAAAACAGTTAAATCTCGGCTCGCCGATATCGGATCGCCTTAATTTTTGGCCTAAACTCTTCGTCGAAACCCGCACTAGCTTTTTAATCCAAAAATTAATAAAACCGGCTATGAATTTCCGGAGAAAATCGCGTGGGAAAATTATATGAAATCAATACCGACTGCCAAGCAACGAACAAACAAACGATGATTTACTCTTTCAAACCTAACACTTGCGTATGTATTAAATTTATAGTTTACTGCCCTAGAGGCGCGCGTATAGATGTTAACACATCAAAAATGTAATAAGCCTCTTATCTTAATAAAATTCGAAAAAGAACAATATAAAAAGGCTTGGAAATAATTGGAAATATGTTCATGCAATCTAACGGAGTATATATGTATACCCGATGACCCTGTTAAAAACCAAACGGAGCTTTCTTAACATATAACCCAGAGCTCCAGAATACACCTCCATACCATACCAAAAAAACTGGCATTATCAATGCATGAACCAACTGTATCTTAACAAACCGTGGAAGATATAGACCTAGATTGTACAATTTCCTTAATATGAAATTAATCTTTGATGTTAATGAATTGACATGCAATTCAAATTTAAGTTTGGTATCAACAACTCCAAGACAATCAAAACTATCCACAACTTCAACAGATCGCCCATTTATACAAATAGAAACAGCATCACTCTGTAGGTTACCAAAAAATATTGCCTTTGATTTAAGAGGGTTAATTACCCTTAAAAACTATCCGCAAATCATCAGCAAAAGGGTGACAATTATTGCTCAATACACGATCAAATAAATCATTTATATACATAATAAATAGCAGTGGGCCCAACACAGAACCCTGTGGGACACCATGCCTAACTGCACAAATACTAGACAGAACACCATTGCTGCAAACATACTGTTTCCTACCAAACAAAAAAAAAACATCAACTTACACTCAGTGACAGAAAATCCGAATAAATAATATAAAGGGTTTTTCAGCAGAGACGCTACAAAAGTAAATCGATAGGGACAGCAAACGACGCCATATTTTTTCCCGCTCTTTTGACATTTCTCTTCAGTAAGGTTTGCCATTTCATCATGGAAAGATATACGAGCCAACAACGAGTCGAAATTATTAAAATTTACTACCGAAATTTGGCGTCAGTGGCCTCAACTTTAAGAGCGCTACGTCCAATTTATGGTCGTCATAATCGTCCTACCAGATCAACAATTGAGCGTCTAGTGGAAAAATTTGAAAATAAGTGCCCGTTCTGTCGAGAATATTGCTGCCGCTGAGGCTTCAGTTCAAGAAAGCCCAAATGTGTCTCTCACACGTCGTTCTCAAGCGTTGGGCATCTCTGTGACGTCGTTGTAGCGAATTTTTTCGAAAAGATCTTGGCCTACATCCTTACAAGATCAAATTGACGCAAGAACTGAAGCCGCTTGACAACCATAAGCATCGTATGTTCGTGAATTGGGCTGAGCAACAACTTGAAAATGATTCGGATTTTCATCGGAAAATCATCTTCAGCGATAAGGCTCATTTCTGGCTGAATGGCTTCGTCAATAAGCACTTCTTCCGTGATGATCAAGACCGGCACATTACTGTGAATGCGAATCGCTACCGTTCAATGATAACCGAAAATTTTTGGCCCCAATTGGATGTCATAATAATATGACATGTGGTTCCAACAGGACGGCGCCACAAGCCACACAGTGAATGCCACAATCAATTTATTGGAAACCAAGTTTCCAAGCGTCGGTCGTGCGATTTGACCCCGTTAGATTATTTCCTGTGGGGCTACGTCAAGTCTATGGTCTATGCCAACAAGCCAGCGACGATTGATCAACTTCGTACGAATATCGAACGTGAAATTGCAGCAGTATCGGCCGATTTATGATTGAAAACCGTCGAAAATTGGGTTCAGCGTCTGGACTTCTGCAAGCGTGCCCGTGGTGGATATGCAAAAGAAATCGAGTTCCATACATAATGGCATCGAACGTACTTTCACAGGAATAAAGAATTTCATTGGTATCTAAAACCGGATTTGTTTTATTTAAAAAAACTTTTGTAACGCTCTTATTGAAAAACCCGTTAGCTTCTACACAAGTATAGCATGATCAATTTTATCGAATGCCTTTTCAAGATCAAGGGACAGCAGTACACAACAGCTTCCATCGCCAACGTGTTGTCTTATCTTGTTTACACCTTTGTTAAATACAAAAATAAATTATAATAATGGAAAAAATAACTGAACGGGCCCTTAAATACAACTTCAGGAAAATACAACTTTCAGGAAATTTCTTTTGACGCGACAAATATGAGGTACTTTTTGTTTTAGCTATGTATTTTTTGTAGGTGTAAGATTTTTCGTTATTCTTTCATAAATTTATAAAGGGTCCAATATCATGTTTAGAAAATATAAAGGGTTGAAGTAATTATTATTTTTTAACATTCAAATAAATTTGAATACACATTTAACAAGCGTATAAACTTTCTTTTGACGCTCACAGTATATTGAAGTTTTAAATTCGACAGTATAAATCTTTTAATTTTACATGTCATCCATAATAGTTTTTGCATTTTTAAATTTTTTAATCAGTATGCCATTTCAAATTGCATATAAGATATCGTAATTATATAAAATTAGTGTAGGCTTTAAAGTGAACATTTAATTTTAGGTATAATATTTTTTTAATAATTTTTCTCCTAGTGATATCCCAACACCTGTTTTCTCCTAGTGATATCCCAACACTGACCTCAAGGCTTTGAAATAGTTTTTTATTTAAGAAACAAATGCTGTTATGTAAAATCACATTTTCCATTGTTTAAATTAATGTCACAGTTTCCATTGTATAAATTACTTTTACAATAATTTCCCACAATTTTGAATAAACGTTAATTAGAATTATGGGAAACTTCAGTGAAGTGACAGTAGTACAGAACAGCACCTAGTGAACAAAGTTGACAATGGTCGCGCTATATCTGTTATTTCCTTTATCTATGGTCTTATGGGCTCGGTCATGGTACACTAATTTAATCATGGTAAAGTCGTTTGAACAGCTGATTTAATTTTTTCATGTGCTTATTCGCTTCAGCGGTCAAACTACCAACAACACAAGAACGCAAAAGAGTACAAAAACAAAATACATGTGAGTTTGACAGCTGAAGCGAAATACACATGAAAAAAATTATATCAGCTGTTCAAACGACTTTACCATGTACATATATATTACACCCAATATATACGATGATTTTTACGACGTTGCTTTTGCGACGTCTTTTTTTAACATATAGTCGAAGGGTGTAGAGAAGCAAGAGCGGTAAACAAAAAGACACGATTTCTGTTTTTTCCATAATGCCCTTCTCTACACCGTTCACCTATATGTAAAAAAAACGTCGCAGAAGCAAGCAGAAGCAACGTCGTAAAAAATCATCGTATAAATTGGGCGTTATTGTACCATGCTTCATACTGGTAGAATGAAAATGTAAATTCTAGATTAAAAGGGGTTGTTTACATTTATTGTTGGTAACAAAATGTCTGTTGTTGCCTAGAACTACCGTTACTGCATTACCATCTACATATTATTATACCATGGTAAGAAAGCTAAGACCATGATAAAATAAGTAAGGTAAACGCAGTAGGAACAGATACAACAAAAACAGGCATTTTGTTTTTGTTTGGTGTCCATAATCTGTAAAATTTTCTACATGTGTGTTTCTACTGTAAAAGTAAACAAAAAGGTACAAAAACAAAATACATGGAATTTGACATAAGAGAAACACCTAAGCAAGAAAAACGTTCAAATCAGATGTTCTAACGAGTTTACCTTACTTATTTTACCATGGCTAAGACCGTCGGTGGTGCAATGGTTAGTGTGCGCGGCTCTTGTACATGAGATCCTGGGTTCGAACCCGGCTCTGACCACCTTCAAATTTTCTTTCGGCGGCGGTCACCTCGCATAGTGACGGCGAAACTATCGAGTATCTAGCCATGAAAAAGCTCTCAAATTACCGTTCGGAATCGGTGTAAAACAGTAGGTCCCGATCAGTGAGTGAAAACTGGAAAGCGCACAGCTCAGTGATTGTGAGAAGTTCTCCCCAGTCCCTTCATGGGATGTAATGGGAAACCATTTATTTTTTTTTAAGACCATAATACAAATACAAGATATTATGTAATACCCGTACCGAGTTACTGTCAAAATCAGCTGATCAAAATGTTACACATTCATGAAAAATTGTGAACATAGATAGATGAAATCAAAAGAGAAGAAACTCACACAAACAACTGCTTGAGAACACATAGACGAATTTAGTATAGACCAAGATGGATGGGACATGGGACTGTCCGTGGAGGTGGAAAGTTTCTGATTGCCATTTACTTGGGAGTGGCCAGAAATGATTCCTTCATTGGGCAGTCCAAGCAGCTCACTACTTCCACGCAGTATGTCCTGGGCAATGGCTTTTTGGAAACCTCCGTTAGCAAGCTAGAGTGAGAAGGCGAAACAAATGAGCATCAAATCAGGTTTAGTAGGTGACCTGATGTCGCTGAAGCTCATCAAACAATCGGACATATTCTTTTGTCCTTAGAAGGCGGATGAGCCAAACATACAGGCCAACGGCGGATAGAAACTAAAAGAAAATCCAGGTTCAACATATCGCATCCTGGTCAGCGTCTGATCCATAATGGGCGGCAGCAATCAAATATCCTGGCAGTAGGTAAAATGCAAAAACCCGGTGGACTGGGTTTGCCTCCCGCCACCGTTCATAATGCCAGCGAAAATACAAAAACGAAACAGAAAACAAACAACCCCTATTTGTTGACGACCCCCGCAAACGTTATAAGGACCACGATTTACGGATATGCACTTGGAATGTAAGAACTCTATATAGATCCGGTGCAAGTATCCACCTGGCAGATGTCCTCGAAAGTTATAAGGTTGACATTACCGCTATCCAGGAAATGCGATGGACAGGACATGGCTGCACAAGAAAAAGAAACTGCGATATATACTACAGTTGCCATGAAAAAAAACATGAATTTGGTTGCGGATTTGTAGTTGGCAAAAGACTGCGACATCTAGTCTCTAGGTTCAATCCTGTGAGTGAACGAATAGCCACAATCCGCATAAAAGTGAAATATTTTTATATCTCCCTAATTTGTGTGCATGCCCCGACAGAAGAGAAAGATGATGATGCCAAAGACATATTTTATGAGCTCCTAGAGGAAACGTATGACCGCTGCCCTGGCCATGACATTAAGATTGTACTAGGAGATTTTAATGCCAAAGTAGGAAGGGAGAATGTGTTTAATCCAACTATTGGCAATTTCAGTCTACATGCTGACAGTTCCGACAACGGTATGGTCATTAGTGGTACAAGATCGTACGAAACCAGACGCAGAGGAAGCTGGACATCGGAAAGCTGCAATTACCAGAGGTAGCCACAGCCTACTCAAGGAAGCTCTCGCAACTTTTGGCACAGAACCCACCCCCTCCCGATGACGATCCTGATGCGCAGTGGAAACCCATTTCCGACTCTATAAAAACTGCCGCAACAACCGTACTTGGTTTCGAAAACCGCTTCGCAATAAACCGTGGTACGATGAAGAGTGTCGCACAGCAAATGACGAAAAGAACGCTGCACGTATGGTAATGCTTCAGTCAATTGCAACGCGAGCTGCAACTTAGAGGTATAGGGAGAAGAGAAAGGTGGTAAACCGTCTCTTTAGGCTTAAGAAACGGCAGTGGAGAAAGCGCGAGAGTGAGAAAATTGAGACATACAGAAGGAAGAACGAAGCCCGAAAATTCTACCAAAAAGTTAAAAACGGAACGAATGGACATGGTTCAGGACCGCCCTTCTGTAAAGACAAGGACGGAAATCTCGTCGCAGATGTGCAGAGCATGTTGGGAATATGGAGAGAGCATTTCTCCGCGCTACTAGTACCTGAGATATCCGATGACGATGGGACAATCGATCACAATATGGACGACGACGTCGATTGCCCCCCTCCTAACCAAGACGAGGTCAGAACAGCTACTGCCCGGCTTAAGAACAACAAAGCGGCAGGAGCCGATGGATTACCGGCGGAGCTGTTTAAGGCTAGCGGCGATGAGCTGATAAGGTGCATGCATCAGCTCATTATCAAAATTTGGTTAGATGAATGCATGCCCGGCGATTGGAGTCTCAGTGTACTATGTCCCATATTTAAAAAAGGTGACCCGAGTATCTGTGCCAACTACCGTGGAATAAGCCTTTTATCCATAGCATATAAGGTTCTATCAAGTATAATGTGCGAAAGACTAAAACCAATTATCGCTGACCTGATTGGACCATACCAGTGTGGCTTTAGGCCTGGAAAATCGACAACTGACCAGATTTTCACGCTACGCCAAATCCTGGAGAAGACATACGAAAAACAAATCGACACCTATCATCTATTTATCGATTATAAAGTGGCCTTCGATAGTCCGATACGGGAGAAACTCTATGAAGCAATGTCTGAGCTTGGTATTCCTGCAAAACTCTTACGCCTTTGCAGGATGACCTTGACGAACACCAAATCCGCAGTGAAAGTTGGTAAGGATTTTACCGAACCTTTCGAAACTAAGCGAGGCCTCAGGCAAGGCGACACCCTATCGTGCGATCTCTTTAACATCTTAATGGAGATCATTATGAGAAAAGCTGCAGTCAACATGAATAAAACCATCAGCAGCAAAAGTCACATGCTGCCCGCGTATGCTGATATAGATATCATTGGGCGCACAATTAGAGAAGTTACTGCGGTTTTTTCGAGAATTGAGAAGGAGTCAGCAAAAGTGGGTCTGACGGTAAATGAGGACAATACAAAATTAATCGTTTCAACGAACAGGGCCTCCACGCGATTAGACCAAAGCGGGAACGTTATAACTTCGAGGTAGTGGACGAACTTATATACCTCGGATCTGCCGTAAACAAAAACAACAACGTCAGCCTTGAGATCAAGCGGAGAATTGTGACTGCGAATAGATGTTATTTTGGGCTAATCAAGCACTTTAGAGATAAAGGCCTCTCTCGAGTAACAAAAGTCCAGCTGTACCAGACTCTCATTCAACCTGTCTTGTTTATGGCGCAGAATCCTGGGTCCTATCGCAAGCAGACGAAACATCTGTAGGAGTCTTCGAGAGAAAAATACTCCGAAAAATGTATGGCCCTATAGTGCACAACGGCGAGTATCGGCGACGCATGAATCATGAGCTGTATGAGCTTTATCCTGACATTGACATAGTTAAGCGGATCAAGATAACGCGATTTCGCTGGCTAGGCCATGTCAGTAGAATGGATGAAGATGAACCAGCGCGAAGGGTTTTCGAAACCGAACTCGAAGGAAGACGAAAAATAGGAAGACCTAGACTCCGCTGGAGGGATCAGGTTGACGAATCCCTGCGTACACTTGGTATTGCCAACTGGAGAAATAAAGCAAAAGATCGAACTGGTTGGCGAAATATGTTATCTTCGTTTTGTAAGGTCCCTGACCCCCGGGGTTGTCCGAGACCGGATAAGTAAGTAAGATGGATTCATATATGGTGAACGCATAAGCACAGCTGAGTTGCTTTGTTTACATTGCAAACCACTTTCGAACTGTCAACTTCACATGTGTTTTGTTTGTTTATTTACATTTATTGTTGGTATACGTATGTGTTGGGTTTGACACAAAGACAAAATGTATGTTGTTGTAGGCATCAATTGAATCATGAGCTACAACAACACCTCCCGCGTCTACCATGAGTATTTGTATCATGGTATAGACGAATTAATTATCTGTGGAAATTAGAGAAATTCAACAAAAATTAACATACAGCAGGCGGAGGCACAAGAACTGTTTACTTAACTTTTGTATTTGTATTGTATTTTACAAAAATTTTTTTGGCACAAAAACACGAAATGCGTTTGTTGTTCCTTTGTTGGGCGTTGTGTACTACTGCTTCTATCTGGTATTAGCTCTGTCTGCGTACACATATTTTGTATCATTTTGTGCAAAATGTTGCAAAATCTTGCAAAATGTTGTCTGCGTACTCCAAATCTCTTGCAGCGAGAGAGCCAAAAAGAGAATTTTTTGACAGTTGGAAGTTAGAGAACTTGCAAAATGTTGCTGGAGAAATTTCTGCTTGCAAGATTTTGCAACTAGTTTGAACAGCTGTTTTTATTTACTGTTTGAATGAAATAATTTTTGTGAAATGAAAATAAAAATTGAAATTAACAATGGCAGAGGTAAGAAGTTAGAATTGTGTTGATTTTTAATTTTTATAATAAATTATAATAAACAAAACATTTTACTTCATGCTAGAAACGTGCAAATATACAGTGCGACCGTGCGACACATATGCTAAAGTTCGTTTGCTTTGATATTTCAACTGTTTACACACCGATCAGCTGTTTTCTTGCAAGATTTCACTGGATGCTGTCTGCGTACTTTTTGAGATATTTTCAACCGAGAGAGTAAAATTGTTCTTACGCTCCCAAAAAAAAAGTTACTGAGTATTTGCTACTGGAAAAGAACGCAGACAGACCTATTATTGAACCCATGCTATTCACTTGCAACCATACCAATGACGTTTAATTTATTGAGAGAATTAATGTGTCTATACCATGGTAGAAATATAATGGTAGATGCAGTACGACAACAAATACAACAAGCCAAAAACAACAGGCATTTTGTTTTTGCTCAGTGTCTGTGTTGTGTCAAGTCAGCTGATAGAAAAATTATGAAAATGTAAACAAATTTGCAAAAAGTGCCATTTAGAAAATGATTGTGTGTTATTTGATATATTGAAAGTGTTTAAGTGTGAAAATTAAAACGTTTCTATGCAATTTTTGCAGAGAAATATTTCAAAAGCAGCAGTTGCTGGCGAACGGGGGTTGCAGACAAACAAATGTAAACAAACTTTGACATAAGAGAAAAACTTACTCACACTCAGTCCAGAAAAAAGTTCAAATCAGCTGGGCTAGTGCTTCTACCATTTCTTTGTACCATGGTCTATACTTAAGTAAATTCGTCTATGTGAGTACATCGTTTTTGTCAAACGATTCAGTAAAAATTTGCACAAATTTTCGAGTAATCGAATATACCAATATTTTTAAAATACAAGTATCCAAATTAGTGTCCAAAACTAAATCGGTTTTTTGCTATTAACCGTGTGCCGTTTTTTAAAAAAAACTTAATTTTTGTACAATCCGGAAATCGGGTTTTTGACGTCGGTTAACCGGTTAATCGGATTTTACTTAATTTGTGTTAATATTTTTAAAAACGTTAATAGTAAATTATATGGTTTTCGAATTTTAGTGAAATTTTGGAATTCAGAAACATGATTTCCATTTTGAAATATGATCTAACTGACATATCCAAACAATTTTTTTTTCAAAATTATTGTATTAATTAATTGAAATTAAATTAATTAAGTTTTTCAAACATTTCTTTTTATCAAATTTCAAAACCAAAATTATTTGATAACTAAAGATTTTAAACTTAATAAGATTTTCATACATGAAAATCTTTTTTAAATATGATTGTTGAATTTAAATCAGTTTAATGCGAATTTGAATAGAACTTTTAAATTTAATATTAAACACGTATTCCAAATTGGAATGATATATATTTTTTAAAATGTGATGATTTATTCGAAAGGTCGATGTGTAAAAATAAAATGCTCGAGCGTTAGGGGTATTTTAAATTATTTTATTCTTTAATCAGCCTTATTACTAGTGTCGTTGTTGTATTTCGACAGTTTTGTAAACGATTAAATATAACACGCCAACTTTGTCTTTAATCTCTTAAAAAACTGTCTTAGTCGAAATATGAGAACGACATTCGCAATAAGGCTGAATATATCGCTACCAATTGGGTAGCATCGTCAGGAAAATAAACACAATTATTAATTAAAAATTCCATTTTAATTTCATTATTTTTTTCATTTAATTTTTAATTAATAATTATGTTTATCTTCCCGACGATGCCAACCAAAGGTGAGTGAAATATTGAAGAATAAAATAATTTAAAATATACGTAACGCTCGAACATTTTCATTTTAAATATATTGTTTTTATTTAAAATTGAAACGTAATTAAATACAGTTGTAAAATTTGGAGTTTTCAACACGAATAAGTATATGAAATGGACGTTAAACAAATGTATGGTATTGAAAAATTGATTTTTCGAACAAACCGATCTCCAAAAAATTCCGGTTTTGTGGACACTAATCCAAATATGTACAATGTTTTCGGTGCCAGTCACTCTCTGGAGTATAATCCAGCCTTATATATTTGTTAAATTGATTAACTGAGAGCGGATTTTTGAATAAATAATAAATTAATTTTATTCCACTATTTATGTTACAACTTATTTGATTCAGCACTATAGTTGAAAATACATCTAAATATGTTAACTAATATTTTGAATAAACTAAGTGACCTAGATTAGTATTGAAATAGTATTAAATTAAAAAACTTAACCTAGAAACTAATATTTTGAATAAACTAAATGGTCTAGATTAGTAATGTATGGCATTAAATTAAAAAACTTAACCTAGAAATAAATATGTTAACCTGAGGACATTAACCCTACAAAACAAAAAACTTTGAATTAAGAAACAGTTTGGGAGAATTGTTGAAGAGAATCCAGGTGCTTTTCTTCACATTCCGTGGAACAAAAGAAAAACTGTCCTTTGTAACTGAGGAACGACGCCTCCAGCTCACACCAATTACACCAGCGGGTACGTTTATTTTCCGCCTCCTTCATTTTCATTGCATTATAAAGATTCTTCATATCATCCAACTCTTTTTGATTTGCTTCAATTTTTAAAAGTTCCGAGGCGATTATAGCTCTCAGGTGCTGTCCCAATTGCGTGTACTCATGTGTTAAACTCTTAATTAATTTACGTGTTGTGGCGAAGTTGCAAGGCGGAGCTGGCGGGAGGATAGATTGTTCATAGACTGCGGCTTCTATTAACCCCTCCACATCCCGGCTGACCTTACGTTTATTCAATAGTCTGTCGCTCGATATACTTAATTTTCTCTGGTTACACCGTTTATTGTTCATTTTCCTGTTGTGATGAGGAAATTTGTTTAAATTTTATATTTTGCCGCAATCCTCCAATTGGGTTTTGTGTTTTTTGTTGTGTTGTAAATGTGCGTGTTGGAAAGCGAAACTTCACGCATTCACCATTATTGAACTATGAGGATGTGTTACAAGAACAACTGATTTAACTTTTTAAGCTCAGTACGGAGCCTGAATTTCAGGTTGAAGGTTCATATATCTCTATAGAAGTGAGCTTATTGCATGTAACTATCGGTGCGTTTACACGGGACAGTTCAATACGAGACAGTTGAAAATAAATATGGTATTTTATTTTTTTTAAATTGATATGTTTTTCAAAATTTTTTATTTTAGCAAATTGATATAAAAGTTGCTTGGGTTTTGCGCAATACTGTCAATAATTACATAAATTAATTTCTACACAAAAAAAATAACCATTGTTAATATTGCCCAATTTGGGTCTGTAGATTTATTTTATATGAGAACAAGAAAAGGGAAAATATTGCCGAAATCGAAAGTGCAAATCACACTACTAGCGACAATGCTGAATTTGCATATTCATGTTGCCAAAACGTCAAAACATATTGCAGTGATGCTGTTTAAATACTGTTTTGATATAAAACAAACAAGTGTGTTGTTTACTTTGTAATAACAACACATGAATATTTTTTCGTTTAGATATAGTTTGCAATCAATTGCTTTGAAAATGGTGCTTTCCATAGCAAAATATATTATTTTGGAAAATTTAATAGGATTACTGGAAGAAACCCTCAAAATAATTTTAAAATTTTACAAAAATATATTAAAAGTCAAAGACCAAAACGCTCTATTGCCTTATATAGAATAACAAAACAAGTTGCAGAGACGTGTGCCAAAATGTAAATAATTTACTAAAATTTTTCACTGCAAAATGAAAAAAGTTTCTTTAAATAATTCTATAACAAAAATAAATAAATAGTTTCCCGTTACATCCTAAGAAGGTATTAGGGAGAGCTTCTCACAAACCAGTGAGCTGTGCGCGTTCTAGTTTTACACTCACTGATTGGGTCCTACAGTTTTACCCGGTTCCGAACGGTATTTTGGGAAGCTTTATCATGGCTAAATACTCGATCGTGTCGCCGTCACTAAGCGAGGTGACCGCCGTCGAAATATAGTTAAGGTGGTCAGAGCAGGGATCGAACCCACGTTCTCATGCACAAGAGCCGCGCACACTACCATTGCACAACTGACGGTAACATAATAATATAATATCATCAACAAAATGATTTCTTTACCTTTCGTCCGCCATTGTTGTATTTGCACTTTCTGTTTCATAAATGTTAAATGTCAACAAAGCGTCAAAAAAATTGGTGATGCACAGTTTGCTTTTTGTATACGCACTGATTACTTTTATTATACATTTAGGGTTGTATGACATTGTCAACGTTTACACGAAAATTACTCTTTGGAACTCACCTAATGTCAACAAACAAATTTCTGGTGAGATAAAGTCCACAACTGCTGGGTTTTTTATTCAGAACTATAAATCTTGTTTAACAAAGCGGACTATTGCGATTTAACTCTTAAATTCCGCGACATTTCGCAATTGAAAGTCCATCGTTTGGTGATAAGTGCCTGAATTGATTATTTTAATGTTTTGGATGTAGAGAGAGAGAGAAAAGTCTTTTCCCATTTTGTTTTTCAACAGCCACTGTAAGTGCAGCAGGTGGTTCGTTAATACACCAACAAAAACGTAATGTGATAGGTGACAATATTCCGCACAACCTCAATAGCCTAAACAAGATGAGAATGTCGGTGATGGTTATAATATCTATTAAGGAATCAACTCAACAGAAGTACTACATTACATCCCCTTTTGAAAATCTTTCAAAGGGATACAATAACAACAAATAAAGAACAACAAAGAAAGAAAGATGTTGCAAACAATTGCCGCCGTATTTGGGGATGATGGAGACTATGAAGCAGGCATTATGCTGTCATTCCATCATCCATAACACACCAGCAGTCGGAAGATCCACCTGGTACCACCACCATCATAGTAAATCACATTGGCGCTGATAAACCCCTCACCGTTGTGAGGAAAGACAGTTCAATCTCCAAGATAAACTATGGTAAGATTATGTTAGAAGTTCTTCGACGATATCCACATCTGGTGAATAGCAACAAGGTGCAGCAGCAGCCACAATCGGACAGAGGTTGCCCCTTTAAGCTGGGCGTAAACCAAATACTACCAGACCTTTCCTCCGGCTAGCAAACCAAAGCAAAACTTTAGAAGACATCAAACGTTGATGTAGTTTCCGACAAGTCGATGATTTTCAGAGCCGCCGGAATATAACAGTTGATAAAATATGAGATATACACAAAATCTATTAAAGTTTTATGTGATTTTGTTAATTTGCTTTAAATAGGTTTTTATTTCAAAAGTTTTACATGTGATTTGCATTTTGATTATAAGCTTAACATCAATAAATTTATATGTACATATAAAATAAAAATATGTATGTGAAAATAAATAAATAAAATTAAAAACGAATATTGTTTTTATTAATATACTCGAAATGAAAAATTTGAATTAATTTTACGCAAAGTTTTTGTACTATGTACATACATGGCAATAGCAGTAGGCGTTGTTGGCATCTGATTTAATTTTTTTCATATGCTATTTCGCTTCTGCTGTTAAACTCACAAAAACACAATGCCTGTTGTTGCTGTCTACAACTACAACAACGCATGCTGCTATTACCATGTAGATATTATTTTACCCTGAACAGACGTTTTGTTTTTGTTCTATTCGCTTCAGTTGTCAAACTACACAAACGCATACCAACAACACAACATGGTTGTTGGGATACGTTTGTGGCGAGTTTCACAAGAGAAACAAAATGCGTTGTTCCTACTTACAACTACACCAATACCAGTTGGTAGTACTATGTACATATATTTCTGCAATGGAAACTACATATTAGCAGTTAAATCAGCTAATCAAATGACTACCTTGTAGTTGTTCTAACTGGAATCACGATTGGGACTTTCTCTGCTGCAAACCAGAAAATATTCATATTGGACTTTTTTCGTGTTGGAAAGTGTAATTGGGAAAATTCGGTGGGTCTGTTTGTTATTAGCGGCAGTGGTTGTAATTGCAGTCATTCATTCATAAATTCGTTTCATGTCCTTAATCGATTTTGGGGTTGTATAAACGAGAAGTGAAAATTTCTAGTGTCCTGCGAAAGCAGACAGATAGAAGAAGTCTTTTTGGAATTACCCACAAAGAATAAAAAAATATATCACATATGAAAATTATAAAAATAAAATAAAACAACTGTGAATTAAATTAGAAAATTTCGCTAAATTCAATGCAAATTATTAATTAAAGATATATGCAATTTGGGTGTTATTAACAACAAAATAAAAAACCAATAAAAAAATGGTCGGATTACTTAATCCAATTAAATATGGAGGAAATTTTTATGATCTCTATACTTTAAATACCCGAAGGTATAGTAAAATATCAAAATTTAGAAAAAATTATAAAAATTCTTGTGAAAAGTCTGAAACTTTTGTGAAAAGAAAATTTTCGGTATACCTAAATGGCCACAGGAAACCAATGTTGACTCATAGACCGCATTGATTTTTCTCCATTAAAATCGCAAAGAGATGAAAATTCTTAGTCGTGAAAAACAATCTTTTATTATTTCTAATGAAAATTTATTGAAAAGTGGGAATTTTTTCAAAAAAAATTAATTATGTTACAAAAATTATGTTAACAAATAATTTTAAGGATAATAAATCCTGTATACCCAAATAAAAAATAACCACAACAACACACACTCGCGCATACAGTAGCAAAAAGTGGTGTGCAATTAACGGTGGTTGTTTTTCGTTTACTTGCTTACTCACCATCAGCTGTTTTTGTTTACAGCTGATACTGCTACCAGCTGTTATTGTTTATGTTATTGTTTATATTATTGTTTTGGTTTTTTTTGCGTTTGCATTTGTGTTAGTTTCTTTCCCATTCGACGTCGTAAAGTCAACGACCTTGCGTCGTTTAATCGATGCATGTCGGCTGTTGGCTTAGGTCGGTCATACAGCGTGGATGTTGGATAAAGAAAGTAGGATGGATACCTGTTGTGCCATTTTATTTTATTTTTAATATGTAAGTTATGTTAGTCGAAACGACTAATGTTAGTGATCTAGGGTTAAACGAATGTGACATGGTAGAATTATCTATTATGTAGTTGCATTAGAAATTCCGTGGTTAAGCTGTCAAAATTAGCTGTATAATGAAAACACTATGTACACAAAATGAGAAAAATTTAATAAGTTTGTCTTACTTGATACAAAGTCTATGCTATAAATTGCATCGTGTTTGAATTTCTTTGAATTTTATTAACAAACAAAAATAAACAAAATCAAAGATGTAAAACCATAAATCAGCTGGGCTGGCGCGTTTACCCGATAGATAAATCTACCTTGAAATGTGACTTTCATATGTACATAGATGAGACAATGAAGCCTTCTCGAAAAAAACGTTGTAAGCGATTTTATTGTATGTGTTTTTTCAGGGATTACCGCCACATTACTCTCCAAGATTATTTAAATGCAAAACTGAGTACACAAAACAGATTCTGATATTTTAAATTCGCTTCATAGTACTCAATTAAAAATCATGTACGTAAAACATGTTACCATCCATTTAGTTTTGGTTATAACACGTTGGTGCAATGGGTAGTGTGCGCGCCTCTTGTACATGAGATCCTGGGTTCGATTCCTGCTCTCACCACATTAAATTTCTCTCAGCGGCGGTCACCTCGCATATTTACGGCGACACTATCGAGTATTTAGCCATGAAAAACCTTCTGAACGTTCGGAACCGACGTAAAACTGTAGGTCCCAATCAGTGAGTATAACACTAGAAAGCGCTGGTTGTGAGAAGTTCTCCCTAATCCCTACATGGGATATAATGTGAAACCATTTATTCATTTGTTTTATAACACGTTATTTCATTGAGAAAACTATACAAATTCAATTTTCTAAAAAGTTTAATGTTTTAATTAAATATTTTTCTGTTAAAATTTGTTTTTTGTGATGCCAGTACACAATATTTGTATGTAAATGACCGCTTTTTTTCACGAAACATTTATTTTCTGTCATTCAGTTCGTAGAAGACAGTTGTTTGCTCCCACTCTTTGCCATGCTACTAAAGCCTCTTATTCAGTTCTTGCGCAATTTTCGTAAGAAATTTCTTCATTTATCTCTACACAGAGTATTTTATTGCGCAGAGTTATCACGTATCTTTGATTTACTTTGCAAACATGTCATAAATAATTCCTCTACGCACTCTATTTTATTTTTAATGCATGTGGTGTTACTTTTGGGTGATAAAATTATAGAAATGTCAAAATTCCGGTTCCAAACAATTTACGAAATTTTCGTTGCCATAACAAACAAGTACGTGTATAAAAAATAACGAAAATTTCATGAACCGAAATTGCGTTCTTTGCGAAAAGTTCGTAGGCAAAATCAAGTACTGGGTTGTTACGCTAAACTTATTTCGTACGAAAACAATTGTTTGATAATTGCTTGGAACCGGAATTTTGACATTTCGATTGTTTTCGGAAACAAAGGTAAAAAAATGGAGTGCAAAGTTGAATTATTAATGAAATATTTGCAAGGTATATCAGAGATATGTGGTAACTCTCTGTAACAAACTTTTCCATTTAGAAATAAATGATCAAATTTCTCACGAAATTTCGTAAGAACTGAAGACGGTGCTTTATCAAACAATTGTTTTCGTACGAATTATCTTTGGAGTAACAACTCTGTTTCTTTTTTGTCTACGAAAGAGCTGATTACCAAGCAAATGAAAAATGAGCGTAATTTTCGGTTCATGAAATTTTTGTAATTTTTTATACACCGGGCTTATAACCAGGCTTAAACGTTCACCGAGTGAGAATAGTTCGACAATTCAACAGTAACGATATTAAAGAGACTAATGCGCGATTTACGCCTACAAAGATTATCGCAGTTTCGGCATTTTCAACGTTTTTTTCGTATGGAGTTTGACTTTTATAATCCCGAAAAAGCGATAATCTTGGTTAGTGTAACTGCAGTTTAATGTTAAATTCAGGCCTAATTTTTGACTGAAAAATCATCTTTGATCGACGACCAAACATAATTTAAACTCTAAATTCATTTTTCAGGTTGATAGTAGAGATGGGCACGTGAGTAAGTTTTGACTCACGCTCACGCACGCTCACGAAAGGAACACAGCCACTCACGCACGATCACGCACGAAGATTTTGTCGGTACTCACATTCACGCACGCTCACGTGAGCAGAATTTGATTCTACTGATATTCATGCGTGATTCACGACAATCGCGCAAAAATTACTCACAAAAATAAAACAGGGTATTGACATGAACCACTTGCTTTATATTCAAACCAATATTAAAAACTATACAAAACAGCGTTCGTAAAAAGTAAGTTAATTGGGATCATATTCAGGAATTAGCCACTACTACACTTAAATGTAAATGCCTTAGTTAAATTAAGTGTCGTTTTTAATAAATTTAGCAAATAAACTAAGACCTTTTGTCTTAAAGAAGTTTACCTCTTATTTAGTATTCTTCCAGACGGACAATGGGACCAATTGCAAAATAAAGTGGTAGTAATGTCAGAAATTCTAAATTATTGGTCAGATTATTTTAGAATGTACTAGGTATTTATAGGGGAGAAGTCAGGCCTTCAGAATATTGTATCTAAATGCACCCTGTTTCAACGCACGGTTTGCTACAGAGTGTGAAACTTGTAACCAGATTTTTTGTTTTTGAGATTCTACTAAGCAGCCAAAACAAAAAACACTCTGAGTCTGTCCGTTACAATGATAGTTGAAATCAAAAGTTTAACATGTCAATTTCTGCACTGACATTGGTTAGTCTTTTTAGACACAAATTCTGACTCCAGGCACATATACCCTACTCCGATCATTCCACAGCACTGCATGGAAAAATTACGAAAAAAATTAAAAAAAGATATTTTTCGGTTTGAAGTATATAACAACGTAATACCGCAATTTTGTAATATAGCCTAGTATATGTTTAATATAATGAAATTCATATTACTTGAGAAATAGGTGCACAAATAGGTACACAAGTTTTTTTTTAAAAATTTAGCTTTGCTGATCAAGATTATGCGTACGATCAAAAATGTTTTCTGCCTTGTAGTTAACCTCATTTCAGTCTAGAATTTGCTGTAAAAAATTATGAAAATCAACAAGCGAGACTTTTCCCAAACTCAAAAATTTAAAATTTTGTTCAAAAATCATTAATTTCTGCCTAGGCTGGTTGTAGGGTGAATGCCCAGAAAATTTTAAATTACATTTAACACCTTTGGCAAGGCCCTTGCTTAAAAAAATACAACATTTTGTGTCTTTCTTACAAAAAATTTGAGAAACTATTGAAAGACTGATGGTACCCTTCCTAACAAATTTCATTTATTTTTTTTCAGTTTGAAAACATTTTAATTTTGAGAAGTTGTCGTTACCAACCGGTTTTAAATAATTTAAAAAGGTTTTTAACTTACGTTTGGTTGCAGGCTTGCCAATGTAGCTGTGTTTTTAGAACTACATTTTGGCTCAAAATTACCAAGTTATTACCAAAAAGCTAAAGAATGTCAGTGCGAATGTTTACATTTTAAACTTATAAAGTTTGAAAGTTTTGTCTGACTGTAGCGAAACGCACGTTGAAACAAGGTGCCTCTAAAGATTGTGAAAGCCTGACTTCTACCCTACATATCCTTAGTGCATTCTCAAACAATCTGACCTATAGCTTAGAAGTTCTGATATTATTACCCCTTTTTTGCAAACGGTCCCAGTGTACAATTTATAAAAACTCCTTCGCTTGTAGCAGAGTTCCTTGAAATACAGAAGATGATTAACGATGCTGTAGAAGCCTTCCAAAAATACTTTGTGTAACAAAGTAGTAAGAAAATCGAATTTAAATGATATCAACCATTCGGAAATATGCGTGATTCACGCGAAAATAGTGCTCACGCACACTCACTCACGCAAAGATTGGACTCACGCACGCTCCCGCACGAAGATTTTTTCACTACTCACGTTCACGCACGCACACGTGAGCAAAATTTGGCCGGCTCACTTTCACGCGTGAATCACGCGTGATTCACGTGAATCACTCCAATCACGTGACTCGTGCCCATCTCTAGTTGATAGTTGATTGCTGTTCAAACAGCCAAAGTTGGGCATTTAAACTATGATCAAGTGATCATATGATTTTGACAGAAAACAACAAGAAGAACAAACACAAAGCTTATTTAATTGTTAATGTGAACAATTATAATCGCCTTCCTAGTTGTAATAACAATAAAAACGTATAATTTAACTCGTAGTGCAGTTATAACTTTATTTCTGCTCAAATATTTTCCAATTTCATTAAATATTTTGTATTTTATCACTTCACTTTTTTTGCAAATGGCGTCAGTTTATGCATTGTAATGATTAGCCGATAAATGTATGAACACCGGTTATTTTTCGTAGCATTTGCCACTGTTGCCACATTCAGTAAGATTATTTGACAAAGCACTGAAAAACTCTTTTCGTATTTAAAGTCAAATCAAACATAAATCAAAATCAACTGATTACCAATTTAAATAGTCAGTCAAAAATTGGTCCTCAGTGTTGCCAGTTTAGCACTTTAAGTGCAATTCTAGCTCTTTTTTTGACTTCTGCACTTTTTTTTTAAACAAGCAAGTTTTACAAACTTTAGACTTTTCTCGCTTCATTTTTAGCATTTTTGTCGATAAATTGCATGGTTTTATAACGTATGTCTTTTTTTTCGTATGTCTTAAAAAATCCGTTACTGTAAACGTATGTTGGTTCAGACATTTTATTAATTTTGTTGACGGAGAACATGACTTCAAAAGAACAAAAATACATTTGTCGATTTGTGAATTTGCCTCTAAGTTTATTACTGGTCAAAATCGAATAGACAGTTCAAACGTCTGATTACTTTAATAAGTTTAAAAAACGGGAACAGCTTTCATTAAAGCGGTACTAAACGAAAAGAATTGATAATCAAATTTTTTTCAACACTAACAAAACAACAATGACAAAAATGAAAAAATTAAACAATTGAAGAAATTTTCTGTTATATGAAAAATGTTTTAAGTTACAGCCAGAAAAATGTTTGTGTAGAAATAGTTTCTCTAATTAACAGCCACAAAAATAATTTATGTTAGAAATGTTACAGATAATGAGGACTCCAATAGCGAAGAGAATAAACTTTAAAGCAGATACGGATAATGTAGCACATAATTATAGACATTTAATTAGAAAAAATGTAGAACATTTTACCGAAAATTGTTTGATGTATCATTGAATTTATCATTAGGTAACATTTTTAATATATCAGGATGTAACCTGTTGAATTTACCATTATGCATATACTTTTTCCACCAGAGGGGGGAACGGGGATGGCTCAAACGTGTTAAAAAGTCCCAAAACGAATTTGGTCCATGGATACCTTAGGTCGATTATGACTCCTTCAATATGTTACACTTTTTTTACGTATCAAATGATATATACCCCCATCCCTATGGGCTAGGGTGTTCGAATATGCATGGTCTACGAAATTATGTTATTTTTATCGAATATAAAGCGTAAATTGCCCGCAGTAATACAATTTTTGATTGATTCAGTTTTAGCACTTTTTGTTGTTGCAAATTGCACTTTTTTGATATGTTTTTGCAGAGGCCCTTTATCTCTAAAGTGCTTGATTAGCCCAAAATAACATCTATTCGCAGTCACACTTCTCCGCTTGATCTCAAGGCTGACGTTGTTGTTTTTGTTTACGGCAGATCCGAGGTATATAAATTCGTCCACTACCTCGAAGTTATAACGTTCACGCTTTGGTCTAATTGCGTGGAGGCCCTGCTCGTTGAAACCATTAATTTTGTCTTGTCCTCATTTACTTTCAGACCCACTTTTGCTTATTCCTTCTCAATTCTCGAAAACACCGCAGTAACTTCTCTAATTGTACGCCCAATGAAAAAGATATCATCAGCATAAACGAGCAGCATGTGACTTTTGCTGCTGATGGTTTTATTCATATTGACTGCAGCTTTTCTCACAATGATCTCCATTAAGATGTTAAAGAGATCGCATGATAGGGTGTCGCCTTGTCTGAGGCCTCGCCTGGTTTCGAAAGGTTCGGTAAGATCCTTACCAACTTTCACCGCGGATTTGGTGTTCGTCAAGGTCATCCTGCAAAGGCATAAGAGTTTTGTTCGAATACCAAGCTCAGACATTGCTTCGTAGAGTTTCTCCCGCATCGGGCTTTCGAAGACCGCTTTATAATCGACAAATAGGTGATAGGTGTCGATTTGTTTTTCGTGGGTCTCCTCCAGAATTTGGCGTAGCGTGAAAATGTGGTCGGTTGTCGATATTCCAGGCCTAAAGCCACACTGGTATGGTCCAATCAGGTCAGCGATAATTGTTTTTAGTCTTTCGCATATACTTGATAGAACCTTATATGCTATGCATAAAAGGCTTATTCCACGGTAGTTGGCACAGAGACTCGGGTCACATTTTTTAAATATGGGACATAGTACACTGAGACTGCAATCGACGGGCATGCATTCATCTAACCAAATTTTGCTAATGAGCTACTGCATGCCCCTTATCAGCTCATCACAGCCAGCCTTAAACAGCTCCGCCGGTAATCCATCGGCTTATGCAGCTTTGTTGTTCTTAAGCCGGGCAATAGCTGTTCTGACCTCGTCTTGGTTAGGAGGGGGACAATAGACGCCGTCGTCCAAATTGTGATCGATTGTCCCAACGTCATTGGATATCTCAGATATCAGTAGCGCGGAGAAATGATCCCTCCATATTCCCAACATGCTCTGCACATCTGCGGTGAGATTTCTGTCCTTGTCTCTACAGAAGGGGGGCCCTGAACCATGTCCATTAGTCCCGTTTTTGGCTTTTTGGTAAAATTTTCGGGCTTCGATCTTCCTTCTGTCAGTCTCAATTTTCTTGCTCTCGCTCTTTCTTCACTGCCGTTTCTTACGCCTAAAGAGACGGTTTACCTCCTTTCTCTTCTCCCTATACCTCTCAGTTGCAGCTCGCGTTGCAATTGACTGAAGCATTACCATACGTGCAGCGTTCTTTTCATCAGTTGCATTGCGACACTCTTCACCGTACCATGGTTTGCTACGAAGCGGTTTTTCAAAACCAAGTATGTTTGTTGCTGCAGTTTTTATAGAGTCGGAAATGGGTTTCCACTGTTCTTCAGGATCGTCATCGGGAGGGTGTAGGTTCTGCGCCAAAAGTTGCGAGAGTTTCCTTGAGTAGGCTGTGGCTGCCTCTGGTAATTGCAGCTTTCCGATGCCCAGCTTCCTCTGCGTTTGGTGCGTCGATTTTAGCTCCTCTGATCACTCGTACGTCCATTACACTTTACTTAAACTCACTATATGGTTAGGAAATATACCAGCTAGCACATTATTCGAATATTCTGCAGAAAAGAGGTTGGCGCGAATTGCTAAATGCTTCATTAATATTACGTTCAACAAACTCATGTCTAGCATTCCTACCACACTTACGACATGTCAAAGTTAGAAACTCAAAGAAAGACTTGGAAATAAAAATAAGCTCACTACCATTCTATGTCTCAATTAATAGAGCTTCATCCCATATGTGACTGTTGTGCTGAATTTCAGACTCGTATACTGAAGAAGATATTAACGGAGGGGGGACGATCTTATTTTGAAGTGATTGAAGATTGTAACTGATTAAAAATTATATTCTATAGGGAGATTGCAAAGCGATTTAAAGATTGGTACTGTACGTAAGGGATTAAATTGATTGCCAAAGAAGTAAAATGATTTTATATATGTACATACATACTTGAACTTATTAATACGTAAATAAATAATCTCTTTCTCGATCTCGTCTTCCCTGTAGGAAAGTTCAAAACGATAGAAAACCTTTAGGTAAACGCAAAAATAAAGACAAGAAATCGCCTTTGGCCATCTTAGAAGGTAATCCAGAGCTTCGAATTTTAAATCCACTGGATCCTCCTTTAATCAAGGAACAACTGCTCTTATGCCCAGCATTTCCTTTAGCTCATATCGAGCTCCAATCAAATGCCTCCCAATTTGCGGTTTTTTCGGCCATACGCTCTACGGTCCTGGAAGCGGAAACGAGACGTTTGTTATTCTATGAGCTGAGTGGCAATGTGAGACATTTGCCAAACATCAATTCCACTTGTTGTTTACTTTGTGTTGGCTCCTGCCTTGCAAGTAACCAGTCTATAGAGTGCTCTTGTCATACACTTAATGCGCTGCAGCATGCCGCGGGAGGCAACGGTGTCGTTGCAGCCCCAGTTCCGGGTGGCGTTAGTGGAAAAAGATCCCGACAGGATTCTGCAAATAGTGATGTTGAATCTGAATCTGAGGAGTGTATTGAAAAAGAATCGAAGATAGTCGTGGTGCCACTTATTGTGGGAGCCGGCCTCCGAAGTCTCTTCGAATTAATATCGGAAGCCCGCCATATACAGCCGATGCTCTGTTCGAAAGCCTTAAAGGCTTTGTTGGATGTCATACAAGGACAACAGCCAGAGTCATTTAAACATGAACCAGAGGAGTTGATAAATCCTTTGTATGACTTGCTACTCGATTTAGCCACAATGTCTGCAGCAGAAAGTGGCAGCAATGAGGGAGATTGGTCTGCTGTGGCTTGTTCGGCACTGGTAGGCCTGTGTATTGCTCGGGGTGATACTGGAAAAATGCTCAAGGCCATAGCGGCTCTGATCATGTCACCCAGACATTTGTCTTCGCAACGTATACAAATGCCAGCGGTTTTGGGAATGCTTCAGCGCACGGTGGTGAGTGCAGCATTGGCCAAGCCTACGTGTCCAGATTTTTATACCAAAGGTGTCCCGCTCAATTCGGTGGTAGATGAGGTAAAATTCTTCTGATATTTTGCAATTTCGTACACTAATCTGCATCTCCCCTACAGTTTACCATCAAAGCTCCTCTGGGCGGATTTTCAGAACCCGCTATGGCTTCGGATGGAACTTATTTGTACTTGTTGTTGGGAGGTGCACTCCTGAAAATTGGCACGGGCTATAATGGCTCATACAAAGGTCACATATACATGCAAAATGATGAATTTACGAAGGAGAAAACCGGATGGTTAGGTTTTAGTAATGGCCAGCTGTATTATCGCCGTAATTCGAAGCGTAATGCAGATCATTTACACTTGGTTAACATGGAATTGTTGACAATCAAGAGTATGAACCCGGTGAACATGTTACCCATAAGAGAGGGATTTAACTACACTCTCTTCACCGATGAAGATTCCCTGAATGCGATTTGTACTAATCGAGATGTAAGTAATGAAGACATTAAGTGAAGGATTGATATATTTTTATAATGGTTGTCATTTAGGATTCGTTGGTTGTACGCCGTCTCAATATTGGCCATCAGAATAGAACTGCAGATCGCGATAATAGCATTCCCGTCGAATTACCTTTGCAGTTGTCTAGGAAACGATTCCGTACTCTGGGCTATGCCACCTTCGAAGAGGAAGTCCTCAATCAGAATCAAATACTTAAAATCCAAGCTTCATACAATATATTCGAACCGAAAATCCCCAATGACGTCGATCTGCAGGAAATCGTGTGCGGCAAAGAGTTTGGTTTGGTCTGTGCCACCAATGGCAAAGTATATTACTATGGAAAATCAACTGCTTTGGGTTTGAAATCCGTGGGTCGTACACCTATTATGAAGCTAACTGAATTGATTATCTCAAAAATATCACGTATTATTCATATTGCTGTGGGCCATGATGGTATCCATGCCCTGCTGGTGAATGATGATGGTACTGTGTATTTTACGGGCACCGCTCGTCGCGGTGAAGATGGCGACATCTCGAAGAATAGACGTCAACCCAAGGCGGTCAAACCAAAGAAAATGACTAAAATCGAGGGTCATGTCATTGTCCAGGCTGCCTGTAATAATGGCACTTCGGCGTTTGTTACCAAAACGGGCAAATTGATAATGTTCGGCAAGGACACCGTACACTGTGATGCTCAAGGCTTCGTAAGTGATTTCTCCGATCAGCATATACAGAAGGTGGGTTTGGGCAAAGCGCATTGCGTAACGCTAAATGCCAAGGGCCAGGTTTTCACATTTGGATTGAACAATAAAGGACAGTGTGGCCATGTCTACAATAAGAGTAAAGAAAGTTCCACCACATCTGCGGTCGACGGCATTAATACCTGTGGAAAACCACAAAGTGGTGTTAAGAAATTGAAATTTGATTTCTCCAATTTATGCGATTACGATGATCATAGTGTAGTCCAGGGCCAGTGCCGGGTCTGTGTGGTATGTCGTGAATGTACGGGTTACAATGTGTCCTGTGTGTCGTCCCAGAATGTACCTTTGGAGGAAAGAGTTGCAGGAGCGTAAGTATATAACTATGGCTATGCAGTCAATATAACTAAGACAAACTAACTATAAAATCTCTTCTGTTTTATTTTCATTGCAGCACTTGCGCCTGTGGCCACGGTGATGCTGGTTGCTCCAAATGTGGACTTTGCGCGTCTTGCATAGCCATACAGGAGTCGGAATGTGGTAAAATTCATAGCAATTTACTCTATTCCATTTTACTTTAATAATATTCTGCCCTTAATAGTTTCAGATACTAAAGATTCCAACAAACAATTGAACCGACAGCGCTCAAAGAGCCTTATAATGCGTCGCAAGGATAAGAAATCATTAGATGACGCCAATAGTCATACTGAGGACAATCCTCCTCGTGTTGCTCCCTTAGCGCCACAACTCTTGCAAATGCCCTCTACCTCCCCGGTGGTTCAAGTATCATGTGGCTTACATCACACTGTCGTCCTCACCCTCTCTGGGGAAGTCTACAGTTTTGGAAGTAATCAATTTGGACAGTTGGGTACAGGAGATATGCAACCAGTAAGCGGTCCGGTACGTGTTAATGTATCAGGAAACGTGTGCCAGGTTGCATCAGGAAGCAATCACACCGTTTTGCTTACCTATAAAGGGTTGGTGTATACATTTGGCAATTTCCAAAAGGGGCAATTGGGAAGATTGCCCCATGATTTCCAACAAAAAGGTTCCGGCTCCAGTGCGGAGAGGGAAAAACTGAATAGTGGCGTAGGAGGAAGCTTTAGAGAAGCTTTCGGTGTTAACGACTCGTTGGCTGAAAAGCCCACAGTAGCTCAGCTTATAAGCCAACGGCAAAAGATATTGTGGCACTGTACACCGGGCGTTGTGTTGTAAGAATGATTTAATTTGATTTCAGTAAACATTTTAATTTCTTTGCTTTGCATTTCAGTGGAATTGGTCCCAGCTTTGGCAAGAAAGCCACTTGGATTGGTGCAAGTGGCGATCAGACCTTCATAAAGATTGACGAATCGCTTATTACCACCCAAATGTTGCCAAAGATGAATGTGGCAGCTAACAAGAAAACCATATGTAAGTTTATCAGGCTTAAATTACAATGGATATTTATTTATATCGGTTTCTTTAACTTTGCAGTGATGATACCCACTATACCCTTAACCTTCAGTGCCATATCCATTAATCGTCGTGATGGCAACTGCACAGCTCATTATTACAATCAGGTGGACTTTGCTAAAATGGAACATGTGAGCAAACCGAAACTTCTACCAGAAGTCAATCAAAATGTCGATCAAAATACTATGGTACACATGGGACCATCATCGTCGTCCTGCAATGCTATTAACGAACAAATGTCCCGCAGTATGCACGAGGCCAGAAATCAAATGTTTGATCTACAGGACAACCATATGCATAATCCATCATCGAGTCAACGCAAAGAGCGAAGCCGGGATTACACCAAAGGATGTTTAAAGAGTCCTTCATCACCAAAGGCGGCTTCATCTTCAACCGCTGCTCTAAGTGAAAAAACATACACCAAATTGGCATTTGCCATGGATCCCATGTATAATATATTATGGGTCTATGATTGTAATCACAAGAAGGTATTAAGTTACAATGTCCTAGCAAGTGAAATTCAACTTTCTGGATTGGTAAGTGGGACCAACGGTTACTTTCAATTCTATAATGAATTTTTGGCATAATTCTTATGACTCTTACAGAATTCGTCAAACTATCGTGCTCTCCTAACACCCGAACTTTCGTTACCCAACAAATTCGACTCGAGAATATCTCGTTTACATGCATCTCTGAATTTATTGGCTTGCTTGGATGTATTGACGTCGGCCCAAGATGTTATGTGAGTTCCTTCATATTCCAATTTACATATGTTGAAACAGTGATATTATAGTTTAATCGATTACTTATAGACCCGCCTGTTTCGAGGACATCTCTCCCAAAGAAGACAATTATAACAAGGAATTAAAGGATAATCAATATCAGATTTGTAATCGCTTTGATAACTTCGGTGGTGGTTGGGGTTATTCGGGTCACAGTGTGGAAGCTATACGATTTGCGGCTGATACCGATGTTATGATTTGTAAGTTCATTCCTACGGGATATTAACATCTTTCTTAATGTTGACTATTCTCCATTGGTTGCAGATGGATTTGGTATGTTCGGTGGGCGTGGCGAATATTCATGTAAGCTGAAACTTTACGACATGGGATCCGATGGCGGTGGCTACGAAAAGGAGGGCACTCTGATCAGTGAAACAAAAGAAGTTCCCTTCGAATGCCCATCACGCAGTAAATATCATATATTACTGCCGAAGCCGGTAAATATTACAGCTGGCCGATGGTATTTGGTTTGGGCAAGAATCGCTGGGCCATCGTCAGACTGCGGCTCGTGTGGTCAAGCTACCATCACAACCGAGGATCAAGTTGTATTTACCTTCAAATCATCAAAAAAAGCAAACAATGGTACAGATGTGAATTCAGGACAAATTCCGGCGATTTTATATCGGTTGGTAACGCAAGAATCCAAACAGCCACCGGCACCCGTCGACATAGATCCTGTAAAAAGAGTAACCAAAGAATTTGCCAACAGTGTGACCAAGGAATGTTTCGAAAGCCTAGTGCTGATGTTGAATTGGTCTTGGGAAGCTTTTAAGGGCTACCTGAGAGAGCAACGAGATATGTCCCATCAGTTGCAGGTTAAACAGTCGCTGGAGTATTTAATACATGTCAACAAGTCCTGTCTGCGTTTGCTGAGAAAATATACGAATGAAATATATCCTCAATACGGATCATCAGATGAAATTGCTGAATATATTTCCACAGCCACAACACAGAAGACGATTAGTAACAGATCATCGGATCGAGATGTCGCCAAGTTCCCCAAACCCAGTAATAATTTAATGACAAAATATTTCAACGATAACTGCGGGGCAGGTGGCGGTAATCAATCCCCTATGAGGAAATCAACAATGGAAAACATACAACTGGCCGAATGTATTGGCAATGTACGGGCTATGTTAATTGGTATATTTTGTGATGACATCTTTCAGGATATAAATACGGAGGAAGCCCTATCGATGGCTTTAGAAATATTGGATGAATGCCACATAAGTTTTGTGGCATGTTTTGGAGTATTTTATCCTACGTCTACTTTGAAGTGGAATTGTTTATGCGATCTATTATCCGAAATGGATAAGGTAAGGACCTTGGATTGTATTCTTAATTTCCGGAAACAGGTGTTATCTCTTAGTCGAGACTCGTGCAATTTTGTGAGTGAAGCCATGTGGAAAAATATTGTCTTATTTGAAAGACAGACGATATGGTCCTATCGGAACTTAATTTTGTACATGTGTAAATCTCAAGGATGTACATATTGAAGCCGGGCTTTATAAAGGATTCAATTTCAACAACAGTGTAATAACGCATTTTTCTATTCTTATATTTTCAGCAAGGTACCTTGCATTCCCGCCTTTTAAGCGCTATACTGGCTGGGTTATGCTCTCCTACAGTCAAATTACGTTCGACTTTCGCTCTGCTTAATCATGGCAATGACCGACATTCGATTATAAGTCCCAGCGATAATTCTGGCTTGCCCATGCTCTCTTCAACGGACTCCCATCAATATCCCATATTAGTGGAGCAAATGATTTATCGAACTCAACAGGAGAAACGTGATTTCCTTAGCAATTCGTGGACATTTAAGGATGTGCTAATGCGTCTATTGGATATTATTGCTAATCCTATTAGGGATCGTCTGGAGAACATCTTTAACAGAAGTGTCCACTATACCTACTCCAGCAGCAGTTATTGTGGCAAGGACTTTAATCAGGGCTTAATAGACAACTGCTGTCATTTGCTGGCGCGTGTTTTGGCGGAAATCGTTTACCAAACAGCCATTGGAGATGTGAGTAGAGATTATCATTGTACATAATTAATTTTCCATTAATCCAAGTTAAATGAGATATTTCGGGTTCCGTACCCTCCGGTTTGGAAAGTTTCTTTAAATGACCTCACAAACCATAAAGAATCATTTGAAGATAATTAACTCTTGGCGTTAAGCCCCTGAAATGTTGAATTTAATTTTAATGAATTTTTTCTCGTCACCTTTAGTACGACAAAATGTTTATACCCCCACGTACCCTACACTCGTCGCTATCTCGATTTGCACGTTGTGATCAAAGTCGCACATGGAACACTGGAAGTTTTGGCCCCGATGCAATTGCCTTCTCTGTGGATCGTTCGGGAATAGCCATTGCCGGTTGCATGGTCTACACTGGATCTGGAAATTATGAATATCAATTGGAACTATTGTATGATAATTCCGGTGAAGTACAACCACAACAACCATTGCAGCAGCAACAACATAAATGGGAAACCCTGGAATCCGTATCGGGCACCTATGATCAAAGTGTGGTACAAAATGATATGGCTGAAGTTAAATTTGAGCGTTCGGTCCTGATTAAGGTAAGAATTTAAACTGTCAAAAACTACATGTGAAAAATTGAAACCAGGATAGAAAAATGGCTACAAAATAACCTTGGACAGTTTTCTAACATTTTTGAGTTTTTCTAAAAATGAAAGTATAATATCGACAAACCGAAATCCTAGATTTGAACCGAAGTGGAATTTCATGGTACTATTTGAAACTAGTTTTATGATAGTTCGGAACTAGTATTTCATAGAACTAGTTATTGAACTAGTCATTGGTTTGGAAGAAATTCCTCTGTGCAACATTACAACTTGTTGTGGACTAATTGTTGTTTTGTTGTTGTGAACTAGTTCAATACTTTTGCACTGGGATAATTCACTTGTTTATATTTGTTCCCATTATTTATCTTTATGTGACATTTAGGAAAACACTCGCTACGCTTTAAGATTCTGCTCTCAGGGTCATCGCACCTGCTCCGGTGATGGTGGTTTGCCATCGGTTCGTGGACCTTGTGGCTCTACTTTTCATTTCTATGCCTGTGACTTGAGTTTCAACGGGACCAACGCACATCGTGGACAAATTCCTTGCATCCTTTATTACAGTACCCCAATGAAGTCGGAATCAAATGGAAGTATTGGTTGTTCCCAAGCAGCTGGTGGTAGCAGCGCAAATGATGCCTCCGCATCCAATGAGACAACAATGCGTGATACAGCTTTACAAATTGCCTCGGATATTACTAAAAAGTGCACGGAACTTTTGGTACTGGCTCGTAATACATTAGCAGCCTCTCTGTCCCCATCGGATAATTCATCGAATCATTCTCAAACCATTGATTCGGAACACAATATAACACCTATCGAAGAACATATGGATATAAATTGGGCAAACAACTCACGAACTGCACATTTACCACCCGAAGCCGGTGGTTTGCCGACAGCGCGGGATCTGTCTAAGAGACTAGAGTCATTTTCTAAGGGAATTATAGAAACTTTAAAATTCGAAAAGAGATCTACGAATCCTTTCGAAATGGAAATTGAAATAGGAGCTACGGAAATACATCCTAAAGATTTGATGATTGAAGAAAGTTCTTCGATACATGATTTAAATTTCCGCAACGGTCAGATAACAAAGTTCAACGGCAATGAGCGGGTGGGTGCTGAGGCGGTTGAGAGTTTAATGGGCGGTTCGTCACACGCATTCCACCCTGTGGCCATGGCTCGAGCTGATTCTGAAGAAACTCCGGCCCATATGGCAGCTACGCAGATATTGGATGTTTTTAATTATGGGTCATCGAATTTATTTCATACTCTGTTGCCCTTAGTTTACGCTCATATTGCAAATTTGGCATGTAATGATGCAAAGGTAAGCAAACCCAATAATTGACTAAGATTTTGTTGTGAGTTTTTGATTTTCTATTTACAGAGTTCCGTTCAAATTTTGGGCTTGATCAAGGACATCTTACCACACATTGCCGCCCTAAATCAGTTGAACTCTAATAAAGATTCCGGTGTTGCCGGTAATATTGCATCGATACCACGTTTGCGACCTGCTTTTGAAATACTTCATAAGAAATTGAGTATCGGCCATGAGGAATGCGGCAATGCTCTTGTCCACACCGACCATAATACACCAAATGATGTACCCACCACCAGTAATCATTACTGTGTCGTGGAGAGTGAACACCCTTATAGATGTGCATCCATAAATTGCTATCGCGTAGAATTTCCACCATGTGTACAGTGGCTGACTATCGAATTTGATCCACAATGTGGTACAGCCCAGCTAGAAGATTATCTATTGGTTTCGGTACCAATGAGACCAATGCTGTCCTCCGACACATCTCAGGCTAATGACGATTATTATGATATTTTGGATAATAATATCAAAAGTAATCGTGCTGGTGGTCAATGCAAGAATGCTAAATTGCTGACCACATGTTATAATTGGCCCTCGCCAAAGGAGCAGCAACATAGAAGTGAACCCGACTGGTTTGTGGTTAAGAAGTTGAATACGTAAGTTCGAAAAATACTTGACTATGGATTTGAAATAAACATGTTATTGGTTTACAGATCTTCAAACTGGCTGCAGAATGTTATGATTTTACCGGGAAACTGTGTGGAATTTTCTTTGGAGACTTCATCATTGTACGCTCAAGATGCGAGAGTTAATCGATATGGATTTAAATGCCTAGTCGTGGGTTATGATAATCCAGTATTGGTAAGTTGCTAAAGCTGTTCTGGTCTTGACGTTGCACGTTGATGGGCCAATTGTTTTTTAAAAATGTATTATTTTCAATTAGAAAACGATTCTTTTTGTCTTTCAAAAAAACATTATTCCCTGCCCATAAAGCGTTGCGCTATTCAGTTGCTCGAATGAATTCATTTTTCTTTTTCAGTTACAAGGCAATAACTCTTGTTTGGTCCGTATTGAACAGGAATTATCGTATCTCGGCGGAATGTGCAGTGGTAATTTGATGAAGAAAAACTTAAGTTTACCCGGTAAGAAGTGTAGGGATTATAATATATTAAATGTTTCTGGGAAACATTGTTGCTTTTCATGTTTCAGATGATAAAGATGTTGAAGATTTATCGACTATAAGTGAAACTATAAGTACACATTTTGCTTTACTCTCAAAAGGATTGGCCTTAGCCGAACCGGAACTGACGATACACCAAGCCTTAGAATCATATCTACCAATTGGGTAAGTACCAATTGCGGATTTCATTATGATATTTTTGAAACGGCCGTGTCAAGTATTTCTTATAAAAGTCGTTAGTTAAAAACACCTACGAAATATTCGTACAAAATCGTAAAAATAATTTTTAAAACTAACTAGATCATAGACAACAAAAATCGACAAATCATACCGTAGAGTACTCCAAAAACAGAAGGCAAACAATCTGTAATAGTTGCAATCTATAAACACAACTTTCAAAACTTCGGCACGAGTGGGTGCAAGTAGGAAAGCAACGTGTAATTAGTATCACTTTACAGGAAAACAATTAGTTTGGATAGTGATAAGTTAGAACACCCAGTGCAGTGGCTTAAAGGGCTAGAAGCTGCTGATGAAGATGCTTCACAAAAGACATGTTAATGCTACACTTAGACAGTAAGAAGTGCGTACGAAATAAACGGTGCATACTTTTAGGATTTCAACTTTTTTGTATCCAATGCTTTTATATGTCATTGACATTTTGACACCTGTCAGTGCCATTAAAAATCACGTGCTTAATACAACGTCAATCGTTCCTTTAGTTTTTTTTAAATGGAGAGCCAGCAAAAAGATCGCGAGAAGATAATTAAAATGTTCAACGAAACTGAAGGACGTCCATATAAAACAATTGCTAGGATGGCAGGGGTGTCCCGTAATACAGTTTCTAGAGTTATAAAAAAAGTATAAGGAACTCCTGACGATCGATAGAAATTCTGGGTGTGGCAGAAAAAAAGTCGGGAAGGCAAAGAAAATATTAGTCATTCTTAAGAAAAATCCAAACGTATAAGGTAGAAAAGTTATTCAGAAGACCAATCGCTAGGAGTCTTTGGTAAGAAAAGTGAAAAAAGAAACAGGTCTCAAAACTTATAAAGTTCTAAAAGTGACCGGTAGAAATTGTAAAAAAAAATTCGGGATAAAAATTTCGAGCTAAAAATTTAAAAAGAAATTCCATTCCAAATTATGGATGATGGTTTCATCGTGCTGTCCGACTTTTTACAGTTAGGTAGATTAGATTTGACTACAATATTGTTTTGGTACCAGTCAATAGCTCGTTTTCTATAATGGCAAGACGCGAGATCGGGCTAAAAGAATGTATGATCTTCGTGCTTTCTTAAAAATGGAAGAACTCGTTTTTGTAGACATTACTTGATATACACTTCAGTATTTATCGTGCCACTTGTAACGAATGAGTTGCTTCTTTGTCCACCATTGCAAATGGCTTGCCACACCAACAATTTCTCCAGGAACTTTGTCTTTTTTTAAACTCTGTACTCTTCTGCAACATTTCCTCTACTATCTGCAATATAAAATTCTTGGTTTCATCATCCATAATTTGGAATGAAATTTCTTTTTAAATTTTTAGCTCGAAATTTTTATTCCGAATTTTTTTTTGCAATTTCTATCGGTCACTTTTAGAACTTTATAAGTTTTGAGGCCTGTTTCTTTTTTCACTTTTCTTACCAAAGACTTTTGATATTCAGATATTTGATCTTCAAAATATGACATTAAAATTATAAAATTTCATATCAAAAGAAAAAATTATTTTCAGCAAAAATATCACTTCAAAACAAGAATACAACACGTTACTTAAAGTAGAATATCTTATGGTTATCGAGTTGCAAAGCCATGTCACCACCGTCTATGTCCTAATAAATTGGTTCTTCCTCCGGATCAGCTACCATTCCTTGTTGAGAGTCACATTTTCCCTTGTTTAAATTATTTTCACAAAAACGTTGTTTCCTTTATCTGTGGTAGAAATTATAAAAATTTCAAAATTCCGGTCCCAATAAATTGTTTTCGTACGAAATAACAACCCTGCAATTGATTTTGCCTACGTACCAAGCAAATAAAAAGTGAGTGAAATTTTCGGTGCATGAAATTTTCGTTATTTTTTATACACGTAATTCTTATGGCAACGAAAATTTCCAAAAAACTGAATTACTGGGCTATAGTTGGAGTGAAACAAAAGTCCTTAGCCTGAAGATAGCCGGTGGCTGGATTTTCCGTTGAATACGGGTGTAAGTTGAGTTATGTTATGTTTAGTTATGTCGTCTTTATTTACAGTTTTGTGTTTTTTTCGTTTTAAATAATTATTCATTCAAAATATTAACAATTTAATAACATTTACATTTGGTTTAATACAACTTTAAAAATATTATATATTTTTTGGTGGAATTTCGGTGTTCTAGCGTCTTTAATTTGCATCCATTCACTTGTGGAAGAGGCATGAGTAGTAGTTCCTTTAAAAGTCAGTCTTAAGAAGTCCAGCATTTTCAATTTGATAAACAATTTGCGTTTCCTTGTAGGTACGGGGTTCCGGTTGTATTATATCCATTTTACGTTTCTCTTTGCGTTTTTTCGCCACACGCCAGCACACAATAACGACAATTATCGTTATTATCAGTAACAAACTGGCAACGACAATTATTATATAAAGCCAATACGAGTGCCTTTGACAATCGATTTCAATTATTTTACTCAACACTTTGAAATCTTCGTCAATATTAAGTTGACGATACGGACGATGACTGCCATTGGCTTGAGATACGCTGCTCTGTTCCTGCTTTGCATCTTGTTTAAAGTAGATGAAATGTTTGTAGTTATTGAAGAAATCCTCCTTTGCACGTGGAGGATTATTATTATTATCTATATCTTGGCAGGGATAGGGATTGTCATAATTTAATTGTTTTACATTTAAGATGAATTCGCTGTTGAATTCTAGCGGTTGAACGTTGTAGGGGAAGTGAACTGTATTGTTGCTAAAACGCAACTCCAATTTTTCACTGCTGCGATAATCACGATGAATTTTAATAGCTGAAATGAAAATGAAAAGAGTGTGGCTTTCCTAAATTACTAATTATTCCAACAATAATGCAAATCATTTATCACTTAGAAATATGTTTTTGACCAGTTAGCTAGAGTGGTATAAAATTATTTCACATTATCATAGAGAAATTGGAAAGGATGTCATTTGAAATGGGCATTTCAAAAAATACTGCTTCAGATTTTTAGCTGAAACAATCGGTTACAATTCTATCCTTTCTCTAGACATATATTTACGTTTGAAACATTTTTTTTCCAAATCATTTTATTACCTTTAAAAGCTATTTGACTTGTAGTTCCAAAGTAATTATCCTTGATTTGAGGACTCTTCTTAACAAAAGCTTCTATCCATTCGGCATCGACACTTTCAAAGTAATTATTGGTTATAATTAATTTGGAGATCACTGTAAAGAAACAATAATATGCTCGTATTGCCTTGAACTGAATATCGTGATTTTCAAAAATAACTGACATTTGAATGAAAAGGCCTTGGTGTGGACTTCCTTAAAACTAATATTATTCATGTAGAATGTATCTGTAACTTCTACATCGTAGAATGATTTCGATGGCACATTTGTTAGGAATACACAATTTTGTAAGTCGATATTCTCCACAACCAGTTTCTTAAAAGCCTGTAAATATTTGAAAATGGAGACAGTTAGTTATTGCAGGTGGTTGTTATTTCTTGATGAGATCCATCTTATTACCTGGGCTTCAATTTTTTTTATCTGCACGTTATCCATTTTAAACAGAAACGCATTATTATTTAAAATATTGAACGCAAAGGGTTTTATGTTGTCTATTTGACTGTTTACTATGGTTATCTCCTTAATTTGTCCTTTTATGGCATGTGAATCGATTAGTTTAATCTTAACCTGTAAATAGAGACAGTTGATGAAGAATATAACTGTATAAAATGATAAGACGGAACTTTATATTGGATAATGATGTCTCCTTTCCTAGAATAACGAAATTTTTTTACACGTTTCTTTACCGGAAAGATTTGGAATTACAATTTATAATCCTAACAACAACATCCATTTAAGGGATTCCTATAAACGTGATTTTGAAACGGTATACAACTTCTCTATGTCTCAATAAGTGCTCAGAAGGGGATAATAGAAAAAATTTGAATAAATCATACACGATTTTAACGTATTCGCACCCAACTCCAAAAAAATCATAACTCCAAATTTATAGATTTTAATTTTTTTTGATTAAAATCTACCATTTCTATCCGCTGTTAGAATCTGCCGCCATTACCTCTTCCATTTCGCCACAAAAACCGTATGAAAGTGTCCATTATTCACAATATTCATACAACTTTTAATTTAGCAGAATCAGCTTTTTGCCTCAACTGCAAATTTGTAAATGTTGAGTTATGACTCTTTTGAAGTTAGGGTGCGATATGTCTAGCATAGGAAGGATTAGATTTATATATCTGTGTACAAATGTAATCGTTCATATGACGAACATGTAATAAAAGCATGTCCTGCCTCTATATTTATTAAGGACGTGTTAGACTATCAGTGCAATTAGAACGATTCCCGGAGATAGAAATGGAATAAAACCCTGTTCCATTTGAAAGAAATCGTATGATCATTCAACTTTCGATTTACACTATCAGTTTTGGAAAATTCAAAAACATCTGTCTGCATAGTGACAAAAGATAGAGAAAAAAGAAGATTGTTAACAAAGTTAAGTATTTGAAAAAAGGGACAAAATAAAAGCGAACATTTCCGTTTTGTTTGATTTGGTTCGTTTCAGTCTAAATGCAACACAGGTCGCATCAACTTTTGAGGAAAATCAAAAATTGGGAAAAATCTGTCAAAAAAATTTCTGCAAATTTTTCTCATGTTTACACTATTCCATCCGCTCTCACCCAATGCATATTTGGCATATTCAACGATTTCTCTAATAGTCTAACACTACCTTTATCACCACTGAATTTCGGAACTTAGAAATGTTTTCATTGGAATAAATGAAATTGCAGTTGGTATCAGTGATATATTCTTACACTTTTTCATATGTATAAATTAAAACATTATACATTCCTGAATAAGGGTGAAATAAAAGTTACGGAAGTTCTTCTGAAGAACTTCTTGGATGGCAAATTCATTACAGTTTGGAAAGCTATTTTGAATCAATTCTATTGAATGATTTCTTAAGGTGCAATGCAAATAATAGGTCAGTTTTTATATTCCCTGCTAAACTAATTTGTCGACCAATTTCTATGGGGAACTAAGCGATTTTAAGTGGCTCCCCATAGTTTAGCGGGAAATAAAAAAAAATAATAAGTGTTCGAACTCACGTACGATGTGTTAACACCTTTTTATTACACGATACCTGTTCGATTTCTATGAACACATTAGTAAATTTTACAGAGGAAAATAAAAAAATAATAGCTTTGTGCTGAAGGCTCTTTTGCTATTGCACTTTCTTCTTTCTTACATCTGCTTTAACATTAGATGTTACTTTACTTTTATTGACTATTTTACAACCTCATGAGGTCAGACGTCTTACACATATTAATTAAACAAACAAATTAAACAAATTTCAACATATTCTTCCAACTGGCTCTATCCTTCGCCTTTTCTCGCCAGTTGGTAACACCAGGGATACGGAGGGATTATTCTGCCTGGTCTTTCCAGCGGAGTCTTGGTCGTCCTCTTTTTCTGCTTCCATCGGGTACGTTATCCATTCTGATAACATGGCCTAGCCAAGGCAATTGGCAATTGACCCAATTTGATTCGTCTAGCTATATCCACGTCAGAATATAGGCTATATAGCTCTGCGTTCCAGCGACGTCGGTACTCGCCGTTTTCTCTAACAGGACCATCTATTTTACGAAGAATTTTTCTCTTGAAAACTCCCAGGTGTTTTTCATCCGCTTGCGATATGATCCAAGTTTCGGAGCCATATGCCAAGACAGGTAAAATGAGAGTCTGATATAACAGGACTTTTGTCCGTCGAGAGAGGGCTTTGTTCCTAAACTGCTTGCTCAGCCCAACATAGCATCTATTTGCAAGCACAATTGTCCTATCTATCTCCAGGCTGACGTTGTTGTCCTTGTTCACGGCGGATCCAAGGTAGACAAATTCATCTACCACTTCACAATTAAATCGGTTGTCAACGTTCAAGTGCGGACCAAGTCGAGAGGTTTCTCTAGTCGTTGACATCATCAATTTTGTCTTGCCTTCATTAGCAGCAAGACCCACCTTCGCTGATTCCTTTTCGATTCTTGAAAATACTGCAGTAACCTCTCGCAAATTTCGCCCAATATATGGCTTTTCGTGTTAATGGTCTAGTTCGTATTTACTGCAGCCTTTCTCATTATTATCTCCATTAGGATGTTGAAGAGACTGAACGAAAGTGTGTCGCCTTGTCTAAGTCCTCGCTTGGTACAGAATGGTTCAGAGAGGTCTTTCCCCACTTTCACTGCTGATTTGGTGTTGGTCAGTGTCATTCTACAGAGGCAGATCAGTTTTGCCGGAATACCAAGTTCAGACATAGCTTCGTACAGTTTTCCCCGTATGGGGCTATTTCCAGGATCTGGCGTAGCATGAACATTTGGTCAGTCGTGGACTTGCCTGGTCTAAAACCACACTGATAAGGTCCAATCAGGTTTTCAATAATTTAGATGTAATATGTGTGCTCACTGAAATAATTGTTTTTGTTTTGTCATAAACAGAGCGACTATAAAAATAATCTTTTTCCGCTCTCATGTAGAGAGTCTGAGTAAAAGAGCTCTCTTTATATAATATTTCAATACTAGCTGACCCGGCAGACTTCGTCCTGCCTTCAAAAGTATTTATAACATCAGATGGTAAACAATGATGATGGTAAACACGCCGATTAAGCACCAACGCCTTCAGCGAGTTCTTGAGATACTGTGCAAAACCACAAAAAACTAAATATTGCGCCATCTGTCGGACGAACTTCAAACTACACAGAAATACTACTCACCGCCCATAGAGCATGCATATAAAATTTGGTCAAAATCGGTCCAGTAGTTTTTGAGTTTAGCGATCACGAACATACACGCAATTTTTATATATGTAGAGATAAATGCACCATTTCGACAATGTTAGTATATAAAAAATACAAAAAGCTTAAATGTTTCAGAAGGCATCAATGTTTCACATCAAAATTATGAAAGGACCAAGTTCTGACAAAAAGAGAGTAATATGTTTTGAATCATTCGCCAGATGTCGCCAGTGCTTTTGAGTCATACAATGCGTTCCATGAGTTCTCTATACTATTCAATATTCTTTGGCGACGACGACCTGCTTGTTTGTTCGCTGCCGCTACATCCATACCATCATACTTATTTTCAGGCAGAGACTATTGTTGTACAACAACCACGTATGTGATGCTAACGCTGTGTGTTGTTTGCATGTGTTAACTTTGATAGATTTCCCTAACCGTGCCTCTAGATGTTAACACATCGAAAACACGCTTAATATTAATTTAAAAGTATTTTTCCAAATGAGTTTTATTCGGAATTACTTTTATTTATCTTTGTGCGTCAAAATAAAACGCGCAAAACACACTATTTTATAGAAAATCTTTTCTATCTCTTTCGGGAGGGAAGTGATGTTATGTTGCCACAAATTTCATATTTTTGGGCAATTTTGTAAGGACTTTCACTGGAGCTAAACCCGGTGAAAATTTATTATGACTTCCAGATTGCAAATTCTTTGAAGCCATCTTATGAATATTCCTTTGTGGTGTCCAAAAGTTCCGCGTTTATGCCAGAAGTTCCACGTTTATGATGCTCGTAATCCTTAAACAATGATTCTGTATTTTTTCTATCAGTTCAGATTATACTATTATACTTTTCCTTTTCAAGGAAAATCATTATAATTATTATTTAAAATAGAACATTTTTTTTTCTGTGGATGAATCAAATTTTCCACGTTAAACTAATGTCTAACATAACACAGTACGACAAAATCAAATTTTTTTGAGTACACATGAGAAACAGAATATGAAAACACGCTTAAAATAAAGAAATACGTGTCTCGGCGTTTTGCTGTAGCACGTCAGAATTTTGAGAAAATCCATTTTTAAGCTTGGAAGGACCGTCGAAGTTCAGTTGTAATATAATACCATTATAAAAAGTTATATAAAAACACAATGGGTGAACCGATTTTAATGCTTGAGCCAGTTTTGAAAAGGGAATTAAATTTGGTTTTTTTTAATTAAAAAAACAATTTTTTTCTCCGATTAGATGTAATGTAATGTAAAAATACAAAAATTAATATGAAATCTTAACTATTATTTTGTGTTAAAAATTACATTATATTACATTTTTGGTTATTTTTTAACTTTACATGAAAATTAAAGCACCATTTTTTAATAAAAAAAATCCAAATTTAATTCCCTTTTCAAAACTGGCTCAAGCATTAAAATCGGTTCACCCATTCTATTTTTATAGATTTTTTTTACGTTACAAATGAACCTCCACGGTCCTTCGAAGCTTAAAAATCGATATTCTCAAAACGCTGAGACATGTATTTCTTTATTTTAAGCCTATTTTCATATTCTGTTAACATTTCTCATGTGTACCAACCACTGTCCTACTGTGTAATAGGAAAATATCTTAGTATTCATGGAAAAATTTCCATCTCATATACTAAAGAAAGCTTGCTGTCACATAGATAGATATACATATGTTTTCTTCTTAGGGCAAGCATTTTCGCTTTTCCGAGATTTATTCAAAACCATGCTCACCTTTTCAAATGATATCGTCCACGGGGTATTGCTACTGCCATCCTGTGGAAAAGATAAAGCTTTCTCATTTAGAACCAAATTTTCCACATTCATAAAGCTGATCTTGTGTACATCCGCTTCTTCTAAAGCATTTGAATTTATCGTTAGAGATTTGCAATTTTGTACTTGCAAAGCGTAAGCAGATCCAATCAAATGAGGCAGAACGAGTTCCTGCAGAAAAAAATCAGAGTTACCATCGAATACCTTACCAAACCGCGCTATAGAAAACTTACCTGATCTGTCATACCACAATCACAGGTAAATTGGGAATCATGTGCAATACATGTGACATTTTTCTGTCCCGTATTGGTGGTGTATTCTCTGGCCGATATTCCCATGCATTTGTGGATAACAAAAAGTACCAATAGCACCACTACTGCATACGATTTTCGAAGGCATCCGGTGTCGTTCCAATTTCCTTTTATCGATGGCATTTTGCATTATTTGCATATGAATATTTACATGTTATAATCGTTTTTGGTTTTCAAAATCCGTCAGTAGTCTAACAATTATTCTAGAATTATAAGGAATCGAAGTTTGTGTAATTACAAAATGGAGCAAAAATATGGTTTCTTTGTATTTCGCTGATGATACTCGACGACTGACTACGAGTAAACTGTTATTAACAAAAGCGATATCTTTCTCAGCGTTTTGAGTTCTTTCCTTTGTGTATTCCATAAGAGTGTCAGTACGAGGTGGAAGTGTAATATAGAATATTTTGAAATATTTCGTAGCTCTCTGTGTGGCTGCTCGCGTTTATAGCAGATGTTTATTTATCTTATCAGCTACGATATCGAGTCATTCATTCCATATTTCATTTCATAGTGTTTAAACCAGATAAGGTGACCGAACGTAACTACCATTTTTTTAACTCATTGTTATGATAATAATGAGTCACTGTTGGTTCGAATCTGTTAATATTTCTGAGTATTAGACATATGTTTTAGAATATATTATATTAGTGATAAAATTTAGATACCTTTTTATATATAAAACTATAAATTTGTAGAGTATTCTAACAAAATATTTTTATAAAATAACTTTAACCAACAAAACACCAATTATTTTTGAATTAATTGTATAGATTAGAATAGTTGGTTTCCTTTTAATTTTATAAATTCGAAAGTCCTGCACTTTCAGTAGTATGACTTTTTGGCAATACAAGAAAAAATCTGATATCACATAAAACAGGTAAAAGCCTATCACCCACCATAGTTACATATATGTATGCTTCGTTTGATTTTGAAATTTGTAGCCTGGAGTTCTATGAGTGGAAATATAACCAAGTAATGCTGGATAAACTCCCAACTTAATATATGCCGGGTGATTCTGAATCGCTTTCTAAAAATGGGAAAGAGTCGGTTCATATTTTGATTTATTCCCCGTGTGAATATTCCTTTGTAAGTGCCACACATTATATTGGGATTGAATGCACATTTGTAGCGGTCAATAAATGATGCACTCAATAACTGGACTGAAATTAGTATAGTGTAGTTACAAATATAACTTCCTAACACGGATACACGGTTCCATCTAAATTAAATGCAATTTTGAAATTTTGAATTACCAAACTTAAAGTTAGTAACATTGATCCGAGTTTTGATATAGCTCTCATATAAATGTCAAATAATTGGTCTCGGCGTACCATATCACAGATGATACTCGTACTAGAATCTTCGTGCGACATCGGGAAAAACCAGTTATTTGTTTTTAACTTTATCACCCATAGAGTAAATCTTAGTAGAGAAAATATTTGGCTCATCTGACGTTTCCTTTCACACTCTTCGTGTTGCGGTCGGTGTGATAGAGAGATGTTTGACGAAAAGTGACATACACCAGGTGGAATTATAATAACTGCTTGCTTTAATTTTTCATGTCATTTTGGTGAAAAACTGTGAAATTTAAATGTGTTTTACACTTTTTTATTGACTGTTATTGTTAGCATACATTTGTGTTGTATTTAACACAATAATGCTAACACACAAAACGAAATGCCGTTGTTGTTATTTTGTTCGTTGTTTTGAGCCATTGCCTCTATCTGGTATTAGTAAAGCAATTCTTTTCAACATCAAACATACATATTACACCAGGCCAAATGTCATAAATTGGGTGGGAGCGCCATCTAACGGAACTGGCTCAAGAATTATAATCGGTTCACCCATTGTGTTTTTATGGAACTTTTTATAATGGTATTATATTACAAGTGAACTTCGACGGTCCTTCGAAGCTTAAAAATGGATTTTCTCAAAATTGTGATGTGCTACAGCAAAATGCCGAGACACGCATTTCTTTATTTTAAGCGTGTTTTCATATCCTGTTAACATTTCTCTTGTAATACGAGTATGTAAAGGGTTTTTCAACAGAGACGCTACAAAAGTAAATCGATAGGTACAGCAAACGACGCCATATTTTTTCCCGCTCTTTTGACATTTCTCTTCAGTAAGGTTTGCCATTTTATCATGGAAAGATATACGAGCCAACAACAAGTCGAAATTATTAAAATTTACTACCGAAATTTGGAGTCAGTGGCCTCAACTTTAAGAGCGCTACGTCCAATTTATGGTCGTCATAATCGTCCTACCAGATCAACAATTGAGCGTCTAGTGGAAAAATTTGAATCCACAGGCATAGTACAAAATGTTCCCGTGCCAGTGAGACAAAGAAGTGCCCGTAGTGTCGAGAATATTGCTGCCGCTGAGGCTTCAGTTCAAGAAAGCCCAAATGTGTCTCTCACACGTCGTTCTCAAGCGATGGGCATCTCTGTGACGTCGTTGTGGCGAATTTTGCGAAAACATCTTGGCCTACATCCTTTTAAGATCAAATTGACGCAAGAACTGAAGCCGCTTGACCACCATAAGCGTCGTATGTACGTGAATTGGGCTGAGCAACAACTTGAAAATGATTCGGATTTTCATCGGAAAATCATCTTCAGCGATGAGGCTCATTTCTGGCTGAATGGCTTCGTCAATAAGCAAAATATGCGTTATTGGTCATCATTGCATCCCGAAAAAATTACGGTTTGGTGCGGTTTATGGGCCGGCGGCGTCATTGGGCCGTACTTCTTCCGTGATGATCAAGACCGGCACAGTACTGTGAATGCGAATCGCTACCGTTCAATGATAACCGAATATTTTTGGCCCCAATTGGATAATATGGACTTGGAGTACATGTGGTTCCAACAGGATAGCGCCACAAGCCACACAGCGAATGCCACAATCAATTTATTGGAAACCAAGTTTGGTGAACGTGTTATCTCACGAAATGGCCCAGTCGATTGGCCGCCTCGGTCGTGCGATTTGACGCCGTTAGATTATTTCCTGTGGGGCTACGTCAAGTCTATGGTCTATGCCAACAAGCCAGCGACGATTGATGAACTTCGTACGAATATCGAACGTGAAATTGTAGCAGTATCGGACGATTTATGCTTGAAAACCGTCGAAAATTGGGTTCAGCGTCTGGACTTCTGCAAGCGTGCCCGTGGTGGCCATGCAAAAGAAATCGAGTTCCATACATAATGGCATCGAACGTACTTTCACAGGAATAAAGAAGTTCATTGGTATCTAAAACCGGTTTTGTTGTATTTAAAAAAACTTTTGTGACGCTCTTATTGAAAAACCCGTTATGAATAGATATTCAATGAACTAATGTGGATTCAGTGGCTGGCTACATCCTGTTTACTTTTTTATGAGAAGCATCTCGGCGAAGTCTGCTCTCCGAATTGGAAACAAAGGACTCGTTTACACGAATAAAGATTGTTTTTATGAACGGAAAATATATTAAGTCTTGTTTCAAACTGGAAACTGAGCTTCGTTCAGTCTCTTCAGTTCGTGCATTGCTGTCAGATCCAAAGAGGAGACTTTCATAAATTGGAATTTGAATACAAATCGGATTACGGATAAGCAGCGCAAGAGGCCAAGATTGAAATTGAGTTTCTGTACGAACAGCGTCTTCGTACTAAAGTTAGAGGGCGGATTAAAAAGTCCGCGACTTTTCGATCTTGCGCCGTAGTTATATGAAATGCAACACTGCTCCCATCAAGTACCACCTGTTAGTCAGTTTCGTCATTTACATTGCGTTTAACAGCTGTTCAAAACATACAACCTCGTGCATTTTTTTAAAAATAGAAAAAGTGAATGTCGATTGCTCATTAACCATTATTTTTTGCGAAAAAAAACCGCCAATCAAACCAAGGAAAAGCTTGATAAATACTATGGGGACTCTGCACCATCAATTTCAATGGTAAAAAAGTGATTTACTGAACCGAAAATGTCGAAAAATCCACGATATGGTGTTGGCCTTTCGAAGAGTAAAAGTGCGTGAGATTGTTGATGCCATAGGCATTTCATATGGCAGTGTGGTTTCGATTTTAAATAATCAGTTGGGTTTAAGAAAGCTGTCTGCAAGATGGGTGCCGCATTTGCTCTCAATTGACCATAAACGTAATCGTGTGACAACTTTAAAGGATTGTTTGGAGTTGTTTAATTCGAAGGACTTTTTGCGGGATAATCGACATCGACTACCTTCAAAAGGGAAAACCAATAAACGGCGAATGTTATGCCAACTTATTGGACCGATTTAACGAGGATTAAAAAAAAAAGACCCCATATGGCAAGAAAACAGTTCTTTTTCATCAAGATAATGCACGGGTGCACACGTGTGTAGTCTCAATGGCAAAATTCCATGAATTGGGCTACGAATTGGTACATCATCCGCCATATTCTCCAGATTTAGCCCCCAGTGATCATGTCCTATTTCCAAACCTAAATAAATGGCTCGGTTGAAAGAGATTTAGCTCCAACGATGAAATTATTGATCAAACAAATGCCTATTTTATGGACCTCGAAAAATCCTATTTTTTGGAAGGGATACAAAAATTGGAGAAACGTTGGACTAAGTGTATTAAGCTAAAAGGAGATTAGATAAATACCCATTGTTTTCCAGACTACTCTGGGGGTTATGGACAATCGTGATGGGTAATTTTCCATCGTCGTTGGTAACTACCCATTATTTTACCCATTACTCTGTGGGTAATGGGTAAACGTGACGGGTACTTCCCCATTGTCGTGTGTAACTACCATACCCTGTTGGTAATGGGTAAACGGTCATTACACATTCTCTACGGCGATGTGTATGGGTTACACATGGGGGGCGGCAAATAACTCTCTGGATCCCGCGTTAAGAATGTTTATGTTTGTGAAACTAAAACAAATGTCACGTGCAATTTTGTATATGTTTCTGGTTTGTATGGCTTCTTATAGAAAACTGTATGGTTTCATAGAGATCAGAAACCAAAAAGAGGGGCAATCAGGTGTTGTGTGCATTTTTCTATAACCGCCTCGTTGGGCTACATATATAACACGCCTTAAAGCGAGATACCTATTCTAGCTAACCTAGAAACATTTCGAAAAGAAATCGTTGATGAATGTATTCATCATAGAGTAAATATATACCTAGAGGGAACACGTCTCTCAGCAAATTGATGACATTAGGCTTGGTGTGATATAAACGTTGGATGTTGAAAACGAATTGCTTTAACAATAGTATACAGAGCTATTAGAACAAAACATCCAACAAGAATACGACAACAGCATTTGTGTTTGTATATTAAAATGGTTGTCTTAAAGACAATACAAAAATGTATACTAACAATAAAATATAACAAAAAAGTTGAAAATATTTTTCATTTTCAGAATTCTCCTCCACCAAACCGACATGAAAAATGTAAGTTAACAGTTCTTGCAACTCCACCTGGTGTAAGTCGAACAAGTCTCTATCACACCGACCTCACCACGAAGAGTGTGAAATGAAGAGATGAGAGAAATTTTCTCTCTATATATGGATGTTTACTCTATGGTATTCATGTGAAATGTAGTGTGTGTATTTGAAATATACTAAAAATATATGATTATTTTGAAATATCAGCAGTTTTTGTTGTTGTCTTGTTTTTGTTTATTCTATATTTTATTGGTCTCTCAAACATTTTGCTGATGTTGATGAATATTTCGAATGATGAAAAACAAATCACTGTCGGGTTTTAAACAATTAAATATTTTTTTAGCGACTTCACGATAACACAATAACTCTGATAGATGTAAGTGCTATTTTCTTCTGCTTCTGTTTCTTATTCGTAGTTTGGCTGTGATAATATAACTTCAATGACATTTTTATTTGATCAATTAATATAAGGGGAATGCGAGTACAATGGTGATGATGATGAAAAATAAACACTTTCGAGTAACTGCTAGTTAAAGGTCAAGATTGTTTAGACAGAGATACAAACATATTTGCATGTATGTACGTAGATACGTGATTGTTCATAAGTTAACGCACACAAAAATTGACGATTTATTTACATTTTATTTTACATAAGACCAATATAACTGGCCTCGTAGTCTTCCGCCCCTTAAATAGCAGTGACAGTGACAGTGACAGTTCCCAATGTATCTGGTATCTGGTATTTGCAATTTCAAATACCAATGGACTGGTGTCCATTTACGGTAAAACTTATCATATTTGTTCATATGTATGTATGTATATGCTAAATACTAGAATTTTTGCATTTCAATGTGTTAATTTTTTTCTGATGCAAATACGTATTTTAACACCGCAGCAGTTTTAATATATTTGCGTTTTCATAAAAGTAATAAGGAAAAAAGTACCCAATTGGAATGAATATTTTCGATACACTTTTGTTTTGATACGTAAATTTAAGAATAATGCACACAACATTTCGAGAAAAGTGAAAAAGTAACCTGTTTTTCAAAATCGATGTTCGATTCACGCACAAAGAGAAATGGAATGAAACTCTCTTCCATTTGAAATAAATCATACGATTATTCTCCTTTCGATATAAACTATCGGCTTTGGAGAATGCAACAACATCTGTCTGTAAAGTGACAAACAAAATATAATAGTTCTGAAATAAAAATAGCAATAGAGAAATTTGTGACCAAAGATTCAGCAGTGGAAAAAAGGCGACGAAATAAATATAATTATTTCCGTTTTCTTTGTTTTTATTTGTTTCTTTCAAAATGCAGCCCTTATCGCTCTATTTTTTTTAGGAAAATCAAATCATGAGAGAAATCTAACATATCTGTCCAAATTTTTTCTTCAAATCGTTCTCCTCAAGTTTACACTCTTCTGTCCGTTCCCATCAAATGACAATTTTGACATATCCAACGATTTATGTAAAAGTATAACACGGCCTTTAATAGTATGATAGACATTTACCCTGGTATTCATAATTGAATGTTAGTCACTTGATGTATGCTCCGCACAACGAGTGTCTAACCAAAATGTTGTTTAGCCTTAGCCACTTGTAAGTTAAGAGTTGATTCATAACAGATTCCTATCTACTGTCTAACTCTAAACAGAAAATGTTTCTATTAACCAAACTACAGCAGTTCGTCAGAAGTTAGCTGTATTCGTTCGCTTCGTGGACACTCGTTGGATACAGTTTGGAGGAAGAACAGATTCCTATCTACTGTCGAACTCTAAAATGAACATGTCTCCTTTAACTCAACGACAGCTGTTCGCCAGAAGGAAGTGAATAAAAAATCGTTAGTCAGACGATAGCCGGTGGCTAAATTTCCGTTATGAATTCGGGGCTAATAAGCAATAGTACCTCATAAGTAGGCATAGTTGTTAAGTGAAACATAAGGTAGTTTTCGGATAAAATTATCAGGAATATTAGGGTGCGCCAAAAATATATGGGAAAAAATCATGCTTGGGATCGTGACTCCCCCTAGAAATATTCGATGTAGTATCCAAATACACTATGCAAAAAATTATGGTTATCCTTCGGTCCCTAGCCTCTCATTGGATATGGTTTCGAGGAAATGAATAAAAAATCGTTAGTCAGATGATAGCCGGTGGCTAAATGTCCGTTATGAATATGGGTTTAATAAGCAATATCACCTGGTAAATAGGCATATGTAGTTTTTATGTGAAACATAAGGTGGTGTTGGGATAAAATTAACAGGAATATTAGGATGGCCCAAAGCTATATGGGCAAAAAAAAGTATGCTTGGGATCGTAACTATCCCAAGAAATATTAGTTGTAGTATCCAAATACATTATGCAAAAAATTTTGCTGATCGCAAAACGGGAAGGCATGTCTCAAACGGCTTGAAAATAGGGAACACACAAAGAAAATAGGGAAATATGTCAAATTCAACCGTTAGATGAAATATTTTTATTTTATTTTAGGTTTTAAATTTCGCAAAAGAATTTTTTATTGTACAAAGTTCGATGACAAAACAAAATTAAAGACTTCAATTTAAAATGCCGCCGATAAAAAGAATGCTCTTTCAGATTTTTGGGCGACATACTGACCATTATTTCCCAAAATACACTAATAATCGAATCTTCAACGGCCGATAGAGGACTAAAAGTACGCTCGTTTAAAAAATGTTTGGCGTTCTCGTAATCACCTCTGCAGTAATATTGAGACCCAACCCTCAAAAAGAAAAATGTTTTCCGTACACCGTAATGTGTATGGATTTTTAAACATGAGGTTTATTTTCAAAGTTGTGTTTGTTTCTTGTCTTCTCCTTTCAAGTCGTTGCCGTTCGTCTTGTACAGTGAGTGATTGCGTATGCGTGTAGGCGCTTACTATTTATTTTTATTCATCTCGTGGGGCACAAACTTGTCCCTATTCAAGTGAACGACTCATTAACATTTGTGTTCCGCAATTGCGGTTTTGCGGTCTTCCTTCTCAGCGGAGTGAACTTGATTTTATGTAAGTGTGTTTGTTTCTTTGCCTCACCGTGTTTAATGAGCTTAAATAAATAAATAAATGGATTTCCATTACATCCCATGAAGGGACAGGGGAGAGCTTCTCACATTCACTGAGCTGTGCGCTTTCCAGTTTTCACTCACTGATTGGGACCTACAGTTTTACACCGATTCCGAACTGTATTTTGAGAAGATTTTTCATGGCTAAATACTCGATAGTGTCGCCGTCACTATGCGAGGTGACCACCGCCGAAAGAAATTTTAAGGTGGCCAGAGCAGAGTTCGAACCCACGATCTCATTTACAAGAGGCCACAGTTTAATGGATTTAGTATGTAATCCGGTTCACTTATTTAAAGGCACTAAAAATTCCATATTCAGCAGCCTGTATCTTTTGTAATTTGTAACCGATTGCAGAATTTTAAAATGGAAATGGAAGCTAGACATCTTGAGATATAAAAAAATCATAAAAATAGTAGTTTCTTAACTAAAGAATTTTTTTGAGCAATTTATAAAAAATAGTCGAAAAATGTGCTATTTTTTTGGTTCACTTGAATAAAGGAACTCTATTTTTTTTTTACTATTTTTAAAGTAAGCGATGAGTTTTTGTAGGGAGCGTTTGTTTATTACAATTTATTATATCTTAATCATTTTACGAGTCAAAACGGCAAAACAAAAAATTGTAAATCTATCGGAAAAAAATAAAATAGATGTTTACCGTTCTGAAGGATATTCTAACCGCGCAATAGCTAAAAAAATTGGACGGAGCCCAACAGTTGTCGACAATTACATCAAGGACCCCGAGGGGTATGGGAAAAATTTCAAAGGAAGGGTTTCATTGTCTTTATCTTCAGAATTGCTTCTAATTCTGCCTTATCCTTGTCAAAAATAAGAGCTCAAGCTGGAGTGGAAGCGAGCAAGTCATCAGTACGCAGAGTAGTTAAGATCTGTGAGTATCTTAAATAACCGAAGTTACAAAAAAGCCGCCACTTAATGCTCCTCGTAGGGAAAAGCGGCTTCATTTCGCAATGGGATGTGCAGCCAAGAGGTCATGTAAATGACTGGAGAACCGTTGTATTTACGCATGAGAAGAATTTTAATTTGGATGGGCCTGATGGCTACAACTATTATTTCCATGATCTGCGCAAAGAAAAGCATTTTTTGAACCGACATCACAGCCGAGAGGGCGGCGTTATGGTGAGGCCGATTTTGAATTTCAAAAAATGACTGCTGCAAGCTATAAAACGTTATTGGAATCGGCTTTTCCGAAGTTCAGTGAACTATTTGGTCCCATAACCTGGATATTGCAACAGGATAATGCCCCTAGTCACAACGCCAGAGTAGTAAAAGAGTTCATTGCAAGTCAAAATGCTAATATTCTTGACTGGCCACCCTAGATCTGAACATTATCGAAAATGTCTGGGGTTGGTTATCTCGGCGTTATGGTGAGGCCGATTTTGAATTTCAAAAAATGACTGCTGCAAGCTATAAAACGTTATTGGAATCGGCTTTTCCGAAGTTCAGTGAACTATTTGGTCCCATAACCTGGATATTGCAACAGGATAATGCCCCTAGTCACAACGCCAGAGTAGTAAAAGAGTTCATTGCAAGTCAAAATGCTAATATTCTTGACTGGCCACCCTAGATCTGAACATTATCGAAAATGTCTGGGGTTGGTTATCTCGTAAGGTCTATGAAGGAGGTAGACAATTTGATGACAAGGAATCAAATTTCGTTGGACTACATAAATTCTCTTTATCTCTCAATGAAAACCCGTATATTTGACGTTACTAAAAAAAAATAAATTAAAAAGCAAGAAAAACTGTTTTTCATTAAAATTTTTTTAATTGCCTTTATTCAAGTGAACCAGTAAAAAATAACACATTATTGGATTTTTTTTTATAAATTATATCTCAAGATGTCTAGCTTCTATTTCCATTTTAAAATTCTGCAATCGGTTACAAATTGCAAAAGATACAAGCTGCTGAATATGGAATTTTTAGTGCCGGAGTGTACATTTTTGTCATTAATTATGTTTTCGGCATATCAATTTTTTGTACTTTTGTGTACACTTTTTGTACTTTTATGTAGACTTTTTACACGTCTGTGTATACTTGCTATACTTTTATATACACTCTTTGTACTTTTGTGTACACTTTTTGTACTTCTATTTACACTTGTTGTACTTTTATATACACTTTTGTACTTTTTGGTACACTTGTTGTAATTTTATGCGCACTTTTTGTACTTTTGTGAACACCTTTTTACTCTATGCACACTTTTTGTACTTTGATGTAACGCGACATGTTAGCTCCACTCTATTGCCAGTGAAGGTTGCCGATACGGATTTAAATACCCCGTAATAAGAATAAAAAATAAATAATTATTGTCCCATTATATCCCATAAAGGGATAGAGGAAACCTTCTCACAATCACTGAACTGTGCGCCATCCAGTTTTCACACATTGATTGGAACCTACAGTTTTATACCGACTCATAACGGTATTTTGGGAAGCTGTTTCATGGCTAATTATTCGATAGTGTCACCGTCACTAAGCGAGGAGACCATCGTCGAATGATATGTAAGGGTTGGGGTCATATGCCCGAATTACAAAATCCTGAACACAAAATCCCGAAAACAAAATCCCGAATTACAAAATCCCGAATTTCAAAATCCCGAATAATTGTACATTGTACATTGATTTTGAAATTCGGGATTTTCTAATTCGGGATTTTGTTTTCGGGATTTTGTGTTCAGGATTTTGTAATTCGGGCATTTGAAATTCGGGATTTTGTAATTCGGGCATGTGACCCCAACGCTTACATATCTTTCGACGATGGGATTATTCGGGATAGTGTAAAATCTATAAATAAATTATTCCGTCTTAGTTCACATATGGAAATATTTACTTCAAAATAAAAAACGTCGCTAATTTTTTACAAAAAAAAAAAATATAAAATGTGTCTGCAGATTTTCATATCAAATAAAGGCAAAAAAAATCACGTTCCATGTTGTGACTTTGGTTATGACTAAACTTTTTAGTATTCATGGTTACATTCAGGTTCAGATAGTGCCCTTAGTCTTCTGCTGAATGAGTCGCAAGACCGCAGAAGCCTATTCGGAACTTTTCTTCCGTCTTACCAAACTAGCTTGCGAATGGAACATACACTTAAAGCCACTAAAGATAATTTCGGATTTTGAAAAGGCTGTAAAAGGATTTTTGCCGTATGCTAAGGATGTCAGTTCTAATTTGGCCAAATAATTTTGCGCAAGATTCAGAAGGAGGGCTTAAGAACTAAGTATGGCAACTCAGAAGAATTTAGCTTGAAAGTTCGGATGATAAGGGCCCTTGCTTTTGTGTCGGGTGCTAAAATACCTGAATATTATGAAGTCTTATACCACACCACGACTGTGCAGATAAAGATGCCAAAAAAAACTAGCTCGTAGTATAAATTCCAATTACATTGAAGGACGGTATGATACCGAGTTTTGGTCGGTCTGTGACATGCCTTAAAGTTGTTGTCGGCACAAACCATGCCGGTTTTTACAGTCTGATGGAAAATCTGGCTAAAGAGCTGATTGTTTCTAAATCGGCAATCGAAAGACTTAAATCGATTGTTCAAAAAACCAACATTTAAAGGCCGTGTTCAATAACATAGAATGTATGGATAAAACAGACTATTTAAAAGCCATAGCAATTAATCTTGCCTTTTATATATAAATTGATTATTGATAAAACAAAATTGTATTGTTGTGAATTTCAATAATTCGGGATTTTTCAAAATTCGGGATTTTTATTCGGGATTTTGTAATTTAGGATTTTAAAATTCGGGATTTTGACATTTCGGCCTTTTCAAAAATTCGGGATTTTCGTATTTCGGGATTTTGAAATTCGGGATTTTGACACTATCCCGATAATTCCACCACCGTAAGAGGTGGTTTCACACCGGTGGATATACATACAACTTCCGCTGGTTGCAACGGGATACGTACTGATGTTGGAACAAATTGATAATCTTATAAATTGTTAACATGCCCACAAAGTTTCTGGAATGAGACTGAAATGCAGATCAACGCCACTGTCAGTTTTAACTTTAAAATCATATCCAAAACACTACTTAAGTTAAACACGATCATACATGCACATGCACATAAACATAAATATGAATTATTTGCATTAACTTTTATTTTAATTAGAATATTCCATATTTGACAGAGCATTACGTCAATTTATTCAATTTTGTCAATACCCGTTTCTGGCGATGATATTATCTACTATGGCTTTTGAAAATAAATTTCCAATTGGGCCTTTTTAAGACAAATCCTAATTCTTTGTACACTTCATTACGCGCGAGCGCGCTGCACTTGAAAGACACCATTATCAGATACTTTTGCATAAAGACAGACGGACACTTGACCAGAGAGACAGCAAGAGGTAGGACGTGACACAAGTTCAGATTCTTAAGATTACACCACATTAACTGATACGCACATCCGAGTTTATTTTGCACATCTCACCACAACTACTCGTACTTCTCCAATCAAGGGGCGCATGCAAAAATTAATTATCACTTGTGTTAATTTACAATGAATCTTTAATGAGTTTATATTTTTTTTAATTAGACTTTTTGCCATTATGTTTTGTTAATTAAATTTATTTTTAATATGATTACGGTATAGACGAGCGTGTGTGTGTGTGTGTGAATGAGTGGGGAAAGGAAGGAAGGAAGGAACTCAACTTGAGTTCTAGCGATTACGTACTACGTATTTATTTGGTCTGAGCAGTCTATTCGCGTATGGAAATGCAAAAAAAAAACTTGAACCGAAAATGTTTTTAACATTTTGCGGAACACACAAAAATAGCACAAGATTTGTTTAGTTTAAACAAACAAACGAAAAACCACTACGAAAATGGCAAAAATATGAATGAACAAAAACAAAACAAATGCTAAAAACTCTCTCTCACACACACCATGGATCGCCTCATACGCCACCATGCCACCAGCAGCTCCACTGAGCGCCAACATTCATCCACTTGGCAAGCGGCACACAACAACTGGAGTGTCGGTTGGATATTATGACCGTAAGATATTTAGATAGATGGATGGATGGTTGGACGGACGTTATTACTCGTTGAATCTGAGATACTTAGTTCCCTATGGCAGAGATCCACACCGAAACCATGTACAAGTTCATACACTCGAAAGTAAACACACCGAACCGTACCGTACCGCACCGAATCTCTGAAAACACTTAACGCTCGACGTTTATGTTGTTATTGTTGTTGCTGCTGCTGTTGTTTCGTTTTTAACGATTGAATTGTGTCGGGTCCGTTCTACAGTCGTAGTCGCAAGCGTCTAAATCTACACTGATCGCTTGTTTAGACGCTTTAGCGCGGCCGTTTGTTTAGCATTTTGTTGGGGGATCTGATAACCGCCAAAGCTCTCCGCATATGTACCCGCATACGTGTTGTAGAAAAAAGCTTCGCTCTTTTCTCTCATATTTTTGTTTAAAGTGTTGCTGGGGCTGGGTGTATGCAAATGTACATTTTCCAGTGCCAACATTTGAAATATCTGTATAGCAATAATTTAAATAGATAAAAATAAAATTAAATTTGAAATTTCCATGCTTGGAAAACGTATCTAAAATTAATCCCTGTTAAGGCACAACAGGGATTTCGAAAGTAAGATCTAAATTGTCAGTCATCTTTTTCGAATTTAATTGGTGATTACTGAAATTTACAATGCAAAACAGAGTTTTTTTAATCTCATGTTTAAATGCCAGATTTGTTTTTTTAATATCATGTGTAAAAGCTTAAGATCCCTATTATGTTTTTAGGCTTTATCTCCATTATCAATAAGTCCGTGTCTATTTGAATGAAATACAGTTTTTTTTTTCAAAAAAAAATTATTTTTTAACAGAGCAACAGATAAGAGTCGCCATCCCTCTCTTTACGTTCTCTCGATGACGACGAGGTAGTAGTTGACACTTTAATGCTTAAGAGTGCCTTGAGGCACTCTTCACAAATATCATACTGATGGAAAATGTAACGACTTTTTTAGTAAGGAAGTTTTTTACAGTTGCTAACAGTTGTAGCTAAATATTTGTTTTATTTATTTTTCAAACTCCATTCTATCACTTTATTCGGCTTTGCGCTAGGCACGTGGATTAACGATAAGCTTCATTTATGCTGTTTGAATCATAAACGTTTTTTGACTATCATAACCGAAATTAAATAATCTGTTTCTCAATTCTCATATGAAGTTGTAATTAATTTCAATTGTTTTCAATAAACCCAACATACAATAAAAATTTACTATATTTTTTGCCACTAAAGCCTCTGTATTTGTTGCCACTAAAGCCCTAAGGCACCTATTTATATTTTGTAGCACGGAAGGTAAATGATTGTTTGTACTGTCTTGCAAAGCATATTTTTTTAAAAATGCGAGGCCCAAATTTACACAAAAAACAAATATTCTCATAATTTTCGCTCATTATTTTCGAATCCAGCATTATATGGTTAATTTCATCGATTTCGAGTTGCTGTTGTATGTTACTCTTTGGTTGGACAAAAACGAAGAGAAATAAAAGGGATTGCGTATTTTCGGTCGATGCTACCAACATAAAACACAATTAGTATCAATCAAACACTATTTACATTTAGTTTGCTGCTGCACGGTTTGCTTCTGGTTGATTATCGCTCTCTCGCCTATCTACTCTGTTCTCTATCAATTTCCTACTTCATAGTCGATCAGCTGTTAAGTTCAAAAACCGTTTCTCAGACAAACTGATCGTCGCCTTATGAACTTAATAAAATCTGAATATTTAAGTAGTGTGTGACCGCGGCATGTGGACTGAAAAACTTCTCAAAATACCTGTCAGATCCAGTGTATAGCTGTAGCTCCCAATCAGGGAGTGAACAACTAGAAAGCGCACAGATCACTGATTGTGAGAAGCTCTCCCCTAAGCCTTCAGGGAACGTATATACGTATGTGACCCCAGCATTCGTATGAACGATATTTGATCTAAGATATCACTGCATTTACCTACCAAAGTTTTTATAACGCAAAGAAACCTTTGTATGCCTACTCGGATACCTAAAGTGAAGTATTGACAGAATGGTGGAAAGGCCTGCCTAGGACAGTTTAGCTACTCCGATATAGCCGACCATTCTTAGGTTATAGCATCCTTTCACTTTGATATCTGCATTAATAAGATAAAGGAGTTGCAGTATCTACGTATGTTTTCACAATCTGCGTATGTATATTTGGGTATACTGACATTTTTTTTTGGAGGAAGGTCCCGAAAGATGTGTATTGAAGAGCTGATTACGGGAAAGTACAACTTATTTTATACGGGGGTACTTATAGTCCCCTACCGGCCACTGAAATTTCGATTTTTAGTGTATTTGGGTTTTTTTAGTCAATATGGGGCTCAAACCACGTGTCATCACGAGCATAAAGCCCGATATTCAGTTTTTATAAAATTTTCGTTGCCATCCGAAGTACGTGTATAAAAAATAACGAAAATTTGATGAACCGAAAATTTGCCTCACTTTTCAGCTATTTGCGAAAATTTCGTAGACAATATCAATTACAGGATTGTTACGCCAACGTTATTTCCTGCGAAAACAATTGTTTGGGATCGGAGTTTTAACATTTCAATAATTTTAATAACCAGAAGTAAAAATACAATGGAGTATTATTCATAAAAAGTTAGGAGAGTTTTGAGAGACGATTTATCATACAAAAAACCTCTCTCAAATCTCCCACAACTTTTTATGAATAAAGCCCGCTATTAAGTTTTTATGAAATTGTTGTTGCTATAAGAAGTATGTATGTGTATAAAAAATAACGAAAATTTCATGAACCGAAAAATTCCGTAAATTTCGTGGGAAAAATCACGAAAGCAATTGTTTCATAATTGTTTGGGGCCGGAATATTTTGACATTGTGATAATTTTAACAACTAAAAGCAACACGACATGCATTAAAAATAAAATGGAGCGCGTAGAGGAATTATAAATGAAAGGTAAATCAAAGATATGTGATAACTCTCCGCAAGAAAATTTTCCGTTTAGAGATAAATGACAAAATTTCTTACAAAATTATCGCAAGAACTGAATACGGGTCGTAAACAGAAATATATATTCTCAAAATTTTTATATTTTTTTTTCAACTTTGACCAAAACATTTTTTTACCCAAATACACTAGGATTCGAAACTTCAACGGCCGGTAGGGGATTATAATAAGTACGCCATTTTCTATACACCCTAATGTATATTTTCACAATCGATTTCAATGGCCATAGATGTTTAATCTAGTAAAAGATGTTTAATCTAGTATAAAATGTCTAGTATAAATGTTATTGACTGCCTGTAATTGATTTACCAGGTGTGAATCTACGCTAAAGGGCCTGACTTAGTTTTAAACAAAGGGCTTTTTTACCCCCATTGTCATCATCGCAGGTTATCCTACAGTTGGAGTTATGTATGTCTGCCGGTTTGTATGGCACAATTGACACTTGTATCGAACCGGAACTTCACCAATCATCGTTTTTGGCTTAAATTGTCGGCTTAAGTAGATGTTAATGTAATAAACGAAAACATTCTTTTTGTGGACGAGATAACTTCAAGGCCTAAAGCCCCGTATTTATTTTCGTTCCCATTAAAAATAAAGTGTATAAAAATAGCGAACATTTCGTTAATCGTAAATTATGCTTTGTTTGAATTTACCTGGTATTCAGTTCTATGCAAAATTTTGTGAATAAAATCAATTACAGGGTTGTTATGTCAAAGTTGTTTCGTACGAAAAAATCTGGTTCGGTAGCAGAATATTAACATTTCGATTATTTTATCAAACAAAAGTAATACCACATGCGTTAAAACAAAACTGAAGTACTAAGCGGAATTATTCGTGAAATATTGGCAAGGTAAATGTATGCAACAAAAATTGCCGGGTATAGATAAATACCAAAATTTCGCTAGATCTGAATACTTAACCTACCGTTTACACATGCAAGTAAATTGTTGCAAGTTGAGAATACGTATTATCATCGAAAATTTCGAAAATTACACGGTGCTACAGTGAAAATATACTTGAAAAGCGACCTAGTGTATATATATATATTGTGGTACGTTCATAAAATATAGTACATATTACAACAAAAACATTAACAACATTGTAACTTTTTATCTTCGTTTCTTAGTTACATTGTCGTTAAACATCGAATTTTGTTTTTCAGCCAATGGTTATCAATAGGTTTGTTCGAGAACGTGATAATTAGCACTAATTATCACTATTTTTTGCTGGAAAGTGTTCGATAACTCCCAGCAGCCAGCAACGAGAGAGCCAGAGAGTGAATATTTTGACAGTTCAATGATGGAGAAGTTGATGGTTTGTGCTGGGAAAATTTTTGCCAGCACGAATTAGCAAGCCAAACATAACAGCTGTTTTAAGTAAACAAACAAAATTAGGACGTAGAATTTTAGTTTTTAAGAGAAAATGTGATTTTTGAATGTTTTGTTATAAATCTTTAAGTATTTCTGTTGAAAAAGAAAACAGTTTTGGTGATTTGTAACGTTTTGTTCGAATTGCGTTTGTTGGTTCTTCCAATGTTTACATTGCATATCAGCTGTTTACATACAAAGTTCTTATTTCTTGCTAGTTTTTGCTGGATGTCGTTCGCGTACTTTTTGTGCTATTTTTGATGTGTTAACATCTATACGCGCGCCTCTAGGGCAGTAAACTATCAAACTAATACATACGCAAGTGTTAGGTTTGTAAGAGCCCTGTAGGAAATGTCTGTAGTGAAACAGTACTGACTTACTATTGACTGTGTCACCAGTACTACTGACCAAATATACCCCAGGCAATGTAAAATTCTATTGACATTTAACATGTGCTTGTCATTGAGAATGAACTACTGACACAAGAACTACTGACTAGGTGGTACTTTTGGAACCATATCGCTCATTTGCCGGAATGTTGTATTAACTCAAAATTCTTCATTTTTGGACTAAGTACTATAAAATATTCTCCTGACCGAGTTCTTTCAGATGGATTAATTCCTATATCTAAATCTGTGTTAAATTCGGTAGGAGAGCATTTGGAAGTTAGCATTTTGTGTACATTCATATACAAAATAAAACTTTCAAAGTCGATTTACTCGAAACTATGTTTTTTGAGTTAATACAACATTCCGGCAAATAAGCGATATGGAGACATTGGAACCAGTGAATCAGTAGTCCATTGTCGCTATTTTTGTCAACGCCTGTGATTTTTTACCAAATAAAAAGTCGTAAAATTCAAAATTAAAATCATATTTATTATCTAAATTACATTACAAAAATTCATTTTTAAAACTCACTTTATCTTTTTAAATTATTTTCCAACTAAATGTACGCGACACCACGTGTTTCCACAACCAAACAAAGCGAAACAATGAAAAAGAATAAGAAGCATTGACGTCCATTTGTCATAAATTTCTCTACACATCAAAACCAGACAAATATTTGTAGACAAATTGTCGACAATGTCACCATAATAGTTGACAAAAGTGGTGACATGGAGACAGTTGTCCCCAGACTTCCTATAGGGAGTAAATCATCGTTTGTTTGTTCGTTGCTTGGCAGTCGGTATCGAAAGTGATTATTGGGCGATCTTCATATAATTTTCCCACGCGATTTTCTCCGGAAATTCATAGCCGATTTTATTAATTTTTGGATTAAAAAGCTAGTGCGGGTTTCGACGAAGAGTTTAGGCCAAAAATTAAGGCGATCCGATATCGGCGAGCCGAGATTTAAGTGTTTTAATTTGGAGTAATATTAAAAAAGTATTTTATGTTGATCTTCGGTTATATCGTACGAATATAACAATGTATGTATGTATGTACAAGTGTCTGTTGCTTTGCATTCTTTGACTTTTGTCGGAATAAAACAAAAAGTATTGAGAAAGAAAATAATGACACATGTGCTTGCACTGGGTCTTTAAATAATTTTAAGTATTAATATTATTTAACTGTAACGTCATCATATGATTGAACGCTGTTTTCTATTTTCCAATGTAACATTTACGAATGTGTTCATAGAAATCGAACAGGTACCGTGTAGCAAAAAGGTGTTAACACATCGCCCGTGAGTTCGAACACTCATTGGATTTTTTATTGAGAGAGTAAAATCATTCTTACTCTCCAGATAGTTTTTGCTTGCTATTTTTTGCTGGAAAAGTTCTCGAACAAAACGTTGGTTGGTTAACTTGTAGTCAGACTCATATGATTTTGACAATCACATTACTGACTGTCAAAATGAGAAAAGTAAGATTCCATAAAATACATGTATCTGTTTTGAGTATTTGTACATATACTTTGAGCCTAGATCGTTAACTTGTTGCGGCAACATTATTTTTTACACAATTTTGATAAAATGACTTCAATTTTATGCATTTACTTCTTATTTTACATAATTCCATTTGGTTGCTCCTCTTTGTTGTTTTGGTATTTAGCCCAACACAGATGTTTTGTCCAATGCGAATATAAGGGTTGCCATAATCGTTAACAATATGACGGCTTACTTTAACTTGCCACTGAAAAACAAAATCCAAAGTTAACTTCTAATTATCTTTCAATTACGATTAAGTAATCCGATAGTTAACTACCCACTTAAAAACTGGCCATAAAAGTGCTCAATTTATCTGCTTACTTAATGATCATTATAAATATAAAAAGTCATCTCAATTAATTTATTCCGCTTGGGGTATCAAGTGCTAGCGAAAGGTCTTGAATTAAAGTCGAATAACTTTTAGAAATTTTGTCCGATTTTAAAAATTTAAAGCGCTGTTTCTTCACAACAAAATCGTCCTTAGATATTAAAATACAAATACATATATTTCCATACAAAACTTCATAATGAAAAGTAGCCAATGTCAAAATAATCTGTAAACTGAAAAAAAAGACATATTCTTCTACTTTCATAAACCGTTAAAAAAATAAAAATCGGTTAAAATTTAACTGACTTACGCTTGCATTTGTATTACAACCCCTCCGAAAACGGGTTTTTCAGAATAACTCTGAATTTTGAGGGTGTTTCTGAAATTTTGAAAACTGATTTCTTATCTATTCAATAAGGTGTATAACCTACACTATGTCGCTTTTCAAGTATAAACAAATTTGATTTTTTGTATCACCGTGTTATTATTATTATTTTTGTAGTTTCTACACGGTCAAGTGCAAGCTTATTTTACAAATCTCGTTGAAGGCAAAAGTCGTCGCCAAATTAGTTGTTCATCACGAATTAGAGTAATTCTAGTATTGTCATGTAGTCAACATGTGTAAAAGTCAGTGTTAATATATTTTTTTCTTCTAAAACTTTCTAAAACTTATGAAATTCATATTTTTAATTATCATCAATATATTTTACGTTGTGATTTCATATTTTTTTGAAGTTTTCTTTTTGAAAACACCTTTGGGAACTCTGAATTATTATTAGTCATGAATAATATAATCTCTAATTTAGCTTTGTTATCAACTAGTTTTTTGATCTTGCTACTTAATTAAAGGATATAATTGTTATGTAATTTCTTATTTAATGAAAACATATAATGTGTGTTATAAATGGAGAAGTTCTTTTGTAATTTATTTGAATTGGCCGAGAGGCTTAAAATTACAAGTGTGAATAAATAAATAAAAAATAAAATAAATTGGAACAATATTACTACTAGGTAACACTGCTTATCGTTTTGACATTTACTTGCTGCAAGTGCCAAATATTTACTGCCTTCCACATTTTGAAGGCAGTTGAGCTGCAAGTCCATGAAATACGATTGAATTAGTGAAAAAGTGTGAGTGTATTGAGTTTTTCGAACTTGCACTTGCATGTGTAAACGGGGGGTAAACGAAGAACCGATGATTGACACTTACTGTAGATTTTGAGCATTATTTTAACGCCACCAGGTACCAATAAAGTACAACCATACATTCTTTTTCATCCCCGATTGCAAGTGTATTCTGGTGGAGCCACTGTGATCTCTCTCTCTCTTGTATCTCTGATTTTCATAATTTCGGAGAGCTATGCATGTGAGTTTCTGGAATCTGAGATTCTGATTTAAATTTTGAATTCTATGGGATATGTGGTGGCCTCTGTTGGGTTGTTGTTTTGTGCTTTTAGCTTTGTTTGCATTTTTACTGGCTTTTGTGTTTACACACAGATACTTTTGTTGCTGTTGTTTTGGAATTGGAGACTCTTTCCCGTAAAGTTCATCGGAACGGTGTGCAAACGTTGTTGTTGTTGCTACCAGTATTGTTGTTGGGATGGATGGGGCATTACTGTGGTTTAATGCTCGGTTGAAAAAGGTTTCTTCACTCCCCACCAAACGCATTGATGTGCATACATACACACATATGTATGTACATAAGTACTAAATACCCCCCAATGATTAAGACAAATGAACACAAATGGCTGGACTGATGGGATGTTTGGCTGGACGGATGAATGAATGAAGAATGAGTGGATTTAAATAAAATGTGTGAATTGTTAATTAATGTTAATTTAATCACACAACGCTCGCATATCGATGTATTAGGGTCAATAGGTAAAGTATTTTATATTCGGTGATTTTGTCTGTCTATTTTCCTTTCTTTTGTTTTCCTTTCTTTTATCTACTTCATTTCACTTTAGTGCTTCTGTGCATTTGTCAAGGTGCAACATCATTTTGACAGTTGATTTTGAAACTGATAATGCGATTACAATGGAGAATATTAATGGGAATCTTAATAAAATGTAGATGCTTTCTTCATAGTTTAATAGTAGTAATAAATGCTAGATGTCGTTACATGGTCATGCCAATCAATGTTTTTATGACATTCAGCTTCAATTTCAAGTAAGTAAGATATAGTCGACAAAGACCGACTGTATAATAGTCTACATCACCATGGACGTGAAACATTAACAGAGACCAAAAAATACACTTGTAAAAATTATGCACACTAATGTACTATTCAATTTTCTTACTTGGTTGGTCCTCTTCCTGTCCACCTCTGGCCAGCGGACCCTGGCTTGTCTGCAAGTTGATGTAAGTCTCCACTTGTCCTTGAACACATTATCGGCCCACTGCCTGATCTGCAAACAGCAGGTAGAGATTGGCATACTAACACCTTCTTTTGCCGGACGAACCTGTGACGTAGTACCCTGTCTAGCTAACGCATCCGCTACGCAATTGCCTGGAATGTCGCTGTGTCCCGGTACCCAGATTAGCCTGATGTCAAAATACTCTGCCATCACCCTAAGTGATGAGTAGCATTCTTTCACCGTCAGGGACGTAGCAAACATGGCTTCAAGGGATTTTATGGCAGCCTGGCTGTCTGTGTAGATACATATTCTCCGGAGGGTTGTGACACTACTTTTCAGTAGTTCAGCAACCTCCAGTATGGCGGTAATTTCCGCCTGAAATACACTACAGTGATCAGGCAGCTTGAAGGAGATATTTACATTTGGGACCGGTGAATGGACCCCATAGCCTACTTGCTCGTCCAACTTGGATCCATCCGTGAAAAATCTGATACTACTGGTATCCCCTTCCAGTGACTTTTCCCAGGTATTTCTGTTCGGTATAGAAGTCCTTAGATTTGTCGCTGGTAGAATTTAGGGGATACAGTAGTCCGTTTTAACGGGAATAGAGTTGATCCGGTGTAGTAATTCAGCGTGTCCGGAATGCCCCGATATCATGACGCCACAATCTCTGATTCTCACCAGGATGCTTTTTACTTAAAACATCATCTTATTTGCATTTAAACCAAAGCTTTGCGCTAAAAGGAAAGGCTTCTTCGTCAAACGTGTTAAATTGTTCGTCTACTTCTCGAATATTTTCATAGGAAGTGATTTATCGCCGCAACAAATATGATTTCATTAACTGCAAAAGTTTCATCACTGTGATGCAGATGTTTCATTGCTGCGATAAAAATATTGCATTATTGCAACGAATTAATTTCACTGCTCCGATAAATATGTTACTTTACTGCGATGAACATGTTTAACTACTGCGATTAGAATGTTTCATTTACTTTTACTTTTATTGACTATATTACAACCTCATGAGGTCAGACGTCTTACACATATTAATTAATCAAACAAATTTCAACATATTCTTCCAACTGGCTCTATCCTTCGCCTTTTCTCGCCAGTTATGGTGGGATTCTTCTGCCTGGTCTTTCCAGCGGAGTCTTGGTCGTCCTCTTTTCCTGCTTCCATCGGGTATCAAAAATCTTTCGCGCTGGCTCATCTTCATCCATTCTGATAACATGGGGCCTGTTCGTAAATGCAGCACTGCGCTGCATATTATGCGCAGTATGTTCAAAAATGCAAACAGTTGCAACACTGCAAATGTAACACGGTCGAAAATGCAACACAGCAGTTTATTAGGCGCAAACGACTGCAAATACTAATCACAAAAATGGCTGATGCAATGGAAAAGTAAGTACATACTTAAATGTAAAATTTATTTAATGTTTTTGAACTTTTATGTGTTTAGTGCCACATTCGATGAAGGAAAGCTAAGTAAGCTTTTAATTTCAACCAGGTTGGATATGGAAGCTGAGTTCATATCTGGAAGAAAAAATATATCAGTGTTGTGGGGCCAAGTACTGCAGAAAAGAAAGCTATCCAAATTTAAATGTGAGTAAGGAACAATTGACAAGAAAGTTCATAAATTTAAGGACGACATATAAAAGAATTAAAGCCCGAAACAAGGAGTCCGGCAGAAGTGCTGTTGCTTGGCATTTTTTTTTTTGAAGACTTTGACCAAATTTATGGCATCCGTCACTCAATAAATCCACCTTCGTTAAATTTGATTTCTTCGTTGGACACAAGTAGAAATACGGAGATGTTGTCGGAAGATAACGATGCTCAAGACTCCGAAGATTCTCCGACTTCCAAAAGGAAGAGATGCCGGAGTCAAAATGAAGTGCTTGAGTATCTGGCAGAAGAGTCCAAAAAGAGCAAAAACTTCACGAAGAAATTTTGGCAATTGAAGAAAGAAAATTGGAGGTGGAAGAAAGGCGTATTAAAGCGATGTTGGAATTGAAGGAAGTTTTAGAAAAAACCATTAGTAATAAGTGAAGTGCATCCATTCACTCAAAAGACTGAATTATTTTTTGTTTGTTTTATGTTTTAATTATAAGTGCCTTATAATTATCCTGAAAATATTTTGTTTTTGTTACGTTTTTTCATAATAAAATAAGTTTTGTGTTTTTATTATAAAATAAATATATATTTTTGTTTACATTAAAAAAAATATAATATTTGTACACATGAATTCAGTACAATAAACAAGTTCAACTTGAAAAGAGTGCGGTTAAATTATTTCTCAAAGTAACTCCATCTTCATCTTCGTATGTTGTTTGATTTGCAAGCATGTTTGGGGTGTCAATGTCTGCAGCAGCATTGTCGAGTGGTATATATTCCGTAGAAGTTCCTTTACTTATAATAAGATTATGGAGAATAGTACATGCTAGTATGATTTTAGAAGCTTTCGTCAGACTTTCTGTATCCAAAATACGAAATTTATTTTTTAAAATTCCAAATGACTGTTCGATCAGCACACGTTTGGAGCTGAGACAGAAATTAAATTTCTTTTGTTCGCGTGTTAAGTGTCCATTATCCCTGTATGGAGTCAATAGATATTTAGAAATAGGATATGCAGAATCTCCCAAGATTACAGCGTTTGGAGCAAGTGGTATGCGTCCGTCTACAATGGACCTATATATTGGACTATTACGCCACACATTTGCATCGTGGCAACTTCCAGGAAATCCAATAAATACATCCAAAAATTTAAATTTGCTATCATATATGGCCTGAAGAAATTCGTTGTATTTTTTAAAATTCATTTAAATCATAAAGGCGCTACTCACTTGCATATTTATTGAATAGAAACCCTTTCTGTTATAATAACTTATTGGATCAGTTTTTGGCTTTGGAATTTTTATATCCGTGCCATCGACACATCCTATTTCAAAGGGGAAAGGATTTTCTCTACTGTTCTGGAATCCTTCCATAACAAAAGGTTGCTGCAACATAGATGGCCAAGCTATTTCCCTTTTAAGTTGACAAATGACTCCTATAGTTTTGCAAAAAAATTTGCGACATTGAAGCGGTCACATAATTTGCGACATTGAAGCGGTCACATAATTGACGGAAAGTAACACCATTGTTACTCAGCTTCCATAGCGTGATGTACAAGCAATGCTCCAAGCTGTAAGGGATACGACCTTTTTTTAATGTTGTCCAAAAAGGCTTTAGATCACGTAGCAAAGCCTGGAATTTTCAAATCAATTACTAGATATTTTCAGTTCCAACAATACAATAGTTCACTTACTTTAAATGTGGAGCGGTTCATTCGGAAATGGTCAAAAAATATGTCTTCTGGATATTCTTTTATAACTCTCCAATAATCTAAAACCTTTGGAATGTTTAAAAAATAGTTTTAAAAATAAAATTTTATAATAACAACATCCTTTGTTTACTCTTCAAATTTTTTCTTTTGTAAACAATACACAATCGCACATCACTTGATTTATCATCTATCTCACAAATTAAATTTATTAATAATTTTTCCATTCTTAACTTATGTCGTTCGTAAATGCAAACAAACAAATGTGCAAATAAAAACATCATGCACAGCTGATTAGCAAAATCATCGCATAATAATCATATTATGCAGCGCTGTGCTGCATTTACGAACAGGCCCATGGCCTAGCCAACGCAATTGGCCCACTTTGATTCGTCTAGATATGTCCACGACAGAATAGAGATTATATCGCTCTGCGTTCCAGCGACGTTGCAACTGGTCATGTTTTTTTGCGCAGCCCACACTTTATAAAACAGTGCACCTTAAACAGTGCTGAAAACTTACCCCATAAAAGTATTGTGTAATTTCAAAACGTTTGCAATTGCATTCGCACAAGACTCTGAAACTCATATATTCAAATCGAATCAAACAATACAGCAATTCAATTTACGAAAAACTTCATCAACTCAAAGGGAAATCTAGTAACATAGAGTAATCTCATACTAGAGAGACACTCATCTGACGTTTCCTTTCACACTCTTCTTGATACGGTCGGTATGATAGAGAGATGTTTGACGAAAAGTGACATACACCAGGTGGAATTACAATAACTTCTTGCTTTCATTTTTCATGTCGTTTTGGTGAAAAACTGTGAAATTTAAATGTGTTTTAAACTTTTTTATTGACTGTTATTGTTAGCATATATTTGTGTTGTATTTAACACAAAAATTTTAATACAAAAAACGAAATGCCGTTGTTGTTATTTTGTTCGTAAACCATTGCCTCTATCTGGTATTATTAAAGCAATTCAATTCAACATCGAACGTAAATATCACACCAGGCCAAATGTCATAAATTTGGTGAGTAAATTTGGTCTACTATAAGTATTAGTCTATGTCTATTAATATCAAAATATAATAGATAGAGGTCTATTACACGATGCTATAATTCGTCTGGCACTTTTCGTTCTATGGCAAGAGGTGTAGAGAAGTAAGGAATGAGGAAAAATCGCACGATGTGCCATGGTATTGTGTATCGAGGGATTTTTTTTCAATTTCTCTTTGTGCATTTTCCGATTTTCTCTTGATTTTGACATTTCATGGTTGTGTGTGTTGTTAGTTACTTGTGTGTTATTACATTCGTTTACAAATACAAGACAATAACAAAGAAGAATGTCAAAAAAAAATGCAAGCATAGATATTATGATAATTCAACGTGTAATAGCTCGATGAATTACGAAGAAACTTTAAAAGAGAACTGAAAAATATCGCCGCACGAAATGGCATCGTGTAATAGAGCTCATACTCGCCGAACAACCGTATCAAGTTAAGTGAGACTTCATTTCAAGTCAGACGGTCGTTCACGATTTTTTTTGCAAACCCTAGTATTTGTCAAATCATAATATACAGGGAGTCCGCCGGGAAGGTATACTACTTTGTTTTGACGCCATTTTGGTAAACATAAGTCTTGACAGTTCATATTTGGCAGTCGCGAAGTAGAGACGTGGCAAATTTATTATGGAAAAATATTCGATAAACCAAAGTGTTTTAATCATAGACTAATACTTATGGTAGACCTAATATTTCTCTCACCAAAATTTATGACATTTGGCCTGGTGTGATATTTACGTTTGATATTGATAATAATTGCTTTACTAATACCAGATAGAGGCAATGGTCCAAAACAAAAGATTTTTTGAAATTTTGTTTTATTTTAGTTTATTAAATATTTAAGAACATAACAAAAAAAGACTATTAAAAATGGCTGGCGGCCAATCGTCTATTGCAGTACGCACTACCTCCATGGTGAAATTGTCCACTGTGCGGATAAGTGCACGCTTAAGAGATTCAAAAATTGGGTGACGAATAGTACAGACCATACTTATAGTCTAAAGGATTCAAGTCTGGACTATCCAATAGCCAATCATCCGCTGAAATAAAGTTTGTTAAATTGTTTGTAACTACTTTTGAGTCGTTCTTGCCTTATGAGCTCCTTTTGAAAGTCTACGGCTAGTTTTCGAACAATGTGATATTTAATGGCTTTACAACATTTTCCAAAACGTCAGATTGGTACACCTTTGCTGAAGTTTTAACCCATTTTTTCACAGACATGAAGCATGATTCATGTATCTTTTGTAAGCTGCAAGCCCCAAACCATATTTAATGATGCAAGAAATGGATGCCTTAGATATATTTATTCCCCACAACATTTTTTTGCTTTCGGAGTGGATTTCGCCGAATTCGAATCTCTCCGCACACTGCGCGGAAGGCCAGACCTCGGACGGTCTGCTACTCCACCAGTGACCCTAAGCGGTTGCAACGTTCGATAAATGTCGCCAGTTTCCATTCCACATTTTTTAGGCCAATTACGACAATACGCTTTTCAATATCTCTCCATTTCATAATTTTAAGCATAGAATAACACATACCGTAGAAGGTTTTATTCGCTCAATAAATTAAACGTCATAGGTACGATGGAAAGTAAACATTGGATGGTAGAAATATGGGTTCAATAATACCAGATAGTGGCAATAGTATACAGCGATCAACATAGGAACAACAACCGAATTTCGTGTTTTTGTGGCAAACTAGTTGTGTTAAATACAATACAAATGTATACCAACGATAAAAGTCAATAAAAAAGTGCAAAATATATTTAAATTTTTCAGTTCTACACCAAAACGACAGGAAAATGTTAAATGAACATATTTTGTAACTCCACCTGGTGTAAGATAATTTTAAATTTAATTGCTCTCATTTCCACAAACCTACGATGAGAGTGTGAAATGAAACGTCAGATGAGAGAATAAGTTTATCTAGGTATGTATTATTCTATGATTTTAAGTAAAGGACGCCAAAAACTTTTTACTTGAAAGTGAATTGAGAACGACAGTTGTCAAAAGGCCATAGACTAATACTTATAGTAGACCCAATAGTTCTCCCACCTAATTTATGACATTTGACCTGGTGTGATATTTACGTTCGACGTTGAAAAGAATTGCTTTACTAATACCAGATAGAGGCAATGATTCAACACAACGAACAAAATAACAACAACGGCATTTCGTATTGTGTGTTAAAATTATTGTGTTAAATACAACACAAATGTATGCTAACAATAACAGTCAATAAAAAAGTGTAAAACACATTTAAATTTCACAGTTTTTCACCAAAATGACATGAAAAATTAAAGCAAGAAGTTATTGTAATTCCACCTGGTGTATGTCACTTTTCGTCAAACATCTCTCTATCACACCGACCGCATCAAGAAGAGTGTGAAACGAAACGTCAGATGAGCCAAATATTCTCTCTAGTATGAGATTACTCTATGGTTTTCAGTGTATCTTAGGTTGTGTGGTAGGGTCATCGTGACACTGGCATTTTAGATATGAGTCGTGTTTTGGTTACAATCAAGCGATTATCGCTTGCTAAGCTGTAAAGAAAACGGCTTTTTAGCGATAAGTGATTTTATTCAAAAATTTTGAAAAGGGTTGAAAACGGTGAAAGATCTCAAAAAAATTGGTAAAACTTAGCGAAAATGATTCGCGTCGCTAAGTTCTTCGCTAAGTGCTTCATACAAAATCATCATTATATAAGCAAGCGGTGTAACCAAAACACGCTTATTATACGAGTATTTTATGTGGTTCTCGGTGGTTCATAGATAACGTTTGCTACTCGTGTGTTAAAGAGCACGGGTGCGATTTCCGCTTTGACCACCTTTCATTTCTTTCTGCACCGGTCAGCTGTCGTCAATACTTTTAGGGGATGTAAGGGGAATATAAATACTTTTTTTCAGTGCATATTTTTAGTGGAAGTTTAAATTAAAAACTTCAAATGTATTAATACTGTTAATACTTTCGGATTTCGATGACAGTTCAATGGCACAGTCTTCACATTTTGTTCGTCAAACCCAACGGTATTAAGTGCTAACCCAAAAGGGTTTGACATACAAAGAGGTACATAAATACATACATTGTAATGTTAATCTTTGATTACTGGATACTTGAGATATCATGTGACAACGTAAGTGTTGGACGCATTTATAACACCATAAAGATACCAATGGTAAAGCACTCTCACAACGTCTGGCTTTAATACATGAGTAGATGTTCCACGAGAAACCTGACCCAAGTTGAGAAAACTATTAAAGGAAACAATAGAACTGAACTTTCTTTTCTCCGACTATTTTATTACAAATACTGTACAACTTATAGGAATAATAGTAAATAATTTCGGTTTATTTCTAATTGTGTTATATGTATATCATTTAGTGTTCGTGTTATGCTTTACAATTAAAACCACATATACAAATCTCAGATTACTTTTATAACAAAATCAAAAAAAAAAAAATAATAATCGTATGTGATGACTATAAAGGCCTTACTGTATTCTCGTATTACTACGAGAGACAGGAGAGAGTAATGAGTTTGTGTGTATGTTTATGTAAATCATATCTTAGAGATACATATGTATATACAGGCATTGGTATACATGAATGTATATAATCTACAAAATTAATTATAAAATGCCATGTGTTTGCTGTTAATATATATTTGTAATTTTATATCTAATTGCTATTTACACAGGAAATTAAATAAATTCAAAATAATGCATTTTTATTTTATTTATGTTTTTTTTGTTGTTATAAACAAAGAGAGGAAGAGTTGACATTATATGCAATAATAATTGAAAATATAAAAAATAATAATAAAATCAAAAATATTAAATAAAATCAAAAATCAAAAAAGAAAACAAATCGTTCTTACAAACTTACAATCAACATTTAACTTTTTAATTACACTAGTTATATAGATTTTTTTCGTAACGTTAGCTTAAACTCTAGGTTTAAATAAGTCTACAAATTAGAAAATGGTTAAAAATCACAAGCCTGTTGTTTGTTTTGTTTTCTCTCCAAAATTCATATCCAAATTTCACTTAAATTACGAGTTTTCAGCGGGGCGGAATTGCCAATAGTAATACGTTGACAATGCGGTCGTCAAGCGACACCTTTTGGCGTTATTTCTTAACTTTTAATGGTTTGAATTAATTTATTGAACTATAAGTTTATTGGCACAGATTAAACTCGAGTTTAATGTGCCCCATTGCAGGATTAGACTCTTAGTTAAATATCAGCCTTGAGTTTTTTTTTAAATTAATCCTAAAAACTTTAACAAAATAAATCTTCTGCTCAATTCTTTGAAATGTTCAGATAAAGATTCTCTTCAATCAGATATTAGCTCAATAAAGCATTTGAAAAATTCGATTTAACCCATTAATATGGATGACAACAAAATTGACAATGAAATATTTTAAAATCAATTAATGTCTTTAGCAACTATTTGGGGAAAACAATAATATTTTTAAAAAAAAAATATTTTTCATAGAGAAATTTTATTAAGCTCAATTTATTCAAAAGATATTTTACTAAGAAATTCTCAGATCCAACTAATGGTCTGTTAGTTAAATATTAACTAATGGTTTACTGGCTTATTTTACCTAAACAATCGAGTTATATCAATAATCAAGATTAAACTACGTCCCACAATTTTTCAAATTAAATTTATACTGCATTCAAACCATAGACGAATATAGGTATAGATACATTTATTCCCTCATCTGACGTTTCATTTCACAATCTTCATCGTAGGTTTGTGGAAATGAGAGAAATTCAATTTAAAATTAACTTACACCAGGTGGAGTTACAAAATATGTTCACTTAACTTTTTCATGTCGTTTTGGTGTAGAACTGAAATATTTAAATGTATTTTGCACTTTTTTGTTGACTTTTATCGTTGGTATACATTTGTATTGTATTTAACACAACTAGTTTGCCACAAAAACACGAAATTCGGTTGCTGTTCCGTTGTTGCACGTTGTTTACTATTGTCTCTATCTGGTATTATTGAAACCATATTTTCCATCATCCAATGTTTACTTACCACCGTACCTATGACGTTTAATTTATTGAGAGAATAAATGTATCTATGTATGTATTCGCCTATGATTCAGACTGCAGCTTGATTCTCTCATTTGGAGTTTTCGTGTAAATTTACAGCTGATTATTGTATTGAAAAACATATGTTTGATTAAACCAAATCTCCAAACACGAGATTTCAATTTCTGAGTGTTCAGGGGACTAATTATGTAAGAAACGATAAAAAATTCAGCATCCTTTTCGCGGTAGTGAAGTTTTATATACACATGGTTCTATGATCAGCATTATGGACATAACGATATCGTTTGGACGATTGTCGTCATACACAATTAGGCCCCAGCGCTTTAATATTTTTTGACGACTTATAACAAAATTTTGTAATTTAACTGTGGTCAAGTTTTTGGGGATATTACAAATTTAAGGTAAGGTTAAATTGTAATTTGTTGTCGTTTACCAAAGATATTAGAAACACAATTTAACATAACATTATTATCAGTCGCGGAAACCATAGTACAATCTTCTAAACAAATTTGTCAATTCATTGCAAAAATTGGTAAACCATAGTTAAAAAATAGGCAGATTATAGTTGATGTTTTGTCAAAATAAAACATATTCGAAATATAATTAATAATTGCGTTTATCTTCCTGACGATGCTACCCAAAGGGCAGCGAAATATTGAAGAATAAAATTATTTGAAAAAAGACCAAACGCTCGAACATTTTAATTGTGAATATGTATTCAAAATATATTTTATATATATATTCGAAATATATATATTCGAAATATATTTTACAATAAACACTGGTTTAAGATTAAATCTGATTTCAATAGGTTTAATTAAACCGAGGTTTTACTAAACGTATTTCGTAAATTTGATCGAACGTTCAAAAGCTATACCAACTTTATCAATTATACATTAATTGCTTAACGGATCAGCCACTTTCGTCAGATTTTTTTCTGTCACACAGAACTTGGGACTATGGAGGATAACTTTTAATAGGCGCTGTGCATGACAATTCGTATCCTTTTAATACCCTTATCATAAACCTTCCACTTCACGAACAAAACTCTTATGGCTAGTTTTTCAATCAGTGGACATCTTCGTTTCTTAGTTAAATTGTGGTTAAACCTGAAATTTTGTTTTTCAGTCAGTGGTTAACAATCACTTCACCACCCCATGTTGGTTGGTTAACTTGTAGTTAGAATCATATGATTTTGACAGCCAGTAATGTGAGAAATGTTAGATTGTATAAAATACATGATTCTGTATTGACTATAAACGAATAAACGGATGCGTCTACATAGTTTTTTTTAAAAGTTTTGGTAAAATGACTTGGATTTTATGCATTTATTTCATATTTTCCATAATTCCATTGGTTGTTTCTCTTTGTTGTTTTAGTATTTGGCCCCAAAACAGATGATTTCCAAGAATAATGTAAGGGTTGCTATAATCGGTAACATTATAACGGGTTACTTTAACTCGCCACTGAAAAACAAAATGCTAAGTTAACCTCTAATTAACTTTCAATTCTTTCAATTCCGATTAAGTGAGCCTATAGAACTATCCACTTAAAAACTGGTCATAAGAGTCAACACTACTCTACTATCCCGCATTGTCAACATACCATTCTTAAACTCCCGACCACTGGAATTCGCTAACAACTATAAAGTATATGCATGAATGACTGGCACTTGCACAGTTTAAGAATCGGCATATTCGATAACATCATCTATTTGAACAGTTTCATTACTGCCACCCGAATGATTTGAACCCGCATCTGTGGTGGTGGCGGTAAGTGGTAGTGCGGTTGCACCTCGCATATCCAATTCAATTTCATCGCTGGGTACGGCTGCTGCGACTGCTCCTGTTAGAGGCACATGGGTATTCTTCATTAATTGCTTATGTCTAATATCGGGGGCGGTATAAGTGGGCGGTGCAACTAAATGCAAATTTCTTGGTTTGGCTATAGGATTAAAATTGGTTTTGCCCTGTAAATCTTGGGCCAATCGCCGAACATTTGAGAGTGTTGTAGGCGTGGTGTTTGTAGGTGTGTTCCTACTATGTTGTGACAGGACATCTGGCAGTTGTCGTTGGTGTTGTTGTGTGTATGGATGCTGGTTACGCATGGGCGTGGTATATTGGACGGGTCTATAGGGGCTTTGATATGTTGGCCGGTTAAGTGGTGATGTTACAGCGTAGGGGGTTGTTAAATTCAGTTCTGGAATTATGAAATACAAAATTTATTACTAAATGCAGCTCGATGTTTTTGTTATTAAAGCGGCAGCGAAATGTAGATTATTATTGTATATGATTCGTTCTGAAGTTATTTCATAGAAGAATATTTCTCTATTTCTTATGAGCTTGTTTGAGGGGAAATGGATATGTGGGAATTAGGTGTGAAACATTTAAGCGTTGTTTTTTTCTATGTGTAATGCAATTAAGCAAACGGAGTTAATAAACGATGTAATGTTTTATTCAAAACAGGCTGTTGTAGGAAAGTGTAATAAGCAAAATTGCACAGCTAAAATTAGGATTCTATTTCATGACAGGTTGATTTAATCGCCATCAATATTTAAACCAGCATCGGACTTCAGTAACTTTTTACCGACAACAATTGGCAGTTAAGTTGACAACATTTGGCGATTTTGTATTGAAATTTTATGAATTCTGACAATATACCTACCAATTTTTATAGTTAAAAAGTTACAGAATTCCGATGTTTTCAAATTATGATTTTTGGGTACTTTTTAAATAACATTTCTGATCAGTAACTTTTTGGTGCAACGTTTTTCATCTAAAAGTTCGTCATGTAAAACTACGAAAATAACAACAAGGACGAGCGCAGATGAAAATTCAAATTTTTAGAGAACCAACATACTATTCGGGTTTTTATTAGCTACGTTTGTTCGAAAATTTAATCACAATATATTTAACAGTTTTCTTATATCAACTTCTGTAGATCGAGAATAATAACACCGTCGTTTATCCCGGCTAGGTTAGCGATAATCTTGTTCTCTAACCTTCGCCGTTTACACCAGCTAATTTGAGTTTAAATTGATATTTCAGTAGGCAACTCAGTGCTAACTCAAACTCCAATTGAGATTGAATTGACATTTCAGTAGGCAACTCAGTGCTAACTCAAACTCCAATTGAGATTGAATTGACATTTCAGTAGGCAACTCAGTGCTAAGACAAACTCCGCGTCGAGACAAAATTATCGAAGACGGCGACACAACAGAAAAATTAAGTTGGCGACTACTGGCTTTGCAGGTTTTTTTGGAAATTGTGGATGTTTTTGAAATAACTGAACCTTTAAAATTGGATCAGTGGGTCAAATAGTGTCAGTCGATGAAATCGGCTCACAGTTTAAACCAATTAGGGCCATTTATATCGGCAGCGGCGTGAGCTTGAAAAATGTTTTGATAGCGGCGACGCGTCGGAAAATTTTCGATCGGTTTCCATCTGTCAAACAGTTGATTTTTCGTTTATGTTTCACAGACGATCTAGAGTTAGACGACCAGAAGATGTGCGTAATTTGGCAACCCTGGTAAAAGAGAACCAAACTCAAAGGCATTTCTCTCACGCTTAATTTTTTTTGTAATTTTACTCAACATGGTTGGAATTTGTATAGTTATATACAATAACACTATCAAAAAGCTGCTCGTGTATTGAAATATTCAATGTACAGAGTAAGAGAGAGAACAGAGAACAGAGAATGACTAGGATTTCACTCGTTGTGTTTGTTGGAATTTGAGTGACTTGTACATCGTTTTTGTATGTTTTTATTGTGGTTGCATTTTTTAGTAACATAAAGCAACTATTGTATAGAGAAGAAAATTTACTCATGGAGTGGAATGCCAACAAAGAAAACGAGTGAAGCGTGTCGTTTCTCTGCTCGCTCTCTCACTCTCTTCGTTGAATATTTCAATACACGAGCATTTTTCTGATGATGTTATTCTATCTAACTATAGAAATTCCAACCATATTTAAATAAAATTACATAAAGTATGTACAAAGTGTGAAAAAATCAAGTTATAATGAGGGAAAGAAATACGTTTGAGTGAATCGTGTCGACTTTTTTGGTTCTCTTCTACTAGCGTGGTTTTTTTCTTCTCTACCTGTACATCCTTTTTGTTAGTAATTAACAGTGTTGCATCAAAATGTACACCAGTTTAAAAATTAAACTACAGTTTCTACAGATTAAAATTGTATGAGTAATTTTCTGGGTTAGCGCGGATTAACCGGATTATTCTGGGTTAGCAGTTAACCTTCGAAATGCGTTAATCTTGTTTGGTGTAAATGCCGTATAATCGTCATAGCATATTATTGCCCAAAGCACAGAAATGCCACTTAGCTTAATTAAATATAGAAGAAAATTTATTCATGGAGTGGAATACTAACAAAGAAAACGAGTGAAAAGCCTCGTTTCTCTGCGCTCTCTCTTACTCTCTTCGTTGAATATTTCAATACACGAATAGTTTTTCGATGATGTTATAGTTTCTAACTATATAAATTCCAACCATGTTGAAATAAAATTACATAAAGTATTTAAAAAGTATGAAATAATCAAGTTATGACGCGAGAGAGAAACAAAAACGATGTACAAGTAGATAGTCAAAATTTCTCTTCACTCAAATGAGAACCAACAAAACGAGTGAAACCCTAGTACTTCTCTACTCTCTCTCTTACTCTCTTCATTGAATATTTCAATACACGAGCATCTTTTTGATAGTGTTATTGTATATAACTATACAAATTCCAACCATGTTGAAAAACTATGCAAGAAGTATGAAATAAGCAAGATATGACGCGAGAGAGAAATGCGTTTGAGTGAACACCTAGTACTTTTTGGTTCTCTTTTACCAGGGTTGCCAAGTTGCGCACATCTTCTGGTCGTCTAATTCTAAATCGTCTTTGAGAGAAATGCGATTGAGTGAATCGCGTCGACTTTTTGGATCTCTTCTACGAGGGTTGCCAAATTGCACACTTTACTTTCTTCTCCACCTGTACATCCTCTTTGGCTTAACTCTTCTAATGCCTTAATACTCCGAGTTTTCTTACACAGCCTGTGGCGAATTAAAGTTAACTTTCGATCACCATTTTCGATAACATCTGATATGGGTTTTAGAAACAACCTGCGATTTGTATATAAGTACCAACCCGTAATGAAGTTATATTCACTTTCAAACGAAAATGAATGAATAGATGGATCAAAAATATCTTTTGAAGGCTTAATCGTCATGAAAATCTTATGAACGTCATGAGTGAAAATATTGGAATCACACTTACGTTTTTGCGTGTGACATCTGTCTATTGTGGTATTGCATTGTTGCTATATGGACCAAGGAATTTAACGGGTTGGGAGTGCGTATTGGATGGAGTTGGTGTACTAAAAACGTGTAGCTTAATTCCCTCTAACATTTATCATAGAATTACCTCTTTCGTTAATGGGTTCTGTATAAACATCCATGGTCGCCAAGCGACCGTCGGCCGGCGATGAATATTCGTTGGGCAACAGCGGTTGCTGGGCACAGCTGGGCTCTGCGTAGATGTGTTCGGGACCTGCACCTCCTGCGCTCATAGAACCTTCATCCATGTTAGAAAATGTATTGGTTGTGTAGAATCCTTCATCCGTTTCCGTCAAACCAGGCTCGGAATAAATAGGCGTATGGTCAGCAGGCGGGGCCGTGGGCAGAGGTGATTGCAGGTGTTCCGTTAGCACACGATTGAGTGCCATAAAATCGGTACCAGGATTTTTCACTTTATTCAAGAGATTTACTATCTGACTAATGGTTTTGACGCATTTCGCCTCGGCAAGATCTTGGATGAACATGATTTGAATGCGCTCATTGACCTTCTTATAGATCTCGGGATATTTCTTTTGAATTAATTGCAACGACTGATCAATCACCACTCTCTCGTCTTCAGAGAATTCATGTGAATGACTACGCCCCTGAGATGTATCACCACGCGTGAGTTTTGATGATCTCCTACGTATGCGACAAATCAATACTATAACCACGGCGATGATAATGATGAGCACCAGTACAGTGCACGCCAAAATAATGATTAACTCGGGTAAGCGCTGATTCTTGGCGGCCAATTCTTCTGGCGTAAAGAAACGTCCCTCGATTTTCTTTAAATTCTGATTATTCTTGCAATCCAATATCGTTTTCGTTTCATCGCATATTTCATTGAAATACTTTAAAAAATTCAAAACCGTCGCATTAAAACAATTGCCCAGTTTATCATCTATGGTACAATAGATTTCCGATTTCAAATCATGATCCGACAAACGTTCCAACCACTTGAAATCGCAGCGACAGGCATTGTTAACGCTAATCTCTCGTATTTTACAATACGGTTTGGTGAAATTCAAACTGCCATCTTGAGGATTTGTGAGAGAGTTGCCCTCGAAATTGCACGACTCTTGGCTCTTGCTGTTCTCAAGTATCATCGAACCAAAAACCCCAAAGCGATTGCCCTTAACAGTGATGCGACGCCAGTCTTTCACGTGCAGCCACTTGCTGCCCAGGTGTTTGACATTGTTGTCCGATATGGTAACATAAATGGATGTCACGTATATTGCATTTTCGTGGATGGTATCGATTCTGGAAGCAATAAATGAATACGAAATAAGTTAATAATAACTGATGGTGATTGAACGGGAATGCATGACTGTATGTGAATTGAGTACAACGAGTACTACTACTCACTTGTTGTTGGTGATTTTGAGTTCTTTAATGCCGCTGCCATAGATTGCATCACTTTCGATTAAACCTATACTGGCACCAGTTATGGACACTAGGTCACTATAGAGCTAAAAATATAAGAAGAAGAAATGTTTGAATTTAAATTTTACGAAGGTTGGGTAGTAATTTTACTGCAATTTTTCTGTTTTACAATTTTCAAAATAATCTCAAATTACCTTCTCAGTTATGGCTCTCGATTTAATGGCATCTATGCGACAAGATTCGAAAATTATCGAATTAATATTATTGACATCGAATGCCCCCGGATTAATGGTGCCAATGGTACAATTGACAAATTTGATTTCCCGTATTGAAGCATCAAATCTGTAAAGGTTGTCTATATTCGACGACTCAATGTGCAGCTGAAATGGACGTTTAAAACAAAAGTTCAATTATTGTTCACTTTTATGAAAACTCATCTTAATCATACCTTGGCTTGGGCTGAATTAAATGCTTTTTCAGAGATTCTTAAATCTTTAATGCCCACAAAACTGCCACGAATTTGTGTATTTTCAAATGCATTCTCAAATAGAAAAACGTCATTACTATTTGTAACATTAAATTTACAACTTTCTGTAAAGGAATAAATAAAATTAATAAATAAATAAATTAAGAAATAAAATAAAATTAATATAACAAAACAAATAATTATAAAGGAGGCTAATCATATGTTACTTTGTACCTGAGGCTTTTTGTTGAAATGCTCTTTGTCGTATTACGACAGCAAAGACATTGGTAAATGCAATTTCTGGGAATGGTCCATTATTACCACGGAATGAATCTTCCCCGATTTCCACTTGTTCACCCTCGTACATGTTGCCCTCAATGATGAATCGATTGACGGTGTCATTGTTAAAGAAACCCCCTTGTAGACTAAAGTGTGTCTTGGGTGCGAGTTTGATTACTAAACCCCGGCAAAGTTCGGGTAATTTGAAGGATTTGTCAAAAGTTTGACTTAACTGTAAATAAATAAAGAAACAGAAAATTAATAAAAATGGTGGAGTTAAAAAAAAAACAATTATTTAATTCTTTAAATTTAAATAACTCGAAGACAATTTTTGTATTTATAATCTGCTAGTTGCTCAAACAAAACGCTGACTACATACCGCTAAGCTAAGCGATATTAAGTGGCATTTCAATTTCCCACTTAAATTCCGACAATGTTGCCACATGTTCAATTTCAAGAAATGACAACAAAAAGTTATCTTAGATACATTTTGTTATCAGTTCTTTCGAATGAAAATGTTATCAAGGAGAGACTCAAATCCAGAAATTGCAAAATGGCTTACACATGGTAATTTCATTAAAATTATTTTATTTAATGAATGATTGAGGGATAGATTTTTATTTTCGATTGAAAACCAAATTGGAATTAAATTCTTCACAACAAAGCGCGGTAAATGTTATACATATTGATCATGGTAGAATTATCTATCAGGTAAAGTCGTTTAAATAGGTGATTAAATATTTTCCATGTCATTTTTCGTTTCACTTGTCAAAATCGTATGTATTTTGTTTTTATACTTTGTTGTATTCTTGTATTGTTGGTATATATTTGCGTAGAGTTTGACAACTGAAGCGAATGAACGAAAATAAAATGTCTGTTGTTGCTGCTTACAACTTCAACAATAAGTGTGTTTTTCTTACCCCGCTAAAGTTAATTATAGCTTAATTTATACGGGACAGCTAAGCGATAAATTTTTATATTTTTTGTATTCTTGTATTGTTAAGTATATATTTGTGTAGAGTTTGACAACTGAAACGATTGAACGAAAATACAATGTCTGTTGTTGCTGCTTACAATTACAACAACATCTTCTGCTACCATGTACTTGTTGGCATTGGCTACAAACGTGTTGCCGTATCGCATTTTTTTCACCCATTACAGAAAATGTTGCCACCTTGTGTAGTGTTAAGTGTGGATCGTTTTATTTGGAGAGTCGTAAGTGGCGATAGCTTAATGGAATTATTGTCTGTTTGAAATATTTACAACTAAAAAAAAACGGTTTTCCAGTAAATCCCATGATGGGATTTGGGAGAGGTTCTCACAACTAATAAGCTGTGTGCGGTTCCGAACGATATTATTGAGAAGAGTTTTCATGGCTAAATACTCGATAGCGTCGCCATCACTAAGCGAGGTGACCGCCGTCGAAAGCAATGTAAGGGGGTCAGACCTGGTATCGAACCCACGCTCTCATGTACAAGAGCCGCGCACACTGTCATTGCACCACCGACAATTAAATTCCACACATTAAATTAAAATTAAATTCATTATTATTATAATTTGAATCTCAACCAAAATTTTGCATACAATTCCCCCAAAAATCAACTAAAATCTCTTTTATCCCTACTATATTGAAAACTCTAGCGGGAATATGAAATCATTCCATTCAATTATAAATTCTCGTAGCATTTAAAGTTTTTCGGGTTATTTGGAAATCTATTCGTTTTGGGGATACAACAACAACAACAACAAAAAAAAAACAGGAAATTATTAAATCACTGTCAATTAAGTATAAGAAGATATAGGAAGTGTTAATCAATGTTTTCGTTGAGAGGGGAGTTTGAACAAAAATGTTACATAGTGCAATTTTAGTTTTAGGGGTTGCTAAGGATGCCTGCTGCCGAATACCATTTAGATTTTGGATTGTGCAATAATGATTGTACAATAATGCCTTTAGAATATATGTACATACATAGACTATAGTTTTATTAAAAATTTTAATGATTTAAAGTTTAAATCAGTGTCTTAAAATGCGGGTATTGCTGTGAATCTAGAATATGTTATGGTAAAATGTAGGAGTTTTTTTTGCCAAATACATTAGTTTTATTTAGCTGATAAGTGATATTCAATTGTAATTTACACCCACAGTAAAGTTTGGTTGTGACAACCGAATTGACCGTAGCCGAATTTAGAGGTTGACACAACCGAATTTAGCGGAATTATAAAATCATTGTATATTTGTTGGACCAGTTTGCTCTCTTTCGATCATTACATAAAATTATATATTCCCGCATCATTTAAATTTTTCGAATTATTTGGAAAACCATTTATTTTGGAGCCAACCGACTTTAGAGATTGTCACATCCGAATTTAGAATTTGTCACAACTGAAGTTTTCAGTTGCCGCAAACCAATTAGTTTTGGAAACTGATAGTTTAACCGCATTTTGTTGTTTCTATACAATTAGCTTGAAGTTAAAATGAATTTATTAGAATTTCTCAATTTTTATTAAGAGTTAAATTTCTACATCTTCACACTCATATAAATAATTGTTTGAAATGAAAATTCGGTTGTTGCTACTGAATTACAGTTGCTGCAACCGAATTGATGTTGTCACGACTGAATTTAGTCCCCACAATTGAAATTCGGTTGAAGATACTTCTAATAGGTTGTGACAACCTCTAATTATCAGTTGTGACAACATCTTATTCAAATATGGTGACATTTAATGCGGTTGTGAAAAACTAGAAATTACAGGTAATTCGGTTAATTTTAATGTGGGTACATGCATAAATATGAAGAATATTTGAAAGCATTGGCCGTCGGTGGTGCAATGGTTAGTGTCCGCGGCTCTTGTAAATGAGATCCTGGGTTCGAACCCTGCTCTGACCACCTTCAAATTTCTTTCGGGGGAGGTCACCTCGCATAGTGACGGCGACACTATCGAGTATATAGCCATGAAAAAGCTTTTCAAAATACCGTTCGGAATCGGTGTAAAACTGTAGGTCCCAATCAGTGAGTAAAAACTGGAAAGCGCACAGCTCAGTGATTGTGAGAAGTTCTTCCTGGTCCCTTCATGGGATGTAATGGGAAACCATTTATTTATTGTTTCATTCTTCGTCCTTATGAGGATGTTCATTAATGTAAGATGTAATTTTTTCAAAATTGATATTTGTTTAACAACATGCAATTGCGCAACTAAAATCCTGCTGCATTTTACGATCTTGTATCAAGTTATAGAAATAAAAACCAAAAATGTAATCCACCTTCTTAAAAACCATTTAGCTCGAGAGAAGTACAGGCACCCAAAAAAAAGGAAATATTACTATTTTTTAAATTGAGTATCCACACGCTGAAAAAACGGCCCTATAACATTTTTCAGGGTGACCGTCGCTGGTGCGATGGTAGTGTTCGCGGCTCTTGTGCATGATAACGTGGGTCCGATCCCTGCTCTGACCACGTTAAAAAAAATTTCTTTCGACGGCGGTTACCTCGCTTAGTGATGGCGACACCATCGAGTATTTAGCCATGAAAAAGTTTCTCAAAATGCCGTTCGGAACCGGTATAAAACTGTAGGTTCCAACCAGTGAGTGTAAAACTACAAAGCGCACAGCTCACTGGTTGTGGGAAGCTCTCGCTAATCCCTTCATGGGATGTAACGGGAAAACATTTTTTTACATTCATAAATCCGAAGAATATTTGAAACCATTGTTTCATTCTTCGTCCTTAAGAAGACGTTAATTAATGGAAAATTGATATTTGTTTCAAAACATGCAATTGCGTAACTAAAATACGGCTCCATTTTACGATCTTGAAATAAAAAACCAAAAATGTAATCCACCTTCTTAAAAACCAAGGAAATGTAATGTTTTCTTTAATTTGAGTAACCACACGCTGAAAAAACGGTCCTGTAACATTATTCAGGAACCATGAATATGTTTGGAACAATTATATACTTTCGTGATGATGAATTGAAGATCTGCTGTTTTTGTGATGAATTGAAGATCTGCTGTTTTTTTGTTTCTTTGTTGTCTGTCACATTTTTGATTTCAGCAGTATTCAACAAACAAATCCATAATTGGGTCACAAAAATATAAATTATAAAACATTAATCATTGTGTCTCCAACATGTAATGTTGAATAGCAAACACAATGTATTTGGATACAAGAATACTATATTTGCGACAATCTACAAACACGTTATATTTGCATCCAAACAACAACAAAATATAGGGTTTACAGCGTGCCCACTTGGAATTTGTTAAGAGTTCAGAGTTCCCATGGTCCCCCAAATGGCACGCACAAATTGGTCGAAATGAGAACACAGGCAGTTGTCGTACAGGAAACGCACGGGTAAAATCATGAAAAGTTTTCCATTCGTCAATGTAAATTTCTCAGTTCAATTGCTGTGAATAGCTCTCTCCAATCCCTTCATGGGATGTAATGGAAAACCTTTTTTTATGTACGCAAAATATGAAAAATGTAATCAGCTCGTCTGAATTGATACAACGTTTACGCTTTAAATTGCGTCTTAAAAGAGAGAAAACAAAATATGACAGCTTAACTACGAAAACGAAAAACAAACACAGCAGCTGAGCTTATGCGATTACCTCCTCTTATTGTATCATTGTTTTAATGTACGGCGTATTACTAGGGTGCTGAAATTATGTAGATTCCATTGGCTCATATATCAAAGTCAAATCAAATCTCCATTAATAAATCAATGTTTTTTACAAATGGACACCTTAAAATAAGCTAGCATAGGAAAATCTTTTCTGGTTATCTCGAAAATGATTTTAAATTAAATTTTTCTGTTCCACACTTGGTCTTTAAAAATTTGTCAATATACTTAACACGTGTGACAAATGAAAATGCGGGTGTGACTTCTTCAAAATCGTCAACTTGGCTGTATTTGAAATATAGGGTTGATGTTCTTATCACATCTACTTAAATACCATTCCATTAAGATAACTAATCGATAAAATGGATGGCGAGAATGATAAAAGGGTAAAATAATTAAGAATTTCTAAATGATAAAGAATTTCCAAGTGAATGATAGTTTACAAAGGATCTGTAGAACTGTGAGCTACATTGTGCTTACACTATTCAAAGCAATAACTAAAAACAAAAATTTTTAATATTTTTTTGAATCGGGAACAAGTTGGTTGACATAAATACCACAAGGTATTCAAATAAACAAATTAAAATACATTTTGTGGTTTGCAAGTTTTAATTAAACACAATAGTTATAGTTTTTTTTTGTAATCACACAAACGAAACTAATACCAATTTTCAAACCGCATGCGAGGGAAAATTTAAACTGATCTCTGTTGTGGTTTAACTCATTGTAAGCGTTTAGCAGCGTGGGAGTTTATTTTCTAGATTAAACAATTAATTGTTAACTATTGTCTATTAATCCGTCAAATCAACAGTTATCTATTGAAATCGAATTTGGAAGAGAAAAAAGGTCAAACAATTGTATATTGTTTATCTATTGTACGAATACAAAAAGGAAACACAAAGTTGACAATTAGACGTATTTAATTGTTAATCGGGCAGTAAAGTCGCAAGTTTAAATAGTTCATTTGGAACTTTTACATTTGATTGAGTTTGAACACGCACACGCCCCAGTTGAGAAGAAGTGCGAGTGAAAGAGGTTGATTGAGGGAGGGAAATTTACATTAATTCCTTTATGATGTTAAAATTCTGATTAGAAATTCAGTTCATTACTTTTTTTTCGTGATAGCTTAATAAGTACTATAGACGACTTCATACAATTTCACAATATTTCTTGAAAAATAGAATCGAGTATTTTGTCCATCTTTAAAATTTACAGGATTTATTCAGAATTCATGTGGGGCATTCCTTAATATTTTTAGGTTTTTATTGAAAAACATGTATATATATTAAAAATATATAAAAAGAAAATGTTCAGCCGATGGATAAGATTGAAAGTTTTCAATAAAAAGTAAAAATTAAACTCTTTAAACTGAGAATTCATTCTTTGAAATTCTTCCACGAGTTTTCCAAATACGAAAGTTTGAATATACCCATCCCATCACTTTTTCCAAGTCTTCAAGAGTTTTCAATTACACTGTCAGTCCTATTCTGGCAGGGTTACAAAAGTCACCACGGTTACTATTTGACAGCAATGTGACAATTGTCACAAATCGGTATTCCGACACATTTTTTTGGTGACAAAAGTAACAAAAACTGTTACCTGCTAAAGAGGAGGTAACAGTGCGTGACAGCTGTTTTATTTGCCGCAAAGTTGAAATTCTGCAAGTAAACAATAAAACTTTATACGGGAAAAATTAATAACATATTTTGTACCAAAACGACAAGAGGGTATAATTAAATGACCGAAGGACTTTTGTTACTTTGTCCTATGGAAGTGGAGCAGAAAGACGAAAGAACTTGCTTTGTGTTACAAAACTTTTAACGTAAATATCTCCGGTCTTTCAAGGGATATTGTTGAGTAATATACCTTTAAAAAAGGCAAAGGTCTTGTGTATTATCGGAACCTGCCAAAAAATAAATATAATAGGGCATTTTTTTTTGAAAAAAAAATCTTTTTAAAAAAACATTTTTTTAATTAGCTCCCCTATGGGCTAATAAAAATGAATATGTTTATGCACTGATTTATAGGGCTAAGAAATACCTTTTTAATGATACCCATTTCAACCAGATCGAATTATAAATCCCGGAGATGCGAACGATTATATACTCAGGCTTTAAAGGCGTATATCTCAAGAATTTGAACCGACCGCGGGGGGGGGGAAATAACTTTTTGAACTCAGTGCAGAAGCTTTTGTCGGTGGCGAAATTTTGATATAGATCAGAGAGTTGGCGCTAAAGTAAATATCTTCTTCTATATGGCGCGGATGTGCAGGAGTATTCTTTCCGCTTAGCATCTCTGGATGTTCCTTGAGGAAGGCAATATAGCATTCCAGCTGTGCCTTTGCGGTGCGCTCAAATTCCCTAAATAATAGTGCATTAATTTTAATTCAATTAAACATAAATATATTAAATACCTACTTTTCCTTTTTTTACCGCGTTCATTTCGTGCAGAAAACCATATGTTTTTGTTCCTGCTTTTGACAACCTGTTATTGTGAGGTGAATTATTTGTTACGAGGTGAATGTTTCGTTGTTACTGTGTTGCCAGAATACCAGATACAAACAATGGTGACAACTTTGTAACAATTTTGTGGATTGTTACCACATACACAGAATTGGGGTTTATGTGTAATTTTTTTGAGTCATGGAAATATAACCGTATACGGACACCACTACGTGATAAAAGACCAAATAAAAAAAGAGCCGTGTCTTCCAGTTTTGCCCAAAGTCATGCACTTTTTTTATGGGCCCCAAAGATTTCATTTTGTTATTTTGTCAGGCTCATATTTTGCAAACCGTTCGGAATTTTGATTTACTCTCTAAGGGAAAGGTGTAGATCTTGTCATAAAGAACAAAAATTGCGAACATATAAAATCGAAAAAAACAATCCATTACAAAAATGAACCTAAGATCTCAATAAACATCTTCTAGAACATATGAACTTCCTAGGAATCAAGAGCTACAACTTTCCCTCAGAGAGTAGATCAAAATTCCGAACGGTTTGCAAGATATGAGTCAGACAAAATGGTCACTCTTTTGAAAAAATGACACCGAGACTCCAAATCTTTGGGGGCCCATAAAAAGTAAGTGCATGACTTTGGGCAGAACTGGGAGACACGGGTCTTTTTTTTTTTTTGGTCTTTTGTCACGCAGTGGTGTGCGTATATGGTTATATTTTTTTGTGTTGCACTGTATTACAAACAACTTTAAAAAAAAATTTATGAATTTTATAGAACTATTAGTAAATTGTTTTTAAGCGTAGAATATGTGTAGAAAAATTCCAAAAATCTGAATCTTTAGCCGAATGATTAAGAAATCCTTTTTTCCGAAAATCATTCGGTTTGATATGGAATTACCGATATTGCATTTAAAATTTCAATTGGGATTCCAACAAGGTTTACAAAATTACAATTTAAATTTTATTTTTCTTAGTTCTACTTTTATTTCCATTCATATACAAAAATGTGTAACTCACTATCGTTTCAAACTTTACACAATTTGAGAACACCAATTAAAAGTTGGCCGACCAATTAAACACAACAACAAATTGCGCTCCTTAAGCCAATTTTGTTTTCAATTTCATTTGTACACGTATGACAATATAAGCGATTGACTCTGACCCCCATATGACATTTTGTAATTTTCTCATTTAACATCGGATGACATTTCAGATCACGACTGAACAAAACTAAAAAGAAAAAAAAGTGAAAAAATATAAAACACAAAACGAATTGAAACAACAATTTATAAATGAATTTAGCCATTCGATAATTGCAACTGTAGACGATTTTATGAAATGAATTTCGATTCCAGGGATAACGTCCGAAAAGAACATAATCACTGACGCATGTAAGCGGACCCATTGTAACTGTCAAAAATTGATGCATGAAGCTGCATACGAAAAGTTTTCTCTATGAGGAAATCCATAAGGCAGCAAGAAAGACAACAACGACAAGGCGACGATCCACTTATAAAATTTCGAGTATTTTTAGAACTGAATGTATTTTCTTTTAGAACCGGAAATATAGACACAAATACTAATGAATATCTCCCAATCAGAATTAGAATTAGAACTTTTTTCTTCACTCTGGTTATTTTTTCTTTCCTCTCTCCACGAGTGTTGTTGTGACTTCTGCGATTCTACCACCACCGATGAAGATGAAAATGATGATGCAGATGATGATATAGTACAATCGGTTGCCATAGCATTGTTGTTGTTGCTTTCCGTATAGGATACGTTTTTGGGGAAAAATGCACGTATCACGCATCAGACAATCAATATAATTAAGTATAAATTATAGTTCGACTTTAGCGCATGAGTACAAAAGTGATGGGCATTAGAGTAGCATACAAGAAACTTGAATAGATTTTGAAAATTCAAACAACTTGAAATATTTTGAAAATTCAAAAAACTTCAATTCGAGAAACTTTAATAGATTTTGAAAATTCCATGACTGAGTGGGAGTTTGCGTTTAAATATGGGAGCATTTGAGTTGGGATTGTGGCCGTCTGTGGAGCAACGATAGTGTGTGCCGCTCTTGTACATGAGAACGTGGGTTCGATCCCTGCTCTAACCACCTTACATTTCTTTCGACGACGACACTATCGGATATTTAGCCATGAAAAAGCTTCTCAAAATACCTTTTAGAACCGGTGTAAAACTGTAGGTCCCAATTAGTGAGTGTAAAACTAGAGCTCACAAATTCAAATGTGCCTTGAGCTATTTTCCACCACATTTCTTTGTAGAGTGGATTACATGGTTCGTCCTATCTCATCTGAACAATGTAGCGGGGGAAACCGAAAGAGCTACAAATACAGACAACATCAGGAGTACTGCATCGTTAAAAGCTAACGATGGCATGGAGATATCATCACCAGAGCATCAAGTGGAGCGATGGCTTGAATTCTTTACGACATAATCTAGACTTCTGGATAATGAACTCCCATCGCAAGCAGGAATCGAGGTGGTATTTTGTAAAATGAAGGATCAGAAATCTTTTGTTCCTGATAACATTCGTTGAAATTTAGTGCATGACATTATGCCGGTCATCAGAAGTGCATGGATAGACAACAAAATCCCTACACAGTGGAAAGAGGGAGTGGTTATCACTATCCCGAAAAACTGTGATCTAACGCTGTGCAGGAACTGAAAAGGTGTTACATTGCTAAATGCAATGGGTAAAGTAATGGCGACTCTTATTCTTCAGCGGATCTCCCCGGTGGTGGATCAAATTGTGGGGAAGGAGCAGGCGGGTTTCAGGCCTGGTCGTTCGTGTGCTGATCACGTGAACTCATTCCGAAAAATCATAATACAATCAGTTTAACTACACACGCCTCTGTATCTAGTTTTCGTAGACTTCGAACAAACGTTTGACTGTATTCACCGCAACTTAATGTGGTCCACCTTGACCAAAACGGGGTTACCAGACAAGATAGTGGCCATGATCCGTTAACAGTGTAGAGATGCAGCGTATAAAGTTCGTTTTAATGGGAAGGAATGCCAACCTTTCATCACATTATTTCTTCTACTTAATGGAGGCAACTAATACAGAATCACCATTCGGCATCCAGTGGAGTATATGTGAACATATACGTGATATCGACTAGGCAGGTGACATGTCTTATTGTCCACAAATTTGATGACATCGAAACCAAGTTAAACAGACTCTTCGTAAATGCGAAAAAAGTAGGGTTGAGAATAAATATAAAGCAGAACGGAATACAGAACGGAATACTCCAATAACAGTTGACGGTTCGTCAATTGAAGACGTGTATTCAGTCAACTATTGAGGATGCAGGATTCCCAAGGATGGTGGCCCCGCGGCGGATATACGTGATCGTATAAATAAGGCCCGTGTTGCATTCCTAAAACTGCACTAAATCTGGCGCAATAAGAGAATATCGGAAAAGACGAAATAGCGAATATTTGAATTGCAATGTGAAGTCTGTACTGTTGTAAGGTTGTACTACTTGGAGCTTGATGAAGCTGACAATGAAGAAGGTACAAACGTTTGTCAATCGTTGTTTGAGACAAATTCTCCGTATCTACTAGCCCAAGACAATTTTTATTGAAGTTCTATGGTAAAGCGGCATTCAGGTATACCGAGATTTCGCAGTTTTTGAGATTTCGACCGAAATGGCAACGAAATCCAGAGGTTCTGCATACATTTTCAAAGTGCTGGAATCTCCATAAATTTATTAGATTTCGCTCAAATGGGCTCCCCGATGCCGGTTTGATGCAACGCTGTTATTTTACATCCGGTTAGCATTAAGTACTATTTGTTACATGTTGTCTGTAATAACAAGATAATTTGTTTATATAGATTGGAAAAAGGTTTCTTGAGTGGACTACATACAACAGGAGGGATGGTAAAAGCTAGCTTTATTTCAATAGATCAACAGTTTTTGAGAACGTTATCATGTATAATACTTTAAATGCCAACAATATTTAACAAAATGTTCATAGCATCTGTAATTAACCTAGTATAATTTTGGTTGCAATGTTTGTAAACAAGTTGTTGTCAAAATGAAGCGAAATCTCCTCGAATGTCAAATTATGTATACCTGAACACTTTAGATTTCGAAGGCGATTCTAGAATCTGAGCTGAAAGGGGGCATACATGAACATGCTTTAAAGTACATGCAACAGTTCTATTGAATTGGATATACACGCTGAAAATCTGTATTTTGTTGTTGTTTGGATGCAAATATAACGTGTTTGTAGCTTGTCGTAAATATAATATACTTGTGTGTAAACACATTATGTTTGCTACTCAATATTACATGTTTGAGACACAATGTTTTAGTGACCCAAATGTGGATTTGTTTATTGATAACCGCTGAAAACAATAACGCGCTGACAACAAGGAAACAAAAAAGCAGCAGCTCTTCAATTCATGAAAACAATGCTTGCTAACATATATATGTACCCTGCAGTATGTTACTGGTGCCGTTTTTTTCCAGCGTGTACGTAGAAGAAAATTGACTAGGAAATATTACTAAAGCGGCACTTGAATGAAACCAGCAGGGGTATCGAAGGCCAGGAATACCACCAAATACATGGAAGCGATGCCTGGAAAAGGAATACAAACAAACTCGGCTAGCATGGAACCAAATTAAATCACTTGCCAGAGACCGAAATCGAGGGAGAGAATTCGTTGAAGCCCTATGTTCTTCGTGAAACTTGTATTTAAACTTTGACTACTACTATTCAGTAAAATTTCAAGTGCTCATTGACTCGATGGCAGCATGTCCGACTAGAAAACGGAAACTGAAACCACTTTCGATTAAAGTTAACAAAATCAACTGAAATTTAAAATATGTACATCAATTGGAATTAAAATCCATCGATTGAAACGTAAACTACTGCGATGAACCAAATCAACTGAAATTGAAAAGTTATCAATACGTCAAATGAAATTCCCTAACATCTCAATTAAAATTTAAAAGCTGTCAATTGTAAATTAATGGACGTGAATTGAAATGTAAACTACATAAATTTAAAAAACTTCAATTGGAATTAGAAAGACATCAATTTCCAACCTATTTGCAATCTAGAAATATAAATAAAATATGCACGTATTTCTAAGAGAATTAGTTTTTGGAAAGCGGTTTACCGCTGTTTGTTGGTTAAACTTGATTTAAACCACGCGAACTAAGCAGTGCGTACGAAATAAATAGCGCAAACATTTTTGGTAAAAAAAAATCAAGATGCATGGATTAATTTGTTTATAAGTATTTATTTATTAACAAAAATTAAGTTCAAATTCACTTTTTACACTGGCTTACAAATATTTACTTTTTATTTATACATTTTTTTATTTTTCAGGGATGCCTTCCATTAGAGCTTTAATTGTATCGTACTCTTTGGTACCATATTAGTGCTTGTAGCCCAATTTCGTCTAAAAACTTTTGCATCCTTAGCATTTCATTTGGTAGCCTTAAAATGCTGCTTAGCTAAGGCCCAATATCTTTCGATCGGACGGAGTTCTGTTCAATAGGTCGTTTGCTGTAATAGCAAGATGCGAGATTGGGCCAAAAGAATGTAGAATCCTCGTGCTTTCTTAAAAATGGAAGAAGTCGTTTTTATAGACATTCCTTGATGTACACTTCAGTATTTATCGTGCCAGTTGTAACGAATGTCCACAATATCAAATGGGTTGCCACAACAAAAAATTTCTTAGAGAACTTTGTCTTTTTTTGAACTCTGTATTTTTCTGAAACATTTCCTCTACTATCTGCAATATAAAAGTCGTGGCCAGGTAGATGTAAAAAGTCGGACAGCACGTAAGTTTTATCATCCATAATTTGGAATGAAATTTCTTTTTACATTTTTAGCTCGAAGTATTGCTTTCGATTTTTTTTTGCAATTTCTATCGGTCACTTTTTGAAATGTATAAGTTTTGAGACCTGTTTCTTTTTCACTTTTCTTATCAAACACTTCGAGCGATTGGTCTTCTGAGCAACTTTTCTTCCTGATACGTTTGGATTTTTCTTAAGAATGTCTAATATTTTCTTTGATTTCCGGACGTCTGAAAGGCCAGTTTTTCTGCCACACCCAGATATTTTATGGATCGTCAGGAGTTCCTTGTATTTTTTATAACTCTAGAAACTGTATCCTAGCTATTGTTGTGTATGGACGTTTTATATGGACGTCTTTCATTTTCGTTGAAAATGTTAATTATCTTTTCGCGAACTTTTTGTTGGCTCTCCATTAAAAAAAAAACTAAAGTACCGATTGACGTTATATTAAACACCTGGTTCGGATGACACTGATAAATGTCAAAATGTCAATGACATCTAAATGCATTGGATACAAAAAAAAAATGTTAAGTCTAAAAGTATGCACCATTTATTTCGTACGAACTCCTTAGTATTAAGAACTAGTTTATTTTATTTTAGTTCTTGCTTAATTGGACAAAAATTACCAGTTAAACTGTAGTTAATATTAACCAGCCAAAAACCAACTGTAAGACCCAATCCTTCAGTGGAAAATCATCCCTTGATCAACAATAAAACGTAACATAAATACCGAATTCATTTTCTAGGTTAATAGTTGATTGTTGTTTAAACCGCCAAAACTTGGGCATTTAAACTATGATCACGTACTGTAAGATTTTGATAGAAAACGAAAAGAAGAACAAGAACAAAACTTCTTCAGTTGATAATGTGAAAAATAAAAATCATTATCTTAGTGGAAGTAACAATTAAAACACAACATTTAACTCGTAATACAGATAGTCCTGGATTTCTACTCAAATACTTTAAAATTTCATTAAATACTTTATATTTACTTTAACACTTTACTTTTCTTGTGAAAATGGCGCGAGCTTGGTGCATTGTAACGATCAGCTGATACATTTATGACTACCGGTTATTTTTTGCGACATTTGCACTGTTGTCATAAAAGCCATGTCATTTTCCAATTCATTTCCATACATCAAATGCAAAACTTAAATTCAAATTAGGTTATTCAAAAATTCCAATATATACATATGCAAAATTTCCAAAAATGGTTTAAAAATTATTGTTGTTATTTGAGAAGGAAGGATATAATCGGAACGAACTATATCTATAAGTATATAAAACCATTGAAAAACATAAATATTATATATGAATGAACTGAATTGAGTTGAAATTTAATTAAAGAAAAATTACATGAGGTGTCAGGGGATACCCGGTTGGAACGAAGTTCCTTTCGCTATATATTATGTACTAGTTAGTTCCAACACGCCTAAGACGCCCGTTGAAAAATACGATAATTTACATGGATCTTAAAAAAAAATAAATGGTTCCCCATTACATCCCATGAAGGAATCGGGGAGAGCTTCTCACAACCAGTGAGCTGTGAGCTTTCTAGTTTTATACTTACTGATTGGGACCTACAGTTTTACACCGGTTCCGAACGGTATTTTTCAGAAGCATTTTAATGGCTAAATACTCGATAGTGTCGCCGTCACTATGCGAGGTGACCGCCGTCGAAAGAAATTTTAGGGTGTCAGAGCAGGGATCGAACCCAGGATCTCAAGTACAAGAGGCGCGCACACTACCCATTGCACCACCGACGGTCACACATGGATCTTTAAGAAAATATATTTTTTGTAAAATGATAAACTTTTTTTTAAGAATGTTTTTTACAGAATGTATTTTAAAAAAAAGTATATTTTTAGGTCCTTATTTTAAAAATATGTTTTATACAGGGTGATTCAGGAAGTTCCGGACAAATTTCTCCAGCGTATTTCTTGGCTCATTTCATGAAGAAAAGTCCACTAGGACCATGTCCGAAAATGCAAGGGTGCGAAATGGCAACGGGTTCAAAATTTTCGGATTGGTGGTCGGAGGGTAGTAGGGTAAAGTTGCTAACTTCTGAGCCAGTGGTCGGATTTTTTTGTTTTTGGGTTTGTTGGAAAGGTCTTTAAGAGGTCTTTCAGAATCAATAAAAAAAGTATTGAAAGATCCGGAAAGATCCTTTTCAAATAGAGGTACTTCTTTTATTAAAAGCTAATGTTGTTTTTAAGAAAAGGTACTGTTTTTAAGAAAAAGTACTTTCTGTACCAGGTACTTTTTATGAAGTGGTACTCTTTTTAGGAAAAGGATATTTTCTAAAGAAAATTTACTTATTTTCAGAAAGGCTGCTTATCTCAAGAAAATAAAAGAAAATGTATTTTATTTTTCCGAAAAGGTACTTTTAAGAAAATGAAATTTTGTAAGAAATTGTATTTTTTTAAGAAATGTATTTTTTTCAAGAAAATGTTTATTTTTTAAGAAATGGATTTTTTTTATATTGGTCCTTTAGTCAAGAATAGGTACATTTTTAAGAGTAGGTACTTATCACAAGAAAAGTTATTTTGTTTCACAAAAAAGGTACTCTTGAAAAAAAATTTAGTTTTTAAGAAAAAGCAAATTTGTTGTAAGAAAATGTACTGTGTTAAAAATAGGTACGTATTAAAAAAATACTTTTTTTTTAAGAAAAGGTACTTTTTGTAAGAAAAAATACCTTTTTTAAGCAAATGTGCTTCTTTAAGTTAAGGTATTTTTTTAAGAAAATGTACTTTGTTCAAGAATATGATTAGGTATTTTTTTGAGAAAATTTACTTTTTTAAGAAAAGCACATGTTTAAGAAAATGTTATTTTTTTAAACTTCTTTCACTTTGGCTTTTCTAAAATTATTTATTATTGGCTTCAAAACTGCAATATATACTAAATATTGGTTACAGGTTCCACCTAGAACACTTCCCATAAACAAGAAATTTCCCAAGATATGTATGTGATACATCTAGCTAGTCTAGGCACAAACCAAAGCAAACGTAAACAATATATGTAGTTGATAACACAGTGCAACACGAAAAAATATAAGGAAACAATCAACTACAAAAATGTACTTAAAATCTCAATAAACCACTTTCTAGAACATATGAACTTGCTAGGTATGATTTTATATGTTCACAATTTTTGTTCTTTATGACAAGAGCTACAACTTTCCCTCAGAGAATAAATCAAAATTCCGAACTATTTGCAAGATATGAGCCTGACAAAATGATCACTATTTTGCAAGAATGACACCGAGGCCCAAACTCTTTGGGGGTCCATAAAAAAAGTCCATGACTTTGGGCAACACGGGTCTTTTCTTTTGTTTTTTATCACGTAGTGGTGTCCGTATATGGTTATATTTCCATGACTTAAAAAATTACACACAGGCAAATTAAATAATTTTCGGGAAATTTTTCACTTTTGCGGCTACCTAAACGGTGTTAAGAATCATTCCTAGGAAGTTCATACGTTCTAGAAAGTTGTTTACTGAGATCTTAGGTACAGTCTTGTAGTTAATTGTTTCCTTGTATTTTGAACGGTTTGCTACCTATGGACCTGAACAGGGGGAAAAAGGTAAAAAAAATCGAATTGTTTAATTTTTCTTTTTGGCGATTTTTACCTTTAAGATGAAGTTTTTTGATTTTATATGTCCAAAATGTTTGTTTTTTTTATGACAAGAGCTACAACTTTCCCTCAGAAAGTAAATCAAAATTTCGAACGGTTTGCAAGATATTAGCCTGACAAAATGATCACTTTCTTTGGAGGCCCATAAAAAAATTACTTAGGGCAAAACTGGGAGACACGGGTCTTTTTATGTCTTTTATCTTATGGTTATATTTCCATGACTTAAAAAATTACACACAGTGTAATAGTGGGTTGTTAGATAGTGTTAAAACAAAAGTTGTTTAATTTTTGTCATTTAGCCCTCATCCCGCAACGTGCGATAAGGAACTTCGTTCCAACAAGCGGCATACGATTCAATACTGTGAATTGAATTGGAATTGAATTGCGTTTTATTTGAAAATTTTTTGAATTTTAATTAGTTATTTTAGTATTTAGTATAATTTATAAATAATTAACAAATCTAAGAATTTGAAATGAAAAAGGAATGGAAATCGTTATATTTTATTTAAATATGTAATGGCAAATTGTTTAATTTATGGAATTTATTCATATATATTTTTTTTATTTTATATTTAGATTTTAATTTAATTTCGCTTAAAATGTAAATGCCAGACATTCGAATAACAAAATGCACTGCTATTTCTGCGGTCGTCGCTGTAAATGGCTCGTAAATGCGTGAATAACGAATTGTTGCAGCAACGCGTGCCGTGCCGTCACATCATTGTATTCCATCCAACGATTTCTCTCGCGATCAGCGAATGCGTAAAGTGACTAAAAATTCTAAATTTAAAATTTATAGTTTCGCCTTTCAAACAACCAAAGTAAGAAATAATGAAAACCCACAAGAAGCATACATTTCTATGCATCCCAAATAAAACACAAGAAGAGGAAAAAGAAGAAAAGCGACAAGATGGACAAATTTATTGTCTCACTTGGCTGAGATCATTGCAAAGCCAAACGAATGTTAAAATCCCGATATCGGGAACCTTAATGTCCGATATACCAAAATATCGACTTAACATTTTATGGTTATTTACACGGGAGGAGACAACTTTATTGTTGTTGCTTGCCTGTCAATGCTGATGGTTGCCTGTTTTTGTTTGTGTTGTTGTTGGAGAGTGTCTTTCGAGTGTATAAATTACCATAAAATACAAATTAAATGAGCTTTTAAATTGAAATTCATTTTCATTCATTTCAATTTAAAGTGATTGCTGTCGCTGGCGGTGCTACGAGTATTGTGGCCGGTGAAGCTATAGATATTGTTCTAGGCTATTGTCTTACAACACTTCACGGCAGATACGTGATTGAGTTTCTTTAGTCGTATGTGATTTTTCTTTATGATCTGTACTACCTTAAAAATCAGTAACACAAACTCCAGCGATAGGAACAATGAGACAATTCGTTCTACCTGTAACCCCAACCAACAACACAGCTACAACTCTGAACATAAAAATAGCTGTCATATGTGTTGATGTTGTTGTTGTTGTACTTATACTATAGTAAATGCGATGTGACGTTAATGATGTTGTTGTTGCTGTTGCTGCTATCATTATGACGAGTTTTCCACTTTGTTTTCCCACAGTTTTTCAACACGTGATCAACATAAGTTTAGAGAACCTTAAACAAACATCATGTACCTCGTAAGTACACAAGTATGTGTGCAGAGATGAACACATTTTAGCTCAGCCTAACGCAGCACAGCACACATTTTCCCTTTTAACTCAAAACCCCGACTTTGGTGTCGTAAAAGTCACGCGTATTTTATTGGATTTCCTAACTAAACATCACGTTTGTACGTAGCAAAACAGTTCAAGATTCATTGTCTTTTTCTCACCGACTCTATTAATTATCCTCGTACCTTCGCAACCCAGAACTCTATTTTCTCCATAGATCGGTGAGAGGTTAAATTGCTTGATGATATTAAATGATGAAATCACTTTGTGTTAATGTCACGTTCGGTAAATTCGATTTGATAGTTGTTAGGAAAGTACGTAATTGTAAATATTGGAAATTTAAAAATCTATTTACACAACCGACTACATGATCGTTACATTCGTTATGTGTCAGTTTAATCAGTATTAATCTACTATCAAATAAAGTGTTTGATATGAAGTGATCAGTAGATTTGAATCAAATATGTTCAGGATGATGTATTCAAATACAGGGTGTCTCAGCAAGAATGCACTTTTTCATTTTAAAATAAAAACATATATATTTTGCGGTAGTTGTGATTTTTTTATTGGTTTGTAAAGAAGACATGTTGCGGTTAAGTATGGAATAAAATATCCGTCAAATGGCCCCCACGACTCTGATGACAGGCCATTACTCTTTTCATGCAATTTTCCATGACTTTGTCACAGAGATGTGGCTGTATCTCACCGGTATCGAGTTGGATCTCGAATTTGAGTTCACACGCTAAAAAATAACGGCCCTAGCAACATATTGCAGGAACCATATACATGTTTGGGAGCATTGTTTTCGTGAATTGAAGATCTGATGCTTTTTGTTTCTTTTCTTTTATGACAGACACCAGTGTTTTCAGCAGTTTTCAACAAACAAATCCACATTTTGGTCACAAATACATATCTTATAGCCTATTAATCATTATGTCGCAAATATGTTATATTGAATAGCAAACACAATGTGTTTGGACACAAGTATACTATATTTGCCGCAAGCTACAAACACGTTATATTTGCATCCAAACAACAAAAACGGCAAAATTTTCAGCGTGCAGGAATTGTTTCTGGTTTATTCGCATCAACCCGAGATTTCACAAAACCCCAAAGAAAGAAATTGCACGGTGTTAATTCGCATGATCTTTGTGGCCAGTTGACATCAGAATTTCTTGAGATAATTTGTTCTGGAAATCGTTGCTGCAATAAATCGATTGTTTCATGCGCGGTGTGGCAGGTGGAGCCGTCTTGCTGAAACCACATGTCGTCAAAACTATGCCGTTCAGTTGAGGCCACAAGAACTCCGTTAACATGTTCCTGTAACGAATGACGTTCACAGTCAAGTCAATTTCGGCCTCATCTTCAGAAAAGTAACGACCAGTCACGCTGCCTGATCAAAATCCGCACCAGACAGTTGCTCGCTGTGGGTGCATTTGTTTCTTATGAATTGCATAAGGATTTTCTGAGCCCCAAATTCGACAATTTTGTGTATTCACGAAGCCATTTAGATGGAAATGCGCTTCATCGGAGAAGATGACTTTTTTTTTTTGAAAAATTGACACTGACTTCATTACCCATTGAACGAATTGCCGGCGCTTTCCATGATCTGCTATTATGAGCTCCTGAGTATGTACGCAAGAAAAATTAAAATTCACTGCGTAGTGCTTTGTGAAATTTGAAGTTATTGAGAACGATGCCGAATTGATGTTTTCGGCGACATTCTCGTTTACAGCAGCAATGTTTTCAAGAGATCGACTGGTACGTTGAGGCACAGGAGTCTTAAAGTCCATAACGGACCCAGTTTCTTAAACGTTTTTGACCACTCTACGAATGGAATGTGTCATCCACTTTTTCATGCACTTTTTCGACTGAAAATTCTTCGCAGTTTGCGAGCCGTCTCCGGATACCTTCCAAATTTTTGTGATAAGTTTTCACAATTATATCGCGTTGATCTTTCGTACAGCGCTCCATTTTTAATAATTGAAATAAACATATGTGACAGCTGCCAAATTTCACAGTTGCCACTTGCACAAAAAAAATTACACTACATTTAAAAAGTACAATCTTACATTATATATACAAAAATGTCATCAATTGATTCCCCAATACACTGCACGGTGCGGCTGAGGCGAGTTTACTTTAATTTTTACGTGGATTCAGTTTCTAGACAGTGCACCAAACATAATAATGTAAAAAGCATTAAGATCCTTTATTTTTAAATATAGAAATCAACATTTTGAAGAATTTCGAATTCGAGACGCATTTTCGTACATTTTGGCCGAAACGGAAATCAGTTGCGGAAACATAACGAATCCTTTTGCGTTTGGAATTCCTCTCGAAAAAACAAATCGATTTTTCTACTTTTTCGGTTCCGTCTCGAACTCGCGACGGACTGCTTACTTGAGTCCGTTTCGGGTTGGCTTTTTAAAATAAAATGGATTCAAGGCGGATTCACTTTTAGCAATTTTTTGAGGACTCGAAATGGATTCGTTCGAATTTCGTTGTTAGCCAAATTAAATTCTTTTTCGTATTTTTTCAAAGTTTTCAGTAACTCATTTATGAATCTGTTATGTATGTATTAAAATTTTAAGCAAAAATGTCTGCCGCCAGAAGGTGAGGGGTGGGGTTGGTCGCGTTTGTCGGCCATCCCTTCAGCGAAATACGTATTTGGTTTCCTCACGAGATGTCTGCAGTTTAAAATTTCCTTCCTCAAACTCGTATTTCGCTTTTTTATGCTTTTACGGACTCATGACGGGTTCAAAAAGGATTTACCAAATCGAAAATTCACGAAAAGGGTTCGACAACTCAAATTTCGCTTGTTTATAATTCTACGGATTCGTAACGGCGTCGAAACGGATCCGCATCCGTATTTGTCCACATTGGGATGAAGTAAAGAAAATTGTTTAGGATGAAAGTTCCTGCACGTAAAAGTACCTGCATGTGGTAGTGAGAGATCACGCTTAGTTTTGCTATACATCTCGACATTTTTTTTTTGTAACCTTTGAATATGAGTTAGCGGCTTTAATTTCATGCCCATATATCCTAAACCGCTAGATACTTGGGATTACAGTCTTAAGCAATATTATAGATCTTAGAAAGTTGTGCAACTTTTGTAAAGACTCAAATAAAAAACAGTAGACCAGAGATGGGGAAATCAGTGGCAGGTTAAAGAGAAAATATATTTCAATATTTTTATTCTGTTGTTTACCATATAAATGTCATTGTTTAGAACATGGTCGAACTTGTTATTTTTAATGCCACAGAATGTTGATATTCAAGGGCAATATTGGGGTGTTTTAAGTTGCATTGGATTACAATTGCCAATATTTTGACTAATACAGATGCAAAAAAATAATTACAATTGCTCATAATTATAATTCAAAAATTGTTCATAGTTGTGGAATCGGATGTCAATTATAATGAAATTTAGGAATGCGTGTCTGCCTATTAAACAGTGTCTGCATAGTAATCACAGCTACTAGCATAGATATACAAGGTGGCGCAAAGTCAATCATCCAATTTTGTTTTTGAATAACTTTTTTACTAAATAGAAAAATGATTTTGAGTGATGGAAATTTGTGATGCACAGAATCGAGGAACCGGAAGGAAGCAAAGACGGGTTCAAATGAACTGTTCCAAAAAGACCGAAAAATGGTTCTACAGGAACTGAAACACGGGTTGAAAAGAACCGTAAAACGGTTCCTGACTAAGAGGACTCGTTTCCAAAGAAACCAAAAGTGTTAACCTTTGGGTGAGGGTACGAAAATGTATATTTTTTTTATCAAATTTTATATTCTTATAATACGATAAGATATTTCACTTAAGCCTCGTAGAGACAGCAATTTATTGAGAACCGGAAATGGTCCAAATACCCGGTTCTTCTCGGAACCGGACTCGACAGAAAATATGTATTTTTATCAAGTTTTATATTATTATCATAAGATATTTCACTAAAGCCGCTTTGGGACAGCAATCTTCTGAGAGCCGGAACCGGTCCAAATACTCGGTTCTTCTCGGAACCAGTTCAAACATGCGGTTCTTCTCGAAACCGTTCCATATACCCGGTTCTTCTCGGAACCAGACTCGACAGAAAATGTGTATTTTTATCATATTGTTACGAATTTCCTTATTCGTCCTTTTTGTGTTGTTTTATTCCCAATAATAAAACAAGGTTCGTTTCGATTAACTTCCTTTTATTTTACTTATATAGTACAATAGTTTACTTTATTTATAACATTTTAACAAGTCTTATAGTTTACTATCAATGCGCTTTGTTTACTTTACGGGGTTTAATCACACACTGAACTCTCCATTCCAAAGACCTCCGCTATTTATACCAACTCACCATATTCAAATGAAGTTATGTCTAGCGAATTCAAGAACCTTCTAGTCGTTGTTGTTGTTACTTATCTTTGTAGAATCATCTCGAATGGTGGATAATTATCTTGACTGAGGCGAATTCATGCTACTGGGTTAGCGAGCTGGTACGTTGTTACAATGCATACTTTCAGGCGCAGCACTAACTGCCTGTTATTTACATACTGTTAGTAGAGTCATTAACAACAAGCAAAAGCTTTTACTTATTCGTAACAATATTTTATATTCATAAAAGATATTTCACTAAAGCCTCTTTGGGACAGAAATTTGTTGAGAACCGGAACCGGTCGAAATATACGGTTCTTCTCGGAACCTGTCTCGACAGAACCGGTTATTAAAATACTCGGAACCGATTTAACCGTCCCAGATTTCTTTCTTTGGGGCTACTTGAAGTGGCGGGTTTGTGCCAACAAGCCTCAAACAACCGCAAACCTTAAAGACAACCTTCGACATGAATGCGAACAGTTATCACCGGAAATTTTGCGGAGTTATGAAAAATGCGATGAAACTGGTACAAATGTGTAACAACACTGGCGGCAGTCACTTGATGGATATCAACTTTTACACTTAACAGAAAAAATTGTAAAGGTCCAAATAAAGATTTGCATTAGTGATTTGCGGTTCCGAGTATTTTAATAACCGGTTTTGGAAGCCATAAATAAAAGTTTTAATGTACAAGATAATGTACAAGTAATGTCTCTCCCAAACGTTTTTTCAGCTCTAATTTTTCATAACTCGCTTACTGCAAACGATTTTCAATTCTCGCAAACTTTTTCTTAGTTTAGAGTAACTGCAACTCGGTTGCTGTAACCGAAAGAACAGTTGGTGGAACAGTTTTTTTATTTTGGAGTAACTAGAACTCTGTTGCTGTAACCGAAACAACAGTTGGCAAAGCCATTTTCTAATTTAAACTTGAATTAATTTTACACATTAAATATAAGCAATTATGTAAATTCGAACTCCTTTTGTTTTATTTAACTGTGTAATCTCATTTCCTACATGTACTAATATAATTCTCCGATCGGTTAAAAATTGATATATACATACCTCTTTTTAACCCCATTAACAGATGTCTGTTAACCCGTTAACAGAGTTGTATAAATGAATGTGGTTTGTGACTTTGCTGGGAATTTATCTTCATTATTATCGTGATAATAACCAGAAGAGCTTGTGCTGAAAAATTACAGAATTAGAAGAACTTCCGAACATGACCATGACAATGTAAAATACTGTGGTTTAGCACTTCAGTTATCGTCACATCTTACCGAGTAGTTGTGAGGGAAATTCTGGTGACTGGTATGCAACTGTTTTCTACCATGCAAACCCGATTTGGTTGATTTCTCAGGTGCTTCATATGGTTTTTCGATTACTCAAGGACAATTGGGTATGGAGAAGATTGAACTACAATTAGTGTGCCACATAATCCCTATAGTATAAAATATATTCAACAATCGCGCCAATTCAATGAATGATTTAGACTCTACCTCTGTCATTATTCACGTCGAACAGGCAAATCAAAAACAAAAACAGAAATCTATTTCAAACGATCTTATAAAAATTTTACTTTTTATAAATATTCTTAAAAATATTTTAAAATCACTGGGTTAATTTCAGTTGAATCACATCGATTTGTTCGAGTTTAACATTGGCTGAATACAAATGATAACTTATTGCGTTCAATTTAAATGATTTTCTTTGTACGATCATCGCCAAGAGTATGAGTAAAACAGTATCGGCCCGATTCAAAGTTCAAACGAATCCGAAACTGTGGTAATAAAAAAAAGGCTAACAACAACGTTACATCATTACGCTGCGTTGTAGTCATTACGCGAACTTACGTACTCGTACATACATTTTATCATTATGTTTATACAGTTTATGAGAACCTGTATTAGTCACATTGTTTATTATCGGTCTTAATACAGAATTGCAAGCTTTTCTGTGTGTGTCTGATTTCAGTACAGTTTGTTTCATCATAATACGAGTTCGTATGTCTATAGAATAAATCACCCTACCTTAAGAGAAGCAGAGCGGCAGCGACTGACTACTTAATATTTTTCGCATGCTATTTTTCGTCAAACTAGTTTTTAACTTTTCCACATTTTTTGCAGGTCTAATTTGAATGCATTATATATTTATAAACTGCAATCTCATATTTTGTATGCTTATGAAAACGTAGTTTTCAATTATCAGGTTTAAATTGAAAAAAAAGCAAAAAATTTAAAATTGTTATCTGGAATTAAACAGAAAATTGTCAAACCGGAAGTAGAAACTATTAAGGCAGGTTCGTCGATATTGAAAAATATTGTTGGTTCAACTACGTTCTTAATATTTTAATTAAATGTATTTGATGTGTTGTTTTACAATATGATACGCTACATTGATTAATGTTCTATTTATATTTTCCTAATAAATCAATCTTTTGTGTTAGTTGAGCTAAATTAAATTGAGATCTTATAGATACTATAATCGATTGGCTTGTGTCTGTTGAGCCATTTAGATCGATTTGTATGAAAGACATGACATTAATCGTTAAGCACGAAATCGTATTAAACCGAAACATAACTAATACATCCAACGGAAATGTGATTAATTAAAAATTTAATAATATTCATAGTGGATTGTTAAAAATCAAAGTATTAAGTATTTGAAATCAAATTAGAAATTTCTACGAATATAATATAAACAAAATACAATGAATTTCAGTTGAATCAACAGCACAAATTCGGAAGCTCATCCAAACACTATCACCTTCTCTCGTTTTTATAGTAGAATACGTAATGCAACACTAATTGTGTGAGCGAAATGTGACTATTTGCATACCCTCCACGGCTGAAACCTAGAAAGAAGGTAACACATCGATGGAATCCAGGTATGGTCGAATTAGATCTTTACGCCGCCGAGCCACGCTGCCGCCGCCGCCTTATTACGTAGAAATCGGCGCAGCGGCGGCGTATATCTTTTTGTTTAATATTTCATATAATCGATCAATTAATAAAATTGTTCTGATTTACAACACACGTTGAAACCACAACCATCAAAAAAGTACAAACTATGAACTACACACAACCACAATCAGAATATTTCCAAATAAAAGTCTGCTTAATTTCCCAAGAATTCCCAGAAACACTTTGAATTTTGCATATCAACTATACTTTTTACCTTTATGGACTATCACGAGGTCAGATGTCTTACATATATTAATTAAACAAATTTCAGAATATTTCTCCAACTGACTCTATCCTTCGCCTATTCTCGCCAGTTGGTAACACCAAGGATACGGAGGGATTCTTCTGCCTGGTCTTTCCAGCGGAGTCTTGGTCGTCCTCTTTTCCTGCTTCCATCGGGTACGTTAGCGTTGGTTCATCTTCATCCATTTTGATAACATGATCTAGCCACGTCAGAATATAAATTATATAGCTCTTGGTTCCAGCGACGTCAGTACTCGCCGTTTTCTCTAACAAGACCATATATTTTACGGAGAATTTTTCTCTCGAATACTCCCAGGTGTTTTTAATGCGCTTGCGATATGATCGAAGTTTCGGAGCCATATATCAAAGACAGGTAGAATGAGAGTCTGATATAGCTGGATTCTTGTCCGTCGAGAGAGTGGTTTGTTCCTAAACTGCTTGTTTAGCCCAAAATATCATCCATTTGAAATCACAATTCTCCTATTTATATCCAGGCTGATGTTGTTGTCCTTGTTCATGGCGGATCCAAGGTACACAAATTCATCTACGACTTCAAAATGAAATCGGTTGTCAACGTACAAGTGCGGACCAAGTCGAGAGGTTGACACCATCAATTTTGTATTACCCTCCCACCCACCTTCGCTGATTCTTTATCGATTCTTGAAAATACTCCAGTAACCTCTCGCAAATTTCGCCCAATGATGTCTATGTCGTCAGCATACGCAAGCAACATATGGATTTTCTAATTAATGGTCTTGTTCGTATTTACTGCAGCTTTTCTCATTATTATCTCCATTAAGATGTTGAAGAGATTGCAGGAAAGTGTGTCGCCTTGTCTCAGTCCTCGCTAGGTACAGAATGGTTCGGTGAGGTCTTTCCCCAACTCCACTGCTGATTTGGTGTTGGTCAGTGTCATTCTACAGAAGCGGATCAGTTTTCCCGGAATAGCCTCGTACAGTTTTCCCCGTATGGGGCTATGGAAGCAGCTTTGTAATCGACAAAAAGATGGAATGTATCGATTGGCTTTTCGTGTGCCTATTCCAGGATTTGGCGTAGCGTGAATATTTGGTCAGTCGTGGACTTGCCTGGTGTAAAACCACACTGATAAGGTCCAATCAGGTTTGCAACAATTGGCTTTAGTCTTTCACATAATGTGCTCGACAAGATCTTATACGCGTTGGTTAAAAGACTGATACCGCGATAGTTGGAACAGGCAAATGGATCACACTTTTTGAATACAGGACATAACACACTGAGACTCCAATCGTCAGGCATAGATTTCCCCAGCCATATACCGCATATAAGACGATGCAATACTTCGCCAACTGTCTTATAAAGTTCAGCGGGTAGGCCATCCGCACCAATGGCTTTATTATTTTTAAGCCGGGAGATCTAATCTCGCTTTGGGTACAACCTACACTATCTTCCACTATCATTACCGCCTGATCTTCAGTGGAAGAATCTGAGTGGTGTAGTGCTGAAAAGTGGTCCCTCCACATTTTGAGCACACACTGCTTATCAGTCACCAGATTCCCATACTCATCCTTACAGGAGGGCAGCCCATAATTAGGCCCGTTATTCGATCTTCTTACCCTCTGGAAAAACTTTCGGGATTCACCATTCATCCTGCACATTTCGGTTTTTTCACTCTCTCTCTGCTCCCACTGCCATATTTTCCACCTAAATAGTTGGGTTTCCTCCCTTCTCAGCCTCTTGTACCGCTCACTCGCAGCACGCGTTGTAACTGGCTGTTTCGTTGCCATACGTCCTGCGGTTTGTGATAGGCAATTTCAGTCCTTGCAGCGGTTTCCAAAGAATGGGAGATGTGCTTCCACTGCGCATCTGGGTCCTCAGGAGGGAGGTATTCTGCCCTGGCAGGAGGACATTTATATCTCCGGTATTTGTAGCTTGTAGCTATCAACAGCTAGGCGAAATTCCACATGCTACAACTCCAATATACAGTCCCATTCCCTAACAGCTTACAGCACACATTGCAACTAGAACAACAGCAGGTAAAGTTTTTCCAAGAATTGAACTCTGCATAGCAGCAGCCGGATCAAGTTCCTAATAATAAGGAAAAGCCGCCGCCGCCGCCGGAGCAGAAGCTATCAGTGTAAACCTGTTGTTCGAATCTACATTGTGAATGAACCATACAAATTGCAAAATTCGCTTAAATTTCGCACATGATATTGAAAAACTATCAACTGGTCCTTCGAGCCCCATGAATATTTGAAATTGAAATGCATGTAATTATATTAATTGCTGCACATGCCTAGATCTATTAAAGTTGATAACATCTGATTCATGTTCTAATGAAAATTATATTAATTCATGAAACTGTTTAAGGAAATAACTTGTAAACATTTCATGAATGGTAATTTGTATTCCTATAAATATCAGGAGGACGATGACGGATTCACCACACTTGTAACCACAAAATATATAAAAATATATTTATAAAAATCTTTAACATTTTCTAACACAATAATCTGAATGTCGTCCAAGGAAGATGATATAATATCTTGAGTAAAAATTGTTTATTTTCAAATATAGGTTCTGTTCGTGTTGTAATATCCATATTGAAAATAGACTGAATTTTTCTTGTCACCTTTGGATTTAACATGTTTCTGAACCTACGCATCTAATTATATCACCAACTGTCATGTATTTTATTGAAGGAAAGTAGATGACAAATGTTTCTAATGCGTCAAAAGTATTAAATGGTGTTATTCGTGTTTCGTCATTTCGTTTGTGTCACTTGCAATGCTGGGCCCGAACATCATCCAATAAAAATATATAAAGTTTTTCGTTCATTCAACGCACAAATTAGAGTTATGATATTTTATTTCTGGAAGAAATAATCAAATATCTTGAGCTCTAATACAGAACACCATCTGTAACACATGATGTGGTATTTTTCATTGTTAATTACATAGGGTTTTTTTTCCCAAAAATCTGGGTTAGATATAAACGAAAATGTTTAGGAAATGGAAAATGTTTTGTCGCAATAAGTAAGAAAATATCTCAATGTTGCACAGTGGATGATAGTTAACATAATGTGGAAATATTTTAACCATTTAAATAAAACAAAATAAAGGGTTCCCCATTACATTCCATGAAGGAATTGGGGAGAGCTTTTCACAACCAGTGAGCTGAGCGCTTTCCAGTTTTCACTCACTGATTGGGACCTACAGTTTTCACATGGATTTCTAACGGTATTTTGAGAAGCTTTTTCATGGCTAAATACTCGATAGTGTCGCCGTCACTATGCGAGGTGATCGCCGCCGAAAGAAATTTAAGGTGGTCAGAGCTGCGATCGAACCCAGATTTATCCATTTACTATTAGGTTAATGGTCTGTTCCCCGATCTCGAACGAAATCCAGTAACTCGCATTCGACTCAAATTGGGTTCCTCTAAGTCGAAACTTTCATTCGACAGACTCTATATTTGTTCGAAAATGACAGCATATTCGAAATAGAGGAACCAAAATTTGTATTGAAAAGTTTTGAAAAATGTTTCGTTATCATTCGACTTGAAATGTCAATCTTGTAGAACCTAAATCGGGTTTCTTTCGAGCTGCACCATTTCTAATTGAAACTTAAAACAAATCAATTAAAACTGAAAAATTCTATTTGAAATTGAAAATATGGCTATTGAAATTTAAAAATTGTATTCGAAATTTAAAATACATCATTGAAATTTAAAAATATCAATTGAAATTCAGAAGACATCAACTCATAATTAAAAGATACCAATTGAAATTTAAAACACACCAATTGATATTTAAAATAAATCAATTGAACTTTAGAACACATCAATTTAAATTTAAAATAAATCAATTGAACTTTAGAAGACATCAATTTAAATTTATAACAAATCAATTGAAATTTAAAACACATCAATTGAAATTTAAAACACATCAATTGAAATTTAAACATTTAATACATAAAATCGGTAAATAATTTCAAAATTTTGAGGTGATGTCTTTTAAATTTCAATTTATGTGTTACAAATTTCAATTGAAGTGTTTTAAATTACAATTTCAATTGATGTCTTTTAAATTTCAATTGATGTCTTTTATATTCAATTGGTGTCTTTTATATTTCAATTTATGTGTTTCAAATTTCAATTGAAGTGTTTTAAATTTCAATTTCAATTGATGTCTTTTAAATTTCAATTGAAGTGTTTTAAATTTCAAATAGAAATCTTAAATTCCAATTGATGTATTTTAAATTTCAAACATAATTTTCAAATTGCAATTGAAATTTTTCAAAATTAAATTGATATTTCTTAAATTTCAATTGAAATTTTTCAAAACTAAATTGATATTTTTTAAATTTCAATTGAAAATGGTGTAGAGCGAAAGTTTTAGTTCAAGATCGAGGAACAGACTGTAGAATTTCTTTTAAATTTACCCCCCAATTTATTGGAACTATAACTCTCTTTGTTGACTCACTTACAACGCGCCATCTGTGGCACATTAGGTTACAGCATATGATTTATTGCAAATTGAGACAGCAATGGGCGATATAGAGTGAAGGAAATTATAATTGGTTTAACCATTTCCAAGTGAATCAGTAACCACTTTTATGTAAATCTGATTTCCATAAAATTTCACAAAGATTTTTGTTTGTTTTGGTGCAATTATTGTAGCAATTACCACATAGCCTGATCAACACTGCTGCACACCATATTTGTGGCGAATGAGTTCGTATTTTTCAATGGAATTTAAAAATTTTATACCCGCATTTATTGAAACAACAACTAAACTTCTTGACTTCTTAACTTCTAACAGTCAGGTTGAAAAATACATAATTTTCAAACACAATAGGTCTGTTTTTTAATTCCATTAAGCTATTGCCGTTTATGACTTTAACAAAAGAAAATGATCCATACTTAATACTACGAAATATGGCAACATTTGCTGTAGTGGGTGAAAAAATATGCGATACGCAACAGGTTTGTAGTCAGTGACAAAAAATACATGGTTACTACAGGTGTTATTGTAGTAGTAGGCAGCAACAACAGATATTTTCTTTTTGTTCATCGGTTTCTGTTGTCAAACTCTCAGAGTTTGGAGAGCCATTCATTTTCGATTCGCTCGAAAAATGTAAATCGGCAAAGGAGTTTAATTTTTAATTCTTTAAAGATTTACATTTTTTAAACTCGCGAGTTTTATTTTTAGCTCGGAAGCCGAATTTTTATTTTCAAAGATTTTAAAATATTTCTCCCTCCCGATTTAATTCAAAAAGAATGATTCGCGAGTCAAATTTGTAACTTTGTGGAATGTGGCAAAAATTGTGAATGTGAATAAAACTGGTAAAGGGGCTGGGTGTGCAAAAAGGGAAAAACTTGAAAATGCGAGAAAAAACTTTTGGTAAGGATAGGAATGTGCAAAAATTGTGAATGTATATAAGAAGGGTAAAATGGGGCAAATAAGTAAAACTTCATAATGCGAGAAGGATCGTTTAGAAAGATGAGGAAAGTGTAAAAATATTGAATGAGGGTAAAAAGGGTAAAATGGGGGGCGAAAAGGGTAATACTTTAAAATGCGACACAAATCGTTTGGATAGGTTAGGAATGTGGCAAAATTATGAATGTAGTTAAAGCAACGGCTAAAATTACTAGAAAATCGTTTGAAAATTTTAATAATGAGACAAAAATTGTGTATGTGATAAAAAACGGGGGCAAAAGAGGTAAAATTAGAAAATGCGAGAAAAATCGTTTGGAAGGTTAGGAACTCTTATTAACACATTCCAATCATTCCAAACTAATGTTCCCCTTTTTTCAAGTTATACTCTTTCCTGCCCCTTTCACCCATATAGTATCTTTGATATACATATTCTCAATGATGCCAATTTTCTTTGCACTTTCAAGTTTTATGTTTGTTTTGCTTTTTCCCCTTGTTACGTTTTTTGCTCACAGACACTATTTTTAAACATTCTAAACGATGTTTATTGCATTTTTTCGCCAATGTTTACCTCTTCTTAACCACATACACTATAATTAACATAACTCCAGTCATTGTCCAAAAGAAATTTCGTTCTGCCTTTAGTAGCTTTATTTCAAATTATAGCCCAATTATTAGTCGACCTCCTAGACCCAATCATTCCATACTAATGATCTCGTTATTTATATATTTTTACCACATATACTATTTACTTACTTAGTCTGTTTATAATTCTGCCCTCTCTATAAAAATATGTGTAGTTTTCCATTAAATAAAATAATTAAAATTAACTTAGCATTTGTAAGCCATTTTGCAAATTTGTTTTTGAGTCTCATTCTTGATAACATTTTCATTCACAAGAAATGATAACAATATTTATCTAAGATAACTTTTTGTTGCCATTTTTTGAAATTGAACATGTGGCAACATTGTCATTGCTTATGTCGGAATTTAGATGGGAAATTGAAATGAAGCTTAATATCATTTAGTTGCCACGTACAAATTGAGCTATAATTAACTTATTAGCGCTGGGGACTGTCTCCTAAGATCACCATGTGGATTTATATAGCAATAGTCAGTGGCATCGTAGTTTGGTGGAGGTCCCTCCAAAAGAAATATATTTTGAATTCCTTGATGAAAATTCAAGATCAGCACTGATTAGCGTTAGTGGTTAAACGGGCACGACGTCAGGCACTGCACTTAGTACTATCTTGAACATCTGTACTCCTGATATCATGGCCGAATCGGCAGCCGCTACATCACTTGTGAGAATCAGAGATTGTGGCGTTTTGATATGGGGGCATTCCGGACACGCTGAATTCAATTATATTCCCGTAAAAGCGGACTACTGTATCCCCTACCTTCTACCAGCGACAAATCTAAGGACTTCTATTCCGAACAGGAATACCTGGGAAAAATCACTGGAAGGGAGTACCAGTAGTATCAGATTTTTCTCGGATGGATCCAAGTTGGACGAGCAAGTAGGCTATGGGGTCCATTCACCGGTCCCAAATGTAAATATCTCCCTCAAGCTGCCTGATCACTGTAGTGTATTTCAGGCGGAAATTACCGCCATACTGGAGGTTGCTGAACTACTGAAAAGTAGTGTCACAACCCTCCGGAGAATATGTATCTACACAGACAGCCAGGCTGCCATAAAATCCCTGGAAGCCATGTTTGCTACGTCCCTGACGGTGAAAGAATGCCACTCATCACTTAGGGTGATGGCACAGTATTTTGACATCAGGATCATCTGGATACCGGGACACAGCGACATTCCAGGCAATTGCGTAGCGGATGAGTTAGCTAGACAGGGTACTACGGCACAGGTTCGTCCGGAAAAAGAAGGTGTTAGTATGCCAATCTCTACCTGCTGTTTGCAGATCAGGCAGTGGGCCGATAATATATTCAAGGACAAGTGGAGACTTACTTCATCTTGCAGACAAGCCAGGGTCCTCTGGCCACAGGTGGACAGGAAGAGGACTAGGCAACTACTTAACTTGTCGAGAGGCAGGTTATCCACAATGATAGGAACACTTACGGGACATTGTCTTGTAGGAAAACACGCCCTAAGATTGGGACATAGAAACTCCACTCTCTGTAGATGCTGGAAACGACGAAACACCTTCTTTTGGATTGCCCTGCTCTGGTAGGACTGAGAAGTAGGATATTCGGAACACATTTAGTTATGTGTTCCGAATATCGTACTTTTCAGTAGCCCTACAGGATATTCATGTAGGCCTTATAGACAAATTTATTGAAAGGGCAAATTGGCTAGGCGACTAGTCAATAGTTGGTATAGAGGAAACTGCAGGTATCACAATGGGCTTCTTTAGCCTAAGTGTGCTAGACATCGTGCTGTCTCGCAGCACATTTTGAAATAAAGAAGTAGAAGAAAAAAATAATCTTTGTTCACAGCTAAATAAATAAGTAATAAATAGTTTCCCATTACATACCTTGAAGGGACTAAGGAGAGCTTCTCACAATCATAGCGCTATGCGGTTTCTATGTTTGTCACCGTTTCTGAACGGGTATTTGAGAAGCCTTCTCATTTCGAATTACTCGAAATTTTCGCCGTCGCTAGGCGAGGTGGCCGTCGTCCAAAGAAATGTAAACTAGTCAGATCAGGAATCGAACCCACATTCTCATGTAGAAGAGTCGCGTTTACTAACCTTTGAACTATCCACACTGGCCATTTGGAAGTTTAAATGCAACGTAGTTAATGACAACAATTTGAATAAGTTTATACTTGTATTCGAATCCTAAAAAATAACGGGAAAGTTGAAAAATCTTCATTTTATTTTCAAAGGACTATTTTATAGGATCACACGAAAGCCCCGTGTTCAGCTCTTATGAAATTTTGTCATTTCTCTCTAAACGGAAAATTTTGCTGCGGAGATTTACCTTGTACATATTTAATTTATAATTTCTCTAAGCACACCGTTTTATTTTTATGCATGCGGTGTCACTTTTGGCTGTTAAAACTGTCGAAATGCCAAAATTCCGGTCCCAAACAATTATCAAGCAATAGTTTTCGTACAAAATACAGTCCGGTTCACTTAATTAATTAAGGGAACTACAAATTCCATATTCAGCAGCTTGTATCGTTTGCAATTTGTAACCGATTGTAGAATTTTAAAATGGAGATATAAAAAATCATGACAATAGTGGTTTCTTAACTAAAGAACTTTTTTTGAGCAATTTATAAAAAAAGTCCAAAAATGTGTTATTTTTTGGTTCACTTGAATAAAGGCTCAAAAAATTGCTCAAAAACATTCTTTAGTTAAGACACTACTATTTTTATGACTTTTTTTTATATCTCAAGATGTCTAGCTGCCATTTCCATTTTAAAATTCTGCAATCGGTTACAAATTGCAAAAAATACGGGCTGCTTAATATGGAATTTTTAGTGCCTTTAAATAAGTGAACCGGAGTGTAACTTGGCGTAACAACCCTGTAATTGATTTTGCCTACGACATTTTCGCAAAGAGCTGAGTACCAAACCAATGAAAAGTGAGTGGAATTTTCGTTGTTTTTTATACACGTAGGTACATCTTATGGCAACGTAAATTTCATAAAAACTAAATACAGCGCTTAATAAATAGAATAATTTTTATCGCCCTTGTTCGGCTAATTGCTGATATTTATTTTGCGATTTATGACTGATAGACTAATCAAAAAGTTCAAATAATATGTTTAGGTTTATTGCTTACAGAAGCTTCAGTGCAAAATATCAATCTTCAAAATGTAATGGCAAATACAACTTCATAACTTCAAAACTTTCACCAAACACTCACTTTTTTCTTTATTTGTGATCTATTACAACGGATTATTTCATACACTTAACATTTTTTTTGGTCATTATGCCGAAATGACTTTTAAACCCAAATAAAGTGTTCCATTCAAAGACTGTCTACAGTGGTGCGCATATACTTATGTACGCCATTATTGTACATAAAGTTCCTGACTATTATTATCGTGTGTTCATAAATATTTCACAATTTCAAATTTTGGTCAGGTTCCACGCGTTACTCCCATATGCTCACATACAATAAAACAAAAACAAAAATAAACAAAAACACACAACATAAATAAAATAAAATGAAAAAAAAAATATTACGAGACAAACAAAAAAATTAGCATACTCGATCAACTGGTTGAAGAAGAAGTCTACAGCCGACACCATAGACATAGATAAACTCAAGAGTGATCATCGTCATCTTGTCTTTTGTTCTCTTAGACATGCGTTTTTCTACTTTAGAATTCCGCCGCTAGTTTGAAGAATAAAAATCTACTAGCGTGAGGCGGAGGTGGAATGTAAAGTGGAGGCAGAATGTGGCCAGCAACTGGTGAAATTATAATGCATAAAAACGAATGGAACAAACGTCCTCCATGATGTGTGATAATAAATAATGTCGGCATATTTGTAAATAAATTAAGTGAATTGAATGAAAGATTTCCGAGATTTGAAATACTTTCGTTGTTTTGTTTTTGGCAAGAAAACAACTAGATACACGATATCTGTCCATATCCATCTCCAATCCCAGGCGAATTGAAGAAGGACGTCCATACATCTCAATCACACATTGTGGAGAAACATAAAGTATTGATAAGATATTGTAGTAGTTTGTATAAATTGTTTAAATATAAATAGTAATCAACATTTGGGTGTAGTTGCGAAAATAAATAAAAGATGAATGACGAAAATGTAAACAACATTAATTCTCTTGCCGATGATGATCATACTCTTTCGTAATTGTCTTTAAGACTCACACACTTGCTCTTTGGTTTGCGTTTGCTGCTGAGAGAAGCAAGAGAAAAAATATACATTGTTATTGCAATTAATTAGTTCTGCTACTAACTATTATTTTCCCCATACCCTGTGGATGATGGGTAAACGATCGTTACCCATTCCCTTCGGCGATGAGTATGGGTTAACACATGCGAACTGTGACTCAAACTAACAGCCTTATCACGCAAGTCACATTCACTTACCATTTTCGACATCACATGCTGGACAAAATATGCACTTGCCGTAAGATTTTTGTAAACATTTATGTAAAACTCAATATAATCAACAAATATTTTAACAAGAATCATTCGTCAGACTTTGCCAAAATATGAAGTCACGAATGACGTGAATGCGAAAGTGATTTACATGATCAGGCTATAAGTAGTAGAGGCAAAATAATTGACAAAGTGAATGTTGACACATGTAGATGCTGCTGCCCAATAAGCACAAATTACCAGTGTTCCAGTATTCCAGCTTGAATTACATTTGAATTCCAACCTCTTTCCAGTCTGTTTGAAGATCGTTAAAAAAAACAATAAATTTAAATTTTTTTAAAGCATGTTATTTAGTACACAGAACTGATGCAAAATCATTGGCGACGGTGATGATGATGATTTTATAATTAAATTTTCCGAGAAGCATTTACTTATAATGTCGATAAATTTTTCGATTTTTGGATTTATCTATTTCGCGAAGTTTGTCGTCTGTTTTTTGTTTAATTTCAGTGGTTGTGTTGTGAAAAAATTGAAAAACAACGGCGGCATCAATTCGTGTCAGCTATGTTCTCTAAACGTCAATCATAAAATATTAACGGTGAAAATTATTTCAACGTAAAACTCACGCCAACAAATAATTGATATTAATAGTGAAAACAAGGAATAAAATAAGACAGGCAAAGAAATAATTCAACTGTGAGGAAAGAAAAATAAACGTATTTATTCAAAGACAAAAGAAGATGCTCGCAAAAGGTGGCAGAAAATGGTTTACAAATTATTGTTAAAACACTGTTTAAATACTGTTATAACACTGTCCTATTGCTTGAATGACACTGAAATTCTATGCTTGAATTCACGGGTAAAACCAGGTTCGGTTCGACATGAATTGCACTGCAATTCCATGCTAGAATTCAAGCGTAGAAATAGGTTCAGTTCGACTTGAATAACACTGTTATTCAAGGCTGGAATTACACTGTAAAGGTACTGTTTTGTTCGACTGTAATTCAATGGTTAATTTTGTTGGATTCACTATTGAATTCAAGTGTGTTTCAACTGTAATTAAACACTGGAAATTGAAAATAGTGACTGGATTTCAAGTGTAATTCCACTTGAATTGGGTGCTTATTGGGTGATGTTAATTTTGTGAATTTTATTTAAATTTTCTAAGAATTTCATTCAAACTTATAACGGTTTCAAAAGAACCTAACAACGATTCCAAAAGAACCGAAAACGGTTCCTAATGGACCGATATGCGGGTCAAAATGAAGAGAAAAGGGTTGTAAAGGAATAAAAAACGGGTTCAAAAGAACCGAAAATGGTTCGAAAAAGGCCGAGAAACGATCCTAACAGAACTGAAAAACGGTTTGAAAAGAACCGTAAAACGGTTCCAGAATAAGAGGATTTGGTTCTAAAAGAACCACAAGTATTAACATTTGAAGATATGAAAATGAGTATTTTTATCATATTTTATATTCTTCTAATAAGATATTACACTTAAGCCGCTCTCTCTGGGACAGCAATTTGCTGAGTACCAGAACCGGTCCAAATACCCGATTCTTTTCGGAACTGAATCCGACAGAACCGGTTCTTCAAAAACGCGGGATTAGAAACATTTTCGTAAGTGAAAAATAGTTGGTTTTGTTGGAATAACAGACCATTCAGAAAAGCGCCCCGATTGGCATGACTAGTTTCGAACTTCGTGACAAGTTCATCACCAGATGCCTGACTACAGTGCCTGGTAGGTCATCAGTCAACAGATGGCCAATCTGACATTTATGAAGTTACAGATTATTAGTTCAACGTTAGAAATTTTTCGAAATGGGTCGCTTTATGCTTGAAGCAACTTGGGAAATAATAAAATCTTTCTTCTAAAGTTTTGAATTCCAAAGATTACCATTTTTACCGAAACATCGTATTTTCCGATGAAGCTCATTTTCACCTCGGGGGCTACGTTAACAAACAAAATTTTCGGATTTGGGGCTAGGAAAATCCACAGGTTGTCCATTGAGGCCTTAAAACACGAAAACGACGCTGTCGTTTACTAGACAGGGATCCAAACAGTCGAAAATGTACTATAAAATTGGGTGGATCAAATGGGGTACTGTAAAGCAAGTCTTGGAAGTAATTTGAGAGATATTTGTTTCATTCACAAATGCCAATAATGGGCTTTACCAATAAAACCGTAATCATGTGAAAAAATGTCTATTAGTATTTTGTTTTAAAGCGAAATTATAGGTAGTATTCTAAAAGTCCCGAAACTTAACGTAAATACAATAGCTAACGCGAACGCCAAAGTCAAAGAATGGTAGTTTTTACATCACTTCGCGCTTGCGTTCGCTTACGACAGCTGTCACTGACATTTGTTGTTTAAAGAGTTGCCCAACTAAAATAAAAAATGTTAGATTATAAAATATTATCTTGAGTGAACTGTACACAATGAAAAATATTAGAAAATATAGCTCTATTTCAATAGATCAACAGATTTTAAGGAAATGCTCATAAAGTGTGTAAAAAACCTAGGTTATTTTTGGTCGCAATGTCGAATAAACTTTCCAATCTAAAATAAATTAGTAAAAAAAACCGTTTCCCATTACATCCCATGGTTTGGGATCGGGGAGAGCTTCTCACAATCAGTGAACTGTGCGCTTTCTAATTTTGGAACGAAGTTCCTTATCGCACGTTGCGGGATGGGGGCTAAATGAAAAAATTTTAAACAACTTTTTGTTAAACTACTTTATTACAACCCATTATTATCAACTATATTGGGTACTTTTTGTTTGGTTTGGTTTAAAGGGAAGTTTTCTAGGTGGTAGTTTTAAATCCAATAAAAAGTAAAGTTAGAAAAGCCAAAGTGCAAGACTGGCAAATCCATGAAATACAACCCTGAGCATGGAATAACATTTGGCAGCACCCTTACTCTTACACTCGTACTTTTGGTTTGGTTTGTGTCTAGACTTACATACCGGCGGATATTTTTTGTTTAATGGGAAATTTTCTAGGTGGAGCCTGTTTATTACATATTGTAGTTTTGAACCGAATAAAAAATAAATTTAGAAAAGCCAAAGTGAAAGAAGTTTAAAAAAAATTTCTTAAGTAAGTGCGTTTTCTTAAAAAAAGTAAATTTTCTCAAAAAAAATATCATTTGATATTCTTAAACAATCTACCTTTTCCTAAAAAAAATACGTTATCTTAAAGAAAAAAGCAATCAAAATCAAAAACAATCAATTTCTTAAAAAAAGTAATTTTTTAAATAAGTACGTTTTCTTAAAAAAGTCCATATGTTACAATATATTGCATTTTCTTAAAAAACTACCTTTTCTTTAAAGAGTACCTTTTTGTATACGGTGCGTTTACACGGGACAGTTTGAGACAAGATGGTTGAGAATATGTATTAGTTGTCACAAAGAGAAAAATTGTTTGTGTGACGTACGCGTCCAGCCAGTTATAAAGACAGTACAGTTTTAAGCAACCGCCGACAGTGTCGTTTTGTTAAATTTCGTGCTCTGATTTTTTGTTTCTTCGCTCTTTGGCCATTGTATTTTGTCTTACTTCTCCAAATTACAATGGAACTGATGTACTCTGCAAAATTAGACATGTATTCATGTTTGTATTGTCAAACAATATTTCAATAAAATTTAGCAAAATTGTCAAATACAAATATATTTTCCAATTTGTAAAGTCGTTTGCGATGTTTAGCTTTTTTCTCAAATTACTACGAAACGTCACCGATATGGCCGATGGCTCAACTAGTCGAGCTTGATGCAGTAGGATTTGTTGTAATTATATGAACCAACAACAGGCATTTAGTTTTTGTGTCATGACTCTAATCGTCAAATTCAACACAGATCCATATGAACGAACACAGTAAACAAAAAAAGTACAACAACAAAATACACTGAATTTAACAGATGGAGTCGTAAGAAAGTGAAATCAGTTGTTCTATTGCGCCAACCTTTACTAGTTCAGCCATGATCTGGCCGCGTATGTCAAATCTTTTGCCGAAGTTACTGTCGTTGAAAAATCAGAGACAGTGGCGAGGCAAGTGTAAGTGGGGTAGTAAAAATGTGTGAATGTATTGCTACTGTCCCGTGTAAACGCCAGGTAACAAAATAACTTTTCTTGAGATAAGTACCTTCTCTTAAAATAGTACATGTTCTTTCGTTAAAAAAGGCTTTCTTCAAAAAAATATACCTTCCCTTAAAAAAATACATTTTCTTACTAAAACTCCTTTTCTTAAAAGTACCTTTTATTAAAAATAAAATAATACCTAATCTTTTCTTTTCTGAGATAAGTAGCAGTTCTGAAAATAAGTAAATTTTCTTAAAAAAATAAGATTTTCCTAAAAAGAGTACCACGTCTTTAAAAAGTACCTGATCTTAAAAAAAGTACTTCTTTGTAAAAAACATTCATACTCTTAGGCTTTTTCTTACAGAAATCACTTCTTTTCTTAAAAAACATTAGCTTTTAATAAACGAAGTACCTCTCATTAAAGAAAGGACCTTTTCGGGAAAATATAATACATATTCTTACAAAAGGGACCTAAAAATATACTTTTTTTTTTTAAAAAATACATTCAATAAATAAAATATTTCTTACAAAAAATTTATCATTTTACAGAAAGTATCATTTCTTAGAGATCCATTTAAATTAGAATATTTTTCAACAGGCGCCTTAGGCATGTTGGAACTAACTAGTACATAATATATAGCGAAAGGAACTTCGTTCCAAACGGGTGTCCCCTGACACCTAATGTATTTTTCACTCACTGATTGGGACCTACAGTTTTTACACCGATTCCGAACGGTATTTTGGGAAGACTTTCCATGGCTAAATACTCGATAGTGTCGCCGTCACTATGCGAGGTGACCGCCGCCGAAAGAAATTTTTAAGGTGGTCAGAGCAGGGATCGAACTCAGGATCTCATGTACAAGAGGCGCGCTCACTACCCAGTGCCCACCGACGGCCAAATAAATTAGTTGTCTTTGCAAAAATCACGTGTCATTTGGCCGTATTTAAAATGTATTGATTCTTTTGTTTAATAATGTTTTAAGACCAACTGATGTGGCAGTCGTTCTCCCCGGTCCCTTCATGGGATGTAATGGGAAACCATTTATTTTTTTTATGTCTTTAATATTTGTGAATATAATTATAATAGATTTGCAACCAATTATTTATTCGAACTTTCCATTTCTAATTTTATTATTGTATAAGTAAATAATAATTCCAGTGAGGAAGCAATATAGTTTGATTTTTTTTTTAAATTCGAGCTCGGTCCGTCGATTTTATTTCAGCCAAAATTTGCAACTACTTATAAGCAATGAAATGCAAAATACTTCCATCTGCCCATCTGCGATCGACATTATTCTTTAAATATGTAATTTCTTCAACTAACCCGAGGAATTGTGGCGGGTTGAATTTGACAGCTGAAGTGTGAGCCGTCGGAAGCCGTCGGTGGTGCAATGGTTAGTGTGCGCGGCTCTTGTACATGAGATCCTGGGTTCGAACCAGGCTCTGACCACCTTCAAAATTTTCTTTCGGCGGCGGTCACCTCGCATAGTGACGGCGACACTATCGAGTATCTAGCCATGAAAAAGCTTCTCAAATTACCGTTCGGAATCGGTGTAAAACTGTAGGTCCCAATCAGTGAGTGAAAACTGGAAAGCGCACAGCTCAGTGATTGTGAGAAGTTCTCCCCAGTCCCTTCATGGGATGTAATGGGAAACCATTTATTTTTTTAGTGTTTAAAAACGTTGCGTTTTATAAACTACATATTAAATAACGTAACTCAACGCAGGTAGTCACGGAATAGCTGTAACATTTTATAAACTACTAAAACGACAAAAGTAACGCGAAGTGACTGATTCACGACTTATAGAATAACACTCTAAATTAAATTCAAAATTTTGAAAATTTGCACATGCGAATTAGTATCGATCGAAATTTAGTTTCTTGTGTTTTGGTCTAGGAACTGAATCCGCTTAAAGGATTGTAGTAAGACTTTCCTGCAGTTATGCACAGTAAACGATTAAATGCAAATAAACCCTCTGCCAAAAAAAAACAGTGCAATTTGAATTGAATTTTCCACATTGCTAAAAAACAACATTTATTTTGTAAATTGTAGATCTTATTGGCATTAAGCCAGCTTTTAATCTTCACATCTGATTCGTTACTACCGAGTAGACAGGTCCATCAAAATCACCTTACTTTAACAAAGGTTTAACCTCACGAATTTAGCCTTGACTTTAGTAGTAACGTTCTTACTTTTTTTATTTTACGTTTTTCGAAGAAAAAACTTAATTGGTGTATAGATTCAATATGGGTGTATCATAGATGAGAGTCCGTCCGTCCATCTGCTGTAAAAACAGAGATGATAAATACAATAAACAACTCATACATATTGAACATATGGTATTGCACTATGTACATATGGATGTATGTTCTCTTTAACTCTCTCTCTCTTCCAATTATAATAACAATGAATTTCGACTTTTCTTTACTCCGTTAACAGTCAAATGCCATCGAACGGTGGGCGCTCTTTATTGCCATTTTGTTTTTCCTTTTTTTTTGCATAAAAGAAAAGCGTCATATTTTACGCGCTCTTTTGTTGTTTCATTTTACGTTGACGATTTATGAGTAATGTGAGTCGAGTCGTCGTTGTTTTGATTCGTAGACGCTCGTATAAGGGGCTAAAAAAAGTGATCTTTCTTTTCATTCTTTTTATCGTATAATTATTTCAAAGAAACAATTTCGTATGATGTCGTCGGCTGTGGTTTGTGTGAGAATGTAAGTACATCCATACATACGTATGTTTGTATGCATGTGCATGCTACATATTTATTTTGATGTCAGCATCCGTTTGATGAGTGTATTAGTGTATGTGTGTGCGTTTGTGTGATGTATTTTGTTTTATAGTCATACATATTAAAAATAAAGAATTTTGTATTTACAATGAGAAGAGATTTCCTTATTGGAGTTAAAAACGACAAATTTTCGTCGTTTACTTTCTTCTTCCCCCAGCCGGCCATCTCTTTTTGCCAAGGGGATGCATACATGCCGCCGTCAAAAGAGGAACTCTACAATTTATATTCATTATATCAATATTTACAAAATCTTAAATTAGTTGGGGTGGGGTGGCGCAGTGTACAGCGAGGGGTGTTTGCAAAGGAAACAAACGATCGACTACTTTAAACAAATCTCTGCAATTTTGTAGTTTTGTTGTTGCTTTTGTATTTAAATTACTCCAGAAAAGCCCAGTCACACACATTTTGTTGCGAGAACACAAAGAGAAGACAAATCCAGACTACAAGAAAAAAAAAACTTTCAATTTATTTTTGGATGTAATTTCACTCACATGCTACGAGTGTGATCTTTGAAGAGGTGCAATTGCTGTGGCTGCTGGTGGTGGTGGTGGTGGTGATGGTGGCAATTTTGGTTGTGTTGGTCTCCAATCGCCGTTTCTACTTATTTTTAGCGTATTTCCTTAAGTATCACATTTTAACACTTCAATTGAGAGTTGAAGAAGAACTTTCGAATTGATGCAAATCGTTTTTTATTTTGTCGAAACACATAATTGTAAAATTGGGGAATTAAATAATGAAATGTAGATTTGAACGGATAAATGTGTGTGCTAATGAGATTTTGTAGCTTCCGGTGCCTTTTGGTACAATTTATATAGAAATGCAAAAGACATTTACAAACTATCAAAGTTTTTGAAGTACCAATCAATCAAAATTAGATTTTAAACAGAATTTGTTTAATTTTCTAATATAATGCAATCAAACAAATTTAATAAGAGCACAGGATGTAAATATACTCGAGTGTTTAAAACCGAAACCGAAAAACCGGCTAACTGGTTTGTTTGCAATTAACCGTGTGCCGGTTTTTTAAAAACGTAATTTTCGAATAAACTGAAAACCGGTTATTAGATGTCGGTTAACCGGTTAATACTCAATTTGTGTTAAAAATCCTTACAAACCTTTAATAATTAAACAAATCGAGATATAATTTTTATATGTACATATATTAATTATTTTTTGAATTACGTAACACGACATCTATTTAGAAATATAATAATAATAAGATTTTAAACAGCTTTTAATTTCGCAATGATTTCATCATTTGAATAGCAATTAAATAATTTAAATTAGTATAGCAATTAATTGTTTACACTTTATAAGATTACACTGTGACACAAATGCAAGGAATTTGTTTCGGGCCTCAACCAAACCAAAAAAATTGTGAAAGTACTTGGTCGGTGTCACAAAACCCCACTCAGTTTTGCCCCTATACGTAACAATTTTTTTTACAGGCCGAAGAAAATTTTGGAGGTGGGTCAGGGTCCTATTTCACATTTTACTTTAATAAATCCTAATCAACTTGAAATATTGCATTACAACCTTTGACAAAATTGTAGCTATTTTCCCATTTCACAATTCCTTCTAATATATTTCTAAGGAAAAGCACACTGTTAATCGATTATTTCACGAAAGGTCATACAAAATTTCACATATTTTATATGTTTCGACATGTGTCTTCAAAGAATTGTAGCTTATACATTTCTTGATAACTTTTCCATGCAATAATAACCGTAATTATTCGGTTTCCCCTTTTTTCCATTCTGTGAAACCGAAAACCGGTTTTCCGAAAAAGTAATTTTCCGGTATACCCTGAATTCAGTTATGGCGAAATTTTCGTATGAAATTTTGCCGTTTATGACTACATGACCTGTGTTAGACCAGGGGGTTTCTATGGCACAGCGGATCGAAAAGGTACTAGGGTAATGATGGAGAATGAGAGACCAAAGAAGACAGGAACTAATTTTAAATAGTGTTTATTGATCTTAATGACAGCTAAATTATGTTTTATGTTGTTTGCATTGAATGAAAATACGCATTCCCTTTGATTTCTGTCCGTTTTATGTCCAACGAAAGTATAAAATTGGTAAAATACAGCAGCAAATAAAACTCTATGAAATGGCCTGCTACCTCGTCGTCATGAAGAGGCATCGAAGAGAGTAATGGAAGAAACTCTTAAGTATTACTCTATGGTTAGACTATTAGTGCAAATGGGAAGATTCACTGAGAATGAAATGAAACTATCTTTCGTTTCCGATTTACACTACTATTTTTGGAGGATGCAAAAACATCTGTCTGCAAAGTGACAAACTAACTACAACAGTTATAAAACAAAACTAGAATACAGAAAACAGCAAATTGTGAACAAAGACCAAACATTTGTAAAAAGTGACGAAATAAAAGCTTTAGTTGCCTTGCCGCCTTAATTGGTTTTGTTTGTGTCGTTCAAAATGCAACCTTGATCGCATCATTTTTTAAGCAAAATCAAAAAACGAGAGAAATCTAACGGATCTCTCAAAATTTGGTCTGCAAATCATTCTCCTCAAGTTTACTCTATTCCATCTTTTCTCACAAAATGAAAATTTTGACATATCCAACAATTTCTCTAGCAGTCTAACACGGCCTTAAGTAAGACGGACGCAGTAGGAATTGTCGTACACAAAACACATACACAAAAGTAAAAAAAAACAGTACTAAAGCCAAAAATGGTTTCCCATTACATCCTAAGAAAATAAATTGCATATGTACGAATTTGACATAACACCGACGCGGAAGCAAGAAAGAGTGCAAATCAGCTGTTCCAACGAGTTTACTGTACTTATTCGACCATAGACTAATACTTATAGTAGACCTAATAGTTCTCTCACTAAATTTATGACATTTTGCCTGGTGTGATATTTACGTTCGATGTTGAAACGAATTACTTTACCAATACCAGATAGAGGCAATGATTCAAAACAACGAACAAAATAACAATAACGGCATTTCGTATTGTGTGTTAAAATTATTGTGTTAAATACAACACAAATGTATGGTAACAATAACAGTCAATAAAAAAGTTTAAAACACATTTAAATTTCACAGTTTTTCACCAAAACGACAGGAAAAATTAAAGCAAGAAGTTATTGTAGTTCCACTCATATTAAATAACAAACATCGAGCATTCAAAATAGTTAATTTAAGTGGAGAAACCCCCCCACTAAAGTATAAACCAAATTTAGTAAAAAATCAATAAAAAATTTAAATTTTTATTTTAAAATCAGGAAACACATTAAGCTATGCTCAGTAATACCGCTATTTCACAGTTGCTACTATTTCATTTCCCTAAACAGCTGATTTTTTGCGTTAAAACATATTATTTTGAAATCTCAAAAACGTTGAAATCGCGATAGACCTTAACGTCTGTAGTTAAAGAAGTTATTGTATAAAATTCAGAAACAATTAGTACGGATTTTCATTCAAATTCTTAAATCCTTAAATACTTCATGTACCTCGTATTTCTCAAAAATTCAAAATCAAAATTTTTACCAAAAATGTTTGAAATTTCGTAAATATACAAGTTTTACGAGGTATAAGAGTTTGAGTGAGACCCCATAATAAAATTTAAGAATTTTAATTTAAAGATTTAAAGAATTTAAAGACCTTTTTAATATCAAGTTTATTTATTAGCTTTATATTACTTTCAAAAAAGTCGAGTACAAAAAATTCTTCCAATTTTTCAAAAGTTGGGAAAAATTTTCTTTATTTTTCAAAATAATCTCCATTTAGCTCGATACACTTTTTCCAGCGATATTCAATAGCTTCGATACCCTGTTTAAAGTAAGAACTGTCAAACTCCTTAAAAGAGCCATCAACCTCTTCATTGTTGGCAAATCTGTTACTAAGTTAAGTTTGGATATAGAAAATAGTCCGAGGAAGCTAAATAAGGTTCGTGATGAAGCAATTCGAACTTTAATTCATTAATTTTGGCCATCGCAATAGTGAATGTGTAAACCGAAGCATGGTCTTAGTGACTAGTGTGAATACACACCGCAGTGGCTTAACGGGCTAGACGCTGCTGAAGATGATGCTTCACAAACATCGAAACGATCGTCCAGCGAATGTGAGTTCGAATCCCACCCGCGGCATTTACATTTTGTTCACTAACCGAAGAAAACATGATATCTTAGCCTAAAGGAAATTACAACTTTAAAAATAACGAATATCTAAGACAATTAATTTGACAACACTTTCTGTTTCGTCAAATCCGGCCTTTTCCACATCTTTTTCATCACTTAGACGCTGCAATAAAATAGCATAATATTCGCCGTTGATGGTTTTTCCTTTCTGAAGATAATCAATAAAAATTATCTCATGCGCATTCCAAAAAAACAGACGCCATGATTTTGCCTGCAGGTGGAACCGTCTTCGCCAACTTTGGACACGATTCTCCTATTCCAGTCCACTGCTTTGACTGTTCCTTTGTCTTAGGTGGGAAGTGGTGGACCCATGTCTCATCCATGTTTATAACTCGACGCAAAAATTCCGCTTTATTGCGGTGAAACATCGCCAAACACTCTACTGAAACATTTTCATGACGCTGTTTTTGCTCTATTGAAAGCAAGCGCGGTACATATGTATCGTGCTCATAGCTTTCTCATCTTCAAATCTTCGGTCAATATACGATGTGTATCTTTTTTTGAAATACCTATCGTTTCAGCTAGCCCACCCACCTTCAGCCGGCGATCATCCAATACCATTTTGTGGATTTTCTTAACCGTGTCTGGCCTGGACACCTTAATTGGTCGACCTCGACAATGTTCGTCTTGGCAGCTCGTACGGCCTCGTTTAAGCTCTGCTACCCAATATTTTACAGTCGTAAACGAAGGAGCAGACTACCCCAGAGTAGAATCTAGCTCGGCTTTAGTATTGATTGGATTGAAACCTTTCAAATGGAAATATTGAATTACATAACGGTGACCAATTATTTTCCCGTTTACAAATTCACTGGGATCGTTTACTTTTGATGGGTCAAATAAAAATACTAAACAACGTGGCGCCTTGAAACTTAAAACATATGTTTTATAAGGTTGCCACTTTTCACCAAAATTTTTTTTCAAACTACTGGCACCATCTATACGTCAGGTCGGCTGGTTTTGCCATCGTCTATAGCTTTATCAGATTTTGCCAAAATCTTCATCAGCAGTATAGTTAAGAACTTGTGTTTGAAATTCAGAAAATTCAAAAAATAAAAGCAATTGAAATTCTGAAAACCTTAAATCAAACGCCAGAAAATATCAATTTCCCGTTTAAAAAGTTTAGATATAAGAGGATCTTAACAGGGCTAATTAGATCCGAAGCACTACTCTATACCTTCATGGGACGTAATGGGAAAATTATTTTATATTTTTTGTTTAATTAGATACAAGTAGGATTAAATTAGATCATAACTGTAACCATTTGTAAGTAGATATAATTAGATCTGAAATTAGTTCCGACAGGATATAATGGGATCTTACATGAGAAATACATAATTAGGTCTATAGTGACATACAATATGGTATGGGGCGAGATAGCCAAATGTCTGATTGCATCTAACGAGATATGCTATATCTGAAACTAGACATAATCTTGTATCTCGGCATACCTAATTATATCTCACGTAAGATCCACTTGTATCTGGCCATGACAAATTTGAGATAAAATTAGATCAAAATAGACCTTATTAGATAGTTGCAGATCTGTGCTAATATAATTTGATCCGAATAGATATAATAATTGTTCGCATCTAATGAGATCTAACATCAGGGCTTTTAATGTCCTTTTCCCAGGAAAACTGAAAATAAGGTACTAAGAAAGGAATATGTAAGGTAGTAAATGGGCTGGCCGTCTATATTTAAATTATTTAAAGAGAATTGTAACTCTAGAATTGTCACTGGACGCTAGAGAGAAGATAAACGTATATATAAGAGCTGATATTTGCATAACAGAATATGGACAATAAATGAATCTAAAGTTAAAAAAAAAAAAAAAAATTAAATCTAACTCAGACTGCTAAGATCAAATTTTCGGTTTTATTGAAATCTAATTAGATCTAGTAATAATAACCAGTCATACCTACACTTGTTTATACGGGTACCCTATATACCAGTTGAAATTTATAACATCTTGAAAGGAGGGAAAATATGTTATATTTAAATAAATTGAAAATCTGACAACCACGATCATAATTCAAAATATCCTGATCCTGCGTCATAAAATGCAGAATATTGTAATTCAAAGTCAAAATTCCCTTCAAAAAACCATTGATCTATTTGAGATCCATTGATATAAAATATTTAACAATTATAATTTAGAAAACAAAAATAAACTTTAAAATTTTATATTGCGGAAATATTCATTTCAATTTAGAAAACTTTAATTAAATTTCGGATAATAACATTTCACATTGAGAAAACTTCAATTCAAATCCGGAATTTTTACTTGTAAAATTTAGCAAATTCAGTTTTTCAAATTATCAAATCAAATATCAATTAAAATTAAAAACAAAAAATCTAGAAAATATCAATTGATATTTAAATGACATCAATTCTTCAAAACTATTTTAAAATCAACCTGGATAAAACAAAGGCTACCGAATAATAACAACCAACAACATACAGAGTATTTAAATTTGGATTTTATTAGAGAAATTGATGGAGATGTCAAAATTTCATTTAATGGGGCGGATGGAGTTGTAGTGGTATTCATATAAACGCGAAAAATCGAAAACGTCGAAAACTTTCATTGCAAACGTCTCTCAAAAATGCTCTCATACAAAACGACTTGAACAAATGTTTGACGTTTCGTTTTCGATGTGTGCTCAGCAAATCTCGAAACTTTTCTACATTTGTGCAAGTCGTTTTGTATGAGAAACATTTTTGTTTTGACATTTGCTGTACAAGTTTTCGAGGCTCTTGCGCTTTTACGTGAATACCACTATATAATTTCCAATTGAAATTTGGAAAATCTCAGTTAAATTTTGAAAAATATCAATTGAAATTCGAAAATTACATTTGAATTTTGAAGTACATCAATTGAAATATAAAAATTATATTTGAAATACGTCAATTTAAATTTCAAAAACATCAATTGAAATTGGAAAGACATCAATTGAAATTTGTAAGACATCAATTGAAATTTGAAATACATTAATTGAAATTTAAAACACATCAATTGAAATTGAAAACACATCAATTGAAATTTAAGAGACAGCAATTGAAATTTAAAAGACTTCAATTGAAATTTAAAATTCGTCACTTGAAATTTAAAAATTATTAACCGATTTTTAAATTTCAATTGATGTATTTTAAATTTTAATTGAAGTATTATAAATTTCAATTGATGTGTTTCCAATTTCAATTGAAGTGTTTTAAAATTTCAATTCATCTATTTTAAATTTCAATTGATTTCTTTTAAATTTCAATTGATATTTTTAAATTTCAATTGATGTATTTCAAATTTCAAATATAATTTTTTGATTTCAATTAATGTATTTCAAATGTCAAATAGAATTTTTAAATTTCAATTGATTTTTTTCAAATTTCAATTGGAAATGGTGTAATGAAGGAAAACGATTTGCAAAACATATTTTGCAAGATCTGTTAGACTTCTCTCCTTTTTGTTTTTCCTCAAAAAATATTGCGATCAGGGTTGCACTCGTAATGAAACGAACAAAAGGTAAAAAAACGACCATAACTTTTATTTCTTCGATTTTTTCAAGCGAAAAATTAATAAAAAGTTATGAGAGGTTTGAGAGATGATTTGTCATACAAAACACGTCTCCCAAACCTCTCATAAGTTTTTATGAATAAGATGGTAAATCTTTGTTCATAATATTGATTTTCCTCCATTCTATTCTTATTTTATAACTATTGTATTTTATTTGTCACTTTGCAGACAGATGTTTTTGTATTCTCCAAAACTGATAGTGTAAATTAAAAACGGGATGATCGTACAATTGCTGTCAAATGGAAGAGAGTTTCTTTCCACTTCCCTCTCTGCGAATCTTTCTTCTTGCACTGATAGTCTCACACGGCCTTTAACTGAAATTTCATATTGAAATCAAATAATATCAATTGATGTTTCGAAAATATCATGTGGCATTTAAAATTTCCATTTGAGGGAAAATTTATTTATTAAAATTGGGAAGATATTAATTAAGATAACAAATGAAATTTCCATCAAATTCGGAAACCGCAATCAAAATTAAAAGCTTGTATCTCATAGTGGAGAAGAGCAATTGACGTTCAGTCAAAACTATTGCAAATCAGCAGAAATTCAATTGGAGAGTTAGAAAACGACTATTAACATTCATCAAGAGAAGTTCTGAAAACACGAAACTGTATACGAATTTATTTTTAGAAAACTTAAATTTTATTTAACTGGTTTGAAATAATATCAACTGAGATTCAAAATATAATTGTTTCGGGCGCCTTTCCATTTGTATAATGTTTGAAATATTGTCACTAGCACTCAAAGGGATTTAAAAAACACCCGTTTTGATTTGAAGACACTGGCCCTAATGCTTGAAGTGCTGTTGTACTTAATAAGATCTTTGTTACAAACTTAGAGATACCGCCTTTATAATACAACTGATTCTTCGGAATTTAAACGCATTGGAACAAAAAGTTGCACCTAAAAATGAGAACACCAATGTGATTACCCGGAAGCTGAAAAATTCTTAATTCATTAACACTTTAAGTGTTGCCTACTGTAGTATAACGCTAGCCGATATTTGCACCCTTCCATCTCCTACTTGTTGTATCTTAATAAAATATCTACCAAACTCTTCACTCAGATATGAGGGTTATCATATCATGGAACTGTAACAGTAGAAGGATTCAAATGCTGGGTTAATTTCAGGGTAACTATAGTTACAACAAATGAGAAAGTTTAGTCTAAGGCTAACTCCAAATCATACTCCCGTATTCATAGAAAAGTTAGACACTGGATACAAGCTTCGTGCATCGAGTGTCTATCCAGAATGTTGTTTGGTCTTAGTCATTCGTTAGTAAATAGATGATTCATAACAGTTTCCCAACTCTAATATCAATATGTCTGTTTTAGCAAAACGCTACCCTGATAGTCATGATGTTTGCTAGTAAAACGTCAGCTGTGTGTCAAAAGTAGCGATTCGGCACTCGTTGGTCACGGTTTAGCTGAAGTGCAATGAATTGCAAATCATTACCGTGGCCATCGGTGGTACAATGGTTAGTGTGCGCGACTCTTGTACATGAGAACGTGGGTTCGATACCTGCTCTGACCAGCTGACATTTCCTTAGACGATGGTCACCTCGCTTAGTGACGGCGACACTATCGAGTTCTTAGCCATGAAAAAGCTTCTCAAAATACCATTCGGAATCGTTGTAAAACTGTAGCTTCCAATCAGTGAGTGTAAAAGTAGAACGAACACTTCTCACTGATTGTGAGAAGCTCTACGCTGTCCCTCCATGGGATGTAATGGGAAACTATTTTCTTTATTTAGCCAGGTGATAGCCGGTGGCTAACATTTCATTATGAATACAGGGTTGTGTTGTTATCATCTTCGAATTTGTGTATCACATGGATTTGTAGTTCACTTACCTTTGGATTCCTCTGGAAGTCACATGTGACCGTGGTAAATGCATTTTTCTTCTCACACTGACAATGACCATTACAAATATCTTTCCTCGGCTCAGTGACTAGATTTAATGAGACGAAATTGTCAGACAGCGAATCTGGCGATGAGAATCTTTCCTGTTTCGTATAGAACTTTTGGGGTTTGAAAAGGGTACGCAAACCATTGGAGGCCATGTAACCCGCTGTGTGGTGGGGATACAAACGCTCACTGGATCTACTGCCACCGGGTGGGAGGCTTTTGTTCTTATTATTATTATTGTTCGTTTCATCGCTGAGCATAGAATAATCAACTTTGGTTAATCGAGCTACTCGATGCAATAGTTTATCGTTGTTGTTGATGTGGGTGGGGATGAGACCGCTGTTGCTGGTGTTGTTGTTGTTGCTGCTGCTGTTGTAGATGTCGTTGGTCTCATGTAAAGATGTGGATGCAAATTGTTGGTTATCACAGTTGATGGGGGGAATTGCTGTCGCCAAGATTTGTAACAATATGAACACACAAAACTGGCCAATGACCCATATTCTTGGTGGTGTTGGTAGTGGCGGCGATGACGATACTAATAATGGCTTAGGACGGATCATTTTGTATGGTTGTGTGTGTGTGTTATGGTTGTATTAAAATATTATGAAATTGTGACAGATTGACTATCTTTGGTTGAAACTTTTTAAACAAAAACAAAACATGAACCTTTACTTCGTCGCTCTACTTCACGATCATTTATTATAACTGCAACATTTTTGTAGTTTTCTTCGTTGCGGTTTTTTTCTTACTATTTTGTTGGTAATTGACTTAAACCATTTAATTTTGTGTTATTTTATTTTTTGTTACTTTTTTTTTCTTGTGACGGGGTAATTAACTTAACAAAATGTATAACGTAACTATTTTGTTGTGCGGCGCTTAACTTCACTTCACTATATTTTTATTTTAAATTTAAATTTTTTTCAATTAAAGCTTTCTCTTTACAACCTGCATATTTAGTAGATACATTCACTCCATATTTGTGTTAATTTTTCTATTTTAGATTTTCACATACTAGTATGTAAATCAAAAGATTTCTACTAAGTTGTTGTCGGGCGAGAGAATACAAACACTCTGGCTGTTATTCGATTTGCTATTTTGGCTAGAACGCACTTAATCATCACTCGCAGATTCGTTATATCCATCCACACACTAATGTACATGTACATATGAATGTACTACGTTCACTTAGGCACACGTTCGAGCTACTTCAGCGATGCGATCACCTCCGATTTTAAAACAATACTGACTTCTCATATTCCATTCGGTGTTTATCTGATAGTTACACATTTCTCAGCCACAAGTAGCCGCCTAATGATTGCTGCATACTGGCATGCTCTTTGCTCTCGTGTGCTCTCTTTTTTCCCAAGTGATAGTTAGGAAACAATTGGGTGGGAGAGGGTACGATTTTCTTTTCCGCAGGTTGTTTTGTTTTCATTCATTTCTATGTACGAGTTGTTTTCAAGCAACAGTTTGTGATGTTTTTATTATTTATTCATTCTATTCTCGCTCACTCTCTTGGTTGTGTTAATGTGTGTTGTTGTTATTTCCGAAGAGAAAATCTATCTTATCGTATGGTTGCATTCATACGTTCACAACAAAAACTTGTCGTTGTGTTATTTTACCCAGTTGGAAAATAGCGTTTTAAAGTGCGATTAATCCAAAACTATAAGTGTTAGGTGGGCCAAAGTATTTGTGGCCTGTTGTTGGCGTTGCTCGTGTTTTTCGCCATTCACAGATAGTATGTTTCGATCAAAATTTGGAAACTTCATGTTAGAAATAACATACGGTAAAAATATCCTTCATGTTTTGGGACACAAATACATAAAAATTGTACACAAAACTACAAAAATAGTACATGAAAGTACGAAAAGTTTACACAAAGGTACAAAAAGTGTCCACGAAAGTGTCACAAGTGTTGACAATAGTAAACAGAAGGACAACAAGTGTATACAAAAGTACAAAAAGTGTACACAACAATATAAACAATCCACACTAAAGCACAAAATGTTCACAAAAGAAAAAAAAAATTACACAAAAGTATTACAAAAAAAAAACTACAAAAAGTGTACATGAAGTACAAAAAGTATATACAAATGCATAGCAAGTGTACATATGTACATAAAAGTTTAAAAACTGTACACTAAAGCACACAGTCTACACTAAACCACAAAGTGTTCACAAAAGTAAAAAAATTGTACACAAAAGTATTACAAAAAAAAAAAAAACTACAAAAAGTGCACATGAAGTACAAATATAAAAGTTCGAAAAGTGTACACAAACGTGTATTGGAAAGCTGTTTTAGTATACTTTTCACAAAAATAAAAACAAATTGTTGTTGCTAACTCACGATCAACTTAGAGCGTGAAGAATTTGAGACTTTGTTGAAAACAGTTCGTTTTTAAACTTAAACTACCGTAACTCTGCCACTTTCTATCCGATTTTCATAACCTATTATTGGTTTAAAATGTGAGACTTGGTTCTTTCAAACAAAAATGGAAATTTGAAAACTAGTTCCTAAACTTGAAGTTGAAACTTTAAGAATACCGTTATTTCACTACATTTGCCTCCCATACAAAAGTTGGGCGGCTTACCGGTTGGCCGACTCTATATCTCCCGTATACCACAACCGATCTAAACAAAATTTGGTACTGATCAATACTTTTCCAAAAGCTACTGTGTAATAATAAAAGAACAACTTCGCCATGCCCATTTTTGTACCTCCCATATAAATAGTGGGCGGATATTTGGCCGGTAGTCACGATAAATCCCCAAAATCACTTAGGATCCTAATTAAGTTGGGTATTGAATAATATTTAGCGCAATGCCACTGTGCTATTGTATACACAGTGATACAAAAACGATCAAAGAAAAATACCTGGGAGTAGAAACTTCAATAACTCAGTCAATTAATACCGGATTTTTAAAAACAAATTTGCGTTTTACTCATTAGGACACGTCACTTTTGAATAAATTTAATAAATAAGGTTTCCTTATAAAATAATGTGTAAAATCATCGCCGAAGTTGGAAAATGGCGAAAAAAATTATAAAAATATCTGTTTGCTGGACAAATACACATAGACGTCTATTTTCTTAAATAATGTATATATCGCTTGAAAGGCCTAAGTTTCTTCTTTTTAAATCCGGTGACAAAATGAAAATCGGCTGATAACACACAGTTAAATTAAAAAATTGTCGGGAAATTTTTCAGATTTGCGGCTACCTAAACGCTACCTAAGCGCTGCCTAAACGGTGTTAAGAATCATTCCTAGGGAGTTCATATGTTCTATAGAGTTGTTTATTGAGATCTTAGGTACAGTTCTGTGATTGATTGTTTCCTTGAATTTTGAACGGTTTGCTACCTATGGACCTGAAAATGGGGGAAAAATTTTAAAAAAATATCCAATTTTTTTTTACGAGTTTAACCTTGAAAATGATTTTATATGTTCACAATTTTTGTTCTTTATGGCAAGGGCTACAACTTTGCCTCAGAGAGTAAATCAAAATTCTAAACGGTTTGCAAGATATGAGACAAAATGATCACTTTTTTTGCAAAAATGATACCGAGGATTCTTGTTTCACTCGACAGCACCTACAAGAAAAACACTACCACTACCCAGGAATTTTGGACTGTCGCACCGTGATAGTGGCACATTTGTCACCTTCATTCGTTCAACGTGAGGGTGAATATCTGTGTTTTTTTTAATAGAAATCGGTCGCAATGGATGTTTAAGTCTGTTCTGATAAGATGATAACAAGAGTTTGATAATGCGACGTATTTTCTGGTGATGTTCATTAATTAATTCCAAAACGGAAGTAGGAAACCAGCTGATTACAAAGCAGAATTATTATATAAATGAAAAAAAATTATACGATGAAACTGAAAAAATATAATTTATTGCAAAAGGAAATAATGATAAAGAAAAAGTTCCAATATTATATTCCTTGTTGGGTATAGTGGAAACAGAGCACGCATGTGGTGCGCAAATGCACAGATCGCACTGGAGCTGAAGAGAAAATAGTTGTATGGTAGAGAATATCAGATGAGGAAAAGCGACAACACGCAACTGTGTACTTCAGCATTTTTTAATCAACTAAATTTAAGCAGCATTTACACCAACCAATTTTATCGCATTTTCGGGATTATCGACGATTTTTCATATGGAGTTTGACATTAATAATCCCGAAAAAGTGATAATCTTGGTAGGTGTAACTGCAGGTTTACCAGATTAACCATTTGTCAATTATTAACTTAAACAATTAAAATCGGTTTTAATTACAGAGTAATTATAACACCCACTAAGCAATTTGAGCCTGGCAAACAAATACAAATCCAGCCATACGTATGTGGATTAATATACTCCAATATAGTATCGGCATATACATATACTCTATTACAGACTGTACAAGACGAACGCCACAGATTTCATTGCGATATTGAACGAGAAGAAAACGAGAGATTACACACAACCAGAAAAAATAACCCCTGTTCTACGAGATTCCACATTCATATATAAGAACAGTCAGAGGACAAAACAGTGAAATTCACAAACCATTTAATGGGACACTGCTATTTTTTTCTGCACGTCAGGGATTAAAATCTCAGTACTCATTCGTAAAATTTCTGTATATGTCTTCGAAATTACACCAGCTCAAAATTACCATTTTGCTGTTTGTATTAGAAAACTAATGACGTTTATAACACCACTATGCCAGACCTAATTAAAATGAGTTTTTCCAATCCCTGACGGTTCGAAAACTGCAGCCAATATAGAAAAACAGTTTTCAGTTTAAAGATCACCCCAACTGATTTATTAGTCCTATCTCACATCAAAAGCAATAATAGTGGTTTCCCATTACATCCCATGAACGGATTGGGGGGAGAGCTTCTCACAACCAGTGAGCTATTCGGGTTGTAGTTTTACACTCACTGATTGCGACATACAGTTTTACATGGGTTCTGAACGGTATTTTGAGTTGTTTTTTGAGTTGTCATGGTTATATACTCGATAGTGTCGTCGTCACTAAGCGTGGTGACCACTGTCGAAAGGAAGGTAAGGTGGTCTGAGCAGGAATCGAAACCTCGTTCTAATGTACAAGAGCAGCGCACACTTGCACCACCGACGGCAACAAATAGTATACAGCGGAGTCGGGCGTTCCGCGCTAACTAATGCCACTAAATGTCAGTGTTGTCATTAAAACTTGCAAAAAAATAGACGTCTTCGTTGTAGCATGGTATTCCTTCATCTGCTTCTATTTTGGTATTTGCCAAATTTTTAGTAATTTTATTAACACAGAGCCAGAGTCGGTCTGAATTAATCGACTCCACCTCCACCTATGGCTCCACACCCCTTATAGAAATATGAAATGGGTTATATCCAAAACAATCAAACATTTTGCTTACGAAAACTTTTGGAAACACCTAATATTTCGATTGTTGTAAGGTTCTATTAATACGATTATACGGGTTGCTTGGTCATTGAAGTCGTTGTGTTACTGTTGGATGGTTGTTTTCGTAATTTTCTCATTATATTAGAGGAACTGCATTCACAAAGTCATGTTTCACTTATATATGTATGTGACTGTTGTTGTTTGTTGGTCTAACTTCAATCCGAGCTATTGTTTTCTCCCCTCCATTAACAATCTCATTCTTCCTCTCCCGCTCTTATTGACACTCAAACTCTCCTAAACGCCAGAATCCCCATTTCCCTTTAACATTTCCCTCGTACATTAAGGTCTGGTTTTGTACTTAAGAAATCAAATCCATATGTACATATTGTGTTGTGTTGAATACCGGCGTGCGCGTGTGAGTGCGAGTGCGTGCATAGCTTTGGGGAGTTTTTTCCTCTTTTGTACATTACAGCTGATCTTGTTTATTTTTGTTTTGTTTTTTATTTCATATGGGTGATGTTGGTGCTCGGTTGTGTGGTGTAGTTGTCGTTGTTGTCAGTGGTTGGTTTTTAACTCCACCACAAAAACCAAATGAACTACAACGTTGTGTATAGAGAGGCTCTGGAGCAGAAAGGAATTGAAGAAACTTGTTTTTATTACATTAAGATATAAATGTTGTTCTTTACAACGATGTAGATACATACATACATATATATGTATGTATGTATGTTTGTAAGTATGTATGGAAAGAAGTATGGATGTGTACACATTTATATTTATGCGTGTATGCGAGTGTTTACAAATTCATACTGTCGATCGTTTGTTTGGATTAAAACGAGGGTGGTAACTAAAGTTTCGTTTAAATTGATTTATTCAAATTTGTTTATGTGTGAATCATGTCAAACTGTTATTCAAATGAAAGTATTTCGTGCTTTGGTAAAAGTCGTTTACATTTAATTACTTGTAAACACGCCAAGTTGATGAAATTGTTATTATGTTGTTTACATTATTAATTTCATGTCAACAGGTGTGGGGAAGTTGCATACAATTGCAGTTATTTGTTATGTAGCATTTAATAAGAGCACATGCATAGTTAATGTGTATGGATACAGTTAACAAATAATCAGATTATTGTCTGATTAAGTTCTTAGTAGAGAGACAAAAACACATGTGTCAAATACCTTATACTTTATCTACATTTTATTACAGTGCACAGACAAAAATTAAAGTAACAAAATTCGAGCTACTATCTCAAAGCTTTCTATTAATATTTTGTAAGATGACAATAGTTTTTCATTCCTAATATCAAATACATATTGTATTTAAGTCTCCAAGAGAATTTCACAAACGAAATAATGTAAATAAGCTCCGATAGCTGCACTGGAAAATAAGGTTTCATCAAATCCCAGCCTACGCATCACCACAACGTAAATATTCATTGAAGAAATGAACAGTTTCATACATTCGATGATATTTGTCATTAGTTCAATGAATATTTACGTTGCGTGGTGATATGTGAGTCCTTACTTAGTCTTGATAGGATTGTTTTTACAAATATATAATAGAGATATGAAATGAGTAAAATCCGAAGAAAAATTATCTAAATTCATGACCACAATGAAAAAATGATAAGACGTATGAAAGTATTCATTACTTCAATGAATATAAGTATATATGTATGTATGTACGTTGTTGTGATGCAGTTTCTGCGTAGGCTAAGATTTCATAAAAATTTATTTTCCAGTGCAGCTATTTGTCATCTTACACTATATTAAGAGAAAGCTTTGATATAGCAGCTCGATGTTTTTAGTTTTCATAGGGGTAGTATCACAGTCTGCACTTATATAACATTCGTAACTTAAATTACTTTTAAGTCTTCAAGAGAATTTCACAATTGAATATTAAATCAATTTTAAATGACCGATGTTCGTCATTTAAAGGCCTTTTAATTATAAGCTGATGTTCTAGCTGTTGATATGAATCTTTAGTGCATTTTGGACACACTTAACATGTATTTTAAACGCGATAAACCTTATTTTTCGTAAGTGAACTTTTTAAGGACGTCTGTAAAACTGACCCTTAGGTTATTACTAAACTTTTGTGTCATTTTGTGTCAACCAAGATTTAAATTCGATATGTATAATTCCTTTAGTAATAAGTAGTTTGATTTGTAGAAGTCTGTAACCATCCGTTTAAAAAAGGGTAGATATCCGTCGGTGGTGCAATGGTTAGTGTGCGCGGCTCTTGCACATGAGATCCTGGGTTCGAACCCTGCTCTGACAACCTTCAAAAAAAAAATTTCTTTCGGCGGCGGTCACTTCGCATAGTGACGGCGACACTATCGAGTATATAGCCATGAAAAAGCTTCTCAAAATACCGTTCGGAATCGGTGTAAAACTGTAGGTCCCAATCAATGAGTGAAAACTGGAAAGCGCACAGCTCAGTGATTGTGAGAAGTTCTCCCCGGTCCCTTCATGGGATGTAATGGGAAACCATTTATTTATTTATTTATAGATATGATAGGATCTTAACACACCTAATTCTGTCTGAAAAATGGTTATTTGTAATAGTATCAGATTAGATCAGCACCGGAATTCTGTAATTTTTTAACGATAAAAATCGGTAGTAAAATTGTCAAAATTCATAAAATTCAATACCATATTTCTGAATTTTGTCAATTTAACTACGGATTTTTATCGTTAAAAAGTTACAGAATTGCGGTACAGAACCGATCAATAACTATCTAATTCGGTATAGTTAGATCTAGTTTGATATCTAATTAGTCCCGACCAGATATAATTGGAACTAACGTGATAAATAATTTGGTCTAATGCGAGATATAATTGTATCGGGGCCGAGATGCTGTTATATCCACCCACATATCTAACTATCTCTAACGAGATATGCTGTACCCACAGCTAGTTACAACCCTATTTCTCATCAGATATAATTATATCTAACGCAAGATTCAATAAAATCGAATTAGAACTAACGAGACCGAAATAGATAGCAATAGATCAGTGTTTTTAAAATGTAATCCTATCAGATGTAAACATTTTTCGGATTTTACAACATCTAATTAGGTTTGCGAAGATCAGTTTTTTTTTTGGTTTTAATCAAAATATTTACACTTTTTTTTATCTCTTACCTTTTTTTTACAAAATTTCGGTTATTGAAATAAATGCATTGAAATTAAATTAAAAATGCTTTGAAATGTATCAAAAAAAGTATGTAGATTAGGGTAGCAATGAAATGTATGGATCAACTATTTTTCTCGAATTTTAACAAATACCAAGCGATTTCTTAAGCCATTTGGTCTAAAACTAACGTGGTGAAAATTTGAGCCCAATCGGATAACTCTAAGCCAGTCCGACTTGTGATCAAAGTTTTTGGGTTTTGGTACTTTTGGTGTAAAATTGTATACACTAGATTCACTTAGTTTGACCTGAATATAAAGTGGTACAAAATTTGACTAAAATCCCACCACTCTAGGGGTTCAAATTCTTTATTTGAAAAAATTACTGTTTCTATAAAAAATTGAAATTTGGGTTTTTGGAGTTTTTCCCAAAGGTTGTATCTAAATGAAAAAATATTCAAATCGGATACCAATTCCTTCTAGGAGAAGTCTATATGCTTACAATAAGGTAGAACACGTTGTAGTCACTCAACGGTTTCGGGATGATATGGTGCGGCGAAGTAGCCCATCTCGAGGAAAAATCGCCAAGATGGTCTTATACGGGCGGATCAATAAATCCGTGACTTTTTGAATGAAACACAGTTTTTTTTTGCAAAAAAAAAAAATTATTTTTCAACATAATCTCTTTTTAGCTCAATACACTTAGTCCAACGTCTCTTCAATTTTTGTATCCCTTCCAAAAAAATAGAATTTTTCGTGGTCCATAAAATAGGCATTTGTTTGATCAATATTTTCATCGTTGGAGCTAAATCTCTTCCCACCGAGCCATTTCTTTAGGTTTGGAAATAGGAAATAGTCACAGGGGGATAAATCCGGAGAATATGGCGGATGAGGTAACAATTCGTAGCCCAATTAAACAACTCCAAACAATCCTTTGAATTTGTCACACGATTACGTTTATTTTCAATTGAGAGCAAACGCGGCACCCATCTTGCAGACGGCTTTCTTAAACCCACCTGATCATTTAAAAGCGAAACCACACTGCTATATGAAATGCCAATGGCACCAACAATCTCACGCAGTTTTACTCTTCGATCGGCCAACACCATATCGTGGATTTTTCGACATTTTCGGGTGTATTGACCTTAGTTGGCCGTCCAGAACGTTCAGCCTCATTTGCACTCGTGCGAACACAACGAAAGTCAGTAAATCACTTTTTGACTTTGAAATCGATGGTGCAGAGTCCCCATAGTATTTATCAATCTTTGCCTTGGTTTGATTGACGGTGTTTTTTCGCAAAAAATAATGCTTATTCTTTGAACGAGCTTAAGATCTTTTATTTGTTTTGCCTATTTATCTCCAATATTTCGTCTCCACATTGGGCGACTTCTTCAGGGAACAAATATTATGTTGTTTATTATGTTTTTATGTTTAAAACATAATATTTGTTCCCTGAAGAAGTCGCCCAATGTGGAGACGAAATATTGGAGATAAATATGCAAAACAAATAAAAGATCTTAAGCTCGTTCAAAGAATAAGAATAATTTCAATTGAAGATCGTGGAAAACTTTCTATATTATTGCAAACAAATAATGTTTAATGAGCAGTCGAAATTCACTTTTTCCATTTTCCAATTCACGAGGTTGTATGTTTTAAACAGCTGTTAAACGCAAAGTAAATGACAGAACTTGTTCAAAATTTGACAGTAGCCTATTAACAGGTGGTACTTGATGAGAGCAGTGTTGCATTTCATATAACTACGAGGGAAGTTCGAAAATTCACGGACTTATTGATCCGCCTCGTAAAGGTGCCAAATCATAAAATTGCAAAAAGATGAGCTGAAAACATAAGTTATGTGCTCAAACCGATTCTATAAAATCGGTTATATATAATCGGTTATAAATATAAATTGCTTACAATAACCGGTTTTAAAAACTGGTTTAAAAACCCGGGTTTAGCAAAAAAATCGTGTTATACCTAATTGTAATTATATTATTGTAGTAGAAGGCATTGTTATCCGAGATGTTTATTTTTTCATTTAGATACAACTTTTGGAAAAAAAACCGAAAAACCCAAATTTTAATTGCTTTATAAAAATTGAAAATTTTTTCAAATTAAGAGTTTGGACCTCTAGAGTGGTGGGATTTTACTCAAATTTTTACCACTTTATATTCAGATCAAACTAAATCAATGTGTTCTAAATCAATTTATTCAAATCAACTGAGAAATGAAAATTTTCTAGTGTATACAAATTTACACCCAAATTGCCAAAACCCGAAAACTTTGATCGAACCGGCTTAGAGTTATCCAATTGGGCTCAAATTTTCACCACATTAGTTTTAGCCCAAATGGCATAAGAATCCGCTGGGTATTTACCAAAACTCTTAAGTTGATTTTTCATTAACACCCCAATATATAACAAGTATCAAAAAGTACTGTATCAAAACTTTTCTAAAGTTCTAACTATTCACCAGACTTTACGAGTAATTACTTCACACCTTTTTGCAATGTGGTGAGTCAGCAACATCCGACAATATAGTATAGAAATATACATTTTGTCGAACACAATCATACCTTAATTATACCATCCCTCGTACCGGCCGATTGTGGAGACACAGATAAGACAATCCATCGCATACGCACGTACTACTACTTCTCTCTATCAACGAACAGCACACTAGGGCACTTGTTTCCACTTGAAGTGGTGGAGTGATAATTTTTCACTTGCCCTTTTCATTCCTTTATGCAGAATGTTGTCTCCGACGTTGTTGCGGCGATTGTTGCATTCATTGTTGCTATTGTTATTGGTATTTTTGCATTCGATTCCAGCGATAATGGGGTGCTTAACAACAACTGACACAAAGTCTGTCGATTTAAATGTGTTTGTTGTTTTTTTTTTTGTTTTGAGAGATTCAATAAAATCGAATTAGAACTAACGAGACCGAAATAGATAGCAATAGATCAGTGTTTTTAAAATGTAATCCTATCAGATGTAAACATTTTTCGGATTTTACAACATCTAATTAGGTTTGCGAAGATCAGTTTTTTTTTTGGTTTTAATCAAAATATTTACACTTTTTTTTATCTCTTACCTTTTTTTTACAAAATTTCGGTTATTGAAATAAATGCATTGAAATTAAATTAAAAATGCTTTGAAATGTATCAAAAAAAGTATGTAGATTAGGGTAGCAATGAAATGTATGGATCAACTATTTTTCTCGAATTTTAACAAATACCAAGCGATTTCTTAAGCCATTTGGTCTAAAACTAACGTGGTGAAAATTTGAGCCCAATCGGATAACTCTAAGCCAGTCCGACTTGTGATCAAAGTTTTTGGGTTTTGGTACTTTTGGTGTAAAATTGTATACACTAGATTCACTTAGTTTGACCTGAATATAAAGTGGTACAAAATTTGACTAAAATCCCACCACTCTAGGGGTTCAAATTCTTTATTTGAAAAAATTACTGTTTCTATAAAAAATTGAAATTTGGGTTTTTGGAGTTTTTCCCAAAGGTTGTATCTAAATGAAAAAATATTCAAATCGGATACCAATTCCTTCTAGGAGAAGTCTATATGCTTACAATAAGGTAGAACACGTTGTAGTCACTCAACGGTTTCGGGATGATATGGTGCGGCGAAGTAGCCCATCTCGAGGAAAAATCGCCAAGATGGTCTTATACGGGCGGATCAATAAATCCGTGACTTTTTGAATGAAACACAGTTTTTTTTTGCAAAAAAAAAAAATTATTTTTCAACATAATCTCTTTTTAGCTCAATACACTTAGTCCAACGTCTCTTCAATTTTTGTATCCCTTCCAAAAAAATAGAATTTTTCGTGGTCCATAAAATAGGCATTTGTTTGATCAATATTTTCATCGTTGGAGCTAAATCTCTTCCCACCGAGCCATTTCTTTAGGTTTGGAAATAGGAAATAGTCACAGGGGGATAAATCCGGAGAATATGGCGGATGAGGTAACAATTCGTAGCCCAATTAAACAACTCCAAACAATCCTTTGAATTTGTCACACGATTACGTTTATTTTCAATTGAGAGCAAACGCGGCACCCATCTTGCAGACGGCTTTCTTAAACCCACCTGATCATTTAAAAGCGAAACCACACTGCTATATGAAATGCCAATGGCACCAACAATCTCACGCAGTTTTACTCTTCGATCGGCCAACACCATATCGTGGATTTTTCGACATTTTCGGGTGTATTGACCTTAGTTGGCCGTCCAGAACGTTCAGCCTCATTTGCACTTGTGCGAACACAACGAAAGTCAGTAAATCACTTTTTGACTTTGAAATCGATGGTGCAGAGTCCCCATAGTATTTATCAATCTTTGCCTTGGTTTGATTGACGGTGTTTTTTCGCAAAAAATAATGCTTATTCTTTGAACGAGCTTAAGATCTTTTATTTGTTTTGCCTATTTATCTCCAATATTTCGTCTCCACATTGGGCGACTTCTTCAGGGAACAAATATTATGTTGTTTATTATGTTTTTATGTTTAAAACATAATATTTGTTCCCTGAAGAAGTCGCCCAATGTGGAGACGAAATATTGGAGATAAATATGCAAAACAAATAAAAGATCTTAAGCTCGTTCAAAGAATAAGAATAATTTCAATTGAAGATCGTGGAAAACTTTCTATATTATTGCAAACAAATAATGTTTAATGAGCAGTCGAAATTCACTTTTTCCATTTTCCAATTCACGAGGTTGTATGTTTTAAACAGCTGTTAAACGCAAAGTAAATGACAGAACTTGTTCAAAATTTGACAGTAGCCTATTAACAGGTGGTACTTGATGAGAGCAGTGTTGCATTTCATATAACTACGAGGGAAGTTCGAAAATTCACGGACTTATTGATCCGCCTCGTAAAGGTGCCAAATCATAAAATTGCAAAAAGATGAGCTGAAAACATAAGTTATGTGCTCAAACCGATTCTATAAAATCGGTTATATATAATCGGTTATAAATATAAATTGCTTACAATAACCGGTTTTAAAAACTGGTTTAAAAACCCGGGTTTAGCAAAAAAATCGTGTTATACCTAATTGTAATTATATTATTGTAGTAGAAGGCATTGTTATCCGAGATGTTTATTTTTTCATTTAGATACAACTTTTGGAAAAAAAAACCGAAAAACCCAAATTTTAATTGCTTTATAAAAATTGAAAATTTTTTCAAATTAAGAGTTTGGACCTCTAGAGTGGTGGGATTTTACTCAAATTTTTACCACTTTATATTCAGATCAAACTAAATCAATGTGTTCTAAATCAATTTATTCAAATCAACTGAGAAATGAAAATTTTCTAGTGTATACAAATTTACACCCAAATTGCCAAAACCCGAAAACTTTGATCGAACCGGCTTAGAGTTATCCAATTGGGCTCAAATTTTCACCACATTAGTTTTAGCCCAAATGGCATAAGAATCCGCTGGGTATTTACCAAAACTCTTAAGTTGATTTTTCATTAACACCCCAATATATAACAAGTATCAAAAAGTACTATATCAAAACTTTTCTAAAGTTCTAACTATTCACCAGACTTTACGAGTAATTACTTCACACCTTTTTGCAATGTGGTGAGTCAGCAACATCCGACAATATAGTATAGAAATATACATTTTGTCGAACACAATCATACCTTAATTATACCATCCCTCGTACCGGCCGATTGTGGAGACACAGATAAGACAATCCATCACATACGCACGTACTACTACTTCTCTCTATCAACGAACAGCACACTAGGGCACTTGTTTCCACTTGAAGTGGTGGAGTGATAATTTTTCACTTGCCCTTTTCATTCCTTTATGCAGAATGTTGTCTCCGACGTTGTTGCGGCGATTGTTGCATTCATTGTTGCTATTGTTATTGGTATTTTTGCATTCGATTCCAGCGATAATGGGGTGCTTAACAACAACTGACACAAAGTCTGTCGATTTAAATGTGTTTGTTGTTTTTTTTGTTTTGTTTTGAGAGGGGCCGTCTGTGGGGGCAATTATACGAAATGTATCTCATGTACATATACGAGTTCACGTATTACATCAACTGTTTCTGTTCTCTCTAAGATTCAGATTCAGACTTTACAGATACAATCACTCCTCAGATCGTAAGTTCATCGCTCGCCCCGGAGAGTGGAGTTTTGTTGGCATAAATGAAGTTGCAAGTAAAATTCGTCGAAAGCGAAAATACTCAACATGCATCGTGTGGAGAGGGCGCTCGAGAATTGAATATAAGTTATGATTATTATTATTATTGTCATTGTTATTGTTGTAGCATTACATTATGCCCAACATTAAGTTAATTGTATGAGAATAGTATGGGAAGTCTACTGGGGACAACACATCAGACGGACATACAGACGGACTTTAAATACAAAGGCATATTAACAATCAAATAAAATGAAACGAAATCAAGTCATATCTTCACAAAATCACGACTTGTCACACATTGGGGGGAAAAAAAATACGTAACTCGGAAATCAACTGTATCTTTGCTTTGAGATGATATGCCCATTATGTATGAAATATATACAGTGATTTCGAGAAAAGTTCATACTGAGTTTTGTCTTAGTTTGAAGCCAGACCTAATTGCGGTAATTAATTTCATTATCAAGTTTTAAACTGACTGCAGTAACTATTCGCACAAGTCCTTCAATAACATTCATATATTTTCCACAGCATCCTTTCTGCAACCGTGCACACTTTATTAGTGTTGTATTGATGTTGAAGTGATCGTACAATGTCCTATCGTCTTTTTCTGAAACCTCGTTTCAAGTGCCTTGGTAATTAAAAAAAATAGTTTCCTATTACATACCATGAAGGGATTGGGGAGGGTTTCTCATAACTAGTGAGGTATGCGCTTTCAGTTTTATACCGATTCCGAACGGTATTTTGAAAAGACTTGGTAAATACTTCAATATATTTCTTTGAAGAGGTTGTTGATCGTCCATACGACACATCCACAGATAAATTCGGTTGAAGCAACACAAGTTGCAGTAACCGAATTAAGAGGTTGTCACATCGGACATTAGAGATTGTCACAAGCTACTTTAGACTACCAACTTTGGAGCCTGTCACAAACGACATTGGAGGTTGTCGCAACAGACTTTAGATATTGTCACAACCAACTTTGAAGGTTGTCATAAATGACATTAGAGATTATCACAACAGACTTTACACAGAATATCTATGCAGATTTGTATTTTTAATATCGTCCAATTTTCTAATGAGGCGGGTGATTTTTAAAACGTGTGGGTTTTCATGTTTAAAAAAAATCAAATGTGTAAGAAATTTTTATTTGAGTCAATAGATCATTACTTGTCACTTACTTTATAACGATTATTTCACGGAATTGCTGACCATGACTACGTTGTAACTGATCCACTCGACATATCCAGTTCTAAAATAATTTATCTCGCCAATAACACAAGAAATTTGGGCCCGTTTATCGGCATTAACGAATGACTTTATGTCACTCCATAAAAAATAGTTTAGAGAGGTCAAATCAAAAGGCCAAGGTGGTAACCTCACTGTTCCTAAGCATGAGATAAATTGCTCATCGAACATATCTCTAAATATGTCCACTATTTCACGAAATGTGCGGCATGTAGAGCCGTCTTGCTGAAACCACATGTCCATCAGATTTGTGGGAGCAAATACTCGAAATCATCGAACGATAGGCGGCCCCGTTGACGGCTACATTGTGGCCATACTCATCTTTAAAGAAATACGTACCGACGATTCCACCGGCCCATAAACCGCACTAGGTACACATTTTTTATAACTTTGGTTGTTGCAATCGAATCAGTGCCAGAAATTTTGTATTGTATTCGTCATTCATTGCAATTTCGGTTGTCGCAATCGAATGAATTATGAAATGATGTTGCTCCAAAGAAATTTCGGTTATTGGAACTGATTTCAGTTGCGGCAACCTCAATTCAGTTTTGACAAACGCAATTCGTTTGCAACAAACGAATTTTCCGCTGCTATAACGTCTTTTCAATTATAAATTGTAAGAGTGTATCCTTTAGATAATTGCACATCTGAAGAAAAAACGGCCCAGCAACATATTGCAGGAAACATAGATATGTTTGGAAGCAATCATATTCCTGCAATATGTTGCCGGGTCTATTTTTTGCTGCGTGTAATTCTTTTTCGTTACATGTAGATTTTTTCAAGAATACAATGTTTAAAGCAAATCCGATGAAAAACGACAAACAGTTTATTATATTATTATGAGGTGCATACAATAGGTAAAGAGTTTTAAAGTGGCATAACTCTGGAACCGTAACTGCAAATTCAACATTTTGTTTCACAAAATTGCTTGGAATTTATCCATCTTTTAAAGTGCGTTATTAGTATTTTAAATTTTCATAGAATTTTAAAGCAAGTCCGATGCAAAAATAGCAAACAGATTATAATATTATTTGTTTCATACAATGGATAAAAGGCTTTAAAATGGTATAATTCTGGAACAGTAACCGCAAATTCTAATTTGTCTTTACAAAATTGCTTGGAATTAATACGTATTTTAAAGTGCATCATTAGTTTTTTAAATTTTCATTGGAATTTTAAGAGATATAAAGCGTTATTTACAACATTTATCCAAAATTTACGGAAAAATTTAATACGTGGTAACTTATTGAGGAAAATCATTGCCAAAACTGGTGGTTTGTGCATATACAATAAAGGTTTGAACGTTTAGCTTCAAAATTGTTGACTTACAAACTAAGAAAATCGTAGTTATTGACCGAGTTTTAAGTAAAATTCAAAAAAGCCAGGAATACTCGATTTTTTTGGGGTAAATTCGAGTAGCGCGACCACTAAACAACTTCCGAAAAATCTGAAAAAAATTCCCAAAAATTATTTACCCAATAAGCTTTCAAATAAACCTTGGGCAAAATAAAAATAATTTATGGGACACCCTAATGTACATATGTATGTATATGCAATGGGTAGTGTGCGTGATCCATGTATAATATAACTTGGGGTCGTTCTCTGTTCTGAACATATTACATTGTTTCGACAACGGGCACCTGACTTAGTGTCGGCGACACTATGGAGTACTTAGCCATGAAACTACTTCCCAAAACACCTTTCGGAACCGGTGTAAAACTGGAGTGTCAAAAACCGAAAAACCGATGAAACGTATTTATCTTTTTTTTGTGCCGTGTTTGTAAAAAACTTAATTTTCGGACATTCGGTTTGTCATTAAATCCTTAAAAATGCTAAAAATTAAATAAAAACAGATATGATTTGATATGAAATTTAAATGAAATATTCGTATTAAAAAGCGATGTCTATTTTTAAATAATATTTTAAGGATTAAATAAATTTTAATTAGTAAATGAATTTTTAAACTTATATTTTTTTTACATGAAAATCTCTTTCAAATTTGAATACGATTTAAATGGGTTTAGTGTGATTTTGAATAATAGTTTTTAATTTTACAATAAACACATGTTCTATATTGGAATTTAATTTTAATTTAAAATTTAAACGTGATTGCCAAATTTATAATCAGTTATGAAATTTTGAGAATTGAATTTTGATTTTGAAATTTTAAGATGTACGAGGGCGGTTCCTAAACTATAAAAGAAGCCACAAAAAAGTTGGCAAACATTTTCTTTATTTTCCAACATGAAGTTTAGCTCGATACACTTTTTCCAGCGATATTCAGTAGTTTCGATACTTTGTTTACAGTACGAACCGTCAAAGTCCATAAAATAGTCATCAACCGCGGACTCCACGTCTTCATTGTTGACAAATATTTTACTACCGAGCCATTTTTTCAAGTTTAGAAATAGAAAATACCCCAAGGGAGCTAAATCTGGCGAATAAAGTGCGTGTTGAACAAATTCGAACTTTAATTCATTAATTTTGGCAATCGCAATAGTGGATGTTTGAACTGGAGCATTGTCTTGATGAAACAACGCTTTCTTTTTCGCCAAATGCGGCCTTTGTTCCACAATTTCATCACTTAAATGCTGCAATAAAATATTCACCGTTGATGGTTTTTTCTTTCTGAAGATAATCAATAAAAATTATCCCATGCGCATCTCAAAAAACAGACGCCATGACCTTGCCTGGAGATGGAACCGTCTACGCCTTCTTTGGACACGATTCTCCCATTCCATTTCACTGCTTTGACTGTTCCTTTGTCTCAGGTGTGAAGTGGTGGACCCATGTCTCATCCATGGTTATAAATCGATGCAAAAATTCGGCTTTCTTGAGGTGAAACATCGCCAAACACTCTACTGAAACATCATTAACACGCTGTTTTTGCTCTATTGGAAGCAAGCGCGGCACCCATCTTGTGCACAGCTTTCTCATCTTTAAATCTTCGGTCAATATACGATCTAAAGCACTTTTTGAAATGCCTATCATTTCAGTTAGTTTACGCACCTTCAGCCGATGATCATTCAATACCATTTTGTGGATTTTCTTAACCGTGTCTGGCGTGGACACATCAATTGGTCGACCACTACGGTGTTCGCCTTGGCAGCTCGTGCGGCTTCGTTTAAACTCTGCTACCCAATATTTTACAGTCATTAACGAAGGAGCAGACTCCCCAGAGTAGAATCTAGCTCAGCTTTAATATTGCTTGGACTGAGACCTTTCAAATGGAAATATTGAATTACTTAACGGTGACCAATTTTTTCCAAGTTTACAAATCCGCTGAGATTGTTTAGTTTTGATGGATCAAATAAAAATACTAATCAACGTGGCGCCTTGAAACTTCAAACATATGTTTTGTAAGGTTGCCACTGTTCACCAAAATATTTTTTTTAACTACTGGCACCATCTATACGTCATATCGGTTAGTTTTGGGACCACCCTCGTACTAAGGGTGGGGTATTAGAGATTAAACTTTAGTGTCTGTGGAATTTCTGGTGATTTTCCGATTTACATGAAAAAGGTTTCGTCGTGTTTGATCTTTTTTTAGTAGTATTGCCGAAAATGCTATACATGTATATGCAGTGGTCGCCGTGGTGCATTGGTTAGTATGCGCGACTCTTGTACATGAGAACTTGGGTTCAAACTCTGCTCTGATCACATTACATTCTTTCGACCACGGTGTGTCGGCGCCATTATCGAGTACTTAGCCATGAAAAAACTTCTCAAAATATCTTTCGGAACCGGTGTAAAACTGGATATAATTAGAGTGTCAAAAACCGAAGAAACGGATTTATCTTTTGTTCGTGCCGGTTAAAAAAAACTTAATTTTCGGACAAACCGAAATCCTGTTATTTGTGTTAAATATCCTTAAAAATGATCTAAATTAAATAAAAACTTGATAAAAAATTTAAATGAAAGTTTCGTATTAAGAAGCGATGTCTATTTTTGAATATGATTTTATGGATTAATAAGTTCTAAATAGAGTCTCGAGAGGCCGTCGGTGGTGCAATGGTAGTGTGCGCGGCTCTTGTGCATGAGGACGTGAGTTCCATCCCTACGCTGACCACCTAAAATTTCTTTCGACGGCGGTCATCTCGCTTAGTGACGGCGACACTATCGAGTATTTAGCCTGAAATAGCTTCTCAAAATACCGTTCGGAACCGGTGTAAAACTGTAGGTCCCAATCAGTGAGTATAAAACTGGAACGCGCACAGCTCACTGGTTGTGAGAAGCTCTCCCTAATCCCTTCATGGGATGTAACGGGAAACCATTTATTTATTTATTAAATAGATTCTCGGCCGTTGGTGGTGCAACGGTTAGTTTGCGCGGCTGTTGTGCGAGAGAACGTGGGTTTGATCCCTGCCCTGACCACCTTACACTTCGGCGACACTGTCGTATAATAAGCCATGAAATAGCTTCTCAAAACTCCGTTCGGAACCGGTGTAACACTGTAGGTCCCAATCAGTGAGTGGAAACTTTAAAGATCACAGCTCGGTGATTGTAAGAAGCTGTCCCCTATCCCTTCATGGGATGTACTGGGAATATATTTATTTATTTATTTAAGTTTTAAATATTGTAGTATGTAGCTGATGATTTAAACTTAAGATTTATATGAAAACCTCTTTCAAATTTGAATATGATTTTCAAATTTAAATGGGTTTAGTGGGAATTTGAATAATAGTTCTTAATTTTATAATAGACACATTTTCTAAAATGGAACATAATTTTAATTTAAAATTTAAACGTAATTGCCAAATTTATATACAGATATTCCATTTTGAGAATTGAAATTAGATTTGGAAATTTTAAAATGGAAACACGAATAAACGTATGAAACAGTTGGTAGATAAATTTATTGTAAGTGGTTTACAAAAACCACCGGAAAACCCTGTTTAACCGGTTTCCAGTAAAAGTTATTTATTTTTAACAAACCAAAAACCGGGTTTTACAAATTTAAGATTTTTTAAGCACTAGATCTACTGAAAATTATATATAGTTAACTGTGTGACAGTTGTTACAAGAAGTTCGGGCGATTACTATACTAACTTTCCAGAATCGCTGTATATTACTCTACTTATATGCTCATAATTGACGTATTATGTTCTTTGACATCTACAATTCAATTCGTTGTAATTGTTTTCTCAATTACACCAACAAGTTGTAATTTAATCGGAATTGTTTATTAAAGAAAACATTCCTAAAATGTTTCTACTCTGATTCATAAACATTATCTAAAGACCGTCGATTCCTTTTAATTCTTCTTTGTTTGTTCTTTGGGCGTCAATGGAATCAAAAGTGCATTGATTGACTGTGACTGCGTTTCCAAAGTTCGATCGATTGATGGTGTCAAAAACTGGTTTACTTCTTCTGCAGATGCTATCAAAGTTGGAAATGCCGGCTTTGTTTGTTTCCTCTGACTGGTGGCGACTGACTAGTGGTTACTTGTGTGTTTGCTGGCCTGGCTATTGAACTTTTAGGTCTCATTCAGTTTTACGCTTTAAATAGATAAATTGATTGATTCTATTTGTATTGTTTATTAGATCATATCGAATCATCTTGATATCAGATTTTTCATGGTAATTCCGGATGTGAAGTTAATTTATTTATTTTATTGTTCCCATGCCAAGCATCATCCAATTGTCGATAACCTGTTCAAGGAATTGATCTTTGGGTTCGCAGTGAAAACGGTTGACGGTATTGTAAAGGTTTATGACATGATAATAAAGTTTAGGTTGTTTTTTTTTTTATACATTATATGATAATGACATCAAGACGTTTTCATTAACACTCTCCCACATTTGTGGATACGCATTTTACAATCCATGTAAATTTTTCTGTTTTCTAAATTGATTTTGTATATTACACAGTGCAACACTGTCTCGGGGTGGGTGCATAATTCTGACACTATATGAACGTATTATGTTCTCTATGTATTTAAACAAAAAAAAAAAAAATATAAAAATAAAATATAATATGTTGGAATACAAAGTTTAAATATAAGTTACACGAAGAAAATATGGCGTCAACGAAGTCTCTCCATCGAATTAGGGCCTGACCATGTAAGTCACTTTCCCATTCACGACATATTTTGCCACCATCTCCTGACCAAATTAAGAAACTACATTATTAAATTAAATTCCATTCCAGTTCCGCGATAGCAACATCTGATTTTGAGGGCAGCCTTAAGCTTCGCTGGCAGTGCTTCAAGCGGTAGGTCCAATGCTTGATGACTCGATCCAATATGTGCGGCGTTAATCCGGCAATAGTTTCTCGAATATTGGCCTCGAGCCCGTCCAAAGTGGTTGGCTTGTTAGGGTAGACTAAGGACTTGAAGTTGGCATAGAGAAAATAATTGAGAGGTGTCAAGTTGCATGTTCGCGGCGGTCAATTGTTTAACGCTCGCCGTGAGCCGTTATTTTTCCATTACAACTTCGAGTGTTGGTTGCGTCGTTTGTATGGCATGTAGACCGGCTTGCTGGACCACAGGTAGTATATATCGATGTTGGTGAGCTCTGGTCACAGAAACTCGGTTAACATCGCTCTATACCGAAGACCATTCACGGTTAACGGTGCCTCCTTCGTCATTTCAAAAGAAACAGAAAGAACCAGTTGGGTAGAGTTAAACTGGTGAACTGCTGGGTGAGATCAGTAAGTTTCTATAGCATTAAATGCCGAAATAACTTTCAAATTTCAAAAACAACAATGGATTTAATTTTTTTTTGCCTGGACTACTTCCGTATAATTTTGTGCGGAATACTCTACTACTTAATACAATCTTCCAGTACAAGAATTATCCATCCCCTCAACTTTAACTTCAAATTGTGGCACAGTGTTGTACATGGCTTTTCTTTCAAAGAAATTTTTCGCGAAAACTTTTATGCAATCTAAATTTTTCAAGGAATTACTGAGGTACTTGTTGCTTGGCTTAAGTACCGAATTTTCGTCACCAGCTTGCAATTCGTAACGAAATCGCCAAACTAGCGATAGTTTGGAGCTAAAGCATATAGAATCGTGTTTCTCTAGCGCGTGATATGTAAAGGGTTCTTTTTCGCTGCATGGGAACTCAAAATGATAATACAAGACATAAATATTGTTGGAATGCAATTTTCCTCACCTTACAAGTTCCTTCGACTGCAGCCGCCTCGCATAGTGATGGCGAAACTATCGAGGACTTAGCCATGAAAAATCTTCTCAAAATACCTTTCGGAACCGGTGTAAAACTGTAGGACCTCATCACTGGCTGTGAGAGTGATGTAATGGGAAACGTTTGTTTTTAATCTGGTACATAATTTCACGACATTTATTTTTTAAATATGATTTCCGGCATATGTCCGCCGCGGCTACGAGTTAAATGGTCCATTCGAACAATCCAATTTTTGACTACTTTTTCCAATAAATCTGGCCGTATGGCGTCAATGGTGGCTTGAATATTGTATCCAATGCTTCAAGAGTTGCTGGTTTGTCGTCATTAACAAATGCCTTTACATAGCCCCATAAAAAGTGATCCAGAGGCATTAAATCGCACGAACGAGGGGCCAGTGAACAGGACCACTTCTGAAAATAAAGTTGTTACGAAATTGATTTTGCAAATAAATCGATTGTTAAGAGCGCTGTATGGCAAGTTGCGCCTTTTGTTGGATCCAAATGCCGTTGATGTTTAATTTTTGGAAATAAAAATGTAGTCAGCATGGCTCGAAAGGTAACTAATGTCGTTTAGCTGAATTTTTCATACAGGCAATTCTGTGCCTGGTTAAGACAGAAATGTTAGCGGCACTTTGAAATGGCCCTTAATATCAGCCAAGTGTCTAAGTGAATTAACCGTAGACTCTGGAAGCTCTGAAAGGGAACATTTGATAACGATTGAAACAAATAGTCATCAACAATGGCGGCGCCCACTTGACCGATATCACCATCAAAAAGGAATGGAAAAGACTTCAAGGTTCCAATTCACATGGTGTCCCATAACATCCCATGAAGGGATTGCGGAGAGCTTCTCACAATCAGTGCAACGTGCGCTTTCTAGTTTTACACTAACTGATTGAGACAACATTTTTACACCGGTTCCAAACGGTATTTGGAGAAGCATTTTTATGTCTAAGTACTCGATAGTGCCGCCACCACCAAGCGAGGTGACCGTCGTCGAAAAAAATGTAAGGTGGTCTGAGCAGGGATCGAACCCACGTTCTCATGTACAAGAGTCGCGCACACTAGCCATTGCACCACCGACGGCCACATTATGAAATATATCGTTTAATTTTAAAGTTATAGCAAAACAACATGGGGTGAATATTTTTGGATCACCCGGTAGCATTAGTATGAAAATAAATTCCTTGTTTTTAACAAAAAAGTGGGCGGCGCTAGGCACAAACATTTTTTGAATACAAATGTATCTTGTGTTTATTAACACGGTGTTACAGTGAAAATATACTTTTAAAATGACCTAGGGTAAGTTGTAGACCTGGTAGAGTACATCAGTCTTAAATTTTCAGAATTTTGAATAAACCCACCAAATCTGATGTCATCGGCAAAAAGAGGTTTTTCAATACTTCAACATTAAAAAAATGAATAAATTAAAATGTTTCCCAGTGCAAACGAAATATACATACCTCTACTAGTTCAGCCTCGCACATACTCGGAGAAATTTAAATTTTAGGCATCTGATGATGAGCTTGTCACGGAGTTCGAAACTAGTCATGCCAGTGAGTGTGTGTTGAAACTGAATTGTCTATTATTGCAAACAAAAACCAACAATTTTTTCAATTCGAAAAATGTTCATGACTTGTAAGTTTGTATATAAAATAAATTTTGTATAAATTTTGTATAAAAAATAAATTGTAACTTTAACAATTCTGAACATATTCTAAAAAACAAGGACTTGTTTCACTCACTAATAAACGTACTTTAAAATAAAATTAACAACATAATGGGGTTTCAAATAAAGTATTACAAAATAAAGGCGCCAAAGTTTGAAAATTAAAAAAAAATTTAATTTTTGAAATGTTTTGGCTAATATTTTCACATGGGTTTGTAAAAAGTATGAACATATACATGCATGTATTTGAAAAGCTTAACAACTCATCTTTCTAAAACCGTTCGACAATTTCAAATCGGTTAAAAACTGATTTAGTTAAAAATATTTTAGCTCGTGAAGTGTTGAAAAACGTTTTTTGTCGATAACTTCAGATTTTGAGGGATTTAAGATTTTGAGACTTCAGAATCTTCAAAGTTCTGAAAATTGAAAACTGAATTATTCTACCAGGTCAACAACTTACACCAGGTCATTTTAAAAGTGTAGTAAATTTTTTTTATTTTGTGACACCGTGTAATGATGGATCGAAATCAAACATTAAGAAGAGGCGATTTTGTTCAAAATATTTGGATGTGGTTTTAGACACCTTCTTTGGAAGTGGCAAATATATTTATACTGGTCCCTTGGAACCAGATTTTTCGGGAGGATAATAAATTGATGCGTGGCCGTCGGTGGACCAATGGCTAGTGTGCGCGCTCTGACCACCTTAAAATTTCCTTCGACGACGGTCACCTCGCTTAGTGATGGCGACACTATCGAGTACTTAGCCATGAAAAAGCTTCTCAAAATACCGTTCGGAACCGGTGTAAAACTGTAGGTCCCAATCAGTAAGTGAAAAAAATTAGAAAGCGCACAGCTCACTGGTTGTGAGAAGCTCTACCCAGTCCCTCCATGGGATGTAATGGGAAACGGTTTTTTTTTAATAAATTGTTGTCACTGCCCGCAAGGATTTCAAGCATGTAGATCTTTCGGATTAGACTAGGAATTATTTTAGACTGCACTATCTATAAAATACAACTTAAACATGCTAACGTCTCGTGTCAAGCGTGCATATGGATGATATATGGATAAAATCCAATTAAATTGCGTCGCATTTGAACAAATTCAACTTTGATTATACTCGACACATAACAACATGCCGAGCTTTACAATTTTTTCAAATATTTAAAAAAATATAATTAGCAAACAACTTTTTTTCTTAAAGTAGTTAATGAACTTATCAGTGTTTCCTTGCCACTATACGTCACAAAATCGTCTGTTTGCCGTAAACTGCCATCAATTTGAGTACAATACAGTCAGTATTGACATTCCTTGATTTCAATATTATTTAAACAAAGGCAACACAACACATCGGCAGTATGATGAAATGTATTCTCATATTTATAAATAGTAAATATATTTACAAAGCATTATTTGCAGTCTTTTTAAATGTTAATAACTTTTTATTTGATTGGCTTGACTTCACTCTATTCCAAGCTACAGAGCGTTCTATTCGTTGTCCCCACCCATCACAATCGCAATCTCAGTCAGAGTCCAAATCTGAATCCGAACCCAAGTCACTTAAATAAATGCATGAAGAGACGTCCGTCTGCCTGTCCATTCCTCCATAGAGTATATAAATTTACATGATAATTATAACATTAATAACTTTACAAAAGTGAAAAAATATAATGAGGAAAACAGCAGCAAATCAAACCAGAGAACAAACACATTTCACTTATAGAGAAAGAGCGAGAGAGAGAGAGATGGCGGGTCATGGGACCGACCGACTATTTGAAATAATTTTGTAATGACCCCTTCTATGTAACCATAACCACAACAACAACAACAACATTAGCTTCATTTGTAATCAGAATTACTCAGTATGTAGTTTGTTTTTCTATTCAAATAATGTTGAAAGTCAAATAAGACCATTTAAAATCGACAAAATAAATTCAAATGCGGATGCATTATGATAAACCATAGATGCATAAATGTCGATGTCGAAGGCGCTTTCCTTATAGAGACATCACAAACAAAGTTCAAGTTGCAAATTCTATGTATTTAATGGATCCTAAATTTGTTATGCTCTAAAAATATACTATTATATTTTATATAGAACCCAGCAAACAAAGCAATATTGCGGCGATATCGCCTGGAAGACAAATTGTGTTGGGGCAATAATAATTTTCGTATTACGGAAGTTTCCGTCGTCGGGAGAAACTATTACCCGAAAGCGATACCTCAAAGCAATACCTCGAGACGATACTACGAGTATTGCTATATACGCAGATAATCACTTTGAAGACAATTTAGTGATATCATTGTAATATCAAATGGAAGAAAGAAAGAAGATATCACTAGATAAACTCCCAGAAGATAAAAAGAACACCATATTTTTGGAACGTTGCGGGATGGGAGCTAAATGAAAAAAAAATTAAACAACTTGTGTTGTAACACTATTATGCTACAAGCCACTATTATCAACTATATTGTTTACTTTTGCTTTGGTTTGTGTCTAGACTAACTAGATATCTCACATATGTTGGAAAACTTCTTGTTTAATGGGAAGTTTTCTAGGTGGAGCCTGTAACCAATATTTAGTTTTGAACCCAATAAAAAGTAAATTTAGAAAAGCCAAAGTGAAAGAAGTTTAAAAAAAGAAAATTTTCTTAATGAGTACCTTTTCCTAAAAAAAAGGAAATTTTCTCAAAAAAAAAAATACATATTCATATTCTTCAACAAAGTACCTTTTCTTAAAAAAATACCTTATCTTAAAGAAGTACTTTTGGTCAAAAATTTTTTTTTACAAAAACTAAATTTTCTTAAAAAAAAGTACCTTTTCTTAAAAAAAGTTTTTTGATGTGTTAACATCTAAAGGCGCGGGTACGGCCTAAATTCACAAAGTGAATACATCCAAACACAATTTGTCCGACTGCGCTCACACAGATTGTCCGACAGCGATCACACATTGATTGCAGTTAAACTCCTCCGAAACGGCTGGACCGATTTGTATGAAATTTTGTGTGCATATCGGGTAGGTCTCAGAATCGGCCAACATCTATTTTTCATACCCCTAAATGAGAAGGGTGACTCACCCCTATATAGAACACCGATTTTTCCGACTGCAAAACACAGATTGTCAAACTGCAAACAACACACACACTGATGTAGCGGCAGCGAATAGTTGTATTGTGTGGGTGCGGAGCACTCTCAGAGCAAAGAGAATAATGACGTGGTTATACGTATATAAAAATGAGATAGAAAGAGAGCAACGACAATTGTGGACTTGTGTAGCGTATGTACGAACATAACAAGGGATGTATTTACATGTGCCTTGACTTTAAATATTTTTAAGGGTTGGGTACAAAATTCTGTTCGGCGAAAATTGTGCTTTACAAAATTCTGTTTTACACAATTCTGTTTTTCAAAATTCTGGTTTCCAAAATTCTGGTTTTCAAAATTCTGTTTGTAATTGCATTTGCAGTTAAATAAAAAATTATTTGAAAAAAATCGCGTGATTTGTTTCAAATAATTTTTCATTTAACTGAAAATGCAATTACAAACACATACATAAAAATAAAACAATTAAGAAATCACTTTGCCCTAACTTTCCCTTACATTTTAAAAAAATACTGTTTAAAAAAACACATTGCAAATTTAAATAAAATGCATCACATACACTGTGTGTTTGGTCAAAAATTATGTTCCAGCATTTTAATTAAAATTAGTTGCAATTGTGTTGTTTAATGTGTCGTGTTTAAAAAATAAAAATGAATAAAGTGCAATTAATAAAAACCAATAAAAATAAAGAAATGTTGTGTCTCAACGGATATTTTTATTATTTGGAAATGAAAAGACAAAAAGGAACCTTTAATTGGACGTGCTCGAGAAGAATTCCAGATAAGTGTTCCTCTCGAATAATAACAGCAATGGAAAATAACGAGCAGGTTTTAATAAGATATCCAAAAAAGCATACCCACGAACCTATTGCTAGTGCAGTGGAAATATGCAGAACAAATACTTTTGTAAAATATGCCGCTATAAACAAACCCCTTAATCCAAGTCAAATAGTGCAGCAATCGGTGGTAATTACAAACCAAAAATGTCGCGATTACCTTCCCTCGAAGTACGCGCAAAAGCGAAAAATAGGATACACCCGGAATGAAATGGGAGTTTTCAGAGAGCCGCAAGCAATAGATGAAATAGATTACCCTCTAAATCTATACGTTTTGGATAACGAATTATTTATATTGGCAGAAGAGAAAGTGGGAGATGAATATATGGTTATATTCGGCACAAAATCATCAATTCAACTTCTACAAAAAAGCGATTGTTGGCTCGGTGACGGCACTTTTGATGTTGTGCCCACAATAATGCGCCAACTCTTTTCCGTTCATGGAAGGATTGAACGAGAGGTCGTCCCACTCCTATTCTGGCTAATGTCCAAAAAATCTGCAGTACTCTATGAAGCATTTTTTAAACGCGTAATTCAAATTGCTTTGGAATATGGAGTTTTTTTAAGCCTAATCGTATTATATCTGACTTCGAAGTTGGTCTCGTGTCAGCAGCTAGAAAATGCTTTCGAGATTCGCAGATACGAGGGTGTTTTTTCCATTTTTCCCAGATATTGTGGCGCCGTATTCAAAAAGAACGGTAAGAATTTTTAATAACTTTTATAATTTATAGTAGTGAACTTGTAATATGTACAACATTATCATTTCAGATTGGTTACTAAGTACGGAAATGACGAAAATTTCTCACTGCAAGTAAGATGTTTAAAAGCGCTTGCGTATGTTCGTCCAGAAAAGGTAGCCAAATATTATTCGAAGCTCCGAAGAACATTTGAAGACGAAGATATTATTAAATTGGCCACCTGGTTCGAGGCCAATTATGTCTATAACGCTCGTAAATACCCACCAGAATTTTGGACGATATTTGATTGCGAGTATTCTGAAAAATACCCGAAAACTACAAACAATGTCGAGACAAAAGCGGACTCTACAAAATTGTAGAACATTTAAAAGGAGATTAATCTATTCCCAAAATATTGTCTCAAAGATTGAGAATGGAGAAAAATTAGAAAAAAATAAAAGAAATGTAAAACAAAAAAAATATTTCACGTATTGTAAAAAAATTTAATCGTTTAAGAAAACTACAATATTTAAAAAGAATAGCAAAAAACTTAGTTTATAATTAATTAAATATTGTTATCAGTTAAATTGAATTGCTATGATTTTTTATTATTTTTAACTTTGTCTTAATTTAATTGAGTTTGAACTAATTTGTGTTTTTATTTAATGTTTGTTATTTTTTTTTTCCTTTTAAATTAATATATTTTTATGATATGAATTTTTTTAGATCGATTTTGAAATCCATTAATCTGTTTAATTATTTATTATATATTTCATAATTTGTTTCCAACGAATAAATATCTAACCATACACATACGTTATTATATGTAACATTTCTTATTCATATTAAACTGGCTTTAATTCTAAATAAATAATTTAACGGCATTTTATTTTTTTTCTCATAATGAAAGGGGAATAACATATTTCAAAAACCAGAATTTTAATAGACAGAATTTTATTAAAAACAGAATTTTGTAAAACAGAATTTTGTAAAACAGAATTTTAGTCAGACAGAATTTTTTTTGGGAAAAAAACAGAATTTTTGTAAGACAGAATTTTGGAAAACAGAATTTTGTAGCTATCCCTATTTTTAAGTGTTATTAAGTATTAATATTATTTAAATGAAACGTCATCATATGATTGAACGCCTTTTTAAATTCTTTATATTAACTTCACCTGTCTGTATGCATGTATGCCGAAAAAAGATTTTGGATTGATTTTTAACCTTTTTCCCGTGATCCAATCGAGCTGAAACTTCGCAGGCAAACTAATGGCGACGACAAAAATAAACTATCAAAATATGGGCGAGATTGGTTAAATGGCGTGGTACCTCCCATACAAATCGCAAATTAAAAATCCATTATTTCTGCTCCTGTTCACGGTATTTGAACAAAATTGTTTACGTTGGTTAGGCTTACATATTCTAAGATCTACTGCAAATATGGGCGGGATTGGACAAAGGGGCGTGGTAAGTAAGGTAAGTCAAATAAAATGTACTTTTTGAATAATGACGTATTATAAATATATAAAAATGAGATAGCAAGAGAGCTACGAAAATTTTGTGAACTTGTGTAGCGTATGTACGAATATAACAATGTATATATGGATATACAAGTGTCTGTTGCTTTTCATTCATTGATTTTTGTGGAAATAAAACAAAAAGTATTGAGCAAGAAAATAATGACACATGTGCTTGCACTGGTCTTTAAATAATTTTAAGTATTAATATTATTTAAATGTAACGTCATCATATGATTGAACGCTGTTTTTTATTTTCCAATGTAACATTTACTAATGTGGTCACAGAAATCGAACAGGTACCGTGTAGCAAAAAATTTATTAACACATCGCCCGTGAGTTCGAACACTCATTGGATTTTTTTTTTAAATAAATACCTTTTCTTAAAAAAGTACTTTTTCTTACAACAAATTGCGTTTTCCTAAAAAACTACCTTTTCTTTAAAAAGTACCTTTTTTGTGAAACAAAATAACTTTTCTTGAGATAAGTACCTACTTTTGAAAATGTACCTATTCTTGAAAAAAGGACCAATTCTAAAAAAAAATCTCATTTCTTAAAAAAAACCTTTTCTTCAAAAAAATACGTTCTCTTAAAAAAAATTACCTTTTCTTTTACAAAAATTCTTTTTCTTAAAAGTACCTTTTCTTAAAAATAAAATAATAAATTTTGTTTCTTGAGATAAGTAGTCTTTCTGATAATAAGAACATTTTCTTAAAAAATAACATTTTCCGAAAAAGAGTACCACTTCTTTAAAAAGTACCAGTTCTTAAAAAAGTACTTCTTTGTAAAAAAAAAGTCAAACTCTTATGGACCTTTTATTACAGAAAGTACTTCTTCTTAAAAATATTACCTTTTCTTAAAAAAAATTAGCTTTTAATAAAAGAAGTACCTCTCTTTAAAAAAAGGACCTTTTCGGGAAAGTATAATACATATTCTTACATAAAGGACCTAAAAATATACGTTGCTTTTAAAAAAATACATTCTATAAAAAAAAAATTTTCTTAAATAAAGTTTATCATTTTACAAAAAGTATCTTTTCTTAAAGATAATTTAAATGGATCTTTTCGAATTTTCCGACAGGCACCTTAGGTGTGTTGGAACTAACTAGTATATAATATATAGCGAAATGAACTTCGTTCCAACCGGATGTCCCCTGACCCCTCATGTGATTTTTTAATTTAGTTATAATTTTCGAATTTGTAATTAATTTTATTACCAGCAAAATTACAATGTATTATGGTAAAATATGAAATCTTATACACATTTAATAACAAATTAAAAGAATAAGAATTAGTTTTCTTCGATGCTTTCTGTGGGTGTTTTTTGGATTTTCCAACCTGGGGCAGATCGAAAAAGGCTTCGCGTTTCCTAGCCAAGGAATCTGTTTCTCTGAGGTGGGTCCAACACCGGCTTCTCGGCTGCGGCATAGCTTTGTTAAACTCTAGTGTAGCTCAAACAATGCTTTTCAATTTTTTAAACGTTTTTGTGCTTAATAAAGCCTTCCGGTGGACTGACCTGTGGAATGGCTTTCGGATTTTCTCTTCTGGGTTTTCTGGAAAAACGGAATAGTGAAATGTGAAATAATGAACAAATTCCATTAATTAATTTTACTATAGGTTCCCTTTCTTCAAGTCTGTAAGCCATTCGAAAGGGATCCAATTTTTATATTTTTCCTAGCATAGTACACAGCGGACCTCAACTGGTTTGAGGTTTACCTAAAATGACGACAAAAACGGCTAATGACGTTTCAGTCCTTATAACCCCCCCAATAAGAATCCGTGATTATTAAAATCGAATCAGATTTTTTTTTGAAGTTATGACAAAAAACATATATAGTTATAATCAGAAAAATACAGGTTTTTTTATATCTAACCTCACTTCACAGCGGTTCTCAACTGGTTTGAGGTTTACCTAAAATGACGACAAAAACAGCGTATGAGCTTTCAGTCCTTATAATTTCAGTCCTATTCGAATAGGCCTTAAAAGAGCTCTCTCTCTCGACCCAAAATCGGAACTAAACCATTCCAAAATACATAATTTACGAAGCCTTATAAAATATGTGATTCAGGTATGATGCATTTTTCTAGTACACACGTATTATCATCATCATCGATGAACGGCTAGCTGACAGTGCTGTTAAAAAACTTAGCATTTTCCTTCTTTTCCCCATGGAACAAAAGTAAGCAAAGTCTTTTTTGATATCTCCGTAAGTTTTCAACGTCCTTCATTCGATCCTTGAGTCATTCTACTGGTCATCGTCTGCTCTGAGTACTTCATCACCATTTTGCCTGGAAACATTTCTTAAACAACTTACAGTCACAAAACAATAAGGACAGTGATATGTTGATGTTACAGTCTGCTGACCATTTACAATCTAAAGGACCTAAAAATCGGACACAAACTTGAAAGGTATATTATTAATGTTTGTTAGTCTTAAATCACTTCAATATTATGATATGTTTCCAGTACATGAGGTACAACAAACAATATTATTAACTGATTCGCACTTCTTACTTTTGCCTTTTGACCTATAATTACACCTTTCGAATAGACTTTTCTCTTCATCGTTGGGAAAGGGGAATCCAAATCCTCTTCTGCGTCGATATAAGTTTCTGGAAGAATGCTCATGCAAATCTTAAAAGTACCTTGGCCACTATATGCCATGATTTTGATTTGATAGTTGCCGACAAAGTTACGTTTGTGGTACGTGGTATCTAGTAAATCGTTAGCATCTGCCCAGACTACAGGTCTCTTTTGTTTTGGTCCACCTTTTGTAGTATCAAAATCAAACTCTCCTGACTTATACCAATCTTCAAGTATTTTTGACTTCTCAGAAGCATGTTCGCGGTAATTCGATGGTACAAATCTTTTACCAGCATTGCACCTAATGCAATTTTTCAACTTGCGCATATGACTTGATGATGATCCCGTATTGTCCAAAAAATTATCGAGACTTTCTGCTGAAAAGCTGACATCCTTCTTGGTGTTTCGACATCCGAAAATAATATTTTAATGCACTCCCATTGTATTCAGTTTCAAATCGACACTGCGGCATGTAGGAGAATCTAAAGCATCAGATTTCCACTTTAAGACCGAATGTGCAATTTGCATTTGGTGTTTTTCCGGCAGCTTTTCAACAAGGTCAGAAAAATGAAATATTAATTGCCATTTTTTCTGAATGCATACATATATGTTGTTTTGCCTGAGAAACTTCGCGATAACAACTTTTGCAAACTTTAATTGAGTTGTCGATTTCAATTTAAGCGGCTTTACTCGTTAGGTGAGGTCCATTATTTTTTGATCAGCTCCATACATGCCATTCAACGGATCCATTTTAGTATTTATATTATGACGTTACGTGTCGACTTTAAAATGGCCCTTAGATATTTCTGTTAAACAAATATAGCAGCAACAATACTGATTTTTAGTGTTTGTTCCTCTAGTTTCTCTCAGCAATAGGAGATCTTCATAATTCGGCATCACTGGCGAAGACCGTTTAAAAACATTTCGTTCATAGTCCGTTTGAGCTAATCTACAAGTAACGCAGATACTTAGTGGGAATTTTGAGATATTGAGAATGTATCATTCACGTGTTTCTCAATAAGGCAAACCGGCTTTGCAGTCGGCAGAAAAACATCGAGTTTCTTTTTACCAAACACAATTTTTTTGCTACAAGGATCACAAATTTTCTTTGGATTTTCTTCATGACACAAATAGTAAGACATTTTGGTACAGCACGCAATCCCGAACTGAAATATGGCTATAGGAACTGAAACCACATACGCCGATTTTTTCGTCATTTTAAGTAAACCTCAAACCAGTTGAGAACCGCTGTGAAGTGAGGTTAGATATAAAAAAAAACCTGTAATTTTCTGATTATAACTATATACATATGTTTTTTGTCATAACTTCAAAAAAAAAACTGATTCGATTTTAATAATCACGGATTCTTGTTGGGGGGGTTATAAGGACTGAAACGTCATTCGCCGTTTTTGTCGTCATTTTAGGTAAACCTCAAACCAGTTGAGGACCGCTGTGAGTAGTCCCCATTTAGTCACAATATTTTTAATTTTTCAAATGACAAAAAATTAAATGTATTATCCTTTCCTGCCTGAATATTGCTGAAATATCTCGAGAATAATAAAAGGAAGATACATAAAAATACTATTTGGTTTATATTTTTTATGGCGATAAAAATGTGATGTTTCCGTAATATCGCCATGGACATATATCTTCCAATTGTTTGTAGGGAGAAGCATATTATTCACAGAAGGGTGTCTCAATAGGAATGGACTTTTTAAGTTTAAAATAAAGACACGTATTTTTTGAAATAGTTGTTATTTTTTTATTGGATTGTAAACAAGATATGTTTCGATTAAGTATGAGCTAAAATATCCGTCAAATGGCTCCCCACGGCACTGATGACAGGTCATTACTCTTGGGATGAAATTTGTTTTTTTCTCAGATTTCGGATTTGAGCTCAGCCATTGTTTCTGGTGTATTCGCATAAATCCGAGATTTCACAAAACCCCAAAGAAACAAATTCGCTGCATACTGCTTCGTGTAATTTGAAGTTGTTGAGAAACACGCCGAAATTATGTTTTCGTGTTTTCGGCTACACTCGTTTATAGCAGCAATGCTTCGAAGATTCCTGCCGGTACGTTGACTCACAGGAGTCTTATTCGTTTTTTATACGATGACTTACGACCCTGGGACACGAGTCACGACTTGCGATGCTTCATGGTTAGGGGGAAGAGAATAAAGTGGGGTAGCATAAAAGTCACGAATTGAAAATTCAGGGGGCATTTTGATATTTCGCTTTCACCTCTTTCGTGTTTTGACATGGCGAGTATACAAAACATACAGTATACACAAAGTGGTGGAAAATTGTTTTGAAGCAATTTCTTAATAAATTAAAACAATACAATTGCAATTCTATCATTCATTGTTCATTAGAGTAAATTAGAATAGAGTGTTTTATTTTCTTATGTGACGTTTCATTTCACACTCTTCATCATAGGTTTGTGCAAATGAGAAATATTCGACGAAAACTAATTGATACCAGGTGGAGTTACAAGAACTGTTGATTTAACGTTTTCAGTTCGTTTTGGTATAGAATTGAGGAATTTAAATGTATTTTGCAATGTTTTGTTGACTTTTATCGTTGGTAGACATTTGTATTGTATTTAACACAACTATTTTGCCACACAAACACGAAATGCCGTTGATGTTGTTTTGTTGGACGGTTTGTACTAATGTCTGTATCTGGTATTATTGAACCCATGCCCTTAGAAGTTAAAATTATTGAGAGAATAAAATACTCTATTCTAATTTACTCTATGGTATTTTCTGGAGAACTGAGAATACCATAGAATAATACATACGTAGATAAACTTATTCTCTCATCTGACGTTTCATTTCACACTCTTCAGCATAGGTTTGTGGAAATGAGAGCAATTAAATTTAAAATTATCTTACACCAGGTGGAGTTACAAAATATATTCACTTAACTTTATCCTGTCGTTTTGGTGTAGAACTGCAAAATTTAAATATATTTTGCACTTTTTTGTTGACTTTTATCGTTGGTATACTTTTGTATTGTATTCAACACAACTAGTTTGCCACAAACACACGAAATTCGGTTGTTGTTCCTTTGTTGATCGCTGTATACTATTGCCACTATCTGGTATTATTAACCCATATTTTCCACCATCCAATGTTTACTTTCCATCGTTCCTATGACGTTTAATTTATTGAGCGAATAAAAGCTTCTATGGTATGTGTTATTCTATGGAGAATACAATTTTGTTTCAAATCAATTTTAGATTTATGCTGTAATTAAAATTTGTTATTTTTACAATAATTTGAACTTATAAAATTAAAATTAAAAATCGGTAAATGTCAGTATGTTTGTAAAGTGACTGTCTGAAACATAGGGTAATGACGTATAGAGTAGACAACTCTCTCAGTAAATTGATGGCATTTGGCGTATTGCAGATGGGCAGTTGGATGTTGGAAAGTATTGCTTTAATAATACCAGATACAGGCAATGGCTCAAACCAATCGACAATAATTCAGCAAGGGCATTTCGTTTTGTGCGTTATAATTTTCATGTAAATACACCACAAATATATACTAACAATAAAATATAATAAAAGCGTCAAAGACATGTTTAAATTTCATAGTTTTTCATCAAAACGACTTGAACAATTTAAGTCAAGAATTTTTGTAATTCCACCTGGTTTAAGTCAATTTACGTCAAATATCTCTCTATCGCACCGACCTTGCCAGGGTAAAGTGAAACGTCAGATGAGAAAGATGGCACCTCTAGCTGGCATTACTCTATGGATTTCATCAACAACTTGGTGTTATTTTTTGTTGTCGATTGTATTCTCGATGTTCACCACTTCAAAGTGAAAGGATGGAAATTTGACATTCATGTTTGTTTTATTTGCATTACACGTTCATGACTAAAAGTCGTTTACCTAGAAATATCCACTATCGGAAGATAAGAACAATATTTCTTATCGATGTAGATTGTTGATGTTTATCAACAACCAGAAAATGCATTCATTGAGGAAAAATCGAAAACAAACATGACTTGACATGGCTGGGTAAGCGAGTAAGGGGAGACAACAGGTAGTCAGACAATTAACTAACGTTCCGATTTCGATTCCATGTGTGGAAAATGCAGGCATAAGACAAACAAAACCCAAGGTTCAATAACTGATAAACATAAACAGCGGGTAGCACAGATGTTGTTTGTGCTTACGATGTCTTCGTCTAAAATAACCCATATGTCTTGGTTGATATTGATGATTAACAAAACACATTTCATGTTTTTCTTAAATCATAATTTCCTATTTCGTGCTGAAAAATAACAAATGATTTGTTCCTCTTTTATTTTAGATCACAGTCAAATGAACGTCAATTCTTAAAGGATTTCATCAGTGGAGCTCCGGGATCTTCTGGAGCTAGATTAGCCGCCTGGTTGCAACCGGAACCGCGATTAGATCCTAACAAGTAAGCAATCGTATGTAGGACTAGTGTTCCTAGTGTTCCTAGTGTATCCACCTCACATGTGTTGAAAATATTACCTTTACGCTCTCTTGTTAAGTTGGTTTTTACATTATTGACTAAAATTGTCGGACGCGCCAACTCTTTTATTTTACACGTGTCAAATAGTCTAACAACCCCTTTTACATGAACATAAACCAATTGGAAATGCTAATAGTTATGTTGTTGAATTCCCCGTTTCATTCCAATTATATAGATGTGAGTTGAATACTATCACTGAACCGTTGCGTTATGGTTGGCCAACACAAATTACGGTGACCATAAGAGATCAATATGGGGACGCTATTGTGGTACCGGAATTGAAGGTAAGTGCATATATAAGAATAATATTCATTAATAAAAATATCTACAATAAACATGCTCACGTGTTTTTGATAAAATATTGACATATTCTCATTTAACTATTTGTATTACCGTGAATACCGTTATTATGTAATTGACATTGAGACTAGTGTATTCAAAAATGTCGGTTTTCGGTTTCTTCCAATATCCCGATTGTAGCGAAACCGGGTTTCGGTTCAACCGAGGTGTATAAACCGGTTAATAACCGATTTTGGTTTTTATGACAAAATGGCGAACTATGCCTTTTGTAAACGTCGTTTATTTTTAATTCAGTCTTTTTGAATTTTGAGATCGACTACCGAGCAGATAGCCATGAAATAGAATGCCAAAATACCGCTCGGAACAGGTGTAAAACTGCAGGTCCTAATCGGAGTGTGTAATCCTATGCCTTCATGGTATGTGATGGGAACCTAAAGTGTGGGCCATGTATACTTTGGGATTTAATTTCGCTTCAACAAAATACTAATACAGACACAGTACCTCATTCGACCAACACAATTTGGCAGTACATTGTCCTTTGTTTGGGCCTCTATTTCGTGTTTTAAGGGTTCAGAGAAATCGGGATTGTGTGCGTAACACCTATTTTTCACGGCGCTAATAATAGAGATAATAGTCTAACGGGTTCAAACCGCAGCTGCGAAGCGGCCAATGGAATTCCTAGTTTCGTCTGATTCAGTGTTACCATGTTGGCATAATTTAAGACGTTTTGGCACAATTTTTTTGGACTTGGCACTTGTTTTTTGAAATATTATGCCAAATGTCGTTTAGCACAATTTTCTCAAAATTTTTCCAATCTTTTTAATTTTAGTGCAGTTTTTTAGCACAATTGTTTTCCAAACGTCTCAATTTTTCGTATTGAAAGTTTCTCCTTTTATTATTCTATTTTTACAGCATATTTACCGGTAGGTATATTTGCCTGGTACTCACTAACCTCTGCGAAAATTTCGCTAACAAAATAAATTACAGGGTTGTTATGCCAAAGTAATCCGACTACTTTGGCAAACAAAATGAGTCCAAAGGCATAAAAGCAAAAATGAAATTCATGAAATATCCATTTCAAAAATGTCCGTATAGATATAAATGACAAAATTCTTTATAAAATTATTATTAGGGATGCTACAATGCTTTCCTTAAATCAAGAGTAAAAAACCGATGTAAAACTTACTTTTTGTACCTAGAGTAAAAATATGGCCGATTATTAACAAACTTCAAATTAGTCGTTTTGGGCCGTACAGGGCCTTCAGACTGCATCAATACGTGACTGTTGTAAAATGGTCTAAATCTGATAGGAGTTCTTCTCGAAGTGCTAGATATAAACTCCGGCTTTATGAAATAAAGCCCCAATGAAATACGGCCCCAAAACGAAAATGAAATAAAGCCTCAAAATTGGGCCTTTCTTTCATTACGAAACATCGTCCCAATTTCAAAAATGAAATTAAGCCCCAAAGAAATGAAAAAACCCCAAACAAAAACGAAGCAACACCTTAATTTTGTGGACTTATTTCGTAATGAAATAAAGCCCCAATTTTAAAAATGAAATAAAGCCCCATTTAAAAAAAAACCAATGAGTGTTCGAACTCACGGGCGATGTGTTAATAAATTTTTTGCTACACGGTACCTGTTCGATTTCTGTGACCACATTAGTACATGTTACATTGGAAAATAAAAAACAACGTTCAATCATATGATGACGTTACATTTAAATAATATTAATACTTAAAATTATTTAAAGACCAGTGCAAGCACATGTGTCATTATTTTCCTGCTCAATACTTTTTGTTTTATTTCCACAAACATCAATGAATGCAAAGCAACACAGACACTTGTATATCCATATATACATTGTTATATTCGTACATATGCTACACAAGTTCACAAAATTTTCGTAGCTCTCTTGCTATCTCATTTTTATATTTGTATTAGCTGACCCGGCAGACGTTGTCCAGCAAATTTTGTTCAAATACCGTTAGCAGGAGCAGAAATAATGGATTTTTAATTTGTGGTTTGTATGGGAGGTACCACGCCCCTTTGTCCAATTGGACCGAATAGTAAATCTAAACCACCAAGGGCGTCACCCAAACGCATACAAAAAAATTTATTCAAATCGGTCCAGAAGTTTAGGAGGAGTTCAGTCACAAATACACGTACAGTAGTAGAATTATATATACATAGATAATATGTCATTATTCAAAAAGTACAAAACATTGATTTTGACTATAAATTCTTTATATGTGACCACGCCCCTTTGTCCAATCCCGCCCATATTTGCAGTAGATCTTAAAATATGTAAGCCTAACCTACGTAAACAATTTTGTTCAAATACCGTGAACAGGAGCAGAAATAATGGATTTTTAATTTGCGATTTGTATGGGAGGTACCACGCCATTTAACCAATCTCGCCCATATTTTGATAGTTTATTTTTGTCGTCGCCATTAGTTTGCCTGCGAAGTTTCAGCTCGATTGGATCACGGGAAAAAGGTTAAAAATCAATCCAAAATTTTTTTCGGCATACATGCGTACAGACAGGTGAAGTTAATATAAAGAATTGAAAAAGGCGTTCAATCATATGATGACGTTTCATTTAAATAATATTAATACTTAATAACACTTAAAAATATTTAAAGACACGGCACACGTAAATACATACATTGTTATGTTCGTACATACGCTACACAAGTTCACAATTGTCGTTTCTCTCTTTCTATCTCATTTTTATATACGTATAACCCATAGATTAATACTAATAGTAGATCTACTAGTTCTCCCACCAAATTTATGACATTTGGCCTGGTGTGATATTTACGTTTGATGTTGAAAAGAATTGCTTTACTAATACCAGATAGAGGCAATGGTTCAAAACAACGAACAAAATAACAACAACGGCATTTCGTTTTGTGTGTTAAAATTATTGTGTTAAATACAACACAAATGTATGCTAACAATAACAGTCAATAAAAAAGTTTAAAACACATTAAAATTTCAGAGTTTTTCACCAAAATGACATGAAAAATTAAAGCAAGAAGTTATTGTAATTCCACCTGGTGTATATCACTTTTCGTCAAACATCTCTCTATCACACCGACCGCATCACGAAGAGTGTGAAAGGAAACGTCAGATGAGACAAATGGCGGCTCTACTATAAATTTACTCTATGGTATAACCACGTCATTATTCTCTTTGCTCTGAGAGCGCTTCGCACCCACACAATACAACTATTCGCTGCCGCTACATCAGTGTGTGTGTTTTTTGCAGTTTGACAATCTGTGTTTCGCAGTCGGACAAATCGGTGTTCTATATAGGGTTGGGTCACCCTTCTCATTTATGGGTATGAAAAATAGATGTTGGCCGATTCTGAGACCTAGCCGATATGCACACAAAATTTCATACAAATCGGTCCAGCCGTTTCGGAGGAGTTTAACTGCAATCAATGTGTGATCGCTGTCGGACAATCTGTGTGACCGCACGGATGTATTCACTTTGTGAATTTAGGCCGTACCCGCGCCTATAGATGTTAACACATCAAAAAATAAATGGTTTCCCGTTACATCCCATGAAGGGATTAGGGAGAGCTTCTCACAACCAGTGAGCTGTGCTCGTTCTACTTTTACACTCACTGATTGGGACCTACAGTTTTACACCGGTTCCGAACGGTATTTTGAGAATATTTTTCATGGCTAAATAGTGATAGTGTTAAGGTGGTCAGAGTAGGAATCCTCATGCACAAGAGCCCCGCACACTACCATTGCACCACCGACGGCCAACTATAATTTTCTTTAAGACATTTTTTTCTTAATGAAGTTATTGTTTTGTATAAAAGAAATTTTGGTTGACTTAATAATTTTGGTTTTGAAAAGAATTTGTTTGAGTTTTCAAACATTTAAAATTTTTTAACTTTTAAATCAATTGGTAACTTTAAACTCTTGGTTTGGGAAAAAAATTAAAAATTGTTAGAGTGTAAAACGTTTGAAAATAAAAATTCGCTCAATGTTATTAATTGATTCATGTTTTCTTCTCGACGTAATCCCACAAACTGAATGATGAATAAATAGTTCAGCTATAGAATGGTCATGCCAACTAGTAATTCTAAGGGTTTTTTACCTAGTTATTTGTAAGAATCTTGATTTTTAAGAAAATTAAGTAAAGTTATATCATTTTTAAAAATTGAGACAAATTGGGGCTTTCTTTCATAATGAAATAAAATTTGGGAAATTCTATTCCAATTTGGGAAATTCTATTCTAAAATGATTGGAAGAAATTGTTATTAACAATGGATCTCAAACAAAATTATAAATTAATTGTTTTGAAGTTTTATTTAAAATAATGTGATACTTATTGGAGCCGAAAATCACCCTTAGTTTGGTCTTAGTTGTTGTTTTAGAAATTGTTAAAATATTAGTAGTGTAGTGTCTTGTATAAAGTTAAGATACATGTCATAATAAATTAAAACCATAATAATACTTCTTTTTAAGCTGAAAGGTTAACGTACAACAGCTGTTTAAAGGCGATATATGCACGCATTTCTTGGAGGGTCTGTAAGAGTTTTGGACTCTGTATTACAAAAAACACTAAAATGTCAATTTTAGCATTAGGATTTTGTAAAGAGCACAATTTTTGAGGACATTTGGCATAATATTTTAGTCGGTCTCTGGCAACACTGGTCTGATTATGCTGTTTTCGAACAGAGTGCGCAAAAGATCGATTGTAGCATTACTTCGCCCAATTGCTTGCTCATTTTCGAAGAAAAATTGACCTATGATGCCGCTATGCCCAAAACCGCACCAAACAGACACTCGTTGTCGATGCATCGCCGTCTCCTCGACGACGTGTGGATTTTCCGAGCCCTAATTGCGACAATTTTGTTCGTTAACGTAGCCCCGAGGTGAAAATGAGCTTCATCGGAAAGATTAGTTTGCGATAAAAAAAAAAACTGAAACCGCGTCGGATGGCCACGAGGCTTCGGTTCTTGGACTATTTTGATTTAAGTCTTCGTACCGAGGTCTTTATGCAAAATTCTGCTCAAAGAAGTGCAACAAATGATCAATTGCTTCCAACGGCGGTGATTTGATGTTGATGGTTGTCCCAGCACACTTTCAGCTACAGTAGCAATATTTTCCACTGTACGAGTACGAGGTCGTAGACGAGTTCTTTTGTTCAATAAGGATCCGGATTGACCAACTAGCTTCACAAATTGATCCAGAAACGACGTTGATGAAGCTTTATTTCTGTCGAATTTTTTCGTAGATTTCTTACAGAAATTTTGATGGAAGTTTTTAATATTTCCCAATTTTCTTCAAGCGTAAAGCGACCCATTTCGAAAATTTCGAACCTTTTTCTAATAACATGTCACTTCATAACTGTCAAATTGGTCATCTGCTTCGATATAAGAGGGGTTAAATTCCAAATTTTACATGGCCCACCCTTTAATAATTTATTTTATTCAACCTATCTGTTCTAATATTGGACTTCCCCAGTTAGGCAAAGTCATCGCTGAGTAAATATTCCTTTGGACGTTTTGTACCTCATTCGGGATAGTGAATACTGTTTATTGTTTTATGCATACTACTTGTGTTGTCATTCGATCCGGAACTTCCATCTAAATCGGAGTTGGCAGATATGTCTTTTGTGTCTGTCTGATGGGGTTAGTAACCATAGATTCGTAATTCTGCATCAGCTGCTATTTCAGCTGTGTGAAAACCGAAAAAACCGGTTAATTGAATCGAAATAACCTTTGAAACAGGTTCTTCGAAAATGACACTTTTTAAAAAACCGACGTGCGGTTAATCGGCAGGAATTCGGTTAACCAGTTTCGGTTTTGAATACACTAATTGAGACATTTTCGACTCCTAGCAACCAAATAGTACGGCCATGGTTGAAAGTTATCGTCTTGAATACCATTCTTAAAAAATGGGTTTCCATTTGACCCCATGAAGGTATTGAGGAGATTGGGACCCACAGGTTTACACCGGTTCCGAACGGGTTTTTGAGAAGCTTTTCATGGTTAAATACTTGATAGTGTAGCCGTCACTAAGCGAGGAAACCGCCGTCGAAAGAAATTTAAGGTGGTCAAGTCAGGAATCGAGCCCACGATCTTGTATACCAGAGCCGCGCATTCTACCGTGGCACCGCCGACGACCACGACGAATACCATTATTATCCATAGTAAATTAGATTAAATTCTGTAAAACTATTTTAGTGTAGAATCAATTACATTCAAATAAACCGTGTCCCTAAACTTGAATGAATTTACAATTTAAAATTGATATTTTAGCTTTAGCCTTGTTAATGTAGTAGTAGATTCGAAGCTGATAAAAATTAGTTTCTGTAATGACTGAAATTTAGAATGGGTGCTTCATTAGACCGCTGCATCTGATCCTACTGATGGGGCTTCCAGCAACCTCTAGCCAGGCATACACGTTTCGTTATAGCAACTATGTTCGGTGTTGTTGTCGCCTTATTACCTAATACGCATTGGTGTTAGCATGATATTTAGATTGCTGAACCAATTACCTTCTCACTTTAGCTACCATCTGACGCGGATCTGTTAGTATTACCTGGCGAGACTTGACCTAATGTCGAAAGTAGTGAGCTGCTTGGGAACTACTCAAAGACCCCGTCCCCCAAAACGCCCTATGTTCTTCATGAACCTTTTATTTGAACTTTGTATTGAAATATTGTTATATCTGGTATAACTAAATAAAGGACATACATAAACTTGTAAATAATGTACTCTAAGGATAAGTGTCAATCCGGATTTATTGATCTAACTAAAGAACATTAACAAAATTCCTGACATCGCGTAAACAGAGTCGCCAAATCAGAAAGATCATAATAAATACTGTTTTTAAACTCATTTTTCTTTCTTATGTAAAACACATGTAATTGTTACAATGCCAAGAAAATTATTTTATTAATTCACTTTTCAATTAAACAACAGGTGGAAATCAAAGCTATACCCACTGGCTCCGCCGGTAATGGCAACGTCAAGGTACGCCGTGCTTCCCAGCAAGATTCCTACTACGGCGGTGTAGCACCACCACCCCGTCAGAATTATGAGCCGACAATCAAAGAGAAAATGTGTTTCAAGGCCATCACATTCATGAAGCCCTACAACAACTATTCCTTCGAAGAGCTGCGTTACAACAGCCCCATACAGACTCGAGTCACTGAGACCCTGTTCGCGCAGGATATGGAGGATGGTACATTTAGTGTTCACTGGACACCAAATGCTGTGGGTAGTTATTGTCTTACTGTCAACATTGACGGTATAATATTGGAAGAAGTGTATCGTGTTGAGGTTAAGGAGGGCAGCATTCCACCACCGGCACATAAGAGGGTAATGAAGAACCATCATACCCCCAATAAACTGAGGAAATTCTATACTGAAAATACAGCTGGACTTCGGATTAGATCTCATCCGACCCTTCAGTCCGAACAAGTGGGAGTGATCAAGCTGAATGGCGTCGTCTCGTTTATAGATGAGATTGAAAATGATGATGGCGTGTGGTTGCGACTATCCACCGAGTCTATTCGGCAGCATTGTGCTATGGGTTGGTATCCCACGGAAGCCTGGTGCTTGCAGTATAATCAGCACTTGGGCAAAACTCTATTGCATCCAGTTATCGAGAACAGTACAACAGTCAAAGAAAGTACTTCCACTGAAATGAATGTCGAAAATCAACCAATGTCTCCCTTGACGACCGCTTCGGCAATGTCTGAATCGGGGCCTAAGCAACGCGATATTTTGGATAACCTAGAACCTATCACAGCTTCTTTGGAATCTCCACCACCAAATTCCAACTCAGAATCGCCCAACAAGAAGGCGTTTGACTTTAGCGCAAACACAGCTAAAGCTATGGACTTCCCGCATGTCTCTACGAATCCTTTCATATGCGCTGATACAGAATCTAAGAATTCGTTACCAGATCATCAATTTGGAGAAGTGGACGACCCAAAAGAGGATGTGTATGGTGCCGGAAATTCAGGCGCTAGCAATCCCATAGGGTCGGCTATAGCTGGTGTGGTGGGTGGGGGAGCTATAAAGCTACAAGCTCTACAAAAATGGTTTAAAGGAGATAATGATCCTAACTCTGCTAAAGATTACTCTTTCAAACCCAGTGATATGGGAGAAATAGCATCTGTTTCCGTAAGAGAGCTGGTTCGGGTCATGGGTGGTCAGGATTCACGCAGTAATGGCAATAATTCGGGGCGTTCATGCAGTCCCATGAAGATACCGTCAGATGAGAAGATGCTGGATACACCCAACAACAGTGGTCGTTCTGCCGAAATTTCAGACAACTCCACCATCCAAGATTCAAGCAATTCGGCTCCAAGCACTAAAGAAGATTCAGATGGCTCAGACGGCAGTAATTTTGATGTTGTGAACATGCGGAAGACCCATTTCACGCCTAGTCAAACTGCAGCTCTCCTCAGTACACCGAAACATTCGCCCCGACGCATTTTGGGTGCTAGAAAGTCTTCGTCCTCCGTAGGAGTTGGTCCATCTGCTGAGCCTGGCGGTCTTAAGGAATCAGATATTTCCAAGCTGGAAGACGATATGAATTTGTTGCAAATCACGACTTCCACACCAGGTGGAGGTAGCACAACTCAAGATCAAATATTGTTTGGAGAAGCGCGAACTAGCTCCACAGGAAGCACTGATAATTCTAGTCCTCCAGTATGGCCCGAACCGATAAGTTCGGCTGGACCAAACGCAACACCAAATGCGTTTTTCAAATCGGCGCCACCTAAGAAAACTACCATGGGACCGATAAAACGGGCTGTGCCGCCTTCATTTGCCGAAAGTATAAGGGCAGTATTTGCGGCCTTCCTATGGCACGAGGGTATCGTCCATGATGCTATGGCATGTGCCAGCTTTTTGAAATTCCATCCTAATCTACCTAAGGAAGGCACTACTGTTGTTACCCGACGTGAGCATGAAGAGGGAAAACAACATCTCTCCAAAGAGCAGAAGGCACAGCAAAGACACTCGGTCGAGGTGGCTAATGCTGGCACCTACTTAAATATCAGACCCTCTACATTGGAGACTTTGACGAAAAGTGGTAACTTTTCAGTTAACAATCGGAAGTATCGAAAAGGATTGTCGAATGATATATCCGAAGGAACTGGGGACGTTGGAGATAAACAAAAGCTTCACTCACTTCCCGAAGTAGTGACCGTGTTACCGCCTGCTCTACGCAGCCTGGTGTATCTTTGGGAACATATATGCTCGAATTGTGTCCACATCGTTCAATCGAATTCATTGAACCAGGAAAAGTTCCATTCGCGTGAATCGAATGGAGACTCGAAGGAAAAACCAGCTCCCAAGGACAAGGAAAGCAAGAAGACGAAAAAGAAAAAAGATGACGGTTCCTGGTGCGAAATATGCCAGGTCTTTCTACCAATACCAGTAACCTATCACATGCGAATTGTACACCCAGGCTGCGGGAAATCGGCCAAGGGTAAGGGTTACAACAGCGTAGGCATTTTCTGTGAAGGCTGGGCTGGCAACTGCGGGGAGGGTGGTAAAGGTGCCTCCAGTTGGTTCTTAATGTGTGACACATGCCGCGATAAATATATATCGACCAATAAGAACACGAATAATCTAAATAATACCAATACAGTGGGTCCTTGCAATGAATTGAATTTGTTTGGCATTAAGACGACTACACTGATTGCAAATTCTGATATCTACAATACTATGCGGGAGAATGCCACATTCCTATTGGAGTTATCATCGAATATTTCCAATTTGCCCTCAAACACGGGTACTTCAGTAGGTGGCTTCGGTTCAACAGCGGCGAAACGCTCACCACAGCAAATGCCAGTGGTGGTGGAACATCAACACTTTAACATGAGTGAAATGAATAAGCCCAGCACCAGTCGAGGTGAGGGTCAACGTCACAGTCGTGCAGGGTTGAGAATCACTGGCAAGTTTGGCGGTGAGATTGACATTTCGAGATGCGAGATCATTAACTAATTTTTTTATTTTAGGAAATGTTATGTTTCGTAAAAGTTTTACGGGCGGATCTTGTTCTCCAGAGCAACCGTGGTTAGCGCCCGAAACATTTGCATGTTTGGAGACATTTGGGCCGGCGAATAAGGACGATTTACCATATGAAATATTTGGAATGGGTCATAATGAGGGTGGTTTCGATAGGGTAAGCGGTTTCGACTTATTCATTTAATCTCTATTTCTGATCTCTTAACTTGTTTCTACTTATTCAGCCTCTTTCGGAAATATCATACGAATCATCGGATCCCGCAAACTACGATCAACCAAACCCACAAAGCTGCATGTCTTCCAGTGGTACTCTGTCTAAATTTCATCGTAGTTACTCCATGGGCCAGGGATGGGGGGCGGTCCAACATCAAGGTAGCAGTAATTTGCGGGAAGAATCGTATTATCCCAAAGTGGTTATGCGCAAGCGCAATAACTCCACTACTGACTCGGATGGTTCGCTTCTTATTTGTTATCCCTCTGAGAATTTAAGGCGATTGGTGCCAGAGCATATGTTAGTCGCAACATCGGTGGTGCAAAAATCCAATATAACCGACGAAGCGGACACAGCGACATGCGATCAAAGTGGCAAGGACGCAAAGTTGGACTCTGAGGGAAGCAAACAACAAAACCATAGAAATAATTCAGAAGTTGATTCAGCCAATCAGGTTAACCTGTTGTTGCAAAGACCAGCCATGGCATTTATGACCCAGAAGCATGATTTGAAAAAATTAAGGAGCGCCATGAAGAGAAGTCTACGTATAGCTACTTGCCGCAATTACTCACTCCAAGCTCTTAACTGGTTGCTACGATCGGTGACCCAAAGTGTGTGTCTTCACGATCTAATGTGGTGGTTTGTATCCTCGTTGAGCATAACGTCACCAAACATTGCTGAGCATGTAGAGGGTAAATTGGATGAAGTAGAACCAGCTTTGGAACATCCAGTCTCATATACTCAGATCAGTGGTCGGCTGTCTCACATGATAACCGAGAGTTTGCATACATTCCTTCAATCTGTTGCCGACTTGACTCTGCATTTACCTTTGGGATCTCCCTTGCAACGCATTGCCATTCAATGCTTCGGTATACGATTCCGGCAAACGGATCACCAATTCCTTCACAGCTCCCATGTGTTTGGAAACATATCAAAAATTTTATCGAAATCTGATGAACAAAACGAAAATCCTGGAGTATTTGGCATGCCAGAAGAATTAGACACCAAAGAGGCAGCAGCAAAAGACGTCTATGCTGTGTCAGATGCAGGGGGCAAGACTATATACTATAGTGATCTCAATGGTCACTTCGATGTGACCGTTTCATCACGCCAAGCTATGGCCGAGTCGTTGACCGATAATTCAACGGAAACCTTCTGGGAAAGCGATGAAGAGGATCGCAACAAGAGTAAAATTGTAGAAATTTCTATGAACAAATTATCCTATTGCTGCAAAATACTCTTGATACATATCGATAACAGTCGCGATATACAAAATAAGGTGTCTTCAGTGATTTTCTACGGCGGCCAATCATTGGGCGACACCAGCCTTATCAAGTCCGTGGAAGTGGATGCCAAGGCTTGTACTTGGATCTCGACAAAAGTAAATGATGACAACTTTACTCATTTCCGTTTGGAGTTTACGGGTCCTGAGAACACCTTGCGGGTTAGACAAATTAAAATCTTGGGCTTACCAGCAGCTATGTGTGGTTCAGGTGATCAGCTAACGAACCCTTATGATCTGGGCGCGAACAACTCGTGCCAGGTACAGGCGTTCAAGTACAACATGAAGTTGACCAATGCTGTACGTATACAACAGCAGATATGTGAAGCAGAGACATTGAGAGTATTTCGCTTGATAACGGGTAAGTGGGCATCTATTAGTAGGGTTTCCTGTTTGTCCTTAAAGTGAATTTATAATAACTTTTAACTCGTAGGTCAAGTATTTGGAAAACTAATTAGTTTGGAGCCAGCTACCGACGAAAGTGGTGGAGTTATTGGCAAGAGTCATTCCCAAAATGCTCTGGGTATGGACACAAGTGCCAACTCGATTTTGGCAGACTCTTTAGATCTGCGAGAACATATGGTGGGCATTCTATTCTCGCGTAGTAAATTATCGCACTTGCAAAAGCAAGTCATAGTCCATATAGTACATGCCATTAAGAAAGAAGCTCGCCGTGCTAGAGAAGACTGGGATGCCGTTAATTTGGCCAATAGTTTAAGAGATCCCAATGGTACCGGATCTAATGGGCAGGAGTCGAAAGTTGATTCATCTTCGGAACGTAGCAGGACTGCGGATACTTATTGCTTTGAGATGTTAAGCATGGTTTTAGCACTCTCAGGAAGTGTAGTAGGTCGAGCATACCTATCACATCAACATGGCCTAATCAAGGACCTCTTAACACTATTGCACACTGGCAGTGATAGGGTGCAAAGACAGGTGACTGCACTACTTCGACGTATCCTGCCTGAAATATCTCCTTCAACATTTGCCGATATTTTGGGAGTACAACGTTTGCCGCCGTCCGATTACAACATAGCCCATCAAATAGCTATCGATTTCGATATGGACAGTCTGGGACTGCTGGATATATTTTTATCGGTTATTGCCAAATCTCTGCAGTTACAAGTTAAAGTTAAAAGTGCCGGTGGTAAATCGAATATGGAGAAGACACCCTCGTTTATACGCCTGTACAATTCGTTGGATCTCTCGGTGCATTTGTTGAAACCCGTAAAAGTTCTAATTGGCGATGCGCTGGAACATGAAAATGAGGAAGAAGACTCATTCAATAGATCGGAATATGCTTTTGAATATGATCGCACAATTGATCTGAAGACATCGCGAATTAACAGCAAAGAGAAAAAGAAAGAGTCAACTAAGAATCTCAATCAGAGGTGGTTCCTGAAAGGTGTGATACCCACTAAACAGGCGGAAAGTATAATTTCCCTAATCAGGGATTTAGCGACAGTAAGTTTGTCCAGCACATTTCGAAATCATTTTATTTTAATTTAAAATTTTAATACTTTAAGGGAAAATTGGGCGACAAGTGGTCTCAAACGACCAAAGCTGCTATAGCCGAGGCTGTTTTAAATTTAACACGCTTGGATGAGATATTCCGCTGTCCAGAAAATTGCGTAAAAACTGCTACTTTATGGCTGGCACTGGCCAGTTTGTGTGTCCTGGATAATGATCATGTGGAAAAATTGTCCTCCGGTTCATGGACCATATCGGACACAAGACCCATGTGCAGTAATCATGATGATGGGGAAACTTCCGCCATCATCCAGTGTGAGAATTGTGGTTCGTTGTGCGGTGATTGCGATCGTTTTCTTCACTTAAACCGGAAGACAAGGACTCACAAACGAACCGTAAGCATTAACATTTACGACTCTTCAACAAAAATTTAATTTCTAATTTCTTTTTAAGGTTTGCAAGGAGGAAGAAGAAGCTATTCGTGTAGAGTTGCACGAATCTTGTGGCCGCACTAAACTCTTCTGGCTCTTAGCTTTGGCCGACTCGAAGACTCTGAAAGCGATGGTGGAATTCCGTGACGGTAGCCATACCATTATATCGGGATCACAGGACTCAGTGGGCCGTTGCCGTTTCTGTGGCATTACTGGCAATTCGGGTCTTTTGGAGATTGGCAACGTTTGTGCAGATGCTCAATGCCAGGAATATGCTGCGAACTCATGCTTGAAGACAAAACCTTGTGGTCATGTTTGCGGTGGCGTTGTGAATGAGAAGAAATGTTTACCATGTCTGCAACATGTTTGTCATGCACGGGAAAATAATGTAGCCGATGCATCCAATGATCCAAAGCTTACACAGGACGCAGATGATATGTGCATGATATGTTTCGTGGAGGCGTTAGCATGTGCACCTTCCATACAGGTGAGTAGAACGTTCAAGAATGATTTCCATCTTTTCAAATAATAATACTAAAGTGAATTGAAAATATGTTAGTAAGTTCAGATTAAGTAAAGGTCTATCCAGCTTAGCTACATTCCAAGTTATAAACTCTCCTTCTCTCTCTTCCGTACAGTTGGAATGCGGGCATGTATTTCATTTCCACTGCTGTAGGGCCGTATTGGAGAAACGTTGGAGTGGGCCGCGGATTACATTTGGCTTTTCACTCTGCCCCGTCTGTAAGGCAGATATTAACCACCCAATGCTTGGCGAAATCTTGGAACCTATTAATTCCCTCAAACAAGATGTTAAACGCAAAGCTCAGATGCGGTAAGTTAATACAATTTAACAAATTACAAGGAATTTTTGACAGAAGTAGTATCTCTATATCATTGTCAAGAAACGAATGCTTTTTCGATTTGTGAGACCCGTCTAAGGAGAACTGCCTTTAATGAAACTCTCTGCTTATTTAAAAGTATTGAAATTCATTTTGCTTTTTTTTATTTCAGAATTAAGTACGAAGGCATCGTTAAGGATACCGAGAGCCGGGATCTCACCAACTTGGCTATGGATCGGTACGCCTACTATGTTTGCTTTAAATGCCAGAAGGCTTACTATGGTGGCGAGGCTCGATGCGATGCAGAAATCGGAGAGAAATTCAATCCCGAAGAATTGGTATGCGGTGGCTGTTCTGATGTGGCTCGTGCCCAAATGTGCCCTAAACATGGCACGGATTTCCTGGAGTATAAGTGCCGTTATTGCTGCTCTGTTGCGGTTTTCTTTTGCTTCGGCACCACCCATTTCTGTGACACTTGTCATGATGACTTCCAGCGTCTAACTAACATTCCAAAGAATAAACTGCCTCAATGTCCAGCTGGACCGAAGGCTAAACAACTTATGGGTGAGGAATGCCCATTGCATGTTATTCATCCTCCGACTGGTGAAGAGTTTGCCCTTGGGTGTGGTGTTTGTCGCAATGCCCAAACGTTTTAGCATCATGTTGACATGTTTATGGACGTCAGACGTCGCAGTAGTGCCAGTGGCGTTGGCGTCATCATTGGTGATGATCAAGATTATATTGAAGTGCAATTGGAAGAATTGGATAATCGTCATTGTCTAGAGTTGGAAGAGGCCAGCGATGATGATGATGATCACGATTACAACTAGTCATTAATGATAAATTAATTATAATCATGACATTGGATATTTATGATACTCAAATAGACTTCTTAAAGAACGTGTTTTTTTCTATTTTAATCGCAATTTTTAATCCCACTAAATAGATATATGTACGTATTTAACAGAATAAATATAATAGAATGCAAACATCAATAATCGACAGAAACAATTTTTTAAATTAATTACTTGTCAAGTGTAATTGGGCAATAGGAAGAGAATTGTTTGGTATGTAAAATTTAAACGCCTTAAGGTATGCCTCGAAATTATTTCGTTAGTTTTATATATTTTGTGAGTAACTCCATAGATAAATAAAAACCATAGATGACTCATTTACTTAATCATCATTTCCACTATGCGACGAAAAAGCACTCTAACGTCATTGTTATTTTGATTCTGTAGTTTCAATTTGAAAATAGAATATAAATAATAGAAAATCATATTGCTTTTGATATTTGTTGACAATAGTAAAGGCAAAAAAGCGTGGTTCTATAGTTTTGTCAAAAGTTTTTGTTTCCAGGGAAATTTGCCCATATCCACCACTCCGGCGTCATCTTTTGCCTTTACTTTGAAATGCACCACTTATCTTTCACCATCTATGGTTTTTATTTATTTGAAATTATTAACAAATGAAAACTTGTACGAATTTAGTTAGTAAAGGAATTGAGAAAGTTGACTTCCAATTGTATTTAATTAACGGTTATAACTTTTAAAACAACGTTGTATGATTGTATGCTATTCCAGCATAAGGACATATATAGTATAAGGCGACCTCGTTATCTCCTGATCAGAGAACGAAGAACCAGATTGATCACTTGGTAATAGATGGCAGGGATTCTTCTAGTGTAATGGATGTACGTGTGATTCGAGGTGCCAATATCGACTCGGATCGTTAACTGGTAGCTGAGAAAGTTTTCACCAGACTGAGCAGGGCAACAACGCACGAAGCCGAACACTTTGAAGCTAGATATTGACAAGCTTCAAATACCGGAGATATCAAAGTCCTATCAACAAAAGCTCATTCTCCTGCTAGAGCATATTACTCCCCTTCCTGAGGACCCAGAAGCGCATTGGAAGCACTTCTCTCATTCTTTTGAAACCGCTGCAAGGACTGGAATTGAAGAGACAAGTATGACAACGAAATAGTCAGTTACAACGCGTTCTGCGAAATACTCGCAATGCTTTCTGCGGATGAAAGAGGCAGAGAAGGGAGGAAAACCAATTAGTTTTGAGGAAACAATGGCAGTGGGAGCAGAGAGAGAGAGAGAGAGAGAAATACCGAAATGTGAAGGATGAATAATGAATCCCGAACATTTTTCCAGAGTGTAAGAAGATCGAATAACGGGCCGAATAATGGGCTGACCTCCTGCAAGGACGAGAATGGTAATCTCGATACAATAGAATATAAATCGATACATACCATATTTTTGTCAATTACAAAACTGCTTTCGATAGTCGAATACAGCGCAAATTGTACGAAGCTATGTCTGAACTTGGGATGCCGGCAAAACTGATCCGCCTCTGTAGAATGACGCTGACCAACGCCAAATCAGCAATGAACGTGGGGAAACACCTCACCGAACCATTATGTACTAAGCGACAACTGAGACAAGGCGACACACTTTCGTGCAATCTCTTCAACATCTTAATGGAGATAATAATGAGAAAAGCTGCAGTAAATACGAGCAAGACCATCAACATGAAAAGCGATATGTTGCTACCGTATGCTGACGACATAGACATGATTGGGCGAAATTTGGGAGAGGTTATGCGAGGTTATTATTTTGGGCTCAGCAAGCAGGTTAAGATCAAAGCCCTCTCTCGACAGACACAAGTCCAGCTATACCAGACTCTCATTTTACCTGTCCTGATATATGTCTCCGAAACTTGGGTCATATCGCAAGTGGATGAAAAACACCTGGGAATATTCGAGAGAAAAATTCTCCGTAAAATATATGGTGATGTTAAAGAAAAAGCGAGTATCGACGTCGTATATACATATCATCTGTATTCTGACGTGGACATAGCTGGGCTGATTAAATTAGGCCAATGCGTTGGCTAGGCCATGTTATCAGAGTGGATGAAGATGAGCTAGCGCGAAACGTTTTCGATAACGTACCCGATGGGAGCAGGAAAAGAGCACGGTCAATACTGCGCTGGAAAGATCAGGCCGAAGAATCCCTCCGTATCCTTGGTCTGTTTTGTTCGTTTAATTAATATGTATAAGACATCTGACCTCATGAGGTTGTATACTTGTCACTTAAAGTAAGTAAAAGCAATTTCTATTGCAAAATAGATTTGTTGGCTCTTTTGTTCTTTAGTTTATAACACCACCGATGTCAAATGACAGTAAAAAACTCAGATTTATTGTTTTTTTTTGTGTTAATTTAATTTATTTAATAATTCTTGTTTTTCGTTATATACACAATAATCAATTTGAAAATTCCTCGCATTAAATTAAAAATAGCAAATAAAAACATATAATTCCGATTGTCTTGAAGATAGATAGTCTATACTGTTTAGGCTGGTACTGGAGTCTCTGGAGCATGATCCTATGAGTTGTTTTTTTTGTTTGTAAAAAATAGACATAAAATGAATAATTAATGCGACGGTCATTTCTAAAGCAGAAATTATGATAAACCACAAGCCTTCGAACATTCATATTTACAAGGACTCAAGCTAGGCCGAGTGCAGATTGTATAGAGCCGTGCAATCATTTCGTACTACAGACAAATTCGTGCAATTCGTGAGAAACTTAATTTGCATTTATTGTGTGTTTCGAGGTGAATTTGAATTCCCTACCACCAATTAAAGTGTGAGAACGTGGTGAATGAGGGCAAATAAAAACTATTAAAAGGCTAACTATTAATTTCATTCATTTAATAATTATATGGACATTGTTTGTTGATTTTTTTTTTGTATATACAAAGACATAATTGTATTGTATGTGTTTTATAAATTTAGAAATAAAGATGTATTTTTGGCTGTTTTTATGTTTGTTTTCTTTTCTTTTTCATATAATTTAGATGTACAATTGTTGAAAAAAAAATATGTTAAAAATGATTTATTTAAAATTAGGGCGGGATACGGTCATAATGTATAGAAATCGGGAACACTTAGGCTTCAACTTCAGCTTCCTCCTTTACCTTGGCATCACCAGGTTTGCCCTTGGACCAGTCGGGTTTCTTCTGCAAATTGAGATAAACACAGAAAGTCATTTAGAAATGATGATAAAGAAAGGTGGAGGTCACATACAAGTAAAGGAGAAGGTAACATACATACTACATTATGCTAAACATTAGGACTACAAAGTGATTTTTTTTGCTGTTGTTCTACTTTTGTAAATACAAAAAGGACATTCGTTGCTTTTTGGTGTTTCCATACAAATAAAAAACATAACAATTTGAGGAGATGTTCAAATCAGAATGTTTGTGCAAAAGTGACTTGATTGATGTAACTTATGATTTTCACTAAATCTATTTGCAAACATTTGATTTTTGGGTTGTCAGGTAGTTGTTTTTTTTTTACATATATTACACTCAGTTTGTATATCTTACACTTTTTGGCTTTTAATAGAGTACTATCTTTAATCTTTTTCTATATAGATAATATAAAAAATAGGCATTAGTATCGTACAATATATATGCATGTATATAATGGGGTAATATTATGTGTTTGTTCGGATTATGGTAAAGCATGTGTAGATTAGTGTAAATTGGATACTGCGGATTAGAGAGTGTTTTATTGTAAGACAGATATATCTGTTTTCTTCTTGATGGTAGAATTGTAAAAAAGTATAATGAAAAAAATTGCTGTTAAATTATTATAAACTGCAATGAGAATAAAACTGTTTAAAATCTCCCACTATGTTAAAATTCTCTTGAAAGCTGTACGATTAATATTTTCATATAAACCTCCCAAGATCCAAAGATTCTTGTTAATCTTCTTTTTAAAATGTTAATTTCTTTAGTAATTCACCTTGACATTCCTATCTTGTGCTGTATACCTGGTGCCTAATTATCTATGTCGATAATCGTCCAAACGATATCGTTATGTCGATAAATCTGGCTCATAGAACATTTCAAATACATGTGTTTATCAAACTTCACTACCGACAAAACGATATCGAATTCGATATCGTTTCTGATAGCTAAGGATGTTTGTGTCTTTAGTCTTTCTATTCAAACACCTGTTTCAATTCAGCAAGTATGTTTCTTAAGTCTTTTGTAAGTTAAGCCGTGATTTGCTCCCAAACGTTTGTGTCTTAAGTCTTTAGTTTTCAAACACTCGCGTAAGGTTAAAAATATTGAAACGTTTTATTTTGATTCATGGATCAACAATAAATTGCTTCTAAAATGTTAACGCTCACAAAAAAGAGGCGAAACAAAACCTTTTCTGAATTTTAATGTACGAGAAGTTCGTACTACAAGCTTTCAAGGTCTGATACATTTTTCGAAGTGAAAAATGCTTGCTTTTTCGTTGGAATAATAGATAATTTAGGAAAGCGCACTCACTGGCAAGACTAATTTCGAACTTCGTGGCAAGTTCGTCATCAAATGCCTACTCACTGTGCCTGAATTGGTACCATTGGATATATCACCAATCGTAAACCCGGCAAACTACGTTTTGCCTTCAAAGTTTTTGTAATGCCAAAAGGGTGAACAAAATTTGTTGTTTCAAACTATAGTTATGGCTGTTATATCGGTTTCTTTCAAAGGGGGCGTGGCACCGCCCTCTTCCACCATGGCTGTAATTCATACTCTTCCAATAACATATATACGAAATCTCATCTTCATATCCCCGACAGTTCATGAGATATAGCCATTTTAAATTTCAAGTTGTATGGGCGGTGCCATTCCCTTTTATCCAATCACAACCAAGTATAACCAAGGAGTATCAGCAGGTCGTCAGTACCTCATTGTGAAATTTTCATAACAATCGGTCTATTGGTCCATTAGAAAAGCCGCCAAAGCGATTTTTGAAAAGGGGGCGTGGCACATAGAAAAACCGCCAGAGCGATTTTTGAAAAGGGGGCGTGGCACCGCCCACTTTCATAACAATCGGTGTATTGGTCTACTAGAAAAGCCGCCAGAGCGATTTTTGAAAAGGGGTCGTGTCATCGCCCACTTTCACCCGGGCTGTATAGTCTATGTCACCCGATAGATGATTTTGAATATTGTCTGAAAATTTCATCAAAATCGGTCCAGCCGTTTTCGAGTCCATTCGCAACATACACACATACATTCATCCATTTTTATATATATAGATTTACATATGTGAATTGGTATCGATCAATTATTCCAACAATGACGGAAGGCTGTTCTCTTTTCCCCTTTCATTCTCGCAGGGTTGCAGTTGTTTTAAGGTTAGTTTATCTATAACACACAGTGGCATGTCTGTGAGAAATAGTGGTTCGAATGACCGGGCTAGTGCCAGTTATGTTTGAATTTTTCCCAAGGACCTTATTTCCGTTAGTTTTGAATTTTAATGTATGAGAAGTTCGTACATATTTTCAATACATTCTCTTGTCTGATGAATCAATAACAGTTTAACTGATTCTGTATGTGTTTCAGCCTAAGTTAGTTCTATTTATCCCCAGAAATTTGTGGCCTGGATCTATCACATCATTTTCGAACCCTTTGTCTGCATATAAAGGATTAAGTCTTCAGCTTTATAATCGAATATAACTTTCTTGTATGTGTTTAATGTTTAAATGTTTCGCTAACTTAATTATATGTATTTGTATATATATTTATATACATATCTTTAATATAAAGTTTGTCGAAGTAAAACGAATAACTTACCTCCTTCTCTTCTTCCTCCAATGTGAATTCCTTCTTCTTGACAACCTTGAGTTGATTACGGAAGTTGAACTCGGCAGCCTTCTTTTGGAGCTTAGCGAATTTGTTTTCGTATTTGGAAACCTTCTTCAAAGCAGGCTTGACACTAAATTATTAGGAAAATAAAGGAAATTAAACTTGTGCCAATCTTTCAAGTACCTACTTCTCCAATTCAAATACTTACAACTTGCCACGAAGATCGTTAACTTGGGCATTGAGGTCGTTGATCTATTGCAATGCAAATGTCGAGGAAGAAATGGAAAAGTTTAGAATTAATATCTTTGATACCTTAAATTTCGTACAGGACAAGCAATTCGAAGTGAAGCATAAAATCATGGTTTGACATTAAGTTGTAGATACAAAGAGAGTACATATAACATGCATGCAGTTTCTTTTCGCTCTGAGCATGCTTTGAAGCTTGTTCTTTTTCTTTTGTTTGATTCGTAAGCATAACAGGCAAGTATATTAATACGATTTTGTTAGCAAAACATATGGCGATTTATTTTGAACTAAAGGCTATTTTGATATTTTAGAATAATGTTTATACATTTCATTACATTTAATTATTTAATTTTTTTGTTTTTACTTAGAACAGCATAACATTTTGAATTTTTTTTTTACGAGAGTATTTGTAACATATACAATAACATTACTTTGTGGCATTTTGTGAGAGAGAGAGATATAGAGAGAGAATACGACAATTTTGTCTGTGACTGTGAAATACACAAGACCATACATAGTGAACATACAAAACATCATACGTACAATCGGTGATTGATAGTTAACATACAAATATATGAAACGATCTGAAACGAGGTACTGCACACAGTATGGCACATAATTAAGACAAGACATTACAAAAGTGGAGGCTAAACATCTGCATATCAGCTAAGTTCTGACATATAAACCCTTAAATTGTACTTAAGTAACATTAAAACCGAATCGAAACGTAACGAATCCAATTCGCTAGATGCTGAACATTTCTACTGATGAATTGTGTTTTTATTTGTTTGTGTTCTAATTTTGCAAATTAAAATACTATACTCATAATCACTGTTTATAGCAACAGAAAAGTGCTTAATGTGTCAGGGTTCTTCAAGGATCTCCAGGGTATGGATTTAACAATTAGTGCTGCTGTTTTGCTACAACAAGGGGTTATTCGACAGATTCACGCACAAACAAAAAAATTCACACATAGATTAATTTGCTTGAAGAGAAAAAAAAACAAGATAAAAACACGCGAATATTAATTGTGGTATCGGTGCCATACTGTTGCATTCATATCATTCATACACTCTCGTATTTGTAATTTATTAATTTTTTTTTAAATTTATTTTAATTAATTCAAATTTTGTTCTATGTATGCATGTTCTAAATGAAAAACGCAAGTAGTTTTATATCACAGATTTCTGTTTGTGCAATAAAAAAAAAGAAAACAACAAATGGAGTCGCAATGGGTTCATAATGGAAGGCAGAGGTCTAACGATTTCTACTCAAAAAAAAAAAAAAAACGAAAAGAAAAGCTGAATATGGGTGCTACCGTTACAGTATTTTAGGACCAATGGAGCCAATTTTTCGTTTTTTTTCCTTGATTCGTATTCATTATGAGCATGATTTAAAGTGCCACTTATTTTTTATCATCCAAATCTATTTGATTGGTTATTAATTTTAACATTTAAATTTCAATTTCAAATTAATATTTGATGGTAAACAAATAAAAACACAAAACATTATTTTTTAAAAAAAAAATCATATCATCATTATCATTATCATCTAAACACATGATTATCCAATGATACAGGAAACATTACATAATTATCTAGTTTGCTATAAAAAAAACATACAAACAAATATTTGTATCTAGTTTCGCAGATTTTGATGTATCTAAGAAAATTCCACTTTCTTTTCGCAGTTTTATTGTGTCGAGTGTAGTGCTTAATAGTACAAATGCATTATTAGGTGTCATATGAAAGGATATGCACTAGAGAAGTGTGTTTGTGTGGGTTTGTTATGTATTCAAATGATTTGTTGTATTGTCATCTGGTTTAACTTAATGATATTTACCAAGTTTTATTAAAATTTCAACGGACTAACTGCAATTCAAACTAAAAATGGATTTTACAGTGGAACAATGTGTTCATTTAAGAACTTGTTTTGGAATCTCTCATGTATTAATACACATAAGTGTTCCTTGCCGAGCCCTTAAATTGTTTCTATGTACGCTTAAATTTTAACTTCCCTTATAATAATTTGGTACTCTAGCTCGAGGTTTCAATTTTTTTTAAAAGTTGGAATATTTTTGCATATTTTCTTAAACTTAAGTCAAGTATTTCTGAGCATACTTACTATAAAACCTACCCTAAGATTTAATAAAGAAATGTAAAAATTAAGCAATTTCCAAAACCTACAATCTGGCACGAACTTGGTAACAAGTTTATATCCTTAGTATTTTTGCTGGCTTTAAATGCATCTTCACCGGATGATAATGAGGAATTGTTGTAAAATACATATAATTTTCCGTTCAAAATCGTATTTTTAAATTAGCTCATTTGAAAATTAAATTTCCAAACACCCTGTGTACCAATTCCCTTTATTTACTGTATTTTTTCAATCGAATGTCAAATGGAAAAAATAAATAAACAATAACAATAAAATGCCAAAAAGTCTTGCCAATCATAAGTAAGGTAGAAGCAGTAGGAATTACAGGCATTTTGTTTCTATTTCAAGAGCCGACCTTGTCAAATTCATGTGATCGATATTGCCAAGATGTATTTATTTCAGGTTATAACAGGAGGAGTTGTTGTAGTTTTCGACAAAAATTAATCCGCTGTTTTAACGCTTCCACCTGTACTAGATACATCTTGGAAATTGGTATAAACAACATTTGACAAGGTCGGACCACAACGACAAGAATAAATTGAAATCAGCTGTTCTAACGCTCCCTCCCAGCGGTAATAGATACATCTTGCTTGCCAACAATAAAGACAACAGTGTTCAAAAATATTTGGCGAAAATTTAAATGATTTTCAATAAATAATTGCAAAAATATACAGACTTCAATACTACGAAAGTTTGCCTATACTTTGTTTATTGTAACGTTACTATATTATTTAGTATTATTGTAATTGTTGAACCAAATTTTAAATTAAATACTGAAATGTAGTCCGTGGAGATATGACTTTAACTTCGGCACAGGTCAGAAGACGTCTTTGTCTTAAGTTTTGCATTGCCAACCTTTTGCTTTAATGACTTTAAATTCGACTCAGGTCAGAAGAATTTTTGACTTAAGTCTTGCATTGGCAATCTTATGCTTAAACTTCAAAGTTCGTGTCCTAAATCTTCAAGGAATATGGTCGGTGGAGACATTGTTTTAATTTTAATTCTTGCCCTAGGTCTTGCATTGCCAATCTTATGCTTTAACTCCAAAGTTCGTGTCTTGGATCTTTCAAGGAATAAATACGGTGGAGACGTGGCTTTAACTTCGACATAGACTTGCATTGCCAACCTTTTGCTTTAACTTCAAAGTTCGTATCTTGGATCGTTCAGGGAATATAGTCGGTGGATACATGAATTTATCTTCGACACAGATCAGATGAAGTTCTTAACCTAAGTCTTGCATTGAAAATCTTATGATGTAACTCCAAAGTTCGTGTCTTGGATCTTTCAAGGAATAAGGTCGGTGGATACATGACTTTAACTTCGACGCAGGTCAGAAGAAATTATTGTTCTAAGTCTTGCATTACCAACCTTTGGCTTTAATCTCAAAGTTCGTGGCTTGGATCTTCCAAGGAAGAGACATGACTGTGGAGACATGACTTTAACTTCAATACAGGTAAGAAAAAGTTTTTGCCCTAAGTCTTGCATTGCCAATCTTATGCTTTAACTTCAAAGTTCATGTCTTAACTATGCCGAGGAATGTAGTCGGTGGAGAAATGGCTTTAACTTTGACCCAGGTCAGAAGATGTTCTTGTCCTAAGTCTTGCATTGCCAACCTTTTGATTTCACTTTAAAGTTCGTGTCTTGGATCTTTCAATGAATGTAGTCGGTGTAGACAAATCTTTAACTTTAATACAGGTCAGAACCTTGCATTGCCAACCTTTCGATTTAACTTCAAAGTTTGTGTCTTAGATCTTACACGGAACGTAGTTGGTAGAGACATGATTTTATCTTCGACTCAGATCAGAAGGAGTTCTCGCCCTAAGTCGTGCATTGCCAACCTCTTGCTTTAACTTCAAAGTACGTGTCTTCGATCTTTCAAGGAATTCTTAGACTTAACCCTTTTAAATAATTTTATCGAAATCATCATTCAACATAATTATTATCTTTAACACAACTTAAAAGCGGAAATTACAGAGAATTATTATTTTCCTAGCATCAAAAGTTGGAAATTTCCAACATCTATGGAAAATGTATGGAAAAACCTTCTTCACTACAGGGCAATCTCTGCCCAGATACTGTGATGACGTGTTAGGTGATATGATTCGTGTTTGCTATGCGAGTTTTTGTGAGTAGCACAGTGGTTTTGTGGGAATGTTACATTTTGTGTGTTTGTTTCGTTTCATTTCATTGTGTTGTGGAGAAAAGACAGGGAATTTTGCTAAGCTATCAAAATATGTGTATATTTTGCATTTGTCACGTGTTTTTTTTTTGGAGGGGGGACGGGGGGTTATGTGTGAATGAAATCAAAAGCATTCGGGTGGTGAAAAGGGGCGTGTCTGCAAGTGTTTGTTTCTTTGTGTTGAGGCAGCCGAAAAAATGCGACTATTATTCAGTTTTTTTTTTCACCAAAAATCAAAAACAATTTCCAACAATCATAATTTTTTAGTGAAGAATATGATTGTCCTGAGGAAGCAGATACGTATGGTTGATTTGAAAAAAAAATCATAAATCATAGAAACTAAGAACTTTTTAGCAGTTTTAAAACTAAATGTAGTAAATTTGAATAATAAAGTAAAATAGAAAACGTAAACAGTTTGTAATAGTTGATGATGATAGTTCATATATACGAGAATTTAGCTTTATTTTTTTTATGTTTGTTTGAATAGCTGTACCTCCCAGTCTTTTTTCCTGACTTCGTATTCCAGATCCCATTTCTGGCCTTCGCAAACATACATACGATCGTAATACTCCTGACAAATCTTTTGTAATTCACCTGTGGAATATTGGATGCGAGTAGGGTGGTGATTCAGGATGATTTGATCAAACGTTTGAAAGGTTTAAGAACAAAAGATATACATTTATAATTAACAATAGTATACAAATTGACAGAGTCGATGTATCTTGTTTAAATAGTATTGAGTGGATATTTTGTGTATATAGATGGTATGGTCGCAAAATCCTAGCAATTCACATAAAACATAAACTATTCACGAGTTGGCTTCACACTAAACAAATAGAATATGAAACAAAACAAATCATTGCAACGACATGTCTTGACAGATACAAAGAAAGATGAAAAAAACATCATTTGCTTTTTCTTTTTTGTGTGGCAGTACCTCCCAATCTTTTTTTCTGACATCATATTCCAAATCGAATTTCGAGCTTTCAGTATAATAGATACGTTCATGGTATTCTTCACAGATTTCTGCCAATTCTCCTGAAATTTTATGAATATTTTTCTTTAATATTTCGATGTTTTTCCGACAATCAATCAATCGATCAATTCATGTTATGTGTTCTAGGTGTGTACATATGTAAGTAAATATTTTGAAATTGTATTTAGATTGATCTAAGCTAAATTCCAATTCCGTGGAATTTGGGATCTGTAGGTACTTAAATATGTAATAATAGTTGGCATAGAATGCATCGAAAACACACATTCAAAATCGCTAATATTTGTGGCAAAACAAAAAACCAAAAAAAAAAAAATAAATAAATAAAATTATAATTAAAATTAAACATGAAGGAAATCATAATAAATAATAATCATTTCGGCTTAACCACACATAAAGTAACGATGTTTTGGTTTTAATTAACTTTGGTATATTGTATAATTTTTTTGTTTTTGTTTTTTTTTTTTAATTTTGGGTTAAAAGGCTAATCTTTCTTCTAAACGTTTATGCGTTCACATTTGAGGCAATTGGTTTTTTTGTTTGTAAGATCTTGGGTTTTGTTTTTGTTTTTAGAAGTATACGGGATTCATTTCACTTGTTTGGTTTAGAATTATTACAATATTAGAGAAAGAAAAAAATATAATCAAAATCATAATAAAACAATGCCAAAATTTCTTTGGGGTTTTAAATTTTGGCTTCCATTTACCTCCGCATCCTTGCATTTCTGAATATGCTCTAAATCAAATTTATCGCCCTCCAATTTGAAAAGACGGTTCCAATACTCTTTGCATACTGTTTGTAGCTCGGCTGATATAGTATATGCATATAGGATTAATTGTAGCGTTTTGTAAGATAATAATATTCATAGTTGTTGTATATATTTGAAACAAAAAACAATAAGTCATAGGTCAATGTGTATCAAGGAGGGGTCGAAGAGAATCATCAGAGGGATATAACCACTAGCAAAAGTTAAATAATAGCAAATATATATTTTCAAATTTCAACACTGAAAAATTAACTATAACAAGGCTCACCTTGTATTCTTCCAGTTAAAACAAAAACTTTTGCATATTTAAAAAATTCAAGAGAAAGACGATATACATATATCGTATCATTAAATCATGATTTAGTTTAAATTCAGTACCCAATATAGTATTTCTATTGCAGTTGGATGATATTAATTTGAATGAAATAAAGTTTAGACGCTATCATATATTCCCCAATATTGACCGAAGAATACATTCTTTTAAGTGTCTGTATAGAATTACATTTAAATGTTGTTTAACTAAACCCACTAACACTTTAAATGCAATTTCGATTTTGAAGAAAGATACAAATTAGAGTGTTCAAAATCGAAACCGAAAACTCTGTTAACCGGTTTTCGTGCAATTAACCGTGTGCCGGTTTTTTAAAAAACGTAATTTTCGGATAAACCGAATAGATGTCGGTTAACCGGGTTATACTCAATTTGTGTTAAAAGTTCTTACAAACTTTTAATAATTAAACAAAAAAAGATATAATTTTCCTATATTTAATTACTTTTTTTTAATTAAGCTACGATGTCGTGAAATATATCAGAATAATAATAGGATATTAAACAGCTTTTAATTTCATAATGATTTCATCATTCGAATAACAATTAAATAATTTAAATCAGTATACCAGTTCATTTTTTAATTTTGCTGTCAAATTCGAACATGACTCCCGAATTTAAATAAGTTTAATTTTAATATGAATTAAACTTGTAAATTTTACATTTAACAGACATTGCAAATTCGAATATGACTTACATTTCAATTTAAAAATAAAACGATATTGATAAATTTAAATATAGCTGGGAAATTTTGAGTTTGAAATACCAATAAAAATATTAAATTCCTTTCAATAAAAACCAATTCAATTCAGTTCAATTCAATTAAGAACATAAAATTAATTGAACAGACTTAGACTAGATTAGACTTAGTTGATTAGGTTGGATTGAATTGACTTGGACTAAACTGGTGGACTTGAATTGAATTGAATTTAATTGCATTGAATTGAATTGAATTGAATTGAGTTGAATTGAATTGAATTGAATTGAATTGAATTGAACAGAATTGAATTGAATTGAATTGAATTGAATTGAAATGAATTGAATTGAATTGAATTGAATTGAATTCAATTGAATTGAATTGAATTGAATTGAATTGAATTGAATTGAATTGAATTGAATTGAATTGAATTGAATTGAATTGAACTGAATTTAATTTAATTGAATGGAATTGAATTGAATTGAATTGAATTGAATTGAATTGAATTGAATTGAATTGAATTGAATTGAATTGAATTGAATTGAATTGAATTGAATTGAATTGAAATGAATTGAATTGAAATGTATTGAATTGAATTAAGTTGAATAGAATTGAATTGAAGTGAGTTGCATTGAATTGAATGAAATTGAATGGAGCTGAATTGAATTGAACTGAATTTAATGGCATTGAATTGAATTGAATTGAATTGAATTGAATTGAATTGAATTGAATTGAATTGAATTGAATTGAATTGAATTGAATTGAATTGAATTGAATTGAATTGAATTGAATTGAATTGAATTGAATTGAATTGGATTGATTTGAACTGAACTGAACTGAATTGAATTGTATTGAATTGAAATAAATTGAATTGAGTTGAATTGAACTCAATTGAATTGAATTAAATTGAATTGAATTGAACGGAATTGAATTAACTGAACGGAAAATTTAAAAATAATGAAATCTGACAAATGCTGCTATATTTTCAGAATAATATTAACCCTTTTTATGGGCAAACTAAACAAGACAAGAAAATGTTATTTTGTATTAATTCTTTTACAAAAATTGTAACATATTGTTTTCTATGCGAAACGAAAAACCCGAAAAAGAACCGAAAATTAACCGCTTTCCCCAGTTTTCCCCATTCTGTGAAATCAAAAACCGGTTTTCCGAAAAAGTGATTTTTCGAATTACCCGAAACCCGGTTGTTCGAAAATGCCGGTTGTTTGAAAACTCAAATGGAAATATATATTTAAACTTGGAGTTCCCAAAACCTGTTAAAATTCCTGACATGTTTTCACGAGCTAGTTTTTGGGTTGTGAGTTAATCTTGGTTTAACTTAAGTTTAACCAGCAAGTTTTGCTGAATTTAACTAAAAATAAAACAAATTACAACAGATCTGAAAAACTGCATTCTAAGTTTAAGCCAAGTTTAACCCATAAACCGGCAATCTCGACATCACAAAAGCTTACAATAACAAGTTTAAATTTAACACTCATGTTCTTGTATCTTCCGTTTGAGAGTGAAAGTTGAACCTTTCACATGACCATTTCCAACTTCCGATTTCACGGAAAATGTCGTGTAAGGGTATCACTTTCGTATGATTTCGTGGAAGTAAGGAAGGAAGTTTAAACCACCTTTTCGACTAATATTTAAACTAAACTTTTCGATTAGTCTCGTTTTTATCTTTATAATAAACAGCAAGAGAACTATGTAATTTTTGCGTTGGGAGTACAACTTCATTTAATGGTCAGTTGGTTAAATATTAACTTACGTTTAACTGACCAATTTGACCAACTTAAACGTTGAAAAATCTTGATTTTTTGTGTGGATGCAAATAAAACGTGTTTGTAGCTAGTCACAAATTTGGAATACTTGTGTCCGAACACACTGTGTTTGCCATTCAATACTACATGTTGGAGACGCAATGATTTATATATTATAACATGTGTGTTGGTGTCCCAATATTGGTTTGTTTGTTGAAAACTGCTGAAAACCAAATAGTGACTGACAGGAAATAAACAAATAACAGCAGATCTTCAAATCATGAAATCAGTGTTCCAAACATATACATGGTTCCTGCATTATGTTACCAAGATTAGAAAATAAACAACGTTGAACTACATTCCAAGAACTGGCCCTAAACTTAAAGCTCAACTTAAGATTAAATATTTAATAAACCATCCATCTAATAGTCAGTTCTAGAAGTACAATAAAAAATTCTCCATTTAAATGCACATACTTTAAATACCCGATGTTTTTCATTTAAATGTCATTTAATATGAAAATTTTGGGTGAGCTTTTGAATTTAGCTTTTAAATGAGGAGTGTGAGTCTAGGTAAAGCTGTAGACAAAACTATAGTTTAAATCATATTATAAAAAAAATACTAGTTTACATAAACGCAAGTCTTAACAAAAATACAAAATTTGCTCATTGAATCGAGAGTGAAAATACTTAGTCCATATTCACGATGCAATCAAAATTTCTTGTTTCGGGGTTTCACATGAAAAAGCCAGCTGTTTTCACACGTTAAAGTCAGGTAATTTCACATAGAAAAATCAGCTTTTTTCACATATAAAAGTCAGGTAATTTCACATGGAAAAGACAGCTGTTTCTATATAGAAAAGTCAGCTGTTTTTATATAGAGCAGTTAGCTGTTTTTATATAGAATAGTTAGCTGATTTCATATAAAAAAGTCCGCTATTTTCACACACAAAAGTCAGTTGTTTTAACTTGACATTTGGACTGCAATATGAAATTAACATTTGCAAGTTTTGTATCTCGTTTAAACTTGCGTTACCATTGGTGGCTTCAAAAAGCAAAATATAAAATTATGCTGAAATTGTTCACAGCATTATTGAAGTGTAGCATAAAAAAATCCAGGCTGAAAATATTAAAAATTCATACCTAACAATTCTAAACATTTTTGGAATCCCAAAATGTCATTAGTATGATACAGTAACAAAACAATTTATTCAGCTCTAAACTTAGTTAGAATTTAAAAAAAAATATATATATGTATATTTCAGTGAAGGAATTTCCAAAAATCAACTGATTTGAAAACGTTTGTTCTTCAAAATTATTTTTACAAAAAATTTATATTTATATTTTTATATAATTATATATTTATATAATTTACAAAAACTTTAGTAAAAGCTTTTCAAAAATAATATAATCAAGCTTCGTCTACAAATGTAGAAAACAATTTTAACAAAAAGCAAAAATAGGTTAGATTTTTCTTACGAAAATCAAAATGAAGCAAAAATTATTAGAAAATTATGAGCATAATGAAGTTAATAATATACAGCTATTTTTATGAGCATTTGCTTTTTTTTCAGATGGTAGGAAATTAAACAAATCAAGTCCTTGATTATGAAACGTTTCGTCTTTGAAACTTATAGGTGGGAATAAATGGATTATTAAAGAAGAGGCAGAGGCAGAGACAGAGATCATCTTCTCGTTTAAATAGAAAAAATACAAAATAAGAGGATTGACGCAAAAATATTACATGAAATTACATACAGCAATAATCAAAAGTTGTAAGGTGATTTCAATAGTAAACTTAAGAGCCTCTTTAGATTCCAAAAAAATGAAATTAGGAAATTTCGCCAAGTTCCCAAGCGAATTTAACTGAGGCCCAAAAGCAAAATAGTACAAGAACTCATGGTTAAAACTACTGGAAATGTTTCAATTGAATTGATGGTTATTGACTAACTACAGTTGAGTTGATAACAGTAATTACTACACACACATACAATGTATATTCAAAAAGTAATACAAAGTAAAAGTAAAAACTGTTTTTGGGAAAAAAACATATTAGGCAAAAATGTCAAAAAGAAAACAGTTGTAAAGAAAAATCTACAAAATCTTTTCCAAAAAAATATATAAGAATTTGAACTATGAAGTAATAGAGAACAGAGAACATCAAGTGAATTTAAGGGAAATGAATATGCTTGCCTCCAAATCCTTGCGGGCAACTTGGTATTCAACATCAAATTTCTGATCTTCCAATTGCAGTATTTTATTGTAATAATCTTTACATATCTGAGACAGGGAACCTACATAAATAATTTCCAATAAAAAATTATTCACTTTCAGTTCTTAAGATTTTCAAAACCAAAATATAGCGCAAACATTTTTTGCATTAAATACAAATACATGTTTTTCATATAGGATTTCACAAGGTTTGGCGATTTACGTAGAGAGAAAGAAGTCGAAATCTGTAAAAACGATTGGGTGTTGATTGATTTGTGTGTGTGTGTGTATGTGTAAGTGTGTGTAGATGTAGTTATATATGTGGGTGTGTGTATATATGTGTACTTAATCTACATACTATAGTGGTGTGTGTAAAATGGGGCCAGAGTTGTATTTCGACCTTATTCGAAGACCTTTCAGGGTTCGAGGACTTTCTATAGTTTATTTCCACCTGTATAACGTTGATTTGTTTGGTGCAATTGACTTTTTACAAAGTGATTTCATAGATTTGCTAGTAAAAGTGTTGAAAAATAAATTTGTTTTTGTGCCTTCGCGCGGCCAAACGCATTAAATTTGTTTATTAAGCGTTAGAGTAATGTTTCGGAAAATAAGAATTAGAGCAGAAGACAGAGTTGATGTGTCAGGAATCCAACACACACACACACACTTTTGTACTGAACAATTTTGGAATTTTGTTTTTTAATGGCAAATTTTGTTAAGAAATTGGAGCCCCTGGTGGAAGAATGTGTTAACTCACTTTTCTTCAAAAACAATATTTTCCTTCTTTTAATGTTTCCATGGTATCTGATTTTAAAAAAAATTTTTAATTTAATTTTAATTTCATCAGGGATGATTTTTATTTATTCGGCCTTATTATTGGTGCTATTTAGTTTTATTGTTCAAGCTCGAGGCCATTTTATATCTCTATTAATAGAGATATCGTTTTTTTAGAAAGGAGTTCTACAAATGTATTCCTATGATTCCTGGCCGAATAAATAAAAATCATCCCTGATGAATTTGAATAAAATGGAGCACGACGAAACTGCATGCAATTGTTATTGTATGTAAAAAATTGTGTTGTCTTTTAGGCAGTAACAAAAAACATGTCTCAGGGGTGCGATGGTTCTCTGGAGATAGAAGGAGTTTCTGCAAATTATTTCTTGTGTGTGGTGCTTGCGATATTTTTCGAACACTTGCATTCTAGTGAATTCTCAATTCAAATGGGATTTCGTTTGCATTTAGTTTGATGAATTTTACAATAGCATCATTCCAAACAACCGCTGATGAATATCTGTGGCTAGATCTGAAATAGATATATGGTTTGCCAGGAATCATAAGAATACATTTGCAAAACTCCTTTTTAAAAAAAACTATATCTCTATTAATAGAGAGAATGGCCTCGAGCTTGAACAATAAAATTAAATAGCATTTAATTTTACTAATTTAAATATCACATGTTGACTCTTTCTTCTTAATCAAAATTCACAAAATCAGATACCATGGAAACATTAAAGGATGGAAAATATTGTTTTTGAAAAAAAGTGAGTTAGCACTTTCTACCATCAGGGGTTTCAATTGTGGATAATATTATTTTTGTCGTTATTGTGTTGTAGTAGTTTAAATTTGAAAATTAGCGACAATGAAATTCGACATACAATAAATTCATACGTCTATACGACAGATCCAGTGAACTGCCCCAAGTTATGGAAGAATGCACATTCTTTGCTAACATTCTGGTTAACGTTTTTAAAAGTTTCAATTAAAAGGCAGTGATAGTGAAAGCTGAATCATTTCCAATATCATTTTCTGCTTGAAATTAAACTCAAAATCACACAAAGGCTTGATTTTAGCTCAGGTTTAGATATTATCTTTAGTTTCACAAGAAATATAATCGTAATACAAAGATGATAGAAATACCATAGATGACCAGATGACAGGGACTGTTTCCGTGAGATAATTCATCCATCGGATACGACGAAAAATCACTAAAAATTATTTTTAATTCGATTCTGCGTTTTGAATTTGAAAATCAGAGATAGATGGAATAGAAAAGCATATTGCTTTTGTTATTTTTTGACAATACAAAAGGCAAAGAAGCATTCATAAATAGTTTTTTCAACAGTTTTTGTTATAAGGGAAATTTGGGCATTTTCACCATTGGTGCGCCATCTAGAAAATTCCCCACGACTTTTAAATCATCATAGACATAGATAAATAAAAAACCATAGATGGTGAAAGATAAGTGGTGGATTTGAAAGTAAAGGCAAATTTTCTAGATGGCGCCGGATATGGGTAAATTTCCCTGGAAACAAAAACTTTTGAAAAAACTAATAGAACAACGCTTTTTTGCCTTTACTATTGTCAACAAATATCAAAAGCAATATGATTTTCTATTATTTATATTCTATTTTCAAATTGAAACAACAGAATCGAAATAACAATGATGTTTGAGTGTTTTTTCGTCGCATCCGAGTGAAGTCTTACGGAAACAGCATGTGCCCTCTAGTGAAAATGGTGATTAAGCAAATGAGTCATCTATGGTTTTTATTTTACTATGCTATCATCTTTGTCGTGTATTTATTTTTGAGTTGCAGGCATATCCATAGATTAAGTACCGTATCAAGGCAGAAATTTAAATGGAAACCCCTATTTCGGTTTCAATCAGGTTCTCCAAATACACAAAAATTCCACTGTTTGCAGAATCTTTCCTTGATTGAAGTCGCAGCATGCTTGTCCATTGAACAAAAAGCCTAATCCCAAAGATAAACACTGAAAATATATCTTCTTTTGTTGTTTGGCTGCAAATATAATGGGTTTGTAGCTTGTAGCAAATATAGTATACTTGTGTCCAAACACATTGTGTTTGTTATTCAATATTACTACATGTTGGAAACACAATGAGTAATAGGTTAGAATATATGTTTTTGTGACCCAAATGTAACTTTGTTTGTTTAAAACAAAGAAAAAGACAGACAACAAAGAAATCAAAAAAACAGCAGATCTTCAATTCATGAAAACAATGCTTGCAAACATAAACATAGTTCCTGCAATATGTTGCTGGGCCGTTTTTTTTTCAGGGTATCCATATATCTTTTTAATATGGAGAATAGTGTTAATCAAATCGCAGTTTGCATCCAGATTGGAGTCACGGGGAAAGTTATGTGTGATTGAGGGCATTGCACATTGGACAAATTAATCCAAGTACTGTTAGAAGAAAAACAAAATGATAACATCCCATGAAGGTACGAGTATTGAAGAGAGCTTCTCACAATCAGTGAGTTATATGCCAATTAATATCCTTATGAGGATTTTGTGTGATGATTTTATACTCATAATCTCATTAATTTTTCAATACAAATTTGGGGCGCATGTGTGTGTGTGTGTGCTAGAGAGATAAGTTTCCTATTCTTTTGCTGCTAGTATTTATTGCGTTGGCTAAAACAAATCATTTTGACGCTTTGTTGTAACGTAAACAGAAACGAAAACGGAAAGACAGTAAGTTAAATGTGTAGTATAAAAAAAATGAAACAGAAGTAGAAGAATATAAAAGAACAAGTAATGGTGAGTGAGTGCGCGGCGTTGCTTGTTTGTTTGTAGTGGTAGTACGTAGAGTAGATTAAGAGAGAAAGATAGAAAGATAAAGAGAACATAATATGTATTTATGTATGTGGTGGTGTGTACCTCAACATCCTTACGCTTAACAACGTATTCCAAATCGTACTTAAGATCCTCCAATTTGCAAATTCTATCATGGAATTGCTTGAGGAGGGTTTTGAGTTGTTCTGTAGATAATAATTCAGATAAACACATCAATATACATTGTCTGCACAAATTTCTATTTGTGGATATACTATATGATCGATCGATATGGACAGATATATAAGTAGTTGATAATTTGAAATGAACGAGTTGATTTTATAATCAACAACAACGAGTTTTACAAAAAGAAATAACTTAAGGAAGTTTGAAGAAAGCAACAACATTATTGCTTTTACTGAATTTGTGAAGTGTGAAAGAGGTGTTTTTTTTGATGCTATACTTTTTTCCGTTTGAGGGGATTTTGATTCAGACGAGAGAATTATATTTTTGGAGGGCAAGTATAGATCGATAGAGAAATGATATAATGGATCTGAGTGGTCATACCTTCGCTGGCGTCGCTAAGATTTCTGGGGCTGCCGCAACGTTCTTCAATGATACGTCTACGTTCAGCTGCTTTGCGTTCTTGTTCCTTCTTCAATTCTTCAGCGGCTTTCTTGCGGAGCAACAACTGCAAGTGGGGTAGTGGAATGTATGTTTAGCTTTACGCTGTCACTGCTTAGCAGCAATGCAAAACTTACCCTGAGTTTCTTCTTTCTTTCGGGAGTCATGAAACCCTTCTTGGCCTTCTTGGCCTTGGAGGCTTCTTCCATACGCTTGCGCACTTCAGCACGCTTGCGTTCAATTTCGGCTTGTTTAGCCTTCTTAGCCTAAATATCGAAGGAAAAAAATTACACAGAAATTAGTCGTTTGAAGGGTGAAACATGTTGGCTTCTACATGAACACATTGTGACGAAAAAGTTGCTGGCTGAACAGGGCACACACACACACACAGTTACAGATATGTACAAATAACTGCTGCTCTGGCACATAGATGGAATACCTCATCTACGGGGCCGGCAGGTTTAGCAGGTGCCTTGCCATTGGCTGCTGGTGCAGCAGCTTTGCCATTGGCAGCTGGAGCAGCGGCTTTGCCGTTTGCTGCTGGTGCGGGTGCAGCGGCTTTGCCGTTTGCTGCTGGTGCTGCAGCCGCTGCTGGTGCAGGAGCCGCTGCTGGTGCAGGAGCCGCTGCTGGTGCCGGTGCCGCTGCTGCTGCTTTTTTCTGTTTAAATTAAATTTAAAATAACTCATTAGCAAGTAGTTAAAACAAATAAATATATAAATTTAAGCTCATGGCAGCGTGAAAAAATAGTTATATTTTACAAAGCTTTTGATTTTGTGGTATCTTTTTGTTACATTGCGGCTGTGTAGGCAGGTTCCTTGTTACTTTAAGGCTTTACTCAAAAGAAAAGATGCAATTTAAAAGCTTTAAAAGCGAGTTGGTTTTATGAAGCTGTAAGCTTTAGCATTTTAGTAACGGATTTATGGATATTTACCTTCACAATGTAGCCATTTAGAGATGTCACATTCAGTTTACACTCATTGTTGATTGCAGTTTAAATTACTATGAAATAGAAGGAAACAAATTGGAAATTTATAGTTTATTTTTCTGTTAGATTGTGAGGAAGAGCAGTTGTGAATGCGCTCTTTGGTTTAGATACTTACCTCACCTCATCATCAGCCATGGTTTATTTGTGGTTTAAGGTAAAGTCTCTAAAATTGAATGAAATTAAATATAGATTAGACTCATTTGTGTAATATGAAATGTTAATTAACAATCTTATGATTTTATGTATGGGTATTTCCACAGAAAGTGCCACCGTATGTCATATCACGCCACACCACGTCAACCTCGTTAATTGTTGATATTTTACGACCATGTAGTTCGATTGTTTTTTATTCCTTTACTAAATGCAGAATGTAAGTACACGCTGAAAAAAAACGACCCCAGAAAAATATTGCAGGAAACATGTACACGCTGAAAAATAATGGCCCCAGCATCATATTGCTGGAACCAAGTAATACATGTTTACAAGCATTATTTTCTTGACTTTTTCAGCAGTTTTCAACAAACAAAACCAAATTTGTGTAACAAATACATATATTAACCTATTAATCATTGTGTCGCAAACATGTAATATTGAATAGCAAACACAATGTGTTTGGACACAAGTATACTATATTTGCGAGAAGCTACAAAAGCGTTATATTTGCGGCCAATATTTAGTAAATGAAGAGAAAATAATCAGACGAATTGGTCCTAAAATAGAAGCAATTAATGAGGGTGACATAAAAAAACATGGTTTCCTATACGTCCCATGAAGGGATTGAGGATAGCTTCTCTCAATCAGTTAACTGTGAGCTTTCTAGTTTTACACTCACTGATTGGGAGGGTGACATAAAAAAAACCGTTTCCCATTACATCGCACGAAGGGATTGGGGAGAGCTTCTCACAACCAGTGAGCTGTGCGCTTTCCAATTGTTCACTCACTGATTAGGACCTACAGTTTTTACACCGATTCCGAACGGTATTTTGAGAAGCTTTTTCATGGCTAAATACTCGTTAGTGTCGCCGTCACTATGCGAGGTGACCGCTGCCGAAAGAAGTTGTTAAGGTGGTCAGAGCAGGGATCGAACCCAGGATCTCATGTACAAGAGGCGCGCACACTACCCATTGCACCACCGACGGCCACGGGAGGGTGATATAATGGGATAAAATGTTGCCGTTTCTATGGAAATACCCATATTTGCTTTACATAATTTATTTAGATTTTTTTTGAAAACAAACTCTTGTGAACTGTATGAACTGGTTCACAATGTTTCGCTCTATGGTTTCAGTACTTCAGTTGTTTTTTATTTCAGTTGTGCACTTCTCTCAGTCATTTTCTAGTTCATGCTCTCTTTGTCTCACCCAATTTGCACAGCTGGTGCATAATAAAAATACAAATAATAAAACTAAAATATTAAAAAAAACTACAGACCCATTTCAATTTTGACCTCCGCGTAAGAGTATATAAAATAATTCCTTATATGTCTCGATTTATTATAAAAATGTATCCTCAAAATCCAAAGCATTTCAGAAATAGGCAGTTCCTGCTTAAATATACTTATAATATTAAACTAAAACGACAAATTGAACTCAAATCGGTTATTTAGTTCACAGCTCATATGAACTTCAATGATACAATGAACTAAATTGAATTAGTGAACTAAATAAATGAACTAGTTCATTCTACTGAGCTGAACTAAAAATAGCGCTCACTTGATTGAACTGAAATTCCCAACTGTAGAGTAAAGTTTCTAAAAGCGAATACGATCTCTGTGCAGACCACCTTACATTTCTTTCGACAACAGTTACCTGGTTAAGTAACGGCTGTTTACTTGTGTCCAAACACATTGTATTTGCTATTCAATATAACATGTTGGGGATACAATATGTATTTGTGACCCAAATGTTGCTGTGTTTGTTGAAAACTGCTGGAAACAAAAACTTTAAGGCAATAAAGAAACAAATAGCATCAGATCTTCAATTCACGAAACTAATGCTTGCAAACATGTGCAATATTACGAAATGGAATATCTTCACACTACAATCAAAACAGCGTGTTTCGAAATATATAAAACTCTGCTGTTTTTTCAAGGTGCTATCAAAAAGCCAATAAATTCAAGAATAGACTGTATGTACAGTATACTTGTGTCCAAACACATTGTGTTTGCTATTCAATATAATATGTTTGACACACAATGATGAATAGGTTATAATATATGTATTTGTGATCCAAATATTGCTTTGTTGTTGAAAACTGCTGAAAAACCAAAGTCTGAAGACAATAGAGAAACAAATAGCATCAGATCTTCAATTCACGAAACCAATGCTTGCAAACAGTTGCTGGCGCCGTTATTTTTCAGCGTGTGTTTATTTAATTATTATTTGAATTATTTATTTATTAATTTCAAAAAGGAATTTGCGTGTAGGAGTTTTTAAAGGCGATATGGCATGACTGTTACTTTGCTTTGTGAATATACTATTTATTTAATTCGATTTCAGTTGTGTTTGGAAAACATGTTCACACTGCAATCAAAACAACGTTTTTCGAAATATTACAAAATGCAATATGTTGACACTTCCATATAAAACTCAGCTGTTTTTTGAAGGTGCTATCAAAAAGCCGATCAATTCAAGAACACACTGAACTTCAACTGCAACGATGGTAAAGTTTAAAATAATTTGGATAGATTGATTTAAATCTAAAATTAAGTCATGCTGCCATATTTTGCAATATGTTGGCACTTCCATGTAAAACCCAGCTGTTTTTTTCAAAGTGTTATCAAAAAGCCAATAAATTCAAGAATGTCTGCAACGACGCTAAATTTTGAAATAATTTGGATAGATTGATTTAAATCAAAAATTGAGTCATGCTGCCATATTCGCAACATACGTAGGTAGACTTGCCATTCATAAGCATGAGCTTGCTCGATATCTTTTTATCTGACAGATGAAATTGAAAAAATTATTACCACCAATTTTTGTGAACATGATAGTGATGCGAACAACTTCGATTATATTCTTGGTATTACGAAGGGCGGTAGGTCGACAATAATCACCAACGACTGGTAATGTTCATGGTCATGAACGCCAAGTCTGTGGTTCGCTTTATATATAAATTTTCTGTAAATCGATATTTCCAATATATCGATTCCCAAGGGTCTTCAGTTTGAGGTAATGAATTCGAAATATTCATTCAAGTTATGTGCTTTCACAATAACAGATGTTTAGCAATAAATCGTCTATACATTTATATATATATATAGATATATATACCTATATAAAATTCGACCTGAAACGTAAACAATATATGTATGTATATGGTATACAGATATGCTATATATATATATATTTGCTACAATATGATGTTTATATACGAGTAGTAGTATGTGTGTGTACTATTTACTGTCCGAATACGAAGGTAACAAAATCTGTTTTTGGAGATCAACCAGATATATAGCACATATACATATATACGATATACATATGTATATATGTATTTTTCCAAAATATCATAATCATAAAGATTCTCTTTAGCACTCATAACTGGTGTGCAGTCATCATTAACATGACAAGAATGGACCGTATATGGAGAAGAGTATTGAACGATAGGCGCATGCTCAAGATATCGGGCGCGTTCGTTTTATATCTGATATATATCGAGAACCAAAATGAATTAAATTCTATTTGTAATTGTGTGTGGAATGTACAAGTATGAGTGGCAATAAATGCGTGGGTTTTATAGTGTGAGTGCGTATAAACGTACATCTACAGACTTGTATATTTCTAAATTTTTCTGGGTTGTGGGAAAACGTGATTTTTTTGAAGGTGTTTGGGTTGTGTGCGTGGATTTTGAAATATCTAACATTAAGAAATATGTTTGAATGTGGGCGTGTGTGTTTGTGAGCATGTGTGTATGATGTACTCCTACAAGTTGTTGCTTAAGTATGTGTTTTTTTGGTCTACATATTTTTGCCTTGATCACATCACCTCCAACAAAGTAGTTGCTAGTTAAATGTTAATGATTTGAAAATCTACATATCGTACCCTAACTAAAAAACTGTATTCACTCAAAATTTTCCAAATATAATTTGTTGCTTAAATTCAATACGCAAGAAGCGATTCCATCCACTGTACAAATCGGTCAGTATTTTCTATCCTCTTTCACCAGACAAAAAAAAAGAGTGATTATTTATTTTCACATCTTTTTAGATTTACACCAATAGCTTTTTAACTCTATTGAAAATTTTGAGTTAATACAGTTTTGTAGTTAAGGTGGGAAACAAAAAAAAAAAATATCGCCATCGTTAGTACTAAAAATATCTTTAAATATTTTCAAAATATTCTTAAATATAGCTCAATACTAAATTTTGATATCGCTAAAGTTTTCAATAAGGTTTTTTACATCTAATGTCAGAGAGTGAAAATAAAACCATTTGGTCATTGGGTTTGGGAAGACCTTGAACTATTGTGATGATATTTTATATGACATATTTTGAAATGACAAGCGTCTCGTTTACAATTTTAATTCAATTTGTGTTTTTTTTATAAAATGTTGAAGAGGTTTCCGCCGCTGGTTGTCATTGCAAAGGTTTATTTTTAAAATTCAACGCTTTGGTGCTTTCAGTTCATTTGATAGATTTTCTGGCAACAGATACAGAAACAGAAACTGATTTTTCAAGAGGTCTAGTAGACCGCCACACACACATATACACACACACACACAATATTTTAAAAATTAAAATAAAATATTTTCAAATTTTCATGTGTGTATACTAGAGAAGCGATTCGTATAACACTTTCAGTTACACTCGCACACAATACAGTCTTATGTAATCACATTTTAAAGTTTTTTTTTGTTCGAAAAATTTGCAAATTTTCAAAATAAATTGTCTTTAACAATTTCAATATATGATTAACACTTTATAGTTTTTATAACGTTTATTAAATTCAATTTTTTGTTTAAATTTTATTAAAAAATTTATCGTTTCTCTTCGATTTTTTGTACATTTGCACTTTTAACTTTAGCTAATTTTCTTTAGTTTTTTTTCGAGTTTTTGACTGTCATTGATTTGTTGCTGGATAAAAGATTTTCTATTTTGTCACTTTTCAACTTCGGGGTGTTTGTCTCCTTTATTTACTACTAAGTTTTTCTATTATTTTTTTTTTAATTTTTGCTATCATTTGGAGCAGTTCAATATATGGCACCACCTTTAGCAGCACTCACCTTAAAGGAAATAAAAAAAGGTGTGCGGTCTAACACACAACTCGATAAGCACTGTCCGAACGAGAAAGACTGAACGGTCCGACGACTAACGGCAGACTATATTTTAGCTAAAAACTCACAGCAGATCAGTTTTCCCCCAAACGCATATAGTACAGCCCATGTTACTGCAACAGCGTAGCATTATGCTCTTCCCTCTCTGCACGTAGCTGAGGGCGCATGCGATTACCCATAAGGTGACCAAGTGTTGGAAAACGATCGTGTATGTGTAGAGGGGGCTTGAGGCCCACTGTACCTACTGTTGCTTGTACTTTGAAGATAATTGGTGTTTTTTTTCGTTTTTCACTTTTCATTTGTGTTTTTTCTTTATGTTCTTTACAGATGTTCTGTTGTTTTTGTAAAGGCAAAATGTTCCTTCATCTTTTGCTGTTGTGTTTTAATGTTCAATATATGATGTATGTAGGTATGTATGTAGATGCGGCAAACTTTATCGCGTATGTATCTGGGCACAGTGGCTAAAAATAGCCTTTAATCAGAAATAGATACACAACGAACGTGTGTCAATGTGTGTATGTGCGTATGTGTGATGTCAAAAATGTATTCTCCGAGAGATTTCATTATTCCGTTTCATTTGCCTTTTGTTATTAGGAAAATATTTAAATAATTTTCTCAGTCATTTGTAGGAGTTTTCTTCAAAATATCAGCAAGACCAACAACAATGAATCTGATAATTTCAAGAATACAAGAACTATTTATGTGGGTTGTTTTGCTTCATCCATTTACAATTTTGGACGATCCATTAAAAATATATAATATACACAATATATACATATATAAATATATATATGTAGTAGTATAAACGAGAATGCAATATGGTATAAATAAAAGCTATTTAGTTGGGGTTTCTGCCGTTAAAACTGTTTGTATTGAATCCGATCTGAGCTATGAAATGAATTCTGGTAATATCTGCTTATGGAAATTTTGTAAATGTTTATTTTGCAAAGAACAATTAGTACTCGTATTGATAAACCAATTATAATCCAATATTAAGATATTGAAAATAAAATAATGCAACAAGTGGTTATATTAAATGGCTGTGTGGACGAAACCTCTTTAGTGGTGACATCTATTAAGATCATTGTCTACACTTTTTAACCGGAAGTATTTAGATACACGACTTTATTGGATTGAAATTGACATGTTTAAAATTATGCTAGTATTCAGGACCAGACATTTTACTGTTACTTCTTTTTAAGAATACAACAACTTTCTGTCTCTCTGTTTGTTGGAATTAATATTTTTTTCATAAATTCATATTATACTTTAAATAGAAAGAACGAACCTAGATATATAAAGGGTCCACCAAATAACTTTTTTTTTTTGAAAATGCTATAAAAAAAACTACTGTATATTTTCACAAATTTCTTTTTTTATTTGAAAGCACAATCCTTCCGGTTAATAATGGAAAATAATTTCATACAAATGGCTGCCTCGGCTGGCCATGCAGTAGCCTACACGATCTGACCAATTTGTAAGCACATTATCGATTGTGTGCAGCTGTATTTCACCAATGGCTTCACGAATATTGTCCTTTAAAGCGTCAATTGTCTCTGGCTTGTCGGCGTAACACTTATATTTCAGGGCACCCCACAAATAATAGTCCAACGGTGTCAAATCGCAGCTCCGAGGTGGCCAAACGACATCAGCTCTGCGGCTGATAATGCGATCTTCAACAACAGGGCGCAAAACATCGAGTGTAGCTTCAGCTGTGTGGCACGTAGCGCCGTTCTGTTGAAACCAAATGTTTCCAATATCCTCCTCTTCAATTTTTGTGAACAAAAATTCGTTCAACATGGCCCGATAACGATCGCCATTGACTGTAACGGCCACTCCTTGCTCATTATCGAAGAAAAATGGCCCAATTATGCCTCTTCACCAAAATCGGCACCAAACAGTGACTCGTTTTGGGTTCATCGGCTTTTCAATGTATGCGTGCGGGTTTTCTGTGCCCCAAATGCGACAATTTTGCCAAGATCAAAATGAGCTTCATCTGAAAAGATGATTTTTTTTGGCAAAATCGGCATCTTCTGTAAGTCGATCGCAGGCCCATTTTTTCCATATTTCCCAGCGTTGTTCAAGCGTATACACAACCATATTCGTTCAGAGGAAGGATAAAACTAATTATCTGTCAAATCAGACATGAGCTAAGTGTTACCATTCACGAAATAAGCACTAGTTGAAAAAAAAAACGTTAGATGGCGGACCCGTTATAAAGCACAAATCAATAAATGTGGGTAACTGGAGCTACATATACAAGTAGGAATAAAAATATTATATTAAAGTTGCGATACGTTCTGTCTTACATACCCTTTAATATGGATTCAAGTAAAACAATTGTGGTTGTTGTGTGCGACTTTTGCACTTTAAAAATCTGAATTGAGTGACACAAAGCAAATCATCACAATTTTGCTACGCTGAATGTAATGGCATTTACCGTTTTTCTCTAGCACGTCGACATTTTGAGATATTTGGCCACAAAGTTTGCTGGGAAGCCAAAAATGCTAAGATCTTTGAGACTAAATTAGAGGCAGAAAGCTTCCGAATTAATGTTTCACTTCTGAGTAAGAAATGTAGAGTACCCTTAGAAGACTACTAACTTTAAGTTGTTACAGATTCTATCCATTAAAAGCAATGGAAATTGTGGAAATTTTGCAGTGGTAAATAAATAAATAAATGGTTTCCCATTACATCCCATGAAGGAATTGGGGAGAGCTTCTCACAATCAGTGAGATGTGCGCTTTCTAGTTCCATACTTACTGATTGAGACCTACAGTTTTTATACCAATTCCGAACGGTATTTATGAGAAACTATTGCATGGCCATATACTCGATAGTGTCGACGTCACTAGGCGAGGTGACCGCCGCCGAAAGAAATCTAAGGTGGACAGAGCAGGGATCGAACCCAGGATCTCATGCACAAGAGGCGCGGACACTAACCATTGCACCACCATCGTCCACAATATAAAGGACTTTATCGCAAGCAGACGAAACATCTGTAGGAGTCTTCGAGGGGAAGATACTTCGAAAAATTAATGGCCCTATAGTGCACAATGGCGAGTATCGGCGACGCATGACCCATGAGCTATATGAGCTTTATCCCGACATTGACATAGTTAAGCGGATCAAGATAACGAGAATGCGCTGGCTAGGCCATGTCAGTGGATTGGATGAAGACGAACCACCGCGAGTGGTTTTCGAAATCGAACTCGAAGGAAGTCGAAAAATAGGAAGACCAAGACTCCGCTGGAGGGATCAGGTTGACGAATCCCTGCGTACACTTAGTATTGCCAACTGGAGAAATAAAGCAAAAGATCGAAATAAAGCTAAAGATGGCGAAATAAGTTATCTTCGTCAACAAATAGGGGTTGTGTATGTTTTCTTGTTCGTTTACGTATTTTCACTGCCATTATGAACGGTGGCGGGAGTCAACCCTACTGCATTTGCCTACTGCCAGGATATTTGCTTGCAGCCGCCCATTATGTATCAGACGCTGACCAGGATGCGATATGTTGAACCTAGATTTTCTTCTTTCAGTTTCTATCCGCCGTTGGCCCGTATGTTTGGCTCATGCGCCTTCTAAGGACAAAAGAATATGCCCGATTGTTTGATGAGCTTCAGTGACATCAGTCACCTACTAAACCTGATTTGATGCTCATTTGTTCCGCCTTCTCACTCTAGCTAGCTAACGGAGGTTTCCGAAAAGCCATTGCCCAGGACATACTGCCTGGAAGTAGTGAGCTGCTTGGACTGCCCAATGAAGGAATCATTTCTGGCCACTCCCAAGTGAATGGCAATCAGAAACTTTCCACCTCCACGGACAGTCTCATGGCAATTTAAATTTTCAAAGGGAGTTTTTAAATTTTAATTGGAGATGGTGTAGGCTGATTTTTTCTTCCAGAGCTCCAAATTTCCGACAACAATTTTTGGGAAACACATATTCTTGTGCGATACAAAATATTTTTTTTAAAATTAATTCAAACGAATTCACTCATATATCTTGAAGCGGCTGAATTGTGACTACAATAATAATTGGTCTAGTGGTCAGTTTTCCAGTCAATGGTGATCTTCGTTTCTTAGTTAAATTGTGTTAAAACATCGATTTATGTTTTCAGTTAATAATGGTTAGCAATGATTTAAGCACATAGTGTACGTTGGTTAACTTGTAGTCAGAACCATATGATTTTGACAATCGTATTACTGACTGTCAAAATGAGAAATGTAATATTATATAAAACACATGTTTCTGTTTGGAGTATTTGTACACATAGTTTGGGCCTATATCGTTAAATTGTTGCGCCTATGTAGTTTTCCATACATTTTTGTTAATGGCTTTGATTTTATGCATTTATTCGTTATTTTACATAATTCCATGTTGGTTGTTACTCTTTGTTGTTTTGGTATTTAGCGCAACACATGTTTTCCAATAAGAATACAAGAGTTGCCACAATCGTTAACAATTTGACGGCCTACATTAACTCGCCACTGAAAACCAAATGTGAAGTTAACCTATAATTAACTTTCAATTGTGATTAAGTAATCCAATAGTAAAAACTGGGAATAAGTCGACATACTCACTAACATGTCAGCCCCATTTGCTACACTTTCCTAAGTTAATCTAATCTCGCAAATACAGGGTGGACCAACTTCGACTAACTGATTTGATATGCTTATAACATTGTGTCTCTCGCGGTATGAGCTGTAGCTCTATCTTGCTGGAACTATCCTCCCAATTTTGAAATTATAACCCAATTAAATTAAAGTTTTCCAAAATGTGAAATTCCATCTCGTTTTTGCTTCAGTTGCATTGCAGGACGTAAAGGGGTTAATCGTTTTTTGTGTGTGTCTTCTACTTGACCCATGGAACGATTTTTTTGCTAGCCAAGCCCTGTAGCTTCAACTTTTTTTTTCGGCCCGGCCTAATGTTTATGCTTTTTTTACATTTACGCTTCTGCAATAATGGGTTATTCTACAATCACGGCATTGGTACATGAGAACGTTCTTTCGACGACGGCCACCATGCTTAGAGACGGCGACACTATCGAGTACTTAGCCATGAAAAACCTTCTCCAAATACCGTTCAGCAAGGGTGTAAAAATGTTGATCCCAATCAGTGAATGTAAAACTAGAACACGCACATGTCAGTGGTTGTGAAAATCTCTCCCCAGTTCCTTTAGAAGATGTAATGGAATTTTTTTTTACTGGTGGCTCCAAACTAGATTCTGAAGTAGGGTTGCACGAAAGCTACCATACTATTGTAGCGTTTTTCAGGTAGTAGTTGTAGCAATAGGAGAATCTAGACCCTGGCTGGGATTTAAAGTCATCACCGCCAGAGGTATCAGTATCTAAACTGATAATCGTCTGTACGCTAGTAGCTGAGATGACTGGACTTGGAATCAACCCCCGCATTTTGTGTAAGTAGGAGACAATATTTATGGTCTTACTAATTCTTAATCAGGAAGTTAAGCTGAATGACCTTACAGCACAAATTGCTAATATACGTCCCATCTTGGAACACCGCAATGGGATATCCTAGGGTTCGAACGCCCCTTAACCACTCCAGGTCAACACTCCATATCAACAAAAATTATCTTGATTATTACCTTTAATATGATCAGCATTATCATTATCATCATTCATCACCATCATCATTAAACACTTTCCAACCAAAGATTGGTGAATTTGTTAGTTTCTCAAAACCGATGCTCGTGAGAAATATAATAGGGTATATTTGCCGCACGAAGGTGGACAATTAATTCATAAAACTCCGGAAAGTATTAGAGTAATACTTACTGTGCTTTGTTCGACTTTAAATGAAGAGAAATAAAAACATTTTGGTTGACTTGAAACTGGTTAAGTCAGAGTTGTATTCGTCGTTGCGAGAGTTTAAATTACAATAATATAATCGACTTCCTTTTTCTTGTACTTCCGATCCAATCGTCGTTTTGACATCAGGTATGGCCTTTTTGTTGAAATCGATATGGTCGTTCATAATTATATCGTCCCCGGCTGGTACTCGATCGTGAACAATCATCATCAGCATTTCTTTAATTATTTGTACTGAATACAATTTTTAATAAAAACTTACGGCCTTATTCATAAAAAGTTAGGAGAGGTTTGAGAGGCGATTTATCATACAAAAAACGTCTCTCAAACCCCTCACAACTTTTCATGTTAATATTTAAAAAAATCGCAAATATCCGGAAGTTTTCTCCTTGATTTAATTAGTTTTAGATATACAGCAATATTTATAGAATTTTACGCAGTACCGTTTTAAAATCCATCATATACATATTACATTAACCCGCATTTATATCTCTTTCCCAAATAAGTATAATTAAAAATATTTTTACAAGATAATAATAAATTTATAATTAATATATACTTGATATAACCTATCACGGTAGTTGCATTCATCTAACCGAATTTTGCTAACGAGCTGATGCATGCACCTTATTAGCTCATCGACACCAGCTTTACACAACTCCGCCAGTAATCCATGCCCATTAGTTTCGGTTTTGACTTTTTGGTAGAATTTTCGGGCTTCATTCTTCCTTCTGTATGACTATTTTCTCACTCTAATTCGGTTCGGTTAGATGAATGCATGCCCTAAAAAGACGGTTTACCTCCATTCTTTTCTCCCTATACCGCTCAGTCGCAGCTCGCGTTGCAATTGACTGAAGCATTGCCATACGTGCAACGTTCTTTTCATCATTTGGAATGCGATACTCTTCATCGTACCATGGTTGTTGTGGCAGTTTTTATAGAGTCGGAAATGGGTTTCCACTGCGCTTCAGGATCCTCATCGGGAGGGGGTGGGTTTTGTGCCAAAAGTCGCGAGAGCATCCTTGAGTAGACTGTGGCTACCTCTGGTAATTGCAGCTTTCCGATGTTCAGATTTCGTACGATTTTCGCCCTACTTAATTTTGTGCGAACCTTTGCTGCTATCAGGTAGAGATCAGAATCGATGTTAGCGCCTCTGATCATTCGTACGTCCATTACACTGGATGTGTGCCTTCCATCAATTACCACGTGATCAATTTGGTTCTTCGTTCTTTGATCAGGGGATACCCAAGTAGCCCTGGGGATGTCTTTATGCTGGATTCTTGTATGTTTTTTGCCGCGTCAAAGTCAATCAGTCTCATACCGTTGTCGGAACTGTCAGTTGGATGAAACACATTCTCCCTGCCTAATTTAGCATTAAAATCTCCATGTACAATCTTAATGTCATGGCCAGGGCAGTGGTCATACGTTTCCTCTAGGCGCTCATAGAATATGTCTTTGACATCATCATCTTTCTCTTCTGTCGGGGCATGTACACATTAGGGAAATATAAAAATGTTTCGCTTTTATGCGGATTGTGGCTACAGGATTGATCCTGGAGACTAGATGTCGCAATCTTTTGCCAACTACAAATCCGCAACCAAATTCATGTTTTTTCTCATGGCAACTGTAGTATATGTTTCTTTTTCGTGTTCAGCCATGTCCTGTCCATCATGGTCCTTACGAGTATAATGTTTGCGGGGGTCGTCAACAAATAGGAGTTTTTTTGTTTTCTTTTTCGTTGTTATATATTCACTATCATTATGAACGGTGGCGGGAGGCAAACCCAGTCCACCGGGTTTTTGAATTATACCTACTGCCAGGATATTTGATTGCAGCCGCCCATTATGCATCAGATGCTGACCAGGATGCAATATGTCGAATCTGTATTTTCTTCTTTTGGTTTCTATCCGCCGTTGGCACATATGCTGGACTCATTCGCCTTCTAAGGACAAACAAATATGTCTGATAGTTTGATGAGCTTCAGTGACATCAGTCACCTACTAAACCTGAAACTTATCAGTGATCACACAACCAATTAGGCTGCTCATTTGTTTCGGCTTCTCACTCTAGCTAGCTAACGGAGGTTTCCAAAAAAGCCGTTGCCTAGGACGTACTGCGTTGAAGTAGTGAGCTGCTGGGCTGCCCAATGAAAGAATCATTTCTGGCCACTCCCAAGTGAATGGCTATCAGAAACTTTCCTCCTCCACGGTCAGTCTCATGTCCTTGCTTTTATAAAATCACAGCAAGTGTTTTTATTTACAAAATTTTTTCAGTGCGTGTGTATTGGGGGAAAAAGTTTAATTCATTGTTTGGTGAACTATGATGGAATTGAAAATGAAGATGAGTAAATAAATGTAGTTATACAGGGTGTCCCCTAAACTTTTGTCTATTAAACACGTGATAGCTGAGAACAAAAGCTACAATGTTTGTTCTTACGCCAATTGCCTAGGTGGCTTCGTTTTCGAGATATTCGTGTTTAAAATAATTGCATTTTTGAATGCATTTTCAATAAATGCATAATCTACTTTTTAAATGAAAAAGAAATATCATTGAAAATTGCTTCAAAATTGATTTTAAATAATTTATTTTTTCGTTTGAAATGAAAATGAATTTTTTTTTTAAATGTTTTCAATTAACGAAAATTTTCAAAACGAGAGCCTTGTTGCGTTATGCACTTAGATAAGCGGTCTCTTATTTCAGTTGTAGTTGTGTTAATAGTCATTTCCTGTCGCATTTGATTTATGGGCATTTCCACAGAAAGTGACACCCTGTGTAACCCTCGTTAATTGGTTATATTTTAGGACCATGTAGATCAATTGTTTTCTATTCTTTTACTAAATACAAAGTGTAAGTATGTAGCTCCATGTTTAGTAAACGAAGAGAAAACAGTCAAACTAAGTGGTCCTAAAATATAAGCATTAACGAGGGTGAAGTGATGTGCCAAAGGTTGATCTTTCTGTGGATATGCTAATATGATTTCGATTGATACTTATTGATTAGGAACGTCGTTCGGGCGGAGTTTTACAAATCCCGGGATTCGGGATATGAAAAATTGATATTCCGTGATCCCGAGACAGAAAAAACTTCCTGACAAATGAGAATTCGGCGAAATTTTTTTTCTAAAGTGAGCTAACGTAGAGACTCATTCTTGCACCGAAAATGGGTTCACTGCCGCCATGAATATATACATATATACATAAATACTTATATATTAATTTATTTCATTGTAGCAATGAATATATTTTATTGTAGCGCTAAATATGTTCCAGTTACAACGGAGTTGCATATATTTACATTAACTTAATTCCATTTTCCTCCAATTTTATATCTTTATCACACATTTCCATATTCAGGAATTAATATAATTTCTTACCATTTATTTGATGGATAATGCGGCATTCAAGTTGTTTGTGTATGAGTTAGTGCAAACTTGAATACAAAATGCCATCAATTTCGTCACATAAACGTCTGCCTCGTTCAAGTAATGCATTCATTTCATTAACTTTAAATGTTGGACATGGTCTAAAATAAATAAATAAATTATTGAAAGTAAATTATTCAAGAATGTCTAAGATAACCAAATATCAATAGTTTAAAATTTAAACTCGTACCATTTTTAATATTTTTTTTCTGTTCCACAAAATTCAGTATTAATTTATTCGTTACAGCAACGTAAAATTAGGTGTTGCAGCAACGCATATACGAACGGTTAAAAAAATCAAAATAATCAGATGTACGAAACCATGTATATATGTATACAAGGCACGTAAGCAGGCGAGGCCGAGCCACCGAATTTATTTTCTTAAGTAGTAAATTTTGAATATAGTACTATTTTTGAACCACAAATTCAAGTTGGGAATCCCCCCCCCCAAAAGAAAATCGGGCGTACGCTGCTGATATAGACTAACGAACATGTTGCATTTCCGCGACGAAGCGGTTTCCTTTCAGTGTGATGAAATGTATTGTATTAAGTTTTGTAATCCAAATTGTCTGAAAAAGAGCTACATATATATTTATAATTGATAAGACTGTGCAGCAAATGGAAGGATTTTGTTGAAGACCTCAACCAAACCAAACATTTTTGAAAACACATGGACGTGGTATCACAAAATTTTGATCTGTTCATCACAATTTTTTTGCAGGCCAAAGAAAATTTCGGCTGAAGATATGGTGTTGATTTTCGACAGATGAGATGAGAGATACATTTTCGACCAATGAAAATTTCGGGTGAAGATATGAAGTTGATTTTCGACTTTACTTCAATAAATTCTAAGCCGATTTAAATTTTGCATTACAAACTTCGGCGATATTGTAGCTTGTTCCTCATGTCATAATTGTTTTTATAAGAAAAACAAACCAGTAGTTCATAAAATCATGAAAACCCTAAGAACTGCAACCCTGCGAGAATGTAAGAGGAAAACAAAACATGAAGGAAAAAGCCTTCTACTCTTATTGTTGGAATAATTGACTTTCAGGTTGCGTTGGTGCTGAGAGTTTTCCGATCGATGCCATTTTGCATGTGTAAATTGCATAAACAGTTGGTATATTTCCGATTGATTATCTTAGGAACAGTGAGTAGGCATCTGATGATGAACTTGTCACCGAATTCGAAATTAATCATTCCAGTAAGTGCACTTTCCTGTATTATCTATTATTCCAAGGATAACTAACCATTTTTCACTTAGAATATTGTATCAGGACTTGAAAGCTTGTAGTATGAACTTCTTATATATTGAAATATTTGAAATATTTTATATTTTTAGTCATTTTCCTGTTCAGATTAGACAAACTGGTGTAAATCTCTTCGAAGAAATTGTAGACCACAAAATTCTTGACAGCTTTGCAAAAACAAAACTTACATTTCGATCTCCAAAATGAGTGTAGAAATTTACAACTTTTATTTATTTTTTTTTTTAATTTTAGAAAAGTAATAACCATTTTCTCCAACATGAACACTTTTGGACTTCCACACCCATTTTGTGGCTCTAAATATAATTTTAGTTGAATAGTGTATTTTACAAAGTTGCTAAGAAATTTGTAGGCTACAATTTCTTCTAACAGATTTACCCCAATTTTTCTACTGTGAACCAGAAAATGGCAAACAATATATAATATTTAAAATTTGCTAGACACTTCCTCATTTTATAGAGTATTGACATTCCTTTTGTGAATTATGAAATTAGGAGTGAGCTACAATATCGTCGAAGGTTGAAATGAAAAACTTCGAAATGCTTAGGATTTGTTGAAATAAAATGGAAAATGGAGGCCTGATCCCCAGCAGAGCTTACCTTTGGCCTAAAATTGTGAAGATCAGGGCCAAAACCACGACAAGAGTTTTGTGACACCACGCCCATGTAGTACTTTTGGTTTGGCCGAAGCCTTAAAACCTCTATGCACAGTGTAATATAAATAAAGTTATAATTTGTATTCCGATAGGATCCCACAATTTTTGCACACCACTGTACATTAGTATCGAATCACGATTCAATACACAAAACACATGACTTATAAACAAAACAAAAATGATGTATTGAAATCTTGAAAACATTCAAAGATACCACTGCCATAGACTTATTAGACATTTCAATGTGTTAACAACAGGTAATTTAACGATCAAGCATTTTCCGTTAAAACTCGCAGAGAGGAAGAATTCGCTCGCACTCACAGATTTCTACACAAAAAAAAAATATACATACATAAGTATGCCTTTATATACAAACATACGTACTTAGTACAAGTATATACTATGTACTACTAGATGGAACGCAATGCACATAGAGAATGAAGTGAAATAAAAATATACTATGTGTGGGTGCCGCAATATTCGATATAGTGTATACGCGACTGTAATTTACTGTCAGCTCTCGTTCAAATTTGTTTTCAAAACGAAACCAAAAAAATTTTCAAAATTTTCGTTTATTTGTGAATAGAATTTGATTTCAATATCTGTGCGTTCGTTCTACTATTCTGCACGTTGCAATGAAAAATTTTGGTTCAAAAATATTGAAAAATGGAAGAAGAAGAAAATATGTTGAAATTTTGCATTCGCGAATACGTGCATACATACATACTACATCCAACAATACATACATGCATATGTATGTTTAAGTGAATGTAGGTATACAAGTGTGTCATTCAAAACTGTGCGTCATTTGACCTAATTTGTTTTCATCGGTATGTTGGGTTTATTTTTCGAAAAAAATAAAAAATCTCAAACAACAAAATTAATACTGAACGGTGTGCGAAATTTACCGATACCGATACCGAGTGCGAATATGCGATACCTACGAATTGTGTCGTTTACTCCGTTTCTGTATCTTTGTCGGTATTGTCATACATGCGTACATACAAACATACATATACATATTTCACACTACGTCACAAATATAGTGACGTCATTGTCCATGCAACTAAATAAACTGCAACACATTCACATGCATGTACATTTTCATGTTGTTCATTACATCGAAGCGGTCACAAATATGCACACATACAAAGGTACATACAAAAATAATAATAACTATGTAGAGGAGGATACCTATTCTTTTTGTATGTGTCCTATTTTAACCTGGAGTTCAACGAAAATCCCACTGGTTTATCTTCAACTACAACTTCCACACCGACTCCTGAAGTTTTTTTACACAAAAAAAAAATCTGTCTTATTTTGTATCTCGTTTTATTTTCTGCGGTTGTAGGTTTTACGGATCATTAAATTCATGCTTTGACATTTACATATATGCCTAGACTACCATTGTGTCTGGGCTACCATTAGCAAAATACCGTTATGAAAGTAGTTCTGAGATAACCATATTTAAGAAGCCACTCCCTTAATTACCATTATTAAAGATATACACTCATAAATAAAAATCATTAAAAGAGATAAGTATCGTAATGCCGCATTTAGATCGCAGTTTATCGCGGATAGGTTAGCGATAACCGTCTTCTATAATCTTTGCCGTTTACACCGCCGAATTTGAGATTAAATCAAAAACGATATCCTAAATTAGACAGTCATTTTATTAATATTATTAATTTCACTCGAATGCCAACAAGCAAAACGAGTGAAATGTAAATCTTTCTCTGCTCTCTCTAACTCTCTCTCTTACCGTATTCATTGAATATTTCAATACGCGAGCGGCTTGTTGATAACGATATTGTACTTTATATAACTGTACAAAATTCAACCATGTTGAAGTAAAATTACATAAAGTAGGAAATAATCAAGATATGACGTGAGAAAGAAATGTGTTTGAGTGAATTCTAACCACTTTATGGTTCTCTTCTACGAGGATTGCGCACATCTTCTGGTCGTTTACTACTGATTAAACTTAAATTTTGGGTGGCAACTCTGTGCTTTTTTACACTTCGTCATTAGGCGTGATGTCACCATCGGAATTGGCCGTTGGTGGTGCGATGGTATAGTGCGCGGCTCTTGTGCATGAGAATTTGGGTGCGATCCCTGCTCTGACCACCTTAAATTTCTTTCTACTGCGGTCACCTCGCTTAGTGACGGCGACCCAATCGAATCTTTAGTGATGAAAAAGCATATCAAAATACCGTTCGGTACCGGTGTAAAACTTTAGGTCCCAATCACTGAGTGTAAAACTAGAATGCGCACAGCTCACTGGTTGTGAGAAGCTCTCCCTAATCCCTTCCTGTGAAGTAACGAGAAATCATTAGACGTGATTTGGTTACACCGCTTGTTTAGATTATCAATTATTTTGTATGTAAAACTAAGCGATATTAAGCTGCACTCGAAGTTACCGCTTCCATTTTAGTATTAAGACAAACAGTGTTGAATATCGTTATTGTGAGTTTAAAAATAAGGAGAAGAATATAAACGTTTGCAAGAATAACTACAAACCATGCGTTAGAGCAAGACGATTATACATATTTCGGTTTTAGACAGGCACAAAGTTGCCAGTATGGAAAAATCCAAAAAACAGTGTTGGATATCGTTATTGTTAGCTCAAAGGCAAGGAAAAGATTATTCACATATGTAAGAAAAACGAAAAGGAATCAGCGAAGGTGGGGTGGCTGTTAATGAAGGCAAGACAAAATTTATCGTGTCAACGATTAGAGAAACCTCTCGACTAGGTCCGCACTTGAACGTTAACAACCGATTTAATTTTGAAGTGGTAGATGAATTTGTCTACCTTGTATCCGCCGTGAACAAGGACAACAACGTCAACCTGCAAATAGATAGGAGAATTGTGCTTGCAAATATATGCCATTTTGGGCTCAGCAACCAGTTTAGGAACATTGCCCTCTCTCGACGGACAAAAGTCCAGCTATATCATACTCTAATTTTACCTGTCTTGACATATGGCTCCGAAAGCGGATGAAACACACCTGAGCTATATAATCTATATTCTGACGTGGACGTAGCGAATCAAATTAGGCCAATTGCGTTGGCTAGGCCATGTTATCAGAGTGGATGAAGATGAGCCAGCGCGAAAGGTTTTCGATAGCGTACCGTATGGAAGCAGGAACCAAAACACGCCTAATATTAAACAACAATGGAGGCCTGGGTGAAATGGATGAAGCTGCCGCATCAAATTGTACACCAGTTTAAAATGATGCTAACAATTAAACTTAATGTTTGTATGAGTAATCTTCTGAGTTAGCGTGGATTAACGGAGTTAATTTCCGAAATTCGCTAATCTTGGTTTGTTTGAATCTTTATGCAACAAGTATAAAGAAGGAATATAAAATAAATCTCAGAGCCAATGAGCTGTGCGGTTTCCAGTTTCACACTCGCTGATTGAGACCAATAGTTTTTCACCGGTTCCGAACGCATTCATAGCTAAATAGTCGATAGTGTCGCCGTCAATAAGTGAGGCGACCGTCGTCGAAAGAAATGTAAGGTAGTCAGAGCAGACATTGAAACCACGTTCTCAGGTATAAAAGCAGCCCACACTACCATTAAACCACCGACGGAGTTTAACCATGTATTTTTTTGGTTAATGTCGGCTCTGAACACCTTTCATTTGTTTGGACGACGGTCACGTAGATTAGTGATGGCGACATTCTCGAGAAATTAGCCATGAAAAAGTTTCTCAAAACACTGTACGGAATCGATGTCAACCTGTACGTCCCAATCAGTGAGTGTAAAACTAGATAGTGGAATGAATGCTCACTGATTGTAGAAGCTCTCCCCTACCCTTCTATGGGATGTAATTGGAAAGAATTTATTTGTTTTGTATTTAAATAAGGTAAGTAAAAATATGTTCGCAAAATTTTCCTAAAAATGTAGCATTTACGATTTTAATCACATAAGAGTGGTTGCGACAACCTCTAAATTTGTTTGTGATAACCTCTAAAGTCGGTTGTGACAACCTCAAAAACTTGTTGTGACAACCTCTAAAGTCGGTTCCGACAATACCTGAAGTCGTTCATGACAACCTCTAAACTCAGTTATAACAACTTTTAAAGTCAGTTCTGACAACCTCTAAAGACTTTTCTGATAACCTCCAATTTCGGCCATGACTAACTCTAAACTCATTTATGACAACCTTTAAAGTTGGTTGTGACAACATCAAATATCCGTAGTGACAACCTCTAAAATCGGTTGTAACAACCTCTAATATTGGTTGTGAAAACCTCTAATGTCGGTTGTAACAACCTCTAAAGTCGGTTGTGGAAACCACTAAAGTCGGTTATGACTACGTCTAAAGTCGGTCATGACAACCTCTAAAGTCGGTTATGACAACATCTAAAGTCGGTTATGACAACCTCTAATGTAGGTTGTGTATGTAAAAATTGGCAATTTTTCCACTCCCATTTTTGTATCTCCTATAGAAGTGTTGGGTGGACAGAATATGTCTGGTAGACATGATAAATCCCCATAAACCCAACTGATCCTACACAAACAAAATATAGAGGTAAAATTTAGTGCAATTCGTGTATGATTTTGCCCCAAGTGCAAAGGCAACTTAGGATTTTCTAAGTTTTACACCAATATCCTATCGGGTCTCGAATAACTCCGGGCGGTCAGGGACCTTACAAAACGAATAATATAGTTCAATCTTTTGCCTTATCAGCCTGATCCCTCCAGCGGAGTCTTGGTCTTCCTATTTTTCGTCCTTCCCTTCTTGCTAGTTCGTCTTCATCCATTCTACTGACATGACCTAGACAGCGAAATCGCATTATTTCGATCCACTTAACTATATCAATGTCGGGATGTAGCTTATACAGCTCAAGGTTCATGCGTCGCCGATACTCGCCGTTGTGTACAGGGCCATACATTTTTCGGAGTAGTTTTCTCTCGAAGACTCCTAAAGATGTATGGTCTGCTTACGATAAGACCCAGGATTCTGCGCCATAAAGCAAGACAGGTTGTATGAGAGTCTGGTATAGCTGTACTTTTGTTACTCGAGAGAGGGGTTCATTTCTAAATCCAGCCCAAAATATCATATATTAACTAGCACAATTCTCCGCTTGATCTCAAGGCTGACGTTGTTAATTTTGTTTACGGCAGATCCGGGGTATATAAATTCGTCCATCACCTCGAAATTGAAATTGTTATCAACGTTCACAATTTGGACAACTCGCCTGGAGGCCCTGCTCGTTGAAACCATTAATTTTATCATTAAATACTGTCAGACCCACTTTTGCTTACACCTTCTCAATTCCCGAAAACACCACAGTAACTTCTCTCATTGTGCGCCCAATTATATCTATATCATCAGCATACGCGACTTTTGCTGCTGATGGTCTCATTCATGTTGACTGCAGCTTTTCTCATAATGATCTCCATTAAGATGCCTTGTCTAAGGCTTTGTCTGAGGCCTCGCTTTCGGTAAGATCCTTACCAACTTTCATGGCGGAGTTCGTCAAGGCCATCCTGCAAGGGCGTATGAATTTTGCAGGAATATCAACCTAAGACATTGCTGCGTAGCGACTCACCCGTATCGGGCTATACAAGGCCGCCTTATAATCGACAAATACTTGATAGGTGTCGGTTTGTTTTTTGTGGGTCTTCTCCAGGATTTGGTGTAGCGTGGAAATCTGGTCAGTTGTAGATTTTCCAGGCCTAAAACCACAGTGGTATGATCCAATCAGGTTCGCACATTATACTTAATAGAACCTTATATGCTATGAATAAAAAAAGGCTTATTCGACGGTAGTTGGGACAGAGACCTCCTTTTTAAATATGGCTCATAGCACACTGAGACTCCAATGATGCATGCACCTTATCAGCTCATCGCCGCCAGCTTTAAACAGCATTATTAAATCGGTTCCTGTGGCTTTGTTGTTCTTTAGCCGGGCAATAGCTATTCCGACGTCGTCTTGGCTATGAGCTCATCGCCGCAGTTTTAAACAGCACCGCTGGTAAGCAATCGGTTCCTGTGGCTTTGTTGTTCTTTAGCCGGGCAATAGCTGTTCCGACGTCGTCTTGGTTATGAGGGGGCAATTGTCGTAGTCGTCCAAATTGTAATAGATTTTCTCATCGTCTTTGAATATCTCAGGTACCAGTACTGGGGGAAATTAAATCGCCATATTCCTAATATACTCTGCACATCTGCGATGATATTTTCGTCCTTGTCTTTACAAAAGGAGGCCCTGAACCATGTCCATTAGTCCCGTTTTTGACTTTTTGGTAGAATTTTCGGGCTTCGTGACTCACTCTCTCGGTTTCTCCTCTGCCTAAAGAGACGGTATACCTCATTTCTTTTCTCTCTATATCGCTCATTCGCAGCTTGCGTTGCAATTGACTGAAGCATTGCCATACGTGCATCGTTCTTTCCATCATTTGCAGTGCGACACTCTTCACCGTGACATTGTTTGTTGCGAAGCCGTTTTTCAAATCGAAGTACGGTTGTTGCGTCAGTTTTTGTGGAGACGGAAATGTGTTTCCATTGCGCTTCAGGGTCATCATCGGGAGGGGGTCGTTTCTGCGCCAAAAGTTGCGATAGACTCCTTGAGTAGGCTGTGGCTACCACTGGTAATTGCAGCTTTCTGATGTCTAGCTTTCTCTGCGTCTGGTTTCATATGATTTTCGCTCTACTTAATCTTGTGCGAACCTTTGCTTCTACCAGGTAGTGATCAGAATCGAAGTTAGCTCCTTTGATCACTCGTACGTCTATTATACTGGATGAGTGCCTTTTATCAATTACCACGTGATCAATTTGGTTCTTCGTTCCTTGATCAGGTGATACCCAAGTAGCCTTGTGGATGTCTTTATGCTGGAATCTTGTACCTCTAACGATCATGTTTTTTGGCGCGGCAAAGTCAATCAGTCTCATACCGCTGTTGGAACTATCAGCATGTAGACTGAAATTGCTAATAGTTGGATGAAAAACATTTTACCTGCCTACTTTAGCATTAAAATCTCCTAGTACAATCTTAATGTCATGGCCTGGGTAGTGGTCATGCGTTTCCTCCAGGCTCTCATAGAATATATCTTTGGCATCTTCATCTTTCTATTCTGTCGGGGCATGCACACATTAGGGAAATATAAAAATATTTCAATTTTATGCGGATTGTGGCTATGCGTTCACTCACAGGATTGAACCTAGAGACTAGATGTCGCAGTCTTTTGCCAACTACAAATCCGCAACCAAATTCTATAGTATACAGGGTGTTCCCTAAACTTTTGTCTACACTTAAACACGTGATAGCTGAGAACAAAAGCTACAATGTTTGTTCTTATTTTCATTTCAATAAATTTCAATAAATACATAATCTACTTTTTAAATGAAAAAGAAATATCATTGAAAATTGCTTCAAAATTGATTTTAAATAATATATTTTTTCGTTTGAAATGAAAACGAATTTTTTTTTTAAATGTTTTCAATTAACGAAAATTTTCAAAATGAGAGCCTTGTTGCGTTATGCACTTAGATAAGCGGTCTCTTATTTCAGTTGTAGTTGTGTTAATAGTCATTTCCTGTCGCATTTGATTTAAAATCAATTTTGAAGCAATTTTCAATGATATTTCTTTTTCATTTAAAAAGTAGATTATGCATTTATTGAAAATGCATTCAAAAATGCAATTATTTTAAACACGAATATCTCGAAAACGAAGCCACCTAGGCAATTGGCGTAAGAACAAACATTGTAGCTTTTGTTCTCAGCTATCACGTGTTTAAATTTAGACAAAAGTTTAGGGGACACCCTGTATAAGCAAACTATAGTATATAAGTACTTATACATATGTCGCAGTTTTTTTTTTGAGCAGCCATGTCCTGCCCATCGCATTTCCTGGATAGCTGTAGTGTCAGCCTTATAGCTTTGGAGTACATCTGTCAATTGGATCCTTGTTCTTACACTCCAAGTGCATATCCGTAAATCGTGTTCCTTATAACGTTTGCGGGGGTTGTCAACAAATTTATTTTGTTTTTTTATTAAACCAACATTCAGGGGATGCCCCCTATAAATGCAGTGTATTGCGTTGTCGAAGGAAAATTGAGGTAGTGGAGGGTGGAAAGAGGGAGTAGTGTCTGTTGACATTTCCCTTGAATCTTTGTATGTCACAATTGGTTGGAAATGCACTAGCCGGAAGTTTATTCCACAGACGGGCTGTACGGCTGAAAATTTTTCTCTAAAGTGTGTAGTGCGGTAAACCGGCTACTCGATAAAAAACGGATGAGAGTTCCTTAAAAGCCGCGTGCTTCGGCTAAATATCCTCACGTCTGGCATAAGTTGACGGTTGTCCGAGGAGCACATACCGTGGAAATATCGATAGAACAGCAACACGCAACCCACATTTCGACGATGCTGAAGGGAGAAAATAGAGTTAGATACCCTACTGTCCCCTATCAACACCATCGTTCTCCTCTGGACACGATCAAGAAGCTCCAAAGATGTCCTAGGAGCACCTGCCCTTATATGGGAGTTATATTCCATATTTGGCCTGATGTAGGTGGTGTAGATATTGAGAAGATCAGATGGAGTGAAGTATTTCTTGCACCGCTTTAAAAAGTCCAGACACTTGAATGCATCTTTCGACACTTCAATTACATGTTTTGTTTATGTTCTCTTTTTCCTTCTTGTATTTTCACTGACATTATGAACGGTGGCGGGAGGCAAACCCAGTCCACCAGGTTTTTACATTTTACCTACTGCCGTGATATTTTATTACAGCCGCCAATTATGGATCACACGCTGACCAGGATGCAGTTTGCCGAACCTAGACTTTCTTCTTTTTGTTTCTATTCGCCGTTGGCCCATATGTTCGGCTCATCCGTATTCTAAGGGCAAAACAATATGCTTCAGTGACATCAGCAACCTACTAAACTTGAGACACGTCGGTGATCTCATATCCAAACAGGCTGCTCATCGGATAGTCTTGAATTCAACCGATAGAAAAAAATATTCTACCGTTGACCGGGAACCACTACGATGAAAAAGTCCTTGGCATATGATTGAGAATAGAAGGCTCCCAATCTTTCTTATGTACGAAAAATCCCCTAAAGTTGTAGATAATTTTACATTTAGTTTTTGGAAATACAGGGTGGAGCGCGATAATTTGCTTATTTGGGAGTGAAATAAACAAATTATGAACCTTAGAAAATTTTTTTTTATATTTTAATTATATTGATCAGTAAGGGAATTTGTAAATTACATGGTTTTAAATAGCTATTTATCTCTAGTATATCTGGCAAATGTCGACCTTTGCTATCCACACACTGCTGCATACGTTTTCTGAAGTTTTCATGAACTCTAAGGGCCAATGATGCCTACTCCTGATATGGTGCACCATAGAGTGCGTACACATAACACATTCCCTGCTGTTCTCAAGAAGTTACCCAATTTTCAATTGATTGCCGTCCAGGAACACTTCCGCATGGGGGAACAGCGAATCGTAAACGAAAAGCACGCTGCACTGCAATGATCGAGTGCGCATTTGAAAAATACGCTTCAACACAAAATGACCTCTCCTCACGTGTCCAATGCATGATGGCAACTGAAAGGCAGACAAATCTCTCGTCAGCCACTATAAGCCACGCACACTCTCCACTCTCTTCGACCAACAGTGCCGCCACAGCCTGCAGTGCAAACAAGCAAATTACCGCGCTTCACCCTATATAACCAAAATCTACAGGTAAATTGTCCACATAATTCTTTGTTAACTTTAAAAAATTACATTACACATGGAATTTACTATAATTTAATGACATTTATTTATTAAAAAGCAGCCCACATACATCACAATAATGGCATGAGCTCGTACTTTAAAATTGGGCCGATATTTCAGGAAGTTATGTCCCAGAGATTTTTGACTTAACTGATTAAATGCCAGAACTTGACATGGAAAATACCTCCTAAAGATACTCACCTACAAAAATTTGGTAATGCACCAGTGGTTTTGCTTTTCAGTGCAAGTTTAATCCCTCATCATAAGCACTAATCTTGAGGAATTTATAGGTCTTGTATTAAATTTGTATGGGAATACAAATAATTTTCAAATTTTCTCCACTTTCTGTTTTTTGGAGTTAGATCAATTGGCCTCTGAATAGCACAATTTACGATGGTCGATTAAGAAATATTTTTGAATTTGTATAAACTATTCTCGCTTATGTGCACAGTCAAGCAATCATGCAAATCCTAACAACACTTTCATGTACCTTAAAGTTTAAAATAATTTCTGTTGAAACGTTTATATTTGCATAATTAACAAAATTTGTTGCACCTTTTGTTTTCACACGTATGTAAAGTATGTGTTCATCGGGAAACACTTCATAAGAATTTACGTACGTATTTACGCTGTAGTCTTTCACTAATGTGGCATCCAATTGTCTTTTTTTATTTCAATAAATTTGGCATTTCCTTTGTCACAAACCAACACCGTATCCCTAACCTTGTTAAAGAGATGTTCGTATGCATAAGGCCAAGTCACCAATTTTGAATGATCTGCAGAAAAATGATCATGATTTTCGAGAATTATTTTTCTTGGCAAGCAAAGTGTTTGTGTACTCGTACCTACAAATCAGTCCGACACGAACTTTATGCAAAAGATTATAAAAAAAAATAAACAAATATTAATAAATTACATATATGTATATGTATGTGTATAGCAATGGCAAATGTGTATAATCTATTGATTGTTATTGCAATGATTTACAGTCAGAGTCAATAAACAACAGCAAGAAAGTTATAAAACTGTACACCCACATAAAAATAAATAATTTTAGGTCATGTAGAAGGCACTTTATTGTCAGTATTGCACGACATTTTCAAAAAGGGGCGAAATATCACCACAATTTGTTGCAATGAAAATTTTAGCAAAAATCACTCACTAACTACAACAATTTTCAAATTTTACATTTTTGTTTCAAAACTATATTTAGGGTGGGAACATCCCCATTCGATATACAAATCTAATATCATTCCCTTTTTTTAACAAAACCCCGGTTGAAAATTTTAAAATTATTTTAAACTTTATAAAATCAGTTATTTGCCTCTACTGAAGATTTTTAAATTATGGGTTATGATACACACAGGGAAAATATTAGTTGGGTATCAATTCGAGCATTGGAAATTCCTTGATGAAGTCTATATTTTGATTAGAATGCATAATTATCATACATGATAGAAAACTCCCGAAATAGTTTTTCCAATTGAATATTCTTGACAGTTCTGTACACCACCATAATTATTTTCACAATGGCAACCTTTCCAATTATGTTCGTCGCTTTTATATTTTCTAGGTGTACAGATCTGACAGAAATTGAAAAGCACTACAAAATAACCTTTATTAAATGTTTTTGCTCTAACATACATTTGAATTATTTGCCGATGTTATTGATAAAAACAGGTTCTTCCTAATTGAAAGTTATTACTACAGAAATTAAGTTGTATTAACCAATTTGAGTATTACGAAAATCTCATTCATCTGAAATGGAAGATACAACTCATAAAAAGTACAATATTAGAATTCGTGTTCAAATCTTAGGCATTGTAATCATAATTTAGTTTATGTTACAAAACACCGATTTAATTTTGAAGTGGTAGATGAATTTGTCTACCTTGGATCCGCCGTGAACAAGAACAACAACTGGAGATAGATAGGAGAATTGTGATTGCAAATAGGTGCTATTTTGGGCTCAGCAAGCAGTTTAGGAACAAAGCCCTCTCTCGACGGACAAAAGTCCAACTATATCAGACTCTAATTTTACCTATCTTGACATATGGCTCCGAAACTTGGGTCATATCGCAAGCGGATGAAAAACACCTGGGAGTTTTCGAGAGAAAAATTCTCCGTCCTGTTACAAAAAACGGCGAGTACCGACGTCGATGGAACGCAGAGCTATATAGTCTATATTCTGACGTGGATATAGCTAGGCGAATCAAATTAAGCCAATTGCGTTGGCTAGGCCATGTTGTCAGAATGAATGAAGATGAGCCAGCGCGAAAGGTTATCGATAACGTACCTGATGGAAGAAGGAAAAGAGGATGACCAAGACTCCGCTGGAAAGACCAGGCAGAAGAATCCCTCCGTATCCTTGGTGTTACCAACTGGCGAGAAAAGGCGAAGGATAAAGCCAGTTGGAAGAATATGTTGAAATTTGTTTAATTTGTTTATTTAGTTAATATGTGTAAGACATCTGACCTCATGAGGTTGTAAAATAGTCAATAAAAGTAAAAAGTTGTTACAAAGTTATATATTCGATTTTTCTAGAGATAGAGAAATTATATTTGAATATTACACGACGACTTTTCAGAAAAACTATTATTTTAAACAGAAAGTGAGAAACAAATTTGTAAAAAAAAGTGTATAGATATCATCCACCAAAAATATGGTACATTTTACGCCTTATAGACTCAGAATTTAATATGCTTTGGACAAAAACAACGGTTGACATATATTTTTCTATACGAAGTCAAAAGAAGGTAATTAAAGTCCATGTATATATTACTGTTATCGCCAAGAAGGATTTGCCCAGTTGATATATCTCACCACATTAGTTTCTGTTATCTCACCACACTAGTTTCTGAATAAAGTGGGACTTTTAAATATATTCTTTGAGCATCTGCCAATCGGTATCAAAGTACTATGGTGAAAAAAAATTGTTATGGTGAGAAAAATTTAAAGTTTTTCTGTGCCAATCGATATCTTTTTTGACAATAGTAAATTTTGATAACTTCATTATAAGAAGAAGACTTAAAACGCAATTGAAGTATCGGGTTTTTCAATAAAGCGCTACAAAAGTTTTTTTAAATAAAACAAAACCGGTTTTAGATACCAATGAAATTCTTTATTCCTGTGAAAGTACGTTCGATGCCATTATGTATGGAACACGATTTCTTTTGCATGGCCTCCACGGGCACACTTGCAGAAGTCCAGACGCTGAACCCAATTTTCGACGGTTTTCAAGCATAAATCGGCCGATACTGCTGCAATTTCACGTTCGATATTCGTACGAAGTTCAACAATCGTCGCTGGCTTGTTGGCATAGACCATAGACTAGACGTATCCCCACAGGAAATAATCTAACGGGGTAAAATCGCACGACCGACGCTTGGAAACTTGGTTTCCAATAAATTGATTGTGGCATTCGCTGTGTGGCTTGTGGCGCCGTCCTGTTGGAACCACATGTCCTCCAAGTCCATATTATCCAATTGGGACCAAAAATATTCGCTTATCATTGAACAGTAGCGATTCGCATTCACAGTAATGTACCGGTCTTCATCATCATGGAAGAAGTATGGCCCAATGACGCCGCCGGCCCATAAACCGCACCAAACCCTAATTTTTTCGGGATGCAATGATGACTCATGGATTACGTGTGGATTGCTGTCTGACAATAACGCATATTTTGCTTATTGACGAAGCCATTCAGCCAGAAATGAGCCTAATCGCTGAAGATGATTGAGGCCACTGAAGTTGAGGCCACTGACTCCAAATTTCGGTAGTAAATTTTATTAATTTCGACTTGTTGTTGGCTCGTATATCTTTCCATGATGAAATGGCAAACCTTACTGAAGAGAAATGTCAAAAGAGCGTGAAAAAATATGTCGTCGTTTGCTGTCCCTATCGATTTACTTTTGTAGCGTCTCTGTGGAAAAAACCTTTGTAATTTTGCGCAATGAATATTTTTACAAAATTTTTGCAATTGCTGTTACCAATTCTCTTTTGAATACGATCTTTACACCCCAGTAATATTTTCATTTTGGAAAATTTCTTCCAAATTGCTAGAAAATTTCATCCAAATTCCTTCGCCTTTCTTTGTTTTGTTTACAAATAAATGACGAACAGTACCTCGTTGCTATAGTTCTCGAATCGAAAAAGCTTTCACATAAAACCTGTGAATTGAAACAAAAACACTACGAATCGGTACAAAAAATCGCTTCTCACATGTGACTGTTTCTACAATATTTTCTGTCACTTTCTGTTTTCTTTATGTCGATTGGAAAAATGCGAGAAACCCTTTTCTAAAAAGTAGGGAATCGAAAAATTTTAAATCCTAAACGTCAAAACTACTCACAAATTAAAACGGTGCGAGATTTTGATACTGTTTCAAAAATTCATTTTTAGATATTAAAAATTTATATTTTAAGTGGAGACGATAACAATTATATCTTTTTGTTATGTATTTCAATTAATTTTCCTAAATATTACAGAAAAATCTAAAAAGCAAAAATAAAATTTAGTTGAATATATGCCAACTAATTCAGAGTTTGGTGGGTTAAATTCCAACACAAATTGCAAGGAGCAGTGGGAATCCCTTAAAACAACTTCTGTTTTTTGTTACTTTTCCCACTACCTTATTTTGTTTGTTTCTTGGAATATTCGCATTGATATACAGAAACACTTCTAAAGGGCACCTTAGACCAGCGGATTGTCGGGCCGACTCATCTCCCAGCGCAAGGTGAAGTCGGGCAAAAATCAAAACTAGTTTGATTTTCAGAAAGTCGGCCGGAAAGTCGGCTAGTGTAAGGCGAAACAATGCCTGACACGAAAGTCGGCCTGACAAATAGTCGGCCGACTAGTTCATAGTCCTAAGGTGCCCTTTACTCACAAATCGAGAAACGATGGAATTTTTTTTTTCATGCTTAATGTGAAAAAGTTTTCGATTCGAGAACTACAGAAACGAGGTACAGAACTACAAGTCGACATAAAACCCTCGCGGCGTTGCCGGTCAAAAATTAAAGGTAAATGGATTGAATCATCGTAATCCAAATTAGTGTCTAAAAAATTTCGGCGGCGCCTCACCACTATAAAAATATCTGCGGCGGCCGCAGGTCGGTTTCGCTTTACATAATTTGTTTGTCCGGTGGTGTGTTTTTGCATATGTATAATATTTTTAAATTATAACTTACTGTGTGTATATGGTAACAAACAGAGTTTCGTATTTACCCCACCATGTGTAACCCATACACATCTCCGTGGGAAATGGGTAATGAACGTTTACTCATTACCCACAGGGTATGGGGAAATAATGGGTAGCTACCCACGACGATAGGTAATTACCCTTCACGATTATCCATTACATATGTGGAATGGGTAAGCGGCCTTTACCCATTACCCACGGCGATAGGCAATTAGTTACCTAGGATAAACCCTTTCGATCGAAAATGAAAAAAAAATTTAGAAAAAATGCAATGCAAAATTTATTCAACACTGTAACCCAAAATAACCTAAGATTTTTACACATTTTATGGGCATTACCATAATTAATGTTGGTATTTCCAGTATTATAAACAATAGTATTGTTAAAATCTGTTGATCTATTGAAATAGAGCAGCGGTGTTCAATCTTTTTCATTGTGTGCAGTTCACTCAATGTATCTTTTTCTAAACTATAATTTTTTATTTTAGTTGGGCAACTCTATAAACCACAAATGTCAGTGACTGCGTTCATAACTGAACGCAAGCGCGAAGTGATCTGTAAACCAACATTTTTTGACTTTAGTGTTCGCGTTGGCGTCTGTGTTTACGTTTACTTTCATTTTCGGGACTTTTAGAATACTACCCTAACTCTTTTCGAAGAAATTGGTGGCTAAAATTTTCGTGACAACTTAGCAAAATACACTAATCACCAGAAATTATAGTTAGATCCACTTAATGGATGTAGAAACAATAATTTTATTTCTAGCTTATAAGTGCACAAATTAAACCAAATGGATATGACTACATCCTGCAAAGTTGTAGTATTTAAGACTATTACGTTGAGGTTTCCACAAAAATCGTAACAATTCTAAGATTTAAAACTTTTTAGTTGCAAAATATAAATTATTCAAAATTTGCTTGAACTTGCGCCATTTTATGGAGTATTGAAATATTGTTTCTGAAAGATAGAATTGAGTACTACAAGTTATTAACTTTCGGATAAATTAATTCCAATATGTAAAATATTTATACTTTTGAAAATAGCATTTTCCACACAATACAATCATACAAATCTTGAAACTCGATTTACTCGAAACTATGTGTTTTGAGTTGTGACGGTATTGCACGAAACAAACGAAGTTAGAAAGAATTACGGAATGAGCAAAATTTCGAATTCTTTAGGATTTATTGAAGTAAATTCAAAATAAAGCCCAGCCCCTAAGCCGAAATCATCTGTGCCCTGTAAAGAAAATTGAGATGGGTCAAAATCAATCCCTGATACCACGGCCACGTACTTCCATCATTTTTTTCTGAGTGAGACCCTAAATCTAATGCCGCACAGATATATCGATTGAAAGCCCATTTCTTGTTTTTTGAACTTTCCCCACATATTCATTTGAAATCATTAAAAACTTTTGCTATATATTTGTTTTATATTTGTGAAATGTGACACTATGCGTTTTCATTTCAACTCTTAAAACTTCGTACACACTGAAAATCTGTATTTTGTTGTTCTTTGGATGCAAATATAAAGTGTGTTTGGAGCGTGTCACAAATATAATATATTTGTGTCCAAACACATTGTGTTTGCTATTCAATATTACATCTTTGAGACACAATGATTAATATGTTATAATATATTTGTTTACGACTCAAATATGTCTGTGTTAGTGATGCATATACAGCTGTGTTTATTGCACTGCTTATGCTGTCTAGAGAGCAAGAGAATAACAGGGGAACAACGAGAGAGTCTATTTTGTAAGTGTGTATCTGTATTTTTGCATTATTCTTTTAGTCAGTGATTAGTAAATATTCCTGAATGTGCGTGCAAAGTGCAGATGAAGTCAGAGTTTCTCATTTTGGCTGATGTATTGCGTTTTGTTTCATGTATTCAGTCATCAATGGTTCATCGGACAAAGGACATCAAAAGCGCTTGATCAGTGAACAACGAATAAACGAAGGCTTGGACGGTTAAATGGTCTGTGATGTTGCTTTGGTTTTTGTGTATGTGTTTCGTATATATGTATGTGTGCTACCAAAGAGAGAAACGATTATGAGGAAACAAACTGGAAAGGTCAATAACGTGAAGCCCTTTGTCTGTCCGAGCCTTTACTGAGAAAATCGGGTCGGCGCATCATTTGTGAAATAAGTACAATAAAAAACACAAGAAATTAATCCACGCTTGACTTGCATGAACAAGAATTGTATATTGTTTGTGTACCAACGCATAGTGATAACCAACGCATAACTGAAACCTTCTGAAAACAAAAACGTGATAGACAACCAAGAAAGGAGTAGCAAAAGAACAGCAGATTTCCACTTCATGAACAAAAACAAATAATACATTCAGTGCAAGTAAACATAAAATGGTGCCTTTTACATTTTTTAATTGTTAATAATAATAAATAATACATATATAATGAAATCTATGAATAATTCCTTTCTATTATTATGTTTGGGAGGAAACACGCATATGTTTCCGCGTAAGTATTTGGGTTTGGGGGATATAGGCGAATGCTTCTAAGTATATGGATGTTTGGGATGAAAAACGCATGTTTCCATGTAAAAGTATACATGTTTTCCAGTAAATATAATAGTGTTTACATTTAAATACAAGTGAGTTTGGGACTTGCAAACATATGAATGTTTGCAGTGTTTTGGTTCCTGCAGAATATGTTTGGGAAAATATGTTAGAGAGGACCTTATTTTTCAGCGTGTACACCTCGTATTCCTCATACATTCAAATTTGTTTGAAAAATGTTTGACATGTCGTTAAAATACCAGTTTTACGAGGTATAGGACGGATTTATGAGTCTGAATGAAAAGCCATGCTATATTACTAGACTACAATGAATGACAAAAAGTCCTAAGATTTGGTATTTATGTATTATAGTATTTGGTACAGAACATATGATTTTCAAAGTCGATTTTTCAATCTTAGTAAAAATGTAAAGTTTTTTTTGGTTCGCTTTGTGTCGTTATTTTTTACCAGTTTTGTTATCAGTTTTTGTTCTAAATTTGATTTATTTTTGTATTTTGTATTTTTAGTTTTGGTATTTTTTTGAACATTTAGTAATTTTTTTGAGAGCTCCTGGCAACCCTGGTTGGGACCATCTCAGACACACACGACACAAAATTCCCTCGGATTTAAAATTGATCTGTGTGAGAAATCTAGCACTCGTCGATACAAGTTCAACGATATATTATATGACACTATTGGATTGCAAGCAAAGAAGCAGTAAGAAATCAATTTGGCGGTACACTCCGGTTCTCTTATTTAAAGGCACTAAAAATTCCATATTCAGCAGCCTGTATTTTTTTTGCAATTTGAAACCGATTGCAGAATTTTAAAATGAAAATGGAAGCTAGACATCTTGAGATATAAACAAAATCATGACAATAGTCGTTTCTTAACTAAATAACTTTTTTGAGAAATTTATAAAAAAAAGTCCTAACATGTGCTATTTTTTTGGTTTACTTGAATAACCGGAACCGGAACCGGAGTGTATGTAGGGTGCATGAAAAAGTTTTGAATTTCTGAGATTATACCATCGTAAACTTTAAAATTAGCTGAGACTTTCACAACTTTTCTTATTTGAGAACTGTACGCTTATTTAAATGTAGTATGTATTCACATGCGTAAAATTTTAATGTCCAATGAGGAATACTGAGACATCTTCGTATGAATGATGTATTAACGTTAACATCAATCACTTCCTCAAGCATTTTAATTACTTATGGTAATCAATTTGTTTTATGCCCATGTGTGCTTGATGCAAAAAAGATGCTAACAATTTCATAAAAATCGATTTCGATGCATGAGCGACAGCTTCGTTGCAGAAACAAATTCCTTTTGTGCAAGTGCCAACATGTAAATTGTAAGCGGAAAACAATATACCATAATAAATAAATCAGCATTAAAAAAAGTTATGGTTAATCTAAAAAACAAATTGTTTTAAATCTCAGAGTATGAAATTTAAAATTTTTTCTTAAAATTTCACAATAAATTTATTCGCTGCAGCAACCACAATTCAATTATTGCAGCAACTCATTTATATAAAGAGCATGCATAATTATGAACATTATGTACTACATAGTACGACAAAATTCAAATCACACAGATTCTGAAGGTAGAGCAAAAAATCAAATGCCGGTGATCTTTTCGTTTGCTACATCGATTCGTTTACGTCTTTGAAACGCAAAACAAGATTACCAATCAATTATTTTTAACAAACCAGGGGTCTAATTATGTATGACGATAATCGTTCGATCGATATCGTTAAGCCGATAATATTGGTTCATAGACCATTTAAATACATGCGTTCATAAAACTTCACTATCGATATAACGATAATGAATTCGTAATCGTTTCTTACATAATTAGCTCCCTTATTCTGGACCCGAGTATCTGTGCCAACTACCGTGGAATAAGCCTTTTATCCATTGCATATAAGGTTCTATCAAGTATAATGTGCGAAAGGCTAAAACCGTTTATCGCTGACCTGATTGGAGCATAGCAGTGTGGCTTTAGGCCTGGAAAATCGACAACTGACCAGATTTTCACGCTACGCCAAATCCTGGAGAAGACACACGAAAAACAAATCGACACCTATCATCTATTTATCGATTATAAAGCGGCCTTCGATAGTCCGATACGGGAGAATCTCTATGAAGCAATGTCTGAGCTTGGTATTCCTGCAAAACTCTTACGCCTTTGCAGGATGACCTTGACGAACACCAAATCCGCAGTGAAAGTTGGTAAGGATCTTACCGAACCTTTCGAAAATAAGTGAGGCCTCAGGCAAGGTGACACCCTATCGTGCGACCTCTTTAACATCTTAATGGAGATGATTATGAGAAAAGCTGCAGTCAACATGAATAAAACCATCAGCAGCAAAAGTCACATGCTGCTCGCGTATGCTGATGATATAGATATCATTGGGCGCACAATTAGAGAAGTTACTGCGGTTTTTTCGAGAATTGAGAAGGAGTCAGCAAAAGTGGGTCTGACGGTAAATGAGGACAAGACAAAATTAATGGTTTCAACGAACAGGGCCTCTACGCGATTAAACCAAAGCGTGAACGTTGATAACCGTTATAACTTCGAGGTAGTGGACGAATTTATATACCTCGGATCTGCCGTGAACAAAAACAACAACGTCAGCGTTGAGATCAAGCGGAGAATTGTGCTTGTGAATAGATGTTATTTTGGGCTAAGCAAGCACTTTAGAGATAAAGCCCTCTTTCGAGTAACAAAAGTCCAGCTGTACCAGACTCTCATTCAACCTGTCTTGCTTTATGGCGCAGAATCCTGGGTCCTATCGCAAGCAGACGAAACATCTGTAGGAGTCTTCAAGAGAAAAATACTCCGAAAAATGTATGGCCCTATAGTGCACAACGGCGAGTATCGGCGACGCATGAATCATGAGCTGTATGAGCTTTATCCTGACATTGACAAAGTTAAGCGGATCAAGATAACGCGATTGCGCTGGCTAGGCCATGTCAGTAGAATGGATGAAGATGAACCAGCGCGAAGGGTTTTCGAAACCGAACTCGAAGGAAGACGAAAAATAGGAAGACCAAGACTCCGCTGGAGGGATCAGGTTGAAGAATCCCTACGTACACTTGGTATTGCCAACTGGAGAAATAAAGCAAAAGATCAAACTGGTTGGCGAAATATGTTATCTTCGTTTTGTAAGGTCCCTGACCCCCCGGGGTTGTCCGAGGCCGGATAAGTAAGTAAGTATTCTGGATAACACTGAGTAACAAATTGAAAAAAATATAAAAATTTTTTGGCTGTAGGCTGAATCGCTTATAAAAGTATTTCAAAAATGCCTGTCGCGCCAATGATTTGTAAGGAACAAAACACTGTTACGTACCCTTGGAGTACTGAATTGTCCATCCAGCTAGCTCTACGGGATTGCTCAGGTATGGATATCCACCCGAGACCGCAGCACAGGACTAGCACCAACAAGCAAAATAAACAAAACGACAAAAAAAACCTTAAAACTCAAAAGATAACATACACGAAAGGGGGAAAACTGACGACTTGTTCTCGACATAGTTCGCCCAAACTTGAGCATAGCTATCCGAATATTGTCCATGACCCCTAAAAGACACGTAACCACTATAATAACCAAATATAAATACTAATTTATATATGTTAATTAGTTCGCTTAATGTTGCTACGCTACTTTATTGACCACCAATGTATTTGATTTTTTTGGTGGCTCTTTTTGAATAAGTTTTCCAATCCATTATATTGATCTTCTTATCAAAGTGGAATTTAAATTATTATCTTTTGGTATTGAATTTTACCTTTATCTTCGTCGATATCGTTTTTTCTTCTTTAATGAACTCAATTTAGTTTATTAATACATAATACTAGGTTCTACAGGTTTCCGGCTATTTTCAATTGATGTTCGTCTTCGTGGTACAGACCATTTTGGTGTTACTCCCAATATACAGCTATTGTTTCCTCGACGAACTTGGTCGATAATAAAGGAAAATGCTCTTTTACTGCTGTTCCACTGGTGGGGGATAAAGTGATCGACAGTACATAAGCTTGAATTGACGTTTCTCCGAAATTTTGCAGATACTGTCTCCCAAGCATGTTCCAAATGCCAAGCTGACCGTATATGGATGCAATGGAATTCCCGCTAATATTTAGTTTCCCAAGGGACTAGGACGCGGGCTTTATAATCACAAGTAGAATAAAATAAAATACATGTATGCATCGTTCCCCATTTCATCCCATGGATTGGAAAGAAGTTGTCACAAACAGTGAGCTGTGCGCTTTCTAGGTTTCTACTTACTGATTGGAACCTACAGTTTTTCACCGGTTCCAAGCGGCATTTTGAGAGACTTTTTCATACCTAATTACTCGATATTATCGCCGTCATTAAACGAGGTGACTGTCATCACAAGGAATGTAAGGTGGTCAGAGCAGGGATCGAGTACACGTTCTCAAGAGCGGCGCACACTACCATTGCACCACCGATGGCCACAGTATTTTACATGTAGATGCTTTAAACATGAGGCTGTACCTTTCTATGTAAGAAAAAATCTAAAATGTCTCATAATTGCTGAAAACTGAATTAGTTATCGACAACTCACTTTAAGTCTCCAGTAGAGGTGTGAGCGAGACACGAATTTGTCGTTTTGTGAGCGTAAATAGCAAAAAATTTAAATCACGCATGCTCACGAGCTCAGGATTTGTTTCTGGTTTATTCGCATAAACCCGAGATTTCATAAAACCCCAAAGAAAGATATCGCACAGCGTTAAATCGCATGATCTTGGCATAGAGTAATGTCATATAGAGCTGTCATTCTTCTCATCTGACATTTCATTTCGTACTATTCGTGGTGTGGTCGGTGCGATAGAGGACGACACGGTGGTTTCAGCAAGACGGCGCCCCCTGCCACACCGTGCAAGAAACAATCGATTTCCACAACAAATTATTGATTTCCACAACAAATTATCTCAAGAAATTCTGATGTCAACTGGCCAGCAAGATCGTGCGATTTAACGCCGTGCGATTTCTTTCTTTGGGGTTTTGTGAAATCTCAGGTTTATACGAATAAAACAGAAACAAATCCTGAGTTCAAATCCGAGATCCATCGCGTCATAGGTGAGATACAGCCACATCTCTGTCAAAAAGTCGTGGAAAATTTCATAAAAAGAGTAATGGCCTGTCGTCAGAGCCGTGGGGGCCATTTGACGGATATTTTATTCCATACTTAATCGCAACATGTCTTCCAATAAAAAAATCACAACTATCCGCAAAAAATACGTGTTTCTATTTTAAAATGAAAAAGTGCATTCTTACCGAGACACCCTTAATTTCAACCAAGCACAATGTTTTAGTTATTTATAAAATGAAAATTTTTCAACGTTGCGTTTGCGTTCAACGTCCGTTCACTCATCGGACGTATTTACGGTCTATAAAATGACACGATGTGCCAGGTTAATTTTACAGTACATATCGTATTTGAAAAAGTTGAAATCTGTGGAAAATGCTCCACGTAAATTCATATGATTGTTCTCTATTTACTACCTTTGGCCCTTGACTGTTGCTGACGTATGTGTGCACACACATATATGTACATACGTATTTATGTATAGATGCTGCATAAATGGCAACTACAGTGTGTTCTCTTTAACTCTCAGAACAAGAAGAAAGAACTTCGTTATGCATTTCTGTTATGATGGAATACGTTTTTGATATATCTACGATTAAATTCAAAAAACAATAATAAAAAACACAAATCATGTTGTTCCACGGAATTGTTATGTTACATACATACTTATACTCACACATGCATATCTGCGAATGGTAGTGTTTATACTTGAATACACATTTTACATACAAATGTTTGTCGTCTGCAACTTCCTAAATATTTCGTTCTCCTATTATTTAACATTTGGAACTGTATCACACTGACATATTACACACACAAACAAACACACATACACAACAACTGGCAGTTGTATGATGGAATAATGCATATGGATGTATGTATGTTTATGGCATACACACACATGTAAACACTGCTTTTAGCATTTACGTACGTGTGATATTTCACTTTCATTCACAACAGCAGTCGCCTTGTGCGCTCATATCTATGTATGTATGCAGTTGTGTTATACGATGTTGTTGTTTTATTATTTCCTTTTTTCGCGCTGTTCTGGTTTATCCAACAGGTTTCCTTGAACTATGCCTAAGTAAAGTTGAGTTGAGTTGCAGTACGAGAATTTCCTACAAAAGGTTTGAGTTGATTCTCTCGTTCCAGCTGAAGCTCTTGGTGTTGTTGTAAAGTTTCCGTACACAAACTAAAGGTTGTTCTTGTTGCTATGTTATAGGAGAGGTTGTATGTGTGGCTGTGTGTGTATGTGGATTGGTTTGTTCTTGAATGTGTTTAAAAATAAATTTCGATCTAAAAATAGATGACACTAAATTTGTTGGCTATTGGCGTTGTTGCTGTTGTTATATTCTTTGAATTGGTACGAAGAGTTTTGTATATTTTCATTGAATGCAGAGCATTTTATTGTATTTAATTTTTAAATCTCTGTAGTCACATTAGAAATGGAAATATTAAATTAATAATTTATTTTTTTAAATTTTTTAATTTCTTTAAGATTTAAACACTCATTAGCAGCAATGTTGTTTTTGACTGAATTAGAAGGAATAATATTAAAGTTGTAATCCTATCGCAATCAAGCTTAACTGCTGAGTTACTAAACTGTATAATATCTAGAATTTTGAGTTCAATAGTCTAGCATTAACCAAGCTGGAAGTCGTGAAAGAAGTGCAAAACATATCAAATTTTATATATTTTCATTTAAATTTCAGTAAGTTTTTAATTTCTTAAATTATTAAAGAAAATTGTCAAGATGTCCTCAAAACTGTGCTGCGTGCTTTTTAGTTTTAGACTGACTGTTAGCGACTTCGACTTTGTACTGATTGTGAACGGATTTTAAGAAAAAAACATAATAAGTTTTCAACTAAAATGTGGAGACTTATTGAAGCTGGTTTCCAGTTACATCCCATGCAGGGATTGGGGGGATCTTCTCCCAAGCAGTGAGCTGTGTGCTTTCTAGTTTTACACTCACTGATAGGATCCTACAGTTTTACACAGGGTGCCCAACAGTATATTGAGATGCTTTTTCATGGCTTAGTACTGGATAGTAACGCCATCACTAAGCGAGGTGACCATCGCCGAAAGAAATGTGAGGTGGTCAGAACAGGTATCGAACCAATGTTCTCGTACATTACTCATCATTTATTAGCTTTCTATTTTTAGTAAAGTTTAGAGGTTAGGTTGACACAACCTCAACAGAGTTTGATACAACCTCATTAGAGGTTGACACAACCTTATTAGAGCTTCTCAAAACCAAATTTAGATATATTTTACGGAGAATTTTTATCTCGTATACTCCCAGGTGTTTATCATCCACTTGCGATATGACCCCAGTTTCGGAGCCATATGTTAAGATAGGTAAAATGAGAGTCTGATATAGCTGGACTTTTGTCCGTCGAGAGAGGGCTTTGTGCCTACACTGCTTGCTGAGCCCAAAACAGCATATATTTGCAAGCAAAATTCTCCTATCTATCTTCAGGCTGACATTGTTATCCTTGTTCACTGCGGATCGAAGGTAGACAAATTCATCTACCACTTCAAAATTAAACCAAGTGCGGACCAAGTCGAGGGGTTTCTCTAGTCGTTGACACCATCAATTTTGTCTTGCCCTCATTAACAGCAAGACCCACCTTTGTTGATTCTTTTTCGATTCTTGAAAATACAGCTGTAACCTCTCGCAAATATCGCCCAATGATGTCTATGTCGTCAGCATACGCCAGCAATATATGGCTTTTCGCGTTAATTGTCTTGTTGGTATTTACTGCAGCCTTTCTCATTATTATCTCCATTAAGATGTTGAAGAGATTGCACGATAGTGTGTCGCCTTGTCTAAGTCCTCGCTTGGTACAGAATGGTTCACTGAGTTCTTTCCCCATTTTCACTGCTGATTTGGTGTTGGTCAGCGTCATTCTACAGAGGCGGATCAGTTTGGTGACCGGTCATAACGCCCAACGGTCATAAGGTCCAAAATATTTTTTGGGTCTTATGTCCGCCCTTAGGGTGGCCATAACGCCTAATTTGGTTATGGGCCATACGGCCATCCGAAATGCGGTCATAAGGCCCCAAATTGGGCGTTATGACCGTTTGTACAAGGCCCATATAACAAGTGCTGTAGGAGAAGTCCAAGAACTTTGGGCTTTGTGTCTTTTCATCTGTTGGACGTTATGACCACCCTCGGAGCGGTCATAAGGCCCAAAACCAATTTGGGTGTTATGCCCGCCCTCGGAACAGTCATAAGGACCAAAAAAAAATTTGGGCCTTATGACCGTTGGGCGTTATGACCGGTCACCGATCAGTTTTGCCGGAATACCAAGTTCAGACATAGCTTGGTACAGTTTTCCCCATATGGGGCTATCGAAAGCAGCTTTGTAATCGACAAAAAGGTGGTATGTATCGATTTGCTTTTCGTGGGTTTTTTTTTTGGAGGATCTGGCGTAGCGTGAATATTTGGACAGTCGTCGACTTGCCTGGTCAGGGTTTCAACAATTGGATTTAGTCTTTCACATAATACGCTCGACAAGACTTTATACGCGATGGATAATCTACACTATATTCCACCATCATTACCTCCTGATCTTCAGTCTAAGAATCTCTGAGTGGAGTAGTGCTGAAAAGTGGTGTCTCCACATTTTGAGCACACACTGCTTCTCAGTCACCAGATTCCCATTCTCGTCCTTGCAGGAGGGCAGCCCATTATTAGGCCCGTTATTCGATCTTCTTACCCTCTGGAAAAACTTTCGGGATTCACCATTCATCCTGCACATTTCGGGTTTTTCACTCTCTCTCTGCTCCCACTGCCATTTTTTTCGCCTAAATAGTTGGTTTTCCTCCCTTCTTAGCCTCTTATACCGCTCTTTAGGATAACATATTTACAGTATGACCTCGCTTACTGCAACCCTCGATGAGCGCAACTCCTCGATTATTGCAACAACTAAAATATTTACATTATAGATTCAGTGTAAGCAACTTGGCAAAAATTTGGGACTCAGTAAACGCAATTTGCCGTCAGGTTGTTAGTTTTTTTCTTAACTATTTTTTTACCATTTTTTCTCAGAATATACAAATACATACTATGTGTATGTATATGTATGTTGTTTGCACGTGCATTTCTAAATTGTATTTAGTCTAGAAATGATTTTCTTTGCGAAGAGTTTTTGGAGTATTTGGAGAAAATAACTCAAATTACGCAGCTGAAGATGAAGATGTTGAAAGCGAAGAGCAAATTGAAATCACTAGCATTGTCCAGGCTTTGCCTAAAATAAAGTCCAAGGATGCCATTAATTCATTACACATTTGTATTCAATGGCCTGAAGAAAACAAAATCGGTTTAAAAGAAGTTTTGCTTCTTCAAGATTTTCGTGAAACTGCAGTGCAGAAACATATTTCTAGTACCAAAAAACAGTCTAAAATTTCTGACTTCTTTTAAAACTAGAACAAATGACCCATTACTAATATTTTGTATATAAGAATGTGCATTTTTTATTTATTTTTTTGTGTTTAATTAAATTACATATGTTTGTATGAATGTTTTGTATGAATAACACTAAAGTTGTTTTATTTAAAAAAATGTATTAATTATGCACAAAATTATCTTTAGGACAATATAAACTAGATATTGTTTGTATATAAATACTCAAAGCAGTGTTTATATATGTGTGACTCGGTCAATGCAACAACCGCGGTTCTTGCAACTGCCTTGGTTTTTATTAGTTGCAGTAACCGAGGTCATACTGTATTTTATATGTCACTACCGACCTTTTTTGTATTACCGCCTATCATGGGTCACCGCACCAATTCTGACGTATTGTATGTATTGATTTCGGTCCTAATCCGTACAGATAATTGCAGCATATCTCAAGCGACCGACCTTGATGAACTTTAAAACAACTTCTGCTCGGAAATTTTCTCCAAAATAAGATAAGAAATTTTGTTGTCGCTGCGATGGGAACAATTATACATTCATTAACTTCTTTTAATATAATATTTGTTTTTAGAATTTTAATCGTCAAGTTTGAATTGAAAATGAAATTCGTTTGTACCTACAGAATTCATGAGAAATTCGGTTACATAAACCGAATTGACGCCGACTTCGGTCGTTGCAACCGACATCTCCTCATTAGTGGTGAGGGGTTAATTCGGTTATTGCGACCAAATTGATTTATTCCAATTTATTTACAAATCGGTTGTTCCATCCAAAGTTTTAGAAAATTTGGTTGTCAGAGCGAATATAATTCAAGATTCAGTTGTCACAACCGAATAAATGATGCTTCAACGAAATTTCAGTTGTGAGGACTAAATTCAGTCATGACAACCTCAATTCGGTTGTGGCAACTCCAATTCGGTGGTAACAGCCGAATTTACGGTTGCTTCAACCTCTTCTCATCCAATTAGTTATCTGGATGTGGGTATTTCGGATCTTGTCAAGATCGTCATCAACAGCCGGTTTTGGATTGCATTGTTTTTGGTGAATTTGTCAAACCTCAGTGCATTAGGGTGTACTGAAAAAAAGGAAGGGAAGGGAATCTCAATCCTCCGTAGTCAGCGAATTGAAGTGCAAATTACGGGAATTGAAGTGCTGATTACGGAAAATTTTCTTTGATTTCAATTTCTTTGAAGCATCTTAGATGACGTCTTCAATGCATTTTCAGGCTAGCACAATTTTATATTAGTAATATTACATGCAATCTTAAAAATTGTTTAGCCCCCTCAAAGTTTTAGATAAGGCAATGCAATTGATTAATATTTATTTTGACCGTTTCTATGCAGTTCCTTGGCTGACGTCCACCGAAATGTGTGGGAACCCAAATGCCTCGTTATCCACATGGCACGACTTAAAGAACAATGTCTTCAGGAAACGATTTGTGGGCATCACAGCTGCAGATTCAGTGGCCATAACGCCACTATTCACCGTTGATTGTAAAATTTTGAAAAAGTTAATAACTTTTTTAGAATTTGAAATTTTAAGGGGGTCTTGACGAGGCGATGCTAAATAAGAAGGCATTCAGTCAGGGCGAGATTAAGACTTCAGGAGCCCTAGGCAATATCGACTTCTCGGGGCCCAGTCAATGCTGGTGGATAAACCCAAGATAAACTCAAATACTTCAACTGATACTACTTGTTTCTATACGAGAACGGTCCAAAAACTAGCCGACCTGACTTATAGTTGATGCCAGATTGAAATATATTTTGGTGAAACGTGGCAACCTTATAAAATATGTGTTTTAAGTTTCAAGGCGCCACGTTGTTTAGTATTTTTATTTAGGCCATCAAAGGTAAACAATTTCAGTGAAATTGTGAACATCAAAATAGTTGGTCACCGTTATGTAATGCAATATTTCCATTTGAAAGGTTTCAGTCCAAGCAATATTAAAGCCGAGCTAGATTCTACTCGAGGGGAGTCTGCTCCTGCGTTTATGACTGTAAAATATTGGGTAGCAAAGCTTAAACGAGGCCGTACGAGCTGCCAAGACGAACACTGTCGAGGGCGACCAATTGAGGTGTCCACGCCAGACACGGTTAAGAAAATCCACAAAATGGTATTGGATGATCGCCGGCTGAAGGTGGGTGGGCTAGGTGAAATGATAGGCATTTCAAAAAGTTTTATACAACGTATATTAACCGAAGATTTGAAGATGACAAAGCTGTGCGCCAGATGGATGACGCGGTTGCTTTCAATAGAACAAAATCAGCATCGGGAAGATGTTTCAGTAGAGTGTTTGGCGATGTTTCTCCGCAACAAATCGGAATTTTTGCGTCGATATATAAGCCTGGATGAGAAATATGTCCACCACTTCACACCTGAGGCAAAGGAACAAGCAAAGCAGTGGACTGGAATGGGAGAATCGTATCTAAAGAAGGCGAAGACGGTTCCATTTGCAGGCAAAGTCATAGCGTCTGTTTTTTGGGATGTGCATGACATAATTCTTATTGATTATCTTCAGAAAGGAAAAACCATCAACGGCGAATATTTTCCTAATTTATTACAGCGTTGAAGTGATGAAATTGTGGAAAAATTGCCTCATTTGGACGTAAAACAAAGTGTTGTTTCATCAGGACAATGGTCCGGTTCACACATCCACTATTATGATGGCCAAAATTAATGAATTAAAGTTCGAATAGCTTCATAACGCACCATATTCGCTGGATTTAGCTCCCTTGGACTATTTTCTATTTCTAAACTGGAAAAAATAGCTCGGTGGTAAAAGATTTGCCAACAAAGAAGAGATGGCTTCTGCGATTGATGGCTATTTTAATGAATATGACAGTTCTTACTAGCTATTGAATATCGCTGGAAAAAGTGTATCGAGCTGAAAGAAGATTATGTTGAAAAATACACAAAAAATTTCCCAACTTTTTTGTGTCTTGTTTGTTAGGTCGACTAGTTTTGGGACTGTCATCGTACTTACAACTTTCAAGGAAATTAATTATTTCTCGTCACCTCTGAGATTTATTTTTGAATCATACATTTATGTTCAGTTTTTTAAAAGAAGCAAGTGAAAAATGATAACATATCCAACTCATAAGTTGAACACACTTTGCAATTTCAACAAACGAGATTCATTAATTTTGATTAGTGATATTTAGGACAATATTTTACTTCCTTTTTACTATTTGAAAGTTCAAATATTAAAGTTTTTGAAGGGGTTTGATTTTATGTCAGATTCTTGCCGTAATAACAATTGAAATATTCTTCCTGGTCAATATTAACACAGCTTTTAAAATTGCACAATAAAGATGAAGAACTTGGTAAGGATTCTGATTAATCTGAAGTAGTATAGGATCACAGCTACTATTGCGCCTCGAATCACAGCTAAAAGTTAAGAACATACAATTATCCGAAATTAAAAAAAATCATTAAAATCCTTACCCCAACAAAATTTTCCAATCTAAACCAGGTCCATTATATGGTTAGTCGTTAGAGATTTTTAAGATCACAGCCAGTGTTGCCAAGTTAGATGTTTGGTCTATTATCTAGTGCAGAAAGTGAAGGAGAACATGGTGGAATAATTCAGTCTGTTTTTGTTGTTGGAATTATAGGCCTTTCAGTGATGTTGATACTTAGGAATCTTCGATCGATACTAATTCGCACATATAAAATGAAGAATTGAGTTTGTATATATACGATAGTTAGGCATCTGTTGATGAACTTGTCACGGAGTTCGAAACTAGTCATGCCAGTGAGTGTGTGTTGAACTGAATTGTCTAATATTTCCAATAAAAACTAACCATTTTTCAATTAGAAAAATCTTCATGACTTGTAAGCTTGTAGTATGAGTTTCTTATACATTAACCAAAAACTTATAATTTTCTTATAAAATAATCGACTCCAACTCCTTCTCCGACTCCGGACAAATTTCATGAATTCCGACTCCATACCCCTGATAAGAACTTAACTGTTGTCATAGTTATTATCACTATGAATACGTAGCAAAGCAGATACTTAATATCGTTACAAACTCTTAATAGAAAATGTATAGTTATTGATCACTGTGAGTAATTACGTACCCAATTATATAATATTAAAAGTATGTAATCTTAATCCAATGTTCAATTCAAAACAATTAAATAATAACCGGTGGTACGTATAAGTACGATTTTACATTGCATAATAATCATACGCATTGTGTGCCAACTTCACAACAGTGTCTCTATTTATCAATGAAAAACTAAAAGTAAGACCTCTATTTAGATAAGCAAACAAAGTCAAATCACGGAACTGACTCGCCATGACGATGACGTCCACATAGACCTCACACACACACACGCACAGTCACATGTACACAGAAAAGCAAACCTATACATATAACAAGGACCAAAATAACAATGTTTTAAATTGCTACAAGAAAACGGATGAGAAATTATTAAATTCTGTGTATTTAAATAGCAATTTGGAAATTGTTTAAAATGCATGTGTGTATGTGTGTGTGTGTGTGTGTGAATTTTGTGGAAACATGTAATAAATAAAGCTTTCATTGCGAATCAGTTCAACGAGGAAGAACAAGCACAAGGGGACTAAGTGACGATATTGCCGAAGCTGCTGATGAACACGAGGAAAACTATCCAAGACGAGTTCAATGCACTAGCAGTTGAGTTGAATTTACTTTGCTCTCGTTTTTATCTCATCTCTTAGCTCTTCTCTCTTTCATCGTTATTTGTATAACACAAAAATGTAATTGATGACGTACATAGACAGGCATCGATGGGAGAGAGGATGAATCCAAGCAAAAACAAAAGAGCTTTAGTTGCAGTCTCCATCTCTCAGTTATCAAAGGGGAAAGAACAAGTGAAACGGTCGTAAAATTAGATCTTAGGCTAACATAAAGTAAACATTATACACATGTACATGGGGACTACTCACACTGTTGAAGCTTTAATATTGCAGAATTGTGAATGAGTATGATTCACCATCCATTGCCAAACCACCGTCGTCAGAAATGTACGAACGACCGAACGAAGGCTGGATGAGAAAGACATTTTGAACAAATTACCACGAATGTATGTTAATGTGTGTTAGGGATGCCAATAGGCAGAGATTTTTGCACTCATGGACAGGCTTAATGTTTTTAGGAAAACATTGAAAAGTCATAGGCATAGCAGAGTTGCATATAAAGTTAACAGGTTGTTTTACAATAAATTCATGTCTCATGTTATAGAGTAATTGTAAATGAAGTTATCTGTATGAGAAACACATTCCAAAGACGGCATTACAGAGGATTTATAAGCTGTAGGAAGTATCATCCAAAGAAAAATTACCTAAAAACGAAATTGAAAAATCGCCCAATTACTTTTCTTACAAATTTGGGTTTAACTGCATATGCTAAATGACCCAAGTTTTTTGGGCGAGATTTCACTATTTTTGGGCAAAATTTCATTTACACTATTTGGGTCCTTTTTCGCTATGAAAAATCGCCCAAAAGTATTAAACGAAAAATCACCCAAAAATATATTTCATATTTTTCCAAAAATTGTATCATAATTTGTAAAAATAGAGGAGTTGCGTTCCTCGTTTTTCCCCCACTCGTTTTAGCTCCAATTCACATTATATAAACCGGTTTTTTTCTTTGGTTCTAGTTAGAAAATCATAATGCATTAGTTTTCTTGAAACAATTGGCAAGAACGCAGCATAGATAAAGTGAGAATAGAAGGTATTGAGTACGAGGCCTTTAACATGGAGTATATTTGGAATGCATATGGCATTACAAAACATGAAGACAAGCCATTTCATTTTTATAAGGCATGCATTGAAGAAGAAGGCTTCAGTTACTGCATTTTTTTCTCGGAATTAATCAGTAATAGGATAAATGAAAATATGCTTACACATCAAAGAAAATACTTGATAGACAGATGGTACATTCAAAATCGTTCCGAGCAGCTGATAATAATTTATGTTGACTATTTTCAAGAAAAGGTAAGTGTTATGAGGAAAAAAATAATATGTGGTTGAAGGAAAGAATGTAATTTGGAAAAACGGATATTAGGAAGGTAGCGCCGTAGAGAAATTTTTATTTTTGTAAAAAAAATCGCGCGATCCTAATATCCGTTTTTCCAAATTGCATTCTTTCCTTCAACCACATACTTTTTATAGAGCAAAGTGTTATGTTTATTTAAGTGCATACGACACTTTGTACTTCTATTGCTATTTACATCATGCAGCAGAAACGATTTGTTCCTACTTGCAGATTTTTTTCGCGAAGACCAACACTCAGGGGATGTCCCCTATAAATGCAGTGCATTGCAGTGGAGTTAGGAAAAGCAGATAGGAAGAGAGAGAATTACTTGTTAATGTTTGACTTAAGCTTGCGGATGTTGTAAGAAGAAAACACTTGCCGGAAGCTTATTCCACATACGGACTGTTCGGCTGAAGAACGAATTGTATCTGTAATGCGCAGTTCGATCCAACGGCCAGGAAACAGAAAAGGGAAGAATTTCACTTGAAAACCGCATCGTACGGTTAAATACCCTAACTTTTGGAATGAGGCCATGTAACTCGGCGGAACACTTTCCATGAAAATACCCATAAAATAGCGAGACACAACTAACATTTCGTCGATGCTCCAAGGAGGCAACAGTGCTGGATACACTGATGTCACCTGTCAGCTTCAACGCTCTCTTTTGCACGCGGTCTAGAAGAGTTGAATTCCATTTATGAATATGAGAGTTGAATACCATTTTTGGCCGAATATACGTGGTGTAGATATTGAGGAGATCGGGTGGGGTGAAAAATCTTTTACACCGCTTTAAAAAGCCCAGGTACTTGAATGCTTCTTTCGACACGTTGAAAATGTGCTTATTCCAACGAATGTTACATTGTATCTTCATGCCCAGAACATCAAGAGCTTCCGATTCACCAACATCTAAACCACCCATTGAAATCATTGACAGGGTCGAGTCACCAGTGTGCTTGTGCGATATTCTGCAACACTGTGTTTTGCGTAAATTAAATTCGACTCGGTTTTCCCTGCCCCACTCACTAATCAGATGCAAGTCATGATTAAGCGTGTCATTCATTGTTCGTCTCCTTCCTTGCACTACGGAAAGATTGGGTTGACGATCGAACGAATATGAGTGACATAAATTACTATCATCAGCGAAGGAGTAGACGGGACTTGTAGTCCGATCGAGAAGGTCGTTGATGAAAATAAGAAAAAGAGAGACAGAAAGCACAGAGCATTGAGGTACTCCCGAATTAATTGTATATTCATGGGAAGATGAGAAAACTCGAAATAAATCGAGAGAAGTTTCTACCTAAACCAAAAGCATTAACCTTTGATATGAGTGCCTGGTGCCAAACTCTATCAAATGCTTTAGAAATATCTAAGGCCACTATTTTGCTCTCACCCAGTCTATGCACGGACCGATTCCACTGTTCTGTGAGGAACGCCATCAGGTCGCCAGTTGAACCGTTTCTGCGAAACCCATACGCCGATCACTGAGTAATGCTGCAACGAATGTGTTCTGAAAATACAGACACAAAGTTTGGCTGACGAGCAATAGTTAAAGATACTGTGATACCTTTTCTTTAAAGATAATAAAGATCTGATTTTGTTTTCAATTCGGACAATTTTTCTATTTTATTTTTTTTTTTGGTAAAAAATGGTTTTTAGTTTTTGGGAGATTTTGCGTTTACGTTTTGGGTGTTTCTCCTATTTTTTGGGCGTAATTTCGTATTTAACTTTTGGGCCAATTTGAATTTTTTTTTCAGGCGATTTTTCATTTTCATATTTGGGTCATTTTTCTTTGGGCGATATTTTCTACAGCCGGATTTATACAGGGTGGCGCGCGAATCGTGCTACTAAATCAAAACATAATAACCTTTTTCTGTGTGAGTAATCGTCATATTTTTTTTTTTATTTTGCAGGTCACTCGTACTATTTAGATTTTTTAAAATGAATGCTTGGGATACCGAAAAGAGAATTTGGATTGTGCAGCAATACCATGCTTTGTATTCCTGCATATCCGTCCAAAGGCAATTTAGGCGCGAGTTTGGTGTGTGTTTGGTGGCACTCCCCCAAGTAGATGGACGATTATAAGGTGGATAAACATGTTTGCCGAATCTGGAAGCATCGCACAGAGACCGCACTATGGAAATCGCTTTGTTTCGAGTTCAAGACACAATCGCGGCTGTAGCATCATCAATTCAGGCAAATCCAAGCGTTTCGGCTCGAAACTTATCGGCGCAAATTAGAGTTAGCAGACGGTCATTTCAACGGAAAATTTATGATGACTTAAACTTGTGTCCGTACAAAGTCCAAATTACACTCGATTTAAACCCTCTGGATGTGGGTATTCGTCTGGAATTTTGCCTAAAAAAAATATTGAAATGACCGAAGAAGCCAACAACTTGATAAATTGCTTGTTTATGTCAGATGAGGCCCATTTTAATCTCAATGGTAATGTAAACAAGCAAAATTGCCGCATATGGAGTGAATCTAGTCCAGGAATACGGACGGAACTGTACCCAGAACGAGTGGTGCGCAGTTTCATCAAGGTACACTGTGAGCATTCATTGAAGAACACGGTGTACCAGTAACTGTCAATGGGGGAAATTATTTAAAGATGTTGAAGGAGTTTTTTTTACCCATAACTACGCCGAAGACGTATCTGTTTCAATAGCATTTGGTTCCAGCAAGATGGAGCAACTGAACACATATCCAGACCGGTTATGATGGACCTCCAATGAAAATTCCCAAACAAATATCCGCTGGCCCCCCAGGTCACCTGACCTGACTACTGCATCAGTTTTATTACGAGGTCATGTCAAGCAAGAGGTGTACAAAACGAAACCGAGGAATTTAACCGAATTGACGCAGTCCATTAAAGCAATAATTCAGGCGATCCCGTCTTCAACCTCTCAGACCGCAATGAATAATTTTCTGGTCAGGTATCGCATAAGCGTGGATGAGCATGAAGGCACTTTGCGGTCTATCTTCTTCAAAACTAATTACATAGTTATATAAAATAAAATTTAATTTTCTATACAATAAAAAAAATAAATGAAATACATTAATTAAAAAAAAACTTATTTGAATTTCTTATTGTAGGAGAATTGGTGCGCCACCCTATATATAAAAACTAATCCATAAACGGATGCGTGCCAATGGTTGCCGCAGTCGGAGAAATTTTCTTCGGAATCCTTATTGGTACCATTGGTCATTAAATATGGTCTGTCAAACTCCAACATAAAGTTTTGAATGTTTAACTATTATAATTAAAATCCACATTTTTAAAAATAGTACAAACAATTTTTTAACAATTTTCTACAATGAAATCTCACATATGTTGGATTTTAAAGCATATGTTAATAGAAGTTACATAGAGACATCAAAACGCGTCAAGATATATGTTACATCTGTAATATCTACTGAGATGCATCGAAAGGCATGTATATTTCTTAATTTGTTTAACTCGAGATGACTCATAAATTTAATAAAATTAGAAAAATATTATCTTCAGAGCATTATTTTATTATCATTAGGAAAACTTGGTCATTTACCAACTACGATAATGACAATAGTAACCTTTATTTACACGATAACAATGTTCAAATAAATAATCGTCGATGTTACCATTTAGCGATTTCAAAATAGACGGACTCGAAAGACGGCGTCAGCAAATCAACATCGCTTTATCCAGCCGCTTCTCCAACCATCTAGTATTTTCCAGAATCTTCGTATTATACCATCTAGAATCACCTCATATTTTTTACAATGTGAGTATGCTATACACTTAGCGAATTCATTGACCTTAATGAGGAAGGTCATAACGCCATCTTCTTATAGATTGGATTAACAATCAAAAATGTTACAATACTCCATGTATACATTACCTTCCGCTTGCTTGGTGGACGTAGCGGTGGAAAGACGGGCAGTTGCTCTACCTAGGGACGAATCCCTTTGAACCCTCTTATCAGTCCATGGTTTTTTACTTATATAGTACATCTACAAATCTGCTTCCAAAGGTTGATACTATCGGCTGTAGAGGTTACACTTATTAACAGATTACATCGAAATTTATTGCATAAGCTTTTCGTTGGCAAACAATGATAGATTTTGAAAATGGGCTACATCGGTTCATGTTTTATTATTATAGCCGCCGTATTAAAAAAGCTTTTGTTATGCCATGATAATCGTTTGTGGGAAAGGGTCATATCGGTCTACATATAAACCATACAAATTTTAACAACCAAGATTGGTACTATTAGTCTTAGAGGAATCAAATATTATCCGATTTCAACAAGTTTTGGTGCATAAGCTTTTCTACGTCAAAGGCCGATCAATTTACCAGCTCCATTGCCGATTTCATCGAAAATTTATTGCATATTATAAGACCGAGAATATTAGCTTTCGACTATTTCATTATTTGTTACAGCTCACATACAAATGATTGATACTATCGACTGTTATTATAAAAAGGTTACGGACACAAGGTGCTGTAGGATATTATACAGTCGGTTTCGGTTGGTTACAAATTACCTCTTACCAAATTTACAACTTTTAGTGTTAATCTTTTTTCCTGTGTACTATATCCTGCACATATATAGCCGAGATCCTGGCTACGCCCTTAACTGTTAGTTAAATGGTTTATAAATTTAGTTTTGTTGATAGTCAAGGGTAAAATGGTTTTTGAAATGCACTATATCGGGTTTGCATGTGTATATCTCATTGAAATGAGACTTGCTTGATACTATAATATCAAGAGGCCATAAATGCAGGTCAGTGGAGTCTGTCTAAAATTGGACGATTTAAATTGGAATTTGAAAATCCACGACTCCGCTCCGATTCCAGCACTTGCATATAATATGTCAGCACAACACTTCCTATATATCGACACATTTCCGGCAGAATGTATTAAGCGACAAAATGGAAATTGTTCAGGAAACGAAAAATATTTTGTGTCAAGTAGCTGATTTGTATTATTTTGTCGGTTATTACCATCTCATTTGCTTAATAACTCATGTCGTGGTTCTGCAAGTGACATTCTCTGTATATCGAATCGTGGAGCTTGGCATAAATTTTGAAAATATGGAAAAAAGTTACTGTCGCCAAATATGTCGCTTAATACATTCTGCCGGGAACGTGTCGATATTATAGTATATATATATTTATTAATTTTTTTTTTTTTGAAATAAATATTTTTTTAAATATAAAACAGTTGATCTCCGATTTAAAATAATATAAAACGAATTCATAACAGAGCTGTAAATAAATCATTCTTTTTTGATTTCAATTTATTACGAATTAATAAAATTTTGAATTAATTATTTTCACAAAAAAAAAAAGAATTGTATGGAATTTGAATCAATTTAAATGAATTTTCCAAAAATGAATTGCAATTCATTTGAATTTAATTGATTTTGAATTAATTACGGTCGATTGCACTTTTGTTTCGTGCTCATATGGATAGATCCATGATTCGTCACCTATGACGTTGTTATACACTGCATTTGAGATACCGCAGTTGTATTTTTTCAACATTTCTTTGCTCCAATCGACACGGGCCCTTTTTCGAGCATTCGCCAATCTATGTGGGATCCAACGAGAACAAATCTTTTTCACAGCCAAATTAACATGCAATATCTTATTGATGTTTGTTATACTAATGCTCAAGGATGCCTCAATCTCACGGCATGTCACATGTCAGTCTTACTTTATTAGTTCACGCACAGCATCGATTGTTTCCGACAAAATGTTCAAAGTTGGACAACCTTCATGAAATTCATCCTGAAGCGAACGGCGTCCGAGACTGAACTCTTGGTACCAGCGATTTACAATGGTTTTTGATGGTGCTTCATCACCGAAAGTCGAAACAAGTTCATTGGGTTAATTAAATTGTTTGACAGATTTTTCAAATACAAATATTTAACACTGTTTAATTAACAATACCCTCGTTCTTTTCACCCAGTATATACTAGAAGTGTATACTGATCGAAAAGAACACATCGCCTTTAAGCAAAATTAATTTGACAGCACTTTTGTCGACTGTCAACTGTATCAGTTGAAAAATAGAAATATTGAACATTTACCCGAATGTATTTGTTTCTTTATTTGTCACTTTTGTTGTTGCACAGCTTCTGGCCTAGAGCATACATTTTTGCCTACAAATCGATAGAACGTGAGTTCAAACCTCAGAGAAGGCACAAAATTAAAATATTTCTATAATTATTTCTCGTACTAATTTGTCTATTTTTTAACATAATTCATTTACCAGCAATATTAAAAAAATAAAATCATTAAAATATAGAAAAAAATTAAACATAAAATTAAAAAGATATGCGACTTAACTAGGATTGGAACCGAAATCTCGCGGTTGTTAGTTGCATGTACTGCCACCTTTGAATTTCAAACGGAGAGACAATACTTGAGTACAGAAAAATTTGAGTCTGTCTCAGGGAACGCTGAAAACCTTGAAACTAAAAAATGATGTTGACAAGTTCACATTTGAATTTATTTTACGTTTTTTGAAACCCGACAACTCTACTATCCACTGCTCGACTTATAGTGGAAAATTATCGACTGTAACGTATACACTTTTCATTTGTATGCCTTACAACCTTGAACTGTGTATATTTGTTTTATTATGTCAGGGTATCATAGTCCTACATTCCAAATATCTGGAGTCGGTGGCGGGGCACTGGTAAGTACTACGAAATATTACACACACTCATTGTCTTAGAGGAACTTTCCTTGTCACTTAAGATTTATTGATTTAAATTCAATCTGCGCTTCTTAGGAGAAACTTTTTGTGCTATAAATTAAACTTTCAACTCTTATATTACACAGTGCAACACGAAAAAATATAACCATTTTTTTATGGGCCCCAAAGATTTGGGGCCTCGGTGTCATTTTTGCACAAAAGTGATCATTTTGTCAGGCTCATATCTTGAAATTCGTTCGGAATTTTGATTTACTCTCTGAGGGAAAGTTGTAGTTGTCTCAATAAACAATTTTCTAGAACACATGAACTTCCTGGGAATGATTCTTATATTGTGTGATGGGTCCCTTGTTGCGTGTACTGAGCTTGTTTATTGAGATCTTAGGTACTTTTCTGTAGTTGATTGTTTCGTTGAATTTTGAACGGTTTTCTACCTATGGACCTGAAGAGGGGAAAAAAGTTTAAAAAAATCGAATTTTTTAATGTTTTTTTGTGATTTTGGCCTTGAAGATGAAGTTTTTTTATTTTATATGTTCTTTATGACAAGAGCTACAACTTTCCCTCAGAGAGTAAATCAAAATTACAACCGGTTTGCAAGATATGAGCATGACAAAATAATCACTTTTTTGCAAAAATTACACCGAGGTCCCAAATCTTTGGGGCCCATAAAAAAAGTGCATGGCTTTGGACAAAACTCGGAGACACGGGACTTTTTTTTTTGGTCTTTTGTCACGTAGTGGTAGTGGTGTCGGTATATATGGTTATATTTCCATGACTTAAAAAATTACACACAGTGCTATTTAATCTGTGTTTTTTCATCAAATTAGATGGACATTATCCTTGTTTTCCTGAATGAACGCAGTAAAGTAGTTACGACACTACATTTGGGTTTAAACTGTAGCGTATTTGGGGAAGGCATAGTACCTGCTAATAACGGCCGTGACCGAACCTTTTGTTTAAGATATCATCAAGATATCATCCTTCATATTATTCTCTGTATGCTACTTTCAGCACCAGTGTTGCCAGAGACCGACTAAAAAATTATGCCAAATGTCCTCAAAATTTGTGCTGTTTGGAAAATCATTATGCTAAACTTTACTTTTTAGTCCGCAAAACAATTACAGACCCTCCAAGAAATGGGTGCTCATCTCGCCTTTAAACAGCAATTATACGTTAACCGATCAGCTTAAAAAGTTTGACTTGTATAGCCTGTGTCTTAGTTTCATACATACAACAGAATTTTAAGAAGAAAGCCAACAAAGTATGGTTATTTAGTATTACATTTTTTAAATAAAAGTTCAATTTTTTTTTTTAAATAAAACTTCAAAAATTTATTTATAATTTTGTTGAGATCCATTGATTTTATCAATTTCTTTTAATAATCTTGGAATAGAAATTCCCAAATTTTTGGATAATTTCTTTTGGAATCCGTTCCACTTATCCCAGTGAAGAGTGATCAAATCGTCTCTACTTCGTAATTTTCTTTCTCAGATGTTACTCTCATAATGAACATGGAGATTTTCCCCAGAGTTCATATCTGGAGCTTCAAGAAGAACATCTATCGGACTTAGACCATTTTACAAACGCTACATCTTGATATTGAAGGCACTGTGCGGTCCAAAACGACTAATTTGAAGTTTGTTAATAATCGCGCATATTTTTACTCCAGGTACAAAAAGTACGTTTAGATCGGCTTTTTCACTCCTGATTTCAAGAAAGTAATTTTGACATTTATCTCTGTACGGAAATTTTTGAAATGGTCAACATATTTCTGATATTTCATGAATTACAATTTTGCTTTTACGCCTGTGGAGTTACTTTGTTTGGCAAAGTAGTCGGAATATCAAATATTGCGTACCAAACAATAGTTTTCGTACGAAATTACTTTGGCATAACAACCCTGTAATTAATTTTGTTCACGAAATTTTCGTAAAGAGGTTAGGAGTACCTGGCAACTATAATGATTTATCGATAAATATGCTGTAAAAATAGATAGATTTCTCAGATAAATTAAAGGGAGAAATTTTCAATACGAAAAATTGTGCTAAAAAACTGGACTAAAATTAAAAACATTTGGAAAATTGTCCTAAACGGTATTTGGCATAATTTTTCAAAAAAAAACAAGTGCCAAACCCAAAAAAATTTGTGCCAAACCGACAGCACGGTCTAATTGAGTTTGTGGCATTTTTGAATTACATTTTAATATTTATCCCACATTTTAGTGATAAATAGGCAAATCTCTACCACTCAAGATCTTTGTTTCAGAAATGGCATCCCTAACTCGTGTGTGTGTGTATGTCCTTTAACAAACTCTTACACTCCGACTATGTAAATGTGTGCGTGCGTTTATGTCGGTCGGATGTTAAACTGTTGGTTTGTGTAGTCCCCGTCGTCGTCATTGATGTCATTGATATACAACGAAGAGAACGGCATACAAAACTTCGGAAAGTTATGTGTATCCATAAGTGTGTGTACGTGTATGTTTGTTGGTTCTTGCTGTTGATGTGGCTGTCGTTGTTGCCATAGCATTTCGAAGGGCCGCAACACTACTAACACAGTGACCTACTGACGAGCATCTACTGAAACCCGAATGAAACGAAGCAACGAAGTATTGCGACAGCATAACCATCGGTGACGTCATGGATGGCATTCATTCACAGTTTTGCAAGTCGGGCAACACACACACATGGATATGTGGAATACTTGTCATGTGGCGAAAGTGCATAAAAGTCCGCTTTGGCGCAAAATAAAATTGAAAGTGCAAAAAAAACAAGGATTTCGAGGACATGCATCGGCTGTAGATATATGTATATACATATATATATATATTATATATGGATGAATATGTATGTTTAACGTGAGCATCAGCGGCAGCAACATTTCATTGAACAAACTTTCATATCCAAAGCAAACGCCAGCCAAGTTCTGAATTGTGTGACGGTGATAAACGGGGAGTGCCGTTTATGGAAATGCCAATAGCAACAACATCAACGAGAGCGCGGTGGTCGCAGGTTCGGTCGGTGTTTAAACAAAGGCAAAGACGACGAGGGACAACAAGGATTCAGAGCTGCACTGGTGTGTTGCCATTCGGTAGTCTAGGTGAAATCATTGTTATTGTCGGTCGCAGAGGACATACCGTTCGCAAGCGGTAACCTTTTCAGGGCCGCCGTCGTCGTCATCGTCCTCACCATCACCATCGCCTTTGCCATAGCCATCATCATCCTCAATGTCCCGTCGTATTTGTGAATGAAAACCGTTCGTTCAGTGCAGTTGTTCTTGCTCCACGATAACGGCAGCTGCTTCTGCTTCATGTTCTTTCACTGGATTCACTTGATAAGTTTTCAAGCTTACATATGAAGCATCCAACTCAACTGAAATTAGTTGAAATTCTGTTCTCAAACCAGCAAGACGCGGTTATATCCAACTAACCCAAACTGGATATTAAACTCAAAACGGAAATGAACATATAAAAGGATTTAAACTTTCATAGCTAATATGGAAAAAAATTAAGAAAAATAATAGAATTTTAAAAAATATTGAAATCCAAACAACAAAACAAAAATCACAACAAATAACAATAAATGAAAATAAAATTAATAATAAAATAAACCGTGTTTCCTTGTAACCCATGCAATCGAAAGTGTTAACAATATACATACATATATACGAGTATGTATGTATGTATGCGTGTACCTTAACTACACTATTAACTTCACATAAAGTCCAATAAATACCACCAACTTCCTTGGATTAAACTAACGAAGTACGTAAGTATAACAATTTCAACATTGTTGGTCGAATTTTCAAAACCAGAACCAGTTTCACCAAAACTTCAGCAAATGTTTGGCCTGGTGATAGATGGGGCTGGCATTCATATGCAACAGGCACCAACCATCCAACGCTGACGTACATTCATGCCAACCATGCAATCGTTTTCAAACTATTACTTTCAAAGGTCCTAGCACACACACACAGACATTGAGGAAGGTCGTCAGAAGGAAGAAAAATCCTTAGGCGACATATAGACCGTTTATACGGTAGCGAACGTCGTCGTTTGTCCACTCGTTCATTCGTTGTCGTTAATGACGCATTTCACAATTTTCATTCAATAAAAATGTTTAATGTTTTTTTTTTGTTGTTGTTGCCTTTTTGATTTGCACTTTCGAGGATATTTGAGAATATTTTTAGATTTCTGCACAAAATTGTTGTAAGGTTATGTTATGAAAGTTCATACTCGTATAGTTTCAATGAAATTTAATACAAGTAATTTTCTTCAATTCCAATTTGATTTGGAAACATTTTTAGTAATAAGCTTGTTAGTGGCTTAAGATAAATTTAGAGTGATAAATAGGTTTTTAAATCGAAACATCAATCCAAAAATTATTCAAAATATTTTTATTATTTTTTTATATTTTATTTATTTTTTTTTTAATATCTCACATTTGTCTTTTTACTGATGTTCATGGGAAATTTTCATCGTTTAATAGAATCACATGGCATTCATTTACAATGGGGCAGAAATAAATTTGATACTCTTAACACAGAATTTTACTCGTAACATTCTTTCAATCCAGTTTAGTTTTTTTTTCAAAATTATATGGAGAATTCTTGCTCCACTCCAATAAAATACAACTTTTGAATACATAAATGTCAAAAGAAATCATCATTAGTTTGGCCATCTTATTAGAAATCTTCAAGTCAGCTTACTTCTTAATGACGTCATATGTAACATTAAATTTTTGCATATATTACCTTAACGAATACTAAATTCCTTTGGCGTTCAATGTTTCAAGTTCCTTCTGATTATCTAGAGGACTGAAAAAAATCGTCAGAACCACATTTATGATCAATTATGAACTAAATTTGATGATATTTTTAAATTCAAATAATTTGAATTCGAATACTTAAAAACATAATAAAGAACGAAATATATAATTCTACACATACATATTTGCTTAAAACCATGAACATCTATTGAAGTTCAAAACGCAAACATAACGACGAATTCTAGAAAAATTATTTTGCAAATACGCCCTATTTGAGTTCTTTGTAAGTAAATAAAGGATAATAAACTGTCAGCATTAACAAATTAGATGCATTAACGCTAGTATTAATCAATGCTCGTGTATCTGGTTGTTTTAACAGTCAATATTCTCGCAGTTAAATTTTACGCCCTGATCTACAGAGTCAATGCCTTTTGTTCTCAATAGAAAGTAACGACCCACCGGCGAAAGTCGCAAGGCCTTCCACAAATAAGGCAATGGTTCTTTTGTAATGCCTTCCTAAAATAAGGCCTTCGGAATGCATAAATTTTTTCATCAGATATAACCAATTTTAAGAAATTTCTTTTCCGATTCTTTTTAACCATAATTTAGTTGGAAAATTTGATACAAATTTTAAAATTATATTTTTTAGTTAATATTTTTCAGGGTATTTTTAAAATTTTCAATTTGAAGTTGGGCGTGGTACAACATTCTAAGATAGATACAGACATACTTATAAATAAATATGTAGAAGTGGATATTGATTTTATGATCAAATATATTATTTTAATTTTATTTTTGTTTAATTTTCCTATTTTGATGATTTTGTTTTAATATTTATTCCGTCATTTTCTATATCTCCAAATAGAGATATAGTTGTTTAAAAAAGAAAATGTTTTCCAAATGCGTCCTCATGATTCCTGGCAAACCGTATAGCTATTTTAGATCTCGCCACAGATCTTCATCAGCGGTTTTTTTTGGAATGCTGCTGTTGAAAAATTCGAAAATATTGCAAGCAAAACACACAAGAAAAACATTTGCAAACAATAAATTAAAGTGAATCCCTTCTAAGGCCTTCCTCTTTGTATGCCTTCTAAGGCTTTCTTTAGGCAATGGGCAAGGAAGGCCTTGCCTCTCAATCTCACGCAATGTTAAAAAGAAAGGAGGAGGTAATGTGTAGGGAAGGCCTTCCGTATTTTAAAGAAGGCCTGTTTGGTCATGATTTCAGGCCTTCCAGGTCATGACTTCCGCCGCTGGGAGGTATCTTTTCCATGCATTCATTTACACGGAACATTCGCAAAGATTCTTTACCCCAAGGGAATATGTTATTCACCTAGCTTCCTTCAAAGATTTCTTGGTGATTATATGATGCCATAATCTCCTGAACTAATTTGTGACCACGCATAGGTTGCAGTATCATGTTTATATTGGCGATTTGATCAGAATCTATACTAGGTTGTATCATCGGGATACCCATTCCAATTTAAATTCAAAAAATATCAATTTCATTTTACAATAAAAATAGTATTTGAAATTCAAAATTTGGTATACATCAATTGAAATTGAAGAGACGCCAATTGACATTTGCGGAAAATTCAATTGAAAATAGAATAATTGAACTTGTGGTTTCAACAAGACGGTGCCACAAGCCGCACGGCACGGGATACCATGAACCAATTAAGTGGCGTGTTTAAAAAATGGTTTCCCATTAGATCCCCTGAAGGAATTGGGGAGAAATTCTCACAACCACTGAGCTATTATTTTTGAGAAGGTTTTTCATGGTTAAATACTCGATAGTGTTGCCGTCACTAAGCGAGGTGACCGCCATCGAAAGAAATGTAAGGTGGTCTGAGCGGGGATCGAACCCACGTACTCATGTACAAGAGCCGCCCACACTACCATTGGTGAGCAATTAACTTCACGGCCACCTTGTTCATGCCATAAAAAAACGGGTTTCAAATTCATCAGGGATGCTTTTTATTTATTCGGCCCTTTTATTGGTACTTTATAATTTTATTGTTCAAGCTCGAGGCCATTCTATATCTCTATTAACAGAGATATTTTTTTTTTAAAAGGAAATCGTATAGCTATTTCAGATCTAGCCACAGATCTTCATCAGTGGTTGTTTGGAATGATGCTATTGAAAAATTCATCAAACTAAAATTCCATTACATCCCCTGAAGGTATTGGGGAGAGCTTCTCGCAACCAGTGAGCTGTGCGCTTTCTAATTTTTCACTCACTGATTGGGACCTACAGCTTTTACTCCGATTCCGAACGGTATTTTGAGAAACTTATTCATGGCTAAATATTGAATAGTGTCGCTGTCACTATGCGAGGTGACCGCCGCCGAAAGATATTTTTAAGGCGGTCAGAGCAGGGATCGTACCCAGGATCTCATGTAAAGCGTGATCCATTTCGAGGTTCCCTACTTTTTTAAAGAAAAAAACACAGAACGTTCAAATTGAATGGGGAATGTTCATTATCATTTGAAAGAACATTTTTTGGCATTTATTTTTTGAAGATTATGTCTATCAAATGTTGGCCGCGGCTACGTCTCAGATGGTCCATCCGTTGAATCCAATTTTCGATGACTCGTTCCAGCATTTCGACTGGTAACTGCCGAATGACACGCGTGATGTTTTGCTCCAAGGCCTGCATCGAAGCGGGTTTGTCCGCATAAACTTTAGACTTTACATATCCCCACAGGAAAAAGTCTAACGGTGTGATATCACACGATCTTAGTGGCCAATAGACCGGCCCAAAACATGAAATTATCTGCTCACCGAAGTGTTTTCTCAATAAATCCGTTGATTGATGCGATTTCGTCTTGTTGAAACCAAATATCGCCGAGATCACGAGCTTCAATTTCAGGCATCAAATATACGGTTATCATGGCACGTTAACGGTCGCCATTGACGGTTACGTTCTCACCGGCATCATTTTTGAAGAAATGTACACTCGTGTACACTCTCAGCTACGGCCGCTATATTTTCTTCCCTGCGTGCTGGACGTGGTCTATTGGGTCGAATATTATCCAATAATGAACGCTGGGTCTCAAGATAGAGGCTGATTATGTTGACCATAAGTTGAGCGAAGTGCACGGAACACATTCCTCACAGAACGTGAATTTTCGTAATAAAGTTGAACGATTTGTAAACGTTTTTTAGGCGTAAGTCTTTCCATGATGAAATGCCAAACAATACTAAATAAAAATAACATGACAGCATGACACGACTCACAAGTGATCTGTCAAAAAAAGGCTATTGAAAAAAGTATGTCTACTTGGATCACCCGTTACAAGAGGTGCGTACTCCAGCCATTGCACCACAGATGGCCACGATATAACTAAAGTATATTTATTACACTGAAAAGATTTTTTTTATAAAAACACTTTGCTTAATTGAGTTTTGAACCAACGAAGAAAACATAAAAAACTACAAAAAACAATGTTTTAAAAAAAGTACTTTCGCCTAATTGTTTATGGGTTATGCAGAATACAGTACAACGAACAAAAAACGTGCGCGTGCTGTTGAAAACATTCTGTCTGTCAAGCTTACATATATTTTGTATGAAACCGTAATTGTAACTCAAAAAACTAATGATGCAGTTCGATTCCTCGTACACGAGTGAAGGTAAAACCGCCCTCACCTACTCTGTCTCGTCTTTCGACTTACACAGTGTTACTAATTGAAATTATATTAATTAATTGAATTAATTGAAATTTAATTGAAATTTATAAGATATCAATACTAAAACATCAATTCAAATTAAAAACCCTTCAAATGAAATGCAAACGACAACAGTTTTTATTTAAAACACACATTTTTTTAAGACATCAATTGATATTTGAAAGACTTCAATTGATTTCTAAATCAAATCAATTGAAATTTAAACTACAGAAATTGAAATTCGAAAAATATGAAACGATTTTTTATATTAGGTTGTTCAAATTTCTTTTGGACTGTTTAAATTCCAACCAACGTTTTTTGACTTGAGCCACGTTGAAAAAAGTTTTGAATTTTTTTAATGGAAATGACTTTTCTATGGTAATTATATCGGCAGCTCGAGAAGTCGAACAATGGCCATTTGAACGAATCCACATTTTTCTCCCCCTACCGGATGCATCTGGTACTTCAAAAAAAAAAACGTATCTGTAGCTTTTTCTGCAAAGTAATGCATTTTTGGAAAAATAATACTGATATTATGCCTTATTTTCCTTTTAGAAATTTGGTCTAAATATAAGGTTTTTTTCAACAATCCCCAGAGTCCATAAAAGGGACGAGGGTGATTATGTAATTATTTTTGAAAGCCAACAAAATTTCCTACAGCACTGCATCATTGCGTTTTGCATCGTCATAGAAAAAATTTGGTTGAAAATAGTAAAAATTGCTTTTCGAAAACTCGAACAGAGACTCAAAATGGTTTCATTTCATCTAAATTGCAATAGATGTCTTTAAAATTGCAATTGTTGGTTTTTGAATTTCAATTGATGTATTTTATTTTTTAATTGATGTCTTTTGAATTTCAATTGATGTTCTTTAATTACACTGTGCGTCACCAAAAAAAAAAACAGCAGACAGTTGTCCGAGGCCTTCGGCCACGGACTGTCCCTGCAGGCTGTGTCAGAGACACGGCCATTAAGTTTAACGTAGAATACGCCATCCGATAAGACAGAAAACATATATAACAATAAATGAAAAATAACATAAGCATATGAATTTATTTATTTGATATTTACTTTTGATAATATACATAAGCTTATGGTAGGAAAAATAGGATAAATATGTTTTTAAATTAAAAGCGTAAGGATAAATGATCAAATGATCAAATCAATTTGATTTATATTTTTTATAATTATATATCCATGTTAAATTCAAATTCACATTTAACATTTTGTTTCACTTAAATACATAAGTAAATATACGAAATTTCAATATTTCATCAATCAAAACAACAGCCGAAGGTTTGTGTCCACACTGAAACAGCAGCATAGTTTGTGTTCACGCTACAAACTCAAACACTCAACCAAACACCACACATATGTTTGAGTGTATGTGTTTAAACAATTTTCATTTGAGAAATTTAAATATTTGGAAGATATCAACCTATATGAAATGTATATCAAACGAAAGATAACATCTTCATTTACCTACAAAAAAATTTTTAAAAAAAGTTATCTCGCCGTTTCCTCATAATCAATGAAATAAAGATTACAACAATAACAATCTGACATGACTCCCTATACCGTAAGGTAAGACGTATTCTACGCCAAAATTATGGGGTTCTGTCAACGGATTCTGGTAGAATGGTCTAAAAAATATATACGTGTATCGGCGTTTTGCCAGATCTGATCAGAATTTTTTTTTAGGGCGGGTCAAAGTTTCCGCCACTCGGAACTTTCCTGCAACATATCGGCATGCAAAATTGTGTGTTCCTTACTTCTGAGATACAAAATATGTTCAGAAGTTTTATAGAAAAGATTCAGATAAACATTTTTGTGGTACAAATTAACCCTCTAACTGTCACGTATAACCATAATTTTTACTTTTTTTTTGAAACTCGTAAGAAACTGCTCGAAAATGACGGGGGGCGTGGTCAAAATGTTCTACAAAAATGATCGCCATAAAATTTCACTATATGTATCCGAACACTCCAAAACACAAATCTTAGCCCAAGTGGTAGACAATAAGCAAATACTAACTGCCTTCTAAGGGTTAATAATGAATTTTGCCATTTTGTTGTTTCCATTAAAAATATTCCACATAATATAATTAATTTTGTCATATTTCATCTTTTATCTAGGACTTGGGCTAAGATTTGTTGTTATCAATTGATGTTTTTTAAATTGAATTTAAGTTTTTTCAAGTTTTAAGTGGCGTTTTCTCAATTTTTATTAATTTATTTTAAATTTCAAATAGCATTTTTAAATGTCAGTAAGTTTTCTTGAATGTCAAATGGCCATAGAGTAGAGAGTGTCCTTGGCCGATTACCCAGATAAATCCACGAATATCCGCCATTCGCTATAGATATCCTTATACTGATACAATGCAGTCCCTACATCATGTTGTTTACTATTTTGATTTTATTTGGAACGGAAGTTGTTTTAAAAATTTAAAAAAACAAATGGAAACTCATTGCTACATATTTTTTCATATTAAAACCCATCTAGTGTGTCAAAAAAGATTTTAGTAAAACGCAGTTAAAGTTCCTCCTCTGTGTTGCATTTTCATAGTTTACTGTTTTGTACAATTGCATTTTACTTGCGAGCGGTTTCATATGAAAATTTAAGATTTTTTACATACAAACCCAAAACAAAGTTAATTCATGAAATTTTACATCCTACGTGGGTTTTCTTCAGCAGGGTCGCATATATATACAAACGGCATTTCGATATTCGACAATAAATGCATAAATCTAACGCCGATGTTTACATGGGAAATCATGGCATGTGTCGTCTTCTGCACGAAAACATGCAATTTGAAATTTGCAAAAATTAACTGATTTTCTTGAAAACATTGTGGATGGACAGTTTTACCTGATAGTCGTAATATATATACATAAGTATATGTATGTATATCCACATATATGTATCGCAAATAAATGTCATAAATATAATATATCCATATGTATCGTATATACATGCATTTGTGGTTATGAAATGTATCTATGTATATAGATGTTGATATGTATGCAGTAATACTTACGCCCCTGTAGATACGATTTCGATGCCATACAAGTGATTTGTTTTTTATTGCTTCTGTGCACATCGGTATGTACAGTTATACAAAAACACACAAACATATGTATCAACCTAAATGTGCGAGTACTATTCGTATATGGGTTTTTTTGGCTTAAAGACTTTTGTTATTTAATTTAAAATAATAACGCCTTTAAATAGGCTTCACTTGTTCAATATTAAACCTAAGGAGAGGCACTATGGTCAATAACAAAATAAACCGGCAAAGCCAATGCAATGCAGAACCAATGCAGAACCAATGTACAATAGAGCAAACCACTGTGCAATGCACATTTGTACCGTGCTCTCCGATTATGTTACACTAGTGTAAGTAACTTGTGTGGAAATGTATGCAAAACCAACACTAAGATAGGGTAGTTACATACATATACAATTATATGTGGGCAAGTGATGGGAGGGATGATTGGGATGGTTGGCTGTCCGTCTGTTGTTGGTATAAACAAGTATAATTTACATTTTGGGTCATATTTAAATTGGCTTCATATGTAATACATATTTTTTCCTGTAAACTGTCAATTCTGTCTCGTCTGCTATGTCTTATCCGGAAGAAGTCAAAGAGCATGAGAGATTCAAAAATGATAGACTGAGTAACAACAGAACAAACATTTTCCTTGATATCCAATCTAATCAAGTGCAATGATGCAACTGTCAATACTCGTATCCTCCGAATTAAGATGCACCACTGACATGTTCCAAACTGCTAACACTACCAGGCGAGTCACTATTTAATTTGACGATTTTCTGAGGTTTCAAGACCTTCTGGTAATAGATTTAAGCCGACGTTGTTGTGGAGCCGTTCGTTTTGCATAATACTCGTACTCAATAATGTTTAGGAATTATTAAATCAAAAAGGCCTTTGGAATCCATACTACCACCTACCAATTGTATTCTTTCGTACTCATTAGGCTAAACGGAAGCACAACGACGACGACGACGACGACACAAAAATTATTTAATTTAGAATTAGAGAAGGTGGCAGCGGTGCAGGTGGTTGTGCTGGTCGCCGACGTTGTCTTCGCATTGAAGGTGCTAGCGGTGGAATGGTAAAATGTATGGCATTAATGACAGTGGTGGTGGCCTGTTCTAAATTTTACACAAGGTGTCAATTCTTTTCCTCATGTTACAGTTGTTCTTTCCCTGTGGTTGTGAGTGTCGCCTTCGTTGTCTTTAATGGCAGTGTGCGTGAGGGAGTGTGTGTGTATTGTATTTGTTTATTTGTGTGCGTATTCCAAACACTATAACAATTCACTAATCTTAGTATTGGTAATATTATCCACTGCAACAACGTCTAGGACACTTTGTTTATATTAAGTTGTATGACCAGTGACGTGGCATATTCGAATTCATGTTTTCCAAATTCCAATTTTGTGTGTCTAAAGTCCCAAAATACCCGAAACATCTATGCAGTTCATATGTGTTGCTAATAAATTTTAAACATCAGTTCATATGTATTTCTAATATATTTTAAAATTTCCAATTGAAATTTGAAAAAATCAATTGAAATTTAAAAAATCTATTTGAAATTGAAATGCATTAAATGAAATTTAAAAATTCTATTTGAAATACATCAATTGAAATTTAAAAAACAACAATTGCAATTTAAAAGTCGTCAATTGAAATTTAAAATACATCAATTGAATTTTAAAAAACATCAATTGAAATGTAAAATACACAAATTGAAATTTGAAACACATCAATTCATATTTGAAGACACACCAATTGAAATTTAAAAATCTAATACATAAAATCGGTTAATAATTTTTAAATTTCAAGGGACGAATTTTAAATTTCAATTGATGTCTTTTAAATTTCAATTGATTTCTTTTAAATTTCAATTCATGTGTTTCAAATTTCAATTGATGTCTTTTAAATTTCAATTGATGTATTTCAAATAGAATTTTTAAATTTCAAATTTGAAATATAATTTTCAAATTTCAAGTGATATTTTTCAAAACTAAATTGATATTTTTCACATTTCAATTGGAAATGGAGTAATCGATCAGGTCCATGCAAATAAAACAAAAGTTTTTATTTCATGATTGAAATTTTTTCCCAAACCTAATTTCAGATATTTAAATAAGGAAAATTGTATGATATATCCAGGAAGAACTAATGGTCGATTATCGATAGCAACCGAACCTCAGCTGCGTTGCCAGTTGCCGAAAAGTTATTACATATGGCAACTGGCCACTGACATTGGCAACCATGAATTTTTGGTTGCTGTATAGTTTTTAAAACAAAACAAAACGTTCAGGTGAACGATAAGCTGTGGTTCTAAAGGAAATCCTAATTTTTTGTTGATAAATTGTAATGTTTAAAGTATAAAAATGTGTGCATAATAAATACAATATTATATATATAAAATAGAATCCAGTAGCGGGAAATTTGTTGGTGATAAAAAAACGAAATTAAAGAAAAATATAAGAACACGAAAAATATATTTGTTTTGTCGGGCGTACCAGGTTCCAAAACTCGAGTCCAGTTAGAGACGGCTAGAAACAGGCAACTGTGGGTACTCAAATGGAAGGTATTTTTAACCCAAATTTCATGATGTCTTTATTTTTGTGGAGCGGATAACGCCAATTTACCATGTTATAGTATGTTTTGAGAAACGGATAATATCATATATTTAGTGGGGGTATTCAAATCAAATGGAATGATGAATCTCTTCATTGCTAATCATTTTAATAACTTTCAAGAAAACCTTTCCAGACTTTAAACAAAAAGTCTGGAACATAGGACCGTCCGTCAAAAAATAACATATTTTTCGTGTTCTTATATTTTTCTCCAATTTCGGTTTTTTTTATCAAGTTTTGAGCTGGGCCCGAAATCCGACAATTTAGCAATTCGAAATCAGCAAAAAGTCTTACTTAAAAATATGTAATGTAAGGCTCGATTAATAGGTTCATTCACCGACTAGTTAGATCTATGAATTGGCAAAGTAAAAACAGAGTTGTGACGTAAACGCCTAGTGGACACATTAAATTTTTTCAGGCCAAGCAAGGCAGGACAATCAATATACCCACAAACTAATTTTTAAATAAATTTCAATGATAACAAACTTCTTCTATTTTCAAGAGATTTCAAATGAAGAAGTCTACACCTATCAACATAGGCTGGTAATGGCAATGTAAATTTCAAAGAACGGAGGGCAAAAGTAATAAACTTTTTCTAAATTCTTTCACGTTGGGAGATAGTATGAGTGGCATAAAATGGATTCCAAATGATGCACCCATATTCTAATTTAGTCAGTAGCGTTGACTTGTGCACTAATTTTATTGTGTAAGGATCGGAAAAATCACGGCAATTCCGCTTGATAAAAACAAGTAAAGAATATGATTTAGGAACAATCATATTGATATGATTAACAAAAGTGAACTTAAAATAAAAACCAAAACCCAAATCTTTTATTTCAACCAAGGATTCTAAAGCTTGCTTATCTATGGAGTGTTTATAAAAAATTGAATTTCTGCATTTGTAGTAGGAAACCAGGCAAATTTTTGAGAAATTAATTTTCAAATGATTTTTAGAACACCACTGTACAATATTATGGATATCCATTTGTAAGCGAAAAACATCAGCAATGGAATTAATACGTAAAAAAAATCTACGGTAAAATCCTACGGAAACTGGGACAAATTGCTATACATAATACCAATTTTTATTTCAGTGGCGTTGTCAGTTATCAGCGCAACTGAAGTTTGGTTGCCATCCATAATGGACCCATAAGCATTTCCTTCATATCTGGCACTTTTGGTTTTCAAATATTTTATTCAGTACAGGTTTATGAATTTGAAAGTACTATGAGGCAATACCTCTACATATAAAATATTTTAAAAACGGAATTGCCAGCAGTCAAACAAATTCAAAAAATAATATAAAGCATTCCCATATCGCATTATATTTGGCATCTGATTACATACACAACCTGCATTTGCATTGTCTGAGCAAATGCAAATTCAACATTTTTTAATTGCCATTGCCAACAACCATGGTAATTCTTTTGCATTTGCATTAGATAAAGTAATGCAAATTAAAAAAAAAAACATGTACGGATATGACACAGTAGTAGAATCTTACTAAAAATTACTGAATTGATGACTAGAGTTAAAAAGTTCAGATGTAGAATAATTCAGACATTTTTAATAATATTATTTTTTTTTTGTTTTTTTATATAATGTATATAATATATGTATAGTGTATATAATATATATATACAATATATATATGTATATAAAAACAATTAATTAAAAGTCAATATACATACATCGCCTATTTGCTGAAAAAACAATCAATCTAACCAAACAATCTTTTTGAAATTGAGTTGGATAATTCAGTCCGAAATAACATTTCATCAGAGGAAAAAACATTGAATGTTTATATATTTATCTTCCGGAAGAAGATGTTAAATATTTTTCTAACTTAATGTATGGTTAATAATATAAAAAGTATCTTTCTTATTATTTACATTCAGTCGAATTTTCATAATGAAAACTTGTGTTCGAGTGATATAAATTTTGTCTTTATATTTTGATTTTTATAAATATTTTAGTTAATAACAATTACTGTTCTATGGAGTATTGAAATTGAAAAATGATATACTTTAATATTTAAGTTTATGATTAGAATTCAGTTTTTTTTTAAATTTACAATAATAGCCTCGTTCTTTTCGTCCAGTATATACTAGAAGTGTATACTGATCGAAAAGAACACATCGCCTTTAAGCAAAATTAATTTGACAGCACTTTTGTCGACTGTCAACTGTAGCAGTTGAAAAATAGAAATATTGAACATTTACCCGAATGTATTTGTTTCTTTATTTGTCACTTTAGTTGTTGCACAGCTTCTGGCCTAGAGCATACATTTTTGCCTACAAATCGATAGAACGTGAGTTCAAACCTCAGAGAAGGCACAAATTTAAAATATTTTTTAATTATTTCTCGTAATAATTACTCTATTATTTAACATAACTCATGTACCAGCAATATTCAAAAATAAAATCATTAAAATACAGTTAAAAATTAAATATAAAATTAAAAGATATGCGACTTTACCAGAATTCGAACCGAAATCTCGCGGTTGTTAGTTGCATGTACTACCCATCATGCCACCTTTGTATTTCAAACGGCGAGACAATACTTGAGTACAGTAAAATTTGATTCTGTCTCAGGGAACTTTGAAAATCTTGAAACTAAAAAATGTGGATAAGTTCACATTTTCATTTATTTTACTTTTTTTGAAACCCGACAACTCTACTATCCACTGCTCGAATTATAGTGGAAAATTATCGACTGTAACGTATACACTTTTCATTTGTATGGGGAAACGCGTATACTGGAAGAAAAGAACGAGGCTAATGTTGTTAAAAATAATACTTACCACGCTTTTCTTTCCTGAGATATACGTATTATTTTGCACATACGTGGAGATAACGTAACAATTTTTGAATTCGCAAATTTCATATATTTTTCATTGTATATCCACAAAATTGGTGTATACGATGTTATAACGCGTTTTATTTTTTTTTTGTTTTTATGGATATACAATTATAAAGCGCTTAAATATTTCATAATCTATAAGAGGTAGCGTCCTGGGGACTAGACAGATTGATAGTCTTGAAAAATTACCTTAGAAAGTGTTCTTATCTCAATTTTTTGGATTTTGTGATATATGTACGTGCAGATAACTCCGGTACGACGATTTGACAAACGATAATTAAGTTTTGCCACACCCATTCTGATCCATGCTTGCTAAACCCATCAGATTTTGCTCAATTTCGGTATTGGTAATATTTTCTCAAAGACCAGTCTGTAATATAAAATGTTTGCCACAGCCATTTCGGTACCTCCCATTCAAAATTTGGGCTGACAACTGGCCGGTAGCTACAATAAATCCCGAAAAATATAACGGATTTCAATTGGATAAATTAAAGTTGGTCGGCCGCAAAAATGGCTTAATTTCTGAAATTATCCTAAAATGCGAATTTAACATTTAATGGAACTCGAACCTAACAGATGACTTATGGTGGTTTCTTTTCTAAAATAAAAAGTTGCCCTTGTATGTGACAATATGTACATATTTTGCCATCATCCCTTGAAAGTTGTACCTTTTTCCTGTGAAAAATTAACGTAAAAAGAGGGGTTTATTTATCTCACTAAGTCTAAAAATTCAGTTCTTCAGTTGTTCAGTTCTTTCCCGTGACCCTTTGAGAGAGCAGAAAATTCAAAATTTCAACACGATTTGAGTGCAACATTCTGAGAAAGGACCATAAACCTGCAAGTGGGGTTTTCCACAAACGAACACAAGAAGACACTTTCACGGTAGGTTAGACTGGCAGGCGCACGTAGACATTGTAGTCCATTGTAGCACCACAGGGGCATACGGAAAGAGACGAGATTTTCCTAGCCCCTCCCGTTAAACCAGGTTTATTCCTTTACAATTACCAAGAGTTGGCGGATGCTGACATCAGTCATATTAGCTAACTCCCCATAGAAATATGAGCCTAGTGTAGCCTGCCGCCTTCTGACACGAAATGGGTTCTATTGACTCCAATTTCTCTTCGTCACAACAGTTTCTGCAAAAGTAATTTCACAAGACTCTCAGTCTCCAATGAGACGGTGACCAGTCAAAACACACGGTGAGTGAGATGTCAGGTCTCGATAAAGATATCAGGGTGTTATTGCTTTCAAGTTTAAGCAGAGCCACATTAGCTGAGAATGTACACAGTTCCGTACTAGTCACCACCTACCGTTCGTTGACATAAAGGCACAACTTTCCAAGAAGAGCTTACAGGTTGCTAGAGTGATCCCCACAGGTTCTGGTTCTCCTGGAGCATGTAAGACAGTCACCAGTCTAGCAAGTTCATCTGATTTGCAGTTCCCTGGTATATCCCTGTGGCCCGGAGTTTAAAAAACCCGGCATTTTCAAATATCTTTTTCGGAAAACCGGTTTTCAGTATCACAGAATGGGGAATACCGGTGAAACCGGTTAATTTTCGGTTTTAATTAAGGTTATATTTCGATTTTTTCGTTTCGTATGGAAAACAATATGGTAAAATTTTTTTAAAAAAATTAATACAAATCAACTCAAAATAAAATTTTCTTGTTTTGTTTGCCCGGAAAAAAATCGTCAATATTTTGAAAATATAGCATTTGTCAGATTGAAATATTTTTAAATTTTCAGTTAAATAACACATTAGTTAATTGAATTCAATTCAGTTCAATTCAATTCAATTCAGTGTAATGCAATTCAATAAAATTCAATTCATTTCAATTCAATACAATTCAATTCAATTCAATCCAATTAAATTAAATTCAGTTCAATTCAATATTTTTAAATTTTCAGTTAAATAACACATTAGTTAATTGAATTCAATTCAGTTCAATTCAATTCAGTGTAATGCAATTCAATAAAATTCAATTCATTTCAATTCAATACAATTCAATTCAGCCCAATTCAATTAAATGCAATTCAGTTCAATTCAATTCAATTATACCCTCACCCATAGTGATGTGGGTGTATATCATTTAATACAGAAACAAATGTAACGCATAGAACGATTATACCCGCAGTATCTTTGGACGAAATTTGTTTTGGGACTCTTTAAGACGATTGAGCCATGTCCGTCTGTCTGGCTGGCTGGCTGGCTGGCCAACACGATAACTGCCATAAATCTTATTTTATCAGTGACTATTATTTGTCCAAGATTAGTTTAGGATTGAAAATAGGAGTTTGGACTACACCCCTTCTGGTACCTCCCATACAAATCTACACATTTAGTAAAACAACATGTTTCTTCTAAAACCTTTTTCTGGTAGATGGGATTAGCTTAAACTCAAAGATTGGTTAATAGTCTGTAATAGTGGAATAGTAATAGTAACTTAACTGTAGAAAAAAACCTCCCATACAAATGCTTGTTTGTAAATGCGATAAGTCGCGTGAAACACTTCCGATCTTAATGAAATTAGGTTATAGGCTTCATGTCATCAAACGCGAGTCACCAATCAAGACAAGGGTGATTTTGTCACGCCCATGTTGGTGCCTCCAATACATAAGTTGGTCGGCTGGCTGCTTGTTCGGCAAGATAACTCCCGAAAAACCGAACCAATCTTTAGGAAATTTGATACTAGACAAAATTTAGTCAAATGCACACAAAAGTTAGGCGGATGATGTACTCGACAATGTTTTCCTAAAAATTAAAAATTAACTACTGTACCACGCCCATTTTCGTAGCTCCCATACAAAAGTTGGGCGGCTTCCGACTTGATATCTCCCGTATACCACAACCGATCTTAACAAAATGTAGTACTGATCAATATTTTGCGTAATACTGTGTAATAACAAAATGAACAACTTCGCCATGCCCATTTTTGTACCTCCCATATAAATATTGGGCGGACAATTTTCTGGTAGTCACGATAACTTCCAATAATCACTTAGGATCGTAATCAAGTTGGGTATTGAATAATATTTAGCGCAATGCCACTCTGCTATTGCATATTGGCACATTTGCCATCCACATTCTTTCAACGTAAGGCTTAATTTTGTGGGTTTTTAATAGAACTCGGTCACAAAGAATAAATTAGGGTGAGGGTATGTTTAAGTCGGTTCACCCTACTGAAATTTCTGTACTGGTTTAAACGTATTTTATTGACAACGGGGTTTCTTTTAAAATTTAACAAAATTCAATTCGTTGCCTTCAAAAAAAAGGTAGACCATTTTTTTTTTTTTTATTAAATATTTCTAAACAACAGAAGAACAGGTATTTTGGATTGCCAGGGTTTTGACGTACCTTACGGTATGAGGAGTCATGTCAGGTTTTTATTGTTGTAATCTTTATTTCATTGAATTTGAGGAAACGGCTAGATGGATTTTTTTTAAATTTTTTTTGTAGGTAAATGAAGATGTTATCTTTCGTTTGATATACATTTCATATTGGTTGATATATTTCTAGTATTTTAATTTCTCAAACGAAAATTGTTTAAACACATACACTCAAACATATGTGTGGTGTTTGGTTGAGTGTTTTTGGTTGCTCAACATTGCTTAGGAACATGTATCTAGTAAAAAGTGAAACGAACAGCAAGCTAATGTTGCTTGGCAACATGTATCTAGTAAAAAGTGAAACAAACAGTAAGCTAACGTAATAAAGCTTTTTTGCGAAAGCTTCAATAAAGCTGTTGTAACATTAATTTTGAATTGTAAAGCGTAAAGCTTTCACACAACGCTCGAATGCTAATGCGAAGACTCGATAAGGTAAACCTTTTTTAATATTAGGGCGGCCCTCTCAACATTCGCAGAACTTATTTCAATAAAAATATTAATTAAAATACATAAATTAAATTAAGTTTAAAAAAATTTAACATAATATTTTTTTTTTAAACGGACTTGAATCAAAAGCCGTTGGTAAATATAAAAATTACAGCAGACAGTTGTCCGAGGCCTTCGGCCACGGACTGTCCCTGCAGGCTGTCTCAGAGACACGGCCATTAAGTTTAACGTAGAATACGCCATCCGATAAGACAGAAAACATATATGTATAACAATAAATGATAAATAATATAAGCAAATGAATTTATTGTTATATATGTTTTCTGTCTTATCGGATGGCGTATTCTACGTTAAACTTAATGGCCGTGTCTCTGACACAGCCTGCAGGGACAGTCCGTGGCCGAAGGCCTCGGACAACTGTCTGCTGTAATTTTTTTGAATACTTCACATATGGCATATGCCCAGGATCTTAATACCATTCTTAAGTGGCAAAAAAATTCGACTGTAGTCATTGGAACCAGTATGACTTATTATATATGTAGGGAGAACAGATATAATCACGGAATTAGCAAATTGATGTATAGATTTAAAATTTTTTGTTTTGCCATTTTGACTGGTAAAATGATTAAGATGTAATAAATTGTAATAAACAAACGCTCCCTAGCAAAATTCATCGCTTACTTTAAAAATAATAAAGTGCCTTTATTCAAGTGAACCAAAAAAATAGCACATTTTTGGACTTTTTTATAAATGGCTCAAAAAAAGTTCTTTAGTTTTAAGAAACCACTATTGTAATTATTTTTTTATATCTCAAGATGTGTAGCTTCCATTTCCATTTTAAAATTCTGAAATCGGTTACAAATTGTGAAAGATACAGGCTGCTGAATATGGAATTTTTAGTGCCTTTAAATAAGTGAACCGGAGTGTATTTAAAAAATAATTCAAACTATTCGCACTGATCTTAGTTAATATTATGTAAGTGGATAGATATCCAACATTCCCAAAGAATATTGGTTTGATCATAACAATACATTTCGAAAGCACAACCCATAACAATAATGGACACGCCACTGTCAAGGGTATTTTCATTGATAAAGCTTCTTTAAAAATAAAAAAGAAAAAGGAAAGTGCAACAAAAATTTAACAATTCTACAACCATTCACATACAAACCACCATATTCATCTATGTTACAGACACGAGTGTGTAAGTGTTTGCGTATGTGTGTGTTGTAAACTGTTCAATACCACTACTACACGGTGTCCAACAAGGGATGGTTGGTGGTAAGGTTCCTCATGCAATGCAAAAGCCACATAAACGCAGACTAACTAACGAACTAATAAGCTATATCAGCTATAAAAGTCAGGTATCCGGAGGGCCAAAGCCTCAGTCAATTATCGTTATCACTGCGTGGGTACACGTACCGACCAACCGACTAGCGGGCTTTTCAAAACGGGCTACGACCATCCAACCAACCAACCGCATACCATTCTTCATCCATCCAGCGTTGGCGTAAATTATTGAGTGAATATCAATTGAATAGTCTTCATTTGTGGATAAAAAGGATAATAATAAAAATATTTATAATTGTGCAAAGACATACAAAATTGAATTTGAAAAACAAAATTAAGAATCAAATTCAAAACCAAAACTATTAAAAACAAGTAACTACCTAAATACTTTTGTAGTTTTGTTATACAATATTGTAATATCCTTCAAGAAAATACTATATTCAACAATAAGTTTTCCACGGACAAAACCATGTAGAACACATACTCGTGATCCAAGGACTTTTTTGTGGTTGTGTTGAATTTGGAATTTTTAACATGTGTTGAGGTTATTATTAATTCAAAAATAATAATACAGCCCTTCAAAAACGCTGCCAAAGTTACAGAAGTTTATTATACGTTTGAGTTGAGTTGGAATTTTTAAAATTCAATTGAAATTCTATGCAAGTGAGAAAGCCAATATTTGATATCCTTCGCATATATTTTACAATTAATAGTTCTTATTGCAGCTGCTGGCCACTGCACAAGATTAGAATAGATGACTCTTGTGCGTGTGACAGCGGCTATTGTGAGATACTAAGATCAGCAACACCAACAAACCATCGCTCCGCTCCCTCTCCTCGAGCAACATCATTCAAAATGAACGAGGTGAAAACATTCAAATGCTTCTTACCCTTTTTGAGCTGAATGGTGTAACAAAACAACCCGTGAATAAATCAAATTCTTATTACGGACAAGGAATATTCGTACTCAAATGAAGACATACATATGTAACTACAACACCTTTTAATACATTCGAAACAAATGTTCGTATTTAAAAGCACAAGTATATAAGCCGATTTGAAAACAAAACTACAACTACTTAAAAATTATGCTGTTTTAAATTACACCCTCAGCAAGAAGACCGACCACTTTAGGGGCTTCCGCCGCAAAAGAAACTGATACAGGGGTTCATTACATTTATTATGTTCAGCGGCGGCAACACAGACAGGCACTCCTCCACTAGGGCTTATTAGTCAAGAGATCCCACCAAACTTGTGCCTACATCGTCTATTCCCGGATATTGACGGTTTGTTATGTATAGTAGTGACCAGCAGGGTGAGTTTATTTTTCCTAAAGGAAATTCTAAAAGTGCGAAATGTGCCCCCAACCCAGAGTGATTTTATGGTCGGCCAATATTTTGTATAAATGGGTTATTTTATTTAAAATGGTTTACCATTGAAAACTTGTACGACCAATATTTTCCAATGCTAACACTAAATTATATGTGGCTATCGGTCTTCTAATTATTGTAACTACATGTGTTGTAGTTCTGAATTCCACTTTTACGAAAAGTTGGTTGGGTTCTCTTGATATATCGTATGTAGGTTCGATAGATTCAACGAAATTTGTTGACATGTTGATTTCTAAACTATTTCGTGAGTATTAAATTATACTCAATAAAGTGGTCAGCAACATCAAAAGTGAATTTAGATTATTCTCCTAATGTGAAAATTAAATGTGTAACACCCCAAGTTAATGCCTTCATAAATATCGTCAATTGGGCCTGCAAAATGCGTTATGTGTCATTTTTCCAAATTTTGTTTCATTATACTATTCTGCAGGTGTTTTAGTCACCCATATACCCAGGAAGGTGTTTGTCAATATCTGCATTTATTTAAAAGTTTTTTCTTTCCTGAAAAGTGTGTTTTTTGGAAATCCAACGAATATGGTCGTGACTATTTTAATTAAGCCTAATTTTAAAGTTCGAAATATCTAAATAACACTGTGACACAAATGAAAGGAATTTATTTCGGGCCTCAACCAAACCAAAAAATTGTGTAAGTACTTGGACGTGCTATCACAAAACCCCACTCGATTTTGCCCCTATACGTAACAATTTTTTTTACAGGCCGAAGAAAATTTTGGAGGTGGGTCAGGCCCTATTTCATATTTTACTTCAATAAATCCTAAACAGCTTGAAATATTGCATTACAACCTTTGACAATATTGTAGCTATTTTTCCATTTCACAATTCCCTCTAATATATTTCTAAGGAAAAGTACACTGTTAATCGATTATTTCACGAAACGTCAAAAAATATTTTATATATTTTGTATGTTTCCACATTTCTTGCCTAACAATAAATAAATTGCGGTAGCTGTCTTCAAAAGAATTGTAGCTTTTAAATTTCTTGATAACTTTTCTAAATACACTAATCAACAAAAATTATATTCAACAAAAAAATATTCTTTAAATATTCACCTATATGTATTCAATATTAAATAAATTACAAATTAATAATAAGTGAGAAAATTTTTCTTCAGCCTGTAAAAAAAATTGTTACGTATAGAGGCAAAACCGAGCGGGGTTTGGTGATACAATTTTTTGGTTTGGTTGAGGGCCGAAATCCACTGTTGCACAGTGTAATAGGCCAGTTTTTTTAAGGGGAGCTAAGTGGAATTAAGCAATTTTAAGTGGCTCCCCACACAAAGTTAGCGGGGAAAAAGTCCATAAGAGTATATTTTAAATGGTTAAGTAATAATTAAACGATGCATATTGCTAGTGGACAGAGATGACGTTGAATAGGACATATTTTATAATCGACCATTACCGAATACTGCACATTTTTGCTAGAAAACTTAAACACTTCATTATCTGCAAATAGACATAAAATATTGTTTCATAGTGTTTTTAAGAAATGCTCACTCGAAATGTAAATTTCATTTAGTACCAAAATTACAAGGTGTTTTGTCGAATTCAAAAAATTAATAGTCGAGATTTCGAGTGCAGCATAAATAATCTATTATGGTTCGTCTATGCCTAAGCGGCGTTCAGGTAAACCGTGATTGTGACGATTTCGATATTTCAATTCACAAAACATATGTCGCCATAAAAAATCAGAAAACCCCAAAACCTCATTATACCAAAACTGATCAAAAATATCAAAGTGGTTATATACTAAACAATAAATATGCTTTATTTTATATATTTAGTCTCATTTTAACTAAATACATGTACGATAGTTTTTATTTAATTTGTTATTTAAACCAAGAAATTAAGCCTTTTTACCCATTGTGTCACGCTTTTGGGTCACAACTAATAAAACTATTAAACGGCTGACACAGATAATTGTTGGTATAACAATATCAATACAGATTCATAATTACAAGTTCAATGTGAACAAAAGTTTTAGTGTCTCCGGAGCTTTATTATGATTGAAAGCAATGCGAAATTCTTCGACTTATGGATGGAACGATGTAATCAACTCCCTAAAGCAGGACTAAGGCCTAATTTTTTAGTGGAAAATCATCTTTGGTCAACGGTCAAACATAATTTAAACTCTGAATTCATTTCTTAGATTAATAGTTGATTGCTATTTAACCAGTCAAAGTTAGATATTTAAACTATGATCGGATGATCGGATTTTGACAGAAAAGAAAAAGAAGACCAAACACAAAGCTTCTTTAATTGTTAACGTGAATAATTATAATCACCATTCTAGTTGAACTAACAATAAAAACGTATCATTTAACTTTATTTCGGCTCAAATATTTTCCAATTTCATTAAATATTTTGTATTTTATCACTTCACTTTTCTTTTGCAAATTTCTGTTGCCACATGGTAGTAAGATTATTTGACTAAGCATTGAAAAGTCTTTTCGTACTTAAAGCCAGATCAAACATAAATCAAAATCAACTGAATACCAAATTAAATATCAAGTCAAAAATTGGGCCTAATATCTAATTTGTGGGTGGCAAATCATCTTTGACCAACGATCAAACATAATTTAAAATCTGAATTAATTTTTTAGGTTAATTGTTGATTGCTGTTTGAACAGCCAATTTTGTGCAAAATGTTGCAAAATCTTGCAAAATGTTGTCTGCGTACTCCAAATCTCTTGCAGCGAGAGAGCCAAAAAGATAATTTTTTGACAGTTGGAAGTTAGAGAACTTGCAAAATGTTGCTGGAGAAATTTCTGCTTGCAATATTTTGCAACTAGTTTGAACAACTGTTTTTATTACTGTTTGAATGAAATAATTTTTGTGAAATGAAAATAAAAATTGAAATTTAACAATGGCAGAGGTAAATAGTTAGAATTGTGTTGATTTTTAACGTTTATAATAAATTATAATAAACAAAACATTTTACTTCATGCTAGAAACGTATACAGTGCGACCGTGCGACACATATGCTAAAATTCTTTTGCTTTGTTATTTCAATTGTTTACATACCGATCAGCTGTTTTCTTGCAAGATTTCACTGGATGCTGTCTGCGTACTTTTTAAGATATTTTCAACCGAGAGAGTAAAATTGTTCGTACTCTCCCAAAAAAAAATTGCTGAGTATTTGCTACTGGAAAAGTACGCAGACAGTCCTAATGCGAACAATTATAGTCACCATCCTAGTTGAAATAACAATAAAAACGTATCATTTAACTCGTAGTGCAGGTAGAATTTAATTTCTCATGAAATACTTTCCAATTTCATTAAATAATTTGAATTTAATCACTTCACTTTTCTTTTTCAATGTGAAGCTTCAGCTTGATGCATTATAACGATTATGTATGTAATTTTTCATAGCATTTGCCACTATTGCCATATGGTAGTAAGATTATTTGACAAAGCACTGAAAAACTCTTTTCGTACTTAAAGTCAGATCAAACATAAATCAAAATCCACTGCTAATTTAAATTGGGACCAAGTATTAACTATTTTTTTAATTCGAGTATAAATAAGTGACGTCATAATAGTAAAAACTGTCCAAAGCTGCCAATTCATTCAAAATTTGACCTAACACTATTCTCAAACTATACAGAATGCCGGCTTGGTCATTTTACACTGTGCTAGTTAAAAATCGTTACAAGCAGGGCACCCAGTGGGTAAACCAAATTCGAGTATGCTGAATCCAGTGGTTCTAACCGTATCTCTACCTTGGGTCTTGTTTTCGAGATATTTGAGATGGAAAATTATTGTTCCAAGTACTTAAAAAATGCAATTTTTCTTAATTTTATGCCATTTATTGAATATAAATCGGTCGATAAACATGCATGCGAAACATTAAAAAAAATAATACATATGACAATACATTAAAAAGAAACTACGATATTTGCAAAAATTTAAATTTTTTAATTTTTTTTTTATTTTTTTGTGTGTAAGATGTTTTTTAACCTATATTCAATAACTGATAAAAAATGATGAAAAATTGTGATTTTTATGTACTTGGAACCATAATTTTCGAACTCAAATATCTCGAAAACAAGAGCCACTGGATTAAGTGTACTCGAGTTAGGTTTACCCATTGGGTGCCCCGGTTATTACATAAAAAAATTTACCGATTCGAGCACAGTTTGATCAATACTAACAAAATTATGTCTTTACTTACTTCTTATTTAATAGCAGAAAAGAAGTAAAAAATTTTGACTTCCATTCTATTGCAAAACCGAACACGATTTAAATCGATCGATTTCCATTACATACCTCATCATTTCAATTTCTCATTTTCAATTTGTATTAGCATATTATCATTTCCAATCCTATTTTATAGTTTTTCAACAGTGTGTCCTAAAGATTAGTCTGTATTTTCTGGTTTTTAAGTCTCATTTCCTATTAATTAGTATTTTCCGATTTCGAATTTGGATATTTGCATATTTTCTTATTATCAATTTGAATTTTAAGTTTTCATATTGTATTATGCCCCGGCTAAAGTAAGGAACATAAAGGATATTGTGATCATAACTATCATCCCACATTTAAATTTGAAACTAATAATTTAAATTTTAGGATAATCACATTATATGTAAACGTAGTATCTCACTTCAGTTTGAAAATTTTCAATATTAGTGAGAACTTTCCTCATTTTAAATGGAACTGGTTTAGTTCAAGAGATATCAGGTAAATATACTTAAGCATCAAGATGTTTTGTGTTAATTGAAGAGTCTTTTTTATTTAAAATTCCTGAAAAAAACATTGAAAATCTCAAATAAAATGATCAACTGCCTGTGCCTCGATCTCTAACGAAAGCTTTCGATTGTGTTCTAGTCGAAAGGGAGTTGATTAGGGTTCCACCATCGTGTCATTTCAAGTCGACTGAAAATATAATATTTATCAAAACTTTTGAGTACAAATTTGGGTACCTCTATTTCGAATCTGCTGTCATTTGCGAACAAATATTGAGTCAGTGGAAAGAAAACGTCTGATTAAAGGAACCCAATTTGAGTCGAATGCGAGTGACCGGTTTTCGTTCGGGTAGCTTTTCTTTCGAGATCAGGGAACAGGCTAAAAGTTATTTGTCTCAGATTTAGTTGTTAAGACATTGCAAGAAAAAAAATTAAATTTCCTGAAGTGTTTAATATATATAATATTTAATTACAATATGCCAGTGACTGTCCGTAGTGGAATGATTAGCTGGCGTGGCTATTCAACATAAGAATATGCGTTCTATGTCCACAATAACCACCTTTCACATATCGCTTAGCGAAGGCGTCACTATCGACAAATAAGATATAAAAAAGTTTCTCAAATAATAACGGATCGGAATCGGTGTAAAAGTAAAGATACTGATAAGTGGTTCTAACAGTAGAAAGTGAGTATCATTTTATAGAAATTTAAGCCTATATTTATTCGATTTATTTGTTAATTTCAGAATGCAAAGCTAGGACATACAAATAAAGACTTCCAAGCTGGTTGCCTAAGAAAATTGCATTGTAAACTAAATTGACTAAACTTATAAAAACCACCAGAAAATCGATTACTCCATGTCCATGTAAAAATTAAACACCCCAATTGCAAAAGCTCAGCTGCTTTTACCAAAAAACTCTGTGTTGTTCCCCTTTGCCAACCGGTATTTCATCGCCGAAGTTTTGTATATTCGTCTACTCCATTTAATGCTGTTAATATAAAATCACATTAGGGTATATATTGGATAATGTTATGAGACCCCAGGTATAACGACATATTTAATAGGTCCGATCTTATCATAAAGAATATTTTGTATTTCTTACATTAAATGACTGATGATTTAAAACCATTTAAAATATCCCACCGGGTTTTTCAACGCTTTCTAATGGTTTTGGGTCCGCTGATTCTGAATCTGATGTTAGAATTTGCGGGTCATCCCACGTTTTTTCTACAGTATGATATTTATTGCCAGATTTTTGGTGCATTTTCTACTAATTTTATTTTAAAAAACAAATGTCTGTATTTTTTTTATTTTTTGTGAGCTTTTAAATGACGAGTATGAAACTCGCTCTAAGATACACTATTTCAGTAATTTTAAAAGCATTACAAATAATTTGTATATCTATAAATGTTCCTTTGTGGACAAACCACGTACTGTAGAGAAATTTAAGGGCACCCGGAAATTCGTACTTCAGATTCGGATTCAGCGGACCCAAAAACATTATAAACCGTGAGAAACACGGTGGATTTTTTAAAAACTTTAATTATGTTGTACTGTGTAATTTTACAAAACTAATCTCATTAGCATTTGATAGGCTAATATCAATGGTTAAGTGAAGAATATTTTGGGTTTTCCATTCTCTAAATTTAATTTAACAAACCTATTGAAGAGAAGCCATCATCATTTGCAAAATATTAACTTCTCATCCTTGTTTTTTTTCAGATTACTTGATGGTGCTTGCTAGATGACATAAACCCTAAGTGCAGTTTATTGTGAATCTAATCAAAATCTTTAAGAACGAACAAGTACTTATTGCAGCTGCTGACCACTGCACAAGATTAGATTTTATGACTCTTGTGCGTGTGACAATGGCTATTGTGAGATACTGACATCAGCATTAAAGTGAAGTGAAACACTATGTAAATTAAAAAATTATTAAATTGTTGGTTAAAAACAATAAAATAAAGATTATTAAATCCAAACTAAAAGGTGTCTTAACATTCACACAAGATTAATTTGTAGTTAATTGTATTGTTCTCGGGATATATGGCATATGGCACCGTCTTTTTAAAACCAAATACATTTAAGAACAACAAAACTAGATTATCATGTCGCGACAAAGCTCCGTTAACTCTTACCGCGTTTTATGAAGAACAATGACTATTTTACAAACGCATGAGGTCAGATGTCGTACACATGTTAATTAAACAAACAAATTAAACAAATTTCAACATATTCCTCCAACTGCTTCTAGCCTTCGCCTTCTCTCGCCAGTTGGTAACACCAAGGATACGGAGAGATTCTTCTGCTGGTCTTTCCAGCGGAATCTTGGTCGTCCTCTTTTCCTGCCTCCATCAGGTACGTTATCGAAAACTTTTCACGCTGGCTCAACTTCGTCCATTCAGTTAACATGGCCTAGCCAACGCAATTGACCTAATTTGATTCGACTAGCTTTGTGTACGTCAGAATACAGATGATATAGCTGTTGGTTCCAACGACGTCCGAACCCGCTGTTTTCTTTAACAGGACTTTATATTTTACGGGGACATGGGACTGTCAAGATAACGCGATTGCGCTGGCTAGGCCATGTCAGTAGAATGGATGAAGATGAACCAGCGCGAAGGCTTTTCGAAACCGAACTCGAAGGAAGACGAAAAATAGGAAGACCAAGACTCCGCTGGAGGGATCAGGTTGACGAATCCCTGCGTACACTTGGTATTGCCAACTGGAGAGATAAAGCAAAAGATCGAACTGGTTGGCGAAATATGTTATCTTCGTTTTGTAAGGTCCCTGACCTCCCGGGGTTGTCCGAGACCGGATAAGTAAGTAAGTAAGTAAGTTATATTTTACGGACAATTTTTCTCTCGAATACTCCCAGGTGTTTTTCATCCACTTGCGATATAACCCAAGTTTCGGAGACATATATCAGGACAGGTAAAATGAGAGTCTGGTATAGCTGGACTTTTGTTTGAGAGAGGGCTTTGTTCCTAAACTGCTTGCTGAGCCCAAAATAGCATCTATTTGCAAGCACAATTCTCCTATTTATCTCCAGGCTGACGTTGTTGGCCTTGTTCACGGCGGATCCAAGGTAGATCAATTCATCTACCACTTCAAAATTAAATCCGTTGTCAACGTTCAAGTACGCACCAAGTCGAGAGGTTTCTCTAGTCGTTGACACCATCAATTTTGTCTTGCCCTCATTAACAGCAAGTCCCACCTTCGCTGATTCATTTTCGGTTCTTGAAAATACTGCAATAACCTCTCGCAAATTTCTCCCAGTGATGTTTATGTCGTCAGCATACGCCAGCAACATATGGCTTTTCGTGTTAATTTCTCATTATTATCTCCATTAAGATGTTGAAGAGATTGCACGAAAGTGTGTCGCGTTGCCTCAGTCCTCGCTTAGTACAGAATGGTTCAGTGAGGTCTTTCCCCACTTTCACTGCTGATTTGGTGTTGGTCAGCGTCATTCTACAGAGGCGGATCAGTTTTTTTTCACATTGCCCAATACTCAGGGGATGCCCCCTATAAATGCCGAGCATTGTATTGGACTTAGGAAGTAGGGATAGAGGTGGGAGGAAAAAGGGTATAATGTTTGTTAATGTTTGATTTGAATCTCTCGATATTGAAAGAATTAGGGAATACACCCGCCGGAAGTTTATTCCACATACGAACTGTACGGCTAAAAAACGAATTCTCCCTGTAGTGAGTAGTTCTCTCCACAGGCCAAGATATAACAAAAGGATGTGAACTACTGGAAAAGCGCGTTGAGCGATTAAATACTCTTACCTCCGGAATAGAGGCGTGTATCTCATATGAACACTTCCCGGAAAATACCGATACAAAAGTCATACGCAACTCACGTTTCGACGATGCTCTAAGAAAGCAACAGAGTTGGTTACCCTGCTATCTCCTATAAGCATCATCGCTCTCCGTTGTACGCGGTCCAGAAGCTCCAATGTGGACCTAGGGGCACCAGCCCAAATATGAGACTTGTATTCCATTTTCGGCCTAATATATGAAATGTATATATTGAGGAGATCAGATGAGGTGAAAAATTTCTTACACCGCTTTAAAAAGCCTAAGCACTTGAAAGCTTTTTTGGACACATTAAATACGTGATCATTCCACCGAACATCACACTGTATTTTCATGCCAAGAACTTCAAGAGCATCTGATTCCTCAATGTCCACACCATTCATAGAAATAGGTGACAGGGACATGTCATTCGTGCGCTTGTGCGATAATATGCAGCACTGGGTCTTACGCTCATTAAATTCGACCCGATTCGACCTACCCCACTCAGTTACCAGGCGAATGTCCTGGTTGAGTGAGTCATTCATCATCCGTCTCCTCTCATGCACCGTGGAAGGACTTGGCCGACTATCAAATGAATATGAATGACATATACTACTGTACATTGGACTCGAAGTAAGACTCATGAGGTCGTTAATAAAGATAAGAAAAAGAGTAGGAGAGAGGACAGAACCTTGTGGTACCCCCGCATTAATCCTATATTCGTCAGAAGAGATCCCATCTATGACAACACGTATAGTGCGATCCCTGAGAAAATTCGATACAAATCGAGAGAAGTTACTACCTAAACCAAAAGCATTAACCTTGGACACGAGTGCATCGTGCCAAACTCTATCAAAAGCTTTGGATATATCCAGAGCCACTATTTTACTCTCTCCCAGTCTATGAATAGACCGACTCCACTGTTCAGAGAGGAATGCCATCAGATCACCAGTAGAACGGTTTCTGCGGAACCACTACTGTCGATCACTTAGTAGACTGTTAAGTTCCAGATAATTGACCAGATGGTAATTTACCATGGTCTCCATCACTTTAGAGAGTGAAGAGCATATTGCAATTGGCCGGTAGTTTTCGGGGTTACTAGCCTCACCCTTTTTCGGGATATGCCTCACCCTTCACGGTATGAGCGATTAAAAAGATTGCGCAATGGACGAGCAAGCGTCGAAGAGCACTTTTTGAGAACAAGTGCTGGTATTCCATCCGGGCCCGGGGATTTATTTGCGTCGAGCTCTGCGAGAACCTTTTTAACCCCATATGTTCGAAAAAATATCTGAGCTGGATATGTTATCAATCACGGGGAGTGGTTGATTGATATCCGGCAAAGAGTTATTTGCAAAAATTTCAGCCAAGAGGTTAGCCTTATCAACCGGGTCAGTAAATATATGATCATCTTTAATAAGAGTTGGAATTGAAGAGGAACTGCTATTCTTTACTCTCTTAACAAATGACCAAAAGCTCTTACTTCCCCTGTGAGAAGAAAGAATTTTAGCACGAAGACGCTGTTCGTATAGAAACTCAGCACGTCGTGTACTTTGGCACAATTTGATCTTGTTTTTTGCGCAGCTCGTCAGTAATTGGATTTTTATCCACAGTCCAATTATTGAAAGCTTCCTCTTTGGATCTGACAGCTTCTTTGCATGTCTGATTAAACCAGCACTTATTAGATGGTTTAATCGAAATTATTTTCGTGGGAATAAATATTTTCATTCCCGTTAAAATAATATTTTCCACCATTTCTGCCGCAGTATCGACATCATTGTCAAGAAAACAGAGTTTCCAATTGAAGTTTTTATAGAACTCGTTGAGCTCAGCCCAACGAGCCTTTTCATATAAAAATATGGACCGCTTCGTGACTGGTTTTGAGGCAGTCGGAAAATTCGAATATGAAAATGATGCAGAAATCGTGCAGTGATCCAAGTTTCCAAGAGGTGCCGGAATTCCGGAATTCCAAGTTGAGACATAGCTTCGTACAGTTTTCCCCGTATGTGGCAATCGAAAGCAGCTTTGTAATCGACAAAAAGATGGTATGTATCGATTTGCTCTTTTTTTGCTTTTTACCAGGATTTCGTGGACTTGCCTGGTCTAAAACCACACTGATAAGGTCCAATCAGGTTTCAACAATTGGCTTTAGTCTTTCACATAATACGCTCGACAAAATCATATACGCGATGGATAAAAGACTGATACCGCGATAGTCGGAACAGACACACGGATCACCCTTTTTGAATACATCGACTCCAGGCATAGATTCCCCCAACCATATACCGCATATAAGTTGATGCATGTGGGATAGCAGCACTTCGCCACCTGCCTTAAAAAGTTCAGCGGGTACAATCTACATTGTCTTCCACAATCATTAACTCCTGATCTTCAGTGGAAGAATCTGAGTGGAGTAGTGCTGAAAATTGGTCTCTCCACATTTTAAGCCTAAAATCTGTACGAAACAGTGACACATTGGACCTGTTCGGAATGGATCATTGCTCACTGCTCTTTCTCAACAGACTTCATCTGTGATATTTAGCTTAGTATTTCTACTGATATATATTTGTTTGATTGTTTTTTTTTTTATTTATTTTTTCGACTATTCATGTTTTTTTGTGGTGCCGTAAATTGTCGTGTAAAGGTCCAATTAGTCTCTACGGTTGACGGTTGGCGTTCTACTTAATATTGCGCGGTTAGTCATGACGGTTAGACGGCAGAAAGACAAAACAAAACAAAAAAATTGATCGAAGAGCATTTGTACAAAATATAATTTGCATGCATGAGTTTTGTGTTAAAAAGTGATTGTGTCAAATAAAATATTAAAAATAAAAAGAAAATTGTGGTTGCCGTGTAATTGTGTATTGCCGCGCACAAAATGTCGAAGTAAAAGCAATAACAATAACAGCTGATCGGTATTGACGGCTGACGGTTGACGATTGATTCTGCAACCTGCAGAAGTCTACCGTCGTAAACCGTCAATTTCACTGTGTGTAATTTTTTAAGTCATGGCAAAATAACCATATACGGACACCACTACGTGATAAAAGACTAAAAAAAAAAGACCCGTGTCTCCCAATTTTTCCCAAAGTCATGCACTTTTTTTTTATGGGCCGCCAAAGATTTGGGGCCTCAGTATCATTTTCGTAAAAATGTGATCATTTTCTCAGGCTCATATCTTGCAAACCGTTCAGAATTTCGATTTACTGTCTGAGGCAAAGTTGTAGCTCTTGTCATAAAATTGCGAACATATAAAATCAAAAAAACTTCACCTTCCAGATCAAAATCGCAAAAAACTTAAAAAATTTCGATTTTTTTACCTTTTTTCCCGTGTTCAGGTCCATAGGTAGCAAACCGTTCAAAATTCAAGGAAACATTCAACTACAAAAATTTACCTAAGATCTCAATAAACAAATTTCTAGAACATATAAACTTCCTGGGAATTATTCTTAACACCGTTTTTTAATTTCATTTGTTTTTTATTTACTTCAACATTGAGATACTATGCTATCTATTACCAAAATATTAAAAAAAAGTATTCGTATTATGTTTATAATGTTGATGGCCCTGGACTTGCAAATCGCGCTCTCTTAAGTTGTGGATCCAAATCGTCGTCCGAATCTGACTCTGATTCAGCAATTATGGTGTCCACAGGCACGTTGCTTCCAGACTGCCCTCCATCATCAGCTCTTTCTTCTTCAAATACTTCATTAACATCATACAGGGTGATCTTGTGACTCCACCAACATACCTCTGCAAGCAATGCGTCGAGGTTTTTGCCTTTGTACCGTTTTTCCATAGGCATTGTGGTTTGGTGAAACCGTTCTCCTTGCTCATCGGATTCGGTAGGGAGTTGTTTGATAAAATCGTCAAAATGAAAATGAAGAAAATGCAGCTTTAATGTCATCGATGCGCCGATTATCTCAAAATAATGCAGCATTTGTTTCACCCATTCTCTTGCTTCCGGTTCCGCGTCTCGATCCCCTCCCAAGACTCTGGTGCATACACGCTGAAGGTAAATCCATGCCATTGAATGATTTTCATCAAGCGATGAATCAAAGTTGCTCTTGAATAGCTTTCTAATGTCAGGGCCATTAAGTACGCCTGTTAAATGAAAACAAAAAATAAAGACAGAAAAGAAAACATTAACATAGTGTAAATAGTACAATTAGATGAACAAAAATTCGTTTTAAATTTACTACAATACCTTTTTTAATTTTGTCATCGCTACGCTTTGGGAAAACGCTTTTCAAATAGTCGAATGCGTTTGGACAATTTACAACGGCCACTTCGATGAATTTTTTAACAATTCCCAATTTTATGTGGAGCGGTGGCAGCAAGATGTCTTGAGTATTGTCAATTAAAGGTGCATTCTTCAGTCTATGTTGTTGTATTTGTTCATCCACACTTCCTCTTGGCCTCCACGAGTTACATTGGAATTGATTCAGAGGTGAGCGTGAATCCCAATTACAAAGAAAACAAAAGAATTTTGGGAAGCCGCCCTTATCGATGATCCCTTGCAAAATGTTGATGACCTTCAAATCACAGCAAATCTTCCATTTATTTTCGTAATATTTGATTTTTTCCATTATATCTTTCAATGTTTCATAGCTTTCTTTCATGTTGATACCCATTGCTAGCGGAATGGAAGGTTTTCGGTTCGGCACATGCAACAACACTGCTTTCAAGCTTGAAACAGAACCATCAATATATAATCTCCACTCACTAGCGATGTAGTTCATTCCCATTTTTACCACCAAAGCTTTTATATCGTTGCAGTAAGCGAACGAATTGTCATCATTTAGAGTGTAGAGCATCTGAAATTCAGCTTGTCGTTTGCGGTACGCCGTAGAGTTAACATTAGGATGTGTGAGTTTTCTTTGCTTTAAAAAAGCTGTCAAAAATATTGCAAGTCGCTGCGATAATCCCAATATGGCCACAATGAAATCCATTTCCATTTGTGTTATTAGTTGTGGTCCATCTCTTCCCTGTTGGGGCTCATAATCGGTATCAAATGGATCTTCATAAGTAACACCACTTGCTGTACTCATTGCTGTAAATTCTGTAGTACGATCTGGAGTTGGCGGCCTTGGTGATACAAAATTTTCAGGTGCAAGCAGTGGTAGTGTGGCTGTTGCAGTTGCTTTATAAATTTTGTTCTTCTCAGAATGTCGATTTAGACGACATGTGTAATTTAAGCATGCATAGCAACTGGTTGCATCATGATCACCTGGGCGATTAATCCAGTTTACCGGCTTACAGTACTTCATAGTACCTCTGCCTCCACTCAACCATGCCATGAGATTGTTATAACATTGGCGACACACTGTATTAGGTGTGTAATTTTCACCGGTCAAGTCCACTTCGTCGAAAAACAATGTATATGCTCTTTTGAATTCACTAGTTAAACGATTCTTTTCCTTCTGAAATCTTGTAGATGTTTTTTTTCTGGTTTGATGACCACAAACGTAGCAAAATAAATCAATATTTTCACACTGCATATTTAAATTGTCAGTTGCCAATGTTGTGTGCGAATTATACTGTAGCACTTTCACTTTTTTTACTTTCACTTTCACTTTATAACTTTCACCGCTGAGCTCTCGTTGACGTCGCGCTGTGTAATGCCTCGATGTGAGCGTCGTGTCGCTTTTATATTGTGTGCTGCGTCCCTTGTTGCGTGTGCTGAGCTTACTGCATTGCCTGTGCTGCTGCTGTCGGTGCATGATCGCGTGATACCTAAGCGCTACCTAAACGGTGTTAACCCTTGGACAAACACATGGTTCTGGCCAGGCATATTTAATTTTTTGCTACCTATGGACCTGAACAGGAGAAAAAGGTAAAAAAAATGAAATTAAAAAATTTTCGGCAAATTTTTCACTTTTGCGTGCTACCTAAACAGTGTTAAGAATCATCTCTAGGAAGCTTATATGTTCTAGAAATTTGTTTATTGAGATCTTAGGTAAATTTTTGTAGTTGATTGTTTCCTTGAATTTTGAACGGTTTGCTACCTATGGACCTGAACACGGGAAAAAAGGTAAAAAAAATCGAATTTTTTTAAGTTTTTTGCGATTTTGATCTGGAAGGTGAAGTTTTTTTGATTTTATATGTTCGCAATTTTTGTTCTTTATGACAAGAACTACAACTTTGCCTCAGAGAGTAAATCGAAATTCTGAACGGTTTGCAAGATATGAGCCTGAGAAAATGATCACATTTTTACGAAAATGATACTGAGGCCCCAAATCTTTGGCGGCCCATAAAAAAAAAGTGCATGACTTTGGGAAAAATTGGGAGACACGGGTCTTTTTTTTTTAGTCTTTTATCACGTAGTGGTGTCCGTATATGGTTATTTTTTTTCGTGTTGCACTGTGTTTTAGTTGTCTCTCTCAAACAGCTGATCGCTTACCGTCAACCGTCAAGAATAATTGGACTTTAAAACATTAATAAAAAAAAAAATTAATAAATGTAAAAGTTAAAGAAAGATTATATATTTAATAAAATTCATCCCTGAAGAAGTTGGAAAATACCAACGAAACGTCGGATAGAAAAATGGAATAATTATCTTTTATTTGCATTACATTATAAATTGACCTTGAAAGACCAATTAGAGAAAAATTCTGAAAACCACCAATTAAAAACGTGTAGTTCTTAAAATTAAAAGTTCAATTTTTAATAACTCTGAACTGTTAGCTATTATCACCGTCTTTTTTCTTCAACAACAACACTTTACACCACACTTGCATTTTCGGACACCCTTTAAAACTTATCCCAAACTTAAATGAATAGATTTTTAACACTTCAATTGTTTAGTATGTATTATGTATCATATGTGATTTCATATTTTATTTCTATCATTATTAATATTATACGTAGTTCTGTTACAATAATTGTAATAATAACATATATTTCTTGAAATAGTAAAATACTTAAATTTAATGCACAGAAAAAAGAGAAAAAATCATATTTTTTGTTTTATTTTTTTGGAATGAACATCAATTTTTAACATTTTATGAAGCTTGCACACACAATTTTTGAGATGAACTGATTTTATCGCCCAAACTCAAAGCCATACCCTGAAAATGAAATTGAAACGTGAATTAAATACAAGTAAGGATATTATAAATGAGCAAGATTTGCAACGATATTTACCTGACTCTTGGCACGTATTCTAATATGACCGGTAACTTTGGAATCAGGATCATCAACGGGTTTCTCAATACTCAAATTGGCTAATGCATTTTCGCCGAAAATTGATCTGTAAATGTTATAAATAAAATATACAAATAAATGCTAAAAAAATATATACTATATTCTTGTTTGTATTTATCAATAAAGTAGGAAAATAGAAAATAGATTCATGGAATTATTAAAACAAAATTGCTGATTATAAATTAGTCACTTATTTACCCATTACATCCCATGGAGGGATAGGGGGATTCTATTTTTAGATTCACTGTTTTGGACCTGCACTTTTACATCGCCATCACAATGACTATCGCCGAAATGAATGTAAGGTGGTCTTGTGCTGAAATGTAACCCGCGTTCTTATGCACAAGAGTCGCGCACGCTATCCATTGCACCACATATGGGTATTCACAGAACGGGTTTTATAAAAGACATTCGCTAACGCAAAAGACTGTCGGCAATCTAACAATGAGCATTATGAAATGTATATAATTTGCATTCACACAATAATTTCGACTTCGACAACTAATAAACTACGCGGGCCTTCTTTTAGGTGGTACAGCACTTCAGAATTAAGCATAATGACAATGATCTTTTATAGGTTTCAAAACAAATATTTGTAAAATTACAAGTCTGAATAAATAAATAAATAAAATTACGAAATGTAGATAATTTAATACTTATTCTTGACTAATTATTCAAGCTTAAGGTCACTTCCGATTTTATAAAACTTTTTGTTTTCTCTTTTGTCTCGAAAAATTTGAAACAAATTATTAGATACTTTAATACGAATAAAGGAATAAAAATAATGGAATCACGTTACATCCCATGAAGGGACAGGGGAGAACTTCTGACAATCACTGAGCTGTGCGCTTTCCAGTTTTCATTCACTGATTGGGACCTACAGATTTACACAGTTTCCGAACGGTATTGTGAAAAGCTTTCTCATGGCTAAATGCTCGATAGTGTCGCCGTCACTAAGCGAGGTGTAATTTAAGGTGGTCAGAGCAGGGATTGAACCCACGCTCTCACGCACAAGAGCCGCGTACGCTACCATTGCACCACTAACGGCCAAAAATACCTAAAAGGAATTTAAAACAATACTATGAAGTATTTCCAGTGCAACTATACTAGTCCAGTGCAACTATAACGGCTGCATGATAACTATCGATATCCATAACTATGGGTTCCGAGTTGAGAATGTCAAACTGTGTGGACATTTATATTTAGTAAGGTTTGTCAAAAAAATAAATCTGTTCGCGAAGCACTTTGTCCATTAGTGGTGAATGTCATTTCTTCTTAAGTGGCTACGTCAATAAGCAAAATTGTCGTATTTGGAGCGAAGACAATCCTCCAGCCGTTAACGAATCACCATTACATTCATTAAAATTGACTGTTTGGTGCGGTTTACATGCTGGCGGCATCATCAGTCCTAATTTCTTTCAAAATGAGCAAGGAGCTGTCATTACGGTGAATGGCGAGTGCTATCGAGCCATGCTGACTGAATTTTTCATTCCAAAAATTAATCAGCTAAACAACAACAACATTTGGTTCCAACAAGACGGCGGCGCGACTTGACATACAGCGCGCGTAACAATCGATATATTGCAAAATCAATTTGGTGACAATTTTATTTCCGGAAGTGGTACCGTTCATTGGCCCCCTTGTTCGTGTGATTTAACGCCTCTGGATTACTTTTTATAGGGCTATGGTAAGGCATTGGTGTCTGCCAAAAAAAAACAGCAACTCTTGTAGCATTGATCGAATGGTCCATGTAACTCGTAGCCGCGGCGGACTTATGCCGGAAATCATATTTAAAAAATTAATGTCATGAAATTATGTACTAGATTATAATAAAAAATATTTCATTCCAACAATATTTCTGTCTTGTATTATCATTTTAAGTTCTCATGCATCTAAAAAAAAACACCCGATACTATGCCATATAGTACATTACGTCCCATATAATTGTCTGGTCAAATAAAGTCACGGACTTGTTAAATGGAGTCAGTTCACTACAATGATTGAACCAGAACTAAAAAATAAATAAATGGTTTCCCATTACATCCCTAGAAGGAATCGGGGAGAGCTTCTCACAACCAGTGAGCTGTGCGCTTTCTAGTTTTATACTCACTGATTGGGACCAACAGTTTTACACCGGTTCCCAACGGTATTTTTGAGAAGCATTTTCATGGCTAAATACTCGATAGTGTCGCCGTCACTATGCGATTAATTATTTTAATTTTCTCTAGTATAGAACAAGTTCAAAAGCGGTGTTTCACCAGCCAGTACTTTTTGAACTGTGAGGCAATAGTTCCAAAATAGCAGAGATAATTTGTCTCAAACCAATGACTTTGCAATGTTAATTTCTACCACTGTTTGTCTGGAGGATAAATAGTACTTTCACAGTACAGTGATAGTTCCGAAATAGTATTTGTTAGAGAGTTAAATGGAGTTAGTTCAGTACCAGATTTGTACTACTAGGACTGAGTTATTTCTATGTCCTCTAATATACTTATAGAACTAGGTCAAAAGTGTTGCTTCAGAGTCATATAAAGTCCCTCCCAGCCACTACTTTCTGAAATGTTGCACAACTAAATAGTTAAAGAAAGGGGGCTATATCCCTCAATTTTCATTGCAATAATAATCTCTACAGTTTTTATACCTTCAGCCATAGGGATATGGGCACATATCATTTAATACGGAAAAAAATTAACACATAGAAGGATCTGTGTTAGACGCTTAGTATCTTTGGACGAAATTCGTTTTCGGAATTTTTAAGACGATTGATCCATATCGGTCTGTCTGTCTGTCTGGCTGACTGGTCAACACGATAGCTGCCGTAAATCTTCACCTATCACAATGCAATTTTAACAGTGACTATAATTTGTCCAGACTTAGTTTGGGATTGCAAATGGACGTTTTTATCACATCAAAAATCATATTTTTTCTAAAACTTTTTTCTGGTAGATGTGATTAGCTTCAACTCACACACTGGTTGATAATCTGTAAATGTTCTACTTAACTGGAGAAAATGGGCGAGATTGCCGCACCCATTCTAGTACTTCTCATACAAAAGCTTGGTTGTCTTCCGGGTTGTCAATTCGATAAATCGAGTGAAACACTTCCGACCGTAATGAAATTAGGTATAAGGCTTCACGTCATTAAATACTAACCACCGATTAAGACAAGGGTGATTTTGCCACGCCCATTTTGGTACCTCGTTTGCAAAATCTGTTTGGCCATCTGGTTGTTCAGCACGAGAAGTACCTCTATGGAATTTTATTCTGGATAATATTTGGTCAAATGACACTCTTTTATGGAAAATGAGCACGTTTGCCACACCCATTCTGGTACCTCCACATACAAAAGTTGTTTCGCCGTCTGGTTGTTCGGACTCTATGAAATTTTATTCATATTAAAATGAGCGCGTTTGCCACACCCATTCTGGTACCTTCCATACAAAAGTTGGGCGGATGACCAGTTGATCGACACAATAACTCTCGTAAACCACAACCGATCTTAATGAAATCCTGTACTAGTCATTATTTTGCTAAAAAAAAATGGTTTCCCATTACATCCCATGAAGGGACAGGGGAGAGCTTCTCACAATCACTGAGCTGTGCGCTTCCAGTTTTTACTTAATGATTGGGACCTACAGTTTTACACCGATTCCGAACCTATTTTGAGAAGCGTTTTCATGGCTAATTACTTGACAGTGTCGCCGTCACTATGCGAGGTGACCGCCGCCAAAAGAAATTTTTAAGATGGTCTGAACAGGGATCGAACCCAGGATCTCATGTACAAGAGCCGCACACACTACCATTGCACCACCGACGGCCACTTGCATTTTGCTAAAAGCTACTGTGTAATTGATAATTCACTACTGTGCCACGCCCCGTTTGGTACCTCTCATACAAAAAAAGTTGGACGTGTTTCCGGTTGGCCGACTCCATATCTCCAGTAAACCACAGCCGATCTTAATAAAATTTGATACTGATCAATATTTTGGCAAAAGCTACTGTGCAATAAAAAAATTAACAACTTCTCCATGACCATTTTTGTACCTCCCATATAAATATTGGGAGAAGTTGCTTGCTAAGTTGCTTATTAGGTAATGTTTTGCGCAATGTCACCCTGCTACGTAAGGGTGAATATAGACGTGTTTTAACAGAACTCGGACGCAATGGATGACTTAGGGTGAGGGTATGTTTAAGTCGGTTCACCCGAACGAAATTTATGTTTTGGTTTGTACAAAGAATAACTAGTCCTACAGGGTATAGATAAATATTCAACCACTACTACTGCACCGTTTCTAACTAAACACAGAACTGTTTCACAACTAAACACAGTACCCAGTCAGTAATTCGAACTGGTACCCAACAAGTTCAAAAGTGGCAGAAGGGGCATAATTCCTCCCACACCAATTATACCAATTATTTATGCAGTTGTTCGTATGGAGAATAACTATTTAAATGGAACATTTCGGGTTAATAGGTCTCATTCTGAACACTTGTTACAGAAACAGGGCAAGAGATAATGGCAAATATTTTGTTAAAACCTTTTAAAAAATTAAAAACTGCAAATAAATAAATAAAATCAGGTCGCCAAATAAATATCAAACTATCCAATGATTTCTTTTTCCAATATGGTTTTTCAGTGGCAAGTTTCACGCGTGATTCGTGTGACATGTGTCTAAGTGAAAATTTTTCAATTTGCCTTGCTATTTCATCATGAATAGACTACTGTTTACATTGGACCGGACTTCTTCAAACACGATGATGGCCGCAACGTTACGGTCAATGGAGCAAGCTACCGTTCGACTATCACGGATTCTTCTTCAATTTTCAAAACCAAATAGCAAAAAATCACCCATTATATTTACATATTTGAAATTCGATTTAAACTGCGAAAGTAAATTATAACTACAAGCCACTGCAGATATAAAATATTTCACTGATATGACAGCTTGAGCTCCATAAAGATAAATTACACTTCTTTCCACTCCCGACCCATGTACTTATACAATATAAATGTCATAAATTACCATAGTTTTTGGTTACATCATATCCACTCAACAATAGTTAACTTGATATGATTTCAATAAAATGTTCAATACATACTTGGCATACATATTGGCCGCCATGAAACCACATTGGCCGGACAAAGCTTTCTCCGGGGTCAAACATTTCATATTAGTACTCTTAAGTAAATGTTTTAGATATTCATGCAAATCAGTAAAGGTGGTATTAACTGTGACCTGAAAATCAAAATCAAACACAATTATTATACATTTTGGATACCTGTCTGTTATAAAAATATTACCTTATTTTCCCATTCGAAATCTTGCCACATTTGCCGAAACTCGGTGTCAGTGCATGATGCCGGTATGATGTAGTCCATAATGTCAATGTGAATAGTGTTCAAAACCACCACATTGGTATTAATTAAAGTGTCGTAAACTGAAATGTATTAAGCAGACAGTAAATAAATTCGTCCAATAACGTCTCACATCCCCTTACCAATATTGCCGAAAATTATGCCATTTTCAGTTGATGAAACTTTAACATTAGCCTTAATGTTACAAAAGTCGTGGGGTGCTAACACAACGGGATGAGGACGTTCCACTAACTTTAAGTCACCCAAAGTAGCCAACTCCAAAGTGCAGTTTTGCAATGTATCATCTGTAACCAAAAGATTGTCTTTAGGCATTAAAAATCTGGATTTATCACTTGAAAACTTACTTGTTTGATTGACAATCAATACATCCAATACAATGTCATATTGATTGACATTGACATAGGCCTCTGCATAAACGGGATCGGAAAACCCGGTCAATTGGGTCACCTTATTTAATTTATTATTGGGTGAAGTAATGTCACTCAAATTGGTTGATTTAGTTCCAGCCAAAGCCTGATTTAAGCTGGACTCAAATACATTTTCACCCAATTGACTTTCTCGTCCATTTGAGAGTTGTGAGAACATAACTGGGTCATCGGGCTGCACCTTGGCAGTGGCCTTTTGTTTCTCCTTGAGCACACGCTGATCTTCTTCGTGCTGGGCGTCCAACATTTTACCCAAGGCCTCGCGGCAATAGCGTTTAAATACTTCAACCGCTTCAGCGGTGCGTTCACTAAGAGTGCGCAAGCAAATAAAGATACGATCGGAATCGTCATTGGTGATGGGCTTAGTAGGGAATCCGGATTTGCCCAAATGTAAAATGGAGCTCATAATAAGCATAACACGAGTGGTTAAACGATTTTGAGAACGCTACCAAAGGGAGACCTGTGATGTAAATATATATTATATTTTACATTTAAAACTTACCAATTCCTGTTCCAAATCGGCGTAACGTAATACTAACTTCGTTAATGTAGCCGAAAGTGCAGCACCAATAAAGAAATCACCATCCATAAGATACTGACGCAATGGAGGACGCTTTTCTTTCTTGGCCACTCTGTAAAAAGCAGCACTAAAAACTTTGTTTTTAATAATAAAATTCCATAAAACTTACGGTGCCAAACTGAATGCACTTTGTGTCGCATAGGTGCCATCGGAAGTAACTTTAGAACTCGAAGATGATTGTGCTGGCGCCGTTTGGTTTGCAGCCGTCGTCTCCTCTTCTGTATGGTCACCAGCCAAACGACGTTGTTCAGCCTCAACCATAGGGACATCGCCCAATGTTTGGGTAATAACATCAATTACCTCAAGAATTTGATTCTTATCATTGACATATTCACCTAATATCCATACAGCAGCACGGTGAATCTTCGACGATTTGATTTGTGGAAAAGCTTCAATCAAATGACCAATGATCAAGCTTCTTAATGAGGGGAACTTCTGTATAGCCTCTCTTATGAAAATCAAAACATCAGCTGCAGCCAACTCATTGGTGTCAGAAAGAAATTCAACTAGAACGGGTATAACACTGGCTGCCACGTCGGGGAATTTGATGGAGCAAGAATGTAGTGTACGGACCAAAAGCTGACGATATTTTCCCGTATCTTCATGTTCTACATTATGGGTCTTTGACACTTCTTTCTTGAGAACCAAAACCATTTCGTTAATATTTCGCGAGGAAACCAAGTCCATGGCTAGAGCCAAGGTCTTGCGACGAACTTCAATGTCGGGAGCAGCTAATACGCGCAAAATATCCATGACCAAATCCTGCATTACCTTCTCCATATTCTCATTATCTTTCATAGCTATCAAACGATCCAACACGATAAGTTTAACATTGTTATCACTCTCCTTAACGATCAACTCAATGTAACAACCAGCTGCTGCCTTGATAGCTGTGGGAGCTGAGGAGAGAGTTATCAAAGTACCAGCAGCCTCATAGCGAACAGCGTTAGACTGAGAGTTCAGCAAATTGTAAATGCAGCGGATAAAACGTGACCGTTCGGCGGGATTGGCATGGCAGACTTTATAAATTAATTCCACAATAACCAATTGCAGAATGTCGCCAAAATTATTCACTTGATCAATGCATGAGGCAAGATAGTTCAAGGCCCTTTCCTGGTCAGCGTGTAGAAGCATAAGGAAAGCATTACGTTTGCAAGACATATCCTGTTGGGTGTCCAAAAAGTTGGCGATTAACTCTGGACCGTCGGGTACAAGCCACTCAAAGTTTTTGAAAATGGTAAAAATGGCAAGAACAGCATTACGTCTGACATAGGAGTGACGATGTTCCAAACAGGCACGAATTGATGGCATTAAGGGTTCAAGCAGTTCAGGTTCTTTGAGCTTGCACAGAAAACGTAAAGTCGAACCGCGTAAAAACTCGTTTGGATGTTGAAGATCCTAAAAATTACAATAGGGGGAAAAATATATTTCTAGAACATACACGCACAATTAACTACATATATGAGTCATCGGGTTGAATTTATTTTTTTTTTTATCAATGACAATTCGAAATAAAATGTAAAACATGTTACAAGCTTTCTAGACATATTTGTTGTAGCTTATTGATGCTTATTAACGAATTGGTAGTTTAATACAAATAACAGATTTAATCTATGTGTTGTCCCATTATCATGGCTAACACAACATCTGTATAAGACCTAAAGATTTCGCGCCCCTTGCTTTGAAACACTCTCAAATTCCATATAACATGCATATATTGCCTTGGCAGAGTCTGATATCTTTTATTCCTTTATCAACCAGTAGTCCATCTAAAGGACTCACTCAATACTTTTGTGTCTGCATAAATCAAATCGAAACCTGTAACACTCCGTCATCTCTCTAGGGCATCGCGCCATTATAGCCTGTCTAGGTAAAAGATCGTTAGTTGTATTGAGAATAACATATACATATATGATTGAGGATAAAATACTCCCAAGGATTATTCTTATGGGAGTATCCAGGTAAACATCGTTTAACATCCAGGTAAAGTTTATTGAAAAAAAGAAAGAAATGCAGATGGCCTGGCGGATTTCCAATATTAAAAAACAAATTAGAGAACGATGAAACCCATGAAAAATTAAAATATTTTTTTGTCGGTTAGAACCATGTATCCAAAAAACCGGGTTCACATTTGGCGTTAAATAACCTGATTTAAGCATATTATATTATCAATCTATTTCATTGCTATCACTTTCTTTTTTAGACAATTTTTGCCAACTGGTAATAATATCGAAGGCATGGCGAGATATAGTGTTCTATACATGTATGTATAACTATATCATGTCCATCGAGAGTAAAAATCGGACTCTACAAAATAATAATTTGCTACAATTGCAGTTTTTTTTCAGGCGACATTAGTTTCCGAGGTATGGACGATTCAGTTTTGAAAATAAAATCCGCCTACTTGTGACATTCGGAAGGACATCAGGCGCTACTTGGCGGACATCCAAGATGGCATTACATCTGTCGTCAACAGACTGTCGATAGCAGTAGCGCAGAAAATGTTGCACTACACGGAGGTGTAAGAGGCCATAGCGTAGATCTGGATAGAGTTCTATTCTGAAGTCAAACAAATCGAGGATAAACCCAGGCACATTAGATGGGTGCCCGCCCACAGTGCCTATAAAGCTCTCATGACACTACTATTCATATTTTCAACTGTCTTGATATGTCTAATGATTTGCGTCCAGGTGGCACAATTTCTCCAGCTCCCACCACCACCTCCAGTGACACATAGGGCAATCACTCTTAATTTTACTTTTGTATCTTCCAGGGAAGAGCGAGTGGAAACAGAGAATCTGTTACAACAATAACATTCTGACTTTATGGGCCTTATATTTCTGAATGTTACAAAGCATCAGCTTTAACTTATAACACCCTATTACCACAATGGGGGGTCGGGAATAAATTCTTTAGTCGTTTCGAGTTCTAAGTAGGGATACCTAGGTCAAATTGCAGCCGAAGGAAGTCCACGAAGCAAACTTTATTACACAAAACTATTCAAAGGCATACAAGCCAGTGTTAATCCTACCCTTGAGTAGAAAATCCCTAAGAGAAACACGCAATCTTTATTACACAAAAACTATTTGGAAGACGATGTTGCACCTACCCCAGAGGAGGGAATTCTCTCTCTCCCGGCCGAAGATCGTCCACGAAAAAACCTTTGTATCATGAAAAAACAATATCGAAGCCGGTGTTACATGGATGCATATACCATTGCGATTTTGCCAATAGTTTGGGATATAAATTAAAATCTTAACACGTCATTTTTTTGTTAAAGTGATCAATAAAAAAATAAGTCAATAAATAGTTTACCATTACATCCCATGAAAGAATTGGGGAGTTTGACACAACCAGTGAGCTGTGCGCTTTCTAATTTCACACACACGGTTTGGGACAAACAGTTTTACACCGGCTCTGAACGGTATTTTGAGAAGTCGTTTCATGGCCGCGTCGCCGTCACTTAGCAAAGTGACCGCCATCGAAAAATATTTAACGTGGTCAGAGCAGGCATGGAATCTACGTTCTCAAGTGCAAGAGCCGTGCACACTGCCCACTGCATCACCGATGGCTACAATACCGTAGATACCGACCAATAATACCATAAATTAATGCAGAAAGTCTTCCTTTTACGATATACGATACAAATATACACCTACAATGTGTCATATTGGTATCGCATGTATTTCCAAAAAGGTTAGGGGACAAAAACTCCCAAAATTTTAAACCTCTCCTGAGTGGGATGCTAGAACCGGAAACGGAATTTGAAAAGTTGTTGTATTAGCTTTTCGACGATACTTGGGCCCGATCCAACAGAGGCAGATCGTTATTATTCCCATACAGATAGACCATTATAATTTGCATTGCTTCAGCGTTAAAGGAATACACATATTTTATAATCGGTACGTGCATAACGTGTGAAATTTGGACCGTCGTAGCTTGCCAAGTATGAGCCACGATCAATAATAATAACAAAGTTAAAAAAAAAAACATTTGACTACACATTTCTTCATCAAATCGTATGGCCTTTATCCTATTCGATCAAACATAATGCTTACCTTCCTATATGCATCACACACTAGAATCATTTCCTGCAACAATTTCCCATCCGGCGATGTCTTCGGGACAATTTCCCAAAAGATAAGCAGTAGCTTCTTAATGGTATGATTTTGGACGGGCAACACAAAGCGTATGATAGTCATTATCAAGCCGGACAAACGCTCACCATTCAGCAATAGTTGAATAACTTTCTTCAATGTCTCGATTTTCACATTCGCATCACCCTTTTCCAAATCCTGCTTTAATTGCATCTCATTCGGCACCTCCAAATCGGGTGAATTGATAATGGTATAACAGGGCACTGTAGTTGATTGAGACATATTTGTTTGCGTATTTTCTACTGTGTATTAATCGAATAGGTACGCAAAATTGCCGTTACTCGAGATTACTTATTTGTAATACAAAAAGATGCGAATTCCTTAAATTCTATTGAAATTATTAACACAAAATTACTTCAAAACTTTGTTTTACACAAGATTATTTAAAGAAATTAATTGACGTGTCGTCTGGCAAAATTTGTAGTACCATCTGACATTTACCGCAAAGTTGACTAAATCCGTACTAATGGCCACACGATAGCCAGTGTTCCCAACTTAGTGATTTAAAAGCAAATATTTTCTATGTGGCGTTTTTTGCAAAAATACTTAAAGTTTCCTTATTTCAATTATTAGGCCGGCCGCACAATGGACACGGATTTTGACGTATATTTTCTTTAGTCAAAAATCTCTGATCTACACCAAAATTGTGAAAATAAGAGACACTACACTACACTCGGAGGTTGGTTGATTTCCAATATATAAAAAATAAATGGTTTCCCATTACATCAGGGGGGCAGGGGAGAGCTTCTCACAAACACTGAGATTTGCGCTTTCCAGTTTTCACTCACTGATTGGGATTTACAGCTTTACACCGATTCCGAACCGTATTATGAAAAGCTTTTTCATGGCTAAATACTCGATAGTGTCGCCGTCACTATGCGAGGTTGCCACCGCCGAAAGAAATTTAAGGTGGTCAGATCAGGGATTGAGCCCAGGATCTCATGTACAACAGGCGTGCACACTACCATTGCACCACCGACTGCCCATATATATGAGTGAAAATTTTTGAAAGATAGAAAGGCGTAGGACAGATGGAAGAACCACTCAATTATGTTCCCAGTGTATATATACATACATACATCACATGATAAGCCCTGATAAATACATACAACACCATCCAAGATGAGAATCCCAGTAGGGTAGAAAGAACCAATAGACAAATCATCAGATCATTTTCGCACAGTGCCTGGGCCAAACTCGTAGGCAAAGATTTACCTTCCACAAGAATAACAACATCGTCCTTATAGGCAACTATTCTACGTCCACTCAACTCAAAGTCCCTAAGACTGTTGTCAACCACTAAAAGCCACAGCAGAGGGGATAACACTCCACTTCCGAACTGAGCACACCCCTAGGTTCGAATTTACAATGCGATCTCTAAGAATGTTCGCAATCTATTCCACAAGAAATGGAGGCACCCCAGCGGATTCCAGTGATTTCCTGATAGCGTTGGATGACATATTGTTAAATTACCATCTGTATCCAAGAAGGCAGCCAAAATGAAATCCCCAATCTTCAAGTTGCGCTCAAGATAACCCACAATATCATGAAGAGCAGTTTCCACAGATGCTCAATAGTCTCAGCTCCGGAGTTGGTCCATGACCCATCGGATTTCTTAATGACGCCGAGGACTCTAGGGTCCTTGGACAATACGCGGCGAAATCGCCGCTGATTAACTGATTAAAACTGGTTTTGTACACAGTTCAGTCCGATTCCCTTTTCGATTTATAGGCCTTATTGAAGAGTCTCCTAGTGGATTTACGCAGAGTACACAACTCCCGTGTCTACCACACAGGCTGCCACCTTTTACCCGGGAAAATAAGAGGGCTTGTATCGATAAAGCATTTATAGAGAAGATCTGTGACTTTGTAAACTTACCTATTAACATCGTCACTTGTGGTTCAGGGATTGGAGTCCAACCCCGACAACCTAGTGACAAGTTCATTAAATTTCACCCAGTCAGTTCTCCTAGGGTTCCTATAGGGCTTGTCCTATGGTCAGAAAAGGAGTAGTCATCCGACACCCTCCAATCCTTTACATGTAATTCCTCAGAAGATAGGGTTATGTCAATGACACTCACTCAATTTATTACAAAAGGTGGCCATATTTCCCCTATTACAAATGTTGAGCCCAGATTGAATAATAAAATCAATGATAGACTCACCTCTATTATATATCGCAGCGCTGCCCCACTGTGTGTGGTGAGCATTTGCATCACAGCCCATAATAAGCCGTCGCCCTTTAGTAGATGCCTGGTGTACGAATTCAAGAACTGTCTTCCCACGGTAAGTACACAAGCGCAAGTATCAAATTTGATCCAGTCTCAATATCCATGCACACTGTTGCTACGTCGCCCGTACTAATGTTGGAAGAAATGATAAGCTATTACCTTGTCAGATGTTCTGACCGCAAAGATGTTCACGTTCACATTGCCGAGACCTTTCGCATTGCCTTTGTGATCTATCCACGGCTCCTATACAAGGGCAATGTCAATATCATGGTTCGTGAGGGATAGTAGAAAATTGGCGGAGGCAGCCTCGCAGTGGTGCAGATTGGTCTGCGCCACACGAAGCTGCCTACGAACCTGACGGTTCTAAGACCAAAAGCATATTTTCCTCACGAGCTTTAATTCTCCCGAGTGACCTCGAGTCCAGTGCGATTCTAAAATCTGCGCCTGAGGTATCCGTGTCGGATCTGTTTCTAGTCTTGCCTGGTTTGACTGATGTGGAACACGCACCAGCCACCCCATGTCCGATGTTACCGGGAGGTGAAGTTCGGATTTTGTCAACCTCCGCATCTTGTCTAACAAGAGTAGGAACAGATACTGACTCCAAGTTATCATTATGCTGTGCAGCAGCATATCACCATTCTCGTCAGAGAGTGGGGATTCAGTACCCTGATCGGTACCTAGTTCATAAATTCCCATGAGATCGGCAGTAACGCCAACCTCGCAGGCAGAACAATTGAGGTAATCCCGTCCTTGGGACATCATCATCGACACAATCTCACCGAGCTGTTGCACTATGATGTCGTGGATACGCACGGGATCCGTCTGAAATGTCATATTGGTATTTGTCAATCGTGAGCCAGTATCGTTTGCAGTGTCGTTGTCAAGTTGGAGGGTATTTATATTAGTTTACGTTTTCTGTGTTTTGTCATTATTGTGCATTGGCCACGCTTAAGCCCCCACATCACGTCAAGGTCGTTACTCCCGGGTTTTCTTTTATTAACCCATTAGGGACCCACTTAAAAATAAGGTTTGTAACCTCACTTTGTTTGTTCAAATATACTATTTTCACACAAATCCCTTGTGTACGTATTTGATTCCTGGAATCCAATAATAGACAAGACTTCAAGATTTTATAGAGGTATAATACTTCGCATTATCCCACAAAGACCGGAGATAAGTACGTTGAAAGTTTTGAAATACATTTTTTAACATAAAAAAATAAAAATATTATGTGATATTATTTTCGCCTGCAACTAATTTTTTGCCTGCTGCGCTTCCAATTCCTCCAAATTAATAACACCAAAATACTATGCCGTAGGCGCTAAGCCGATGTTGGACCCACCCCAGAGGAGAAAATCCCTAAGCCCGGCCAAAGGCCGACCACGCAGAAAGCTTTATAACACAACATTCTATACCGATGCCAAGAAGCAGGTGTTAAATTAAATAAACTGGTTCAGTTATCGAATGCTGAAAAACTTGTAAAAAATAAAGGTTGACTTGAGCTGCGGGTTAATTTCCTATTTATTTTTTTAAATTGAATATCTCCGGCCTTCGAAGAGCTATGGTTGAGTAGTATGCCTTAAAAAAAGGTTTAAGACTTGTATATTATCGGAGTCTAGTAAAAAATAAGTATACTTTTTTTTGAAAAATTAATTTTTATCAAAAACAGTGAGGTTAACAAATCGTTTGTTTTCTACTAGTCCCATTGGGTTACTAAACCCAAATATTTTTATATACACACTTACAGATTTTAGAAGGATATTTCTGTTGAAACCCATATCAACACCATCGGTTAATAAATGACCGAGTTATGCGCGATTATACATTCAAACTATGGATGCCTATATTTCGTAATATTTGGACTTGCGGGCATTTTTTTATTCCTCATCAGTGTTTTATTCACCATCAGGCAAAAACAAAACAAAAAATATGCGATGCTTGACTCGTTCGTACTAGTATTTTTTTGTGTGCAAAGATATGGACAAGACTAAAAACATATGCAAGAATAACTACATACCATGCGATAGAGCGAGACGATTATATATACTATGATAAACTATCGCTAGTTTGACCTTTTAGTTACAAGCAAGCTAGCTTGTAACGAAAACACGCCTATAAATTTAATATGCATACATTTAATATATAAGTAATAAAATACTAAATCCTATCAACAACAGCTCACTCTCCTACTAGAGTAGAACACTCCACTTCTCAAGGACTCAGAAGCGTAGTGGAAGCATATCTCCCATTCTTAGGAAATCGCTGAAAGGATTGAACTTGGCTATCAAAAACCGCAAAAGGATAAGCCATGGTATGACGAAGAATGTCGCATTGAAACTGATGAAAAGGCGCGGCACGTATGGCAACGAAAGAGTCAGTTACAACGCATGCTGTCAGTTACAACGCGTGCTACAAGAGGCTGAGAAAGGAGGAAACCCAATTATTTAGGCAGAAAAAATGCCAGTGGGAGCAGAGAGAGAGAGTGACAATTCCAAAATATGCAGGATGAATAATGTATCCCGAAAATTTTTCCAGAGGGTAACAAGAACAAATAACGAACCGAATAATAGGCTGCCCTCCTGCAAGGACGAGAATTGGAATCTGGCAGTGTGTACTTAAAATGTGGAGATACCACTTTTACCACTACTCCACTCTCAGTAGATAAGGACGTAATGATTCCGGAAGACATTGTAGATTGTATTTTAATTTCCCTTGGTGTAAACAAAATAATTTTTATGGTCTATGAACTTTTTCCTAACCCATTGTGGAATTATGAAAACAATTATTTTATATCTTTAATTTTTTCTCTAAAATTTGTATTTTTAAAAAATGAACCGTAGTGTTGCTACATTTTCTCTACTCACGTTAATAGAAAAAATTCTAGTTTTTTTAAGGTATGATACGCCTCATCAGCACTTGAAAGACCAGAGAACACTTTTTTGCTACGACATTTGATCCGAAATCGAGAAAATATTTTCCAGTGCACATAAGCTATTAGGCTATTTAAAGTGTCGATACACGATGTTTCTGAATCGTGAATCATTATGTATGTGTAAGTGAAAATATGAAAGTATGTGTCACACGGTAGTGATGCGTGCATGAATCGCAAAAATCAAAAATTTTTTGGTATTTTTGCTTGGTTCGCTATTCTGATGTACTCGTGAATCATCGTGTGTGGTAAAACTGCTCATTTTGTGACGCAAAACGAAAGTGTAAACATGCCCGCGGGAGAAACGAAAAAATTCCTTTTGAAATTTATTGATGTATGTTGTTCATCATCAGTTCCGCAGCTCGGAATCTGAACGAAAATGAAGGATTATATGCTAATGAATCAGCGTGTGTAGCAAAGCTTGCGTCACCATATACACGGTTGAGTCTCGATTTGAAATCATCGTCTATTAAAAGAGAAAAGCGTGATAATTAAAGCCTGAAAAGCATAATCTAAATGTGGACTTCATCGTAAAAAAGCTTCGTTACTTTTTTAGCGCTTTTCTGCTAGCGGATGTATTGGCATCACTCTTAGGTAGTAAACACAAGAATCAAAACAATTTGGTAAAAAAAGATAGGCTATGACTTCTACAAATTGTTTACATACAATTAACATTTTGAATTTACAACAAAATGATATAATTTCACATAAATTTCTTTTGATAAAAGGTAGAGTTGAGCAGCACAAGTGCTGGCAGCCGACGACGATAACATTAATCTGTGAAAATCATGAAATACTAACAACTGGCATATCAGAGGAGACTGGGAAATTTAAGTTTTTATTGGATTTGGGAGGCGAAAACAAAGAGTTCCTGTTAATGTTCCAATATTGCAATGCAATTCATGAGCTGATTATAAATTACAAACAGAAGGTGTCACCATATAAAATACAACCATTGGTGATTGTGGCGCAGGATGAGTCATCCGACGAAAATGTGAGGTTATATCAACAAATTATTGACCTGAATCTATTGTTGATTCAATGTGTGTACGCGGAAAAGCTTAAGGAACGTTGTAACGAACGTTTAAGTTTTGTTTTTAATGATAAGTGTGCGATTTTCACTTCCCATTTGACAAAAGAAAATATATGGCAATTGACAGAACATGAGCTGTGGTCTTGCTTGGCCAAGGAGCTACTGGAGTCAGAATGGGGCTGTCAAAGCCAACTAAAATATGTGTCATTTATAGCATGTAGCAAATATCTTGGCGAGGAAGTGGTAAAATCGGGCGATTTTTCCTATAACAACATAAGGCAACACATTCGCGGACATGCTGCTTGTGGAGCAGGGGGTTTAGCCTTATTTAGCTCCACATACTTTTACTCTTGGCCTCGAGCATTTAAGGATATCTTCAAATGCTTTGCTAACAATCAAAATTTAGATTTGACAAAGGAACCTGATGATAGCAACTACCGTAAAACACGTGCAGGTGTATATGCATCCAGTTTAGGAGCCGTTTGCCATGAAATTGGTCATATATTTGATTTGGGCCATGATCTGGAAGGTGTAATGGGTTCGAACTTTGATTATATTAATCATATGTTTACCATAACCAAAAGAACGGAACATTTGCCCGAAAGAGTTATTCTCAGTCAAAAAACACAGCAAATGGCAAAACCTCGGTTTACTCAGCTAAAGAAGACCCCTGCGAAGAACTTTTTGGACTGTTATCGAGAGCAAAAGGAAAATGATTCATTTTATTTTTCTCCAAACTCTGCAATAATCCTCTCATGCCATCCTTGGTTGAAGCAGGATTCTCATATTATAGACAATAATGATTTCAAACTTGATTTTGATATAGATAAATTCGCTTTAGTATCTAAAAGTTATCCTTTAAAGATCATTGAAATTAGAGAGAATGCAAACAGTTTAGTTACTGAATGGTTTGAATTCCAAAAGTCTTCCAAAGATAAGCCAGTCTTCCATTATGACTTAAGCCAGTCAAAAAATAGGCTTAGGAAAGATTCATACATATTCATTATGAGCTGTTACGGACATTGCAAAAAGATATCAGTATAAAGCGTAAATCCTGTTCCAAATGATTATATCGATAAAAATAAATGCCGGAGAATTTGTCAAAAACCTGTAGAAACGCTACCAGTCACCTTTAGGTACCAAACGCCAACCAATGTTTAGTGAATAACAAATTCTTCGCTGCTAACACTGCTGTAGCGTTCACATTGGCAGAAGTACAATAACAACAATCGCCCGTTACTAACAGAGAAGCCAACAAAACGTCACCACACACATTTTACTACTTGCTCACACAACGTCTCTTCACAAGTGCAAAGTAGAGTGCGTGTTGTCTTAACAGATAATACAATTCGTCGCTCATAGCTGAAAGCAAATATCAAAAACCATCAAATATCAACATTGATCACTTCGTTTCTCACCATCGCCATTCAATCAAACTAACGCTCTGCTCCCGTCGTCATTGCCGCCGCGGCTCTATATTTTGTTGCCAAAAATCGTTGAATCTGAACCGAAATCCATTATCACTTTCATACCTTCGATGATAAGATAAACTTTAGTTACTTCACATTGAACGTTGATGGTATTGTATTGATTAAGTATATTGTTTTGAAAAATATACAGAAAACATTAAATATTGGATGTTCTCGGCTGGTGAGTAATAGTTTGGAAACCGAACTCATTCGCGTACGTCGTCGTTGTTGTTATAGTCTTGAAGAAATATGGAACAAACCGCTCGCATACAGTTTAAACAGCTCAAAGGTTTTCCACAAGACATTGAAGAAAAAATCGAAACGGAAGTTTTCTTAGCTGCATCAAATGAAATTGTCGATGTTATACGTAAGTGTTTACACCTTTATAGAGCTACTTATGTTTTCGATATGATAATTGATAGATAGCATTTGCACTGCATTGATGTGGCTAGACTTACTTTGTATGGCTTTAAAACTTGTATTTTTTTCATACGTAATTGTGTAGCCAATTTGAATTTAACTAATTGAGAAAATTTGCATTGAGCCGCACTTTTTTTTTGGAACAAAAGTAAATAAAATAAACTGCATTTATAAACCAAAGTGATCTATGTTTTGAACAATATCACAATACGTCTGTTCAATTTTTCATCTTCCATTAGGATCTTTCGGGAAACTTTTTACACCTGTCATCAGCGACATGAGCGGCAACATAGCGGTTAGTAGCCACAACGGGTACACCCGACCAGTATGATATAACTCGGTACAGTTTTGTATTTCAGAAAATTCGTAAAGCTTATGAAAAGGACATTGTACAATTCAAATATCTCGAAGACTTGATTATTATAAATGTCAATGTTGATAATTTGGCAGCTAGTTCTTTGTTGTGGCTTAAACGCGGACTCCAGCTCATTTGTTCGTTCTTCGAGAATATCTACAATGATGCACAAAACACTGAGGTGGTTAAGAAACATCTGCAAGATGCATACGAGGAAACACTAAAACCTTATCATGGTTTCATTGTACAAAGTACTATAAAAGTAAGTAAAATGTCAAACAACAATTGAGGGACTCTGAAAGATGTTGTTGTGGGTTGGTCTTGTTTATTTATATAAAATTTTTTATTTAAGATAATTTACAGTTGGGTGCCAACAAGAACTCAGTTAATCGGTCAAGGCTACCAGCACGATGAAAATATTACGGTTTTATCTACATATTTACCAACCATGCGGGGACATCTCAATCGTATCGATGATTTATTGAAGAAATACAATTTGGATGATAAAGACAAAGTGTAGTAATTGTAGTACGGTTTTGAGATTTATTACTTAGTATAGTTTTAATAGAATAAAATAAAATTGTAGACTAATTTCTTAATATTATGTTTTTATCTGTCTTTGGCCATAACACGATCATGCACACTATAAACTCCAGAGCCATTACTACCAATGTAGCTATTGTAATGATCATGATTAGTCCCACGAATTCTTTAGCGGAGAGCAGTAAAAATACCAATATTGGCAATTGTACCAATGGGGATAATATCAGAAAAGTACAAAGATCACCAGGCTGGAAAATACATAGTTTTGAGTTAAGGATGTTAAATAATAATGATTTAATTTAGTAGAAAATTAATATGATTGCGCTTTGTTTAATCATTTGCCGTTGTTTTGTAACGTTTTTCCTATTACAAGGAACAATTTATTATTGTACAAAAGTGTTTTCCCGGCGGACAGTATCATCTTTCATTTCTTGTGTCTATGAGGATTTTGGTACAGGTTCTATTAACAGATTGTATTAAGTGTGTAGTGTAGCTTCTGTCACTCTAACACTCATTTACTTTATTAGTACCCTTTAGAATACGTACCCGAGCTTGTATGTTTCCCTTGTAACCCATGCGCAAGCGATAAAATTCTACCAGTGAACTTATTAAATAGGCAATTATTACACATATGCCATGTAAATCATATAAATTTGAAAGCTGTCACAAAAAATAGAACAACATATTTTGTCAGCTCTTAAAAGTATAAATAGTAAATGTAATGTAGCAAATAAGTTACTTACATTGAACAATATATAAAAGCCGTAAATTACATTCCAAGCAATCGACAGATAGACATTACAAAACATTAGTATTTGCAGTGCTAGACTTGGCCTATACGGTATCTCTGCAAACGGGCACAATATAGTTAAAGATCCAATAAACCATCCAATAAAATACTCACCTTTCACCGTATTCATGTTTAGCTCAAATGAAAATTTCTCCGATTTCTTCCTGGTTGCTAACAGCAACGGGTAACAATGCTTATTTTAGGGGTTGATAAAACGGTTAGCAAGGCAAGAATTGAATTAGCCGAGATGTAACACATTAACTTAAGTAAGGGAAGCTCTACTTGTTTAAAAGTTGATCAAAGTTGACACAGATTTTTAGAAATCCTAACTTTTATATTTGAAATTGAGATTGGCTATGCGACCGCTGATGTGAAACGTTGAAGAGTGTCGCATTGCAAATGATGAAAAGAACGGAACTAATAGACATGGTTCAGGTCCCCCTTCTGTAAAGACAAGAACGAAAATCTCATCGCAGATGTGCAGAGTATGTCGGGAATATGGAGAGATCATTTCTCCGATCACGATGAGGTAATCGGTCACAATTTGGAAGACGACGTGGATTGCCACCCTCGTAACCAAGACGAGGTCAAAACAGCTATTGCCGTGCTTAAGAACAACAAAGACGCAGAAGCCTATGGATTACCGGTGGAGCTGTTTAAGGCTGGCAGCATTGAGCTGATAATTTATTTATTTAATTATTTCAATAACCGAGCCCATAAGGCCATATGTGGTTACAAATTTCTACTAAACATATCTTCAAGCATATAAAAAACTATCAAAAAATATAATACCTTAAATTAAATCTTCACATTAAAGCCTATACTAATTTCATACAATAGCTTATATTTAATTTCAAATGGCATACTGATTAAAGAATTTAAAAATTCAAAAACTATTAACGATTACATGTAAGATTAAAGGAATTATGCTCTCGAATTTAAAACTTCAATATAGTTCCAACCTGATTAATATAATATTTGTTTCAACACGTACCACTTCTACCGTTTTCACCATTATAACAATTTTGAATTATATTTGCGTTAAACAAATTTCATTCAAAATAGAAAAATAGCAAAAACAGCAAAATAGTACGTGCGGAAACAAAACTATTACATATACATATGTATGTGTATGTAATTGCAACTGACATAAATTGAATAATAACTGAAATTGAATAATAACTTGAATAATAAACGATGTAAATAATAGTTTAAAAAATAAAATCGCTAATGATGCTGTAATATCTTGTACAGTGACATTAGTTAATCATATCCCATATGGCACACAAAATAAAAATATAAATGGAGGTTAGAATAGGGTAGTGCTACTAGTTATTCATTAGCAAAATTTGGTTAGATGAATGCATGCCCGGCGATTGGAGTCTCAGTGTACTATGTCCAATATTTTAAAAAGGTGACCTTAGTCTGTGCCAACTGCCGTGGAATAAGCCTTTTATCCGTAGGATATAAGATTCTATCAAGTATAATGTGCGAAAGACTAAAGCCAATTAAATCGACACCTATCACCTATTTGTCGATTATAAGGATGCCTTCTATATCCCGGATACGGGAGAAAGTCTTCGAAGGAATGCCTGAGCTTGGTATTCCTACAAAACTCATACGCCTTTGCAGGATGACCTCGACGAACACCAAATCCGCAGTGAAAATTGTTAAGGATCTTACCGAACCTAACGAAACTAAGCGAGGCCTAAGGCAAGGCGACACCCTATCGAGCGATCTCTTTAAATTCTTAATGGAGATCATTATGAGATAGGCTGCAGTCAACATGAATAAGACCACAAAAGTCACATGCTGCTCGCGTATGCTGATGACGTTGCTCACAATGAGAGAAGTTATTGCGGTATTGTCGAGAATTGAGAAGGAGCCAGCAAAATTGGGTCTGATATATGTTGCTCACGTATGCTGATGATGTAGATATCATTGGGCGCACAATGAGATAAGTTAATACGGCGTTTTCGAGAATTGAGGAGTCAGCAAAAGTGATGATGCCAGTAAATGAGAACAAGACTAAATTAATGGTTTCAACGAGCAAGCCTCCACGCGATTAGACCGCAGCGTGAACATCGATAACCGTTATAATTTCGAGGAGGTGGACGAATTTGTATACCTCGGATCTGCCGTAAACAAAACCAACAACGCAAGCCTTGAGATCAAGCGGAGAATTGTGCTTGCAAATAGATGATATTTTGGGCTAAGCCAACACTTTAGAGATAAAGACCTCTCTCGAGTAACAAAAGTCCAGCTGTACCTGACACTCATACAACCTGTCTTGCTTTATGGCACAGAATACTGGGTCTTATCGCCAGCAGACGAAACATCTCTGAAAAATACTCCGGAAAATGTATGGCCCTCTAATGCACAACGGCGAGCATCGGAGATGCATGAACCATAAGCTATATCCAGACATTGACATAGTTAAGCGGATAAAAATTACGCGATTGGGCCAACCAGACCATGTCAGTAGAATGGATAACGATGAACCAGCACGAAGTGTTTTCAAAACTGAATCCAAAGGAAGACGAAAAATAGGAAAACCAAGACTCCGGTAGGAACAGGTTGACGAATCCTTCTTATTACCAACTGGAGAGATAATGCACTGGTTGCTAAAATATGTTATCTTCGTTTTGTAAGGTCCTTGACCCCAGTTCGAGACCGGATAAGTATTTTAAAATAGGAGTTTACACTTATAAAAGAGGTCACACGCCAAAATAAAACCAGACTTTGTTGGTAGGTCATGCTAGTGTTAGCACATTTAACATAGAGACCCTGGGTTACAACTGATAATAATGATATTGCACCCTAAATACAAAAGAGTGATAACTCAAAATTTTCCAATTTTAATTTTTTGCTTAAAAACAATAACCGAGGACCATTTCTATCCACTGTAAAAATCTGACGTCGTTTACTCTTCTCTTTCGTGAAAAAAATCCTTTATGAATATGTCTATTAGTGAGTATTTTCATACATATTTCTAATTAACCAAATCAGTTTTATGGCTCTATTGAAAATTTGAATATTTTGAGTTATGACTCTTTTGTAGATAGGGTGCGATATGATGAATCTTGCCTTTTATCCCTGTTAACACGGTTTTGTCAATTATAACTCCGACATAGTCAACGCATTATTATCTAATATTGAAGTTTTCTTGTAAAACGAATGAATTCCATTTTATTCAAAATCATTTTATAAATATCCGTAACAAAAATCCAGTAGAAAACGATAACTTTAAATAAATAACTAAATTAATGAGGCAAACTTGTATTAAATGCTGCTCTCAAACCAGACACTGTAATGAGAAGTAGAAAATCAAAACATTAGAAGCCCATCTCCAATCCATTTACACATATCGGTACTTACAAAATGTTTTCTTTCTCAAGTAAACCTGATCATTTAGTATATTAGCCAAATACTGATGGCAACAAATATAGGTGTATTCCATAGCATCAATTTGGGAATTGGTCACAAAATTTGTGTCGGTATCATCATCTGTGCTATCATCCAAAGATATGGCTAAGGGATTATTACTTTCAATATACTTAACACAACTCTGCCACTCCCCACGCAAAATGGAAACCAAACTCAAGAGCTAAAAAACATGTATATAGAATTATGGTTGAAAGCATAAGTGAAGCAGATCGTACCTGTTCCACGCCTAACTTAACAGTGTGAACACTGTCCACTAACAAGCAATGCTCACACACGGTACTCAAGTATGACTTGTGTACCATCTCCATTTCCTTTAGATTTTCGCAATTTTCAATTTTCACGTCCAACTGTTCGCCCATTGACTGCAACACATGTGTCATCAAGTGGAAATGAATACTCTGTATGGCATACATCATCCAAAAACGTAACTGCTCCAATCGTCTCATTATCAAATCGATCATTTCAAATCGAGCATATGGTATGCGCCGCTTGTGAGAGCGTGGAAATCTCAGCATTTCCAAAGTCGTTATGCCCCATTTGACTTTGAGCAGAAAACAGAAAACCTTATTGTAAGACTGCATATCTTCTTGTGTAATTATGTGGGACAGCTCGCGATTGAGGCTATAGTTGACAATTAATTCCTCGACGACGTCCACGACTTTTGTGGTACGACAGCGGAAGGCAGAATTAATCTCAATAGAAAAAAGCGATGACATATCTGCAAATTTAGATGATAATATATCATCGAACTGCATAGTTAGCAAAGAAGGATTAGCCCAGGCTTCTCCAGATTCAATCTAAAAGGAATTAGTTAAACATCGTTGAAAAACTGTCATCCTACTCGTTTTCATATGAATAGATGAAGGCTGATAGTGTCAATGTGCTTTTCACTTAAAATAGCATATTGTACTTGTATGACACATAAATAAATTAAACAGTGTGAAAATGACTGAGAAGAGCACTTTGTCAGTATCGGGCTTCATATAAATCGAAGGATGTTGTCTTCAACTATACATTGTGTTCGAAGAAACACCCAATTATAGTTTCATTTTCATTTCTTACCTGATTAAATAAATTGCTGTAAAACTGATGCATTATGTCACTGGCCTCTAACAGCAGTACCTTACGGATGTTTCGCAAGTGTTTCAGAATCTTAAATTCATCACGATATAGCTGTAGAACAAAGGTATCTGCAAACGCAATACGTCTTTTTAAAAGACGGTTTAGGACAGTGTTCAGCAGTTGCTCTAAGGGCAAACTATATTTACTATTCTGTAATATGTCATAAATGTAGCGAGCATTTATTTCTTTCTTTGGAATAACATCATGGCTTTTAGATGTCACATCAGAACAACAGGAATAGTCGTCATCTTCTGGTGATGTATTCAATGCGAAAGCCATTAGCAGATAACTATCGCTCGTTGTTAAATTATTTAAGATGGAATTTTCAGAATTATTATCGCTGAGAGTATTTGAGGTCATCTCATTGTAGTAACCACTATCATCTGTGACTACTTCCTTCACATCACATCCGGCACATTGCTTCTTTACATCTGCTTGCAATTCCTTTACTTGAATAAGGAAATCTTCGATAAAAACGTTGTAAAATTTTTCACCAATTGCATCAAAATTATTGCGCAGGTCTACTATTCGTTTGATTTCGTATAGAAGATTGAGGGTACGACCGGCTTCTAATGAGTGTTCCTTCATTAGTTGAAATAAACTGTTTTCCTCTATGATCTTACTGGCACTGGATGGTACAAAAAATGACTTGGAATTATTTTTGCGATATTCGCGCACACAAACGGATTGATCGCTATCACCAGCTCTACATTAAAAGTGTTAGGGTATTATTAGAGATCTAAGATGTCATTACATGCATATACCTTTCCACAATGTACTCCTGGCGCCAGTCATCCAACCTACCATCTATCCACCAAATTTCTATAATTTCACAAAACGTCTTAATGGACGCCAGAAGTAAAGACATGTACAAGTTTGCTTTGTTAACATCACTTTCCAATAGATAACAATTCATTATACTCGAAAGTAAAAAGGCACTTGCGATATGGGGTGGATGTTGGCGCCAATCCATGACAACCTGTGTATGTAGTTCATACAACGAGGCTAAATGGCGAAAAGAATCATTCAGATACGCTCTCATGGTGATCAGTGTATTAATTGCAAAGTCTGTTGGCTCCATCAAACGCCTCTCGTACTCAAGAATAACATCCCATACAGGCTTTAAGTGTAGGTGCAAACTGGAAGCATAACATTCCAAGGTGCGAGGAGGCATACAGTCTTCACAATTGTATATATCCTTATGGAATTGCCTTAGGGTGTGCATCATTTTTATGTAAGGAAGATATTGTTCTTCCAAAAAGCAATGAAAGGCATCCTTAAATTTTAAATGTTATTATAATTAAATTCAAAACATATTTGTGAAAATACATACCACTCCAGAACTAGGTATAGTGACGTTTGGTTTGATTTTCAGCTCACTGTCTTTATCCGAAGAGAAGACACCACAGGTATCGGGTTTTTGAAACATCCATAATATTTCCCTCATTACATGCTGTTCCGCTATGGTTCGTGGTTCTTGGAAACGTATAAGATTATTTGAAGTTTCACTAAGATATCGACAGTAGTCCAACGAAAAGTTAGCAAACCTATGTTCACTTTCTACATTAGCATTACTGTGTTCACATGGGTCCGTATTCCACCATGAATGTTGTATTTTTTCACGTAACCTTTCTTCGACATTATCAACATCGAATGAGCGGAAAGGTGTAGATTTTTTTGGCGGTTTAAATTCACCCAGAATGGAAGGCTCTATAGTGGATTTAAAACTTTTATCATCATCTATTGTGAGGTTTTCCACAGTGCTTACTAATGCGTTGGATACATTTTGAAAATCAGTATCGATATCAGACCAGTCCTACATAAATGATGAAAACAACAATTTGTAATTGTCAACAACAAAGTTGTCGCTTTTCATATTTCGGAATGAATTGTTTTATTCCCTGCTAACCTATTTCTTCGGCCACTTTGTATGGGGAAATAAGCAATATTAATCGGCTCCCCATACAAATCCGTCGAAAACTTAGTTTAGCGGGAAATAAACAAACAAGCTTAAAATTGTTTAGCTCCCCATACAAAGTGGTCGACAAATTAGTGTAGCCGAGAATAAAAAAAACCAAGCCTATTATGATAAATTAGGCGATATATATGATATATTCAGTGTGAAATAGAAAAACTACCAATTTACTATGCTCGTTTCCTTAGACTTACACTCAATTCAGAATCACTGCTCTCATAATTTCGCACTGGTATAAAATCCTCCTTTAAAGTACTTTCCCAATATGTCTTTTCTTTATCTTCTACCACGTCATCCTCACATATAGGTGGCTTAATTTCGATGCTATTTCTGTTTTTCTTCAATGCACCCGTAGGATTATAAGCCAAGGTAAAGAGAAAGTCCAACAGCGACCAATGGACATCCACCTCATAATGATCAACACACAACGGATGTTTTACAACCTCGTCACACAGACGCCCCAAATAATCTGCATATTCCGGGCAATTCTCGACACGAAAACGTTCCTGGATGCCTTCAATCTTACGCCTTACTTCGTGACTGTTGGTACTTAAGTTTCGATGGTTTCTTATGATATTCCAGGCAAAGTGAACACACTGAACAGTGTTGGTATCATCATCCTACGAGGAAACGATGGAACGCGTTATATTAAGATGCAGATGTGGCTAGACTTTGAATTACATGCAAAAAAAAAACAAGTGATTTGTGTGACTCACAATGAACTTACATCGAATCCAGTTAGTTGTTTCACCAGATCTGGAACACATTCATGGATAATATCATTTCTTTGGTCCTGCGACATTTGCCTGATACCCGATGGTCATTAATCACAAAAACTTCAAAAATTTGTGAATAAAGTAAGTTTGTTTACAATTTTGTTTACAATTTTTTTCCAGAATTTGGTCAGTGTTGCAAAGTTATTGTTTTTTGTGGTGTCGGCACTTTTTGTGAAAAGGTGCTAAGTGCTTTTTAGCACATTTTGGAACGATTGCATTTTTTTTTGCCACCTCTGGACAACAAATATAATTATGCCTTGTTCACGCTGCACGAAATTGACAATTTGAAATTGAATTGAAATTGTCGAACGAAATTGAAATCGTTCACACTGGCATTTCAGCAATTTCGTTGCAAAATGACATCTGTTTGTGTACAAACATTACCACGAGTAAAATTTTAGTGCCTGCACAAAATAACTAAAATTTTGTTAGGAAATTTTAATTTGTTCATCCTATTTTGACATTTACTTATACAACTCATTAAAAAAAATTTTTATTCACTTATTTTGAGGCCCTTTTGGACTCTGTGGGCCCCATAGGCCCGTCCGACGGCTAGTTTTCCATTTTCTCACATTCTTTAATTTTTCTTTAATTTTGGCTTTTTTAAAATTTTTTTTTTGCCTGCCCCTGGTCCTGAATTTTTGTCAAATAAATGAATGGTGCATGAACCTTAACATGAAACACTGATTCTACACAATTTTTATTTTCTTCCCACTAATCCATGTCAATGAAAACTTACATTTTCATTTTGATAAATGAGGCGGCATACTAATGTTGGTACCCACGAAGCCAACTCATAATTATCGGCGGCGGTGGAGCAACAAAACAATGACTAGACGACGGCGGCTGAGTTTTTATTATATGCGATTTATCGACAGACGTTACTTTTAGCTCATCTCGTTGGAAGTGTAAGAAATGTGAATTTCAAAAAATTATTTATGACGGCGCCGCACCGTGGATTTTTCTGCCGGATTCGTTCAGGTGCATATAAGTACAAACACGTACTAGGTTCATTTTGTGGAGTAAAAACAGCGTTGTATACAACAATTTCAAAAATGCGTTTGAATTTCACAATTCCGCACCACAACGAGAGATTACTTTTACATATACGAGTTAAACTTTTAAATAAAGTTTCTTTTTTGTGGTATTTGGAACTTTTCCCCATTAAAGTCCTGTATTCAGTTCTTGCGAAATTTTCGTAAGAAATTTTTTAATTTATCTCAACGGAAAATTATGCTGCGGAGAGTTACCACCTATATTTGATCTACCTTGCATATATTTCATTTATAATTCCTCTACGCGCTTTATTTTATTTTTAACGCATGTGGTATTACTTCTTAAGCGTGGTACTCAGTTTTTATGAAATTTTCGTTGCCATAAGAAGTACGTGTATAAAAAGTAACGAAAATTCCATGAACCAAAAAATTGGTTGTGGCCGTCGGTGGTGCAATGGTTAGTGTGCGCGCCTTTTGTACAGGAGATCCTGGGTTCGATCCCTGCTCCGACCACCTTAAAAAATTTTCTTTCGACGACGGTCACCTCGCTTAGTGACGGCGACACTATCGAGTACTTAGCCATGAAAAACCACTCAAAATACCGTTCGGAACCTGTGTAAAACTGTAGGTCCCAATCAGTGAGTACTAAACTATAAAGCGCACAGCTCACTGGTTGTGAGAAGCTCTCCCAAATTCCTTCATGGGATGTAATGGGAAACCATTTATTTATTTTTATAAAAATTGGTTCACTTTTCATTTGCTTGGTACTCAGCTCTTTGCGAAAATTTCGTAGGCAAAATCAAGTACAAGGTTGTTACTCCAAGTTACTTCGTACGAAAGAGTACGGCTTTTACACCGACCAAGATTAATACGGCATTTACATCGACCAAGATTAACGCTTTTAATTTTTCTGTTGCGCCGCCGTCTTCGATCATTTTGTCTTGGCTCGGAGCTCCTCTAAATTGGTCTAAGCACAAAGCTGCCACCTAAAATATCAAAAGATTCAAAAAGTAAGTTCATACCAGGAAAATAGATGAGTTTCTCTAAATTGTACTAATTTAAAAAATACCCACTAAAAAAATTTCTGTAAAGGTTTTCCGAGATAACTTCAAAACTAAGATAATTTTCCCAGGTATCTAAATAGGTTCATCATCATAGTTATAGCTTCTATAGAAGGCATTTGCATCATCCTGTGTCCCGTCGAAACTGAAACAAACATTAACACATTGGGCCTGGCTAAAGACAGCAGGTGCACGGATCGCGTGCTATCCACAATGGGCCAGGGGTAATCCCAGTTCCCTAGATTGGACCCACATTCCCCTCTTTACCGGGAACTCATTTGTTTCAGGAAACCCTTTCCGGTATGAGAGTGTGGTATTTCCGATCAAATAGTGGTTGATCGGGTAGTCGACAAATGCAGGAATGTTGGAAGTACTTTACAGCAGTATTCCATGAGCAACTCCGAACATGACCCAATGCGAGAGTTGCCTTAGTCTCATGACAGACAGGGAAGCAATCTCATATGTCCAGCAGTGCATCAGTGGGAGTGGTGCACACAGAACCCGTGCTACACATAATCGCCATTTTCTGAATCCTGGTCAGTAGTGCACAATAGGTCGGGTTATCAAGCACCTGCCGCCACACAACAACCCCATAGAGTATTATCTGTCTCACCACCGCTGCATAGATGCATAAACTAATACATACATAGATACTTTTATTCTCTCATCTAACGTTTCACAGGTGGAGTTACAAAATATGTTCACTTAACTTTTTCATGTCGTTTGTAGAACTGAAAAATTTAAATATATTTTGCACTTTTTTGTTGACTTTTATCGTTGGTATATATTTGTATTGTGTGTAGAACTGAAAAATTTAAATATATTTTGCACTTTTTTGTTGACTTTTATCGTTGGTATACATTTGAATTGTATTTAATAGGCTATCTCCACCGGACGCTAACGACGAAAACTAATTAAGCTAATTTTATCCGTCTCCAACGAGCTTTCGTAATTAAGGTTGACAGATCGTTGTTTACAAACAAAAAAAAGTAAACAGTATACAAAATATCAAACAATTTATGTGAAAAAATGGAAAATTTCCAAGTTTTTATGCAAAATATTTCAATTAGAAGAGAAGGAGTGGTAAAAATGCGCTTATTTGATTATAATAAAAAGCGTAAACTTATATTGCAAAACATAAAATGTATGCAGGATGTTATGAGATGTCTGCAAGCTACATATGTACATATTTACAATCGGTTAATCCGAAAAAAAGTGTGGTACTAGCACAGGCGGTCTCAGCCATTTCATCTCGCACCGTGCATATCAATATATCCATAAAATGACTATAGATTTCTGAAGGGGCTGAACTCTAAAAACAAAAAGCACACCACGTAAAAATATCGGTCTGAAAGCGAGAAATTTCCGAATAAAATGGTAATTTTTGCACTATTGCTTTTACCGACATCACAGAAACATCAAAGAAGTACACGTTTGTTTTTGTTTAAATTTTTGACAGCTTGCTGTGTTTTACTACTGGTATACTACGATTTAAGTGGAATATTTCAGAGTTGTATTTGCATTTTTCCTCTAATTATTCGTGATTATTCCTTAACGACGAATAATTAAGGCCAGTTTTTAGTATGGGCTAACGACGAATAAATAACGTCGTTAGTGCTTAACGACGAATATTCCTCGTTAGCGTCCGGTGGAGATAGCCTATAACACAACTAGTTTGCCACAAAAACACGAAATTCGGTAGTTGTTCCTTTGTTGATCGCTGTATACTATTGCCACCATCTGGTGTTATTGAACCCATATTTTCCACCATCCAATGTTTACTTCCCATCGTACCTATGACGTTTAATTTATTGAGCGAATAAAAGCTTCTATGGTATGTATTATTCTATGGTTAGAGCTAACCATAGACTAATACATACCTAGATAAACTTATTCTCTCATCTGACGTTTCATTTCACACTCTCATCGTAGGTTTGTGGAAATGAGAGCAATTAAATTTAAAATTATCTTACACCAGGTGGAGTTACAAAATATGTTCACTTAACTTTTTCCTGTCGTTTTGGTGTAGAACTGAAAAATTTAAATATATTTTGCACTTTTTTATTGACTTTTATCGTTGGTATACATTTGTATTGTATTTAACACAACTAGTTTCCCACAAAAACACGAAATTCGGTGGTTGTTCCTATGTTGATCGCTGTATACTATTGCCACTATCTGGTATTATTGAACCCATATTTCTACCATCCAATGTTTATTTTTCATCGTACCTATGACGTTTAATTTATTGAGCGAATAAAACCTTCTATGGTATGTGTTATTCTATGGAGCTAACGAATAGTTTTAGCTGTCAGTTTGTATGGAATTTTTAATTTTTACTGTCAGTTAGCTTTAACTTTTGTTGGTGAAATTGAACGTTTGAAGATATAATAGTGACATATCGGCAATACAATAATGAACCTGTTTTTTTTTAATCCCTGCTTAACTAATTTTTCGACCACTTTGTATGGGGAGCTAAGCGATATTAAGCGGCTCCCCCCCCCCCCAAAGAATAAAAAAACAGGCTCAACATTTCAGTGGAAATATATACAATTTACAATACAATATACTTGCATGATGATAAAATGAATATATTGCCGTAATATCTTCAAGGTGAAATTCCACCTTAGCCCTCTTCGTCTGTAGATGCTCATCGGGTGACCGAAGTCTCTTTTCGCTTGTTCCGATGTGGACGCCGTTGTAATGACTTGATTTTCACTAACATTACAAATACATTTCAAAGAATGTCTCCGTCTAGCAGTGACCGCTTCCTGGTCTTCTTTCTCTTGATAATTCTACCATACGTTCCTCCTATCCTCTCCAAAGAACTGGAAACACCAGTTTTGCTTCTATTGCTTCTATTGCGTCATATTAATGAACTCCGCCATATTGGCATCGGAGGGGATTCCTCCAGCACTAGACCTAGCGGTCTGCCCTTCGTCTATTTGCCTTCATTGTAATTCGCACTAGTATAGGGGATTTGAGGTCGAACGCACCATAGCCCCCAGTAGTATGGTATAAACTTTGCCAGCGGCCTGTTAATACTCACTGAGGCGCCCAGGTATCAGTGAAGAATCGCTAGAATGTAGTCAGATACCCTCGAATGCAAACTATTCGAAGGCACGATACGCGTGACATCCCGAATTGGGGGAGTTAGATTTGAGAAGAATCACTACTGTGATAAACAGCCGCCCCTAAAATGGGGAACCGACGTTAACCAGACAGCCGTTCACTATGGCAGATGCTTTTAGATTTTAATTTGACGAGGGAACCACAGAGGCCTTTGTGATATCCCAGATTTTTACTCTTTTATTGTACATACGTCCTCAGACTTCGCCGCTCTTTGTCGATGAATGTTATTACATATACCTACATATACCTTACATAATACCTACATACTATAAGTACCCAAGATAGTTACCTACCCTATATACCTACTTTAGGTAACTAGTATAGGCAATTACGATATTTCCCAAATATCGCGAGAACCATAGTCGTAATCCTGTACTTTCTACCATATTTTCGTAGGTTTTTAGTAGCGCTACAAATATATGAAAAAATATTTAAAATAAAAACCAAATTCAAAGTTTTTGATGACCGAGGTAGACAATTGTGGGCTCCCACTATTAGACCGTTTAAATTGCAATTTTAGCATTTAAATGGCAATGTCACGTGATGTTGTTGTTGGTGTTGATTTTGTATAATTGTTTCACGATTGATGCTTTTGTCGCCGGGGGTGACCAGTCCCCTACTTAGTACAAAGTAAAAACTGGGAGCAGCTTCACTGCGAAACTCGGACCAGAGAGTATGCCTATCTGGTAGCACGGGTGTGGTTGGCCCCCTTGTGGGAGATCGTGCTGGCTGTGGTTGCCACCAAAATCGCTGGTAGAGGCTATGTAGTTGCCTTGTATATCAGTTACTTGTAACGAAGTATGCTAGGCAGGTGCATATCCTCGAAATATGGGATCCGTGGCCCTTATCACGGAAGAGGTTTGGATAGTACTTCACTCTTACCAAGGAGGAGTAGCTCATGTACAGAGAGTTTACTCAATTGGTAGCTCGTGGACGGAAGAAAGAAGTCGCGCTGGCGGATATGCGAATACGGGGCGTTTGTTCTCCCACGTAATCGTGTATACCAATGGTGTAAGGCTTCCTATTCCTGATCTCTTGGCTGCCCCTCTATGCGGGGTAGCACGGATATCTCACGGGCGGCGCTAACAGTCGTATCAAACATGTTCTTGGTGGGGCGGTGCTCACCTGTGGTTAAGGACTTCACGTCGAGAATCACATTAAATCACGCGGACTCTGTACGACCTCAATGAGAACTACGGCGATCCTATATGTTTCTATAGCACAACACCTCAGCTATACCCATGTGAGATTTCATCTTGATCGGGACAGCCACTTGGAGACGGCTGAATTATTTGTCTTTTTTTCGAGAAATCCCCCACTGTGGGTCCACATTCATATCATGCAATTTAGGAACAATAAATCTAGATTATCACCATTAAGCCCCGTATTCAGTTCTTGCGAAAGTTTCGTAAGAAATGTTGTCCTTTATCTCTACACGGAAAATTTCGTTGCGGAGAGTTACTACCCATATCTCTGATTTACGTTGCAAATATTTCATTTATATCCATTTTACTTTTAACGCATATCCCAAACAATTGTCTTCGTACGAAATAATTTTGCGTAACAACCCTGTAATTGTTTTTACCTAAAAAATTGTTGTTGATGCATTTGTTACTCAGCAAATGTATTTTTTGAACACATAATGTGATACGATATTTTAATCTTGAAGCGTGAATTTTCGTACACCTTTTCGGCCCTATTCATAAAAAGTTGTGAGAGGTTTGAGAGACAGTTTATCATGCAAAAAACGTCTCTCAAACCTCTAAGAACTTTTGATGACTAAGGCAGTTTATTTATAACTGCAGTCTCTGATGCCATCAACAATAATACACTTGTTGGGACTGTGATGCACAGACCCAGTCTATGGTGGCACCGGACTGTTATGATCGATGAAATCAAAAAACTATCCTAAATACAATGTACACGAACTTATGTAAGTGGCTACGTGAGTCCAACCTTACCATAGACTTCATCATTTGATATTCTATGACAGTAACTAATTTCTTTCAATAGAATGGCTTATACGAGGCACTTCAAACTAAACTCAGTTTGCTCAGTGTTTAAATTAAAATGTGAGATTTTTCCGACTGTACAAGTTCGTAGTATTCCGCTTATTGTTTCACAGTCCAGACAATATGGCACCGAATTGTCTGAATTTATAAGTTTCAAGAGTTTCCCTATTTCACCAGATCAGTTTACACAACATACATACATACGTATAAGTACATACATACATATGTATGTGATTGGTTGTATGCACGCACTAAATCTCAAGTGAAGTATTTGAGTTAAGTCAGGCATATGCTGAGCAGTATGATTATTGAAAGTGGTTAACAATTTTGTCCCCTACTCCAATTACAAGTACTCGTTTGCTAGACAGTCTGGCTCTACTCCACATTAAAAATTTCAGAGTTACTTATAGTTAACTTGAAAAAAGTATTGACGATTTTGTTCCATATCATTATTTGTGTGTAAATCAAATTAGCAAACACACATGGTTGTCCAATTTCGAATCTTGAATATTTTGCAGCCTGGGCATTCTATATATTCTCTTTGGATAAGTAAATTTTGTATATAACTATGCATATACAGGCGGTGCACGATTTAATGAACACTCGATTTAACAAATTCGAGAGTTAACGAGCAGGAAAATTACAAACAAACAACACATTTTGTACTCGATTTACCGGACTTCTAAAAATGATATAGTATTTATAAAAGAATATTTCTGTAGAGTATACACCCAATTGAGAAGTTCCAATGTTTGCAATGATGCCAATCGGGCCAGGGTTTTGTAAATCCCGGGATTTTATGTATATTTCGGAAATTCGCAACGCTTCGGCAATTTCCGAATTTTTATACTTATCTTTATTAAGAATGCATATTAAAATGTAAAAGTAAATTTTCTAAATAAATTCTTCAAATAAATTGGAATATTATTTACCTACAGCGAACCTTACATTTACAGATCGAAGTGACCTATCTTCCGGTATGATTTTGATTTTTTAAAATTTGCTACGCTGCGACTTCTTTTTGTGTGGATCATAGACTAATACATACATAGATACATTTATTCTCTCAATAAATTAAACGTCATAGGTACGGTGGAAAGTTAACATTGGACGGTGGAAAACATGGGTTCAATAATACCAGATAGAAGCAATAGTAAACAACGTTCAACAAAGGAACAACAACCGAATTTCGTGTTTTTGTGGCAAACCAGTTGTGTTAAATACAATACAAATGTATGCCAACGATAAAAGTTAACAAGAAAGTGCAAAATACATTTAAATATTTCAGTTCTACACCAAAACGACATGAAAAAGTTAAGTGAACATATTTTGTTACTCCATCTGGTGTAAGTTAATTTTAAATTTAATTTCTCTCATTTACACAAACCTACGACGAAGAGCGTGAAATGAAACGTCAGATGAGAGAATAAATGTATGTATGTATTAGTCTACGGTGTGAATGGTGATCTAATAAACATTTCCCACTTCGTCGCGATATTTCAAAATATTCATCAAAATATTTTAAAATTAGAATTGCATTTACTAAAAAAATTATTGAAAATATGAATATTTTTGCAATTTAATTGCACCGCTCTCATCACCGCCCACATTGACAAACAGAGATAAACTAATGTTGGCCCCACTTTTTCGTAGTGCAAGGGGAAGTACAAAAGTCGAACAAACTTTTTGCCCGTCATTCAGGTCTGCAAGCTAAAAATTGATAGTCATATAGGCAACGTTGACTTATTTTTGCAAAATATTTTTTTTAAATACTATTTTTATGCACACATATATAAATTTCGTACAAAAATATAGAATAATATATACGTAAACAGACTAAGCATGTTATTCGTAAGTCGTGAATCAGTCACTTCGCGTTACTTCTGACTACCAATTTAATATAGCTTGGAAAGTTTATTCGACATTGCAACCCCAAATAACCTAGGAATATTTCAATATACGTATTTTTGGAATCGATTTGTATTTAAATGTTGCCGTAAATATACTTATACATTTTCCAGTGCTTTTCGTACAAGTTGCCTATTTTGTGGAACAGTAAAAAAATTAAAAATTGGGGTTCATTAAATAATATGAAAACATTTTTATCCTGTATTTGGGAGCAGTGTATGTGGGTAAAAAGCAACAAATTATACTCCGGAAAATTTTTCTTGAGTACACTTTTATCTAATGCCAACTTTAGTATAATGAATTAAAATAAACTGATTCCTATCACATTTGCTACATTTGTGTCAGTGCTTTTGGCCTTGAGCATTAATTACACTGTGATAGTTTTTTGGCAAATAATTTTTAAACCAAGGCCGGGGAGGACGGTTTTACCCTAATTGGGGTACGAGGACTCGAACTGCATCATTAGTTTTTTTTTTAAATTAATTTTTTAAATTAATTAATTTAAATTTTCACAATACAATCACAAATTTAGAGTAAGATGTGCGATGTAATCGTTAACCAATCGTAAACCGTTATCAAATCGGTGTGAGCTATGTATGAGTGTATTAGTGTAATCATACGCTGCATACAATATACTCAACACCATCTAGTGTGCAATAGTAGCTACTAATTTTCACTAATTGTCGTACATTATGTTATCGTAGGCAAATGAAAACAAATAAATAAAATGAATACAAAAACATTTAATTTTAATAACTTTTAAAAAGATTTTTTGCACTTTTAATAAAAAATTTACTAAAACAAAGCAAAATAAGGAAAACTAAAAACTAAACTTGTCAAATATAAGGACGTCTTTGAGATTGTCATTCATACTTAACAGCTGCATATAAGCACCATCTAGTGTGCAATAGTAGCTACTAATTTTCGAAAACCATTGCTGTAAAATAACATTAGGTTTCAGTAAACAGCTGATTAATAACTTGCCAACCGCAACAAATACAAAATAATAAAATATTTTACAAAACACCAAAAAAATTATAGCTCAGAACATAAAACAACACAAAGTGTATCAAAGCTGAAAGGAGGTAATGTTAATTCTAATAAAATTTCTATTAGTTTCCAATATAAATTAAGATTATAACATATCTTCATTACGTACTGTTGCCTTACACTGAAGCTGGTGCACGACAATTGGGTAACAATCTCCATCTCATGCCAATTATTATGGGTGGAGATTTTAATACAAATTGTGCAAACCCACAGTCGCAAGCTTTATCAAAATTTTTATTTGACGTTTTCCACTTGCATATGAGCAATTCTCCACAAACCCCCACAACTAACAATTCCACTACTATAGATGCAGTTTTCCATAGATTTTTAAATACAATCGAGTCAAAAATTTATATATCTTATTTTAGTTACCATAAGCCAATATTAACTATTTGTACTTAAGGCATTTACCATAGATGGGCACTTTGCAGTACTACTAAAATTTCAGTAAAAATAATTCTTTAACTAGTAAATATTTACTGATTACTAAAATTTTTTTCAGCAATTTTTATAAAGTGCCTACATGATTATGATGAGGTGCATTGAACTTTTCAGTAATCAGTAATGCCCGATTACTGATTATTATGAATACGGCCCTATGATTTTACTGGTAATGCAAATTAAATTTCATTATCACTAAAAATTTACTGAATTTTTTCAGTAATCAGTAAATTTACTGCTTACTGTAATTTTTAATGCAGTACATATATACTGCAAAACAAAAACCAGCAAATTCCTATGTTTTGATACTTTTAATTGATTAATTAAAAAAATATACTAAAAGGGTCAGAATATGTGAAATCAATCAAAAATAGGTGAAAATTTTCAGGACCACCACCGATTTTAATGAAAATTGGCACAATTGTTACACTAGTTCAACAACTGACAAATCCAAATTTTTAGCCACCTACGTCCACTGGGGCCGAAAATATGGGGGTAACAATTTCGCCGGAAATTTTTAGGTTGTGACGCTCTTTTACACTAAAAATTCATTATCTTGGATTATGTAATAGCTGAGACGCTCATTTTTTTTTTGTTTTAAAGCTAATAATATGCGTTTCAAAACTGCTATAACATTTTTATTTTTTTTTTTTATTAAGGGGTGTACCTCTTATATTAAGGTCGTGGCAAAGAGTGGGGGATATGGGGGGGAATGTATCCCCCGGTTTTTTTTTAACTTTTTATACTCAAAGAGTTAGTCCCAAGGAACATATTCTGAAATTTTCAGCTTGGGACGGGGTCATTCCATGAAATATCAATCAAAAGTTGTTTACTTGAAGACAAAAGAAGGGTTCCTAACAAATTTACAGGTCGCTCTAAAAGGTGGAAGAAATGTATACCCCGATTTTTTTAAAACTTGGAATAAGATTTTAAAAATTTTAATCTCGGGACACAATGATTCCACGTTTAATCAAAATAGTCTATTTGACCTCCTCCGATTTTGATTAAGTGGTCTGAAAATATAATTAAAAAAAAAAACTTTTTTTTTTTTTTATTTTATTAAAAATAAAAATAACATAACAAAATAAAGAAAATTTCAAGGGGTTTAACAAACTTCAAAAATAAGCATGTATTTATATTACAAATAAAAAATAACACAAAACAGAACAAAATAAAGAACATTTCAAATAACTTAAAAATTAACTAATTTTATTAAAAATAAAAAATTACATAAACCAAATTTCAAGGGGCTGGCACCAGTATAAAGTTGATCGTCAGAACTTATTTAAGCTTCAAAATAGAATCTACCGATTATAATTTCTCTCCAATAATTGAGACTTTTGTGCTGTCTTGAGATCCAGAAAAAGTTTGTACATTCAAAATTGTGGTTGAAGTTGAAAGAGGAATGAAGGCATGGAACTTTCTGGTTCCAGGAATATTTCTGCACAGACTTAATCTCTCGCTCAATAACTCTTTTTGGATTTCATACTCACCAGCAGTAACAAAATTAAAATGAATATTGCGTATATTTTCCACGCACCAATCAAACAACTGGCGAGAAGTCATTATTTGATTTTGGTATGGTCGCTGTAAACTTGCACGGGTAGCCAATCTTTTTACCGTACCACCCACTCCATCGCATGCTCCTTTACCATGCGAGGTGGCAAAGAAATGTCATTCCGCTGAGATACCATAATCTTCAGTATGTTTGCATAAATTCATAAAGTTTTTTCTGTTTTTGAATTGAGAGGCGGCTCCATCAAAAAAGTAATACATTTTTTCAACCGTAGGAAATTTTGATTTCAAAAAAGTAATCATTCTTTGTGTATATAAATACACTGCAATTGCATCGTGATCTAGGCAGTCAGATATGATCACAAAGCTTGTTGAAATGAGCTTGCCTTCTATCTTGCAATAAATTACGAAGGGAAGAATGGTTACTTGTGAATTATTCCAATGAAAACGTTGGATTTCATCTTGCACAAAAAATTTATAATTTTGTTACTGCTGGTGAGTATGAAATTCAAAAAGAGTTATTGAGCGAGAGATTAAGTCTGTGCAGAAGTATTCCTGGAACCAGAAAGTTCCATGCCTTCATTCCTCTTTCAACTTCAACCACAATTTTGAATGTACAAACTTTTTCTGGATCTCAAGACAGCACAAAAGTCTCAATTATTGGAGAGAAATTATAATCGGTAGATTCTATTTTGAAGCTTAAATAAGTTCTGACGATCAATTTTATACTGGTGCCAGCCCCTTGAAATTTGGTTTATGTAATTTTTTATTTTTAATAAAATTAGTTAATTTTTAAGTTATTTGAAATGTTCTTTATTTTGTTCTGTTTTGTGTTATTTTTTATTTTTAATATAAATACATGCTTATTTTTGAAGTTTGTTAAACCCCTTGAAATTTTCTTTATTTTGTTATGTTATTTTTATTTTTAATAAAATAAAAAAAAAAAAAAGTTTTTTTTTTTAATTATATTTTCAGACCACTTAATCAAAATCGGAGGAGGTCAAATAGACTATTTTGATTAAACGTGGAATCATTGTGTCCCGAGATTAAAATTTTTAAAATCTTATTCCAAGTTTTAAAAAAATCGGGGTATACATTTCTTCCACCTTTTAGAGCGACCTGTAAATTTGTTAGGAACCCTTCTTTTGTCTTCAAGTAAACAACTTTTGATTGATATTTCATGGAATGACCCCGTCCCAAGCTGAAAATTTCAGAATATGTTCCTTGGGACTAACTCTTTGAGTATAAAAAGTTAAAAAAAAATCGGGGGATACATTCCCCCCCATATCCCCCACTCTTTGCCACGACCTTAATATAAGAGGTACACCCCTTAATAAAAAAAAAAAAAAAAAATTTTATAGCAGTTTTGAAACGCATATTATTAGCTTTAAAACAAAAAAAAAAATGAGCGTCTCAGCTATTACATAATCCAAGATAATGAATTTTTAGTGTAAAAGAGCGTCACAACCTAAAAATTTCCGGCGAAATTGTTACCCCCATATTTTCGGCCCCAGTGGACGTAGGTGGCTAAAAATTTGGATTTGTCAGTTGTTCAATTAGTGTAACAATTGTGCCAAGTTTCATCAAAATCGGGGAAGGTCCTGCAAATTCATGATTGATTTCACATATTCTGACCCAAAAGCATAAGTACTTCCAACTTCATTACTAGATGTTTACACATCTCCCCTGTGATCGGACTCACATTAATTATTTTTTTTTATTGTGACTATCAGAGTGGATTTTTTACTTTTGACAGCCACTAACTTCTATTTGGTTGGTTGTACCGGTAAACTTTTTTCATCAAAGTTGTTCCAAACGTTTGGGGCTTCAACTTTAGGGAACACAGCTCACCTCTAAAGCCAGATTTTTGTGGCATTCTTCTTTGAGTTGAGTTTTCCGTTCACAAATTGCAAGTAATTAGAATCTTTCGCCAAATAAGAGAAAACATTTCACACCTATAACTATATTTATTTACTCATCATCATTTACAATCATCAAATTCCACTTTATCAATTTTACTTTTTTCCACACTGAAAAAATTTTTTGGATAAAAACACCAAGAATCCAAGATAAACATAAAACAGTACAATGATTTAAAAAAAGTACTATCGCCTACTTTTTTATGGGATTGTATGAAATTTTCGTTGCCATAAGTAGTACTTGTACAGAAAATAACGACAAAATCTTAAACCGAAAATATCGCTCACGTGACACAGTACTCAACTCTTTTCGAAAATTTCGTAGGCAAAATCAATTACAGGGTTGTTACGCCAAAGTTACTTCGTACGAAAACAATTATTTGATAATTGTTTGGTGTCGGAATTTTGACGTGTCGATAAATCAACACGACATGCGTTAAAAATAAAATGGAGAGCGTAGGGGAATTTATATTTACAAGGTGAATCAAAGATAGGTAGTAACTCTCCGCAAGAAAATTTTCCGTTTAGAGATAAATGACTAAATTTCTTCCGAAGATTTTGCAAGAACTGAATACAGGGCAGTTGTTTGGTTTGCAGTATTACAAACAATAGCATTCTTAACATCTGTTGATCTCTTAAAATAGACCTATCTTTTCCAATATTTTCCATTGTGTACAGTTCACACAAGATAACTTTTTCTAATCTATTATTTTTTTATTTTAGTTGGGCAACTCTATAAACCGCAAACGTCAGTGGCAGCTTTCGTAAGCAAACGCAAGCACGAAGTGATGTATAAACTCTGTAATGTAGGGGTTTGTGAAAAAATTCAAAATCTAAAAATGAGACCAATGTCTCTTATCAGGCGTTATGATATGGTTTCCTGATCTATCGCTTTAACCCTAGAACGTCATCCTTATTTTTTGTATACTAACGTCATTTGCCTACGACCTATTTCAAGACGCAATAAATAATATCGTGAGTAAAAATGTGAACCAAAAAGAATGTTATTTGTTTATTTAGTTAATTTTTAACTAATATTCAACAAAAAATTAGTGTGCAAACGATTAACGCTATCAAAATCAGGACAAAACAAACGAAAGAACATATTTAAGCTCGAAAATAAAATCACGCGTCGTCGAAGGATGACGGTGCAGGGTTAAGGGAACGGTACGCGCGTACACGGCAAACTAGGTGGGTGTAGGACAAGTGGGCTGGGTTTTTGATCCACTGATCGAAATGTTCCCTTTACAAAAAAGAATATATCACGCGCCCTTTGCACAGAAAAGACATATATCATTTTATCTACACATTATCTCCCTAAACATACAACAACAATGCGTATTTTAGAACTTAGATGGACAAGTTTCAAGCCTCTTAACCCTCCCAACCGTTGGGTCCACATGTGGCAGTATTTTAGGAAGAACCCCCCCCCCCCCCCCTCATAGAGGAATTTAGAATATAGTAATTTATTCTCTCAATATTTTTAACGTCATAGGTATAGTTGCAAGTGAACATTGGATGGTGGAAAGCATGGGTTCAATAATACCAGATAGAGGCAATAGTACAAAATTTCCAACGCAATTTATTTGTGGCAAAATAGTTGTGTTAAATACATAGTACATACAACGATAAATACAACGATAAAAATCAACAAAAAAGTGCAAACTACATTTAAATTTCACAATTCCATACGAAAACGAAATGAAACAGTTAAGTCAACTTTTCTTGTCCTCCACCTGCTATAACTTAATTTTCGTCGAATTTCTCTTATTTGCACAAAGTGAATAAATTTCTCTATCCTAAATTCCTCTATGACCCCCATACACAAACCTTTATTACCTACGACCCTGTTATACTTAGTACAGAAATCTAGTTCATTATACCCTCACCCATAGGGATGGGGGTATATATCATTTAATACGTAACAAATTGTAACACTTAGAAGGAGCCATATTAGACCCTAAGTATCTTTGGACGAAATTCGTTTTAGGTCTTTTTAAGACATTTCAGGCACGTCCATTTGTCTGTCTGGCTGGCTGGTCAACACGATAACTGCTGTAAATCTATATCGATCACCGCGAAATTTTGTCAGTGACTATTATTTACAAATAATGAGTTTGGGATTGAAATGGGCGTTTTGGCCACGCCCCTTCTAGTTCCTCCCATACAAATCGACACATTTAGCACAAAATCGTATTTATGTAAATGCCTACCTTCCATACAAAACAGGTTGTTCGTCCGGGTTGTCAATTCATTAATTCGCGTGAAACACTTACAACCTTAATGAAATTAGGTATAAGGCTTCACGTTATCAAACGCCAATCACCGATTAAAACAAGGGTGATTTTGCCACGACCATTGTGGTACCTCCCATACAAAAGTTGTTTGGCCGTCTGGTTGTTCGGCACGATAAGTCCCGCAAAACCAAACCAATCTTTATGAAAGTTTGTTCTAGTCAATATTTAGTCAAATAAAACTCTCCTATAGATAATGAGCTGTTTTTCCACTCCCATTCTGGTACCTCCCATGTAAAAGTTGGGCGGATGACCGGTTGATCGACACGATAACTCTGGAAAACTACAACCTATCTTAATAAAATTCGGTACTGGGCAATATTTTGCTAAAAGCTGTGTAATTAATAACTGACAATTGTGCCACGCCCAGTTTCGTACCTCCCATACAAAAGTTGGGCGTAGTTGCAGTTTGCCGACTCGATATCTCCAATAAATCGTAACCGATCTTAATAAAATTTGGTACTGATCAAAATTTTGGCAACAACTTGCCATGCCCATTTTTGTACCTCGCATATAAATATTCGGAGGGAAACTAACTAATTTGGGTATTCAATAATATTTAGCGCAATGTCAATCTGCTATTGAACATGGTCACTTTTGAGTATGGGCGTTTTTTAACAGAACTCCCACGCAATGGATGACTTAGGGCGAGGGTATGATTAAGTCGGTTCACCCGACTGAAACTTATGTACTGGTTATTTTTATACTTAAAGGACCATTTGCATAATAATTCTGAGAAGTTTATTAGACGATTATTGTAGAACATATTTGATTTTTACACTTTTCATATATTTATTTATCGTATCTTAGAACTAAAATTTTAAATTAAAATATCACATACATTTTGATTTTTGCTTACGACTACTGTAAAGTTTTCCTTAACCTAATGTATTCCCATAATGGCCTCTATGGAAAAACTTAACTTTGGTTTTTTACTAACCAATTTTGTTGTAGGTGCGATGTTACTCCAGTTTTGGGATTGGGGTTGAGGCACAAATAGACCCGAGTTACTAAGTGGCAAGGTGGAGCTGACTGTACTGATTATATGAGTTGGATACGACAAAATGTATGAATTTGGCAATAGGGGTATCGATGTCTCATAGTCATACAACATCGGAATTTGCGGTTGTGTTATATGGCCCACTACGGCAACATTCATAAGGGTGGCATCACTGACTTGATTCAATTCAGGATCAGCAAAAGCACGACGTTTGCGTATACGTTCGGCCAAAGGTGAATTCCAGGTTGTGAAATGTTGATTATATTCTAAAAAAGATAAATAAAATCTGATTAAGGAATTGTTTTGCAAAATTCTTTAAATATATTATAAATATTTTAATTAAACGCATGAGATTAAAAAAATCTAGAAATTTCTTTTTCATTAATAAATCATTATAATGCATAATGTATATACCCTATGGTCCTGTGGTTTTCCCTGCATAAACAAAAACCCATGACATTTAAATTTCACATGTGTATGTGACAAAAACACTGCGAGTTCCAAACAGTCCAGACAGTATGGCACCGCATAGTGTACATTGACAAAATCCAGGATATTTGGCTAATTTACAAGATCAATTTACACAAACAGATGTGTTATGGATGCATGTACACATATTTTCCCTAGCACTTTGGTACTTTACGAAGACCTAACACATGCTGAACATAGTTTGGTATCCTAAGTTAGTAACCATTTACTCCCCTACTCCAATTACATGGATTCTTTTGGCAGACAGCCTGTGTCAACATATAAAAGTATATAGTATGCAATGCTTAACTGAACTTATTAATATTTTTGTGTATCTTTGCTTTCGGAAGGCACTCCAACAAATTTGTTCATCTAATTTTATGCATATCATAAGGATCATATTACTCGTACCCCTGAACCACTCACTGTAAGGTCACATGATACCCACAGATCGATTGATCCTTCAAAATGTAGGAAGATTGAATAATTTTAAAGTGTATGCGAGAGTGAATACCAGACATACTGGCAACTGAAATGGGAAATATTGTTGCCGATAGTGTGGTGGCAGACGGTATGCCTTTCGGTCTGTACTATTTCATAGAAAATTGTAATAAATACTTGGAAAACATTTGGTGCTTTGTTTTTACTGAATTTCCTCATTTGTGTTTGTTTTAAGAAAGAAAAGATACACACATACATATGTATGTATGGTTTATTTACCAAACAACTTCAAACTTTGAAATGAAGAACGGATCTTTCAATTTGTTATTGGTTTTTGATTGTTCTTTATGAATTAAGAAATTGTTTAAATTGTCATACATGTTTTGATTGAAAAATGGAGAACATTTACTGGATTGTATGTGATTGCAGCAATTGAAGCCATAGAGTAATGACATCTAGAGAAGCGATTTCACTCAGTAAATTGATGACATTTGGTGTGTTGCAGATGGGCGGTTGGATGTTTGAAAGTATTGCTTTAATAATACCAGATAGAAGCAATGGCTCAAACCAACCAACAAAAAACAGCAACGGCATTTCGGGTTGTGCGTAAAAATTTTTGTGTAAATACACCACAAACATACACTAACAAAAAAGATAACAAAAACAGTCCAAAATACGTTTAAATTTCTAAGTTTTTCATCAAATTGAAGTTAACAATTTTTATAATTCCACCTGGTGTAAGTCAATTTACGTCAAATAACTCTCCATCGCACCGACCGCACCACGAAGAGTGTGAAACGAAACGTCAGATGAGAAAGATGGCAGCTCTATGTGACATTATTCTAAGATAGAACCTTCATACTCGTATGCATAGACCAATACATACATAGATACTTTTATTCGCTCAATAAATTAAACGTCATAGGTACGGTGGAAAGTAAACATTGGATGGTGGACAACATGGGTTCTATAATACCAGATATAATACCAGATACAACGATCAACAAAGGTACAACAACCGAATTTCGTGTTTTTGTGGCAAACTAGTTGTGTTAAATACAATACAAATGTATACCAACGATAAAAGTCAACAAAAAAGTGCAAAATATATTTAAATTTTTCAGTTCTACACCAAAACGACAGGAAAAAGTTAACTGAACATATTTTGTAACTTCACCTGGTGTAAGGTAATTTTAAATTTAATTGCTCTCATTTCCACAAACCTACGACGAAGAGTGTGAAATGAAACGTCAGATGAGAGAATAAAAGTATCTATGTATGGATTGGTCTATGCTCGTATCATAGAATAATACATACCAAAGAAGCTTTTATTCGCTCAATAAATTAAACGTTATAGGCACGATGGAAAGTAAACACTGGATGGTGGAAAATATGGGTTCAATATTACCAGATAGTGGCAATAGTATACAGCGATCAACAAATCAACAACAACCGAATTTCGTGTTTTTGTGGCAAACTAGTTGTGTTAAATACAATACAAATGTATACCAACGATAAAAGTCAACAAAAAAGTGCAAAATATATTTAAATTTTTCAGTTCTACACCAAAACGACAGGAAAAAGTTAAGTGAACATATTTTGTAACTCCACCTGGTATAAGGTAATTTTAAATTTAATTGCTCTCATTTCCACAAACCTACGATGAAGAGTGTGAAATGAAACGTCAGATGAGAGAATAAGTTTATCTATGTATGTATTATTCTATGGCTCGTATGTATCAAACTATAAATTTTTTTAACTGCCACACGAAATAAAAGAGAACGTGCTGCTATTAACTTGCCCAACAAAACGTCTTATTTTGATTCCAACATGTTGGTTTTAGACCAGCATATATTTTACCTATATCTAGGTATTTATTGCGGAAAACTAAGGCGTTCTGCAAATCGGTTATAGAACGTGTTATTTCAATGGAAATATTTTTATAATACTTTCACGGCCGATACTAGTTAGAGTCTAAATATAATCGAACACGCTACAGCAACGACGTTTTTCTACATAGGTTTCTTATGGCAGGGGATCGTGACGGAAATCCGCTGCGGCTGACGACTCGCCGCTGGAATAGAATCTTTTATAATTTCTTGGCGTCGCTCCCAAGAAATCTCTCAATTGAGAGAATGAAGTTGCCACATGTTCATGGTACAATAAAATAAGATTTTATTGTACCATGCACATGGTCATGAAAATCATAATATAAACCAACGTATATATACGATGGTACATGTGAATGCAAAAGAATATTAAAGAAAGGGTTAAAAATAATTTATTGTTAAACACAATACAATAAAAGAGAATAAATTTTTAAAAACAGTAAAAACAATTCAATTCCTATACAACTATAATACTATTTTTTCAAACTTTCAAACAAATTCTAGGAAAGAGCCGCAAATATATACGACACAGAGAGAAAAAAATCAACCGAATCTCTCATTTCGTTTAGACGCTAGAGATTTTTTCCGTAATCGTCTGAAGCGTGTCTGGTTCTGTTTGGACTCTGAGATAAGCCTTTAGAGTTAACATTAAAGTGTTCACAACCGAAATCGAACAACCGGTGGAACCGGTTAACCGGTATTCTTGCGATTAACCGTGTGCCGGTTTTTTATAAAACTTAATTTTCGAATAAACCGGAAACCGGTAAACCAGGTTTTACTCAATTTGTGTTAAATATCATTATAAAACTTCAATAATGAAACAAAGAACGATTATAAAATCAATAATTTAAATTAGTATATAAATTAGGATTTTTTACTTTATACGATTTTTATACATGAAAATAATTTTAACGATTATGTATTAAACTTCAAAATTATATATTAAACACGCATTGTAAATTGGAATATGTTTTACATTTTTATTTCAAAATTAAACGCCAGAAATCATGATAATGAATCATAAACTTCTTCATTAAAAAATCATATCTCTATTTATAGAGATATACATGGTATTGAGCTTGAATAATAAAATAAAAAGTATTAAACGTTATTAACCAAATTAAATACAGCTGTGAAATTTTTAGTACGAACCACTACAAATAATATTCAATTCAATATAAATAAATTCGATTAAATTCAATTCAATTCCACTTAATTCAATTCAGTTCAATTCAATATAATCTAACATATACTAAGATTATACGAGAGCCCATATTGTGATATCATATCGTGATATGTCAAACAAGTACATTTTACTTGCACGTAGTTTTTTGACACATCGCAAAGTGATATCATAATTTAAGATCTCGTATAAACGTAGTAGTAGTCTAATCACGTTTAACTCTCTTCAGTTCTTGTTATATTCATAAGAGAAATATTAACTAATGTGTTTATCTAAAAAAAATTTAAATACTTGTATGTATATAATAAAATCTGAATACATTTGTTATATTTTCAGAATAATAATGACTCTTGTTTTCAGTCCCAGGAAACAAGACAATAAAATGTTATTTTGTGTTGATTTTGTATTAATTTTTCTACAAAAATGTTATCATATTGTTTCCCATTTTATTAAACCGTAAACCGGGTTCCTTTTTGAACACTCTAGCTTTCACTCACCATTCTAGAAAGCGTTTTAAGAGTTTCATAAAACTGTTGTGTTCGAACATTAATACCAAAAGCTCCTACTCCGAGTAACGATCGGGGAACTATAACTCATTCTGAAGAAACCAATTTAAATTATTTTGCTGGGATAGTACAAAACAAAACCAAGATAACCCTAATAAGTTATCTGAGTATCAAATTGATTTTAAAATTGTTTACAAGTTTTGAATGATATGTCTGTCTTGTACAGTGTAATCGAAATAGAAGTACATATCTTTTTAAAATTAAATAAAATAAACTAAACTTAGGGTGATATTCTATAAGCGGTGGATCAGTACGCGAATGTCGTTTAGATATTTTATAAAACGAATCAGCTGTTCCGTAACTATGTTAACGTAACTATGTTACATTATTTAATTGGTAGTTTATAAAACGCAGCGAAACGTTTTCGGCCACTTCAGGTGTCAAATTCAACACGCCATAATTACTCGCGTCAGTTGAAAAAATAACACATTGGAAGAGAAATGTTGAACGTGGATGGGCAATATGGCAGAATATATAATGCATTTAATGCTTATAAGCATACATGGGAAAAATTAATTACATATATGACAATTATAATTTGTAGTATAATTTGAATTACCTCTATAAATGCAAATGCATATAAATATAAGTATCATTGGCAGCTGTACTTAGTATCAAAGCATTTCCTTCATATCTGGCAGTTTTTGTTTTCAAATATTTTATACAGTGCAGGTTTATGAATTTGAAAGTACAACGAGGCAATACCTATCGAAGCCACAAACCTCTTTACAAAATTCTTTAAAAACAGAATTGCCAGCAGTCAAACAAATTCAAAATAATTAGAAGCATTCCACAACCTGCATTTGCATTGCCTGAGAAAATGCAAATTCAAAATTTTTTAATTGCCATTGCCAACAATGGTAATTCTTTTGCATTTGCTTTAGAATAAAGTAATGCAAATTAAAATCCAAAGCAAATTAAAAAAGCACAATACTGATTATAAATAACGGCTGGCTTCGCAGTAGCTCACCTTGTATCATCTAGTGTTCCAATACTTTGTTGACGGTTTCTTGTTCTATCTCTATCTCTGACTCGGACAGTACTATCCTTAAGGGCGTGGATCGTTTCTGGATTATTCGCATAGCATCGGTCTTTAACGGCACCTCACAAGGAGAAGTCTAAAGGGGTCAAAACGCAGCTCCCAATGGAATCGCAAAGACTGCTCATAACACGATTACCGAACTTAATGCGCAAAATATCGATTGTTTGATAAGCTGTGTGACTCAAAATAAAAGCTGCATATTATTGATGAAAAAGTACATCTTCGTAATGAACTTCTCCATGAAAAAGCAAGCAAAGAAAAAATTCATTAAAATTATGAACCATGTTTAATAAAACATCACTTTTATGAAAATTATTCATTAGGAAACAAACAAAAATTCTATGAAACTTTCATAAATCTTAATGGGCACATTCATAAATTTAATCATACTGTTCTTTGGTTGCCTTTTCATGTAATCGTAAACTATTGCTAATTTTAATGTATTTTTCATTGTTTTCCTGTTTTGAAAATGTTCAAAAACTATGAAGTGGTTATTAATAGAATTAACTTTTTCCATTTCGTTATATTTTCAGAAAAGGTTCCTCAAATTTCTTGAATTACCCCATTTAGGATCTAGATGCAAAGCCTCATCAGCGGTTGTTCGTAATGATGCTATTGAAGCATTCATTAAGCTATGTGTACGGAAAACTCTAACTGCAATGAGAATTCTTTAGTACGCAAATGATAACAAAAATTTACAAAACCACAAAATATCTGGAAAAAACTGTTGTGTTTGTGCAAACAAATATATGAACAAATTACCGGATTTACAAACTTTAACAATGAATCGATCATTATATAGTTATCAACATATTCATTAAATTTACAGAACTGTTCATAAGTTTATGAAATTTGTTTATAAAATTAACAGATATTAGCAGAATGAACAGATAATATGAACTTTTATGAAATTAATTTTTTCAGTGTGCAACATCCAAAGAATATTCAAGTTCATATCTTACATTTAAGACCATTAAATGTCCGTAATCATGTCTCTGTAGAGCTCGGAGGCGTGCATTTCCAGCAGCATTTTTGAAAAAATGGGTCAATGATGGCAACACTCCAAAATCCACACCAAACTGGTGTCACTCTCTGTGGATGCATTGGCATCTCGGCAATGACATGTGTGTTTTCCGATCCACAGATGAGGCAATTTTGTTTGTTGGCATTGCCGCCGAGATGAAAATGCGCCTCCAGAAAATACGATTTGTCGGCCAAATTCGATGTCCGATTGGAGCTTCTGAAACGTCCAACGTTGTTGAAGCATAGAGTGATTCAGTTTAGTGCGTGAAGGTATAATACTGACTGATAGTCAATATTCGAAAAGAAAAAAACCATCTGTCTCAAAAAAAAAATTATATAAAAAGATACAACCATTTATTTTATAATTATAATTTCGATATAAAATGTAGAATATTATTTTTCATGCAGAAAATATCTTTATTCATAAACGAAACATATAAGGGGCGTTCCTTTCGTCAAGTATAAATGTTTCCCAAATCAAATGAAAGAGTATATACGTTACAGTCGATTATTTTATCCTTTAAAGCTCCTGTTAAGTACCTGTAAAAATGTTTTAAGAAATTTTGCAATTTCTAAACGGATATTTTTATTGCAGAGTTTGTTTTGTCTCTCGACGAAAGTCACTGGGGTAACGACGGTTTTGATACGTTTTTTTATGCCAATTTTTTCTGCCTGAATTTGGACAAATAATGCAAACAATAAAAATTAAATACACATAAAATAAAAATTAATCAAAATTGATGTGCTCGTTCAAATCAACACTCAATTATTGCATACAAAATTATTTTAAAAGTCATAAGTGCCAATAAAATCAAATTTAATATTTATTTTTTCAATTCACCTATCGCTCGTTCTCTTTAAAATCCTATCCTGTATCAAATTTGCAGCAAGGAGGTCGATCAGCTGTGTCATCGAAACTCCCTGGTTAAAACCATAGAGTAATCTCAGACTAGAGGAAAAGTGGCATACACCAGGTGGACTTACAGTAACTTCATGCTTTAATTTTTCATGTCATTTTGGTGAAAAACTCTGAAATTTAAATGTGTTTTACACTTTTTTATTGACTGTTATTGTTAGCATACATTTGTGTTGTATTTAACACAATAATTTTAACACACAAAACGAAATGCCGTTGTTGTTATTTTGTTCGTTGTTTTGAACCATTGCCTCTATCTCGTATTAGTAAAGCAATTCTTTTCAACATCAAACGTAAATATCACACCAGGCCAAATGTCATAAATTTGGTGGAAGAACTAGTAGATATACTATAAGTATTAATCTATGGTTAAAACTATCGAACTGTCAAAATTATGGTCCCAAACAATTGTTTTCATACGAAATAACTTTGGCGTAACAACCCTATACTTGATTTTTTCTACGAAATTTTCGCGGAGAGCTGAGTACCAATCAAATGAAAAGTGAGCGAAATTTTCGGTTCATGAAATTATCGTTATTTTGTATACACGTACTTCTTATGGCAACGTAAATTTCATAAAAACTGAATACCGGGCTTAAGCACGGAATTTCTAATGCGGCTTCCGTGTAGTTATTGCTTCATGGAGCAGAGGATATAGGTTTTGTCGAGTTGCAAAAAACAAAACATGAAATTGAAAAAAAAATGCTTTAACTTTTTTTTTTGCATTAAGCAATTAGTAGTTTATTGTACTCGAGCATTTTGTCGGCGTTTGCACTTCGAAGGTGGCAAGATGGGTAAAACATTCCACTATTAACCATGATGCCTTGAATACGGAACGATCTCTGGTCCCATGTTCTTTAATTTAATTTTTATTATTTGAACTACAATTTCACTGTTATGTTTTTGAAAGTTTTCGTAAATTTTCAGCTATTTAAAAAAATGTAATATCAAATAACATTGTGGAAGTCGAAAAACGAGACAGGGCAGGAGAGGACGGTTTTACCCTAATTCGGGTACTAGGTTTTTGAGTTACAATTCTGTAGGCTTGCCAGACTTACTGTTTTCAACAGTACGCGCACTTTTTTGCTCATTGTACAGTCTTCTGCAGAAAGCCCTGTATTCAGTTCTTGCAAAATTTTCGGAGAAATTTAGTCATTTATCTCTAAACGGAAAAGTTTCTTGCGGAGAGTTACTACCTATCTTTGATTAACCTTGTAAATATAAATTCCCCTACGCTCTCCATTTTATTTTTAACGCATTTCGTGTTGATTTATCGACATGTCAAAATTCCGACACCAAACAATTATCCAATAATTGTTTTCGTACGAAGTAACTTTGGCGTAACAACCCTGTAATTGATTTTTCCTACGAAATTATCGCAAAGAGTTGAGTACTGTGTCAAGTGAGCGACATTTTCGGTTCAAGATATTTTCGTTATTTTCTATACACGTACTACTTATGGCAACGAAAATTTCATACAATCCCATAAAAAAGTACTTTTTTTAAATCATTGTACTGTTTTATGTTTTTTCAGTGTAGAAAAAAGTAAAATTGATAAAGTGGAATTTGATGATTGTAAATGATGATGAGTAAATAAATATAGTTATAGGTGTGAAATGTTTTCTCTTATTTGGCGAAAGAATCTAATTACTGGCAATTTGTGAACGGAAAACTCAACTCAAAGAAGAATGCCACAAAAATCTGGTTTTAGAGGTAAGCTGTGTTCCCTGAAGTTGAAGCCCAAAACCTTTGGAACACCTTTGATGACAAAAGTTTACCGGTACAACCAACCAAATAGAAGTTAGTGACTGTCAAAAGTAAAAAATCCACTATGAAACCGTAATTGTAATTAAAAAAAAAAAAACTAATGATGCAGTTCGAGTCCTCGTACCCCAATTAGGGTAAAACCGTCCTCTCCGGCCTTGGTTTAAAAATTATTTGCCAAAATACTATCACAGTGTAATTAATGCTCAAGGCCAAAAGCGCTGACACAAATGTAGCAAATGTGAGAGGAATCAGTTTATTTTAATTCACTATACTAAAGTTGGCATTAGATAAAAGTGTAGTCAAGAAACATTTTCCGGAGTATAATTTGTTGCTTTTTACCTGCATACACTGCTCCCAAATACAGGATAAAAATATATTCATATTATTTAATGAACCCCAATTTTTAATTTTTTTTACTGTTCCACAAAATAGGCAACTTGTACGAAAAGCACTGGAAAATGTATAAGTATATTTACGGCAACATTTAAATACAAATCGATTCCAAAAATATGTATATTGAAATATTCTTTGCGTACAAGTGAAATACCGAACAATGCTTTATAAATAAACGCCAACCCTAAAAACAAGATGTGAAACGGAAACACATTTGTTGCCTTCCAAATCAGAGCAATAGTCGTGTTTTGGTTACAAGCAAGCGAAATTGCAAAGAAAACGGCAATTTAGCGATAAGTCATTTTATTCAAAAATATGAATAAGGGTTGAATACGCAAAAAGATGTAAAAAAAAATTTGTTTAAACTTAGCGAAAATGATTCTCGTCGCTAAGTTCTCGCTAAGTCTGCGCTAAGTGCTTCATACAAAACAAGCGAATATAAATATAAGCAAGCGGTGTAACCAAAACACGCTTAATGTCTTTTTGAAAAGACATCCATTGAAGATTAATGTTTTGTTCAGAAGTTCAAATCGTCACCTAAAATGCAAAATGACGTAACAACAAAATTGCAAAATTTTCTTTTTGATTGATTACGATATGTTTGACTAAAATACACGATTTGACAAAGTTGTTCACCTAAGTTCAAAATCAACGATTTTATTAAAAATATAAAATAGATGAAGTTTTTGATAAATCCACGTTTTTTCTTTGAATTGTAATTTTATATAAACTTTCGATGCCCCTATACTTACAATTGACTACACTACATATTCCCACAAACTTTTAGACATCTACCGTCCAAAATAGTAATTTTATTTACAAAATTACGATTCTATATCTAACTATTTTTTGCCTCTCCTGTAAAGTTATGAAAATGTTGTTACGTCTTTTTGCATTTTAGGTGACGAAATGTAAGTTCTTAACGCTTTTGAGTACAATTGTTCCATAAGAAAATTTATATCATTTTTGGGTCAGAGCAATTTTTTTTTGGAATTAAAGGATTTTAGACTGCTTATCATCATCATTTGATAACTAATTTTTCTCTTAAATATGCATTCATGTTGTTGACACAAGATCGGTATTACATTAAAACGTTCTAAAATAACAAGTTATTTAATAAAATATGGTACTTACTTTCTATTGCCGCATTAGCATACAGCGTTGACTGTTGGACATGACGCAAACGCTGCTTGTAAATCTTCTTCTGCGTTATCAAAGCCTGCTGAGTACGCTGCAGAACCGCCGACGCTGTCAATGTTCCACTATTTTGTGTCGACGAACTATCATCGGAGTGGGTGTCATAGGGTTCCTCAATAGTTTGTTGACGTCGCAGAGCTACCTGCGCTGCCATAACCCGTTGCCGGTCAACAACCAGCTGACAATTGGGGCAGGTGCATTCACGCCAGCGACACAATTTCTTGTGACCCTTAACGCAGGAGATGACACCGTGATTACGGCATCTGGCACATTTGGGAGTGCGTAACATGCGACGTTCTTTTAAACTTAAAACGGTCGAAGATGACATTGATGATGTTTTGGTGTCAGTGGTCATTTCATCCGATGAATATGAGTTGGTATTTTGTGGTGATGGAGGTATTTCCATGTCTTTATATAACATATTTAGAAACACGTATTTTTATTTTTCACTCAACACTTAAACTTTATTGTGATTGTACGAATTAGATTATATTTTCTTTTACTAAGAGTTTTCTGGGAAAACTGGTGTGACTCCTAGTAGCCTCTGTTACAAACTGACCTTTTCCGTTTAGTTGGATGTCCTCTTATATTCTTACTTCACTCAGCATTCACATGAGACACCATTAGTATCATGGGTGAATGTAAATCACTTAATTTTGGAAAAATTTCATACTTGACTTGTTGCAGTACAAATGTTTTATTATTACTACGACAAGGACGATCGGTGCTGCCTGCAGTCGTTATCTCAAGTGGTCCGTGGTGCAACTGTCTGCCATACAATACAATACATAGCAGTACATATAGAGGGAGGGCTGGCTGTCTTCCATACTGTGTCAAAAGATAGCCCGCTAGTAGACGTAATGTCTGGGTGTGCTGTGTGCTCACACTTTCGATTCCTGGTATGCCATTGGTTGTACGGCTGGCGAGGACTATAAATAGATCACCAATAGACGAAATGAGACATTTCACGCGCTCTCTTCACGTAATTATCGATTGTTTGTGCGAGTAAATATTCTATCTACATTCTGACGGATCCTAAAGCAAACAACAATTGGGTATTTCAACATTTTGATGAATTCTCTTTCTTTATTAGTTAACTATTAATAATAATAAATAATATTGTATTTAAATATCAACAATTAATGCTTTAAAGTCATTCTTTTATATTTTGTTTTTTTTTCATATATTCTCTTTCTTATGGATTTGTATGTAAATGTTAAATTTTATTTTAAATTTAATTTAAATATAATTAACAAATTATATATTTTATTTAGTATTATGCATTTGGTGTAGTGGAGGAAATTGTTTAACAAAACTAGTATTTCTGATTACTTTTATTCATAGTTTTTTGTATATGGTTACTTTTAACTATAGTTAATAGTGATGTAAAGTCGTGGTATTCATTTATGTTCATCGGCTCCAATGCCCATGAAGATTAAAATAAAAATCTCGGCATCGAAACATGTTGCAACACAAGCCAACAGAATGTCTATGTTACTTTGAACTTGAATTTATCTTTTTTGAAATTGAACTGATACTTATTTTTACTGAATTTTACTTGATGTCTTTTGGAACTTCCATTAAATTCTTTTAAATTTAATTTAATATCTTTCGAAATTTTAAATGATATCTTGATTACACTGTGATAGTTTGTGGCAAAAACATTTCGAGGTAAGACCGGAGAGGAAGGTTTTACCCTAAGTCAGGTACGAGGAATCGCACTGCATCATTAGATTTTTAAGTTACAATTATGGTTTCATACAAAAATTTTTGATGTGTTAACATCTATAGGCACGGGTAGGGCAATCTATCAAACTGAACACATGCAAACAACACACAGCGTTAACATCATATGCGTGGTTGTTGTACAACAATAGTCTCGGCCTGAAATAAGTATGATGGGATTGATGTAGCGGGAGCGAACAAACAAACAGGTCGTCGTCGCCAAAGAGTATTGAATAGAATGGAACGAATTGTATGACTCAAAAGCACTGGCGACATCTGCCGAATGATTCAAAACGTATTACTCTCTTTTTGTCATTACTTGGTCCATTCATAATTTTCATGTGAAACATTGATGGCTTTTGAAACATTTATGCTCTTTGTATTGTTTTATTACATTGTCGAAATGGTGCATTTATATTGAAATATTCTATAAAGAGAATAAGACTCGTTTCTGCTCTTTTACTCAGACTCTCTACATGGGAGTGAAAAGAGAGTGCAATAAGTTCTCTATACTGTTCAATACTTTTTGTCGTCGCTCTGTTTATGACAAAACAAAAACAATTATTTCAGTGAGCTTTATTTATTTTAAAAATATTACATCTAATGTTAAAGCAGATGTAAGAAAAGAGAAAGTGCAATAGCAAAAGAGTCTTCAGCACTAAAAAAAAACGATTTCAAACAACAACAAAACAATTTCAAACTAAATTTTATGTATAATGGAAGTAAGTACATTTCGTATAATGGCTTTTGGAAGTGACTGCATTCTGGGTATCATATAAACCTTGATCAATACTTATTAAATGAATTTATTAATGTTTAAAAGAGCTTGACATTTTTTTTTATTTTCCAATGGAACATTTACTAATGACTTCATATAAATCGAACAGATACCGTGTAATAAAAAGGTGTTAACACATCGCCCGTGAGTTCGAACACTTATTGATTTTTTTTGTGAATATCAGAGTGGTCTTTTTTGTTTTTTAAATTTTGACTCACTTTTGACAGCCGCTAACTTCTATTTGGTTGGTTGTATCGGTAAACTTTCTTCAACAAAGTTATTTCAAACGTTTTGGGCTTCAACTATAGGGAACGGAGCTTACCTCTAAAACCAGGATTTGGGGCTCTTTGATGCAGAAAATCGGCAGTAAAGTAATTTTCCGACTTTAATTGAGTTTTTCGTTCACAAATTGCCAGTAATCAGATTCTTTCGCCAAATAAGAGAAAACCTTTCACTATATAACTATATTTATTTACTCATCATCATTTACAATCATCAAATTCCACTTAATTATCAATTGCACTTACTTTTACTCTTTTCTACACTGAAACGATATTTTGGATAAAAACACTTTGTTTAATTGGGGTTTGAAGCAAAGAAAAACATAAAAAACTACAAAAAAAGGTACAATAGTTTAAAAAAAAGTACTTTCGCCTGCTTATTGATAGGTTATGTAGAAGACAGTACAACGAACAAAAAAGTGGTCGTCCTGTTGAAAACAGTAAATCTGGCCAGTCTACATATATTTTGAATGAACCCGTAATTGTAATTTAAAAAACTAATGATGCAGTTCGATTCCTAGTACCCGAATTAGGTTAAAACCGGCCACTCCTGCGCTTGAATACATAAAATAAAAAACTATCAATAAAAAGGCCGAATAAATAAATATCATCCCTGATGAAATTGAACGTAGATAATAAAAGAATTAATTTTATAATAATATTTTATAATATTATAATATATTAGCTGAAGTATATGTATGTGTCAGTTGCCAAAACTAGTAACTAAAAAAACAAACCTATAGAAACTTAACTTTCCGGTTTGTTTTAAAATTCCATGTTCATTACACTGTGTATAAGTTTTTAAGTCATGGAAATATACCCATATACGGACACCACTACGTGATAAAAACCCAAAAAAAAAAAATGCTTGACTCCCAGATTTGCCCAAAGTCATGGACTGGTTTTATGGGCCCCAAAGATTTGCAAAAAAATTATCATTTTGTCAGGCTAATATCTTGCAATTCGTTAGGAATTTTGATTTACTCTCTGAGGAAAGTTGTAGCTCTTGTCATAAAGAAGAATTGTGAACATATAAGATCAAAAAAACTTCAAGGTCAAAATCGCAAAAAACTAAAAAATTCGATTTGTTTACCTTTTTTCTCCTGTTCAGGTAGCAAACCGTTCAAAATTCAAGGAAGCAATCAACTACAAAAATTTACCTAAGATCTCAATAAACAAATTTCTGGAACATATGAACCTAGGAATGATTCTTACCACCGTTTACTTCAACATTGAGATACTATGCTATCTCACCGACCGCAGCAGCACAGTCAAAGCAGTAAGCTCAGCACACGCAACATAAGAATCATTCCTAGGAAGTTCATGAGATCTTTTGATTTTATATGTTCATATGTTCTTTATGACAAGAGCTACAACTTTCCCTCAGAGAGTAAATCAAAATTCCAAACGGTTTGCAAGATATGAGCCTGACAAAATGATCACTTTCTTTTGTAAAAATGACACCGAGGCCCCAAATCTTTGGGGGCCCATAAAAAAGTGCGTGACTTTGGCCAAAACTGGGAGACACGGGTTTTTGTTGGTCTTTTATCACGTAGTGGTGTCCATATATGGTTATATTTTTCCGGGTTGCGCTGTGTTATAAGTACAAACTAACATTGTATATTATTTTCCTACAGCTGTACCTATTATATAGTCAAATCCAAAATGCACTAGGTACATTAGTTTAACACATAGCCGCTAACATACTAATGGAAATGTGCCGGAATATAATACTACATCTCTGCGTTGAAATAAATGCATACATGATGTTTTTGCCAAAATATACACGTGAAATTTCCTAGGGAATGATATAGTATACCTAGTTAAGGATGTTAGAATCACACTTTCAATGTATTCAAAACATTCTCAACAAACCGAGTTGATGCCAAATCCTCGGTTGTGGGTGACTGTGCTCATAATTAGTTGCAGAGAGCTTAGTTTTAAAGCGATTTAAAAATTTAAAACGGATTTAAAAATAAAAACGTTTGGCCTTTTTTATTATATCCGCCATTTAATACACGATTTACAAATATCGCAGAGTTTTTGCAAAAGAACCGCATTAATTCATGTTTGTCTTATGTATTTTCTGAATGCACGTGTGTTTTTCATCATGTTTGTGTGTTAGTTATGTTGTATTAAATGTATATTATTAATTATTATTATTTGTTTGTTTGTTTTTTTTTATATATAACACGTATTAAATACTTTTCTTTCAACAACATTCAATATAATAAATTAGTTTTATGTATAAAAAACATTAACTCTTTTGGTCAAAATTGTCTGTATCATTATCAAATTTAAGTACGATTATATGTAAATATGAATGGAACAGAGTAGATAGAGAGATAGATAAAGAGATGGGGAATGGTGAATATTTTCACTTTTTCCTTGGTATGGTAATAAAAGGTATAAAAATCGTTAAATACTTTGTCATCTTCGTTTTCTTAATTTATATACAGAAAATTGTAATTTGAATCGTTAATGGTTGATCTAAATAATTATCATTATCATTTTGTTGTACTTGAATTAATTTGTAGGTTATACTCGTACTCGTATCCTTATCCAGAGATTTATCTATAGTTAGTACTATGTTAGGGTCCGACCGCCAGCCTGCAAAATGCTGCAATTGGTGGCGTCTCGCTATATAGAAAGTTTAGAAAATATAATCTATTTTTGTGTTTGGCATGATTATTCCTTCGATTAACTATTTAATATCAATAAGGATTTTATATTTTATATGAAATCCTTGTAATCAATCCCTTGAATAAATCGAATTCGAATTGCCACCCGTCTAATGAGGAGTAAATTTCATCCTAAAAATACAATGATTTTAGGCAGGCAGCCATCCGAAACGACTCATTGTCCGTCTTAGAATACACTATTCCTTTTGGCACATTGGAGTTTGGTTCTCATAGCGCTTGTGGCAGTGGCAGCAGAAGCGGTTACATCTGCACCGCCTCCCTTAATCCCCGTTTGATTTGAGCCACGCCTAAGAACATGCCACATCGCAACTGGTTTGCGCAAAGATGAAAGCATTTGATGCCAATGGCGTAAACCCTTGCCTGTGACACAACTGCCCGCCACAACATGTCCCAGGGGCGTTATGTTCGTATCATCAATTACACCGTAAACCGTAAAACGTATTTGAGCCGTTGTCAGACTTTGCGGCGGCAGACTGAAGATCACAAACTCATTGAAGACAGGACAGCGATCCTTGCGTTTCAATGAAGTGCGTTTCTTGAGAACCTTCTTTTCGTTGTTCATGAGATAAACCTGCAGAGGGTTAAATTGGTATTTGAGAACAAATGAAGTGGATGGAGTACAAATTGCTACAATCGTCGTAATTACCTTCACGAAAATGTTTTGAACGTCATGCATAATTTCCGGATCTCGCTTACTGGGAACTCTCAACTGAAGATTACGTGCCTTAACCACGACAATTGTAATGCGCTCGGCCGTCGGCAAATAACTAAGGGAAAACATAATTTCTCCCCATTGAGCATTTAGTTTGCGTGAATCCGTTAAAGGTATCCATGTTGTTGTGGGTTTTGGCAGTTCACCGATTTCCATTTCAGCTTCACCTGTCACAAAGTTTGAGATAATATAAAGTAGTATGATAATGTAACTAAGGAGCAATCAAGTAAGTAAAAGTACTAACCAATTAAGGTATGGGCATCACCATTGTGGAATAAATGGAACCACAGCGAATGTCGTGGATACATTTTATTCAGCCAAAAATGAAGTGCTTCTTTGTAAACAGGTGTGGCTGTATCTTCAACTACCTGCATTATTTATTCGGTTTTTACGCTAAGTACTCTATTATTTTATTGACAAATCTACTGACCTTTGTTTGCAGTGATTTAGTTTGATCGGGTACTAAGTACACTCGTACAAAGGTATCGATGGAGTCAACCTTAAATGGTAGCAATAATCCCTTGGCTTCCATGACATTCACCTGCAAGTCAACACCTTCCTCTGTCATTGGGTTCCTAAAGAAGAATAAGTAAAACAGTTTTATTGTTATTTTTAATAAAATTAGGAAACAGGAAAATTATAGATAGCGACTATTTATGTATATGATGGTCGACTGATCTCTGCGATATCTTGACGAAAATTACTGCCCGCCAAACAAATCCAAAATAAAAAAAATAAAAAAAAAATCAAAGAAGACTCAGTGCCTAAAATCTGATAACCATAGAATAATACATACATAGATAAACTTATTCTCTCATCTGACGTTTCATTTCACACTCTTCATCGTAGGTTTGTGGAAATAAGAGCAATTAAATTTAAAATTACCTTACACCAGGTGAAGTTACAAAATATGTTCAGTTAACTTTTTCCTGTCGTTTTGGTGTAGAACTGAAAAATTTAAATATATTTTGCACTTTTTTGTTGACTTTTATCGTTGGTATACATTTGTATTGTATTTAATACAACTAGTTTGCCACAAAAACACGAAATTCGATTGTTGTTCCTTTGTTGATCATTGTATACTATTGCCGCTATCTGGTATTATTGAACCCATATTTTCCACCATCCAATGTTTACTTTCCATCGTACCTCCCAGCGGCGGAATTTGCGAGGCCTTCCACGAATAAGGCATGCGGAATCATTCTTTGGTAATGCCTACTTTAATAATGCCTGCGAAATGCATGATTTTATAAGGCTTCCACAGGCCTGTAAAAAGAATGCCAAAAGACGCTGTTGTTCATGAAACCCTGTCTTTCCACATGTTCGCAATTCGTCGTTGCAAAATCATAACATCCGATAGCCCAGTAGATAAAGCGTCCGATTGTAAGTTCTAAGGTCGTGTGTTCGATTCCTGTGGTTTCAGAGTTTAAAAAAAATCATTTATAAGAATTAAATTGGTTAAAGTATAAATCTGAAATATGAAACTATTTTCCATATAAATTTTTTTATTTTTACGTAAGTCCTTCTAAAACTACTCTTTTTGCAGGCCAGAACACTCTCAGATAAGGACGATGTAAAAATATATGTTTCATAGTGGCAAACGAAATCGAGCAGTAAGATATTAAATATAGAATAATAAAAAAATCTGTTGATAAATGACTACTGAGGACTTCTAAGAGAAGATTTTCAAAACAGTTTTGAATAACAAAATTAATATTTTTAGATTTAAGCCCCGTATTCAGTTCTTGCGAAATTTTCGTAAGCAATTTTGCCATTTATCTCCAAACGGAAATGTTTGCTGCAGAGAGTTACCATCTATCTCTGATTTACCTCACAAATATTTCAGTAATAATTCATCTTTGCAATCCATTCTATTTTAACGCATGTGGTATTACTTTTGTTTACTAAAATAATCGAAATGTCAAAATTCCGGACACAAATAAATATCAAACAATTGTTTTCGTACGAAATAAATTCGTCGTAACAACCCTGTACTTGATTTTGCCTACAACACTTTCGCAGAGAGGTGAGTACCAAGCAAATGAAACGTGGGCGAATTTTCGTTATTTTTTATACACGTATTTCTTATGACAACGTAAATTTCACAAAAACTGACTACCGGGCTTCATACTCCATTTTAATTTTAATGCAATTTTGTTTGTTAAAGTAATCGAAGTGTCAAAATTCCGGTCCCAAACAATTATCCAATAATTGTTTTCGTGCGAAATAACTTTGGCATAACAAAGCTGTTTTTGATTTTGCTTACGAAACTTTCGCATAGAGTTGAGTACCCAGCAAATGAAATGCGAGTTCACGAAATTTTCGATAATTTTTTTTATACATGTACTTCTTATGAGAATGAAAATTTCATAAGAACTGAACACGGGACTTTAGGTGAAAGCAATCACCGGATGCTGTATTGGCAGATACAAGTCTTTCAAAATTTTTTCGATGATTGCAAAATTAAGAAAACGAGGGCAAGACAGAGTTTTGGATAATTATGTGGACCCAAACGATAACATTTTCAACAAGTTATGTGATGAATCCGAAAAACCCCCCAAAAGTCAAAAAAGTAAATACGTTAAATAAAATAATTCAGAAGCCTGTTGCAGAGTTGGTTTTATCGGGTGATCAATCTAGAGATATTTTTTCAAAAGTTTTTTTTTTCAAAGATTACGCGTGAGTTGTGTTAAACTTTATTTTTTTCTCTTTTCAGTATACTTTGCCATTTCATCATGGAAAGACTTACACCGCAAAAATTAATATGGCCGGAATGTCATCGCGCCATGATGTCGGAATTTTGCTACCAGAAATTGAAGCCCGTAATCTTGACGACATTTGGTTTCAACAGGACGATGCCCCTTGCCATACAGCTGCTCAAACAATAGATCTATTGAGAGGTCATTTCGAAGAGCAGCCAATTTCACATTTTGGACCGGTGAGATGGCCGCCTAGATCGTGTGATATCACACCTTTAGACTTCTTCCTTTGGGCTACGTAAAGTCCAAAGTCTATGCCGACAAACCAGCTACGATTCAGGTTATGGAAGCCAACATTACGCGAGCCATTAACACCATACGAGTCATCCAAACTAGTCATGCTCGAACGAGTCATCCAAAATTGGACCCTCAGAATGGACACCCTGACGCGTAGTTGCGGCCAACATTTGAAGGAAATAATATTCAAAAAATAAATGGCCCAAAATGTCTTTTCGAATGAAAAATAAAGATTTCACACTTGATTTGAATTTTTGTATTTTTTTTAGTTTGAAAAAAATACCTCTAGATTGATCACCCGATATATAATATGTATTATTTTTTCTACAATATTTCCCATGCGCCCACTACTTGCGCAACTTTACAAGTTACGAGGGTTGCTGTTTATATTTCAGGTTCAACAATAAAAAAACAATCATTTATCATTGGAAATAAAATATTTTCAAAATTTTTTAAATATATTTTACATGCGCTCAAACCAATTTTCGAAGCACTTTTTCCACTTCAATTGAGACACCTCTAAAACAACAACAGCTGCTTTGGGCGTCGATAAACATTGACCACGCAGTAAAAAGAAGACAATGGGTTGCCACAGCAGGGCTGTGTGGCGGATGGATGACCCATCAATTCGACATGTTGAGTGCTCAAATAGCCCATTGTATCAGCACAATGATCCGTCTTCTCTTGATGTTTTTCCTTATTTCTTCCTACACTGTTGGCAAACAGATGTTGGTATATCTCTAGGAATTGACCGTCCTACGTTCCACTGAAAGCACTGTGGCCACATGACCGGTTAAACCCAAAAAAACGCGATCATTTACATCGATGTGCTTCTTCCACGAACAAATTTTGTTGGATTTAACTCGTCTTGAAAGACCCATACGGTCGATTTCTCTTTTATTTCGGGCTCATGTGCATACATCCATAATTTGTTACCTATGACGATGTTATACACTGCATTTGAGTTACCGCGGTTATATTTTTTCAACATTTCTTTACTTCAATCGACACGAGAATAAATATTTTTCACGGCCAAATGAACATGCAATATCTTATTGATGCCAGTGGTACTAATGCCCAACGAAGCATTAATTCCACAGTATATCACATGCCGTTCTTGCTTTATCAGTTCACGCACGGCATGGATGGTTTCCGGCAAAACGACAGAAATTGGATGACCTTCACGAAATTCATCCTGGAGCGAACGGCGTCCGAGACTGAACTCTTGGTACCAGCGATTTACAGTGGTTTTTGATGGTTCTTCATCACCAAAAGTCGAAACAAGTTGATTGAGACACTGTTGTCTCGATAATCCACTCCGAATATCGTAAAAAATTATCGTGTTATTATGTGTTATGTTTTGACCGAGATGAATTTTTCAACACACTGTAAAAAAACAATTAGTGCTCGTAAGTGAAAACGTTTTATGTATGTTTAAGCTAAAAAAGATCAAACTTTCCAATGGAAGTTCCAGTTCTCATCTGGCAAAATTAGTCCTGTCTGGACCCGAAATTTAAATAGCAACCTCGTATTTGAACAACAAAAACGTTGGTTGAAGTAGAAATGCTAATAAAAAATTAATGTGAGTCCGTTCACAGGGGAGATGTGTAAACATGTAGTAATGAAAAATTTTTTTTAAGTTGGAAGTACTTATGCTTTTAGTATATATTGTTTCAATTAATCAATTAAAAGTATCAAAACTTTCAATATTGTAAATACATAGGAATTTGCTGGTTTTTGTTTGTTTTATTTAACTTATTTGGTTACTAAATGGGCACACTGCAGTATATATGTACTGCATTAAAAATTACAGTAAGAAGTAAATTTACTGATTACTGAAAAAATTCAGTAAATTTTTACTGATAATGAAATTTAATTTGCATTACCAGTAAAATCATAGGGCCGTATTCATAATAATCAGTAATCGGGCATTACTGATTACTGAAAAGTTCAATGCACCTCATCATAATCATGTAGGCACTTTATAAAAATTGCTGAAAAAAATTTTAGTAATCAGTAAATATTTACTAGTTAAAGAATTATTTTTACTGAAATTTTAGTAGTACTGCAAAGTGCCCATCTATGGTAAATGCCTTAAGTACAAATAGTTAATATTGGCTTATGGTAACTAAAATAAGATATATAAATTTTTGACTCGATTGTATTTAAAAATCTATGGAAAACTGCATCTATAGTAGTGGAATTGTTAGTTGTGGGGGTTTGTGGAGAATTGCTCATATGCAAGTGGAAAACGTCAAACAAAAATTTTGATAAAGCTTGCGACTGTGGGTTTGCACAATTTGTATTAAAATCTCCACCCATAATAATTGGCATGAGATGGAGATTGTTACCCAATTGTCGTGCACCAGCTTCAGTGTAAGGCAACAGTACGTAATGAAGATATGTTATAATCTTAATTTATATTGGAATCTAATAGAAATTTTATTAGAATTAACATTACCTCCATTCAGCTTTGATACACTTTGTGTTGTTTCATGTTCTGAGTTATAATTTTTTTGGTGTTTTGTAAAATATTTTATTATTTTGTATTTGTTGCGGTTGACCAGTTATTAATCAGCTGTTTACTGAAATGTAATGCATGTAGTTATTTTACAGCATAGATAAAGGAAATAAGTAGATATCGCACAGGTGTTGTCAAGTACTACCACTAGGTGCTGTGTTGTCGTTTTGTAACTCTCACTGAAGTTTCTCATAACTTTCATTGACGTTTGTTCAACACTGTGGGATATTTGATACCTACAAAAAAAGAGTCATTTTCCAGGTTGTGTTATTCGAACAACAAACTTCATTTTTTATATCATTTTGTTCCCCACTTTCAAATTAAAATTTTGTTATTTTGATTGTGTCTTTTTGTTTACTGTTATTGTTGGTGTTCGTTTGTGTTGAATTTCAGAGCAACGGACAACAACACAAAAACAAAATCCTTGTTGATGTTGCCTACCACACCTATTGTTAGCACCTGTTCTAAATACATCTTGCAAGGTATATTTTGTTCGGGATCAAACGTTGTAATTATTACATTCAGCTCCATCTAGAAAATATCCCATTGAACAACAAATTTCCCAAGAAATGTGCGATATCTAGTTAATTCCTTTATCTATGTTTTACAGCAATGGTTTTCGAAAATTAGTAGCTACTATTGCACACTAGATGGTGCTGAGTATATTGTATGCAGCGTATGATTACACTAATACACTCATACATAGCTCACACCGATTTGATAACGCTTTACGATTGGTTAACGATTACATCGCACATCTTACTCTAAATTTGTGATTGTATTGTGAAAAAGATTTTTACCCCCAGCGTATAGATGTTTACACATCAAAATGTGTTACTATTTATTCTATAAGTAAATTCTATATGGATTTACAAAAGTCCATTAATTATGCCTGTCAGCTAATTTAAGGGATATGGAAAGCGATCTTTCTTTATTTCATCGTTTGGACCGAAATTATACGAATTCGTTGTAAAGTTATTTCGAAACGAATATGAAGAAATTTGAAAAAATTGTTCAGAAATTGGACAAATATTTCAAATAGAAAATTCAAATTTTAGCAGCTCGTTATAAGTTTCGCAGTAATAATACCTTCGAGAATTAACTCGTAATTGTACATTTAACTGTAAAAATTAACACTGATTTTGAACACAAAGTCCAACTTTATTAGACGTTGTTTCTAGAACAGAAACATAAGAGTCAGCCCAAAAATTTCTACCCACATTAATAGGTAATAACTAATTGATGTTACTTTCTGAAGCCTCAAGACAACAAGCCAAAATAGTCTCCGTAGCAGTATGAATTTCACTGTTGTAGTCAAAAAATCTATCAAAAATTGTATCAGTTAGAGGCAAGTCTACTGAGTTGATCGGTACCCATTCAATGTCTGTAAAACGTTAAATTTTTTAAAAAATCCATTTTTACCAATTCTCAATTTTTAAACAATTTTTTCACTTTTCTGCATAACTGCAAGAGACTCAAAATTTTTCATTCACAATATTTGCGATGGTAAAACTGACAAACTTTTGTGATGATATTAATACAATCTGAACGTGTCCAATCACCCTAAATAGCACATAAAGACGACTTTGTATCTTAAAAATGATCATTCGTATGTATGTATATGTCACCATTACTCGAACACGACGTGTCCAATTTTGTGAGAATATATTTACAAAAATTTTGAATTCTAATACCTTTAATCAAGTCCTACACTATTTCTCAATGTAATCAACAGTTTCGCAGTCATTGTTTGTTTCTTGTATGTTTCTTTAGCAATAAGTGTAAAGTTTTATTAGTTTATCCTAAAGCCACATGGCATATGAACGAAATGAGACATGGATCATAAAAATCGATGGACGCGTTTCGCTCTCATTCACAATTTAGTGAAGGTATCTCATTTTGTATTACTCCTCATATGCAACCCGAACAAACATCACAATTCTTGACAAAATGAGACAGTTTTCCGTGGTTAATTTGTTTTACACTTTCTTTCTCCTAGTCTAGTCCTAGTTCCTGCCGAAGACAGAAAAACAATATTCCAATTGGTTTCCGAGATATAACCGTTACAAAAATTGCATGTTCTTCGGAAAAATTAAGTTTTAACCAAAATATACATGAGAGGAGTTTGTTAAGGTACGGTCAGATTGGGCAAATATTGGATCAAAATATATTTCATCGTATTTGCTCAAAATGTTGTCCAATCAATACAGGGTTGATTTTGTGTTCACACTATGCACATTTATTTGCATCTTTTTGTTTGATCAAACAGGTATCAAATAGAGTCAAATAAACAATAGGGAAAATACATTTGCCCTGTGGTCACACTTGACCAAATATCTGCAACAAATAAGTGTTTGATCAACCTGCCAGAAAATACAAAAAATCAAAAATTTTAAGCAAACTGTCAGAAAACGCAAATTTGTTTTCTGGGAAGTTTTAAAGAAATTGACAGTAAATACAATTCTGATTTTTCAATAGTTTTAAACAAACTGCAAGAAAATATTTTAAATAAATATGATGCAGGAGGATAAATGTTTTCTTGTTTTATGCTACGGAGCAGCGACGGTGTCAATTTTTTTATGAAAAATTTTAAACAAATTAGCAGTAAATACGATTTTGTTTTTCCACCTGTTATTTACCATTGTTTGATCTTACAATTCTTTTGTAAGATCAAATAAATGTTTGCTCAAAAAAATAGAAAACTATTTGCTCGTTAGTGGTCACACTGTGGTCACATTGAGCACATTTTTATTTGATGGCAAATAATTTTGTTTGCCCAAAATCAGCAGTTTTGTTGTTTGCCACACAAAAATATTTTGTGGTCAGACTGGGGCCAATCTGACCGTACCTTTAGTTTCGATAAGTACTTCGAGAAATTTCACACGAGAAAGAATTTGCACTCGAAACTTCTAAAATGTTGCATAGTGTTATCAAATAAAAACTATTATTAGCCGTTTATGAATGACTGACTATAATTTGCTGAGTTAATTATTGAAAAACGATCACTTTTTTACATAATTTTTAAAGTCGCTGTATCGCTGTAACTTTTCAAACTCCAGCGAGGGGTTTACTCGCCTATAGTCGTACTTTCAATCCGGATCCTCGATACTCGTTTCATATTGTGTCACTGTGTTATTTATTTTCAATGTGATTTATCTCCCCAATATTACTTACTTTTCATAATGTAATGCAACGCATAAATATCCTGTAATTTGCGTATAGGCAGACTGATCATATTCATTGTTATAGTCCAGTGACGCATAATCCGAATCAACGGATTCACAAGATATAGCTCGTTCCAAATTTCCATCGTCCAAAGAAGTCATACTTTCGGAATTCAATGAAGATTGCGAACTATTGCGCCGCCAAAGATTGAAGGGAGCATCCTCTTGCATCAATAGACTTCTGAAGTTCCACGATGAGTTCGCCGCTCCAGTATCATTGCCATTTTCATGACCATTTCCATTTTGCTGCCCTGCAAAGCCATAACCAAATTTACGAAACAGAAAGTCTTCAGATATTGTTTTCTGTAGCATGTGTGGTCCTTTAATTTTACGAGCTACACGTGTGAATGGGTTTCCCGGATTTGGGACTGATTGTGTTGGATTGTGAAAAACGTTTGCTAGATTTTTTAACGAAATAGTTGAAGTGTCCTTGTCAGGAACTTCTGTTTGTGAAAACGATCGAGCTCTAAATGTGTACATGGGGCTTTCATTATATCGAAAGTGCTCCCGATTTGCTGGTGATGGTGTCACCGATTCACTCTTGGTTTCAATGAATGGATTAGCCGGCGTCGATGCCCCAGATCGATGGTTGGTCAGTGTTGGTTGATTAGATAAGGCAGTGTTGGAGCTTGTTGTTGTTTTATATAGATTTTCTAGAAAAGGATTTGTGTTGTTGTTAGCTCGTTGCAAATGTGTCTCTTCGCTGACGGAGCATTTAAAGCTATAAGGATTGTCTTCTACAGAAACCCCATTTTGTTGCGGTGATTTCTTAATAACTGGTCGTGGTATGGCTGAAGCGGGTATTGTAGTTGTTACATGGTTAAATGCCAGTTTAGGTTTAGGTGGTGCCTCCAGCGTGGGAATTTCCACATTTCGCTTTGGGCTTGTTTGCAATATACTAGTTGGCCGAAACATATCACTAGGCCCACGACTCGACACCGAGGGGCATTCATCTGTGAGTTGAAGCGAGAACGTAACGATCTTTGTTTGAGTTGAGTTGACTATGGGAGGGGTGGATGGTGCCGGTGTCGGGGTTGGAGCTGGGGCTGGTCTTAGAGGCTGTGGTGGTATCTCTGACTCGGTTTGCGGTAGATTCCACAATGGTGTTGTGGCATGTTTCGGGGAGTTTTGGAGTTGGGCATGCTTACAACTTTCTCTATCTACCGTGTCGAATCGTTTAAAGCTGCCACTTGAACTTAACAAAAGTTCGGATCCAGAGTGAATCTGTAAATCACATTTATTGGTCAAATAAAATATTTCTAATGATTTTCTTACAAATGAAAAAAATAATCGAAAATATTTCAGAATATATGTATGTACATTAGACCAACTCACATTGTATGGTGGGAAAAAAGTGTATTTTGATATTTATACCTCGGTTTGTTTTTTGGTGATTCCCAAACTATTTTGTGTCTAACATTAAGATTTCGTGGTCTGGACCGTTTTTAAAAAAGGTATTTTTTTAGTTTTTCAAAGAAATTTGTACTTTAGCTAATGATAATGTATCCAATATTACTTATAGTATCATATGTATGTATATATATATACATATATAAAACAAGTCCTGACACATCATTCTTTCAGGGATATACAGCGAAAAAAACAAATTTTTAAGTTTTTAGTACGGATATTTGTCTGTTTTAAATGTCAGATTGGAGTAATTCTAAATATTTAAAATTTCGCCCAGAGCACCTCGGATAATGTATTAGAAAGTACAAAAAGTATATCTATACAATAATAATCTCCTTGTCCAAAGAAAATAGTGTATACCCATTTTGCCCTGTTTAGAACGTAATGTTCCTACCGTAGTGAAATTTTGGTTAACGCGAATTTCAAAGACAGCTGAAACACGTATTTATTTAAATCGACTGAAGATTAAAATATGTCAATCTGACATTTAAATCAGAAAAATCTCCGTACTAAAAACTTAAAAATTAAGTTTTTTTTCCACAACTTAAGGACGTGCTTTGACGTCTGCTATATGGGCAATTCCACAGAAAGGTCCACCTTTTGTCACATCACGTCACCCTCGTTAATTGCGTATATTTTAAGACCAGTTAGTTAGTTTGTTTTCTTATCTGTTATTAAATATAGACCTTCTGACATTCTGTATTTAGTAAAAGAATTGACATTGTATTTAGTAAAAGAATATAATATAAACAATTTACGATGGTGACGTGATGCGACATAGGGTGGCACTTTCTGTGGAAATGCCCATATGTCTTAAAAAAAACCTATTATATGATACTAATATTGTATACATTGTCTTTAGTTAAAGTTCAAAATTCTTTGAAAAACTAAAGAAAAATACCTTTTTTAAAAATGGTCCAGCTCACGGGATCTTTAGGCTAGACACGAAATATTCTGGGAATCATCATTAAACAAATTAAGGTAAATTTTGAGGGGTGGACAAAGGGAACATTTTTTGTGAGTCGGTCTAATGTACATACATACATATGCACATTAGGGTGTGCTGAAAACATTTATTTTGAGAGAAAGAGCTTATTGAAGGGCTGAATTGTGGAACATCACACTTTTTATACGGGAGTACTTATAAGCCCATGTTCTGCATTCCGAATTTTTGCGAAAGTGAAAATTTTTCACAAATATGGTGTTCTTAACGTTATTTTCACAAGACATTTTCTTGAAAATGTTTCACAAACAAATGTTGTTGTGAAATTATAAGTAAAGGTAAATAACATTTACTGTATCAAAAATGCAAATTATGCAAAAAAGAACCGGGTAAAATGCAAATCATAATGGCAGTGAAAATACAAGAACGAAAAAGAAAACATCAACAACCCCTATTTGTTGACGACCCCCGCAAACGTTATAAGGACCACGATTTACGGATATGCACTTGGAATGTAAGAACTCTATATAGATCTGGTGCAAGTATCCAATTGGCAGATGTCCTCGAAAGTTATAAGGCTGACATTACCGCAATGCAGGAAATGCGATGGACAGGACATGGCTGCACACGGAAAAGAAACTGCGACATATACCAAAGGTGCCATGAGGAAAAAAATGAATTGGGTTGTGGATTTGTAGTTGGCAAAAGACTGCGACATCTAGTCTCTAGGTTCAATCCTGTGAGTAAACGTATAGCCACAATCCGCATGCAGGAAATGCGATGGACAGGACATGGCTGCACACGGAAAAGAAACTGCGACATATACCAAAGGTGCCATGAGGAAAAAAATGAATTGGGTTGCGGATTTGTAGTTGGCAAAAGACTGCGACATCTAGTCTCTAGGTTCAATCCTGTGAGTAAACGTATAGCCACAATCCGCATTAAAGCGAAATATTTTTATATTTCCCTAATTTGTGTGCATGCCCCGACAGAAGAGAAAGATGATGATGCCAAAGTCATATTCTGTGAGACCCTAGAGGAAACGTATGACCGCTGCCCGGGCCATGACATTAAGATTGTACTAGGAGATTTTAATGCCAAAGTAGGAAGGGAGAATGTGTTTAATCCAACTATTGGCAATTTCAGTCTACATGCTGGCAGATCCGACAACGGTATGAGACTGATTGAGACTGAAAAACATGGTCATTAGTGGTACGAGATTCCAGCATAAAGACATCCACAAGGCTACTTGGGTATCCCCTGATCAAAGAACGAAGAACCAAATTGATCACGTGGTAATTGATGGAAGGCACTCATCCCGCGTAATGGACGTACGAGTGAGAAAATTAAGTCATACAGGAGGAAGAACGAGATCAGAACAGCTATTGCCGGCTTAAGAACAATAAAACCGCAGGAGCCGATGAATTACCGGCGGAGCTGTTTAAGGCTGGTGGCGATGAGCTGATAAGGTGCATGCATCAGCTCATTAGCAAAATTTGGTTAGATGAATGCATGCCCGGCGATTGGAGTCTCGGTGTACTATGTCTCATATTTCAAAAAGGTTTCCCGAGTCTCTGTGCCAACTACCGAGGAATAAGCCTTTTAGCCAAATCATATAAGGTTCTATCAAGCATAATGTGCGAAAGACTGAAACCGATTATCGCTAACCTGATTGGACCATACCAGTGTAGCTTTAGGCCTGGAAAATCGACAACCGACCAGATTTTCACGATACGCCAAATCCTGGAGAACACTCACGAAAAACAAATCGACACATATCATCTATTTGTCGATTATAAGGCGGCCTTCGATAGCCCGATACGGGAGAAACTCTACGAAGCAATGTCTGAGCTTGGTATTCCTGCAAAACTCATACGCCTTTGCAGGATGACCTTGACGAACACCAAATCCGCAGTGAAAGTTGGTAAGGATCTTACCGAACCTTTCGAAAATAAGTGAGGCCTCAGGCAAGGTGACACCCTATCGTGCGATCTTTAACATCATATTGGAGATCTTTAGGAGGAAAACTGCAATCAACATGAATAAAACCATCAGCAGCAAAGGCCGCATGGTGCCCGCATATGCTGATGATATAGATATCATTGGGCGCACAGTAAGAAAAGTTACTGCGGTGTTTTCGAGAATTCAGAAGGAGTCAGGAAAAGTGGGTCTGACGGTAAATGAGGACAAGACAAAATTAATGGTTTCAACGAGCAGGGCCTCCACGCGATTAGACCAAAGCGTGAACGTTGATAACCGTTATAATTTCGAGGTGGTAGACGAATTTATATACCTCGGATCTGCCGTAAACAAAAACAACAATGTCAGCCTTGAAATCAAGCGGAGAATTGTGCTTGCGAATACATAGATGTTATTTTGGACTAAGCAAGCACTTTAGAGATAAAGCCTTCTCTCGAGTAACAAAAGTCCAACTATACCAGACTCATATAACCTGTCTTGCTTTATGGCGCGGAATCCTGGGTCTTATCGATAAGCAGACGAAACATCTGTAGGAGCCTTAGAGAGAAAAATACTCCGAAAAATGTATGGCCATATAGTTCACAACGACGAGTATCGGCGACGCATGAATCATGAGCTGTATGAGATTTATCCCGACATTGACATAGTTAAGCCGATCAAAATAACGCGATTGCGCTGGCTAGGCCATGTCAGTAGAATGGATGAAGACGAACCAGCACGAAGGGTTTTCGAAACCGAACTCGAAGGAAGACGAAAAATAGGAAGACCAAGACTCCGCTGGAAGGATCAGGTTGACGAATCCCTGCGTACACTTGGTATTGCCAACCGGAGAGATAAGGCAAAAGATCGAACTGGTTGGCGAAATATGTTATCTTCGTTTTGTAAGGTCCCTGACCCCTCGGGGTTGTTCGTGACCGGATAAGTAAGTAAAAATTGGAATTATTCACTTAAAGTTTAAGTGAGTAACGGTGGCAACTCTTTCCATATGTCATTTTGTTGTATTTGTTTTTCGCAGCAAAACATATGTTTTGCAATTCAGCTGTGTAAAAACGGCCACTTAAAAAGTAAGTTCGAAAAGTTAAATCTCAGAACACCAAACTCGAATAATTGAGAATTTAAAATGCTTTGTGAAATAAATACGAATCGGAATGCAGCACATGGGTGATAGTCTTTTACCGGCCGTTGCAGTTTCAATTCCCAGTGTATTTTGGAAAAAAAATATTATTTTTTGGTCAACATGGCTATCAAACGGCGTGTTACGATGAGCATAATTAGAAAAATATATTTTCAAAATTTTGACAGAGCATTTTTTACGGTGTCATTTCGAAGTCTTAATCAAGCATATTTCCCCCGATGTTTTTGGGTATTAATCAAAGTATTTGTCGAATTCGCTTTTAATTATATTTAATTTATATATTTGATAGTACTTTATGCAAAATACAAAATAAAATCAATTGAAAATTTTATTGAAAATTTGGAGAAAAAAATACGCTTGATCAAGATTTCAAAATGCTGGGGTAAAAAAAGCACTTTATCAAAATATTGAAAATATATTTTTCAATTTACGCTCGTCGTGACACGTTGTTTGAGCCCCACATTGATAAAAAAATAATATTTTTTTCCCCCAAATACATTAGAAATCGAAACTTCAACGGCCTGTAGGGGACTATTAAGTATAAACAAGTTGTATGTTCCCGTAATCAGCTCATCAATATGCATCTTTTGAGAATCTTCACGTTTGAAATTCCAAAAATCGCGGTTTTCAGTACACCCTAATGTATATATAAGAATATTTATTCAGAATATTTGAGAGCAACTACGTTTAATAATGTTTTGAACCGATTAGATTAAGAGTTAGAATTTTGAGTACTTTCGAACACAACTACTTACCATATATCCATTTGGTTTAAACAACTTGTGACCAGATAATCCAATTTTTTCATCTTTGTAAGAACGAGATGGCCATAATGTTTGAAAATGTCCAAAATAACGATATATTATCAGACCAAATACTACCAGGCAAAATGCTATCAATATTGCGCTCGTAAGGGTCATAGAAGATGATTCGTCCATCTTTATTTCATCGCAACTCCAAGATGTTCCATAACATGTTTCTGCAAAAAATGGAAAACAAATATATGTAAAGCAAATATCAGTTCGATTATTGTGGCGATATTGTCTGCTTGTACTCTATTAACTTCTAAATTAAATTATAGCAGATGGTGATTTGAAAAGACAGCAACAAAAGATTCTCGTATGGGGTTTCACTTGCATGTGGAGGAATTGTATCAATTTTTGCTGCCTTTGTTTCAATTTGCTCGCGTGGTGTGCCATGTACGTATCGTATGTAGGTGCTTTGGTGCTTTTATGTCGTATCTCATTACAAGTGGATTGAAAAGGAAAATATTAAATGAAAGAAGGAAAAAAAGAAATCATAAACATTTGTTTGGATGCCTACTTTAGTTGGTTAGTCAAAGGGAATGAGATCAGTTGGAATAAACTGACAGACCCCAATTGAATTTGAAATGTGATCTGAACCATTCCCACTTAAAAATTTCGGTTGGAATACCAACGACAACGACAGTGACAGCAACAGCCGCCACGAATGGTATCAATAGGGTATAAACTCCAGTGTTACACATTCACTTGCCTAGATGAGTACGTGCGTTCGTCGTATCCCACAAATTGTTTAATGAACTGCAGGCTGCAGCCTTGATTTGAATTTGCCGGTTGTTAGATGTTTGGACGATATGCAGTACATAAAGGCAAATGACGATGTTGTTTAAATGACGGACTATGCAAAGTGTGTACATTTTAATTACACCTGCAGAGTAGTTCTAAGGGAGGTGCATTCATGCTATTCAGTGTAAATAATGAGCCTACGGTAGAAAATATTCCATTAATCACACAGTCTGTTGGGTGCTCACATTAGTTACACTGTTTCCCAAAGAATTAATTTATCATTCTTATCAAATTGTTATATCCTAATTGGTATGACCAACCATCAGTATCCATGGATATGAGTTTTCGATCGAAAAGTACCAGCTATTCGATGACATTGCATACATGGGACAAATTAATTAATTTGTAGTTTAATTTCAATTACATCCGCAAGTGCAAACTCTAAAAAATTTAAATATCATTGGCAATTGTACTTATTTTAAAAGCCGTTGTTTGATATCTGGCAATATTGGTATTCAAATATTTGTTATATACAGGTTTATGGATCTGATATGAAATGCGAGGCAACTCCAATCAAGCCCAGAAACCTGTATATTTCAAATACGTTAAAGACAGAACTGATATGCATAAATTCAAAACAATATATCAAAAGCATTGCCATAATTCATTCTAATTGGTATGTGATTCCACAACCATAGAAGTGCATGGTCTGAACAAAAATTAGATAAAGTACTGCAAATTAAAATCCAATGCAAATTACAAAGCCCCATACTCGTTGATATACTGTGAAGGAGTGAGATCATATTTCCGGCATTATCGTCTTATACGATTTTGGACGACCATCCGAAATTTTGGGGAATACGGTCTGTACAATAAAAACCGTTACAAAATTCAAATGCAATATTAGTTTAGGGTGAGATTCACAATCGTTATTTAAAAACTCGCAACAACAAATGCACATGAAGTTGTATTTAAATGTCAAACACCGGGTAGTTGAAGATCATTTAAGTGGAGAATGACCAATTGTGAGACTGAGCCTTAAAAATTCATATATTAAGCTGGTTTTTGAATTATAACTCAAAACTTGTGAGAGTTTTCTTATTTGGAAATCGTATTTTTATTAAAACTTGAAATTAGTTAGTATTCGGTATAAGAGTTGTGACTATCGGTGGTGCAATGGTTAGTATAGGCGGCTCTTGTACTTAAGAACATCCCTGATCTGACCACCTTACATTTCTTTCGACGACGGTCACCTCGCTTAGTGATGGCGACACTATCGTGTACCTAACCCTGAAAAAGCTTCGCAAACTACCATTCGGAACCGGAGTAAAACTGTAGGTCACAATTAGTGAGTATAAAACTATAAAGCGCTTAGCTCACTGATTTCGACAAGCGCATCCCAATTCATTCATGGGATGTAATGGGAAACCGTTTTTTGTTTTTTTATATGATTTATTAATTTAATTCAAATGTGAAATGTTAAAATATATAAATGATTAAGTTATAGACACAACTCAATTTTAAAAACGTTACAGAATTAAAGAACAAATTAGAAATGCATAACTGAAATAATAGATGAAATTTGCTGTTGAACACAGACTTAAAATTCGTTACAGAAATTGGTGATACAAATTACATTACACATTAAGTTCTATACAAAACACAATTTTTAAATAAGCTATATTTAAATTTAGTATTTGCTTTAAACATTAATTTCGAATTTATATATAAATTTCATATTTGGAAGTTGCCACAAAATTTAAGTATGCATTTGATACAGATTTAATTTAATTCTTGGCCATACAAAAAAAATATTTGAATTGGACAAGGCTGAATGCCAGGTCTTTGCCTATGCCGATGATATTGCTATCATCTGTACGGGTAGAAACCTAAATTTACTTAGCATTCATATAACCACCCTACTTAGTCTGATTTCGAACTGGACCGCTACCGACGGACTATCACTTAACCCACTTAAAACCGAGCTTATCATGTTCTATCGGAAATATAAAATACCCGCATTTGAACTGCCGTCAGTTAATGGGGTGCAATTACAGTTGACGGAAAAGGTCAAGTATCTGGGGATAATTATCGATAGAAAACTGTCTTGGAAACCGAATGTGGAGGAGAGGGTGAAAAAGGTGTCTGTTGCTCTTTACTGCTGTAAAGGGGCGATAGGAAAGCGCTGGGGACTGTCTCCTAAGATCACCATTTGGATTTATACGGAAATAGTCAGACTAATACTTCTCTATGGCATCGTAGTTTGGTGGAGGTCCCTCCAAAAGAAATATATTCTGAATTCCTTGATGAAAATTCAAAGATCAGCACTGATTAGCGTTAGTGGGGCAATGGGCACGACGTCAGGTACTGCACTTAGTGCTATCCTGAACATCTATACTCCTGATATCATGGCCGAATCGGCAGCCGCTACATCCCTGGTGAGAATCAGAGATTGTGGCGTTTTGATATCGGGGCATTCCGGACACACTGAATTACTACACCGGATCAACTCTATTCCCGTAAAAACGGACTACTGTATCCCCTACCTTCTACCAGCGACAAATCTAAGGACTTCTATTCCGAACCTGGGAAATACCTGGGAAAAGTCACTGGAATACCAGTAGTATCAGATTTTTCACGGATGGATCAAAGTTGGACGACCAAGTAGGCTATGGGGTCCATTCACCGGACCTAAATGTAAATATCTCCTTCAAGCTGTGTTACGGGACATTGTCTTGACATAGAAACTTCACTCTCTGTAGATGCTGCATGGAAGAGGACGAGGAAACGACGAAACACCTTCTCTTGGATTGCCCTGCTCTGGTAGGACTGAGAAGTAGGATATTCGGAACACATTTAGTTAGCACTGTAGCCCTACAGGATATTCCTGTAGGTCTTATAGACAAATTTATTGAAAGGGCAAATTGGCTAGACGACTAGTTAATAGTTGCTATGGAGGAAACTGCAGGTATCACAATGGGCTTCTTTAGCCTAAGTGTGCTAGACAGCGTGCTGTCTTTCAGCTTTTTCAACCAACCAACCAACCAAATAAATTTTAAATTCGGCACAGAATTAAAATTTTCACTTCGTTTTAAGATTATAAATCAGCATTTGTTTCGAAATTTTTATTTAAAAATGTCTACCTTTGAATATTAAATAATCAAGTCTGAGGTGTACGTTCTTTTTATAAAGGCGCGTACTTAATGTATTGATAATGTGATCATTTATTCGACCTTATTGCATTTTATTTAAAATGAAAATATTTGTGTCTTAGATCAATATGTGAAGAATAAAAAGAATTTCAACCCTCGAATATTTTCACTTGAAATTAATCTATTGATGGTAAAAAAAAACTCTCCCTATCCCTTCATGGGATGAAATGGAGAACTATGTTTTTTACATAACCTACTTTATATTTTGACACGAATTGGAATTTTGAAATTCGTTACCGAATCCAATTTTGATACTCACTATAGAGATTATTTTCATATTTCAAAAAGTATATTCCGTTTAGATGTAGAGATTCAAGTTCGGTACAAGATTCTATTTGAATTTGAAATACATCAATTGAAATTTGAAAGACATCAATTGAAATTTAAAAGACATCAATTGAAAATTGAAAGACGTCAATTGAAATTTGAAAGACATCAATTGAAATTTAAAATTCGTCACTTGAAATTTAAAAATAATTAACCGATTTTATGTATTAGATTTTCAATTGGTGTATTTTAAATTTCAATTGATGTGTTCACTAAGGCTTTCATTCCGTAAAGGAATTAGTCAGCCCCCAGACAATAAATAACCTCCATTTTCTTGCACTGCATTATTAGTTAAAGGTTAGATATTTACGAAATGGGTCGCTTTACGCTTGAAGAAATTGGGAAATATTGACAACTTTCTTCCAAAGATCTGAGTCATCAACTCAAACCGTAAGAAATCTACGCAGTTTGTGGATCAATTTGTGATGCGAGTTCGCCAATCCTGGTACTTATTGGAAAAAAGAATTCGTGTTGGAGCTCGTCCAAGGCGTTCAGTGGCAAATATTGGCTCGAACTGCTATCAACATCAACTCGACATCGTTCGCATCAATTGCACATTTTTCATACTAGTTTGCACATAATTTTTATGAAGGCTTACAAAGTCCAATTAGTCCAAAAACTGAATCCTCGTGACCACCCGATGCGTAATCGCTTCGCTGAATGGGCTGAAGATGAGCGTTGTCAACTATTTATAATCATCACGCCTTCTCAAAACGCGCTGAAAGGCTCTATATTAAATTTAAATAGTGTTGTACTCTGTAACGTACTTGTTATTAAAAACAACAAATAGCGCATGATTGTTCTTTTCTTGAGATTCATTAATTCCAAGTTCAAATAAGAGCCTCTACTTCAAATAAAACTCAGATTAAAACTTGTTTTTTAAATAACTTAATTCCTGATCATTTTAGTATTTGAATAAATAATAAGTATCAAATTATAAACTTTATGAAAAAAAAACACGTGTTGTTGAACAGGCTTCTCTACGCCATTTCCAATTGAAATTTGAAAAATATCAATTTTATTTTAAAATTTGAAAATTATATTTGAAATTTGAAATACATCAATTGAAATTTAAAAAATCTATTTGTAGTATGAAATACATCAATTAAAATTTAAAAAACATCAATTGAAATTTGAAAGTCATCAATTGAAATTTGAAAGACATCAATTGAAATTTAAAACACATCAATTGAAATTTAAAACACATCAATTGAAATTTAAAACACATCAATTGAAATTTGAAACACATCAATTGAAATTTGAAAGACATCAATTGAAATTTGAAAGACATCAAATGGAATTTAAAATTCGTCACTTGAAATTTAAAAATTATTAATCAATTTATGTCTAAGATTTTTAAATTTCAATTGGTGTATTTTAAATTTCAATTGATGTCTTTTAAATTTCAATTGATGTATTTCAAATTTCAATTGATGTGTTTTAAATTTCAATTGATGTCTTTTAAATTTCAATTAGTTTGTTTCAAATTTCAATTGATGTATTTTAAATTTCAATTGATGTTTTTCAAATTTCAATTGATGTATTTCAAATATCCAATAGAATTTTCAAATTTCAAATGATGTATTTCAAATTTCAAATAGAATTTTTAAATATCAATTAATTTTTTTCAAATTTCAATTGGAAATGGCGTAGTCATATTTTTGGATCTGGGTTTGCCACGAACGTACAATCCTCCAAATATTTCCCTTAAAAAGGGGCACAAAACCGTTAATATTTGTATATTTTATGCGATGGAGCCTAAAATTTGCGGGATACTGTATAAAATCACAGTACAGCGTAATGCACCCAGTTTATCAGAAGCTACCGTGCTTTGCTCAGCGAGTTTTTGTTCCCATATATTAAAGAGGATGACATGAACGACGTGTGGTTTCAACACGACGGCGCTACGTGCCACACAACCAACGTTTCAGTCGATATTTTGCGCACTGTGCCGAGTCCATTGAGGCCTTAAATAACGAAATCGACTCTGTCGTTCACGAGATAGAGGCTCAAACGATCGAAAATGTGCTGAATAATTGGGAATGATGAAATGCTGAATAAAATCATAATTTAAAAAAAAAAAACAAAATAAAATTCCTAATTTTACATGGTCCACCCATTACAAGCTTACTAGGTCGATAATATTTTTGTGAGTGAGAAATGGTTGGGTTTGTTGGAATAGTAGATAATTCAGTTCAACACACACTCACTGGCATGACTAGCTTCGAACTTCGTGACAAGTTCATTATCAGATGCCTGACTACGGTGCCTGAATTGATACCACTTTTAGATCATCAATCGTATATATACTAGCTGTTAAAAGTTAAATATGCGAATTAGTATCGACTGAAATCCTCTAAGTATCAACTCAATTTGAAAAGTCAATTATTTTAAATTTACTATAGCATTGAAATTTGCAACCGTTATACAAAACATATTTCTTATAAGTTATAGTTAGGGTAGAATGTGAAGGAGAATGAATGAGCGACAGGCGAATTGAAAGCACTGACTTTAAATTTGATTTTATTGACAATTATGACTTTAAAACTACTTTATATGCTTTAAGCGAGTTTTGGTATGAACTAATACAACAATTTTCTTTTATTTCTATTCCTATTACGGCCAAATTTTTGGCATAAATTCAAACTGTATCAAAACTCCTATTAGCCCAATGACTTTCGACGAGAATTTGGTGGAACTGACACAATCATGCACAATCTTTAAATTTTTATCTATGGTTATATCCACTTGAACAAAGTTTCGAAAATAATATAGCGAAATACCGTTTTTCGAACGTTTTCCGGACATATTATTCGAGAATGACTATAGCGAACGAATTGAAAACGATAGCACTTTCCCACGACTCTTCGCACAGTTTATGGCAGCCAAATCTTCGATATATTGCTAATAATATCATTAGCAAGCCTATATAAATAATATTATTATAGGCGTCCAACGAATTTGATGCGTGCGCAAAACTTTCGATCCCAATATCATTTTTAAACGTTTGGTGAGGGCTGAACTAAACTACTAACTAAAGAGCCTCCATTACTCTCTTCGATGCCTCTTCATGACGACGAGGTAGTAGGCCATTTCATCGAATTCGGGTTGCTTTAGTAATTTACTCTTTGGTTCGCATAATACGGACAGAAATAAAAGGAAATGCGTATTTTCGTTAGATGCAAACATAATTTAGATGTCCTTAGTATCAATCAAACACTTTAAACTTAGTTTGCTGCATGGTCTATAATCTGTATGTCTTCTTTGGCCTCTCATTCTACATCATTTACGTAGTGGCTTTTCGATCAGCTGTGCCATAGAAACCCCCTGGCTGAACCATCCGATGTTGAAGGGAGAGAGAGAGAAAAGAAGACAACAAGAGCGCAACAGACAAATTTTTTCACCAGAACTTCTTCTTTGCTGCCGCGGCTGTGCTGTTGCAAAGCAATTAGCGAACAATTCACGAAGGTTTAACGAGGAATTGTGCTTCGACAATTGTTTGCTTTAGCTAAACTAGTGCTAGTGTGCGCGGCACTTGTAAATGAGAACGTGGGATCGATCCTAGCTATGACCACCGTACATTTATTTCGACGACGGTCACCTAGCTTAATAACTGCGACACTATCGAGTACTGAAGTACTGAGTATAAAAATAGAAAGCACGCATATCTCGCTGGTTGTGAGAAGCTCTCCCCAGTCTCTTCCTGGCATCCAATGAGAAAAAATTTTTTTCTTTAAATTTTTCACGAAATTTAATATAGAATTTATATTGTATATGTATACAGGTGAGCCTAAAGGGCGGGTGAGTTTAGAGGGCGCGAAACCTTTTGGGGTGACGAAGGCTGAGTTGGGTCAATGGGCGAAATCGGCCCTCATAGCCTAGTGTAACCACGAAAAACAGTAGACAGGATAACAAAGATCCTATGGGGAGACTCAGATGGGTCGAACACATAAGGTTTGCTGAATGATGCGAGTCTTAACGGGACATTCGGGATTACGGCCCACCTGTACCGTATTAGACTAGTGGCGCAGAGTGCGTGCAGGGCAGACATGGATGGCGATGAGACGAGATCCAGGTATCTCTCGGACAGTATAATATCGGGCATGATCAAACTTGTGGGACTGGAGTGGAATAACTTAAGGAATTTCGTGAATAGCACCGAATTCCTATGAGAGGTATAGTGACTTAGTAGGGTAAATTGAAAGCGCACAACAGATCGAATCAGCGGCTTAAGTGTATGTCTACTGGCACGAGAAGGATCAGAGTGCGTTCTTTTTTGAACACTCCGCATGGCACCCCCTTTTTCAAACTAACTAACGTGTTACAAAATTCAAATTACACACATTCGTAACTTAAATTGATTACACTCTTTAAAGATTTAAAATTTTATATTCGACTTAGAATTCGAGTTTTAAAACATTTGCCGTAAGTTTAGGTATTCAAATTCGAATGGATTACATAGTACATAAAAAAATTGTACAGATTACGAACGTAGAGTAAAACTAAAATACATATGTATGAATGTACCAGTGCTTCCCAGACGTTCAAACTCAAGTCAATTACTCTTTTAAAATGCAAAACAGGGGGTTTCTATGGCACAGCTGATCGAAAAGCCACTAGGGAAGTGATGTAGAATGAGAGGCCAAAGAAGACATACAGATTATAGACCATGCAGCAAACTAAGTGTTTGATACTAAGGACAGCGAAATTATGTTTGCATCTAACGAAAATACCCCTTATTTCTCTTTTAATCTGTCCGTATTATACCAACCAAAGAGTAAATTACCAAAGCAACTCGAACTCGATGAAATGGCCTACTACCTCGTCGTCATGGAGAGGCATCGAGGGAGAGTAATGGAGGCTCTTTAGTATTGCTCTGTGTGCAAAACAAAGTTTTATGTTCATTCGTTCTCTACGATCACTTACATACAGTTGTCCGTGATGTCTGACGTCTGCTATTAAAAAATAAAATAAATGGTTTCCCATTACATCCCATGAAGGGACCGGGGAGAACTTCTCACAATCACTGAGCTGTGCGCTTTCCAGTTTTCACTCACTGATTGATTGGGACCTACAGTTTTACACCGATTCCGAACGGTATTTTGAGAAGTTTTTTTCATGGCTATATACTCGATAGTGTCGCCGTCACTAAGCGAGGTGACCGTCGTCGAAAGAAATTTTTAAGGTGGTTGGAGCAGGGATCGAACCCAGGATCTCCTGTACAAGAGGCGCGCACACTACCCATTGCACCACCGACGTCTGCTATTATCATCATAAAATTAGTTAGGAGGAAATGTCTTATACTTTATATTTTGACCATATAGGCATATATATCTTTTTATAAGTAGTTACCCTGACTTCAGTTGTTACAAAAATTGGTAAGTGAGAAATGTTTTTTTGAAGTAAAATTCAGTCGCTAAAGCCGCGAATTCAGTTCTTTTCTAATTATTGTTCCCAAAAAAACCACGTGTATAAAAATAAAAAGTTCGTGAACCGAAAATTTCGCTCACTTTTCATTTGCATGGTACTCAGTTCTTTGCGAAAATTTCGTAAACTAAATCAATTTTTTTTTAAATCAATTACAGGGTTGTTATGCCAAAGTTATTTCGTACGAAAACAATTGTTTGGGACCGGAATTTTGGCATTTTGATTATACTAACAAATAAAAGTAACACCACACGCGTTAAAAATAAAATGGAGTCCGAAATATTTGCAAGGTAAATCAGAGATACATATGTAGTAACTCTCTGCAACAAAAATTTCCATTTAGAGATAAATGACAAAATTACTTACGAAAATTACGCAAGAAATGAATAATAATTTTAAATTGACTAGTGAAGCCTTTTTCACTCAGTGCACGAATTTTAATGTAATTGTTGCCACGAATCCCGCCAAACCTTTAAAAATGATTTCCATTTGGAAAATATTCCTTTGCTACAATTTTAAATATTTTATTTAACATTTAATCCCCATCACATTATAAATTTACCAGTTAACACGAAGATGATTTTACTCCATCTCCAGTAATTCTCCCTAAGGCCATTGTTTCATCTTTTTGGCCCATTGGTAATGAGATCATCAGTTCCCAATCGAATTATAAATAACGAAGTGTCATTTACAATGGAAACAGTGTAATATACAATTACTATATCAGGGTAATTATGAAAATATGCACATCGTGCAATAAAATGTCTTTATCCTTCAGCATCTCTATGAATAGTTTCGTTCTATGGTCCAGTCAACACACAAAGTATGGTGGGGAGGCAAAGTCGCTAAAGCAGCAAAGTGAACAACATAAAAGAAGAGAAAGTAAAAAACCAACAAAAACATTTTTCACTTTTTGTTCAGCCTAAGTGGAACATTGACTGTTATTAGAACTTTGACACACTTTGAGGTTTCAGAACTCATATACTCGTACAACCATTTGCAACCACATCCCCAATGGTGGTGGTAGTACTGAGTGCATCACATTGGCGAATGGAACCGATACCACACCACAATAACCAACCAGTAGCAGCACCAGAACAGAACACCTTCAACTGAACACAGCACACCAGTGAGGAATATGCATTTCCCATGTCGCCACAAATATCATCCAAATTAACGAGTACATACAATAGTACTTATTATATATGAACTCGTAACTGAAACCATATCTGTTTAAATGTATCCAAGTCCTGCAGATGAATTATTAGACGACATCTACGAGGAATACTAAATCGTTTGTTGCTTTTTATTTTCTTTGAGACATAAGATTTGCATACACTTGTCGAGAAGCATCGTCGTAGTATTCGCAGAACAAAAGAACTAGGAAGAACTCAAATCCAGGTCAATTTGTTTAATCACTTTTTCGCATCTCTCACACACAGAAATTCCAACTATTTGTTGACTTTTGAAAAAATCGTCCTCAGACGCTGTGGAGGGTCTACGAGTACAACAATTTAAACCTTTTTGAAATTCTTATCTTTATTAGCGATTGCTTTATTTTTCATCTCGACATTTTTCTCTCAAAATTCTTCTTGTTTAGCTGAGCTATTAACTAACACATCATTTCTTATGCTACTAAGCATATAACTAACTTGGTTCACAACCGTTAGCACTTCCGCTGCGTGTATTCCATTGAAAATCCAGTTATGTACTGTCTATCATATCACGGAGAGAAGCTATATTAACCTCTGCAAAACAAGGAAGTTTTATTTTTATTTACATTATTTTGGTCAGAGATTTGTTCAGAGTTCATCAAATAGTGGTTGGTTCCTATACATTCTCTGTCTCTACTCAGAACGCAAATGAAAGTGAATGTTTACATTTGCTAATGTAACCCAGTGTTACCAGAAGCTATCAAAAAATGTGCTAAATGATCAAAAGTAATTTACAAAATTATAAAAAAAAAATATGCAAAAATTTCACATATTAAGTTACCGAGATAGTTGGAAATGTCATAGAGTTCGAGTTGTATCTTGCATTAGATTGAACAAAAATAAAACCAAAATCAAACACCATTTAAACTTAATTTCCACTTTGTATGGGGATCTAAGTGATATTAAGCTTTTTTTAACGGATCCCGCCGTAAAATTAGTTTAGTGGAAAATAAAAGAACACGCTTAATACGTTTTTATGAAACAATTTTATTTATTTTCTTTTAATGCCAAGTTACAAAAATATTTTACAAAATAGCTATGTTGATTCTCATTGCTATCGCTTTAATTAATAAACAAATTTAAATTTTCAACATCCTTCTTATTCAGTCCAATTTTAATTTTAAAGAGGTTTAGAGGTCGCACAAGTCGAATTTCCCCAAAAATCGGGTATTCCGGACGTTTTTTGAATTTTACTTAAAACTCGGTCAATAACCACGATTTTCTTAGTTTGTAAGTCAACATTTTTAAAGCAAAACGTTCAAACTTTTATTATATATGCACAAACCACCAGTTTTGGCAATGCTTTTCCTCAATGAGGTACCACGTATTAAATTTTTTCGTAAATCTTGGATAAATTTTGTATGTAACACTTTATAACTTCTATGCAAATTTAAAAAAACTAATGTTGCATTCTTAAAGATGGATAAATTCCAAAATTTTTAATTTGCTATTACTGTTCCAGAGTTATACCATTTAAAAGCCTTTTACCCATTGTATGAACCTAAAAATATTATAAACTGTTTGCCATTTTTTCATCGGATTTGCTTTAAATTTCTATGAAAATTTAAAATACTAATGATGAACTTTAAAAGACGGATAAATGCCAAGCAATTTTGTAGAAAAAATTTGGAATTTGCAGTTACTGTTCCAGAATTATGCCACTTTAAGACTCTACCCATTGTATGAGCCTAATAATACTATAAACTGTTTGCCAACTTATCATCGGATTTGCTTTAAACATCGTATTCATGAAAAAAACTACATGCGTAAGTTACTACAAAGAATTACACGAAGAAAAAATACGGTCCCAGCAACTTATTGCAGGAAACATATATATGTTTGCAAGCAATCATATGTATGGTTCCTGCAATGTGTTGCCAGGGCCATGTTTTGCTGCGTGTAATTCTTTGTCGTTACTTATCGCATGTAGATTTGTTTTAATAATACAATGCTTAAGGCAAATCCAATAAAAAAAACAAACAGTATATAATATTGTTAGGTTCATACAATGGGTAAAGAGTTTTAAAGTGACATAACTCTGGAACAGTAACTGCAAATTCAAATTTCCTAGATTGCTAGATTTTTTTTTAATAATACAATGAATGCTTAAAGAAAATCCAATGAAAAAAGACAAACAGTATTTAATATTGTTAGGTTCATACAATGGGTAAAGAGTTTTAAAGTGACATAACTCTGGTACATTAACTGCATATTCAAAATTTACAAAATTGCTTGGAATTTACCCAGCATTTAAAGTGCATTATACATTTTCATAGAAATTTAAAGCAAATCCGATTCAAACATAGCAAACAGTTTATAATATTATTGGTTTCATACAATGGGTAAAGGCTTTAAAATGGTATAATTCTGGAACAGTAACCGGAATTTGAACATTTTTTTACACAATTGCTTGGAATTTATACGTCTTTTAAAGTGCATCATTAGTTTTTCAAATTTTCTTAGGAATTTTAAAAGATATAAAGCGTTATTTACAACATTTACCCAAAATTTACGAAAAATTTAATACGTGGTACCTTATTGAGGAAAATCATTGCCAAAACTGGTGGTTTGTGCATATACAACAAAATTTTGGACGTTAAGGTCCAAAAATGTTGACTTACAACCTAAGAAAATCGTGGTTATTGACCGAGTTTTAAGTAAAATTCAAAAAACGCCCGGAATAACCACTTCCGAAAAACCTGAAAAAATTCTCAAAAATATTTTACCCTATATGCTTTCAAATAAAGCTTGAACAAAAATTATTGACGGGACATCCTAATGTACATACCCCCTCGATCAGATGATTAGAAACACTTAATTTTCTAGTTTAGTAGGTCATATATTATTACATTTTTGTCAACAGCTAAATTTTACTACCATCAGAAATAACCGTAGATCCTCTTTGTTTTTATTATTTATAGGTACCAAATGATCCCCAAAATATAAATACTATACATCATTTATATTACCTCTTTGCCATTCAAGACTTGAACTTCAGCGTCATAAAAAAATGTTGTGAACTTATAAAAAAAATTCGCGATGGAAAAACCTTCGAATTTTGCTTACAAGAGGTGAAAAAGGTGTGCAATTTTGTGACAACAGTGTCAAGAAGCATCCGGCACCTTTTGTCAAAAAAAGTGCAGTGACCAAACCAATTGCTAAAAGAGCACAAAAAGTGCAAACCTGTCAACCCTGATGTAACCGTTATTAATGTCGCTCTCTTATTGACATCGTTACATATCAGGGATGCAAAAGTTGATACACTTGAACCATTTTTGGTACAATTACGACCTTGCATCTACATGATGGTACTTTTTGCTACAATTTTAATATCACCCCATTTTCTCGACAAATTTATTCATATTCGAATAAAACTAAAGCAAAAAAAAAATCATATGGAACCCTAAACAAAAAATATTAAATTTGTAATATTTCACCGATATTATATTTTAATGTCTAAACCAGGGGGTTTCGATAACACAGCTGCAAATTTGACACACGATTGAATTTGAAAAAAAAAACCGACTTTAAGTTTGATTTTATGGGCACTTATAACTTTCAAAATATCTTTATATTCAATAAATTAGTTTTGATTTGAAGAACACAACAATTTTCTTTCATTTTTATTTGTATTACGGCATAAAAAACTGTATCATAACTGTCGACGAGAATTTGGTGGATCTGAAACACACATGCATACTCTTTATATCTTACTCTATGGTCTAACCCAGGGTTCGGCAACCAGCGGCTCGCGACCCGCATGCGGCTCTTTTGTAGTTGCGGCTCTAAATTTCCATGCGCAAATATTTATAATTATATTATTTTATTTTCAAAACTCATCAAATTTATTACATATACTGCAAAAAAACTTTAAACATTCCATTATTTACTCTTTTACTCAACCAAATTTCATTGTATTGCCAACATACCAATCTTCGTACCATTTACTTTACTTACAAGCAGCCATACATATTGCCCCATAGTGAGGTGAATTCTTAATGTTACAAACGAAACGACCATAAAAATAACTATTTAGCAGGTTCTGGAAATAATTAGAATGTTCTACTCGCCTCAAGAGGTCGTTGGGCGATAATGTTAGCTGATATAAAAAGGCAGTCTTAGTCTGTGATTACACTCTGAAGATTGCGCAACGCTAAGTAAAAGTGAACGTGAAGTAGTATAACTAAAACGGTCGAAATATAAACTCGTCGATAATAGTTGTTATTGAGTAAAGACTAAGGGTGGTATTCTATAAGTCGTGAATCAGTCACTTCGCGTTATTTTTGTCGTGTTGGTTGTTTATAAAACGTTACAGCTATTCGGTGACTACGTGCGTTGAGTTACGTTATTTAATGGGTAGTTTATAAAACGTAGCGCAACGTTTTTAAGTGGTTGCCAATTTTGGCTGAAATGCATTCGACGGATCAAACTTTTTTTTTAAATAATTCAAAATTATATTGTTTACGCACTTAAATTCGTATTTACAATAATAAAATTAGAAATGAAACGTTCAAATAAATACTGCGTTGCAAAATTGTTATAATTATATTTAAAAATTATAGACATCAGTTGATGTTGACAATAATAAACAAAAGAACCAATACATTTTAAATGCCGCCAAGTGGCGTGTGTTTTTGAAAAGACAACTAATTTAATATACTTATAGATGGGAAAATTTATTCGACATTGCAACCCAAAATAATACAGGTTTTTTACACACTTTGTGTGGATATTGTTTGAATTTGCAGTATTATAAATAATAGCAATCTTAAAATCTGTAGATCTATTGAAATTGAGCTACATTTTTAATCTTTTTCATTCGGCGCATTTCACTCAATATAACTTTTTCTCATCTATAAATAAAGTAATTCAATGCAGCTAGTCACCGAACAGCTGTAACGTTTTATGAACTACCAAAACGACAAAAGTAACGCGAAGTGACTGATTCACGACTTATGGAATACCACCCTAATTGTAAGTGTTAAGTTGGTGTAAGTAAAATAAAACAGTTGTATCTAACGTAACAATACCCTTTGTTGGACCTCCGCACATTCATGTTATTGTACCTTCCAACGTCCAATAGTACAACAGCATTTTACTAATTTCGTATACCTATTTATTTTGTTACAGTGACGCGAAGTAAACGTGGTATAAAAAGAAAAAATACTTACATATATGGATAATTTAAAAAAATGATTTTGTACGGAGGTACACTACTTGTCCATACGCTTTAACGTTTAACGAAGTTGACTTTTTTACAGATTAGCAATTAAAGAAATTAAATATTTAATTAACGCTGTTTTAGACAGCTAAATAAAATTTTAAAAATCTTTATTTCAGCCCCGCCATCAGAATAGCATCTGATAAACAGAAGTCACGAACAGAAGAAGAAAAATCGAGAATTTAATCAGCATTGGACGGAGTTGTTTGCGTTCATATGCAACACATATGGCCTTCCGACTTGTTTTATTTGCCAAGAAAAAGTTGCACACAATTTGAAGATACACTTCACTACAAAACATACCCGATTCGCTGCTAAACATCCAACCGGTGACGCACAGGAAAAAGCTGTCAAAGAGCTTCAAAAACAACAGCCGAGTTCTATGCTAAGTAACTGGGCGCAATCTTCAAGTAATGTAAATCTAGCAAGCTTCGCAATATCACTACAAATTGCAAAAATAGGGAAATCATTCACAGATGGTGATTACGCCAAAGATCGTTTCATACGTGGAGCTGAAGAACTGTCTTCAAAAAGAAACCCGAAATCATGAAGAAAATCAAAGATTTGCCATTATCTGCTAAAACAATACATGATAAAACTTCTAAAATGTCTTCAAATGTATCACACACACAAGTAGAATATATTCAACCGACGTCTGCTTTATCACTTGCTATGGATGAGTCTTGAAGAAATAGGAAGCCAGCATTTTGACCTACTTCTGCACATAAAGTGCGATGGCTTTCCAGGGTTTTTTGCTTCTTGCTTGAGTGAAATAAAATCATTCTTCAATGAAAAACGCATTGTCCATCCCGAATTGAAAGAATACAAATGGCTGCAAAAATTCAACTTCAACTTCATTTCGAAAATCTGGAGCAATATCGCGATGAAACCAATGCAATGATAGTAAATCCTCTCAACACAAATACAAATGAGATCAACATTGAGCCATTTGGAATTGAAGCTGGTTCGCTTCAAATGCAGTAGCTGGATTTGAAAACCACACATTTGTGGAGTGGTAAGTTCACAGAACTCAAGAGCAAGTTAGAACAGTTGCAGGTCCAGAAAAGTATGCACGTTACGCTGCACAAGTGGACAGCTGTAAAAGAAATGCCGCGAGTTGAGGTACTCGTGTTTGGCGCATGGAATAATCTTCCAGAATGCTACAGTAAATTGTATACAGGGTGACTCAGGAAGTTCCGGACAAGTTTCTCCAGCGTATTCCTTGGCTCATTTCATGAAGAAAAGTCCACTAGGACCATGTCCGAAAATGCAAGGGTGCGAAATGGCAGCTGGTTCAAAATTTTCGGATTGGCGGTCGGAGGGTAGTAGGGTAAAGTTACTAACTTCTGAGCCAGTGGTCGGATTTTTTTGGGCTTGTTGGGAAGGTCTTGTTGGGCTTGTTGGAAAGGTCTTTAAGAGGCCTTTCAGAATCAAAGTAGAAAAAAGTCAAATCGCCGAGATACAGAGCTTTCGGAAAAAAATGGGGAAAAAAATTCACATAACCTCAATTTTCTCAGCCAGATGGCAGGTAACTTATGTCTTGTTGAAAGATGGCCATACCTCTTACCTTTCCAAAATGACCTAAACGAAGCCCAGAGGTCTTACCGTTCCAAAGTTATGACCATTTAACTGAAATGCAAAAATGTTTGTTTTTGTTTTTGGAAGCGAAATAACAGCACACATTGATTTGGTTTTGTAAATTAACACGTTTAAGATTTTATTTTATTGAAATTTTTGGCTGAAGAATGAAACGCATAAGGAAAAAAAACATTTGATGTTAAAGGAAGTTTTCAATGTGGTTCCCATTTTCTACTAAACACAATTGCATCCGTTTGCGAACCACATCCGCCACGTTTAGTTCACTCATCTTTCCACGAACTTTCACTGCTCACGATTGTGGATCTGCACAGAATACACACAATCTTTCATGTAGCCCCACAAAAAGAAATCAAGTGGTGTGAGATCTGGAGATCGTGGCGGCCAGGTGATTGGTACAGCTCATCCAATCCAACGTCGAGTGAAATTGGTGTTAAGCCAATCCCGCACAATAAGCCCGTAATGCGCTGGAGCACCATCTTGTTGGTAGAAAACATGATTTCGTACCGCAAGAGGTACTTCCTCTAGGATTTCTGGCATGACTTCTTGCAAAAAAGCCAAATAATTTTGCGAATTTAACCTGGGCGGAAGTACTTTTGGCCCAATCAAGGTGTTGTCGACGATGCCAGCCCAAACGTTGACGGCAAATCGGTGTTGAAATGCTGTTTCTTTCTTGTTGTGGGTATTGTCATGGGCCCATTCGTGCAAATTATGGAAATTAGTTATGCCGTCTCTCGTGAATTGCACTTCGTCGGTCCACACAATCGAACGTAAAAACATAAATGCGTGTACATCACGTTGCAACATCTCACGGCAAAAGTTGACGCGTAGTGGCAAATCGGCCGCCAAGCGTTCTTGAACTGGTGTGAAATGGATTGGATGTTTTTTTTTCTTTGTGAAGGACGCGCCATACTTTTGATTGTGCCACACCAACTTGGACCAAACCAAAATTAACTCTTCAACTGCAACGTCGTGTTGTTCACTTCCGGGACGCTCCATTTGTGTAAACAACGTACCTTCACGAAATCGGCGGCGCGTCTCACTGAATGTTGTTCGGTTTGGTGGTGGTCGATTAGGAAAACGTAATGCATATTCACGCGCCGCAGCTCTTGCATTACCATTGCAGAATCCATATATGTAATGAATGTCTGCTAATTCTTCGTTTGAATAAGTTGCCATTTTTACTAATTAAAAACACAACGTACTCGAAACTGTTGCTGCAGAAGAGATTAGCGTAAACGTTTACTTTTTTGTCGTTATTCACTTTTAAAAAACCGGACAAAAATTAACGGATTAGGTATCATACATTTTTTTTAAATCTGAGAACCATAGAACACTCGTCATGTGTGGGTGGTTATTTAGAAATTACCCTAAAAGAAGCCCAGAGATTTTTTCCTTTGAGTTTGATTCTTCAGCCAAAAATTTCAATAAAATAAAATCTTAAACGTGTTAATTTACAAAAACAAATAAATGTGTGCTGTTATTTCGCTTCCAAAAACAAAAACAACCATTTTTGCATTTCAGTAAAACGGTAAGACCTCTGGGCTTAGTTTAGGTCATTTTGGAAAGGTAAGAGATATGGCCGTTGTGGAGACCAGTGACTGAACACGCCCAACGTGGCGAACTGAACGAAACACGAACTGAGATAAAGGAGAGAGAATGAGTTTTAGAGTAGTTAAGATCGCAACGCGAGTGAGAAATGTTATACCTAAAATACTAGAAAAGACTAAAATATATAAAATAAAATCAAAATCAGAATCTCTAATAAAAGTGCTTTTTATTTGTTATTAGAAGCTGTGTTAGTACATTGGCGACGAGGATGGGATTTGTTTAAGGCAAATTATAAGTGAAGTGCATGTGGGTGTGTTGTGTGGCTGCGGTTAATGGTGGTTGTAGTTGCCGGCATTACAAGTGGGTTTTTTCATTTAACATGGTTGTAGTTGCCGGCATTGCAAATGTTTTTTTATATATTTTGCTAACAAAATTTTATTTCTCAGGGAATTGCAACACGAAGAAAAAAAGGAAAAAGTATCAATTGTGCATACTCATCGATCAATATACATACATACATAGATATGTATTTAGGTATACACTAGAAGTGTGAAGACAACAAAGCTACGACAAGTGAACGGCGGTAAGCAAGCCATTAAATTGGCAAGAAAGAAAACGTAAAATACGTAAAATTTGGTGATTAAAGAAAAGTTTTTTATTAGTATTATTAGATTGGTGTCACATTAAATTGTAAATTGCTGTGGAACGCATTCAATTGTGTATTGGCGATCCATTCAATTGGAATGCGGGGAAACACATTCAATTGTGTATTGGCGACCCATTCAATTGGAACATAGCGAAACACATTCAATTGTGTATTGGCGATCCATTCAATTGGAACGCGGCGAAACACATTCAATTGTGTACTTGCGATCCATTTAATTGGAACGAGTGACTTTATACTAAGGTAAAGAGTAAAACATTAAATGAGGAAAAAGAAAATAGTTTTATATCGTTATTTGGTACCATACGTCTATTTGCAGTTGTATCTCACCATGACCGAAATAAAACCTTTTCTATGTGAAAACATAGACAAAGCGCTAATAAGGACTGAGTGGGAAAAATGGCTGCGCTCTCTTACTCTCTTTCTTCAAGCGGAAGAGATTACAGATGTTGTGAAGAAAAAGAATAAGCTGCTCCACTTAGGTGGACCGCAACTACAAGAGGTCATCTTTAACATCCCAGGGGCCGTAGAAGAATACGATCCGGCAAAGAAAAACGATGTTTTTAAAACACTCGTAGATAAGCTGGGTGAGTACTTTTCACCGAAACGAAACTCCACATTCGAACGACACCTTTTCCGGAACTTGACCCCCCTCGAAGGCGAAGATTTCAATAAATTTGTGCTGCGCTTAAGAAATCAAAGTTCAAAATGTGATTTTGGATCTAGCCTACAAGAAATCAAGGACATCACAATGAAGGATAAAATAATCGATTCTTGGGCATCTCTCGAGTTAAAAAAGAAGTTGCTAGAAAAGGAACAAAGCCTAGACGAAGTCATTGCTGCCTGTCAAATTTCCGAACAAATTGGGAAACAAACACAAACCATGTCATCAACGATGAAAACGGAATGTGAACAAATAAATAGAGTGGCCATAAAATCAGGATGGAACCGAAATAATGGAGAATGCGGACGTTGCGGAAATATAGGACACTTAACCAACGATCTAAAGTGCCCAGCCAGAAAAATGCTGTGTAATAAATGCGGATTGTTGGGCCATTTTGCTAGGAAATGCAAAACAAGAGGCACCAAACGGAAATCAGACAATTTCGAACAACATGGCAAACAACGGCGATTTCAATCATCAAGGGTAAGATGCATCGAAGAAAAAGAATGTGAACCAGAAAATGAACTTCGAAGTCATGGATGTTTTAAAATTAATGATGACATGGAAATGGATGAACAAATTCAATGTCGCGTAGGGGGATGTCTAATTCCAATGATTATAGACTCTGGTTCACGTTTCAATCTTATAAGCTACCGAGATTGGATGATCCTTCGAAACTCCAAGGCGATACTATTAAATAGTCGTACACATTCGACTAACCAATTCAAGGCATACGCTGCTGATCGTCTTCTGGAAATAATGTCCGTGTTCGAAGCACCGATATCGGTGAAAAAAAGAGTCAGAAATGATTGCCACGTTTTATGTCATCAAAAACGGAAATCAATCACTGCTAGGCAAAGATACGGCAATACAACTTAAGGTTCTAAAACTGGGCCTAAGCGCAAACAAGGCGGCCGATGATAATAAGGTGAAAATTTTCCCTAAAATTAAAAATGTAACTATTAAACTAGCAATCGATCCCACTGTGAAACCGGTACAACAGCCCTTGAGACGAATACCAATTGCACTTGAAGAAAAAGTGGAGGAAAAATTGGAAGAAGCGAAAGATTTGGACATCATCGAACCAGTCCCAGGGCCAAGTGCTTGGATCTCGCCTATAGTAGCTGTTCTCAAAAGTGAGGGAGATATTCGATTATGTGTTGACATGCGGAGAGCAAACAAAGCGGTGCTCCGAGAAAACTATCCGCTGCCAACATTTGACCAGTTCATGACAAAGCTGAGAGGTGCCAAATTGTTTTCCCGACTAGACTTGAAATGGGCTTACCACCAGCTAGAACTCGACACCACAAGCCGAAGCATTACAACGTTTATAACCCACAAGGGCCTGTTCCGCTATAAGAGATTAATGTTTGGCATCAGTTCGGCTCCTGAAATTTTTCAGCGAATAATGGAAGAGCTGCTATCACCTTGTAACAAGGCACTAAATTACATTGACGACGTCATAATTTTCGGTGATACGCAAAAAGAACACGACGAAACGGTGGCACAGGTGTTAGCTATTTTCAAGGCCAACAATGTGTTACTTAACGACGACAAATGCTTATGGCGAGTAAAAAAGCTAAAATTTTTGGGACATGTACTTTCCGATGGGGGCATATCACCAGACCCAGGAAAAATTGAAACCATTATGGGATTTCGAGCGCCGCAGTCAAAGGAGGAGACACGGAGTTTCCTTGGTCTCATCACGCATGTGGGGAAATTCATATCGGATATGGCCGACATCACAGATCCGCTTCGAAAACTGCTCAAACACGGAAATCGATTTTCCTGGCACGAAAATCACCAAAAAGCTTTCGACAAATTAAAAAAGACGTTGACAGACATACCCAATCTGGCATACTTTACACCGTCGAATAAAACTCGTGTCATTGCAGATGCCAGTCCAGTAGCGTTGGGAGCAGTAATCGTACAATTCGACTGCAAATGTGACCCACACATAATATCATTTGCAAGTAAGAGCCTTTCTGAAGTCGAAAAAAGGTACTCACAAACGGAAAAGGAAAGCTTAGCCCTTGTTTGGGCCGTAGAGCGGTTTTATTATTACTTAATGGGCCTGGAGTTTGAACTTGTTACCGATCACAAGCCTCTGGAAGCCATATTTAAGCCAACCTCGAAACCTCCAGCACGAATTGAAAGATGGCTGTTAAGACTTCAATCATTCAAATTTAAAGTAGTGTATCGAGCGGGCAAAGAAAACATTGCGGATTCTATCTCGAGACTATGCAAACTCGAAAACACAAGTTCTTACGATGAGAATGGTGAACAAAACATCTTGCAAATTATTTCACATTCCACTCCTTCAGCCATCAGTATATGCGACGTAGCGAGAAACAGCTCACAAGACGAAGAAATCATTCAGGCATTGGAATTTATACGGAACGATTCCTGGCCAACAAAAACCACAAATTGTTATTACCCTTTCCGCTATGAACTGACAGCCGTTGGAGATATTATACTAAGAGGTAATCGTTTGGTAATGCCTAAACTGTTACGAACAAAACTTTTGGAGCTAGCCCACGAAGGACATCCTGGTGAATCGGCAATGAAAAGGAGAGTTCGGTCCAAGGTATGGTGGCCTCTGGTCGATAGAGAAATAGAATCGTTCGTAAAAACCTGTAGAGACTGTTTGTTAGTCTCACAACCAAATAACCCGATCCCGATGAAACGACATAGTTTTCCAGATGGTCCTTGGCAATGTGTGGCAACAGATTTACTAGGCCCGTTGCCAAATAATGAGTATCTATTTGTAGTAATTGATTATTATTCTCGTTATCAAGAGATAAAATTTGTGAAAACAATCACATCGGCGGCAATTATAGATTTGTTACGGGAAATGTTTTGTCGATTAGGCATACCAAAATCATTAAGAGCGGATAATGGTAGACAATACGTGAGTGCGGAATTCAAAAACTACTGCAAAGACAATGGAATTGAGCTAATAACATCACCACCTTATTGGCCTCAAGCAAATGGTGAGGTAGAGAACATAAACCGGTCTCTAGTAAAACGGCTTAAGATTGCCCACATCAATAAACAAAAATACAAGACGGAAATACAAAAATACATCATGATGTACAATGTAACACCTCACGGTACCACTGGAACTTCGCCATCTGAATTGGTGTTCAATCGCGTCATACGGGATAAAATACCGGGAATACAAGATATAACAGACAATGTATTGGACTCTGGCGCTAGAGACCTAGACATTATAAACAAACAAAAAGGGAAGGAGAAAGGTGATAGCAGGAGAAGGGCAAAGGATTCGGACATCGTACCGGGAGACAAGGTTTTACTTCGTAACGTCGTTTTCCCACACAAACTGACGCCAACATTTGACGTAATAGAATATGAGGTCCTGGAGAGAAATGGGAGCGAGGTGGTGGTCAAGGGAGGTGGAAAAACGTTTCGGAGGAACATAAGTCATGTCAAAAGGGTGCCAGCTACTGAAGCTGTGGAAGCAGAAAAAAAATCGTCACCAGTACCATCTGCAACAAATTCTCAGGACACAATTTTAGCAGCTCCTGATTCGGGATTACGCCTGCGGCTGAAAAATATAGGAGGGATGTGGAGACCAGTGACTGAACACGCCCAACGTGACGAACTGAACCAAACACGAACTGAGATAAAGGAGAGAGAATGAGTTTTAGAGTAGTTAAGATCGCAACGCGAGTGAGAAATGTTATACCTAAAATACTAGAAAAGACTAAAATATATAAAATAAAATCAAAATCAGAATCTCTAATAAAAGTGCTTTTTATTTGTTATTAGAAGCTGTGGAAACAGGTTAGTACAGCCGTCTTTCAACAGAAAAAAACATAAGTTACCTGCCATCTGGCTGAGCAAATTGAGGTTAAGTGATTTTTTTCCGAAAGCTCTGTATTTCGGCGATTTGACTTTTTTCTCCTTTTTTTATTGATTCTGAAATGCCTCTTAAAGAGCTTTGCAACAACATTCGACCACTGGCTCAGAAGTTAGCAAATTTACCCTACTACCCTCCGACCGCCAATCCGAAAATTTTGAACCCGCTGCCAATTCGCACCCTTGCATTTTCGGACATGGTCCTAGTGGACTTTTCTTCATGAAATGAGCCAACGAATACGCTGGAGAAATTTGACCGGAACTTCCTGAATCACCCTGTATAGAAACGTTTGTAGCGTAGTCCTCAATGCAGGAGAGAAAATATAAAGAACTGTGTACAACCCCCATACCACTGTATATACCATATATTCCTAGGAGTATAGAACCACCAAAATTAATAAAAAATAGAAGTTTTGGATGTCTTATTAATAATTTTTAAGATTTATGTACATAAAATTTATATTTCATTAACATATTTTTGTAAAACACGTGCGCACTCTTACACGTAACGGACACTCCTAACGGTTTATTGCGAATAAACAAATTATCACTGTTTACGTTTTCAATAAAAAATGTATGCTAACAAATATCCAATCAAAATTATCATGAAATCGAATAAAATATGTTAAGCTTCGTCAATGTACACTAGTTCAGTAAATAAAGTATGTGAAGATGTATGATGTTGAATTAGAGACGAACACAAATTTGTCATTTGATATGTGGAGCTAGCTGTCTTTTTTGTCACATACACAGTCTCTGTATCATGGTAAAATAAGGAGGTAAACTCGTTAGAACATACATATGTTTTCAATTTTTTCATTGTGGTTGATGGTTTTCAAAATATCCCATTGAACAAAAAATTGAATTGAACAATTTATTTCCTTTATCTATGGTGTGTATAATGTCGTAGGACACAGAAAAAATAACCATAGGTAATATTGCCTACTTTAGGTTTGGTGATTTTTTCGTATGAAGACAAGAAAAGGTGGCATTATTGCCTAAGTGCAGAACACACTAGTGGTCCTCATGCAAACTCGAAAGAGCCTCGTAAACGCGTAAACCTCGCAAACTTACGAGGCAAACGTCAAAACAAAGAAATTTCCCATACAAAGCGACTTGCACAAAAGTGGAAAGTCTTAAAGTCAGATTTGCTGCGCAAACGTGGGATGGAAAAACGTGTAAACTTTTGACATTTCATTGTCATCTGACTAGGATGGATAAATAAGGTGATAGCACTAGAACAGAATACATGCAATTGCTACTGCTACCACCTTATGTATCCATCTTGGTCAGCTGATATGGTTTTGAGCACAAATACGCTGAGCAACTTTACTTGGTGCCTCATTCAACGGTGCGAGGGAAACTTGCGCTGAGCAAAAGTTCTCGGCTTTCACGTTTGCATGAATGCCGCTACTAACTAGACACCGTGTGTTTTAGCGAGACGAATATAAACCTCTAAGAATTTGTATTACTACTGGGTCGCTGTGTTTGTGAAAAGAAAAACAAAAAAGGAATTTGACATAAGTTTCTAAGCGGCCTTTTTTCTTAAATTTCTGAAAACTAAGTGTGAATTTACAATTTCATAAAGAATTGTAAGTAAATCGTATTACCCAAGTGTCATTTATCAAATAATACATTTCTATTGGTCAAGAATCTATATTTTAGAACTTTTGTAATTAGAAAAGTGTTTTGTGTTGCTTGTCTTCTTATAAGTATAGCGGTCAATGGAAAAGCTTTGAACGTGTTTTAATAAGCGACAGGAGAAATAGAAATGTGTGTCCTTTGTAGAAACGAACAAATTTGACACCAAAATGATTAATACTTTTATCTAAACATTAATAAATTTCTTCATAGAAAAATTGGCGAAACGTGACTGGAGCCTTCGGCAGTTACAAACTTATATCCTTATTCATAAAAAGTTAGGAGAGGGTTGAGAGACGGTTTTGTAAGATAAATCGCCTCTCAAACCACTCACAACTTTTTATGAAGACGGTAGTTAGGCGCCACAACGTTTGAGGAACCTCGTAGTTCGTTAGTATATTGTTATCATTTACTTTAATGTTATTATTGTAAGCAATAAACAACTGAATATTCAATAATTAAAAACAACAACATTTTTTTTCTGTAAATATCAAAAAACTGGCACAAACATTTTGCAAGATTTCACATTGAAATGAATATAATTCACCAACAATAAATTCTGTACATTGACTTTTTTTTGGCATTGGGTAGATCTAAAAAATTTCCTATTATTGTTAGTGCATTGGCTGATATCAGACCATGAATTTGGGTAATATTACTTTGGGTTTTTTCTTTTCTGCGTAGTTACTCTACCTCGTCAATGTGCCGTGACTTTCAATCAAATCCGCAACATTTCACATTTTCTTAGGACATTTGATACGAAATCACGAAAATGTTTTCCACTGCGAATGAAAATGAAGTCTTTCGCAATTTGGGCCGAAATTGAGTTGAAATTGCTCAATTTCGCATATATTTTGATAACTACCAAATTAAGATATTTACGACAATTTCGTTGAAATTGACTTGAAATTGTCGTATACAACGCTGTTTTTAATCAGCATAAAGCAACTAATGTATAGAGAAGAAAATGTACTCTTGGAGTGGAATGCTAACAAAGAAAACGAGTGAAGCGTGTAGTTTCTCTGCTCGCTCTCTTACTCTCTTCGTTGAATATTTCAATACACGAGCAGTTCTCTGATGATGTTATTCTATCTAACTATAGAAATTCCAACCATATTTAAATATAATTACATAAAGTGTGTAAAAAGTATGAAATAATCAAGTTATGACGTGGGAAAGAAATGCGTTTGAGTGAATCGCGTCGACTTTTTTGGTTCTCTTCTACTAGGGTTGCCAAATTACGGGGTTTTTTCCTCTCTACCTGTACATCCTTTTTTTACTCAGCAAAATTAACTTAGTACTCTTTTTTTGCACATATGCAAGAGAAGGACAAAGACGATTTAGAATTAGACGACCAGAAGATGTGCGCAACTTGGCAACCCTGGTAAAAGATAACCAAAAAGTGCTAGGAACGCATTTCTCTCTCGCGTCATATCTTGCTTATTTCATACTTTTTGCACAGTTTATGTAATTTTACTGAAACATGGTTGGAATTTGCATAGTTGTATACAATAACACTATCAAAAAGCTGCTCGTGTTTTGAAATACTCAATGAAGAGAGTAAAAGAGAGAGTAGAGTAGTACTAGGGTTTCATTCGTTTTCTTTGATGGCATTTTTTGGCATTTGAGTGAAGAGAAATTTTGACTGTCTACTTGTACATCGTTTTTGAGAAGGAAGCCGACAGAAAATATTCTGGTGTGCCGTCGTCGTAGATAATTTTTTGAAGTTCATGCCACCGTCTTTAAGGCATACTTCGACTTAAAATGTTATCCGATATTATGGGTTAAGCCGCATTTAAAGGCCCGAATGACTAAAAAGAAGATCTAATTTTTGATGTGTAAACATCTATAAGCTGGGGGTAAAAATCTTTTTCACAATACAATCACAAAGTTAGAGTAAGATGTGCGATGTAATCGTTAACCAATCGTAAAGCGTTATCAAATCGGTGTGAGCTATGTATGAGTGTATTAGTGTACTCATACGCTGCATACAATATACTCAACACCATATAGTGTGCAATAGTAGCTACTAATTTTCACTAATTGTCGTACATTATGTTATCGTAGGCAAATGAAAACAAATAAATAAAATGAATACAAAAACATTTAATTTTAATAACTTTTAAAAAGATTTTTTGCACTTTTAATAAAAAATTTACTAAAACAAAGCAAAATAAGGAAAACTAAAAACTAAACTTGTCAAATATAAGGAAAACTAAAAACTAAAAGTTTTCTTCATCTTTGAGATTGTCATTCATACTTAACAGCTGCATATAAGCACCATCTAGTGTGCAATATTAGCTACTAATTTTCGAAAACCATTGCTGTAAAATAACATTACATTTCCGTAAACAGCTGATTAATAACTTGTCAACCGCAACAAATACAAAATAATAAAATATTTTACAAAACACCAAAAAAATTATAACTCAGAACATAAAACAACACAAAGTGTATCAAAGCTGAATGGAGGTAATGTTAATTCTAATAAAATTTCTATTAGATTCCAATATAAATTAAGATTATAACATATCTTCATTACGTACTGTTGCCTTACACTGAAACTGGTGCACGACAATTGGGTAACAATCTCCATCTCATGCCAATTATTATGGGTGGAGATTTTAATACAAATTGTGCAAACCCACAGTCGCAAGCTTTATCAAAATTTTTATTTGACGTTTTCCACTTGCATATAAGCAATTCTCCACAAACCCCCACAGCTAACAATTCCACTACTATAGATGCAGTTTTCCATAGATTTTTAAATACAATCGAGTCAAAAATTTATATACTTATTTTAGTTACCATAAGCCAATATTAACTATTTGTACTTAAGGCATTTACCATAGATGGGCACTTTGCAGTACTACTAAAATTTCAGTAAAAATAATTCTTTAACTAGTAAATTTTTACTGATTACTAAAATTTTTTTCAGAAATTTGTATAAATTGCCTACATGGTTACGATGAGGTGCATTGAATTTTCAGTAATCAGTAATGCCCGATTACTGATTATTATGAATACGGCCCTATGATTTGACTGGTAATGCAAATTAAATTTCATTATAAGTAAAAATTTACTGAATTTTTTCAGTAATCAGTAAATTTACTGCTTACTGTAATTTTTAATGCAGTACATATATACTGCAGTGTGCCCAATTACTAACCAAATAAGTTAAATAAAACAAACAAAAACCAGCAAATTCCTATGTATTTACAATATTGAAAGTTTTGATACTTTTAATTGATTAATTAAAAAAAATATACTAAAAGCATAAGTACTCCCAACTTCATTACTAGATGTTAACACATCTCCCCTGTCATCGGACTCACATTAATTTTTTTTTTACACAACCAACGAGATGAACCTACATAAAAGTAACGTCTGCCGACAAATCACATTTAATAAAAACTCAGTTGCCGCCGTCGATAAATTTTTTTTGTGGCTCCAACACCGTCGATAATTGTGGGTCGGCTTCGTTTACTGAACACATGGTTGCTAAAAAAAAATAAACAATTGTATGCCGCCTCATTCATCAAATTTAAATTTTAAAGTTTTCATCGATAAACCTTGCAAAATCAGTGCTTCATGTTAAAGTTCATGTACCATTCATTTATTTCATTGTTTTCATTCATTTTCCAACCACATTTTGGATATTGTGTCCAGGCACGAACATTTTGCTCATGGTAATATTTATAAACAAACAGTTGCCATTTTGCGACGAAATTGCTCAAACACCAGTGTGAACGATTTAAATTTCGTTCGATAATTTCAATTCGAAATTGTCAATTTCGAGGCGGCGTGAACAAGGCATTATGTCTATTATTGTTGTGTAGGGTAGAACATCTTATTTTAAGCAGAAAAAGTAAAATAACAAAATCGGAGCAAATGCATAGTTTTGGAGTTATGGGCCCCGAAATTTCGGTTATTTGAGAGGGTTGGATCTGCCGGTGTTGGATCTACCCCAGAGGAGAAAATCCCTTAGCCCGGGCAAAGGCCCGCCACGCAGAAAGCTTTATACTACAAAAATACTATCCCGAAGCCGCGAAGCCGATGTTGGACCTACCCCAGAGGAAAAGGTCCGTTTGCCCGGCCATGCAGAAAGTTCGATAGCATTTTTCGATGACTCGCTTAGTTACCGAATGTTGAAATTTTGAAAAAGAAATATTCAATTTTTCAAAATTTTAACATCTGATACTTCGATAAATAAGTGGGTTCTCGAAAAATGCTATATAATTTTTTGAATTTATTTTTACTCGTTTTATGCAAAAGAGTGATAATATTAATAGCTTTACACAGTACCTTAACCCCATTACTTACACATCCGAAATTTCGTGGGCCATAACTCCGAAACAATGCATTTGCTCGGAATTTGTTCCTTTAATTTTTTTGGCTTAAAATAACGTTTTCTGCCGTCCCTCAAAAAATGTTTGATTTTGGAGTGTAAGCCAGAAAATAGACCTGTTCCCGAATTAGCTAATTTAATTTCGGCATTTTTCAATCGATTTACATTCTAATAGGGCCCATACACCACACCAGCATGCTGGTGCAATCAAGTGATTGTGCCATCAAGCTCGAAGCATACAACACACCAGCATGCTGGTACAATATTCATTTGTTTACAAATAGTGTGCTGGAAAGGTCTTAATGAATAATGGAAAAGTTTGTACTGCGTGATAGAAAAAAAGGGTATTTGGATGAAGAAATGTTTAAAAAACAAAAAAGAATTTATAAATAGTTGTAATAATTATAATAATAAATAAATTTATAAAAATAAAATAAATTTATAATAATAAAAAAAAATATTTTTCTCTCGTATTCATAGTTGCGCGATGTTTGCTGCTTGACAACTTCTTCTAACTGAGCTAATTTCGCAATACACGACACCAGCATGCTGGTACAATCATTAAAATATCAAACCATTTTTGATTTTGCACCAGCAGCTGGTGCAATCACACCACAAGCACATACACGGTCAATCGGCTGGAACAATCACTTGATTGCGCCAGCATGCTGGTGTGGTGTATGTGCCCTATAAGGGTAGTATACTAAAAGTGCCGATAGTGAATGTAGACGCAAAAGCCAACACGAACGCCAAAGTAAAAAAAATTACAGCAGACAGTTGTCCGAGGCCTTCGGCCACGGACTGTCCCTGCAGGCTGTGTCAGAGACACGGCCATTAAGTTTAACGTAGAATACGCCATCCGATAAGACAGAAAACATATATAACAATAAATTCATTTGCTTATATTATTTATCATTTATTGTTATATATGTTTTCTGTCTTATCGGATGGCGTATTCTACGTTAAACTTAATGGCCGTGTCTCTGACACAGCCTGCAGTGGCCGAAGGCCTCGGACAACTGTCTGCTGTAATTTTTATATTTACTAACGGCATTTGATTCAAGTCCGTTTAAAAAAAAAATATTATGTTCAATTTTTTTAAACTTAATTTAATTTATGTATTTTAATTAATATTTTTATTGAAATAAGTTCTGCGAATGTTGAGAGGGCCGCCCTAATATTAAAAAGGTTTACCTTATCGAGTCTTCGCATTAGCATTCGAGCGTTGTGTGAAAGCTTTACGCTTTACAATTCAAAATTAATGTTACAACAGCTTTATTGAAGCTTTCGCAAAAAAGCTTTATTACGTTAGCTTACTGTTTGTTTCACTTTTTAATAGATACATGTTCCTAAGCAATGTTGAGCAACCAAAAACACTCAACCAAACGAAACACCACAGATATGTTTGAGTGTATGTGTTTAAACAATTTTCATTTGAGAAATTAAAATACTAGAAATATATCAACCAATATGAAATGTATATCAAACGAAAGATAACATCTTCATTTACCTACAAAAAAAAAATTAAAAAAATTCATCTAGCCGTTTCCTCAAATTCAATGAAATAAAGATTACAACAATAAAAACCTGACATGACTCCTCATACCGTAAGGTAAGACGTATTCTACGTCAAAAAATTGGTGCTTGCGTTGGCTTACGAAAGCTGTCACTGACATTTGTGGTTTAACAACTATAGTTTAGAAAAAGTTATCTTGAGTGAAATGCGCCGAATTTCAATAGATCAACAAATTTTAAGATTGATATTATTTATAGGAACAGATCTACTATAGCTCCAACTGTCAAAAAAGAAAAAGGTTTTTTTGGCAGGTAGAACACATAATTCTAAGTAAAAAAATTAAAATAAAAAAATTGGCGGAGACCCCTATTTTTGGAGTTATGGACTCCCGAAGTTGGAACGTGCTGTAGGGTTGATATTTATGGAATCGTCTTAACTGTTCAAGGTAATATCTTTTTAGAGTAAATGACCTCAAAATAAGCCAAAATAATTAAATAAAAAATTTCGATAACTTGCTTAGTTATCGAGATATTGAATGTTTAATTTTTGAAAATTATCGAATATTTTTTTTTAATGTTTCTTAAAAAAAATAAATTTTGTCTCATAAAAAAGTAAATTTAAAACAAGAAAATTTTAATAAAATTTTTCGATAAATCCCTCAGTTATCGAGATATTGGAAGTAGAAGTTTCAAAATAATTTTTTGAAATATGTATCCGAAAAGTGAGTTTTCTGATAGGATATGAAAATCTAAGGGGAAAACATTTAATACAACTTTTCGATAACTTGTTCAGGTATCGAGATATTAAAGTTTATTGAACTGCATTATCTGGCGAAAGTTCATTAGAAAGTACGATTGTAATGGCAACGTTTGCGCCTGGTGCGTGTGGTAGAACTTTTGGAAAATCGTTAAATTTATATTGCACTAAGGTTAAAATTCCCTCTGTACATTAAGTCGATGTGTGGCAAAATCGGAAAAATCACTCGATACTCGCGCGATTTTTTTTAAAATAATTTTTTATTTTTTTTCCATAAATTTTCAGCATTATCTCGGGTATTTAAGAGGTTAGCAGAACAAACGAAGTGTCATATTTTTGATAAAGGTGCGTGGTATCGGTGCTCGGTGGAAACGGCGCTGGGAAATAAGCCCTTTGCCGTCGGTACTATTCTGAGAAAGTAGGGTTTTCCCAAAAAGTGTGGTTAAAAGTCGAATATCATAGATTGGCTCACAATGGGTTAATGGTTCGTATTTTTTTATATACAGTTCGAAAGGTATTTGCATAAGCTTTCCAACGATATCGATGTGGGCCCAGTCAGCCAAGTACTTTGGTAGAGCAGATTTTGTATCCAAATTTTGTGGGGTCGTAATTCGGGAAATATGGGTTTTTTTTACCTCTATATAATAGGTTCTATCAATGGTGACAACGAGAGTTGGACCTAATCTAGATATAAGCCAAAAAAATTTGAGCTCTGTCCGTCGATTGCATTTCAGCCAAATTTTACAACTATTTATAAGCAATGAAATGCAAAATACCTTAAATATGTTATCGATATGTAACTGTCATTGCCAAGGGTTGTTTTAATTTCATCACGTAGTACATCACTATATAATGCACAAAATTGCAACTCTGTGCACAAAAGGCAAAGACGATTTACAATTAGACGACCAGAAGATGTGCGTAACTTGGCAACCCTGGTGAAAGAGAACAAAAACGATGTACAAGTAGACAGTCAAAATTTCTCTTCACTCAAATGCCAACAAACAAAACGAGTGAAACCCTAGTACTTCTCTACTCTCTCTCTTACTCTCTTCTTTGAATATTTCAATACGCGAGCAGCTTTTTGATAGTGTTATTGTATATAACTATACAAATTTCAACCATGTTGAAGTAAAATTACATAAACTATGCAAACAGTATGAAATAAGCAAGATATCACGCGAGAGAGAAATGCGTTTGAGTGAACTCCTAGCACTTTTTGATTCTCTTTCACCAGGGTTGCCAAGTTATGCACATCTTCTGGTCGTCTAATTGTAAATCGTCTTTGAAGAGAATCAAAAAGTGCTAGGAGTTCACTCAAACGCATTTCTCTCTCGCGTGATATCTTGCTTATTTCATACTGTTTGCATAGTTTATGTAATTTTACTTCAACATGGTTGAAATTTGTATAGTTATATACAATAACACTATCAAAAAGCTGCTCGCGTATTGAAATATTCAAAGAAGAGAGTAAGAGAGAGAGTAGAGAAGTACTAGGGTTTCACTCGTTTTGTTTGTTGGCATTTGAGTGAAGAGAAATTTTGACTGTCTACTTGTACATCGTTTTTGCAAAAGGAAACAGAAAAACACGACAGTTGTCAACATTGTTCTATTTGTAGTTTTGACATTTTTTCATTCAATCGTAGTTGTTGGTACGGAATAATTTTTTTTAACAATTATCAAAGCAACTAACATTTTTTGTTCCGTTTAACAAACACAAAACTGAATTTTAACCACAAAACCAATAGAATTCAACACATTCTCCGCAAACAACGACAACAAAATAACGTAAAATAATGATTTACTAAAACGTCGACGAAAATCTGTAAGTTAGTCACCAGAAAAAGTTCAATTAATTTGGCAAATGCGAAATTTGTTAAGAAAAGTGTGCTAGTGAATAAAGATGAACGGAAAGAAACTGTGCCAACTTGTATAACATAAAAGCCGTAATAATAATACAGGTGAAAATTCCTAACAAAAGTTTTGCATTGCAAATGCAAGTGTCATTATAATTACTCAAAATAAAAGTTCTACATTTCCCTCCAACTTCACCCCGTGAGTGCAAATAATAACTTCGGAATTATTAAGCGAAAACAATTGAATGGTGATTGGTGTCTATAATCGGTCTACCAACGGCGGAAGGGAAAAAGTGCGCATCATAGAAAAAAATTTGAATAAAATAAAGAAGATTCACCCAGGCTGTTGCTCGCAATCCCACAAAACTAAATCTTGAGTGTGTAGTTGTTTTTTCGATCGTCGTGTTTGCGGTGGTTTGCTCGCTAGCGCTCTATCTCTCTCTCCCTCTCTTTATGTCGTGATAAGTGCAATCACATATGTGTGCGAGGCAACGTTACCAGCAGTGATGCAAACTGTTCCGAAAGGAAACTCGCTACCTAACTAACATTTGTTATTTTGATATTTTTGGATATTTGAGTAATCAAAAAGATGCAGTATTAAATACTTAATACACAAATGATGATATAAAATTCGCAAATTGAATGAAAAATCAGGTGTGATACAAATGGAGGATAGCTCCGATTCGGACAACTTCGTCGAATCTAATTTTTTTAGGCATACCATCATCGAACGGTAATAGTCGCTCATTAGGCAGAGCAAAGACGCACAGGCCATTGCGAAACAGAGAGGATCTGGCTCCATGGTCTGGGACTATTTTGGGCTCCCTCACTTTACGGGAAAGGCCAAAGTTTCGGTTTTGTAAACTGCTGGACAGGGCCAATAAAACAAACACTATTCTTGATTTATGGAAAAAATTATGTAAGTTGTATAACATTAGTTAATATTTGTAGCCTCGTGGAACAATCTGTATGGATGCCATGTCAAAACGTGTACCTATATGGGCCATTTTTAAATCTAACTATCATTGATTTAAGAAAAACGTATATATTAAGTTGAGTTCTTCGGAGGCTGTAGTACCAAGCCTGGTTGATGTAATTTGTATTGGGGCAATATAGGAAAGTGCACCGATGTCCAATTTATTTTAATTATACTTAAGAAATGATTATGAAATCGATTTTATTGAAACTATTTAATATTTGTAGTCTCTGATGGCAGGCGCTTAGTCAGACTGAGCAAGTCCTTCCCATTTTTGACTTCTACTGAAATCAGGGAACAAATGGATGAATATCATGGTAGATCAATATCGGCACCAACTGTCCGTCGACGTTTACAAGACAAGAGTTAAATGGTAGAACAGCGAAATCTAAACCCAACGTGTCAAAAAAGAAATATAAGGGAAGATTGACATTTGCTAAGCAGCACCATCTTAAAGAGTCAAAGTTCTGGAATTTGGTTGTTTGAGCAATGAATCAAAACTCAAGGTGTTCGAAAATGAAACCCTTGCGTCAGACGTTCGCCACTTCAAGAATTAAACCCACGTTGCACCAAGAAAACGGATAAACATGGTGGTTCATCAGTAATGGTATGGGGGTGTTGCACTGCATCCACCGTTGGTCCAATTGCCCAAATTGAAGGCATAATGTACAAAACTGTACTAGAGGAAAACCTACTAGCAGATTATGCACCCGATTTACCTTTAGCTTGGATATTCAGCAGGATAATGGCCCGGAGCACTGCTCACGGTCGTGAAAGGCTGGATTAGTACTAACCGTATTGAAGTTCTTGAGTGGCCAGCACAAAGTTCCGACCTGAACCCAATAGAGAATCTCTGGGGAATTATAAAAGGAGCCGTTTCCGTCAATTAATCTGACCACAAAGAATCACTGTGGGAAATAATACGGGATGAATGGTACAAAATTACACCTTACCAATATGTTGCTTTAGTTCGCTCAATGGGAAAGATATGTAAAGAAGTCATTCGTCATAAAGGATTTCCAACCAAGTTCTAACCTTATGAAATATAATATTTTCCAAAAAGTAAAAATGTTTTAGTAAAATATATTTTTCTCCAGGTGGCTGAATTATGTGAGCAGCAAAAAATTTACCCAATGTTCCTTTTTTGTATAGATCTAAGAATTATTTTAATTCCCTTTACAGTTTTAGAAATAAAACTCGGTTAATTTTATTTAAAAAAATATATATTATTTCTTCGTTCTTCTGGTTTGCTCTAAGTAGCTTAATTGTATGAGCACAAGTGTACATGAATACCACTTATAAATATCCCAAATTGCAGACATTACAGAAGGTCCTGTGCCAAATTTGAAAAAGAATGCAGATTACCTAAAATATTAACTTGGAAACAAATTTTTAATTCTCTCAGTCCATTGATGGATGTACTTTACAGTAGTTGTGAAAAAATAAACAATTTTACAATGGCTAGGTCTAGTAACTGCTCCACTATTTGAGTGGCAGACGTTGCTGCAATGGTTAGTGTGCGCGACTCTTGTACCTAAGAATGTGGGTTCGGTCCGTGCTCTAATCACCTTACATTTCCTTCGACGACGGTCGCTTCGCTTAGTGACGGCGAAACTATCGAGTACTTAGCCATGAAAAAGCGTCTCAAAATAATGTTCGGAACCGGTGGTTAGAAAGGTTAAAAAAAGGTTATTTTTATGTGGGAAGATTGAACCACAAATAACCAGTTGGAAGGTTTGGCAAAATTCGAACAATCTCCATTATTATTCTTTGTTCCCAAGCCGTGTAGTCCCATAACTTCAGATATACCATGATTGTTGTTGCCAATTTTCGTATTAAAATCTCCTGTTTTATTTTGTAACCTCCGCGTTTTCATAGCATTGAATTGAATAGTCGTGACATATTTTCCTACATCACTGTAGAAACGGGCTGTTATAATTCGGTCTGAAATAGGGTTTCATGAACATATAGCTTTCCGTAAATCCTTGCTTATCATGAAGCCGACCTCACTTTCGCTTGTTGTTGCCTTTCAACTATGTAGTATAACATTGTTATTTGATTGTTATTTGAACTGATTCCTAGAACTGCAACATTATATTTCCCTATTTGTGCCTCTAGTTGGGCAAGCCTTTAAGATACTCTTAGCATTCTCACATTCCATTGTCCTATTCGTATCCGATTTATTTTGCCAAAGGTTTTCACCGTTCCAGTATTTTCAATTTTTCTTCTACTAGTTTTATTAATCGGTTTATATTTCGGATAGGGTGGTGATTGTTCCACGGTATCTTATGATGGGACTGGGGCTGCCAGTTCGTAGCCACCATCCCGGCTATATGGAGACACGTTTATATAGCGAGCCGCTTGATGAAAGGCAGACGCCCGCTTGCCGCCGCACCTAACTTGGTGAACAGTCGTGCAATGTTGTGAGAGTTTAGTTAGGTTGTTTTTTTTATCTAAGGACGGCACCTACTGGTCCTGCCGATGAAGAACGAATGTGCTAACACCCACTGCTTGGGTTGCATATTTATCATTAAGACTTACTCGCAACCGACCTTTATATCTAAAGGCCTTTCACTATCCGCAACCTGTGACCCGTCGGGTAACCTTTAGCCCTTCTCATTCCCCTCAATAGTTCCGCGTTCGGATCGCCTGATAGTTGGCAAGGCTTAATTTAACACAAATCACTGCTATGAGAGATCAAATTCTGCTAAATGCATTTTTAATCTCTGTAGGGCATATTATTACTGACTGCCAAGTGTCAAAGATTGATAAACCGACACGTCATTCACTTCGTATACATAACCTACATATGTATGTTATGTATTTCCAATAAATTATCAGATGAGAAAAACGATTTATAGTTCCAGAAACCAGATTTTTATAATCTGATGTATTTTGACATAGAATAATAGTTTCACATCAAGGAACTAGGAAAGCTTTTCACACTCCGAGAGTGTGCGCTTATTAGTTTTTTGCTTGTCATTTTCGATTTCTCCAGCGGTACCCAATGGTTTACATAAACTACTTTAAGGGTAGTATTCTAAAAGTCCCGAAAGTGAACGTTAACGCAAACGCCAACGCGAACGCCGAAGTCAAAAAATGGTTGTTTATATCACTTCGCGCTTGAGTTTGTTTACGCAAGCTGTCAGTGACATATGAGGTTTATTTAGAGTTGCCAAACAAAAATAAACAATTATAGATCAGAAAAAGTTATCTTGAGTGAAATGCTCAGAATGTAACAGATTAATAGCCTGTTCAGCGAACTTTTTTGTTTAAGCACACGTGCGATTGCTACCCAGGCGATCAAGTTTATATTTGAGTTTTTGTTCCATTTTTGTCCGGGAGTGAAAGCTCGTTTTACCAGCTGCCCTTATGTCAAAGTACATTGTTGCCAATGTGTTATTCTTGTTGATTTTAAAAGCTGTTTCTATTGGAAAATACCAAAATTTAGCAAACTGCAGGCAACACTGCTTTATCAGCTGTCTATTGGAAGCAGCTGATTGCAGACAAAATAAAATAAACAAACAACAGATTTCAAGAAGAAAAGTGGGAAAAATTATAGTTAGTGAATTGAGATAATTAAAGTGTTTTTGAAATGATTGCATTCGTGACATTTGGGGCGACATGTAGCGACTTTTTTTGTTAGAAATATGCATATTAAACAAAAATTTTAATTAATTTTCTTGTAAATGCGTAAAGAAACACATTTGTAAACAAATTTAACGATTGACATTTTCTGATTGTCTAATCTGACGTTTTGTTTCGTTCGTGTTTGATTTCGCTGAACCAATTTTTTTAAGCAAAACGAAAGTTCTTTTCGTTTCAATCAAAACAAATCGTACAAAAACCAAAAATAATCAACGCTAGTCATTTGGCGTACGAATGATCAAAAATTAAGTTACAAAAACAGGCTATAAAAAATTTAGCTCTATTTCAGTAGATCAACAGATTTTAAGATTGCTATTATTTATAATACTGCAAATTCAAACAATATTCACATAAAATGTGTAAAAAACCTATGTTATTTTGGGGTTCAATGTCCAATAAATTTCCCCATCTATATTAAATTAGTTGTCTTTTCAAAAACACGTGCCATGTGGCGGTATGTATTGATTGTAATATATTGGTTATTTTGTTTATTATTGTAAACATCAACAGATGTCTATAATTTTTAAATATAAGAAGAACTTTGAGCTCTATCCGTCGGAAAATTGACAACTACTTATAAGCAATGAAATGCAAAATACTTCCATCTGCCTATTCTCGATCGACATTTTTCTTTAAATTTGTAATTTCTTCAATTAACGCGAAGAACTGTGGCGGGTTCAATTTGACTGCTGAAGTGATCAAAAACATCGCGCTGAGTTTTATAAACTACCCATTAAATAACGTAGCTCAACGCAGGTAGTCAGTCACCGAACAGCTGTAACGTTTTATAAACTACCAAAACGGCAAAAGTAACGCGAAGTGACTGATTCACGAATACACCCCTAAATTGCCATAACTTTTGATTACGATCTCCTTTTTTTCAAAGTGGATTTATTTGAGAGGTGAGCAACGTACTTTGAATCCTTTTATATTTTTTTTTTGTAAAATAAATATATTTAACCATCGATATATAATATAGTGTTGTTTGATTACACAGGTTCAAACGATTTTTGATCACGTGGGCTCAATGGGTCCAAATGATAACAAATTTGTTAATTTTTTTTTTTGTAGGGTTTTCTAATTTCGGGAGTTGTTTTACATTTTTTGGAGATCCGTAAGTTTAAAGACTTCACGTTGTTTTAAGTTTTAAGGCTCCACGTTGTTTAGTATTTTTACTTGAGCCATCAAAAGTAAACGATTGCAGTGAATTTGTAAACATGGAAAAATTGGTCAATTCAATAAGCGTGTTTTGGTTACACCGCTTGTTATATATTCGCTTGTTTTGTATGAAGCGCTTAGCGAAGACTTAGCGACGCGTATCATTTTCGCTAAGTTTAATACAATTTCTTTGACAACTTTTACCGTTTTTAACCCCTTTTTCATATTTTTGAATAAAATCACATATCGCTAAATATTCCTTTCCTTTACAACTTAGCAAGCGATAATCGCTAACTTGTAACCAAAACACGACTAATATTTCCATTTTAAAGGTCAGTCCAGTCAATATTAAAGCCGATCTGGAATCTACTATGGGGGAGTCTGCTCCTTCGTTTACGACTGTAAACTATTGGGTAGCAGAGCTTAAACGAGTCCGTACGACCAATTGAAGTGCCAATGTCAGACACGGTTAAGAAAATCCACAAATTGGTATTGAATGATAGCAGGATGAAGGTACCTGAACTAGCTCAAATGATAGGTAGTATTTCAAAAAGTGCTATACATCGTTTATTAACCGAAGATTTGAAGATGAGAAAGCTGGGAGCCGCGCTTGCTTTCAATAGAGCAAAAACAGCATCGTGAAGATGTTTCAGTAGAATGTTTGGCGATGTTTCACCGCGATAAAGTCGAATTTTTGACTCGATTTATAACCATGGATGAGACATGGGTCCACCAATTCACACATGAGACAAAGGAACAGTAAAAGCAGTGGACTAAAATGGAAGACTTGTGTCAAAAGAAGGCGAAGACGGTTACATCTGCATGCAAGGGCATGGCGTTTGTTTTTCGGATAATCTTTCTAAATTATACTTGAAAAATTAAATATATTATTAAAACAGTACATAGAGGCGGAAGAGATCCTAAGGATTCACAAACAAATTATCGGAAGATTAAAAGAATTATACAACAATTCCCGCAAATATCATCCAAAGAATTTAAAAATTCGCATCAACTGGATATACTTACATATAATCAGACGAAGAGCCGTAGAAGCCGGACTTCGAGTTTACAAAATTGTTAAAAACCCGATTAATTAACAAGAATAGGTTAGCTCGCCTTCAGTTTAAAAAAAATATCTTGAGCGGTCTGAGCAGGTGTGTAAATGTGTTCTATTTTCAGACGGATCACAGTTTAATTTCCACTGTTCGGATGACAGATGTCTGATGCGATGGTCAAACAGGGAAAGTCTTAATCCAAAACATATAAAATGTTCTGTCAAACATGGTGGGGGTAACATTATGGTCTGGGCGTATTTTTCCAGAAAAGGAATTTGGCGGATTCAAAAAATCGATGGAATTATGAGGTCAGAGCTTTACAAAAACATTTTATCTGACGTAATATTGCCATATGCATCTTGCTTGGGGTTTCAACACGACAATGACCACATGCACACGCCTAAGGTGGTTAAACAATGTAAAATTTGGAATTTGAACCCCCGTAATTTCGAAGCAGATGACCAATTTGACATTTATGAAGTGACGATATGTGTCGCTTTACGTTTGAATAAAATTGGGAAATATTAAAAATATTCTTCCAAAGTTTTGAGTCTTTAACTAAAACTCTAAGAAACCAACTCAAGGAAGCGTCGAAGTCGAGTCAAAACGTTTAAGATGGCCTGCTCTATGGTTTTAACTAGCGAACCGATAACTGACTGATAGCCATTTGTTATATAAAGGGTGTCTCAGTAAGAATGCAAAAATAAAAACACATATTTTTTCAGATAGTTGTTATTTTTTTATTGGATTGTAAAGAAGACATGTTCCGATTAAGTATAAAATATTCGTCAAATGGCCCCCACGGCTCTGTTGGCAGGCCATTGCTCTTTTCACGAAATTTTTCATGACTTTTTCACAAAGATGTGGCTGTATCTCACCGATGACGCGTTGGATCTCGGATTTGAGCTTAGGAATTGTTTCTGGTTTATTCGCATAAAACCGAGATTTCACAAATCGCCAAAGAAGGCAATCGCACGGCGTTAAATCGCATGATGTTTGTGGCCAGTTGACATCAGAATTTCTTGAGATGATTTGTTCTGGAAATCGTTGCTGCAATAAATCGATTGTTTCATGCGCGGTGTGGCAGGTGGTGCCGTCTTGCGGAAACCATATGTCGCCCAGATCCATGCCGTCCACAAAAACTCCGTTATCATGTTCCTGTAACGAATGGCGTTCACAGTCACTGTAATTTCGGTCTCATCTTCAAAAAAAGGGCCCAATCACGTCGCCTGAGTAAAATCCGCACCAGACAGTAGCCCTTGTGGGTGCATTTGTTTCTCATGGATTGCATGAATATTTTCTGAGCCCCAAATTCGACAATTTTGTGTATTCACGAAGCCATTCAGATGGAAATGCGCTTCATCGGAGATGATTTTTTTGAAAAATGATTTTTGCTCCATTACCCATTGAACGAATTGCCGGCGCATTCCATGGTCTGCTGGTTTGAGCTCCTGAGTAAGCTGCATTTTGTGTGCATTAAGGTGTAAGTCTTTTGTCAAAATTCGTAGCGAAGTGTTACGTGAAATTTCAAGTGATTGAGAGCGATGCCGAATTTATGTTTTCGGGTTCTCGGCGACACTCTCGTTTGCATGCAGCAGCAATGTTTTCATGAAACCGACCGGAACGTTGACGCGCAGGAGTCTTACTGTCCATAACCGACCCAGTTTTTTTCAAATTTTATAACCACACTTCAAATGGTTGACACTTTCTCGACTGAAAATTATTCGAAGTTTGCGAGCGGTTTCAGTATAATTTTCCAAATTTTTGTAATAAGTTTTCACAATTATAACGCGTTGTTCTTTCGCAAAACGCTCCATTTTTAATAATCGGAATAAACATATGTCACAGCTGCCAAATTTCAGAGTTGCATTTGCACAAAAAAAAATTTACTAAATTTAAAAAGTACTCAGTAAACTTGATTTATGCTGTAAATGCTAGATAATGCTGAAAACTGAATTTAACAAATTGTATTTAAATTTGTTGATGCATTTTTGGAAAATTTTAAACATTAACTGAAACAAATATAAATTAAATATAACAATTACAGCCCGATTTTGAATACTCCCCGGGAGATAATTCCCGGGGAATTATTTTTTCCCGGGAATAAAATCCTCCTATTCTAAACAGACGGGGAATAGAATAATAAGGGAGAGAGATTTGCGAATTTTCGAAGTCAGCTGTTTTGCTTTATGACGTTTGGTTTTGGTTGTTAAATGCAAATCATTTTAAGCAAATGAAACTTAATTAACAATCAAAATAAGTGAAAATGTACAATGTATAATGGCAGCAGAAGAACGACCGGGAGCAGGAGAAGCAACAACAAACGTTTGCAAGGAGATAGTAACGCGATGCGACGAATTCACTGGAGCTGCCGCAAACTTTGTAAGTAAATATGGGAACGTACATATCTTTGGACTTTTGACAAAACAACCTCTTTCTAAAACAGCAATTTTAAAGGGGAGCGAAAAAGCTTTTTAAATACCTCAAAACTATTTTTAAAAAATAATTGCTAAAAATTTAATATTAAAATGGAAATCTACACTATTTTTAATTTTACCCAGTTATTTTTTAAAAATAGCTGTGAAGTATTTATAAACCTTTTTCGCTCCACTTTAAAATTGCTGTTTTAGAAAGAGGTTGTTTTGTCAAAAGTCCACAGATATTTACTTGGCTAAACTCTAGTTAGGGGCATTTCTTGGAATGGAATCAAAATTTTATCATCAATATAGATTTTTAAGCTGGGCTGAAATATATATATTTTTTTGTACGATCGGCCCATCTTCTTGAGATATGGGCTTGCAAAGCTTGAGTGTATAGTCGGCTATATCTCTGAAACTACTTTTCCGACGTTGTTGAAATTTATGTCATTAGAAAGGCCTTTTTAAACTCCACAAATGCGGTTAAAAATATTTTACTTTTTATTAACCTATTGTGGAATAATTTAAAAAAGAAGATTTTATAACCTCACTTTTTTCTTTAAAATCATTCTTTTTCAAAAAAAACCGTAATGTTGCTACATTTTTTCTACATACCGGTAATAGAGAAGATTTCAGGCTTTCTTTCAAGGTATAATACGGCTCAGTAGCCCTAGAAAGGCCGGGGATATAAAAAGTTCAAGTTTTGTTATCAAACTTTCAACATAATATGAGGAACTGTTTTCAAAAAAATATCAAAAATTATTTTGAAACAATCGCGCGATTTTACTGATTTTGCCACACATCGTCTTAAGGTACAGAGGGAATTTGTACCCCCTGCCTGAGCCAAGGTGAAATATAAATTTAACGATTTTCAAAAATTTATTTCCATTTCAACGTTACGGAAAAGAGATTAAAAAATATAGATTCCGAAATATAGACCTCCAAAGCTTGAATATTTCATCGGGAATAAGTCAGCCATTTATTATCCGATCAATACCATTACAAATGCCTTTTTAAACCCTATAAATCTGTGTATAAACATTTTTATCTATATTAACCAATTGGTGCGAGTGCGAGTCCAACACCCGATTCGTGGCTTTGGCATAGTATTTTTGTGCTAAATCGCGTGATTTTTTGTAAATAATTTTTTAATTTTGGTGCAAAGAGTGGCAAATGTATTCAAAACTTTCAACTTAAATGTCTCCGGTCCTTGAAGGGTTATTGGTGAGAATTATACATTAAAAAAGGCAAAAGTCTTGTCTATTATCGGAGTCTACCAAAAAACTACCAATTTTTTGAAATAATAAATTTTTATTAAAAAAGGGAGGTTAACAAATATTGTTTTTTAATTAACGCCCAATGGATTAATAAAAATAAATATGTGCATACACAGATTTATAGAATATAGAAAGACCTTTGTAATGATACTCATTTCTACTAACTTTGATAACCTCTTTTAAAACTTTTGAACTCAGTGCAGACGCTTTTCTCGGTGGTGACATTTTGGTGTAGATCTGAGAGTTGGTGCTAAACTAAATTTATTCCATAGAATAATGCCATAATATTGATGAAAATAAAAGTCATTATTTAATTTTTTATAGAAAATATTAAATACTTACATTTTTGCGGAGCACTCCCTAGCAATTTGTTGGCGGAATTACTCCCAAAAGTTGTTTTCACATTCTCCATTTTATTGACATTTAGAATACCTACTTTTTTCCCGGGGGAAAATTTCCCTTTTTCGAAGTTCGTTTAGAATAAGGGAAAAGGGAGTAGGGAAAAAACTCCCAGGGAATTGCTATTGAGAATTGGGCTGTTAATAATTATTTTCTTCTGAAATTTCGAAGAGGTTTCAAAAATTCATAGCGAATCGTATTGAATTTTTGGGTAGTCGAATGAAAACCCGGATATTAGGTTGTTGCATCAATGCGTTGTTGTTTTATGCATCACTATATAAACAAACCTTTTTTTTGATACAAAAATAAAAAAAATGGAACGAACCTATTTGCTGGCTTGGCAGTTTAATTAATATGATTCTAAAAACGCAAATATACACAAAATAATTTCATGTGTTTAATATGGCCTAAATATTTGTGTATGACACGTGTGAAATGCAAACAAATTAATTTTTTCGTGTATACTTGCGTCTAAAATAGTTTTAAAAAAAGATAAACGTTCAACAAAAATGACAGCCTTAGAGAACGTTGCAATGGGTATTGTGCGCGGCACTTTTACATGAGAACGCGGGTTCGATTCCTGCTCTGACCACGTTACATTTGTTTCACCGACGGTCAACTCGCTTAGTATGGCGACACTATCGAGTACTTAGACATGAAAACCCTTCTCAAATTACCGTTCGTAACCGGTGTAAAACTGTAGGTCCCAATCAATGAGTGTAAAAACTGGAAAGCGCACAGCTCACTGGTTGTGAGAAGCTCTCCCCAATCCCTTCAGGAGATGAAATGGGAAACCATTTTTTTATAGATAAAGATTTCAAAACTTTTTGTCTGGCCTTTAGTTTTTCTGCTCTACGTACTACTAAACTACCTCATTCAAATTGCATTATGTCTCGCAACCAAACATCAAATCATTTTTTATTTAGCTATGGGACAGTTTCACATATGTATCTTAAAAAAAGATACTTCAAGCCTCCATAAATAAAATAATATTGAAAAATAAAAAACATTAATAAATGCAGAACCCACAGTTGTAGACTTTCGATTTTCATTGCTTGTAGACTTGATGGATGTGTCTGTGCTGCATGCACGTGGGTATGTATATGGCTGCTTTCGTCTTGCTATCTTCGCTATCTCTTTGTATGGGTTTCTGTTGTTTCTTTGGTAATAACGAATCAATGAAATAAAAAAAAAATACATTCATTTGACGAAAATAACAATTTGAATTGATTAATTATTATTAACTGCGCTCACTTTGCCTCTCCATCATATGTGATTGCTATGCTTACACACACATGCATAAGCACTTGATTCACTTGATCGGAAATTAATTGTTTAGATCCACACTGGGCAAATGTGCCCCTTTGTTGGTTTAATTACAACTGTTTTTAACTTATTACCCTATTACTCCACATTAAGGGATTGGGGGGAGTTTCCCACAGTGGCTATATTGGTGGTGCTCGTGGCCCGCACTGCCTGTCACATGAGAAGTTGGTAAACAAAATCAGAAGTTAGTCCCGATCAGTGAACATTGAAGCCGTTGGCTTCACGGTATAATAATAATAGTTGGCGCACTAGAACAGTTGATTTAAATTTTATTTTGCTGTGTTCTTCTCTTATGTCAAATTCATGTGTATTTTACTTTTAAGGCAATTTAATTTATTTATTTTGTTTTCTTTTATTGTTGCTGACCACATGTATTAAATGTGGCATTAAAGAAACACAAAACAAAAAAAAAGCCTGTTATTGTTGATTTTTATTGTGGTAGTGCATTTATCATTGGCCTATGGCTAATATTCACTGGTAACCTTTTAATTTTGTCAATGTAACCTCTTAATTATGGTTGGTGGTACATATTCTCCAAGTCGTATTCTTCAATAGCAGGTAAAAAAAAATCGGTTACCATATGACCATAACGCTCCGAATTGATGGTGACTGTCGTTACATCGTCGTTTTCTAAGAAGTAAAGTCCAATCACACCTTCGGACCAAAGAGCGCACCAAACAGTGACTTTTTCTGGATTTAATGGCCTCTCTTCAATTACTTGAGGATTCTCAGAACCCCAAATATGACAATTTTGTTTATTAACATACCCACCGAGTGAGAAATATGCTTCATCGCTGAAGAAAATTTTGTTCGAAAAATCGCCGTCCCCCGCCTGTTGTTCAAACACCCATTCCACGTATCTACGACGTTGTGAATGGTCAGCTGGATTCAGTTGTTGTGTGAGCTGGACTTAATATCGATGTAGGTGTAGATCCAAATGCAAAATACGCCATAATGTGCCGTAAAACAGTCCTAATTCCTGAGAACGACGAGGAATCGACACATTCGGGTCCTCGGCAACACTTTCACTTACTGCAGCGATATTTTCAGCGGAACGAGCGAAACGATGGTGCACAGGCCTTACAATATCTGTAACCGCTCCAGTCTCTTCAAATTTTTTCAAAATTTTGCCAATTGCTTGCGTAGTTGGACGATTATGTAAACCATAATCTCCTCTTAAAGCGCGATATGTGGCTGTGCCAGAATCACCATTTTTGTAGTAGGATTTAATAATTTTTATGCGTTTTGTGATAGTTAAGCGATCCATTTTCGTCAATGTCAGACTTTCAACGGAAAATAAAAAAACATTGGTTTAACAACTTAGTTTGACAGATGTCGAATTCCAGCCCTATACTTTTGAAACCACGAAATGGATAACCCTTTATCATTTCATACGAAAAAAAATTAAACGCATAGAGGAACAATATTAGGCTTTGGACGAAATTCATTTAATACGATGGAGCCATGCCCGTCTGTCTGGCTGGTTGGCTTTTCAACACGGTAACTGCCGTAAATCTTTACCGATCACAATGAAATATTGTCAGTGAGTATTGAAAATAGGCATAGTGACCATATCCCTTTTGGTACTTCCCATACTATTCGACAGATTTATTACAAAATCATGTTTTCATAAAACTTTTAGTGGTTAGTTATCTGTAAAGGTCTAGTTAAGTGGAGAAAATTGATAAGGTTGTCACGGCCGGTTTGCCGATGCGACAGGTCGCATACAAATTTCTGAATTTAATGAAATTATGTATTCATTCAATCAAAGGCCAGTCAACTACTAAAACCGGTGTGATTTTGCCACACCCATCTTGGTACCTCACATACAAAAGTTGTGGGAAAAATTTGGTTCTGGGCAATGGTTGGTCAAAAGTCTTCTTTTATCTAAAAATGGACAAATTTGCCACACCCAGTTTTTACCTCCGTTTCAAGAGTTGGGCGGCAGTTCGGTTGGTCGACACGAAATATCCCGTAAATCACAACCGATCTTAATGAAATTTTGTACAAGGCAGTGTTCTTTTTTTAGCTCCCATACAATACGAGTACCTACACAGAAAAAAATAAAAAACAATTTAAATTAAAAAATTTGTTTATTTGGTTAATTTTTTTAATTGATTTTTGTGTAATCACGAACATGATAATATTAATTAAAGGTATTTGTAAATTTGTCAAAAAAAAACTTCAATTAAAAAATTTGTAAATTTGATTAAAATATTTATTGATTTTTTTCAAAAATGTTGATTAAGTATGTAATCAAGTTAATTAAAAAAATTATCGATTTTTTTCACGATTTTTGATTAAATTTTGAATTGAATCAATCAAAACCGTTATTACCTTTTCCAGCGACGAGGCTAAACAAAAGTAAAATGTTATATTTTTAAAGCTCTATCTATAAAAAATTAAATTTTTTAGAATTTGGATTCATAATCGGAACAAATGTCCGGTTTTCTTAAACGAGAACGAGAAACGTTATTGAGGGAATGTATTTCAACAATAAATTGCATTGCGTTGTCACAAATTATTTTCAGTTTGTTTCTATAACTGAAAGAGTGGTTCTGGAAAAACATTCAATTTATCTGCTCCTTCCGCAGCAACAGGCACTCCATTGTCGCAATCCATCTCTTCTGCATATTCACAGGTTTTTTGGAGAAATGTATAGCTTTCATCCAATTTAGGGAACTCTTGTTTTACACGTTCAAAATGTCTAAGAAGGTGAGTCTTAAAGTTTCTTTTTACGTGAAATTTTTGAAAACAATTTTCGTGTAAACAATTGCATGTAGCATAAGGCGGCAAATTGTGTCTTTTCAAGTGCATAAAAAGTATTTGGGGACAGCCACATTTTTCATCGCAAACAAAACACTCAACGCAAGCACTCATTTCAAATAAAATTTATTCAAAAACACTTGCCAATTAACCACAATTACAAAAAACCCCGTTTTAATCACGAAACAAAACAATCTAACACTGTTATTCTTTAAGTTCACAAAATAAAACCTTTCAATCATTACAAATAACAACAGTGTTGTATATCAAAGACTAGAGCCGTACGAAAAGTGACGACGACGGCTGGTGACTCAGCCACTACACATATTGCCTCCCAACGGCGCTGTAAAATTCAAGTTTCTGTAAAATACTTTTTCACAACAATTTTTGTTTACAAAAATTGTTTATATTAAGGTTTGTTAAGAACATATCATGCATATTTATATTAATTTAGAAAGATTCAAAGTAAAAATTCGATAATACACTCAAAAATTAAACATTTTTAGCGCCGTAGATTTGCGCCTTGTCAACACCAAGTTCAGTTGTAAACTCAAAAAATAAATTGTAAATATGATTAAAAATTTAATTGATTCAATTAATTTTTAATTGATTTTTTTTGAAAAATATTCAAATATATTTTTACTTGAAATTTACAGGCCAATATTTTTTTCTGTGTACCTATAGTCAACGTTGATGCAGGAAAGATGGGCACAGATTGCGTAAAACAAGCTTACAAGGTCAGCAGGAGATAGCAGGAGATCCATGAACCTTCTGATAGCAGGAGATCCATGAACCTTCTGTCTCGCCAGGCCCAAGGTTTTAGTGGGACATTGTCTGATTAGTTGCCCCGCGGCGAAGCTAAAGGTCAGGACAAATTTGTATATATTTATTTTAATTTTGACCAACACTCGGAGGATGCGCCCTATAAATGCAGTGCATTGAGTTGGACTTAGGAAGTAGGGATAGGAGTAGGAGAAAAGAGCGAATAGTGTTAGTTGATGTTCGATTTAAGCTTGTTGACGTCATACGCAATAGGGAATAGACTCGCCGAAAACTTGTTCCACATACGGACTGTTCTGTTGAAAAACGAATTTTCTATGTAGTGCGCAGTTCGACTTATTGTTCAGGTGATAACAAATGGATACGAATCCCTGGACAACATCTTCGTTCGGTTAAATTCTCTAACCCCTGGTATGAGGTTAGCCATCTCAGAGGAACACTTCTCACGGAAATATCTACAACAATGATACAGCTCTCATTTCGACCACGTTCCAAGGAGATAACAGAGTTAGCTACCCTGCTGTCACCTATTACCATCATTGTCGTCCTTTGTACACGGACCAGAAGCTCCAAGGTGGACCAGCCCAAATATGTTATATTCCATCATTTGCCGAATGTGCGTGTGAAGTATAATGTTTACAGATTTATTGTTATCCATTAACATCGTTGATACCTGCTGATTATGAAAATACATTTAATGCGTAAAAGCTCGAATATCACATTGCCTTTCTTAAAAGTCACGCAAACAAACGCATCACCTCTTTGGCAGAAATGTTAATTCTATGTAGGTTTCACTCTGTTTAAATACAAACTATTATGAGTAAACATTTGCTAAAAAATGTTTTATATTATGTTAGGAAACTGGTAGATAAGGTCATATACATATGTCAGTCGCGACCTTGAATTGTGATGTCATAAAAAAATCAAAATCAGGAACTATCTAAATGTGTTGACTAGCAACTATATTCAATGACTGCTATAAGATTTACACACTGGGAGAGACAGACACTTTGATAAATATTTGGAGTCTGTATAACACACACAAGCATGATCAAGGCGCTCGTGCTGGTTAGAAATACAGAGATTACAAGCAAATATTAATATTTTTATAATTTAGAATATGTGTAAAGAAATATATTTTAAAGTTATCGTGACCGTTATATACATATATTTTACAGAACAGATGATGTACTACTTTTAACCTCATTCAACACACAAAAATAGAATTTATAATCCCTGTGTCGGCTGTCGCCAACAGATTTTGAACATTTATGCATTTCTAAGTTTTATCATCGCTTCATGCTGAATGGTGATGCTATCGCTAATGACCAGATTTTAAACTATCGGATTACTCGGAACTTAATCGTAATTTAAAGTTAATTAGAGGTTAACTTTGCATTTCGTTCGATGCAAGCTGTCATATAGTTAACGATTATGGCAACCCTTGTATTCTTTTTGGAAAAAAATCTGTTTCAGCACAGAGCTATAGATAAGAGTCGCCATGCCTCTCTTAACGTTCTCTCGATTACAACGAGGTAGTAGGTAATTTCATCGAGTTCGAGTTGGGGTTGTATGTTGCACTTTTGTTGGACATAAAACGGTTGGACAATCAAACACTATTTAAACTTAGTTTGCTGCATGGTTTGCTTCTGGTTGCTTATCCCTCTCTGTTTTCTAGCAGTTTCGTACTTCATTATCGATCAGCTGTGCCATGGATACCTCCTGGTTTTTGGCTATATAATAGCAAAACAACAAAGTGTAACAACCAAATGGATTATGTAAAATAAGAATAAATGAATAAAATCGAAATCATTTTAACAAAAATGCATGAAAAGCTACGTAGGCGCAGTAATTTAACGATATAGGCTCAAAGTATGTGTAATGTGAACGTCAAAATCATATGGTTCTGACTATAGGCAAGGGCACAAGTGATCGAGTATGAAGTAGAAAATTGATAGAAAACAGAGTAGATAGGGGAGAGAGCGATAAACAACCAGAAGCAAACCATGCAGGAAAATAAGGGTAGTATTCTAAAAGTCCTGAAGTGAACGTAATCGCAAAAGCCAACGTGAACGTTACGTATTAAATGATATATACCCCCATCCCTATGGGTGAGGGTATAATTACTGAATTGATAATTATAGTTAAAAAGTTCAGATGTAGAATAATTCAGATATTTTTAATAATATTATTTCAAAAATATGTATATAAAAACAATTCATTAAAAGTCAATATACATCGCTGATTTCCTGAAAAATTACCAAACAATCTTTCTGAAACTGAGTTTGATAATTCAGTCCGAAATATAATTTCATCAGAGGAAAAGAAGATATGAAAGTCTATAATTTAGAAGAATACTTGTGTTCGAGTGATATAAATTTGTCTTTATATTTTGATTTCTATAAATATTTTAGTTTAAAACAATTATTGTTCTATGGAGTATTGAAATTGAAAAATTAATTAAGTTTATGATTAGAATTCAGTTTTTTTTTAAATTTATAATAAAGTCGTTAACATATTACTGATCACTTTCATACTACTTTCTTTCATAAGTAATATACGCATTAATTGCACATACGTGGAGATAACGTATCAATTTTTGAATTCGCAAATTTCATATATTTTTCATTGTATATCCACCAAATTGTTTTATACGATGTTATAACGCGTTTTATTTTGTTTTGTTTTTATGGATATACAATTATAAAACGCCTAAATATTTCATAATCTGTAAGAGGTAGCGACCTGACCACCTAAAATTTCTTTCGACGGCGGTCACCTCGCATTGTGACGGCGACACTATCGAGTACTTAGTCATGAAAAAGCTTCTCAAAATACCCTTCGGAATCGGTGTAAAACTGTAGGTCCCAATCAGTGAGTTTAAAACTAGAAAGCGCACATCTCACTGGTTGCGATAAGCTCTCCCCAATCCCTTCATGGGATGTAACGGGAAACCATTTATTGATTTATTTATTACGCGGTAGCGATCTGGGGACTAGACAGATTGATAGATCTTGAAAAATTACCTTAGAAAGTGTACGCATCTCAATTTTTTTGATTTTGTGATATACGTGCAGATAACTCCGGTACGACAATATGTCAAGACAGGTAAAATGAGAATCTGGTATAGCTGGGCTTTTTTTGTCTGTCGAGAGAGCGTTTTATTCTTAAACCGCTTGCTGAGCCCAATTGTGCATTTATTTGGAAGCACAATTCTCCTATTTATATCCAGGCTGACGTTGTTCTTGTCCACGGCGGATCCAAGATAGACTAATTTATCTACCACTTGAAAATTAGCTCAGTTGTCAATGTTCAAGTGCGAACCAAGTCGAGAGGTTACTCTAGTCGTTGACACCATCAATTTTGTATTGCAGTAACCTTTCGTAACCTCTTGTGGCCGTCGGTGGTGCAATGGATAGTGTGCGCGCCTCTTGTACATGAGATCCTGGGTTCGATCGCTGCTCTGACCACCTTAAATTTCTTTCGGCGGCGGTCACCTCGCATAGTGACGGCGACACTATCGAGTACTTAGCCATGAAAAAGCTTCTCAAAATACCCTTCGGAATCGGTGTAAAACTGTAGGTCCCAATCAGTGAGTTTAAAACTAGAAAGCGCACATGAGCGCACTGTTTGTGAGAAGCTCTCCCCAATTCCTTCATGGAATGTAATGGGAAACCATTTTTTTGTTAACGTCGCAAATTTCCCACAATTATGTCTATATCGTCAGCATACGCCAGCAACATATGGCTTTTCGTGTTAATGGTCTTGTTCGTATTTATATTAAGATGTTGAAGAGATTGCACAAAAGTGTGTCGCCTTAATATTACACATCAGCAAAAAATTTAACAAAAATTTACAAGGATTTTCATCGTAATTTTCAACAAAAAATTTAGAATGTAGGTTATTTTCGGTTGCAATATTGAATACATTTTCCAATCTATATTAAATTAGTTGTATTTGCAAAAAACACGTGGTCGTATTTAAAATGTATTGGTCCTTTGGTTTAATAACACTGTTATAGTTTTTGGCAAAATTGTTTATAATCAAAATTCGGTACGAGGAATCGAACTGCATCATTAGTGTTTTTTGAGTTACAGTTACGGTCTCATACAAAAAACTTTTTTTATTTTGACTAATACTCGTAGAGTGGATTTTTTTCGTCAAATAAGAGAAAACCTGTTACTATATACATAACTATATTTATTTGCTCATCTTAATTTTCAATTATCAAAATCCACTTAATTATCAATTTCACTTAATTTTACTTTTTTCTACACAGGACAATAAAACATAAAACACGAAAAAAATACAGTGGTTACAAATAAGTTATGAGGAAAACAGTAGATTACGTCTAGCAAGCCTACATATATTTTGTATGAAACCGTGATTTTAACAAGTGAGTATGCAAGAGGAAAAGAAGAACATGGTGGAATAAAGCCGTCTGTTCTTCTGTTGGAATAATGGGCCTTTCAGTGTGTAGGGAGGGATCTTCCATCGATACTAATTCGCATATGTAAATTGCATTATTCAGTTTGTATATATAGTTACGATTGATGATCAACCGATGGTATCAATTCGGGCACAGTAGTTAGGCATCTGATGATGAACTTGTCACGGACTTCGAAACTAGTCATGCCAGTGAGTGTGGTTAACTGAATTATCTATTATTCCAACAAAAACCAACCTGACCTTGTAAGCTTGTAGTATGAATTTCTCACACATTAACTAAAACTAACAAAATCGGTCATTAAATTCAAAAAATATAATTATAACCTATTATTTATTCATATAGCTTTCCATTTCTAATTTTATTATTGCAAATAAGAATTTTATGGAGTAAATAACATAAATGTGTTTGTTAACAAGTTGAAAAAATGTAGCGAAATCTCCTCGAATGTCAAGATATGTAAACCTGAACACTAGAATCTTGAGCTGAGATGCGGTATACATTAGGGATGTCAAACGGCGGGACTGTGTTTTAAAAAGCTTCGGGATTTTGAAAAATTAAATCCCGGGAGCCAGGGATTTTGCGGGACGCTTATTTTTCAGGTTTAGTATAAGAAATAAATAAATCAAATAAGTATAGAACAAAACAAAAAGGTATTTCATATTTTTTTTAGACATACACATTAAGAAAAAGTCAATTTAAAATTAAAGGAATTAATTTGTCAGGAAAGTTCGCAACAGAATTAGAGCCTCTAAAGTAAAATAAATAAATAAATGGTTTCCCATTACATCCCATGAAGAGACCGGGGAGAACTTCTCACAATCACTGAGCTGTGCGCTTTCCAGTTTTCAGTCACTGACTGGGACCTACAGTTTTACACCGATTCCGAACGGTATTTTGAGAATTTTTTTCATGGCTGTATACTCGATAGTGTCGCCGTCACTATGCGAGGTGACCGCCGCCGAAATAAATTTGAAGGTGGTCAGAGCAGGGTTCGAACCCAGGATCTCATGTACAAGAGCCGCGCACACTAACCATTGCACCACCTCTAAAGTGACATCTCCTAATCCCGAACTGATTTGTTTGGCTATAAAAGCTGCTGACGAGAAACATATGTCACAATCGATACTTGTTGGTAAAATCGTCGACAAAAAACTATACATAGCTTGCGGTCTTCGTGCAATGTTTTCGATGCAATTATTGCTTCTTATTGCACCTGAAACAAAAACATTGATTTGTATTCAATATTTGCAGGACTTTTGCATTCGTCAATACCGCCGTTACATTTGTTGCCTATAGCAACATTTTCATTTTAATCTTCCTCGATATTTTTGTGTATATTAATGACATTTTGATCGACAACTGTCGTTATGTTGTTTGTCTATGTCTTTTTTAAGGCGATATATTAATTTTTCTCTTTCAGATTTTAAATGATATGTTAATGTTCATACAATCATCCAAGCCAGAATACATTTATGCATTTTTTAAAAAATTTTAAAAGATTTAAGTAGATTGTTCTTCGTTCATTTATTCTTTACCTAGTAGCTTAAATTACATTTACAGCCCTATTCTGGCAGGGTTACAAAAGTCACCACGGTTGCTATTTGACAGCAATGTGACAATTGTCACAAATCGGTATTCTAACACATTTTTTTGGTGACAAAAGTAACAAAAATTGTTACCTGCCAAAGAGGAGGTAACAGCGCGTGACAGCTGTATTATTTGCCGGAAAGTTGATACAAAATCATTTTATAAATTCTGCAAATAAACAATATAACAGTATACGGGAAAAAATAATAATATATTTTGTACCAAAACGACAAGAGGGCATAATTAAATGAAGGAAGGACTTTTGTTACTTTGTCCTATGGAAATGGAGCATAATGAAGAAACAACTTGATTTTGTGTTAGAAAGATTGAAAAAGCGCGAAAAGTATTACAAAACTTTTAACGTAAATATCTCCGTTCTTTCAACGGATATTGAGTAATATACCACCTTTAAAAAGGCTAAGGTCTTATGTATTATCGGATCTTGCCAAAAAATAAGAATAATAGAGAATTTTTTTGAAAAAAAAATAAATTTTTAGTAGAAAATGGGGTTAAAAACGTTTTTTAATTAGCTCCCCTAGGGGCTTATAAAAATAAATATGTTTATGCGCTGATTTGTAGAGTTTAGAAAGACCTTTGTAATGATACCCATTTCAACCAGATCGGATTATAAATCCCGGAGATACAAACGATTATAATATAATATATATATATTTTGTTGTTACGTCATTTTGAATTTTAGGTGACGATATACCCAAGCTTTAAATGCGCTAAAGTAAATTCCTTCTTCTAAATTACACGGATGTGCAGGAGTATTCTTTCCGCTTAGCATCTCTGGACGTTCCTTGAGGAAGGCAATATAGTATTCTAGCTGTGCCTTTGCGTAGCGTTCAAATTTCCTAAATAATAATGTATTAATTTTAATTCAATAAAACATACAATGTAAATATATTAAATACCTACTTTTCCTTTTTTTACCGCGTTCATTTTGTGCAGAAAACCATATGTTTTTGGTTTTTTCCCCTGCTTTTGAAAACCTGTTATTGTGAGGTGAATTATTCGTTACTAGGTGAATTTTTCGTTGTCACTGTGTTGCCAGAATACTAGATATAAACAATGGTGAAACTTTGTAACAATTTTGTGGTTACAATTTGATTGTTACCACATACACAGAATAGGGGTGTTAATGGCTTAAATCTCTTTCATGATGAATGCCAAAGCAGCATCTCCTTTCCAAAGATTCATGTCAGATCATCATAATGCTTCGACCGTTTCTTTTATATGATTGAGAACTTTAATTGTTTCAGGCAACAAGCTAAATTCTTTATCAGATATTGTTTTAGATCTATGAACACCTTTTTACCAGGCAGGATTTTCAATTTAAAATCAACATGAGCTCTTTTCCTTTGGACTTTTTCGAAAAGGTTCTCGGACCTTTTCCATAAGTGGTCTGATGTGCGATTTTTCTGTAATGCCATTTCTTGTTTCTGCTAAACAAATATGTCGAAAGATTATAATTTTTCGTCATCTTCTAAAGAATATCAAAACGGCCCAGCTACATATTGCAGGTACCATTTGCATGTTTGCAACCATTGTTTTCATGAATTGAAGATCTGCTGCTTTTTTTTTTGTTTCTTTGTTGTCTGTAACGTTTTTGTTTGAAGTTTTCAGCAAACAAATGTATATTTAGGTCGCAAAACAATATATATTATAATCTATTAATCATTGTGTTTCTAACAGGTAATATTGTGTTGGGACACAAGAATACTATATTTGCGATAAACTACAAACACGTAATATTTGCATCTAAACAACAAAAAGGACCGACTTTTCAGCGTGCAACAGTATGTGTTTTTCATAACTAAAAAGTGCAATATAGAGAGATGGATACACAACTGTTGCTTGCTTTGGAGCTGTAAGTTTAGTAAACCCGGCAATGTCTTCGGCAAATGACAAACTGAATTCCATTAAACGCCCTTCAATAAGTTGAACCGAATTTTCTGATGTTCCAGCCTTATTTAATCGTACTACTCCGATGTTTAACAATTTGTCGTTTAGTACAAATTAATTTTGTCTAATATAAACGCCTTGTTGAAAAATTTCAGAACACTATTTTTAATTTAAAGCCCGAAACTCAAATCCCGGGCTTTTTTGTGCAAATTTCGGGTTTTCGGGGTTGGCGAATGCCGAAAAAGCCCGGTATTCGGGAAATCCCGATTGGCATCCCTAGTATACATGAACATGTTTTAAGTGCTTGGCATTTTTCGATTCTCTAAACCCACTATAATATGGTAAATTGATGTTATCTGGGTCCACAGTTTTTGTTCCACAAAAATAGTTGCACACAGTTCTTGTTTCTAGTTGTTTGAACCAGATAGGCCCCATAGGTCCGTTTGGAATTCTGTTTTTCGTTTTCATAAAGTGAAAATTCGGTTTTTTCTTTTTATCAAGTTTAGGACCTCGCCCGAACTCCGACAATTCAGACAAGAATTGTGTGCATCACTGCCATTGGCAAGTCAAATTGCTGAGCTGTTGATTTTAATCCTAATTAAATACAAATTAGAACAAAACAGCTCAAAAAACCGAAATTCTAGTAAAATATAGTAACACGAAAAATTAACATAATGTGCGATCGGAACCATGGGGTCCGCTGGGTTTTTTTATGCTTCAAACCTTTCTGCGCCGCCGGGCTTAGGGATTTTCTCCTCTAAGATGGGTTCAACGACGGCTTCGCAGTTATGTCACAAAGCTTACTGCGTGGACGGTATTCGGCCGAGCTTAGGGATTTTCGCCTGGTAAAGCCACCACTGAATTCGTGTATATAATATCTTTAATTTAAGTACCTACACTTGCTTTTTCCTACGTGTACCTTCGGGGGACCCGATTTCTGAGTTGGGAACGTTGCGTTGCGTTTTGTAAACTAGTCATTAAATAACAGCTCAACGCAGGTAGTCACGGAACAGCTGTTTCGTTTTAGTAACGCGAAGTGACTGATTCACGACTTAAAGAATATCACCCTAAGTTTAAATCAGGTCGTATCCATGGCACATCTGGATCAACTATGAAGTACGAAATTGATAGAATAGATGAAAAGGTTTTCTTACGAAATGGGAATTTTTTTAGAATTGATCCTTTTTTCAAGAACAGGTACAATTTTAATAGTAGATACTCATCTCAAGAAAAGTCATTTTGTTTTACATAAAAGGTACTCTTTAAAGAAAAGGTAATTTTTTAAGAAAAGGCAATTTGTTGTAAGTTAATGTACTTTTTTAAGAAAAGGTACTTATTTAAAAAAATTACTTTTTTTAAGAAAATGTACTTTTTGTAAGGAAATTTACATTTTTAAGCAAAGGTACTTCTGTAAGGTAATGTATGTTTTTAAGAAAAGGAACTCTGTTTAAGAATATGAATAGGTACTTTTTTGAGAAAATTTACTTTTTTTAAGAAAACGCACTTATTTAAGAAAATGTTATTTTTTAAACTTATTTCACTTTGGCTTTTCAAAATTTACTTTTTATTCGGTTCAAACAGGCTCCCCCTAGAAAACTTCCCATTAAACAAGAAATTGCTCCCCATATGTATAAGCATAGCGATAAGCAACCAAAAGCAAACCATCCAGCAAACTAAGTTTAAATAGAGTTTGATTGATACTAATGACAGCTGAATTATGTATTATATTGGTTGCATCGAACGAAAACACGCACTCCCTTTTATTTCTGTCCGGTTTATGTCCAATCCAAGAGTAACTTACAACAGCAACTCGAACTCGATGAAATTACGTACTTACTACATCGTCGCTTCGTCGTCTTGAGGTATGCAAAGCAGTACCATGGCACAATAATGTATACTTACATGGTACAGGCACAACAACAGGCATTTTGTTTTTGTTCTATTCGCTTCAGTTGTCAAACTCTACACAAATCCATACCAACAACACAAGAATTCAAAAGATTACAAATACAAAATACATACCGAAAAATGACATGAAAAAAATTAAATCAGCTGTTCAAACGACTTTACCATGTACAAATTATTATACCATGAGCAGTACAAGAAAAGTTGAGCTTAAACAGGGGTTTCGATGGCATAAAAACAAATAAATAAATGGTTTCCCGTTACATCCCACGAGGGGATTAGGGAGAGCTTCTCACAACCAGTGAGCTGTGCGCGTTCTAGTTTTACACTCACTGATTGGGACCTACAGTTTTACACCGGTTCCGAACGGTATTTTGAGAAGCCTTTTCATGGCTAAATACTCGATAGTGTCGCCGTCACTAAGCGAGGTGACCGCCGTCGAAAGAAATTTAAGGTGGTCAGAGTAGGGATTGAGCCGCGCACACTACCATTGCACCACCGACGGCCATAGCTGATCGAAAAGGTACTAGGGAAATAATGTAGAATGAGAGACCAAAGAAGTCAGAGATTATAAAGTAGACCCAAGCAGCAAACTAAGTTTAAATAGTGTTTGATACCAATGGCAGCTAAATTATGTTTTCTGTTGGTTGCATCGAACGAAAATAGGTATTACCTTATATTTCCGTCCGTATTATGCCCAACCAAAAAGTACATTTCAATAGCAACTCGAACTCGATGAAATGGCCTACTACCTCGTCGTCATCAAGAGAACGTGAAGAGAGGGCTAGCGGGCGGCTCTTTTCTATTTGTCTATGGTTTAAACTCAGTTTGCTCAACAACTCTGACGTTTGGGAATAAGGTCTTAAGTCAAAAAAATGCATTTTGGGTTTTTGATTGGGTTTAACTCAATTTTTTTTTCTCTTTCGTTTGGTATTAATAACTTAAATCTAGCACAACTCCATCCAATCGTAATCATTTGCTCTTTAGGCATTAAGTCAGAAAATTTCATACATAAATAATTTTCAATTTAAAATTACGAAAAACTACAGTTTCTGACTTAAGACCTTATTCCCAAACGTCAAAGAACTTACTTTTAGTAGAATATCAGATAGTGATTATACAAACTATTATCCTACGCTTACACGATTACACTATATATGTACATATGTATGCGTAAATATTGTCTAGAAGATCATATCGACATTAAACGATTCACCAAATTCAGAGCAGAAGCCCTAGACTTAAATGTAGTTCCCATAATACATGAGATCAATTCGGAAAAGCAAATAACAAAATTAATTTTAATTGTAGTAGTTTGTAGTCTATTTCCATTTTTATTTTTAAAAACAACCGATACATGTTTACCCAGAGAGTCAGTCGGCGTCACATGTACTCGCGGCTTGGCGAAGCCACGTACGTATTAATGGGAAGGGAGTGAAGGCAATTCAATTCCATTCCATTAAGATTGTCATTAGTGACTCTATCTTTTCCAGCTATGTTTCTATATTCAGCTGTAAAGCAATTATTGCCTTTTGTCTACTTGATTCGCTTTACTATATTTTCATTATTATTGCAAAACTTCTCTCAAGTTCAAGAACACTCGAGTCGATATAAAAATATTGTAACAATTACTGAATAAGAGTCTCGAAACAAGTTTAAGCTGCTGCTGTTTTGCCCGTGACCAGATATTGAACAAACAAACCTTCGATTACATTTTCGCAGTAGATGTTGCTTGCTTGTTCAGTAGGTACAGTGACTAGGCAAAAGATTATGATTAGACTGCAAAACATATCGAATATTAAATTGTATAAATAAGAAAAAATTATTCTGTGGAAGGATATTACTTCTAATTCAGCGAGGCGAAAATGTATTTCAGTGTCATAGGGTATATGTAATCAGAATATTTTTAGATATGATTGGTGCGAGAAAAGAATACAAATTTTTGTGGTTTTTCAGCCTGTATTGAGATCCCGTGTCGTAATTATTTGTAGGAATATTGATCGAGTATAGCGTTGGTGTATTATGTTAGTCAAGGGAACAAAAAATCGATTTCGAAACCTGCCCGCGGCGTTTATATTTTTTCACTGACCGAAACAAACTGATCTGCCAGTTTAAAAGGAATTAAAATTTTCTAAAAATTACTCGGATCAAAGACAACTACAATTGAGAAATCAAATGGTAGATCCTGACCAAAAACAGACCACAAACTACAATAGAATAGTTGCATTCTATAAATAAGGCTCTCAAAACTTCGGCAACAGTGAGTGTAGATAGGAAAGCAATGAATTTGACTCCCGATCACGTACAGAAAAATTATAGTCACGCCCCCTCACAAACGAACTTCTCTCTCAAAATAACACACGCTTACCAACGAACTTTCCGCAACTCACTATCACGCACGCTCACGAAAATAATATTAATATATGTTTTAATGAACAACTGATTTATTTTTATATTATAAAAATCTATTTAGTACATATGATTATTATATTGAAATACGTGAATTATTTAAATATGTGGAATATCGAATTCATTAAATTGTTATACGTTTATATAATTACAAATATTACGTTAAATAGACAATAAAATAAAATAATAAATAAAAGTTTATCAATATTATCACTCGAAAGATGTCTGCGTCTTTCTTCTAATATAAATCCGGATGCTGAAAATACACTTCGCAAGATGTTGCCGTCGGTATTGCAACGGTTAGTGTTCGCGGCTGTTGTGCGAGAGAACTTGGGTTCGATCTCTGCTCTGACCACCTTACACTTCTTTCGACGACGGCCACCTCGCTTAGTGACGGCGACACTATCGAGTAATAAGCCATGAAATAGCTTCTCAAAAACCGTTAGGAACCGGTGTAAAACTGTAGGTCTCCATCAGTGAGTGAAAACTGGAAAGCGCGCAGCTCAGTGATTGTGAGAAGCTCTGCCCTATCCCTTCATGGGGTGTAATGGAAATTATTTATTTACATATTTAGCTGCGGAGCTGGCAGCCATGTTAAGAATTATTTTTGCCTAATTCTTCAACATTCATTATTGTGGGCGGCATGCCAATTAACACCCTAGATTCATTCCGCTATCTCGGTAGTATTATAACAACTACAGGTGGTTCATCTGAAGATATTCGGTCTCGCATAAACAAAGGCCGTGTAGCTTTCAGTTTCACATTTCGAGGGATACAAAGATGAGAATATATAATGCGAGCATCAAGTCAATTGTTCTATACGGTTGCGAAACATGGAACGCATCGAGAAAAGAGTTACAAGCTTTCAGAAACCGCTGTTTGAGGAAAATCATACGCATATTTTTGCCTAATAAAATCTTCTATGAAAATTTATGGGTATCCACAATGCATGAACCTATAATCCTGGAAATCCGATAGGAACGCACAGGGGAGTCGCAGAAGGGGAACACCGCAAATACGTGGAGACGCCTGGTAGACGCGGAGGCCATAGGGAAAGTATACACATGGAACGAAATAAAAAAAACAAAGCTTTAGATATAATGAACTGCAATGATTTTGTTACGGCCCTATGCTCCTCTTAGGAACTACGGGAAAAAATATATATGTATATAATTATTCAACAACGGAATGTCGTCTGTGCTCTTCCAAAATTCTAAAACACTACAATTAGTCTTAATTTTCTTTTTAAATTCTTTATATTAACTTCACCTGTCTGTATGCATGTATGTATGCCGGAAAAACTTTGGATTGATTTTTAACCCTTTTCCCGTGATCCAATCGAGCTGAAACTTCGCAGGCAAACTAATGGCGACGACAAAAATAAACTATCAAAATATGGGTGGGATGTGCAATTCCCTAACCTCTCGAATTCCAATTATCATATTTGGAAATTCAATATGGAACTTCTTTTGCTGGAAAGATAACTTTGGGATATTACGTGACGGTAAAGCCAGGGCGTCTATTGGCTTAGCTGTGGAATAGTCGCAAAAGGCCCATATCAATATGCTCAAAACAGCAAAGGACTACTGGAATGCTTCGAAAAAGCATCATGAAAAATCAAATCTGACAAATAAAGTAAAGCGAACTTTGAGCACGCTCAAAGTTGATAGTATCTTCTTTAGCTTGTCAAACCGATATCAGTTTACCAAAAAATTTTGCCAACAAGATAGTGATACATAAATACATAGTTCTTATATGATATCGAAGTTAGGGATTCGTAATTTTATGAAAATTATGAAAATTTTTATATAAAATATGTATGTATGAATGTGTATTATGTATGTACGTCCGGAAGAATCATTTCTAAAGAAATTCAGACAAAACACATTTTGGTACATGGGACGCAGAAGACAATTTAGCTTTTATAATAAATTGGTCTGGTTGACAAATGTCTTGAATTCGTCGGGAATACGTAAAAAAGGTCTCAATAATCCACGTTTTTACTATATCCGGAAGACACATTTCTGTCAGAATATAATTTATCAGGGAAATAACACGGTTTGTCCCAATTAAATAAAATTGCCAGTATTTTACAGACCATCAAAATAGCCTAAGAATTTTGTACAATCATATCCCATTGGCAGGAAACTGTCCTTTCATTCTTGAAGTATAGAAGCGATCGCATTTTTCATTTAGGCATAAATCCCTATTGTATTTCACGTTCATTATTTCCAAACATTTTAGATTTCCTGTTTCTTTTCCAAGATTCTTATCTCATCTCCAGAAGTTAACTTTTTATTAATGTTTTCATTTGTAACATTTGTATTGAAATGAAAACAAAATACACACAGTTTGAAAAACATGGAAACGAAATGTCAATGAAAGGAATAAACAAGAACATGCGTCTCTATGAATGACAACGCGTGGGGTTACACTGTGTGTAATTTTTTAAGTCATGGCAAAATAACCATATACGGACACCACTACGTGATAAAAGACTAAAAAAAAAGACCCGTGTTTCCTAATTTTTCCCAAAGTCATGCACTTTTTTTTTTATGGGCCGCCAAAGATTTGGGGCCTCGGTATCATTTTCGTAAAAATGTGATCATTTTCTCAGGCTCATATCTTGCAAACCGTTCAGAATTTCGATTTACTCTCTCTGAAGTTGTAGCTCTTGTCATAAAGAACAAAAATTGCAAATATATATAATCAAAAAAACTTCACCTTCCAGATCAAAATCGCAAAAACTTAAAAAAATTCGATTTTTTTTTACCTTTTTTCCCATGTCCAGGTCCATAGGTAGCAAACCGTTCAAAATTTAAGGAAACAATCAACTACAAAAATTTACCTAAGATCTCAATAAACAAATTTCTAGAACATATAAGCTTCCTAGAGATGATTCTTAACACTGTTTAGGTAGCACGCAAAAGTGAAAAATTTGCCGAAAATTTTTTTATTTCATTTTTTTTACCTTTTTCTCCTGTTCAGGTCCATAGGTAGCAAAAAATGAAATATGCCTGGCCAGAACCATGTGTTTGTCCAAGGGTTAACACCGTTTAGGTAGCGCTTAGGTATCACGCGATCATGCACCGACAGCAGCAGCACAGGCAATGCAGTAAGCTCAGCACACGCAACAAGGGACGCAGCACACAATATAAAAGCGACACGACGCTCACATCGAGGCATTACACAGCGCGACGTCAACGAGAGCTCAGCGGTGAAAGTTATAAAGTGAAAGTGAAAGTAAAAAAAGTGAAAGTGCTACAGTATAATTCGCACACAACATTGGCAACTGACAATTTCAATATGCAGTGTGAAAATATTGATTTATTTTGCTACGTTTGCGGTCATCAAACCAGTGGTGTCCGTATATGGTTATTTTTTTTCACTAATTAGTAAAAATGAAGAGTGAGCATGTAATCGAACAGCGAGCTCAAACTAATCGAAACTTATGCTCAAAAATGACTAGCGTGTGGTGCGCTTAAGTCTACTTCGTCAGTTATCTACGAAGAAAATTCAAGGAGGCCAATCAATGGAGGAGCATATCACGGAATTTTTGAACATAGTTAACCGGTTAAATGATTTAGGTGAGGAGATTGAGGCACATAAAAGCGTTGCGTTTTTGCTCGGAAGTCTACCAGAGGAATATAATTCGTTTGTATCATCATTGGAAATGAGTCCGGAAAGTGATGTGACGATGTATCTACTAAAGGAGAAGTTTATTTAGGAAGATAAAAGAAGATCTGATAGTGACCAAGAAACGGCATCTGCGTTCAAGATCAAGAAAAATTTATTCCTAAATGCTATTCATGCGGCAAACCTGGTCACCGAAAAAGAACTGTTCAAACTAGAAAAGGCACGGTAATCAAGCCAATATTGCAAGAAATGATTACGATGGTAATGTCCGTTTCGGAGTAACCAAAACAAGAATAAATGACGATTGGTTTATTGATTCGGCGTCGACGTGTCGCATGTGCTGTGATGAAATATTTTTTACAAAGTTGGAAAAGCAACGAAATTATGTAATTTATTTAGTAGATGGAAAATTGTTAAATGCAATTGAAACTGGTGAATGTCTTTTGATCTGTCAGGACAAAGATATCCGTGTCCGAGATGTGTTATATGTTCCGGAGTTGGATAGAATTTTATTATCTGTGAGGAAACTGACATGTGAAGGTTTCAAAATTATTTTCGATGCAAAGAGTTGAGTAATTTCTTTGGATAATAAATTATCGTATATGCTACAGCACTACGGAGAAACAATTTTTCTGCTCTGAATCAAGGTCGCAAAAGATAAATCCTAATGTATACATGTATGCCACCGTCGGTTGGAGCTCAGAAACATTCCATCAATAAAGGCAAGTGTCAAAGAAGGCTTAATATCTGGTGTCAATATTAAGAAGTGTTCCTGTTTATCTGCATATAAAGTGTGTTTGAAGTCAAAACTTACAAGAAAGACATTTCCTCAGGTCTCTGTGTCAAGATCGGATGAAATTTTAGATCTAGTTTATGCTGATTTGCGTGGGCCGATGCAGAATATAACTCCGAGCGGAAATCGTTATTTTTTGACAATGATCGACGATTACAGTCGATATTGTCATGTTTATTTTCTTCCATGTAAATTGCAAGTTATTGACAAAATTAAAGAATATATAGAATTTACAGAAAATAAATTTGGGAAGCGACTAAAGGCAATAAGACTGATCATGGTGATGAGTTTTTCAGCAAGTAGATGGACAAGTACCTTAAAGCTAAAGGGATCAGATCAGTCAGAGGAAAAATAGGAGTTTGATGGAGATGGCCAGATTTATGTCGAATTATGGCGAAGTACAATTGAAATTCTGGGCTGAAACGATTAATAATTCAAATTATATTGAAAATCGGTTATCCTCTTCTGCTACAAGTCGTACTCCATATGAGTCCATATGAATTTTTGGGATCCATAAGCATTTTTGGGATCGGTAGCATAAGCGCACATCAATAAGAAAAAGCGGTTGAAGCTAGACGACGTTGCGGTTAAATGCAAACTCGTTGGATATTGTGAGGAATCAAAAGCATTTCGTCTATTGAACACAAGTACCAATAAAATAATTATTAGTAGAGATGAGTTCGTTGAATTGATAAATGACAGTATTACAAATGAGGAGGAAGAAGGTGCTATGAACTTAGTTAATGTATCATATGAAGACAACAATTATAAACCACAGGAATCGCAAATTGAAGATGATGAAGAATCACTTACGTCAGAAGAATGCTACGGGATTGAATCAGTGGAGGAATTAATAACGTCGTCTTCTGATATAGAAATTATGTCTTCTGGTAACGAGTTGATAACTTTGGAAGCAGATTCTCAAGCAAACATTCTACCAAGAGAGTCAGTTGAACAGAGAACATCATCTATGTAGATGCAATAAAGTCGTACCTCCAAAAAGGTTTGCATGTAAGTTGCATGTAATGAAGATCCGGTAACTTACAAAGAAGTTGTTTCAAGGTCCGATAATGCAGAGTGGATAAAAGCAATGAAAGATGAGATCGAATCAATGAATGCCAATGAAACATGGGAGCTCGTGGAATAGCCAAATAGACGGAAGGTGTCACAATTGATGAAAAGCAGACATTTTCGAACAAACGATTTAACAGAAAATTGATTTTATTAGCGTTCAGCTTTAAGGTTTTGATATTTGTATATAAATTAACTGGTCATAAACCAATCTATGTATATACCGATTACCGTCGGTGGTGCAATGGTTAGTGTTCGCGCCTTTTGCATATGAAATCCTGTGTTCGATCCCTGCTCTGACCACCTTAAAATTTCTTTCGACGGCGGTCACCTCGTATAGAGACGGCGACACTATCGAGTATTTAGCCATGAAAAACCTTCTCAAAATACCGTTCGGAGTATAAAACTAGAGAGTATAAATAGCTCACCGGTTTTTTATGTGACGACTGCATAACTTAGGACTAGTATAATTTAGCCTTTTTCATTTTTATTTATGATTATGATTTATTCCGTTATCATTCGATTTAAGTTTTTTTGTCTTTCACGAAACATATGCCAACTTTGATTACCTTAAGAATTTTATTATTATTGGCTCTGCTCCAAAATCATACCAAAATAATGAGTTTTGGAGTGACTTATTAAACATACCACATATTTCCTTATGTCAAGTATCAAGAAAAGCACTCAGGGATTTCATTATTTACTAAACGACAAATCGTTTATAACACTTAAGTCGGATACTGTAAATGTATGACTTCGCTTGTATCGAGTGATATAATTAATTAAATTTGTTGTTTGTTTAACAAATTTAACATTTCGGCTTTACTTTTGTTATCTACACGAATTTAAAATTTAATTTTTATATTTACCATACATTTAAACGAAGTCTGTGTTTACATTTGCGAACTGAGTCACAAACTCACCTGTAATTGGTGTAGGTGCGCGGTTAGTGGCTATCATTTGCCATGCAATCGCGGCATGGTTTCCGTCTCATTACTTCCTACTCGATGCTATAATAGAAGTTACCCTCTTTAGACAGAGTACACCTCAAGGTGTGAGTACAACAAAGTCTGGCGGTGACAACTCGCACACAAGAACACATTGTAGTATCTGTTTGTACGTATTCACCAGAGTTTTTTTTTGAATAAAATTAGGGTTGTATGAAAACAAATCAACATAAATGGTTTACTTAAAAGGTTTCCTTAATTTATAGATATATCAAAGCGGACAATAAGAACTTTCTAAGGCTAATTTCTTTACTACCTATTCTATTGAATATTGTAGAACAAGTTCTGCAGATGCAACATCTAAGTTATATGGACGGTACGTCCATGCTTAGCTACCATCAATGTGGGTTTCATAGCAGCAGAAATTCATCTGCACTCTTGGTTGGTTTTACTGATGAAATAAGGGGTAATTTAAATAATCGAGAACTAAGCATTTTGCTGTCCCTTAACTTGGAAATAGCATTCGATAAGTGATCATGCCAACTTTATACTGTGTATGGTTTCGATTGCAATCCATGCAGGGTTGATTTCTTCCTATTTGTTTGTGAGAAGCCAATACGAGTTTTTTTTGTGGTATCTGTCCTTGAGCCAATCATTTTTATGATGTATTTAAACGTTATTTTTGTTAAAGGAGATCATCAGCTTTGAATAGACTTGGAAAAATGGAAACAACGTGGAATACTTGTAGAATATATAGTGAAGGAGAGAAATCTTTAATTTTAACAATTTGTGTATTAATTGGGATCTACACAAATAATTTTACTGTTACACTTCATTACATTTTGTTTTGTTTCGCTTTTTTTAATCGGTTTAATTTGCAAAATTTGCTCGCAGCTGATGTGTTTTGTACTTTTGAATGGATACACGGCTGCAAAAGTCTGAAAATAGCACAGCGCAACCCGAATCCTTCCAGTCATATATATCACCGTTTATTCTTGAAAGCATCTTTTCTATAAGTTCTCCAAGTAGTTAATCAGCTGTGGCATCGGTACCCCTTGGCTCGGGGTCAAGGCGGAGTATGTTTCCAATATTTGCAACAATCAGTGTTACCATATACATTTTTTAAGAAAACTGTCAATTTCTCGTCCAAAAACTTTTATTCAGAAAAAAATATGTTTCAAAAAAGGAAGGAGATACGCATGTGCGTTCTAAATTCTAGTTCTTTTCTTTCAAATTTTGTAACCCTGAGCTTTTAGTTCACAAGAACCTTACAAAACGAAGATAACACATTTAGCCAACCAGTTCGATATTCTGCTTTATGTCTCCAGTTGGTAATACCAGGGATACGCAGGGATTCGTCAACCTGTTCCCTCCGGCGGAGTCTTGGTCTTCATATTTTTCATCTTCCTTCGAGTTCGGAATCGGAAACCCTTCGTGGTGGTTCGTCTTCATCCTTTCTAGTGATATTGCCTAGCCAGTGTAATCGCGTTATTTTGATCCGCTTAACTATTTGTGGCCGTCGGTGGTGCAATGGTAGTGTGCGCGGCTCTTGTGAAAGGGGACGTGGGTTCGATCCCTACTCTGACCACCTTAATGTCACCTCGCTTAGTGACGGCGACACTATCGAGTATTTAGCCATGAAAAAGCTTCTCAAAGTACCGTTCGGAACTGGTGTTAAAAACTGTAGGTCCCAATCAGTGACTGTAAAACTAGAACGCGCACACCTCGCTGTTTGTGAGAAAGCTCTCCCTAATCCACCCGTGGGATGTAACGGGAAACCATTTTTTTATTTATAACTATGTACATACATACACTCCGGTTCACTTATTTAAAGGCACTAAAAATTCCATATTCAGCAGCCTGTATCTTTTGCAATTTGTAACCGATTGCAGAATTTTAAAATGGAAATGGAAGTTAGACATCTTGAAATATAAAAAAATCATGACAATAGTGGTTTCTTAGCTAAAGAACTTATTTTGAGCAATTTATAAAAAAAAGTCAAAAAATGTGCTATTTGTTTTGGTTCACCTAAATAAAGGCACTTTAACTAATTTTAATGAAAATAGTTTTTCATGTTTTTTAATTTATTTTACTTTATTTAAGAACTATTAGTAATGGGTACAACCCCCTTTGTTTTTAATAAATTCAAATATACGGGTTTTCATTCAGAGATAAAGATAATTTATGTAATCCAACGAAATTTGATTCCAAGCATTGTCTACCTCCTTCATAGACCTTACGAGATAACCAACCCCAGACATTTTCGATAATGTTTAGATCTGGCGAATAGGGTGGACAGTCAAGAATATTTACATTTTGGCTTGCAATGAAGTCCTTAACTACTCTGGTATTGTGTATAGGGGCATTATCCTGTTGCAATATCCTGTTAGATATATGAACAATAACACTCTACTTATTAATACTGTAATATCTAATCAATAATATTGAATCAACATAATAGACATTGAAGAAAAATATTTTTGTGTCTGTTATAATTTGATTTCATTTTCATTCCTAATAAAACTTTGAAACGTTAACATCGTGTTTGATATTTCCTATATTGAAATATAATACCTTTAATATATCCAAGATATGGGACCAAATAGTTCACTGAACTTCGGAAAAGCCTATTCAAATAACGTTTTATAGCTGGAATTTTTTTATTTATTAAGGGAGAAGCAATGAGAATGATATAATATCATGTTTTTTGTTTTTCTGGGCTAATGTAAGCTAATTTTGTATTTAAACCCAGTTAAAATTTTCTGGGCTCACGAAGGACATAAGACGTATGTTTGGAAGCTGGCTACTCTTATTTAAGACAAATATAATTTTTTAATTCCTGTTTAGCTAATACATCAATTTTTTTGGTAAGTGAAAACACATTGAAACAGTCCCTGAACGATCGTTTCGATGTTAAGCCAACGAACTTCCAGTTTTTGATAAATAATTTGGTACATCTAACTAACACACCCTTTTTGTTCACATAATTGAAATAAACGATCAAAAATATAAAATTTCTAAAAAAAAACTGTTTTTTGAGGAGGAAGTCTGATAAACTGTTTCGCACTTCAGAGAACTGATTAAAATAGATAAATCTGTTCATATGTCAACACTGACTACAATGGATGTTGCATAATAATCTTGCGGTAAATCCTACCAAGAGCAAGGCTATGTTTTTCTCTAACCGTGGTGTTGACTTAAGTTGGTATTATGTTGAAGTAAACATGGAGTATGTGTGTATACATAAGTAGATGAACATCCTTGGTGTGGTAGTTGATAGCAAGCTTTGTTTTGATATCCACAACAAACAAACTTTGGTATTTATTTTATTTTATTTATTTATTTATTTCCATTCAAGTAATAAGGCCAAAAAGGCCAATACAATTGGACAGTTGTATGTATATCTCGAATATAATCTTGTCACGCCATATAAAACAGAATTTAGAATATTTAGCTTTTGATGAAGCTATTCGTTACTTATTCCCTCTCACCCCGTTTGTTTCATATTTTTTGCGAAGTACCTTCTATAATTATGTTGATTTTCGTTCATCTTTATTTTCTATGGAAAGTTGTTGTTTTCTGGCATTCTACCCGTTGCAGGCAAATTATTATGCTGAAACTGAATAGGCATATAATAGATAAATCGTTTCAGGGTTGAGTGGCTCGTATATTTAATTTGAAAACATTTGACATGTCTAATAGTACATTTCGTTGAAAAGTACTTCAACCTATACGGTTGTGTCTCTTCTCTTTTTCATTTCAATTCCACATTTCAATTGTTTTCCCCCTCTTTCGTCCTTTTCTTTTCAAATTACAAAAGTTTAACCCACTGATCCGGTCAGATTTTTTTTTGGGAACTTTTGAAATAGATTAGGTATTGATTTTATATTTGGTTTTAAATGCTTTTGGTTGTTTTCATTTCATTTATTATTTGATTGTAATTAATACGTGTTTTTTATGTATAAAATCTAATTATTAGCATTTAATTGTTGGCTTCGTAATTTACATAGGTGTTATATTGTTGCTTGTTTATTAATTGGCCAATGGGCGTTTTTTTTTTTTGTACAATAAATGAAATGAAAAGATTCCTAAACTTGCGCAATATGAACATGGGACATGGGAAGTTTTACTTATGTTTATATACATACCTAAATCTTTATTTTACCTAAATCTTTAATTTAGTTCATCATTTGGAATTAATATTAATGTACATAGAAGAACCAATCCTAATATCTTAATTTCGGGTTATCTCAGAATTTTCGCATTTGCTTGTTTATCCATTCTAAACTTTGTTTGTGAATGATTTAAATTAACGTATTTTTTTCCTTACAGCCCCATAAATCTCTACTTATATTTTCCACAATAACTAATTCAACGAATATTTATTGGTGTGTGCCTTGAGAGTGCTGCGCAACAGCAAGGACGACAAAAAGATGCAGTTTTTGAAAGTTATAGTAACATTTTCGATACTGACGTTGACCTCCCATAACTGTTTAGTTTATAGCAGTGGTTCGCAGAGCGATACTATAGCTAGTGATCGTTACAATTCCCACCTAGCCACAGCGGACACAGGACCGTCAAATATACAAAAAGCCCCAAATATATTACCATCCCAAGGTAATCATCATCAACAACATGCACCACAACAACAACAACAACCACCATCACAACAACAACACCCACAACCGCCGCAACATCATCAGTATTCTTCTCATGGTATAGGTGGAGTTGGAAGTGGTGGTTTGACCCATCATCACCCATCTCAAGCAGCTGTGATAAGTAACCAACAACAACATCAACAGGGTCTATATCATCCGCCATCACACAGTGGCCATGCGGAACATAAAAATACGTATAATTTATTAAGCGAAGCCATGTCGCAAGCCGTTAGTAATGAATTTAGTAAGCAGGACCTCATTAAATGTTTTTGTTTCCAATTAACTTTTGATTTCGTTCAGGCTCTCTAGGCAGTGGCTCTGCCGATGGCGCTTGTCATGCAGATGATTTGGACTGTTATAATGTTCAAGATCGTTTAGGTATGGAGGCTATACGCACTTTGCATCAACAGTTAGATGACGATGATAACGGAAACATTGATCTAAGTGAATCGGATGATGTAAGTATGAAAGTTTTGTTTGAATTTATATTTCTGTACTTGTCTCGTAGAAAATTAAAATTAAATTAATTTACTATACTAGTAATTGGTGTAACTACACTCATTGTTCCCATTACTAAAACTAAACCTTGAATGAAAAATCTTAGAAAAATATCTTTCTAAAGAGTTCCTAAGAAACTACGGAAAGTAAAATCCTCTTTCCCTAAAGTTGAAAAAAAAGGATTTTCCCTAAACGCATCTATAGAATAAATTATCATTAAGAATTATCATCTATGCAAGTCAATGAGTTTTTTGTTAGGAAAATAATACAATTTTAAAGAAAAAAATTTATCAAAAGTAAAAAATTGAATTTAACTATAACTTTTCTTATTCATTTCTAGTTTCTTCGCGAAGAGTTAAAATACGATTCCGGTTATGAAAAACGTCAAAAAGCTTTCCATTTCAACGATGACATGCATATTTCGGTTAAAGAATTATGGGAAGCCTGGTTAAGATCTGAGGTAAGAAGTGTACTTGTTTTTATTACAATTACCTTTTACCTATGTTTAATCCTTATATATTTTTTTTTACCTTGAAAACTAGGTTCACAACTGGACTATTGAACAAACCACGGATTGGTTAGCACAATCAGTGCAGCTGCCGCAGTATGTTGATTTATTTAAGCATCACAAAGTATCTGGAGCCGCCTTGCCACGGTATTTAGTTTGACTTGTCCAAATGTAAACTTTTAAAAAACAAATATTTTCAATTTGTATCTTTTAGTTTGGCTGTAAATAATATGCATTACGTTAGTAACGTTTTGGGTATTAAAGATCCTATACATAAGCAAAAAATCGCCCTTAAAGCTATGGATGTTGTATTATTTGGTCCTCCTCGAGGTTAGTGTTCATGGTCAACTTAATCTCCCTGTCAAACTTTCCGTACTGATTCATAGCAATATTGTTATATTTTAGAGACTGGAACACGTTGGAAAGATTATATATTAGTTACTTTACTACTAAGTGCTATCATAGGTTGCTGGTACGCGTATCAACAAAATAAAAACGCAAAAAGACATTTGCGTCGAATGGCTCAAGATATGGAAGGTCTACAAAGAGCCGAGCAAAGTCTGCAAGAAATGCAGAAGGTAAAAAATAAATCTCATCAACAAATATCAATATGAATTTTCTTGAATTGGTTTTTATATGTTAAAAGGAATTGGAACGTGCTAGACTGGAACAAGAAAATGTGGCTACAGAGAAAATGGATTTGGAACGTCGTCTTAAGGAGGTACCCACTCTAACATCTTCCAGTTCAGATTTGGAAGTCCAACAGCTTAAGAAAGAAATTGAAATGTTGCGCTCTGAACTTTCAAGAGCTGAAATTGAACTTGTCGATAATTGCTGGGCGCCACCACCACAACTGCAATCCTGGTTGCAGTACACATATGAACTGGAAAGTAAAAATCATTTAAAGAAACGTCTTTCCGCCGAAAAACAATTACAGTGCGCTAGAGAAGCTTGTGAGAAGCTGCGTAAAAAGCGTTCTAGCTTAGTGGGGGCTTTCGTCTCAACACATGGCAAAAGTATTGATGATGTAGATCGTTCGATTGTTGAGGCACGAAACTCTCTAGGCGAAGTAACAAATGAATTGCAGGAACGTCTACATAGATGGAAACAAATTGAACAATGTTTGGGTATGAATATTGTCAATAATAATGGTTTACCGTATTTGGAAAGTGTACTATATGGACGTAATGGTAGTGGTTCCTCAGTTAAAAGTTCCCGAGGTGAGTGGACTAATAAGATGTGCATTTAACTATGTATGCAAATTAGCCATTTTTAAATTCCTATGTCGTGTTTTATTAGAACTATAATATCTACATTGTGTTCGAGTTTGTAAAGTTAGATTCTGTTATTAAATTATGGAAACAGGAATATTTATTGATAGTAATGGTGACAGTCTTCTGATTTGCTGATGTGCGTAGATTTTTTCGATACTAATTTCCCATTTAAAAATAATTTTTGATTATCCTAAATTTGTATAGAAAAAATAACATAAGAAACAAATTAACCTTATATCTTTTGATCAGAACCAGTAAACTTTTTTGTCTCCATTGATTTGAATTTATAGTTTTAAACCGCTAATAGTTATATATAGTATTATTGAACTTCGTGAATAGGAATTTATTATTTTCCTAGTCAAAGGCCAAAAATCTTCTGTAAACATAACAATTTTAAAATATATCAGTAAATGGTCTTGTCGAAACATACTGAAGCTTCATGAGTTTCAATTCCAGTGTTTTTTTTTCGAACACAAAGAGTTAGTAATGACCATACCACCACCATTTAGAACAACATTTTCCCCTTATATATTTGTTTTTCGAAATCAAGAATCCAAATCCTATAAAATCATTAACACAGAGTTCATTAAATGTTTAATGATGATTAGAAGTACATATATGCGACAGTTTATTAGCAAATATCACTTCTCTAATTTCTTTGTAGGTCGTATAACTAGCAGCTCTGATGAGTTGGATGATGAATCTGTTCAAGGTAAGCCAAATTTTGAGAACTTTTCCTTGATATCCGCTGAATGAGTGAACTGTAATATTATACGATGTAATGTTATACTGCGAACAGGAGTAGACATTATTCTCAAACAACCACCCTTTCATGCATACAACCCAACCCTTTCATGCAATGCCATTTCAAATTTCACCATTAAAGATAAATTGGTTTTATATCAAAATAATATTTAACACGTAGGTGAGAAATGTTTGCTGAATTGTCTCTCATAATTTCCGTTTATATTAAGTGCAATATTGTTTAGTTTTATTATGATGAGTATATGTATCGTAAGCATTACAAACATTTCTTTATTTGCATTTGATTTTTATTTGGAGTCTTAATGCTGTTTTGAGAATTTCAGTTTATTGTTAAGCAAATGTTTTTATTATTATTATTTAATTTTTGTTTGTTATTGTTATTGTTATCTGAAATCTGTTGTTTGTTAAAAACAGCAAAAACTTGCTATATTCCTCCTTATATGTACATGTACTTTTTATCTATGTCGGTATCAATTTTACACTATTTTTATTTTTAGCATTTTTTAATAAACAATTGAGTTGACTTAATTTTATATTCAAATGATTATGTTTTCAAAGATTTGTATGTACATTTTCATTGGTTTTACATTGAAATTACTGGTATGCTTTAATCCTTTCCGGTGCTTATTATTTTAATTTAATTCCCTATTCTAAATATTTGCTTATATAACTTCTCAAGAAAACAGCACATACTGTACATATACTACATATTCCCTACCTCCTCCAACCTACAAATTTCGATTGAGTTTAAAGAGTGTCTTAAATTCACACGCTGAGAGATAGTCGGAGAGGCGGCATTCAGACCGATTCAACTGTTTCTGCGATACAAATTAGTCACACAGAAGTAACAATTCATTTTAAAACTGTGTATGCGACAAATAAAAGATAGTATTACTCACACATAGGGTTAGGTTATAAAATTAAACATGGTTCATTTAAAATAGTACATTCGTTTAAACAAAATGTGTCAGTTTAAGAAAATGGCAAATAATGATGGGTTTTTGCAAAACAAACACAATAGTCTAAATGGTAAATGGTAGCTTGCATAATAACATGCATATTTATATGTATGTGCCTACAGAATTCTACGAAGTATTATTCTATTTTGATTCAATATTCATTTGTAGTAAGAGTATTATGAATGGGATTTTTTGAATTTTCTGAGAATTTAATTTATATGACAACAATCCTCTTCGCAGTGGTCCTATAGATATTTAGTTTACAAATTTATTTAAGACAATGCAGGCATGTTTTTGAACTGTCATACATAAGATTGATTTCGGCAGACAATGTTAGTTCTGATTTGATATGTTGTTCTACTTGACTTTTTCATCCCCAACGTCGGTTTCGGTAAGTATGAACTGTTAACGTCGTAGATTTGTAGATATTATTAGTTTGGAATCCACTCGAATACTTCAGAGTTAACATTAGGAGTCAAGGTTCGAAACAACTATACATTATTGTACGGTACGTTAGTGTTCATCGCGTACAATACGGAAACCAATTTCTTACAAGATATAGCAAATGCACTACTTCTACTTCAAGGGTATGTGTACACAACCCGAATGCCGAACGCTGTAATTTTGAACTGACGTACACAACCACTACGATAGCGAACTGGTCTTGGACGCACGTTTTCGAGTTCTAGACATTCTTTTATTTTAGTAAATCTCTTATTTTGACAATTTTTTGAAACAAAATTCTTTGGATCTCCGTTTCCGCCATTTAGGCATTTATTAATTTTTGTTAAAAATACGCAAACCGTACACTAAACGTAGAGTATTCTGGTTGTGTCCACTTGAAAAATAAACAACCCTACATGTCGGTACATAAGCGTACGGTTTTTATTCCAACTCTGATTAGATTGTCTTGGGGTAACCTGTCTAAATTCTGCATTTTTTATATAAACGTATTTTAACTCTTCTCGAACATACAACTCAAACTTTGGTTCTACTGAAATTTGTCCATCTTCTATGTATAAGTATTTACAAGTATAAGCTGTTTCAATGGATTTTTTATAATAATCAAATTATAGAGTACGATGGGGGTTAATGATTTTGGCAACTGTGCTACACATATCTACTAAAATTTATTGAATTAGGGTCATTATCAATCACAATGTCTGGTTAGAGCTAACCATCAGTTAAAATTTTTAAATTCCATGCAAGCAGACAGCAGCAACTTTTAGTTAGCTTTAAATATAGGATAACTTGAGCTGGAGATAATGGGAATTAGTAAAATAATCAAAATCGTTTATCACTTAAAATTCGACAACAAACGAAAACTATAGAAATTTGATTTTATCACCGGAATTGATTAAAAAGTATACAATTCTACATAAGGGTTCTTACAGTAAGTATATGACAACGTACTGCCTTTGACACTGTAACAGAATCACAAATAGGGCCTTTAACGTACATTTAATATGAATTGGTTTGTCCAACTAATTTTTTGTTCATAACATTTCTCCAAACAAAAATTAAATTTTCTTTATAAAATTCCTTCCCGCACTCCATAAAAGATGAATAGAACGAAACAAAGGAGAGCTCGTTTGTTCAAGAAAGATTATGACTCGTATGGTGGGGTTCTGAAAGGTAAGCCGGTGATATGTAATGCCTGTCCTTTTTTGTTGTATGTCAATAATCCTTAGCAGTTTTTATTAACAGTTGTATAACTTTTATTTGTCTCTTTGTTGGCATGATGAAAGCATTTTAACCCCTTTTATTAATACTCATCAACAGACAATCATTTAGAATCTTAAAAACCCATGTTGAATCGCAAATACAGACGAAAACTTCACTCTCATGTCACTAGTTGTAATACTATCTCTCCCGTGCGTGATAAAGTCACACCTCTTTCTAAATTTTTCAAAAATCTGGACTTGTCTACCTCTGCACTTGTTCCCTCTTTCTTTCCCTCCGTTTATTGTAAAAATCATATGTATGTATATGTACTGTATGCTGTGTTTTAAACATAACTTATTATAGAAAATCATATATTCTTCTCTGACCTTAGGACAAAATGATTAAAAGATAAAAGAAATTCTGTGTATTTATCCAGGTATAATCGATGGTTATAGTCGAAATTCTGGTCTAAGTGGTAGTACCATCTTAAATAGTAGTTCGAATCCCACTCGTGATGACTCGTCAGGCAGCGAAGATAACGTAGAATCACAATCTGTACAATTCTATTTGGGTAATGCTCCTCCACCCACTACCACGGCGAGCGCAGGTTCCATCACACCGGCACTAACGCCTCGTACTCCTCTGCAATTACCGCCACTAGAGGCTTTGAATCATGTCAACAACCACGTGAACGCAACTTCTGCCGGCGCAGCAACGGTCATGCATGGCCATAGCAACAACAGTGCAACTCATGCTCACAGTGACAGGTACTTGTTATAATTCATAACAATGTAATTAAATTAATTGTAATATTACGGTTTATGTTTTAACTCTTGTAATAATATTGTCATTTCTGCATTCACCGCCATTTATTTTAAGTTTTCATCCGTTTTTTTTTATAATTTAAAAATCTTTTTCAAATTTATCATCTAGTGTTTCCATGCTAAACGACGTTAATCGTCATAGTCCCTCGGTATCGTCAGAACGTTCGGATCGTTCTTCTATTGTAGTACCACCGCGTTCTAAAAAACTCACACACAATAACTCCCAGTCTTCCGTAACAATTGCATCGACCACGTCGTCGACGACTACAATTTCTTCGTGTCATGTGACCTCAATTCAACCACCACCGACACCGAGTGGCCCTGTAGGTCGTGCACCTTTACCCCCACCTCGTAAATCGAACCAAAGGTTTGTTTTGCATTCTAATTACAATTTGTTTGCTGGTTGTTTCCCCCCAAGAATGTGTTTTCTCCTATAACCGTTGTCACTTTTAACATTAAGCTGTGCATGAGTTATGATAGGTTCGACGATCCTTTTAAATCTTTTTTTTTCATCTGGAGTACGGATGTGCGATTAATAGGTTAATCAGGCGACCTGACTGGCCGACATCCAAATTGATTAATCGTACATTTTGATTAATCATATATACGATTAATCCATATTTATGATTAATCAAAAAATTTGAGTAACTGAGCAGTTCATATTTGTAGGTTCTTTGAATTTGTATTTTTTCACACCTACTTTACTCACAATTTGCAAATTTCTCATTTTGTTTGTATCGTATATATTTGCAAGTATGTTGTTCCAAAAATAATGAACACAATTGAAGTTCTTGGTGGAAGAAGGTGTAAACCCACTTTTTTCAAAACAATACTTTCCTTCTTTTAATGTTTCCATGGTATCTGATTTAAAAAAAATAAAAAAACGTTAATATTTAATTTTAATAATTACCAGTTTTTTTATTTCAATTTACTATATTCTTTTGTTTGATTACAAACGGAAATATTCAATGTACCATTCACATTTTCTACTACAGGTTAAGTTATCGTTGGTACCATTTAAGTCTGGATAATTTTATTATGTTTTCACCATGTATACATGTACAATATTTTATACAAGATTAGTTTGAAAAGACTGCATAATTTACTATAGCTACCACAAGCAAAATAAAAAAAAGAAAGGTGACAAGAAAGTATAAATATGAAGACGATACTTATTATTCAGGCTATATCGCATTGGTAATTTTTGTTGATTTGTTTCTACCACAGTAATTCCACTATTTTGTCCATGCTCGATGATTCTTTTTCATTTTACATTGCCTAAGTAACCTATTTCTAGTATTTTCTTGTGAAAAAGGCAAGTTTCTCTAGAGCGAGAGATTCCTTTATACAATTCAAAACGTTATTCCTTTCAGTATCACTCATTTTTTTACCCTTAAACTCTTGTCCTTTCTATTTTCATTTATATCTTATTTATTAATAGAATATAAACATAGATTGCGTACATCTGAATATCCGATATCAAGTCCGACTTTATCATTGGAGCTCGAGCGCCAATTTTGTAGAGCGAGAGTCTGACTGACGGCTCGCGGTACCATATATAGTGTTCAAGTGAGCTAATGTAGCCATGACGACCTTGGATACATAAGTATATATCCAATGAAATGTAGAAATCTCAGTCATGTACGACTGTTGCTATTTATATTTCGGAAATATTGTTTTTCAAAATATTCCCCTTGATGATCAATACAGTTTTCATAGCAGTTTTTCCATTCCTCTTGAGACACCTCCAAAACATGTTTTTTTGAACGCTTCAATTGCTTCTTCGGTGCTCGTAAATCGTTGACCACTCAGTTTACTTTAGATATTCGGGAACAAGAAGTGTCATTCGATGTTTTAACTGCTTGAAAATTCTCCTGTTTAAAGAGATTTGAGGGAGCTCGCATTGTCATGATGGAGAACGATTCGTCTTTGGCGGTTGGGTTTACGAATTTCTCCAAAGACTTCCGGCAAACAAATTGTCGTGTATCACTCAGAATTGACCGTCCTACGTAGCTCAAGCGGAACAGTGGCCACATGAACCATTCGGCCGAAGAAACGAGACCATTTGTTTCGCTGTGCTTCTTCCACGAACAACTTTTGTTGAATTTAGTTCGTCTTGAAAGACCCACACGGTCTATTGCTGTTTTGTTTCCGGCTCATACCCATATATACATGATTCGCCACCTGTCACGATTTTATACACGTCTTTTGAAGCACCACGGTCGAACTTTTTAAACACGACCCTTTTGTTTTGAGCGATTGCCAAATTATGTGGGATCCAACGAGAACAAATCTTTTTTACAGCCAAATGTTCATGCAAAATCGTATGTCTTAAAGTGAAACTAATGTGCATGGATGCCTCTATCTCACGATATGTCACATGACGATCTTGCATTATCAGTTCACGCACTGCATCGATGTTTTGTGGCAGAACAACCGATTTTGGACGGCCTTCACGAAATTCATCTTGGAGCGAACGGCGTCCGAGACTGAACTCTTGGTACCAGCCGATTTACAGTGGTTTTTGATGGTGCTTCATCATCGAAAGTCGAATCAAATCGTAAAAAATCATCGCACGAAAATGTTCACGGGTTAATTCCATTTTTTGACCGAGCTGAATTTTTCAACATACTGTGAATACAGTAAATTGTGCTCGTAAGTGAAAACGTTCTATGTATATTTATGCTAAAAAATGTCAATCTTTCCAATAGAACACTAGTAACGCCAGTTCCCGAAATATAAATAGCAACCCTCGTAAATTACAATCGAATAATAAATGAAATACAATTAAATATTTTCCTTACCATCACACCTTTGCATCAAGGAGGCAAAGGTGTATACTTTTATCTTCAGGTTTAACTCAATTACTGCAAATTCTTTGAAATCGAGACAATTCGGCGAATTCATCTCTTAGCTCAATCATTTAGGATGTCCCTTGGCAATAAAAAAATCGTAACCGATTACAAAATCTTGAATTGGGTATACAATTTCAAAAGTTTTTTTGGCTTTTCGGTTAAAAATCACCAAAGCTTATTAATCATTTTGAGAAGATACTTTGTAAAATCAATTAAATGATGATCCAAAGTTAGAAGGCGCATTTGTATAAGCCTATATCATAAAGTGGGTAATTTTTGGTCCACAATATCGTAAAAAATTCTATCAGCTTTTAAAAAATATTGTGAAAACCGGTTTTAGCTGTCTCAGTTTAGGGCTGGTGCGTCTTTGAAAATCATGTTATATGTTTATACATGGGTAGTCATAATTTCTATGTTTTCAAAACTCTGCCAGACTTATCAACCACCTTCGTTTTGTAAGCATGGCCTTATAGTGGTTCCAATTCTCCTCAAATTAAAAATTAAAGCTTTTCGTTTTTCTTCTCTCAATAACCACATTCTAATACGGTTGTAACACTTTTTACAATTTCAGAATCGCTAAACAAAAAACAACATGAATGCCTAATTCGTGTGCCACTACTACCATATAGACTTGATTTCTACTATTTGCTACTACTACTACTTCTACTATAACTTTTTCTCGAATTACCTACTGTATTATAATTGTATAAAAACGGATTGATCAACTCTATCACTATATTAATCCAAACAAAACATATTATATTTTAATTATATACTTTTTTATTTATTCCAAGAGTATTTACACGTGTGAGAATATTATATTAATTTTTTCTGAGACAAGAAAAACTGTAGACGTTCAGATTAATGACGATTTATTGGATTCAAAATCTAAGATGTTGTATAAATTGGATTTAAAAATATTTTTTGTTATTTAAGTATGTACTGAGGGTTTTAAGTAAAATATTGCAAACTACTTTGTCTTATCAGAAAGAATATAACAGTTTGTAAATGTATCTCTTACTGATTTGTGTTATATTTTAGCAAGGGTAACGTAAGCCGAAACCCCTTCATGTATTTCAATTATTTGTCAAATTTTTGCATACCATTCTCTCCTCCCTAAAGTGTGCTAATACTTAAGAAATCATTAACATTTTAAAACTAATATTGTACGAGAGTATTGTAATAATATAACTATAATTATGACTATCTTTTGTCTTCTACTCCCATATTTAGCCCGTTATTGAGATCGCAAAGTTCCGATTTGATGGCTGCAAAGGACCTGTATACGTTGTTGGGAAGATCTCAGCAACATCACCCACAGACAGTAATTAAAAGCGGAGGCGTTGCAGCAAACAATGGCTCTACATTAACTTCGACTTCAACAACAGCAACAACTACTACAACAGGCAATAAAACTAAGAAGATGGTTAAGCAACACAGCACAGCAAGTCAACAATCTACCTCATCGACATCGTCTTCGGTGCAATCAGCACCAGAGCAGAGTACCACTAAACAGCAGTCACCCAGCCGTTTCTCAACATCCTCATTGGAAAGACAAATATTGCCACAGCACCTTCAGCATCACCAGCACTATCAGCCGAACAAAGCAGGAACATCCATGACGTTTCGCAGTTTGGATCGAGATTTTCTATCATCTGTATCGACCCTGCAATCCGCAGGCAGTTTAAAATCCGAGGACCTTTTGCAGCCATCGCACACTATGGACACCAGCAATATATCCGATTCATACCACAGTGATACCCAATTACATGCTATAGATAATCATGCTCCAGAGGGCGTTAGTGTCAAGAAACGTAAAAAGGGTTTACGTTTTGGTTTCGGCAGCAAGAAATCACTAAGTATTTCCAGCTCCTCTGATACTAGTTCCAAATCTAAACACACATAGTGATAATTATATTTCAGGAAAAAGGAGTCAATTATTAGATATAATGTCTGTCCACCTTCCCCTTAGAAACATCAGGCAATAAATAGACAAAAATATGACTCAATAGTCTTCCATTTTGAAAACAAAAAAGGCAGCACATTTTTTTTTTAAAGAACAAACGGGGAAAATGTTGGCGATATGTTTTTTTAACTGACCTTAAAATATCAAATCTACAAGACCATTTATAGTGCCTTTAAGTTATTATTGTTTTCTAAATTCAATTTGTCTCACCGCATTTCGCAAAATCCTACCTATGATAAAACTTATCGGGATTATATGTATGTGTGGAAACGCTAATTCTGAAGATTCAAATTTGTAACATACTTAGATGTATAATATATTATGTAATTCTCCATACAGTCAATCAGAGTTTGGGTTTCTTGTATCGGAATAATTCTGAAACTCGGTAGCATACCATCTGGTATATTTATATTTCATTTGTATGTATTGATAATATAATTTTAATATTAACCTTTTTGCTAAAGTTCAAATCAGAACAACTACCCATTTTGATTGAAATAGTTGAAAGTATGCAACTTTTTTAAATCGAATTTATTCAACCTTTCTTTTTTAAAAGCACATTAGTGGTATTCATGTAAACGCGACAACTAGAACAGCAAACGTCAAATCAAAAGAAAAATGTTCTCATACATAACGACTTGGAAAAATGTCCGACGTTTCGTTTTCAATGTTTGCTCAGCAAAACTAACTCAAATCTTTTCTATATTTGTGAAGTCGATTGGTATGAGAAAACATTTTGTTTTGACGTTTGATGTGCAAGTTTTCTAGGCTCTTGCGCGTTTACATGAATACCACGAATAAAATCGTTATCGTTTATCTGCAGCAGTAAACCATGTCAATGAGTTTAAAAAACATAAATTTCGAATAGATGTTAATTAAGCCAGCAATAAAAGTTTAGAGACATCTGTCAAATTTTCTTTCTGGATGAAAAGGAAACGCTGTTTAATATCTTGATCACTTATTTATCACCGAATTTAGAAATCTTTTTATTAAGTTTTAAACTAAATTATTAGCAACTTACTTATTTGAAACATATTTCTCTAAGAAAAGTAGCCTCGTAGTTTGCTAGATCAGATTACGGAGGCAAATGAGGCTTAAATAAACATTTACACTTGTATAATACAATGTGAGAAAATCTGTTATAATTTTCAAACAATCTCAGCCGTAGTTTATCTTGAAGAAGTTTTATATTTCTTTGCTTTGACAACCCAACGGAGCCTTATATTGCAAGTATAAGCACATTTAAATATCTTTAATTTTCCTTTTATAAAATTATAGTTATTTTTAATTTGGTATGAAGAACTATCGAAACTTTTAAACAAATTCGAATCTATTAAGCTTTTGTTAAACTTTCCATTTCCCCCCTATATATACGCATATTAATCAACAACAGTACTGTTGTAGGTTTATAAAGTTGGTATTATTTTAACATTTTTAATTGAAAACTTTTTTTTTATATAGAAATATAGGCAAAACACATCACTGTGTACAATACAGTGAGTGAGTGAGTTTCCTAATAGAAAATATGTATGTTTATAATCCTTCACCATTATACCTAGTAATATATGTACTTACAATTATTACCTTCCAACAACTTATGGAAAAATGTCCAATCCTAGCAACTACATCCTCGTCTGCATCCACTTGAGTGAGATTCTTTAGCAAGAAAAAATAAGACGTTTGTATAACTTATTCTTTCACACACTTACTATTACATTACGTATCCACAATAAAGTTAAATCCTCGCACCACTTATGGTTTATGAATAACATTTCTGTCCGTAGTTTTTCGCAAATATATTAGATTACACTTTTGGACAAGTTTTACATTTCTGGGTTGGGCAGATGGTTATGTATATGATTTTTATGGGATTTTTCTACAGATTAAGAATATTAATGTATGTAACTGTCGAGTGGCCGTCGGTAGTGCAATGGTTAGTGTGCGCGCCTCTTGTACATGAGACATCAAACCCTGCTCTTACCACCTAAAAATTTCGTTCGGCGGCGGTAACCTCGCATAGCTCAGCTCAGTGATTGTGAGAAGCTCTCCCCAGTCCCTTCATGGTATGTAAGGGGAAACCACTTATTTTTATTTTATAACTGTCGAGAAAACCACTGTTAAATAGTAAAAAGTCGAGTTTTTAAATCTGTAACATAGAATTTTAAGTCAAAGTTATTTCATTGACAAATATGCATATCTCACATAAAAGCCTATAACCTTCGGTGTTAGGTACATGCGTGACAGTTTTGTTAAATAACTTGAATTATTAAAAAGTGGTAGTGGGATACGTTTTATACGACCCCAATGGACATGTGTTCAAATTGATAGCTATTTGTATCAGAGGTGGCTCTGAGGCTGTTGGTAAAGTAGATCCTCACAATTCCCCATTACTCCATAAGGTTCATTCTTTCAGTTGTTTGTTAATTACCGAAAAGTGTAAACATGTGATTTTTTCACTTTTATTTCGTAAAACGAACTCTGCCCCAAAGCTATCACTTTCCTGTTCACTAATAATTTTGTTTGTTTTCCTCCATATGTTACAGAATTTGCTAAGAAATTAAAAATTACTTATTCATGGAGAGCAGTGTATAATTACCTTTTTTTTGTAGAAATACTATTAATATTTACATTTTAGTTTACATTTCTCTCTATCACTATGAAATTTGATAAGTTATAACTGTAATATTTTAAACAAAAATTACATCTTTATACTGTAAATTAAATACATAAAAAAAGAAAATATAATAAACTTAAAATTAATAAAATAGTTTCTAAATAATTTTTCTTTTCTGTTCTATGACTAGCTGTTCTACTGTTCATTGGTATTTATATACATACATATGTACGTATTCGAAAAGTTCACCGATTATATTTTTTAAACATCTTCGATGCCACGACAGTGCAAAAACGATGTATAAATAGACAGTCAAAATTTCTCTTCACTCAAATGCCAACAAACAAAACGAGTGAAACCCTAGCACTTCTCTGCCCTCTCTCTTACTCTCTTCATTGAATATTGCAATGCACGAGCAGCTTTTTGATAGTGTTATTGTATATAACTATACAAATTCCAACCATGTTGAAGTAAAATTACATAAACTATGCAAAAAGTATGAAATAAGCAAGATATGACGCGAGAGAGAAATGTGTTTGAGTAAACTCCTAGCACTTTTTGGTTCTCTTTTACCAGGGTTGCCAAGTTGCGCACATCTTCTGGTCGTCTAATTGTAAATCGTCTTTGGACAGTGAATGAAAAAGAAAAAGGCGACAAAATTTCATTAAAAAATTAATTGCCATGTTTAACCCAATTTGAGCTTCACTTCACTCGTTTCATTTGTTGGCATTTGAGTCAAGAGCAAATTGATTGTCTACTTAAGTACTTAGTTTTTGGTGTCGCTGGCTGCAACCTGAGTTATTCCAAATAGACGACCAGAAGATGTGCGCAACTTGGCAACCCTGGTAAAAGAGAACCAAAAAGTGCTAGGAGTTCACTCAAACGCATTTCTCTCGCGTCATATCTTGCTTATTTCATACTTTTTGCATAGTTTACGTAATTTTACTCAAAGACGATCAAGAAGTAGACAACCAGAAGATGTGCGCGATTTGGCAACCCTGGTAAAAGAGAACCAAAAAGTGCCAGATATTCACTCAAACGCATTTCTCTTTCGTGACATATCTTGATTATTTCATACTTTTTGCATAGTTTATGTAATTTTATTTCAACACGGTTGGAATTTGTATAGATATGTACAATAACACTATCAAAAAGCCGCTTGTGTATTCAAATATTCAATGAAGAGAGTAAGAGAGTGGGCAGAGAAGTGCTAGGGTTTCACTCGTTTTGTTTGTTGGCATTTGATTGAAGAGAAATTTTGACTGTCTATTTGTACATCGTTTTTGTTTTACTTCAACATGGTTGGAATTTGTATAGTTATATACAATAACACTATCAAAAAGCTGCTCGTGTTTTGAAATATTCAATGAAGAGAGTAAGAGAGAGAGAGTAGAGAAGTACTAGGGTTTCACTCGTTTTGTTTGTTGGCATTTGAGTGAAGAGAAATTTTGACTGTCTACTTGTACATCGTTTTTGGTTATTCCTGCGGGGATAGCGAATTTAACTCCCAAATACAAAAAAACAGCAATGTGTATTTATAATAATACGGTAGGGTAGGGTAGGGATAGGGTTTATTTCTAAAAAATTATTTAATTATAATAAAATTAAAACAAATATAAAAACCAACACTACTTACCGCAGTCTTTATCCCCAACAAACTTAAAAAAACTCAAACAAATGATCATTATAGGCAAACAATAATAACAAGTTAATGATCATAAACAACCAAATGATAATAATATGACAAAAAAAGGGCAAATGAATAGAAACAAAATATATAAGTAAATACAATAACAAACATGAGCATCAGCGACATCCCCACCCCCGTGGATCGACTCGATTCACTCTTCGAAATCCAGAACAGCGAGCTTGGATACGGGGCGCCTAAGGACACCAGTAGACGTTCGGACATCAGCTCGACGTATAACTCCATCACTTCCCTTGAATACTTCTTCTACGCGGCCTCTCTTCCATTCTCGGCGGGAAACAGCTGGATCGCATATGAGAACCAAATCACCAGGAGCCACAGGTTTTGTATACTCGCACCACTTGGACCTGCGCGTTAGTGTAGGCAAATACTCAACAATTCACCTTTTCCAAAAGTGGTCTCGTAGCTGACGAGATATTCGCCACTGCTTTTTAAACACAGCTGGCTTATCGACGACTGTTCCCTCTGGTGTTTGCGCAGTACTCGATGACCCCAGCAAAAAATGGTTAGGCGTTAATGGCTCCTCATCCTCATGGCTGACAGGCAAATGAGTCAATGGACGAGAATTAACGATGATTTCCGCCTCAATTAGATAACTTGGTATGGTGTGTTCTTTAGGGGCCACTTCTTTAAGTCACTCTTAGAACCTTTTTGACACATTGAACCATTCGTTCCCATATTCCACCTTCTGCAGGATTATGTGGGCAATTGAACTGCCAGTCTATGCCCTTTGAAGACAACTCATCTTGGATTCGAGCCACGTCAAAGACTTCCTCGAACCGCTTAGCCTCTAGGTCGACACCAACAAAATTCTTCCCATTATCACTGCGTATCTTCAATGGAGTACCACGCCGATTTATAAAATTTCTTATTGCCAAGATACAAGCATCTGTTGAAAGGTCAAAGGCCACCTCCAAATGCACTGCTCTGATAGTTAGGCAGGTGAACAGAGCTACCCATCGCTTTTCGTGGCGACGTCCAATAGTTATGTTGACTGGCCCAAAGTAATCCACACCAGTGTATGTAAATGGCCGCACGTATGGAGCCAGTCTGTCCATTGGCGAGGTACCCATGTATGGCGGTACTGGAGTGGCACCACGAATTTTGCAAATATTGCAATTTGAGACACACTTATTCAGAGCACTCCTAAGGCGTGGAATCCAAAACATTCTTCTTATTTCACCCAATGTAGCTTCAAAGTTTTGATGTTTCATGTTGCTATGCACATGAGCCACAACAAGGTGGGTTTGATTGGACAACAAAATTATGGGGCGTCTGGAATCTAGTGGTAACCAGCTGGCAGCATCGATACGACCATATACTCGGAGACAATTGTTTTCATCAATATATGGCGAAAGGGAATACAGGTCGTTACATTTCGGTATTTTACCACCAGATCTTAAAATTGTGAAGTCGTCCGCAAAACTCTCCTCTTGTGCAAGCCGGCAGAGAATTGTTTCTGCACATCGCAATTCGATAGCAGTCAGGCAAGCTGTGTTATTATTAATCTTTCTCTTACGGCAGCAATCAATAAATCTCAGTACCCATGCCATAGTACGGTTTAGCCTGAGAAATGAAGAGAAACGATTAAAATCAATGATTAAATTTGAAAGTAATGCAAATTTAGGGCGCAGTTCTTCTTCGCAGGAATCATCTTGTACTCTAGAAACAGGCGTTGGCCAAACATCTTCGTGGCTATAAAGAAATTGAGGCCCCTGGAACCATCGTGTCTCATTAGAAAAGTCAACTTTGCTTTTCATTCTGGTAGTCTCATCTGCAACATTAAGATCTGTGGGCAACCATCTCCAATCATCCGGGCGAGTGGAATCCAATATTTCTGTTATTCTATGGGCAACAAATGGCTTATATCTTCTGCTTTCAGATCCAATCCAATTTACAACAGTTGTAGAATCACTCCAACAAATACTACGGGCAACTTTGAGTGAGTGTTCCTCCAATATAGTGCACATCAATCTTGTTCCCAATACGGCAGTTTGTAGTTCCAGTCGGGGAATAGTCATGGTCTTCATTGGAGCACATTTAGACTTAGCTGAAATAAAGGAGACACCAATTTCTCCACCAGCTGTTATATATCGCCAGTATGACACGGCACCAAATGCGTCTTCACTGGCATCGACAAATACATGTAGCTCCAACACACCAGGCATACCATTTCCAAAATAAAAACGTGGTACATGGACATGAGCAGCTCCTGCCGCCAATTATCCCAGATGACTTCTAGTCCCTCAGGTAACTTTTCGTCCCAACGTGTGTTGCTTCTCCAAATTTCTCTCAATAACAATTTTGCAGTTATCACGAAATGGCACAAAAACCCAATTGGATCATACACGGACATGATAACACTGAGCAGCTCACGTTTTGTGGGATACCTTAGGCCGTTTATAATCTCTGAATTTACTCGATGAAATTTAAAAATAAATTTAAATGCGTCGTCTCCCGGATGCCAATACATGCCCAGAATTTTTTCTACGGATGACTCAAATTCATTTAAAGCTCCTTCAAAACTGACGTTCTGATCCGAATCACCTTCAAGAGCCACGATCACATCCGACGAGTTTGATGTAAAACGACGCAGTTCAAAACCAGCAGACTTATGTATATCACGAACTTGCTTCGATATTTCGATAGCTTTTGATGCGTTGTCAAAACTGTCCTCAAAACAATGGTCATAATGGTGATCCAATATTGACTTCACGGCTCTTGGGAAACGATCTGGATTTTCTAGAGCATTTTCTCCTTCACATATTGGGCAACACACGGCGAACAGGCAGCTCCGAAAGTCATCACGACCATTTCATAAATATTTGGTTGACGAATTTCATTTTCACGCCACAAAAATCTCTGGGAACATCGCTCTTCTGGAGCCACGATGATTTGATGGAACATTTCTTTTATGTCTCCACAAACACCTACTGTACCAACCCGAAAATTGAATAGTACTGAAGGTAACGGCTTATATTGTTGAGGGCCTTTCAATAATTTTGAATTTAATGAGACTCCTTCTACCTTGGCAGCAGCATCAAACACCAAACGAATTTTCCCTGGCTTATTGGGATTAACAACTTAAAAATGGGGCAAGTACCATGTCCTCGGGTTATAAGCTTGAACCTCATTTGCTGACAATTTCCGTACATACCCTTTCTTCTCATATTCAGCAACTATATTTTTATATGCCACGCCAAACTCGGGATTTTTCGTCATTTTTCGCTCCATGCCATAAAGGCGATTGAGGGCCATGGAATAGCTATCCGGCAATACTATGTCATCTTGGCACCACAGTAGTCTGGATTGAAATCTTCCGGCAACCCTCTTTGTAGAACTTTCTAAAGTCTTCCGAGCACGTGCATTGTCCTTCGACTCAATGACTGGTAGAGCCTTGACGCCAAAATTCTGTTTCAAAATAACTTGCCATCAAATCATTTAAATTGTCCGGCTGTGCTGTCAGCAAACAAGTGCGGGCTGTAGGGTGACCTCCATCCATTTTCCCGAAAACGATCCACCCTAAAGGAGTGTTGGCAGCAAATGGACCAGCTTCCTCCAACGGAACTATCTCATCGGGCAATCCTAAGTGGCAATGGTCCAATCCAATGAGCAATTTTGGAGCCACATCACCATATGAGGCTATAGGAATGCCATGATTCTTTATCAAGTCCGCATTGAAAGTCTGATCGGGCAACTTCAAATTTGAAACACCATAAACACATTTTAAAGCATATTTCCGTTGCTTATTTACACCACTCACATGAAGATCGACGACTGTGGCTACCTCTTGAGACGATTTTCCACCATACCAGGTCAAATTTAATTTGTTTTGTCTTCCCTGAAGTCCAAGTTGTCTCACCAGTGAACTATCCATCATAGTGACCGTTGAGCCTTCATCCAAAAGAGCATATGTCTCCACAACACAATTTGGCCCATAAAGTTTCACTGGTAGCACTCTAAACAGCAATTCACTTGACTCACTGTTGTTTGAGGGACTGGTCGTTTGAATACTCCGTACCAAACTAGCTACACCTTGGAGCCAATTGCTAAAATCCATAACAGTGGGCCACTGGCTTATATTTTCTGCATATTGGGCCCAATCTAAATGGTGGCTCATGGGGAGCTTCTGCACAAACTCTTCCATCAACGTTAGGTTTGACAAATGCTGATGCTCATTTGCATTTTCTAAAACGGCGGCTAAATTTCTCACCTTGACAGCAAATGGTATCAGCTTATCCACAGCATTTTCCCCAATTGGCAAAATTTCTCGTACTTGTTGCAGCTGGCATTTTATCAACAAATCCGGGCGACCATACTGTAATTTCAGTTGCTCCATAATAGTGGGAACATTATTTGGATGGATAAGCAGAGACTTGACGCACTCCCGGGCCTCACCTTTTAACGCCTTTTGCAAACGCAAACAATTTTCAAAATTGTTGTACAAATATGCGGCCGTTGAAAACATCGGCCAATCTTCTGGAGTGCCATTAAATTCCGGTAGGTCAACAATTTTCCTCGCTATCGGCACTGAATTCTGCATCTGATACGGCGCTGGCAGCATCTGATACGTCGCTGTCGGCTGTGTACATTTAGCGACTGCGCTGCTAACCGATGCTGCTGATTTCCATAGCATGGAGCCACTGTGGCGCCATTACTTGCAAAGGAAAATGACGATGGATCCCGACGATCTAAAATGTCCTCAGGTCCACTGCTATTGGAACTACCGGCGACACTGTTAACCGACATAACTGGTGCTGTGCTACTCGATGTCGTCATACTTGTTGCAATGCTCAAGTTATTTGTAGTTGAAGCTGCTTTCAGGGCTCGTTGTGCATTTAAAAGTTGCGCCTGCAAAACATTGATTTGATGCTGAAAGCTTTCCATGGCTGGCTGGGCAACTAAATTGGAGCTAGAGGTCATTACACCTGGCGCTGGAGTCATCGTTGGCGGTATATGCGACGGAAACAAATTAGGGCCAGGATTATGTTTACCTGAAGCCGTCTGAATCGTCTCGGCAGTGGCGAAGAACACGGATGATGTTCCGGCAGTAGAGGAACTTGTATTGGACTCCGGCGGCATATGGGCCACATTCACCATTTCATTTGTTCCGGCAGGCATGGAACTGTTGAGTGTACTTACTGAGGAGGGCAACGAATCGGCAATTGTCAGGTTCCGCGGTCTTCTTCTTGGAGGTGAACGCTACATGGACATCTAAATGGCAATCGGCAAAAGGCAAAAAAACAACAAAAAATCGCACAAAGTTTGCGAAATAAAATTTGTCGCTGGCTGCGACCTAAGTTATTCCTGCGGGGATAGCGAATTTAACTCCCAAATACAAAAAAACAGCAATGTGTATTTATAATAATACGGTAGGGTAGGGTAGGGATAGGGTTTATTTCTAAAAAATTATTTAATTTTAATAAAATTAAAACAAATATAAAAACCAACACTACTTACCGCAGTCTTTATCCCCAACAAACTGATTTAACAGCAGAACAACGGCTTTGTTGGAGTCCTACATTGTACTTGTTTACAAAACTTAACAGTTCCTTTCCAACACAACAAGTACAATGTAGGGACAAAGGAGGAACTGTGGTAAGTCGTAAACAAATGACGACAAAAAAGGGACTTAAAACAACTCAAACAAATGATCATTATAGGCAAACAATAGCTCTGTCTGCGTACACATATTTTGCATCATTTTGTGCAAAATGTTGCAAAATCTTGCAAAATGTTGTCTGCGTACTCCAAATCTTGCAGCGAGAGAGCCAAAAAGAGAATTTTTGACAGTTGGAAGTTAGAGAACTTGCAAAATGTTGCTGGAGAAATTTCTGCAACTAGTTTGAACAGCTGTTTTTATTTAATTTTTGTGAAATGAAAATAAAAATTGAAATTAACAATGGCAGAGGTAAGAAGTCAGAATTGTGTTGATTTTTAACGTTTATAATAAATTCTAATAAACAAAACATTTTACTTCATGCTAGAAATGTGCAAATATACAGTGCGACCGTGCGACACATATGCTAAAATTCTTTTGCTTTGTTACACTGTTTACACACCGATCAGCTGTTTTCTTGCAAGATTTCACTGGATGCTGTCTGCGTACTTTTTGAGATATTTTCAACCGAGAGAGTAAAATTGTTCTTACTCTCCCAAACAAAGTTACTGAGTATTTGCTACTGGAAAAGTACGCAGACAGACCTAATAATAACAAGTTAATGATCATAAACAACCAAATGATAATAATATGACGAAAAAAGGGCAAATGAATAGAAACAAAATATATAAGTAAATACAATAACAAACATGAGCATCACCGACATTTGGTAATAGGAAAAACGATGTACAAATAGATAGTCAAACTTGCTTTTCACTCGAATGCCAACAAACAAAACGTGTGAAGCGGCTATTAGACGATCAAGCGAGGCTTGACAGCGCGGCTTGATGAGAAAAAATGGTTTGCTATTACACGAGCAAGCCCACACATCAAGCATCAGTGTAAAAAAACAACTGAACAGTGAAGTTTAGATTCATAATGTCGCGCGAGTTGGTTGCTACTTTGGTGATCAACGAATTATTTATATTTATATTGACGTGACAACGTCTTAAATTAGGTTGCGGCTGGGAGTCACTTATGAAAAAGTGTAACGCCCGGTAACGTTACGATGAGTCACCGAACACAAGTAAACGCAATGTGTTTACTTGTGTGCCAGAAACGATTTGCTTTGCTGGTTTCTAGTGGCTGTTGGTCGGTGGTGTGAGTGTTTTTGTTTTTTGGCACATCATATATATGACGACTGAGCAAGTATGTATGTGCGTATATATGTGCGTGTGTATGAATATTGATTTAGATCAGTCTGCATTGGATAAGGTATTATTTTTTGTTTTTTTTTGTTTTTTGTTTTTTGGCTTTATGATATGTGTAGTGTATGTTTGTGTGTAGAAATTTTCATATGAATTAGGTAGCCAAAACGAAACAGAGAGCTGCGGTCGGCTTTAAAAACGATATGCGAATATGATGAATTGAAATACTTTTTGGTTAGTAAATTATTTTCTTTTGTTTTTAATAAAAGAAATGTTTATTTTTTATAATAAAAGAAATGTTTATATTTTATAATAAAGGATATGTTTATTGTTTATAATGTCACATTTGATAATGTGTTCATAGAAATCGCACAGGTACCTAGATGGTGTTGAAATTACTTCTATTTTCCTAAACCATAAGTTTCAATAAATGTTAAAACATCGCCCGTGAGTTCTAACACTCATTGGGCAAGTGAGTTCATTGCACTCCTATTGTGCAATTTAATTATATTCATATCAATAAATATTCTACCGAGAAAAAGACGTTGTCACGTAAAATCTTCGCCCGTAAAACCGACTTTACAGGCAACAATTTTTATAGATTTATTTTATTTTATAAATTTATTTTTCGTTTTATACAACCACTGTCGCTTCTGGTTCAATTGTCTTTAGTTTATCTAAAAGCTGTTCGTAAGCTTTTTGCTTTTTTATCTTATTATAATATTTGTCACTTTTTATGTTCCACAGTTCTGGAAAACTTTCATACAATTGGATGAAATCTTGCAAAAATCCGCGTTCTAACCACCCCATATTTACACTTCGAATGTTAACTTCAAATGAAATTTGTATTGGGCTTGACAGCAGAGCTATTACACGAGGCTTGATGGCAAGCCAAAATATCAAAAATTTTTGATATTCATCAAGCCATGCTGTCAAGCACGCATTTTTGCCTATTATAGGAGCTTGATGACAAGCCGCGCTTGATCGTCTAATACCCGCTTGAAACCTTGACCATTCTCTGCTCTCTCTCTTACTCTCTGTATTGATTATTTCAAACACGAGCAGCTTTTTGATAGTGTTATTGTATATAATTATACAAAGCGCTTTTTTGGAAAAACGCGTAATGTCCACGCACTTTAGCCCGATTTATATAACACCACCGATTTTGCTAAAGAATGTTTTTTTTTTGTATTTCGCGTTCTCGTGGAAATATGACATTTTTGTTGCTAATAGTTTTGAAGAACTGATAATTTATATTGATGCATTACTGTGATTAACGGGCGAAATATTTTCAAAATTATATTCATTGAACACACATGCTAAGTTTGCGTCTATTTTTATATTGGTTATCGCCCAAAAATATCGCAAAGTATGTGAAGCAGAATCCAATTTTAAGAAGTGCCTGAAGTTACAAATCCACGGCAATATGTATTCATTGAAATTGTATGAGTGCTGAAAAACACTTCGATATAACAAGCCATTCTGAAACACAAAACCCTATGGAAGAATTTAGCGTTTCGACGGTATTCAGTAGGTATAACCAGAGACTTCATTTAATCCTGTAGATGCAAGAAACAAATGTCAGATAATGGTGGTTCCGTCAAATCTGCACTCTAAACATCTTTCCTTCGGTTGACCATCTGAAACGATTTTCCAAAAGGTAATGTTACAATTTAATAAAAACAAGTTGAGTGTGAGATTTCAACGAATATGCCGTCGTTCAAATGACCAGTGGGGGCTTCGGTGGGTAGCGCGAAACCAAGAGTTCAAATTTTCGATAACTGGCGCATAGATCAAGCTGAATTCTGGTTATTTGTCATAGTTCTGTGACTTAAGGAAATTCCACAAGAAAAAGTATATCTTTGTAAAATGCACGGCCTCTGCGTGACATAACCCTAAAATCGGTCTCACAGAATGTCCATTGTAGCATCAGCTGTGTATAGGGGCCCTTAGACCTGTGGATAAGTTGCTCGACTTCAAGTTGACATCAACTTCGATAACTAGACATCAACTTCGATTTTGCCCTTACACTCTCAAACTAGTTGAGGCAACTTCATTTTCTTGTCAGATGTCGAAATGAAAGGTGGCGAGCGCACTGCGAAAATATCACAAATTTTACGAAAAAACGCCATTTTTATTTTCTTTAAATTTTTATAAATAATACTACAAATCATATTTATTTAGTTTATATTTTTCCGATAATGTTTAATTTATTTATTTTTTGGTTCATTTATTTACATTTTGCCGATAATGTTGCCTCATGAACTGTTCTCACCGAAATGCGTATGAAAGTTGATGCAACTTCCCCTTACACTGGTGGATAAGTTGATATCAACTTCAAAAAATCAAAATGGCTTTGATTTTACATCAACTAGTTTGTACAAACCACCAACTTCACCTTACACCATGGATAAGTTGATGTCAACTTGAAGTCGCTGCAACTTATCCACAGGTCTAAGGGCCCCTTATCACGTGGCGACGTCCTGTTGGAACCACATGTCGTGATCGGTCACGTTCGTCATCGATGGTGATAGTAATGCCATCATCGTCTTCGAATGAATACTAAGCGATGATGCCTCCGGCCACAATCCTGAACAAACAGTGCCATTCTGTGCGTGCATTGCCCCTTGGTAATGATTGGTATCATGATAAGGTGATTGGTATAAAGATTTATCAATCGGCGCTGTAACTTGTCATGTTGATTTGTCTCTATTGCCTAAAAACTAAATAACAGGAAAACTGACAATAGATAAAACAACGTAACCGCAGTGGGCTGTCAAAATCTACCGGTCCCTATTGGAAACCACGCTATTTATTAAGTACATTTTAGCACTTTCGGGATTTTTGTAGTTGTTTTCGTTATTTGGCGCGTTTTAGCACTTTTTGGGCAGTTCGACGGCGCGTTTCGCTTCTGCCGAGTTGGCATCACTGCTTTCATAGCACAATACGTGATTTTATCGATAATTGATATCGCTTCTAGAGTTGACACGACGGCGCTGTGTTGAAAAGTAATGAAAATTTCCACCAGTGTTGGAAAGTTGAAATATTTTTGTTTACTTTGTGCTGTCAGGAAAACATGAAAATTAAAACAAGCTGCTGAACAAGACAAATTCTAATCCGAACATGTTTTGTCTTTGTTAACTCAGCATCTTCGTTAAGGCAACATTCTTATTACGTGCTTGACTCGCAATCAGAACACGGTGTAAACTTTGAATCGTCAGCGACATAAACGAATGGATGTCAGTGCCACTGTTAAATAACATTAATAATATGCATGGGCGTAGCATCAAAATTAATCGTGTCCCGGCCACAATTGCCGTGATACTAGTATTGTGTTTTTTGGTGTACATGTTTAGCGGGACGGAGGAGCAACGACCGGCAATGTATGGTATGCTAAGGAATCAAAATAAAGTGAATATGCGTAAGCTGTTGATAGGTGCCATACAGGCAGCCCAACGAGGTGGACTGGAAATATTGGAGGTGGCACGATCGAGGGATCTGCAGGAGAAGAGTAAAGGAAAAACAGATGAAGGAGCCAATGATCCGTATACGGCGGCAGATAGTCGTTCTCATTGTGTAATGAAGCAAGGATTACATAGAATATTTCCACGTGTCACTATACTTTCGGAGGAGGACAAGGAAAGTTGTGCCGAAGCAAATACGTTCGATTTGGATCCAACAGTTCTGCATGAGACTGCAGTGATTCCCGATGAACTGGTTGATACCAAGGATGTAACGGTCTGGATCGACCCGTTGGATGCAACACAGGAATTTACGGGTACGTTGGAATCTATTGAATATATGTGTGGACAAAAGTATGGGCTGGGAAAATTCGTAAGTGATTATTCTGTGCAAGCAAATTTCACTACGTTTCCTTTGCCAACTATTCGTTAAAATAAAGGTCTTTATAACCTTTTCTTCGTGACGAGTATTCTAATAGTGAGAGGCGCCTTTGACGACACTTCGTTATACTATTGGCGACATATTTACACAAATAAGTATCTTCAGCTTTAGCAGTTAGCTAAATACTTCTAATCTATTCTCTTAATTGTTTGCTATATATTTTTAATGGCACCCTTTATTTAAACATATTTCGGTTTATTTTTCTTCCAGAACAATTGTATGAGTACGTTACTACTATGGTATGCGTTGCTGTTCGTGGCAAACCTATTATGGGCATAATTCACTGCCCCTTTATTGGCCAAACTGCGTGGGCATGGGTTGATCATTCTATGTCAGAGTATCTCCAATCCATCCATGCAAACAAACCTAATGGTGATAAACCAATTATAACTGTTTCCCGCTCGCATGCTGGCGATGTAAAGGAGCTAACGCGTTCTGTGTTTGGAGATCATTCCAACATCTTGACAGCAGCCGGTGCTGGCTATAAAGTCTTACAAGTGGTGGCGAACAATGCCACTGCCTACTTACACTCGACTAAAATTAAGAAATGGGATATCTGTGCCGGCGATGCAATTTTGAGGGCTTTAGGTGGAACCATGACAAATTTGGATGACGAACTGATAGATTATGGCCCTGACGAGTCGCCAGTCAATTCTCGTGGCCTTTTGGCAACTATAGTCAATCATGATCAATACATCGAAAAACTAATGGACTATCGGAATACCCATAAAACGAGTGTTAAACAAACGTAGTACAGTGTAAGTTTATCCTGAGAGCAATGCATATAGTTTTTAAGTCATCTAAATGATAGTGTGAAGTTAAACCAAATTACATGTTTAATACATGGATATATAAAAAGAAGAATGAAATCTCAACAAAACCCTGTTCGTTTTTCTTGAAACAAGTTAAAGGATATACAATTTGACATCATAAATACAACCGCAACTTAGAGCTAAGTACGTGGACACCCATGTAATACTTTGCCACTCCTTGATATCAACAAACACATATTTGTATCCGTCACATTAAAGAACAAATACAATTCTGCTACTATGATTATTAATCTAAAATATTAGAATAAGGTAAGTTCTTGAGTTATTTTGATTTTATTGTATTTTTTTATTATACCTACAGTATTGAAGAAACCCGTTTGTCCTAAGGTCATGAACTTTGGATGAGTAGAAACATAATTAAGTATTCATACATGCATGTAAACAAAGCCATTTACACATGTGTCTGTATACAAGTATTGAATTGCTGTTGGTATTAACATATGTGTATGTGCATAATAGGCACTGAACGATTGCAGACATTAGCAAATCGATGGTCAATAACCACAACGACAAAGAAAATTTAAATTTTGTGTAGAATCAGGTAAGATTCATGAGGAAAACTTCTCTTTGAAGACTACGTCTCTATTAATGACATAGAATGGTCTTGAACTTGAATAAATAAAAGTTAAACTTATCGGTTAAAATGTATCTTTAATTCTCCAATTGTTATGTATAAAATACGATTAGGATTGTTATGTGACCTTTCTCTTTGATGTTGTGCTTGTTCTATGTTTGCTTCTTTAAGCAGTCTCAGTCCCAATAAATTCTTCGCTTTGTTTTTACAGAACATACATATCTTGAAGAACATCCACGATATTGTTTGGACTATGAGTTTACACCATCTATTTATATCAAACTAGCCAATCTATAACCGAGCTGATGAACCGCGGTTGTTTTTTTTTTTTCTACCCGCCAACATTTGTTGTAATAAAACAAGAATGTTATATTTGGTTTATACATACAGTTATTTTCATTATGTCAGAATATAAAATAAATATTCGAGTTACATTCGATAAATACAAATCATCCAAATGTACTTATGTACATATGTATATAGAAAGATACATACAAAAAAGCAAAGAAGAAGATGATAAACAAATAGTAGTTAAGTAGTATAGTACAATACAATAATACATATGCACTTGTATGACTCTTTACACATAAAGTTTGGTAGGAATGGACAACCACCTCACCTTCTACTGGTACATCATAACTCCATTCCTCCGCACAGTCTGTACAAAAACTTAAACAATATTAATAATCAAAAAAAAAAAAACCTTAAACTTACGAAATATATATTGAGTATCGGTTTACAAAAACAAATAAAACGAACATGTACAAAAAAAACATTAAATTTAACTAAAGAGGCACAGTGTGAAAGGGGAAAATGGTACGACAGTCTAACAATGGATAAAGAACTTCAACCGAAATTTGTATACGAACTAAAAATGTATTTATATTTTTAAAAGCCAAAGAAATGCAAGGCAAACTAAGTATGAAGGTGAATACAGGAATACTGTATCACGAAGTGTGTGTGTGTGTTGTTGTTAATAATTTGCTAAAAACATTGATATCTAAAAAATGGTCAATTTCTAAATTAATTCAAACGAAGAAAAACAAGAGTTTCCAGATTGTTGTGTAGCGCTGAGCTTGAGCTGAGTTGTTACATAGTAGCCAGCTATACGCACTTAACCCAATGGGTTGTTGGTATCAAAAGTCACCTTTGGCACAAAACCATTTTCTCCATCAACCGAATAAGCGACTGTCATTAATCGTCCATCTGGTAACCAAACGGAATATTGTCCAGATACCTTTTTGTTGTAAAAGACAAATAAGAAAAAAAAATTAGCGGATTAAATATCATCATCTTTTGTTAATAAGCCATGGGGAAGGTGTTGATTACCTTTCCTTGTGCATCTCCAGCTTCGTTTTTATTGAAGAATAACTCCTTTTCGGGATCTCTGACTTCATATTGATACTCGTACTGAAAAAGAGATGCACAAAAGTATTATAATAAAAAAAGGGGGAAAAAAGTATTATTATAGGGGACGGCTAGGAAAGTTTGTATAGAATAAACCATATGCTAGTTTCTGATGAGCTATTGCTGCATTGAATCTAGCCATATGCTAGTTTCTGTTGCTTGTTGCACACTTTCTCAAATTTTCATCATTTAGAGATTTAGAGAAACTTAAACTTTAGGTGTTTTTTTGTCAATTTTGTTTTCGGTGCAAAAGAAGAAAATAATCGGCATGTTTAGGCCAGAATGCGGCCTAATCAGTTCCATATCGTATATACTTCTTTGTTCTTAAGTCTAATTGTTATCCTTAATCATTAGAATCTGTGGCCGTCGGTGGTGCATTGGTTAGTGTGCGCGGCTCTTGTACACGAGATCCTGGGTTCGAACCCTGCTCTGACCACCTTAAAATTTCTTTCGGCGGCGGTCACCTCGCATAGTGTCGGCGACGCTATCGAGTATTTAGCTATGAAAAGGCTTCTCAAAATACCGTTCGGAATCGGTGTAAAACTGTAGGTCCCAATCAGTGAGTGAAAACTGGAAAGCGCACAGCTCAGTGATTGTGAGAAGTTCTGCCCTGCCCCTTCATGGGATGTAATGGGAAACCATTTATTTATTTATTTTTGTAATCATTAGAATCTGGTTTCCTTAAATGGCTACAGATTTTAATGTTTAGCGGAACTTGCTGAATTGTAAGACACCTCTCTCCATATTAGATTTTCTGTTACTTACATTGTTGTTCTTAACGTCACTTTGTTGCCAGAGTTCTGCAGACATATAGGTAATTTCGTTACCTCCAATAAAACCTAAATATATTTGAAAATACAATCCCCTTTTATTTTCATTGCATACAAATCCATACATAATATCGTCGGCTTAGCCTGCAAACCTGCTAAATCCACTTTTTAAGTAAATTGAGATTTTGATGCCGTATGGTAGAGATCGATACGGTTTATATTTTTGCACATTGTAGTCATACATGAAGAATACCATAAAATAAACCAACTATATTTTTGGTTTTCCTCTCAAGCTGCAAATATGATATATAAGAAGTTTTTTGTCTGTCCTGTAAAATATGCTGAAAGGAAGTTAGCAGGTTTGCAGGTTAAGCCGACGATATACTAAGGGTATTAAGTTTTTCAATCATAATCCGGTTCAAGATCATTTTCTCCATTAAAAATAATTTATAATAGAGACAGTTTATAAAAGAAGAAGTAAAATTGATTACTTCGGTGGAACATTTGAAGGAATATGCAGACGGTACACTGTAACGCCAATCTCATGACAATCGTTGTTTCTATTTTGAAACTTTCAGTGAAAGCCTACATAGACAAGAAGTTGTGAATATTGATGATTTCGGTAGAGTATTGTTTTGGATGTTTTCGCACTAGTAGGTGTTACAATTCTCGTTAATTTGAGAATTGCTTTTCCCTATAATGTGTGATGATATACCTAAATACTTGTGGAGTAGGGAGCTGATGAAATGCCCTGGTGGGCATCGAAATATCTATAATCCCAACCATCTACCGAAGTAATCAATTTCACTACTTCTTTTATAAACTGTCTATTAAAAATTATTTTAAATGGAGAAAATTATCTTGAACCGGATTATGATTGAAAAACTTAAACTTTCCAAGATCGATAAAATAAAAAGAAAATCTGAAGGATGTTAAATTAATTCCTTTTGTTTTAATAATCGTATAGTATGAGATTGTGTTTAATTGCAGATGGCGATTACCAGCTATTCAATTGAATCAATTCCAGAATATCGAGGTCCCGACTTGCAACCCAAAATCAGTCACAAATTCTTTGAATTGTGCACAAGATATAAGTTCGCTTCGACAAAAACAAACTTGGAAAAACACAACCTATAGTTCAGATTCATTTACTTCTCTCATTGACAAAGGAAGAATCAAACAATGTCAATTAGAAGATAAACAGAAATAACACTAATCAGTTTAAAGAATTATGAGTTCGTTCGTTAGGGACTGATATCAACATATGTAGAACTCAACCTGAATCTGACTGTGTCGTGATTCATTCCATTGCATCATAGACATAGAAAACCACATTTGTTAGCATTATTAGTTGCAAGAATGATGTGAAGCTTCTTAAACCACAATAGATAATTGCAAAATCGTTAATATTTATACATCATATTACAGCGAACAAATGATACATTTTAAATCAACCTTCAATTAGCGGCTGAATGGAAAAAAAGATCATAGTACCAAACTTCGACTCATTTCGATGATGAAGTATCCAAAATTGAGGGTATCATGGTGGTTAATGTAATGGGATTATGGCGAAATTTTAAAATATGCATGTGAACAAGGTCTGTTGGGTGAATAGCGTAAAAGTTTAGAGGACCATTTCGTCACTTAACCCTTCTTTGCATGAATTTTCCATTTTTTGTGAAATAAATCACTATGATATATTTCATGCTCTAGATTAAGGAAAAAATATTTAAAAAATAAATAAACAATACAAAACAAGTAAAAAGTAATGTGATGGAAATTTCCATCACCAGGTAAAACTTACATGTCTTTTTCAATACCAAATAAATAAAAAGTAGTGTAGCTTTGTGCCATTTTTATTCCTGATGATAATTCAAAAACCAATTTTTATTCTTATTTAGGCAAAAATTAATTCCACATTTACTGCATGAGATTGAAGAATAACCTTTGTACTTCGGGTATTTGCATCTGAGTGAACCTACTTGGGGTCAATGTTCGGAACCACCCTTCCTTATGTCTTTAGGGGGTGGAGGGGCAGTAGAACTTTTCATCTTTTTGATTGTACAAGGTGGCGCAAAAGTAATCCTCCTATCAGAAAATGCTATAAATTTTGCGATTCGCCCCTAATGTCAGTTCGGTTTTGACATTTGTGTAGTAAACACATGCGAAATACACGTTAATAAACAATGTTACGCTACACTGGTCCAGAACGCGGAATATTGCTGACTATTTATTTGACCAATAATCGGTCGGTGACTTTGGCACAACGTGAATTTCGTCGCAGATTTCCTGGCCGTCCAACGCCTACTGGTGAAACACTGCGACGTTTAGCCGCTCGCCTCGAAGAAACTGGCACAACACGAGATGCTGCCAGGCGTGGCAGACCCCGGAGTAGCCGTTCTGCAGAGAATATTGCTGCTGTAGCCGAGGATGTCATGGAAGCGCCGTCGATGTCATGGAAGCGCCGTGAGCGCTACAGAGCAATGATCAACGAGTTCTTTTTGCCGCAACTTGATGAATTGGGATTGGAAAACATGTGCGGTTCCAACAGGACGGTGCAACGGCACACACTGCACGTGCCACAACCGATATGCTGAAGGATGCATTTCCCGGGCGCCTAATCTCCCGTTTTGGCGATTTGCACTGGCCAGCAAGATCGCCTGATTTGACCGCTCCAGACTTCTTTTTGTGGGGCTTTTTGAAGTCGCGGGTTTATGTCAACAAGCCTCAGACTCTTGCAGCTCTTAAAGACAATATCCGTCAAGAATGTGAGGACGTATCGCCGGAAGTTTTGGCCAAAGTGATGGAAAATGCCATAAAAAGGGCTCAAATGACAATCAACTGTGGCGGCGGCCATTTACATGACATCATATTCTCGACTTGATGTAAAAAAAATTAAAAGACCAAACAAAAATAATCCACAAGAAGAATCAAAGTTTTTAATTTTTTTTTTTAAATTACAGCCAAAAAACATCGGAAGTTTACTTTTGCGCCACCTTGTAGTTCTTGTTCAAGAGCACTGCTGCTTGGACGATCTCTTTTAGCTCATTTAATGGTTCCGATATCAAAAGGCAGTTCGTTCCTGAAGTGGCTCAATGGTAGCAGATTGTTTTTTGGTTCATTATTTTCCTGAGCATTTATAGACAATCCAAGAATTGTCAACATAAAAACTGTCTTCTGATAGCCAACCGTCTTCTAAATGAACCAAGTATGCTTCAATAGCCCTTTCCTCCATTATTTTCCAAAAAACAACACAAAATAAAGATTTATTATAATCTCCATTTTCACCGTACGTTACTGCATGGTGATGTAAATTTCTGTCACATTGTTTTGATACATTTACCACAGGTATTTGAATAGAACTTGCACAAAAGGAACAAAAACATAAAAACAAACCTTGTTTCCACTCATTATAAATTTTGTATATGCAAAAAAAAAATATAGATTATTATCGTAAAATGTTCCAGAAACTGCACATTTTTTTCAATCACAGAAACAGCGGAATTAGGACTTTAACCTGCTAAATTATAATGATGTTGGTTTTTGTTTTTAAACAGCTGAGTTGCATTCTATGTAATAGTCTTGTAAAATGTTGCTAGCAACAGAAAATTTACAATACATCGGCCTTATTCATAAAAAGTTATGAGAGGTTTGAGAGACGTTTTTTGTATGCTAAATCGTCTCTCAAACGTGTCACAACTTTTTATGAATAAAGTCCCATCTCTTTTGTTTGGTTTTTTTTATTTACTAAATGTTATGATGGAAATTTCCATCATTAGGCAAAGAAGGGGTAAAATGCAAAAGGCCGTAACTACACTTTTTGTTTTTACAGGAGAAGGAATAAACGTTAGAAATATTTCTTAAAAACTACCTTTTTTCCATTAATTTGTTTTTCAGAAACAATTCAGAAACAAATCCGTCTTTGTTTTCTAAGCTTGAATCTAAAATTTGGATATTAAGTTTTATGTAGTCTTTAATTTATAACGTTTATTCCTTCTCCTGTAAAGTTGTATACACTGACGACGCAATTCCGACATTTACTCTGGCATTTTTGACATTTACCGGTATAAGCGAGAGATTACTATGTAATAATACATAACCATTATTTCTGAAAAATAAACAAATTTAATGTTGAAAGTTTCATAAGTTAAAAGAAAAACCAAAATGGTTCAAAATTTCTTGCTAGGATTACCCAAAAATGTTTTTTAATTATAGTGAAGTTTAAAGAGTCTTGCAGAGGCATTAGTTTGCTATGCTTTTTAATTATTTCATAACAAGTCCCTTAATTTTAATATTCAGGAAAATTAAATTGGTTACTTGTATGCTCTTATTCTTTATATTATTCCAAAAACAAATTTGAAACTTGTTCTTGATACAAAAATGCTTACAAATATTTTAACAAAACTGATGCCGCTTAGGATAACTTATTGATACCTGTGTTGACCTCTGTGTATTGAACAAAAAATAAACAATGTCATTGTAATAAAATTAGTAATTATAAAATATTCACACGAAAATCGATTAATATGTATTAAAAAACGAGATTTCATTGTTTTCGCTAACTATTCATAGAATGTGTTTTCATTACCCCACACCTCAGTGTGACCAGTGTGTGAGCTTGTTTTCATTGCAATTAGATGATGATGTCTGAAAGTCTGCGTATCTGATATTTTAAGGTTTTAATACAGTATTCAAATGTATGTCACATCCTCCCAAGTTTAGTTAAACCTTGTTTAGGAAACAAAGTATTGCTTATATTAAATTGATAGTTAGTCTCATAATTTTAATATGACATTTTATGATCATCGCAAGAGCGGATACAGATGGAGGGTACATATAATATTATACCATCCCTCGCGGTTCAAATGATATACACTACAGCCTTGCGACTTAACTCTCTTTAGCAGAATTTAAGACAATTCTTATAATAGATGTTGGTACTGAATACAAAACAATACTACAGAATGCTGCTGACTGAATGTCTATATGGACGAAGGATAATAAAAAGCAGAATACTTTCCGGCCGAATACATAATACAGCAGAATACTACCATTAAGAACGCAGTTACAAATTATCACAGTTATCAAATATGCTGCATTAAGGAGATATTGGTTAAAGTAAATCAGTACACGAAATCTGGAATCATCACTCTGTAGCCTTTTATAACATACTGCAGCTAACACTCTGAGCTCGTTAACTGAGCATTCAGAGACGGTTCGCCAGATATTTCAAGTCAAATCGAATGAGTGATAATTTTTAATACATATCGTTAGCAGAAATGCAAAACCACGTAACTACAATTTTAATTTCTATTTCCAAGAGAAGAAACAATCCTCGTAAAAGGGTGAGGAATTAATTATTCAATTCAAATTTTCAAATCTTTGCTAAAGTAAAGTCTTAACTTCAGTAAGATTCGAAAATATACTGGCAAACTGAATTTTTTGTATATTTTTATAAGTTTTTTTTTCAACTACTTTGAACAAAATGAAAATTGTAGTTACGTTCTTTTGCATTTTAGCTGACGATATAAGGTTCTATACAATTTTTAACAGTGTATAAGATGGGAACTTGCATTTAACGTATTTTCTGGGCAGTATATTGTTAAAGAAAGGGCAAACATCGAGTAGAGGAACCTCGATTATACCCGAATATTTATTTTATGGATTAATTTTTAAATTTACAAAAATCAATTGAAATTTAAAAATTCTGGTTGAAATTTAAAAATTCTATTTGAAATTTGAAATACATCAATTGAAATTTAAAAAAACAGCAATTGCAATTTAAAACACATCAATTCAAATTTGAAGCACAATAAATTGAAATTTAAAAGATATCAATGAATTTTAAAAGACATCAATTGAAATTTAAAACAAACGCGTAAAATTGGCAAATAATTATTAAATTTCAATTAATGTCTTTTAAATGCACATTAAAAGAAAATTTCTGAAATTGATATTCATCACTTGCAATTTAAAAATTCTGTTTGAAATTTGAAATACATCAATTGAAATTAAAAAACATCAATTGAAATTTAAAACACATCAATTCAAATTTGAAACACATCAATTGCATATTGAAAAAACATCAATGAATTTTAAAAGACATCAATTGAAATTTAAAACACAAATGCGTAAAATTGGCAATTAATTCTTAAATTTCAATTAATATATTTTAAATTTCAATTGTTGTGTTTCAAATTTGAATTGATGTGTTTCAAATTTGAATTGATGTGTTTCAAATTTGAATTGATGTCTTTTAAATTTCAATTGATGTTTTTTTTTAAATTTCAATTGCATTTTAAATTTCAAGTAGAAATTTCAAATTCTAATCGATGTTGAAATTTTAAATTTCAAATATAATCTTCAAAAATCAATGGATATTTTTCAAAATTAAATTGATATTTTTTAAAATTTCAATTGGAAATGGTGTAGTTAATTGTACCATAATTTCGAAAAATCGTTGAATATTCAATTTAAACCAAAAGAGTGAATGGATATTTTATCATATAAATTTTCAGATTCAACCAAAAATTTAAATATATTGTCGTTTATGAGACTCTACAAGGATTCCCACTGTATTGGTCACCAATCCTTTTTTTTTGGTTGGAAAAAAACATAGGTGCTAATATTTCCATCAAATACCACTTTTAAAGGCTGTTACACTTTTAAAATCAATTGTCAACGAATGCCCAACATACGATTGATTTATTCACTGCGATGTCGTTAGATGTTGTATTAATTTAACTGACATTTAACTGAATTGATCACAACTGTTTTATTTGAATTATTATTATGTTCTATTGATTCCACCGACTTTGAATGCCATTCTCCTCAAATGTCTTATTTAATGCGGAGCAAACAAATGTCCCCAGCATCTTAACAATTACCGGTTCTGGTTGTTCAGGAGCCTGAGGTCGAGCATATGCCACAATTATATACGCGCACAACACAACCGCCAATAACTTCCAAGATAGTGCCGACATTGCTAGACCAACCGTAATGAAATCTCGTTGTAAATGTTAACCGTGTGTTCGCCAAACGCTTTTCGCTGTTAACTGAAATCAATTGTCGGCCACAGAAGTCTTTTATATGAATTTGTCTCGTCTCTTATTAAAATCGCATCACATCGTCGCAGCAGTCAGTCAGTTTGTTTGTGTGTCTTCTTGCCATACATAGGTCAAAGGTATTTCGTCGAATGCATCAACCAGCTACATACGTACATACAATCTCCGATACGGTTAAGAAGAAGATGCCAACCACCAAACCAAAGCAAAGCAACGACGTCGACGACAACGATGTAACAAAACCGAAAAAGCTCAAGCCACATTGGTAGCAGCAGCAGCCGCAACAACAATAAAAGTATTTAACATTTTCCAAAATATAGCTGGAACGATTGAATGAGTATTCTATGTTGCATGTTGTTGCTGTTGCAGTTAAACGATTGTCTTTGCTGTAAAATCTCTTATCTATCGCTCGTGAAATACAATACTCGACATGAGGAATCGTTCGGAGGAAGCATATTGCCGAATGTTGCTTTTGGTGGTTGGCAAGATCATTTACAATTGAATTCAATGCATCATAATGTGCGATGGCAGAGAGAGGGTGTTAAATGAAGATCAACAAATTTCAATATTGTTTTCAACGAGTGCGGTATGAAGTGAGTGGTGAGTTTGAAAAACTTGGAATTTCGTATTAAGTTTTGCTTTAACTTATTAGTTTAAGAACCATTATCACAATTTCTAGTTAGAGCTAACAAACTATCAGTTATAATTTTTAAATTCCATACAAAGTGACAGCTTATGACAATTGGAGAATATGATAATGGGGCACGGTAGAATAAGTAAGGTAAACGCACTAGGAATTCTTACAACAAACACAGACATTTTGTTTTTGTTTGGTGTCCATAATATGTCAAATTTTCTTCATGGGTGTATCTACTGTAAAAGTAAACAAAAAAGTACAACAACAAAATGCATGTGAATTTGACATAAGAGTGACACCTAAGAAAGAAATATGTTGAAAACAGCTGTTCTAACGAGTTTACCTTACTCATTTTACCATGATAATGGGGTAAATTGGATACAAGGTTTATTGTTGAACTCAATTTAACTTGTCACTGATTTGATAAATATAATTACTACATCAGTTTTGAGCTTTTACCGATAAATTGTTGTGAAAGTAATGTATGAATACTTTTAGACACTTTTGCCCAACAATTTAAATTTATCGAGATGACTTTTTAAGATCACAAGTTTAGGAAATTGTCCGTTGCTTGAAAGTACTATACAGATTGTTAAGTTTTTTGTTCAATTTATTTAATTTACACTCCTGTTCACTTTTATAAATGCACTAAAAATTCCATATTAAGCAGCCTGTATCCTTTGAAATTTGTAACCGATTGCAGAATTTTAAAATGGAAATGGAAGCTAGACATCTTGAGATATAAAAAAAATCATGACAATAGTGGTATCTTAACTAACGAACTTTTTTAAGCAATTTATAAAAAAAAAAGTCCAAAAATGTGCTATTTTTTTGGTTCACTTGAATAAAGGCACTTTAACTAATTTTAATGAAAAACAGTTTTTCTTGTTTTTTTTTTTAAATTTATTTTACTTTATTTAAGAACTATTAGTAATGGGTACAGCCCCCTTTGTTTTTAAAAACTTCAAATATACGGGTTTTCATTGAGAGATAAAGATAATTTATGTAATCCAACGAAATTTGATTCCAAGCATCCTTAATGGCCTGAATTAGTGACTGCTTGCCATCAAAGTGTCTACCTCCATCATAGACCTTACGAGATAACCAACCCCAGACATTTTCGATAATGTGTAGATCTGGCGAATAGGGTGGCCAGTCAAGAATATCGACATTTTGGCTTGCAATGAATTCCTTTACTACTCTGTTGCACTATTCTGTTGCAATATCCAAGATGTGGGACCACCTAGTTCACTAAACTTCGGAAAAGCCGACTCCAATAACGTTTTATAGCTTGCACCAGCCATTATTGCACTTTGAAATTCAAGATCGATGGTGCCATAGAACGTAATAGCACCCCACACCATAACGCCGCCCTCTCGGCTGTGATGTCGGTTCAAAAAACGCTTTTCTTTGCGCAGATCATGGAAATAATAGTTGTAGCCATCAGGCCCATCCAAATTAAACTTCTTCTCATCCGTAAATACAACGGTTCTCCAGTCATTTACATGACCTCTTGGCTGCACATCCCATACCATGTAGAATTGAAGCCGTTTTCCTCACGAGGAGCATTAAGTGGCGGCTTTTTTGTAATTTCAGGTATTTAAGATACTCACAGCTCTTAATTACTCTGCGTACTGATGACTTGCTCGCTTCCACTCCAGCTCTTGAGCTCCTATTTGTGACAAGGATAAGGCAGAATTATTAGCCATTCTGATGATTTTTGTTTTCTCATACGTAGATAAAGACAATGAAACCATTACTTTAAAAATTTTTCTATACTCCTCGGGGTCCTTGATGTAATTGTCGACAACTGTTGGGCTCCGTCCAATTGTTTTAGCTATTGCGCTGTTAGAATATCCTTTAGAACGGTTTCAGTTTTTTTTCGAAGGATTTAAAATTTTTTGTTTTGCCATTTTGACTCGTAAAGTGATTAAGATGTAATAAATTGTAATAAACAAACGCCCCGTACAAAAAAACATCGCTTACTTTAAAAATAATAAAGTGCCTTTATTCAAGTGAACCAAAACAAAATAGAACATTTTTGGATTTTTTTTTATAAATTGCTCAAAAAAAGTTCTATAGTTAAGAAACCACTATTGTCATGAATTTTTTTTTATCTCAAGATGTCTAGCTTCCACTTCCATTTTAAAATTCTGCAATCGGTTACAAATTACAAAAGATACAGGCTGCTGAATATGGAGTGTATTTCATACTTTACATGGAACTGATTTCTCGTTGCTTGATAGATGCAATTTGCAAGCACAATTCTCCGTTTGATTTCCAGGCTGACATTATTGTTTTCGGACACAACCTCAAAGTTATAACGATTACACTAGTTTACAAAAAAATAAATAATGTACGTCTGATAAATATAAATTGATTTTTTGTATGTATTACGAGTACTACGGCCTACAATACTCTTTTTGGATTTTAGGTGACGATATAGTACTTGTCTTTAAATTGGTACCATATTGGCCGAAACGTTAGACGTTTCTGTTCCAAAATGTAGTCAAAATAATAAAACTATCCCCGACCAAAAAGTAAAATTTTAAAATATTATTTTGTAAAAATAAATTTATCCAATAAAATTTTATTAGTTTTTTAGAATTTAGAAGACCAAAATACGTTCATAAAATTGATCGCAGCTTCGGCACAAAATGGCTGTAACCTAGTGTTACACAGTGCAACACGAAAAAATATAACCATATATAGACACCACTACGTGATAAAAGACCAAAAAAAAAGACCCGTGTCTCCCAGTTTTGCCCAAAGTCATGCACTTTTTTTATGGGCCCCAAAGATTTGGGGCCTCGGTGTCATTTTTGCAAAAAAAAGTGATAATTTTGTCAGGCTCATATCTTGCAAACCGTTCGGAATTTTGATTTACTTTCTGAGGGAAAGTTGTAGCTCTTCTCATAATTGTGAACATATAAAATCAAAAAACTTCATCTTTAAGGTCAAAATCGCAAAAAAAGACTTTAAAAAATTCGATTCGAAAAAATTCGATTCCCCTGTTCAGGTCCATAGGTAGCAAACCGTTCAAAATTCAAGGAAACAGTCCACTACAAGAATGTTCCTAAGATCTGAATAAACAACTTTCTAGAACATATGAACTTCGTAGGAATGATACTTAAGACCGTTTACTTCAACATTGAGATACTATGCTATCTCACCGACCGCAGCAGCACAGGCAAAGCAGTAAGCTCAGCACTCGCAACAAGGGACGCAGCACACAATATAAGATATGCAAGATATGAGCCTGACAAAATGATCACTTTTTTTGCAAAAATTACACCGAGACGCGGGTCTTTTTTTTGCCTTTTATCACGGATATGGTTATATTTCCGTGACCTAAAAAATTACATACAGTGTTATCAACGATCGATTATCGAAATTGCTGCAGTAACTTCCCTTAGTTTTCACCCGTTTTAAAACTTCTGGAACTTTTATTTTGAAACATCGCTTAAGCCAAATATGAATAGCACGATCGATAACAATATTGAAAATAACAAATTTAAGCTCCAAAATTGTAAAAATATGAAAGAGATCAAATTTCTAAAAATTGTTGATTATGATAAGTGACAAGTGTTGCAGTGAAATTCCTTAATTCGAATGGCAAGGAATTAAATCGTTGAGCTACTCTCACAACAAAATATCGTTACATATGATACGAAGTCATATGAATTATCATTTGTGTTATTCGAACCGTTTTTAAAAATGTTATAACCTTAAAATATTAGCACGTATGCAGATAGTATATGACCACACCTCTTGACCACTGCTTCTTCTTAAGAGCCTGCATAATATTTCACTGTAATGATGTCTAAGGGCATACTCGAATTTTACTTTAGAAGCTAATCTATTGATATGATGTTCGAAACACAGCCGAACGTCCAAAAGAATACGTAAAATTCCACAATCATTACCTACTGATCTTCAGAGTGGAATCTGAGTGGAGTAGTGCTGATAAGTGGTCTCCACATTTTAAGCACACACTGCTTATCTGTCACCAGATTCCCATTCTCGTCCTTGCAGGAGGACAGACCATTGTTCGGCCCCATATTCGATCTGGAAAAATTTTCGGGATTCATTATTCATCCTGCACATTTCGGTCTTTTCACTCTCTCTCTGCTCCCACTTTCATTTTTCCGCCTAAATAGTTGGTTTTCCTCTCTTCTCAGCCTCTTGCACGCGTTGTAACTGACTGTTTCGTTTCCATACGTGCAGCGTCTTTTTCATCATTTGCAATGCGACATTCTTCGAGGTGCCATGGCTTATTCTTCTGCGGTTTTTGATAGCCAAGTTTAGTCCTTGCAGCGGTTTCCAAAGAATGGAAGATGTGCTTCCACTGCGCATCTGGGTCTTCGGGAGGGCGGAGAAGGGGGTATTCTGCTCTAGCAGGAGAGAGAGCTTCTGTCGATAGGACATTGATATCTCCGGTATTCGTAGCTTGTTAATGTCCAGTTTTTCCTGTGTTCGGCTTCGTACGTTTTTCGCCCTGCTCAGTCTTGTGCGAACTTTCGCAGCCACCAGGTAATGATCCTAGTCGATATTGGCACCTCGAATCACACGTACATCCATTACACTAGAAGAGTGCCTGCCATCTATTACTAAGTGATAAAATCTGGTTCTTCGTTCTCTGATCAAGAGATAACCAATTCGCCTTATGTATGTTGGAATCATGTGATACTAACTACAATGTTCTTTGAAGCGGCGAAGTCTATCAGTCTTATTCCATTATCGGAAGTGGTATCATGTAGACTGTGATTGCCGATGGTTGGTCGAAAGATACTTTCCTTTCCCAATTTGACATTAAAATCGCCTAGAATAATCTTAAAGTCATGGACAGGTCAGCGTTCGTATACTTCCTCCAGACGCTCATAAATGATTCTTTGACCTCATCGTCTTTATCCTCTGTAGGTGCGTGCACACAAATTAACGAGATGTTGAAATATTTCGCTTCGAGGCAAATAGTGGCTATGCGTTCTCTCACTGGGTTGAACCTTGAAACTAGGTATCGCAGTGTCATGACAACTATGTATAAATCCGCACCCGAATTCGTGCTTTCGCTCATGGCAGCTGTAGTAAATAACACAGTATTTCTTTCTGGTGCAACCATATCCTATCCATCGGATTTCCTGAATAGCAGTGAATAGCTTTATATATTTGAGAGGACATTCGTCAGTTGGAAAGTGTCACTCGTCCTGTATAGTGTTCTTACTTTCCAGGCACATATCGTTTAATCGTGGTTCTTATAACGTTTGCGAGGGTCATCAACAGTTACGGGGTGTGTTCGTTTACTTTACTTGTATATTTTCATTGCCTACACTTAAATAACGTTGGCGGGAGGCAAACCCAGCCCACCGTGGTTTGCATTTTAAATACTGCCAGAATGATCATGTGTCAGCCGCCTATTATGGATCAGACGCTGACCAGAATGTAGTGAGTCTTCATTTCTGATCCGCCGTTGGCCAGGGGTGTTGGCTCATCCGCCTTCAAAGGATAGAAGAATAAATCCACTAGTTCGAAGAGCTTCATTAACAGGATCACCTAATTAGCCTCCGACGTATCAGTGATGGCATAAACAATCAGGCTCATTCGTTTCGCCTTCTCACTTTAGCTAGCTAACGGAGGTTTCCGATAAAGTCATCGCACAGGATATACTGCATGGAAGTAGTGGGCTGCTTGGACTGCCCACTGAAGGAATCATTTCTAGCCACTCCGAAGTGAATGGCTATCAGAAGCTTTCCACCTCCACGGACAGTCCTATGTCCAATATCAGTATTTTCAAATATACCACAACTGATGACAGCAGATGTGCAGTGTATATCGGAGCAGTCTAATTAAAACAACATGAAAGTATACTCCAGGGGGTAATAGTTCTTATTGAGTAAAGTCTGATTGAGTAAAGAAGTTTGTGTAAATAATATGAGCTGGTGAACTTATCATAAATTAAAAGGAACCTTGTTTTATTAGCGGGAAATACAAAAATGCGCGGTAGGAGCATGTCAGATGCATGACTGACTATCAAATGCCTAGTGATTACAACTACTACAATAACACTAACAGTTGCCTTGTTTAGTCAACGAAATGAACTTGCTTAATCATTTGTTTATTATTGACTAAAATAATGAAAATCGAGTTTAATTACAGATTACGTATAATGAGAAACGGTCATGGAAAAATGGATTAATTCCGAAATGCATGATCTCTTGGGTGCGCTGAATTAGATCCGGCATTCCTTTTGTAAGAAAGTGCAAAACTATTAGTTAAAAAAATCTGATTAATTAGAATTATGATCAATAAATCAATTATAAATTTGATTAATTCAAGTAATTTTATTCAATATTCCAAAAAATTATGAAAAACATAAAGTAAGAAATCGTATAGGCGCAGTAAAACTGCGTCAAAACCCGTATTAAAAAATCGAATTATCAAAAAATCTGGTTAATTAAAATTATGAGCGATCAATTTAGTTAAATTAATCAAATTTGAATAACTGTTCAATATTCAAACAAATCTAAAAATTTGTGAAAAACATAAAAGAGGCGATTTCTACCGACAGTAACGGTGTGGTTCGCACAAGATTAAGTAGAGCGAAAATCGTACGAAACCAGACGTAGAGGAAGCTGGACATCGGAAAGCTACAATTACCAGAGGTAGCCACAGCCTACTCAAGGAAGCTCTCGCAACTTTTGGCACAGAACCCACCCCCTCCCGATGACGATCCTGATGCGCAATGGAAACCCATTTCCGACTCTATAAAAACTGCCGCAACAACCGTACTTGGTTTCGAAAAACCGCTTCGAAATAAACCGTGGTACGATGAAGAGTGTCGCATTGCAAATGATGAAACGAACGCTGCACGTATGGTAATGCTTCAGTTAATTGCAACGCGAGCTGCAACTGAGTGGTATAGGGAGAAAAGAAAGGAGGTAAACCGTCTCTTTAGGCGTAAGAAGCGGCAATTGGGAGAAAGCGCGAGAGTGAGAAAATTGAGACATACAGAAGGAAGAACGAAGCCCGAAAATTCTACTAAAAAGTCAAAGGACGGAAATCTCGTCGCAGATGTGCAGAGCATGTTGGGAATATGGAGAGAGCATTTCTCCGCGCTACTAGTACCTGAGATATCCAATGACGGTGGGACAATCGATCACAATATGGACGACGACGTCGATTGCACACCTAAACCAATTAAAACCAATTATCACTGACCTCATTGGACCATACCAGTGCGGCTTTAGGCCTCTAAAATCGACCACTGACCAGATTTTCACGCTAAGCCAAATCCTGGAGAAGACACACGAAAAACAAATCGACACCTATCATCTATTTATCGATTATAAGGCGGCCTTCGTTAGTCCGATACGGGAGAAACTCTATGAAGCAATGTCTGAGCTTGGTATTCCTGCAAAACTCATACGCCTTTGCAGGATGACCTTGACGAACACTAAATCCGCAGTGAAAGTTGGTAAGGATCTTACCGAACCTTTCGAAACTAAGCGAGGCCTCAGGCAAGGCGACACCCTATCGTGCGATCTCTTTAACATCTTAATGGAGATCATTATGAGAAAAGCTGTAGTCAACATGGATAAAACCATCAGCAGCAAATGTCACATGCTGCTCGCGTATGCTGATGACATACATAGGCGCACAATTAGAGAAGTTACTGCGGTTTTTTCGAGAATTGAGAATGAGTCCGCAAAAGTGGGTCTGACGGTAAATGAGGACAAGACAAACTTATAACTCCGAGGTAGTGGACAAATTTATATACCTCGGATCTGTAGTAAACAAAAACAATAACGTCAGCCTTGAGATCAAGCGGAGAATTGTGCTTGCGAATAGATGTTATTTTGGGCTAAGCAAGCACTTTAGAGATAAAGCCCTCTCTCGAGTAACAAAAGTCCAGCTGTACCAGACTCTCATTCAACCTGTCTTGCTTTATGGCGCAGAATCCTGGGTTCTATCGCAAGCAGACGACACATCTGTAGGAGTCTTCGAGAGAAAAATACTCTGAAGAAATTATGTCACAACGGCGAGTATCGGCGACGCATGAACCATGAGCTGAGTGAGCTTTATCCTGACATTGACATAGTTAAGCGGATCAAAATAACGCGATTGCGCTGGCTAGGCCATGCCAGTAGAATGGATGAAGACGAACCAGCACGAAGGGTTTTCGTAACCGAACTCGAAGGAAGACGAAAAATAGGAAGACCAAGACTCCGCTGGAGGGATCAGGTTGACGAATCCCTGCGTACAATTGGTATTGCCAACTGGAGAAATAAAGCAAAAGATCGAACTGGTTGGCGAAATATGTTATCTTCGTGTTGTAAGGTCCCTGACCCCCCGGGGTTGTCCGAGACCGGATAAGTAAGGGTGTGTCAAAAACCTTGTTGAAAAAATGCAAAACTAGAAATTTTCAGTTAAATAAAATTTGAATTAATCAGTTAGTCATGCATTAAATAAAATGAATTATTATCCATTGAATTATGAAATGATTAAACAACTTTAAAATGATTAATCAATAAATCAATCAATTGATTAATCATGATTTCGAACAATCGGGTTACCTGATTGAACAATTAATCACAAATACCTGCTGTTATATTCATGTTTTGCCATCAATCATACGATTAACTCCTCTTCTTTCAAATGCAGAAGGACAAAATGTTTTCTATAAGGTGGACAAATTTTAGGGTAAGGCGTATATATATTACATTCTGTATTACATCTCTGAAACGGGAAATGAAAACAATTTCGTAATTTTAAAATTTGAACCCATGGAGGGTTAGATGAGAACTTCTCACAGTCAGCGAGGTGTGCGTTTTCTACTTTTAAACTCACTGATTTTGTCCATGCCTATTATGAATTTGAATTTCTAATTTTGACGCCCCGTTTTTATTCTATTTTCATTTCGCAAATCAAATATCCAAAAATACTTTGTTGATGTCTACTTCATTTATATTATTGGCATTAGCGTTTATTCAGAGGAATGAATAAACTAATTTAGTGTCATGCCTAATATTTACTGCCCACAGTGCGAATATTGAACAAACCACTTAGATAACGAATAAGCCCGGCTAAACATTTCAGACGTCTAACGTTTTGCGTCTAGTCAAAACGTCAATAAATACTACTTAATGGCGCTCTCCAATTTCCGGTGCCCCAATTTTGAATGTCGAAGAAATCCCAAATTTTCGCCAGAATCGTAACCTCCTCACCAATATGCATGATTCTGTCAGGCTTATTTCGGTCGCCCCCTTTAGAATATCCAAAAACTTTTCTATTGGTGATGTCTACTCCATATGGGGAACGTTCACCCAATTTCCAAGTCTAGTTTCTCGAGTCTTGTGAAAACGTCGATTAATTATATTTCATGCCGCGCCCTTTTTCCTACTGCCGCCATCTCGAATATCGAAAACGCCTTTATGGCTAAAGATTGATGGTAGCATTCACACCAAATTTCATGATTCTTGGATTATTTGATTCCATTTGTTGTTTGCTAAGAGGAACATCCTCAACAAATTTCATAATTCTAGGAAGACGTGTTTGGTCATAACGCTAGTGTCTCTGATTAAGTGCCATGCCCATTTCTACCGCCCTTATTTTTAATTTCGAAATATCCCGATTTATTATTTTTCACTCTTTTAAAGGAACAACCCCCTCAAATTTTAATAATTAAAAGTAACGTGTTTGGTCATAGAGATAATTTATTTATTATTGTATTTTGTTGTTATTATTGTATTTTGTTGTTAAATAATCCAAATTATTCGAGATTGAGGTCAGTTTGCTTTTTTATTTTCCATATTTCGCTGCACCATTGGGTAGCATCATCAGAAAACAAAATTAACCAATTAATTTGATTATTTATTGATAATTTCTCTAATTTAATGGCAGGCCTATTGCTACCGCCCCCAAAAGGATTTTCTTAAAATCCTGAATTTAAAATTTTTTATTTTTTAAGAGGTACATCCGCACCAAATTGCATGAACCTAGGAAGTCGCGTTTGGCCAAAACTGCAATTTCTCTTATTTGGTGACACACCCATTTCTACCGGCCCCACTTGGAATTTAAAAAAATACTGATTTTAAGAGTTTTTATTTTGAAGGAACATCCGCACCATATTCATGATTCTAGGAAGACGCGGTTGGTCAAATCTGAAATTTCTCTGATTTCGTGAAACGCCCAATTTCAAAATATCCCATATTAGCCGATGTCTACTCCGTACGAGAAATATGTGAAGATTTTTCAAAATGGCGGCGCATAGGAGAGTAGGGTCCAAAAAGTTTCCATTTTATGCCACAATGCTCCATGTAAAATTTGGGCTCGATCCGACGACTCTAAGTGGACCCAAAATTGAGTTGAATAATAAGACAAGGTTTTATTATAAGAAATTAGGAACTTTATTCGGCAGTTTTGGAAAAAACGCAATTTTGGTAACAATTTTGCCAATATTTTGTAATTTTCTTATTTTTATGTTATTCTTCACTAAATTACCTTTTCACATTGTACACTCACAGAAAAATTCGGTTGAGACAGCCGAATTAGCCGTAACTGAATTTAGAGGTTGTCACGACCTCATTAGAGGTGGGCACAACCTCATTAGAGGTGGGCACAACCTCATTACTGGTAGTCACAACCTCATTACAGGTAGTCACAACCTCAATTGGTACTCCAACTGAATTTGGTGTCAATTTCGGTTGCTGCATCCGAATTAATTCCAAATTTGGTTGACAGAACGTTATAATTCCAGATTCAATTGTCACAACCGAATCAATTTTGAAACGAGGTTGCTTCAACAGAATTTCAGTTGTGAGTTCTAAATTCGGTCGCGATAACCTCAATTCAGTTGTGACAACGTAAATTCGGTGGTAACGTCCGAATTTACGGTTGTTACAACTTCTTCCCAACGATTTAGTTCTCTGGGTGTAGATTACATTTTGTATGTAAAAATAAATAAATGGATTCCCATTACATTCCATTAAGGAATTGGGAGAGCTTCTCACAGCCAGTGAGCAGTGCCATTTCTAGATTATACTCACTGATTGGGACCTACAGTTTTTACACCGATTCCGAACGGTAGTTTGAGAAGCTTTTCCATAGCTAAATACTCGATAGTGTCGCCGTCACTATTCGAGGTGGCCGCCGGCGAAAGAAATTTAAGGTTGTCAGAACAGGGATCGAACCCAGGATAACTAAATGCGTTCCGAATATCCTACTTCCAAGAGAAGGTGTTTCGTCGTTTACTCGTCGTCTTCCATGCAGCATCTACAGCGAGTGGAGTTTCTATGCCCCAATCTAAGGGCGTGTTTTCCTACAAGACAATGTCCCGTAAGTGTTCCTATCATTGTGGACAACTTGCCTCTCGGCAAGTTAAGTAGTTGCCTAGTTCTCTTCCTGGCCACCTGTGGCCAGAGGACCCTGGCTTGTTTGCAAGTCGAACGTAAGTCTCCACTTGTCCTTGAACATATTATCGGTCCACTGCCTGATCTGCAAACGGCAGGTAGAGATTGGGAAATACACTACAGTGATCAGGCAGCTTGAAGGAGATATTTACATTTAGGTCCGGAGAATGGACCCCATAGCCTACTTGCTCGTCCAACTTTGATCCATCCGTGAAAAATCTGATACTACTGGTGTCCCCTTCCAGTGGCTTTTCCTAGGTATTCCTGTTCGGAATAGAAGTCCTTAGATTTGTCGCTGGTAGAAGGTAGGGGATACAGTAGTCCGATTTTACGGGAATAGAGTTGATCCGGTGTAGTAATTCAGCGTGTCCGGAATGCCCCGATATCAAAACGCCACAATCTCTGATTCTCACCAGGGATGCAGCGGCTGCGGATAGCACTAAGTGCAGTGCCTGACGTCGTGCCCATTGGCCCACTAACGCTAATCAGTGCTGATCTTTGAATTTTCAGCAAGGAATTCAGAATATATTTCTTTTGGAGGGACCTCCACCAAACTACGGTGCCATAGAGAAGTATTGGTCTGACTATTGTTCAGCTATACCAGACTCGCATTTTACCTATCCTGTCATAAGGCTCCAAAACTTGGGTCTTAACCCAAGCCGATGAGAAACACCTGGGAGTATTCGAGAGAAAAATTCTCAGTAAAATATATGGTTCTGTTAGAGAAAACGGCGAGTTCCGACGTCGTTGGAACCTAGAACTATATCACTTGTATTCTGACGTGGACATAACTAGGCGAATCAAATTAGGTCAATTGGGTTGGCTAGGCCACGTTATCAGAATGGATGAAAATAAGCCAGCGCGAAAGGTTTTCGATACCGTACCCGATGGAAGCAGGAAAAGAGGACGACCAAGACTCCACTGGAAAGACCATGCAAAAGAATCCCTCCGTATCCTTGGTGTTACCAACTGGCGAGAAAAGGCGAAGCATAGAACCAGTTGGAGAAATATGTTTAAATTTGTTAAATTGTTTATGTACGACATCTGACCTGGTTGTTAAATAGTCAATAGAAGTAAAAAAGTAAATTATCAGTTTATTTTCCTTTTGTTCATACGTTAAAATGATTATAAAGAAAACTCCTTGCTATTTCCCTACGTATTAGTGATTTTATTATGATTTAATGTATTTTCCCATTACATAACATTAAGAGACTCAAGACAGCTTCTCACAATTTGCGCGCTTTATATTTAACAGGACCTGCATTAGGGGCAAATCATTCGATAGTTTCTCCACCTCTACGCAAGTTGACATTCGCTGAAAGAATTAAAACGGCAGTTTCTACTCCATCTAGTTTAATTTGAAAAACACAATTTCTAACTCTAGATTATGACGTTATACAGATTTGATTGAAGTAATTAGTGTTGCAAGGGCTTAATCACAGTCTGTATACAACTTCTAGGTCTACATGCGCAATGCATCTCATTTCGTATTCGTCGGTTACTGTTGGTGTGAATTGAATCTGTTTGACCGATATAGTCAAATCGTGAGATTTTTTTCGGATGATTTTCTAATCAATTTACAAATTTTGTTGTTGTAAATAACAGGTACATATGTATGTATGTATATATGTACGTAGGTAGTACGGTAATAACTTTTTTCTTATAACAACTTATAGATAATGTGATTTTCACAGATCTTTTTACTCGTGCATACTTTGTAATCATTCATTCTATTCAGACCAGAGTCAGTCGTCTGTATGTCTGTCTGTCTATTGTCATGTGTGAGCACAAGGTTTTCTATTGGGAAATTTTTACTTGTTAGAGTTTTCGGCGTTGCCTCTATTGGCAATGTTGTTGCTTCTCGAAGCAGACAGACATACAAGTTGTGGGATAATTTGAAATGTCGCGCAGTGAGATGATGAGAATGATGATCATGACGCGGCTTGGCGGCTGCTGCTGTTGAGGATGATGGCGCTGTCAATCGGGTGTGTAAACTTAATGTACTGACGAGTGTTGCAAAGTTATAAGACATGATTATATATTATTTGACTTAACTAGATTCTGTTTTGCGAATTGAACATCGCATTGCAATCAAGCCCATGAATCTTTTCAAACTCATGAATCAGCCCAGTACTTAGATACAAATATGACACTATGACATATGCATTGTAATGCTATTGGAGACATTCATTGTAAGCAGACATATTTTTTCAGGTATAGAAGATCATCTTCATCCATCCGCAGCACACAATGTACTCGAATCTAAATATCCATAAGCAGTTTGACTTAAATACGAAAATTTCATATTTTCAATGTAAATCAATAAATAATATCTGCAGTGGCATGTTGTTGTTGCTGTTGTTCGTTGCACGTCTAATATCACTTCTGTAGCAACTTTCGAACCAGTCAGTCGCCGTCGTTTTGGTCGATCTTCTTTAGCAACCAACGTCATCCTCATAACATTTGCTGGATTATATAACCTTTTGCCATATGTTCGTTCGACTCGGTTAGAATTTAAGAAGGAGCGCGATGTTTATGTGGCTTCATTGGTCTTCTCGCAATGCAGTCGAACATATTAAAAAGAAACCCCAACCGATGCGATAGATAGATGATAGTCTGGCGTACTTGTTTTAAATGTTATTGTTTCGCTGGCTAAAAACAATGTGACACAGTGTGAAGACTTGACACGCAAAATCGATATAAACAATGTTTAAAAGTGTTAAAATAATTGATTTCGAATGATAGTTTTACGTCGCAGAATTAACCGATGCTACTTGGAAGAAATATCCGCAGAAGCAATAAAAACTTTATGCCGCATTTAGACTGGAGTTTATCGCGGGTATATTAGGGATAACCTTGTTCTTTTTTATTTTATTATTCAAGCTCAATACCATTCTATATCTCTATTAATAGTGATATAGTTTTGTCAAAAGAAGTTTTGCAAAATGCATCCTCATGATTCCTGGCAAACCGTATAGCTTATTTAAGGTCTAGCTACAGATCTTCGTCAGCGGTTGTTTGGAATGCTGCTATTGAAAAAATGGCAAGCAAAACATACATGCAAGTAGCATTTGCGAAGACTTCTTTACATCTCCAGAGAACCATCGGTTCGAATTAGAAAAACTTCTTTAAAACAAAAATATCAATAAGCGTTCGAACCATAGATAAAGGAAATAGCTAGATATCGCACATGCCTTGGGAAATTTCTTGTTCAATGGGGTATTTTCAAGATGGAGCTGAAAGCAATAATTATAACATTTGATCCCAAATAAAATATACCTTGCGAGATGTATTTAGAACAGTTGATAGCAGTAGGTGTTGTAGGCAACATCAACAGGCATTATTGTTTTGTTTAGTGGGCCGATGCTTTACAAGTCAACACAAACGAATACCAACAATAACAGTACACCAAAAAAGCTCATAACCAAAATGCATTTGAATTAGAAAGTGGGGAACACAACGACATGAAAAAACTAAATTAGTTGTTTGAATAGCACAACCTGGAAAATTAATCTATTTTTGTATTGAAAAAATGTCCACACTGTTGAATAAACGTCAGTGAATGTTGTGAGAAACGTCAATGAAAGTTACAAAACGACAACACAGCACCTAGTGGCAGTACTTGACAACGCCTGTGGGATATCTACTTAATTCCTTTATCTATGGTTCGAACTCACGGGCGATGTGTTAACACCTTTTTGTTGCACGGTACCTGTTTGATTTCTATGAATACATTAGTAAATGTTACTTTGGAAAATAAATTAAAAAGAATAGTTTTTGTGCTGAAGGCTCTTTTGTTATTGCACTTTCTTTTTCCTTACATTTGCTTTAACATTAGTTCAATATTACATCTAATGTTAAAGCATATGTAAATAAATAAATAAAGCTATATTTAGCTCACTGAAATAATTGTTTTTGTTTTGTCATAAACAGAGGGACTACAAAAAGTATTGAATAGTATAGAGAACTTATTGCACTATTTTTCCGCTCTCATGTAGAGAGCACCAAATGCACCATTTCGACAATGTTATTACATAAAACAATGCCAAAAGCATAAATGTTTCAAAAGGCAATAATGTTTATATTCTATACTATACTACTTATATTCAATACTCTTTGGCGACGACGACCTGCTTGTTTGTTCCCTGCCGCTACATCAATACCATCATACTTATTTTCTGGCAGAGACTATTGTTGTAGAGCAACCACGTATGTGATGCTAACGCTATGTGTTGTTTGCGTGTGTTCACTTTGATAGATTGCCCTACCCGTGCGAAACGGGTAGGATGTTAACACATCAAAAAGTATATATCTATTAATAGAGATATAAAATGGTCTTTAACTTGAAAATTAAAATAAAAAAGTACCAGTAAAAGGACGAAGAAATAAAAATCAGCCCTGATGAAACTGCAGGCTATTGCCTGTAAGAATTGTATTGTATTTTAGGCAACCACAAAAACCATTTCTAATGGGAACCGATGGTTCTCTGGAGATGTAAAAAAGTTTTTGCAAATGTTTTCTTGTGTGTTTTGACTGCGATATTTTTCGAACATTTGTATAGTGAGAAATTCTCAAATAAAATGAGTTTTCGTTTGCATTTTCAATAGCATCGTTCCAAACAACCGCTGACGAAGATCTGTGGCTAGACCTTAAATAGGTATACGGTTTGCCAGGAATCGTGAGGATGCATTTTACAAAACTTCTTTTAAAAAAACTATATCTCTATTAATATACATATAGAATGGTCTTGAGCTTGAGTAATAAAATAAAAAGTACCAGTAAAACGGCCGAATTACAAAAATTTCCTACGTTTTTTTATAGTTGCATTTTTCTGGTACTGGGCAGTGTTGCATCAAATTGTACACCAGTAAAAAATTAACCTTCACTGTTTACAGATTAATAATGTAGCTTTCAGATCGCAGTTTAACACGGCCAAGTTAGCGATAACCTTGTTGTCTAATTTTTGCCGTTTACAACACCGAGTAATACTTTAAGAGTGTGCACTAGATATTTTTTGTACTAACGAGTTCCGTGGAATACTTGGGAAACATATACAATACAGCGTAGTAAAAGGAAATGTGTTTTGTTCACTTTTGTTTTGCGGTATGCTTATGAAAAGGTGTACGAGGGACACAATTTGTATGAGCACAATACAAATCTGGCCGACGTTGCTTTGAATGAGATACTTGTGTCACTTTAGTCGGAACTCTGTCTGATTGGTACTCTTGATCCGAGGCAGAAGGCAAGGGCAAATGGCGTTTGTTGAAGCTGTAGCAATGGGAAAGAGGGAGATCAACTTCTCTGGACATGTCCGGCACTAGATAGTAGAGGAGAGCCTACTATGGGATCCTATTTCTTCAGGGACCTGGGAGAATTATCTTTTTGGTATTAGCTTCCTACTTCTTGGAGCAAACTAAATGGTTCTCCGGCGGAGCTCGCGCTTTATCCCTTTAGCCCCTGGTATCACAATGTTAATACCAAACATCTAACCTAACTTAAACTATGATGACATACCTATGCAGAATGAATCTGCTGCTGATGAAAGTTGTCGCGCGGTATCTTCAACATCTTAGTGGAGATAGAAAATCGAATTTTATGTGTTGTAAACTGCATATCGTATAATACAATCAATATTTTGGAGTACTGCACCGGAATTCGGTAACTTTTTAACGATAAAAATCGGTAGATAAATTGACAAAATTGGGAAACATTGTATTGAAATTTTATGAATTTTGACAACTTAACTACCGATTTTTATCGTTATAGAATTCCGGTGCTGGTGTTAAATGCCCGTTTCAGTTGGTTAGATATTTATGTTGTTTCCAACCACTGTACATTTTTGTTTACAATTCTCTGCAATCATTTGCTTGTCTTTGTCATACAACACTAAACAAATTTACAGTGTTGTCTTGTGAGGAATTACTCGTACTAAGCTAACTAACTAAGCTTGTAACCTTCAAAAACGTGCCTGGGTGAGGCATTTATCCCCAATTTTTGTTGTTGTTACATTACATACAGACTTCGAAGTTGCTACAACAATCGGACAGACAGACGGCGATTTGGCGAACGTCCTCAACGTCAACTATATGTAATGTGGCAGTTGGGGTCGTGCATCGTCTATTTAGTCATCATACTTTAAGTCAGTCATCAATGGTTCTGCTAAAAATTAATGCATACAAATCATTTGCTAAGACAAAAACATTTCTGTAAGATGAAACATTTGAACAGTCCAAACTCATCATCTTCATCATCATCAGCAGAAGCATGATCAACAACTGAATCTCTACGAGCACCTCTATTGAGAAAACTTGGGCTTCAGGTTAACTATCATGATTTTCATTCATATTAAACTACACTTTACACATAGTTTCAGTATGAACTTTTTTTTCAAAATCTTTTGGTTAGAAGTTCTGGGTAGGATACCCCCCCATAAGCATAACAACGTCAATAAACGCCAACGACGAAATGACAGAAATGCCAATAGATCGCAACAGACAGCAATGATTCTTTTGGTAAGCGGTTTTGGGAAATGTTTAATATTAATCGATTTTTGCTGAGGGTTGGTTCCACAGTTTAATGAAAACAGAACAGGAATAAATAAATGTCATTTCAATTGAAGTCACAGAATTTTTATACAACAAACAAACAATAATGGTTTCCCATTACATCCCATGAAGGGACAGGGGAGGGCTTCTCACAATCACTGAGCTGTGTGCTTTCCAGTTTTCACTCATTGATTGGGACCTACAGTTTTACACCGATTCCGAACGGTATTTTGAGAAGCTTTTTCATAGCTATATACTCGATAGTATTGATATTAACGTATTTTGAATTTCAATTGATATGCATATTTTAAATTTCAAATGGAATCTCTGGAATTTCAATTAAATGCTATTTTGATAGTTTTTGAATTCAATTTAATTTTTTTTATTTCAATTGGAAATGGTTTAGATCTTAAACTTAGCTGCAAGTTATAAGATAATCTTAATCAGGAGCTGTTCAAATAATTTTTTTTTTAAATTACAAGTTTAAGTTGGAACTGAAATCTGGTTCCTGTTTGTATGTACATTCTCAGTCTTTCTGGCATCTACTTGTATACATGTCTTCTTCATTTTCATTTGTTTTATGGGATTTTAAATAAAAAATATTGTAAATGCATCGATAATTTAATCATCAGCTCAACTTTATCTGAACGTTTAGTATTTTAAAATGTTAGGCATTCATACAGTATTACGACAAAGATATTCAGTATCCAAATCCCAATGGCAGAAACAAAACGGATCTAATCCGCCGCTGCTTCAGCTTTTATAAATTTAATATTGATTAGAAGAATTAAGCTTCTCTGGTAGTCGCTAATTTTTCTTTGTTGCAATGTCTCTTTGTGTGTGTGTGTTTGAAGTGCAACTTGTTGCCAATGTAATATATAATTATTAAATATATCGACGGCTAAGAAGACCATACCAAATAAACTGCAAACAAGCATGGTAGGTATGTATGTATATAAACCCGAATTTATACCAATGGAGATTTAAGTAGCACCTACCGGATACATCGTTGAGTTTGGGTGTAATTTAAAAATTTAATTGCATTTTGGAAAGGTTTCTTCCTGTGGGGCGAGTATTTGCAATCTTATTTTGCATCGTAAAGTTATCCTAAAGTTGTCGACAATAAATGCTAATGATCATGGATGTCAGCAACGTTTGGGCATTCCGCCAGGCATTCGTACCCAGAATTCGTATTTACCCACCTATGTGTAACTCATACACATCGCCATATGGAATAGGTAACAATCGTTTACCCATTACCCACAGGGTATGAGGAAAATAATGGATAGTCACTCATGATGATGGGGAATTACCCATCACGATTACCCATTGCCCATAGGGTATTGGCAAGCGGCCTTTGCATGTTTTTCACGTTGATCGTTAATATGTTACCCAGGGTAGCCCATTCCCATTTTTGATCGAAAATATTAAAAATGCAGAAAAAACGTGTACATCTCTATAACGGCATACAATCGAAAAAATTACCAATTTTTTTCAATTTCTAAGGGATTTTGATAAAGTGATCCAAATTGAACGGAAGAATTTTTTATCCAAAAAGCCGCCAAAATAACAAAATCGTTAAAATAAATATATGGCGTCCAATCGCAAAAAAAAATGTTGACCTCTATAGGAGACTTTAACCAGTGGATGTCAATCAAGTGGCACGATTTTTTTAAATCGCTAAAACTAAAACTTTCTCAAACAAAAAATTACTAAGACGCCCATATGTCTATATCTCGGAAACGTAGCGTTACGACGACACTATTGAGTAATTAGCTCTGACAAAGCTTCTCACTTCGGTGAAAAAGTGTAGAAAGGGCACAGTTCGCTGATTGTAAGAAGCTCCTCCCCTATCCGTTCATTGGATGTGATGGAAAACTAAGTACCAACTCCTCTTCATATTTATCAATCATGCAGAATTTCTCGTAAAAGATTCTAATATGATATGTTGTTTTATCGATCAGTTAGGCCTAATTTTTGAGTGGAAAATCATCTTTGATCAACGATCAAACATAATTTAAACTCTGAATTCACTTTTTGGGTTAATATTTAATTGCTGTTTAAACAGCCAAAGTTGGGCATTTAAACTATGACCAAGTGACCATATGATTTTGACAGAAAACAACAAGACGAACAAACACAATGATTCTTTAATTGTTAATGTGAACAATTATAATCACCATTCTAGTTGAAATACCAATAAAAACGTATCATTTAACTCGTAGTGCGGTTAGAACTTTATTTCTGCTCAAATATTCTCCAATTTCATTCAATATTTTGTATTTTATCACTTCACTTTTGTTATGCAAATGGCGTCTGCTTGATGCATCCTAACGATTAGCCGATAAATGTATGAATACCGGTTATTTTTCGTAGCATTTGTCACGGTTGCAACATGGTAGTAAGATTAGTTGACAAAGCACCGAAAAACTCCTTTCGTATTTTAAGTCAGATAAAACATAAATCAAAATCAACTGATTACCAATTTAAATAACCAGTCAAAAATTGACCCTTAGAATCTTATACGACGCGGGAATACGTATATGAACAAAAATATCGCGTGCTTTGCTTCGCATGCGCGATTTGTACATGAACACGCCCACTGAATTTTTTTCAGCAACGATAACCTTGCTTAGAGATGGCGACACTGTTGAGTCAATAACCTTAGGATGATAGACTAGACTTTTCCAGTCCCATATGGACTTTGTTCCCTAAAAAATTTGTTCGCATTTTTGACATGAGAGCCCCTGAATTATTCGACCCAACTGTCGACTGCACATTTTCGTGTTCATTCAGATGACGAAATATTTCCGTTCGTATAGAAAACACAAAACTTTACCTAGGGCTGACGAGTTCAAATATATCGGTTAAGCTCCTGCAATATATCCGATCATTCTAGGGTTAAAGCTCCGTATTCATTTATGTCTGAACGGAAATTTTGTTGCGGAGAGTTACCAGCTATCTTTGACTTACTTTCCAAATATTTCATTAATAATTCCTCTTCACACTCCATTTTATTTTTAACTCGTGTGGTGTTACTTTAGTTTGTTAAAATTATCGAAATGTTAAAATTCCGGCCCCAACCAATGCTCAAACAATAGGTTCGCCAAATTTTCGTTATTTTTGATGTGTTAACATCTATAGGCGCGGGTAGGGCAATCTATCAAAGTGATCAAATACAAACAACACACAGAGCGTTAGCATCACATACGTGGTTGTTGTACAACAATAGCAGCGAACAACCAAAGAGTATTGAACAGTATAGAGAACTCATGGTACGAATTGTATGACTCAAAAGCACTGGCGACATCTGGCGAATGATTCAAAACGTATATAACTTGGCCTATTCATAATTTTGGTATGAAACATTGATGCCTTTTGAAACATTTATGCTTTTTGTATTGTTTTATGTAATAACATTGTCGAAATGGTGCATTCATATTAAAATATTCTATAAAGAGAATAGGACTCGTTTTTTGCTCTTTTACTCAGACTCTCTACATGAGAGCGGAAAAGAGTGCAATAAGTTCTCTATACTATTCAATACTTTTTGTCGTCGCTCTGCTTATGACAAAACAAAAACAATTATTTCAGTGAGCTAAATATGGCTTTTTATTCAATTGTATGCCAGCATTCAAACAAGCAGGTTGTCGTCGCTCTGTTTATGACAAAACAAAAACAATTATTTCAGTGAGCTAAATATTGCTTTATTTATTTTAACAATATTATATCTAATGATAAAGCAGATGTAAGAAAAAAGAAAGTGCAATAGCAAAAGAGCTTTCGGAACAAAAACTATTTTTTTTTATTTTCCAATTTAACATTTACTAATGTGTTCATAGAAATCGAACAGGTACCGTGTAACAAAAAGGTGTTAACACATCACGCGTGAGTTCGAACACTCATTGATTTTTTTATACACGTACCTTTCTTATGACAACGAAAATTTCGGAAGAACTGAATACGGGCGTAACTAAGAAAATGATACTTAAAGCATAAATGTTCGGAATCTTTGTAAAACTGTAGACCGCAGTCAGTGAGGCAGTGAGAATCAGCAGATAGTACACAGCTCGCTGGTTGCGATAAGGTCTTCCGAGTCTTTTAATGCGATCAGTAACGGGAAACCGAGTAAATAACTGTACTTTGTAGTTCCATAGTCCTATTATTTTTATAAACAATACCATTGCTAAATTTTTGCACGTCACTGTTTACATTGTTGTTCATATAATATTAAAGAAAATATTAACATCAATGGCACTAGAAAAAATCGTGTACACTTTAACATTTTAAATGTTAAAACTTTATATGTCAAACATGTTGGTGACATTATTGGTTGTGGTATGTAACCTTCAGGAGCGTGCTAATGATGATGATGATGATGATGGTAATGCCGCTGTTGAGGCTGCTGTTATTGATGATGTTTACACCGTTGGTGATTTTTTTCATTATTGGATTTAAAACAACATCTAACCATAGGATTTTTATCGACAAACATATGAGTACATTTATTCGGTTGAGACATGTCCAAAGTACGACATAGTACGCGATCAGCACATCGATGTGTCAAATGTAAAGTAAACGACACTAAGGTGGAGTACGATGAACATCACTGGCATGACATGGCTCATTAAATGTCCCTGGTGATGCAGTAGTAGCACATCGCAGTCACTAAGTCATGTTGCATGATGTCATGACCCATTATTTTGACAAAGTGAAGACGATCCTACTTGCGGATTATACTATTTATTTATATATGTACATACATATGAATGTAGTCGGTAGATAAGGGGATTGCAAATTGGAAAAAGTCGAAATTTCACCCCTTTGGATGCGTAGAAATGTAATAGTGAGCAAAAAAGTTCAAGTCGCAAACGCAAAAGTGCAGAGTGGCTCACTGTCTATTGAAAGATGCTATCGTATAACTTTAGCAAGTCCGACAACTGTCAGTTTTGTGTTGATATTTCTGAAGTAAACAGATACAGAATACACGTCGACAAGCCATGCAACGCTATATTCCTCAAGAACGTGATTTTGGATTTTGGTGCAATGTGAATTTCGGTTCAGGCCCCTTTGCATCAGAACGGAACGGTCATTCGCGAAGAGTCATTACCTCTACTCAAAGTCACTGAATGGTGCTCCATTTACGTTGGAGGTGTCAGCGAACCTTATTTTCTCGATGTCGTCGCGGGTAACACGTTCACTGTGACTGGTGTGCGATACAGAATTGGGACTGGAGGATATGTGGTTCTAACAGGACAGTGTAATTGCACACACAGCTCGCGCAGCACTTTTCATTTTGTGGGGTGCTTTTCGGGGTTGCGTCGCATCGGTGATTTGCAGTCTATGTGAACAAGCCACAGACTGTGGAAGCTCCCAAAGATAATATTCGATAAGAGTGCTTATCGCCAGAACGATTGAAAATGCGGCAAAAAGAACCCAAGTGGTCATCAACAATTACGCACCGACCTGGCCGTTATCGTCGTCATAAAGTAATGGGAAAAAACTTAAAGGTTCAACTAAAAATGTAAAAAAACATTATGAAATTATATCGTTAATTTTAAAGATATATTGCAATATTGCAAAAAATATATTCTTATTTAACAAAATAATATTAAATAAACTAACTAACAAAATAAACTAAAATGATTAGATACCGTTCGCAAAGTCCTTATTTTTGATCTACGTCCTTTGTGAGGACGCAGAAGTAGGATTCGTAATTCGTGGGTAAAGGATTACCCTGGGTAAAACATTATAATTGCCTTGGGTATGCGAAAAATTAATGGGCAGTTACCCACGGCAATGGGGAGTTACCAATTCCCGACAGGATAATGGGGAAAATAGTGGATAGTTTCCCACGACGATGGGTAATTAGTAGAGATGTGACTGATAGTGATTTGGCCGGATTACCTGATATCCGACAAGATGCGAGACCGGATAGCCCAATATTCGGCGGCAGGATAGTAAATTAAAGAGTTCATTATTTCTAGTTCGGCAGGCAATAAACAACAATAAACGGATGGAGCGATGTCAGTTATCTTTGGAAAATAAAGTACTGCCGTCTGGCAATACTGAAAATCAACAAATTAAATTCTGGCATTACTGAAAATCAACAGTCGAATGATGGAGTATAATTCCGCCAGGTGTTTCATTCATTCGCTTCAGAGGGTTGTGCTTGAGTCTTTGAAGGTACAACCTGAAGTAATGGACTGGATTGCCAAAGGTAGACGTATCGTAACTCACTTCAATCATTCAGGTTTAGCAAAAGAAAAATTGCTGGCGCTTCAAAAAGAACTATGTTTACCAGAGCATCAATTGGTGCAAGATATAAACACGAGGTGGAATTCCACTTTCTATATGGTGGAACGCTTATTGGGACAAAACCGTGTTATCTCCCTTTATGTGTCTGAAAACGACACACTTACTAATCTAACAACTCGTCAGTGGTGTTCTAGGGAGCAATGTGTACAACTTTTGAAGCCGTTTGAAGAAATAACTAAAATTACAAGTTCTGGCCTCTCCTGCATATCTGAAGTTATACTGCATGTAGCTGCATTAAAAAAATTCTTAGACAAGGTCGAAACTGTACGACGAACAGCCGATTTACTTAATATGAGAGCCTCCTTAAAAGCGCAATTGGCATCTCGTTTTATTTCCTTAAGTGAAGATCCAAAATGCCTTATTGCAACTTTTCTGGATCCCAGAGCTCGACAGACTATTTTATTGGAACACTTAAAAACGACTTGCGACACGTTTTCCCCAGTAGTTGTTCATCGACGTCTTCAACTAGACCTAAACAGTTACGATTAAATGAAACTGATTCAAATGAAGCTCGTGAATCTCACGAAACATTTTGGGGTTGTTTTAATGAAGTGGCAGATGAAAACAACATTCAGTCTCGCAATCATGAGAAGAATCCAATTGCTACCGAGATTGAAAAGTCTTCTTGAAGGAAGTTCGAATTGATCGCAGTTAGTATCCTTACGCTTGATTGTCGTTTAACTCCAGAAAAATACCAAAAATTCCTTTCAGCTCCCTGCAGCAGCGTTTATAGCGAACGAGTTTTTTCGGCAGCTGGCTTGGTTTACGTTTATTGTCTGCGAACGCTGAAAATTTAGTGTTTATTCACCATAATCTAACTCTTCTTAATTTTTAGTATTAATGTCAATTGTTTTATTAATTGAACGTTTTTTAAGTTTTTAGTTTATACATAAATTTTTCAGTAAAGGGAATATCTCAAAACGTATTTTAAGTTTTTGAAAGATAATTTGTAACTTTTTGTTACATTTTTACCTTTAAATAAAAGCTATTTTATTGTTAGTTACACATGGATAACCCATCCCCATTTTCGATAGAAAATATCAAAAAATTAGAAAAAAGTTTATATCTCGGAAACGAGCGTCGTATAGACAAAATAACAAATTTTTAAGGGTTTCGCAAGGGATTTCATAAAGTTCGATTTAAAAAAGACATCCATTTGATAAAGCCTTCCATGGAGGTAAAAAAATTATTATTTTTGCGATTGAGCGCACCATTTCCGAGTTATAGCAATTTTTGTATTTCAGCGATATTCTTTTAGCGATTTTTTGAAAAAAAAAATCTCCCATAAGAATTGGACCACTTTACTAAAACCCCTTAGAAAATCTCAAAAATTAGTTATTTTTATGAATTCGACCCTCCGTTTCCGAGATATAGACTTTTTTCTAATTTTTTCATATTTTCGACCAAAAATGGGGATGGGCTACCCTGGGTAAACGTTAATTGCAAATTTATACGAACTATGCGCAGAAGTACTTACTATTACATACACATAGAGTTATACATATCTAGAGGCAATATCTCGCTCATGTAATTTTCTGTCAGGCGTGTATACAATCAAATGTTGAATGTTGGAATGAATGTTGAATATCCACCAATTCCACAATGCCGACATTTTGTGAGTGTTTGGTAGGATAGTTGTGTAAAATTCAATACAAATGTATACGAACAATAAAAGTAAAAAACAGTATCAAATATATTTACATTTTATTGTTCTAAATAAACAGGACATGAAAAAAAATTAAATAACCTGTTCTTGTAAAACTATCTGGCATAAATCTGTTTACATCGAACAAGTGTGATTCGCACCGATCCGAATAGTGGGAAATGAAACGTCATGTGAGCGAGATAATTTTTAATTTTCGTATAATTTTTAATTTTTTCATACACTGGTTGGAACATTCAGTTTTAATCCAGTTCCGAACGGAATTTTGAGAAGCTTTTTGATGGCTAAGTACTCGATAGTGCCCGCGTCACTAAGCGGGGTGACCGTAATCGAAAGAATTGCAAGGTAGTCAGAGCAGGGATAGATCCCTTGTTCTCATGAACAAGAGCCGCGCATACTAACCATTACACCACCGAAGGCCACGAGGAAAATGTTTAACATACATACAACTGGTTTAGAACACACTGAACACCAGGGCCGGGTATACACTTCTCGGCTCCCTAGGCAGTCGCTAAAGGTAAACATAAAACTATCGTGGTCAAGATTTTTTTAAAACCTCTATTTTTGTGTTCCAGAATAGTAGAAAAATAGGATAGTTTGAACTGTTTTATCTACATATTTTTACTTATAACCCAGCCTTCGCAAATATAAGGAAGATAACTTTGGGAAAGTTATTTTTGACGGAATACAGGAACTGGGGAGTACTGAACTCAGTATACTTCTAAAATACGTTATCAGTACTAACTATGTATTACTTATTACTGATACATTCTTCCCTTTACAGTTTAACGTAGCTATTAAAAACGGCATCACTACTACTTGGGTGAGCTTCATTGGGAGGAACTCACAGTGACCTAACCTAACCTAATTATAACTAGAGAATTGGTCGGTGTCGATTTTTGAGTTAAAGCACCGAATTCAGTTTTTATCCAATTTTTCGTACCCATAAAAAGTACGTGTAAAGAAAATAATGAAAATTTCGTGAAAATTTCTGTGCGAAAATAAAGAAAATTTCTGTGCGAAAATTTCATAAGCAAAACCACAGAGCAATAGAAAAGAGCTTCTATGCCTCTCTTCGTGTTATCATATTAACGACGAGGTAGTAGGCCATTTAATCGAGTTCGAGTTGCTTTGGTAATTTACTATTTTGTTGGCATAATACGGACAGAAATAAAAGGGAATGCGTATTTCCTATCGATGCAAACATAATTTAGCTGTCATTAGTATCAATCATTTGTTGCATGGTTTCTAATCTGTATGTCTTCTTTGGTGTGTCATGCTACATCATTTCCCTAGTGGGTTTTCGTTCCGCTGTGCCATAGAAACCTCCTGGCAAAACAAATTACTGGGTTGTTATGGCAAAGTTATTTCGTACGAAAACAAAATGTTTGACAACTGTTTGGGACCAGAATTGTGATATTTCGATTATTTTAACAAACAAATATAAAACTAAAATTAAAATTAAATGGAGTGCGAAGAGGAAATATTTTGCAAAGTACATCAGAGATAGGTGGTAACACTGCAACTAAAATCTCCGTTTAGAGATAAATGACAAAAATTCTTAAAAAAATTTCGCAAAAACAGGAAAGGGTTTAATGAGAAATTTTACCTTTTTTGCTGATCTTTTCCACCCATAGAGTAATATATACTATATAGGGCCACTTAATTGAGTGCCACTGGTGCACTTGTAAGTAAATCTTAAATGTTGCAATGCATGACATCAATAATACAGGTAGAAGCATTAGTACAAAACATCCAACAATTCAACAACTATGACATTTCGTAATTATGTGGTGGGATATTTCTGCCAAATTCAACACAAGTGCATTACAACAATAACAGTCAGAAAAAGTACAAAATACATTTAAATTCCACAGTTCTCCAGCAAAACGACATGAAAATGTTAAATGTTCTTGTAACCAACTTGCTGTGGAGTATGTCCAAAATTGGACGACCGCGACTCAAACTCCGCCAGCAGCATTTTTAAAATACACGACTTCACTCCGACTCCAATATTAAATAAAACAATTTTCTATGGTAAATAAAATAAATGGTTTCCCATTACATCCCATGAAGGGACAGGGGAGAGCTTCTCACAATCTGATTGGAACCTACAGTTTTACACCGATTCCGAACGGTATTTTGAGAAGCGTTTTGGTGACCGAGGTGACCGCCTCCGAAAGGAATTTTAAGGTGGCCTGAGTAGGGATCGAACCCAGCATCACATGTACAAGAGGCGCGCACACTACCATTGCACCACCGACGGCCAACATTACATCATCAATGAACTGCATACATATAATAAGCTATTGTTGGCAGCACAACACACACCGTTTCCCATTACATCCCATGAAAGGATTTGGGAGAGCTTCTCACAACCAGTCAACTGTGCGCTTTCCAAATTTTCACTCACTAATTGGGACCTACAGTTTTACACCGGTTCCGAACTGTATTTTGAGAAGCTTTTTCATGGCTAAGTACTCGATAGTGTCGCCATCACTAAGCGAGGTGGCCGTCGTCGAAGGAAATGTAAGGTGGTCAGAGTAGGGATCGTTCTCATGCACAAGAGTCGCGCACACTAGCCATTGCATCACCGACAGCCACAACACACAAATATTTATTTTGCTTTAAAAGAAATATTTTTTAAATTAAAACAATCCAGATCCACTATTCAAAATAATATAAAAATTCTCTTTTCAAAATGAAGTGCATTTGAAAAAAAAGTTCCAAAGAGTATTTCTTCGATAGACATATTCATAGACCAATACATACATAGATACTTTTATTCTCTCAATAAATTAAACATCATAGGTACGGTGGAAAGTACACATAGGATAGTGAAAAATATGGGTTCAATAATACCAGATAGACACAATAGTAAACAACGTTCAACAAAGGAATAACAACCGAATTTCGTGTTTTTGTGGCAAACTAGTTGTGTTAAATACAATACAAATGTATACCAACGATAAAAGTGCAAAATACATTTAAATTTTTCAGTTCTACATCAAAACGACATGAAAAAGTTAAGTGAACATATTTAATTTTAAATTTAATTGCTCTCATTTCCACAAACCTACGACGAAGAGTGTGAAATGAAACGTCAGATGAGAGAATAAAAGTATCTATGTATGTATGTATTAGTCTATGGACATATTTGACAAATTTAAATCAACTGAGTCAAATCTACGATATCACAGGTTGCAATGCTGATCCCTGTTGTACAAGAGGTAGTTAAGGAGGTAAATCAATTATGTTCGTGATGGTATTGACAGCACAACATAATATATAGAGAACAAAGACTTTTTAGATTTCATAGTATCGACATTAAGTAATATTAAACACAATGAATGTTAAATAGATAAAACTATAAAACTAAAACTATTCTATAGATCTCCAAAGTGTGGAGTTAACTGGTATTTATTCTCATTTGGAGAATATGTTAAACTTTCATGGCCGAAGTCCATGTATTTTTGTAGGCGATGCAAACATTGATCTCAATTTAAATTATTTTAGTCAAAATATTAATTTTAATCTACTTATTTAATGTAGGTGTCATTTCTTTCAATGACCTGCCATCGTTCAGGCAACTTTTTGATCCTAGATTCGTAGAATGATTGCTCCGCCTAGGGATGGCAGATTTGAACCCAACAAAACAAGTAGATCGAGGTAAAAACGGCATTAAGAAAACAACGTGCCCTTTTTGTATTAACAAAATCATAAAATTGACTACAGAAATGAACAATTTAAGCCATTACTTATTTAATAATCAAAAATATTATTTTATAATTTTTTGAAGAATTGCAAATATTTATCGATATTGTTGACTTGATTACCATCTTCTGGTTTTAAAAAAGTTTCAAACTCAGTACCGACAAGCATAGATAAAGTAAACAAATAGATGAAGCACAAGTGTAGGGAGAATTTTAGTGTCATGGGTAATTTTCTAGAAAGTAATAAATGGGATTTTTTGTTCCCAAAAAAGTCACAAAATATGGCAATAAAAATCTAAAATTTCGTATCAAAAGAAAAAATAATTTTCAACAAAAATATCAAGAATACTAGAATACAACACGTTACTTAAAGTAGAATATCTGATGGTCATCGAATTGCAAAGCCATGTAGACGGTGGTGACATGGCTTTGCAATTCGATGAATTAAATTGATTCTTCCCTCGGTTTAGCTACCATTCCTTGTTGAGAGTCCTCAGACACTCTAACGGTTTTGTCATCTGCGACCACAGAAGTTGCTATAGTTTTTGGGCGGGGAAGTTTTTAGATTAAAAAGGCGTTCCGGCGTGTTCATCTTTGGGCGGTCTTACGGGTTTTCTCCTCTTGATATCCCAACACCGGCCTCATGGCTTTGAAATAGTTTTTTATATAAGAAACAAATGCTATTATGTAAGACCCATTTCACACTCGGCAAGTTACTTGCGCAAGTCAGTTTTTCAACTTTCCGAGTACAAGCAAGTCTGTACCTCAAATTTATTCCCCAACCCGACCCTACCTCTGTCATCAACAAACCAAGACTTGGGCAAGAGACTTGCGCAAGTAACTTGCCGAGTGTGAAAGGGGTCTAAAATCACATTAATTTTTTCACATTTTCAATTGTTTAAATTACTTTCCACAAAAATTTCATACAATTTTGAATAAACGTCAATGAGAGTTATGGGAAATTTTGAGTGAAAGTGACAGTAGTACAAGACAGCACCTAGTGAACAAAGTTGACAATGGTCGCGCTATATCTATTATTTCCTTTATCTATGCCGACAAGTGTACGTATAATTTTTATTATTAATTCGCTTTTTAAACTTTCAATTAGCAGCTGTTTTTATTTTTTTATTATTAATATCGTTTATTTCATTAATTTGTTTACAAAGTTATAAGTGTGCCCAGCGTCACATATACATTATTGGGGCGAGTTGACAAAATAAGTTTCTCATTATTACAACTTACTTATACAAACATTCATATGTATGTATGTAATTAAAAAAAAGAAAAAAAATAGTTAAAATAAAATAAACAAGTAGTGATAGAAACAATAGATATGTGTATATAAATAATAAATTGTTATAATTTGCATTTATAACAGAAGCATTTCCAAGTTATCAAGCAAGTAACACTTTAAACGAGTTTTGAAAAGAGAAATTGGAGATAAATTTTTTAAATGAGTTGGAAGACGATTAAACTCAGAAACACGGCATGCTCAATCCGCTGCTTAGTAGTTTCTAATCTACATCTTTTGATTAATAACTGCGAGACATGTCGAGTGTTAAAGATATTCTGATTTGTACTAAAACTTATTGTCTGATGGCCAAAATTATAAACCATATTTTAAAAAAATTGTTATTAAAAAAATAAAAAAAAATATATTAAAGGCATTTTAGATTCGTCTCGCTTTAACGCACGGCGTCTAGTCGGTATGCTGCGGCCTCGCCGCAGATCTTGATATACAAATAAGAAGCAGGGTATTTGCCAACATTAGAATGTAAATTCAGCATTGCTGTTGGTAGTGTGTTTTACGCTTTTTATTTAGGCAATAGTTTCACCATTTCTTGTCTTCATATAAAAAAATCGCCAAAGACAAACTGGGCAATATTACCTATGTTTATTTTTTCTGTGTAGGCAAAAACGAATACTCATGATAAAAGTACTCATGGTAGACGCAGGAGGTGTTGTTGTAGTTGATGGCAAATTGATGGCAACAACAACATACATTTTTTTTTTTGCTTCTCACTTACGTTGTGTCAAATCCAACACATACGTTTACCAACAATAAATGTAAAGAAACACATACAAAAACAAAACACATGTGAACTTGACAGTTCGGAAGTGGTTTGCAATGTAAACAAAGCAAATCAGCTGTGCTTATGCGTTCACCACCTATGCATCCATCTTGGAAGTACTTTTACCTACATCTTTACATAGACCAATAAATACATAGATCAGCGGTCGGCAAAAATAAAAATTAGTGTGTGTTGGTGAAAGAAAATATTGTGCACTGAAAAAAATTATACAAACATACGATTTCTTGTTTTTTGCCGCACGCAAGACAAACAAATACACAACCAGCGCACATGATGTTGTTTCATCGCTGTCTTGCGGACGACTAAACGAGAGAAAAATTTTGTTCTGTGCACATTCAAAAAAACGAAGCAAAAGAGCGTGGTTTTCTAAAGAGCGTAAGTGTCGGTGTGAATTCAATGTCCACACAAGTGGTATGGAGTGCCGATGGCTGACATAGATACTTTTATTCTCTCATCTGACGTTTCATTTCACACTCTTCGTCGTAGTTTTGTGGAAATGAGAGCAATTAAATTTAAAATTAACTTACACCAGGTGGAGCTACAAAATATGTTCACTTAACTTTTTCATGCCGTTTTGGTGTAGAACTGAAAAATTTTAATTTATTTTGCACTTTTTTGTTGACTTTTTCGTTGGTATACATTTGTATTGTATTTAACACAACTACCCAGTAGGAAAAAGAAGCATGCAATAATGCATTACAGTATGCTAACTTTCCGTTCGAGAGTGATGCTATCTTCCCTTACGAATTCCCATTACTTTCTTAAACGAATTGTCGCCTGTCGTAAACATTATTTTGAAAGGATAAGAAGACATGATACATGCTTCCACTTGTGTTTCTAAAAAAAAAGTGAAGGTAATGCATGAAACTTCGTGTTTGGATTCTACAATAACTTCTTTTTGGCAATGAAAGTGTAATGCATTACAATATTGAGAACGTGCATTCCGAATATGGTTTCTTTTGGCAAGAATTTGTAAGTTATGCTTTCCAAAAGCATGCATTTTCCCCTTCTCGATACAGGAAAACGTAAGCAATAATACTTCTTTCCTCGCTTACAGTGTAATGTATGCGTAAGGTATAAAAACAAAAAAATATTTTTTGTTTTTAACTGCCAAGACCCGTAAATTTCTTCGTGAAAACCCCCGCATGGTATGTAAAGTATAAAAGCGGCAATAAAGTATAAAAGAACAATAAAGTATAAAACATTGTTCTATGTATAATCTCAATAGCATTTTGCAAAATACCACTAACTTACAGAAACATTTTATTAAACTTCTTATTTATAATCAAAAAACACGCAGTCTCATGCCAGTAGCAAAAATGAAACGACAGAGAATGACATATTTTATTTTCTCGTTCAACAACAAAAGTAAGGAAGCGTAACTGTTTTTTCGGCTTTGCATGCCGTTTCTAGTTTATTTTAGAAAGCGTAGAAATGAAGTATTCAAAATTGGCCGACGCTTAGCAAGAACTTCGCATTTATTTTTAGGATTTGATTTGTATACCTTTTATAGTTTCTTTTAGTAAACAACAAAATGAAGTATTCAAAACTTGCCTTACCATTAGATGTACCTTACCAAATTTCCGACTGGGTAGTTTGCCACAAAAACACGAAATTCAGGTTGTTGTTCCTTTGTTGAACGTTGTTTACTATTACCTCTATCTGGTATTATTGAACCCATGTTTTCCAAAATCCAATGTTTACTTTCCATCGTACCTATGACGTTTAATTTATTGAGCGAATAAAATTATCTATGTATGTATTGGTCTATGCTTCTTTAGATGTTATGCAGACTGAAGTACAAATAGTAAAATAAAGGTACGCGTACTGCTGGAGAAAGTACGTCTGGCAACCCTAGGTCCGCCCCACAAATAGAGTCTAAACATAATCAAACGCGGTACAGACGACGACGTTTTTTCTACATAGGTTTCTTATGGCAGGGAAAAATCGTCAAGAAAATCCGGCGCGGCTGACGACTCGCCGCTAGAATAGAATCCATCGTAGAATAATAACTTCATGGTAATAGCAGCGCGCGTTGGTGTTGTTGTAGGCAGCAACAACAGGCATTTTGTTTTTGTTCTATTCGCTTCAGCTGTCAAACTCTACACAAATACATACCAACAACACAAGAATGCAAAAGAGTACAAAAACAAAATACATATGAGTGTGACAGCCGAAGCGAAGAACCTCATGAAAAAAATGAAAACAGCTGTTCTTACGGCTTTACCATGATCATATTCTTGTACCATGATAGAATCTTTTCTAATTTCTTGGCGGCGCTCTCACGAAATCTCTCAATTGAGAGAATGAAGTTGCCACATGTTCATGAAAATAGTAAGAGAAACCAACAAAATAATTTATTGTTAAACACAATACAATAAAAGTGAATACATTTTTAAATGCAGTGAAAACAATTTAATTCCGATTCAACTATATTATTTTTCCAAACTTTCAAACAAATTCCAGAAAAGAAAAGCAAATAAAATACGACGCAGAGAGAAAAAAATCAACCAAAGTCGCCAGACGCTCTCTCTTCCATTTCGTTTAGACGCAAGAGATTTTTTTCGTCGTCATCTGAAGCGTGTCTGGTTCTGTTTGAACTCATATACTCGAAGAACTCGGTTTGCAGGTCCTCTCCTGTATTAAAGGATTTTCCATTCAAAAAAATTTTCAGACTCCGGATTAAATGAAAATCGTGCCAAATTAGCACTATCCACCCTATCCAAGCTTCAATATTTTTAGCCGAGTCTGCAAAAATGTGTGAGGCCTAGCTTTGCCGTGATGGAAATCCACGCATTTATCAATTCAGGTCGTGTTTCTTTCAGTGCTTCATCAAGGTTCGTCAATTCCTGACAACAATCGTCAGAGTTTATGGTTTGGAAGCAGCTCAAAATAAGTTACTCCCTTAAAATCCCACCAAATGGAAAGCATAATCTTTTTTTGGTGCAGTTCAGCCTTTGATGAAGATTGAGCGCGTTCATCGAGCTTGGACAAGGATCTCTTTCGGTTGGTACACGTTTCAAAAATTAATAATTTTTGTTGCGCTGGAGCAATAAATCGCAAATGCATTCACCTTGTTAAGTGGATTTCCTTAAGCTCGTGCGGAATCCAAATATCAAGCTTTTTGACAACTTCAAGCCGTTTAAAATAGTTTGCAATGGTCGTGTGCAACTTCTCGAACAAAAACGTATCGGCCAGATTCGATAACGGTTTTGATTTTGTCCTCATCAACCTCATTTATAGCTTGAAATGTCAACTGTGTAACTGTATAACAAAGAATTTAGTCAGTTGATCAAAAGCATTTCAAAAATAACAAAAGCATCATCTATATGAGAAAACAGAAGTTACTTTGTTGCCAACACAATAATTACTTCAAAGGAAAAATTTTTCAAAATACATACACATGTATGTAGAAAGAAAAGAGGTGATGAATATATTGAAGCTCGGTTAAAAGGAATAAGTAAAGTTATACGAGATGCCCAGGATAATTCAATGAGTTTTTATTACATGAATAACCTTATCTATATTTTAAGTGAATCGAAGAAGGGTTGGAGATTTTTAAATGAAACTCTTATGTATGTGATATGAATAAATGGTTACCCATTACTTCCCATGAAGGGATTGGGTAGTGCTTCTCAGCTTGATATGTCTGGTGAGCCTATATTGTGTGATTTCCGTAAAGCTACAATTTTTAAGGAATATTTTCTTCACTCGACATGTTAGCATGTTTCAATATATTACATATATGATAGAAGATGAGGTGAGGAACATCATTTCCAGTCAGAGAATGAACTTATTCCACCCGAGGATGTAGATGCATTTTGAGAAGTGAAAGGTTCCGTGGAAATGAGAATTCTTCATTCAAAAATTATAGTTCGCTGAATTACATTTGTGGGGACCAAACACAAATCCTAAAGAGAAGCCATGAGTGTTTCAGTTCCACCAAGTTCCCGTTGAAAGTATGAATTGGATGAATATAACTGAATAAAATAAAAGCATCGTTCATTACTTATTCGGTCTGATTTTTAAGATGTGATAATTTTTTAATCATGCTAGTCATTAGATATATAACCGCCTTATTTATAAAAAGTTGTGAGAGATTTGAGAAACGTTTTTGTATGATAAATTGCCTCTCAAACCTCTCATATCTTTTTATGAATAAGGCCGATTGTTTTGGACAAATTAAATATTAACTAACTCAGTTGTTCTGATCAATGATACGTAGTGGATTTTAACAAAAACGTTTTTCAAATAAAAAAATTAAAGTCATATTTGAAAAAAAATTGTTCACTTGTACCCGTTATATTATCGTATTGTAAAGATGTAAAACGGCAAAATCAGGCAAGATTGTATTTGAAAGAAAAATTTTGTGTTTATAGTTTTCACTAATGTTTTATGAAATATTTGTGTTTTTCTTATATCAGATGCTTGAAAATTAGCAACAAAGTTGATCAAGCCGCTACTAAAATTAAAAATCAAATTAATAAGAAATGTACAATTACCGTTAAAAATAATTGACTGAAAGAAAACACAAAATAGCTGTTACTGATCTGTCGGTGGTGCAATGGTTAGTGTGCGCGACTCTTGTACATGAGGTCCTGGGTTCAAACCCGGCTCTGACCCCTTCAAATTGTCTTTCGGCGGCGGCTACCCCGCATATTGACGGCGACACTATCGAGTATCTAACCATGAAAAGGCTTCTCAAATTACCGTTCGGAATCGGTGTAAAACTGTAGGTCCCAATCAGTGAGTGAAAACTGGAAAGCGCACAGGTCAGTGATTGTGAGAAGTTCTCCCCAGTCCCTTCATGGGATGTAATGGGAAACCATTTATTTTTATTTATTTATATAATCTGTCATATCTCAGGTATTTATAATACCATCTGGTTCAAATGGGAAGCACTAAACTATATATGTAAATCCGTGTATAAATATAATTCATATTATTTACCCATTGGGTGGCATTTAAAAAAATGGGGTTTTCAACTTCACATTTTTGATAAACTGTACTATTTTCAAAAAAAATTCCTAGTGTTCTTATTTTCTTCCTTGCCTCCTATAATAGACAAGACTTCAAGCTTTTTTAAAGATATAATACTACGCATTTACCTCTCAAAGACCGGATATACATATTTTCGTTGAAAGTTTTGGAATACATTTGTCAACATAAAATAAAAAAATCATGCCTGATGAATATAAAAAAAAAATTATTTTAAAATATCGCGCAAAACTACTTAATCCAAAGGTGACAATTCCTAGGCTTTATAACGCAAAAATACTATACCGAAGACTATGTGGGATCTACACCAGAAGAGAAAATCCCTAAGAACGAAAACCTGAAAGTGGAGACAACAATAAAAATAAGCCTATTGATAGCATATTGGCGTTACGGTCATGCCCAAATATGGTATGACGTGTTAGATGTCCCTGACTCGGGAGATGGTGCAAATTATGATAAAAATACGTAGACGCAGGAGGTGTTGTTGTAGCTGTGTTTGCTTCTCACTTTCGTTGTGTCAAATCCAACACATACGTATACCAACAATAAATATAAACAAACATATCCAAAAACAAAATGCATGTGAACTTGACAGTTCGAAAGTGGTTTGTAATGTAAACAAAGAAAATCAGCTGTGCTTAACGTTCACCATCTATGAAACCATCTTGGTTTCCTGTATTTGGTAGTCAAATTATGCATTTTGAATTTTGAATCGGCACCACGATACCATAGATTAATTTATACATATCATAGAATAACACATACCATAGAAGGTTTTACTCGCTCAATAAATTAAACGTCATAGGTACGATGGAAAGTAAACATTGGTTGGTAGAAATATGGGTTCAATAATACCAGATAGTGGCAATAGTATACAGCGATCAACATAGGAACAACAACCCAATTTCGTGTTTTTGTGGCAAACCAGTTGTGTTAAATACAATACAAATGTATACCAACGATAAAAGTCAATAAAAAAGTGCAAAATATATTGACATTTTTCAGTTCGACACCAAAACGACAGGAAAAAGTTAAGTGAACAAATTTTGTAACTCCACCTGGTGTAAGATAATTTTAAATTTAATTGCTCTCATTTCCACAAACCTACGATGAGAGTGTGAAATGAAACGTCAGATGAGAGAATAAGTTTATCTAGGTATGTATTAGTCTATGATACATATGTAGGTTTGTCAATTCACTCATCGGTTTAATGATTGAAGGTAAGCGAACTTGTGTTTGAACATCAAGAGAAGAATACTGTCGCTGAGGTTTGACAAACACAGCTGAAATTGTTACTGTGAAAGTTCAAAATATGTAAATATCTGAACATCGTGAATGCACGTTTCCTCATTGAAGAAGCGCAAAGAGAAACGTTAGATGGGACGGTAACAAATCTATGTATAAATTAATTCCACTCGCATTTTTTCCAAAATGTGGGAATTTTGCGGACGCCTCGAAGCATGTATATTTTCGTGGCCAAAACGTCGCACAAAATACTTTGCTCCCGCTTGGACCATATTTTCTTTTTCGTTATTTTTTTTTTGATTCTATGGACATGTTATAACAATTTTGTTTTTTTAAACAGTATTTTTCTTTAACTTGCGAAACTTTTTGGTTTATTTTTTTCTTCCAAATATCACTTTTTCGACGTTAGAGAGACGTCTTTCCAATGACCACCGAATGTATTTACAAAACATGTTCGAAAAAATCCTTGCGAAAATGTTTTGAAACGAAATGAGAAATTTGAGATGTTTTGCTCACATGAAAAATGTAACAAGTAGCAAATCATGTTTTGCGGAAATCAGTAGGAAAACTAGTTTATCGTCTAATAGAAACGCACTATTATACAAACATATTTTTCTTCTTTGACAACTAATACATATTATCAATTGCCTTGTCTCGTTTAAATGCAGAGTAACAGATGTACCCGGTTAATGTAAGCCCGGATAATCGTGATTCGACTGTACTTATGAATTTGACAAATAAATCAATGGTTTCCCGTTATATCCCATGAAGGGATTAGGGAGAGCTTCTCACAATCAGTGAGCTGTGCGCGTTGTAGTTTCACACTCACTGATTGGGACCTAGAGTTTTACACCGGTTCCAAACGGTATTTTGAGAAGCATTTTTCATGGCTAAATACTCGATAGTGTCGCCACCACTAAGCGAGGTGACCGCCGTCGAAAGAAATTTAAGGTGGTCAGAGCAGGGATCGAACCCACGTCCTTATGCACAAGAGCCGCGCACACTACCATTGCGCCACCGACGGCCACAATTTGACAACAGCAGCGAAAAATGTCATGAACAAATGAAATCAGCTATTCAAACGACTTTACCTGAGATAATTCTATCATGTATCTACAAAGAAACGGCAACCCTATAAATAATCGCGTTATCGATAACAAAGTAGATAAGGAAAACAAACAGTTACCATCGCTAATTACCACCAAAGACAACACATCATTACGCGCTGGTAAGGTTTCTTGTATTGCTTTTCGCATTTACAACCAATTTCTGTGCAAAAATGGGACTGGAGGAGACCATGTTCTGGCCCTTGTTTGCTGTGGCATCATGTATCAAGATTATGCTTGTGCCAGCGTAGTAAGTATTCCATATTCCTTAGTTTTTGTTGGCATCCTTGACATGGTTTACTTGTCTTTTAGTCATTCAACTGATTTCGAAGTTCATCGGAATTGGTTGGCCATTACACATTCTCTGCCTATGAAACAATGGTACCATGATGCGACCAGTGAATGGACCTTGGATTATCCCCCATTCTTTGCCTACTTTGAGTGGGTTTTGGCCAAAGTGGCTTGGTATATTGATCCAAAAATGTTGCAACTTAACAATCTCAACTATGCATCGACAGAAACAAAGTACTTCCAAAGAGTATCAGTAATGACGATGGACTTAATATTTTTGTGGGGTGTTTGGAGATGCTTGAAGGCATTGCGAAGGGTGGGTGTGAAAGTTCATACGGGGTCGGCCGAAGTGTTTTTGATATTCAACATCGGACTAGTCTTTGTGGATCACATACACTTCCAGTACAATGGTTTTCTGTTCGGAATACTGCTACTGAGCATTAGTTACTTGCTGGAAGAACGTTACCTGAAGTGTGCTTTCCTATTCGCCTGTCTGCTGAACTTTAAACACATCTTCCTGTATACGGCACCTGCATTTGGAATATATTTGCTGAAGTTTTATTGCTTAGATGCAAGTAAAAACTTCATGTTCTCACTTCTCAAGTTATTGGGTGTGGGACTGACACCCTTCGCAATTTCCTTTGGGCCGTTTTGGAAAGATTTGCCACAAGTTTTAAGTAGATTGTTTCCATTCAAACGTGGCCTAACTCACGCCTATTGGGCTCCTAATTTCTGGGCTTTATACAACACTGCTGATAAAATAGCTGCCACTGCTTTAAAGGTGCGGCCCAGTGCATCACCAACTTCGGGATTGGTTCAGGAGTTTGATCATGCTGTGCTGCCTTCAGTGAGACCTATGGCGACTTTTGTACTAACTGTGATCTCAATGATTCCGATACTGATGCGGCTGTGGAGTTACACAAACAAAAGGTAATTTGAGAATAGCATTTCGGGGTTTATGCTCATGGCTGCTACTACGTACACTGCTATGTACAAAAGTATCTAATATAATTCAAACGGATTTTATTATTGGCAAAACGGATTTTATTATTGGCAAAACGGATTTTATTATTGGCATGTCCTACTCCTTGAATACGTTTAGGCTGATAAAGTGCCATATTTCAAGGCCAAAAACGTCTTCCTTTGCCGACGTTAGTTTATAAATTAAATTAGAAAAAAGTATTTTCAACAAAAATATCACTTTGAAACAAGAATACAACACGTTACTTAAAGAAGAATATCTGATGGCCACCGAATTGCAAAACCATGTCACCACCGTCTTGTGTTAATAAATTAGTTATTCTTCCGATTCAGCTACCATTCCTTTTTCAGAGTCCGCAGACACTAATGGTTTGGCATCTGCGACCACAGAAGTTGCTACAGTTTTTGGGCGGGGAAGTTTTTAGATTAAAAAGGCGTTGCGGCGTGTTCATCTTTAGGCGGTCTTACGGGGTTTCTCCTATTGATATCCCAGCACCGGCCTCATGGCTTTGAAATAGTTTTTTATATAAGAAGCAAATACTATTATGTAAAATCAAATAAATTTTGTCGCATTTTCCTTGTTTAAATTAAATTCACAAAAATTTCCCACAATTTTGAATAAACGTCAATGAGAATTATGGGAAACTTCAATGAATGTGAGAGTAGTATAGGACAGCCATAGAATAATACATACCATAGAAGCTTTTATTCGCTGAATACATAGAATAATACATACGTAGATACACTTATTCTCTCATCTGAACATATTTTCTAACTCCACCTGGTGTAAGTTAATTTTAAATTTAATTGCTCTCATTTCCACAAACCTACGATGAAGCATAGAATAATACATATCATAGAAGCTTTTATTCGCTGAATAAATTAAACGTCATAGGTATGATGGAAAGTAAACATTGGATGGTGGAAAACATGGGTTCAATAATACCAGATGGAGGCAATAGTAAACAACGACCAACAAAGGAACAACAACCGAATTTCGTGTTTTTGTGGCAAACTAGTTGTATTAAATACAATACAAATGTATACCAACGATAAAAGTCAACAAAAAAGTGCAAAATATATTTAAATTTTACAGTTCTACACCAAAACGGCAGGAAAAAGTTGAGTGAACATATTTTGTAACTCCACCTGGTGTAAGGTAATTTTAAATTTAATTGCTCTCATTTCCACAAACCTACGATGAAGAGTGTGAAATGAAACGTCAGATGAGAGAATAAGTTTATCTATGTATGTATTATTCTATGGTATAGGATAGGAGCAAAGTTGACAATGGTCGCACTATATCTATTATTTCCTTTATCTATGGTTTTAACAATCAAAAGTAACACCACATGCGTTACAAATAAAACGGAGTGCGCAAAGGTATTATAAATGAAATAATTGCAAGGTAAATCAATGATAGGAGGTAACTCTCTGCAACAAAATATTCCGTATAGAGATAAATGACAAAATTTCTTAAAAAAATTTCGCAAGAACTGAATACGGGGCTTAAACTTGCAAATATTTCCCCATATACTTACTGTGCCGCGCACAAGTGAGTGCATGTTCACGACACTGACTTTCGTCATCCATAAAGACAAAACCATACAAGCAAATCAAACAACATTTTTAACGTTATTTTTATTATTTATATTATAATGAATGAGATAGATTCAAAAAGTTTAAAAGAAAAAACGAAAATAACCCGTATAAACTCAATTTTGCACGTTTCAAAAAAATTAATAACTAATCCAATTTCAATATTTGGTCCATACACCCTTATTAGAAATAACTTGATTGACACGGTTTTCGATAACAACTTTTGGAATTCGAATCCATTCCGCATCTACACGATCCCCAAAGGTTAAGGTGTATTAAAAAACCGATTCTTCAAAAATTCAAAAATTTCGGTTAAACCGAGGTGTAAAAACCGGTTTCGGTTTTTATAACAAATGGCCAACTATGCGTTTTATAAACATTGTTTATATATAATTCGTCTCTTTGCATTTTGAGATCGACTATCGAGTACATTGCCATGAAAATGCTTGTCAAAATAGCGTCCAGAACCGGTGTCTAACTGCAGGTCCCAATTAAAGTGTTTGAGCCTATGCCTTCATGGGATGTAATGGGAAAGTAAAGAGTAGATCATGTAAAATTTGGAATTTAGTTTCGCCTTTCAAAATATTTTCAAAATTATTATTTTATTGGTAAGACCCATTATTGATATTTATGGAAGAACACATGTTCGAATTGCTTCCATGACTTGCTTTATAGTACCTAATTTTGTTTACTAAATTTTTCAGTAAATTTTCGATTGTTTGGGTCTTTATTTCGTGTTTAACGCTTCGAAGGACTCGGAATTGGTTGCGTAACACTTATTTTTTACGGCGCTCCAGAGATAATAGTCTAACGGGTTCAAATGGACTTCCAGGTATCGGCTGATAATGCGGTTTTCGAACACAGTGCGTAAAAGATCGATTGTGTTGTTGGCTGTGTGGATGGTAGCGCCGTCCTGTTTTCAACTTTTGGGAACAAAACATCGTTGAGCATGGCACGATAACGCTCGCCATTGACGATTACGGCGGCTCCATGCCAAAAACCGCACACAACAGTCACTCGTTGTGAATGCATCGGCTTCTCTTCGACGACGTGTGGATTTTCCGAACCGACAATGCGACAATTTTGTTTGATAATGTAACCCTCGAGGTGAAAATGAGCTTCATTTGGGAAATATGATTTTTTTCGTAAAAACACCCAAAATTAGAAGTGCGAGAAAGTTTCAGTTCTCCGAACGGTGGCGATTTAAAGTTGACGGCGTTTCGAAAACACTTTCAGCTAAAGCGGCAATATTTTCCACTGAACGCACGTACACAAGTAGTTTTGTCCACTGAGGATACGGATTGACGAATTCGCTCCACAAATTGATCCACAAACTGCGTTATGGTACTCTATTTCAATCGAATTTATTTCGAAGATTTCTGACAGTTTGAGTTGAAAACTCAGAACCTTGAAAGAAAGTTTTTAATATTTCCCAATATATTTTCGAGCGTAAAACGACCCATTTTGAAAATTTGTAACCTTCAACAAAAAATCTGTCACTTCATAGATTTCAAATGGGTCATCGACTTCGAAATAACGGGAGGTTCAAGTTTCAAATTTTACATGTCCCATCCCATATTTATTTTATTCAACCTATCTGTTCTCGTACATATTTGACTTACCCAATTAGGCTAACTGATCGTTGAGTAAATATTCCTTTGAACGTTTTGTACTTCTTTTTGGAGTGTGACTACTGTTTTTATGCTTTTCTGCTAACATAACACCTTTGTTGTCATTAGTTCCGGAACTTACATCTAAATCGGAGTTAGCAGATAACAATATATCGGCGAAATAATTCGTTAGCAAAGTCTCTTCTATCTGTCTGGTGGAGTCTGTAATCATAGTGACCAATGAAAAAGGTTTTAGGTGTGTAATTCTGCGGCGTTATATCAGTTGTGTACAAACCAAAAAATAAAAACGGTTAATCGACTTGAAATAACTTGTGAAACCGGTTCTTCGAAATATCAATTTTTAGAAAACCCACATACGGTTAACCGGTTTCGGTTTCGAATAAACTATTACCCATGTTTGTTGGGGCTGCTTCGTACTGCCCGAGCTGTCTTTTCACGATTGACCAAAGATTTTCAATCGGATTGAGGTCGGGACTTTGTGCTGGCCAAGCCATCAATTGAACATTTTGTTCCCCAATCCATTCCTTTACAATTTTTGCTGTGTGCTTTGGATCACCATCTTGGGGAAAACCAATTTCTTTTTCGGGATAAGCACATTTGTCCATAAAATTGGGAAGATGGGTTTGCAGAATCTGTAGATAGTCCTCTTTTCGCATTATACCATCTACTAAATGCAAAAGGCCAACACGCCACCATGTACAGCATCCCCAAACCATTATGTTTCCACCGCCATTTTTAACAGTTTGCTTCACATGGTGTCTTTCAATAGGTTCCCCGGGTATTGCTTTCCATCTGTCTGAAAACGGTTAAAATTGGACTCATCAGACCAGATAACACGTTTCCAATTATCAGTGATCCAATTTGGGTGCTCCCTTGCAAATTTCAAGCCCGCTTTAACATTCTTATCGGACAATGCAGGTTTGCTTTTTTTAACAGTTGAAGTATATCCGATGTCATGGAGCGCTCTTTAGCAGTCCATTCGTTTACATTGTTGTTAATTGCCAAAGAAGCACCCTTTGGTGTTAGCAGGTTGTTTTTTCTCATTTCGGACATCATTAGTCGAGCATCCGAGTCCGTTAATAATTTTTTGCGACTTTGGACTTGCGATTTGGGTGTCACATTTCGTCTCTTTTGAGCTGCGATCATTGACTAATACCAAGCCTCTCGGAAATGGTACGTGAATAACAGTCATTCTCGGTCAGGCACCCAACACTATTTTCAATTTCTGCAGATATTTTTCTCATTTTTATGCAAAAAATTAAATTTATTTTAAATCTGATAGTAATTGACAAAATCTGCTTTGATTCGCAAGAAACACGTTTTAAACTCCTCTACGAACAAGAAGAATAAGATAAGAACAAACATAACGGTAAATCGCCATGATTTCTAATGTTAAGTGAAGTGGGAGAGCGAAAATAGGTGCCATTCATAAAACGTGCAAAATTGAGTTTATACGGGTTATTTTTGTTTTTCTTTCAAACTCTTTGAATTCATCTCATTTATTATTGTTGCTTTACTTCTACATATTTGTTACGAATAAAATAATAAAAATAAAATTATAAATTTAGTTTAATTGCTTGTATGGTTTTGTTTTTATGGATGACGAAAGTCAGTTTCGTGAACATGCACTCTCTTGTGCTCGGCACTGTATACACACAGATACAGGTATGTTCATTAAAATGCCTTCAACTCATCCCAGCGGACCAAAACTTCGTATACGATATCGCATACGAGAGTTACGCGAAACTTTTGCGGGTAAAACTCTCGAAAACAGATCCGAAAACGATCGGAAAATGAATCATCAGTCGCTCAGTTTGTGGCAGTAAAAGTTTCGTTTACGATGTCTTGCAAGAGATTCGTTTGCGAGACTTTTGCAATATCTTTCGCGAGAACAACACGAAAAATAAAACAAAATGCAATAGCCAAAACTTTGTTGTTGTGTCGTGTGCCTGCACGTGTGTGCCTCTGTTTGGCGCACGACACAACGACAACAATGTTTCTCTCTTTTTTCGTCCGTTTAGAACCCGTTCTTGAACCAGTTTGCGAATATTTGAGCGAGTTTAATTTCTCCCCCGGTTTTGGTCCGGTAAATACTCGCTTCTGAGCCCGTTTGCGAGCATTTAGCTAACACTCGCTAAGGCTCGTTTTTTTGCCCGCTGGGATGATCCAAAACGCATACCAATACCATACTTTACTTCATAGACTAATAGTTATAGTACACCTAATAGTTCTCTCACCAAATTTATGACATTGGGCCTGGTGTGATATTTACGTTCCATGTTGAAAAGAATTGCTTTACTAATACCAAATAGAGGCAATTGTTCAAAACGACGAACAAAATAACAGCAACGGAATTTCGTTTTGTGTGTTAAAATTATTGTGTTAAATACAACACAAATGTATGCTAACGATAACAGACGATAAAAAAGTTTAAAACACATTTAAATTTCACAGTTTTGAAATAAAGCAAGAAGTTATTGTTATTCCACCCATAGAATAACACATACTATAGAAGAACTTATTCTCTCATCTGACGTTTCATTTCACACTCTCTCGGTAGGTCTGTGGAAATGAGAGCAAATTAAATTTAAAATTTACATACACCAGGTGGAGTTACAAAATATGTTCACTTAACTATTTCCTGTCGTTTTGGTGTAGAACTGAAAAATTTAAATGTATTTTGCACTTTTTTGTTGACTTTTAACGTTGGTATTCATTTGTATTGTATTTAACACAACTAGTTTGCCACAAAAACACGAAATTCGGGTGTAGTTCCTTTGCGGATCGCTGTATACTATTGCCACCATCTGGTATTATTGAACCCATATTTTCCACCCTCCACTGTGTAATTTCCATCGTACCTATGACGTTTAATTTATTGAGCGAATAAAAACTTCTATAGTATGTGTTATTCTATGATTCCACCTGGTGTACGTCACTTTTCGTCAAACATCTCTCTATCACACCGACCGCATCAAGAAGAGTGTGAAATGAAACGTCAGATGAGCCAAATATTCTCTCAAGTATGAGATTATATTTAGTGCTTTACTTTTATTACCTATTTTACAACCTCATGAGGACAGACGTCATACACATATTAATTAAACAAACAAATTAAGCAAACTTCAACATATTCTTCCAACTGGGTCTATCCTTCGCCTTTTCTCGCCAGTTGGTAACACCAAGGATACGGAGGGATTCTTTTGCCTGGTTTTTCCAGCGGAGCCTTGGTCGTCCTCTTTTCCTGCTTCCAGCGGGTACTTTATCAAAAACCTTTCGCATTGGTTCATTTTCATCCATTCTGATAACATGGCCTAGCCAACGCAATTGGTCTAATTTGATTCGCCTAGCTATGTCCACTTCAGAATGTAGATTATGTAGCTCTTGGTTCCAGCGACGTCGGTACGAACAGGACCATATATTTTACGGAGAATTTTTCTCTCGTATACTCCCAGGTGATTTTCATCCGCTTGCGTTATGACCCAAGTTTCGGACAGGTAAAATGAGAGTCTGCATAGCTGGACTTTTGTCTGTCGAGAGAAGGATTTGATCTTAAACTGCTTGCGGAGCCCAAAATAGCTTCTATTTACAAACACAATTCTCCTATTCAAAATTTAATCGGTTGTCAACGTTCAAGTGCGGACCAAGTCGAGAGGTTTCTCTAGTCGTTTGCACCATCAATTTGTCTTGTCCTCATTAACATAACCACATATACCTCTGTCAAATATTTATATGTGCAAAATAATTTTTTTTCTTTCCTTCTCAAAACTAACTGTAATTTAATGTCGGCCATATAAATTTTTTTCCATAATATCCCTCTCTCTTTATCATATACTTTTTTCTGTAGTCCCGTTATCTATGATTATCGCTGTAAGTTTGCAATTCAATAGAAAATAACTATATGTGCTGTCGCGTTCCTGACACTTTAAAGTGAACAACTCTATTTTTCTCGGGTGTTTAGTATAAAATATCTTTCTGTGCGTGAGTAAAGTGATCGTTATGAACGTTATGATCGTTACGTGGAAGTGAACTTAGGGATGAGGAGCGCTGAAAAATTGTTGGAATTAGACTTGCATGTAAAGGAGTTGGCGAGATTACTGCTGCGGTAAATCCGCATAGCAATACAGTTTCGAAATTCCTCAAAGACCCCGAAAACTATGGTTGTATTAAGCGCAGTGGACGCATCCCAACTTTAGACGAGAGGACTAAGCGGCGCATTCGGCATTTAGCAGCTAATGAGAATATGAGTTGTAGGGAAATAAAGGTGGAATTGGGTCTAAATGTAACGAGACAGCGTGTCCAGCAACTGCTAAAGGACGATATAGGTCTTCGGTACCAAAAAATGGCCAACCCACGCTGAACCCAGCTCCATAAAAATGCGCGTCTTGCTTTTGCAGAGTTTGGGAGGACAAATTTGAAACCGTTATATTTAGTGATGAGAAAAAGGTTAATTTGGACGGACCTGATGGTCAGCATAAATATTGGAGAGATTTACGACATCCTCGGCAAACGTGCTGCTAGCGAAACCACGGTGTTGGATCTCTTATGATATGGGCTGCATTTGGAGCACGAGGGAAGTCAGAAATATGCTTTGTCCCAACTAAAATGAATGCGGAAGCATACGTTGATCTGTTGGACAGCAATTTAATTGACTTTGCTGGCAAATTATATGTAGATAACTGGACTTTTCAACAAGACAACGCCCCGATCCACATTGCTCGGCTCACAAGGGATTTTTTTAAGTCCCGAAATATTCCATTACTGGAGTGGCCAGCCATAAGTCCCCACTTGAATCCAATTGAAGACCTCTGGTGGATACTTTCCGCCAAGATGTTTTCAAAGTCGAAGCAGTATACGACGCTTAAAGAACTAAAACTAGAAATATTGCCGGAATGGGAGAAACTTGACATGTCCACTTTAAGCAACTTAGTGAGTTCTATGCCACGCAGGCTACAACGAATTCTCATACACATGGGTAACTCAATATCATATTAATTACACATTTTAATTGGATAAGAATAAGAATTAATTTTAAGTTTCATGTTTGCATATATAAATATTTTCTATGAAGAAACACTTTTTTGTTCTAAAAACGAAATGAAAAAATATGTTTTCTTACAATTTTAAAGAACACATAAATATAAACTAATATATAAAATAAAAATCGAAAAAATTTCAGTTTTCAAAGCTCCAACTCAACATGATACATTGCACATGTAAATATTTGACAGGGGTACATAAAAACCTTGGTATCGACGTCACTTTCCATGGGAAATTGCCAGAAACAAAATCGGTTCACGCATTATAGAGACCATAAATTAGTAACACAATGGAACTGATTTTTATATACAGCCGTGGATAGTAAATTAGCACAAATGTTGATAGTGTTTTTTTTTGCCTAATTCGACCAATTGTTTTGGTCTGCACTGTTGTACAAGAACATCTTGCTACTGTTAAACAAATATTATTAACGTTATAATGTATACTTTATTGTTATTTGGTGAAATTTTGGTTGGTGAATCATTACCTGCGTTTGATTTGGACAGCAAATTAGCACAACTGATTTGGACAGCAAATTAGCACAACCCGAAAGAAGTCACTTCTATCAGGAAAAAATATTACCAAGCGTTTATTGTTTGCTCGCGCCCACAAGTTTGAAGACCTCTCATTCTGGAAAAAAAAACTTTGGAGTGATGGAACTAAGGTAAATCGTATGGACCGGATGGAAGAGTATTTCTTCATCGACTAAAACGCCAGACACTGAATCCATGCTACACTCAGAAGACCGTGAAGCGTGGTGGGGGAAGCATCTTGGTGTGGGGATCATTTTCATGGCAGGTGTGGGCCTCATTGTGAACTTTATTGGAGTAATGAACCGCTATCAGTAATTGGACATTCTTAAGAACCAAATGGCGCCTTATGCTTTGGAACACATGCCACTTTTAAGCACGACGATGACACCAAACGCGCGTCGAAGTTTGTAAAGGGCCGACTCAAACTCCCGACTTGACTCCGATTGAAAACCTCTGGAACGATTTGAAATGTGCGATTGCTCAACATACATAAGTGCAAAAACTCGAATGATTTTTGGACTGGAATACAAAATGCTTGATATTCGAATCCCAAAGAGCGTTGCCAGATTTTGATTCAAAGCATGTTCACATTGTATGGTGGGCGAAAAAGTGTTTTTTGTCCACCCCTCAAAATGTACATTGGTTTGTTTTCTGATGATTTCCAAAATATTTCGTGTCTAGCATTAAGATCCCGTCAGCTGGATCGTTTTTAAAAAAGTTATATTGTTTAGTTTTTCAAAGAAATTTGTACTTTAGCTAAGGACAATAGGTTTGTTTCTTTACTTTACTGCGGGATCCCGCGGGAACGCAATCTTACCCAAACGCGTTTCTTTACTCACAAATTGGGTAAATGAGAGCGATTTTTTTGTTTCTCTTAACGTCAAAATACGTTTCTCTTTTTACCGAACTTACCCAGACATTTTCTTCGGGTAAGTTTGGGCAAAGTGTCAAACAATCAGCTGTTCGAAAGAAGATGGGAAGTGTGCAAATGAACAGTGAAAATTAACATGATATGCAAGATTTGTAATCAGGCAAATGTTTTGTGTTTTGACATTTGTTTTCGGGCTAGAAAAGTAGTTTTTTGCGTTTCTTTCCTTTTAGGTAATATTGAGTATTTGAGAGAGAATTTTGATTTTACTCCAAATCCAAATTTTTTGGGCATACATGTATACAGACACGTGAAGTTAATAAGTCTGTTCGCGTACTGGATAATTTGTACAAATTATTACTATTTCTTACTTGATAGTGTTCGTTTACACCATAAAGCCAGTAACGAGAGAGCAAGAGAGAGGTTATTTTGACAGTTCGATGATAGAGAACTTGCAAGTTTTTACTGGAGAAATTTTTGCCAGTAAGAATTTGCAAGTAATAACATATGTTTTGAAACATATGATTTGTGTAAACAAACAAAATTAGAAAATATAAAGAGTATAAAACAAAAAATTAATCTTTGGAATCTTACATTTTAAGATAAAAGGTGATTGTTCAATGCTCTGTAATTAGCCTTTAGCTATTTTTTTAAAAAAAAGAATACAGTTTTGGTGATTTGTAGTATTTTGTTCGAACTACGTTTGTTGGTTCTCACAATGTTTACATTGCAAATCAGCTGTTTACATACAAAAGTTCTTATTTCTTGCAAGTTTTTACTGGATGTCGTTCGCGTACTTTTTGTGATATTTTTTACTCAGAGAGCACAATCATTCTTACTCTCCGAAAACTAGTTACTGGATAATTTATAGGTCTGTCTGCGTACTTTTCCAGTAGCAAATACTCAGTAACTTTTTTTGGGAGAGTAAGAACAATTTTACTCTCTCGGTTGAAAATATCTCAAAAAGTACGCAGACAGCATCCAGTGAAATCTTGCAAGAAAACAGCTGATCGGTGTGTAAATAATTGAAATAACAAAGCAAAAGAATTTTAGCATATGTGTCGCACGGGCATGAAGTAAAATGTTTTGTTTATTATAATTTATTATAAACGTTAAAAATCAACACAATTCTAACTACTTACCTCTGCCATTGTTAAATTTCAATTTTTATTTTCATTTCACAAAAATTATTTCATTCAAACAGTAAATAAAAACAGCTGTTCAAACCAGTTGCACAATCTTGCAAGCAAAAATTTCTCCAGCAACATTTTGCAAATTCTCTAACTTCCAACTGTCAAAAAATTCTCTTTTTGGCTCTCTCGCTGCAAGAGATTTGGAGTACGCAGACAACAATTTGCAAGATTTTGCAAGATTATGTGTACGCAGACAGAGCTTATACTGGTAAAGTACTCGAACACAGATAATATAAAGAATTTAAAAAGGCATTCAATCATATGATGACGTTTCATTTAAATAATATTAATAATTAATAACACTTAAAAATATATAAAGACACGTGTCATTATGTTCTTGATTAATACTTTTTGTTTTATTCCCACAAAAAACAAAGAGAATGCTAAGCAACAGACGCATGTACATACATATAGTACATACATTGTTATGTTCGTACATACGCTACACAAGTTCACAATTTTCGTTGCTCTCTTTCTATCTCATTTTTATATGTGTACTTATAACACGTCATTATTCTCTTTGCTCTGAGAGTGCTCCGCACCCACACAATACTACTATTCGCTGCCGCTACATGTGTTTTTTCACAGTTTGACAATCTGTGTTTCGCAGTCGGACAAGGCTGTGTTTTATATAGGGGTGGGTCACCCTTCTCATTTAGGGGTATGAAAAATAGATGTTGGCCGATTCTGAGACCTACCCGATATTCACACAAATTTTCATACAAATCAGTCCAGCCGTTTCGGAGGAGTTTAACGCCAAGCAATATGTGATCGCTGTCGGACAATCTGTGTGAGCGCAGTGGGACAAATTGTGTTTGGATGTGTTCACTTCGTGAATTTAGGCCGTACCCGCGCCTATAGATGTTAACACATCAAAAATTATTGTTTTTATGATAACGTTTTGTGCTAATTAGTGTCCATGGATATATATATATAGACATGTAATTATTTCTGCAACAACACACCAATCTTTCTACGAATTGTTCTAAATATTCTTTAGCGAAATCACCCATTATTTTTCAATTACAATAAGATATTTACGGCCCTTTCATTTAAAAAGTTTCTCCATCCTTCTTTCAGAGACAGCAAAATCGCCTTTATACGCTCCGTTGTAATTTGTTCTGCGTGTTCTTTTATGTTCGGCTGGCACGTCCACGAGAAAGCCATACTAATGTGTTTGATACCTCTGTGGTGAGTACGATGAAGCACAATGATACGAAAACCATGAAACTTTTTAATTAACTTTCCATCATCCTCATCTAATCGATTTTTGTTTTTTATTATTTTCTTACAGTTTCTTATTCTTTGTTAATGCCATCGATGCAAAATATGCATTTATGCTCAGTGCAGTGGGTTATTTTTCGCTATTCCCCTTGCTGTTCCACATTGACCTGCTCGTCATACGTTACGCACTTTATGTAGCTTACATGGGTTTCATGTACACGCAATTTGTGCGTTTTTACAAGCACTACCCCGCCATGAATTTGCTGGAGGATATGTATATCTATGGCTTGGCGCTACTGCCAGTATATGAACATGTGATAAGTCCTTTGACAGGATTAAAAGAAAAACTACCATTTATGCCTTTACTTTTGTATTCTATGTATTGTGGTGTGGGTGTTACCTATTGTTTTATACGTTATTATATACATGCATTAGATCTTAAGCTACTACAGACGACAACTACTAAGCCTAAGGCTATTAAGTTAAAGCGGGAAGTTCCCACAAGCGATACAAATATCACCTCTCATAAGTCCGTCAACCCCGCTGCCAAAGACCAAACGACGAAGGTGAAGAATCGTTACGCGAAGAATTTGAAGGATAAACTGAAATAAATGAAACTGTTGTAGTGTTACTTCTAAATGGTATCTTTGTTGTTTGGGTGGTACAGCCTAACCAGGCGGTTGAAGCTCTGCGGGGGTAACCACGTTCAGGTCGCACAAGTTGATTGTTATAGAGCCAATACTGGTTGTCTTTAAAAAAATATGTTTTACCTAAAGGCAGAAATGGCAGAAGAAATTATCGATGGTTTAGAAATTTATAATTGTCAATTTTACCATTTAGTATGGTTGCTGCAGCATCAATATTTTCTGGTACACCAGGCCAACGTTCTATGGACTTGGGGTAACCGTCATCAAGTCTCTGCAACTGATCGTTATAACGCCAAAATACGGATCCAGCAAAAATGTAAGTCAAATTATTCTTTGCTATTTAAAAAGGATTAAATATATAAAAGGTATTAAGACAAATGAATAATAATTGTAGTAAATGGGAATTGTAACTGCAGCCTAGCGGAGTTTAGTTTGCGAATCAAGATATGATGTAGAGGATACTTGATATTGTTTTATTTGTTTGTTTGACATTTCTCCACGTATCGTAGCATCAAGCACTTGATCTCATTTTTATGTTTAACAGGTAATAATTAATTTTCATATCTCGAATTTATCTTTTCAAAACTTACGCCATAATAACGCTGCATCGACTCTATCTACAGAAAATTCATTCCCTAAAATACTCTCCACAGCCACAGGACTATTAAGCGATAATTCGTTGTTCTTATAAAGCCACATCCGAGGACCTGTAAATCAAGGTATTACACAGTGAGACACTCAAAATTTGATACGCTTGAGACCAAAAAAATCTGAAAGCTACTGATGAGAGAAGAAAATCCACAGCTGGGTTTGGTCTGATTGACTAAGTTTTTTTTTTAATTGGCGTTTGAAGTTTTAGGCATAGAAATGAATTTTTGATAAGAGAACACTTTTGGCAATGCCTACATCTCGAAAACTGTTCAAGATTTTTCTTGGGTGTCTTCGGCAAAGTTGTAGCTCGTGAACTGCCCTACAAAAAACGTTTATTCAAAAAATTCCACCTTCATGATCAAAAACTTTAAAATGTAAATAATAAAATTTTCGCCGTTTTTTACGGGTTTTGTTTTTATTTATTTTTAACTTTAAAGTAAAGTAAGTAATATATGGGCAAATAAAGCACCGAGAATTTGAGGGTTTTTTGTAGGGCAGTTCACGAGCTACAACTTTGTCGAAGGCACTTGAGCAAATATGTGAATAGTTTTTGAGATGTACGTATTACAAACAGTGTTCTCTTTATCAAAAGTTCATTTGTAAGCCTAAAACTTCAAACGCCAATTTAAAAAAAAACCTTAGTCAATCAGACCAAACCCAACTACGGTTTTTCTTCACTCACCAGTAACTATCAGTTGTTTGAGTCTCAAGCGTATCAAAATGTTTAGGTTGCAAAATGATGCATAGTGTTAAAATATAACAAACTTGTGTAAATATGTTTGGGCTTAAAATGTACCTGTAAAGAAGACGGTTGTCTTATCATAACGTTCATAACAAGCATCAATTTGGTTTACATCCTCTGGTAGTTGTCGCAGGACTTCACTTAAAAGTTTAGGATAACCGACAACAACACGATAGTGCACTGTAAGTTTCCAAACATATTCTCCTTTGAAGATGTGCACGGATCCATTGAAATGGCAAACAGCATTGAATCTTCCCTCGCATATATTGGGTATGGACGTAGTGGGATACGATTTATCGGCAGGAATTTCGGTAGTAGCGACAGGAGTAACATCTTTATGCTACATGGATTATGTTAGAATTAAAGTATTTAACATTACGGATGATATATTTTAGGAAAATGTAAAGACCTTTACATTTTAGTTTAATTCTTACCATATTATAATATTCCCTCTCCGTACTTTGTTCCGGTAAATCAGGTGTTGTAGCCCGCTCTGTAGTGTCATAATTTCCACTGTACTCCTCTTCGACATCTACTTCCTCCTCTTCATCTTCACTTGCCACATCAACATCATCTTCCAATTTTTTATTTACTAAAAAAAGTTCAGATATTGCTATTAAATTTGGCTACTTGTGTGCACTTTGTGATCTAAGAACCTACAATACGCATTATACATCGCCAAAGTATCGTCATAATCCAAAACATTATGATCAGGTCCCTTGTAGTAGGGAAACATTATCGAGTTGTAAACTGGAGAGTGGGCCAATCCCATACTATGGCCCAGCTCGTGCAGGGCAACTGTGTAGAAATCAACACCTTGACTAAGATCCGATGAATTCTCCTTCCAGTTTTCATCTTCATCAAAGTGGACATCACCCCCCCATGATCCCATTTCGTAAGGATAAAAAGCATGAGCCAATATGTTGCCAGAACCATCGAAGGGGAAACTTTTAAATAGATAAAACATTATAATGGATAACTACAGATAACTTCTACAATAACTTGCTTTCCCACTACATCGCAGCAAATGGTATTAGGGATCTTCTCCCAATCAGATAAGTGCGTACAATTTTACACCGAATCCGAGCGGTTATGCATTGATATTGTTGCTGTTACTAATCGAGGTCACTGTCACCAATAACCGTTGCACCTCCGACGGTCACAACTAACTTTCGCAAAATATATTGAAGTTTATCTTTTTTTCTACAAACCGGAAATGCTTTTTTTGAAGTGATACGTCATAAGATCAAGTTAGATATAGGAGGAAACGGTCACTAGTTCAGGAACTAATAAAATATGAACTAGTCTGGAAAAGAGGCAGTATTTTTTTTACTGGGTAATGTAAAACATCCAGGTTTTAACAGACCGGTAGGAGAACTCAAAATATATACTATGTGCTACTCAGAGGTCAATTAATTTAACTCCACAAAATAAAAAGTTGGGAAAATTAGGAAAGAAATGTAGGACTTCTATGAAATGTAGTGCGAGGCCCAAAAATACTTCATAATTGCTCCTTAATTTTGATGATTATAATTAAGCGGGTTTTAAATACACTGCGGTTCACTTATTTAAAGGCACTAAGAATTCCATATTCAGCAGCCTGCATCTTTTGCAATTTGTAACCGATTGCAAAATTTTAAAATGGAAATGGAAGCTAGACATCTTGAGATGTAAAAAAATTCATGACAATTAACTAAAGAACTTTTTTTGAGCAATTTATAATAAAGGTCAAAAAATGTGCTATTTTTTTTGGTTCGCTTGAATAAAGGCACTTTAACTAATTTTAATGAACAACTGATTTTCTTGTTTTTTTTTTTAAATTTATTTTACTTTATTTAAGAACTGTTAGTAATGGGTACAACCCCCTTTGGTTTTAATAACTTCAAATACACGGGTTTTCATTGAGAGGTAAAGAGAATTTATGTAATCCAACGAAATTTGATTCCAAGCATCCTTAATGGCCTGAATTAGTGACTGCTAGTCATCAAATTGTCTACCTCCATCATAGACCTTACGAGATAACCAACCCCAGACATTTTCGATAATGTTTAGATCTGGCGAATAGGGTGGCCAGTCAAGAATATTAACATTTGGCTTGCAATGAACTCCTTTACTACTCTGGCGTTGTACCGGGTTTTTCAATAAGAGCGCTACAAAAGTTTTTTTTTAAATAAAACAAAACCGGCTTTAGATACCAATGCAATTCTTTATTCCTGTGAAAGTACGTTCGATGCCATTATGTATGGAACTCGATTTCTTTTGCATGGCCACCACGGGCACGCTTGCAGAAGTCCAGACGCTGAACCCAATTTTCGACGGTTTTCAAGCATAAATCGGCCGATACTGCTGCAATTTCACGTTCGATATTCGTACGAAGTTCATCAATCGTCGCTGGTTTGTTGGCATAGACCATAGACTTGACGTAGCCCCACAGGACATGGATTACGTAATCTAACGGCGTCAAATCGCACGACCGAGGCGGCCAATCGACTGGGCCATTTCGTGAGATAACACCTTCACCAAACTTGGTTTCCAATAAATTGATTGTGGCATTCGCTGTGTGGCTTGTGGCGCCGTCCTGTTGGAACCACATGTCCTCCAAGTCAATATTATACAATTGGGGCCAAAAATATTCGGTTATCATTGAACGGTAGCGATTCGCATTCTTAGTAATGTGCCGGTCTTGATCATCGCGGAAGAAGTACGGCCCAATGACGCCGCCGGCCCATAAACCGCACCAAACCGTAATTTTTTCGGGATGCAATGATGACTCATGGATTACGTGTGGATTGCTGTCTGACCAATAACCTATATTTTGCTTATTGACGAAGCCATTCAGCCAGAAATGAGCCTCATCGCTGAAGATGATTGAGGCCTCTTAAAGTTGAGGCCACTGACTCCACATTTCGGTAGTAAATTTTAATAATTTCGACTCGTTGTTGGCTCGTATATCTTTCCATGATGAAATGGCAAACCTTACTGAAGAGAAATTTTTAAAAGAGCGGGAAAAAATATGGCGTCGTTTCCTGTCCCTATCGACTTACTTTTGTAGCGTCTCTGTTGAAAAACCCTTTATATAGGGTCATTTTCCTGTTGCAATATCCAAGATATGGGAACAAATAGTTCACTGAACTTCGGAAAAACCGATTCCAATAACGTTTTATAGCTTGCACCAGTCATTTTTGCACTTTGAAATTCAAGATAGAAATAAGTCCCAAAAAATTTCCATACAAAAGTGGGAGTTATTTCATATGAAATAACTCCCACTTTGGTAGGACTTATTTCGTTTTTTTTGGGAGTTATTTCATTTTTCCTGGTGGGAGTTATTTCATTATGAATGTTATGACAATGAAATAACTCCCAAAAAAATGACCGTTTGTACAAGGCCCATATAACAAGTGCTGTAGGAGAAGTCTTGGGACTTATTTCACTTTGCTATTGGGAGTTTTTTAATTTTTTGTGGGACTTATTTCATTTTTTTGTTATTGGAAGTTATTTCATTTTTGGTGGGAATTATTTCGTTGGGAGTTATTTCATGGGGAGATATTTCGCTACGCCCGTAATAGCACCCCACACCATAACGCCGCCCTCTCGGCTGTGATGTCGGTTCAAAAATCGCTTTTCTTTGCGCAGATCATGGAAATAATAGTTGTAGCTTTCAGGCCCATCCAAATTAAACTTCGTCTCATCCGTAAATACAACCGTTCTCCAGTCATTTACATGACCTCTTGGCCATGTAGTCTCTTGCGAATTGAAGCCGCTTTTCCTTACGAGGAGTATTAAGTGGCGGCTTTTTTTGTAATTTCAGGTGTTTAAGATACTCACAGCTCTTAATTACTCTGCGTACTGATGACTTGCTCGCTACCACTCCAGCTTGAGCTCTTATTTTTGACAAGAATAAGGCAGAATTAGAAGCAATTCAGATGATTTTTCTTTTCTCATACGTAGATAAAGACAATGAAACCCTTCCTTTAAAATTGTTTCCATACCCCTCGGGGTCCTTGATGTAATTGTCGACAACTATTGGGCTCCGTCTAATTTTTTTAGCTATTGCGCGGAATATCCTTCACAATGGTAAACATTGATTTTAGTTTTTTCCGATAGATTTAAAATTTTTTGTTTTGCCATTTTGACTCGTAAAATGTTTGAGATGTAATAAATTGTAATAAACAAACGCTTCCTACAAAAAATCTTCGGTTACTTTAAAAATAATAAGAAAATATTTTAGTGCCTTTAGTCAAGTGAACCAAAAAAAAAATAGCGCATTTTTGGACTTTTGTTATAAATTGGTCAAAAAAAGTTCTGTAGTTGAGAAACCACTATTGTCATGATTTTTTTTATATCTCAAGATGTCTAGCTTCCATTTCCATTTTAAAATTCTGCAATCGGTTACAAATTGAATAAGGAATTTTTAGTTCCTTTAAATATCTATTGCATCTATTGCACATTCATTTACTTCATATAATCAAGTGGGGTTTAAATAGGGCAAGATTAAGATGTTTCTATCTATTTTTAGACTCATACCCCTAATTCAAAAATGAAATACTCACTTGTCGCCATGGTACCGGGAACCAAAACCCACAATTATATCGGCAGTTGTGTCTTCTACTCGCTCAAATTTCAAGTTGCTGTATTGAGACCACACCGAAAGGGCACGAGCTATATCGCGTACCACCTGTTCCTGCGGAATTTTCATAGACTGATTGCCAATTCTGAAATAATGGAAATCTGTGTATAGAACTTGCATGCACCTAAAATGTTTTCATTTACAAATATTTGATGTGTCTCTTGTTCCAAGTCCTTGCTCCGAATATAAAACGTTTTGTGCGATATTGAACATCTTTTGCTTTAGAAGAGGTGCCTTGTCTGAGATAATATGGTTTACCCTCAATATCGGGAACTCCGCAGCGAGCCTTCGTAAATAGCTGATTGAAAAAAAAAAAAATAATGCATAAATAACTACCACACAACTCGAGTCAAACATAAACAATTCATTAAGAATTTTCAAGTTCAATGGACATCAATAAATCATACAATCATTATACTACACCCAGACCCAGTGCAAGACATTATCATGAAGTTCTTGTCACTCTCTCTCTCCCTCTCTCTCTCTCTGTCTGGATTCTCATTGGAACTATGGATTTCACTCACGGCATAACATTATCTCGCTATGTTCCTCATGCTGCCAAATCGACTTACCTCCATAGTCATTGAGTCCAATATGCCGGTTTGATTTAAAGCACCATATTTTTGTATATTTTTGATGGCTTCTATAATGGCACTTTCATGATAGAGGGCCTCAGAGTCATCAGGATTTTTGTCCAAGTAACCAAATCGACGCATAAAATTCAACTGTTTCCATTAAAAAAATAAAAATACTTGTGTCAATGATTTTTTCCACAAATCACGAACTAACGACAATATTTGTACCATTTCCGCTGACGGCACCTCTATGCCATTTCGTGGACCAAGCGGCAACGCCTGAGCTGACCAAGCCACTATCATTAGCATAAGTATCCATGTTGCTATTTTTAACATATCACTTGCAAACTCTTAGTTCTGTTTCCGAATCTTAGTATTTTAAGTCACAACTTTACTGCGCCACCAGATGATTTGAATTGAACTGAAGATCAAATCCCGGGATTTAAGTCTTTGCCTACCACAAAATTGATACCACCAGAGTTTTTTTTTTAATTCTTATCAGCGCTTAATAATTATGCTTCTTATTCTAAAGAGTGTAATAAAATTCTTGTGCTCAATGAAATACAAAAAAAAAAAACAAAAAATAAAATAAAAAAATTTGATCAATGGGAGAGCAAAAAGTCATACGTCCAACAAGAGTGTGCTTGGCATTGTATTGATCGAGATCATTTAGAACCCGGCTTTTTATTACTATGAACTGCGTTAACGTATTTATTTACTTTGCACAACCTGAGTCGGCGATATTGCTCGCCTTCACTCTAGTCATACCGGCTATATCATTTATATCTATAAATCGTGACCTTAGAACAATAAGGTTCTAAGTGCACCAAGTCATTTTTGAGAAAATCCAGATTAAATTCACTTTATTGACCAAATTACTACAGGAAAATAAGTAGTTAGAAGTTTGTTCCAGTAGATATCTCGTCAACGATAAGAGATCTAATTATGACGGTAGCAGTAATTGAACGGTCATGCCTATTTTAGTACGATGAGATGTGCAGATGAATTTATCAAAAAACTTGAAATACAATCAAAACATTTATGAATGACGCTAGACGCTGCTGAAGATGTTGCTTCACAAACATCGAAACGATCGTCCAGCGAATGTGAGTTCGAATCCCACCCGCGGCATTTAAATTTTTTTCACTAACCGAAGAAAACATGATCTCTTATAGCCTTAAAGGAAATTACAACTTGAGACTCGATTTCGTTCGTATGGCCACCGCAGGCACGTCGGCAGCGCGACCCAATTTTCAATGACTCCCTCACACATTTCGGCCGTAACGGCCGCTATTTCGCGTTCACTGTTGGTTGTGAGTTCTTCCAACGTCGTCGGCTTGTTGGCATAGACCAATGATTTGACGTAGCCCCAGAGAAAAAATTTTAGAGGAACGAGGAGGGAGGCCAATTAACTGGTCCATTTCTTGAGATAACACGCTCACCAAACTTACTCTTCAATAAATTGATTGTAACGTGTGCTGTGTGGCTTGTGGCACCGTCCTGTAGAAACCACATTTCGTCCAAGTCCATGTTTCCCAATTCATCTTGGCGAATCTTCTCCAGAGTCCAATCGGAGAACGTACATCGCGTCAAATGGCACATCGGCTTCAATTTTTGAGTCAGCTTGATCTTGTATGGGTATAAACCAAGATCTTTACGCAAAATTCGTCATAAAGTGGTCTTGGCGATGACCAGTTCTTGAGAACGCCGCGGAATCGACTGATTTGGATCGCTTTCTACGAACGCCTGAATGGCAGCGATATTTTCGTCACTACGACAACCCGTTGTCTCACTGGTACGGCACCACCACACAATGAATATGTAGACTTGATATTGTTTGTCTACGATCGAAAATTGGAGTTAACGCTCTCAAAGTTGCGGTCACCGACTCCGAATTTCGGTGGCACATTTGAATAATTTGCCTATGTTGTTCGTTCGTGTATTTTACCATGATGAAAATTTTGAGTTTACTGAAAAAAAGGAGAGTAACAGTTAGATGATCAGTGAATGGTGAAATAGCCGTTCACAAATTAAATTCAAAGTTGTCAAGTACCTATTGGAAAACCCATTACAAGAATCATAACTCAAAAATTTTAGATTATAATTTTTTACTTAACAATATTAACCAAGAACCAGTGATGCCCTATATGAGGCGTTCAGAAGCCAAACAGGTTAGGTCCACTTTTGCAGAATTAGTTTATATTAGTGCATGTGGGCTAAACCAATCTACGCAGTGCATTTTGAAAAACACAGCGGCAGTAATGTTATATATAATGTGAATTGGAGTTTATAATTAACGTGCAAATTTAAAACACACTGGAAACTTCAGTTTTCATGGGTTTTTTTATGCATTGGGTTGGCAAGAAAGTAATTTCGTTTTATTTCGTTCAAAGTAATTTTCAATTATTTTATTCAAATAATTAAATTTAATCTATAACGTAGGTGCCATTTTGTTCAATGACCTTCTCTCACCGTTCATGCAACATTTTGATCCCATATTCATAGAATGGCTGGACCGTCCCACTAATAAACTCGAACTGTCTTTGTCTCCCGCCACCGGGTTGTCAACAAATAGGGGTTGTTTATAACAAAACATAAACAACCCCTATTTGTTGACAACCCCTGCAAACGTTATAAGGACCACGACTTACGGATGTGCACTGGGAATGTAAGAACTCTATATAGATCCGGTGCAAGTTTCCAATTGACAGATGTCCTCGAAAGTCATAAGGGTGACATTACCGCCATCCCACAAATGCGATGGACAGGACATGACTGCACAAGGAAAAAACTGCGACATGTACTACAGTTGACATGAGATTTATATTTGGCAAAAGACTGTGACATCTAGTCTCTAGGTTCAATCCTGTGAGTGAACGTATAGCCACAATCCGTATAAATGGTAAATATTTTTATATTTCCCTAATTTGTGCGCATGCCCCGACAGAACAGAAAGTTGATGATGTCAAAGACATATTCTATGACCGCCTAGAGGAAACGTATGACCGCTACCCTGGCCATGACATTAAGATTGTATAGGAGATTTTAATGTTAAAGTAGGCAGGGAAAATGTGTGTTCATCCAACAATTGGCAATTTCAGTCTACATGCTGACAGTTCCGACAACGGTATGACACTGATTGATTTTGCCGAGGCAAGAAACATTAGTTGTACTAGATCCCAGCATGAAGACATCCACAAGGCTACTTGGGTATCCCCTGATCAAAGAACGAAGAACCAAATTGATCACGTGGTAATTGATGGAAGGCACTAATCCAGTGTAATCGGCGTACGAGTGATCAGAGGAGCTAACATCGATTCCGATTACTACCTGGTAGCAGCGAAGGTTCGCACAAGATTAAGTAGAGCGAAAATCGTACGAAACCAGACGCAGAAAAATCTGGACATCGGAAAGCTACAATTACCAGAGGTAGCCACAGCCTACTCAAGCAAGCTCTTGCAACTTTTGGCACAGAACCTACCCCCTCCTGATGACGATCCTGAAGGGCAGTGGAAACCCATTTCAGTCTCTATACAAACTGCCGCAATAACCGTACTTGGTTTTGAAAAACCGCTTCGCAACAAACCATGGTACGACGAAGAGTGTCGCATATCAAATGATGAAAAGAACGCTGCACGCATGGCAATGCTTCAGTCAATTGTAACGCGAACTGCGACTGAGCGGTATAGGGAGAAAAGATAGGATGTAAACCATCTCTCTAGGGAGAGAGAGAGAAAATTGAGACATACAGAAGGAAGAACGAAGCCCGAAGAATCTCAAAAAAAAGATAACAACGGAACGAATAGTCATGGTTCAGGGCCCCCTTCTGTAAAGATACGGACGGAAATCTCGTCGGAGATATGCAGAGCATATTGGGAATATAGAGAGATCATTTCTCCGCGCTACTGGTACCTGAGATATCCAATGACGATGAGACAATCGATCTCAATTTCAATGACGACGTCGACTTCCCCTCCTAACCAAGACTAGGTCAGAACAGCTATTGCCCGGTTTAAGAACAACAAAGCCGCAGGAGCCGATGGATTACCTGCGGAACTGTTTAAGGCGAACGGCGATAAACTGATATCAAAATTTGGTTAGATGAATGCATGCCCGGTGATTGGAGTCTCCGTGTACTATGCCCCATATTTAAAAAAGGTGACCCGAGTCCCTGTGCCAACTACCGTGGAATAAGACTTTTATCCGTAGCATATAAGGTTCCATCAACTATAATGTGCGAAAGACTAAAACCAATTATCGTTGACCTGATTGGACCATACCAGTATGGCTTTAGGCCTGGAAAATTTATCGATTATAAGGCGGCCTTGGATAGTCCGATACGGGAGAAAGTCTATGAAGCATTGTCTGAGCTTGGTATTCCTGCAAAACTCATACGCCTTTGCAGAATGACCTTGACGAACACCAAATCCGCAGTGAAAGTTGGTAAGGATCTTACCGAACCTTTCGAAACTAAACGAGGCCTTAGGCAAGGCGACACCCTATCGTGCAATCTCTTTAACATCTTAATGGAGATCATTATGAGAAAAGCTGCAGTCAACATGAATAAAACCATCAGCAGAAAAAGTCACATGCTGCGCGCATATGCTCATGATATAGATATCATTGGGCGCACAATTAGAGAAGTTACTGCGGTTTTTTCGAGAATTGAGAAAGAGTCAGCAAAAGTGGGTCTGACGGTAAATGAGGACAAGACAAAATTAATGGTTTCAACGAACAGGGCCTCCACGCGATTAGTCCAAAGCGTGAACGTTGATAACCGTTATAACTTCGAGGTAGTGGACGAATTTATATACCTCGGATCTGCCGTAAACAAAAAGAACAACGCAAGCCTTGAGATCAAGCGGAGAATTGTGCTTGCGAATGGATGTAATTTTGGGCTAAGCAAGCTCTCTACTCCTCTCTCGAAGAACAAAAGTCCACCTATATCAGACTCTCATACAACCTGTCTTGCTTTATGGCGCAGAATCCTGGGTCTTATCGCAAGTAGACGAAACATCTGTAGGAGTCATCGAGAGAAAAATACTCCGAAAAATGTATGACCCTATAGTGCACAACGGCGAGTATTGGCGACGCATGAACCGTAAGCTGTATGAGCTAAATCCCGACATTGACATAGTTAAGCAGAGCAAAATCACGCGATTGCGCTGGCCAGGCCATGTCAGTAGAATAAACCAGCACGAAGGGTTTTCGAAGCCGAACTCGAAGGAAGACGAACAATAGGAAGACCAAGACCCCGCTGGAGGGATCAGGTTGACAAATCCCTGCATAAACTTGGTATTACCACCTGAAGATATAAGGCAAAAGATCGAACTGGTTGGCAAAATATGTTATCTTCGTTTTTGTAACGTCCCTGATCTCACGGGTTTGTTCGAGACTGGATAAGTACGTAAGTAATCGAATTTCTTCCACTTTTATTACATTCCTTTCAATTCTAGCTGGTCAAATTGACATCTGACTCATACATTTCAATACAACAACTAAATTCGTAAGCCCATTTATATTTAACATTTCAAATACACTCTTTGGTGTTTTTCAATTTCATATCAGGTGAGAAATGATAGCGGCGCTTGTTGTTAGGACAATATTCTGCATATTCTTCCCAGGTACAGCCGTTGACGCAGCATTCATTGGTGATGGAGGATTGATGTGAGCGAACAGTCCGCAACAGAGTTTGAGCAAGTTCTGGTTTAAGCCAATTGGGTATTATCAAACGGTTGGCTATATTTAGATATATAAATACATAATTGTTAGACAAATGATTGGGAATATAATTAAAAACACCTTACGATCGATTCGTTTCGTAACCAAGTTATCGTTGCGATAAATGTCATTATTGCAAGCCCAGTACAAGTGTGTTACCAAATCATCACGACAACGGAAATGTGTCTCAGTATGCCAGACATCTTTCCAATCAGATTGAGATCTAAACAGGGTAGAGGAATGTGAAGAATTTAACAAGATATCGAAACTGCAAAATTTAAGATTTTGAATATTGATACGAATTACAATTACATCAATTTGAGGAACTTAAATATATTTTTCTGCACAAGTATAATTAAATATACATATGTATATCGACTAGTACACAAAAATTTTAAAATTGGTATTTATTTTTATGGGGAAAACATATTTTTGCATCATCAACGAAATTTGCTGCTGTGTTAAAGTAAAGCTTGGTCAAAACAAATCCGTTCCAACAACAAGCAATTATTTTCTAATAACAGTCAGCTTAATTTCCCTAGAATTAACTAGTGGATTTTGCATAACAATTGCCAGGCGAAATACCACACGCTACAACACAAACAGACAACACTGCACAGCAGAACAGAGCCACCGACGTCGCCGATAGCCGCCGTCTGGTTAGTCGACCAAGCTGCCGCCGTCAGGTTTTCCCAGGTCTCTACGCCGCCGCCGAAGCAGAAACAATCGACGTAAACCTCTACTCAAAAGTTATGAGGGTTTGAATTTGAAAAGTTCATTAGATCGTAACTTGTGATTCATTTATAGGGGATTTTTCATAGATGACGCGTGATTGGTGTGATACAGTCATCTGATTTGCTTTCTGTATTGTTTGACAATTCATCATGAAAAGACTCACACCTCAAGAACGTCTTCAAATTATTCTGTGAAAAATGTTTTTCGTGCATTTCGGGCAACATATGGTGTGCATCTACGAGCTTCCAAGCCCACTATTGCCAATACCATCCGCAACTTTAAGTCTCTGTGTACGTAATTGTATGATACGCGATCAAATAGACCACATTCAGCCCGTAGTGAGGAGAATATTGCGGCTGTAGCGGAGAGTGTGGGTGAAGACCGTGACCAATCGATTCGACACCGTTTAAAGATCCAGCTCGTTCAAGCATTGAAGCGCCAGACTTGAATTAATGCTTTAATTTAAGTCAATGGGCTCTGTAACAGCTCAATAAAGACCAGCTGTTTTCGCGCCGAATTTTGTTCAGTAACGTTTCACATTTCTGGCTAAATGGATACGCAAAAAAAAACATATTGCCACATTTGGCCTGATGAGCAATTCAAAGACATTGTCGAACTACCGTTATATCCAGAAAATTCACTATTTGGTGTGGTTTATGGGCTGGTGGAATCATCAGTTCGTATTTCTTTAAAAATAACGCCGGACAGAACACAACCGACAGAACACAACCGTCAATGGCGTGGGGTACCGCGCTATGATAACGGACTTTTTGTTGCCTGAAGTTCAACAGCGTGTTTTTAACACTGTTCTCCATAATAATTACCTCCTGATTTTCAGTGGAAGTAGTGGAGTGGTGTTGAAAAGTGGTCTGTCCACATTTTAAGCAGACACTGCTTATCTGTCACCAGATTCCCATTCTCGTGCAGCACATTATTCGGTCCGTTATTTCATCTTCCTACCCTCAGGAAATATTATCGAGATTCAGTATTCATTCCTTTCATTTCGGCATGTTCACTATCTCTCTGCTTCCACTGCCATTTTTTCCGCCTAAATAGTTAGTGTTCTTCCTTCTCAGCCTCTTTTACCGCTCATTAGCAGCACTCGTTGTAACTGATTGTTTCGTTGCCATACGTGGAGCGTCTTTTTCATCAGTTGCAATGCGACATTCTTAGTCGTACCATGCATGACTTATTCTTCTGCAGTTTTTGATAGCCAAGTTCAGTGCTTGCAGCGGTTTCCAAAGAATGCGAGATGTGCTTCCACTGCGCTTCTGGGTCCTCGGGAGGGGGGGGGGGGGGTATTCTGATCTAGCAGGAGAGTGAGCTTTTGTCAATTAGCCGTGCATATCTCCGGTGTTCGGCTTCGTACGTTTTCGCCCTTTTCAGTCTTGTGTGACCTTTCGCAGCCAGCCACCAGGTAAATGGTCCGAGTCGATATTGGCATCTCGAATCACACGTACATACATTACACTAGAAGAGTGCCTGTCATCTATTACCAAGTGATGAATCTTGTTCTTCGTTCTCTGATCAGGAGATAACCAAGTCGTCTTATGTAGGTCCTTATGCTGGAATCGTGTGCTACTAACTACCGTGTTCTTTGCAGCGGCGAAGTTTATCAGTCTTTTTCCATTTTCGGAAGTGGTATCATGTAGACTGTGATTACCGATAGTTGGTCGAAAGACACTTTCCTTTTCCAATTTGTCATTAAAATCGCCTAGAATAATCTTAATGTCGTGATCAGGGCAGCGTTCGTATACTTCCTACAGACGCACATAAAATGATTCTTTGACTTCATCGTCTTTATCCTCTGTCGGTGCGTGCCCACAAATTAACGAGTGGTTGAAAAATTTCGCTTTGTTGCGAATTGTGGCTATGCGTTCACTCACTAAGTTGAACCTTGAAACTAGGTGTCGTAGTCTCTTGCCAACTATAAATCCGCATCCGAATCCGTGTTTTCACTCGCAGCAGCTGTAGTAAATATCGCAGTTTTTCTTTGTGGTGTACATATAGTGTTCTTACGCCGTTCTGTATAGTTTTCTTATGTTCCAGGTACATATCCTTAAATCGTGGTCCTTATAACGTTTGCGAGGGTCGTCAAGAGTTCGTTTAGTATATTTTTTGTGTATTTTCATTGCCTATATAATGATGGTGGGAGGCAAACCCAACCCACCGTGGATTGCATGAATGGTTGCCAGGATGATTATGCTTCAGCCGCCCATTATGGATCAGATGCTGACCAGAATGCAGTGTGTTGAAACTGAATTTAGGTTTCTTCAATTTTGATCCGCCGTTGGCCAGAGGTTTTGGCTCATCCGCCTTCAAAAGACAAGAATATGTTGTCCATTATTTCGAAGAGCTTCAGTGACCTAATAATCCTTCTCATTCGTTTCGCCTTCTCACTCTAGCTAGCTATCGGAGGTTTCCGATAAAGTCATTGTCTAGGATATACTGCGTGGATGCTGTTTGGATTGCCTAATGAAGGAACAGCGGACTGACGTTCGATACCTCTCGGAAGAAGCACAAGGTGAAACGTCATATGGTGTATCTCGTATATGTTAATCTATGTCCTTTCCTCCAACCCACAAAGCGTAGATGTACGATCAAACGAATATGAATCACATACGTAACTGTTATCAGCGAAAGCAAATACAGTTAGGGACAGGAAGAGTTCCTGCCAAATCCGTGCGTGGTGAAGAGCCACAATCTGCTAGTGGTACCGCTACTGTTTATTAAACACTATGGATCTACCTATAGACTTGTAAGTCAATAAAAATACCCCTTAATACAGGGTGTATACCTGCCTGAATCACCCGTCTTAATTTTCAATCATTACAGAAACATCAATGAATTCAAAGAAAAAACATCTTCCACCCGATGACGACATCAAGCTTTAAAAAACGGTGTATGATTGGTACCTGGAATGAAAGAAATCTCTCTCGAAAATCGAGACCCGAGCTGGATAAACAAGTTATGAAATCCTACAATGTGGACATCCTAGGCCTAAGCGAAGTACGTTGGCTTAATAGTGTAAATCTCAATTGCCATCTGGTCACTGCTTTATATACTCCGTCAATGACACACAACGTATAAACGGAGTCAGTGTTTTAATTTCATCTAGGGCCGGAAATGGTCTAATATCATAAAAGGCTATATTAGATAGCAACGTCATTCAGAGTTTTAAATCGAAATTACGCAGGATCGCTGTGGTACACGCGTATGCAACTACTGAGACTGATGACGACAATATTAAGGACGATTTTTATAGCCAATTGGATTTTGCTCTAAGCTCCTTGTCTATTGGTGATATTAAAATATTTTTATGACATTTCAATGCCAAAGTTGGCAACGACAACAACAACCTAGAGGAAGTGATGGGAGACATGGTCTTGGAACTGTGAGGAATGACAATAGTGACAGATTCATAGATTTCTGTACTCGACTTCAACAGTTTATTGGCGGATCGAAATTCCTCCAGAAATATACACAATTATACAGGGGAACCATCTGATGGTCAAACATTCAATCAAATTGGCCATATACTTGTCAGCAAGATGTTCTAGACGTCAAAGCTAGACGTGGTTGTGATATTGACAGCGTTTCCGTCCATCCGTTTCCGTCCAACGGCTGTCAACGGTATTAAGGGAAAAATCTTAAAATATAGGGTGTCCCAATAAACGTGCACGATTTAGTTTAAGAATGAAATGCATACTTTTTGACCCAGTGGTGATATTTTTATTGCATTGCAAGGTGGACATGTTCCGATTAAGTATGGAAAAAAGTATCTGGCAAATACACCCGCGGCTCTAGTCGCATGACCTTGCTTCGCGAAACTTTGAGGTTGTTGTGATCGATGCCGAATTGATGTAGCCGGGTTATCGACGACACTCTCGTTTACAGCAGCCGGTACGTTGGTGCACAGGAAACTTACTGACCAGAATCGACCCAGTTTCTTTAAATTTTTTGATCACTCTTCGATTTGTTGACACATTAGTTGCACTTCCGTGGCCGTCGGTGGTGCAATGGTTAGTGTGCGCCGCTCTTGTACATGAGAACGTGGATTCGATCCCTGCTCTGACCACGTTACATTTGTTTCGACGACGGTCATCTCGCTTAGTGCTAGCGACACTATCGAGTACTTAGCCATGAAAAGCTTCTCAAAATACCGTTCGGAACCGGTGTAAAACTGTAGGTCCCAATCAGTGAGTGAGTAGAACTAGAAAGCGCACAGCTCACTGGTTGTGAAAAGCTATCTCCAATCCCTTCAAGGGATGTTATGGGAAAATATTTAGTTGTATTTTTTTAGTTGCACTTCCTCGTTCTAAAATTCAACGAAGTTTACGTGCGGTCTCAGCGTAACTTCCCGAATTTTTGTAACAGGTTTCCACAGTGATTACACGTTCTTAATTTGTGTAGCGTTCTAATTTTAATAATTGGAACAATCGCAGACAACAGCTGTCAAATTTCAGAGCTGCAACTTCAAGAGAAAAAATAATATCAAAAGTCCTGCACTTTTGTTGAGACACTCTTCCTACAGACGCCATCCACATCAATGATGTACGATCAAACTCTACAGTATAATTTGGCACAGGACAGTCAAAGTATGTGGTCAGGCATTGCTCGAACGGCGAAGAAAACTGCCATGGAGGTCCTTGGTGAGAAAAGATATGTGAATAAACCTTGGATTAGTGCAGAATACTGGAACAAAATTCGGAAACGCGAACGTCTGCACAATATGCGTATACGATCCAAGACACACACCAACGTTGAAGATGCTGGTAAAATCGTAGTTACCGGTTCACAAAAATTTGGAGTTGATCGGTTTTTGGAAACGTTTATAAGACACGATTTTAAACCCCGGTTTTAAGACTCAATCGTCAAACCCAATTTTGTGTAACCGGTTGGAGTACATAAGCTTTGCTCCCCTCTCATATTTGAACTTATGCACTGATTTTATATCATCTTCATGCTTTTTTCTTGAGGTACTCCATATTGACCCACCATTTCACAATGAAATCGTTGGGAAAGTCTGATATGTTATATCTAGAGTGCAGACTTCCGCTAAAAACCGTTGAGGCCAGAGTGATCTTATAATTCACCGATATGAATTTTTAGTAAAAAACTCAAAAACTTGAAAACTAAGTTTTTTTAAAAACTGACTGTTATTATACTCAGGTTTGGAATCCTTAGAGTGGGTGGAATTTCTGAAATCGTTCACCACTTAAGAGTTTTATTAAGTTTAATTAATTCCATGCAAAACGTCGGGAATTAAATAAATATTAGAAATTTTTTAGAGCAGTTGAAAAAGTGCTAAAATCTCAAAATCCAAACAGACTTCAGCTGTAAAATTTAACAAATTTCAAGAGAATTAAGTAAAACTTAAAACTTTTCTAGACCTTGAGGAAAAAGTAAAAAAATCGGAAAACTTTGATCTCTTTCATGGGGAGGGGTTTTGTCATTGAAGTTAATTTTTTGAAGTTATACTTTTTTGATTATTTTTCTAGCATTTTTCATATTGTAGGGCCATGTAAATATAGTATTACGAACATGTCTCTAGTGTACAACTTAATAAAAAATTTCAATCGAAAGTCCTCATCCAAACAAGTCGATTTCCAAATTTGAGTGTGTGCGATTGTGTACACACTGAAAAAACAGACTCTGGAACATATTGTTTCAAACACGTTCTGCAGGAACCATGTACTCTCGACAGAGTATAGCCACGAAAAAAACTGAAGTAAACAGTGCACCAAATACAGCTGTATTTCTATCACAAACAATGCTGTACTTGGATCACAAACACATATGTTATAATAAATTAATCATTGTGTGTCAAGCATGTAATATTGAATAGCAAACACAATGTGTTTGGACACAGGTATACTATATTTGTGACAAGATCCAAACAAGAACTGCCATGATTAGGACCCTGAATTAATGTTTTGCCCATTTTATGAAATTGGTTGCTCTCTTTTGTTTACCCACACTTAGATGAAGAAGAAAACTCTCTAATGACTGTATCGTTATTTAAATCCTCGAATTGCTTACAAGTGAGGTCCTTCTTAAGTCACACTTAAACTGTGGATTTTGGTATACTTTGCATCTCACGAACCAAAAAACGTTTCAATATATTTATTTTACAGTTTTTAAAATTTACATCTTTTTAAATTAAATTTACCTAACTGAAGTCTAAGCAAATTTTCAAAATATTTCTAAAACACTGTGCATATAATTTCACAACCCAAATTCGTACCTTTGGCGGAAGAGCAACTGCATTCCCTCTTCGTCGCGAACAGCTTCCACGCCCCATTCGTTGTCTTGCGGAAATTGCATTATAAATGCAAAAACTCCAATCAAAATTTTTTTAAAAAATAAATTCATTGTTTGTTTTAAACAAAAATAACGGCGAAGTCCAAACAAAATTTAAAAACAGAATTTAACACACAATTTTGAATTAATCTCAGGTTGGAGTTTTATATTTTGTTCTTGCCGTTCGTGATTTTCCAGTTTAATTCTGGATGTCGTCGTCTCAGTTGCAAAACAGAAACTGAAGTTTGTCCTTACGCTGCTCCGTGTTTTTCTGTGGCCAGCTTCCCATAAATTTGTTTTTTTTTCTTCAAATATAACCCAATCGTAGGTGTTGACGCCGTACCACATGTGTGTGTGTGTTTTTGCTGTTGGTGCGTGTGTGTGTGTGTGTCGTGCGTATGTGTAAATTTGAAATTACGACATTGTTGTGGTAATTTTCGTTAAAATTATTTACAAATAGAACATATTTTTGTATGACCATGGTCTATTGTTTTCTTAGGAAAACAATTCTATCCGTTATAATGTGTTACGTCAAAATCCGTGCGTCACACATACGACCGCCATCTATAGCGATAACACGTTACTGAACCGTGGTTTTAAAATCACATCAGCTGCGATGTAGTGGTGATATAAAATAATTAAAGGTATTGCCATTAAAAGCAGTTGTGATTGAATGGTCTTTTCCATCTCCTTTTGGTCCTTGTTTTTTAAAATCAACATTTCTATTCTCATTTTTGACAAGAAAGCCATCAGAATTCCCAGACCCAACTGTTTGTAATACCCTGAAGCCAAGTCTGGACATTTTGGCTTTATCTAAAGGGTGTTTTTAAGCTCGATTGAAATTTAAATTGTGAAAATTAACCCAAAAAATTAATTTTTAATCAAAACAATTATTTTATTCGAAAGATCAAAACATGGCATTAACATTTGAAAATAGTTTCGGTTTTCGTTTCACATTCTTGACGTCCAATTTTGGGTCACTTTTTCGAGCATTGTTGGCCCTTAAGCCTCCAAGACGTGAATTGTTGCTGTTTTATCAGCATTAGCCAGTAACTTCACGTAGCCCCACTGGAAATAATCCAGAGGTGTCAAATCGCACGACCTTGCAGGCCAATTGACAGGTCCATTTCTAGAAATCAACTAGTCGCCAAATTTTGATTTCAATAAATCGATGGTAGCGGTCGCCATGCGACCTATAGCTCCATCCTGTTGAAACCACATCTAGCCCGGATTAATTTCATCCATATTTTCAAACAAAAAATCATTGATCATGGTGCGGTAACGATCTCCATTGGCTATAACGCAAGCTCCGGCTTAATTTTTGAAGAAATAGGGTCCTATGACGCTACCAGCGTGAAAACCGCACCATGGATGTAATGGAGTCTATAGGGTCTGTTGTGGGTTGGTCTCACTCCATATGGGGCAATTTTGTTAATTAACAAAATCGTAAAACCAAAAATGAGCCTCATCGCTGAACACAATTTTGCGGTAAAATATCGGGTCAGTTTCCAAACGCTCTATAGCCCAATGGGCGAAAGAACGACGCATATAATGGTCTCGTAGCTTTAAGTCCTGCAGCAGCTGGATCTTATACGGAGTAGTCCAAGATCTTTGTTAAAAATTTTCTACATAGTGGACGTACAGAGCCCAATGGGTCGATTATGGTTGGCAACCCAACTTCAGGTGCGTTGTCAACTAACAACGGCACTGAAATAAAAATTGGTATTATGTATGGCAACTTTTGCCAGTTGGCGTAGGTAACAGAGTTATACCGTAGGTAACAGTGTGTTTCCGTCGATAACAGAGTTTTGTCACTTCGCCAACTATAAATATTGTAAACAAACAATAAATCTAAAATGAGTTTGAGAATGAGGCCTTAAGAAAAATAAAGAAAAGCCTTTTCATACACTCACCCATAGGATGGGAGTAGTGTAACGCATAGAAGGAGCCATATTAGATCCTCAGTATCTTTGGACGAAATTCGTTTTGGGACTTTTTAAGACGATTGAGCCATGTCCGTCTGTCTGGTTGGCTGGTTAGCACGATAACTGCCGTAAATTTTTATCGATCACAGCGAAATTTTGTCAGTGACTATTATTTGTCTATGGTTAGTTTGGGATTGAAAATGGGCGTTGTGTCCACGCCCCTTCTGGTACCTCCCATACAAATCGACACATTTAGCACAAAATCATATTTCTCCTAAACCATTTTTCTGGTAGATGTGATTAGCTTCAACTCAAACATTGGTTAATAATCTGTAAATATCTAACTAACTGGAGAAAATTGACGAGGTCGTCACGCCCATTCTAGTACCTCCCATACAAAAGCTTGGTGGTCGTCCGGGTTGTCAATACGATAAGTCGCGTGAAACACTTCCGATCTTAGTGAAATTGGGTATTAGGCTTCATGTCAATAAACGTCAGTCTCCGATTAAGAAAAAGGTGGTTTTGCCACGCCCATTTTGGTACCTCCCATACAAAAGTTGTTCGACCGGCTTGCTGTTCGGCCAGATAACTCCCGTAAATCTTTGCCGATCACAATGATATTTTATTAGTGACCATTATTTGTCCATGCTTAGGTTGGGATTGAAAATGGGCGTTCAACACATTTAGTACAAAATCATATTTCTCCTAAACCTTTTTTCTGGTAGATGTGATGAGTTTCAACTCAATCATTGGTTAATAATCTGTAAATGTCTACTTAACTGGAGAAAATTGACGAGGTTGTCACACCCATTCTGGTACCTCCCATGCAAAAGCTTGGCGGTCATCCGATCTTACTGAAATTAGGTTATAGACTTCATGTCTCCAAGTAAGACAAGGGTGATATTGCCACGCCCTACCAAGATAAGTTGTGCGGCCGGCTAGTTGTTCGGCAAGATAACTCCCGCAAAACCCAACCAATCTTTATGAAGTTTGGTGCTAGACAAAATTTATTCAAATGCACACAAAAGTTGGGCGGATGATCGGTTAATCGATACGATAACTCTCATAGACTACAAGCGATCTTAATGAAATTCGGTACTAGGCAATGTTGTCCCAAAAACTAAAGATTAACTACTGCCCACGCCCATTTTCGTACCTCCCATACTAAAGTTGGGCGGCTTTCCGGCTGGCCGACTCGATATCTCCCGTATACCACAACCGATCTTAACAAAATTTGGTACTGATCAATAAAATAAATAAATGGTTTCCCATTACATCCCTTGAAGAGACCGGGGAGAACTTCTCACAACCACTGAGCTGTGCGCTTTCCAGTTTTCACTCACTGATTGGGACCTACAGTTTTACACCGACTCCGAACGGTATTTTGAGAAGCTTTTTCATGGCTATATACTCGATAGTGTCGCCGTCACTATGCGAGGTGACCGCCGCCGAAAGAAATTTGAAGGTGGTCAGAGCAGGGTTCGAACCCAGGATCTCATGTACAAGAGCCGCGCACACTAACCATTGCACCACCGACGGACACGGTACTGATCAATATTTTGTGTAATATTGTGTAAAAACAGATGAAGAACTTCGCCATGCCCATTTTAGTACCTCTCATATAAATATTGGAAGGACAATTGGCTGATAGTCACGATAACTCACCATAATCAATTAGGATCGTAATTAAGTGGGGTATTGGATAATATTTAGTGCAATCTCACTCTGCTATTGAATATTGGCACATTTGGCAATATTCAATAGAACTTGGTCACAATGGATGACTTCGGGTGAGGGTATGTTTAAGTCGGTTCACCCGACTGAAATTTGTGTACTTGTTAGTAACAAAGATGATGAGTTCAGTGCAATTATTTTTTGATAAGACAGACAAAGTACAAAACGTGGCATCTAGTAGTAGACACTTAAGTGACAACTCTAATCCTTTAGATTTGCCGGCTACACTGAGTAAATGTTATTGCTGACAATAATTGGTAATAACCAATTCCCTATCTTGGGTTCAAGGCATATTTTCGCCTTCCAAAACAAGGAATAGATTTAGTGGATTCTTCGGAAAATGACTTCAAGCTTAGTCATCGGGCGACAGAAATATCTCCGTTGGTTTTTGTGGAGGGAAGTTTTCAAAAGTCCCACGGCAACGACATCAACCTTGGCGTGGCTCTACCTAAGTAGTCGGTTGTTTTGAAGGAAGTTGTGAATCTAATAATTATTAATCTATATATTGAAATTGAATTTTATCAGTTCAGAAATGCTGATTTAGATTCATTTTTAGTGCGATATGATTATAAATCATGTAATTTGGAACGTCTTAGATCAATACTGTCTAATGTTGACTGGTATGAATGCATGCAAAGTGATGTTGTTGCTGTTTGTTATAAGAAATTCCTTAAGCGGGATGGGATAATTGTTGAAGAAAATGTTCCACGTACGAGACCACGGGTGTACAAATTCCCTTGGCCTACTAAAGGTTTAAAAAAACTAAAAAATTTGAGAAATACATTTTTCAATAAATTTAAGATCTCTAATTGCAGTTCTGATGAGAATTTATATTTACATTATATGCGGGAATTTAATTTTTTAAATAAATTCCTTTATAATCAATATATCATCAGTTACAATGAATCTTTAAAAGTAAATCCGAAACGATTTTCACATTTATTCGATCGAAGAGAAATTCGTCCAGTATTCCATAACCATAACGTAGTTTCTAACTCTATTCAGGATTCTGTTAATTTGTTTAAAGATTTTTTTCAATCGAGTTTTGCTACGAATATTGCTCCTGTCAATATACATGATTTCGATCATATCACGTCTTGTGTTGATATCGAGTCTTTTTGTTGTGTTTGATGATGATATTATATCGGGTATTTCAAAACTTGGAAATTCTTACAAAAGTGATGTTGATGGAAATTCGGCCTTTCTTCTAAATGAATGTGCAGCAACATTTGTTTTACCTCTTCGATTATTGTTTTCTAAATCACTTTCTTCTGGTTATTTTATTCAGAAATGGAAATATGCTTCGGTTTTGCCTGTTTTTAAATCTGGGGATAAAACCAATGTTTCTAATTATAGACCTATATCAAAATTGCCGAATATAGCTAAAATATTGGAACACATTGTGTATGATAAAATATTTTTTCATTTAAAGCATTCTCTTAGCCTTGATCAGCATGGTTTCATTGCTGGCCGTTCCACAACTACTAACCTAGCTGTTTTTACAAATTTTTGTGTACGTAACATCGAAAAAGGTGTTCAAATCGATACAATATATACAGATTTCTCCAAAGCATTCGATAAAGTTATTAAACTACATAAATATGGGTTTCACTCCTCAATTTTGAATTGGTTTCGGTCCTATTTGTCCTTTAGGCAATGTTCAGTTTGTATTGATAATTGTTATTCAGACATTTACATCCCAACCTCTGGTATTCCTCAAGGCAGTGTACTTGGACCCTTGTTATTTAATATATTTGTAAATGACATTGGTCTATGTTTTTTAAACTCTAGACACCTTTTGTATGCGGATGATGTTAAAATTTTCAAGGCTATTAATTTATTGCAGGATGAAAGCTATTATGTTATTGCAGGATGATATTAATAGGGTTACTGCTTGGTCTAAAGCCAATGCATTGTTGTTCAACATTAATAAATGTTTCCATATGACTTTTCATCGTTGTCGGGATGTGATTAATTCATCTTACAATATAATGAATTGTGACTTAGCTAAGATTTATGAATACGTTGACTTAGGTGTTGTATTTGTTGTTAAGTTGACGTACATTGGCCATATTAATTATCTAGTTCCAAAAGCGTATTCTTTGTTATATTTTATTCGCAGAAATATTGCTGACTTCTCAGACCCGTTCACTATAAAAATTCTTTTTACTTCTTTTGTCCGTTCTAAATTAGAATATGTATCTCTTATTTGGAACCCAACTGCTTCAAAACATATTGGTCGTATTGAGAAGGTACAAAAATCATTTTTGAAATTTGCTTTGGTTTCTTTAAATTTTACGGATCCAATTCCCTCATATGAAAGTCGTTGTATGTTGATTTCTTTAAAAACTTTAGAATCTAGGAGAGTTATCGCCTCCATTGTGTTTCTGCATGGTATTACTTCTGGTTCAGTTGACTATCCTGAATTACTGTCATTTATTCGATTTAATGTCCCTTCTCGCATATTGCGTCATTTTGATACCTTTAATATAGAATTTCATACCATTAATTACGCCTCGTATGAGCCTATTGTTAGAGCTATGAGGCATTTTAATTCTATTTGTAATAATATTGATCTCAGTTTTTCAACAACTATTTTTAAGAAATTATTATATAATAGTAAAGGGTTTTTCAATAAGAGCGCTACAAAAGTTTTTTTTTAAATAAAACAAAACCGGTTTTAGATACCAATGAAATTCTTTATTCCTGTGAAAGTACGTTCGATGCCATTATGTATGGAACTCGATTTCTTTTGCATGACCACCACGGGCACGCTTGCAGAAGTCCAGACGCTGAACCCAATTTTCGACGGTTTTCAGGCATAAATCGGCCGATACCGGCTTATTGGCATAGACCACAGACTTGACATAGCCCCACAGCAAATAATCTAACGGCATCAAGTCGCACGACCGAGGCGGCCAATCGACTGGGCCGTGTGATAACACGTTCACCAAACTTGGTTTCCAATAAATTGATTGTGGCATTCGCTGTGTGGCTTGTGGCGCCGTCCTGTTGGAACCACATGTCCTCCAAGTCCATATTATCCAATTGGGGCCAAAAATATTTGGTTATCATTGAACGGTAGCGATTCGCATTCACAGTAATGTGCCGGTCTTTTATTTATTTATTTACTCGGCTAAAAACAGCTGGAAAAATATAATTTTAGATATCTTCAGTTACAAACTAAATACAAAACTAAAGTATATTAATTAAATTAAAACAGTAATCAGGAACAAAATTAAAAAACAAATAGTAATAAATTCATGCAGGAGATAAAAGATTGAACATGGACGATAGTAACAGAATTATTATATAAGTACAAAAAGACTACTATGAAGATATGAATGGAATAGGAATGCAAAAAAACAGTAACAAATAAAGTTGTAACAGATGCAGCAGGATAGAAAGAGTAGGAACTGGTGAAGTATGTGGAGCAGGAACAAATGACGTAAAAACATATGACACAGGAACAGATAAAGCAGGAACAGATGGAGCTGGAACAGTTGTAGAAGGACTGAGGAAGCACGAACTGATGAGGCAGGAGCAGATGAAGCAGGAACAGATGACACGGAAACAGATTAAGCAGGAACAGATGAAGAAGGACAGATGATCATCACGGAAGAAGTACGGCCCAATGACGCCGCCGGCCCATAAACCGCACCAAACCGTAATTTTTTCGGGATGCAATGATGACACACGTAATCCAGTGTGGATTGCTGTCTGACCAATAACGCATATTTTGCTTACTGACGAAGCCATTCACGCAGAAATGAGCCTCATCGCTGATTGTTGAGTCCTCTTAAAGTTGGCGTCTTAAAGTTGAGGCCACTGACTCCAAATTTCGGCAGTAAATTTTAATAATTTCGACTCGTTGTTGGCTCGTATATCTTTCCATGATGAAATGGCAAACCTTACTGAAGAGAAATGTCAAAAGAGCGGGAAAAAATATGGCGTCGTTTGCTGACCCTACCAATTTACTTTTGTAGCGTCTCTGTTGAAAAACCCTTTATAACATAAAATTGTATTATTTTTATTATGAAATTGCTAGTCTGTAAGGATGTTTTCCATAGACTATAATAAATAAATAATTGAAAAACACATTTGTAAGATGGGGAGTAATACAAAAATGGCGGAGGAAGAATATAACCAAAATAAAAAACTGCTTTACTCGAAACGAAGTTTCCTGGTGTTGTCGGTTGCATAGGTGGGACACACGTGCGTATCATTGGAGCGAAGGAAGACGTTCGCCATTTATAAATAAACAGGAAAGGCTACTTTAGTTTCAATGTTTTGTTGGAAAGTTATTATAGTACTATAATTATTTTTATAGCAATGATTTAATTGTAGATGTGCGACTACGAAATGCGAATCAGGTCTGTTGACGCCAGACATCTTGGCTCTACTAACGATGCCTTCATTTGGAACAACAGTCCATTGAAGCGACAGGAAACAATAGTCCATTGAAGCGACAGGTTGCTAATTTCAGGGCAAACACAAGGCTACTAGGGCTAAATTGCCGGAGTTTGGGCGCAGCTCAAAACTTGATAAAAAACAACCGAAATTAGAGAAAAATATAAGAACACGAAAAATATGTTATTTTTTTGTCGGAGGGACCTACGGCTCCCACAGGATTCAAAAAAAACGAGTCCAGTTAGAGACGGGTAGAAACAGGAAACTATGGGCACTCAAATGAAAGGTATTTTGATCAGAAATTTTATGGTATCTTTATTTTTGTGCAGCGGCATCTGTGCACCCAGATAACACCAATTTACCAAATTATAGTATGTCTTGAGAATCGGATAATATCAAACTGGCAACACAACTGAGGTTCGGTTGCTATCGATAACACAGGTCTGCAACCAAATTTTTTTTCTTTAAAATAATGGGTGATTCTTATGTATTTTGGTGCGCTGAGTTCAGAAATGCCCTCAGTTTTTTTCCAGCACGTAAGCATTTTCCGCAAAATGCATTTTTCTGCGGATTTCCTACCTTAAGGCGTATATTTATGAATATGCCGAGAAAAGTTGTTTTTCCTCTTCGGCTTCATAGTTTTATATCAGAAACTATGAAATATGATAAAAATTAGTATAGTATTCATCACAGACATCAAAGAAATGGAACGGAGGTACCAAGGACGATGGGATGTGAATATGATGGGAGACTACCGTCGGATGCTTCATAGAGAACTTCCAGACATCCCACACAAACGGAAAAGCTTAAAACGGAGTTTTGAGGGGGAAAAATGTAGATATTATAAAGAATTATAAATCCTTATTGTATCTACAACTTATTTTTTTTTTATCAAATTGAATTTAAAAATCTAATATATATTTTTTTAGTAATATATATATTTTTTTTCATTTCAAAATGGATTTTTACCTATATGTACTGCGGGTTTTGCAAACATATCTTTAATTTTCATTTTACGGAAAATCCCTACGTGCTGGAGAAAAACTGAGGGCATATTTGGACTCAGAGCACCAAAATACATACGATTCACCCATTACGGTGAAAAAAAATCATCAAAAAGTGTCAATTTGCAGGCCTGTGTAATCGACCCACAAATTCCTGCGACCGATATTATCTTTAGTACTCACATTCCTTCGACGTGTTGGTGTTGTTGTATCATTTAGAGCAGGTGGTTACCAACCCATAGCCTCGCCAGGCAGACAATAATCGTATTTTTCACACACACACGATGTGTGCGTGCGTTCGGTTTTGCCGACCACTGATCTAGAGAGTATGTGGTATGATTCCATCCACAGTTCGATGCAGGATTATGTGCGCCATAAAAACCACGAGGTCGTCTAAAAGTTGCGCGAATCGATGATTGAATTTCAAAGTAAATTTGGATAATTTGGTAGCGTTGTCAAGCGTCAATCATGATGATATACGAGAGTATACTGATCATAAATGTTAAAAAGTAAGCGCAGTATGACAGTTCGGTTGGCAGCTAACCCTTTCGTAAGTTCTATCTAGCAAAAAAAACACCCTTACAAATACAATTTTTTTTTTGGCCAGAATGACGAAAAGCTATCCTACTGTGCCTCAGGAGGACCCTACATTTTGTGCGATAGGGTTTCTTTATGTACAGCCACTACTGTGTATACCCCCCCACATGTAACGACTTCTGCTTCTGCATTTAAAGCATTGGTTGGGACCTTCAGTTTTACTCGAATTTCGAAGATATTTCGCGGTTAAAAATAAAAAATAAATGGTTTACCGTTACATCCCATGAAGGGATTAGGGAGACCTTCTCACAAACCTGTGAACTGTGCGCGTTCTAAATAGTTTTACACTCACGGATTGGGACCTACAATTTTACTCCGGTTCCGAACGGTTTTTTAATAAGCTTTTTCATGGCTAAGTACTCGATAGTGTCGCCGTCACTAAGCGAGGTGACCGCCGTCGAAAGAAATGTAAGGTGGTCAGAGCAGGGATCGAACCCACGTTCTCATGCACAAGGGCCGCGCACACTACCATTGCACCACCGACGGTCACAAACTTGTATTAACGTTGGAATTTTGTTAACGCTATGTGCTTAATAAAAGTTGGCATCCCTGACCAAAACGGTTGTATAGAATTTGTACGACGTGTCAACGATAATTAGGAAGCGTGTGTGACCTACGAGTTGTCAGATCGAATATTCGAAAAATATAAAAATAATCTTTTAGCGATAACCGTGTTCTCTAATCTTTGCCGTTTACACCACCCAATTTGAGATTAAATTTACATTTCAGGTGGTAACTCCGTGCTTGGACAAACTCTTCGCCGAGACCAAATTATCGAAGACGGCGGCACAACGGAAAAATTAAGTTGGCGGTTATTGGTTTTGTCAGTTTTGTACAAATTTGGGATATTTTTGAAATATCTGAACCTTTAGAATTGGATCAGTCAGTCTATATAATTGGCTCACATTTTAAACCAATAAGAACCATTTATATAAGCGGCGGCGTGAGCTTCAAAAAGATTTTGGTGGCGTCAAGGCGTCGGAAAAATTTCGATCGGCTTCAGTCTGTCAAATAGGTGAGTTTTTGTGTATGTTTTTTATTATGGTTGCATTTATTTGAATTTGAATTTTATTGACCGATTTTTGTTAGTTTTTGGATAATGTATGAGAAGAGAAATTCATACTACAAGCTTACAAGTCACGAGCATTTTTCTAATTGAAAAACCGTTAGTTTTTGTTGGAAATAATAGACAATTCAGTTCAACACACCCTCACTGGCATGACTAGTTTCGAACTCCGTGACAAGTTCATCATCAGATGCCTAACTACTGTGCCTGAATTGATACTATCGGTTGATCATCAATCGTATATATACAAACTCAATTCTGCAATTCACATGTGCGAATTAGTATCGATCGAAGATCCCTAAGTATCAACATCACTGAGAGGCATTTTTTAAGTAACTAAAAGAGTTGCATCAAAATTTACACTAGTTTAAAATTACTTCAGTTTCTACAGATTAAAATTGTATGAGAAATCTTCCTTCGAAATACGTTAATCTAGTTTGGTTTAAATGCTGTATAACCTTCGGAGCCCTAGGAAAATGCCTATGATATAGAGTGTTACTATTTATATTTTGGTTCCAGCAATAAAAGAACAATCATTTATCATTGGCAATAGTTTAATTGTTTTTCAAATTATTTTCCGTGAAGATCAATACATCTTTGCATACGCTCAAACCAATTTTCGAAGCACTTTTTCTACTCCGATTGACATGGCTTTTGAACGCTTCAACAGCTGCTTCGCTTTAGCACGCAGTAAAAAGAAGTCATTGGGTGCTATATCAGGGCTGTCTGGCGGATGACCCATCAATTCGACATGTTGAGTGCTCAAATAGCCCATTGTTTCAGCTGGTGCATCAGAGCTCGCATTATCCTGATGCGAAATGATCCATCTTCTCTTGTTGTTTTTCCTTATTTCTTCCAACACTGTTGGCAAACTGATGGTGGTATACCACTCAGAATTGACCGCCCTACGTTCCACTAAAGGCACGGTGGCCACATGACCAGTTATACCGAAAAAAACGTCATCATTTGCTTCGATGTGTTTCTTCCAGGAACAAGTTTTGTTGGATTCAGCTCGTCTTGAAAGACCCATACGGTCGATTACCGCTATAGTATTTGTCCAACATATCTTTGCTTCAAATTATGTGGGATCCAACGAGAACAAATCTGTTTTCACGTTCAAATGAACATATCAATATCTTATTGATGCTTGTCATACTCATAGAGTAATGATGTATAGAGACGCCATCTCTCTCAGTATTTTGATGGCAGTTAGTGTGTTGCATATGTACGGTTGCATGTTGGAAAGTATTGCTTTAATAATACCAGATAGAGGCAATGGCACAAACCATCCAACAATAAATCAGCAACGGGCTTTCGATTTGTGCGTTAAAAGTTTTGTGTAAATATAAAATAACAAACAAATCCAAAATACGTTTAAACTTCAAAGTCTTTCATCAAAGCGACATGAAAAATGTAAGTCAAAAATTTTTGTAATTCCACCTGGTTTAAGTCAATTTACGTCAAATAATTCTCTGTCGCACAGACCGCACCACGAATAGTGTGAAAGGAAATGCCAGATGAGAACATTGGCGCCTCTATACATCATTACTCTATGGTCATACTAATTCCCAAGGATGTTTCAATCTCATGGCATATCACATGTTGGTCTTGCATTATCAGTTCACGCAATGCATCGATGGTTTCCCGCAAAACGACCGAAATTGGACGACCTTCACGAAATTCATACTGGAGCGAACGGCGTCCAAGTCTGAACTCTTGCTAAAACCGATGTACAGTGATTTTTGATGGTGCTTCATCACCAAAAGTCGCAACAAGTTGATTGACACATTCTTGTCTTGATAATTCATGCCGAAAATCATAAAAAAAATCATCGCACGAAAATTTTCACGGATTAATTCCATTTTTTGACCGAGATGCATTTTTCAACACACTGTAAATACAACGAATAGTGCTTCTAAGTGAAAACCTTCTATGTGTGTTTAAGCTAAAAAATTGTCAAACTTCCCAATGGAAGTTCCAATTTGCATCTGGCAACATTAGTATCGCCAGGATGCGAAATATAAATGGCAACCTTTACGGCCCTGTTAGAGGATATGTGTCAATAATTTAGTTGCTTCATGAAAACGACGTTAAATGTTTAAAAATAATTTTAATGAAAAAAGAAGCGTTTATTCCCTTGAAATATTTCGTAATGTGGGAAGAAACAAAAAATCAAAAGAAACCGCCAACAATTTTTATTTTAAACGTTAATAAATAGCCTGCTTAAGTTTTGAATTATAATCTAAATAAATTAATAAATATATTGATTTAATTTTGTTAAGGATTTTCTCTTGTTTTTGGTCTACAAAACCACTGTAAAACGGACTCATATTTAAGGTTTCCAAACACACAAATATTTTCAAAGGATCTCGCACCTCCTCATAACCGCGATGAAGCTAATGAAGTCATATATACCAGAAAATCAACCGCATGCACTTTATTATTGTCGATTTATACGCTGATGTGTAAATTAGTTTTCACACACATACATGTACGCCTTAATACCATAGTGAATCCACAATAACTACAATCATACAAATCCATTGTGTACTTACTTGTTTGTATCCTTCGCCGAATGAACCAATCAACCATTCTTAATATCCTGAGTCACACACACGTACTCATCCCCAAAGTGGGAACTGTTTACACAAGGTATTGTTGCTGCAACTATAAATACCATTGGATTTTCTAAGGATGAGTACACACGCCCTCAGACACATAAGCACACACACACAACCACATACGACCATCAAGAGTTGTAGACAATCAAGCAACAGGTGTTTATTGTACTTGGTGTAGTGTTATTGTCACTGCACGCCTAGGGAGTAGCTGCAGGAGGACATGAGTCAGTCCATGTGTATACCACCATGCTGAGTGCATAATTGGTGGTGCGAGTATTGGTCACCTTATGATCCTTTGGGTAATTTGATTGTAAACTTTACTCTATTTGCTTGTGTGTACTTTATAGCGTCATGAGTATAAAACAAATACTTCCATTCGTACAATCTCCTCTTCTTTGTACTTACATCCTCCGCTTTCCTTGTTGTTGCTTTTGTCGGTGCTATCGTAAAATCGTCCAACTTGTTGTTGGTCCTGTGGACTGGTGTTGTCCATTTGTTCGGTGTAAGAGGTGATAATACCCTAAATGCAAATTAAAACTATAAAAGTTCATTAGGTTTTGCTAATAATAAAAACCTTTCAGTGCTGCAATCCAATATAACAAATGTCATTAAGAGCACACAGACTGAAAAGTTCGTATTTCTTAAGTATTAGGGGTCTCCGCAAGTACTGAACCCAGCCTTCACATAATGAACATCAGCATTTTATGTGTAGGCTGGGTCATAAAACTTGGGTGATTGATAGATTTTTAATGGAAATTTTGTGTCTTGGGATTATGGCAATCAAAAGTATGCGAAAGGTCAATCGATAGCTCTGCTGTTTTCGAGAAACTATTTGTATACAGATTTTCATTGAATACAATTTAAATTAGTTAATTTTTTGTTAAGGAAACCGCTTTAGGTTTAATTAATAATTTTAAGATTTAATATGTAAAGAGTGTTTTTATAGCTTAGATAGAAGTTACGGATAAGTTAACTGTCAAACGAACTATCATACCGCGCTTACTTTTTGACATTTATGATCAGTATTCTCTGGCAAATCATAATGAATAGATTCACACTTCAACAACGCTACCAAATTATCCAAATTTATTTACTTTATTTACCCAAATACTATAACTTTGAATATCAGTCATCGATTCGCGCAACTGCTTCCGCCATCCGTCGAACTGTGGATAGATTTCAGGCAGGAATTGTGGCTCTCTCCCTCCTCTACGTGGAACATTTTGCGCAAAATGGCCTATACCCGTATAAGATCGAGCTGGTGCCGATTGGGTTCCAGAGTATATGGAAACTGAGTCAATGTCGACGAGGATAATTTTTGGTTTAACGGCTTTGTAAATAAACATCCGGGCTAGATGTGGTTGTGGATTGAAACCAATCCACAACAGACCCTGCAGACTCCGTTAAAAAAATAAATAAATGGTTTCCGTTACATCCCATGTAGGGATTAGGGAGAGCTTCTCACAACCAGTGAGCTATCCGCGTTCTAGTTTTACACTCACTGATTGGGACCTACAGTTTTACACCGGTTCTGAACGGTATTTTGAGAAGCCTTTTCATGGCTAAATACTCGATAGTGTCAGCGTCACTAAGCGTTTTTTCGTTATGCTCAATGGAGATCGTTACCGAGCCATGATCAATGATGGTTTTATTTGAAAATAGGGATGACTTTAATCCGGACTAGATGTGGTTTCAACAGGATGGAGCTACGGGCCATATAGCGACCGCTACCGGCGATTTATTGAAATAAAAATTTGGCGATAAGTTGATTTCGAGAAATGGACCTGTCAATTGGCATCCAAGGTCGTGCGATTTAACACCTGTCGATTATGTCCTGTGTGGGGCTACGTGAAGTCACTGGTTTATGCTTATAAACCAGCAACAATTGATGCTTTGGAGGCAAATTGTTCGTGTTATTCGTGACATACGGCCAGCAATGCTCGAAAAAGTGACCCAAAGTTGTACATTCAGAATGCGCTACGTCATGAACAGCGGCGATGGGTGCCCGAAATCATCTTTCGGATACAAACAAATTTTTTGTGTTATTTTTTTCTATCAAATTCTATCGGCATTAAAAAACACCCTTTATTAACAAAATAATCTTCACGCAAAAATAAACCCTTGACAATTTCGGGCAAAGAAACCATTCTGACTTCAGCAGGGGAACTTATTGTAGAGACAGCGGGAATTATATGTCAAGCTCCTCTTCTGATTCCGACGATAATCCATAAAATGAAACACTTGAATTCACATTTAATTTACCTAGTTCCTTGGTTTACAAGGCATCAGAAATGTATGTATGTTCACTGAGAGAAAAACCACATAAAAGGGTATGTTCAGTGCCTGTGATCATTCCTACAGAATACGCTGGAACGGCTGATGGACGAACACTTGCGGGCGAGTCATGAAGGTTCTTGTTTGGTGCACAGCATGTGTACTGAAAGGGCAAATCTATAGAGACTGCACTTCATAAACTGGTAGGCTACATTAGATTAGATACATCAATAAATTTTTTTTTTGCTCATGCTCTATTTGAAAGCTTATAGGGTAAAGTATTTTTGAGAATTTTTTCAGATTTTTCGGAAGTGGTTTTGAAGACGCGCAAGTCGAATTTTCCCCAAAAATCGGGTATTCCGGGCGTTTTTTGAATTTTACTTAAAACTCGGTCAATAACAATGATGGCAATAACAATTTGACAATGATTTAAGAACATTCGAGCAAGGCGGACGTGTTTATAAACTGATTTCACCAACTCTGTGGAAATGTTAAAAATTCACCGTATAAAATAATCAAATCGTATACTGATAGATGACAAAGTACTCTTCAGAAAAGCTCTGGCCATTTCAGTCTGTGAATTAAGTGAAGTTATAAATTTTAACAGCAATTTAATAAATTTTTAATTATTAATTTGTACGCGTAAAAACTCTAAATGACAAGCAAAACGAGTAAAAAACCTATGTTCTCTACACCAACAACAAAGAGATCTCAATTTGAGGATACTCCAATCTCACACAACAAAACATCACCAAAAATTCTGCACCTAATCGAACAAAAATATGCCAAACAAAGCGAAATTATGATAGCTAAAATTGAGGAATGCGTGAAGAAAAGTGTCACTGATGCGATCTTAGCCTTGGAGGAAAATGTAAAAAAAAAAATACTGAAACTTTGAAAGTTCTCTCTGAGAGGGTGACAAAAATTGAGTTGTCACTGTCTCACACAAATGAGATGAAAAACGAGATAACAAACTTAAAGCAACAATTGAACATCAAGAAAATCTAAATGTTTCAACAAATATTCGTCTATGTGGCATACCTTACGAAGACAATGAAAATCTACTGGCAATATTTGCCAAAATCTGTTCCTTTTTAAAACTAAAACAACCAAATATTAAATCCATCCATCGCACTACCAATGATAAAAGGAAAAACTCATCTGACGGTGTGATATTAGTGAAGTTATGCTCTTCACAAGATAGAAACAATATTCTGCTTGCAAAGAGTCAATCAGGCTTCAGAAGGAAAATAAGCTGCATTACGACACTTATTGAAGTTACAGAAGACCTTAGGCAAAATATGGATGACAATATGCTTTCATTCCTCATACTCCTTGACCACAGCAAAGCATTTGATACTGTCGTCCATTCTACATTGTTGACAAAATTGGACAAGTTATTTAGCTTTTCTCATTCTGCGTGTAAACTTATTGCCTCATATATCGGAAATCGTACACAGGCTGTATTTTTGGGTAACAGCCAATCTGAATTCCTGCCCAATAAAAGAGGTGTTCCTCAGGGATCCGTTTTGGGGCCACTATTGTCCTGTATATATATTAATGATCTCCCTGAAGTATTACGATATTGTAAAGTGCAAATGTACGCTGATGATGTTCAATTGTATGCTAGTACGAATATTGCAAACTTGAATAGTTGCACTGAAAATATAAATGAAGACTTAAATAGGATAAACACTTGGGCCTCAAACAATGGGCTGTGTTTAAATCCTGGTAAATCGAAATGTATATACTTTTCTAGAAAGAAAAGTGTCTTACCAGTTGAAGTGACGCTGAGGGTAAACCATTCGCATATTCAATTTGTCCAAACTGCGGTTAATCTTGGTGTAACATTCAATGGTCAACTGTCGTGGACTAATCACATCAATGTTACAGTGGGAAAAGTTTATGGTATGTTAAGAAATCTATGGGCTGTTAAATCAGCAACACCCTTTCAAATTCGAATGCTACTTGCAAAAAGTTACTTAATACCAGTTTTTATGTATGGCTGTGAACTATAACAAAATTGTTACAGTACTGATTACCAGAAGTTGAAAGTTACTTATAAGAATATTGCCAGATATATATTTAATACAAACCGAAATGATAGAATAACAACTTATTCGTATCAGATTTATAATATGACATTTGGCAATGTTCTTAAATTCAAGTCAATTGTACTCTTTCACTAAATAGTTTATACCGAGGAACCCAATTACTTATTTGAGAGAATACAAATTGGCCGATCTAGGCGTGGAAAAATAATCACACCGAAAATTTTCCAATTTTTAATTTCCGAGAGGCAATTTTTCATATCTGCCACACGTCTTTGGAACAATTTACCATCATATATACAACGTATAAGCAACGTAATCAAATTTAAAAAGGAGCTAATCAATCATTTAAAGTAATTATTCAAACTAGTTTTAAGTATAGTTATTGTAAACAACATGTTAAATATTGAACATGTTTGTACCTATTGTTTATAACTTTTCAAATATATTATATTTAATTACACTCTCGTGCAACTGTTCCTTTTACCACTAGTACAGTAATTTATAAGACTCATTCTTGTTGTGCTAGGCTCTAATAAATAATTAAAATTACTAAATTACTAAAATTTCCCTCAATAAGGTATCACGTATTAATTTTTTTCGTAAATTTTGGGTAAATTTTGTTAGTAACGCTTTATAACTTTTAAAATTTCTGTGCAAATTTAAAAAACTAATGATGCATTCTAAAAGACGGATAAAATCCAACCAATTTTGTAGAAAAAGATTTTGAGTTACACCATTTTAAAGCCTTTTACACATTGTATGAAACTAATAATATTATAATCTGTTTCCTATTTTTGCATCGGATTTGCTTTAAATTTCTATGAAAAATTAAAATAGTAATGATGCACTTTAAAAGACGGGTAAATTCCAAGAAATTTTGTAAAAAAAATTTTAAATTTCCAGTTACTGTTCCAGAGTTATGCCACTTTAAAACTCTTTACCCATTGTATGAACCTAATAATATTATAAACTGTTTGTCTTTTTTCATCGGATTTGCTTTAAACATTATATTATTGAAAAAATCTACATGCGCTAAGTAACTACACAGAATTACATGCAGCAAAAAATGGCCCCGGCTACATATTGCAGGAACCATATATATGATTGCTTGCAAACATATATATGTTTCCTGGAATAAAATCGAAAAAGAAAAATTTTTGGGACACCCTAGGCTACATAGAGAAATCATTGGCTGCTAAGGAGTATACGTTGGTAGTCTTTCTTGTGAACATGAAATTTTGGCTTAATCGGACGACATGGCAATACCTAGAAGGGGCAAGTATCCCAGTACTCTAAGAGACATTCTCCAAGGTAGCTCATGGATTTTGGGCAGATGCGCGGGTGGAAATGGGCTAGGTGTAAATCCTTCTAATAGCGAGCGTGTCCTCTTTACCCAGAGATAAAAAATACCTACCATGGAACCTATCACGTTGAATTGTTCGGAAATTAATCTTGCAGAGTGTGCAAAATGCCTTTGTGTAATTTTGGACAGTAAGCTTACTTTCACAACCAGTATAATGGAAAGGGCGAAGAGGCGACGATATCACTATAGTACAGCTTTAGGGGTTCTATAGGTTGTAATATGGTAAAATATGTAAGGTAAACTCGTTAGAACAGCTGATTTGGGCTTTTTTCTTGCTTAGATGTTTCTCTTATGTCAAATTTACATGAATTTTGTTAGTGTACTTTTTTGATTACTTTTGCAGTAGATACACACATGTAGAAAATTTGACAGTTTAGGAACACAAAACAAAAACAAAGTGCGTCTTTTGTTGCCTAAAATTGCAACAATTCCTACTACGTTTGCTTTATTCATTTTATCATGGGTTGTAAATTGAAATTTTCTCCGAGGATTGTTCATTGGCTCTATACAGTGGTGGTGCGACCCATAATGCTGTATGGGGTTATCGTGTGGTGGCAGGCGGTTGAGAAACCCACCTTTTGTGCATTACTGACTATGGTTCAGAGAATGGCGATGATGTGCCTCACGTATGCTTTCCGTACTCCCACGGATGCTTTTCGTACACTCCCACTGTCGCACTGAATGTAATGTTATATTTGTTGCCGGTAGACAGTATAGGCAAACAGATTGTTGCCACGTCTGCCATCATGTTAAGGCGACTCTCACAATGGGCCATGTTCGGAGTCGGTCATGGAACAGTGTTGGAAGGTACTCCCTACATTCCTGCATTTGTTGGCTATTCGAAAGCGGAACAATTATTTGATCAGAAATACCACACTCCCATACCGGAAAGGAATTCGCGGAGCACGGCAGTTCCGAAATTGAATGATAAAGTAGGCTATGGAGTCTACTCTAGGGAACTAGGCTTGTCGGTTTCTCCTAGACTACCTAACAATTTTAACGTGTATGAGGCTATTAGATAAGTGACCGATTGACTGAATTATAATAGCCTTCCAGTCTTTGGAGTCAATTCAATGTCTTCTCGGACAGTCGAGAGGGCATCAAGTCCCAGGAATCAGTATTCCTGAATTCAACATCTACCCAGGACTGATGCAACTCTATTAACGTGGTACGGCAATAACATAATAATTAAAAATTTACATTCTTGGACGCTGAAATTTGACACACAGTGTTGCATTGATCTGAAAAACGCGCCTTTCGACGGTTGTTCGCCCAGTCTCCGGTCTGCGGCCTCTCATACTGCGCGGGTATCTTCCCTTCACGTTAGAATATTACCGACGTACAGCCTATACCAAAAAAAGGGTGAGGCTAATAACCGCTACAACTACCGACCAATTGGATTATTCTTCACGTTATCGAAGTTGATGGAGGGCATGATTAAGTACCATCTTGTGAATTATCTCGAATTCAACGGGCTACTCAAAGGTCGACAGTATGGCTTCCAAGGCGTTTGGCGGATGGCCCGCTCAAATCGGAAATTAAAGCCTTTGGCTTAGGTGACAACTTCTCTCGACTTATTACGAGCTTTCTCGGGGATCGTCATATTCGTGTTGTTATAGACGGGATATCTTTTAATGAGTATAAAATTAATGCGGGGGTACCACAATGCTCTGTCCTCTCAGCTTCTCTCTTTCAAATTTTCATCAACGACCTACTTGGTCGGACTGCTAACCCTATCTAATACTTTGCTGCTGATAGTAATATATTGTCATTCGTATTCTGTTGATCGCCGATTAGTCTTTCCGACGTACAGGGAAAGAGGCAGATGCTGTGCGATTCACTTAGGTTGGTGTCTGAGTGGGGTCGGGAGAATCGGGTAGTGTTTAATGCACGTAAGTGCTCGTGCTGCATACTTTCTCACAAGCGCACAATTGACCCATGTCTGTTGTCGATTTCTATGAGTACGGTATATGCTGAAAAAAACGGCCACTGTAACACATTCTCTCAAACACATTCTGCAGGAACCATGTATATGTTTCGAACACAGTCCAAATATTCATATAATTTGCAAAGTCACTTATGTTTAAATGAAAAGATTGGCTTTATTTAAATTTGAATTTTTATGACCGATTTTTGTTAGTGTTTGGTTAATGTATGAGCAATTCATGCTACAAGCTTGCAAGTCAGGAACATTTTTCTAATTGAAAAAAATCCAATGAGTGTTCGAACTCACAGGCGATGTGTTAACACCTTTTTGTTACTTGATGCCTGTTCGATTTCTATGAACACATTAGTAAAAGTTACATTGGAAAATAAAAAACAGCGTTCAATCATATGATGACGTTACATTTAAATAATTTTAATACTTAAAATTATTTAAAGACCAGTGCAAGCACATGTATCATTATTTTCTTGCTCAATACTTTTTGTTATATTCCTACAAAAATCAAAGAATGCAAAGCAACAGACACTTGTATATACATACATTGTTATGTTCGTACATACGCTACAGAAGTTCACAATTTTCTTTGCTCTCTTTCTACCTCAATTTTATATACGTATAAACACGTCATTATTCTCTTTGCTCTGAGAGTGCTTCGCACCCACCCATCAGTACATCAGTGTGTGTGTTTTTTCGCAGTTTGACAATCTGTGTTTCGCAGTCGGACAAATCTATGTTCTATATAGGGGTGGGTCACCATTCTCATTTAGGGGTATGAAAAATAGATGTTGGCCGAATATGAGACCTTCCCGATATCCACACAAAATTTCATACAAATCGGTCCAGCCGTTTCGGAGGAGTTTAACGCCAAACAACGTGTGATCGCTGTCGGACAATCTGTGTGAGCGCAGTCGGACAAATTGTGTTTGGATGTGTTCACTTTGTGAATTTAGGCCGTACCCGCGCCTATAGATGTTAACACATCAAAAACTGTTAAGGGAATGCAAAGAGTGGAGAGTGTGAGTGTAAACTGTCATGGTGGAGGGTATATAAGCTTCGGCCCGGCCGAACTTAACACCGTTTCTACTTGTTTTTGTATAGAGCGGGCAATGCTGAACATCAAATGACTCGCTTTGTTTGGCCATAGCAACAACAACGAAACAACCAAACACACAACATCACACATACTTTGTCCGAAGTAGCTGACGTATACGTGTGTCACATAACCACATGTTTGCCATATCAACAGCAACGAAACAGCCAAACACACAACATCACACATACTTTGTACGAAGTAGCTGACGTATTAGTGTGTCACCATAACGTCGACTGCGCAAGCCCGTGGGCTTGCAAATGAAATATTGCGTGGCTATGCTTTATATCTCCGTTCAACTACATAAACAGACACATGTATACATACATACATTATTATGTTAATGCATGCGCTATAGACACAATTTCGTTTGCCTCACCCCTGTCACACCACTCTTTCATTGCTCTCTTGCTCGCTTATTTTTGTTTAACACGTCATTATTCTCTTTCGCAGTCGCAGAAATTCTGGTTTTAGCAGCAGCATAAAATCTGGTTTTAGCAGCAGCAGAAAACCTGTCTGTGTGTTGATTGCATGTGTTGACTTTGATAGATTTAGTCCCTATACGCCGCTATAGATGTTAACACATCAAAATTGTTGGTTTTTGTTGGAAATAATAGACAATTCAGTTCAACACACATTCACTGGCATGACTAGTTTCGAACTCCGTGACAAGTTTATCATCAGATGCCTAACTACTGTGCCTGAATTGATACCATCGGTAGATCATCAGTCGTGTATATACAATATAACTCAATTCTGCAATTCACATGTGCGAATTAGTATCGATCGAAGATCCCTAAGTATCAACATCACTGAAAATGCGTTTAATTCCAACAATAAGAACAAAGAGCTTTTTTCCACCATGTTTTTCTTTTCCTCATGCGTTCTCGCATTGTTTGGCATGTTTACTTGCAAAGATGCATACTTTTACGTGGAGCCATATGCGTTTATCATCCCAAACATCCATATAGTTACGTCGTATATTTTCTACCAAACGAGCGATTGACGACAAAATGCATGAAACTAAAACGCAACACATCAGTCACCAATTCCTTTAGAGACGCATTCAGGAGTTTTTATGAATCGCTGACTGAAAGAGTAATCCAAAAATACAGTTATAAACTTGCAATAACATTAACTTAGGCTGAGAATAATCCCTCTTTGCCCCTCTTTTATTATTTTGCTCTCGACAGAGCATAGCAACAAAAAAAACTGAAGTAAACTGTGCACCAAACACAGCTGTATTTGTATTACAAACAAAGTTGTATTTGGATCACAAACGCATAGATTATAACATATTAATCATTGTGTGTGAAACATGTAATATTGAATAGCAAGCACAATGTGTTTGGACACAAGTAGACTATATTTGCGACAAGCACCAAACACACGTTATATTTGCATCCAAACAAGAAAAGAGGACAGATTTTCAGCGTGTAGATATTGGGGAAGCGAAAGCTCTTGATATTTTGGACATGAAAGTACAGTGTGTTATCAGCTAGATTAAAAATTTGTTTCCCATTACATACCATGAAGAGATTGGGCAGGGCTTCTCACTTGAATAAAGTTGTTTATTATACGTCGAAAGAAGTATTCAAGTTTTTGGTGTAGGAAATTCTTCACTCCATCTGACCTTCTCAGTATCTACATCACGTACATTCGGCTGAAGATGGAATATATCATTCATATTTGAACTGGTGCGCCTATGTCCACCCTGGAGCTTCTGGACCGTGTACAGAAAAGGGCAATGACGTTAATATGTGACAGCGGGCTAGGCAACTCTGTTGTATCCTTGGAAAATTGGGGAATTGTGAGCTATGTATCGTTGTCCTATCGATATTTCCATGAGAAGTGTTCCTCTGAGATACATAATCTCATACCGGAAGTTAGAGAATTTGACCGTGCGAAAACGTTGTCCTTGGGTTCATCACGTCCATTTGTTGTCACTTGACCAATATATCGCACTACGAACTATAGAGAGAATACGTTTGTCAGCAGCACAGTCCGAATAAGCTCGAAACAGCACAGTCCGAATAAGCTTCCGTCGAGTGTATTCCCTATTTCCTATGATGTTACCAACTTTAAGTGAAACATCAACAAACACTATTAGGTCTTTCCACTTCATTTAGAAAGTGTTTCTGACTCAATTTAACGCCATCACCGGAATTGTGTTTATAAACTGACATCGTTCTCAAATATAAACATTTTGTGTATCGAAGTAAACTTTTGAAATTTGTGTGGTGTGCATTCTGATAACCGTGCATAATTTTTTCGCAACAAATTCCAGTGCGTGATCCCAAAAAATGCCGGAATCCCAGCATTTAAATTTTTAAAATCTCGAAACCCGGGATTTGTAAACCTCAGTCTCGAACGACATCATAGTTTCTACATAGTTGCAAATAAAAAAAATGGTTTCCCATAACATCCCACGAAGGGTTTGGGGAGACCTCCTTACAACCAGTGAGCTGTGTGCGTTCTTGATTTTACACTTACTGATTGGGATCTACAATTTTACACGGATTGCGAACGGTATTTTTGACAAGCGTTTTCACAACAAATGTATTCGATGCAGGACATAGTGACATGGGTCTGTCCATGGAGGTGGAAAGTTTCAGATAGTCATTCACTTGGGTGTGGCCAGAAATTATTCCTTCATTGGGCAGTCCGTTAGCTAGCTAGAGTGAGAAGGCGAAATAAATGAGCAGCCTGATTGGTTATGTGATCTCAAGGAAGCTCTCGCAACTTTTGACACAGAACCCACGCCGACTCTATAAAAACTGCCGCAACAACCGTACTTGGTTTTGAAAAACCACTTCGCAACAAACCTTGGTACGATGAAGAGTGTCGCATGGCAAAGCTTCAGTCAATTGCAACGCGAGCTGCGACTGAGCGGTGTAGGGAAAAAATAATAGAGCTAAACTGTCTCTGTAGGCGTAAGAAACGGCAGTGGAGAAAGCGCGAGACTGAGACAATCGAGACATTCATAAGGAAGAACGAAGCCCGAAAATTCCACCAAAGAGTCAAAAAGGGAACTAATGGACATGGGTCAGGGCCCTCCTTCTGCATGTTGGGAATATAGAGAGATTATTTCTCAGCGCTACTGGTACCTGAGATATCCATTGACAACAATCGACGTCAATTGCCCCCTATTAACTATGACGAGGTCAGAACAGCTATTGCCCGGCTTAAGAACAACAAAGCCGCAGGAGCCGATAGACTACCGGCGAAGCTGTAAAGGCTGGCGGCGATGAGCTGATAAGGTGCATGCATCAGCTCATTAGCAAAATTTGGATAGATGAATGCATGCCCGACGATTGGAGTCTCAGTGTACTATGTTCCATATTTTAAAAAGATGACCCGAGTCTCTGTGCCAACTACCGTGGAATATTCCTTTCATTCATAGCATATAAGGTTCTATCAAGCATAATGTGCGAAAGATTAAAACCAATTATTGCTGACCTGATTGGCCCATACTAGTGTAGCTTTAGGCCTGGAAAATCGACAACTGAGCAGATTTCCACGCTACGCCAAATCTTAGAGAAGACCCACGAAAAACAAATCGACACCTATCATCTATTTGTCGATTATAAGTCGGCAAATCCGCAGTGAAAGTTGGTAAGGATCTTACCGAACCTTTTGCAACTGAGCGAGGTCTCAGGCAAGGCGACACCCTATCGTGCGGTTGCTTTAACATCTTAATGGAGGTCATTATGAGAGGAGCTGCAGTCAACATGAATAAAACTATCAGCAGCAAAAGTCACATGGTGCTCGCGTATGCAGATGATGTAGATATCATTGGGTGCATAATGAGAGAAGTTACTGCGGTGTTTTCGAGAATAGAGAAGGAGTCAGCAAAAGTGGGTCTGGCAGTAAATGAGGACAAGACAAAATTAATGGTTTCAACGAGCAGGACCTCCACGCGATTAGACCAAAGCGTGAACGTTGATAACCGCTATAATTTCGATGTTGTGGAAGACTCTATATATATACCTCGGATCTGCCGTAAACAAAAACAACAACGTCAGCCTTGAGATCAAGCGGAGGATTGTGCTTGCGAATACATGTTATTTTGGGTTAAGCAAGCCCTTTCGGGATAAAGCCCTCTCTCGAATGAAGAAAATCCAACTATACCAGAGTCTCATACAACCTGTCTTGCTTTATGGCGCAGTATCCTGGGTCTTATCGCAGGTAGATGAAACATTTGTGAGAGTCTTCGAGAGAAAAATACTCCGAAAAATGTATGGCCATATAGTGCACAACGGCGAGTATCGGCGACGCATGAACCATAAGCTGTATGAGCTACGATATATCCCGACATTGACATAGTTAAGAAAATATCGTGAATTGGATCGCGAGTCTATCTTTCCTTACTATGGGAATGGCTTCGGTTTGGGCATCTCGCCCTATCACCTCCATCAGAGACATGGCCATCGTGAACATCCATCCCACAATATGGTCGGCTACACTCTACCTTTGGCTCTACTTAACAGCCGTTTGGGTGACCTTCAGTTAGGTTGACACACCGAGAAAAAGGAAGACCAACTGTCGACTGTTGGTAAAGATTGGTTCCATGTTTGCATAGATGTTGGCCAGTTTAAACCAAATGAATTGAATGTCAAAGTAGTCGATAACTCTGTCGTAATTGAAGGCAAACACGAGGAACGAGAAGATCAACATGATTTTATACAACGTCATTTTGTGCGGCGCTATGTCGTGCCACAGGGATATGATGCCGATATGGTAATGCCCACTCTATCATCTGATGCCGTTTTAACAGTCAGCGTTCCGAAGCGAAAGATAGAAGACAAACCCAATGAGCGAGTCATACAAATTCAACAAACAGGCCCGACACATTTGAATGTTAAAGAAAACTCCCAAGAGAAGGTGGGCGATGCGAATGGTACAAATGACCGAGGTGAGGTAGAACCGAAGTAGATTTCTCATAACCGTCAATATTGTAACTTCATTATACTTTCATTCAATTCACATAATATGAACTTTTTTTGATCACAATATTTGCTTAAATTGTATTCCCTAACATTAATGTATTACTAGTTGTAGTTTCTTTTTAATTTGAAATGTAATTTAGTTTGGTTACTAACTCTAATCTTCCTTGAATTTTAATGAATGCATACCTACATATGTTATCTAAGTTTTGTATTACCATGTTAAAATGACAATACCAACATGATACCTAATAAAATGGAAAAGCATATTATACTTACTTACTTATCCGGTCTCGGACAACCCTGGGGGGTCAGGGATCTTACAAAACGAAGATAACATATTTCGCTAACCAGTTCTATCTTTTGCTTTATCTCTCCAGTTGGCAATACCAAGTGTACGCAGGAATTCGTCAACCTGATCCCTCCAGCGGAGTCTTGGTCTTCCTATTTTACGTCTTCCTTCGAGTTCGGTTTCGAAAACCCTTCGCGCTGGTTCATCTTCATCCATTCTACTGACATGGCCTAGCCAGCGCAATCGCGGTATCTTGATCCGCTTAACTATGTCAATATAAGGATTTTGCTTATACAGCTCATGATTCATGCGTCGTCGATACTCGCCGTTGTGCACTATAGGGCCATACATTTTTGGGAGTATTTTTCTCTCGAAGACTCCTACAGATGTTTCGTCTGCTTGCGATAGGACCCAGGATTCTGCGCCATAACGCAAGACAGGTTGAATGAGAGTCTGGTACAGCTGAACTTTTGTTACTCGAGAAAGGACTTTATCTCTAAAGTGCTTGCTTCGCCCAAAATAACATCTATTCGCAAGAACAATTCTCCGCTTGATCTCAAGGCTGACGATGCTGTTTTCGTTCATGGCAGATCCGAGGTATATAAATTCGTCTACTACCTCGAAGTTATAACGGTTATCAACGTTCACGCTTTAGTCTAATCGCGTGGAGGCCCTGTTCGTTGAAACCATTAATTTTGTCTTGTCCTCATTTACCGTCAGACCCACTTTTGCTGACTCCTTCTCAATTCTCGCAAAAACCGCAGTAACTTCACTAATTGTGCGCCCAATGATATCTATATCATCAGCATACGCGAGCAGCAAATGACTTTTGTTGCTGATGGTTTTATTCATGTTGACTGCAGCTTTTCTCATAATGATCTCTATTAAGATGTTAAAGAGATCGCACGATAGGGTGTCGCCTTGCCTGAGGCCTCGCTTAGTTTCGAAAGGTTCGGTAAGATCCTTAACAACTTTCACTGCGGATTTGGTGTTCGTCAAGGTCATCCTGCAAGGGCGTATGAGGAATACCAAGCTCAGACATTGCTTCATAGAGTTTCTCCCGTATCGGACTATCGAAGGCCGCTTTATAATCGATAAACAGATGATAGGTGTCGATTTGTTTTTCGTGTGTCTTCTCCAGGATTTGGAGTAGCGAGAAAATCTGGTCAGTTGTCGATTTTCCAGGCCTAAAGCCACACTGGTATGGTCCAATCAGGTCAGCGATAATTGGTTTTAGTCTTTCGCACATTATACTTGCTAGAACCTTATATGCTATGGATAAAAGGCTTATTCCACGGTAGTTGGCACAGATACTCGGGTCACCTTTTTTAAATATGGAACATAGTACACTGAGACTCCAATCGCCGGGCATGCGTTCATCTAACCAAATTTTGCTAATGAGCTGATGCATGCACCTTATCAGCTCATCGCCGCCAGCCTTAAACAGCTCCGCCGGTAATCCATCGGCTCCTGCGGCTTTGTTGTTCTTAAGCCGGGCAATAGCTGTTCTGACCTCGTCTTGGTTAGGAGGGGGGGCAATCGACGTCGTCGTCCATATTGTGATCGATTGTCCCATCGTCATCGGATATCTCAGGTACTAGTAGCGCGGAGAAATACTCTCTCCATATTCCCAACATGCTCTGCACATCTGCGTCGAGATTTCCGTCCTTGTCTTTACAGAAGGGGGGCCCTGAACCATGTCCATTAGTTCCATTTTTAACTTTTTGGTAGAATTTTCGGGCTTCGTTCTTCCTTCTGATGTCTCAATTTTCTCACTGTCGCGCTTCCTCCACTGCCGTTTCTTACGCCTAAAGAGACGGTTTACCTCCTTTCTCTTCTCCCTATACCGCTCAGTTGCAGCTCGCGTTGCAATTGACTGACGCATTACCATACGTGCAGCGTTCTTTTCGTCATTTGCTATGCGACACTCTTCATCGTACCACGGTTTATTGCGAAGCGGTTTTTCGAAACCAAGTACGGTTGTTGCAGTTTTTATAGAGTCGGAAATGGGTTTCCACTGCGCATCAGGATCGTCATCGGGAGGGGGTGGGTTCTGTGCCAAAAGTTGCGAGAGCTTCCTTGAGTAGGCTATGGCTACCTCTGGTAATTGCAGCTTTCCGATGTCCAGCTTCCTCTGCGTCTGGTTTAGTACGATTTTCGGTCTGATCACTCGTACGTCCATTACAGTGGATGAGTGCCTTCCATCAATTACCTCGTGATCAATTTGGGTCTTCGTTCTTTGATCAGGGGATACCCAAGTAGCCTTGTGGATGTCTTTATGCTGGAATCTTGTACCACTAATGACCATGCTTTTTGCCGCGGCAAAGTCAATCAGTCTCATACCGTTGTCGGAACTGTCAGCATGTAGACTGAAATTGCCAATAGTTGGATTAAACACATTCTGCCTACTTTGCCATTAAAATCTCCTAGTACAATCTTAATGTCATGGCCAGGACAGCGGTCATCCGTTTCCTCTAGAAGCTCATAGAATATGTCTTTGGGATCATCATCTTTCTCTTCTGTCGGTGCATGCACACAAACTTGGGAAATATAAAAATATTTCGCTTTTATGCGGATTGTGGCTATTCGTTCACTCACAGGATTGAACCTAGAGACTAGATGTCGCAGTCTTTTGCCAACTACAAATCCACAACCAAATACATGTTTTTTTTCATGGCAACTGTAGTATATATCGCAGTTTCTTTTTCTTGTGCAGCCATGTCCTGTCCATCGCATTTCCTGGATAGCGGTAATGTCAGCCTTATAACTTTCGAGGACATCTGCCAGTTGGATACTTGCACCGGATCTATATAGAGTTCTTACATTCCAAGTGCATATCCGTAAATCGTGGTCCTTATAACGTTGGCGGGGGTCGTCAACAAATAGGGGTTGTTAATGTTTTCTGTTTCGTTTTTGTATTTTCACTGCCATTATGAACGGTGGCGGGAGGCAAACCCAGTCCACCGGGTTTTTGCATTTTATCTACTGCCAGGATATTTGATTGCAGCCGCCCATTATGGATCAGACGCTGACCAGGATGCGATATGTTGAACCCGGATTTTCTTCTTTTAGTTTCTATCCGCCGTTGGCCCGTATGTTTGGCTCATCCGCCTTCTAAGGACAAAAGAATATGCCCGATTGTTTGATGAGCTTCAGTGACATCAGTCACCTACTAAACCTGATTTGATGCTCATTTGTTTCGCCTTCTCACTATAGCTAGCTAACGGAGGTTTCCGAAAAGCCATTACCCAGGACATACTGCGTGGAACTAGTGAGCTGCTTGGACTGCCCAATGAAGGAATCATTTCTGGCCACTCCCAAGTGAATAGCAATCAGAAACTTTCCACCTCCACGGACAGTCCCATGTCCTAAAAAGCATATTATACATATAAAAAGAAAAGTAAGTATTCGTTGCAGCAACAAAAATGTAATTGTTGCAGCAACACAACGATGAAGTCTTGTTTGATAAATTTTGTCACATGTACGAAACATTGCTGCAAATGTAAATCCACTAATGGACCTTTTTCATCCCTATGACGAAGCGTATTTTTTTCAGTGTAGTTAATGAACTAATTAATTTCAAGTACCAACCAAAAAAAACATACATATTAAATCACGGTGATGTAGTTTCTCAGGCACTTCCGTGAAAACTGTGGATAATATCGGCCACACCAAACCCTCATCTATTGCAGCACCCAGAGGCCCCCTTAAAATAAAACTCATTTAGGGTTTTTTTTGTAAATTCTCAAATAGTGTCGGTGGTGTTTGTGGTGGTGGTTGTGGTGTGGTAAATTAAGTGTGGTGAGATTTACAAACGCACTCTTACTATTTATATATACACACACACTCACAAACACTCCCGCATACACTTACACACTGTCCATTGTGCTCCTTTATTTCAGTTAAAATTTCCAATTTAAATTCAATATCCTTGTGTTTGGAAAAAATGGAAATAATTAAAATTAAAAATTACATTGATTTTGCTTGTGGTTTTTTCTTTGAGAAATTAAACATATTTTAAAAACATTTTCGTTTTCCTTTTGTATTCTTGTTTAACAATTGCAGATAGACTTTTGGTTGAAATTTAGTATTGTTTCTTCTTTACTGCTGTTGTTATTTTGTTTTGGTATTTTAATTTACATTTAAACATGAATTTTACATTACATTTAAATTAATTCAAGAGAGGTTTTTCTCTGCCCCCCCCGCGTCAGTGCTCATTGCTGGCACAGTTTGTTCATTTTGTTTTATAATTAATCTGTCCGGCTGCGTCTCGCGCTCGATCTGTTTGTTTATTTGTGTGTTTTTTTCAATTTCAAATGTACAATTAGTTGTTGTTTGTGTTGTGTATTAAAAAAACATATTGTTAAAAATCTAATTGTTTTTGTTTTTGTTGTCACAAATCTTAGATTACATACGGACTAAATAAAACGAATCAACAAATGTACGAATAAATGAATGAATGAATGCATGGCTGGATGTGGAAATGGATGCAGAGCTTTGTATTGCATCGCATCATTTCAAATGAAACGAAAAAAAACAACTGCCTAAATGAAAATGGAGGAAACGGCGGAAACTTTTCCATGTTTCTGGGTAAATGTTGTTGCTTTGAAGCCAACATTCGTAGTAGGGCGAGTACGAATGTTGGCTACAGCTGAGTTAGTTGTTTTATTTCGTTCCATTTGTTGTTTTTTTGTTTGTAAAAATTTATAAATATTAGGTTTTTAAATCACATATTGCACAGTGGACCAGAATGGGGGAAAACGAAAAAGTTGACTAAATGGTTTATAGTTATTAAAAAGGATTAGAGGGGAATACGAAGGATTTATTAAGATAAGTAGTATAATATATAAATTAAACAAACTCTTAACAGTCAATTTAAAGTTTGCGGGAGGAAAATCAAAAGGGGGTTCAGTCTCCGCATTAAAGCTGAGGGAAATGTATGCATTTTATGAAAGAGTTCGAGTGTCTGTGGAAGAAAAGTTACTCCTATTACAAACAAATCAGAGACTGCGGTAGAAAAAGCGAAAGAGGACGCACACAAATTTCCAAATTTCCAGCATTGAATTTCTAGAAAAAAATTGTTTGAGAAAATTGAATAATTATTTTTTATATTTCATACGGAATCGCTGTAAAGCTTTTATTAGAAATATATTTTGAAAAAGATAGCTTATATTTTTATGCAAGCTCAAAAGCTCACTATATCTCATAATAAAATATCTGTCTTTTCTCTTATAAATAAATAAATATTTTCCCATTATGTCCCATGAAGGGATAGGGGAGAGTTTCCACACAATCACTGAGTTGTGCGCTTTCCAGTTTTGACTCACTGATTGGGTCCTACAGTTTTACACGGGTTCCGAACCGTTTTCCATGGCTTATTACTCGATGGTGTCGTCCTTCCTAAGCGAGGTGGCCGTCGTTGGAAAAAGTGTAAGGTGGTTAGAGCAGGGATCGAGCACACGTTCTCTCACACAACAGCCGCGCACACTAACCGTTGCACCACCGACGGTTGTTGTTCTGTTGTTTGGATTCAAATATAACGTTTTTGTAGCTTGTCGGAAATATAGTATACTTGTGTCACAAACATATTGTGTTTGCTCTTCAACATTACATTTTGGAGACACAATGACTAAGAGGTTATAATAAAGTATATATTTTTGTGACCCAAATGTGGCGTTGTTTGTTGAAAACTGTTGTAAAACAAAAGCGTGACACACAACAAAATATAAACCAAAGAAAACCAAAACCAACAAAATATAAAGAAAGATCTTCAATTCATGAAAACAATGCTTGCAAACATATACATGGTTCCGGTAATATGTTGCTGGCGTCGTTATTTTCAGCTTGTATTAATAAGTTTGGAAAATGCATCCTCTTTCAGACAACATATAAAGAAGTTTTGCAAATGTTTCTTGTGCTTACGATATTTTCCACACACTTAGGAAATCTCAAATCAAATGAGTTTTCTTTTGCATGGATACACTTTTCAATAGCATCATTTCTATGGCGAGATCTGAAATATCTATATATTTTGCCAGGAATAATGAGGGTGTGTTTCACTATAGAGATACAGTATGGTCTCGAGTTTGAATTAAAAATTAAAATTGTCAGTTCTTAAAATACAGACCGAATGAATAAATATCAAACTAGTGATTTTGAAAACATTTTGGATTTGGGTCCATTACATACAGGCATTCTCAAGAAGTTAATATATAGCAATCGTGCTGGGAAAACTCATTGAATTATGAAAATTTTAAATTTTTTTCGACTTTTCAAACCCTGTAAACACCAATCACTAGGATTCTACTACTAACTAACTACTTGGTAAAAGGTGGTGAAAATTTGAGTGCTACTCGGATGTATTTTACATTGTGTTAGCACTGGATGGTAGTAGTTTTAATTTGACCACTTTCAGGCAATTTTCAGTTCTGCAACTAAAATGTGGAAAAATGTGCACGGAAACATGTGGTTGATGGTGATCCCAGGATTACACAGTTACACGCAATTAAAGGGTGGGCCATGTAAAATGTGGAATTTAATTTCGCTTTAAAAAAATACTAATAGATATTTATAAAAATTATGATTTTATTTGTAAGGCCCATCAGTAATATTTATGAATGAAACACAACCCCGTTCAAATCGCTTCCACAATACCTCATTCCACCTACCCAATCTTTCAGTAAATTTTCCATTTTTTTGGCGTCTATTTGATCGAGAGCGTCGATTTCGTGGTTTAACGGCTCAATAGACTCGAGATTGTTTCCGTAATAATTTCCTTTCACGCCGTCCCAGAGAAAGTAGTCTAACGGGGCTAAATCGCAGCTGCGAGGCGGCCAATGGAATTCCGAGTTCCAGCTGATTATGCGGTTTTCGAACAAAGTGCGCAAATGAAAATGATCGATTGTAACGCTGGATATGTTGTACGTAGCGCCATGGCATTCTCTTCAACTTTTGCGAACAAAAACATCGCTGAGCATGGCACGGTAACGTTCGCCATCGACGGTAAAGGCGGCTGGCTCCTTGCTCATTTTCAAAGAAAAATGTGCATATGATACCGCACCAAACAGTCACTAGTTGTGGATAGATCTTCTTTTCGACGACGTGTGCATTTTCCGAGCACCAAATGCGACAAATTTGTAGGCTAACGTGGCCCCCGAGGTGAAAATTAGCTTAATCGGAAAGATGATTTTTCGGTAAATTTGCTCATCTACAGCCAAGCGATCTTCAGCCCATTCAGCGAAGATAAAACGCATCGAATTATCACGAGGCTTCAGTTTATACTTGTATCGAACTCGTTCACTAGTTCTCGAACTCGTTCACTTAAGGTGCCCGGTCGTAACTATAACGAACATACTCTCCGTATCGAACATGTTCATTATGTTCATGAGTGTGATGTCTGGTCACCCTAAATGAACTAGGTAGTTCATGAACTACCCAACTCTTCTTCAGTTCTTGAATTAATTGGACTTAATAAGCCTTCATACCGAGGTCTTTCAGCAAAATTCTGTGCAAAGAAGTGCGAGAAATGTTCAATTGCTGCGAACGAATGGCTGTTCAAACACACTTTCAGCTTCAGCGGTATTATTTTCCACTGGAGGTACTGGACTAGCACGTAACAAACTGCGTTAATGGGATTCTATTTCTATCGAATTTATTTCGTAGACTTCTTACTAATAATATTTCCCAATTTTGTGCAAGCATAAAGCAACCCATTTCGTAAATTTCTCACCTTTAAATAATAATCTGTAACTCCATAAATGTCAAATTGGTCATCTACGTCGAAATAGCGGAGGGTTCATGGCCCACCCTTTATAAGTAATAGAACCAAAAGAGTTGCCGATTTTGACAGATTATTTGTTTTATAATGAAATTGCTGTTTTTGTGTAGTGGTGGTAACTCTGTACACCGATTTCAGCCACGTATTCAGTGCTTGCGTAATTTTCGTAAGAAATTTTGTCATTTATCCGTAAACGGAAAAGAAACACCATCTACTAAAGTAGACAGTCAACATTTCTCTTCGCTTGAATGCCAACAAACAAAACAAGTAAAGACTTAATCATTATGTGGTCTCTCTCTCTTACTCTTTTCATTGAATATTTCAATATTCAACTATACAAATTCCAACCATGTTGAAGTAAAATTACATAAGCTATGCAAAAAGTATGAAATAATCAAGATATGACTCGAGAGAGAAATGCGTTTGAGTGAATTGTTACCACTTTTTGGTTCACTTTTATGAGGGATGGCAAATTGCTCACATCTTCTGGTCGACTACTTCTTAATCGTCTTTGCGGAAAATTTTGTTGTGGAGAGTTACCACCTATCTTTGATTTACCTTGCAAATATTTCAATTATAATTTTTCTTGTACTCCATTTTATTTTTAACGCATGTTGTTTTGGTTGTTAAAATCATAAAAATTTCAAAATTCCAGTCCCAAATAAATTTTTTCCTACGAAATAACTTTTACGTAACAACCCTGTACTTTATTGATGTACTAACATCATAGGCGCGGGTAGGGACTAAACTCACAAAGTGAACACATCCAAACACAGTTTGTCCGACTGCGATCACAGATTGTTTGGCGTTAAGCTCCTCCGAAATGGCTGGACCGATTTGTATGAAATTTTGTGTGCATATCGTGTCTCATATCGTATTTTGTGTCTCAGAATCGGCCAACATCTATTTTTCATACCCCTAAATGATAAGGGTGACCCACCCCTATATAAAACACAGATTTGTCCCACTGAGAAACACAGATTGTCAGACTGCGAAAAAAACACACACTGATGTAATGGCAGCGAATAGTTGTCTTGTGTGGGTACGAGCACTCTCAGAGCAAAGAGAATACTGACGTGGTTATACGTATATAAAAATGGGATAGCAAGAGAGCAACGAAAATTGTGTGAACTTCGGTAGCGTATGTCCGAACATAACAATGTATATATGTTCATGTGTCTGTTTCTTTGCATTCTCTATAAGTATTAAAAAGTATTAAGAAAGAAAATAATGACACATGTCTTTAAATATTTGTAAGTATTATTAAGTATTAATATTACTTAAATGAAACGTCATCATATGATTGAACGCTGTTTTTTATTTTCCAATGTAACATTTACTAATGTATTCATACAAATCGAACAGGTACCGTGTAACAAAAAGGTGTTAAAATATTGTCCGTGAGTTCGAACACTCAGTGGATTTTTTTTGTCTACGAAATTTTCGCAAAGAGCTGAGTACCAAGCAAAAGAAAAGTGAGCGAAATTTTCGCTCCATGAAATTTTCGTTATTTTTTATAAACGTAGTGTATAAATTACCGGGCTTAATACACAAGTCACCATCTGACGCTAAGAACATCTACATCAATCGGGAATTTTGAATGAACAATTTAGAATTACGCAGCATCTTGGTATATGTATATGTCTTTGACTAAATTTATTAATGAAATGGGTGATTTTTTTGCAGTCAATACCTGCCATTTACTTTTTAGAAATTGTTTCATGCAAATGTAGCCCAAGGCTACACTTTACGAAGTCCATTCTGAAAGTCCAATTTTGCCACACTTTTTCCAACCGGTCGGTATCACACCAATGACACGTGTAATGTTGTCTCCCAAGGCAGAAATCGTGGTTGGTTTGTTCCTATAGTCGAGAAACTTCACTGGCCCCTATACAAAATAGTATAGTGGTGCCAAATTGCACTAACGAAGTGGCCAATTGACAGCGTCACAACATGAGACTAATTGGTCACCAAACTCGCCTCTCAATTGATTGATGGTAATGCGTGCAGTGTGGCATGTGGCAACGTCTTGTTGAAACCACATGTCAACAAGTCCCCTTCTTCTACTTTGTTGTAAAAAAAAGTTCGTGATCATCGAACGGTACCTTTCACCAATGCCCGTAACGTTGCGGCCATCATCGTCTTTGAAGAAGTACTATTCAATGATGTCGCCAATCCATAAACCGCACCAAACATTGAATTTTTCAGGGCGCATTCGCAGCTCTTGAATAGCCTCTGGCTGATCGTCGTACCAAATTCGACAATTGTATCTTTAGACGTACGACCCCCCAAAAAAATATTTTTTCCCACTACATCCCATGAAGTGAGTGGGGAGAACTTCCCACCACCACAACCAGCTGTGCGCGTTCTAGAGTTACAATCACTTATTGGGACCTACAGTTTTACACCGGTTCCGGTAGATTTGAAAAGACATTTCATGGCTAAATACTCGATAGTGTCACCGTCACTAAGCGAGGTGACTGCCGTCGAAAGAAGTGTCAGGTGGTCTGAGCAGTGATCGAACTCACTTACTCATGTACAAGAGCCTCGCACACTACCATTGCGCCACCGATGGCCAACATTGGGCCAAAAATGAGGCTTGTTGCTGAAAACAGTTTTTTTCACAAAAACAGTGATATTTATCTAGGATTTCTAAGGCCCATTCCCCGAAATGACGATATCTTAGTAGGTCGCTCTGCTTCAGTTCCTGCACCACCTGTGTTTTGTTTGGCTTTAGACCGAGGTCCTTACGTAAAATCTTCCAGGTGCTCGAATAACACAAACCTAATTGCTGCGATCGGAGACGGATGCCCATATAGCGATCGTCATTAACACTAGCGGATACAGCAGTATACATATATTACGAAATAAGTTTAGCGTAACAACCCTGTACTTGATTTTGCCTACGAAGTTTTCGCTAAGATCTGAGTACCAAGCAAATGAAAAGTGAGCGAAATTTTGGGTTCATGAAATTTTCGTTATTTTTTATACACGTACTTCTTATGACAACGAAAATTTCACAAAAACTGAATACCGGTTTTAACAATCAACCGACATTCCGTATGAAAGACCAATAACAAATCTAGTGATAAACGTGGCATACACAAGTAAATTTCTTTTGACAGACAGTATCTCAGTTGTAATTGAAATTTACATTCCTGGACGCAAACAAATAACACACAGTAAGTGTGTTTTTTACCCCGCTGTAATTAATTACAGCTTAATTTGTACGGGAGAGCTATCATTATTGCTACTAAGCGTTATTTCAATTTCTCACTTAAATTTCGACTTAGCCAAATGACAGTTGCCACATGTTCAATTTCCAAAAAGTGGCAACAAAAAGTTACCTTAGATAAATTTTGTTATCATTTCCTGTGAATGGAAATGTTATCACGAAGAAGAGATAAGTTTATTTAAATTATGTTATTTAATGAAAACTACGTATATTTTTATTTCTTTAAATTTTAAGTACCAATTTCTATTTTCGATTGAAAATAAAATTTGAACACAATGCGCGGTAAAACATTCAGTCAGAGACGATCAAGAAGTAGACGTCCAGAAGTTGTGCGCAATTTGTCAACCCTCGTAAAAGAGAACGAAAAAGTCGACACGATTCACTCAAACACATTTCTCTCTAGCGTCATATCTTGATTATTTCATACTTTTTACATACTTTATGTAATTTTACTTAAACATGGATGGAATTTCTATAGTTAGATACCATAACATCATGAAAAAACTGCACGTGTATTGAAATATTCAATGACGAGAGTAAGAGAGAGAGAGGGAGCAGTGAGTCCTAACGCTTCACTCGTTCTGTTTGTTGGCATTTGAGTCAAGAGAAATATTGACTGTCTACGTTAGTACATAGTTTTTGAAACATTTGAAACTTATGTATTAGGTCATGGTAGAATTATCTATTAGGTAAAGTCGTTTGAACAGATTTAATTTAAGTTTCCATAAGTTTTTCCATAATTTTTCGTGTCACTTGTCGAAATCATTTTTAATTTAATTTTTGACTTTTTTGTATTCTTGTTTGTGTGTAGAGTTTGACATCTGAAGACGCGCAATTTGCCAACCCTCGTAAAAGTGACCCAAAAAGTGGTAACAATTCACTCAAACGCATTTCTCTCTCGCGTCATATCTTGATTATTTCATACTTTTTGCATTGTTTATGTAATTTTACTTCAACATGGTTGGAATTTGAATAGATATATACAATAACACTATCAAAAAGCTGCTCGTGTATTGAAATATTCAATAAGGAGAATAAGAGAGAGATCAGAGAATAGTTAAGGTGCCACTCGTTTTGTTTGTTGGCATTCGAGTGAAGAGAAATATTGAATGGTCTACTTTAGTGCATCGTTTTAGCATTATATCAAATGCTGCCACAGAGCGTAGTATTAAGTGTGGATAGCTTTTTTTCAGTCCTAAGCCCCGTATTCAGTTCTTGCGAAATTTTTTCATTTATCTCTAAACTGATAATTTTGTTGCGGAGAGTTGCCACCTATAATTACCTTGTAAATATTTAATTTATGTTTCCTCTAAGCACTCTGTTTTATTTTTAATGCATGCGGTGTTACTTCCGGTTGTTAAAATAATCGAAATGTCAAAATTCCGATCCCAAACAAGTATCAAACAATTGTTTTCGTACGAAATAACTTTGGCGTAACAACCCTGTAATTGATTTTGCTTACGAAATTTTCACAAAGAACTGAATACTAGGCGAATGAGAAGTGGAGGAAATTTTCGGTTCATGAAATTTTCGTCATTCTTTGTTCACGTACTTCTAGTGGCAACTAAAATTTCGAAAAAACTGAGTACCGGGCTTAAACTGGGTACCGGGCTTAAAGGTCTAGTTTTGTTTTAGTTTTGTCCGTCGTTTTATTGCAGCGGAGTATTGTAAAACGACATGAACGTAAAATTGCCACACGATTTAAATAGAAAAACTGATATCAAGCCGATGATAAATTTCAAAAATGTGTGTGTATTAGTAAAAAAGTGCGACTGAGTCCCCGCGAAATATTCGTAAGATATTTTGTCATTTAACTCTAAATGGAAAATTTTGTTGCGGAGAGTTGCCACCTATCTTTGATTTACCTTGTAAATATTTCATTTATAATTCCTCTAAGCACTCTGTTTTATTTTTAATGAATGCGGTGTTACTTCCGGTTGTTAAAACTGTCGAAATGGCAAAATTCCGGTTCCAGACAGTTATCAAACAATTGTTTTCGTACGAAATAACTGAGCGTAACAACCCTGTGATTGGTTTTGATTTTCGCAAAGAGCTGAGTATCAAGCAAATGCAAAGAGAGTGAAATTTCTGCATCATTAAATTTTCGTTATTTTTTATACACGTACGTCTTACGTCAACGAAAATTTTCGTTAAAACTGAATACCGGGCTATAAGCGGCAATAGCTTAATGAAATAAAAAAAACAGTCCTAGTGTTGCCATTGGGCGTTCTGCAAAAATAGTTTCATTGGAATGATCGAATTGTGTTTAAACTGCTCTGAATGTTTCTGTTTTTTTGTATTAAAAGCTCGAACTATTGAATATATCGAAAACCAAAAATTGAAATGATGTCCTTAATACAAAATAATTTTGTTTACTTTAGATATTTATGATGGCATCTTTAAAAGAGTTTTAGTTACAATACAGCAAAATGAAATATTTATAGAAAACTATACTTCTCCTGTTGAACGAAGACTGTGATTTGTAAAATCTCTCTAAATAACCTCTAAATGATCGTCTGAATTTTTTTATAAAATTTTGTTTAACTAATACTGCTGGTCTTTTGTGGAAGAAAAGAATATTTAAACGATCTAATGTCTGTGGGGTGAAATAATAGTGAAGAGATATTAATGACCCTTAAAAGCGTACAATATTGTCAGATTCCGTTGGAAATATTTCATAGTAAATTCTTTAATGCTTAGATTTTTTTCTAAAAACAACAACACTTAAATTTGACAAAAAAAACTACATCTTTTATCAAATTATATTTCCTTTAGTTACCCCCAAAAAAACATAAACTTCTACAACTCATAATTTCGTCAATTCCACCAACTCTAGCCCACTGTGCACTTTACGACTGTTATCTCTTAATAACTAGAATCTTATTGGCTAAGAATCAATGAAATTTATATAAGTAGTATCGTAGTATCATACAAATACAATATGAATTTAGAATTTTTTTATATTATATTTATATGCAAGTATATAAAAAAATCAAGTATATAAACTATAACTAGACACTAACTACACTAGACTACAGAACATACACATCCCTTCCATTTGAATGTAAATTTTGTAATTTTCATATTTGTTCAATCGTTCAATAGTAGTAAATATTTACAATGTATAAAAACAATTTAACTAATTTTATCTTATACATTTTCTGATCTAACGAGAATGAATTTTTGCTTTAATTATTTTTATTTTTTAAATTTCTTAATCTCTTATCTAAAGGTTAACATTTCAAGGATTTTGTGTTGTTTTTTTTTATAAAAGAAACAAAACATCATAACAATATAATTTCAAATGGTTTTGGGGTGGTTGTTCCCTTCAATTAGTATAACTATCAAAGGTAATTGTTAATAATTACAAGTGAAAATTGTGTTTTGTTTTATGCTTTTCCTCCCTGGCGTTCTGTGTCTTATATTATATTAAATTTTCCTAGAATTATAATAAAATTGTACACACAAAAAGTTTGAAATGAAAATTGAGGCAAAAATTCTTATACAATAATTGTAGTTTCTCTAAATTTCAGTTTTATTTGGGTTGTAGTTTTAATTTTTGTGTTAGTTTTAGATTTCGTTTGTGTTTGTGTTTGTGTGGCTCTTCAAAACAAAATAGAGTTTTGAATTTAGTAACAAATTTCAGATTCCATTTATTTGCATGTGTGTGTGTTTTGCGTGTGGGTGTATGTTTATACTTATGTACATATACATGCATAATATTCATGTATGTAATTATGTATTGTTATATATGAAAACCTGATGTTGTTTGTTATTATTATTTTTATTATTAGGAATTTCTCTTGTTACACTTATACTACTAAAACTACTACATATGTTTTCATTTCTTTACATATGGAGTTATATGCAAACATTTATGTCTGTATGTATACATGGTTGTTTCTTTGTGTTTAATTTTATGGCCTAGTAAGTCCTGCCGCCACCTTACTTTATCTCCCACCCTCAAACTTCCCAACAACCATACAGTTTTGTTTACATGTATGTTCTCTGCACTTTACCCAGTCTACTCCTGGCTCTTTCTGCGTGTGAGTTTTGTTGATTTTATTCCATACGTAGGTGTGCATATGCGAGAAGTGGGTCCTGAAGCTAACGCTACTGTTGTTATCTTGTTTTTTTTTGTTGTTTTCATGACAGATCCTGTTGTTCATTCACGTTGATAAAGGTGGCAAATGGTGGTCGCATTAGTGGTGATGGCGTTACTGACAGTTATGTTGGTGGTGGCAACACACTCATGTAATTTTTATTTTTGTTGTTGTTCACATTTAATTACTGAAAGTAGAAGAATTTAATTTAATTAGTTGTCAACATTTTTCCTAACATACAGTGGAGGGCAAGAGAAAAAGAAATTTAACTTTAAAAATCATTTGATATTGGTTAACTGGCAATAGAATAAATTCCTAGAAAATGTAAAGGATGTGAAAGGATGTAATAAAAAAAAGTTTCAATAAAAAGGTCGAATAAATTAAAATCATCTTTAATTGATTTTCTGTTAATATCTGAAACTCATTTCGCCACTAAGAACTACTTTCGTATTCCCAACTATATAACGGGTTTTACAATAAGAGCGCTACAAAAGTATTTTAAAAAAAAAACAAAATCGGTTTTAGATACCAATGAAATTCTTTATTCCTGTGAAAGTACGTTCGATGCCATTATGTATGGAACTCGATATCTTTTGCTTGGCCACCACGGGCACGCTTGCAGAACTCCGGACGCTGAACCCAATTTTCGACGGTTTTCAAGCATAAATCGGCCGATAATGCTGCAATTTCACGTTCGATATTCGTACGAAGTTCATCAATCGTCGCTGGCATAGACCATAGACTTGACGTAGCCCCACAGAAAATAATCTAACGGCGTCAAATCGCACGACCGAGGCGGCCAATCGACTGGGCCATTTCGTGAGATAACACGTTCGCCAAACTTGGTTTCCAATAAATTGATTGTAGCATTCGCTGTGTGGTTTGTGGCGCCGTCCTGTTGGAACCACATGTCCTCCAAGTCCATATTATCCAATTGGGGCCAAAAATATTCGGTTATCATTGAACGGTAGCGATTCGCATTCACAGTAATGTGCCGGTCTTGATCATCACGGAGGAAGTACGGCCCAATGACGCCGCCGGCCCATAAACCGCACCAAACCGTAATTTTTTCGGGATGCAATGATGACTCATGGATTACGTGTGGATTGCTGACGGACCAATAACGAATATTTTGCTTATTGACGAAGCAATTCAGCCAGAAATGAGCCTCATCGCTGAAGATGATTTTCCGATGAAAATCCGAATCATTTTCAAGTTGTTGCTCAGCCGAATTCACGAACATACGACGCTCATGGTGGTCAAGCGGCTTCAGTTCTTGCGTCAATTTGATCTTGTAAGGATGTAGGCCAAGATCTTTTCAAAAAATTCGCCGCAACGACGTCACAGAGATGCCCAACGCTTGAGAACGACGTGTGAGAGACACATTTGGGCTTTCTTGAACTGAAGCCTCAGCGGCAGCAATATTCTCGACACTACGGGCACTTCTTTGTCTCACTGCCCCGCGAACATTTTGTACTGTGCCTGTGGATGCAAATTTTTCCACTAGACGCTCAATTGTTGATCTGGTAGGACGATTATGACGACCATAAATTGGACGTATCGCTCTTAAAGTTGAGGCCACTGACTCCAAATTTCGCTAGTAAATTTTAATAATTTCGACTCGTTGTTGGCTCGTATATCTTTCCATGATGAAATGGCAAACCTTACTGAAGAGAAATGCCAAAAGAGCGGGGAAAAAATATGGCGTCGTTTGCTGTCCCTATCGATTTACTTTTGTAGCGTCTCTGTTGAAAAACCCTTTATTTATCAAGTCATACACGCTGAGGGATCGGCTAGTCTCATAAAGGATAATGAAAATAGCCGATAGCCGATAGCCAAAGACAGATCTGGCAATATCACTATATTCTCTATATACAGTCACCCGAGATAGACCACAAAGTAAAAAAATAAAAAAAAAGTGTAAATACACACCGCAGTGACTTAACGGGCTAGACGCTGCTGAAGATGATGCTTCACAAACATCGTAACGATCGTCCAGCGAATGTGAGTTCGCACCCGCGGCATTTACATTTTGTTCACTAACCGGAGAAAACATCATATCTTATAGCCTTAAAGGAAATTACAACTTTAAACATAACGATGATCTAAGACAACTAAATCAGTATGACTCCATTTTCTTATATCTAGGGCACAAATTCGTAGCATGTGGCAAATACAATGCTAAATATACAGTATGAAGCTCTCGTCTTATAAGTCCTAAGCGACGGCAACTAGTCTTGTCAGTTAACCATCTCTCTCTTAACATCACTTCCCCAAATTCTCCCATATATTGGCTAACAGATATTAATAAAATACCCGATCTTATTGATTTCGGCGTATCAAAAACCATATCTCCCGAAACTCATAAGTGCTGCACACTGTGATTTATCTTCAGATCACTCACCTGTCTTATTGCCAGTGAATTCTATACCTTCACTAAACTTCACACTAGAAGAAAAAATTGGCAATACTATAAAGAATTCGTCAGTGCAATTATGAGAAGGTAAACTAGTTTGAACAACTGATTTCAATTTTGCATGGCATTAATCATTTAAGTTGCCAAACCCGTTCGTTAGTTTTGTACTTTCTTGTATTCCTGTATTGTTGGCATAATTACTTTCAGAAAAGCACAAAGCTCGCAAACGATAGCAAAGAACACGATACCTCCGGATATTCACTCCAATCCACTCTTAACGCACTTACTTCTGAACTGACAGCACTTACTGACGCACTTACTTCTGACTTGCTTATTCGCCTGGAAGTTTGCCAGTAAATGATTGAAATGGCCGAAGAAGACATCACCTTGATAAATTGCTTGTTTATGTCTGATGAGGCGCATTTTCCATTTCCATTGTTCATTTTATCTTCACGGCAATGTAAAGAAGTATATGGAGTGAATGTTATCCAGAAATACTCCATGTGACGGTATTGCATCCCGAACGGGTCACTGTGTGGTGCGCCACAAAACGCTAATTCTTCTCTTATTATCTCTTCCCATTTGTGGCTTATACAATTTCTCCTCCGAGAAATTGTATAAATCAAACCAAATAGCTTAACTCATCCCTTATACAGTCCACTCTACTACCACACACGAGCTCATTAACATAAGCTAAGGCGAGCTTATTCACTGTGTATATTTGCAACGTTTATAGTGTCACATTATCCTGCTAAGGAACCAAATAGTTTCGTTCCAATTTTTATCATTTTTAACCAAAATGAACTTTTGTTTAGATAGTGATGTATACAAAATCAAAACATTGAAACTACAACCTATTATCCGCTTTTATATTCGACTACCCGAAACTGAAATCCAATTCAATATTATTTTTTGGCACTTCTTCCAAATTTATGAATATAGCAAATAGTTATTGATCTTATTATTGAATAGTTCGTTCCATTAAGGTTAAAAATTTTGCAAAAAAAAAATTTAATTCGGTCTATCGGTTGTTGTTCATCTTGTTTTTACATTACAAGCACTGTGAGAATACATAAAACAGGGTTGTCAGTCAATTATCTGTTCCCTAGCTAAAATACTCATTATGAATACGATTCTAATAAAACCTTTGCCAAATCTTAAAGCTTTCAATAACTGATGAATGCTTTAGAGCTAATTTAATGATTTTTTATGAATAAGGCCGTTATTCTCCTTATAGAATTTTTCAAGATAAATGCACCATTTCGACAATGTTATTACATACAACAATACAAAAAGCATAAACGTTTCAAAAGGCATCAATGTTTCACATCAAAATTATGAATGGACCTAGTTATGAAAAAAAGAAAGTAATACGTTTTGAATCATTCTCCAGATGTCGCCAGTGCAATTCGGTCCATACTTATTTTCAGGCAAAGACTATTGTTGTGCAACAACCACGTATGTGATGCTAACGCTGTGTGTTGCTTGCATGTGTTCAGTTTGATAGATTTGGGATTCTAAAATCAAATAAATATGAACCCTCATAAAACTTTGAATTTTGTTTTTATTGAAAATATTTTATAACATGTTTGTAACACTACCAAAATCACATTTTTATCAATACCTGAGGAATTTGTTTTCAAACATATTAGTATTTTGATTGCCGAGATAGTCAACTTTAGGCTTTCATTGTGCGCCTCCTATATGTAAATTCTAATATGTTCCAGTATGAAAATTTGTCCAGCACTAGACCTCATCTATGCGCGTGTGAAATTTCCTCTTGAATGGACTAGCAGTTTAGAAACGGCCGAATTATTTCATGTTTTTCCGACAAATCCCGCACTGTGCATCGTCACACGAAAAGACTCCATCCAATAGCTGGACGTGTTTTTTCAGTTTTGTATATCAAACAGTATATTAGCCTTTTCTTCAATCTCCCATTCTCTTCACCTGTCATATCTCACAGGGTTCGAATTTAGTGGGTAATAGATTACCCTTGGTTATCCATTATTATTGCAGTGGGGAATGTGTAGCGATCGTTTACCCATTACCCGCAGGGTATGAGGAAAATAATGGGTAGCTACTCACAACGATGGGGAATTACCCATCATGATTACACATTATAGCCTCAGGTTAATGGAGAAAAATTTCGTTATCTCGGAAACGGAGCGTCCCATCGAAAAAATAACCAATTTTTGAGTATTTCCAATTCTTATGTAAGATTGTTTTTCAAAAAATCGCCAAAATAACAAAATCGCTAAAATAAAAAAGTGACTATAACTCGGAAACGGCGCGTCCAATCGAAAAACTAATAAAATTTAAAAGGCTTTAACCATTGGATGTCTTCAATATGGCACCACTTTTTTTTTAAATCGCTAAAACTGAAAATTTTGAAAAAAAAATCGGCAAAACACCTTCATGTCTATATCTCGGTAACTGAGCGTCCAATTGAAAAATTAACCAATTTTTCCGGGTTTGCAAGGGGGTAAGGGGGACCGTCGGTGGTACAATGGTTAGTGTGCGCGGCTCTTGTACACGAGATCCTGGGTTCGATCCCTGCTCTGACCACCTTCAAAAAAAAATTTCTTTCGGCGGCGGTCACCTCGCAAAGTGACGGCGACACTATCGAGTATATAGCCATGAAAAAGCTTCTCAAAATACCGTTCGGATTCGGTGTAAAACTGTAGGTCCCAATCAGTGAGTGAAAACTGGAAAACGCACAGCTCAGTGATTGTGAGAAGTTCTCACCGGTCCCTTCATGGGATCTAATGGGAACCATTTATTTATTTATGTTTATGTAAGGGAGTTTCATAAACTTGTCCAATTCTTATGGAAGATTTTTATCAAAAAATCGACAAAATAGGAAAATCGCTAAAATAAAAAAGTGGCTATAACTCGCAAAGGGTGAGTCAAATCGCAAAATAATAAATTTTTTAATTCCGTAGGAGGGTTTAACCGATGGATATCTTCAATAGAGCATTATTTTTTTTAAAAATTCGCTTAAACTATTTTTCTTATTTTAGCGATTTTCTTATTTATTATTTATTATATTTTATTTTCTTATTATTGCCAGTAGTAGAGTATTTTTGTGAAAATTGGCAACCTTATAAAACATATGTTGTAAGTTTCAAGGCGCCTCGTTGTTTGGCATTTTTGTTTGAGCCATCAAAAGTAAACGAGCTCAGTGAATTTCTAAACATACAAAAAAATTGGTCACCCTTATGTAATTCAAAATTTCCATTTGAAAGGTCTCAGTCCATGGAATATTAAAGCCGAGCTAGATTCTACTCTGGGGCTGCCTACTCCTTTTTTTATGACTGTAAAATATTTTGTAGCAGAGCCTAAACGAACACCGTAGTGGTTGACCAATTGAGGTGTCCACGCCAGACACAGTTAAGAAAATCCACAAAATGGTATTGGATGATCGCCTGCTGAATGTGCGTGAACTAGCTGAAATGATAGGGATTTCAAAAAGTGCAATACATCATATATTGACCAAAGATGAGAAACCTGGGCGCATGATGGGTGCCGCCCTTGTTTTCAATAGAGCAAAGACAGCGTCGTGAAGATGTTTCAGTAGAGTGTTTGGCGATGTTGCACCGCAATAAAGTCGAATTTTTGCGACATTTTATAACCATGGACGAGACATGGGTCCACCATTTCACACCTGAGACAAAGGAACAGCCAAACTAAGGAGTCAAAGAATGGGAGAATCGTGTCAAAAGAAGGCGAAGATGGTTCCATCTGCAGGCAAGGTCTGTTTCATCTGTTTCTTGGGATGCGAATGGGATAATTTTTATTGATTGTTTTCGGAGAGGAAAAACCATCAACGGCGAATATTATGCAAATTTATTGCAGCGTTTAAGTGACGAAATAGTGGGGGAAAGGGACGCACTTGGCGAAAAAGAAAGTGTTGTTTCATCAAGACGATGCTCCAGTTCACTCATCCACTATTGTGATGGCCAAAATTAAAGAACCAAAGTACATCACGAACCTTATTCGCCAGATTTAGCTCCCTCGGACTATTTTCTACTTCCAAATTTGAAAAAAAATGGCTCGAAGGTAAAAGATTTCCCAACAATGAGGAGGTGGAGTCTGCGGTTGATGACAATTTTAAGGAGTTTGAGAGTTCTCACTATAAACAGCCTATCGGAACTATTGAATACTTACTTATCCGGGGGTTAGGGACGTTACAAAACGAAGATAACATATTTCACCAACCAGTTCGATCTTCTGCTTTATCTCTCTAGTTGGCAATACCAAATGTACGCAGGGATTCGTCAACCTGATCCTTCCAGCGGAGTCTTGGTCTTCCTATTTTTCATCTCCCTTCGAGTTCGGTTTCGAAAACCCTTCGTGCTGGTTCGTCTTCATCTATTCTACTGAGATGGCCTAGCCAGCGCAATGGCGTTATTTTGATCCGCTGAACTTTGTCAATGTCGGGAGAAAGCTCATACAGCTCATGGTTCATGCGTCGCCGATACTCGCTGTTGTGCACTGTAGGACTATAAATTTTTTGGAGTATTTATCTCTCGAAGACTACTACATACGTTTCGTCTGCTTGCGATAAGACCCAGGATTCTGCGCCATAAAGCAAGACAGGCTATAAGAGAGTCTGGTATACGATACTTCCCTAACTGTGCGCCCAATGATATCTATATCATCAGCAAACGCGAGCTACATGTGACTTTTGCTGCTGATGGTATTATCCATGTTGACTGAAGCTTTTCTTATAAAAATCTCTATTAAAATGTTAAAGTGATCGCATGATAGGGTGTCGCCTTGTCTGAGGCCTCGCTTAGTCTCAATAGGTTCGGTAAGATCCTTACCGACTTTCACAGCGGTTTTGGTGTTCGTCAGGGTCATACTGCACAGGCGTATGAGTTTTGCAGGAAGTTCCAAGTTCCAAGTTCAGACATTGCTTCGTAGAGTTTCTCTCATATCAGGCTATCAAATCGACATATAGATGATAGGTGTCAATTTGTTTTTCGTGTGTCTTCTCCAGGATTTGGCGTAGCGTGAAACTGTGGTCAGTGGTCGATTTTTCAGGCCTAAAGCCGCACTGGTATGGTCCAATCAGGTCAGTGATAATTGGTTTTAGTCTTTCGCACATTATACTTGATAGAACCTTATATGCTATGGATAAAAGGCTTATTCCACGGTAGTTGGGCACAGAGACTCGGGTCACCTTTTCAAATATGGGGCTTAGTACACTGAGACTCCAATCGCCCGGCATGCATTCATCTACCCAAATTTTGGTAATGAGCATGTACCTTATCAGTCCATCGGTTCCTGCGGCCTTGTTGTTCTTAAGCCGGACAATAGCTGTTCTGATCTCGTCTTGGTTAGGAGGGGGCAATCGAAGTTTGATCGATTGTCTCGTCATTGGATATCTCAGGTACCAATAGCGCAGAGAAATGATCTCTCCATATTCCCAACATACTCTGCACATCTGCGATGAGATTTCCGTCCTTGTCTTTACAGAAGGAGGGCCCTGAAACATGTCCATTAGTTCCGCTTTTGACTTTTTGGTAGAATTTTCGGGCTTCGTTCTTCCTTCTGTATGACTCAATTTTGTCACTCTGGCGCTTTCTCCACTGCCGTTTTTTATGTCTAAAGAGACGGTTTACCTCCTTTTTTTTTCTCCCTATACCGCTCAGTCGCGACTCGCGTTGCAATTGACTGAAGCATTGCCATACGTGCAGCGTTCTTTTCATCATTTGCAATGCGACACTCTTCATCGTACCATGGTTTGTTGCGAAGCGGTTTTTCAAAACCAAGTACGGTTGTTGCGGCAGTTTTTATAGAGTCGGAAATGGGTTTCCACTGCGCTTCAGGATCGTCATCGCGAGGGGGTGGGTTCTGTGCTAAAAGCTGCAAGAGCTTCCTTCAGTAGGCTGTGGCTACCTCTGGTCATTTCCGATGTCCAGCTTTCCCTGCGTCTGGTTTCGTACGATTTTCGCTTTACTTAATCATTTGCGAACCTTTGCTGCTACCAGAATCGATGTTACTATTACACTGGATGAGGGCCTTCCATAAATTATTGAATATCGGTGGAAAAAGTGTATCGTCGCTACTGCAATACAGAAACTATTTAACTATTTCTGCAATCAGTGATTAATTGACAAAACTCGGTTAGTATGCGATGAAATTTGTTGAAATTTGATATTTTAACTGCTGATATTTTTCGGTCAAAGTAACTGAATTCTAGGACAGGGCAGATAGTTTTACACCGAATCCGAATGTTTATGCATCGAGAATAGTTGTTCGTGTTTAATTGCGCGATAGTGTCACCAAGTCTAAACTCGGTGACCGTCTTCGAAAGAAATTAAAGATAATCAGAGCGGGTATTAAACCCACATTGCCATGAACAATATTTGCGCACTCTATATATTGTACGAATATACTTTCCTGGATACCCATGGAAATCCCAACGTCTATAAGTGTAAAGAGTCTCAAAATTAAAACATCCTACATTTCGAACTAAAAATTAAAAATTGTGTACTTAATGTTGTAATTCCATTGGCCAACACTGTAACACGTAGCACTATGCTTTATTGCAAGTGCCACATAGTTCCATCGTTCAATTTGTCTGTACACACCTTTGTCACATCCTCTTGTGAATAAACTACGGCAACTACAGCAACTACAACAACTATATACATCTACTGCAACTATAGTTCCAGGCTATTGCAACATGTTGTACGTGCATCAGACTATGTTTGTTGTTTGTGCTTATGCATCCGCCATCCATCTACAGCATATCAATGTTGGAAGTGCCATTTCCGGTTGCAGTGCGCGTCGTTTTAGTAACCTGTTGATTTGTTATGATGGGCGGTGGACTGCCACACCACACAATCTGTAATGGAAGGGAAAACAACACAATTTGAAATAATGGAAAATTGTGGCAAGGCACCTTAGGGTGCAAAACGTGTCATGGCTATGTGTGTGTGTGTGTATGGTGGGTTTATTTGTTCACAACACACACTACCACACTACTTACCTTGCGGAAGGCCTTACGAAAGTTGTCCGATAAAAAGGCATACAATATGGGGTTTATGCAGGAGTTTGTGTACGCCAGGACATGTGAAATAATTTGTATGATTACGGTCAAATGTGAGTTGCCATAGAGGTTTAAGGATTTAAGCACCAATATAACCTAGAGAAAAGAGTAGAAAGAAAAAAATAAAAATGTTACAACAAATGGTCAAGCTTAGGGTCTCTTTAAAATAGTCCCAAAAAAGGGTTAACTACAGGTCCTAAGCTGGGTCACGGTTGTCGCCATCAGCATCATTTATATTTACCACATACAAAATGTTGTTCTAAATTATTCAATTCAATGGATTTGTTTTCATTGTTCACATACGATGTAAAAATCGTAACCTTGTTTCTCTTCTTCAAACAAACATAAAAAACCTAAAAGGACTCAATTATGTTTTATAAATAATTGACAGCCTTTCTGGATGGGATAAAGAACACTTTGTAGGCCATTATCAGTTACGTGTGTTTCATTTAAAGTAGGTATTCCTTTTTCTGCCCCTTTACTTTCATTTAAATCTGTATAATAATCTGTGCATTTAAGGATTCAATTCCTCAATAACTCAATCTGAATTTCAATACGCATGAATTATTATTCATCAGCTTGCACCTGCCCCCACTCCCTGTTTCGTTTTACATACATCGTTTCATTTGCAAACCTCAACAGCGTTGTCGTCATCAACATCATTGCCTTTGCCACTAACATCGTCATCATCGTTAAAATCATCATCATCATCATGGTTAAAATCATCATCATCATCAATACCAGCACTTCAGTTGCTTCGCTCGTGTTACCTTTTTGATTATGTGAATTATTTTGCTAAATGACTTAAGTCGAATTTTAAGTTAATGGAACACTCCTTTGCCATTTCTCAAATGCTTGTGCTATAATTGGAAAACTGTCTGTCGTAAACTGAAAACTGAAAATGCGTCAATTGTGCTGGCAAATGTTTCGTGGAATCAATATAAGCGTCTTGTTATAAATAAACAGAGTGACATATTTTAATGACTTCAATTAATATTCATATAATACGATTTGAGTGGTTTCCTTAATTGAAACATCTGTTTCGATTATTAAGTCATTGCAAAGGAGCTTAGAATAGAAAACAGTCGTACCACGTAGTGTGATGGGTTTACAGTGAATTGAACTTGAATGAACTTAATTTTTGAAGTTTAATTTTAACAACAAGTGAATTGGGAAAGACACGTGCGTAGTCCATTATTTTTTATAGGTATTCCAGAAACGGGGTTAGGCAAATTTGACTGGCCTATTGGATTTCGGCCGCATAAAATCTGAGGGGAAAAAGCGAGTTTACTTTGAATCCTGGTAATCATTTCTCACATAGTCACCTCAAGTGGATGCTGGAAAGGATATTTATTACGGCCCATACATTTCAGCTCAACCACTTAGTTTTGAACTGCGTCTAACACTTCGTCGATATGACATAGCACTTATCTTAATTGGCATTGATTTCTTTCAGTGTTCGCCAAAGAACTCAAAGGGATAATATACTTTTAAACCCTCTTTGGATTGATTTAAAATTCAAAAAATTGGATTGCTTAACAATTGCCACTGCGAGGCGGTTATGGCGGGAAATTAAACAAGATCTATTTTGCAAGGACTGTGTATAAATTCCCTTACCAGTTTCGCTTAAGATGTATTTCGCTAAAAATAAATAGTGGAAGCATCGTGTAACAAAAATCAATAAGTGTTCGAACCCACGGGCGATGTGTTACCACCTTTTAGTTACACGGTACCTGTTCGATTTCTATGACCACATTAGTAAATGTTACATTGGAAAATAAAAAATGCATTTGATGTACATACACGGATGTTCTCGTTGCGATTGCTCTTATAGCTGCCCTTACTGTTGTTGAACTAATGAATCTTGAATCGGTTTTATTAAAAATTAGAATTTTAACAGCAAAATATAATGCATCATATAAACGTTCAATGAGAAAGAATGAATTTATTGACAAAGCTTCAAATATATTGATGCATATTGAAGTATATTGATATGATAATACGAGTGTATTGCAAAAATATAATATTATAATGAAAACATCAATATAATTTTGATAAATTTAAGAAATTTCAAGCTCTTTTAAACGTTAACAAATTCTTTTAATAAGTATTGATCAAGGTTTATATGATGCCCAGAATGCAGTCAATTCCAAAAGCCATTATACGAAATGTACTTACTTTCATTATACATAAAATTTTGCTCTTTTGCTGTTGCACTTTCTTTTTTCTTACATCTGCTTTAACATTAGATGTAATACTCGTATTGTTAAAATAAATGCAGCAATATTTAGTTCACTGAAATAATTGGTTTTGTTTTGTCATAAACAGAGCGACGACAAAAAGTATTGAATAATATAGAGAACTTATTGCACTCTTTTTCCGCTCTCATGTAGAGAGTGTGGATAAAAGAGCATAAACGAGTCTTATTCTCTTTATAGAATATTTCAAGATAAATGCACCATTTCGACAATGTTATTACATAAAACAATACAAAAAGCATAAATGTTTCAAAAGGCATCAATGTTTCACATCCAAATTATGAATTGACCAAGTTACAATTCAATCCTATTCATGAGTTCTCTATACTATTTAATATTCTTTGGCGACGACGACCTGCTTATTTGATCCCTGCTACTACATCAATACCATCATACTTATTTTCAGGCAGACACTATTATTGTAAAACAATCACGTATGTGATGATAAAGCTGTGTGTTGTTTGCATGTGTTCACTTTGATAGATTGCCCTACCCGTGCGTATAGATGTTAACACATCAATAATGCAAGTTGTTCCCCTAAAAATGCAAGTACGGTATGAAAATTGAGCAGAAGTTCATTTACCAATAGCAGAGCTTGATACCAAAAATTGGGAGCCCTCTGTTCGCAATCACATGCCTATGAGTGTTTCCTTCACGTGGTGGTTCCCGAGCAACGGTTAAATTTTTTTTCCTAGTGGCTGAAGTCAAGGCTTTCCGAGTAGCAGGTATGCGACCCCTTATTCTCAGCATCCTTAGTCTCACCACCCAGATAACTAATTGTTTGAAAAGAGGTGGTAGCAACCGTAAATTCGGCTATTGACACCGAATTGCGGTTGCTACAACCGAACTGAGGTTGTCGCGACCGAATTTAGTCGTCAAAACCGTAATTTGGTTGAAGCAACCTCGTTTCATAATTGATTCGGTAGTGACAACTGAATCTTCAATTATATTCGTTCAGTCAACTAAATTTTCTGAAAATTCGGTTGGAACAACCGCCAAATCCCGGAGAATACCCACGGAGAAGAAATAGAAGCAATTTCGGAGATTGGTATTCCTGCAAAACTCATACGCCTTTGCAGGATGACATTGACTAAAATTAAATCCACAGTGAAAGTTGGTAAAGATTTTCCCGATCCTTTCGAAATTAAGCAAGGCCTCATCTTAATGAATTTCATTATTAGAAAAGCTGCAGTCAACATGAATAAAATCATGAGGAGCAAATGTAACATGCTGCTCGCCTATGCTAATGACATGGATATCATTGAGCGCATAATGAGAGAAGTTACTGCGGTGTTTTTGAGAATTGAGAAGGAGTTAGAAAAAGTGGGTCTTACAGTAAACGAGGACAAGACAAAATTAATGGCTTTAACGAGCAGGGCCTTCACGCGATTAGTCCAAGGGGTAAACGTTGAGATCAAGCGGGGATTTGTCAGACTTGAGATCAAGCGGGGAGTTGTGCTTGCGAATAGATGCTACTTTGGACTGAGTAAGTGCTTTAGAGATAAAGCCCTCTCGAGTAACAAAGTCCAGCTAGAACACTCTCTCATGCAACCTGTCTTGCTTTATTTCGCAGAATCCTGGGTCTTATCGCAAGCAGATGAAACATCTCTATGAGTCTTCGAGAGAAAATACTCCGAAAACTGTATAACCGTTGGGAAGTAGAATTGATTGACTAAATATTAAAAATGTATTGCAGAATGTGTTATTGGTTAGGTAAGGTTAGAGTGACTGTGAGTTCCTGCCATGGAAACTCATCCAAGTAGCAGTGATGTCGTTTTTAATAGCAACGTTACCCTGAAAACAAAATAGATAAAAAGGCATATGCCAGTAATATAATGAGGTGCCTCAATTATAAGCAATTAGTACTGTTAATGTATTTTAGAAATATACTGACTCCCCAGTTCCGGTATTCCGTCAAAAAGGGCTTTGCCACAGTTTTCGTCCTTATGTCTGCCAATGAGATAAAGTTCAGTGTTTTCCCCTATTAGTTCGTCATTGCAACTACGTCAGTAATGTATGTATTGTATTCTAGTATTAGCAGCATGTGTACCAATCGTCCAGTGACCGGTTATGACAGCTGCCAATTTGGCTATTGTATTCCTATTCAGAGTCATCAGGAACTCGGTTCTTTTACCATCACATCTAGGCCAAATAACCCGTGATATGCGATCGCTAGTGAGTTCTCTCCAGTTTTTGTTAGATCAATCGCGTTACCCACCACTTATAGAGGGGGTTCAATTACGTTTCATCAGTCCTTGTTTCCACTAGAACCTATCCTATTTAGTTCATCAGCACTTCGTTTACGAATATTTTCATATCACCGGAACCCACACTAGGGGAGGTCTTGTCATGGCGGCGGTCTCATCTAGAAGACTGCTGGATTTATGTACCACTATCGATCTATTCTCTACTGGGGATTACGTAGTATAATGGAACTGGAAATTTCCATAATTAAAAAATTTTTTTCGAATTTTCTTCCAGTCGTTATCAAAAACTGTGCCGACAGTAACACAGTTGTTTCAATTCAATGACGACGTCAATTCTAGTTACAAAATACTAAATATGCGTCGCCAGTCGTCGTTAGTAATCGATAACCACTACACAAATACCGATTTTCAACTGTTGACAACGACAACCATAATAAGAGTGAATAACTTATAATTTTTACTAAAAATAATTAGAATTAGATTATTAAAATATGAAGTTCTATTTGACAAATATTTATTCAGTTAAAATTAGATTTATGGAAGAAAATATATTTTTTTCGAATTTAATTTACTCTTTTTATCTTGATTAAAATAAGCATTTGATTTATGTTATCATTTTTTGTTAGTGTTAAAAAAGATGTAAATTGTTTTACCCGCTTTATCTCCTAAAGACCTTTTGATGTTTCAAAATCATTCAAGGCGGGATGAGATATCGAAAAGTGGCATAATATCACAAAAAGCGGGATGGGATGCTGTGTCATATGTCATCAGCAAATGCTATCAAATAATAATATTTTCTACCCACAAATGAAAGTAACAAACTAATAAAGTAATGATTCATTTCCAATTTCACAATGATTTTACTAATCTTCTTGTATTTTAATGTCCACTAAATCAAGATTTTAAATTCAACACTCTTTAATAATCTCAAACATCAGTAAAGTTTAGTGCGAACAACGTCGCCATCTTGTTATTCTATAGCATCAACTACGTTACAGTCTTTTCGCCCTCAACAGTAATCTGACCACCCATCATCCCATTTATAAAACAAAGAGCAGTAAATACAATTGTATATTAAGTTTCATGAATTCATGTTTTATGCCAGACAAGAAAAAAAACCAAAAAGATGTAAGAAGCTAACAAACTATTGAGTAATTGGGGAACTTGGTGGTTGGCTGGAATGATGATATTTTTAGGGTAAAATAAAGTATTTCCACTCATAAAAGGAAGATAATAATGAAATGATAAAAGATTGACACAGTGTTAAAGTTTTGGGAAGTGAGCAAGTGAACTCTTTGTCCCTCAACACTGCAAGTAAAAATCATTATATGTCAAAGATCATCACCTTCCATGCCCTTTTGCGTACACACATATATGCAATTCAGACATCAAATGAATCTTGCTATTAAGCTGCCAATTACATGTCTCCGGTTGTGTTTATTGGCCAATTATTATACCACATACTTGTTTGCCACATTGTTTTGGTTTTTGGACAATGTATCCACTGTAATGGGTTGTTATTTCAGTAGTATAATAATTTGTAGGACATTGACTTTGTGTTTCTTTATATCTAACAAGGGGGCATTTTAGGAAGAAACTCCAATCCCTGGATGGTGTCATGAAAATGATGTTTGAGTTTTTTGACTAATAACGTACAGTCACATGTTAAGATTAATTATAGCTCATCTCATATTTGACGTTATTTATTACCAAAATTCATGCAGCCAGTCTTGGAAAATGAAGTAGTTTGATGAGGTTAATGCAACTTTAATGGTCGACAGCAACAGTTTTAGCAATTGGATCATTTTCATTTTTCGCCAACAGAGTTGCACTAACACCTGATACCATTAAATGTAATAAATTTTGTCTCCTTTAAGAACAATGAAATTTAACACAGAATTTAGTTTTGTCAGTACAATTTTTACTCAATCATCGATTTTTAGCTGCAGTTATGCCAAATATAACACTGTGGAACAAAATTAAACTTTTGAAAACAACAAGGTTCTGACAACGGATTATGTTAGAGGGTGTAAATGAAAAATACACGTGTATCGGCGTTTTGAAAGTTTTCGTCTGAATTTGAATTTAAGGGTGGGTGAAATTATCCCCTTTTGCACATTCTTATGATGAATCGGAATAGAAACCCATGTCACCCTTACATTTTAGGTATGGGATGTGTTCAGAAATTTTATGTAAAAATTTACGAGAAACATTTCTGTGGAATACTTTAACCCTCGACCGCCTCAATATATGGATCTTTTTTATTCTTTTTCTGGAAACGGGTAGAAACACCCGCGAAATAGGGGTGTAACGAGTAAAAATGTACTAGAAAACTATTGCTCATGAAATTCTACTAAAAGTTTCTTAACACACCAAAGTTCAAAACTCAACCTGAATGCCAAAAATAAGTCAAAACTGAAAATTCATTTAAGGGTTAATTTTGTAGTTATTCCGAGTTGGCGCTAAAATGCCCCACAAAATTGCATTTTAGGGGCTTGATGTGTATTAAAAAAATATTCTAAATTTCACTATAAGTCACAGAGTAAAAGAAAGCTGTAGATATAATACATACAAATAAAATATCAGTATAAATTTGGGTATCTAAGAAAGAAGTTACTTATTAGATTTTTCTATTAGCTTTTGGTAATTCTATGTCGTTCTCAAACAATGTCCACACATGTCAGCTATAAGAGAATAAATGCTCTTCCCTTTGTAGCGTTCTTGAATAGGTGCACAAGTTTCATGAAATCGTTCAACATGTTCATCGGGCTCTGTTGCCAACTGATGCTGAAAATACTCCATATGAGAATTCAAAATATGAATTTTCGTTGACATATGGACACCTAGTTTCTCAAAAGCACTTAGCATGGTGTGTAATGGTTCTCCATGTGTATCCAAACATTTAACACAGATTTTTACCACACCAAGTTTTCTATGTAATTGTGGTAAAATAATTTTTTTCAATTGGTACCAGAAGTTTTCTATGTAATTGTGGTAAAATAATTTTTTTCAATTGGTACCAGAAGGATATTGTGCTCGTCTAATGTCCCTCTATTCGGCGATTCTTAGGTCGTTACAGAATCTAGGGGTCGACAGCTTAGTGACACGCCTAATTGCGAAGCGTCTGGTGGATACATCCGTCAAAGCTGAATGGGGTGGTGTTACAATTGCTAGGAACGTTAACAGGGGGACACCGCAGGGGGGAGTTCTGTCTCCACTATTATGGTTAACTTCTGTCAATGAACTGCTTCTTGAATTGGACAGGGCCGAATGCCAGGTCTTTGCCTTTGCCGATGATATTACTATCATCTGTACGGGCAAAAACCTCAATTACATTCGTACAACCAGCCAACTTAGTCTAATTTCGAATTGGACCGCTAATAGCGGACTATCACTTAACCCACTTAAAACCGAGCTTATCTTGTTCTCTCGGAAATATAAAATACCCGCATTTGAACTGCCGTCAGTTAATGGGGTGCAATTACAGTTAACGGAAAAGGTCAAGTATCTGGGGATAATTCTCGACAGAAAACTGTCTTGGAAACCGAATGTGGAGGAGAGGGCGAAAAAGGCGTCTGTTGCTCTTACTGGCTCTATGCGCTGGGGACTGTCTCCTAAGATCACCATGTGGATTTATACAGCAATAGTCAGACCAATACTTCTCTGAGGCATCGTAGTTTGGTGGAGGTCCCTCCAAAAGAAATATATTCTGAATTCCTTGATGAAAATTTAAAGCTCAGCACTGATTAGCGTTAGTGGGGCAATGGGCACGACGTCAGGTACTGCACTTAGTGCTATCCTGAACATCTGCACTCCTGAAATCATGGCCGAATCGGCAGTCGCTACATCCCTGGTGAGAATCAGAGATTGTGGCGTTTTGATATTGGGGCATTACGGATAGGCTGAATTACTACACCGGATCAACTCTATTCCCGTAAAAACGAGAATAGACAAATCTAATGACTTCTATTCCAAACAGGAATACCTGGGAAAAGTCACTGGAAGGGGATACGTATCAGATTTTTCACGGATGGATCAAAGTTGGACGAGCAAGTAGGCTATGGGGTCCATTCACCGGACCTAAATATAAATATCTCCTTCAAGCTGCCTGATCACTGTAGTGTATTTCAGGCGGAAATTACCGCTATATAGGAGGTTGCTGAACTACTGAAAGTAGTGTCATAACCCTCCAGAGAATATGTATCTACACAGACAGCCAGGCTGCCATAAAATCCCTGATAGCCATGTTTGCTACGTCCCTGACGGTGAAAGAATTCCACTCATCATTTAGGGTGATGGTATTTTGACATCAGGCTCATCTGTGTACCGGGACACAGCGACATTCCAGGCAATTGCGTGGCGGATGCGTTAGCTAGATAGGGCTCTACGGCACAGGTTATTCCGGCAAAAGAAGGTGTTAGTATGTCAATCTCTACCTGCCGTTTGCAGATCAGGCAGTGGGCCGATAATATGTTCAAGGACAAGTGGAGACTTACTTCAACTTGCAAACAAGCCAGGATTCTCTGGCCACAGGTGGACAGGAAGAGGACGAGGCAACTACTTAACTTGCCGAAAGGCAAGTTATCCGCAATAATAGGAATACTTACGGGAGATTGTCTTGTAGGAAAACACGCCCTAAGTTTGGTACACAGAAACTCCACTCTCTGTAGAGGACGAGGAAACGACGGAACACCTTCTCTTGGATTGCCCTGCTCTGGCAGGACTGAGAAGTAGGATATTCGGAACACATCTAGTTAGCACCGTAGCCCTACAGGATATTCCTGTAGGTCTTATAGACAAATTCATTGAAAGGGCAAATTGGCTACGCGACTAGTCAATAGTTGCTATGGAGGAAACTGCAGGTATCACAATGGGCTTCTTTAGCCTAAGGGTGCTAGACAGCGTGCTGTCTTGCAGCCTTTTCAACCAACCAACCAAGGTTTCTCCAACTCTTGGCTCCCATTTTTTTTGAAATATTGGTTCCTCTTCCATCTGCTGTCCTATTTGCATAAGAAGCATCCATACTTAACGTACCCGAGAGAAAGATAACAACTTTTAACTCACAACAGACCTCTCATTTGTGCTCATCATATTTTACTGCATCCAATATAAATTTATTTATAAATTTATAATATAAATATATAAATTTAAATATAAATATTATCGAATCATAGCTTTCCTTCATGTCAACTCCATAGACAATTGGAATAGGAATCTTGGAATTATCGTAATAAAGGAGTACAGCGTTGAGACTTTTCTTGGATTTATCCATAAAGTAACGCCAGGCCTCGGGGTTATATTCGCCATTCATTTCCACCATTAAGCCTTCAATATCGTTGCAATTAGTAAACGTTTTGGAGTCGTTAACTGAAAAGTATGGCAGAAAAATGCCTTGACGTTTAGGAAAACAAGTAAGATTAATACAAGGTTAGAGCTGATGAAGACTTTTCAAAGTCTGCAGTTAATATTTCTGATTTATTTTTAGAAAGACTCAGCTTCCGTGCCAATGAATTTAAATGCTCTTGCGACATTAATATTGAGCTTGGAGCTGCTACATTTACTGAGTAAACACTGACAATGGCTTCTGTTCCAATGCATGTAGTGACATCAATATGTTGACTAGGACTTTCAGGAAGTAGCTCAGGTGGTGGAAGTTCATCGGAATGTGGTACTGGGAGCAAGGCTGATGGTACTGATTTATACACAAAATTGAGTCAGTAATTGGAAGGCTGATTTGGAGTTTTGTTTTGGTGTTGTATCTTCCTAGAGTTTTGTTGCAGGCCGACGGATCTTATCAACCACAATGCAGCTCATAAGGTATGGTAAACCTAATCAGCGCAATGTGAATAAATTACAACATTTTCTCTTATTTTTTATTTGTAGATATTAATCTACAGCTTCCTCTTGTTCGGTGACTTATAGTGCAATTTTACGTACAATATTTTTCCAATATACACCAAACCCCTAAAATGCAGGATTGTTGGACTCGGAATAAGTACGAAATTAAATCTTAAATGGATTTTCAATTTTGACTTATTTTTGGCATTCAGGTTGAGTTTTGGAGCTTTGGTGTGTTAAGAACCTTATAGTAGAATTTTGTAAAGAATATTTTTGTAGTACATTTTAAAGCGTTATACCCCCGTTTGAGGGGTGTTTTTACCCTTCTCCACAAAAGGAATAAAAATACCCATATATTTGTCGTACATTTTACATAAAATTGCTGAACACATTCTATACCTAAAATGTATGGTTACATGGTTTCCTATGCCGATTCATCATAAGAATGTGCAAAAGGGGGTAAATTTCACGGCCTCGCCCCCTTAGAAGAAATTCAGACGTAAATTTTCAAAAAGCCGATTCACGTATATTTTTGTACCCTCTCTACTAGATTCCGTTGTCAGAACCTTGTTATTTTTTTGTGTTCCACACTGTTATTATTACTTATGCGGCTTAAACAATTTTAATTGACCTAAACTCAATTAATTGATATAAACTCAAATGGAAATTGACTTGTTTTCGTAAAAGCAAATTTTAATTGACTTGTTTCCTTATTCCAAAGGTACGTGAATCTGCTTTAATGCTCTTGAACGTGCTGTGTTTCTTATAGAATTAAATTAATATTACTCATACGTCAACAAATTTTAAAAATATTAATTTTTGCTTAAATATATCTCATACGCAAGCAGTCCTTAAGAAATTCAAGTAACATTTCTACGTCGTGTGATGCAACATTTGTTTACATTTTATTAATGTAAAGGTACGTGATTGTCAAGCAATTATGAAGATGTTTCTTTATTCAATCTGTGTTAATGCTATTAAATCTTCCCTTTACTTACCTCAAAGCCATATACATCAAGTCTTGTGGCTTGTCGTTCATGACCATGGTCTTGCTTACGGTTTCACTGTTCAAGGATCCTTCGTTCATAGTACATACTGTACCATGTCAATGCCAACGTGTACAATGTTAATTCACATACGTATGAGTACTAAGGAAGGGAAATATATCAAAAGGATATTTTCATATTGGTTTCATAGCATAATACCTTTACATTCGAAACAAAATTAATATGCTTCATTTGTACCCTCTCACTTTTTCATACTACTTAATTACAGAAATTCCTTATGCACTGTAAATTGCATTGCATCTGTGTGTTGTGTGGGTGTGTGAGTTAAAGGATACCATTTGTAGTATACCACTACAAACATAAATATGTGATAACAACAAGGCTAGAATGTGGTGGTAGCGATGTTAGTATTCCGCTGCCGCATTAGTAAGTAAAATGCAATTTCACCGTTCGTTAGTTGGATTTGCTGAATCTGCATAATATTTTTGCATTACGGAAGTAGCAGCGATAAAGTTTACGAGGAAGGTAAAACAAGTCAGAGGACACGAGGTCAGCAGAAAAATGGACTGTTTTGTTGCCTCATTAATCCAGAAGTATGAGTAACGAGATGTCTGCATTCACAGAACTAATTGTTTAAACAAGGTTGTTACTGAATTAAGTCCCAAAAAAAAAAGAGAAATTCAGTTGAAATGACATCGTTTCACAATTGATTCGGTTGTATCAACTGAATACCCACGTATATTCGTTGTATCAACTAAATATTTTATAATTTATGTTGCCACAACCGAATTCATAATTAATTCGGTTGCAATAACCGAATTCAGAATCAATTAGATAGCAACAGCCGAATTTAGAATTAATACAGTTGCACCAACCGAATTTGGTGTCAAAACGGTTGCAACAACAGAATTTGGTGCCAAATTGGTTGCAACAACCGAATCACAAATGTTGTCACACATGTTTATTCCGATTAATAAAAATGGAGCACTTTAGGAAACAATAACGCGTTATAATTGTAATAACTAATTACAAAAATTTGGAAAGTTATGCTGCGACCGCTCGCAAACTTGGAAGAATTTTCAGTCGAGAAAGTACACCTAATGTGTCAACCATTCCAAGAGTGGTCAACAATTTTAAGAAACAGTAGGACTTCTGTGCGCCAACGTACCGGTCAGTGTCTTAAAAAAAATGCTGTAGTAAACGAGAGTGTCCCCAAAAACTCGAAAACATCAATTTGACATCGTTTTCAACAATTTAGAATGTCACGAAGTACTAGGCAGCTAATTTTGAATTTGAATTTGATTTTTTTTTTGAATTTGAATTTTTCCACCTCCACCTGTGAGATACCTGATTTAAAGGAACCCAATACAACACGCATGACTGGCTTGCTCGATATTCAACGGAGTAAGCCTACAACTGCGTAATTGATCCACTCGTGCCAATGGAGAACGTCCTCATGCCCTCTCTCCAAGTCAAACTCGGAATCGTCAAAAATTTCTCGATTGTTTGGAAAATATTTCCCCACGAATCAGGTGTTCTGAATGGGCGCGATATACGAAAGCTCGTGAAGTCATGAAGTCAAAAGAATTTAAAGAATTTAAAGACGCTCGGAAAGATCAATTCGACATCGTTCTCAACAACTTAAAATTTCACGAAGCACTACCCAGCGAATTTTGACAAAAGACCTCCATCTTCATGAGTAAAAAACAAAATTCAGCTTACTCAGGAACTCAACCCAGCAGACCATGGAAAGCGCCGGCAATTCGTTCAGTGGGTAATGGAGCAAAGTAAAGACTATGCCAGTTTTTAAAAAAAGGCATCTTCTCCAATGAAAGGTTCTTGAATGGGTTCGTGAATACACAAAATTGTCGAATTTGGGGTTTAGAAAATTCTCATGCAATCCATCAGAAACAAATGCACCCACAACGAGCAATTGTCTGCTGAGGCGACGTGATTGGGCCTTACTTTTTTTTGAAAAGGAGACCGAAATTGCAGTAACTGTGAACGGCATTCGTTACAGGAATATAATAACGGAGTTCTTGTCTCCTCAACTGGAAGGAATGGATCTGGGCGACATATTGTTTCACCAAGACGCCGCCACCTGCCACACCGCGCATGAAACAATCGATTTATTGCAGCAACGATTTCCAGATCAAAGTATGTCAAGAAATCCTGATGTCAACTGGGCACCAAGATCCTGCGACTTACCGCCGTGCGATTTCTTTCCGCGGGTTTTTGAAAAATCTCGGGTTTATGCGTATAAACGAGAAACAATTCCTGAGGTCAAATTCGAAATCCGAATGTCATTGGTGAGATTCAGCCACATCTCTGTGATAAAGTCATGGAAAATTTCATGAAAAGATTAATGGCCTGTCAGCAGAGCCATGATATTTTATTCCATGTCTTCTTTACAATCCAATAAAAAAAATCACAACTATCTCAAAAAATACGTGTTTTTATTTGAAAATAAAAAAGTGCATTCTTCTCTGCCTTGTAAAGGATACGATACTTTACATCAATTTTGCCGCTAGAGGCATGAAAACATTCTGGTTTGGATTTCTTATTTAACAGTGGGCATTTTGAGATCAGTATGTAATTGGTTGTTAGTAACAAACGATGGAGTATTTTAGATTTTTGATTGAAACCGCAGTAGAATTTCCAAATTAGAGTTCGAGGCTGTTCCCAATCGCTAAATTCCATATATCCATATCGCCTTGATGATACATTTGTAAATCAATAGTTTGTTTTCGAGTGAGAGTGGAGATCTATAGTCAATGAGAGATTAGAATTTATTCAATTGCATGTCGAGGGTCTTTCTTTTTGTCTGCATATGTTTTCTCCATGTGAGTCACTTGTCCAGATGTATTCCGAAATATTTTACTTCCACTGTATTTCTGCTTCATTTGGAGATATGGGAGGGCAAGTTTTACGTTTGAGAGTCAGCTGAATTGAACTGATTTTGTTTCATTGACTTTGATCCTCCAATCAGTAGGCCAAGATGAGCTATTGTCGATTCCTTTTGGAAGGGAGATACTTGCCTCTATGGAGTCTTCATTGACAGCTAAAGCAGCTGTATTGTATTGATTAAATTCTTAATTTACTTTGACGTAGGAATATAGACTTTGAATATATGAGTTGCGAAAGAGATAATAGTTTATGGGAAGCATTTTCTTTAATTTGACTTGTAATCCATCATGCCAAACTTTATCAAATGCTGCAGTGCAGTACTGTCCTTTTCCAAAAGACTGATTTATCTCGTTTCCATGAGCCGGTGAACTTGTTATACGGTCCAACGTTTCATCCTAAACACGAATTGAGGACGAGGAAAAAGATTTTTTGTATCTACCACTTGCATAAGTCTGTTCAGAAAGAGAGACTTGAGGACTTTAGTGAGAATTGGTAGTATATTGATTGGGCGGTATGAGGATACATTTTCCTCGGCTTGAGAATCATTGTGATTTCTGAAACATTCCATTGAGGTGAAACAAAGCAATGAGAGAACAGGCGTTATAAATATGTATTAAGAGAGAGAGAGAGAGATGCCTTCTTTTTGAAGTGCTTTTAGAGTTTTGGGAGTAACGAGATCATAATCTGAAGATTTATTGGGTTTGAGTTTATGTTTGACATCTTTCATTTCCGATTTTGAGAATTTTCTTAAGGGCTAATCAAATTGATGCGTTTGATTCAGGAAGCCAGATATTTGAGATTGGATATCAGAAATGTTCTACCCGAAATCATTTGGAGTAAAGTTTTCTGAAAATCTAGCAGCCTTTTCAGAGTTATTTTTTGTCCAGGAGTTAAAATTTTTTCTAATATGGTGATTAATTTTCCTCTGATTTTTAATTTCCCGTCTTTTACCATAGAGAACTGTTTGTGGTTTCCGATACATCGAGGTTTAATATATCAGATTCACAATGTGTGTCATCTTCCTGTTGTAATACAGATGTGAGTTTGGAAGTAAGTGCGTTAAGAGTGGATTTGTCCGGGGGGTATTGTGTTATTACAAATGGTTATTGTGCGCTCCTCTTGTACATGAGATCCGGGGTTCGATCCCTATTCTGACCACCTTATATTTCTTTCGGCGGTCATAGTGACTATCGAATATTTAGCAATGAAAAAGCTTCTCAAAATACCGTTCGGAACCGGTGTAAAACTGTAGGTTCCTATCGATGAATATAAAACTAAAAAGCACACAACTCACTGGTTGTGAGAAGCTCTCCCCAATTCCTTAATGGGATGTAATGTGAAACCATTTATTTTTTTTCGGGCTATTTGCCATCCCTTGCGAGCTTTGGGCTTTTCGGCTAGTTTTCTCCCTATTTCTACAGAGTAACGAGGGACTTTGTAGAAGCTTTGTTCTGGAGTAGAGTTCCATGCAGCTTGTTGACTGCACAGATTTAAATGTTCTATTGTATTTGAGACATCAAGTTCACTTTTGAGAACTTTCACATTTCCTCAGGCGTTGACGCAGAGTAAAATAAGCAAGTAATATCAGTAGACGTTGTTGGTGTTGTAGGCAGCAACAACGGGCATTTTGTTTTTGTTTCAGTCGCGTAAGTTGTCAATGTATACAAATAATTATACCAACAACACAGGAATAAAAAAAGTACAGAAACAAAGAACGGGTTTGACAACTTAAACGATTAATGAAATCAGCTGTTTAAACGAGTTTACCTTCTTGTAATTTTACCATTCACTGGCGAGTTCCTTATAATATTTCCAATTTGTTCTTCTAGTGTGAAGCTTAAGCTACGTTCAGGTATGCCGAGATTTCGCAGTTTTTGGGATTTCATTTCCATAAACAGCTGATTTTTGTACGGAGAAACATATGTTTTGTTGGGGGAAATCTCGAAAAATTCGAAATCTCGTTATACCTGAACGTTGCTTTAGATTGAGATTCCATTAGGTTTGGTGTAGAATTTACTGTCAATAAAACAGGTGAGTGATCTGAAGACAAATCAGGCAATGTGCAGCACTTTTGAGATTCGGGTGTCATGTTTTTCGATATACAGAAATCAATCAGATAGGGCATTTTGTAAATATCTGTTGTTCAGTATGTGGGGGAATTTGGGGAAGTGATGTTAAGAGGGAGATGGTTAATTGACAAGAGTAGTTGCCGTCCCTTTGGAGTTATAAGACGAGAACCCCATGCTGTATAATTAGCATTATAATTACCAGATGCTAAGAATTTGTGCTCTAGAGATAAGAAAATGAGTCATACTGTTCTTTCTTTATGGTTTGTCTCGGTGAACTATATATAGAGGATATAGTGATATGGCCAGATCTGCCTTCAATAACTACGTTCGCATCTTGTATTTCCTTGGCGCAAAAGTGCTGGTCTTCTTGATATTTAACATTATCCTTTATAAGAATAGCCGACCCGAGATGAGATGTGCCATCAGGGTGCATAACTTGATAAAATTTATAGTTGAGAATACCAAAGTATTTATATACCTATACATCGGATCTCCTGTAAACAAAAACAGCAACGTCAGCTTTGAGATCAAGCGGAGAATTATGCTTGCAAACAAATGTTATTTTGGGCTAAGCAAGCACTTTAGAGATAAAGCCCTTTCTCGAATGACAAAAGTCCAACTATACCAGACTCTCATACAATCTGTCTTGCTTTATGGCGCAGAATCCTGGGTATTACCGCAAGCAAACGAAACATCTGTAGGAGTCTTCGAGAGAAAAATACTCCGAAATATGTATGACCCTATAGTGCACAACGGCGAGTATTGGCGACGCATGAACCGTAAGCTGTATGAGCTAAATCCCGACATTGACATAGTTAAGCCGATCAAAATAACGCGATTGCGCTGGCTAGGCCATGTCAGTAGAATGGATGAAGACGAACTAGCAAGAAGGGAAGACGACAACTAGAAAGACCAAAACTCCGCTGGAGGGATCAGGTTGACCTGCGAGATAAAGAAAAAGATCGAACTGGTTGGCGAAATATGTTATCTTCGTTTTGTAAGATTCCTGACCCTCCGGGGTTATTCGAGACCGTATAAGTAAGTAAATAATGCCAAAGTAGTTCTTGATCGTGAAATCAGTTTCAGGTACGGGGTGACGCGCGAATCGTGCTACAAAAACAAAATGTAATAACGTTTTTTCTGTGTGAGTAATCGGCTTATTGTTTTTGGTTTATTTTGCAGGTTACTATTTAGATTTATTAAAATGAATTCTTGGGATACCGAAAAGAGGATTTGGATAGTGTAGCGGTGCAGTCCTCCATTTCCGTTCAAAAGGAATTTAGGCGGGAGTTTAGCGGCACTCCTCCGAGTAGATTTTACCATTATGAGGTGGGTAAACATGTTTTCTTAATCTAGAAGCATCGCACGAAGACCGTGCCATCGAGATCCTTATGTTCGGGTGCAAAACACAATCGCGGCTTTTCGACTCGAAAATAATCGGCGCAAATTGTAGTGATTAGACGGTCATTACAACGGATAATTCATGATAACTTCAACTTGTTTACGTACAAAGTCGAAATTACAAGCAAGTTCAACCCTTTGGATTTGCCTATTCGCCTGGAATTTTGCCAAATAATTATTGAAATGGCCGAAGAAGACAAGAACTTGATAAATTGCTTGTTTATGTCTGATGAGACCCATTTTGAACTAAACAACAATGTAAGCAAGCAAAATTGCCGTATATGGAGTGAATGTAATCCAGAAATACTCTATTAGACGGAACTGCATCCAGAACGAGCAACTGAGTGGTGCGCAGTTTCATGAAGGTGCATTATGGGGCTATACTTCTTTCAAGAAAATGGTGTAACAGTAACTGCTAATGAGACCCTTTATTTAACGATGTCGAAGGAGTTTTTTTTACCCAGAACTACGCTGAAGACGTATCCGTTTCAACAGCATTTATTTCCAGCAAGATGGAGCAACTGCACACATAGCCAGACCGGTTATGGCGGATCTCCAACGGAAATCTCCATGACTGGTGTCTAGTTCGGATGTGATGACTTGTATTGTGGTTCTGACAACCTCTAAATTGGGTTACAGCTAATTCTTTTATTTTTTCTATGAGTATTCAATAGACCGGGTCACGAAAAAAATTTCTCAAAGTCGAGGGCAAATATGAAAGACCACCTCAAGACAATTAATAAAAAAAATTCCTTTCCGAGTAGAGATGGGCACGTGAGTAAGTTTTGACTCACGCACGCGCACGAAAGGTAGACAGTCACTCACGCACGATCACGCACGAAGATTTTTTCGGTTCACGCACGCTCGTGAGCGGAATTTGATTCTACTAACATTGATGCGTGAATCACGCATTATTCACGTGATTCACGACAATCACGAAAAAATTATTCCCAAAAATAAAACAGGGTTTTTAAATGACCCACTTGCTTTATATGCAAACCAATATTAAAAACTATACAAAACAATGTTCGTAAAAAGTAAATTCTTAAATACGTTAAACGTTATCATATTCAGTGTATGCATTAGTTAAACTAAGTGTCGTTTTTAATAAATAAATCAAATAAACTAAGCCCCTTTATACAGGAACAACATTCTATCTTAAAGAAGTTTGCGTCTTATTTCCATTAGTATTCTTCCAGACAGACAATGGAACCAATTGCAAAACAAAAGTGGTAATAATATCAGAAATTCTAAATTATTGGTCAGATTATTTTAGAATGTACTAGGTATTTATAAGGGCGAAGTCAGGCTTTCAGAATATTGGATGTAAATGCACCCTGTTTCAACGGACACTTTGAAACTTGTAACCAGATTTTTGTTTTTGAGATTCTATTAAGCAGCACAAACAAAATACACGCGGCGGAGTCTGACCATTACAAAGACAGTTGTCATCATAAGTTTAACATTTAAATATTTGCACTGACATTGTTTAGTTTTTTGGTAATAACTTTGAAATTTTCAGTCAAAATACTACATTGACAAAACTTTAACCAGTAGAAGGTTGAACAAATTGTTAAATTCTTTCAAACCGGTCGGTAACGACAATAGCGGCATTCATGCAAACGTGAAAGCCGAGAACTTTTGCTCAGCGCAAGTTTCCCTCGCACCGTTGCATGAGGCACCACGTAAAGTTACTCAGCGTAGTTGTGCTCAAAACCATATCAGCTGACCAAGATGGATACATACAAGATGGATACATACTTTTTCTACTGTTCTAGTGCTATCACCTTATTTATCCATCCTAGTCAGATGACAACGAAATGTCAAAAGTTTACACGTTTCTCCATCCCACGTTTGCGCAGCAAATTTGCCTCGAAAACTTTCCACTTTTGAGCAAGTCGCTTTGTATGGGAAATTTGTTTGTTTTGATGTTTGCTGTGCAAGTTTACGACGTTTTCGAGTTTGCGAGGTTTTTCGAGCTTTCATGAAGACCACTAATATCTCAAAGTTAAAATTTGTTTAAACCTGAAAAATGGTATGTGTTAGAAAGGAAAGGAAAATATTAAACCTAAATAAGTTTGTGTTTGAAGCATTTGAAAACCGACGTAAATAAAATGAACAGTAAAATAAATAAATAGTTTGGAGTCAGAGCCGTGAACATTTTTATGACACAAATTCCGACTCCAGGCACATATCCCAAACTCCGACTCCAATGTACTACATTTTTGGAAAAATTACGAAAAAATTATAAGATATTTTTTTTAAATTCTGTGCAAATTCGATTTGAAGTATATAACAACGTAATACCGCAATCTTGTATTCTAGCCCAATATATGTTTAATTTAATGCAATTAATATTACTTGAGAAATAGTGACACAAGTGTAGGATTTTTACTCCCAAAAAAGTTTGTTATGAAAATTCGTTTCTTTTTTGAATTTTGAGCTTTGCTAACAAGATTATGCGCACGATCTAAATTTTTGTTTGCCCTGTAGTTAACCTCATTTCGGTCTAGAATTTGGTTAAAAAAGTATGAAAATCAACAAGCGAGACTTTTCCCAAACTCAAAAATTGACAATTTTTTTAAAATAACATTAATTTTCTGCCAAGGCTGGCTGTAGGGTGAATACACAAGCATTTTTAAATTACATTTAAGAACTTTGGCAAATTACAACATTTTGTATCTTTCTTACAAGAAATATGAGAAACTATTGGAAGAATGATGGTAACTTTCTAACAAATTTCGTCTTTTTTTTCAGCTTGAAAACATTTTAAATTTGAGAAGTTGTCGTTTCCAACCGGTTTTAATTTAAAAGGTTAAATTAAAAGGTTTTTAATTAACAGGTTTTTAATTTAAAAAGGTTTTTAACTTACGTTTTGTTGCAGTCTAGCTGTGGTTTTAAAACTACATTTTGACTTAAAATGACCAAGTTATTACCAAAAAACTAAAGAAAGTCAGTGCGAATGCTTACATTTTAAACTTTTGATTCCAAATATCTTTGTAACGGTTAGAGATACGACACACGACTTTACAAGTTTTTGGTTTGTGCGGTTCAGTAGAATCTCAAAAACAAAGATCATTTAAATCAGACCACAAGCTAAGAAGTTATGTGCCATGAAAATGTTGTCACCCTGACACCATGTAGCGAAACGTACGTTGAACCAAGGAGCCTCTAAATACTATATTCTGAAAGCCTGACTCCTCCCCTACAAAGCCTTAGAGCATTCTCAAACAATTGAACCTATAGTTTAGAAGTTCTGATATTATTACCACTTTTTTGTAAACAGTCACACTGTAAAACGTATAAAAACTCCTTCGTTTGTAGCAGAGTTCCTTGAAATACAGAACATGATTAACGACGTTTTGTTGGAAGGAAATGTTATTAGAAGCCTTCCAAAAATACTTTGTGTAACAAGTAGTAAGAAAATCGAAATTAACTGATATCTACCATTCGGAAATGTTCGTGACTCACGCGAAAATAGTGCTCACGCACACAAAGATTGGAGTCACGCACGCTCACGCACGAAGATTTTTTCACTACTCACGTTCACGCACGCTCACGTGAGCAAAATTTGGTCCCGCTCACGTTCACGCGTGAATCACGCGTGAATTTTAAATAATAAAAATTTTTTTTTTGATAGCGCTAAAAAGTGCGCAATAATTTGCGCTAAAAAGTATGCAATAATTTGTATGTAAAATTTTTTCGATGGCGCCAAAAGGTAGGCAATAATTTGTGGTAATAATGGAAACAACATATTTGTATTAATGCTGCAAATACATCTTGACATACGAAATTTTTTTGTTTTTGAATAAAACAGTATACTTCCAAAGCAAAATGTGCTGGGTTTTTAAGGGGCTTTAATCATTCCAGGAAATTTTTTTTAAATTTTAGGGTTAAAACTGCATTAAATGAGAACTACATTATAAAATGATGTCGTACATCAGCGACATCTATAGGACAAATGTAGTACTCCTCGAGACCTATACAATGATGTCTTGCATGTTACGATCGAGCCACAATAAAAACAAACTACGATAAAAAACGATTTTGGCTGTTTTTCACGGGCTCGGAAAGGATTTTTTTTAATTGTCTCGAGGCGATCTTTAATATTTGCCGTCGACTTTGGGATTTTTTGTATAAGGAGCATACAGTCTAACAGACTGCAATGTCATATCTATTTGCCATCGTGTGTATTGTGGTGTAGAAAGAATCTCAGTTTAGTATGTGAAATAATAGAATTTACCAGATCGTCATCAGGAAGGAAGTTGCTTTTATTATATCAATGACAATTGCAAGATTCTATTCAGGTTAGTAAGATACATTATAGCGATTTTCTAGGAAATAACCCCGACTTAGGTTAGCTGTCAGTATAAAAACAAAATTGAATTCTTATCCAAACCTATAATTGAAATTGAATAGTTGAATTTCGGGCCCATAATTGAAATTGAAAAAAAAAAATTTAAATTGAACAGCTTCATTCTTCACAAAGCCTACAGTTTCATCCATTTACTGCCTTCCACCAAAACCCTGTAATCTTTGATATTACTATTTTCCCAAATTGTCATACAACCCCCTCAATTTTCTCCTCTATATATAGAGTAAAGATTGATTGCATTGTTCGGCTGCATAATATGAAAAATGTAATAATACAAGGGCCAGTGGATGGAACGGAATGGAACGTGTAAAATGTGGACGTAGGAGAACCCTCCAATGCCATTATAGTGTCGTTGTATTTCATTGCAAAGAAAATGCAAATTATTACGACATTCTTGAAGCACTCGCACTTCGTGTGGGTGTTGCATGCAACAAACCCCGTTACGAGTGTGCGTGGTCACCTCTGTATATGTATGTGTTCACCTCAAGTGCATCCTTGTCAAGTTAAAAATAATTTCCAGCAGCTCTTGTACTTGGACAATTATACAAGTATTTGTAGTATTTCTTTGCAATATCAACTATGACATTGCTGGGGTTTTATGCTCTGTACTTGTACATCGAGTTGTGTCGCTGTCATTTCATTGTCAATATTTGATTTTCATGAGTAATTCAATTTTGTTTTGTTACTAATGCATCCTTCAGCTCACCTCCCGTGAGGACTGCACATGGCATTACACACTCGTCGTGACACTGTTGTTGCCAGCTGGAGAAGGCAATCAATTGAGCATGAAATCAATATTGATTTTACATGGTAAATCAGGATTTGTTCCACTCTCTTCTCAAGTGCTAGACATTGAAGTAAGTACGATGACTGAATGTAATCACTGTACAATTGTTTCCTTTTGTATGATTTTTATAGAATTATAACAATCTATACAATTACAAACATATCAGTTTGCGTAAAGGATAACGTTCATGTATTGAGTGGGAATTCGTGTGTGTGTGTGTGTGAATTTGCATATTCAATTGTAATTGATTGAATTAGCAAATCATTTGCATACAAACACTCATGCAGCCTGGCAATTCGAAGCATTTTCTTGGTTCCTTTGTTATTGTTCAGTGCGTCAAGTTTGGTTTATTAGATATTCGTACTCGCAATGGTATTCACTGTCAATTCTCTACTGATTCTGTGCTTTGTAATTGTTCGTCTACAGCCATAAATTACTGCCGTTGGCAGAAAAAGAGATGTCACACTATACGGAAATGTCACAGGATGTGTCAAAGTCAATATCTTGATTCAATAGAAAATCTTTATATCTACACGAATGAGCAAGAGATTTTGTTGTATTTTTTGAACAACAAAAAAGACCTTGGGTGAGGATTTTCGCACATATGTTGTGGTGTTGGGATTGACAATAAAGTAATTTATAGCTCAATGTGTCAGTGAGATACAGGGAATTGAAATTTTGTTTTTTGTGGGATCAAATGATTAACTATGGCAGTAAGGCAGTCACATTGAGGGAATACACAAATTTAAGAAATTTCTAAATATATATTCACCATCCGTTGTTGTCCGGGTGGTGCCCTGTCTAGAAATTGTGCTTATTATGTCTGTATTTAACAATATGGCGTACCCAATTTGACTGTCGGAAGCAGTGAAGTTGGAATTGCCTAAATTTACTTTCCGAGTTTGGAAACAATGTTTCTATCTAGTTGGCTACTGAAGGCTTTTAATTGCATGTCCATAGGTAAAAATTATTGCATACTTTTTAGCACAAATTATTGCATGCTAATAAGCGCTTTCGAATTGTTTTTAATCTAGTTATTAGTAATTCATCTAGTAATTCATTTTTAATCTAGTTATCATTGTTTCATGGGCTGTTTTTCACGGGCTCGGAAAGAAAATTTTTTTCTGTTTCTAAATTATCTCGAGGTGATCTTCAATATTTGCCCTCGACTGTGGGAAATTTTTTTCGTTACCCGTTCTAGTAACCATAGTAGAGCGAAGACTGTACTTTATGATTTCCGAGCACCAGGCGAAAATAGTTTTGGAATACAAATGGTGGGTTTCGAGCACCAGAAGTGTCCAATCGTAGTAATTGTGTTGTACCCAAGATAATTTGGTGATTAAGTAGACGGTGGAGGCGAAAGTGGGTTTCGAACACTTGAAATCGAGACGTAGCAGGGAGTGGTGTGTTTTCTTTTAACTATTTTTCTGTCATGCAGTAGGTGGGCGGCAGTGCGTTCAGTGAGCGAGCACCAGTGGTGAAGCAGGCGTTAAAACTCCAAAGTCGATCCTTTGCGAGGGGGGGGGGGGGGGGAGCATCCGCCGAGACCAGAGACCAGAGAGAGTCTAGCAAATGCAGCAGAAAACTACATGGAGTAGTTGGTTGGTTGAAAAGGCTGCAAGATAGCACGCTCTCTAGCACACTTAGGCTAAATAAGCCCATTTTGATACCTGCAGTTCCTCCATAGCAACTATTGACTAGTCGTCCAGCCAATTTGCCCTTTCAATAAATTTGTCTATAAGACCTACAGGAATATCCTGTAGGGCTACGGTGCTAACTAGTTGTATTCCGAATATCCTACTTCTCAGTCCTGCCAGAGCAGGGCAATCCCAGAGAAGGTGTTTCGTCGTTTCCTCGTCCTCTTCCATGCAGCATCTACAGAGAGTGGAGATTCTATGTTCCAATCTTAAGGCGTGCTTTCCTACAAGACAATGTCCCGTAAGTGTTCCTATCATTGTGGATAACCTGCCTTTCGGCAAGTTAAGTAGTTGCCTAGTCCTCTTCCTGTCCACCTGTGGCCAGAGGATCCTGTCTTGTTTGCAAGTGGAAGTAAGTCTCCACTTGTCCTTGAACATATTGTGGCCCACTGCCTGATCTGCAAACGGCAGGTAGAGACTGGCATACTAACACCTTCTTATGCCGGAAGAACCTGTGCCGTAGTGCCCTGTCTAGCTAACGCATCCGCTACGCAATTGCCTGGAATGTCGCTGTGTCCCGGTATCCAGATGAGCCTGATGTAAAAATACTCTGCCATCACCCTAAGTGATGAGTGATGGCATTCTTTCACCGTCAGGGACGTAGCAAACACTACAAATACACTACAGTGATCAGGCAGCTTGAAGGAGATATTTACATTTAGGTCCGGTGAATGGACCCCATAGACTACTTGCTCGTCCAACTTTGATCCATCCGTGAAATATCTGATACTACTGGTACCCCTTTCCAGCTTTTTCATGGATGAATACTCAATAGTGTCGCCGTCACCAAGCGAGGTGACCGCCGTTGAAAGAAATTTAAGGTGTCAGAGTAAGGATCGAACCCACGATCGAATCCACATGGTGATCTTAGGAGACAGTCCCCAGCGCTTTCCTATCGCCCCTTTACAACAGTAAAGAGCAACAGACGCCTTTTCCACCTTCTTCTCGACATTCGGTTTCCAAGACAATTTTCTGTCGAGAATTATCCCCAGATACTTGACCTTTTCCGTCAACTATAATTGCACCCCATTAACTGACGGCAGTTCAAATGCGGGTATTTTATATTTCCGAGAGAACAAGTTCAGCTCGGTTTTAAGTGGGTTAAGTGATAGTCCGTTGTTTGCGGTCCAGTTCGAAATAAGACTAAGTAGGCTGGTTGTACGAATGCTAAGTAAATTGAGGTTTCTACCTGTACAGATGATAGTAATGTCATCGGCAAAGGCAAAGACCTGGCATTCCGCCCTGTCCACTTCAAGAAGCAGTTCATTGACAGAAGTTAACCATAATAGTGGAGACATTTCTCCCCCCTGCGGTGTCCCCCTGTTAACGTTCCTAGCAATTGTAACACCACCCCATTCAGCTTTGACGGATGTATCCACCAGAAGCTTCGCAATTAGGCGTGTCACTAAGCTGTCGACCCCTAGATTCTGTAACCGCCTAAGAATCGCCGAAGGTTGAATGTTATTGAATGCTCCCTCGATGTCCAGTAAGGTCCCTAGAGCGAAGACCTTATTCTCAAGAGAGTTCTCTATTATGCGTAGTTAGACAAGGACAAAACTCACGAAACTTGGTACCAACATCCGAACCAGTAAATGAAGTCAATAAAGATCAGAGAAAATGTATTATACCACAAAGAAACTCATTGTGTTCTATTTATTTCTTGTAACGAAACCTGGTCATAAAGGCTGAGTAAACCACGGCGAACAAGTCTTTTCAATCCATATGTATATTGCGAGTTTCTTTGGAACCCACTGGATGATACTGTTTGAGGTTAGAAAAACTGATACATTTTCTGAACGTTTCCATGTACTCCCGAGGATGACGTCTGCTGACATGTGCTGGGATGAAAGGGTGGCGTATAATGACTTAGTACATACACTTTCTATTACATTCTAGGAAAGGACTGCGGAGAGCTCTCACAATCACTTTCTAGTTTTACACTCTCTCTTTGGGGTGTACAGTTTTTACCGATTCTGAACGGGTTTTCGTGAAATTTTTTCATGGCGAATTACTCGTTTGTGCCCCCGGCAATAATCGTGAAGACTATCGTGGAAAGAAATGTAAGGCGGTCAGAGCAGGGATTGAATCGACGCTATCATGTGAAAGAGCCGCTTACTCTGGCCATTGCACCATAACGAACACTTATAACATCATTTTCAAGGGAACGTGTATGGGGTTCACAATAGTCCACCCAGGGTTCATAACATCGATCATGATTCATGGCTGCTATTAGGAAATGCCAAACAATATATGCAAATTATGCTAATTTTAAAAAAGGTTATATCGTCTTTGAAATTTTAAAATATAAGGTCCCCTTTGACGCGGCCATGCTAAATAAGAAAACTCCCAGCGTACACAATACTCTGGCTTATGTCGAAAAGCAACGAAGAACTTCAGCGATTTCCTCTTTGGGAAAATTCACGTCACTAAAGTCACACCCTTAAATGCCCTCCGAATTTAAGCTTTAAAAAGTGAAAATATGGCGGAAGCTGATACTCTTGTAAAGTGTTCGGATTTGCATATTTCAGATCAAGAGAAATTAATTAAAACTGAACCATCCTAATACATTCATACATGAGTATGAACGAAAACTGAATAAAAAGTATTCGTTATTCCTCCCCCTCTGAGAAGTACACATTAATTAAAATGAATATTTCAGGAATTTGCAACAACGGACATCAATTCGAAGACCTTGCAGTGGTAAAGTATGAAGGAATGCCTCAAATTCCATTCGAATCAATGGCAATGAAGCAATATATGGCTCTCATTGGAAAAGTAACGTTTCACTGATAGTGGAATTCATGGAAACTACATACATTTCTATGAATTTGCTCACGTATCCTACGCATGCAAATGTGGATGGGGATTTACGAATGTAAGTAGGTTGAATGATACTGCCAACGCAGCTGTTTTGAATCATAATTAATATTTTTGATGAAAACACTTGATCCGGCTAAACAGTTGTATCATAGGCGTATGAATGTTACGGTTATTGAACGTATCTATTATTTACAGGGAAATATATAAAGGCTATATATAGATATATATATGAAGCAACAAGTGAGTGGTTATATATGACTATTATGAATCACGAGATATATTATACAAATATTTATGTCATATGGGCAGCAAGAAATAACATTAAAGTACAAAAGTTTGGACAGTTTCTGGTAACAGTAGATTGAGTCAGAGTTTTCCGTCCCCTGTGGCATGGGACTGTAAGTCGACAATCGAATGTACTATGCATACAATAATTGACCAGCGGCTTTTTTTGTTTGAATATAAATTTAACAGTTGATAATACTTGAAAACATTGGATTAAATTTAATTAAAACTATTTTTCATAACTCTATTCCTAATTTGCCATAACTAATTTCATTTCTTATACCAGTGACCACTTAGGGTCACTGTCAAAAATATTTTTGATGCGTTAACATCTATAGGCAGGGGTACGGCAATCTATCAATGTGACCACATACAAACACATACGTGGTTGTTGTACAACAATAGTCTCTGCCTGAAAATAAGTATGCTGGTATTGATGTAGCGGCAGCAAACAAACAAGCAGGTCGTCGTCGCCAAAGAGTATTGAACAGTATAGAGAACTCACGGAACGAATTATATGACTCAAAAGCACTGGCAACGTCTGGTGAATGATTCAAAACGTATTACACTTTTTTTGTCATATCTTGGTCCATTCATAAGTTTAATGTGGAACATTGTGCCCTTTGAAACATTTATGCTTTTTGTATTGTTTTTTGTAAGAACATTATCGAAATGAAATATTCTATAAAGAGAATAAGACTCGTTTATAATCTTTTAGTCAGACTCTCTACATGAGAGCGGAAAAAGTTCTCTATACTATTTAATACTTTTTGTCGTCGCCCTGTTTATGACAAAACAAAAACAATTATTTCACTGAGCTAAATATTGCTTTATTTATTCTAACAATATTACATCTTATGTTAAAGCAGATGTAAGAAAAAAGTGCAATAGCAAAAGAGCCTTCAGCACAAAAACTATTCTTTTTTTAGTTTCCAATGTAACATTTACTAATGTATTCATAGAAATTGAACAGGTACCGTGCAACAAAAAGGTTTTAACACATTGCCAGTGAGTTCGAACACTCATAGATTATTTTAATCTTCGTCTGACCTTGTTTGTTGTCTATATAGACCATAAAAGATGAAATATCTCACTGTTTAAATTCTTTCATAAATGATGTATAGGATACAAACGTGACCTTTAAACTTTTTTATTCCTGATAATGTATTTGTTTTTCGAATAGGCTACCGTCCTAAAATGGAAAATGTAAGCACGCATTATGTGGGGTATGTAGTGTTGCAATTGAATTTTGTAAAATCCCCCTTCAATGTAAACATGCTAGCAGACTTTTGACTAAGATATACACAAATATTGCGAGGTATATTGACAATCGTTAGTAGCAAGGTTACGTTCGCACTTATTCGGATTTAAAAAGAATCATTAATAGCAACGTTTGTAAATGTTTCAAAATAAAGGGTGTGCCAAACTTCACGCAACACTGAATTTGAATTACATTGTTATCGGTACATATGGAACTTAGCAGCTTCTTGTTGTAACCACATGTTGTTTTCCACATCCGTCCATATCATGCAGTTTAAGAACAATATAACTAAATTATAATGCACGGACAGATCACCACTAACAGTTATTGCCCGCAGTTTTGATTGTTATTGGCTCCAGAACAAAATTTAAACCCGACTGTAACATTTTATTGCTGAATTTGTTTGCTCACATTTACTTATGTATTTAGTAAACCCCAAATGCGCCAATTGTGACGACTAACATAGCCACGAAGATAAAAAGGAACCTCAAAGCTGAATACGATGTTGTTTGAAAACCCCTCATTAAAATATTTGCCAACAATGAAAACTCCTTGAACTTTCATTCACAGTTCCATTTTTAATAACCGTGAAGTGTCCGTGTCCCGCTTTTTTTTATCCAACCACAACACGTTACCTCACACATGGCACGAATTTCAAATCTTGCGTGCATTTCCGGTCACCCTTCGTTAAAAGTTTTCTGTAGTAACGAAATAAAATTAGTATACCCATACGTATGACTAATAAAAAATAATGCGTGTACTTTGTGTGTTTAACATCAGTGCGTATGATTAATGTATAATTCATATGCAACGAATGTAATGTTTCGAAACAATTGGAATTGGATGTAATTTTGCTAAAGGCTCATGTTATATAATTTAGGTGATTTATGTTTCTTCTGTAACAGCTAGAATGTGAGAAAAGGCCTCCGATGGGCTCAAACGAATAGCAGAAAGAAATCTGTGAGCAATACTTGGTATTGTCAGAGGAGCACAAAATGAAACAGTGGAGGGAATATTTAATATGACAGTTTTTTTAATTGACCAGGTTTGATCTTGTCAGATGAACAGAAAATAAATCGATAAGAGAATTTGTAATAGGATAGTTTTTATTTATTGACCATAGTTTTGTTCAGGTTTGGCATTTAAGATACTTTGGTCTATAGTATTGTTTTAATTAATATACGTTTATGTTGTTGATGTTCAACATATGGTATCCTTTGGTTAATAGAGTTTCTAGAGCTTGATTTAAAAATATTTTACAAGGAAAAATCAGGAATACTACAATTCTCCTGTTTACATCATCAAAGTACCACTTTGAAGAAAATGAAGTTTATGTGCTTGAAGAGCAGGGTGTTGACAAGGTTGATCTTGCTGCTCTCACTCTACAACTGTATCCAAAGCAATTGCAGCTACTGGCTCCTACAATGGCTCCTATTACTGGTCTAATATTGCGGGTGTTCCAAATACGGGTACCTTTTTAAGTCATGTGTTGTTTTGACACTGATAGATTTTTTATTTTTCGGAATACTGACTATCAGTCAGTATCATCCACGCTGAAAAATCTACCTTTTGTTGTTGTTTGGATGCAAATATAATGTGTTTGTAGCTTGTCTCAAATATATTATACTTGTGTCCTGCGCGGCTCTTGTGCTTGAGAACGGGGGTTCCATCCCTGCTCTGCCACCTTGCCTAATGATGGCGACACTATCGAGTACTGAGCCATGAAAAAGCTTCTCAAAATACCGTTCGGAACCGGAGTAAAACTGTAGGTTCCAATCAGTGATTATAAAATTAGAAAGCTCATAGCTCACTGGTTGTGAGAAGCTCTCCCCAATCCCTGCATGGGTTGGAGGGTTGAATTTTATGTTTCGGGATTAGAGAACAACAACAAATCATCGAAAATCACTTTATTGTTTTTCAAAATAGTCCTCATGAAGATTTATACACTTTTGCATGCGTTTGAACCAATTGTCGAAACACTTTTGCCACTCTGATTGAGGTATCTCCAAAACATGCATTCTGAATGCAGCAACCGCTTCTTCAGGTGTCGAAACACGTTGACCTCTCATTTTGTTTTTTACGTACGGGAATAAAAAGAAGTCATTCGGTGCCAAGTCGGGACTATACGGCGGATGACCCATCAAATCGATATTTTGGGTGCTCAAAAATGCAGTTGTTTCAGCCGATGTGTGAGAGCTCGCATTGTCGTGGTGAAGAGTGATCCGTCTTCGGCGGTTGGTTTTCCTGATTTCTTGGAAGACAACTGACAAACAAATGGTTGTGTACCACTCAGAATTCACTGTTCTGCGTTGTTCTAGTGGTGCGGTTGAGACATGTCCGGGTTTTCCGAAAAAACAGGCGACCATTTGCTTGCAAGAGCTTCGGGCACGAACAACTTTTGTTGGATTTGGCTCATCTTGAATCACCCATACAGTTGACTGCTGTTTACTTTCGGGCTCGTACGCGTAAATCCAGGATTCATCGCCTGTCACGATGTCATAGACGAGTTTCGAAGCACCGCGATCGTATTTTTGGAGCATTATTTTCGACGAATCGACACGAGCCTTTTTTTGAGCGATTGACAAATTGTGTGGGATCCAACGCGAACAAATTTTTTTGACAGTCAAATTTTTATGCAATAATGAATGTATGCTGGTCCCACTAATGCCTAAGGCTGTCTCAATCTCACGATAGGTCACATGACGATCTTGCAAAATCAGTTCGCGCACAGCATCAATGGTTTTCGGAACAACAGCTGATTTTGGACGACCTTCACGAAATTCGTCTTGGAGTGAACTACGACCACGATTGAATTCACCATACCATCGATACACACTGGCCCTTGATGGAGCTTCATCGCCAAAAATTGAATTAAGTTCATCCATGCACTGTTGCTGAGTTAATCCACATCGAAAATTGTAAAAAATAATCGCACGAAAATGTTCACGATTGAATTCCATTTTTGGGCCGAGATGAATCTTTTAAGCTACTGTAAATAACACAAATAGCGCTCGTATGTCAAAATGTTCTGAGTACGCATAACCTCAAAAATTTCCAACTTTACGATAGAGCTGTCAGTTGCCAGATTGCAACACTAGGGTTGCCAAATTCCGAAACATAAAATTCAACCGTAGTTCCTGCAATATGTTGCTGGGGTCGTGTTTTTTCAACGGGTACCTCCGCGGGATCATAGTTCGCTTTACACTTGAATAACGTTGGAAGTATGTATCTTACAGAAGCTCCTATCGACCATCGAATTTGGCCGAAAAATCATCTTTTCTGACGAGCCGCATTTTCATCATGTAGGCTATGCTAACAAACAAAACTGCCGCATCATTGTCAAGAAGCCAACGTATCCATCGAGAGTGACAGTTTGGAGTGAATTTTAGAGAGGCTGCTGATTTTAGAGCGTTTTGAAGAAAGGCTGCTGGAAACGCTAATTGAGCCATTATTTCGGACTTTTTATGGGATGAAATGGAAGCTGTGAATTGGGATAATCTTTGGTTTCAGCAGTGTAATGCACAATGTCACACAGTTCATCAAACAATCGATCTCTTTCGCACTAAGTTCGGTAATCGTGTTATCAGCCGTCTTAGTGATGACAATTGGCCACCTCGGAGCTGAGATTTGAGCCATTTAGTCTTTTCCTTGTGGGGTGCAGATAAGGATCGATGCTATGCGAATAAGCCAGAGAGACGTCAACAAATTCTTGGAAAATTGGACTCACAGGATGAGCTACTGCCAAGCCGACTGAGGCAGCCACATGAAAGAAATTGTGTTCCATAAATAATGGGAATATTTGTTAAAATTGTAATTTCCTTTAAAGCTAAGAGATCATGTCTTCTGCGGTTCGTGAGAAAAATGTAAATGCTGCAGGTGGGACTCGAACTCACATTCCCTTGATATTTGTTATTTATAATAAATCTATAATACCAGTGGGTTTCGATGACACAGCCGAAATTTGATACAGCAAATTCAGCCGAACTTTGATACAGAAAATTTGATACAGGACAGAATGTGAAAGAGAGTGAGCGATAGGCGCATTGAAAAAAACTGACTTTCAGTTTGATTATTGCCAGTAAAGACTTGGAATAATTTTATAGTCAATAAATTACTTTTGTTTTGAAGAACACAACAATTTTCACTTATTTTCTATTGTATTATGTTCAGATTCTGGAAGAACAAAAGCTCACTGTCGTTAGCCCAGTGACTTTCAATGGGAATTTGGTGGAACTGAAACACTCATGGCTTCTCTTTATATTATTCTCTTTGTACAATACATTAAACGAAATTATGATTCGTTAATTTTGTTTAATTTGATTACTTGAATTTGAACCTCGCTGTATATGTTACCCTTTAACTTTAAATTTTGTCAGTTTTGTTAACATACATAAGTAGTTCCCTATTCTATCCCTCTGTCAAGCTTCTCAGAAGCAAAGAGATGCGCGCTTTCGATTTGTCCACAAACTGAGTCAGAACTACAGTTTTATACCGGTTCCGAACGTGTTTTTGAAAACCATTTTTATGGATAACTACACGATATTGTCATCACCACTACGCGAGGTGACCCTCGTCTAAAGAAATGTAAGATGGTCAGAGCGTGAGTCGAACACACTTTCTCAGAGCCGCGCACACTAAACATTGCACCACCGACATCTGGTTAGTCGTGGTTTGTTTCAATGATCGTGAGAATCTCTTGCCAGTCCCGTGTTTCTATTTTAAAGCAATTTGACCTTCTCTTTCAGGGAGTAGAGACTAATATGCTCGCTATATTTTAGCCTTCTCTGCGCAGGAAGAAATTACTATTGTTTGAGGAGAGCTTACAAATCAATTGAACGCTATAGTTTTAATACCAATTTCTTAACCAAACAATTCATTGTTGAAAATGAAATACAAATTTGTTTAATTTGGCTCAATGACATAATTTGTAATTCAACCTAGTACTCGTATATTTGTCACTGTGTGTACCATTAAATTAAACAATTTCCCACATCCAACTCAATTTAATAACAAATTTGCTGAATGTCAACTCAAGTTTACCATTCATCAACTGTTCACAACATTCCCAGTAACATTTTCACTGCTTTGTAGCTTATTGTAAGCAGTGTAACTGTATAAATACCAAGCTTTAAACCAAAATCAGCTTTTCCGAATCGATTCTAAGAAGATTCTTGTGTAGCCTTTCTTGATGCGTATAAGCAATATTTAATTATATTATAAATCATACGCATCGTGTAACCTTACAAATTTGCCATTTCGTGGTGAACATCTTTTCTTGTTTTCAGTTAATGTATGAGGAATTCATACTACAACCTTACAAGGTCAGGAACATTTTTCTAATTGAAAAATGGTTTGGGTTTTGTTGGAATAATAGACAATACAGTGAAGCACACTCTCTCTTGTTGCCGCAGTAAACTTTGTGTAGTTTCAAACTTTGTTTCCTTTCAAACTTTGTTTCTTTTCAAACTTTGTGTCTTTTCAAACTTTATGTCTTTTCAAACTTTATGTCTTTTTCAAACTTTGTATCTTTTCCAACTTTGTGTCTCTTCCAACTTTGTGTCTTTTCAAACTTTTTCCATTTTTAATATTTTAGAGAATTTAATATTTCCTGGAAAAAGTAGACACATTTTGGCAGAACACGACAATTTCATAATCTAGACTGTTAAAAAGTTTCCAGGGGTTTGACATGCATTGAACAGATTTTTCCTGATTTGTGCTTGTATGTCAGTAATGGGATTGGTCTTATAAAGAGTGTCTCAGTAAGGTTGCACTTTTTAAATTTAGTGCAATATTTTTTTTGCCCAAGTGGCAACTCTGACATTTGGCAGCTGCCACATATTTTTATTCCGATTATTATAAATGGAGCACTTTACGAAGGAACAACGTGTTATAATTGTGAAAACTTATTAGAAAAACTTGGAAAGTTATGCGGAGACCGCTCGGAAAATTCGAAGCATTTTCAGTCGAGAAAGTGCATCTAATGCGTCTACCATACGAAGAGTGGTCAACAAAGTGGTCAAAACTGGAGCACTTACGAAGGAACAACGTGTTATAATTGTGAAAACTTATTAGAAAAACTTGGAAAGTTATGCGGAGACCGCTCGGAAAATTCGAAGCATTTTCAGTCGAGAAAGTGCATCTAATGCGTCTACCATACGAAGAGTGGTCAACAAAGTGGTCAAAACTGGGTGGGTTACGGAGAGTAAGACTTCTGTGCGTCAATGTACAGGTCGGTCTCTTGAAAACATTGCTGCTGTAAACGAGAGAGTCGCCGAAACCCCGAAAACATCAATTTGGCGGTGTTGTTCCCAACAACTTCAAATTTCACGAAGCACTACGCAGCGAATTTTGACAAAGGACCTCAACCTTCATGCATACAAAATTCAGCTTACTCAGGAAATCAAACCAGAAGACTATGGAAAGCGCCGGCAATTCGTTCAATGGGTAACGGAGTAGCGTGAAGTCAGTGCCAATTTTAAAACAAAAAAATCATCTTCTCAGTTGAAGCGCATTTCCATCTCAATGGCTTCGTGAATACACAAAATTGTGGAATTTGGGACTCAGAAAATTCTCATTCAATCCATGAGAAAGAAATGCACCCACAACGAGCAACTGCCTGATGCGGATTTTGGTCTGGCAGCCTGATTGGGCCTTACTTTTTTGAAGTCGAGGCCTAAATTGCAGTGACTGTGAACGGTACTCGTTACAGGAACATCATAGTGGTATTCTTGTGGCCTAAACTGGACGGCATGGATCTGAACGACATGTGGTTTCAGCAAAACGGCGTCACCTGCCACACCGTGCTGGAAACAATCGATTTATTGCAGCAACGATTTCCAAAGCAGACATTCTGATGGCAACAGGTCACCAAGGTTATGGGATTTAACGCTGAGTGATTTCTATCTATGGAGTTTAGTGAAATCTCGGGTTTATGCGAATAAACCAGAAATTATTCCTGAGCTCAAATCCGAGATCCAACGCGTCATCGGTGAGATACAGCCACATCTCTGTGAAAAAGTCATGAAAAAATTCATGAATTGAGTAATGCCTGTCTTCAGAGCCGTGGTGGCCATTTGATGGATATTTTATTCCATACTTCATCGGAACATGTCTTCTTTACAATCCAGCCAAAAAATCTGAACTTTCTGACAAAGTACGGGTTTTTATTTCAAAATCAAAAAGTGCATTCTTACTGAGACAGCCTTTATATACAAGCTGATACACACTGATAAATTTTCATTTTATTCGACGATGAGCACCTAGGATTATGCTATACAAATAGTTTAAGGTTATAGCCGTTTGGAATCGCTGTGAAACTGTATGTTCGATCAATGAATCTGAAACTAAAAGGCCCACATCTCTGTAACTGTAAGATGCTATTTCCATTGTCTTCATGCAATTGAATGGGAAAGTTTTTTCTTGTAAATTCTCATTCGATGAATAATTGAATCTAAAAAATTATTATATCATTTTGTTTAAGTGCAAATGCTTTCAACAAAAATATTGAATTTCTGGTTTTGATATAGAAAATCCTCAATACTTTGTTTACTTAATTTAAATGAATAAAACTCCCAACCTTTCAATGCATGTATACATACATCTTTTCCCTCATCCCTTTTTATGTCTGAAAAAGTTTTCCTCTTTGTAAAGAGCTTATGTGATTTATAATTTTGTCGTATTCTACTGAGATGTTTCCACATTTCCCTGGAAATGTTAAATTCTGTAAATTATTAAAAATGGAAAAAAGTTTGAAAAGACACAAAGTTTACTATGACAACAAGAGAAGATGTTCGTTCTCACAAGGAAAAGCCAAATTGGTAAGGTTGCACGGTGCGTATGATTTATAATATGATTAAATATTACTCATACGCATCGAGCAAGGTAACACAGCAAACTTTTTAGAATCGATTGGGAAAAGTTGAATTTAGTTTAAAGCTAAACACAGTTAAAACACAGTTACACTGGGGAAAATATGCTACAAAGCAGTGAAAATGTTGCTGGGAATTTTTTTAAACAGTTGATGGCTGTTAAACATGAGTTAAGATTCAGCAAATTTGTCATGAGGATTGTCGGGTGTGGGAACTTGTTTAATTTGATGGAATACGGAACATACAGTGACAAATGTACTAGATTGTATTAAAAATGGTATTATTCGGTCAAATTAAACAATTTTGAATTTAAATGTAATTAATGAACTGTTTGTTTAAAAAGTTTCCATTAAAACAATATTACTTAACTTGTTATTATTTTAATCACTTTAAACTGCACCAAAGGACGATTGCGTGTAATCATATGAATCATTTCAATACTTTTTGAAATTTTCATAGTCGATTGGAAAATTGTAAGCACGTTGTGGCCATAATGGCCACAATATCAATTCTGACCCAGAGTATACATACATCGAAATACATTAATCATGATTCGAAACATTTGAGTGCGTATCATCATCCTTGTAGGCACAATATTTTTGTATTCCAACTCATAAACAATTTATGAGAATACACACACACACATAACTATGTGTGTGTATGTGTGCGTAAATTTATACGAATATCCTTCATAAATTCCACTATTTATGAACCTTTATTTCGCATATCAGAGTTAACAACGAGTATTTTGGTTTATTGCGTTGATCCTAATGGATTGTGATGTGTTCATTCATAAATAACCATTGAAAAGAGCATGAAATATGTTTGAATTGATGTGGGTTTTTTTTATTCCAATTTGATGGATCATTCATTCAAATTTATGTACAATTCACGTCAGCAAATGAAATATGTATCATCATATAGTTACATATTTCATAAATATCTTGATATTTTTGTATATTTGTGCATGAGGGTGATTCGTTTTAATGCTTAATCTTTAAAAGATGTCTGTGTAATTGAGTGACACTTTTGAAATCTTATTGAAAAAGGTAAAGTTGTAGTGCTAACTGATGAAGAATTAAGGTCTAAGCATGAGTATCATCTTTGTTCATTAAAATCTAGTAAAACTTCCCTGTGACAAAAGGACAAACAGAATCGAAATAGGTGGATTGCAAAACAAAATTGTATCAAGACCAGTGCATTGCTGTCTTGAATATTATAATATTTCTGAATATTAGGGCAATTCTGTAAGATTTTGGGAGGGTAATCGTACATGTTACTTATCCTTCTCCCTCTACTGGTCAACATAACTAAAAATGTTACACATAAGATATTGCTCTCTTAATTATTTTGATATGTAGATAGGAAAACTATTTAGCTTTGAAACTTCTATATCTCGAATGCTAACGAAAATTCAATACAACCAATATATCTATATATATAGATTATATAGATTGTTGCGTTACTGACTAACTGACTGGCTGATTCATCAGCGCCCTGGCCAAACGGCTAACGGTAGGATAATGAAATTTGGACTGTGCATTTTTAAACATTTTTACTTTTAGGGAGAAAGATAAGGCAAACGGGGACGAAAATGGTATCACTGTGAATACCAAACGGCTGAAGACCGAATCATGAAATGTGGGTTGCACATTCCTCTTATAATGCCGACATACGTGATTTTCAAGATTTAAACTGTTGGTGAGACAAATAGGGCAAAAAGGGTGAAAATATAGTACTTTTGTCAAAACCAAACGGTTGGAGATGGAGTTATGAATTTTGGGGACTACATTTCAAACTAAATGGTACTTTTTAGATACTTTTATGGCACTTTCTTTGGTATTGTTTTGGGTACTTTTTTTGGTATAATTTTTAGTACATTTTGCTTCCATAGCAAAAAGGGGGAAAATAACTTTCGTCTAAACCAAACGGTTGGAGATGGATTTACGAATTTTGGGGACTAAATTTCAAAACAAATTGTACTTTTTAGATACTTTTATGGCACTTTCTTCGGTACCGTTTTGGGTACTTTTTTTGGTACAATTTTTAGTACATTTTGCGTCCTTATTTGCCATTTCTCTTTAATCTGTTTGTAGTCCTCTGTTCCTTTTTTCGTACTTTTTGTGTACTTTTTATGTACTTTTTGGTACTATTTAGCACTTTTTGTTCCGTTTTTCAACATCAATGTGATCGTTTTGGGTACTATTTTGGCACAATTTTTAGTACATTTTGTGTCCTTCTTTGGTATTTCTCTTTAGTCTATTTGTAGTCCTCTGTACCGTTTTTCGTACTTTTGTGTACTTTTTATGTAATTTTTGGTAGTTTTTAGTAATTTCTAGCACTTTTTTGTTCCGTTTTTCAACATCTATGTGATCGTTTTGGGTACTTTTTTTGGTACAATTTTTAGTACATTTCTCTTTAGTCTGTTTGTAGTCCTCTGTACCATTTTTCGTACTTCTTGGTACCTTTTGTGTACTTTTTGGTACTTTCTAGTACTTTTTTGTTCCGTTTTTCAACATCTATGTGATCATACTTGGCTTTTCTGATTATCTTTCGCCGTTAATTTATGGTGTTAATAACAATTTTGGACTTTTTTACATTTTAGTACCTTTTTGGATACTTTTTTATATGGTTTCATCACTTTGTGATACAATTTGTCAGTTGTTGTCACTTTGTTGGTACTATTTTCGGTACTGTGTTTGTATTTTTTGGGGTATTTTTTGGTACAATTTTAGTAGCTTTTGCAACCTTCTATGCGATTTCTCTAGGATAGACAACCAAACAACCACTTGCAATAATAAGATTTCAGATTAGATTTGTCAATCTTCACCTAAAAACTGCAGATTTTGACCCAACGTCTCATTATAGCCTCTGCTGCAATAAGTAGTAGATAGGGGCCATTTTCACTGTCTTCATTGCATAAAAAAGTGGATATCTTTCGTTAAATTTTATTTAAAATTTTTTAAAGTATCTTTGGTAAAATCACGAAAGTAAAAAAGTTCGAAAGAGACGAAGGATTAGGTTACTTTTGATGTTGGATGGCCTGTTTCCGAATTTCAAGCATTTTTTAATTTAGCACTTTTGTTTTGTTTTATTTTTTTAAAGAAAACATTTTCCCATGTGTACTAAAGGTCATATTTTTTTTGATTTCTACTTCAGCTTTATTTTAGCATTTACCCTTAAGGAAAGTATTTGTCAGATAGTTATTTAGGGCTTTTGTTACAACTCAACAAATTTCATTACAAACCTGACCAGCCTTACGAACAGGATTTTTTCAATTACTTGAAAAAAAATTACAGCAGACAGTTGTCCGAGGCCTTCGGCCACGGACTGTCCCTGCAGGCTGTGTCAGAGACACGGCCATTAAGTTTAACGTAGAATACGCCATCCGATAAGACAGAAAACATATATAACAATAAATTCATTTGCTTATATTATTTATCATTTATTGTTATACATATATGTTTTCTGTCTTATCGGATGGCGTATTCTACGTTAAACTTAATGGCCGTGTCTCTGACACAGCCTGCAGGGACAGTCCGTGGCCGAAGGCCTCGGACAACTGTCTGCTGTAATTTTTATATTTACCAACGGCATTTGATTCAAGTCTGTTAAAAAAAAAAAATATTATGTTCAATTTTTTTAAACTTAATTTAGTGTATGTATTTTAATTACTATTTTTATTGAAATAAGTTCTGCGAATGTTGAGAGGGCCGCCCTAATATTAAAAAAGGTTTACCTTATCGAGTCTTCGCATTAGCATTCGAGCGTTATGTGAAAGCTTTACGCTTTACAATTCAAAATTAATGTTACAACAGCTTTATTGAAGCTTTCGCAAAAAAGCTTTATTACGTTAGCTTACTGTTTGTTTCACTTTTTACTAGATACATGTTGCCAAGCAACATTAGCTTGCTGTTCGTTTCACTTTTTACTAGATACATGTTCCTAAGCAATGTTGAGCAACCAAAAACACTCAACCAAACACCACACATATGTTTGAGTGTATGTGTTTAAACAATTTTCATTTGAGAAATTAAAATACTAGAAATATATCAACCAATATGAAATGTATATCAAACGAAAGATAACATCTTCATTTACCTACAAAAAAAATTTTAAAAAAATTCATCTAGCCGTTTCCTCAAATTCAATGAAATAAAGATTACAACAATAAAAACCTGACATGACTCCTCATACCGTAAGGTAAGACGTATTCTACGTCAAAAGGATGTAGTACTAAATATTAAAAACAATAAAAGTGAAATTTGCGGGTAATATTCATTTCCTTTTTCTAATCTATTCAAGTGCATCAAAAAAAAGCACTTTGATCAGAACGAATAAGATAATATCTATCAATACTTTTGTAGGCGGGATGAAGTCTGCCGGGCCAGCTAGTTGTGACATAAAATTTCAAATCCTTTTAGGATTTCAGCTTCATGGGATTTCAACTTATCCCGTCAACTTTGGCCTTCTTTAGCTTAATACAAAAATTCGTCAAACATAACCGACAATGAAACACACAATCTCACCCTAACCTGTGACACATACTTAAGTTATCCTTATACTATATTTATGCATTTGATCTTACAATACTAATGGTATTCATGACTTTTCCAAACAAAACCAGAAAAACATTCCTGGAAATAATTCAAATATTAACAAGACCAAAACGAAACTTACATGAATTGGTAGCCAACATATGGCAAAGGCCAGCACAACAACGACGACCATGCGTGTGACACGTCGCTTTCCTTTTCTGTACCAGAAACGGGAGCGAGTAAAGGGAATGGTGGGTAAATTTGCGTGTGTGTGTGTGTAGGCGTGAGGTTGGATGTCATCACATCAAATCATCAGTCAAACATCCGGATCATCATATTAACCATCAGCGTGTCAGCCAGCCATTGAAATCGAAGAAGGAGAAGAAGAAGTAGAAGAAAAAGAATAAGAAGAAAGGAAATGAATAAAATATTAATGCTTTATAAGTAAAAGAGCATTAAAAACGCATTCTTTGATGGATTGCCTGAGTAGGCTCCACCAATATCCTGGTAAATATTTTTCAATTAAATTATGTGTATGTATTATGTTGTTATAAGTAAAGGGTGTTTTTGGAACGAAGTTCCTTATTGCACGTTGCGGGACGGGGGCGAAATGAAAAAAAATTAAACAATTTTTTTAACACTATTATGCTACAACCTAGTATTATCAATTATATTGGGTACTTTTGCTTTGGTTCGTGTCGATATGTTGGGAAATTTCTTTTTTAATTGGAAGTTTTCTAGGTGGAGCCTGTAACAAATATTTAGGTATATATTGTAGTTTTGAACCCAATAAAAAGTAAAGTTAGCAACGCCAATGTGAAAGAATTTAAAAAAAAAAATTTCTTAAATAAGTGCCTTTTCTTAAAAAAAGGAAATTTCTTACAAAAAGTACCTTTGTTTAAAAAAGTATTTTTTGAAATAAGTACATTTTCTTATAAAAGTAAAAAGTACTTTTAAAAATGTAAATATTCTTAAAAAAAAGGACGAATTCTAAAAAATTCCCAATTCTTAAAAAAAAATTTTTCTTCAAAAAAATACCTTCTCTTAAAATAATACTTCTCTTAAAAAACACCTTTTCTTACAAAAATTCCTTTTCTTAAAGATATAATAATGCCTATCATTTCTTGGGATACACTCCGGTTCACTTATTTAAAGGCACTAAAAATTCCATATTCAGCAGCCTGTATCTTTTGCATTTTGTAACTGAAATGGAAGCTAGACATCTTGGAATATTAAAAACATCATGACAAGAGTGGTTTCTTACCTACATAACTTTTTTTGAGCAATTTATAAAAAAAAGTCAACAAATGTGACATTGTTTTTGGATCACTTGAATAAAGGCACTTTATTATTTTGTTATTATTTGTAAAGTAAGCGATGATTTTTTGTAGGGAGCGTTTGTTTATTACAATTTATTACATCTTAATCATTTTACGAGTTAAAATGGCAAAACAAAAAAATTTTAAATCTATCGGAAACAACTAAAGTCGATGTTTACCGTTCTGAAGGATATTCTAACCGCGCAATAGCTAAAAAAATTGGACGGAGCCCAACAGTTGTCGACAATTACATCGAAAACCCAGAGGGGTATGGAACAATTTTTAAAGGAAGGGCTTCATTGTCTTTATTTAGGTATAAGAAAAGAAAAATCATCAGAATTGCTTCTAATTCTGCCTTATCCTTGTCACAAATAAGAGCTCAAGCTGGAGTGGAAGCCAGCAAGCCATCAGTACGCAGAGTAATTAAGAGCTGTGAGTATCTTAAACACCTGAAATTACAAAAAAAGCCGCCACTTAATGCTCCTCGTAAGGAAAAGCGGCTTCAATTCGCAAGAGACTACATAGTATGGGATGTGCAGCCAAGAGGTCATGTAAATGACTGGAGAACCGTTGTATTTACGGATGAGAAGAAGTTTAATTTGGATGGGCCTGATGGCTACAACTACTATTTCCATGATCTGCGCAAAGAAAAGCGTTTTTTGAACCGACATCAAAGCCGAGAGGGCGGCGTTATGGTGTCGGGTGCTATTACGTACTATGGCACCATCGATCTTGAATTTCAAAGTGCAAAAATGACTGGTGCAAGCTATAAAACGTTATTGGAATCGGCTTTTCCGAAGTCCAGTGAACTATTTGGTCCCATGTCATGGATATTGCAACAGGATAATGCCCCTATACACAACGCCAGAGTAGTAACGGAGTTCATTGCAAGCAAAAATGTTAATTTTCTTGACTGGCCACCCTATTTGCCATATCTAAACATTATCGAAAATGTCTGGGGTTGGTTAGGAGGAGGAGATAGACAATTTGATGACAAGCAGACAGCAATTCAGGCCATTAAGGCTGCTTGGAGTCAAATTTCGTTGGATTACATAAATTCTCTTTATGTCTCAATGAAAACCAGTATATTGGAAGTTATTAAAAATAAAGGGGATTGTACCCATTACTAATAGTTCTTAAATAAAGTAAAATAAATTAAAAAAACCAGAAAAAACTGTGTTTCCTTAAAATTAGTTAAAGTCCCTTTATTCAAGTGAACCAAAAAAATAGCACAGTTTTGGACCATTTTTATAAATTGCTCAAAAAAAAGTTCTTTAGTTAAGAAAACTTTTATATCTCAAGTTTTCCATTTTAAAATAAGTGAACCGGAGTGTAAGTAGACTTTCTGAATATAGGTAAATTTTCTTAAAAAAAAAACCTTTTCCTACAAAGAGTACCACTTCTTTAAAAAGTAGCTGTTCTTAAAAAAAGTACTTCTTTGTAAAAAAAAATCATACACTTATGGGGGTTTCCTACTAAAAGTACTTCTTCTTAAAAACAGTACCTTTTCTTAAATAAAACTTTAACTTTCAATAAAAGAAGTACCTCTCTTTAAAAAAGGACCTTTTCGGGAAAATATAATATATATTCTTACAAAATAATACTTTTGACCTAAAAATAAACTTTTGAAAAAAAAAAATACATTCCATTAAAAAAAAATTTTTTCTTAGAAAAACTATAATTTTACATAAAGTACCTTTTCTTAAAAATCCATTCAAATTATCGTATTTTTCAACGGGCACCTTAGGCGTCTTAGAACTAGTACATAGTATAAGTATATAGCGAAAGAAATTTCGTTCCAACCCAGTGTCCCCTGACACTTCATGTGATTTTTTTTTACCTGGATATAGCGTGTGGCCGTCAATGGTTAGTATGCGCGCCTCTTGTACATGAGAGGCTGGGTTCGATCCCTGCTCTGACCACCTTAAATTTTTTCGGCGACGGTCACCTCGCATCGTGACGAGTATTTAGCCATGAAAAAGATTCTCAAAATACCATTCGGAACCGGTGTAAAACTGTAGGTCTCAATCACTGAGTATAAAACTAGAAACCACACAGCTCACTGGTTGTGAGAAGCTCCCCCCAATTCATTCGTGGGACGTAAAGGAAAACCATTTATTTTTATTTAGAACTTACGAAGGTATTAGTTGTGAAACAAACTGTCATATTGCGTTCACTTTTTGAAATTTATGATCAGAATACTCTGGTAAATTATCATGAATAGATTTACGCTTGTAAAACGCTACTAAATTATCCAAATTTACTTTGAAAATCAGTCAACGATTCGCGCATGTTATATACGTTATGGCGCACTTAATCGTCCACTTAACGATTCGCGCATGTTATATACGTTATGGCGCACTTAATCGTCCACTTGAGCAAGCCATCCATCAAAGTGGGTATGGAATCATACCACATACTCTCTAAATGATACTGATGAGAATGTTGTCCCTGTAAACGAAAGTCTGGAAGAAGATCCAAAATTATCGATTCGATTCGGCTCTAGAGCGGTTGGAATCTGACCCGATGTTTTATCGTAAAATTGTGTTCAGCAATGAATCTCATTTTTGGCTTAACAGGTTTGTTAATAAACAGAATTAACGCATATGTAATGAGACCAAGAGTTCGTATTTACCCCCCCCCCCCCATACAACGTCGTTGGGAATGTGAAATGAACGTTTATCCATTACCCACAGGGTCTGGGGGGAAAAAGGGTAGCTGCCCACGAAAATGGGGAACTACCCATCACGATTACACATTACCCCCAGGGTAATGGGGAAAATAATAGGTAGCTACACACGACAATATGGAATTACCCATCACGATTACATATTACCCCCAGGGTAATGGGGAAAATAATGAGTAGTTAGCCACAGCGATGGGTAATGGGTTAGCCAGGGTAACCCATCCACATTTTTGATCGAAAATATGAATAAATTAGAATAAATTTCTATATCTCGGAAACGGAGCGTCCAATCGGAAAAATATGCAATTTTTGAGATTTTCTAAGGGTTTTTGACAAAGTGGTCCAATTCGTGTGTAAGAATTTTTTTCTCAAAAAATTGACAAAATAAGAAAAACGTTGAAATAAAAAAATGGGTGTAACTCTGTAAAAATAATAAAAATTTTACCAACTAACTGTATGTCTTCAATATGGCATTATGGATGTCTTCAATATGGCGATTTTTTATTCGAAAAATTTTAGTTTTAGCGGTGTTTTTAAAAAAAGTGGTCATATTGAAGCCATATTAGACCCTTCTGTCAATTGGTCTGCAAGGTCGTGCGATTTGACACCTCTCGATTAATTCCTGCAGCGCTACATGATTGATCACTGGGTTATGCTGATAAACCAGCAACAATTGACGCCCACAATTGTACGTGGTATTCGTGATATACAGCCAGGAATGCTAGAAAAATTGACCCAAAATTGGACATCCAGAATGTGATTTTCAAATGTTAATGCCATATATTGATCTTTTGAATAAAAAAAAATTCAATTCAATTCAATTCAATTCAATTCAATTCAATTCGCTTCAATTCAATTCAATTCAATTCAATTCAATTCAATTCAATTCAATTCAATTCAATTCAATTCACTTCACTTCAATTCAATTCAATTCAATTCAATTCAATTCAATTCAATTCAATTCAATTCAATTCAATTCAATTCAATTCAATTCAATTCAATTCAATTCAATTCAATTCAATTCAATTCAATTCAATTCAATTCAATTCAATTCAATTCAATTCAATTCAATTCAATTCAATTCAATTCAATTCAATTCAATTCAATTCAATTCAATTCAATTCAATTCAATTCAATTCAATTCAATTCAATTCAATTCAATTCAATTCAATTCAATTCAATTCAATTCAATTCAATTCAATTCAATTCAATTCAATTCAATTCAATTCAATTCAATTCAATTCAATTCAATTCAATTCAATTCAATTCAATTCAATTCAATTCAATTCAATTCAATTCAATTCAATTCAATTCAATTCAATTCAATTCAATTCAATTCAATTCAATTCAATTCAATTCAATTCAATTCAATTCAATTCAATTCAATTCAATTCAATTCAATTCAATTCAATTCAATTCAATTCAATTCAATTCAATTCAATTCAATTCAATTCAATTCAATTCAATTCAATTCAATTCAATTCAATTCAATTCAATTCAATTCAATTCAATTCAATTCAATTCAATTCAATTCAATTCAATTCAATTCAATTCAATTCAATTCAATTCAATTCAATTCAATTCAATTCAATTCAATTCAATTCAATTCAATTCAATTCAATTCAATTCAATTCAATTCAATTCAATTCAATTCAATTCAATTCAATTCAATTCAATTCAATTCAATTCAATTCAATTCAATTCAATTCAATTCAATTCAATTCAATTCAATTCAATTCAATTCAATTCAATTCAATTCAATTCAATTCAATTCAATTCAATTCAATTCAATTCAATTCAATTCAATTCAATTCAATTCAATTCAATTCAATTCAATTCAATTCAATTCAATTCAATTCAATTCAATTCAATTCAATTCAATTCAATTCAATTCAATTCAATTCAATTCAATTCAATTCAATTCAATTCAATTCAATTCAATTCAATTCAATTCAATTCAATTCAATTCAATTCAATTCAATTCAATTCAATTCAATTCAATTCAATTCAATTCAATTCAATTCAATTCAATTCAATTCAATTCAATTCAATTCAATTCAATTCAATTCAATTCAATTCAATTCAATTCAATTCAATTCAATTCAATTCAATTCAATTCAATTCAATTCAATTCAATTCAATTCAATTCAATTCAATTCAATTCAATTCAATTCAATTCAATTCAATTCAATTCAATTCAATTCAATTCAATTCAATTCAATTCAATTCAATTCAATTCAATTCAATTCAATTCAATTCAATTCAATTCAATTCAATTCAATTCAATTCAATTCAATTCAATTCAATTCAATTCAATTCAATTCAATTCAATTCAATTCAATTCAATTCAATTCAATTCAATTCAATTCAATTCAATTCAATTCAATTCAATTCAATTCAATTCAATTCAATTCAATTCAATTCAATTCAATTCAATTCAATTCAATTCAATTCAATTCAATTCAATTCAATTCAATTCAATTCAATTCAATTCAATTCAATTCAATTCAATTCAATTCAATTCAATTCAATTCAATTCAATTCAATTCAATTCAATTCAATTCAATTCAATTCAATTCAATTCAATTCAATTCAATTCAATTCAATTCAATTCAATTCAATTCAATTCAATTCAATTCAATTCAATTCAATTCAATTCAATTCAATTCAATTCAATTCAATTCAATTCAATTCAATTCAATTCAATTCAATTCAATTCAATTCAATTCAATTCAATTCAATTCAATTCAATTCAATTCAATTCAATTCAATTCAATTCAATTCAATTCAATTCAATTCAATTCAATTCAATTCAATTCAATTCAATTCAATTCAATTCAATTCAATTCAATTCAATTCAATTCAATTCAATTCAATTCAATTCAATTCAATTCAATTCAATTCAATTCAATTCAATTCAATTCAATTCAATTCAATTCAATTCAATTCAATTCAGTTCTTGCCTTCATTGCGAACGGTCGTGTTTCTCAGTTGTGCGCACAAATAACAAGTTCTTTGCCAATTCGGTTTCCGCTAAGTGTGAGTGAGAGAAAGAAAGTGATATCGAGATGTCTAATGTGCCTCAGGAAAATCTCTCTTGCGGTCAATGTAAGATGCAACTTACGAAAAAACACATGAAATGCAGCTTATGCAGTGCACGCTACCACTGTTCCCCCTGCTGCTCTGTTCAACAATCAACATATGCTGGAATGAATGCTGATAAAAAAGCTGCATGGAAGTGCCATAAATGTAGAGATCGCAAAATTTCTCCCAACATCAACTACGAAATAATTATAGCTGAAGACTCAAATAGCCAAAAACAAAAACGAAACGAAGATGAAGATAATAATGAGGATGAAGTTTTTGCCGACAACAACTACAAACGCTTTAAAGAACAAATGCACACAAACCCCACTCAAGATCAAACATTATATACAATGCAACAGCAACAACCTGCTATCAACGCAATACAACAACAACCTATGGTACCAGAAGGGACTGACGTAATGCAAATGATGATGGCACAAATTACTACACAGCTTGCGTCCATCAATACTCAGCTACAAACTCAACAAATCACCCTAAACAAAATAAATGAGAATGTCTCAAACCTCAGTACCCAAGTCGTTGAACTCCAAAATCAAAACAGAGAAAAGGACAAAAGAATAAGTGAAATGGAGACTAAAATAAACAAACTAGAACAGAAAACAATTGAAAAAACTGTAGAAATCAATAATGTAACTAATGATGATCTAAGTGCGACTGAAGTGATGTTAAAAATTGCGTCAAGTGTCGAAGTAAATTTAAATGAGAATGATATAGACAGTGCGTATAAAACAAAAAGAAATAATAGAGTGGTTGTGGAATTTTGCTCTCTTCGAAAGAAGAGAGAAATAATGAGCAACTTAAATAGACACAGAGTCGATGCAAAATTAATAAACAAGGACAATAACAACGATGAAAATGAAAATAACAACAAAAAATACATATATATAAACGATCAACTAACAACCCATAACCGTCGTTTGTTATGGTTAACAAAAAATAAAATACAAGAGGCAAATTGGAAATTTGCTTGGGTACGAAATGGAGAAATACATGCGCGCAAGGTCGAGGGATCCAACAACGATTTGGAATTAATCTGTTAAGTACTAATTGCAATAACAAGTAACGAGAAATACTCTCAACAAAAAACACTCAGAAAAATCATAAGCCTAAAAGATAAAAACTAAAAACGTTTAAAAAAGAAACGAAAATTTACCGAAAATATCTATATAAATAAATATAAAAATTTATCACAAAGAGAAATAGAAAATAAAGAAAAAATGAAACAAATAAAAACATTAAATAATTTCAATCAAATTGATGAGAATTTAATAGAATATTCATCATCCTTTATCTATATGAATATTCGATCTCTACGCAAAAATTTTAACACATTTATTGCTAACATCAACAAAATAATTGAAAAAGTTAAATTTATAATACTAGTGGAAACAAATATATTAGACGATGAAAATCGATTCTACACAATAAAGAATTTTAACAGTGTATTCCTCAATAGAGAAAGTACTGGGGGAGGAATTGCCGTATATATCAAAGAAAACATACAATTTACCACTACACATCTAAACACAAAATACTTCGAATCAATACAAATAGATTTGTCACTTAACAAAAACACAATCTCTTTTCTAACCGTTTACCGTCCCCCTCGCTTAAACATCAACATGTTCATAAACGAAATAGAGCAAGTGATAAACAAAATACACAAAAACCGCGTAATGATAATTGTTGGTGATATGAATATTAATATTGCAAAAGAAAACGCCAAAACAACAAGAACATATGTAGATATGATGGTTTCAAATGGGTTGAAATGCATGGTTAAAGAAACAACAAGAGAAGAAATAAATAAAAATAAAGGTACGTGCATAGATCATATGTTTGTGCGTAATAACAAAACAATAACAACTGCCCATGCTGCTGTTATAATGACTACCATATCTGACCATTACTCATTGTTTGGGTGCTTAGGAGAAGATGGCAAAGAAAACACAACAAACGTAAATGGTAATGATGCCAGCCAGGGTACGGGAAACCAACCTAAATTAAATCGGTCAGAAATCAATTCAAAAAAAGTACAGAAATTAATAAAAGAAGTTAAATGGACTGATTTATCAAATCAAAATAATGCATGTGTTGATAACTTCAATAACATTTACAAAAAATTCACAGAAATTTACAATAAGTCAAAACAAACGCCAAGAAAAATCAAGAAACGAAATGAATATCCGTGGTTGAGCAAAGAAATATTAAGCTATTGTGATGTGAAAGATAAATTGTATCAAAGGCACAGAAAAAGTATAAATAACAAAATAAAAGAAACTGAATACAAACTTTTCAACAACAAATTGAATAAAATTATTGCATATGCAAAAAACGAATATCGTCGGATTGAATTTATAAAAAACAGATACAACATACGTGGAACATGGCTATTAATAAATGAAATTATTGGCAAAAAGGTGAACAATGTAGATGAAGTAATTAAGATAAACTTTAAAAATGAATGCTTAAAATCTGTAACGGAAAACTTTGCATTAAAATTCAAAGAAAATGTTTCCAATATTATACATGACTGTGACATTAAAACTTTAATTACGAGCGAAAACAGAATAACAAATACGATTTTTATAGAAAAAACTACTGAAATAGAAATTACAGACATATTAAAAACTATAAACTTAAAAAAAGGAGCTGGATCGGATGGTATACGGCCGAGAGATATCCGTAACAATTCTGAAAAACTTGCACCAGCAATTACGTCTTTGATAAACTCAAGTTTGAATGAATGTGTACTGCCGAAACTATTTAAAACTGCGCTTGTTAGACCTATATTTAAAAATGGTGCTAAAACCGACTATAATAACTATAGGCCAATATCCATTCTACCAATACTAGAGAAGGTCTTGGAAGAGATTATGGTAAGAAGGCTGAACAACTTCCTAGCTAAATACAGCATAATTAGCAAAAATCAATATGGTTTCCAAAAAGGGAAAAATATTAACAAATTATTAGGACACTTTTCCACCTATATCAACCAATGCTTGAACGAGAATATACACTGCCTGGTACTCTTCATTGATTTCAGCAAGGCATTTGGCACGCTTTCGCATAAAAATTTAATAGAAATGTTGGAAAGATGTGGAATTCGCGGCCATTGTCTCTATTGGTTTAAAAACTACTTGGAATGTAGATCTTATCGCGTGAAAATTGAAGGCCACATTAGTCAGGAAGTAATGCTAAGTAACGGAGTACCGCAAGGTTCCAAACTTGGACCAATTCTGTACCTGATTTATGCTAACGAAATGATGAGCATTTTAAATAATAGTAAGACTTTCGCCTATGCAGATGATACCGCTATCATAGTACCACATAAGGATTTAGACACAGCTGTTCAGATAATGCAATCAGAACTTAATTTGATCGCAAGATGGTGCCACGACAACGGGTTAATAATTAATGCGGCCAAAACGAAGCTGATGCATATAAAACTGCCCCACATAGTAAATACCCCTATTGCATTAAAATTCCATAATACTGAGTGCCTTCATAAAAACCGGATTACCTCGCCTGACACTTATGACAACTGCACTACAAATATTGAACTCGTCACCACCTATAAATACTTAGGAGTCATTGTGGACAACAAATTCAGCTGGAAGGAACATATAATATCCCTGAATATAAAACTCCGTAAAGCATCGTATGTCCTATACCATTTAAATAATTGCGCTCCACTATCGGTCACAAAGCAAGCATATTTTTCTCTGGCGGAGTCGTATATTCGTCATGAAATATCTGCTTTTGGAAACTCGTCACACTGCAGAATCCTGCAGCAAAAACAAAATCGCCTAATCAAAATATTAATGAAAAACCGAACAAACACTACACAAACCGAAAACACAACAAATATACATAGTAACATCTTAAACGGTATAAACACTCAAAATAACATTCATAATAACAACAACTCAAGCAATACCTCGCAAGAAAGACATAAACTCTTCGCAAAACAAAACAACATATTAAATGTAAAAAACATATATAAAACAACAATTATAAATGAGTTTCATGATGACCAATATCTTGAACCAGTCGATCATGAATACAACACCAGAAGAAGATCCGAAGGAAGATTTAAAGTATCGAGGCATAACAATAAACACGGGAAAAGCACACTGAATGTCCAACTGCCAACAACATTAAACACATTGCCACAAAATTTCTTAAATATTAGAGATAAGTATAAACGCAAAAGAATGGTCAAAAAGTATTTTATACAATCGCAATGAAGCGGGATTTAAATAAAGATATTTATACATGGAGAATGTTAACTTACATATGTAGAATGAATGTAATTAATTTAATGAAATATTTATATTATATATACCTTGCCTACAAGTCATGGGCTTCGCGGGGAATAAGATAAATGTAAATGAAATTATATTAAAGAATATTCAAAATAATAAAAAAAAAAAAAAAAAAAAAAAAAAAATTCAATTCAATTCAATTCAATTCAATTCAATTCAATTCAATTCAATTCAATTCGATTCAATTCAATTCAATTCAATTCAATTCAATTCAATTCAACTCAACAAAGAAAATAGTAAACTAAATTGTATCCCAAGTTTCATTTTGCCATCAATCCGAGTTCATTTTAGAAAGTTTGTTTTTACGTAACAATTTTTTTTGATGTTTAACATAATTTTTGTATGTGTAGCATAACGTACGGCCAAGTAAATATACTTTTACAAAAAAGTCATATCTCTAATGTACCTATGTATGTTATATACATATATACATATACAAATATGTGTGTGTGTATTCCTGGTGATTTGTTGCTTTCGGTTACGTTTGAAATTGTCTCTGTTTCGCATGAAAACCGAAATTATATATGTGTCATACTCAGTAACTACTCTGTTAGGAACAAATCCTTTTAATATTTATGTATTCATTAAATTGTATACAATTCAATTGGATTGAATTTCTTGGAACATAAACAGATTCTATTTATTTTCTTAACATCATATCAATAGTAAGGCAATTCAAAAGCTAAAATAAAATTAAATGTCTTCTTCTTAAAAATGTATATTGATGAATTATAACTTAAACGGGGATTTTGATTTTAACAATATTACTTAGCCACTGGAAAATTCAGAAAAATAACGCCACTATCCAAAAGATACCTTGGCCATTTTGAACCGTAGTAAACGTCTGTATTGAGCGTAGATTTTTTTCTAAAATGGAATACATGATTTAGGCTTTACTTGTATTTATTTATCATTTGACTAAGCAATCGCAGCACTTCACTAGTTTACAGCAAATTTCGATATTCAGTGTTGATAAATTTACATAAAGTGTAGTCCAACCATAATGCACGATGTTAATTGTGAATCACACCTTATCGTCAGGTTTTTTGCCCAACTTAATTTGACATTTCTTCGTTTCAGTGTTTGACAAACTCAACCATGGAGAGGTACACAATTGAGCAGCACGTTAAGATTTTTGAAGCCTTTTCCGAAAATAGGCGTTCAAATCAAAATGCACTTCGTGATTTTTTGATCTGCATGATAACGAATTTTTTCTGGCCAGAAATTTAGGATATGGACCTGGACAATATGTGATTCCAACAGGATGGTTGCACTTTCCACACAGCCAACGAAACAATGCTTCTTTTGCGCGAGAATTCTATGGCCGTGTTATCTCACGTCATGTCGATGCTAGTTGACCACTACGATAATGTGATGTGACACCGTTGGACTTCTTTCTTTGGGGATATTTAAAAGAAAAAGTCTACGTTCATAAGCCAAGAACAATTCAAGAGCTAAACAATGAGATAATTCGGCACAATAACGACATTGAACCTCAATTATGGCTCAGAGTCTTGAAAATATGGACCATCGGATAGAGGTATGCCACCGAAGCCATAGCGAGCATTTGACCGATATTTTGTTTCACACATAATTGTCATAGATCCTTCTATTACAATAAAAAATATTAAGATAATTAATTAGTTAGGACATGAGAGTGATTTAAACTAAACAGATGCATGTTTTTTTTGCCGAAAGTTTAAAAGTAAAAAAGAGTGTCTCAGTAAGATTGCACTTTTTAAATTTATCATATTTTTTTTTGTACAAGTGGTAACTCTGAAATTTGGCAGCTGTGACATGTGTTTATTTCGATTATTAAAAATGAAGTGCTTTACGAAGGAACAACGCGTTGTAATTGTGAAAACTTTTTACAAAAATTTCGAAAGTTATGCTGAGACCGCTCGCAAACTTCGAAGAATTTTCAGTCAAGAAAGTGCACCTAATGTATTAACCATTCGAAGAGTGATCAAAAAATGTTACGAAACTGTATCGGTTATGGACAGTAAGACTCCTGTGCGTCAACGTACCGGTCGATGTCTTGAAAACATTGCTGCTGCAAACGAGAGTCTCGCCTAAACCCCGAAAATATCAATTCGGCATCGTTGTTCCGAACAACTTAAAATTTCACGAAGCACTACCCAGCTAATTTTGACAAAAGACCTCCACGTTCCTGCCTACAAAACAAAATTCAGCTTACTCAGGACCTCAAACCAGCAGACCAGGGAAAGCCCCGGCAATTCGATCAATGGGTAATGGAGCAAATTGAAGTCAATGCCATTTTTTTTAAAAAAGTTATCTTCTCCGTTGAAGCGCATTTACATCTCAATGGCTTCGTGAATACACAAAATGTTGAAATTGGGGCTCGAAAAATCCTCATGAAATCCATGAGAAACAAATGCAACCACAACGAACAACTGTCTGGTGCGGATTTTGGTTAGGCGGCGTGATTGGGCCTTACTTTTTTCAAACTGACGCCGAAATTGCAGTGACTGTGAACGGAATTCGTTGCAGGAACATGATAACCGAGTTCTTGTGGCCTCAACTGGACGGTATGGAGATGGCCGATATGTGGTTTCAGCAAGATGGCGCTACCTGCCACACTGCCCATGAAACAATCGATTTATTGCAGCAACGATTTCCAGAATAAATTATTTAAAGAAATTGTGATGTCAGCTGGCCACCAACAGCGTGCGATTTAACTCCGTGCAATTTATTTCATTGGGGTTTTGTGAAATCTTGGGTTTATGCGAATAAACCAGAATGAATTCCTGAGCTTAAATTCGAGATACCGATGATATATTTTATTTATTTATTTATTTTTATTTATTTATTTATTTATTTGAGTTTCTACACAACAAGATTAAATCTTATAATTATAGTACAGAAAGTAATTATTAGTAAAACTTTAAATATGTCAGAACAAATAATAAGAATATCTAAATATATTATATAAAGTAATTTAAAATTTAAAATTAAAGATTGATGGAAAAAAAAGAAAAAAAATTTGATTTAACTTAAACAATAGACATAAAAATAATACAAATTTAACACACAAAAAATAAAACAAAAAACAAAATTTAATATAAAATTAATACATAAAATTATTCAAAAAATTTATATAATTAATTTTTAAAATGCGTTACATTACTCGTTAGTTGTAAGTTTGATGGTAATTGATTCCAAAGACGTACAGCGTTTATGAAAAATTGCCATTCCGATACAAGGGTGTGATGCCTCGGAAGAATTATCTTATTACCCCTGTTGGATCGTGCAAAACAGATTTTTACATATAAATATTTAGGCATTTTTGTATATACTATTTTATGAAAAGATAAAAGAACTCTTATTTTCAGGAGACAATCGAAAGGTATTCCATATATTTTCTCAGAGAATGATGAGGTAGAAGTAAATCTCCTCAAACCATACACGTATCTTACAATGTTGTTGTAAATAATATTGAGCCTACGCTTGCTTGCAGTATCACAATTTTCAAATAATTCGCAACCGTAAATTAAACCAGGGATTATGTATGATTTGGCAAGAAGTAAGCGAACATTTAGTGGTGTATAAGATTGGGTAGTCCACAATGACCTCAATTTAGCATAGGCCTGAGCAACTAGCGAATTAATATGATTACTCCAAGACAGGTTTTTATTAAAAACTACACCAAGATTTTTAGCTGTAGAAACAATGGAAATAGGCTGGTTGTTTATAAATAAGTCATCTGAAATCTCGGGGTTTAGTGATCTTTTATGTATTAGATGGCATTTAGACTTCAGTGGATTTAAGAATAAACCGTTAGACATTGCCCATTGCTGAATATTTATGAGATCAGAATTAATGTTAGCAATGCTTTGCCTAAGAGTGTGTAAGGGACTACTAAGATAAAGTTGTACATCGTCCGCGTACATACTATGTATCTTACAATGGGATAATTGCTTTGGAAGATCATTAATATATAAAGAAAACAGAAGAGGTCCCAAAATAGATCCCTGTGGTACACCTCGTGTTAACTTTAGTGATTGAGATGAAACATTATTTAAAACAACTGACTGTATTCGATTGTGAAGGTACGAGGTTAGGAGCTGAGTAGAGGTATACGAAAAATTAAAAAAGTGACGAAGTTTCATACACAAAGTATGATGGTGAACGGTGTCAAAAGCCTTAGAGTGGTCAAGAAGTATCAAAAAATTTATTTTACCATCATCAAGATCATGTCTTATATTCTCACCTACATCAATTAATGCAGTCACACAACTATAATTAGGACGAAAACCTGATTGCACATTCGATAAAAGTTCATGATCGTTGAGATAATTTCTGATTTGAGTGTTTAAAAGTTTTTCTAAGACTTTAGACAGATAACACAATATTGCTATTGGTCGATACTCTTTGTCAGATTTAGGTATTGGTATTATCTTAGCGTGTTTCCATTTAGTAGGAAAATTACTGGACATTATAATATAATTAAAGATATGAGTCACAAATGGAAGTAGTAAGGGTAAAAGGAGTTTGAAAAATTTTGAATTGATACCGTCAAAGCCAATAGCATTAGATTTTACAGACATACAACTAGAAAAGACATCACTTTCATTTACACATAGAAATTCAAAGTTATGGTCATCGTTAGTGCCGCTTGCAGCAGAATCAAAATTGTAAAAATTGTCATTCATCTGGATTACAGGCAAATTAGTGAAACTAACATTAAGGTCATTCACATCCATTGAACATATATTGCTATTTACGTTCGCTTTCCAAATTCCTATTTCACGAATTGTCCTCCAAGTTTGTCTGGATTGCAATGCAGACCCAAAGAGTTTAGAGTAATACTCTAAACGTTATTCATTCCTAAGTTCAGAGGTTTTGAAACGTTTCCATCTAGAGAAAGCAATATCCCTTTGCTGAATTAAAACTTTAATGGTAGAACTAAACCAGGGTTTGGCTCTAGCCATAACAGATTTAGTTCTCTAAGGTACCGTCTCATCGTAAAGTCTCAAAACATGTTCGTCAAGGAAAGTAATCATATCATTTGCATTTGACATATAATATATACTTTCCCAGTCAATTTGCAAGAAACCATCGTAAAGCGAATTGTAATCTATATTTTTAAAATCCCGATAGGTGTATATTTTTTCCTCTGATTTGCTCTGAAAATCATATGTTAAAAATATAAGGTCATGTTTGGAAAAACAAGAAGCAAGAAGTAGTACAAGAAGTACTTTGGAAAGATTATTAACAAAAAACAAGTCAAACAAAGTGTTAGTCGTAGAAGAGTAATGTGTTGGTTGAGTGCAATTTGTAGGCTCAAGTCCTAGAGGTGACATGTTGTCTGTTATAAGAGAATCCGATAGAATGTTGCAATTAAAATCTCCACATAGCACTATGTCCTTGTAGCTTGCGGTTAGAATTTCCAGTTCTTGAAAAAAGTAGCTTAAATTTATTCTACTGTTGGGTCTCTAAACGCAACCAACCAACATTTTTTCCCCGAGGGATGATACCTCCAAAAATAAGTATTCTACTAGATTTCTCCGAATAGCCCCATCATTCTCAAGTTCATCTAACGTATTAACTTGTGATTTACAGCGAAATTTGCAAGAAATATGATTTTTAATATAAATAGCTACGCCACCAGCGTGCCTCTCTCTATCATTTCTAAATATTTTATAGCCATCTAAGCGGACTAAGCTGTCAGGAGTAGATTTATCAAACCAAGACTCGGAAACACAAATTATGTCAACAGTTGAATTTTCAAATATTAAACGAAACTCATCAATTTTATTGTTTAAACTTTGCGCATTTCTATGACAAATTGAGAAACCTTTCCTCTGTTTAGCCAATATACGCACCATGTTCATAGTTACATCCTTGGAACCACCAGCAGTGTTATTTAAATTGTTCATTTAAGAATAATAATATTAAATAAGTAGTTAATGTAACGCATTTAAAAAAATCAACAAAAAAAGTAATAATCAAATAAAAGAATAATCTAACAATACAGAAAGTAAAATAGTCTCCCGGAAAAAATTTACCGCCACATCTCTGTGAAAAAGTCTTGGAAAATTATATGAAGAATTTTCCAATCTGTTGTCAGAGCCGTGGGAGCCATTTGACCGATATTTTATTCCATACTTAATTACAATCCATTAAAAAAATCAGAACTATCTCGAAAAATACGCCTTTTTATTTGAAAATCAAAAAGCGCATTCTTACAGAGACACCCTTATATTGATTAATGGAAAAAGTCATTTGAATTTCTTATTGTACCACAATTGGTGCGCCACCCTGTATATGATTATAGGTTTTCATTTGTGAAATTTGACGCCCTAGAATTGAAACTTTCATCAGAAAAAGAAGAGACTTTTCCCTACGCCAGAGTGCTGAATTGTATTTGTGAATTGAATTGTATTTGTCCGACAGTCCATATTAGAGTTGAACCGGATAATATACGTCTGAAACTATAGGTAAAATGGAGTTATGTGGCGTTTCCAGTTTTTCATTTTCTCATCCTGTTGCCCCATAAAAGGAATACAAATTTTCAAAGGATACAATTTTTCCAAAAAAAAGATAAATACTTATTCACGAAATGAAAAACTGAAAATGCCATTTTAGTCAGATTAGCTTATAGTTTCACTCTTATAGCATCTGGTTCAAGTGTAACTCCTTTTTTAAAAAAAATGTATACTCTGTTCCATATAATAAAGTAATTTTTTTGCTGGAAGAGTTTTATGTAAACTTTTATTAAAAATTAACTAATAAAGCTAGAATGTTGAAATTTTGGGGAGTATTACACTATATATAGGCTATTAACATATATTATTTTCAAATAAATTGTTGGAGATTTTCAAAGGATTTTAAAGGACATAATTTTTCAAGAACATTTTTTAAGTCTTTTTTATCCTGGAATGGTATAAATTAAATAATAATAAAAATGGCCATAATTCTCTTCTTTAAGTTGACACCTATATCGGTATCGTAGGGTGGGAATAAGTATTTATCTTTGTTTTGAATAAATTTTATCCTTTGAAAATTTGTAGTCCTTTTATGGGGCAACACGATGAGAAAATGAAAAACTGAAAATGCCACTTAACTCCATTTTACCTATAGTTTCAGACGTATATCATCCGGTTCAAGTGTAACGACTCTTTTTTAAGTTGTCGTACGGTGTTATATTTCCGTTTTAGAAGGCCAACGTTTATTTTTGTGACTTTATTGTTTTCTTTTGTTCTTTCTCTAGAACACTTGTGGTTATATGTTACCACTTATTAGTGTACAGTTATATATGAAGAAAACCTTTTGAATTTTAAAATAATATTAACAATATTCAATTTGGCGCTGACATGAAAAAGTTCTTCTGCTTTGTTGCAAAACACCAATAAAATGTTCTATATCCATGGCATCGTAAAAAATTCCACAATTCCATTTAAAACTTCAATTATTATCTACTAATTGTATTATATTTTGATTGCGTATTCAAATTTTGTTTTGTTTTTGTTTCAGTTCATCTTGTTGATTGCTTAGATTAAACAAAGTGATCATAAAAGCAAAATATGTATAAATTTATTAACATTTTTTTATTTTTGTTTTCTAATTGTATTCATAAACTCAATTGTAAATATGTATTCGCATACACATATGTACATGTTTGTGCTAAAGGATTGTGAATATATTGCTCAATTATACAAATATTTTTAAATTTTAAGAAAATACTTGTGCTTTGTTTACCAAAAATACGGCATAAGTGAATATTGTATTGGATTACACTGTCCAACCAATTATGAAAAACAATTTACACTAATACGTGATATTTGTGAAACACATTGGGGTGGCTTTACGGGCTTGACGCTGCTGAAGATGATGCTTCACAAACATCGAAACGATCGTCCAGCAGATGTGAGTTGGAATCCCACCAGCGGCATTTACATTGTTTTCACCAACCGAAAAACACTTGATCTGTTAGCTTCAAAGAAGTTATAAGCTGCCCTAATAGAGCCACTATATGTTTCGCTTGCATACTGGTCTCAGTTATCTCTGCTGCGCCAATGATTTTTAAAGAACCAAAAACCAATTTTTCGAACCTGCCGTACTCTTTCGCCCTTAGCAAGCGCTGGCGCTATTAAGGAGACTATTAAGTAACAAACAAATCGTTTTAATACAACCTTTCAGTCCCTGGAACAGTTAGAGCACAATTCGCAAAATTTATCAAATTTGGTCAAACTTTCAAATTCCACACACTTTGAAAAATCAAGGAATAATAAATAATAAATACCAAAACTTCCTAAAAGATATTTAGTCTAGAGACTACCAAAGATTTAATAAAAATGTTATTTCAATATTAGCGAATGTGGCAACATTTGATATTTTGTCATTTTCTATATTGGATATATGCACCAAGGCACATCAACAACAACAATGTTTTCCCAATGCATCCCATGAAGGGATTGGGGAGAGCTTCTCACAACCAGTGATCTGTGTGCTTCCTAGTTTTACTTATACACTCACTGATTATTACCTACCTATTTTGAGAAGCTTTTTCATGGCTAAATACTCGATAGTGTCGCCGTCACTATACGAAGTGACCGTCGTCAAAAAAAATGTAAGGTGGTCAGAGCAGGGATCGAACCCACGTCTCATGTATAGGGTGGGCCAAAAGTCACAATGGGGCTTACAAATTGAATAACTTTTTCATTTAAATATTTTTAAATTTTTTTTCAGATTATACAAATAAAACCTGGAGAATAAATAATGGAGAGATTCACAGATGAACAATGAACCAGAATAATATAATTTTATTATTTAAATCAACGATCAATTGTTTTAACGCAAAGAGCATATCGTCGACATTTCGCCCTCTGAAGCAGTTCATCGCCTGCTTAGTTCAATGTCACCACCAACATGGCACCGCACGGTGGGGCCGATGAAAAATTCACGGTAATAATATCAGAAGTTTTAAAGTATTGTTCTGTATTAAGTATTATTCTGGAATGTACAAGACATTTGTAGGAGAGTAGTCATGCTTTTAGAATATTGCATTCGGAGGCACCCTGCATCCCAACCCAACCGTTCATGCAACAGGGTGTCAAGGTTGACCACTTTAGTTGTATTGAAACTTTCAATGCCTGGTACTTCTATACATATAGGCTGCTTACAAAGATTTTTTACTTTTGAGAATATAATATGTAAGATAAACAAAAAATACCTGAAGTATTCTGCAATATCTTTTACCGTTATAAAGATTTTCTCAATCAAAGTTGAGAATTGAAAACGTTTTCATTAACTTTTTCCAGTTTTTTGTTCATAACTCGGTCATTTAAGAGAAAACGATATTTGTGAAAACGCCACTAAATTGAGAGCACTTCAGTAAAGAATACACTATTAAACTTGTTAAGTTATCTCAAGTCGGTTGGAAATGCCGGCTTCTCAAAAGTGAATTTTTTTTCAACCTGTAAAAAACACAATATTTTCCCGAATAGGTACCATGATTCATTCAGTATTTTCTTTAGATTTTTCTAAAAATCCTATACAAATTTTTACATTTTTCTGAAAGATAATATTTAAAGTACAATTCTGACGATTTGGAAATGCACCCTACAGTTAGTATTCTCTGAAATATGAAATTTTTTAACAAAGTTTTCCATTTCAGCGTTTGGCAAAAATTTCAGTCGGGATTTTATTGTAGGTCAAAATGTTCTTAAATACATCATCATAGGCCCATTTCTCTTCAAAAATGAGAAGGGAGCGCTGTTACCGTCAATGCGAGCATTACCGTGCTATAATCAGCGGTCTTTGCTCCAAAAAGTTCAAGATGATGAAGAGGACGACGTACGGTTTCAACAGGATGGCGCTACGTGCTGCACAGCCAACGCTGTAATCGATCTAAGCGCACTGTATTCGAAAACCGCATAATCAGCCGAAACTTGGAAGCCCATTGGTCCTAACACAGCCACGATTTGAACCCGTTGAGCTATTATCTCTAGAACGCCGTGAACTATGAGTATAACGCAAACAATCGAAAATGTACTGAAAAATTTGGAATGAGGTACTGTCTCTATATTCGTATTTTTTCGTAAAGCGGAATTAAATTCCAAATTTTATATGGCCCACACTTTGGTTTCCCATTACATCCCATGAAGGCATAGGCTTACAGACTCTGAGTTGAAACTGCAATTTTACACCGGTTCCTAACGGAATTTTGGCAAGGTTTTTCACGGCTATGTACACGGTAGTCGACCTCAAACTTCAAAAAGATTTTATTAAAAATAAACGATGTTTATAAAACGCATAGTTTTCCGTTTTGTCATAAAAACCGAAACCGGTTATTTACCGGTTTTTACATCTCGATTTAACCGAAAACCGGTTTCACGAAAACGGAATATTCGAAGAAACCGAAAACCGAAAATTTCCGAAAAACCTGTTTTTTGAATACATTAATTAAGATCCTCGTTCTCTCTTCCAAGGACTGCGATGCCAGCAACACTCCATGTAAGGTATTTGTTTATGGATTTCGAAAATCACCAAAATAAAAAGCACTAGCTCTCCTTAATAGGTATTAAATTATAGTATTATAATTTGTACTGAGATTGAATGAGGCTGATTTAACTCCAGCATTCATCTTCAGTTTCATTAGCCACAGTAGTCCAATTGATCTTCCTGTTTTTTAATGCTTGTTTTATTTTTGGGTTTAATTGAAATAACCACCTTTTATTTCAGAGGTGTTTATTGTCTGACTGCAGGATCCGAATAATTCTTAAATGACATGTGCTTAATCTCTGGCAAAATCCTAAAGTCGTCTAGAACATTACACTTTCTTAACTAAACAGAACTAAATTAATATAGAAACAAACAATAAGAATAATAATGGGAGTGATAAATGTGTGAGGTAACTAGGAGAGTAAATCAGCGAAAGACAGAGAGTGATATCGCAAAGTATAAACAAACAGTCACATCAGGTGTCAGGGAGCACCCGGTTGGAACGAAGTTCCTTTCGCTATAAATTATGTACTAATTTTAATGGATCTTTAAGAAAATATCCTTTTTATAAAATGATAAAATTTTTTTAATGAAATTTTGTTTTATAAACGGTTTTTCAATAAGAGCGCTACAAAAGTTTTTTTAAATAAAACAAAGCCGGTTTTAGATACCAATGAAATTCTATATTCCTGTGAAAGTACGTTCGATACCATTATGTATGGAAATCGATTTCTTTTGCATGGCCACCACGGGCACGCTTACTGAACCCAATTTTCGACGGTTTTCAAGCATAAATCGGCCGATACTGCTGACGTAGCCCCACAGAAAATAATCTAACGGCGTCAAATCGCACGACCGAGGCGGCCAATCGACTGGGCCATTTCGTGAGATAACACGTTCACCAAACTTGGTTTTCAATAGATTGATTGTGGCATTCGCTGTGTGGCTTGTGGCGCCGTCTTGTTGGAACCACATGTCCTCCAAGTCCATATTATCCAATTGGGGCCAAAAATATTCGGTTATAATTGAACGGTAGCGATTCGCATTCTCAGTAATGTGCCGGTCTTGATCATCACGGAATAAGTACGGCCCAATGACGCCGCCCGCCCATAAACCGCAAAAAACCGTAAGTTTTTCGGGATGGAATGATGACTCATGGATTACGTGTGGATTGCTGTCTGACCAATAATGCATATTTTGCTTATTGACGAAGCCATTCAGCCAGAAATGAGCCTCATCGCTGAAAATGATTTTCATTTTCAAGTTGTTGCTCAGCCCAATTCACGAACATACGACGCTTATGGTGGTCAAGCGGCTTCAGTTCTTACGTCAATTTGATCTTGTAAGGATGTGGGCCAAGATCTTTTCGCAAAATTCGCCACAACGACGTCACAGAGATGCCCAACTCTTGAAAACGACGTGTGAGAGACACATTTGGGCTTTCTTGAACGGAAGCCTCAGCGGCAGCAATATTCTCGACACTACGGGCACTTCTTTGTCTCACTGGCACGGGAACATTTTGTACTGTGCCTGTGGATGCAAGGACGGTTAAGACGACACATAAAATGGACGTAGCGCTCTTAAAGTTGAGGACACTGACTCCAAATTTCGGTAGTAAATTTTAATAATTTCGACTGATGAAATGGCAAACCTTACTGAAGAGAAATGCCAAAAGAGCGGAAAAAAAATATGGCGTCGTTTGCTGTTCCTATCGATTTACTTTTGTAGCGTTTCTGTTGAAAAACCAGTTAGAATGTATTTTTTTTAATTATATATTGTTAGGTCCTTTTTGTAAGAATTGTATTATATTTTCCCGAAAAGTCCTTTTTAAAAAAAGGTACTTCTTTTATTAAAAGCTAATGTTTTATTTAGGAAAAGGTACTATTTTTAAAATGAAGTACTTTTTGTAAGAAAAAGCCATAAGAGTATGAATTTTTTTACAAAGAGGTACTTTTTTTAAGAACAGATACTTTTGAAAGAAGTGGTACTCTTTTTAGGAAAAGGGTATTTTTTAAGAAAATGTGCTTAATTTCATAAAGGCTACTTATCTCAAGAAAAGAAAAGAAAAGGTATTAATTTATTTTTAATAAAAGGTGCTTTTAAGAAAAGGATTTTTTGTAAGAAAAGGTATTTTTTTAACAGAAGGTATTTTTTAAAGAAAAGGCTTTTTTTTTAAGAAATGGGAATTTTTTTAGAATTGGAAATTTTTTCAAGAATAGGTAAATTTTTAAGAGTAGATACTTATCTCAAGAAAAGTTATTTTGTTTCACAAAAGAGAAAGGCGTTTTTTTAAGAAAATGCAATTTATTGTAAGAAAATGTAGTTTTTTAAAAAAAGGTATATACTTATTTAAAAAAAAACATTTTTTAAGAAAGGTACTTTTTGTAAGAAAATTTACTTTTTTCAAGCAAAGCTACTTCTTTAATATAAGGTTTTTTTTTAGAAAATTACCTTTGTTTAAGAATATGAATGCGTATATTTTTTCAGAAAATTTACTTTTTTCGAGAAAAAGTTTACTTTTTATTGGGTTCAAAACTAAATATTTTTTCGGGCTCCACCTAGAAAACTTCCCATTAAACAAGAAATTTCCTAAAATATGTTAGTCTAGACACAAACCTAAGCAAAAGTACCAAATACAGGGTGATTCAGGAAGTTCCGGACAAATTTCTCCAGCGTATTCCTTGGCTCATTCCATGAAGAAAAGTCCACTAGGACCATGTCCGAAAATGCAAGGGTGCGAAATGGCAGCGGGTTCAAAATTTCCCGATTAGTGGTCGGAGGGTAGTAGGATAAAGTTGCTAACTTCTGACCCAGTGGTCGGATTTGTTTTTGGGCTTGTTGGAAAGGTCTTTAAGAGGGCTTTCAGAATCAATAAAAAAAGTAGAAAAAAGTCAAATCGCCGAGATATAGAGCTTTCGGAAAAAAATGGAAAAAAATTCACATAACCTCAATTTGCTCAGCCAGATGGCAGGTAACTTATATTTATAACTGATATTTTCTGTTGAAAGATAACCATACCTCTTACCTTTCCAAAATGACCTAAACGACGCCCATAGGTCTTACCATTCCAAAGTTATGACCATTTTACTGAAATGCAAAAATGTTTGTTTTTGTTTTTGGAAGCGAAATAACAGCTCACATTTATTTGTTTTTGTAAATTAACACGTTTAAGATTTAGGTAGTATTTATAAGTATTCATTGATAGAATTTTGTCATTCAACAAGTGTCTACGAACGCGAAAAGTACGAGTGATTTTTGTCCGGTTTTTTAAAAGTGAATAACGAGAATAAAGTAAAAGTTTACGCTAATCTCTGCTGCAGCAACAGTTTCGAGTACGTTGTGTTTTGAATTAGTAAAAATGGCAACTTATTCAAACGCAGAATTAGCAGATATTCATTACATGTATGGATTCTGCAATGGTAATACAAGAGCTCCTGCCCGTGACTATGCCTATCCAACAAGCCCAAAAACAAAAAAAATCCGACCACTGGCTCAGAAGTTAGCAACTTTACCCTACTACCCTCCGACCACCAAACCGAAAATTTTGAACCCGCTGCCATTTCGCACCCTTTCATTTTCGGACATGGAACTTCTTGAATCACCCTGTGTAAAGGGTCCGCCATCTAACTTTTTGATGTGTAAACATCTATACGCTGGGGGTAAAAATCTTTTTCACAATACAATCACAAATTTAGAGTAAGATGTGCGATGTAATCGTTAACCAATCGTAAAGCGTTATCAAATCGGTGTGAGCTATGTATGAGTGTATCAGTGTAATCATACGCTGCATACAATATACTCAACACCATCTAGTGTGCAATAGTAGCTACTAATTTTCAATGTGCGTGAAGATAAATTCGAATTTAACTAGCAAAGACACAATCCACTTTCGTTAGCAGAGCGCTGTTATGACGATAACAGGTATCGTTAAAGTACCAGAAAGGGAAGTATATTGATATAAACAAGGTTTTTGGCGAATTAAATTAATAAAACACTATAAATCTAATAAATCGTATAAACAAACATTACGAGATTTCAGTATTAGTGGCACAAATCTGGAACAGCTGAACAACGAGCATTATATTTTAGTTCAATGTATATAATTTTAGAAAGGACTTTGAGCCCAAATCAAGGATTCTTCGCCAATTTAATGAATATCTGGCAATAAGTAGGAGCATGTTCTTTTGAGTTATATTACTCCGAGGCTTCAGACGAGTTTCAGACTACAATAATTGTAAGCGTTTCCCTTTAAGCACTTTACTCTACTTTTGAACTCTTCACTGTGTCCAAACCAAGGACTCTTGGCGGACTAGATTAAAGCCCCTTATTAGTGCTTTCCAAATTTACCATACTTATATAACAGAGGAATTTCAGAACAGGGATATATGGAATTTAGTATTGTCCCATGTCTTAATATTGTGACCCACTGTGCCCAAACTAAGAATTCTATGGGGATCGAACTTATACCAGATTAAAGTATTTCATTAGTGGTTTCCAAATTTACTATCTGCATACTTCAGAGGAATTTCAGAACTGCGATATATGGAATATTTTATTCTCCCATGTCTTAACATTTTGACCCACTGTGCCCAAACTAAGAATACTCCGGGGATCAAACTTATACGAGATTAAAGTCTTTCATTAGTACTTTCCAAATTTACTATCTGCATACTTCAGAGGAATTTCAGAACAGCGATATATGGAATTTAGTATTGTCCCATGTCTTAACATTTTGACCCACTGTGCCCAAACTAAGAATACTCCGGGGATCAAACTTATACCAGATTAAAGTCTTTCATTAGTACTTTCCAAATTTACTATCTGCATACTTCAGAGGAATTTCAGAACAGGGATATATGGAATATTTTATTCGCGATATATATTTATATACTAATTTTCGAAAACCATTGCTGTAAAAGAACTACAAAATAATAACTTGTCAACCGCAACAAATGCAAAATAATAATATATTTTACAAAACACCGAAAAAATTATAACTCAGAACATAAAACAACACAAAGTGTATCAAAGCTGAATGGAGGTAATGTTAATTCTAATAAAATTTCTATTAGATTCCAATATAAATTAAGATTATAACATATCTTCATTACGTACTGTAACTGCACGACAATTGGGTAACAATCTCCATCTCATGCCAATTATTATGGGTGGAGATTTTAATACAAATTGTGCAAACCCACAGTCGCAAGCTTTATCAAAATTTGTATTTGACGTTTTCCACTTGCATGTGAGCAATTCTCCACAAACCCCCACAACTAACAATTCCACTACTATAGATGCAGTTTTCCATAGATTTTTAAATACAATCGAGTCAAAAAATTATATATCTTATTTTAGTTACCATAAGCCAATATTAACTATTTGTACTTAAGGCATTTACCATAGATGGGCACTTTGCAGTACTATTAAAATTGCAGTAAAAATAATTATTTAACTAGTAAATTTTTACTGATTACTAAAATTTTTTTAAGCAATTTTTATAAAGTGCCTACATGATTATGATGAGGTGCATTGAATTTTCAGTAATCAGTAATGCCCGATTACTGATTATTATGAATACGGCCCTATGATTTTACTGGTAATGCAAATTAAATTTCATTATCAGTAACAATTTACTGAATTTTTTCAGTAATCAGTAAATTTACTGCTTACTGTAATTTTTAATGCAGTACATATGTACTGCAGTGTGCCCATTTACTAACCAAATAAGTTAAATAAAACAAACAAAAACCAGCAAATTCCTTTGTATTTACAATATTGAAAGTTTTGATGCTTTTAATTGATTAATTACAAAAATATACTAAAAGCATAAGTACTTCCAACTTAAAAAAATTTTTCATTACTAGATGTTTACACATCTCCCCTGTGATCGGACTCACATTAATTTTTTTTTTCAACTAGTGCTTATTTCGTGAATGGTAACACTTAGCTCATGTCTGATTTGACAGATAATTAGTTTTATCCTTCCGCTGAACGAATACGGTTGTGTATACGCTTGAACAACGCTGGGAAATATTGCGACATTTCTTTGAAACTCATGGTAATGTTGCAGAATGTGTGCGAAAATTGCGTACGGATTTTGGAAGAAGAGAAGCACCGTCAGCTCCGTATGTTCGTTATCTTGTGAAAAAAGTGAAAGAAACTGACATCCTCATCGATAAACCAAAGCGTGAAAAGCCAAAAATAGTGCATACACCCGAGAATATTGATGCTGTGGCAGAAAGTGTGCGTGAAGCGCCATCAACATCAATTCACCGTCGTTCTCAACAATTGAACATTTCGGAGACATCATTGAGACGAATAGACCTTGGTATGACGCCATACAAAGTCCAATTGGTTCAGGTTCAACTGACCATCCAATGCGTTTTCGCTTCGCTAAGTGGGCCTGCGATCGACTTACAGAAGATGCCGATTTTGCAAAAAAAAAATCATCTTTTCAGATGAAGCTCATTTTGATCTTGGCGGGTATGTAAACAAGCAAAATTTTCGCATTTGGGGCACAGAAAATCCGCACGCATAACCGCACCCAAACCGAGTCACTGTTTGGTGCGGATTTTGGTCCAGAGGCATAATTGAGCCATTTTTCTTCGAAAATGAGCAAGGAGTGGCCGTTACAGTCAATGGCGATCGTTATCGGGCCATGTTGAACGAATTTTTGTTCACAAAAATTGAAGAGGAGGATATTGGCAACATTTGGTTTCAACAAGACGGCGCTACGTACCACACAGCCGAAGCTACACTCGATGTTTTGCGCCCTGTTTTTGAAGATCGCATTATCAGCCGCAGAGCTGATGTCGTTTGGCCACCTCGGAGCTGCGATTTGACACCATTGGACCCTCAAAGATAAGTGTTACGCCGACAAGCCAGAGACAATTGACGCTTTAAAGGACAATATTCGTGAAGCCATTTGTGAAATACAGCTGCACACAATCGATAATGTGCTTAAAAATTGAACCGATCGTGTAGCCTACTGCATGGCCAGCCGAGGCAGCCATTTGAATGAAATTATTTTCCGTTATTAACCGGAAGGATTGTACTTTCAAATAAAAAAAGAAATTTGAGAAAATATTCTGTAGTTTTTTTTTATAGCATTTTCAAAAAAAAAAGTTATTTGGCGGACCCGTTAGTTGATAATACTGGGTTGTAGCATAATAATGTTAAAAAAAGTTCTTTAATTTTTTTCATTTATCTAATCTTATCATTAATCTATCTACTATCTACTTTAATTTTTCGAGTTGAAGGCTCAATGCTTTTTAATGGAACTTTTGAATGCCGAGCGTGAAACTCGTCCTAAGATTATAAAACATGTTCTGAAATTTGTCCAAAGAAATACAAATATTTTACAAGTGGTTCCATACAAAGTATTAGTACTTATGCGAGTACATTGTTTTGATTCCACAGTTGAAAAAAAAAAAAACCGTTTCCCATTACATCCCATGAAGGGATTGGGGAGAGCTTCTCACAACCAGTGAGCTGTGCGCTTTCTCATTTTTCACTCACTGATTGGGACCTACAGTTTTTACACCGATTCCGAACGGTATTTTGAGAAGCTTTTTCATGGCTAAATACTCGATAGTGTCGCCGTCACTATGCGAGGTGACCGCCGCCGAAAGAATTTTTTTTTTTTTTTTTTAAGTTGGTCAGAGCCGTTTGCACCCATTGCACCACCGACGGCCACTTTGATTCCATAGTTAGAACTAAAAATGTCGGACGGTGTTTTCCACACAGTGGCTGTCGGCGATGCAGTAGTTAGTGTCCGCCTCTCTTGTATAGGAGAATACATCGTCACTTACGAGTTAATTGCTGTGAAAACAGCGTTGGGAACCGGTGTACAAAATGTAGGTCCCAATCATTGAGTGTAAAACTACAAAGCCAACTGTTCATTGAATGTGAGACGCCCCTTCATAGGATGTAATGTGGAAATATAATTTTTTTATTTAAACTTTAAGAAAATACTTTATCCCACCGCCCACATTGCATATGTTTGCAAAGTTTAAAAAATTTGTTCCGTTTTTTATAACTGTTGTATAGAGTAAACTCTTATATGGCGCCACTGTTATATAGCGCCAACTTCTTAGTAATCTAATTATACATTTCGGAGAGTTGCCAGAGAACCCGTCATATGTCAGGCGATATCTTTGGCGTAAACAATTCCACTTGAAATTTTGCCAACAGCAGATATTGCAATTTGATTTACCCATTAAAGGACATTAACATATCAATCAAATTTAACCAAAAATGCCGCAGCAGTTCTGCTTCGAACATCCTTCATTTCATCCATCTATGATTTAATTATTCACCGGTTTCTTGTCAAAAGTCGGTATAAAAATTTTCCAAGTATTTGCAAAATTTTCTTCTTTCAACCATAATCTCTAAATTAAGTGATGATTTTGAAATTGTCTTAGACACATTTTAATTAAAGCCTGAAGTCTTTCGTCTCGCATTTCCTTCCTTAACGTAAAAACTGGAAATTTCATTTATGACACAGCTATCGCTGGCAGTCCTTGTGGTTGGAGGAAACGAAGGCGACAAGGTTTATTTACTTGGTGGCTGGTTTGGTGGCAGGAACTTTAAAGGATCCTAATATTATAGTGGTAAATTAGATTTAGCAAAATAAAATGCTCCGTGTGTGTTATAACATGTTTTTATATATGATAACCTCAGGGTTATGCGTGTGTTCGTAGGTGTGTTACTTGTGATAGTTAACAACTTTAATTACTATGATTATTATTGTTGTTGTTATCAGCCATGAAGTTAGAGAGGTAGGGTAATTGCTAACTTTTAGTTATTAAGTATTTTGCATTTATGATAAATTCTGAAAATGTTATTACAAGATATAATTATATTTAGAATTGTGCAGAATTATAATTTAAAACAGAGAAATACATTTGCATATCCTTTGTCATGGGTTGTCGTTGGAAAAAGTTGGTCATTTTGTTAAGGTATCCACGTAGAAAATTCGTTCATAAATATAAATGATATTCTAGTTTTGAAGGATATAAAGTACATACCAACATTAGCATTTTACTAATTTTTCATATTCAAAAGTATGGTGGGTATGGAAGCTGTCCATCAGTGCGTATGCGCAATTTGAATGAGATTTATACTTACAAGCGATTCTTGATACTTTAAAATCTTTGCTGCTAGGATAAAGTCTCTAGCTTAAATAGGTTTTCAGTGTTTTAGTATATTCTTTACTATTTTCCCTTGATTTTTCAAAATGTAATGCATTTGAAATTTTGCCCATACTTTGATTAATTTTCAATACTGTGCTCTAATTGTTCCACAGATTAAAATTTTATGTTAGGAATATTAGGTGGGCAGCATGCGACAGCTTGCTGTTATTAGACTTATGGCACTGCCACTTCGGTCAGAAAATGGCTTCCTAACCAGTCGTTGACAAGAAGTATCACACTCTTTTACCTGATAGATAAGAATAAAATGGTTGCATTTCTGGATAAAAGAGATTCGTCAACTTTTATGCAGACTGTTCAAAACTTGACGATAAAGTGGGTTTTGGTGTCTTTTCGTGTCTTTTCTAAGGACCTAGGGATATGCATTGTTAAATGATTGCCTGATCACTGTAGTGTTTAGAAATTAATAAATGGTTTCCCATGACATCCCATGAAGGTATTGGGGAGAGCATCTCACAACCAATGAGCTGTGCGCTTTCTAGTTTTATACACACTGATTGGGACCTACTGTTTTACACCGGCTTTTTCATGGCTTAATACTCGATTGTGTCGCCGTCACTATGCGGGGTGACCACCGCCGAAAGAAATTTAAGGTGGTCAGACAAGGGATCGAACCCAGAATCTCATGTACAAGATCCGCGCACACTAACCATTGTACCACCGAAGGCCACTAATTGTAGTGTCTACCAGGCAGAAATCTTAACTGTTAGGGAATTACCGGAATGGCTGAGAAGTCGGAATCAATCAAGTCCCTGAATACTATTTTCTTGAATTCGAGCCATCAACCAGGCACAGATTGGTACGAAGTGAAAGAAACGCCGTAGAGGCCAGTATCGAAGAGGACCCAAAAATGTCGGTTCGGCGATCAGTTGTATTGGGCATCATCTGAGAGTTAACCCGTCTTATTTTGCGGTTGGATATAGATCTAGCATTGTGCTGATGCTGATGTAAAAGTTGAAGCCGGACAATCATAGACAACATCGTGAGTTCTCTAATTGGGCTTTGGAAATTTTGGCCGGATATCCGGATTTTACCAAAAACTCAATTTCTCGGGCGACCCATTTTTGGCTCAGCGGCTATGTCAACAAAAAAATTTGCCGTTAGTGGAGAGAACAGAATCCACAAGTGTTCGCCCAAGCAACACTGCATTCACAAAGATTGACAGTTTGGTTGGGTTTATGGCACTGGACCTTATTTCTTTCGAAATGATGACGAGGCTAGTCAATGGTTCTCTCTATAGAGCGATGTTAACCAACTTTTTGTGGCCAGAGCTTGACAATATCGATATATCCGAGCTGTGGTTCAAACACCATTCTAGCCGCAAGACCAAGTCTCACTGTATCCACTAAGATTGATAGTTTGGTGCGTTTTATAGAAACCTCGGGTCTTTCTTCTTTTGAAATGATAAAGGAGACACCCTTATTCTCAATATCTCAATGTTCTTCGATATAGGGTGATGTTAACCGACTTTCTGTAGCCCGAACTCAACAACATCAATATATCCGAGCTGTGGTTCCAACAAATCGGCGCTAAATGCAATACAAACGACGCAACGCTTGAAGTTGTGAAGAAAAAATTATTTTCTCTTGGCTACGTCAAGTCGTTAGTCTACGCTATCAAGCCAACTAATTTGGACGAGTCCGAGACCGACATCCGAGACGCTATTGCCGGAATAACGCCACATATATTGAATCGAGCCACCGAATTGGAGCCACCGCTTAAAGAACTGCCAGCGGAATCGAGGAGGCCATTCGAATGACACAGTATTCCATACATAATGTAATGTTCCTGTCGATGTTCCATGTTTTATTAAAATTTGGTTTCCTTTCGTGTTTTTTCTTGGTCGCCGTTTACCTAGAGCTTAATCCATTTTAGCCAGATTTTTCCAGATTTTTCGTTTTTTTTTTAATATTTTTCTTTGATTTTTCAAAATGTGATGTACAGGTTTTCCAATTTGAGTGATATGATTTCTAAATGATGTTTCGGTCATTTGTAGTATGTCATGATCTGACATATTTTTCATTGTATTCAGTAATGTTTACAATTTCATCATGGAGAGATATAATTATCATCATCAGTTGTAGTTTTAAAAATATCAATTGAAATTCAGCCAAAATCATTTAAAATTCAGAAATCGGGAATTGAAATTTAAAATGAAATATCAATTGAAATTCAGAATACATCAAATGACATTCAGATAATATCAATTAAAATTCAGACAAATGTGTATAACGAGATGAAACTTCAAATGACATTTTTCTTATATTTAATTTATGTTTTCTGAGTTTCAATTGATGTTTTATGAATTTCAATTGATATTTTCAGATCTTTGATGATGTTTTCTAAATTTTAATTTGAGTTTACTGAATTCCAAGATTTTTTCTGAATATTCCAAGATTTTTTCTGAAAAATTCCAAATTTCATTTGATCGTTTCTTAACCTCAATTGGAAATTCCGAATTTCAATTGATATTGTCCAAATTATAATTGAGAAATGTGTAGATCGAAAGTTATTGAATTTAGACCATTGGGAATCGATTCTTAACCGTTGTACGGCTGAATTTTGAAATCCTAAAGATACTGGAATTCTTATAGTAGAGAATGATAAGAATAAACATTTATGGGCTTGATTAAATGCAAATTTCCAGAAGAGGTAGGAAAAAAACAAAATATTTATTACAACCAAACTATATTCGTTACAAATAAAGTCAAGCAAAAAACACATGAGTACTATAGATCCAGAAATGTATGAGATACAATTCCAGAAAATCGATACGAGTATAAATCTAATTTTTTAAATTGTCTACTCTACACGTTTTTCAATTGTCCTATAGAAATTATCAATTGATATGCGGAATTTCCAATTGAAATTAAGAAACGATCAAATGAATTTTAGAATTTTCAATTGATATTCAAAAAATACCAATTGAAATTCAGAATTTCTATTTATAAATCAGCAAATATCAATTGAAAATCATACAAAATCAATTGAAATTGAGTAAACTCAAATTAAAATTCAGCAAATATTAATCAAATTCAGAAACAAATCATCAGAAAATATAAACGGAAATTCGGAAAACATCAAAGAATTTAGAAAATATTAATTACAATTCAGTAAACTCTAATTGAAATTAAAAAACGTAAATGAAATTCGGAAACAACTCAAAGTGAAATTCAGCAAATAGTAATTGAAATTCAGAAACAAATCACTTGAATTTCAGAAATATAAACCGGAATTCGGTAAACAAATGAAATTCAGAATTTCCAATTGATATTCCAAAAATACCAACTGAAATTCAGAATTTCTATTTGAAAATCAGAAAATATAAAAAAATATCAATTGAAAACTCAAATTGAAATTCAGCAAATATTAATTGAAATTCAGAAACAAATCATTTGAAATTTAGAATATATAATCCGAAATTCGGAAACATCAATTGAAATTTAGAAAATATCAATGAAAATTCAGTCAACTCTAATTGAAATTAAAAAAACAACAAACTAAATTTAGACACAACTCATTGTCAACTCAACTCAAATCGAAATTCAGCAAATATTAATTGAAATTCAGAAACAAATCATTTGAAGTTCAGATAATATATACCGAACTTCGAAAAATATCAATTGAAATTCAGAAAATATCAATTGCAATTCAGTAAACTTTAATTGAAATTAAAAAAAATAAACAAATGAAATTCAGAAACAACTCATTGTCAACTCAACTTAAATTGAAATTCACCAAATATTAATTGAAATTCAGAAACAATTCATTTGAAATTCAGAAATAGAAATCGAAATTCGGTAAATAAATGAAATTCAGAATTTCCAATTGATATTCAAAAAATACCAATTGAAATTCAGAATTTCAATTTGAAAATCAAAAAATATCAATTGAAGTTCAGTAACTTCAAATTAAAATTCAGCAAATATTAATTGAAATTCAGAAACAAATCATTTGAAGTTCAGAAAATATAAACCGAACTTCGAAAAACATCAATTGAAATTCAGAAAATATCAATTGCAATTCAGTAAACTTTAATTGAAATTAAAAAAAACAACAAATGAAATTTAGAAACAACTCATAGTCAACTCAACTTAAATTCAAATTCACCAAATATTGAAATTCAGAAACAATTCATTTGAAATTCAGAAATATAAACCTAACTTCGAAAAATATCAATTCAAATTCAGAATGTAGCAATTGCAATTCAGTAAACTTTAATTGAAATTAAAAAAAAACAAATGAAATTCAGAAACAACTCATTGTCAACTCAACTTAAATTGAAATTCAGCAAATATTAATTGAAATTCAGAAACAATTTATTTGAAATTCAGAAATATAAACCGAAATGTGTAAAAAAAAGAATTTCAGAATTTCCAACTGATATTCAAAAAATACCAATTGAAATTCAAAATTTTTATTTGAAAGTCAGAAAATATCAAAAAATATCAATTGAAGTTCAGTAAACATCAATTGAAATTCAGAAAATATCAATCAAAATTCAGTAAACTCTAATTGAAATTAAAAAAAACAATTGAAATTCAGAAACAACTCATTGTCAATTCAACTCAAATTGAATTTCAGCAAATATTAACTGAAGTTCAGAAACAAATCATTTGAAGTTCAGAAAATATAAACCCAAATTTGCAAAACATCGAGCGAAATTCTGAAAATTTCAATATATCAATTGAAATATATATATCAATTGAAATTCAGTAAACTCGAATTGAAATTAAAGAAATATATAAATTGTAATTCGTAAAACATCAATTGAAATTTAGAAAATATCAATGAAATTCGGTAAATATCAATAGAAATTCAGAAAAATGTCAATTAGTGTTTCATCTAGTTATATACAATCTTATGAATATTTTTGAAATATAATCTGAAATATTTTCTGAATTTTATTTGTTATTTTCTAAGTTACAGTTCTAATTTCTGAATTTCAGTAGATGTTTTTGAATTTCAATTGATCTTTTCCGAACTTCAATTGATGTTTTTTGAATTTCTATCGATAGTTTTTGATTTTCATTTGATATTGTGATTTCCAAATGGTAATTTGGAATTTTAATTGATATTCTCTGCACTTGAATCAGAAAAATTTCAATTGATGTTTCATCTCGTTATATACATTTGCATGAATTTAAATTGCATTTTCTGAAAATAATTTGATGGTATTTGAATTTCTATTGATATTTTCTGAATATCATTTGGTGTTTTCTGAATATAAATTGATATTTTCTGAATTTTGATTGATATTTTCTAAATTTCAGCTTTTAATTTCTGAATTTCAATTTTTCTTTTCTCAATTTCAATTTATATTTTCTGAATTACAATTGCAAAAAGTGTAGAAAAAACTTCAAGTTTGTAAACCAAATTTTTTTGTATTTTTTGTGCATATTTTCAACATTTATGTAAAAATATATCAAAAAATAAGAACAGTATCAAACTTTGGGATAATTTCTAAATGAATTCCAATAACCCGATTTTCAACATTATTAATTCAAAATAATCCTTGGCTCCTTACCTACAATCGTTGTTTACAAGTTTACCGATTTTTGGCCGATGGTGCACTTCTTTTGCTAAAGGATTCAATAATTCTACCATAGCAGGATGCAGAAAGGATTTTTGCTTTTAAGCATTAAAGTGAAACATTACCCATCACCAGTTTACAAATATCTGATGAGGAATAATATGATTATGATAAAAAATAACATTAGTTACATCAGCAATTACATTAGTAACCATGTTGTATGTGAGAATGTGTCTTTGATACCTGCTATGATCGCCTTACATTTCTTTCGACGACGGTATCGTCACTTATTGACGGCGATAAAAGCTCCTCGAAGAAATCGTGCGGAGTCGGTGTGAACTCTAGGTCGCAATCAATGAATAAAAAGTGTACAACTAATTGTTTGTGAGAATCTCTACCCAGTCCTTCAAAGGACGTAATTGGAAACTAAATATTTTATATATCTTTTTTATTTTAATTAAACCATTAGCTAAAAGGAAAACTGACTTGTTATCGCAGAGTATTGTGGTTTTCATTAAAGTAACCCCCTCCCCTCTCATCAGCCGATCATACTAACCTCGCTTGCTTATCTAACACACACATTTACATTGTTCTTTCTTTGTTTTGCTTTTAAACTAATTACAATAAATTTTTAGTTTTATATTTCGCGCAGTGTAAATGGGTGTGTGTGTGTTTGAAAGTCCTTGCGTGTGTTTAGTTTAAATGAGTTAGATTGCAAATTTGTTGTCTCTTGTGTTGCTGATGTTATTTTTCCAGTTGTACGATTATTAGAATATAACGTAATGCAAATTACAAACACAAAGGCCAGTGCCGGCAAAGATGACAAACTCACCGTGACTCGGCCGAGGGTTTGCAGCCGGGCGCACTTTTCCATAAGCGTGCCAACATGCCCATATACAAGAAACATATTAACGTCAATGGGGCCACGTACGATGACAGGAAGAAGGATAGCTGCAAAAAACAACAGAAACAAAAGGATATAAGAAAGAGTGAAAAAGGAGGACACTGTAACATGATATTAGATAGAAGGCACGTTCTTGTTGACCTATAAATGCAAAGGATATTTATTTGTTTAAAGGATGTTTTCATTTGGATGCCACAGTGAAGAGAGCCCTGTGTTTAGTAATTATTGTACTTGGCCCTATGTGTGTTACATGTTAATTGAAACAAAACACAAGTTTGTTATAATTTATCTTTATTAAAAGGTTGTGGGAGCAAGTACGCTCCTCTTTTAAGGTTGTAAGGTTCAATTATATCACACCACGTCATATGTAGTTTGGGTGTTTAACATTTTTAAAGAGGTGGGTATAGGATTTCTTTGTTTTCAACATTTGCGTAATCAAAATCGAACAGGTATAGTTTAGATAAGTACCAAATATCTCAAATATTAGATATAATCATCATACATTTGGGAAATTATTTTATGACAATTATAATTTCAAGTTTAATTTAAATAATAATTTGGATTTAGTAATCAATCGCTCCATGGGATGTAATGGGAAACTCTTTTTTATTTTTTTGTACATTTACAACCGCACGTGTTGTAATGTATGATAAAAACCGTTGAAATTCATTGTTAAAGTCAAAGTTTAAAACAACACCTAATTTTATGTGCATTTTGGAAAACAATATCACCACATATTTATCAATACTAGAGGAATTTCATTTCAAACATATTAAGTTTTTACACTTGTATATTTGGAACATTGGTAATTATAGATTAATTCTATGGATGCCATTTCACAACGCTTTCTGTTGTTGCGATCTCTAAATTATTCGGCCGATTAAAAAAAAATAATTTTTGGCGTAAAATATCTCGACGAACAAAGCTGCGTCGCGATTCCTTTAACCTAATTCTGATATCTGAATTTGTTCCAACAAAGCACGTTGAAGAGTTTACTACAAACAAATGTGGAAAATTCCTAACATTTTGTGAAAAATCCGATTTTTCATCAAGGAAAACTTTTATTTATTCGGGCTTTTTACTGGTACTTTTTTATATTTTATTATTCAAGCTGAAGGCCATTCTATATCTCTATTAAAAGCTATAGTTTCTAAAAAAGAGTTTTGCAAATGTACTCCAAAGGTTCCTGGCAAACCGTATTGCTATTTCAGATCGAGCCACAGATCTTCATCAGCGGTTGTTTGGAATAATGCTATTGAAAAATTCATCAAACTAATTGCAAATGAAAACTCATTTCAATTCAGAATATCGAAAAATATCGAAACACACGAAAACATTTACAAAAACTTCTATCTATCTCCAGAGAACCATCGGCTCCCATTAGACATGATTTTTGTTATCACCTATAAGACACCATAATTTTTACATACAATAAAAATTGCCTGCAGTTTCGTCGTGCTCCACGTTATGCAAATTTATCAGGGATTATTTTTATTTATTCGGCCTATTTTGTCCCATTTTTGGAGATTTTAGATTTAATTTTTGGGCTTCTGGGATTGTTTTAGGATAGATTTAAAAAAAAATACATTGCTTTGAATTTTTTGCTATATGAGTAAGAAAACTATCACATTTCGTTGTTATATCTCATTTATTTCAATATTTTTTTATTAGTCAAACATTAGCTATTTCCGAAAATGACAACGTTTTATTAAATTTTTTAATTTATTTGAATTTCTATTTATTTGAATAGATATATTATAATTTTTTGGAATAGTTAAAATAGTAGAGGTGACGCTGCGTCCAACTGTACCATATACTTATCGAAAAACGTGTACAACTTCGTCTCATGTGCACTTTAATCGTCAGTGCATCAAGTATTTTTCTTATGCGCCGAAATGTTTGTTTTAAGCTTTTGGTAGCGCTACAAATATGTTAAAATATATTTCGAGTATCCGTTTTAGCTTGTATTTTCAGACCTTTAAGTTCCCAATAAGCGCAAAGTCGGACTCGGATCCGATTCGGAAACGATTTGAGTCCGACGCGTCGGATTCCGCTTACGCTGATCCGATTCGGATCCGGTTTGAGTCCGGAACATCGGATTTCGTTTTCTCTGATCCGATTCGGTTCCGGTTTGAGTCCGAAACATCAGATTTCGTTTTCTCTCATCCGATTCGGTTCCGGTTTGAGTCCGGAACATCGGATTTCATTTTCTCTGTTCCTATTCGGAAGTAAGAAATACTTCCAATATGCGAAAGACCGCGTTACCAAAAATTTTAAATATAATGACAAAGAATGAGTCTCAGAAATGCATATAAAAATAAATGCTTAAAATTAAAAAAATGTAATTTGATTATTTTATGCTGAAATGAGAGCGGAATCAATATCGAAATTATTTCGGAACCCATCGTAGTGATTTGAAATCCGACCTCATTTCGCTATCGGGGCCGAATTCATTTCGCTATCGGGTTCGAATTCATTTCGATATTGGGTCCGAATTCATTTCGCTATCGGGTCCGAATCCATTTCGATATCGGGTCCGAATTCATTTCGCTATCGGATCCGATCTCGTTTCGAGATCTGACGCAATTCTCGTTTCGAGAACGAAAGAGGTATTTCTCCCTCTCGCTGATCCGATCACGAACTGAGAACGGATCCGTACTCGAAATATTCTCCGAGAAGTCGGATCCGTTGTGCTTATTGGGTTGTTATGTTTTTTTAATAAATTTTCGGTTCAAGATCAATAAAGGTTCCCTTCTCCACACGTATTTAGGTATATCATTACATATTGTACACACAGAAAAATCTGTCTTTTTATGTTGTTGGGATGCAAATAAAAAATTGTGTGTTGAAGCCTGTCGCAAGTGCAATATACTTGTGGCCAAACACATTGTGTTTGCCTATCAGTATTATACGTTTGAGACACAATGTTTAACACGTTATTACATATGCGCGTGCGACTCAAATATATCTGTGTTTGTGATACAAATAAACTGTGTTTGTTGCGCTGTTTATGCTCTCTCGAGAGAAAGACAATAAAAGAGGGACAACGAGAGAGTCTATCTTATAAGTCTGTACCTGTATTTTTGCACTATTCTCTCAGTCAGTGAGTCATAAATATTTCTGAATGCGCGTGTATTGTATTGTAGATGAAGCCAGTATTTCTTACTTTGGCTTATGTATTGCAATTTAGTTTCATGTATTCAGTCGCCAATGGTTCATCGGACAGAGGATATCAAAAGCGCTTAAATCAGGTTAAATGTTTTGTGATGTTGCTTTTGTGTTTGAGTATGTGATTCGCATACATGTATGTGTGCTACCACAGACAGAAATGATTTTGAGAAAATAACCTAGAAAGGGCAATAACGTGACGCCCTTTGTGTGTCCGAGCCTTTACTGTGAAAATCGGAAAGGCGGACCATTTGTGAAATAAGTGTAATAAAAAAATACAAGTAATCAAACCACGCCTGGCTTGCATGCACTAGATTTGAATCAAATATATTGTTTGTGTACCAGCGCATAGTTGAAACCTTCTGAAAACAAAAACGTGAGACACAACAGGGAAACAAGAAAGCAGAAGCAAAAGAGAAGCAGATTCTCATTTCATAAAAGAGAAATGCGTTCAATGCAAGTAAATGTAATGTTATTTTAAACATTTTAATTTTTTGTATTAATTATTTATAAATGTGGATATATATTGATAAAATTAATTATAATAAATGAAGAAAGAAAGAATAATTCGTTTCTAAATGTTATTCTGTTTGGGAGGATATACGTATATGTTTCCACGTAAGTATATGCTGGTTTCGGGGAAACACGCGATTGTTTCCTCGTAAATATATGGATGCTTGGAATGAAGAACACACATGTTTCCACGCAAAATCGTACACATTTCCCAGTAAACAAGATACTGTTTGCACTTAAATACAAGTAAGTTTGGTACTTGCAAACATATGAATGCTTGAAGTGTGTTCCAAACATATACATCGCGCCTGCAGAATCTGTTTGGGAGAATATGTTAGAGAGTCTGGAATTTTTCAGCGTGTCGTGAGCTGTTCGCTTTCTGGTTTTGCATTCTCTGATTAGGACCTACAGTTTATCACTGGTTCCGAACGGTATTTTGAGAAGCTTTTCGCGGCTAAATACTCGATAGTGTCGCCGTGACTAAGGGAGGTGGTCAGAGCAGGGATCGAACCCAGGTTATTATGCACAAGAACCGCGCACACTATTATTACGCCACCGACGGCCACATGAAATATCTGTATCAATTGAAATTTTTGAAACAAACCGATTTTTACCAATTCTCAAATTTTCCAACAAAATAAGACATCATGGATCATAAAACTCGATGGATGCGTTTCGCCCTAATTCACAATTTAGTGAAGGTATCTCATTTTGTAAAGAATTGTGATTTTCAATTCTTGACAAAATGAGATACCTTCGCTAAATTGTGAATAAGAGCATAACGTGTCCATCGATTTTTATGATCCATGAATTATTTTGTTCATAAGTCATATGACTTTAGAGCCAACTAATAAAACTTTACTCTTTTTGCCGTTTCTTATGATTCTTATTTTTTTTAATAAAATCAAATTTGAACTTTTTGAACGAAAACATAGTATGGGAATAGATTAAAGCTATTGCAATTCAAAATCTTTCTAACTATATTCCAGGTTCAACATATCGCATCCTGGTCAGCGTCTGATCCATAATGGGCGGCTGCAATCAAATATCCTGGCAGTAGGTAAAATGCAAAAACCCGGTGGACTGGGTTTGCCTCCCGCCACCGTTCATAATGGCAGTGAAAATACAAAAACGAAACAGAAAACATTAACAACCCCTATTTGTTGACGACCCCCGCAAACGTTATAAGGACCACGATTTACGAATTTCACCTGGAATGTATGAACTCTATATAGATCCGGTGCAAGTATCCAATTGGCAGATGTCCTCGAAAGATATAAGGCTGACATTACCGCAATCCTGGAAATGCGATGGACAGGACATGGCTGCACAAGAAAATGAAACTGCGATATATACTACAGTTGCCATGAGAAAAAACATGAATTTGGTTGCGGATTTGTAATTGGCAAAAGACTGCGACATCTAGTCTCTAGGTTCAATCCTGTGAGTGAACGTGTAGCCACAATCCACATAAAAGCGAAATATTTTTATATTTCCCAAATTTGTGTGCATGCTCCGACAGAAGAGAAAGATGATGATCCCAAAGACATATTCAATGAGCTCCTAGAGGAAACATATGACCGCTGCCCTGGACATGACATTAAGATTGTACTAAGAGATGCTAATGCCAAAGTAGGCAGAATGTGTTTCATCCAACTATTGACAATTTCAGTCTACATGCTGACAGTTCCGACAACGGTATGAGACTGATTGACTTTGCCGCGGCAAAAAAAACATGGTCATTAGTGATACGAGATTCCAGCATAAAGACATCCACAAGGCTACTTGGGTATCCCCTGATCAAAGAACGAAGAACCAAATTGATCACGTGGTAATTGATGAAAGGCACTCATCCAGTGCAATAGACGTACGAGTGATCAGAGGATCTAACATTGATTCTGATCATTACCTGGTAGCAGCAAAGGTTCGCACAAGATTAAGTAGAGCGAAAATCGTACGAAACCAGACGCAGAGGAAGCTGGACATCGGAAAGCTGCAATTACCAGAGGTAGCCACAGCCTACTCAAGGAAGCTCTCGCAACTTTTGGCACAGAACCCACCCCCTTCCGATGACGATCCTGATGCGCAGTGGAAACCGACTCTATAAAAACTGCCGCAACAACCGTACTTGGTTTCGAAAAACCGCTTCGCAATAAACCGTGGTACGATGAAGAGTGTCGCATAGCAAATAACGAAAAGAACGCTGCACGTATGGTAATGCTTCAGTCAATTGCAACGCGAGCTGCAACTGAGCGGTATAGGGAGAAAAGAAAGGAGGTAAACCGTCTCTTTAGGCGTAAGAAACGCCAGTGGAGAAAGCGCGAGAGTGTAATTCTACCAAAAAGTTAAAAACGGACCTAATGGACATTGTTCAGGGCATGGTTCAGGGCCCCCCTCTTAACCAAGACGTGGTCAGAACAGCTATTGCCCGGCTTAAGAACAACAAAGCAGCAGGTGCCGACGGATTACCGGCGGAGCTGTTTAAGGCTGGCGGCGATGAGCTGATAAGGTGCATGCATCAGCTCATTAGCAAAATTTGGTTAGATGAATGCATGCCCGGCGATTGGAGTCTCAGTGTACTATGTTCCATATTTAAAAAAAGTGTCCCGAGTCTCCGTGCTAACTACCGTGGAATAAGCCTTTTATCCATAGCATATAAGGTTCTATCAAATATAATGTGCGAAAGACTAAAACCAATTATCGCTGACCTGATTGGACCATACCAGCGTGGCTTTAGGCCTGGAAAATCGACAACTGACCAGATTTTCACGCTACGCCAAATCCTGGTGAAGGCGCACAAAGACAAATCGACACCTATCATCTATTTATCGATTATAAAGCGGCCTTCGATAGTCCGATACGGGAGAAACTCTATGAAGCAATGTCTGAGCTTGGTATTCCTGCAAAACTCATACGCCTTTACAGGATGACCTTGACGAACACCAAATCCGCAGTGAAAGTTGGTAAGGATCTTACCGAACCTTTCGAAACTAAGCAAGGCCTCGGCAAGGCGACACGCTATCGTGCGATCTCTTTAACATCTTAATGGAGATCATTATGAGAAAAGCTGCAGTCAACATGAATAAAACCATTGGGCGCACAATTAGAGAAGTTACTGCGGTTTTTTCGAGAATTGAGAAGGAGTCAGCAAAAGTGGGTCTGACGGTAAATGAGGACAAGACAAAATTAATGGTATCTACGAACAGGGCCGTTATAATTTCGAGGTAGTGGACGAATTTCTATACCTCGTCAGCCTTGAAATCAAGCGGAGAATTGTGCTTGCGAAAAGATGTTATTTTGGGCTAAGCAAGCGCTTTAGAGATAAAGTCCTCTCTCGAGTAACAAAAGTTCAGCTCTACCAGACTCTCATTCAATCTGTCTTGCTTTATGGCGCAGATTCCTGGGTCCTATCGCTAGTAGACGAAACATCTGTACTAGTCTTCGAGAGAAAAATACTCCGAAAAATGTATAGCCCAATAGTGCACAACGGCGAGTATCGGCGACGCATGAATCATGAGCTGTATGGGCGTTATCCTGACATTGACATAGTTAAGCGGATCAAGATAACGCGATTGCGCCGGCTAGGCCATGTCAGTGATAGGATGAAGACGAACCAGCACGAAGGGTTTTCGAAACCGAACTCGAAGGAAGACGAAAAATAGGAAGACCAAGACTCCGCTGGAGGGATCAGGTTGACGAATCCCTGCGTATACTTGTTACTGCCAACTGGAGAGATAAAGCAAAAGATCGAACTGGTTGGCGAAATATGTTAACTTCGTTTTGTAAGGTCCCTGACCCCCCGGGGTTGTCCGAGACCGGATAAGTAAGTAAGTATATTCGGACAAAATCGGACACATAGTTCTCGAGTAATGATGACATAGACATACAAATGACCAATTTTAAGATACAAAGTGGTGTTTATGAGTTATTTAGGGTGACTAGACATTTTCAGATTATATTAGTATGTTCAGAAAAAATTTTTAGTTTTACCGTGGCTATAATATTGCCAAAAATTGTGACTGAAATATTTGGAGTCCGTTGAAGTTATGCTGAAAAAAGTGATTTTTTTTTAATCTGCAGGAAAATCTAAGAATTAGAAAAACTCAATTTTTAGCAAAATTTGACGTTCTACAGACATCTACCGCTCATCTCAGTAGATTTGCCACCAACCGATACAATTTACTAGAACGTTGCTAGGGGTTTCGACTACATTTACACTGTGGAACACAACAAAAAAAAAAACAAGTTTCTGACAGTGGCTTTTGGTAGAGGGGGTATTGGCGTTTTGAAAGTTTACGTCTGAATTGTTTTAAGGAATGGGTGACATTTTTCCCCTTTTGCACATTCTTATGATGAATCGGCATAGGAAACCATGTTATCCTTACATTTTTGGTACTGGATGTGTTCAGCAATTTTATGTAAAAGATTACGTGAAATATTTTTGTGGAATACCTTGAACCTCTACCGCCTCAATATATGGGTCTTTTTTGTGGAAAAGGGGGAAAACCCCTAAAACGGGGTGTATCGGTTTAGCATGGACTACAAAAATATTCCTCATAAAATTCGAACAGGTAATTGAGTTGCCTGGCTGATTTTGAGTTCTGTTTTGATTTCGTTTCTTTATAGTTTTTCGTTGCAGGCAGTCGGAGTCTGGCGCGCCTAATTAAGGCAGTGTGAATAAATTACAATATTTTATCTTATTTTCTATTTATAGATATTAATTTACAGCTTTCTTCTGTTCAACGACTTGTAGTAAAATTTTACGCAGAATATTTTTCCAATACACACCAACTTCCTAAAATGCAACTTTGTGGGATATTTAAGCGCCAACTCGGAATTAGGTCGAAATTAACCCTTAAATAAATTTTAAGTTTTTATTTAATTTTTGGCATTCAAGTGGAGTTTTGAGCTTTAGTGTGTTAAGAAACTTATTGTAGAATTTTATGAGGATTATTTATGCAGTACAATTTAATCCGTTACACCCTTGATTTAGGGGTGTTTTTTACCCTTTTCCAAAAAAGAGCAAGAAAGACCCGGTAGAGGGTTAAATTATTCGACAAAAATATTTATCGTAAATTTGTACAAAAATTGCTGAACACATCGTATACCTAAAATGTAAGGGTAACATGGTCTCCAATGCCGATTCATCATAAGAATGTGGAAAAGTGGAAAAATTTCACCCCCCTTAAAAACAAATTCAGACGTAAACTTTCAAAATGCCGATACCCGTATATTTTTGATGTGTTAACATCTATAGCGGCGTATAGGGACTAAATCTATCAAAGTCAGATTTTATGCTGCTGCTAAAACCAGATTTTCTGCGACTGCGAAAGAGAATAATAACTTGTTAAAGAGTGGTGTGGCAGGGGTGAGGCAAACGAAATTGTGTCTATAGCTTATGTATTAACATAATAATGTATGTATGTACATGTAATGGTGACACACTAATACGTCACCTACTTCGTACAAAGTATGTGTGATGTTGTGTGTATGGCTGTTTCGTTGCTGTTGATATGGCAAACATGTGGTTATGTGACACACGTATACGTCAGCTACTTCGGACAAAGTATGTGTTGTGTTGTGTGTTTGGTTGTTTCGTTGTTGTTGCTATGGCCAAACGAAGCGAGTCATTTGATGTTCAGCATTGCCCGGTGTATATTTTTGTACCTCCTCTACCAGAAACTGTTGTCAGAACCTTGTATTTTTTGTGTTCCTCATTGTCATACACAAATTGGCTGCATTCTATTTGAAAATATATCATACAAAAAGCGTATATAAGTATTTGAATACTATTGGAACCCATTTGAATAAATTTCCCTGAGATTTAAAAAAAAATAGATTCAAATTATCGTCAAATTAAAATTCTTATTATTGTTCGTTTCTAAGTATTATTTGTCAAATCAAAAGAACGCAGCTATAACACACACAAACATGATTCCATTGGAACAAAACAAATATCCTTCCAAAACATATTGTGTAGGCCTCGTTAACGCGAGCACCAAATGAATGCGCGGTATTTAGTGCTGACTCTTAATTGAAACATTGAAACATCTCTATGTAAACGACCCAATTGCCTTCGAACGAATAAATGTAGCAAAAATTAATTAATTGTCACGGAATGACAAAAAGGCTTACTATGGAATGCCAGTAGCATTAACATTCAGCCACGAAACACAGGATGACATCGAGAATGGGCAGTGAATTGAAGCAATTAGTGAATATTTCACCGTTATTAATAGTCATCATTTATCCGATTCAGCTGCGAAAGGACTCAACCACCATCTGTTGAGTATTAAAAGTGGAAAACTAAACTTGAATTGCTCCACTGGTGAGTTTGTCAGCACAATTGATGATAAGACATCAAGTGTTGACGACAAACACCTGTGTCACACACATTCAAACTACGCAATTGTGTCGTTTGTGAACGTTTACTGTTACGGTATCTATCATTCGCATCATTGTAAGTTGTTATGGTTACTTCGATGGCTTCCTGTTTCCGTTTTATAAAAAAATCATGTATCGGTTGACAGCGTACTCATGTCACTGGTGCGTCTGTGTTTGTATGCCATTTGATATTTGTGCTTGTGTCGATTTGTAGTAGCGTCAGCTATCGCACCTTTATGCGAATATGGAAATACATATCCATTTAAATATTCAGTTGCACCACACAGCCATACAGACAAGGACCGCAGGCGGAGACAATGTCGTTGACAAACAAATACATAGTTCGATGTTGAAAAAGATAAAAGTTCCCATAAAAACCCAATAAAATGTAATAAAATTACACAATGGTCCAAGGGGTGGATACGAAAGATCAATTAATAAAATATAAGACCGAAGGAAAACAATGACAGATGACAAAGAAAAGTTTTGTTCCTTTGTATGCATTGTCAAGCAAACAGGACACAGGATTTTCATATACAGTGGTTTAAATGAATCATATCTTAGTCGCTCATTGTTAACTGGCATTTACATTAAAATTTGTGTTAATTAGTAATTACAAATTAATTATATGACAATTATAATTAGTTTTAGTTTAATTTTAATTACATTTACTTACTTACTTATCCGGTCACAAACAACCCCGAGGGGTCAAGGACCTTACAAAACGAAGATAACATATTTCGCCAACCAGTTAGATCTTTAGCCTTATCTCTCCAGTTGGCAATACCAAATGTACGCAGAGGTTCGTCAACCTGATCCCTCCAGCGGAGTCTAGGTCTTCCTATTTTTCGTCTACCTTCGAGTTCGGTTTCGAAAACCCTTCGTGCTGGTTCGTCTTCATCCTATCACTGACATGGCCTAGCCAGCGCAATCGCGTTATTTTGATCCGCTTAACTATGTCAATGTCAGGATAAATCTCATACAGATCATGATTCATGCGTCGCCGATACTCGTCGTTGTGAACTATAGGGCCAAACATTTTTCGGAGTATTTTTCTCTCGAAGACTCCTACAGATGTTTCGTCTGCTTCCGATAGGACCCAGGGTTCTGCGCCATAAAGCAAGACAGGTTGTATGGGAGTCTGGTATAGTTGGACTTTTGTTACTCGAGAGAGGGCTTTATCTCTAAAGTGCTTGTATATCCCAAAATAACATCTATTCTCAAGCACAATTCTCCGCTTGATTTCAAGGCTGACGTTGTTGTTTTTGTTTACGGCAGATCCGAGGTATATAAATTCGTCTACCACCTCGAAATTATATCGCTTATCAACGTTCACGTTATGGTCTAATGGCGTGGAGGCCCTGCTCGTTGAAACCGTTAATTATGTCTTGACCTCATTTACCGCCAGACCCTCTTTTCCTGACTCCTTCTTAATTCTCGAAAACACAGTAACTTCTCTAACTGTGCGTCCAATGATATCTATGTCATCAGCATACGCGAGCATCATGTGACTTTTGCTGCTGATGGTTTTATTCACGTTGACAGCAGCTTTTCTCAGAATAATCTCTATTAAGATGTTAAAGAGATCGCACGATAGGGTGTCACCTTGTCTGAGGCCTCGCTTAGTCTCAAAAGGTTCGGTTAGATCCTTACCAACTTTCACGCGGATTTGGTGTTCGTCAGGGTCATCCTGCAAAGGCGTATGAGTTTTGCAGAAATACCAGCCTTAAACAGCTCCGCCGGTAATCCATCGGTTCCTGCGGCTTTATTGTTCTTAAGCCGGGCAATAGCTGTGCTGACCTCGTCTTGGTTAGGAGGGGGCAATCGACGTCGTCGTCCAAATTTAGATGGATTGTCTCGTCATTGGATATCTCAGGTACCAATAACGCAGAGAAATTATCTCTCCATATTCCCTTTCTTTACAGAAGAATTACATTTACATTTACAAATGGAAATTCCAAATTGCATTTCCTTCATATTTGGCAGTTTTGGCTTTCAAAAATTTTATATGTACAGAGTTATGAATCTGAAAGTACCACGAGGCAACACCAATCGAAGCCAGAAACCTCTACATATTAAATACTTTAAAAACAGAATTGCCAGCAGTCAAACAAATTTAAAATGCTTAAAATCCCATTATTCCCATATTTCGTTACAATTGGCATCCGATTCCACAATCTGCATTTGCATTGTCTGAGCAAATGGAAAATCAAAATTCTTTAACCGCCATTGCGGACAATCTTAATTCTTTTGCATATGCATTAGTTAAAGAAGTAATTCAAATTAAAATCAAATGCAAATTAAAAAATCCCATCAATGCATCGAATGATCATAGACTAATCAGTTGCAATACACTCGCCACTGAACCTACTTTTCGTAGATGTTGAACAAGCTTTTGGCAGTATACACCGAAACTCAATTACCAATCAGAGCAAACTGGACGAGATAGTCTCCGTGATTCGGGAACTGTACAGGTAAGCATGTAAGGTAACGTCATAATCTATCCGTACAGAAAAGTCTATATACTCACCGCCATCCACACCCAATACTTGTCTGGTATAGCCGTCACCTAAGCGTACACACCATCCACTCACACTCACTGACAAACACACAAGCTCTGTCGACGTTGTGTAAATTGTAGCAGCGAACTACAAGGCTTCAATGGTCGCCCAAGAATGACTGCTTTGATGCAATTCTCATTTGCGTCACTAGAGCTATGGTACTTAATGTTAAAGTCGCTTCCGAGCGTACAACCCGGTAAGATTATAGCATTTTATCTGGGACTCTAGTTCTGCAAAGAACAGGAGCAATTTTGGGTTCCATTCTTTAGTAAAGACGGTGTAAATACATTTCTACACAGGGGCTTCGGCTCACTGTTCCTTCACAGAGGCTTCGGCTCACCGTTCCTAAATAGAGATTTCGGCTCACTGTTCCTACACAGGGGCTTGGACTCACTGTTCCTACACAGGGGCTTCAGCTCACTGTTCCTACACAGGAGCTTCGGCTAACTATTCCTACAGAGGGGCTTCGGCTCACTGTTCCCACACAGAGGCTTAGGCTCACTATTCCTACACAGAGGCTTCGGTTCACTGTTCCTACGCAGAGGCTTCGCCTCACTGTTCCTACTTAGAGGTTTCGGCTCACTGTTCCAAAATAGAAGTTCCGGCTCACTGTTCCTACATAGGGGCTTGGGCTCACTGTTCCTACACAGGGGCTTCAGCTCACTGTTCCTACACAGGAGCTTCGGCTAACTATTCCTACAGAGGGGCTTCGGCTCACTGTTCCCACACAGAGGCTTAGGCTCACTATTCCTACACAGAAGCTTCGGTTCACTGTTCCTACGCAGAGGCTTCGCCTCACTGTTCCTACTTAGAGGTTTCGGCTCACTGTTCCAAAATAGAAGTTCCGGCTCACTGTTCCTACATAGGGGCTTGGGCTCACTGTTCCTACACAGGGGATTCGGCTCACGATGCCTACACAAAGGCTCCGGCCTATGTTTCCTACACTTACTGTTTCCATGCAGCCTATCCCATGATAACCGATCCCGAACCGTTCTGACCGGACATGTAAAGCACATACCGAGCCAGTATCCCGCTTCGATACCGATCTACGCAGCGAATCCGAATAATCGCGTGTACAAGAGACTGAGTTCCCGATCCACTTAAAACCGACCAGTCCGCAACCTGCCCTCAGAAGAGTACTGTTAAACTAAGACCAGTGCCCCCAGAAGTGTTGTCACGCCAAGGCTAGTATTCCCAGAACAGTGTTGTCAAGCCTAGACAAGTGCCCTCAGAAGAGTTTTGTCAAGCCTAGACAAGTAGCTCCCAGAAGCCAAGTGGTGTCAAGACATGACAAGTAGCTCCCGGAAGAGTGTTGTCAAACCAAGACGAGTATTCTCAAGCTTAGAGGAGCCTCCACAACGAGTGAATTAGTTGATGTTATTTCTGTAAATCAAATTACTTTGTAAATTAAAGATCAATAAATAATCTGAATTCGAATCTCTGAAAAGGGAAAACTATTCTGTTCTTATTTCGAAAGGTTTGGTGGGTCGTAGCGAAAGACTCTGGACATGTCTGAGCTTAGCTCAGCCCTCGACAAAACCGCATTACAAGCAGCATATAAAGTTCGTTTTAAGGGAGAGGAAAGCCAACCTTTTACCACATCTGCGGGAGTTGGATAAAGATATGTCTTGTCACTCACATTATTTCTCTACTTATGGACGAGGTAATGGAAGCAATCAATGCAGAAGCACCGTGCGGCATTCAGTTGGAAGATTTCATGTAACGACCTTGGTCCAAAACCATTCAAAATGCCACAACGTCGTCTTTTCGGTGAATGTACCTTAGAGAAGCTGGAAGAAGAACACATTTTTTTTTGGCTCAATGAAATTTTCAAATCGCTGCCATTTCGCACACTTGCATTTTCGGGGATGGTCGTAGTAGACATATTTTCATGAAATGAGCCAAGGAATACGCTGGTGAAATTGGGCGGGTCGTGACTCTCTGCCAGACAACAAAGAAACAAAAAAGCAGCGGATCTTCAAATTCCTGACAACATTGCTTGCACGTATGTATATGCATATTCCAAAAATATACATGGTTCGTGCATAATGGTTTATGCGTGTTGGTAACAACTCGATGCTCAATTTTTAATATATTAATAATCGTAAATTCTGTTGAAACAACTAATATTTGTCAGTACAGATGATTCTGTACTTTTACTTTTATTGACTATTTTACAACCTCGTGAGGTCAGACGAGTTAAAATTAAACAAATTTCAACATATTCTTCCTCCTACTATCCTTCATCTTTTCTTGCGAGTTGGTAACACCAAGGATTACGGAGAATTTTTCTCTCGAATACTCCCAGGTAGTTTTCATCCCCTTACGATATGACCCAAGTTTCGGACCCACATGTCAAGACAGGTAAAATGAGAGCCTGATGTAGCTGGACTTTTGTCCGTTCCTAAACTGGTCCTAAACTACTTGCTGAGCCCAAAATAGCATCTATTTGCAAGCACAATTGCCCTATCTATCTCCAGGCTGACGTTGTTATCCTTGTTCACGGCGAATCCAAGGTACACAAATTCATCTACCACTTCAAAATTAAATCGGTTGTCAACGTTCAAGTGCGGATCAAGTCGAGAGGTTTCTCTAGTCGTTGACATCATCAATTTTGTCCTGCCCTCATTAACAGCAAGACCCAACTTCGCTGATTCCTTTTCGTTTCTTGAAAATACTGCAGTAGCCTCTCGCAAATTTCGCCCAATGATGTCTATCTCGTCAGCATACGCCAGCAACATATGGCTTTTCGTGTTAATGGTCTTGTTCGTATAGGAGGATCAATTTCGCCGGAATCCCAAATTCAGACATAGCTTCGTACAGTTTTCCCCGTATGGGGCTATCGAAAGCAGCTTTGTAATCGACAAAAAGATGGTATATATCGATTTGTTTTCCGTGGGTCTTTTCCTGGATTTGGCGAGGCGTGAATATTTGGTTAGTCATGGACTTGCCTGGTCTAAAACCACACTGATAAGGTCCAATCAGGTTTTAAATAATTGGCTTTAGCCTTTCACATAATACGCTCGACAAGACCTTATACGCGATGGATAAAAGACTGATGCCTCGATAGTTGGAACAGACACACCGATGACCCTTTTTGAATACAAGACATAATACTCTCACACTTCAATCGTCAGGCATAGATTCCCCCAGCCATATACTGCATATAAGTTGATGCATGTGGGCTAGCAGTCCTTCGCCACCTGCCTTAACTAGTTCAGCGGGTAGTCCATCTACTCCAGCGGCTTTACCATTCTATGGTTGAGATATTGCCTTTCTAATCTCGCCGAGGTTGGGAGGGGGTACAATGTACACTATCTTTCACTATGATTAGTGCTGAAAAGTGGTCTCTCCACATTTTGAGCACATACTGCTTCTCAGTCACCAGGTTCCCATTCTCGTCCTTGCAAGAGAGCAACCCATTATTAAGACCGATATTCAATCTACTTACCCTCTGAAAAAATTTTCGAGATTCGCCATTCATTCTGCACAATTCAGTTTTCTCACCCTCCCTCTGCTCTCACTGCCATTTTTTCCGCCTAAATAGTTGGTTTTCCTTCTCAGCCCCGTGGACCGCTCATTCGCAGCACTCGTTGTAACTGACTGTCTCGTTGCCATACGTGCTGCGTCTTTTTCATCAGTTGCAATGCAACATTCTTATTCGAACTATGGCTTATCCTTCTGCGGTTTTTGATAGCCAAGTTCAGTCCCTGCAGCGGGTTCCAAAGAATGGGAGATGTGCTTCCACTGCGCATGTGGGTCCTCTGTAGGGAGGTATTCTGCCCTAGCAAGAGAGAGAGCTTCTGTTGATAGCACATTGATATCTCCGATATTTGTAGCTTTTCAATATACTCGTATAGCTTTTCCAGTGTTCGGTTTCGTAAGTTTTTCGCCCTGCTCAGTCTTGTGCGAACTTTCGCAGCCACCAGGTAATGCTCCGAGTCGATATTGGCACCTCGAATCACACGTACATCCATTAAACTAGAAGAGTGCCTACCATCTATTACCAAGTGATCAATCTGGTTCTTCGTCCGCTGATCAGGAGATATCCAGGTCGCCTTATGAATGTCCTTATGCTGAAATCGTGTGCTACTAACTACCATGTTCTTTGCAGCGGCGAAGTCTATCAGTCTAATTCCATTATCGGAGGTGGTATCATGTAGACTGTCATAACCGATTGTTGGTCGAAAGACACTTTCCTTCCCTAATTTGGCATTAAAATCGCCTAGAATAATCTTAATGTCGTGGTCAGGGCAGCGTTCGTATACTTCCTCCAGACGCACATAAAATGATTCTTTGACCTCATCATCTTTATCCTCTGTCGGTGCGTGCACACAAATTAACGAGATGTTGAAATATTTGGCTTTGATGCGAATTGTGGCTATGCGGTCACTCACTCGGTTGAACCTTGAAACTAGGTGTCCCAGGCTCTTGCCAACTATAAAGCCGCACCCGAATTCCTGGTTTCGCTCATGGAAGCTGTAGTAAATATTGCAATTTTTCTTTCTGGTGCAACCTGGATCACTGTGATGTCAGCCTTATATTTTCCGAGGACATCCGCCAGTTGGAAAGTGGCACCCGTCCTGTATAGCGTTCGCACATTCCAGGTACATATCCTTAAATCGTGGTAGGTGATTCAATCGGAAATTGTTTCTTCGGAGAATATTTTCGATTTTCTTCGAGCTATATAGATCAGGGGTTTTCGGCAATTCCACAAAATTTAAGCAGTCGAAGTTTTGAACTCACGTTGGCGGACGATCGTTACGAATTTGGGGTTCTTCTCATCATCGCCGTAGCATTCTAAGCCAGTGATTCTCTTGTTTCCATTGTCTCTAATTGCAGTTGTCGTTGTCAGGGTTTCTGCTTTCTTTCTATCTCTCGTGTGAACCGCTTTGTCGGTGTACATACTTATTCCACTTAATAGCCCACGGTGCTTCTGAATTGGTTGCTTGCATTGCATCGTCCGTAGAAGCAATAATGTGCCAATGTTCCCCATAATATCCATGTAAAATTAGTTCAATTTTTTGTAGGAAAAAATCCCAAATTTAAATGGCAGAAACTCGCAAGTGGTAGAAAATATGATAAAGTCTTTTGCATTTAATCAAAGAATTGTAGATAGAATCCAAGTGTCGCCAATTACTGGACATTTTGTTAGCCTAAACCACTGTAAATATTTAAGAAAAGAACGATTCAATTCACGATAGGAAAGGACTATAAAAACGTTTCGCGAGACCTCTTTCCTCGTAGGCAAATTCAGATTCAGAGGCCAAAACGAATTGGTATTTGACATTTAAACGAAAAAGTGACAAATGAATTGAATACATTTTTGATGAAACCCGTGACGCGTGCCATTATGGACTCTGAAGGGAAATGAAGCGAACCCAAAATGTTAATATTTGAACTGAATATAAACAAAAGCCACTTGAAGGCGACGCAACTCTTGTCCTTAAGTGGCCCATATTGAATGTTAACGAATGAAAACAAACAAAATCGAGCGTTAAAATAAATAAAAATGAATACGAAATGAAATTGTCATTATTTTTTTAATACAAATCGTAAAGTCTGCAAGGACAGGAAATTTAACAGGATGAAGAATGTGAAAAATACTGTCACAGCTGGTAATCAACATAAAAAAATGGAAACAAACAAACATAAAACTCTTATTGGAAGGATAACAAGAATGGACTGACATTTAGGCAACAAAGGAACACGAGGACAATTTTTGAAACGGATGTTGATGCCGTAGGGCGGAAATCACTTTTCCGTTTGATATTTCTTAGCTCATTCGTTGACACATTTTTGTGTTGGTCACACAAGATGGGTGGATAACAACATTACTGTTCTGTATATTAGAAAGGACGTTTGAAATGACACTAAATACAAAAGCAAAACAACTTGTAATGTTATTTATGGTTGAAACGATTTTGGGGGACACAGTAATATAGTGGTTCGTTAAGATTTTGGTGGGGGGGGGGGGGGGTCACAAATATATTTTATTACTTGTTTTCCCTCTTTCAATTGACATCAATAGTGCAAAGTGCTTTTCTATCAACCATCCATCGCAAACGCACGGCCATAACTCACTCTTCGCCACGTCACGTAAAACGAAGTGTATAAAAACTACTCCTTAGCCGTGAGATGTAAAGGGAAACCCAAATTATATTACTCGAGAGCACGAGCTGCCTGCTTTTGCTGATAAGCATAAAAAGAGCAGTTCTCGTACAGCACGCAAATCGTGTAAAGCTATTCTGTAAAGCGGTAAGAACAAATGTTTTCGAGCACTGGATTTGGGTCGGCGTTCTCATTTATTCCCAAAACTTGTTACCAAATGTACACAAAAATTAACACAAAGTACATGAAATTCACTAGAAACAAGAATATGCATGTATTTACCATAATATGTACATGCTGAAAAATTACAGCTCCAGCAACAGGAACCATGTACATGTTTGCAAGCATTGTTTCCATGGATTGCAAATTTGCTGCTATTGGTTTCTTTATTGTGACAGACAGCAGTGGTATCAGCAGTTTTCAACAAACAAATCCACATTTGGTTCACAAATATATATATTATAACCTATTAATCATTGTGTCCCAAACATGTTATATTGAATAGCAAACACAATGTGTTTGGACACAAGTATACTATAATTGCGACATGCTACAAACACGTTATATTTGCATCCAATCCACAAAAAAAGACAAATTTTTCAGCGTGTACCTAATTATATAAAGTTTACAACAAAATACTTAGAATGTTCCATAAAGTTCGTAAACTACATAAAGTCCGTTAAAAAATGGTTCAAAAAAGTTCGTAGAATGTACATTATAAGTAAAATACATCCAGTGCACCAAAAATTACTTAATAGTACCTATGCACATTAACTTTACCAAATCGGTATATAATGGTATCAAAATGTGTAACAAAAAGTACATAAAGTTTGTACACAGTTCAATAAATAAGTACAAATACAAATAAACTTTTAGTACCAAAAACTACATAATATGTTTAAATCAAATAATGTGTTTAAATCAAATACAAAAGTGCTTTGTGGGGACAAAAAGTACATAAGTTGTGTTTCGAAAAAAGTACATAACATGTACTAAAACAGTACTTTTTTGTATCAAAATTGTATCAAAAAAGTACCTTTTGGTGCCAAAAGTGTACCAAAAAGTACATAAGCTGAGTTTCAAAAAAGTACACAACGTGTACCAAAAAAGTACTTTTTGGTATCAAAAGTGTACCAAAAAGTACATAAACTGTGTCAAAAGGGTACAAAAATGGTCATAATAGTAATTTTGGTACCAAAAGCAGTATCAAAAAGTACATAAAGTTAATAAAAAAGTATATAAAATGTATGCAAAAGTGCATATGTGTATCAAATAATTTACTTTTTGCTACAATTTATTTGATTTTTTTTGGAATACTGTATGTCCTCTCTGGCACACTTTATGTACTTTTTGGTAAAATTTATGTCCTTTGTAGTCAACTTTATCTGCGTTTTGGCCCACATCATGTACTTTTTGGAACACAGTATGTACCTTTTGGTACACATTATTTAGATTTTGATACACTTAATGCACTTTGTGTTACACTTTATTTACTTTATAGACATTGTTGGTACACATTATGCACTTAGTTTGTACAGTCCATGTTCTACTTTGATGCCCTTCATACAGCTTTTGGTACATTCTATGTAATTCTTGTTAAAACTTATGGTGTCGTTGGTATAATTCTTGGTACCTTTTATAAGTATGTACTTTTTGGTACTTTTGTGAACTTATTGGTAGATTGTTGATAAACTTTTCCAAACGTTTTATACATATTGGTGCACTTAGTGTACTCTTCGGTATATTTGTTGTACATTGTTTGGTAAATTTTCTCTATTTTTTGTACTTTTGGTAAACTTATTGTACTTTATGGATGTTATTGGTACACATTATGCACCTTCTATACTGTTTGTTACATTCTGTGTATCCTTGAGATTTTTGTATTATTTACTTATATAATCTTTTGGAAATGTTTTGTATATATTTGTTCGCCTAATGTGACTTTAGGTACATTTGTTGTATATTCTTTGTACTTTTTAATAATTGTTTTCTATTTTTGTAGACATGTATGAACATAAGGGCTTTCCGGTCAGGAACAAATAAATTTTAAAGTCTGTCTCAGTAAGAATGCACCTTTTCATTTTAAAATAGAAACACGTATTTTTTCAGACAGTTATGATTTTTTTTATTGGATTATATAGAAGACATGTTCCGATTAAGTATGGAATAAAATATCTATCAAATAACCTCCACGGCTCTGATGGCAGGCCATTACTCGATTCATGAAAAATTTTCTATGACTTTTTCACAGACAGGTGGCTGTATCTCACTGATAACGCGTTGGATCTCAGATTATGTTTCTGGGTTATTCTCAGAAACCCGAGAACACAAAGGAAGAAATCGCACGGCGTTAAATCGCATGATCGTGGTGGCCAGTTCACATCAGAATTTCTTGAGATAATTTGTTCAAATTATCGTTGCTGCAATAAATCGATTGTTCCATCCGCGATTTGGCAGGTGACGCCGTCTTGCTGAAACCACATGTCGTCCAGATCCACGATGTCCAGTTGAGGCCACAAGAACTCCGTTATCACGTTCCTGTAACGAATTCCGTTCACAGTCACTGCAATTTTGGCCTCATCTTCAAAAAACTAAGGCACAATCACGCCGCCGGACCAAAATCTGCACCAGATAGTTGCTCATTCTGGGTGCATTTGTTTCTCGTGGATAGCATGAGTATTTGTATACACGAAGCCATTCAGGTGGAAATGCGATTCATCGGAGAAGATGTCTTCTTTCGAAAAATTGGCATTGACTTCACTTCGCTAAATTACTCATTTAAAGAATTGCCGGCTCTTTCCATGGTCTGCTGGTTTGATTTTCTGAGTAAGCTGAATTTTGTACGCATGAAGGTGGATGTATTTTGCCAAATTTCTCTGCGTAGTGCTTCGTGAAATTTGAAGTTGTTGAGAAGGATGCCGACTTGATGTATCGGGTTTTCGGCGACTATCTCGTTTACTGCAGCAATTTTTTCAAGAGACCGACCATTACTTTGACACACAGGAGTCTTACTGACCCAGTTTCTTCAAATTTTTGACCACTATCCGTGTGATTGACGCAGCGGTCAATAAGTTGGTAATAAGTTTTCACAATTATAACACGTTGTTCTTTCGTAAAGAGCTCCATTTTAAATAATCGGAATAAACATATATGACAGCTGCCTAGTTTCAGAGTTGCCACTTGCATAAAAAAAGTTACACTAAATTTAAAAAGTTCAATCTTACTGTGACTCCCTTTACAAAAAAAACGAACCTAAACACATGTTGATTTACAGCTCGTTTTTCCAGCCTACGTGTGTTTGAATTTTAAATTTCGAAAGTACTACCGAGTGTCTATAACTAACGACTTAAAGAAATGGTATCCCCTTACATCCCATGAAGAGATATGGTGGAGCTTCTCGCAACCAGTGAGCTATGCGCTTTCTAGTGTTAGGGTCTAGAGGTTTTCGCCGGTTTCGAACGGTATTATGGAAAGCTTTCTCATATGCTAAATACTTGATTGTGTCGCCGCCACCGTCGTCGAGAACAATGTTAGATGTACAGAGCAGGGATCGTATCGACACGAATACGACTCGAATTCCGTGAGACAAATTTTGAGCAGCCAGAGGGATTTTCTGTGTTCACTCGCATAGGTTTGCAATGCGTGTTAATTACATTGCTCTGCAAAATAAAATTGTTTACTGAGCTCCGACATTATTCCTACTGATTCTTATGTAAAATGACCTCCTGAATCCGAATATCACCTCCATTTTTCCGCATTGCCCATCGTTTTCGTGGGACGCCCCCTCCCCCTTTTGTTATCCTATGGTCTTTTGTTTGTCATAACTGAAGAACGACTATTCCGATTTTTGTGAAATAAATTTAGAAAAATTAAGAATTACCATTTCTTTAATATATTATTACACTATTTCTCTACATAATCAACAGTTTCGCAGATATACATAAATTTATGAAGAAAAAAATAATTTGTTGCCTAAAAAATTTAAATTTTTAAAAATCATTAAAAATCCAAACCGGGAAAAAGTGTCTAGTCTTATTACTTTCGCGTAAAGTCACATAACCTGTAAACAAAATGAGATACAAATCATGAAAATCAATGTACGCGTTTCACTTTTATTCACAATTAAGTTAAGATGTCTTACAGCCATACTTAAAGATTATTTCAACGTTAATTTTGAGTAAAAGTTTTTTTACGGAATTGAAAAATATTGAGCCTCTTAATAGTTATGATTTTTTAAGTGAAAGTCTAAATACAAAACTCCAGGAAACAGATATGAAATCGTAATTGGCTCCGGCGACAGTTTTTTTTAAATCCAAAAAATTGGAAAAAATAAGTTCTAAACTTAGAAAAGTACTAAAAATCGAAATCCGAACATATTTTTTGAATTCGCGAAAATGTGAAACAGCCTAATATGGATACTTGTATATCGTCGGTGCTCTGAACGAATTACCTATCAGGATTTTTTCGATTTTTTTTCTATTTTTTGTATTTAGATGCTGTAATTAATAGCCATACACCTACCCACCAAAGCGTTTCCCGAAATCTTGATGAATTCAGGATTTAGCAAAATTACCTATGTGCTTTCTATAGTAGAAAAGCTCCGACAAAATTACTTATGTGCTTTAAAGCACATAGGTAGTTTTGAATTCATCAATATTTTTTGTGTTTCCCTTCAATTTTTTTGTGAATCTGAAACGTCATCACTTGTAGCAAACTAAAATTGTGCTTTTTAATCCTACAAATTCATAATTCGAAAAAAAGGGAATATATACTTATACATATATAGTCATAACATCTTACAATAATTAGTTTATAGTTGCAGCTGAAATATGGAAGGCAAAGAAGTAAGACAGATTTTAAACGAGACTAGCGGTCTATTCGAAAATATTGAATTTAGCGATGAAAATGAACCTGACGAAGGAGCAGTGTTATTAAAAATGAAGGTTAAAGAAAAAAGGAAGATGTTGCGACTATCAGGCAAAAAATATGGAGAGAGGAGGACAAGAAGTATGGGGAATAAGTGCTGCAATCATTTGGCAGAGAAGAAAACAGAAAGGTCATTCATTTGTGGTGCTGTTGAAGAAAATTTCCGTCAACAAACATTCAATTATTTTTGGAACCTACCGACAAGGGACGCCAAGAAATCATTCATAAATGGTTTGGTACAAGTGAGAAATAATGCAACAAAAAACAGCGACTAAATTCTAAAAGTGTTAGAAAATCATGCTATTTTGATTGCTGGTAAAAAATTTCGGGTATGTAAAAATTTTTTTTTGCAAACTTTTGAGTTAGATCAGAAAACATTCCAATGGTGGATTAAAATGAAAGAACCGAAGGTATCTACTTCAAAGAAAGTAACACCAAATACTGAATCCCTTCAACAATGGTTAGATATAATACCAAAAGTACCAAGTCATTATTGCCGCGCAACGAGCAACAGAGTGTACGTTGATCATGATTTTAAAACAAAGACACAAATGCATAGAATATATTGCGATTGGTGTGATAAAAACAACAAAGCACCGGTTATGAGAAAAAAGTTTTGCGATTTTCTAAAGGATCAGAAAATATTTATTTTCAAGCCTCGAAAGGATCAATGTGACGTCAAAGAGGGGAATTTAAAGGTTGAAGAATATCAACTTCATGTTACCAAGAAGGACGAAACCAGAGCTGCTAAGGAGAGAGCGTGTAGTATGATGTCACCTGAAGTTTTAGGTATAACAATGGATATGCAGAGTGTATTGTTATGTCTAAAGCTTCTCGTTTCTGAGCAGTATTATACAACTAAATTAGCAATTCATAATTTTACCATATAACGGGTCCGCCAAATAACTTTTTTTTTTGAAAATGCTATAAAAAAAACTACTGAATATTTTCTTAAATTTCTTTTTTTATTTGAAAGTACAATCCGGTTAATAATGGAAAATAATTTCTTTCAAATGGCTGCCTCGGCTAGCCATGCAGTAGCCTACACGATCGGTCCAATTCCAAGCTACACTCGATGTTTTGCGCCCTGTTTTTGAAGATCGCATTATCAGCCGCAGAGCTGATGTCGTTTGGCCACCTCGGAGCTGCGATTTGACATCGTTGGACTATTATTTGTGGGGTGCCCTCAAAGATAATTGTTACCCCGACAAGCCAGAGACAATTGACGCTTTAAAGGACAATATTCGTGAAGCCATTGGTGAAATACAGCTGCACACAATCGATAATGTGCTTAAAAATTGGACCGATCGTGTAGGCTACTGCATGGCCAGCCGAGGCAGCAATTTGAATGAAATTATTTTCCATTATTAACCCGAAGGATTGTACTTTCAAATAAAAAAAGAAATTTGAGAAAATATTCAGTAGTTTTTTTTATAGCATTTTCAAAAAAAAAAGTTATTTGGCGGACCCTTTACATAAAAAATACGAGAGATGGCCATTTATATGTATGGCATGAAGGCGATGGTGGTGTTACAGCAAATAATATAACGAGCTGCATCATTCAATTCCGAAAAGATCACTGTATGTCATACAAAAAGTTGTTCTGATCTCAGACGGATGCGCCTATCAAAACAGAAACAAAGTATTATGCAGAGCTTTGTCAAATTTCTCTTTACGGACCGGAATTGAAATTGAACAAATTAAGTGCGGAACACAATTGCGACGCTTCGACGTACAACGTACGGCGTGCGGGCGTAAACCGTCATGAAAATACGTCCATACGTCCAACATGCACACAATAGCGGCGTACAATGTATAATACGTCAACATACATATGTTTACACTTTACAAATTTTTCTTTTCATTTAAATTATTTCCGCTCATTTTTTATCAGCAATTGTTTTATTTTATAAATAATTTCACCAAATTTGCATACACAAACCGTCTGAAACATCAGATACGAACTTATACGCCGTACGCGGCGTAAGAAATAGAAATAGATCTAATTGAACGTACGACGCAAAAACGACAATACGTTGTCGTCGTCAATTGTGGGCGAGATCATAGCAACATGTGTGTTTTATTTTTGACAGCGTATCATTTTTGACGCCGTACGTCGAAACGTCGCAATTGTGTTCCGCACTTTACTTTGGAAAAGGGACACACTATGATGGAGGTAGATAGTGTCCATTCCACATTGGAAAGAGTATTTAATCCTCCAATATACTCTCCTAGTGACTACATAAGTCGAATGAATCAAGCACGTCCATCACAACCGTATATTCTTAATTACTTGGACTACACAATTTTCAAGAACTACGAAAATGTTCCCGGAAATTTTTCTTCAATTAAACCTGGCCAAAAGTCTGGTGATGCCACAGTGAACATTATTCGTGGGCTTTTTTTTCAAGAGAGCAATGTTCAATATAAGATACGCCGACTGGAAGATACTACCCCAAAAAAAAGCTCAAGTACTGCAGCAAAGCGAACCTGATCCGTTGTATGAAGGACTATTAAAAATTGAAAAAAGTAAATACAACAGACTGCAATCACTTACGAGATTTATGCACCGAGATTTCTACACATTTTATGACCACCTCATGCATTAATTTTTTTTATAATTTCATTTGTTACATCTCCTTATTATTACAAACAAAAAATGTTTTTATCGGTTTTGTATATTTATTATATTTGTACACAGAGTTTGATTCTGACCTTTACATATTGCTAATGCTTGTAACACCTTCACAGAATTCGCTCTAGGGCGAAAATAATTAAAGTATGAGGGGACGCTTCTTGTTTCCATTATTTGATTATAATTTACCATTAAAACTAAAAAAAAGACTATAATCAAATTTCAATACCTATATCCTACAAAAAATAAATATAAATAAAATTCATATAAATAAAATTACCTATGTGCCGAAATTATCCAAATATTTATTTTTGAATACAAAAAGTATTAAATCAAAATTACCTATGTGTGTTTTTGTACCTTTTGTTGAACCACGCCAAACTGTGTTAATTAATCAGATTTTTTTTGCGATATAATGGTGGCATATTTTCTAAGGTATCGGCTACATGTATTGAATTTTCAAAATTTTGCAAAATGAAAATAATAAACGGTTTTTATGCTCTCCTGAAAAGTATTGAAAAAACCGATAGGTAATTTGGTCAGAGCACCGACGATATAAATAGTAACAAACAAAACGTTATTTCATTTCTTTCATTAATTCATTTGCATTAGGATATAACACTAAGCCATTTCTTCTGAAAAGGGTAATTGCAGGGTTGACTGTCTGATCCTATAAGAAGAGGTTTCTACGTCTCTTTCTAAGAGATTTCACTGCTGACATTGCGACCCAAGAAGTTAGGGTCAGTTAGAAGCTCTTAGGTAACTCCAATTCTCAGACGAGATCTTTCAATTCTGCCTGAGTAATTAAGTGTTTTTTTCGATGAATTAAATCAGCTGTATACTCATCATCATCATCGGGGGACGTTGACTGAGGCTGTGGTACAAGTTCTTCCACATCTATTTATGGCTGTATAGTATAAGTTTTTGGAGCTACTGGGAGTTTTTGGAGTTACTGGAGCTAAATTTATTTCAGCAAAATCGGAATAGTCTTTCTCGAGTTCTGGTAAACAAAAGCCCATAAGATAACAAAAGGGTGAGGGGGCATCCCACGAAAACGGTGGGCGATAGGGAAAAATGGGGTGATATTCGGATTCAAGAGGTAATTTTACATAGAAATCAGCAGGAATAATGTCGGGGCCGATTTTTATGCAGAACAGTGTTATTGACTTAGTATGAAAAGCTAATGCTATTAAGTTCGGCATAAATACTTTGCACATTAACCTAAATCTTTCCTTAATAAAATAGGTGTTTGTGTAGAGAGATTTATCTGAACCAGATTAGTTTTCTGTCCCACTATTTACCACTTATCGTAAGTCGTGTAACATTACTCTGTTACTGGTACTAGTCATGTACAAGGGACGAGCTAAATTCAAACTAAGAGCAAATACAGGGTGTTTCGAAAGTGACCACCCTATTGGAAGATGCGCTTATTTTTGCAAATGGCCGCCACTGTCAAATCTGTTTTGATATTTGTGGACTAGACAGATGTAGAATACAAGTAAACAAGCCATGGAGCGATACACTCCCCAAGAACGCGGAATAATCGTGTCTATTTTTTTGCGTAACAATTCGTCTGTGGTGTTGGTGCAGCGCGAATACCGTCGCCGATTCCCCGGCCGTCCGACACCGACTTCGCAAACACTGCGCCGTTTGGCCACTAACTTTGATGAGTTTGGGACCACACGAGACGTTACCAGGAGTAGCCGGCCCGGGAGCGGCCGTTCTGCCGAGAATGTCGCCGCTGTTGCCGAGGATGTCGAGCTGTCGCCGGAAACATCGACCAAACGCCGTGCCTCGCAATTAGCCATCAGTCGGTAGTCCCTATGGCGAATTTTGGTCAAAGACCTGCCCATGTTCCCATAAAAAGTCCAGTACGTGCATCAGCTGCTGCCTGTCGACCGCCAAACGCATGTAACCTACGCCCAAGCCATCCTCAATCTCGTGGACGAAGTGGACGATTTTTCCACCAAAATCATAATGAGCTATCATAAACTATCGCGTCTGGGGACCGAAAATCCACGAGGGATGCACGAGAAGCCATTACACCCGCTCAAAGTGACTGCATGGTGCACTGGTCACACTGGAGGAGTCATCGGGCCATTTTTTTCGAGAACGCCGCTGGTCAAACGACAACAGTGAACGGTGCGCGCTATAGGGCCATGTTAACCGAGTTTTTTCTGCCGCAATTCGACGAATTAGGACTGGAGGACATGTGGTTCTAACAGGACTTAGCAACGGAATACACTGCGCCGAGCCACAACCGATATTCTGAAGGCCGCGTTACCAGGTCGTCTCATCCCTCATTTTGGCGATATGCACTGGCCCGTAAGATCGCCCGATTTAAACGCTCGAGACTTTTTTTGTGGGGTTTTTAAAGTCCCATGTTTACGTGAACAAGCCCGAGATCCTGGAAGTCCTCAAGGTCAACATTCGACACGAGTACGAGAATCCGTCGCCCGAAGTTCTCGCCGAAGTGATGAAAAATGCCATAAAACGAGCCCGTATGGTAATCAATTGTGACGGCGCCCATGTAACCGATATCATCTTCTCAACTCAACCAATAAAATTGTAAAGGTTCAAATAAACATAATCAAAAAACAGAATCGAAGTTTTTCATTTAGGAAAAAAATGAGAGCCAAACAACTTCGGACTTCTTTTGAAACACCTTGTAGTTCAACTTTAATTTGATATTTTGTAGCGAACCAGGCGGATTTATGCCGATGTTTGTAGTTTGATAAAAATGAGTTATGCTGCTGAGATAATTTATAAACAAAGTGTAAGTGTCACCCTGTGCCATTTAAAAAGTCATATCTGGAAAATGATTAATTATTCCAGATTGTATGGATGATCTGGCTGGCACAAACTGGGCTGTACAAAAAACATACCGACACTATGTAGTTTTTCAAGACAGTACAACAAACGACTCAAAATCCTTAAACATTCACCAGTAAGAAGGGATACAAGTTGCAGATTAAGAAATTTGTTATATCTATTAATTTGTCAGATGTCAAATACAAACACAATATCAATCAATTCAATGCGTAGTATTTAAGTCATTTCCAAAGGATGATTTTTTGCCATTCCCTATCACTCCTCTGTGATGTATCTCCTTTAGAGACGTTGTTAGATTCCATCAATAATTGCTTACATAGATGAATGGTTCACAAAAACCCATGGTGGTAGAAAGGGATAATTCCCCTCATTTCTTCTAAAAGTTTAACAAGATTGTGTAGTTTGTGTTAAACATAAAATAAACCATACATATACATACATCTTTTGTATGTGTAAGTAAATGTAAATACAAATCCTTTTAAAGTTTTGTCATGACATAACTAATCGTTTTTCTCGTATAATGTAAAGGAGCACCACCATCACCATTAGTTTATAAAGATTTACCAGGCAAAAGGAAAAATTGGGTTTTTCTTGCTTGGGGCCAACCAGCAAAACAAATTACCAGAGAAATAACATACTTTTTCATTCGACCGTGTACCTTTTCTCAAGTGCTCTTAATTGCATAAAGATGTGCGCCAGATTTTGTGGAACTAAGGACCAAGACATTACATGTATCTACTCAAGCATTTCGTGTAACTAACAAGGATTTGTAATGAATTTTGCACTTATATCTGCAGAAATGTGAGTCCTTGATATCTGCATGTAAATATTATGAATACTTGAAGTTTAAATGTCAGCATTAATCTATAGTTAAAAGGTAAACTCAAATTAAGCGAAAAGGTATTGGAAATGAGACGTACATATGTTTTCAGATAAATAAGTCCTTTAACAAGTTAGACCTTGATTTGGAAAAAACAAAAATTCACCTTTTCACTGCAAATTTCACACCAAACAGTCACTTTTAGCGGATGCAATAGCTCTTCTTGTATTTCATATTTTGTTTGATAACATAACCACTTATGAGGGAATGCATTCGTCGCTGTCGCTCATTACGATTTTGAGTATAAGTATAACAGAGCATGGGAGTAAGTTAATCTAGATTGAAGGTCAGCAGACAGCAAATCGTGAACGGTTTCCATTTTGTATGGGAACATATTCAAGTTGTTCACTGAAATTCGTTGCAGCGAACGTCTGATGATGCATATTTGTGTGTATCGTCGATGTTGTGGATTCATTCTGACGTTCTCGGCCACAGCAGCGATGTTTTCGGTCGAACGTACACTACGTGCCCGTCCGATTTTTGCGACATCTCTAGTGGACCCAGTTTGCACGACGCATGCGGCCAAACGCTTAAATCGTGCACATGGTTCACAACCACGAGGAAAACGACAACGGAATTCATAAAAAAATAAATAAATGGTTTCCCGTTACATCCCATGAAGGGATTAGGGAGAGCTTCTTACAACCAGTGAGCTGTGCGCGTTCCAGTTTTATACTCACTGATTGGGACCTACAGTTTTACACTGGTTTCGAACGGTATTTTGAGAAGCTTTTTCCTGGCTAAATACTCGATAGTGTCGCCTTCACTATTCGATGTGACTCCCACCGAAAGAAATTTTAAGGTGGTCAGAGCAGGTATCGAACCCACGTCCTCATGCACAAGAGCCGCGCACACTACCATTGCATGCTGCGTTGAAACAGAATTGGTCAAAAAAGCAGTAACCATAATTCCACGTTCTTCAGGTGTGTATCGCTCCATTGGTTGGTTGGTTGGTTGAAAAGGCTGCTAGACAGCACGCTGTCTGGCACACTTAGGCTAAAGAAGCCCATTGTGATACCTGCAGTTTCCTCTATAGCAACTTTTGACTAGTCGTCCAGCCAATTTGGCCTTTCAATGAATTTGTCTATAGGACCTACAGGAATATCCTGTAGGGCAACGGTGCTAACTAAATGTGTTCCGAATATCCTACTTCTCAGTCCTGCCAGAGCAGGGCAATCCAAGAGAAGGTGTTTCGTCGTTTCCTCGTCCTCTTCCATGCAGCATCTACAGAGAGTGGAGTTTCTATGTCCCAATCTTAGGGCGTGTTGTTTTCCTACAAGACAATGTCCCATAAGTGTTCCTATCATTGTGGATAACCTGCCTCTCGGCAAGTTAAGTACTTGCTTCGTCCTCTTCCTGGCCACCAGTGGCCAGAGAACCCTGGCTTGTTTGCAAGTTGAAGTAAGTCTCCACTTGTCCTTGAACACATTATCGGCCCACTGCCTGATCTGCAAACGGCAGGTAGAGATTGGCATACTAATACATAACACCTTCTTTTGCCCGAAGAACCTGTGCCGTAGTGCGCTGTGTAGCTAATGCATCCGCCACGCAATTGCCTGGAATGTCGCTGTGTCTCGGTACCCAGATGAGCCTGATGTCAAAATACTCTGCCATCACCGTAAGTGATGATTGGAATTCTTTCACCGTCAGGGACGTAGCAAACATGGCTTCCAGGGATTTTATGGCAGCCTGTCTGTTTGTGTAGCTGCATATTCTCTGGAGGGTTGTGACACTACTTTTCAGTAGTTCAGCAACCTCCAGTATGGCGGTAATTTCCGCCTGAAATACACTACAGTGATCAGACAACTTGAAGGAGATATTTACTTTTAGGTCCTGTGAATGGACGCCACAATCTCGGATTCTCACCAGGGATGTAGCGGCTGCTGATTCGGCCATGATACCAGGAGTACAGATGTTGAGGATAGCACTAAGTGCAGTACCTGACGTCGTGCCCATTGCCCCACTAACGCTAATAACTGCTGATCTTTGAATTTTCATCACAGAATTCAGAATACATTTGTTTTGGAGGGACCTCCACCAAACTACGATGCCATAGAGAGAATTGGTCTGACTATTGCCATATTACTCAACATGGTGATCTTAGGAGACAGCCCCCAGCGCTTACTATCCCTTTACAGCAGTAAAGAACAACACACGCCTTTTCACCCTCTCCTCCACATTCGGTTTCCAAGACAGTTTTCTGTCAAGAATTATTCCGAGGTACTTGGCCTTTTCCGTCAACTGTAATTGCAACCCATTAACTGACGGCAGTTCAAATGCGGGTATTTTATATTTCCGAGAGAACAAGATAAGCTCGGTTTTAAGTGGGTTAAGTGATAGTCCGTCGTTAGCGGTCCAGTTCGAAATCAGACTAAGTAGGGTGGTTATACGAATGCTAAGTAAATTTAGGTTTCTACCCGTACAGATGATAGCAATATCATCGGCAAAGGCAAACACCTGGCATTCGGCCCTGTCCAATTCAAGAAGCAGTTCATTTGACAGAAGTTAACTGTAATAGTGGAGACAGAACTCCACCCAGCGGTGTCCTCCTGTTAACGTTCCTAGCAGTTGTAACACCACCCCATTCAGCTTTGACGGATCTATCCACCAGAAGCTTCCCAATTAGGCGTGCCACTAAGCTGTCGACTGCTATTCTGTAACGACCTGAGAATCGCCGAAGGTTGAATGTTATTGAAGGCTCCCTCCATGTCGAGGAAGGTCCCCAGAGCGAAGACCTTATTCTCGAGAGAGTTTTCTATTATGCTGACTGTAGAGTGGAGAGCCGTCTCAGTTGACCTGCCCTTGATATAGGCATGCTGAGAACTCGATAGTAGATTCTGTGGAAGATTCCTTCGAACAGGAATGTCCCGTAATCTTTCAAATGTCTGAAGAACAAAAGATGTTATACTGATTGGTCTAAAGTCCTTTGGTTTGAAGTGAGAGCATTTGCCTGCGTTCGGGACGAAAACCACTTTGCTTTGCTTCCAAATGCTAGGAATGACTCCCAGCATAAGTCAGCCCCTGAAGATTGCCTCCAAACAACTACAAGATAGGTATAGTGCCTTCTGTAGTTGCTCGGGAATTATCCCGTCAGGTCCGGTTGGTTTATAGGGCTATCGCTCCATTGCTGTTTGTTAAATAATTCTCTATTTGTCTACAACATAGATGTCAAGGCACAATACATTTTTTGATAAGTATTTGGTACCGTTGGACACGTTATCCTTTCTAGTTTTTTCCCATTCAGTATCATAATTATGAACCTCACTTACGAAAACCATGAATATTTTTAACAATTCATCCTAACACAATCCCAGGATCCCAGACAAAAATCTAAAATTCCCAGAAATGTGATTTTTCAGAAATTTCCACAAATTTTCCCCATTTGTGTGTAGTTAGTTTAGGATACTGACATACGTATATAGAAGGTTGCCGATCCGGATTTCAATACCCTCCCATAGAAAAGGTTAACTTAAATACAATTTCCATCTAAAAGGAAACAATTTTAAATATACTCAGCCTATTGAACTGGGGGGTCTCACAGAAAAGTATCATCTTCACCATTAGAAAAGGAACAGTTAGCTGTTGGTGATGGTTGTACAGGAAAATTGAGAGCTCATCCTGTTTTAAATTATTTTTGTTTCATGGCGAGAAGATGAATGTTAATTTCTTTTGTTTTTTTATTCATTTTAGTGCTTCCGTTATTCTTTCAATGTCACTACATCCTGCTTCCTCAAACTTTAGAATGATAACATAATAGTTAAAAACATTTTATCTTTTCGGGGTCAGTCAATATTGCAGGGTCATCCTGGTTTGGGTAATGTAAAGTTAAAGTTTTTTTTTAATTCTTATTTCCTAAGTCCTTTGAATCCTCTCACCAGTTGTTGGCATCATGAACATTTTGTTTTATTTTTGTTGACAGTGTTGCCAAAGGATACGGAACAAAAAACAGTATAAACTACGTATACATACATCTTTGGATGAAGTGGAATAGGATTGTCGTCACAATTGAAGGCGGTTCAACGTGAAAGCTAATCAATGTTCAATGCTGTGTACAAACAATATTTGCTTCTGTAGTGCTCAATGTCTTTGAGTTGTTAAGGGGTAAATGGCAACACATGGAAATCATGTGTCAAAAGCCATAATGCTATTCGGAAAACGGATGAGCCTGAGTTCAACTTTATTTTTTTTTCGATTGTGGGAAGAAGGAAAGTCAAAACTAAATAGGCAATAATCTGCCACTAACAGAGAGACAAACTTGAGTGTGTTCTATAAAATAAACTAGTTTTCTGTTTTTTTTTTTAGGAATTAGAAAAGGCTATAGAAGAAGAGAACAACGCCATTCCCCATCTATTATTCCAACGAAAAACCAATAATTTTCCACTTAGTAAAATGTATCAGAAGCATAGATAAAGTATACAAATAGATGGAGCACAAGTGTTGGGAAAATGTTAGTGTAATGGGTAATTTTATAGATGTTGTTGAAAGCAATAAATGGGATTTTGTTTATTCCCAAAAACAAAAAGTCACTAAATATGAAAATAAAAATCTAAAATTTAAAATCAAAAGAAAAAATAAGTTTCAACAAAAATTTTAAAAATACAAGAATACAACACGTTAGTTAAAGTAGAATGTCTGATTCTGATGGCCATCGAATTGCAAAGCCATGTCACACCGTCTATGTCCTAATAAATTGGTTTTTCCTCCGGTTAAACTATCATGCCTTGTTGAGAGTCCTCAGACACTGTAACGGGTTTGGCATATATGACCACAGAAGTTGCTACAGTTTTTGGGCGGGGAAGTTTTTAGATTAAAAAGGCGTTCCGGAATGTTCATCTTTGGGCGTTCTTACGGGTTTTCTCCTATTGATATCCCAACACCGGCCTCATGGCTTTGAAATAGTTTTTTTATATAAGAAACAAGTGCTGTTACGTAAAATCACATAAATTTTGTCACATTTTCAATTTTTTAAATTACTTTCACAAAAATTTCCCACAATTTTGAATAAAGGTCAATGAGAATGTTGAGAAACTTCAGTGAAAGTGACAGTTAATACAGGACAGCATCTAGTGAACAAAGTTGACAATGGTCGCACTATATCTATTATTTCCTTTATCTATGGTTTGTAGTACGAACTTCTCGTACATTAAAATTCAAAAGCCATTCGTTTTAGTTATAAGGCAACTTCTTGATCGTGATAAATGAAATATAAATAGCAAATAAAAGAAAAAATCTTCAGTACGACCGAAATCGGATTAGCCTCCAAATTTTGTGTTTGCTGACACCACTGTGTCGTCTGTTCCATAATAAATTTGTGTTTCATTTATGAGATTTTGATTTTATTACGAACCATATAACGACCATATGGAATGACAATGGACCATCATTATTTCTTAAAGCAATCCCTTTCAATCTCTGATGGAAGATTATTATTGAATACTTCTCATGACAATATTATCTAACTAGTGATTTCCGAATTCGAGAATCCCCCCATCGAATTATAGGAAGATATTTCAGTTTATTGTAGGCTGCCATATGTTACGCATATTCAGCCGGTCGCTTTTGTCCTGTTAATGGTTTCTATTGCACTTATTACGAAATATTATGAGAACTTTCATCACCATCATCATCATCATCAACATTCTTATCAACACCAGCAGTTACGTCGGCATCAGACGCAGGACCTGCTGTCATTTTCGTTTTAGATTTTTATGAAAATAATCATGCAAAAGAAGAAGAAGAAGAAGATTATGTAGTTTGAATGAAGAAGAATAAGAAGAAATGCTGGCATTTAAAGGGCTGGTAAATACAAAAGTTAAAGTTAAATAAGTAAAAACACAAATAATGTAGATATGAACGGATGTATGCATTCAAATGTATTCATATGTCTGAATATTCATATAAAGTATTTGGAGAGAAGTTATTAATGTATCCTGAAAATCTGTAATCTTTTGTTGGTTGGATGCAAATATATCGTGCGTTTGGAGCTTGTCGCAAATATAGTATACTTGTGTCTAAACACATTGTGTTTGCCATTCAATATTACATGTGGTAGACACAATAATTATTATCTGTTTTTGTGACCCAAAAGTGGATTTATTTGTTGAAACGGCTGAAACCACAAACGCGACAGACAGCAATGAAACAAAACAAGCAACAGATATTCAATTCATGAAAACAATGCTTGCACGTAGGTAAAGGGTGTCTCAGTAAGAATGTACTTTCTCATTTTGAAATAAAATACGTATTTGGTGAGACAGTTGTGATGATTTTATTGGATTGTAAAGAAGAATGAAATATTTTTTATTACAATCTGGTACATAATTTCATGACATTTATTTTTTAAATACGGTTTCCGGCATATGTCTGCTACGAGTTACATGGACCATAGGACCAGCTCAATTTTTGAATACTTTCTACAATAAATGTGGCCGAATGGCGTCAATGGTGGCTTGAGTATTGGCTTCCACTGCTTCAAGAGTTGCAGGTTTGCCGGCATAAACCAATGTCGTAACATAGCTCCATTAAAAAGTAATCCAGAGGCGTTAAATCGCACGAGCGAGAGTACCAGCGAACAGGACCACTTCTGGAAATAAAGATGTCACCAAATTGATTTTGCAATAAATCGATTGTTAAGTGCGTCTGCCGTCTTGTTGGAACCAAATGCCGTTGATAATTAACTGATTAATTTTTGGAAACAAAAATTCAGTCAACACGGCCCGATAGCGCTCTCCATTCACCGTAACGGCAGGTCCTAGCTCATTTCGAAAGACATAAGGACCGATGATGCCACCAGCGTGTAAACCGCACCAAACAGTCAATTCTAATGGATGTTTAAATTTGAATTCCTGTTTATCAACGGGTAAAGAATCTTTTTGTACGAGTTAACCTTTTCCAATATGTACGTCACGTGCTTATTAAATGTGATTTTCTTGTTTAGAAAAATCCCAAGATATTTCACACTTTCCAACCATTGAATATTTCTTCCAGATATTCTTAAATTTTGGTCAGGCAAAAAACATATCTTTCTTTTTCTAGTGAAAAAAATTGAATGTGTTTTGTCTGAATTCAGTTTTATTTCCCATTTGAAGTAATATTCTTCTAATTTATCCAATGCACACTGAAGTTCAGTTACCAAGACATGACCGAGTTCATGTGAATAATATATAGCCAAGTCATCCGCATAAGCAGCGAAATCACATGGATTTATGAAGGGTACATCAGCACAAAACACATTATATAGAATTGGTCCTAACACAGATCTCTGGGGAACGCCCGGTGGGATTGATTTTAAATCCGAAACAGAATTTCCAACGTTAACACAAAAAAATCTGCCAGAAAGAAACCGTTTTATCATCCTTACTGGATATAAGGGAAACTGGAGGCTATGCCTTTTCAATATCAAGTAACGCCAATGCAGTAGATTGCCCCGATTGAAACCCAAGTTTGATATCGTTACAAATTCTTTTAGTTTGGTGGACAGTAGAATAAACCCGCCTAAAACCAAACTGCTCTTGTGGCAAAATATTGTTGTCATTAATAAAATCTAGAAGCTTTTCCTTTACAAGTTTTTCCAATAACTTTCCCAGACTGCTTAGAAGACTTAGTGGACGATAGTTTTCAGGCCTATTCAAAGGTTTTCCTGGTTTAGGTATCGGAATAACTTTAGCTGTTTTCCAAGGATTTGGGAAGTATTGCATTTTGATGGCGATACCATCGAGTATTTAGTTATGAAGAAGCTTTCCAAAATACCGGTCGGAACCGGAGTAAAACTGTAGGTCCCAATCACCGAATATAAAACTAGACAGCACACATCTCACTGGTTGTGAGAAGCTCTCCCCAATTCCTTCATGGGATGAAACCAGTTATTTATTTATAATAGTAATTCGCTAACGGCTTCAGGATTGTCTTCGCTCCAAACGATCAATAACTGCACGAATTACTTGCTCAGTAGATTGATTATGTTGACCGTAAAATGGACAAAGTGCTCTATGGACTTCGCGGACAGATATATTTTTTTCAAAATAAATTTCCACAATTTGGAAGCGTTGTTGCAGCGTCAAACTATTCACGACTTGACTTGCCAAACCTTACGGAACAGAAATGTCAACACAGTTTGACATTCTTAGCTGTGAAACCATAGTTACCAATATCGATAGTTCTCATGCAGCTAAAAAAACACCCTTTATATAGTTATATTTGAATGGGTTTGAGATTTATATATTACTGCAAATAAGTTCTGTACATTTTCTTAATTAATTTGTAGTTTATATTTGTAGAGGGTGTGTCAGTAAGAAATCACTTTTTAATTTTAAAATAAAAACTCGTAAAAAAACCATATCAAGGTTGTGACCGTCAGTGGTGCAATTGTAGTGTGCGCGGTTCTTGTACATGAGATGGTGAGATCGATCCGTTGCTCTTACCACCTCACATTTCTTTCGACGTCGCATTCTCTTCGCTTAGAGACGGTGACACTATCGAGTATTTAGCCATGAAACAGCTTCTCAAAATACCGCTCGGAACCGGCGAGAAACTGTAGGTCTCAATAACTGAGAATAGCGCATAGCTAACTTCTTGTGAGAAGCTTTCCCCAATCCGTTCATGGGATGTATTTTTTGGATATAGTTGTGATTTGCTTATGGATTGTAAAGAAGACATGTTTCGATTAAGTATAGAATACAATATCCGGCAAATGGCTCCACGGCTCTGATGATAGGCCATTATCCTTTTCATGGAATTTTCCATGACTTTTTTACAGAGACGTGGCTGTGTCTCACCGATGACGAGTTGGATCTCGAATTTGAGCTCAGATAAGGTTTATTCGCATAAACCCGAGATTTCACAAAACCCCAAAGGGAGAAGTGGCTCGGCGTTAAATCGCATGATATAGGTGGCCAGTTGACATCAGAATTTCTTGACCTAATTTGTTCTGGGAACCGTAAATGCAATAAATCGATTGTTTCGTGTTCATTGTGGCAGGTAGGGCCGTACTGCTGAAACCAGACGTTGTTCAGATCCATGTCGTCCAGTTAAGGCTAGAGGAACTCCGTTATCATGTTCCTGTTACGAATTCCGTTCACAGTCAATGAAATTTCGGCCATATCTTTAAAAAGTTAATGCATAATCACGCCACCTGATCAAACTCGGCATCAAACAAATGCTCGTTATGGGTGCATTTGTTTCACATGGATTTCATGGGGATTTTCTGAGCACTAAATTCGTAAATTTTGTGTATTCACGAAGTCCTTCAGATAGAAATGGGCTTCGTCGGAGAAGATGACTTTTTTTTAAAAAAATTCGCCCTGACTTCACGTTACTCCGTTGCCCATTGAACGAATTGCCGGCGCTTTCCATGGTCTTCTGGTTTGATTTCCTGAGTAAGCTGAATTTTGTATGCATGAAGGTTGAGGTCCTTTGTCAAAATTCGCTGCGTAGTGCTTCGTGAAATTTGAAGTTGTTGGGAACAACGCTGCCAAATTGATGTTTTAGGGGTTTCGGCGACATTATCGTTTACAGCAGCAAGAGACCGGCCGGTACGTTAATGCATAGGAGTCTTGCTGTCCATAACAGACCCAGTTTGTTACAATTTTTTGACCCCTCTTCGAATGGGTGACACATTAGGTGCCCTTCCTCAACTGAAAATTCTTCAAAGTTTGCGAGCGGTCACAGAGTAACTTTCCAAATTTTCGTAATAAGTTTTCTCAATTAAAACGAAATGTTCTTTCGTAAAGCGCTACATTTTTAATAATCGGAATAAACATATGTGACAGCTGCCGAATTTCATAGTTGCCACTTGAACAAACAAAAAAATTACACTGAATTTAAAAAGTGCAGTCTTCAAACTTCAAACTTTATAACTTTAAAACTGTCTTACTGAGATATCCTTTATACGTAAGTGGACTAAAAATGTTTGCTCCATAACTATTGAAACTTTATACGAGCGGCATAAAACTATCCTATGTTCCCATTAAATGGAGAAAGTCCAAGGTGGGATTCATTCCGAAGACGGTGAAATCATTTCATATTAGTCCAAAAGACTTTACGCCAATCAGTTTCTTATCTTTCCTTTTGAAGGTATTGGAGAGAATGATTGCCTCATATCTGCGAACATCTATATGTTCTTCTCACCTGTCCACGTACCTGCATTCTTACAAACAGGTTCAAATCAACGGAAACCGTTATGTACGCTCTAGTGAGCTTAATACAGAAATCAATTTATATAAAAGAATGCAGTCTTGTCGCATTTGTCGATATGGAGGGTGCATTTAACAACGTCTTACGAGGGTCGGTAGAATCGGCTTTATCGACTTTTTGTGTAGACCACAGGATCATATATTTGATGTATGAATTGCTGACGAGGAGGCGTATAACCTTGTCCCGGGGACAAACGACCTTAACTCGAAATGTGAATAGAGGAACAACCCAAGGGGGAGTCTTATCCCCACTTCTCTGGAATTAAGAACTGAACAGTGTGTTACTAGAGCTGGAAGGATTAGGATGTACAGTCGTAGCATATTCTGACTATCTCGTAATTATAGTGCAGGGAAAATACCCTACCACTTGCAAAGATATGCTCCAGAACATAATTAGAAGACTCTCTAAGTGGGCCACGGATAATGGGTTGAGTGTAAATCCAAAGACAAATTTTTCCAGAGACAACTTTTTACCAGGAAGCAGATGGTTCCGAATAGTCATCCCTTGTCTCTATATGGTAGAGAAGTTCGCTTAATTGAAAGTGCGAGATATCTAGGCGTGATTCCCGGCAGATATATATTCGTGTTAAGGGGTACAGAAACTAGTTTACTCGATATATATAGGCTTTGTCCGCCTGATACTGCTTTACGCCGTTATTGGTTGGTGGCCGGTACTAGAAACATCCACTGGCCTAAGTCTGTTGACAAAAGTCCAGAGAATGTCAATGGTGTGTATCACGGACGCACAATCCCCACCGAGGATTTAGGGATTATTCTCCACTTGCTACCACTAGATTTGCCCGGAGGACAAACTACTGCAATTCGCCTAAGGCACTCCATGCAATGGATCACCAGCCCACATTGCCATGACTCGAAGAGCCACAATAGAAGCCGACTATATAACACCAACTTAAAATTTTGAGATAAACTTCTCCACTCATATTCTGGACAGACAGGATTGAAAGGGATACATACCATGTTATAGAAGGTATTTTGGTTTCTCTATTGAACGGTTTAAACTAAATAACAAGGTAGGACCATTGTAGAATATTTTAGGCAGAAATCAAAGAGGAAGTAGAAGAGGGTCGGTCCCCTTTAGCTGGGACGAAACGTCATCACCGCATGGGGTATCAATATCTACTCTGACAGTCAGGCTGCTTTAAAATCTGTATTCGTGACTTTAATAACGTCCTACAAATGCCGCGCATCTCTAAATGAGATGGTCAACAATTACGGTGTTCACCTTATATGGGTACTGGGAAACTTTCCAGGAAACCGTAGATCAGATAAGCTGGCAAGGTTAGGGACTAACTTAACCGTGTTACGGGATATGGGTATGCCCTTTTCTGCATGCAAGCTCATGGTTAAAACCGAAGCTCACAGTTACGTAAATCATAGGATCTTGTGGCAATAATTGCATGATTACCAAGCAATTATGGTCAAGCTATGGCCTAAATCGTACGCTAAACCTGGTTTCCATTCCCAGGCAAGGATGGCCAAGTTATGTTTTAAATCGAACGCTAAACCTGGTGTCCATTTTAAAACAAGACATCTCTGTGCTGGTAGTTTTGATCACTGGACACTTTTTAATAGGCAGTCACGTGTGAAGACTTGGAGTCTTAGCTAATGATTACTACAGAGGCTGTTGTGATGAAGAGGAGGAAGTTAACGCTAAATATCTTATATGCTACTGCCTGGACTTTAGTATGTATAAGTAGGAGGAAATATGTAGGATCTTACTTAATGTTGGATCTGACAGACATTCAGAAAGTTGAACTTAATGATCTTTCGGCATTTGGACCTGCGGAGACTAATTGGCTCATCAGGTACCAATGTAAGTCACTTCGTCAGCTACATCCTGGAATATCGAAATGAGGTATAATAGGGCTTGAACGGCCCATAACTATACCAGGGCAATTTATAGGTACGACAATGGGGACGAAATATAACGTTGCGTGGTATCACAATGGTCTTCATTGGACTAGGTGTATAAGAGCCACTTCTACCTGACAAAACATAAGTACATGGGTGTTCCAGCCATATACATGGGATTGTTTCAGTCGCCACACTGCCGATTGTTTCAGACTGTCAGGGAAGAGTTTATAATATGACTACAATTTTAAACCACGACTTGATCAAAATAACGTCAAGGCAACAATGTTGAATCAGCCATTAATTATTGCACATAGGATCCTGTGGTGGTTCTAATGCCTATGATCCTGGCAAATCAGTACCAGACTTTGGCTTAATATCATGTTAATTCCTGGATAAGGTAAACCAAAAAGAGATTAACTTCTGTCAACTGTTTGTTAAAATTTGGCATTTACAATACGGTAAAAGATTGTAGATGTCTTAAACGCGTTCAAAGTAGGTCACTGATTCGAAGCAAATCCCTTGCGAAACGAGTAAAGATTTCCCAGCATCCTCGTGCTACTTACATGTAATCTTTCGGAATCCTTAAATAAATAAATAATTATTTTCCAATTACATCCCATGAAGGAATAGAGGAGAGCTTCTCACAATCACTGAGCTGTGCACTTTCCAGATTTCACTCACTGATTGGCACTTGCAGTTTTACACCGATTCTTAAGAGTTTTTGGGAAGCTATTTCATGGGTTAATACTCGATAGTGTCGCCGTCACTGAGCGAGGTGACCGCCGCCGAAAGAAGTGTAAGGTGGTGAGTACAGGGATCGAACCCATGTTCCCGTGCACAAGAGTCGTGCACACTAAACGTTGGACCACCGACGGCCACTTATATATAATTGCGAGAATTACTGTAAACTTGACTGATGCGAAACGGAAAAACTTAAACAACGACTAAGATAAGTCAGTCATCTACAGTAAGATCTATTTCTTTTTTCTTGGAAATTTTTAACCTATTAAGACCAGGATACGTAAACAAGGAGAGAAACTGGTGAAATTTCTTACATTTTCTCTTTAATTAGCCACTGGAGGCATTCGCAGGGGTTCATGCTCGCCTTTCCTCCGGCTGCCTTCGAGTATATATTGGAATACCCCTCACTGTGGCTGGTCTATTCTACTGTCCTGGCTTAGCAAAAGTGCGGGAAAATATCTTTTACTTTTAACATCCCAGCAAAAATATAATGGAGTAGTTCCAACGGCTCTACCCCTTACAGTACTACCTACGAAATAATATGTGCGGATGTTCGGCATACAGGAATCCGAAATTGCATTACAGATATTATTGTGTTTGTCGGAAGAAAAGGATTGTCTGCCTCTAATGCTGTTATTGTTCGTCCAAGTTCAATGTCTTCGATAGCTCGATGGTGAGAGGCGCGGCTGGCAATCAAAACGCTTGAGTTCGAATCCCGGTCCCGGTCGGGGAAAAATTGTTACAGAAAAATTATTAGTTAGTTATTTAAACCCTCGCTACACAACCCCGTAATTTGTATGGTATACTTTCAGGCGAATACAATTTGATTCCGAAAATTTTGGCAAGAAAGATTCGTTCGTTGTACTTGCCACATTGGACAATTTTTTTTAAAAATAACTACAAAATTAATCAACACATTGCTAATCGCTTAAAAAAAAACAAAGTTTGATTTGATGAGACTTGAACCCAGGACCTTCACCAGCTGCCGCTTTTGTGCTGAATCGTCGCGCTAAGGAACAGAATTTATTCTACTTAAAAGTATCCAAATTGGGAGTACTACCCTCCAAGGACAACACTATGTAAAAAGCGGCGGTGCAGCACCCAAATTTGTTCTGGTGGAAATTCTGGTGATTGGTATACAAATTTTTTGCTGGGATGTAGCAGATTCCTGAATGTTAAAGAACAAAATAAGTTCGAAATCGGCCTAATAATTTCGCACAATCAATCCAAACGTCTTTGTAATTCTTAAGCTAATTTGTTGTTTCAACATGTTGAACACATATGGGCAATTCCACAGAAAGTGTCACCCTATGTCACACCACGTCATCATCGTTAATTGTTTATATTTAAAGACCATATAGTTTGAAAATTTTCTATTCTTTTACTAAATACAGGATGTAGGTAGCTCTAAATTTAGTAAAAGAAGAGAAAGCATTTACACTAACAGGTTCTTAAATATAAGCAATTAACGATACTGACGTGATGTGACAGATGATGGACGTTTCTGTGGAAATGCCCGTATATTAATTTGTAAAACTCTAACTAATTTTTTTAAAAGCCTTCAAATTCTTAATGAGCTACTTAACTATCTTCCCACTTTTGTGTGTTTAAAACACTGTGCAACAGTAGCACATTTCAAATGACAAGTATTATATGAAACAGTGTCGGAACTTAACCCTCTTGCACTCCTACTTTTTGCTGTTTCATTTAAGTTTATAAGTTATAATATTTTTTTGCATTTCCTTTGAAACGTTAATGTGCATCCGTTCGTCCTGCGGCACTTAGTGATGGTGTTGGTTGTGTCATCATCCGTCAACTGCATTGCATGGTAGTGACTTTTTCATGAATATATAATAGTCTTAATGTAAAGTACTGCAGCTATAAAAATGTAGGTGATTCTCTTATGTTGTCATATCATAAAATGTGGGCTGCGCAACAGTTCCTGGTAGTAAAATATATAGACATCCTTCCTTCCTTCCTTCCGCTTTCAAATGAATATTTATCACAAAACCAGGCAGCAACGACAGCAGGTGGTTACAAAAACATTGTCAAAATCTTTGGCTGTTGCTGGTTACTATAACTCGTTTCATACCATACCTGAGAAAGCGCACAAGTGAAAGTTGGTGTTTGTTAGTTCTTGTACTAGAGTTCTCAAATCATGTCTTCCTTCTTAGTGCTAGCAACATAACAGGAATGCTACGTTTACTGTTTTGTCAGTGTTGTGTTGTTTTTCAGAAGATTTATTACGTCAATTTGGGGTAAACATTTTCGGTTGACATATCTGTGTAGAAATGTTTGCGTGTGTCTACCAATGAAACTTTAAGCCTTATAAGAAATAGTTAACAGTCAAGGTTGTCAAATGACATCCTGTGTGTGTGTGTGTGTGTGGAGAATAAAGGTTGCCAGGGAAATATTCAAACAAGTATTTTTTTGAAAGGGGAACAGTTTCAAAAACAATACGTTTAGAAAATTACATGACAGTATGACAACAATACAAAAAAATTTCATAGAAAATGAAGCTGCAAAATTTGTTTAATTACTTGAAGAAAAGGACAACTTGGCTTATTTCTGAGAATGCTGCAAAAGGTGAACTATGACAGGGAGATTTCCTAAAAGATAATTTTGAGTTTGAGCTTCTTTTAATGCTGCCATCCCTTAGGTTATAGGTGAGTTTTTCATATAAAAATTTAAATATAAATCATGTTTACCATTTATACCTCGTGTTGGTCTTTTCATTAATGAGCTTACTGTCTTATCGCAAATTATCGTTAATAACAAATTTTCTTTTCTTAATTTTAAACATCACTGGCATTTAATTTTTCAGGAATTTCGGTCTGCAGGATCATGAAATGTTTACAAACTCTTTTCTTCTATCCTAGTAACCTTTCTGCTAAGAAAACATAAAATATTTATCACCACAATAAACAAGTTGAACAAAGATAAACATAATACTTTATCTGACCTGAGGCTGAGGATAAGTTATAACCCAAAAGTTGAGAAAGTGGGGGTTCCACCACGTTTGTGCAATTATGTGTTTTTCATACTTTTCGCAATGGGCCTTAGGCGTATGATTGTTATGCGAAACAGGAAAGTTTATACAACTCATACGTTCCCGCAGTGCAGGAAGATGTGTCTGTGGAGGAAGTAAAGGGTGTGTAATACCGTAGTTTTGTATTTGGTAAGAGTATAGTGAATTTTTCTGTAATGAATATAATACTTGGAAGAATGCATAGCTACCAACGCATTTCGATTTGGATTCTTGACGTCCGGAGAGGAAATTTTAATGGCAAACCATATCATAAAACAATGACCAAGTTTGTGGGTTTTTGAATTCTATATTTAACACAGATGATGAGGGTGGAATTGGGCTTAAAGATGTGCAAAATTATATGCTTTTTTAGAAAAATGTTCCCCTAATTTATTCCATTTTGTAATACATTTTTTTAAGCAGAAAGAATAAATACATCATTCGCTTTAATTCATATGTTGATGATAGGTTTATAGATAGGTGATAATATAACTTGATCAAAACGTTGGTGACTTGAGATGATTTAGTTTTTATGAATACAAAAATTGTATTTTGTGTGATCCCAATGGCAAGTTATTTCCTCTATCCAACACTAGTTCAATACTTCATTATTTTCTACATCTTCTGTACTAATTTTAGTTGCTGCAAGAAGTGTTATTCAAGATATTGGTAACAGGAAATTTTTGTCGCGGAACCGAGTATTTAATCCTCAGACAAACTGCGTGATGCGCACACGCTGACGCAACACGGTCTCTGTAACATATTCTCTCAACCACATTATGCAGGAACAATGTATTTGTTTGGAACACACTTCAAATATTCCTATAGTTGCCAGGCCTAAACTCACTTATATTTAAATGCAAAAGTTAGCATGTTAACTTGCAAAGATGTATACTTTTACGTGGAGCCGTATGCGTGTTTCGTTCCAAATATGCACATACTTAAGTCATAGCATTCGTGTGTTTCCTCCCAAACGAACTTGACGATTGAATGCATGAAACTAAAATGCAACAGATCATTCAGCATAAGAAACACATGCATTCAGGAATATTAATGAATCACTGACTGGAAGAATAATACTCTTGCAAGAACATTAAATTAGGCTGAAAACAGTCTCTCTTTGTCCCTCTTTCATTATTTTGCTCTTGACGGAGCACAGCGACAGAAAAATTAAGTAAAGAGAGACGTCAGTGGTGCAATGGTTAGTGAGCGCGACTCTTGCCAATGAGAAAGTGGATTCGATTCCTTATCTGACCACCTTACATTTCCTTCGACGACGGCCACCTCGCTTATTGATGGCGACATTATCGAGTACTTAGCCATTAAACAAAGCTTCTTAAACTACCGTTCGGAACCGGTGTTAAACTGTAGGTCCCAATTAGTGAGTGAAAAAATTAGAAAGCACACAGATCACTGGTTATGAGAAGCTCTCCCCAATCACTTCATGGGATGTAATGGGAAAGGGTTTTTTTTCAGGAATATTTATGAATCACTGACAGAAAGAATAATGCAAAAATACAGCTATTCGGTTGCAATAACTTCAATTTAGGCCGAAAACAATCTCTCTTTATCCCTCTTTTATTACTTTGCTCTCGACTGAGCACAGCGACCAGAAAATTTAATTAACGAGTGCACCAAACACAGCTGTATTTGTATTACAAACAAAGCTGTATTTGGATTACAAACACATATATTTTAACATATTAATTATTGTGTCTCAAACAGGTAATATGGAATAGAAAACACAATGTGTTTGGACACAAACAAGTATACCATAATCATCAAACACACGTTAAAAAACCACGACAGTGTACTGGGTCTATCCGTTGGAGAGGTGGAATGAAGATAACTCAAGTCTCCCTATGTGCATAACTCCACTGATAAGAACATGAGGTCAAGTTACAAGGCTCAAGATCTTTATAGTCAATTTTGTTCAGAATAATCTTTATTTGCTTACGTTCTTATCCAGTCTCGAAGGACACCGGATAACATAAAACGAAGATAACATAATTCGCCAACCAGTCGATCTTTTGCTTTATTTCACCAGTTGGCAATACCAAGTATACGCAGTGATTCGTCAACCTGATACCTCCAGCGGAGTCTTAGTCTTCATATTTTTCGTCTTCCTTCGAGTTCGGTTTCGAAACCCCATCGTGCCGGTTCGTCTTCATCCATTCTACAGACATGACCTTTCTAGCGCAATCGCGTTATTTTCATCCGCTTAACTAAGTCATGGTTCATACGTCGCCGATACCCACCGTTGTGTACTATAGATTCATAAATCTTTCTCGAAGACTTCCACAGATATTTCATCTGCTTGCGATAAGACACAGGATCCATAAACCAAGACAGTTTGTATGAGAGTCTGGTATAGTTGAACTTTTGTTACTCGAGAGAGGGCTTTATCTCTAAAGTGCTTGCTTAGCCCAAAATAACATCTATTGACAAGCACAATCCTCCACTTGCTCTCAAGGCTGACGTTATTGTTTTTGTTTACTGCAGATCCGGTCTAATCGCGTGGAGGCCTCGTTGAAACCATTATTTTTGTCTTGTCCTCATTTACCGCCAGACCCGCTTTTCCTGACTCCTTCTCAATTCTCGAAAACACCGCAGTAAGTTCTCTAATTGTGCGCCCAATGATATCTATATCATCAGCATGCGCGAGCAGCATGTGACTTTTGCCGCTTATGGCTTTATTCATGTTGACAGCAGCTTTCCCATAGTGATCTCCATTAAGATGTTGAAGAGATCGCATGAGGGGTTTGGATTTGCCTGAGGGCTTGCTTAGTTTCAAACGGTTGGGTTAGATACTTACCTACTTTCACTGCGGATTTGGAGTTCGTCAAGGTCATCCTGCAAAGGCGTATGAGTTTTGCAAGAATACCAAACTCAGACATTGCTTTGCAGGATTTTTCCCGTATCGGGTTATCGAAAACCTCCTTATAATCGACTAATAGATGATAGGTGTCGATTTGTTTTTCGTGAGTCTTCTCCAGTATTTGGCGTGGCGTAAAAATCTGGTCAGTTGTCGATTTTCTAGGCCTAAAGCCTCACTGGTATGGTCAGCGATAACTGATTTTAGTCTTTCGCACATTATACTTGATAGAACCTTATATGCTATAGATATAAGGCTACGGTAGTTGGCACAGAGACTCGGGTCACCTTTTTTGAATATGGGGCATAGTACACTGAGACTCCAATCGCCGGGCATGCATTCATCTAATCAAATTTTGCTAATGAGCTGATGCATGCACCTTATCAGCTCATCGCCGCTAGCCTTAAACAGTTCCGCCGGTAAGTCATCGGGTCCTGCGGTTTTGTTGTTCTTGGTTTGGAGGGGGGCAATCGATCGTCCGTCGTCCAAATTTAGATCGATTGTCTCGTCACTGGATATCGTAGGTACCATAGCGCGGAGAAATGATCTCTCCATATTCCCAATATACCCGGCACATTTGCGATGAGATTTCAGTCCTTGTCTTTACAGAAGGGGGGCCCTGAACCATGTCCATTAGTCCCGTTGTTATTTTTTTGGTAGAATTTTCGAGCTTCGTTCTTCCTTGTGTATGTCTCAATTTGTTCACTCTCGATCTTTCTCCACTGCAGTTTCTTACGCCTAAATAGAAGGTTTACCTCATCCTTTCGTTTTCCCCTATGCTGCTCAGTCGCCGATAGCGTTGCAGTTGACTGAAGCATTGCCATACGTGCAGCGTTCTTTTCATCATTTGCAATGCGACACTTTTCATCGTTTGTTGCGAAGCGGTTTTTCAAAACCAAGTACGGTTTTTGCGGCAGTTTATATGGAGTCGGGATTCTGTGTTAAAAGTTGCGAGAGCTTCCTTGAGGAGGCTGTGGCTACCTTTGGTAATTGCAGCTTTCCGATGTCCAGCTCTCTTTGCGTCTGGTTTCGTACGATTTTCGCTCTACTTAAACTTGTAGTAGTGATCAGAATCGATGTTAGCTTCTCTGATCACTCGTACGCCCATTGCACTGAATGCGTGCCTTCCATCAATTACCACATGAGCAATTTGGTTCTTCGTTCTTTGATACCCAAGTAGTCTTGTGGCTGTCTTTATGCTGAAATCTTGTACCACTTATGACCATGTTTTTTACCCCCGGCAAAGTCAGTCTATCTCATACCATTGTTGGTGCCATCAGCATATAGACTGAAACCAATTCTCCCTGCCTGCTAGTACAATCTTAATATCATGGACAGGGCACCGGTCATACGTTTCCTCTAGGCGCTCATAGAATATGTCTTTGGCATCATCATCTTTCTCTGCGCACAAATTAGCGAAATATACAAATATTTTCACTGGATTGAACCTACAGACTAGATCTCGCAGATGCAGAATTGAGAAGGAGGTAGCAAAAGTGGGTCTGGCGGTAAATGAGGACAAGACAAAATTAATAGTGTGAACGAGCAGGGCCTCCACGCGATTTGACCAAAGCGTGAACGTCGATAAGCGTTATAATTTCGAGGTGGTGGACGAATTTATATACCTCGGATCTGCCGTACTCAAAAATAACAACGTCAGCCTTGATATGTTATTTGGGCCTAAGCAACAACTTTAGGGATATAGTCCTCTCCTGAGTATCAAAAGTCCAGCACTACCAGACTCTCATACAACATATCTTGCTTTATGGCGCAGAATCCTGGGTCTTATCGCAAGCCGACGAAACATCTGCAGGAGTCTTCTAAAGAAACATAGTCCGTAAAATGTATGGCCCTATGTTGCACACCGCGAGTATTGGCGGCGCATGAACTATGAGCTGTGAGGGCCGGCTAGGCCATGTCAGTAGAATGGATAAATACGAACCAGCACGAAGGGTTTTCGAAACCAAACTCAAAGGAAGACGAAAAATAGGAAGACCTCCTCTGGTGGAATCAGGTTGACGAATCCCTGCATGCACTTGGTATTGCCAAATGAAGAGACAAGGCAAAAGATCGTGCTGGTTGGCGAGATATGTTATCTCCGATTTGTAAGGTATCTGACCATGTGCGGATGTTCACGTGTTTTTGTGTTTTACTCAAAAAACTATTTTGACACACTAGGTGGGTTTTATAATACAGTATATTATGCTGTTTATCTTGTTTTTCATAAAATTTAAAATTCTTTAAAAACTGAAATTCTCCTTACAATATTCGCTTTAAGATTGAAAATAAACAGTAACTTTTTGTAAAATGAAGTTCAGACTCAAATACACATAATAATGCCAACAATGTACAGCTTTGTCATGTGCCAGGAATTTTCTTCTGCATCTAGAGAGAATTGCAGGAATGACAAACATACAGACATACTTTAACATGACACTGTCTACGCGAACGTGTGTGAATCTGCTTGTGATATTTATTTAGCTGTAACATAACAGTTTTTGTCTGGATGTCTCATTTTTTTCCAGTTTCCATCTGCTTTGATGAGATTTTTTTTGGTTAGAATTTAATGTCAAACTGATCTGATAAAAAAAAAAATAAATCTACGGTTTTTATTTGCTCGTGGCGCCTGATGATTGCTTTATGCCAACGCTCTTAAGAACTGTCACCCACTAAGCCATTAAACCTCAGAGAGCTTATGAACCCACGATACTGGAACATATTTGCAATTTGTGCGGTGGTATGTGTGAAGGCGGACTACTGTCGTGCCACCCACTAACCAACACCATTCCATTTATCATGAAAATCACGTGAAAATGTAATGTGACAGTAATTGTGTATAAAGTGGAAACAATTTTTCCAGCAAATACTTAATACACTTTCTGTCATTTGTGCTTATGAGCATGAAACTTGAGGTAAACTCGTTAAAAACCGCCTTTAATGTGAAGCAAATATTTATGTTTTATTAGGGCGAAAGGTTGGAATGCGTTCACCTACCTGGAATCCCAGTAAACTCCACACTTCTTTGTCGGATGAAAAGACACACGCTGTATAGTTATGACCGTGAAACTGATAAATTCTCACAGAATGCGCCAAGGCCACCGGTATCGCTGTTGTAACGATTAGTATCCAAGCCAATATAATTGCTCTGAAATGGAAAAAAATTTAAATGAAAATCTTTTTTGGGAAAGGGATATAATACAATTTAAAGCTAGGTACATATTGGGGTTTAGCAACTCTTGTGGAGGGAAAGGATTATAACGAATGATTGGTGTAAAACTGTTGGTCCTCATCAATGAGGCTACATATTAGAAGTCGCAGAAGTCACTGATTGTGGGGAGATCTCCCCTACTCCTTCACGGGCTGTAATAAGAAAATAAGCTTCTGTTAAACACTACATATCATAGTGGGAAATTTTGTACTCCACAGATTTAATTAGGAACGTTTCATCAAGGGGGGTTTGATGACACAACTCCCAGCTGCAAAATTGATACAGCACAGAATGTGACGAGAGTGAGCGATAGACGAATTGAAAACACTGACCTTAAACTTGATTTTATTTGCACTAATGACTTTTAAAACAAATTTATTTGCAATTAATTAGTTTTGATTTGAGGAACACCAAAATTTTCATTCAATTTTATACGTAATACTTCCAAATTCTGGCAGAAAATCTGGCATAAAACAACTGTATCGAAACTGTCGTTAGCCCTGTGACTTTCGACGAGGATTTGGTGGAAGTAAACACTCATGGCTTCTCTTTCCTATTTATCTATGGTTCAACCGGTGAAGACAATTTATATAAGACATCTTCTTGACATGTGATTATTTTCAAGTAGGCGTCACAAATTGCAAAGGGATTGAAAATCGACCACGTCGAATTGTCAGTATTGTACACTCCGGTTCACTTATTTAAAGGCGCTAAAAATTCCATATTCAACAGCCTGTATCTTTTGCAATTTGTAACCGATTGCAGAATTTTAAAATGGAAATGGAAGCTAGACAACTTGAGATATAAAAAAAGTCAGGACAATAGTGGTTTCATAACTAAAGAACTTTTTTGAGCAATTTATAAAAAAAAATCCACAAATGTGTTATTTTTTGGGTTCACTTGAATAAAGGCACTTTATTATTTTTCTATTATTTTTAAAGTAAGCGATGATTTTTTGTAGGGAGCTTTTGTTTATTACAATTTATTACATCTCAAACATTTTACGAGTCAAAATGGCAAAACAAAAAATTTTAAATCTATCGGAAAAAACTAAACTCGATGTTTACCGGTCTGAAGGATATTATAACCGCGCAATAGCTTAAAAAAATTGGACGGAGCCCAAAAGTTGTCGATAATTACATCAAGGACCCCGAGGGGTATGGAAAAAAGTTTAAAGGAAGGGTTTCATTGTCTTTATCTACGTATGAGAAAACTAAAATCATCAGAATGGCTAATAATTCTGCCTTATCCTTGTCAAAAATAAGAGCACAAGCTGGAGTGGAAGCGAGCAAGTCATCTGTACGCAGAGTAATTAAGAGCTGTGGGTATCTTAAACACCTGAAATTACAAAAAAAGCCGCCACTTAATGCTCCTCGTAAGGAAAAGCGGCTTCAATTCGCAAGAGACTACATGGTATGGAATGTGCAGCCAAGATGTCATGTAAATGACTGGAGAACCGTTGTATTTTCGGTTGAGACGAAGTTTAATTTGGATGGGCCTGATGGCTACAACTATTAGTTCCATGATATGCGCAAAGAAATGCGTTTTTTGAACCGACATCACAGCCGAGACGGCGGCGTTATGGTGTGGAGTGCTATTACGTACTATGGCGTCATCAATCTTGAATTTCAAAGTGCAAAAATGACTGGTGCAAGCTATAAAACGTTATTGGAGTCGGCTTTTCCGATGTTCAGTGAACTATTTGGTCCCATATCTTGGATATTGTAAGAGGATATTTCGCCTATACACAACGCCAGAGTAGCCAAGGAGTTCATTGCATGCCCAAATGTTAATATTCTTGACAGGCCACTCTATTCGCCAGATCTAAACATTGTCGAAAATGTCTAGGGTTGGTTATCTCGTAAGGGATATGAAGGAGGTAGACAATTTGATGACAAGCAGTCACTAATTCAGGCCATTAAGGATGCTTGGAATCAAATTTCGTTGGATTTCATAAATTCTCTTTATCTCTCAATGAAAACCCGTATATTTGAAGTTATTAAAAATAAAGGGGGTTGTACCCATTACTAATAGTTCTTAAATAAACTAAAATAAATTAAAAAAACAAGAAAAGTGTTTTTCATTGAAATTAGTTAAAGTGCCTTTATTCAAATGAACAAAAAAAAAGCATATTTTTTGAATATTTTGTTATAAATTGCTCAAAAAAGTTCTTTAGTTAAGATACCACTATTGTCATGATTTTGTTTATGTCTCCAGATGTCTAGCTTCCATTTTAAAATTCTGCAATCGGTTACAAATTGCAAAATATACAGGCTGTTGAATATGGAATTTTTAATGCCTTTTAATAAGTAAACCGGAGTGTATCATGACTTAATCCTTCTAATAGACTTTCACACTTGGCCACATCTTACATCATCAATTAATGTGCCACAGATGTTAACATTTCGCCATACATCTTTGACATTTTTGGAGCTCAACAAGTTTGAGAAATGTTCCTAGGTTCCTCATTTTGTTTCACCCAATATAATTCCAGGGGTTTTCGATGACTCAGCTGAATGACCTCCTAATTCGAAATTTCACACGGAGTACAATGTAAGGGAGAAAGAACGATAGGCGAGTTCAAAATACTGACTTTAAATTGTATTTTATTGGTACGTATGACTTATAAAACAACGGTGTATACGATTGCATGCGTTGAAACCAATTTTCGAAGCAATTTTTCCACTCTGATTGAGACACCGCCAAAACATAGTTTTTGAACGTTTCAACAGCTGCTTCGGCCGTCGAAAAACGTTGATCACGCAGAAAAATGAAGTCACTGGGTGTCGAATCAAGGCTGTACGGCGGATGATCCATCAACTCGGCATGTTGAGAGCTCAAATAGCCCATTGTTTAAGCTGATGTGTGAGAGCTCGCATTATCCTGATTTTAAAATGATCCGTCGTCTGTTGTTGTTTTTCCTTATTTCTGCGAATACTGTTGGCAAGCAGATGGTGGTATACCACTCAGAATTGATCGTCCTACGTTCCCCTGAAGGCACTGTGGCCACATGACCGGTTATACCGAAAAAGCGCATCTATTTGATTCGATGTGCTTCTTCCACGAACAAGTTTTGTTGGATTTACGCCGTCTTGAAAGACCCATACGATCGATTGCAGTTTTGTTTCGGGCTCATATGCATAGATCTATGATTCGTCACCTGTGGCGATGATATTCACTGCATTTGAGTTACAGAAGCTGCATATTTTCAACATTTCTTTGTTCCAATCGACACGACCCTTTTTTTGAGTCAAATTTCGCGGGTTCCACAGAAAACAAATCTTTTGAACAGCCAACTGAACATGCAATATCTTATTGATGCCAGTGATACTAATGTCCAAGGATGCCTCAATCTCGCGATCTGACACATGCCAGTCTTGCTCTATCAGTTCACGCACAGCGTCGGTGGTTTCCGGCGAAACGACCAAAGTTGGGCGACCTTCACAAAATTCGTCCTTTACGCGGAAAAATCTGTATTTTTTTTATTGTTTGGATGCAAATGTAAAGTGTGTTTGGAGCTTGTCGCAAATATAATATATTTGTATCCAAACACATTGTGTTTTCTATTCAATATTACATGTTTGAAACACAATGATTAATATGTTATAATATATGTGTTTGCGACTCAAGTATGTCTGTTTTGTGATGCAAATATAGTTGTGTTTGTTGCACTGTTTATGCTCTCTCGAGAGCAAGTGAATTAAAGAGGAGGAACAACGAAATCTTCTAATTGTTTTTATTAATTATTTATAAATGTTAAAATTATATTGATAAAATTAATTATAATAAATAATACATATAATTATATTGATATCAAAGAATGTTTCGTTTCTAAATATTATTATGTTTGGGAGGAAATTCGTATATGTTTCGACGTAAGTATATGAAGGTTTGGGGGAAACAGACAAAAGTATATGAATGTTTGGGATGAAAAGTACATGTTTACACGTAAAAGTATACATGTTTGCCAGTAAACATGTTACAATTTACATTTAAATTCAAGTGAGTTTGGGACTTGCAAACATTGGATATTTGAAGTATGTTCGAAACATGTACATTAGAGTGGGTCAATTTTTTTCTCGACAAAGCGGTTGTCCAAATCGAAATCTACGACGAATTCTAAGAAAATTTTCCAAAGAAACCATGTGTCTAAACCCAAAATCGAGCTTCCGATTTTTAAGGAGAAAGTTTTGTTTACATATACCTATTTCGTTCTAAATATGTTAAAATTTTATCAAGTCTTCTAAAAAACTTAACAAAAGTAATTATGTTTGGGCTTTTTCGAAAGGAAATTTCATGACCTTTTAAAAGCTGTTTAGATAACTTATCAATTTAGATGTTTAGATTAATTTTAAATAAGCTTTTAATCATTAAATGGGACACGAAAAAATTAAAGATCGTTGTGGTCTATAAAAATAATTTAAATATTTATGAAATTTTTGTATTAAAAAAGTTCTCGTTTTATGTGTAGAAAAAAGAGATAATTAGAAATCAGAAAAAAATGACCCACTCTAATGAACAAAGTGAACTTCAGCTATTTAAATACAATAAAAAAAACACAGCTTGCCATGAAATTGGTTTTGTTTCCATTACACTGTGTGTAATTTTTTAAGTCATGGCAAAATAACCATATACGGACACCACTACGTGATAAAAGACTAAAAAAAAAGACCCGTGTTTCCCAATTTTTCCCAAAGTCATGCACTTTTTTTTTATGGGCCGCCAAAGATTTGGGGCCTCGGTATCATTTTCGTAAAAATGTGATCATTTTCTCAGGCTCATATCTTGCAAACCGTCTCTGAGGCAAAGTTGTAGCTCTTGTCATAAAGAACTTTATGACAAGAGCTACAACTTTGCCTCAGAGAGTAAATCGAAATTCTGAACAGTTTGCAAGATATGGGCCTGAGAAAATGATCACATTTTTACGAAAATGATACCGAGGCCCCAAATCTTTGGCGGCCCATAAAAAAAAAGTGCATGACTTTGGGAAAAATTGGGAGAAACGGGTCTTTTTTTTTTAGTCTTTTATCACGTAGTGGTGTCCGTATATGGTTATTTTTTTTCGTGTTGCACTGTGTTATAACAGCTTGTCAGCGAAAGTCAATCATAAGAGAATGTATTCGATTGATATCCAGTTATTGTGCACGTGTTTTTAAATTTGACGATTTTAACTTTGAAACCCAGATTCTGTTTTGCTATATATTATTTGTAATTGACTAATTATGGACTCTAATATATCAATTGGTTCTTCTACTGATAATGATATTACATTACCAGTTCATATGGAATCAAGTTTAATACATATGTTTTAAAATATTTTTTTTTCTCAGTGATCGGTCTAAAAATGAAAATAGAATGTTTTCATATACATCTTTTATTCCACAAGTAGCCGATAAACTTATTGAAATTTGGAGCAAGTTGAATATTGCCATAATGACGAAGAAAACTCTTATTAGCAAACTAAAAAGCTTGCTTAATAAATATTCCAAAGCAACAAAAGCCAAATCTACATCTGAAAAATACAAGGCATTTATGGAAGCAATGAATACCTTATTTTATATCGGAAAATGCAAGTGTACTTTACAAAGTAATCGTGGTTCATGTGGTTTGACGCCTGATCACTTACACGAATTTTTGACTGATCACCACTCCGTAAGAAACCTAACAATTCCACAAGTTCTGACAGATGTTGTTGATTTGGAATCCGATGCGATTGCTACTGGAGATTCGTCTTACCGTCCTGAGACATCTTATATGGAAGTTGATAAAGATTCCGTATTCAGAACACCAAATTTGGAAAATGCAATTGTTCTTAATCGCGGTCCGTATACAAGAAGGTTTGATACTCCTAATTATGCTATGATGTGCGACAGATTTGGTGTGTCGAACAGAGTGGCTGCGTGTTTAGCTACTGCACTTTTTAAAGATATTGGTTTCAAAGACGAACATGGAGAAGTTATTATAATGGACAAGTGTAAAGTAGCGCGAGAGAAGAAAAAAACAGGGATTCTGTGCTGGCATTCGCTTTTGATGGCAGGAAAGACGAGTCGTTGAAAATGGAGAATATAAACAATAAACTTCACCCAAGGATGGTTAAAGAATCCCATATTGTGGTTGTGCGAGAACCTAAAACTGAGCTATTGGGTCATTTAATACTCGATGCTGAGGACGCTGGTACAAAACAAATGCAGCTATATGACTTTTTTGTACAAAAGAACTTACCTCTTACCGATCTGGTTGGAATTTGCTGTGACGGTGAAGTGACCAATACTGGCACAGGAACCGGTATATTACGGCGATTTGAAGTAATGTTAGACAAGCCATTACACTGGTTTGTTTGCATGTTACATTTTAATGAGTTACCTTTTCGTCACTTATTTGCTGCTGTGGAAAAATCTAACACAAATGGTCCACGAACGGATACTGGAGCTCTCACCAAATTAATGGAAACCTGCGAACAGATTCAGGTGAGCAAAGAATTGGTAATTTAATAAATATCTATATTTTTGATTCTAAACAGGAAACTTGTTTTTTTTTTTGTAGGTTGTTTCCGACTTTGTAAGTATTTCGCTAGGGAATATGCCACCCGCCTTGTCAGCAAAACAGGAAAAAAAACTTTCAACGGACGTTATGTACTTATATCAGATATCTTTCGCAATTCATAATGGTTCCTGTCCAGAAGGTTTAGGCAACATAAAACCTGGGCCTATCGTTCATTCCCGTTGGTTAACCAAAGCTGCTAGACTTCTGCGATTGTATGTAACTACAAATTCACCATCCGAAAATTTAAAAATTTTAGCAACGTATGTCATGAAAGTTTACGTACCAATGTACTTTAATGTAAAGTATTACGATTCAGTTATACATGGAAGTGCACTCTTATATAAATTTATTTCTTCAACACAATATTTGCCACAAAATTTGCGTGAAATTGTAAATAATGTTGTTTAAAATAACGGATATTTTGCCCACTCAGAAAATGTGCTTCTAACAATGATTGTTGACAACAGAAAGGAAGTGCGCGGAATGGCTGTAAAAAAATTTTATATTATCGTGAAAATCTTTACGACCCAACAAAATTAAGAGTTTACAAAAAGCCAACTATAAATTTTAATTGCACTAATTACTTCGACATGATAAACTTAGATAACGATGCCATTTTATCCGAGCCCCCATTCACTGCAAGCATACCCTATGAACACTTGCTCAATTACATAGAATTGGACAATCCACCGCTTCCGGATCCACAAATTCCTCTACACATTCAAGGAACCGAGCGGTTTGTGCAACTACTGACTAGAGTCTCACGTCGAACTATTGAAAAAAATCGCGATGGTGTTATGGCAGTCACAGTTAAAAGTCGAAACCTAACACCTAGGATTGATAGCAAGAAAGACTTTAAAAATAAGTAATGTTGAAATAAAAAGTGTGATATTTTCAAAACATCGCAAAATTGTTTATTTTAACTTTAATGAGGGGTCAGGTAACATAACTTAAAATACAAGCCCTTCCAATTTTTTGATCAGTTTGACAAAAATTTGCTTATACAAAATGATACACATAGTAAGATTTTTAAAAACATAAACAAAATATTGGAGAAACTTGAAACTTTTTTGAGGGGAAAATATCTTCTCCCATGCCCGCCATTTTTTTTATTTCCAATTTAATCTCACTTTAATGAAGAGTATAGTACAATTGGTACAGCTGAATATACCACTCTTACTTGTTTACCTTAACTTAAGCTTATTAAAAAAAATAAATAAATACAACTTTCTCGTTAAAAATCGGAAGCTCCATTTTGATTTTAGACCCATGGTTGGACCATTGGGTAAACTGTCTTAGAATTTGTCGTAGATTAAGATTTTGACAACCGCTTGGTGACTTTTTTTCGATCCATACAAATTGACCCCCCCCTAATGTACATGGTTCCTGCAGAATATGCTTGGGAGAATATGTTGTAGAGCCCGTTATTTTTCAGCGTGTGGAGCGAACGGCTTCCGAGACTGAACTCTTGGTACCAACGTTTTACAGTGGTTTTTGATGGTGCTTCATCACCAAAAGTCGAAAGAAGTTGATTGAGACACTTTTGGTCTCTATAATCCACGCCGAAAATCGTAAAAAATCATCGCACGAAATATTTGTACTATAATTAGAAAAATCTTTGATCTATTCTGGATTCTGATTCACACATTTTCGGATTCGAACATACCCGGTCTTTTTGCGGTACGTTTTTTGGTCTCAACACGTACGTATTTGGTTCGTTTTATTTTCTAGATGGTATTTTTTATCGTCCTTCTGCACATTATGTACTTTTTGTAGGTCAATATATACTTTTTGGTACATTGTATGTACTTTTAAGTATCTGGAGAGTGTCTTTTTTTGTAAGTGGCAACTCTGAAATTTGGTAGCTGTTACATATGTTTATTCCGATTATTAAAAATGCAGCACTTTACGCGAGAACAACGCGTTATAATTGTGAAAACTTATTAGAAAAATTTGGAATGTAATGCTAAGACCGCTGGGAAACTTGGAAGAATTTGCAGTCAAGAAAGTGCACCTAATGTGTCAACCATTCGAAGAGTGGTTAAGAATATTAAAAAACTTGGTCGGTTATGGACAGTGAGACTCCTGTGCGTCTCTCGAAAACATTGCGGCTGTAAACGTGAGTGTCGCCGAAACCCCGAAAAGATCAATTCGGCATCGTTGTTGCCAACAATATCAAATTTTACGAAGCACTACTCTAAGAATATTGAACAAAAATCTCCACCTTCATGTGTACAAAATTCAGATTACGCAGGAGCTCAAACAGGTAGACCATGGAAAGCGCTGGCAATGCGTTCAATGGGTAATGGGGCAAAGTGAAGTCAATGCAAATTTTTCAAAAAAGGTCATCTTCTCCGATGAAGCATTTTTCCATCTGTATGGCTTCGTGAATACTCAAAATTGTCGAATTTGGGGCTTACAAAATCCTCACGGAATACATGAAAAACAAATGCACGCACAACGAGCAACTGTCTGGAGTGAATTTGGGTCAGGCGGCGTATTCAGGCCTAACTTTTTCAAGACCATGCGATTTAACGACGTGTAATTTTTTTGTGTGGGGTTTCGTGAAATCTGGGGTTTTTCGAATACAACAGAAACAATTCTTGAGCGCAAATCCGAGATCCAACACGTCATGGATGAGCTACACACACATTTCTGTGAAAAAAACATGGGAAAATTCATGAAAAGAGTAAATGCCTGTCATCATCATCCGTACTTAATCGGAACATTTCTTCTTTACAATACGATTTAAAAATCAAAACTAACTCAGAAAATTCCTGATTTAATTTAAAATGAAAATGTGCATTCTTACTGAGACACGCTTTGTATACTTGTCTTTTAACTTTGGGACACTTATTCAATATATGTATGCAATTTCTGGTACAACTTATCTGCTTGTTGAATGCACTTTGTGGCATATTTTTGATAATTTTTTGAACTATGATATGTACCAAAATTTTTTAATCTTTGGTACACTTTATATACTTTTTGGTGCTTTTGTTGTACATTATTTACCTATATAGTCTTAGAAAAAATGTACATATGTTTTTTACATATTACGAACGGTTTGCATAATATTTATGTCATTCAATATAAGGCTTGCGAGTGCGACCACTGAGCTGTTGCTCAACGCACGCTCACCAGTTCGGGAGCAGATACATTTTATAGAAAAGCAAGTAATCACAAGATGTGTTACTATGTGTTTTTCGCACTTACTCACGAGCGCGAGCGTTTAAGGTTTAAATTTCGGAAGTACATGGGTTTTTTTAATTTGCATTACTTTATCTAATTCAAATTCAAAAGAATTACCATTGTTCTCAATGACATTTAACCAAATGTTGAAATAGACGCCAATTGTAATGAAATATGGGAATGCTTTTAATTATTTTGAATTAGTTTGACTGCGGGTAATTCTATGTTTAAAGAATTTTATATGTAGAGGGTTGTTTTCGATAGGTTTAGCCTCTTAGTACTTTAAAATTCATAACTCTGTACATTAGGGTGTGCGGGAAAAGAAAAAAATGTATACTACGACATATCAAACAAATCATTTTGGAGGAGCCCAAATTTAAATTTCTTGACCTTTTCTCAAATTTTATTTTTAAGGTAACACGGTGCGACAGTCCAAAATACGTGGGAGGTGATAGTATCTTTCCTGTGGGTGCTGTCGGGTGAAATAAGAATCTGCTTGTGAAATTTCCCAAACACCCCCAAACTCTTGAAAACCGGTTTTGCGTACATTTGCGCACTTATAAGCTTGTAAGTTATTTGATTATCAACCGATTTTCAATTTCTCACCGAATTTAAAACGAAGAAACTTAGGCCTCTCGATTTATATGTATTTATGTCCAGCAAACATATATTTTTTTCGCCATTTTTCAACTTCGGCGATGATTTTACACATTATTTTATAAAGATACCATAATACTCATGAATTTATTCCTAATGAGGAGTAAAAGCAAAAAAATATTTAAAATCCGATATTTATTGACTGAGTTAATGAAGTTTTTATTAGAACGAAAATGAATTATACTTTGTGTTTATAAAATTTTGCCAGCATTATGAAGCTTTATTAGTAAAGAGAAGTGCATAAAAAGAACACGAAAAACGTTATGCAGGCATTTTTGGTTTAACAAAAACTTCAAGAACTCAGTCCATTAATACCGGATTTTTAAAAACAAAGTTGCGTTTTACTTATTAGGAAGAGTCCATTTTGAATAAATTCAAGAGTATTATGGTTTCTTCATAAAATATTTGAAAAATGGCGAAAAAAATTAAAAAAATATCTGTTTGCTGGGCGAATAAATATAGACTTCTCTTATTTTCTTAAATACCATATGTCGCCATTTCCACAGAAAGTGCCACCCTATGTCGCCTCACGTCACCATCGTAAATTGTTTTTTATTGTAGGACCATGAAGTTCAATTGTTTTCTATTCTTTTACCAAATACAGAACGTAAGAAGCTCTATTTTTAATAACAGATGAGAAAACAATCTAACTAACTGGTCTTAAAATATAAGCAATTTGCGAGGGTGACGTGATGTGACAAAAGGTGGACCTTTCACTGGAAATGCCCATTTATCGTTTGACAGGCCTAAGTTTCCGGTGAGAAAATGAAAATCGGTTGATTATAAACTAACTTACAGGCTTATAAGTGCGCAAAGGTACGCAAAACCGGGTTTTAAACTGGTTTTCAAGATTTTTGGGGGTGTTGGGGAAATTTCACAAGCAGATTCGTGTTTCACTTGACTGCACCTACAGGAAAAATACCACCACTTCCCAGGTATTTTGGACTGTCGCGCTGAATTACCTACTAAAAAAATCTTAAAAATAAAAGTTGAGAAAAATTCAAAAAATTTAAATTTGGGCGCCTCCAAAATGATTTGTTTGATATGTCGTAGTGAAACTTTTTTCCCTCATACCAAAAGCTACCGAAAAATCGATGGCACAATATCGATTGCTAAATGGACCCACGTACATATAAAATATTTGCAAATCAAAACTGCCGGATATTAAGGAAATGCTTCGAAAATAAGTACAATTGCCAATAGTATTGGATTTTTTTTTCAATTTGCATTTAGACGGGTAATTCAAATTATACTACAAATTATAATTGTCGTATAATTAATTTGTCCCTTGTATAGTTTAGATACAATTAACGACATTTAGATACAACGGATTCAAGCAAAGCTGAGACTTTTGCAAAGTACTTAAAAACTACATTTACACCTTATTCGTTCAGCAGCAACTCAGATACAGAAAACGTTTTAAGCTTTTTAGACAGTCCATGTCAAATGGATTGGCCTATTAGGCATATATCACCTCGTGAAGTCCAAGAAGAAGTGCACAAAATAAACACCAATAAATCGTCGGGCTACGACAGTATTGGAGGGAAAGAGGTTAAAAATCTGCCGCCAAAAGCAATAAAGTTCTTAGCATTAATCTGCAACTCCATTTTACGATTGAATCACTTTCCATCTCAATGGAAGTGTGCAGAAATCTTCATGATACCTAAACCTAATAAACCAGAAAATGAAGTAACATCGTACGGGCCTGTTAGTCTCCTAGCAACTTTTTCCAAAATATTTGAAAGATTATTTTTAAAAAGGCTCTTACCGGTTTTAGAACTAAATAACATTGTACCGGAACACCAATTTGGATTCAGGGCTAAGCATGGCACGCCAGAATAATGCCACCGTATCGTAGCTTACATTAGAGATACTTTGGAAAACAAAAAATATTGCTCCGGCGCATTCTAAGACGTCCAACAGGCATTTGATAGAGTTTGGCACCCTGGCTTACTATTCAAACTTAAAAAACTACTTCCAGCTCACATGTACTTAGTATTGCTGTCCTATTTAATGGAGAGACACTTTTATGTTAAGGTCAACAATGATTACTCCAAAATATATGATATTGAAGCTGGTGTACTACAAGGAAGTGTACTAGGACTCATACTATATACCATTTTTACTGCAGATATGCCAACAAGCGAAAATGTGTTGGTTGCTACTTATGCTGATGATACAGCTATTTTATCTTCGAGTAGATGCGCAATAGAAACTTCCTACAATGCACAAATTGAACTTTCTGAAATTGAAGCATGGATGAGAAAATGGAATATAAAGATAAATGATACAAAATCAACACACGTCACTTTTTCATTAAGGAAAGGGAACTGTTCTAATCTGTTAATTAATAATAGTGTTATACCGCACAGTGATTCAGTTAAATATCTTGGCTTGCATATTGATAGAAGATTAACTTGGAAAACGCATATTAAAATGAAACGACAACAACTTAATGTTAAAACCAAACGACTATACTGGTTATTAGGACGAAAATCTAAACTAAATACTTTTTCCAAACTAGTGATTTATAAATCCTTACTTAAACCAGTGTGGACTTATGGTATACAATTATGGGGAACGGCTAGTAATTCCAACATAGAGATACTTCAAAGATATCAATCACAAACTTTGCGGTCTATTGTCGATGCACCATGGTTTGTATCGAACAACACAATTCACAACGACTTGAAAATGCAAACAGTCAAAGATGAGATTAAAACATACAGTTCGAGATATTTGCAAAGGTTAAGCAGTCATCCCAACTTATTGGCTATAACCCTACTGGATGACACAAATGAAACTAGACGGCAAAAGAAACATCACATTCTGGATCTACCTTTTCGAACATAATTATATAGAACAACTACAAAATAAGTTGCAAACAATGAACTAAAACTTGATACCCGTATAATTCAAAGTTCTTATTACATTAATTTTTAAATGTATCGTTAATCCAATTAATTTTTGCCAATTATAACTTTTTCCTTGTATTTGAGTAACAATATGAATCTTACGTACATATGTATCTTATCTAAGGATGTTTTAGATATTATTGTTCTCACTGGAGTTCAATAATTACTGTCATAGTATTAATGTTATCACATTTACTTATTATCCTTAAGTGGATAGAATGTAAATAAAATTGGAATAAAAAAAAAAAAAAAAAAAAGATACAACTACAACTTAATCTTGCGAGATGGATTTTATACGCATGCTCGCGTGCGTTTACGATGCCTGATTCTTTAACATCACTCAAAAATATGCCCTAAAATAGGGCCCATTGAATTACAGTTGAAAGGGAAGTTAGATTCTTCAGAAAGGATTTAAGGATATAAACTAAAATATTAAACAATATTGAGTAAAAAGTATTTAAAAATTGGCTAAAGTACTGGGTAACAAAAAGGAACAGTGTAGAAAAATTGTGTTTAAATTTCCACTTCATTCAAAACACAAAATTTCTTTCTCTTAAGTATTTTTAAAATTTTTATTTTTCGTTTTACTTACAGTGTTGCATTTCTTTCCGTTCTCAGCGACATACTTGTCACCGGATGGACCACAGCCAGAAACCGGTCAAATGACATTAACACCAGGGTATAAACGCTGCAGTGACACGTCACCACAATCATGTACTGTACAAATTTACACCACAAATTCCCAAATGGCCACTCGGGCAAAACGTAATCCGTTGCTGTGAATGGAACGCAGAAGATGACGAACAATATATCGGACACGGCCAAATTTATGATGAGCAGATTTGTTGTTGATCTCATTTGCTGGTTTGCCACCACAACTGGAAAAAGATAAAACAGAAAAAAGAGAGGTGGGTGGTGGGTGAGGGTAGGTAAACATTTAATCTGGAAATTTCTGTGAATAATAAATATAGACATAGGTAATATTGATTTACTCGATTGAATTTCGTTGGCGCAAAAAGGTTGTAGTTCATTATGGTTATAGACATGGACAGTGGGTAAAGTATTTGAACAAAAATATTGGAATTTTGAAAACTAGTTTGATTTGATTTAAAACCGTTTAATGAACTCTTATGCTGACAGTGAGTTTCAAATTATAATAATAAAATATTTAAGGTCAGGCCCGATATTTTATCGAATACTTTTTTAAAGATTAGGATGTGCTTTTTATTGTGCCGTTGTAACACATAAGTGAAAGCAGCAATCAAATGCTGACAGGTTAACAATGAGACTCTCGGCAAGTGGCATCCAAGTTAGCTCAGGCTTGCGATAATTGTATAACTTTACGCAGTGATTAGGCAACAATGTTGGCAACGGACATTTGCAGTGCTACAGTCGAAGTAATTCCAACACAAACAGTGCTGCCATGTATTCCAATTGCTCGCCCTCGCTAACTGCTATTTCAGTGCCATCTTTACCTTGTACTGGTACGTTACAAACACAGCTCATACCACTTGTTACTGCTACCTACTTATGGTTTGTTTGCCATTGTGTTCCGCTCTTGTCGACGCTGCCACTACCGCTGTTGTTGCCAATGTTGTTCCATGCAATTACGTTGCCCAAAGATTGCTTTGTTCACATTGTTTCACATTTCCATTGTTATATGAGATGTCATTATTACTACTGCTCTGCTCCTGCCATCTCTCTATGCTATTGTTGGGATGGTTACTGTAGCGTGTCTGTACATACATATGTTTTGGCACAAGCCGCGGTTACCTTAGATCTTGGTGCACCATGTCGTGCCGGAGGCAAAGCTGCCAACACAGAAACAGAACCAACAGGCGTTTTACAATTACGAGGCAATTTATGTTTGTATTCAGGTTACATTCCAATGAAGTTCATCCACTTATAGCGAAGGTTGTGCCAAAGCTTTCCTGAGTAGGTGGCACCCACATTGCAATTCCGTTGGCCTCGTGTGCATAATAATATATGTACATGTCATTCGTCTGTAAGGAGCGGGAATTGTTGTTGCCGCACCACGGCTTCCACGGTTGTTGGCGTACCACGATTTCCAAATATGTTGTTGCCGAAACAAAGCAATCATGGGAAGTCTTTGATGTAGCCGGCTTGAATTTCAATCGAAATCAAAGAAAAATCTTAAAATATTGTTGGGGATTGGATATGCGGAGCCATATATGATTACGAAAGATTTCCTGGGAATTGCCTATTTATAATTGGACATCTTAAAATTTTAACAATATCTATGGTAACAGAGAAACCATAGAAATGTGTACGAAGTTCATAAATTGGAATGAAATTAAAAAATATATATGAGTATAATTTCGTTCGTGAATCTTATGAATTAACAAATATATGATGTTTTCCATTAATTCATTTACATATCCTTCACCTTCAGCAAAGGATAAGACAAGTTCTTTTAAAAATAAGATAAATGGGATCTAATGTGAAACATCCCATGAAGATATTGGGGAGAGCTTCTCACAACCCGTGAGCTGTGCGCTTTCTAGTTTTTATGCTCACTTATTGGGACCTACAGTTTCCTACCGGTTTCGAACGGTATTTTGAGAAGTTGTTTCATGGCTAAATACTCGATAGTGTCACCGTCACTATGCGAGGTGACCGCCGCCGACAGCAATTTAAGGTGGTCAGAGCAGGGATCGAACCCAGCACCTCATGTACAAGAGGCGTGCACACTAGCCATTGCACCACCGACGGCATCGACAAGTACCTACTTGTGCTTAACTTCTATTGAATTTTACAGATTTATTTAATTAGACGTGAAATGTCAGTGACATTTTTCTCTTCCTACTACAAATTAAATTTAATTCAAAAACTTTCTATTGATTTCTTTTCAAAAAGTCCTTACCAGGAAAACGATGTTATAGTTCGCACTTGCATAACATAAGGTAGGCTGTTTTTTAGTTTATATTGAAAATTAGGAAAGGTAATATTTATATTGAGAAGTTTCGAGTACCTGTGATTTCCTTCCTTGGAAGCTCACCCAAGTAACAGTGATGCCGATTTGAGAATTAGATTGGAATTTTTATTTGGGAAAATTTAAATTTTTGACAGACGGGACAGAATATGAAAGAGAGTGAGCGATAGGCGAATTGAATAAAACTGACTTTCAATTTGATTTTATTGGCACTAATGACTTTTGGAATAATTTTATATTCAATAAATTAGTTTTGGTTTGAAGAACACAACAATCTTCACTTATTTTCTTTTGTATTGTGTTCAAATTCTGGAAGAAAAAATTGGCATAAAAAAATGTCATCAAGACTGTCATTAGCACAGTGACTTTCAATGGGAATAAGCTGGAATTGAAACACTCATGGCTTCTCCTTAAATTATTCTCTTTGAATTTTACTTTTTTATTTGAAATTCTTTATTTCTTTTTATTTCTTAATATTAATAACCTGTTTCTCTATCTCGAACGAAAGCGTTCGTTCGTGTTCTAGATGAAATAAAGTTGATTCGGGTTTTCCAATCTTGTCGCTTCAAGTCGAATGAAAACATAAATTTTTTTAAAACTTTTCAGTACAAAATTTTTGGTTTTCCTTTTCGAATGTGGTGAGGCGAACGAAAATTTCGACTTAGAGGAACCCAATTTGTGGCGAATGTGCGTTTCGTTCGAGATAGAGAAACTGGCTATAAGTTAATTAAAATTTACCAATTTTCGTTATCAATTGAAGCCCCTCATGGAAGAAGGTGTTAACTCACTTCTTTGAAAACAATATTTTCCTTCCTTTAATGTTTCCATGGTAGCTGATTTAAAAGAATTAAAAAAAAAATTTTAAATTTAATTTTAATAATTTAAATATCAGATGTTGACTTTTTTCTTATCGAAAACAAAATCAGATATAATGGAAACATTAAAAGATGGAAAATATTGTTTTTAAAAAAAGTGAGTTAGCACCTTCTTCCACAAGGGGCTTCAATTTGTTCGTATATTTTTGACAATGTCAATTTTCATTTACTCAGTTTTAAATAAAAATGCTGATTACGAAGTTCTTAGGATATTAATTGTGGTGGCATGAGGATGCATGCCACCAATTGCAATATAAATGGGGACTCGATTATGAAATAAGTAAACAAATATAAATATAAAGAGAATACAGTTCTTCGCTATTTTTATGTATTTCCATCCACTAAACGCAATAAAAAAATATTTAAACGTTTAGCTAAACTACTGCTGTTTATTTTTCGTATTTAATATTTCTATATTAATAATATTTCCCTGTCATAAAGAAAACTTCGATACTTTTCCTGTCCTAATATTGCATATTTATGTTCCGAACTCAAAAATACTGTTGTGGTTTCTAAAATTCTATTTCTAAAATCCAACAGCAAGCATATTTTTAGGACAGAGGCAGAAAATATACTGCTCCATAAACAGCATTAGAATGTCAACAAACAGTTTGTGGTAAATGTGGTAGCTACATTGTCTCCCAGTCATGGCAATAATACGAGGTAGTATGATTAGCATTGTTGTAAATTTCGTACCGAGTTATTGTCAAAATCAGCTGATGGTTTAAAGGGAAGTTTTCTAGGTGGAGCCTGTGTAGTACATATTATAGTTTTGAACACAATAGAAAGTAAATTTAGAAAAGCCAAAGTACAAGACTGGCAAATCCATGATATACAACCCTGAGCATGAAATTACATTTGGCAGCACACTTACTCTTACACTCGTACTTTTGGTTTGGTTTGTGTCTAGACTAAGATATAGGGCGATATTTTTCGTTTAATGGGAAATTTTCTTGGTGGAGCCTGTGAACCGAATAAAAAGTAAATTTAGAAAAGAAAAAGTGAAAGAAGTTTAAAAAATAACATTTTCTTAAGTAAGCGAGTTTTCTTAAGAAAAGTAAATTTTGTCAAAAAAATACCCAATGATATTCTTAAACAATCTACGTTTTCTTAAAAAAATACCTTATCTGAAAGAAAAAAGCAATCAAAAAAAAAGTAAATTTTCTTACAAAAAGTACATTTTCTAAAAAAAGTAATTTTTTTAAATAAGCACCTCTTCTTAAAAAAGTACATTATCTTATAACATATTGTCTTGTCTTAAAAAACTACCGTTTAGTTAGAGACTACCTTTTATGTAAAACAAAATAACTTTTCTTGAGATAAGTACCTACTCTTAAAATTCTACATGTTCTTTCGTAAAAAAAGCTTTTCTTCAAAAAAATACCTTTTCTCACAAAAATGCATTTTCTTAAAAGTAAATTTTCTTAAAAATAAAATAATACCTGTTCTTTTCTTTTCTTGAGATAAGTAGCCTTTCTGAAAGTAAGTAAATTTTCTTAAAAAAATAACCGTTTCCTAAATAGAGTACCACATTTATAGAAACTACCTGTTCTTAAAAAAGTACTTCTTTGTAAAAAACATTCATACTCTGAAGCTTTTTCTTACAGAAAGCACTTCTTTTCTTTAAAAAAACACTAGGCTTTAATAAAAGAAGTACCTCTCATTAAAGAAAGGACCTTTTCGGGAAAATATAATACATGTTCTTAGAAAAAGAACCTAAAAATATATTTTAAAAAAATAGATTCTATAAAAAAATTTTTTCTTAAAAAAGTTTATCATTTTACAAAAAGTTGTCTTTTCTCAAAGATACATTAAAATTATCGTATTTTTCAACAGGCGCCGTAGGCGTGTTGGAACTAACTAGTACATAATATACAGCGAAAGGAACTTTGTTCCAACCGCGTGCCCCTGACACCTCATGTATTTGTTTCCTTTTCAGCACAGATATATAGATGAAATCGAAAGAACAAGAAATCACACAAACAATTTTGACATTTATTGGGTATGATGAAATGTAAACAATGGAAATCAGCTGGGTTGACGCTACTACCTTGTATTTGTACCATGCTTCGAATGTTAATTGTGACTAACAATATGCCGTCGCTTCCACATACTAACTCACCTCCAATCATGGTAAAATAAGGAAGGTAAACTCGTTAGAACAGCTGTTTTCAATTTTTGTCATTGTGGTTGATCGATTCAACTGTCAAATTCATATGTACTTTTTTTGTATTCCTGTGTTATTGGCATACTTACGTGTATAGATTGACAGCATAAGCGATTGAAACAAAAACAAATTGCCTGTTATTGCTGCCTACAACAACAACAGCATCTACTGCTTCTACTTGATTATTTTACTACGCCTCCCATGGTTGGTGATGCTTCGAGCTCTCACCATTAACGAATCGATGCCGACGTTACTACGAGAATGCTCGGGAAATGGCTGGGCTGATATAAAATAACCGATTTGGATCGAATCTTAGTCAGTCTTATTTCAAACGGATAAGGATATATATCGTCGAGTAATTGAGTAAAAACTTGCCGTAAAGTGTTAAGAGTCCTGTATTAACAATACCACATTTAATTGAATTTCACAGTACATAAATGTCTTTTTATTCTTCTTAACATTAATAAATATAACATGCTCTCTAATGTTGTGTTATAAAGTAGAATACGAATATGTGTGCTATGAAAAATTTGAATCCCCGTTATTTCGAAGCAGATAGCCAACTTGGCATTTATGAGTGGACAGCTTATTAGTCAAGGGTTTTAAATTTACGAAATGAATCGCTTTACGCTTTATGAATGAAATATTAAAAACTTTCTTTCAAAGTTCTGAGTTCTAAAGATGACCATTTTTACCAATGTAGTTAATTTTCACCTCATTTCACGTCAAAGAACAAAATTGTGCGCTTGTTTATTTAACAAAATTGTTAGCATTTAGGATTCGGAAAGTCCACTCGTCGTCCATTGAGTCATTAAAACACGAAATCGATGCTGTCGGTCACAAGATAGATAGATGCCCAATTACTCGAAAATTTATTGAAAAATTGGGTAGATCGAATGAGGTACTGTAACGAAAGTCGTGGAAGCGATTTGAACGATATTGTGTTTCATTCATAAATATCAATAGTGGGCCTAACGAATAAAGGTATAATTTTTTTTAACATGACCCACCCGTTATGTATACAGGGTGATTCAGGAAGTTCCGGACAAATTTCTCCAGCGTATTCCTTGGCTCATTTCACGAAGAAAAGTCCACTAGAACCATGTCCGAAAATGCAAGGGTGCGAAATGGCAGCGGGTTCAATATTTTCGGATTGGTGGTCGGAGGGTAGTAGGGTAAAGTTGCTATCTTCTGAGCCAGTGGCCGGGCTTGTTGGAAAGGTCTTTAAGAGGCCTTCCAGAATCAATAAAAAAAAGTAAAAAGTCAAATCGCCGAGATACAGAGCTTTCGGAAAAAAAATTCACATAACCCCAATTTGCCCAGCCAGATGGCAGGTAACTTATGTTAAGATATAGCCAGACCTCGTACCTTTCCAAAATGACCTAAACGAAGCCCAGAGGTCTTACCGTTCCAAAGTTATGACCATTCTTACGCCGAAAATTTCAGTAAAATAAAATCTTAAACGTGTTAATTTACAAAAACAAATAAATGTGAGCTGTTATTTCGCTTCCAAAAACAAACATTTTTGCATTTCAGTAAAATGGTCATAACTTTGGAACGGTAAGACCTCTGGGCTTCGTTTAGCTCATTTTGGAAAGGTAAAAGGTATGGCTATCTTTCCTCAAAAACATAAGTTACCTGCCGTCTGGCTGAACAAATTGAGATTATGTGAATTTTGTTTTCCATTTTTTCCCGAAAGCTCTGTATCTCGGCGATTTGACTTTTATTTTTATTCCAAAAACAAAAAAAATCCGACCACTGGCTCAGAAGTTAGCAACTTTACCTTACTACCATCCGGCCGCCAATCTGAAATCTTTGAACCCGCTGCCATTTCGCACCCTTGCATTTTCGGTCGTGGTCCTAGTGGACTTTTCTTCATGAAATGAGCCAAGGAATACGCTGTAGAAATTTGTCCGGAACTTCCTGAATCACCCTGTATAAATATTTTTTTACACGGTATAAGACTCACCTCACTTCTCTTAGAACTGTTTGTTTACTTAAGCGGATATATAATACTAAGTTTGTACTGTACACTAGGGTGCACTGAAAAAATGTTTCGAAAGATGCGTTTTTAAAAGCTGATTATAGGAACGTCAAACTTTTTTTTACTGGGGTTTCGATTCCTAGTGCATTTGGATAAACAATTTTTTGTATTTGGATTTTTCGCAATGACCTTATTTCCGTTAATTTTAAATTTTAATGTACGAGAAGTTCGTGCTTCAAGCTTTCAAGGTCTGATACATTTTTGTAAGCGACGATAGCAGATATAAATTTGGACAAACTACTTGACAGTTCTAAGGAATAGTTGAAAGCGCGAAATGTTAAAATTAAATTCATCGTGGAATATGTTGATGACATACTTGCAATTATTAGAAGAGGAGATCTTGTCCCAATATTGTAAACTTTTAACTCATACCACGACGAGTTACACTTTACTGTTGAAGTAGAGGAATATAACTGCATACCCTATCTGGACATGAAACTACTTCGCAACGATGACGAAATTATATTCAACTGGTACGCGAAGCCAACGCCCTTAGGGATGATCATGAATTACCACTCCAGGCAAACCTAAGGGACAGAAGAAGAGTACAGCATTCAATTTCATCATGGCTTCGGAAGATTCGGACAACAGAACGTAAACAGATTATAAAGCCAATATTGGCGACAAATGACTACCCGTTATATATGATAAACAACCTTATTGACAAATACTACCGTTCAATAGAACCGAAAAACATCACAGACGATGATAACACTCAAAAAAGATCTGACGTGGAAAAGCGATTCTACAGCGTAACGTCTATACCACAATTAACAGGGAACTGCAACCTAAGGGAGACAATACGGAAGGAAAATACGATATACGCCCATAAACCAAATTCCACACTTCGATCAGTATTTAGTAAGGTTAAGAGCAAACTAGATATACGACATCAACATGACCTAGTATATCAAATCGCATGTAAGGGTAGTGACAACGAAACTTGTGGGAAGATATATGTATATACATAGGTACCACAAAACGAGCTTTGAGCACAAGGCTCTCAGAACATGAGTCGGACATGGGAAAGGAAAGGCAAACAACTGCATTGGCACAACACTGACTTTGCAAATGTACGAATATTGGACAAGGAAAAACGAACTAATACGAGATACACATTAGAGAGTGTGCGGATACAACAACAACAAGCTAGGACAATGAACAAAAAAGAGGACGTCGACTGCGTCAGCTCTAGCTATATTATTGCTCTGAAATGAATCTTCAGTTAGTTCTTTCATATCCTTTATATCAACGGCAACATACCTGGGTATGTTTTGCGTTTTCAAAACGCTGTAGCTCTGAACTGGATAACCGGATCGACTTGAAATTTCCTGATATCCTAGCCAAAACTGTTTTACGCAATAGCCCCAAGTTTGGCTAGGATTGAATCATCCGTTTGGAAGATAAAGCACATTTACAAAGTTGCACCCTTACGTCAATAACATACACACCTGGGTATGTATAGTAAAAGGCATGCAAATATGATTATGTAATTGAAAAGTATATTTTATTTTCAGTTAATTTTTGTAAATAGTATATTATTATTATATAATTATTATATAATTATTCGTAATTAAATTATTAAGATTCAAATACATCTGTCGCATTGTGGCAAGTCTTTGCAATGCTCTGCGCACACTGGTTTGTTGCATAACGTGCATGCTTTACGAGTAGGACGTCGTTTCGAGCAGATGTAGCAATTCCCCTTTACTTTTAGGCATCCCGTACTATCACATTCCTCCGCTTCATGTGCTCCAGCATCCACAACTCGGATGGGCCTACCTATCATGGCTTCTCTATTTCTTATACAAGACGGTGCCATTCCTGTATAGATTTGTCCCTGCATTGAAAAATTAAATTCAACTTAGTTATTTATATTTTCAACAATTTTCAACAATATTGATAATACATGCAATGGATAGGACGAAATGGAGTCGCACACCCACCACACTTTTATCCGATATTTGGCAGGTTTTGATGGTATGTATTGCGTAAAGCCAGTTCCACCACGATAGGCATACAATTGTTCATCTACGGTGACATTGGCTCCTGCCACGAAATATCTACGAAGACAGCTGTTTAGCATCAAAAAAACGTCCGATATTGCTGCTGCTTTGTCAGTTTGTTTGCGTTGCTGGCCTGTGTTTTCATTATCAAAACGTATGAAGCGGCTTATTTCCCAAAATCGTCGTACACTCATTGCAGCACGATATAATGGATGTGATGTAGTTTTCCACAAATCTTTCGTATGCACGTAACCAGAATGTGTAACGCCACTTAGCAAAAGTAGGCCCAAATATGCATCAAATTCACTTTTTTTATGGGAATCCATGATCTCGGTTCTCTTGTTGGATGTTTTGCATTGTCATCATCATAGAATTGCCTTGCCTTTCGATTTGATTCACGAATAATTATGTCGCATATTTCGTCTGACATTATCAATTTGAACGTTTCTGCAATGATCAAACCTTGCGTTGACCGTACTGGTCCAGATTGTGCACTTCTTAAAATGTTATGCGTACGGAATCTTACAGGTTGTGGTTGTATCGAAGACCAAACATTACCATCTCTGGCAGTAAAATATTCGCCAGTTTCAATTGGTGCATCTTCAAGTTCTTCATCAGAATCACTGTCGGTCATATTCCGGTAACGTGGGTTCTTCACAGTCTGAGTCATCACTACCAATATCACCTAAAGCCTTGTCACCAACTATTGAGTCGTGGTCACTTATTTCTTCCTGGCTCTCTTCAAGCGTTTGTCGAATATATGCTTGCTGGTCTTCGAAGGAAAGTGTGCTTAGTTGTCGTGGAGTAAGCCATTCACCATCTGCCATTTTACTTTTATTTTATTTTTTTATTTCCACAAAATAAACAGAAACGTCTTTTCACTTCGAATCACAAATGTATACTAAATTTGCTGACGAAACTACAAAGAATGAAATTTCTGCATCAATACATGTCTCTATCATATACATCAATACATGTCTCTATCATATAAACGTATGTACATACCCAGGTATGTTGCTGTTGCAAGGGTGAAACTGGTAAAAATGGTTTTGAACCTTTTGTTTCTTTCTAACAAAATAAATAAAAATGCAGAAATTCCAAGAAACGAGTTAGATATGCTAACGGCATGCCATTTCCCATACAAAACGTATGTACATACCCAGGTACGCTGTTGATATAAAGGATAGTAGGATTAAATGGTGCACGTCCATAATTATACAAGTTATGCAATTCTGCTCGCCCTTTATGTTATTTATATATTTTATATAATTTTTGTTATTACAAATCAAACTCCAGTTAATGCAAGATAACATTAAGTTAAACTGAAAACACTAAAAACCACATAATAATATAATAACTCGAACTCCATGACAAGTATCTTCTATCTATACTAATTCGCAAATCTAAATTGCTTAATTGAGATTCTATATATATGACTGATTATCTATCTATATCAATTCAGGCACAGTAGTTAGGCATCTGATGATAAACTTGTCACGGAGTTCGAAACTAGTCATGCCAGTGAGTGTGTGTTGAGTTGAATTGAATTCCAACAAAAATTAACCATTTTTAAATTAGAAAAATGTTTTTGATTTCTAAGCTTGTAGTATGAATTTCTCATACATTAACCAAAAACTAACAAAATCGGTCATAAAAATTCAAATTCAAATGGAAGTATAACCTTTTGTTTGGTAAACTAAAGGTAAACTAAACAATAAGTTGAGTGTTCAATCACCAGAAGGAAGCAAAAAAGTGTAACTTTCCCAAAACTAACTCCCCAATAAGCTTCGTTTGATACACTCTCCTTTAAGTTTTACGTTTTTCAGCACACCCTAATGAACACTTAGTCGCACACATCCCAGCCTCTTAAATTTTCACCTAGTCATATGAAATTGATGCGAGACCTGAAACGATGAAGCCAAAAGATGAAAAGGAATAAAGTTTTGAATACCACTTATGCTGATGAGTAGCATTCTGCCACCATGTAAGTGTGTGAGTGTAAAAGTTAAATATGTATTGTTATCTGTATCAACGGCGTCTTCGTGTACGTTGTCATCACTGAAAGTGGCATGAAGTGAAAATTCACAACAATAACACTTGACATATGGGTTGTTTGAATATCCTTTTGAATATTCCTTTTCAGTGTGCAATCAAAGGCATCACATGTTGGCTTTTCAGTGGAAAAAATGCCAAGATGACGAAGCGTTGCACATCATGAGTGGGCTTATTTAGTGGAAACAATTTCAATTAAGAAATATTTTGTTTTTGTGTTTTACACATACAGCAGCGATGACAATGTGGTTAGTTACCTTAACTACAAATCGGCATTAATAGGTAGTTTAGCACCGGAATTCTGTATCATTTTAACGAAAAAATAAATCGGTAGTTAATTTGTCAAAATTCAAAAAATATCAAGACAGAATTTTCGAATTTTGTCAATTACCTACCGATTTGAATTGTTAAGAAGTTATGGAGTTCCAGTGCTGCATCGGAATTCTATAACTTTATATTGTTACGATTAAGTGAAAGCTTTTACTTACTCTTAATGATCAGACTAACATTATGTAGAAAACAGGGCGATTAATGCTGCGCCTGAAAGTATGCATTGTAATAACATACAATCTCGCTAAACCTGTAGCATGAATTCGCCTCAGTTAAGATAGTTCTCCACTATTCGACGTGATTCTATATTATTCTAGAGGTGGATTCATTAATTAGTAGAAAGATAACCAACAACAACGACTAGAGGGTTCTTGAATTCGCTAGAGATAGCTAGATTAAAGGTCGTTGGAACAGAGAGTCATGTTCTGATTAACCGCCGGAAAGTAAACAACGCGATTTGATAGTAAACCATAAGACTTATTGTAAAGAGGTGTAAATAAAGTAAACTGTTGTACTATATAAGTAAAATAAAAGGAAGTTCAACCGTTGTAATTATCGTTATTTAAAACGAATCTTGTGTTATTATTGGGAATAAAACAGCGCAAAAAGGACGAATAAGGAAACTCGAAACAATATGTACAAAAACTGGTAGTTAAATTGACAAAAATCGGAAATTTTGTATTGACATTTTATGAATTTTGACAATATAACTATCGTTTTTTTTGTTAAGAAGTTACAAAATTCGGGTTATGGTAGTAAATTTCAACTATATATACAAAGAACAATGAAAACTATAACAACCTTCAGTTTTGCATCAACTCCTAATCGGAATAATTGAGAATTAGCCCCGTAGGATTAAGTAAATGATTTGAGTTTCGTAGTATCATATAAACCGACTTTATTATAGGAATTACCAACATTTTTTTTTTATATATTTTTTTTTGTTTCAATATCCAATTACTGAGTTCTATCAACAACTGCCACCAATGACCACAATATCAACTGTCATTGAGTGAACTTATATTCCAATACCCTCATTATGCCAACATTTTACAATTTAAATTGAAAATGCTTTTAAAGACCTCCAGACGCCACATGGGAATACAAATGAACTTTGGTGTAGCCTCTATGTGGGTTGGGGTTAGGTGCCTGGTAACATTTTTAATACATGGTGGCTTTATGGTTGACTTGTGTAGGAGCAACCTTGGATGTGTCATTTCATGCAAGTGTTTGCGTGTGTAATATATTCCCACACCTGCTTTACAATTGTCACATCTGAGACCTAGAGTACTGTTGCATACACAGCATAAGTCTGTGAGGTGTTGCAACAATCAACTATGTCGGGTTCGCAGTATTGAGACTTTGATGCAAAAAAATTATATTCTTCAAAACTGCTGCAAATACTTCAGCGTTTTAAAAGAAGTAGTTTTATAATAAATTGACGATCTTCGTTTTTTTTTGATTCTTGTAAAATATTAATTTTCCGACATAGTTAGTTGTTGCAGGAAACTAAAAAAAAAAAATTCATTCACATACATCTACGGCATGTGTGTGGGAAGATGTTTGGTTTCCTAGTATTTTTCAGTTGCAAAATGTTTACAAGAACATTTGTCGGTAATTTAGCGTTTAGTTCTGGGTACTAACGAGATTTCTTGTCATTTGAAACGTTGAGGACCTCGTATATCAAATGTCATGGTAAAACTAAAATGGTAAATTCCCTCAAAACTCATTGTATTCTTTGGCATTGTATATCTAATTTGCCATTTTAAAGATATCAAACTCTGAAAAGGACACCCTTTATTGGAACGCACAAACAGAAAGAATTACATAGAAAACAAACTGAATTGTTGATGAGTTTGTGACTGTTAATACTATATGCAACAATGTGGGCAGCAAAATGTTGGCGATATTTCAACACAAATACATAAAGTTAAACTTTTTCTCTACTGTATAAGTATATGAGTCATTCACAGGTCAATAGACCTTACACTTTCACAAATTATAATCATCTAACTGAAAGGTAACATTTTGAAAATCACACCTTTTCAAACTCTAAATAAGAATTGATGACTCTGGCCCCTAAATCAGAAACAACTGGTGCATTCTTTGTCGTTCGGATACCCCCGGCACAGAAATTGACTAGTCCTACAGATGTGCAACACAGTTTAAAACTGTCCCCTGGTACAATTTCAGCCTGAATTATTTTTAATTGATTTCCTTCTATATTCAAATATGTTTCTGATTGTAGAAATTTATTTATTTCCTTAACTACAAGTATATTAAAGGCCCTGAGAGTGCAATTCCAAAATTCTTTATTTATAGAAAGATACTGGTTTTATTGTGGTTTCTTTATTCAAATCTTCCACGAAATATATTATATATATATATATTATTCATTATTATATTAAGAATGAATTTCAAATTAAATCGGTGCCACTTCAGCCAGGATATGTGTTGCACTTTACTGCACACGTTAGGAATTTATCGAAACAAATAGAATAATTTAGGAACGGTCAAGATAACATTTTAAATAGGCATAGCTGAAGTCATCGGTGGTTCAAATGTTAGTGGGCGCTGTTCTTGTACATGAGAACGTGGTTTCGATCCCTGTTCTGACCACCTTAAATTTTGTTTCGACTACGGTCACCTCACTTAGTGATGGCGATATTATCGAGTATTTCGTTATGAAAAAACTTCTCAAAATAACGTTGAGAACCGGTGTAGAATTATAGACCCCAATCAGTGACCGTAGAACTAGAATGCGTACAGAACTAGAATGTTTTGGGAAACCATTTGTTTTATTTTTTTGTTTATATCTGAGGCCTTGTGCTAGAGAAGTTGACATAACGGAACGTCATGGACCCCACTGGAGCCGCACAGTGGGAGCCTAAAGTTGACTATCTCGGTCAGCAAACAAATTTGAACCCTTATAAAACTGTTATTGAAAATATTTTTTTATTATATATGTATATTAAGATCTACAGAAAAACCTATAAAAATATGGGGTCACGTTTAGATTTGCTTTTATGGTTCTCAAGATGTTTGGGAAAATTTGGCTTGTTTTTTTCTAGTTATTTGAGAATGTCATGGATAAACTAAAAGCAATATTGATTTTGGAAAAATATTACATTAGCGGCAGCATATGTTGTACGATAACTCTTGAAACCCATAGCCATAGTTTTTCTCGAACTCAGTGATAAGGGCTTTCAATTAGTATTAAAGGAAATTAATACGTTTAGTATATTGATATTCCCAAATAGTTTTGCCATTGTATTTGCAGTTTTTCCCAGAGTTTCCAAGGACTTATACAATATTTACAAAATACATTATGGTATGAATTTAAAGTCAAAGCATTTAAAAAACACCAAGATTTCTACGCGATTTGGGGAAAATGTGCCAGGACGTTCGATACTCGCTGTTGTGCACTATAGAGCCATACATATTTCGGAGTATTGTTCTCTCGTAAAGTCCTAAAGATGTTTCGTCTGCTTGCGATAAGACCCAGGATTCTGCGCCATAAAGCAAGACAGGTTGTATGAGAGTCTGATATAGATGGACTTTTGTTACTCGATTTATCTCTAAAGTGCTTGCTTAGCCCAAAATATCATCTATTCGCAACCACAATTCTCCCCTTGATCTCAAAGCTAACGTTGTTGTTTTTGTGTTTTCAATAATTGTCCGGTTCAAGATCAATAACTATTAAAAAGTACTTTTTCTAGGAAAAACTACATTTTAATAGAAATATAAAAAAAAAGAAAAATTGTGAAATTGATCATTATGGTGGATGGTTGGGAATATAGATATTTCAAAGCCCTCCCAGGCATATCATCAGCTCCCTTCTCCACAAGTATTTATGTATATCGTCACACATTATAGGGATAAACAAATCTCAAGTAAGAGAAAATTGTCTAAACTAATACTTGTGCGCAAACATCCACAACAATACTTTGCCATACCATCAATATTCACAACATTTCTTTCGTATGCCTGCTTTCATTGAAAGCCATTGCATAGATGTTGTTGTTTCAAAAAAGAAACAACGATTGCCAAGAGATTGGCGTTTAGAGTGTGCCGTCTTCAAATTTATATACGTTTACATTATTCGATCTTTTAGTTGTTTGTTGTTTTTGTTTACGGCAGATCCGAGGTATATAAATTCATCCACCACCTCGAAATTATAACAGTTGGTATAATCGCGTGAAGGCCCTGCCCGTTGAAATAATTAATTTTGTGTTGCTCTCATTTACTGTCAGACCCACTTTTGCTGACTCATTCTTAATTCTCGAAAACACTGCAGTAATTTCTCTTATTGTGCGCCCAATGATATCGATATCATCAGCATACGCGAGCAGCATGTGACTTTTGCTGCTGATGGTTTTATTCATGTTGACTGCAGCTTTTCTAATAATGATCTTCATTAAGATGTTGAAAAGATCGCACGATAGGGTGTCGCCTTGCCTGAGGCCTCGCTTAGTTTCGAAAGGTTCGGTAAGATCCTTACCAACTTTCACTGCGGACTTGGTGTTCGTCACAGTCGTCCTGCAATGGCGTATGCGTTTTTCAGGAATACCAAACTCAGACATTGTTTCCTATAGTTTCTCCTGTATCGGGCTACCGAAAGACGACGTATAATCGACAAATATATGATAGATGAACCTTAGCATAAAACCTTATCGTCGTCCACATTATCTCATCGTCAGTGATGATAAATGACCTCTCCATATTCCGAACATGCACTGCATTTTTGAGAAGAGATGTCCGTTATTGTCTTTACCGAAAGGAAACCCAGCACCATGTCCATTAGTTCCGTTTTTGACTTTTCGGTAGAATTTTTGAGCTTTGTTCGTCCTTCTGTATGTCTCAGTTTTCTCACTCTCGCGCTCTAAATTAGGTCGATTTAAAAAAAAATTGTATTTGGCGAAAAATATCTCGCCGTGCAAAGCTAATATGCGATTCCTTAACGTCATTTGTTTTCTCACTACCTACGCGTCAGTGGTGTCATACTCTCATCTCAGTTTTATTCAGCATTGTTTGGCACTGCGTCACTGAAAGACGCACACCGCAACAGCGTCTCTGAATTATTCAGCTGCATTACGAAAATCCAGTTTTTGGGAATACTGTTTTTCGTGCACTTCGAGCAACATTTGGAGTGCATCATCGACCTTCCGCGATCACTATTGACAATAATATAAAAAATGATCTCCCATTACATCCCCTGAAGGGCTTGTGGAGCCAATACCATACGTAAATTTGAGTCTCAGTGTACGTCATACGCTACCGAATACGATGATACGCTACGAAATAGACTACATCCAGCCCATAATAGGGAGAATATTGCGGTGAGTGTTGGTGAAGATCGTGCTCAATCGATTTGACGCCGTGCGCAACATCTTTGTCAATCAAATGGAACAACTTGAAGAATTTTACGCCATTATCTTGGTCTAAAGGTTTACAAAACCCAACTCGTTCACGAATTGATGCCGCGCTTTAAAATTTGAGCCGATGAGCTCTGCAGGAACTCAATGGAGACGCGCTGTTTTCGCGCTGGATTTTGTTCAGTGACGCGTCACATTTCTGGCTAAATGGGTACGTAAATAAACGAAATCGCCGCATTTGGGCTGATGAGTAACCCGAGGAGGGTCTCAGACTACTACTGTTACATCCACAAAAATGCAATGTTTGTTGTGGTTTATGGACTGGAGGAATGATCGGTCCGTATTTCTTTAAAACTTAGGCCGGACAGAGCAGAACCGTCAATGGCGAGCGCAACCGCATGATGATGACGGACGGTTTCTTGCCTGAAATTGATGCCCACGATGCCGGCGACATTTGGTTTCAGCAAGATGTTGCTACGGCAAACACAGTGTGCAAAATAATGGCTTTATTCAGAAATCATTTTGGTGAGCAGATAATTTCGCATTCTAGACCAATCAACTGGTCGCCTAGATCGTGTGATACAACACCTCTGAACTTTTTTCATTAGAGCTATGAGAGTCAAAAGTCTTCACCGACGAGACGGCTACTATTCAAAACTTGTAAGCCAACATTACTAGTGTAATTCGCGCTATACAGGTTGCAAGCTGGAAGGAGTGATCGAAAATTGGAGCATCAGAGGGGGTTACCTACAGCGTAGTCGCGGCCAACATTTAAAAGAAATTATCGTTGAAAAGTATATGTTAGACATTGTTCTTTCAGGTCATTGTGAAGATTCCGAAATCCAATTCTATTTTAAGTGTTTTATTTAACCAGATATAAGTTTATCACCCCTTATAAAGTTTTCTACATTATACAGGGTGGCTGATGAACATTGCTACATTAAGAAACTCAAATAACGTTTTTTTCAGTGTATGGAATTCATTTTTATTTTATTCATGTTAAAGCTCATTAAATTTTTTTAAATACAGCTTAATTAATTTTAAAAATAATGAATTTAAATTCCTTCCCCCCTGCTCGTTGATGCATGTGCGGCATCTTACCAAAAAGTTGTTCATTTCTGCTTGGAGAGTTGAGACCGGAATAGTCGCAATTGTTTCTCGAGTTTATTACTTTAGTTCATTCAAATTTGTTGGTTTTGCTTTGTGGACTTCCTGTTTGCAATAACCCCACAAGAAAAAGTCAGGTGCAGTAAGGTCAGGCGACCTGGGGGGGCCAACGCAATGTGGTGTTTCTGGATATCAGCTTATTGGGAAATTTTCGTCGCAATTTTGTCATAACAGGGCGGGAATTGCACCATCTTACTGAAACCACACAGAGTTGAAAGAAATTCTCATTCGGCGTAATTATGGATAGAAAAACTCTCGCAACATGCTCAAGTAACGGTCTCCAGTAACCGTAACCGTGTGACCGTTTTCTTCGAAGAAGTAGGGCCCGACAATGCACTGTGATGAAACTGCACACGAAGTGGATGCAATTCCGGCTCATAGAGTATCTGTGGGTTGGAAGCAGTCGATATTCGTCAATTTTGTTTGTTTATGTTGCCGTTTAAATCGAAATGGGCCTCGTCAGACCTGAAAAGACAGTTCCACATGTTTCCGTCCTCTTCCACCATTTGAAGCATCTTCTGGCAAAATTCCAAACGAATTCGGAAGTTTGCTGCATTCAGTTTGGTGGCCATTTGAATTTTATATGGGAATAAGTCTAAATCTTTGTGCATAATTGACTTCAATGACTGTCTGCTTATACCCATTTGAGCAGATAAGCTTCTTGTCGAAGCTCTTGGATTGTTTTGTATGGCAGCAGCTACAGCAGCGTTTGTTTCCTCCATCCGAACTGAAGGGTTTTGATGGTAAGGTCTTCTGTTGACTCTCCCATGCTCTGTAAAATTGTAAACAAGTCTCATTATGGTCCATCCGCTCAGAGGATTGTCGCAAAAAGTGCGCCTATACTCTCTTTGGACCGAAACTACGGACACCAGTGCGTGATAGCGGCGGACAATCCTAATTCTTGTTTCAGTGTCCCAGTTATCCATTTTTGTTAAATCTAAAAATCAATCTGCAAAATACAGAATTTTTTTTTTTGGTAGCAGCTTTCGTCAGCCAGCCTGTGTATGATTCAATCTCTTCTATTATTATACATCATTATATATGTTTCGATGCATCTAGTTCTTGAACGAAAATTTTTTAATTTCTGTTTCCCAAAAAATGCAAGACCACACTCCGTAAGAATATCATTTTTTTTGCTTGTGTTTTTTTCCTGTATCGGTGTTTCTATTTCCATCCGAATCGGAAAATATGTATGTGTTTTTAAATTGCCAATTTACTTCAAAGACCGAATAGCCAGGGAATAAAGTAGTTGCCCTGAAAATTCACTTTATTAACATTTATGTATGGTTTATTATCCTCAAATCTCAATCAAATACAGACTTAAACTTAAAAGACTTAAAAGACTTGGACATCGTTTGATTATCATATGACTTTGCCAAAGGTTGTATGAACAATTTCGAAATCAAAGCCAACCATTCACATAACCACACTTGTACATTAGTTGCATCTTGCAAAATAATGAATTCATGCAATAGTACGACAAACACGTGTCAATTTTTCTTTTGTTTCTTACTGTGTTCTAAAATGTATTTGGCTTTTTGTTGTACTTTTTGTTAATTATGGATTTCGAACTAATTGCTCAATACATTTCTATTTATAAACTATTAATAAGTGTATAACAACAAGAAAACGTTGACGTTTATTTGAAATACGTTGTCGATAAATACAATCGCTTTGCGTCAAAATGTTTCAGCCTTGTTTACTTTTTAATTTTTGATCATTCCTACAGACACACCAATATCTGCAACTTTTCTTAAATTACTATTTGTTAGTGGCTGGAAGATTGAAAATTTCGCCGACTGTAATTTGTTACCCTAACGAATATGGATCCAACAGTTCCGCTCAAATGCTTTAAAAGATTCAATTCAAATTTTCCACTAGTTTTGTTCTAAGTTTGAAACAATGTTCCTTTTTGACGCCAGGGAAATAGAAATAATTCTAATTGTTGTGGCTAATGCCAAAAACGACGACATACGCCAGCTCATATTCGTCTGTCGTATGAATGCATGTACAAATATTTAAAGCCTACGCTATCGCTCACAAAGGATGTAGCGGCTGCCGATTCGGCCATGATATCAGGAGTTCAGATGTTCAGGACAGCACTAAGTGCAGTACCTATCGCCGTGCCCATTGCCCCACTAACGCTAATCTGTGCTGTTCTTTGAATTTTCATCAAGGAATTCAGAATATATTTCTTTTGGAGGGACCTCCTCCATAGAAAAATATTGGTCTGACTATTGCCGTATAAATCCACATAGTGATCTTAGGAGACAGTCCCCAGCGCCTTTCTATCGCCCCTTTACAGTAGTAAAGAGCAACAGACGCCTTTTTCACCCTCTCCTGCACATTCGATTTCCAAGACAGTTTTCTCTCGAGAATTATTCCCAAATACTTGACCGTTTCCGTTAACTGTCCATTGTCCAACTGACCATTAACTGACGGCAGTTCAAATGCGGGTATTTTATATTTTCGAGAGAACAAGATAAGCTCAGTATTAAGTGGGTTAAGTGATAGTCCGTTGTTAGCGGTCCAGTTCGAAATCAGACAAAGTAGGCTGGTTGTACGAATGCTAAGTAAATTGTGGTTTCTGCCCGTACAGATGATTGTAATATCATCGGCAAAGGCAAAGACCTGGCATTCGGCCCTGTCCAATTCAAGAAGAAGTTTATTGACAGAAGTTAACCATAATAGTGGAGACAGAACTCCCCCCAGCGGTGTCCCCCTGTTAACGTTCCTAGCAATTGTAACACCACCATATTCAGCTTTGACGGATCTATCCACCAGAAGATTCCCAATTAGGCGTGTCACTAAGCTGTCGACTCCTAGATTCTGTAACGACCTAAGAATCGCTGAAGGTTGAATGTTGTTGAAGGCTACCTCGATGTCCAAGAAGGTTCCTAGAGCGAAGACCTTATTCTCAAGGGAGTTCTCTATTATGCTGACTATAGAGTGGAGAGCCGTCTCAGTTGACCTGCCCTTGATATAGGCATGCTGAGAACGCGATAGTAGATTCTGTGGAAGATTACTTCGAACATGAATGTACAGTAACCTTTCAAATGTCTTAAGAACAAAGGATGATAGACTGATTGGTATAAAGTCCTTTGGTTTGACATGACAGCATTTGCCCGCTTTCGGGACGAAAACCACTTTGGTTTGCTTCCAAATGCTAGCAATGACTCCCAGCATAAGGCAGCCCCTGAATATTGCCTCCAACTAACTACAAGATAGGTATAGTGCCTCCTGTAGTTGCGCAGGAATTATCCTGTCAGGTCCGGCTGATTTATAAGGCTCAAAGCATCTAAGGGCCCATACCAGATTCCTTCTGCTCACTATTGAGCGAACTTTTCCTAAGCTAGGTGAGTTTCCGCCTAGCTCTTCTGGCTGATGACCAGCATTCCTGTCATCTTTGGGGAAGTGGGTATCCAGGAGAATCCCAAGGGACCCTTCAGACGAATACGTCCACGTTCCATCGTCTTTCATTAAGAACCCCGCACACGGCGGGTTTTTAGCGAGCACGCATCTTAAGCATGCAGTCTGGTTGGTTCCCTCAATAGATTCACAGAAGTTTCGCCAGGATTTCTGTTTGTTGAGAATCAGAGATTGTGGCGTTTTTATATCTGGGTATTCCGGACACGATGAATTACTACACCGGATCACCTCCATTCCCGTAAAAAGGGACTACTGTATCCCCTACCTTCTACCAGGGACAAATCTAAGGACTTCTATTCCGAACAGGAATACCTGGGAAAAGTCACTGGAGACGGATACCAGTAGTATCAGATATTTCACGGATGGATCAAAGTTGGACGAGCAAGTAGTCTATGGGGTCCATTCACCGGACCTAAATATAAATATTTCCTTCAAGCTGCCTGATCACTGTACTGTATTTCAGGCGGAAATTACCGCCATACAGGAGGTTGCTGAACTACTGAAAAGTGGTATCACAACCCTCCGGAGAATATTTATCTACACAGACAGCCAGGCTGCCATAAAATCCCTGGTACGTCCCTGACGGTGAAAGAATGCCACTCATCACTTAGGGTGATGCCAGAGTATTTTTACATCAGGCTCATCTGAGTACCGGGACACAGCGACATTCCAGGCAATTGCTTAGCGGATGCGTTAGCTAAATAGGACACTGCGGCGCAGGGTCTTCCGGCAAAAGAAGGTGTTAGTATGCCAATCTCTACCTGCCGTTTGCAGATCAGGCAGTGGGCCGATAATATGTTCAAGGACAAGTGGAGACTTACTTGAACTTGCAAACAAGCCAGGGTCATCTAGACACAGGTGGACAGGAAGAGGACTAGGCAGCTACTTAACTTGCCGAGAGGCAGGTTATCCACAATGATAGGAACACTTACGGGACATTGTCTTGTAGGAAAACACGCCCTAAGATTGGGACATAGAAACTCCACTCTCTGTAGATGCTGCATGGAAGAGGACGAGCAAACGACGAAACACCTTCTCTTGGATTGCCCTGCTCTGGCAGGACTAAGAAGTAGGATATTCGGAACACATCTAGTTAGCACCGTAGCCCTACAGGATATTCAAATTCATTGAAAGGGCAAATTAGCTAGACGACTGTCAATAGTTGCTATAGAGGAAACTGCAGGTATCAGAATGGGCTTCTTTAGCCTAAGTGTGCTAGACAGCGTGCTGTCTTGCAGCCTTTTCAACCAACCAACCAACCAACGTTATTGCTCCTATTGTGTTTGTTCACTAATACTTATTGCTTTTACAGTAAATCGATATGACATCCTCACACTCCAATGATATTCAACTTTTAAATTCTCCAACGAAAAAGTTACCTTTTTCAATATTATACCAAAGTTTGTACTCGAACTTGACATCACATTTTCAATTCTCAAGGGTGAGTAGTGGCGTATACTTGTTGTGACTAAAGCATATCATTGAAATATTGCTCAGACGTACCGACAACCTTTCCAACAAATTATTCTATATTTTTGTATAACAAACACATCCTAAAATGTGTGCGACGAATGCGGAATGCAATACACCGCTGTTGAGAAAATAAAGGATAAAAGTGTAGACGGTGACATTGAGATGATGGAAACAATAAACAAGAAATAAAAGACATGAAAATAGTACAAAAATAGAATACGAGGGGAAGAGAAACAAAGGTTTTTGATGTTACAAGAAAACAAAGAATGAAAATAAAGCAAAATGCGGCTACAATGATGCTGTTTTTTATTCATCTGTATTAGAGAAAATAATAGAAAAGACTAGAAGAAGGTTACGCAGAAATGAAGCGGACATTAAATATCATGACCCAGTAAGAAGAAATAACACAGTACAATAAAATAGAACTTTGTGCTGAATTTTTATAAAAAATTTAATAGATTCCTAAAATTATGGTAATTTTATTAGTTTTAGTTAATATATGAGAAGTTCATATCATACTACAAGCGTACTGCAAAGCCAGGGAAATTTTTCTAAATGAATAATGGTGGGGTTTTGTTGGAATAATAGATAACACAGTGCAACATGAAAAAATATAAATATATACGGACACCACTATGTGATGAAAGAAAAAAAAAAGACCCGTGTCACCCAGTTTTGCCTAAAGTCACGCACTTTTTTTATGGGCCCCCAAAAATTTGGGGCCTCGGTGTCATTTTTGCAAAAAGTGATAATTTTTTCAGACTCATATCTTGCAAACCGTTCGGAATATTGATTTTCTCTCTGAGGGATTGTGATGGATAAAACACTGCCACCCCTTTACTTTGTAAGGATTATATTATGCAAATGTTGCCCACCGGGAATGTTGCCACATAAATGTGATGAATTCTGAAAGTCCAATTTTGACACAAGTTTTCCAACATTTCAGTCGGTATCTCAACAATGACACGTGTAATGTTGTCTTCCAAGGCAGCAATCGTGATTGGCAAGGGTTCGTGATTATCCAACGTTACCTTGCTCTATTCCCCGTAACATTGCGGCCATCATCGTTGTTGAAGAACTACAATCCAATGATGCCGCCGACCCATAAATCCTATTGTGTACTGCTTTAGACCGTGGACCTTATGAAAAATCTCCCAGGTGGTCGAATAACACAGTCCGAATTGCCGCGATCAGCGACGGATAGACATATCTCGATCTTCATTAACACTGGCGGATACAGCAGGAATTTTCTCATCGGTACACGTCCTACGGATACGGGTTGATGGATTTATGTCCAACAGAGTGAATCTTGAGCGGAACTTGGCCACAATGGCTTGAATAACCTGCTCGGTGGGTCCAGTATGGCGATCATAATATGAACATAACTTAAGAGAAAGGTAATTTTTTGGTATGCAAGCTTGTATTGTTCGTTTGTACTCTACAGTCAGTATAATAGAGAACTCTCTTGAGAATAAGGTCTTCGATCTAGGGACCTTTCTGGATATCGAGGGAGACTTCAATAACGTTCAATCTTCGGCGATTCTTAGGTCGTTGCAGAATCTAGGAGTCGACAGCTTAGTGACACGCCTAATTGGGAAGCTTCTGGTGGATATATCCGTCAAAGCTGAATGCGGTGGCGTTACAATTGCTAGGAACGTTAACAGGAGGACACCGCTGGGTGGAGTTCTGTCTCCACTATTATGGTTAACTTCTGTCAAATGAACTGCTTCTTGAATTGGACAGGGCCGAATGCCGGGTCTTTACCTTTGCCGATGATATTGCTAGAAACCTCAATTTACTTAGCATTCGTACAACCAGCCTACTTAGTCTGATTTCGAACTGGATCACTCACAACGGACTATCACTTAACCCACTTAAAACCGAGCTTATCTTATTCTCTCGGATATATAAAATACCCGCATTTGAACTTCCGTCAGTTAATGGGGTGCAATTACAGTTGACGGCAAAGTTCAAGTATCTGGGGATAATTCTCGACAGAAAACTGTCTTGGAAACCGAATGTGGAGGAGAGGCTGAAAAAGGCGTCTGTTTGTCTTTAGTGCTGTAAAGGGGCGATAGGAAAGCGCTGGGGACTGTCCCCTAAGATCACCAAGTGGATTTATACGGCAATAGTCAAACTAATACTTCCCTATGGCTTCGTAGTTTGGTGGAAGTTCCTCCAAAAGAAATATATTCTGAGTTCTTTAAAGAAAGTTCAAAGATCAGCACTAATTAGCGTTAGTGGGGCAATGGACACGACGTCAGGTACTGCACTTAGTGCTATTCTGAACATCTGTACTCCTGATATCATGGCCGAATCGGCAGCCGCTACATCCCTGGTGAGAACCAGAGATTGTGGCGTTTTGATATCGGGGCATTCCGGACACACTGAATATCTACACCGGATCAACTCTTTTCCCTACCTTCTACCAACGACAAATGTAGAGACTTCTATTCCGAACAGGAATACCTGGGAAAAGTCACTGTAGTACCAGTAGTATCAGATTTTTCACGGATGGATCAAAGTTGGACGAGCACGTAGGCAATGGGATCCATTGACCGGTCCTAAATATAAATATCTCCTTCAAGCTGCCTGATCACTGTAGTGTATTTTAGGCGGACATTACCGCCATTCTGGAGGTTGCTGAACTACTGAAAAGTAGTCTCACAGCCCTCCAGAGAATATGTATCTACACAGACTGCCAGGCTGCCATCCCTGGAAGCCATGTTTGCTACGTCCCTGACGGTGAAAGAATGCCACTCATCACTTAGGGTGATGCCAGAGTATTTTCACATCAGGCTCATCTGAGTACCGGGACACAGCGACATTCCAGGCAATTGCTTAGCGGAAGCGTTAGTTAAATAGGACACTGCGGCGCAGGGTCTTCCGGCAAAAGAAGGTGTTTGTATACCAATCTCTACCTGCCGTTTGCAGATCAGGCAGTGGGCCGGTAATATGTTCAAGGACAAGTGGAGACTTACTTGAACTTGCAAACAAGCCAGGGTCCTCTAGCCACAGGTGGACAGGAAGAGGACTAGGCAGATACTTAACTTGACGAGAGGCAGGTTATCCACAATGATAGGAACACTTACGGGACATTGTCTTGTAGGAAAACACGCCCTAAGATTGGGACATAGAAACTCCACTCTCTGTGGATTGCCCTGCTCTGGCAGGACTAAGAAGTAGGATATTCGGAACACATCTGGTTAGCACCGTAGCCCTACAGGATATTCCTGTAGCTTTTATAGACAAATTTGTTGAAAGGGCAAATTGGCTGGACGACTACTCAGTAGTTGGTATAGAGGAAACTGCAGGTATCACAATGGGCTTCTTTAGCCTCAGTGTGCTAGACAGCGTGCTGTCTTGCAGCCTATTCAACCAACCAACCAGGTCTTTTCATGATGAAGTTTCAAGGCAATCTGAAAATTTTTTAATTTAACATATGTCACAAATCACTACCCATTGTAACCTGGTATGCGTCCCATCCATTCCTATCTGTCCGGGATATAAGTGGAAAAGTTTCTTCTAAAGGTTGAGGTATAGTGTTATATCTAGAGTATCAGTTTTATTTTGTAATCTAGTAAGCTGTTTTCAATAAAGCGACAAAATTCCTCTTACCAATGGTTTGTTGGTATTAAGTCTATTTTGTAAACCGAACCTATTGAACCGTTAGAAACTCATTTTGGATTATATCGCTCAAAATCTATGAGTTGAACCGGTGCCGATTGGTAGTTTGTGAAGCTTTTTCATGGCTAAGCACTCGATAGTGTCGCCATCACTCAGCGAGGTGGCAGTCGCACAGTGGTTCAGAATCAATTTCCATCGGTCAAAAGTCAGTATCTTTTGATCTAGTAAACATATTTGAGTTCTGTAAAAATTGGTTGCAGACAAGAAGTGAGAAATTACAATGACAGATCAACATTGCAAATCGCACAGTGGGGTATATTTTAAACAAATTTCCAAAGTTGACTACTTTTCTTTTTTTCGATTTGCAAGAAAACAAAAATTTTAATTTTTTATTGCTATGTTTTTGAGTTGTTTTGACGCATTTGTTCATAGTGCGCAGAAAAAAATTTATTGTTTTTCGTTTTACAAATATTAGGTTTTTTCAGATTTTGAAAATTCAAAAAGTTAGATCTTTTATCTCGAACTGTTTGAGAGCTATAGCACTCAATTTTTATGTGTTGGTAAACTTGGTTTCTTGGCTTTATTACGACATCAAACTCTTGTTTCTTCTGGGTATAGTTAAGTTGTAATAATTATTTTCAAAAATATCGATTTTGAAAAATCAATTGAGTTTGGACCAATATAACTTTAGTACGTCAGATCACGTCAATGAATTTGATACATAATTGGAAAGGAAAATATGTTTCCCATTTTCTGAGGGTAACTTTTGTCTGCGACAAACCCCTACCACAGCAATATAGGACCAAGTTGGTAACAAAAATCTAGAAACTTTCTTCTCTAAAACGTGAATAAATTGAGTGCTATAGCTCTCAAACTGTTCGAGATACAGTTAAAAAAAGTCAAAAAATTAAATCTAACTTTTTGAATTTTCAAAATCTGAAAAACCTAATATTTGTAAAACGAAAAAAAAAATATTTTTTTTGTGCGCACTATGAACAAATGCGTCAAAACAATTCAAAAAAACATAACAACAAAAAAATTACAATTTTTGTTTTCTTGCAAATCGAAAAAACGGAAATTAGTGCGATTTGCAATCTTGATCTGTCATTGTAATTTCTCACTCCCTGTCTGCAATCAATTTTTTACAGAACTCAAAAAAGTTTTTTAGATCAAAAGATACAGACTTTTTTTTGACCGATGGAAATTGATTCTGAACCACTGTGTGTAAGGTGGTTTGCGCAGGGATCGAACCCATGTTCTCATGTACAAGAGCCGCGCACACTAGCCATTGCACCACCGACGGCTCTCCTAAAGTGTTCTAGGTTCGTTACAGCGTATACTTGTTGTGAGCACAGAACATATGTGAAATATCACTCATATGTAGCAACACCCAATTTTAGCAAATGCTATAGAGGGTCGAGTCTTAAAAATGTTCTTGGTCTTTTTATCAAACACTTTCTAAGCATTTGTTATGCATGTGAAATTCATTCATTGTCTTGATGTTGCAAATTTGTTCTTTGATGTCAGTCGCTGTAGAACAAAGGTAGCGTTGACAATGAAATTTAACTGACGTAAATAACAAAATGAGCTGATATAAAACTGTGAAAAAGGATATAAAAAAGACGAGTAAAAATAATGATGCCGCAACGGAACGGAAATAGCAAAGTGCGGCAAAATATTTCTCGTATTTTTTGGCTTTGAGAATAATTTGTTAGTTTCATTATACACACAACTATTAGCAGAAATAACAGCGAATGAAGGTAACCACAACATGAATATAAATAAAAAATAAGCGCCACAGGGGAGATCTGTTGCAATGATGTTATTGCAGCAGCAACAGAACGAAAAAAATGTTGGCCAGGGCAAGATAATAAAATCTGTTTTAAAATGGTTACTGTAAACCAGAATATTTTTTCATAATCACATTAAAATTGAGAGCAGTTCCAAATGTGAGGGAGTTTATTAAACATATTTTGTTATGCTAAATATGCCTCAAACTCGTAAGAAGTGGCAAGTATATGAAAGGATAACAAATACAAGCTAAAATCTCTGTGATTCTTGAAACAGGTCAAACTTATTTGAGTACCAAAGTGAAAATAATTATAATAAAATTCCAATCAAAGTCTAAAACTATCTGTCTACTGGGATATTATACGTCAAACTTTAAATTTAGTAACATTTATGAACAATGTACTCTTTCTGTGATTTCGTTTCTCAACATGAATGTTGCCATTTTCTAAGGTAAAATTTTTTTGTGCTAAGAAGTTGCATTTTCTCACAACTGTCTTAATCTTTGTGCTCTTTAATCATGATTTATTTACCCCACTTAACTATTTTTTTGACCAGTTTGAATGGAAACGTAAGCGATGTTAAACAAGTTGATACCAAAATAACTGGTATGTATTCCTTATCCTCGCTGACCTAATATCTCACCAACTTCGTCTGGGAATCGATTTTAACTGAAGTCGCTTAACAGCGATTAGCTCCCCATACAAAAAGGTAGGAGTTTTCTCAGCGCGAACATAAATCGCATATAAAATGATATAAAGTCATCGGGTTTATCGGGCAACATTCTCTTTCGTGACTCGCTGAGAGGGTAACATTTTTGCACCATTCTCAGAAAAGAACACAAAAACTAGAAGGTGATTCAATTGTAATGTAGATTTTTGACAGCAATTATTTGTAATATGTTAATATTTTTTTCTGACACTTGGTACCACAGGCTTTGGCAAACTTAGTTATGAAGCGATATTTAGTTGAAATGGCGTAAAAGTGATCCAATCGTTTTATGAAAATGGTAGTTCTGCAAGAAGTGCATTTCGAAAATTGTGTGTTTTTATCGGTCAACATAACCAACGGAAATCTGAGTCAATTATCAGGCGTTTTATGGAGCAATTCCAAAAAGCCCGGTCGGTGCAAAACGTAACAACACCCGTGCGTCTTCGGCTAAAAATATTGCTGCGTGGAACACACTGTGCCGAAAAATTCAAATATGAAGTCCGTTGCGAGTTCGAGACGGATCCGAAAAGAACAAAAACGGTCAGCTTTTTCGTAAGCAAAGGGGTTCGTTACGAGTCTGTAACGTACGAAGAAACGGATTCGTCTCGAATTCGTGAGGTATTCATGTGGCATCCTGGGTCTGGTCCAAACACCATTACATCTACAGAAAAATACTGTTTTGTAGCGCTTTATGGGCCGGTGGAGTCATTGGTCTATATGTCTTCAAAAAGGATAATGATGGGTAGAATGTTACTGTCAACGGAGAACGTTATAAAGAAATGATTGCAAGTTTTCTCGTACCTCAGTTAGCTGGCATTAATCTTGCTGACATGTGGTTTCAACAGAACGGAGCCACATGCCACACAGCGCACTCTAGAATGAATTTATTCAACGAAAGGTTTGATGAACGAATCGTAATGGTGCTTTTAATTGGCTACCAAGATTGTGATAAACCAGTCACAATTCAACATCTGGTAATCAACATTCGACGAGTACCGCAAAGACTGCGAAAAATGTGTGAACGTTGTAATTTCAGATTACGCCTTGTACATTAGGGTGGCCCAAAAGAAGGTTCTTTTTCGATTTTCGTGGTTGCTCAAGCTTAACTGGAAAGCTAATAGGGTAGAATATTTTTGAGATTTTTTCCAGATTTTTCGGAAAAGGTTTGGAGGTCGCGCAAATCGAATTTTCCCCAAAAATCTGGTATTCCAGACGATTTTTAAATTTTTTCTTCAAAATCGGTCAACAAACACGATTTGCTTAGTTTGCAAGTCAACATTGTTAAAGAAAAACGTTCAAACTTTTATTGTACATGCATAAACCACCAGGTTTGGCAATGATTTTGCTCAATATGGTACATATTGATAACGCTTTATAACTTTTAAAATTTCTATGAACATTTAAAAAACTAATGATGCACTTTAAAAGATGGATAAATGTCAAGTAATTTTGTAGAAAACGATTTAGAATTCTCGGTTACTGTTCCAAAGTTATACCACTATAAAGCTTTTTACCCATTGTGTGAAACTAAAAATATTATAAACTGTTTGCCATTTTTGCATCACAATTGCTTTAAATTTGTATGAAAATTTAAAATACTAATGATGCAATTTAAATGACGGATACATTTTTAGTAATTTTGTAAAATAAAATTTTTAAACATATATATTAGGGCGGGTCGATTTGTAGGGATTGAAAAAATTCACCAATTTCCCTATGATTTCCGTATTCTATGGGTTATTCCATGAAAATTTGCCGAAGGAACCATACTTCTATCGTTAAAATCGAGTCCCCTACTTTTTGTTGGTAAAAAGTTCAAAAGTTACGGGCATTTTTGTCCAAATTTTGGACCATTTTTCCATTTTTTTCATGACTTTGTCCAAGAATATTACTTTCATGGCAATTTTTTTGACTCAATCCATTATTTAATTCAATTTACAATTCAAAACGAAGAGTTTAACCCTAGCTTTGGCACCAATCATTTACTACGAAACCTGGCACTATTTACATTTGTAAATATTTTTATTTTCATATGTTTTGTATGGAAAATTTTCACGTATGTTGTTTTTTCGCATTCCAACATTGATATTTGGTTTTATTCTTTATATCTTTCTTTCTTTCTTTTTTTTCGCATTCCAACATTGATATTTGTTGTTATTCTTTACATCTTTCTTTTTTTTGGGAAATGCCGTTATAATTTTGTTTCTATTTGATGGAATAGAAAACTCGTTTGTTACTCTTTTTTAGTGCTCTTTAGACTTCAGTGTATGTAATTACAGTTTACAGTTGATTAGTTCTGTGTGATAATGGCAAGTAATGAAAAAAAAACTAAAATTTTAAATGCTTCTTCTGTGGCTCGGTAAGAATATTTTAAGTTTTTAGTCGCCGAAGAGAATAAATTCAAGGATTAATGTTTTAGGCTAACATATGACATGCAGTTAAAGTACTTTGAAAATCTTGTTGCCAATATCGACTCTGATGAGGACGAATTTTCAGCAGAACCAAATTCATGTAATGTGTTGGATAGCGGTGATGGCGGTGATGGGACTTTGATATTGCAGGAGGTAGATGTAGAAGCATCTGACGCTGAACTCGATTCACATCCTATTGAGCTGGGACACGGAGGTGACTCTGAAAACGAGTCGGATTTTGTTGATGAAGCAGAACAAGAAGATACAGTACAGGATGAGCCTGGTAATCAAGGAGAAATTTATTTCTATGGAAAGGACGGTACAAAATGGAGTAAAACACGTCGAGGATTACAACGCATACGTCAGCAAAATATATTTCGGGAACCGCGATATATCGGCCCTAACCCTACTACGAGGAGCTTGAGCTCTTATGCACCCGACAATTCAATCGATAATTTGTCGAAACACAAATAGGAAGGGCAAAGCAGAGTACGAAAAGCTGGAGTTAGCTCGAAATGCAAACACAAGCGAAAAAACCTTAAGGTTACTATATTTTAGAAATATTTTAGAATTATGCTTGAATACCAGTAAATATTCCTAAGCCCAATCTATTTTCCTCTGCAGAAAATATATTTGGGAGGCTGTTACTGAGGAAGAGTTAGGGGCATATTTTGGCATATTATTAGTAATTCCAACAAAGAAAGACTAGAATCCCTTTGGCAAATGAATGCCTTTCCTCTATATAGAGCGACAATGTCTGCAAAACGATTTTCGAACATTTCACGGTTTATTCGCTTTGATCAGCAGAACACGAGGGAAGAAAGAAGCGCGACAGACAAAGCCGCACCTGTCTCTGAAATTTTTCAAATGTTGAATGGAAATTTGCGTGAGAACTACAGGCCAGGTGAAAACATCACGGTAGACGAACAGCTGTTTCCTTTTAGAGGTCATACTAAGTTCACGCAATACATACCGTCGAAACCAGCTAAATATGGTATCAAGTTGTGGTGGGTGTGCGATGCAAAATCGTACTATCCACTCACTGGACAAATATATACTGGCAAAACAAACGGTACTAGAGATATAAACCAGGGAGAAAATGTGGTAAAGGAGTTAGTGCAGCAATATACAAATACAGGACGGAATATAACTTGCGACAATTTCTTCACAAGCCTTTCTTTGGCTAATACTCTTACAAGTTGGCGATTATCTCTGATTGGAACGATGAAAAAAAATAAAGCATATTTGCCAACAGAGTTTAAAGCCTCACCTCTAAGACAAGAGCTCTCGACTGTCTTCGGCTATGGGGAAAACACAACCATTTGCTCTTATGTTCCTAAAAAGAATAAAGCTGTTGTTTTGCTTTCCTCAATGCCATGTGACGATTCAATTTCCGACGTGAAGCAAAAGCCCAATATGATATTATTTTATAACAGTACAAAGGGAGGCGTTGATGTAATGGACCAAATGTTGGGGCAATATACAACGAAACGGAAAACAAATCGCTGGCCATTGGCGTTTTTTTATAATATGCTAGATGTATCAGCTCTTGCAGCTTACATAATTTATTCCGATAATAACCCGTCGCATATTACAACAAAAAAAGGTATTAATTTTTTTTATGAATCACTAGATATATAATACTAAATACATATCTATATTTATTATCATTTTCTATCTACTAATTTAGGTGGGCGTCGTCTGTTCCTTCAACAGTTGGGGGAGCATTTGTGTATGCCTATGATATTGAAGAGATCTCAAATACCAAGAGTGATATCTTACTTTCCAACTAAAAATGCAATTGAATGTATTTTGGGAGCAAGTATTGAATCCATGAATAGGTCAAAAGCTCCTAACTTCGTTGCTGATGAAGACGACCGTGGGCATTCGAAAGTGAAAGGTGCTTACCATGAGGAAAGCTTACCGGAAGATATGCATACAATGCAAAAAACCAGTCCGTGTTGAGCATAGCCAAGTTCAAACAAAATGTAATAGTTGCTTCAAAAATTAATTTTGTAATTTGTTACTCTATACAAATAAATGCGTTTACAAAATATACTATTCCTGTCATTCCAATGGCACAAACATTTTTTATATCAAACCAAACTACAAAAATAATATAATATTTACAAATGTAAATAGTGCAAGATTATGAAGAAAACTTGAAAAAACGTTAAAAAGTAACGGTAAACTATTTTCTAACAATTTTTTTTGATATTTTCTAAAACAAAATGAAATATTAGTCACTGAGTATAAAGGATATTTAGTTTGGATTACAAATAAAGAAGTTACAGCATATTAAAAATTGCAATATTTACATATGTAAATAGTGCCAAAGCTAGGGTTAAGCCCAAATTTATCGAATTCGGTTGATTAATTCATGCGATATTGCTAAAACAAAATAACACATAAGCAACTTTTTGATTTTTTCCCCTTTTTATTTTTTTTTTCTACAAAAATTCAAATTAAGATATAATAAAGTATCTATCAACCTATTATCAAAAAAAAATATTCAATTTGAGTGTAGTAAAAGACAAAATGTGAAAAAAAAACATTATTTTTTCTGAAAGTCTTGTTTGCTTTCAAGTCTGGGTGTTTTCGTACGGCTCTCTAATGTCGTCGCCATAGCGCCTTCTACATTCTTTCCTGCAACTCGTTTAGCAGTGGCAGCCAGCAATTGGACATGTCTTTCCGTTCCTTGAATGTGTAAAGGAATTTGTGGATCATCGAACGGTGGCACTTCGTAAATTAAATATCCCTCCAAATGTTCATACGAATAACTTTGCGTAAACGGTGGTTCGAATAAAATGGTATCGTCATTTAAATCAATCATATTTGTATATTCCGTACAATTAAAGTTCATAAGAGATTTTTTATAAACTCTAAGTTCCGCTGGGTCGACAATATCTCTTCGGTAATGTAAAATCTTCTTTATAGCAATGTTTCGTTTTTCCATTCTATCATCAAACAACATAGATAGCAAGATATTTTCTGAGTGTGCAAAATATGGATTATCTTGAATTACTGTATTTACAACTCCAAGTAAATTCGGTGGTAAAAATCGTGTCCAAGTAATAAATTTAAAAAGTAATGTACTACCGTATGCGGCAGAGCTATAATACTTAACATTGAAATACATTGGCGTGTATACTTTTATTATATAGTTAGCCAGAATTTTTAAATTTTCAGTTGGATTATTAGTTGTCACATACAACCATAATAATCTATTGGCTTTGGTCAGCCAACGAGAATGTGCAATTGGCCCTGGTTTTATGTGAGACAAATCCGCAGGAACCACACCATTAGAAATTGCATTGGCCATTAACATCAAGTACCTCGAATCGGTAGATAATTCTTCTGGAGTTAAATCACCAGGAGGCATATTTTCCAAAGCGATTTCCTCAAAATCGGTTACCACCTGAAAAGAAAACATAAAAGCTAAAAAATAGAATGAAAAATGGTAAAGAATCAGCTATAAAAATTACATACCGGAAGATTTTCACAATCAGCAATTTTTGAGCTCAACTTTCCGGTAGTTGATCGTGGTCCAGTGGTGGTTGATTTGTCTAAAGTGTCAAACAAATGTCTAAACGGAAGCTCGTTAAAGTGCAGAAGACACACAAACCAGTGCAGTGGTCTCTTTAACTGTTTTTCGAATAGCCGCAAAATTCCACCGTGTACGTCAGCGCATATGGCAATTAATGAATAGAGAGACAATTGTTTTTCTTGGAAGAATTCGATCAATTTGTTGACTTTGCTTGCCGCAGTTTCACTTTCTAGTTTTGTGTAGCCTATCAATTGAGATTTTGGTTCCCTCAAAACAACTAGATGAGGTTCTTTAACCATCCTTGGATGCAACTTCTCATCAATTTTTTCTACAGTTAGAGCATCATTTTTCCTGCCGTCGAATGAAAATGATATCAAATTCGAGCCATCATACCGCTTACGAAGTGCGTCTTGTCTCCATTTTTCTCTTTCTCTACGAAGTTTACTTTTATCCATGATGACAAGATTGCCATGAGCATCTTTTACGCCCAGGTCTTCCATCAGAGCTGTTGCCAATGCTGATCCCATTCTATCATGCACACCAAATCTGTCACACATTATTGCATAGTTTTTAGTATTGTATCTGGGAGTGTATGTTTGTGGTGGTAGAACTAATTCTGAACCTCCTCTCACATCAACTTCCATTTCGTCATAATGTGGTTCGTATGTAGGATCGTTGCTCACTGGGATTGTTGGTATAGTCGTTGGTATCATCTCTTCACTTCCACTATCGTGTTCCGGTATCGTTTGTATTCTGTCATTATATTGATCGCGCATGAAATCTTTTAAGTTTTCTGGGATAGATCCACATATGCAGTCGTTTTCTTTCAAGTTGCATTTACATTTTCCAATGTTGAATAATTGGTTTGTTGATTCTACGAATTTTTTGAGTTCTGTTGCGCGTTTTACTCGTTGTTTATCTGCATTACTATATGCGTCAAGAAAATTATTCAATTTTCTAATGATGCTACCTTTGAGTATAAGTTCAATATTAAGTTGATTCCAAATTTCTAACAATCTGTCTGCTACTTGGGGAGTAAATGTTTTATACGAAAACATTTTGCTTTGGGCTTTTGAACGTTCGGCCAAGAAAAAATAGTACTTCAATATATCTCGTTTGTTGACAGATTAATATCAGGTAATTCACAGGTCACGCCAAAAGAAAAAACATCATGAGAGACCAAAGTTAGCAATGTTTTTACACTTACCTTTAAATCTTTTCTATATTTCAAAATAGTTTGATTATTTCTTAGTTATTTCAAGTAACACTTCACTGAAATGACGCTCAAACAAAAGTAGCATACACTGGAATATTATAAACAAACAAAAATAAAGAGGTCTATAAAGAAACTAAAAACAAAAAGAAATAAACAAACATAACACAGGGTGTGCACCCTGTGAAAAAATATGCCAATAATGTAAAGCGCAAATCAGTCCAGTCGTAACGTAAGGTTCGTAAGCTTCGTAAGTCAAAAAAATTGAGCCATAAAAATGGCCATGAAAGTAATATTCTTGGACAAAATCATGAAAAAAATGGAAAAATGCTCCAAAATTTGGACAAAAATGCCCGTAACTTTTGAACCGTTGGACCAATGTTGGAGATTTTTTTTTGTAAATTGATAGTTTTTGAGTTATGGATGTGAACGTGTAGGTAATATTTCATACGAACGTCAATTTGGGAAAAAATCTACCAACAAAAAGTAGGGGACTCGATTTTAACGATAGAGGTATGGTTCCTTTGGCAATTTTGGCAAACCCATAGAATACGGAAATCATAGGGAAATTGTCGAAAAATAAATCGACCCGCCCTAATATATATGGTTCCTGCAATATTTTACTGGGAACGCTTTTTCTGTATGTAATTCTTTGTCCTTACTTCGCGCATGTAGATTTTTTCATTAAATCAACGTTTAAAGCAAATCCGATGCAAAAATGATAAATAGTTTTTAATATTATTAGTTTCATAGAATGGGTAAAGAGTTTTAAAATGGTGTAACTCTGGAACAGTAACTGCAAATTCAAAATTTTTTTTACAAAATTATTTGGAATTTATCCATATTTTAAATTGCATCATTAGTATTTTAAATTTTCAAAGAAACTTGAAGCAAATCCGATGCAAAAATGGCAAACTGTTTATAAGATTATTAGTTTCAAACAATGGGTAAAAAGCTTGAAAGTGGTATTATAACTCTGAAACAGTAACTGCAAATTGAAAATTGTTTTCTCCAAATTTCTTTGGAATTTATCCGTCTTTTAAAGTGCATCATTAGATTTTTAAATTTTAAAAGTTATTAAGCATTATTTACAAAATTTATCCACAAATTACGACACAATTGAATACATGGTATCTCATTGACAAAATCATTGCCAAAACTGGTGGTTTATGCATATATAATAAAAGTTTGAAAGTTGACTTACAAACTAAGAAAATCGTGTTTATAATCGTGTTTACGTACGGAATACCTGATTTTTGGGGGAAGTTCGACTTGCGCGACCTCCAAACCTCTTCCGAAAAATCTGAAAAAAATCTCAAAAATACTGTACCATATAAGCTTTCAAATAAAGCTTGAGCAAAAAAGTTGTTATTGATGGGACACCCTAATGTACATGCCAGTCATGGCGGCCACATGGTCCAAGTCATATTTAAACATTAATGGTTCGTATCCAATAAAGTCAGTTCAGTTGATGCTAAACATATTTTTCATTGCTGTATTTTCATTTTAAGTTCTGTAGCCCAAAAACACCCTTTATAAAAGGTAGTTTAGAAAGAACTTTTGTGAATTACTAAGGTAGTTGCAGATATGCCCCACTGTATTAAAATATTAAAATGATATTTCTGGTCTCATTGTATCTACTTGCCTAGTATCTATGTTTATCTTGCATGCAATCTCGGAAATACTTCTTAGACAAAATTCATGAAACCCAAACAATATTTAGGTTTACCATCATAAATTAATGTTCTGCTTCAACTGTTTATCATGCAATAACAAATCGAAGATGCATCGTAGTAACATTGAAACAACATTTGCCAGATATCCGTCGAACTCGAAACAGTACCACAATTTATTAGTGCAGTTGCATGACACTTATCCTTTGCCTACCGATAATTTCGTTATCGTATTTTTTTCGATTCCTTTAATTTTTTCTGGTGGGTAAGTAGATATCCAAAAACTACCTGACTGGTGGAATGATATAATAGAACACGTATTTAGTTTACACTTTGGTTACTTTGAGTAATGCAAACGTGTTTAGAAAGTCGTCTTAGCTCTAAAATATTTTGAATACTACTTGACATCCTTTCTTGGAGGAGAAGGATATCGTGTGTGCAAGTTTATGCTAACGTCGTTATAGTATTAAATATTAAGAAAGTTGTTCTCATAGGATCTCAGTTTGGAATGGGAATGTAATTTGGAATGTAACTTAAGTGCTAAAATTTTCGTGAACTCCAGACGTCGTGACAATGTAAAAACACCAATTTACTTAATGTCATTAACAGTGTCTCGCATAAGTGAAATCTTTATGCAATTTCTTGATCGCACGTCATATTTACTACTTGGTTACATCTTCCTCATACAACAAGCACTTACCTAAAATGACCAAAGCATTTCCCAGTAAACCGGCAAAGCCAATGATTCCAAAAAATACAGGCACTATTGTTGATACAACACGCTCCAATGGCCAATCAGCATCCAGGTCCATTTCCACCAGATTGTCTGGCGGCACCGTGGAATTGATGGCATCTGCGACCATCGTGGGAAAGCGCGTTTTGCCAATAGCAAATGTAATGTTGGCACACTCGGTGGCATTCAGCCATTCGGCGCACGTAACAGTCAGTGAGGAGGACAATGTCTGGGCCTGAGGTGGTTGTGAATGTTGCCGTTGGTGTGCAGTGTTGATCTGGAGATTGCTGTAATTATAGTCCATAATTGTACGTGGTTGTTCCACAATTTCTCACACAATTCAGATTAGATTTTTGCTCCAGTTGGGAAAATCGTTGGTTTGTAGTTTGTTATGTTGCTAGATTGATTGGGTTGGGTTTTATGCTGTCCTTCTTTGGTCGTTGCTGGAATTGCTCCTGCTGTTGTTGGCTTGTGCATAGGTACATAAAGGAATATCAATTTGTTGGCAGGAATTATTTATGTTTACATTTCAGTGCTGCAATTGTGTGTATAACCCAGGTAGGACATTGTTGTGCCTGGTTATCACTCTGTAATTGTTGCGTCTTTTCTCTTTGATTCGCTTTTGTAAAAGGTTTTATTGTCATTTATATTCAAGTATTCCAGTAAAATGTTAGCAAGACATGTACTGCGTTATCAGTCCACAGTTGTGAAGCCATGAGATTTGAACTGAAATGATGAAATTAAAAAGAGGGTAAATTTAAGAAAACTGAGTTTCAAGAATACGATTGATAAAATGAATGATTGATGTTTTGCATTTGCTTGCATAGAAGCCATATAATCTTTTTAAAATTATTTTTGGGATTACCAAACACCAATCTTCTTCTTCTTCTTTGTCTTCCGGTGAATTTTATCGAAGAATAAACAGCACCTTGCAACTATGTATACTGTATTGAGAAACAAACATAATTTTTCTCTTTCAAAGAGAAATCAAGAAAACAATTTATAGAATACTTGAAAATCCATACATCTAGCACCCGAACTAGAAATTATTTATAACTCAAAATTTAGTATTTTGCCTAAAAATAATAATCAAGTTATATTTCTATGCAGTGTAAAATTCGGTCGCCAGTTGCTCTTCCCTTTCGTAAAAGAAATCCGGCCTGAGGATGTCTATTATTGAGAATTTTCATAAATTTTTTAAATCCAGTCTCTTGCTTCTACTGAAAATTTGTAAATTGTGAGTTAGGACTATTTTGTAGTCATCATCAAGTTACAAACATTGAGACAGTTACATTTTACAAGCTGGACGTTTTTGTGGTCAGCAGTACCAAGGAACTTAGAAAATTCAATTTCCGTGTTTACCATGGCAAAACCATCGTACTCTTAGCTTTGATTTTACTAGGAATAACAATAACTTTGATTTCCTTGGCTGTTGGCCAGAAACCAGAATGAATAAAGACTTTGGTTTATTTTCCAATTGATTGTATTTGCAAGACATAATGGTTTTTCCCAGAAGACTTTCGAATATAACATGATAAAACGGAATGATTTCCTGTTGTAATGATTTCCTATTAACAGCTATAGCTGTTGTATTTAGATAGTTGGAGACACCACTTCCATACGATAATGATCTTATAATTATTTCTATATTGAATATCATCTAAGTGTGCGCCGTATCCTTGATAGTTAGAGAAAAGGATAATTATTATCATTTAACTTAACTGCTTTGGAATGATATTCTAATGTTACTGTTTACACTTTTAATTGCAACCGCATAAAGGAGCCACATAAGTGTCCAAGTAAGGCTGATGACTGTTGCTGTAACTTCTTTTCTGTGCAAATCATTGGTTTTTTCATCTGAATTTCAGTGATTGGTACTTCAGTTTAAAGTGGGTAATACACAATATAATTATAGTGACGAATTGAATTATACCGATGTCGTTACCATTAATAGCACGCAGGACGACTTACATTCGACTTTTTCCAGCATAATGTTTAGTCACCTTTGGAAACAACCGTCCTGTCTTCGCTGTTTAAAATCAGAAAATAAATGACATCTGTTCGGCAATTGCGAGAAATCAACCAAACAACCAAATTCTACACACAACCAGTCGCATACAATATGGATTTTCAATTCGGAGCATTCGATCTTGCGTACAACCGAACAATCGGTACGATTTTTTAACCACACATTATACACGCATCGCATACGATTTAAGTTGGTACGATAATCGGTACGATAACACAGTGTAACACGACAAAATATAACCCGCGTCTCCCAGTTTTGCCCAAAGTCATGCACTTTTTTATGGCTCTTCAAAGATTTGGGGCCTCGGAGTCATTTTTGCAAAAAAGTGATCATTTTGTCAGGCACATATCTTTCAAATCGTTCGGAATTTTGATTTACTCTCTGAGGGAAAGTTATAGCTCTTGTTATAAAGAACAAAAATTGTAAGCGCAAAAATCAAAAAAACTGCATCTGCAAGGGCAAAATCGCAAAAACTTTAAAACATTCGATTTTTTTAACCTTTTTTCCTCTGTTAAAGTCCATAGGTAGCAAACCGTTCAAGATTCATGGAAACAATCAACTACCAAAATGTACGTAAGATCTCAGTAAACAACTTTCTGGAACATATGAACTTCCTAGGAATGATTCTTTATTGTGTGCTGCGTCCCTTTGCTGCGTGTGCTGAGCTTAATGCTTTGCCCGTGCTGCCGCGGTCGGTGAGATAGCATAGTATCTGAATGTTGAAGTAAACGGTGTTAATAATCATTCCTATGAAGTTGATATGTTTTAGAAAGTTGCTTATTGAGATCTTAGGTAAATTTTTGTAGTTGATTATTTCCTTGAATTTTGAACGGTTTGCTACCTATGGACCTGAACAGGGGAAAAAAGTAAAAAAAAAATTCAAATTTTTTTAAGGTTTTTTGCGATTTTGACCTTGAAGGTGAAGTTTTTTTTATCTTATATGTTCACAACTTTCCCTCAGAGAGTAAATCAAAATTCCAAACGGGTTGTAAGATATGAGCCTGGCAAAATTATCACTTTTTTTTGCAAAAATTACACCGAGGCCCCAAATCTTTGGGGGCCCATAAAAAAAAGTGAGTGACTTTGGGCAAAACTGGGAGACGCGGGTCTTTTTAGTTTTTGGTCTTTTATCACGTAGTGGTGTCCATATATGGTTATATTTTTTGGAGTAGCACTGTGCAATAATCATGAATGAGAAGAATAATTTGACGAATGGGGTTGCTCTCCCACCCAGAGTATTTGTGCTACCCAAACTCAATATGGATGGAAATTTAAGCAGAATTTTTTCCCCTAAAATTGTGAATGAATTTCTTGCAAGCAAGAATTGGTACTATTCCAAATCTGACAAAGTGTTATCAGTGACAAAATCTTAGGTCGAAGTTATGTGTAAGATGTTTTTTTTGCCAACTGATAGCCTTATCTGCTTTAAGATATGAGCTACTCAGAGGCCAATTGGTCTAACTCAATAAATTAGAAAGGGGAAAAACTTCAAAATGTGTTTGGAACTTCCATGCATTCTCATATAAATGTAATGCAAGATCTATAAAAACATCATCATTACTCGTTCACTAAGATGATAACAGATGAGGAGGTTTTAAATATGACGAGACTGAGATGCTTTAACTGTAACAGCGCTGAGATTATCTCAAATCCTTTGAAAGGTGGAGGTAAATCCAATGGCATCTGGGTAGCTCACATAGCATTAAAAACTTGCATACATTTTTTGAGGAACACGACTTTTATAAATGTTTCTCCAATATTGAATTTCAAAACTTAAATTTGATGCGATATTTCATTTTCTCTGCTGTCGTGTTTCATTACAACAAGTATTGTGTTTTCAACAGCATCTGGTTGACTCTAAATTTAACCATTTACTTTTCTTGGTCATGCAGTTGTACACCGTTTTCCAACAGTAGACAGTTTAAACGTTAAGGGATTTGAATATTTGTTACCAGAAGAATTTGATAGGTGATCAGTGCCAAGCAAAAACTAAACAGACAGATCCTCCCTATTCACCCCCTCCATAATATTTCTAAAGAAAAGTTGTGGAGTAAGATATAAAAAGGACATTCTCTAAGGATTTGGGAATTTATCGGTATTTTACAATTTAAATCCGACATTTCTTGCATTTTAGTGAACAGTTTAGGTGAGCGTCGCAGTAACCCCATCTGTGTTACACATGAAACAGCCAAGATTACATGAATATTTCCTACGCTTGTGTGATTTTTGTTTTTGCGTTTCAACATTTCATAGTTGTTACACAATTTATTGTATAGTTGCTTTATTGTTGACATTCTTAAGAAAATTATGGCAAATCATAAAAAGTCCTAGGAAAAATTCTTTGCTTTTCATTATGATTTCTATTATATTTGGCGCACAAATACTGACAGCATAAATCAGTTGTGATACGAAGAACTTGATGGACATTCCTGGTAATGGACATTCCTTTTATTGAATTTAAGATGGGATATTCTATTAATTTAAAATGATAACCAATATTTCTAAAACCTAATCGTTGGTTGATTAGTTTTTTTTGCTGGCCTAGTGTATTTAAAAACCCGGGTTTACGAAAATTCCGGTTTTCGGTTTCTTCAAATACTGTGATTTCGCAGAAACCGATAGTCGGTTAAACCAAGGTGTACAAACCGATTAATGACCGATTTTGGGTTTTATGACAAAATGGAAAACTATGCGCTATATAGGGTGTCTCAGTAAGAATGCACTTTTGAATTTTAAAATACAAACACTTATTTTTTGAGACAGTTGTATTTTTGATGTGTTAACATCTATGGCGGCGTACAGGGATTAAATCTATCAAAGTCAGATGTTATGCTGCTGCTAAAACCAGATTTTATGCTGCTGTTGAAACCAGATTTTCTGCGACTGCGAAAGAGAATAATGACGTGTTAAACAAAAATGAGCGAGCAAGAGAGCAATGAAAGAGTGGTGTGGCAGGGGTGAGGCAAACGAAATTGTGTCTATAGCGTATGTATTAACATAATAATGTATGTATATACATGTGTATGTTGCTGTTGTTGAACGGAGATATAAAGCATATCCACGCAAAATTTCATTTGCAAGCTTGCGCATTCGACGTTATGGTGACATACTAATACGTCAGCTACTTCGTACAAAGTATGTGTGATGTTGTGTGTTTGGCTGTTTCGTTTCTGTTGATATGGCAAACATGTGGTTATGTGACACACGTATACATCAGCTACTTGGGACAAAGTATGTGTGATGTTGTGTGTTTGGTTGTTTCGTTGTTGTTGCTATGGCCAAACAAAGCGAGTCATTTGATGTTCAGCATTGCCCGGTGTATACAAAAAAACTATTATTTTTTATTTTCCAATGTAACATTTACTAATGTGTTCATAGAAATCGAACAGGTACCGTGTAGCAAAAAGGTGTTAACACATCATCCGTGAGTTCGAACACTCCTTGATTTTTTTTATTGGTTTATAAAGAAGACATATTCCGATTAAGTATGAAATAAAATATCCGTCAAATGGCCCACACGGTCCTGATGGCAGGCCATTACTCTTTTCATGAAATTTTCCATGACCTTTTCAGGGAAATGTGGCTGTATCTCACCCATGATGCGTTGGATCTAGGATTTGAGCTCAGGGATTGTGTCTGGTTTATATGCATAAACCCGAGATTCCGCACAACCTGAAAGAAAGAAATCGCAGGCCGTTAAATCGCATGATCTTAGTGGCCAATTGACATCAGAATTTCTTGGGATAATTTGTTCTGGAATCGATTATTTCATGCGCGGTGTGGTTGGTTGCGCCGTCTTCCTGAAACCAGATGTCGTCCAGATCCATGCTGTCCAGTTGAGGCCACAATAACTCCTTTTGGCCTCATCTTCAAAAAAGTAAAGCCAAATCACGCCGCCTTTCCAAACTCCGCACCAGACAACTGCGCGTTGTGGGTGCATTTATTTGTCATGGATTGCATGAGGATGTTCTGAGCCCCAAATTCGGGAATTTTGTGTATTCACGAAGTCATTCAGATGGAAATGCGCTTCATCGGAGAAGATGACTGTTTTTTGAAAAATTGGCATTGACTTCACCTTGCTCATTACCCATTGAACGAATTGCCTGCATGTCCCACTCAGCTTGCGCAAGCCTATGCTTTCATGGGATGTAATGGGAAGCTAAAAGGCCATGTAAAAATTGGAATTTGATTTCACTTTAAAAAAAATCTAATAAACATTTTTTTAAATTTGTGGTTTTATAGGAAAGGCATTTCTGAGTAAAACACAGCATCGTTCAAGTGCTCTACACTACCACATTCAATGTACCCAAGTTGTTTTAAGGACTCAATGGACTCGGGGTTGATTGCGTAACACTTATCTTCACGGCATTCCAGAAATAATAGGGTAACGGGTTCAAATCGCAGCTGCGAAACGGCCAATGGACTTACGATTTTCGGCTGATTATGCGGGTTTCGAACACAGTGCGCATAATAACGATTGTAACGTTGGCTGTTGAAACCATACGTCATCCGCGTTATTCTCTTCAACTTTTGGGAACAAAATATCGTTGAGGATGTCACGTTAACGTTTGCGATTGACGGCAACGGCGGCTACTTGCACGTTTTCGAAGAAAAATGGGCGTATGATGCCGCAATTCAAAAAACCGCACCAAACAGATACTCATTGGGGAAGCATTGAATTCTCCTCGACAACATGTGGATATTTCTGTGGCCCAAATGTGCCAATTTTTTTGTTAACGGGAGCGCCCACGGTGAAAATGAGCTTCATCGGAAATGATCATTTTTCGGTAGAAATGCCTATCTTCACAGTCAAGCGATGATCCGTCCATTCAGGGAAGCAAAACCGCATCGGATGGTCTCGAGGCTTTAGTTCTTGGACGAATTGGACTTCATAAGCTTCCTCTCCGAGCTCTTTAGGCAAAATTCTCCACAAAGAAGTGCGAGAAATTTTATAGACAATGCTGCGAACGGTGACGAGTTGATGTTGATGCCTGATCGATCAAACTTTCAGCTACAATGGCAGGATTTTCCACTAAACGCATTGGACGAGCACGTGCACAAGCTTTTTTTCCAATAGCGGTCAGTGTCGACGTCAATATTGACGATCGTCAGTATTGACGCTTCACAAATTGGCCCACAAACTGAATTGATTGAGGCTCCGAACTCCGATTGAGATTTTTAATAATTTCTAACTTTCTTCAAGCGTAGAGCAATCCATTTCGTAAATATCTAACTTTTAGGTAATAATCTGTCACTTGATAAATGTCGAATTCATCGAGGGTTTCAAATTCGAAATTTTACATGGCCCACCCTTTATTATTCGACCTATTTGTTCTCATACAATTATGAAAATTCAGAGTTGGGTAAATATACCTTTTGACGTTGTGTACTTATGCGAGACTCAGAGTTCGTATTTACCCCCCCCCATGTTTTACCAATACACATCGTCGTGGGGATGTGGCATCACTTTAAAATCAAAAAATTGCTAAAACTAAAATTTTTCAAATAAAAAATCGCTAAAACCTCGTTATGTCCATATCTTGTTATACCCACTTTTTTATTTTAGCGATTTTCCTATTTTGGCGATTTGTTTTGAAAAAAAAAATTCTTCCATACGAATTGGACCAGTTTATGACTATCCCTTAGAAATCCGGAAAAAATGGTTATTTTGTCGCTTGGACGCACCGTTTTCGAGTTATAGCCACTTATTTATTTTAGCGATTTTCTTATTTTGGCGATTTAAAAAAAAAATCCAATGAGTGTACGAACTCACGGGTGATGTGTTAACACCTGTTTGTTACACGGTACCTGTTCGATTTCTATGACATTGGAAAATAAAAAACAGCGTTCAATCATGTGATGACGTTACATTTAAATAATATTAATACTTAAAACTATTTAAAGACCAGTGCAAGTACATGTGTCATTAGTTTCTTTCTTAATACTTTTTGTTTTATTCCCGCAAAAAAGAAAGAGAATGCAAAGCAAAAGAATGCAAACAGACACATGTCCATATTTCCCCGAATCCTGTGTGTAATGGGTAAATGATTGCTACTCATTCCCCACGATACCCAGGATATTCCATTACCAACGAAATAAGAACCCTGTTTTGAATACTGTTTATTGTTGAATGCATACATACTAACATAAAGGGTTTTTCAACAGAGACGCTACAAAAGTAAACCGATAGGGACAGCAAACGACGCCATATTTTTCCCCGCTCTTTTGGCATTTCTCTTCTGTAAGGTTTGCCATTTCATCATGGAAAGATATACGAGCCAACAACGAGTCGAAATTATTAAAATTTACTACCGAAATTTGGAGTCAGTGGCCTCAACATTGTTATGTTCATACATACGCTACAGAAGTTCACACAATTTTCGTTGCGCTCTTGCTCTCATTTTTATATACCTATAACCACATCATTACTCTCTTTGCTCTGATACAATAAAATTTTATTGCACACAATAAAACTATTCGCTGCCGCTACATCAGAGTCTGTTTTTTCGCAGTCTGACAATCTGTGTTTCGCAGTCGGAAAAATCTGTGTTCAATATATAGGTGGGTCACCCTTATCATTTAGGGTTGTGAAAAATAGATGTTGGAAGATTCTGAGACCTACCCGATATGCACACAAAATTTCATACAAAACGGTTCAGCCGTTTCTGAGGAGTTTAACGCCAAACAATCTGTGCGATCGCAGTCGGACAAACTGTGTTTGGATGTGTTCACTTTGTGAGTTAAGTCCTTACCCGCGCGTATAGATGTTAACACTTCAAAAATTCTTCCATACCAATTGGAACACTTTGCGAAAAACACTTAGAAACGGGAGAAAATTGGTTATTTTCTCAATTGGAAGCTCCGTTTCCGAGATATAGAATTTTTCTCTATTTTTTTTTCATATCTTCGATCAAAATTGGGGTTGCGTTACCCTAAGTAACCCACTACCCATTATTTTCCCCGTATCCTGTGTGTAATGGGTAAATGATTGCTACTCATTCCCCACGATACCCAGGATATTCCATTACCAACGAAATAAGAACCCTGTTTTGAATACTGTTTATTGTTGAATGCATACATGCTAACATAAAGGGTTTTTCAACAGAGACGCTACAAAAGTAAACCGATAGGGACAGCAAACGACGCCATATTTTTTCCCGCTCTTTTGGCATTTCTCTTCTGTAAGGTTTGCCATTTCATCATGAAAAGATATACGAGCCAACAACGAGTCGAAATTATTAAAATTTACTACCGAAATTTGGAGTCAGTGGCCTCAACTTTAAGAGCGCTACGTCCAATTTATGGTCGTCATAATCGTCCTACCAGATCAACAATTGAGCGTCTAGTGGAAAAATTTGCATCCACAGGCACAGTACAAAATGTTCGCGGGCCAGTGAGACAAAGAAGTGCCCGTAGTGTCGAGAATATTGCTGCCGCTGAGGCTTCAGCTCAAGAAAGCCCAAATGTGTCTCTCACACGTCGTTCTCAAGCGTTGGGCATCTCTGTGACGTCGTTGCGGCGAATTTTTTGAAAAGATCTTGGCCTACATCCTTACAAGATCAAATTGACGCAAGAACTGAAGCCGCTTGACCACCATGAGCGTCGTATGTTCGTGAATTCGGCTGAGCAACAACTTGAAAATGATTCGGATTTTCATCGGAAAATCATCTTCAGCGATGAGGCTCATTTCTGGCTGAATGGCTTCGTCAATAAGCAAAATATTCGTTATTGGTCCGACAGCAATCCACACGTAATCCATGAGTCATCATTGCATCCCGAAAAAATTACAGTTTGGTGCGGTTTATGGGCCGGCGGCGTCATTGGGCCGTACCTCTTCCGTGACGATCATGACCGGCACATTACTGTGAATGCGAATCGCTACCGTTCAATGACAACCGAATATTTTTGACCCCAATTGGATAATATGGGCTTGGAGGACATGTGGTTCCAAAAGGACGGCGCCACAAGCCACACAGCGAATACCACAATGAATTTATTGGAAACCAAGTTTGGTGAACGTGTTATCTCACGAAATGGCCCAGTCGTATGGCCGTCTCGGTCGATTATTTCCTGTGGGGCTACGTCAAGTCTATGGTCTCCATCGACGATTGATGAACTTCGTACGAATATCGAACGTGAAATTGCAGCAGTATCGGCCGATTTATGCTGGAAAACCGTCGAAAATTGGGTTCAGGGTCTGGACTTCTGCAAGCGTGCCCGTGGTGGCCATGCAAAAGAAATCGAGTTCCATACATAATGGCATCGAACGTACTTTCACAGGAATAAAGAATTTCATTGGTATCTAAAACCGGTTTTATTTTATTAAAAAAAAAAATTTTGTAGCGCTCTTATTGAAAAACCCGTTATAACCTGTGTTGTCATTAGTTCGGGAAATTATATGTAAATTAGAATTGGCACATATGACTTCTATTGTCTTGGACAACTTATTTCAGTAAATTATCGCCGATATAATTCGTTGGCAAAGTCTTTTGTGTATGTCTGTCTGATAGTGTCAGCAAACCACAGCGAGCTATGAAAAAGACTTAAGAGTTGTGATTCCGCATTTTATATCTGTTGTGAAGAAACTGAAAAAACCGGTTAATTTGCTTGAAACAACTGGTGAAACCGGTTCTTCGAATATAGCAATTTTTCAAAACCGAAGTACGGTTACCTGGATAGAATTCTGTTAACCGATTAACCGGTTTCGGGTTTGAATACTCTAGACTGACCTAAAACCAAAGTGTTTTTAAAGTTTAAGGTTATTTCAGTCAAATACTCCTTTTTGTTGTTGTGAGTTATCAGTTGTTTCCGAATTGAAGCTTTGTATAGTATTTGGATTTCCACAACCAAATGGAATTTTTGTAGCATAGTCAAAAGTTCTTAATTTTATTCATTATCTTGGGATTGATAGTCCTAATTATAAACTGCTGTGGGATAATTAGTTTACAGTTTACAGCTTTGACTTATGATGCAAATTTCAAGAAATGAAAAAATCTTTTGAGAACATTTTTGGAATTGTGACTATTTGACTAATTCAGTTATTACTATATTTTTAATGTTTGGTATTTTTTTGGTCCGTTTTCACCAAATGCAAGTAAGAGCAACTTTATTATTTTCGTCCCAAGTTTCGTTGGTCTTTTTCTCAAACATCTTCAAGGTCTCTTTTTATTGAAACTTGATGGATAATTAAGATTGGACGTTAATGTATAATACTTTTAATTACACATATATAACACTTACAATTGATTAATTACATTTGTTGAGCTGAAAAAATAAGATTTTCAATTAATCTCCATATTAAAGCAACATATTTTTCCCCAGCAGAATGCTATTATCCACTTGATTTGATATAAAGGGATAATATCACACATGACTGTGTGGTATGCGGTATAAAACCACAGAAACTAAGTGTGGTTTCCGCAAAAGTGCTACAAAGCATGATGTTTGCAATAGTCTTCACCCACAGTCAGGACAAACAACTGAAATATAAACAAACTATAAATAACAAACATTTATCGCTTTGCAACATTCCTCAATTCGTAGTAATCTAGCTATAACTTTAACTTGCAGCTTGTTATGGCTAAGGGAGGAGAACACACAGAGAAAGGGCTGAGTGGGTGACTCATAATATTCTGGGCAGATGTTGCAACACTGTGCCTAGAAAATATATCTATAATCTGTCATTGCTCAGTATTGCTGGTTGTTTTGTTAAATGTTGTGTTTTTGATTTCCGTTTCCTTTTTATAACAATGTCCTACATGATGTTTTCAATTTCCGGTACCACATACCGTATGTGTATTTTTAAAGTTAACATGTCCTGTGTAAAGAAAATAAAACACATATACAAACGCTGTGTTTGTCATATTATGGACGAAAGTGGTAAATGGAGTTATCCTTGATATTGCTACACTGCACATGAAAAATATAAGAATGATACAGTTTTAGGATTTAGAATTCATATAAATGGTTTTTCAACAGAGACGCTACAAAAGCAAACCGATAGGGACAGCAAACGACGCCATATTTTTTCCCGCTCTTTTGTCATTTCTCTTCAGTAAGGTTTGCCATTTCATCATGGAAAGATATACGAGCCAGCAACGAGTCGAAATTATTAAAATTTACTACCGAAATTTGGTGTCAGTGGCCTCAACTTTTAGAGGCCAACTTTAAGAGGCCTCAACAATCAGCGATGAGGCTCATTTCTGGCTGAATGGCTTCGTCAATAAGCAAAATATGCGTTATTGGTCAGACAGCAATCCACACGTTATCCATGAGTCATCATTGCATCCCGAAAAAATTACGGTTTGGTGAGGTTTATGGGCCGGCGGCGTCATTAGGCCGTACTTCCTCCGTGATGATCAAGACCGGCACATTACTGTGAATGCGAATCGCTACCGTTCAATGATAACCGAACATTTTTGGCCCCAATTGGATAATATGGACTTTGAGGTCATGTGGTTCCAACAGGACGGCGCCACAAGCCACACAGCGAATGCCACAATCAATTTATTGGAAACTAAGTTTGTTGGACGTGTCATCTCACGAAATGGCCCAGTCGATTGGCCGCCTCGGTCGTGCGATTTGACGCCGTTAGATTATTTCCTGTGGGTCTACGTCAAGTCTATGGTCTATGCCAACAAGCCTGCGACGATTGATGAACTTCGTACGAATATCGAACGTGAAATTGCAGCAGTATCGGCCGATTTATGCTTGAAAACCGTAGAAAATTGGGTTCAGCGTCTGGACTTCTGCAAGCGTGCCCGTGGTGGCCATGCAAAAGCAATCGAGTTCCATACATAATGGCATCGAACGTACTTTCGCAGGAATAAAGAATTTCATTGGTATCTAAAACCGGTTTTGTATTATTTACTTTTATTCACTTTTGTAGCGTTCTTATTGAAAAACCCGTTATATTAGACCGATTCACATTGTATTATGGGGGAAAATGTGTTTTTTGTCCATCTCTCAAAATGTACCTTGAATTGTTTTATGATGATTCCGAAAAAAATTTCGTGTGTAGCATTAAGATCGCGTGAGATGGAGCGTTTTTAAAAAAGTTTTCAAAGAATTTGGTACTTAAGCTAAAGACAATGTATACAGAATTAGTATCAAATGAAAGGGAGTTTTCTGGGGCGTCTAGCAGTATACAAAACATGTCAAAACATATCCTGACACGTATTTTTTTCAGGGATATTCTGCAGAAAACCTATTGTTATTGTTTAATGCTGAGATAGTGCTGATTTAAATGTCTGATTGCAGTAAATCTAAATATTAGAAATTTGGTCCACACCACCTCGGAAAATGTATAACAAAATAAAAATATTATATCGATAGAACAATGATGTCCTTGTCAAAAGAAAAGATATGATACCCATTTTGCTGTGTTCAGAACGTAATTTTCCCACTGCATCGAATTTTTGGTTAAATGTGAACTAGTGGGAATTTCAAAAAAGCTGAAACACGTATTTACTTTCATCGACCACAGATTAATATATGGCAATCCGACATTTAAATCAGAAAAATTTCCATAGTAAAAACTTAAAAATGCATTATTGTAGAATTTCTCTGGAAAAGGGATGTGTCAGGACTGACTTTGGCATGTTGGACCGTTGGACGACCCTTAAAGAAGTCTACTATATGATATCAATATTGTATACATTGTCCACAGATAAGGTACACAATTCTTTATAAAACTAAAAGAAAACATTGTTTGAAAATGTTCCAGCTCACGGGAAATATTTTGGAAATCAGTGTTAATAACACCGCATTCATCTCAAAAAACTGGCGTCAACTTGAACATCGTTTGGTAAAAGAGCACTAGTTTGACTCTTTCTTGTTATCTGTTATTTCGTAATAGATTCATGCTTCGTCCACTGGTACAAAATGTTACACAAACTCTTTCGGATTGTGGTTGAACGTCGCTACATATTTCTTTCAAGGGGTCACATGGTTGCGTTAATCGTCGGGTGTGAGTAATTGCGGCACACAACACGCGGATTGCTCATTCATGTCCAAATATTGTAACGTGACGTCATAATCCGCCCGTAGATAATTTAAGTAAACAAAGTTAGTATACACTCATCACCATTCACACCGTCACCTCCCTCACCTAAGTATACAAAACATCCATCCCTCACTCCGGCCATTTCAACCAGCCAACATAAGTCTCGAGCAATCACACTCATTAACAAACACAAACACTCTGTGTATAATAAATATACGTACCAACAACAAAGTGGTTTCAGTGGCCACGCTAGAACGACTGCTTCGCTGTAATTTTCATTCACGTCAGTGCAGCCAAAGTACTTAATTAGTGCAGCCAAATTACTTTAACCAGCCATATCACAAGTCGCTTCCCAGCGCACAACCCGTTATGATCATTGTACATGATCTGGAGATCTAGTTCTGAAAAGGACAAAGAGTATTTTTTTAACTCTGCCTTTTTGAAGACAGGAAACACATTGACTATAGCCGCTTCGGCTGACTATTCGAGTATAGCGGGTGCGAGTGATTATTCGATAATACTGGCTTCTGCTGACTATTCTACGATAGCGGCTTAGGCTGACTATTGGACAGTAGCGACTTTGGACTTCGGCTGGCTGTTAGGTCATAGCGGCTTCGGCTGGCTATTCGAGTATAGTGCCTGTAGCTGATTATTCGATAATACTAGCCTCGGCTGACTATTCGAAGTAGCGGCTTAGGCTGAGTATCAATCGTATCAGCTTTGGTTGACTATTCGATCATAGTGGCTTCGACTGACTGTTCGACTACAGCGGCCTCGGCTGACCATTCGATTATAGCGGCTTCGGCTGACAATTCGACCGCAGCGGCTTCGACTGGCTGTTCGGTCATTGCAGCTTCGGGTGACTATTCGATTGTAGCGGCTTAGTCTGACTATTCGACGATAGCGACTTAGGCTGACTATTCAATCGTAGCGGCTTTGGTCGACTATTCGATCATAGCGGCTTCGGCTGACTATTCGACTACAGCGGCCTCGGCTCTATTCGAGTATAGCGGCTGACTATTCCTCGTCTACCGATGTTACTTCCTCTTTAAGGGTTCTGAGGTATACTCACGCAACCTGAACTATCCTTATCGAGTTTAAACCGAGCCCCAAAATTTCTTACCGCATCTGTAAAACTCATACCTAGCCTGTTGCCCGGAAACCCCTATGCGGATCTGCCGCACCAAATCTGAATCATGTCCTGTACAACACACTAAATCTGCGAAGTCTAAGTTCTCGATTATATTAAATCAACCAATCTGTGAAGTATCTGGAGAATATTTCAAGCAAAGAGCAGTATCGTGGTCGTCGGTGGTGCAGTGGCAGTGAGCGCGGGTCTTGCGTATGAGAACGTGGGTTCGATCCCTTTTCTGACCACCATAAATGTCTTTCGACGGCGACACTATAGAGCACTTAGCAATGAAAAAGCTTCTCAAAAATACCATTCGGAACCGGTGTAAAACTGTAGGTCACAATCAATGAGTGTAAAACTAGAACGCGCAGAGTTCACTGGTTTGTAAGAAGCTGTCCCTAATCCCTTCATGGGATGTAACGGGAAACCACTTATTTATGAAAGGAGAGTTCCCAACCCAAGACAAGTGTTCCACTAAGGAATCTGAATTCACACTCCCGAAAAGGGTAAACTATTCTGTACCTATTTTTTGAATTTGAATTTGTATGATTGATTCCGTTAGTTTTTAGTTCATGTATGAGAAATTCATACTAAAATCTTACAAGGTCAGTAACATTTTTCTAATTGAAAAATGGTTGTACTTATTTTGAAAGGTTTAGTGGGTCCTAACGAAAGACCTTGAACATGACTGAGATTACGTCAGCCTTCGACAAATCCAAGTTAAAATATTCATGCAAAATGTGAACTTCAGGCACCTCAGGAACTTTAATTCTCCAATCGTAAAATTCATATAATTTTATGGATTTTATATAAGATTTCTGACATGACGACATCTTTGTCACTTGTGTTGATACGACACAATGAAATTCAGTAAACCATTTTCAAACCATTGAAATTGCTGGTCCTGAGCCGCCATAGTATTTGCCAAGCCTGTCTTTGATCTCGGTGATTGTGTTTTTGCACAAAAAATTCACTGTTTCCACTTTCATCGAAATTTACGAGTTTTTCTGCTTTCAATGAAACAAAATGACAATTTGTATATAACACTGTGCAACAGTGGGGTTCGGACCTCAACCAAACCAAAAAAATTGTGAATGTACTTGGATGTGGTATCACAAAGCAGTTTTTCATGACGTTTCATTAAATAATCGATTAAAAGTGTAATTTTCCCTACAAATATATTAGAGAGAATTGTGAAATAGCTACAATATTGTCAAAGGTTGTAAACCAATATTTCACGCTGTTTAGGATTTATTGACGTGAAATCTGAAATCGGGCCCGGACTCACATCCAAAATTTTCTTCGGCCTGTAAAAAAAATTGTTACGTATAGGGGCAAAACCGAGCGGGGTTTTGTGATACCACGTCCAAGTACTTTCACAATTTTTTGGTTTGGTTGAGGTCCGAAACAAATTCCTTTCAATTGTATCAAAGTGTAATTTTACAGCAGTGTATTACCACATGGTAGTTGACAGGAGCAGTGTTGATTTCGAATTAACTACGAGGGAATTTCAGAATGTTGTGGGGCTGTATAACCGCCCTCTAATGTCCCAACATTTTAATTAAAATTAAATAAAAAATTTAGGTATTAATTTCATTCAAAATTTGTATAGAAACATATTGATAATCTACCGATAGTATCAATTCAAATGGAGCAAAGTGGAATTCAACCTCTTTTAATTTTCATTGCAAACAATGGTAATCCTTTGGCATTTGCATTAGATAAAGTAAAGCAAATTAAAATCCAATGCAAATTAAAAAATCCCATCTCCGATTCAAACTTAGTCGTTGCGGAGACTATTTCGAATTTTGGTGCAATTTTTCACATTTGCTTACTGCTTTTATTTCAAAATTTCTCTTGTTTCAAAATTCCATTTTTCCCTTCAAATATTTTCCTCGATTTCTGACTAGAACTCATTTCTTTTAGAAGCTACCGTATTTTTTAAGCATGAATGAACAGGAACAAATTAACTTAAAATGTAACCAGGATTTTTAGGATGCTACTAAAGCAGTGTTTACTTAATATTACTGGTGTCTTGGAATGAAAGGTATTAAACTTCTTTTTTGAATATAAATCTTTTCAAAAAACAAAATCTTTCCAATTCTATGATTCATTTCATTAGCAGTTCCATATTTATATTTATCATTCATAGTGTTGAATCATCCTTCAGTAGTAATAAGGATAATGTCGCGCATTTATTAATACCCACCTCCACAACACTAAAACATGGCTCCATTGAGTATAAACCACTAATAGTGCCTCATCTAAAATTATATTCTACTAATTTTCAACTAATTTTGCTGGCGTTTTCATATTTATGAACAATCAAATACAAGAAAATTGAATTTTTATTTTCATATTTGAATATAAAAAATATTTTTATCACTTTGTTGTTAATATTTAGCTTTTGCCATGACGCCCTCGATGGAGTCAATGGCTATAATGTAAAATGAATAAATTAAATCAATAATGAAAAACAAACAATGTGATAACTATGTTTTTATTAACTTTGTATTTTTGTAATTTTGTTGATTGTGTTTTTTTTTAAACGGAACCAAATTGATATTTCCGGTTGCCAGTAGATACTGATTTTAATTTAAATAATGGAGTTACACAACATTTCCGATACTGTTGTTAATTTATAGAATTAAATGTAAAATACATTGTTATTAATTCGTAACTGTTTATTTTCTTGTTTTTGTTTTTATTATTATTATTGTGATATATATATGCAAATATATAAGTGGCCAATGATTCAATTCATCTGTAGGCATTTAGTGGAAAGTGTAGGTTTTTATTGATCATTTTCCAAGTTGGTCCCTTTGACTTTCAAAACACAAATATATATTTTTATAAAACACATTACATTTCCTCTACTTGGTGGTTTACAAAAATGTTGAGGGTATGGTATTTAGGACATTTTAAATGGGGAATACTGTGAGTATTCCTGGTAAATGTTTTCTTTGCCCACTTCACAACAAGCATTTAACTCATATTTCTTACATTAATTCACAGTGACTGCTGACCTTCTTTGCTCTCTTACATTCTCTTTATCTTTGTAAACTATTAGTCGAAATTAATTAAAATATAAAACAACAATATATATAACGTCGGTGATGCAATGGTTAGTGTGCGCGGCTCTTGTACTTGAGAACCTGGGTTCGATCACTGTTGCATAGCAATGCAATTCCCGTTGTATTCCTGCAATATAAACGCAGGTTGTGGAATCGGATGCCAATTATAACACTGTAAGTAAAATTGGAAGTTTTGAAATGACACACAAAAGCACCGAGACACCCCAACTAATGTTTGGGTCATTGAATCCAGTGGTATACTCCGTTTTAAAAAGTTAGCTCAAAATAACGAGATATTTCGATTTTAAATTTGTAGTAGATTTAAGGTGATTTTTGATTTTATTTGAGGGGAAAACCTGCAAAAGCTCATGTTAGATCAATTTATATATTTTTTTTCGACAAAATGTAACCGTTGAAATAATAGACATCTATTTGGAAGCAGAATTAGTTTACCTCTTACAACTTGGGGCCATAATAATTATAATAGTTTTGGGATTCGGGATTTTGGGATTGGCATCCCTATTACAAACAGATGCTACAACATAAGGGTTTTTCAACAGAGACACTACAAAAGTAAACCGATAGGGACAGCAAACGACGCCATATTTTTTCCCGCTCTTTTGACATTTCTCTTCTGTAAGGTTTGCCATTTCATCATGGAAAGATATACGAGCCAACAACGAGTCGAAATTATTAAAATTTTCTACTGAAATTTGGAGTCAGTGGCCTCAACTTTAAGAGCGCTACGTCCTATTTGTGGTCGTCATAATCGTCATACCAGATCAACAATTGAGCGTCTAGTGGAAAAATTTGAATCCACAGGCACAGTATAAAATGTTCCCGTGCCAGTGAGACAAAGAAGTGCCCGTAGTGTCGAGAATATTGCTGCCGCTGAGGATTCAGTTCAAGAAATCCCAAATGTGTCGCTCACACGTCGTTCTTAAGCGTTGGGCATCTCTGTGACGTCGTTGTGGCGAATTTTGCGAAACGATCTTGGCCTATATCCTTACAAGATCAAATTGACGCATGAACTGAAGCCGCTTGACCACCATAAGCGTCGTATGTTCGTGAATTGGGCTGAGCAACAACTGGAAAATGTTTCGGATGTTCATCGGAATGAGGCTCATTTCTGGCTGAATGGCTTCGTCAATAAGCAAAATATGTGTTATTGGTCAGACAGCAATCCACACGTAATCCATGAGTCATCATTGCATCCCCAAAAAATTACGGTTTAGTGCGGTTTATGGACCGGCGGCGTCATTAGGCCGTACTTCCTCCGTGATGATCAAGACCGGCACATTATTGTGAATGCGAATCGCACCGTTCAATGATAACCGAATATTTTTGGCCCCAATTGGATAATATGGACTTGGAGGACATGTGGTTAAAACAGGACGGCGCCACAAGCCACACAGCGAATGCCACAATCAATTTATTGGAAACCAAGTTTGGTGAACGTGTTATCTCACGAAATGGCCCAGTCGATTGGCCGCATCGGTCGTGCGATTTGACGCCGTTAGATTATTTCCTGTGGGGCTACGTCAAGTCTATGGTCTATGCCAACAAGCCAGCGACGATTGATGAACTTCGTACGAATATCGAACGTGAAATTGCAGCAGTATCGGCCGATTTATGCTTGAAAACCGTCGAAAATTGGGTTCAACGTCTGGACTTCTGCAGGCGTGCCCGTGGTGGCCATGCAAAAGAAATCGAGTTCCATACATAATGGCATCGAACGTACTTTCACAGGAATAAAGAATTTCATTGGTATCTAAAACCGGTTTTGTTTTATTTAAAAAATCTTTTGTAGCGCTCTTATTGAAAAACTCGTTATATATCAAAGTGTTTACTTTGATAGATTAGTCCCTACCAGGAGCTATAGATGTCAACACATTTGGAAAAAATAGAAAAATGAGTCACGAAAAATGCAGATCACATTGCGAAGAATTAAATATGTTTTGTTTTCTGTGTGGAAAATTTACACCGAGAAATCGTCGACGACATTTGGTTGAAGATGCCCTCAAAGCTTACAATCAGTATTTTTCGTTACCCCCGCTGAATAAATGCGAAATGTTGATCATGCACCTGAATTTAAGTGCATCACATGTTTTAGTGCATTAAACAAATGGTGGAAATTACGGCCATATTCGATACCATTTGGACTTCCAATGATATGGACCGAACCAGGGGAACATGATACAGAAAATTGCTACGCGTGCATGAACGATGTAAATGGTCCAAATCGAAACAGTAAGTTCACTTAGATAGACTATATATGGAATACACAATAATTTATTCTTATAGAACGATCCGGTTTTATATACAAAGGTGTGCCAAGAGCTCACGTACCAGTTCCAGACAGTGATGAATTGCCTGTCCCAGTACATCCATCGACATACCAATATGATACCGCGTCCTATGAAGTAAAATCACAAACTTCAGCAACATCATTACATCGTGCTGATTCTGATTACCCCCAGCCAGTTATACAATATCCATCATTAATTTCGCAGGAACATTGAGATAGAATCGTTCGAAATCTGAAGCTATCTCAAAATAATGCAATGACTTTGGTTTCGGAACTAAGAAGCGTCAACGTGCTGGCACCAGGTGTTAAAGTTACTTCTTACAAACACCGGCAAGAACCATATATGCCTTATTCATCCTTTCCAAGGACGCAGCTTATGCATATTGTCAAGATATTCCCGGTTTAATGAATGAAATGGGATTATGCAACTAGAATCCATCTTTATGGCGTCTTTTCATAGACTCTTCAACCAGAAGCTTAAAAGTAGTCTTGCTATTTGAAAAACAGCAGCGTTAAACCAGTGCCATTGATGTATGCTCCTGGAATGCATGAGTCGTATGATACCATGAAATTAATTCTGGACCGCGTCAGTTATGACGAACACAATTGGTGCGTAAATTGTGATTTTAAGGTTCTTTCACTATTAGCTGGAATGCAAACTGGCTATACAAAGTACATGTGTATTTTTCGTAAATGGGCCAGCCGTGCAAAATGCAACCAGTACGAAAAGCGAGATTGGCCAAAACGCGATTCGCAAGTTGTTGGCGAATTTAATGTAATTCGTCCACCATTGATCCTGCTTCAGAAAATAATGCTTCCGGATCTTCATATCAAGCTGGGAGTTGTAAAGAATTTTTTAAAGCGTTTGGTTGGAGTAAACGAAAATGCATAACCATACTTGAAAAACAACGCTTTTCCAAAATTATCAATTGAAAAATGAAAAGAGGGTAATTCTGTGCAATTAAAAGTGTGTGAGTTTTATATCAATTCTTTTAACAGGTGTAGTTAACGGTCCAGTTATACGGAAACTTTTAAGGGATACGAGTTTTTCTGAAATGTTAGATGAAAGTGAGCTAAATGCATGGAACTCAATTGAAAAAGTTGTTTGCCAAAATCGCTCACCAGAGTACCGTGATTATATTGACAACATGATGAAGTCTTTCGACAAACTTTGCGTTAATATGTCGTTGAAAATCCACATGTTACATGCACATTTCGATTTTTACAAAAGACAATTGTCCACAGAAACTGGCGAAAGATTTCATCAAACTATAATGGCATTCGAAGACCGTTTCGCTGGAAAAAGAGTGGACTCATTGCTTGCTGACTTCTGCTGTTCGATTGCAAACAAAGAGTAAACATTTAATAAATCCAAAAAAATGTATAAAATCATCAAAATAAGAGCAAATATAGTTCCATGTCCGCTTGAAAATGGACGTCCATTATTTTTAGATATAAATTTTGATAAATAAATAATAAACAAATTGATTTTAAACAAGTTTTTAAAGTTTTTTCATTGGAATACAATCAAAAATCGTCTTAAATCTACTACAAATTTAAAATCGAAATATCTCGTGATTTCGAGCTAACTTTTCAAAACGGGGTACACCACTGGATTCTACGATCCAAAATTAGGCTGACGTGTCTCGGCGTTTTGGTGTGTCCTTTTCACCTACTTACAGTGTAATTGAAAATGGGACTGCATTCAATTATTTTGATATTGTTTGACTGCTGACAGTTTTGTTTTTTACGTATTTTAAATATAGAAGCTTCGATAGGTGTTGCCTCTTAGTACTTTTACATTTATAATCCTGTACATATAAAATATTTGAAAACCAAAACGGTCCTATATGAAGGGCATGTTTAATATTTTTTTAATTGTCATGTAATTAATTTGCACCTAGTAGGGTTTGGATTGGTCTAGTTTTGAACTATTTCATGTGGAGCAGACCTGTTTCGTTGTTATTGCGGTTGTTCGTATATAACACCGTCCTGCAGTCCATATTACACTTGAAGCGGATGATATACGTCTGAAACTATAGGTAAAATGGAGTTAATTGGCGTTTTCAGGTTTTCATTTTCTCATCCTGTTGCCCCATAAAAAGAATACAAATTTTCAAGGGATAACATTTTTCAAACAAAAAGTTAAATACTTATTTGCCCCCTACGATACCGACATAGGTGTCAAATTAAAGAAAAGAATTGTGGCTATTTTCATTATTTATTTATTTATACCATTCCAGGATAACAAAGACTTAAAAAATGTCCTTGAAAAATTAAATCCTTTAAAATCCTTTGAAAATCTCTAACAATTTATTTGTAAATAATATATGTTAATAGCCTATATATAGTGTAATACTCCCCAAAATTTCAACTTTCTAGCTTTACTAGTTAATTTTTAATAAAAGTTTACATAAAACTCTTCCAGCAAAAAAGTACTTTATTATATGAACCAGAGTATATTTTTTTTTAAAAGGAGTTACACTTGAACCAGACTATAAAAGAATGAAACTATAAGCTTGTCGGGCTAAAATCCTATTGTCCCATAAAAGGACTACAAAACTTCAAAGGATAACATTAGAAACAAAATTTAAATACTTGTTCTCACTGTCCAATAAATACATTGGATTTATTTAACGTGTTTTATAACAATATTTCTGTAGTAAGTCTTGACAAGTTGGAAAATTTTCGAAAACTTAGTGATGCCATGATTGGGGCTGGTATGTATTGATTTATGCATACTTGATATTGAAAGGTTTATTAATTAGAAAAGGAATCTTGGAATAGTTTGGATGCTGTAATCAATAACTGTTTGGGCAACACCAAATCTGAAAACTACAAAAATAGAGTTCAGAACCTTGTCGAATGTTTTGGAAAATTGGGAGTTAATATGTCCCTGAAAATACATTTTCTGGACAGACATCTGGACTTTTTCCCTGAAAATTTAGTAGATTTTAGTGATGAGGACGGTGAAAGATTTCATCAAGATCTCGCCGTTATGGAGAACCGGTTCCGGGAGAAAAATTCAGCCCACGTGTTGGCAGATTACTGTTGGTCAATTTGTCGTGCCACTGCTGGTATATACAAACGACAAATCAAAAGTATACACTTTTCTTAAGTACCATTCATTTTAAATATCAATGAATAATGTTGTCCTTGAAGCTTTATACTCCTTTTGAGGGGCAACAGGATGGCGAAATGAAAAAATGAAACCGATTAGCTTATAGTTTCACTCTTATATCATCTGGTTCAAGTATAACTCCTTTTAAAAAAAAAATATTAATAAAGTACTTTTGTTGCTTGATGAGTTTTATGTAAACTTTTATTAAAAATTAACTAATAAAGCTAGAATGTTGAAATTTCGGGGAGTATTACACTATATATAGGATATTAACATATATTTTGTTTAGAATAATTTGTTGGAGATTTTCAAAGGATTTTAAAGGATATAATTTTTCAAGGACATTTTTTAAGTCTTTGTTATCCTGGAATGGTATAAATAAATAAATAATGAAAATAGCCACAATTCTCTTCTTAAATTTGACACCTATATCGGTATCGTAGGGGGCAAATAAGTATTTAACTTTTTTCGAAAATTGTAACCCTTCAGATTTTGTAGTCCTTTTATGGGGCAACAGGATGAGAAAATGGAAAACTCAAAACGCCAATTAACTCCATTTTACCTATAGTTTCAGATGTATATCATCCGGTTCAAGTGTAACGACTTTTTTTTAAATTGTCGTACGGTGTAATAGGATACACAACTGAAATAATTTTCGTTTTATGCGAACCAGTTAAAAACTATTTAAGAATTAGTCGAGTCAAAACACTGTGTTAAACAAAAAATGCTTTCCCATTACATCCCATTAAGGGACTGGGAAGAACTGTGTTACACAGAATATAAAAATATGTACATCGAAACGAGTATAAAAGAGGCTATTAACATATGTAATTTCAATAGCTGATTTCTAAGCAATCCCCCGTGTATTCGTCATAGAATCATCCGGATAATAAACATATGCCAGTGCGTGCATTTGTTTACATAGGGATTTATAGCCATATGAAAATATTTATGATCCCACATACTATTAATACAAATCCCTAGTGTATTATCAAATTTACGCAATGGAAACTACTAGGGGTTGTTGGAATTGTTATGTGACTTTCTAGCAATTTAATTAAGTCTCAGCTGAACAATACTGGCTGTCATTTGCTCTAAGTCAAACAGACTATCAGGCAAACAGCAGATATGTCATGTATTCTTGCACATATACACTCAGAGAACTAATTGTATGAATTAGGGTTGTAGTACTGGTAAATTTGGCTGCTGCCACCGAATTGCGGTGCCACAACCGAATTAAGGTTATAACGAGTGAATTTAGTCCCCACAACTGACATTAGGTTGAAGCAACCTCAGTTCGTAATTGATTTGGTAATTGATTTCGTTCTGTCAATTTTGTCAAAATTTTCAATCGTTTCGGTTGCAACAACGGTATTTGAAAGTAATTCGGATGAAATAACCGAAATAGTTACG